>CM053792.1:603537408-606427408 GCA_028749045.1 Cupressus sempervirens
GTGTGTGTAGGGGAAATATAATGTCCATTAACAATGACATTAACTTTGCTCATTTTTCCAAGTTTGTATATATATGTATATACATATATACATAAATATACATACATATGTACACATCCATATAAATACATAAATACATACATACATGCATACATACATTCATCTACATCCTTTGCATGGTTTAGAGGTAATGTCATTGTGGAAGAGGCTTTTGCAAGGAAATGAGCCTCACGATTATGTCATTTACATAGAAGCATAACTTGCTTCTTCAACTCCTTACACTCAACTCCTCATTGAAGTTATTTGGTGCAGGAGCACCCACATAAAGTATTTAGGTCAAAGTTTTATATAAAGTATTTAGGTCAAGTAGGTCAAGTTTTATGTATTTAGGTCAAGTTTTATGCACGAGCCGACGTGAGAAATTTATCTTGATTTTGTCATTAGGATAAGATAATTTTCTTGGGATCTATACAGATCCCAAGAAAATTATCTTATCCTAATGACAAAATCAAGATAAATTTCTCACGTCGGCTCGTGCATAAAACTTGACCTAAATACATAAAACTTGACCTACTTGACCTAAATACATAAAACTTGACCTAAATACTTTATATAAAACTTTGACCTAAATACTTTATGTGGGTGCTCCTACACCATTATTCTTCTAGTAGTGAGAATAGTTGATACAAATTCTTGAGAGCAAAGGGACCCTGAACCTATGCTACATTTTTTGAAGACATGGGAGAACTAATTACCAACTTTAGTACTTCATAAGATTTTGGATCATATAGTGATGCCCAAATTAACACCAATAGTAGATACTTGAGATCCTCGCAAGGAGACTATGCCAATGTATGCATGGTTACATCCTTAGCTCCTGTTGTTGGGCCAACATATGGAGCCTTTATATCCAACCATTCGTTATAAATTGGGGAATGCACTTTAGGCCTTGCATACAACTGATGCATCTGCATATGCAATTTTATCACCTTGGAAAACTATATTTGATCATTAGCTTTGTTCAAGTCATGATTTTAATGAAGCAACAAAGTGGTTTTTAGGGTAGGAAGAAATATTTGGCCCCAAGCTTCTTGCTAATGAGAGGATAAGAAGTCAACTAAATGTAGCCCTTGAAATGATAAATCAAGCTCCAGAGGGTACGACTGTGGAACAACTTGGGGCTAGAGAGAATGTAAGCTATCTTAGGGTGACATACCAACACCAATTTGAGGCACTTTAGTAGCAACAACATATGCTCAACAAAAAGCCTAAGCTTTTATGGGCAGTGAGATTCACTTAAATAATTCCATGGGTGCACCTCAATTGAGTTTGAAGGACATGGCTGAAATATATGCACAAGAACATGCCATCTAATTTTTCCCTAAAGTGGGATGCACACATGATGGTATTCAGGTTTATGGCTTTGGAACTCTTAGAATCTATCTATATTTTGTAAAACAACAAGTGCTTGCATAATATGGAGATAGATGGGTGATTGCATCATTGGAGCAACTAGTTGAGATGCACTATAATCAAACTGGGGGAAATCATTGATAAACCAAACATATAATGAAGAGGAAACTTGAAAACTTGAATGTTGAAATGTTGTAATGAAAGCTATTGAGGATAAAACATTTATGCCAGAGTTACAACACAATGTGAAGTTAATTTTAGATATAAACCAAAAAAAAAATGACATAAATCATTCCCCAATTTTTTTGATTGTGGAGAGTTGCACATGAAAGAGGGTGGAGAGCTCTAAATGAGGGTGGAGATCTT
The DNA here is from genome assembly GCA_028749045.1 of Cupressus sempervirens. NCBI lineage: Eukaryota > Viridiplantae > Streptophyta > Pinopsida > Cupressales > Cupressaceae > Cupressus > Cupressus sempervirens. Next base: position 603,539,188 of record CM053792.1, read on the forward strand.
TGAATGTTGGTGGAGATCATTGAGCTCTAAATTTTGGTGGAAATTTCAATTCCATGCCTTTGTGATCACTATATTTAGTTGTCATGCCCTTATGATCTTTGCATTTCATTTTCATGCCCTTGGTGGAGATTAGTGGAGATATAGGATTTTGTTGTCATTCCCTTGTGATCACTGCATTTTATTGTCATACCCTTGTGATATCTACATTTCATTGTTGTGCCCTTGTGATCTTTGTGCCCTTGATCTATGATTTTGTTGTTGTACCATACCCTTATGATCTATGTGCCCTTGCTTTGCAATTTTCTTCAAGGAGAAATAAAAGCTTGAGATAATATTTGAATAAAATTATTGTGATTTTGTTTTATAGAAAACTTATATGGATACATATCTAATGATCATAGGCCAATGGTATTCATGTGTATTATAAACTTTTCATGAAAAAATCCCTAGTTATAGAAGTTGCTTCTACCACTGGAGCAAGTATTCACCCTTGAGTGAGAAATTGTATGCCATCTATAAAAGTCCTTTACTTTTTTGGGACATGGAGCACATTCTATGGTAGTAAAATTGCAATTATTTGCATTTTTTTTCAAAGATATGAATAGTGATTGATTGGAATTTCCTGCATTTGTTTCTAGACATTACCGTCTATCATTTCCTTTCTCTGGACATTATTGTCATCTTTAATTTCCCAAATCTATCCATGCACACCTTCTTTCTACCCCACCATAGGTAGGAACTAGAGTTGCTTGCAACCCTTGTTCTATAACATACATATTGTCAAATATAGACATGAATTACATAGGCACTATTTGTTGACCTACATATGGTCTTTTATTTTACATAGTCCTCCATAAGGCCTATTACAAATATATAGTCTAATTTTAAGAAAAATAATATTCTTAAATGTATATGATTAAATAAAATAAACAAGAGTACTAGTTGTAGCTATATAATTCTAGTATTACCAATTATGTTAAACAAAATGTTCAATGAAATAAGTATGAGGTAACATAAATGGATCATCTGCTCGATCCTATTATGACTTACTGTGAATGTATCTAATCATTACTTGGATGATATTAAGCATGTGATCTTTACTCAATCACCAAGAGATAATATAATCTGTAAGTACAGATTTATGTATACTTTGTTTGGCATTAATAGTTTTAATTGAATGCAAGGATAATTGCATGCATGAATTCAAGACATGAATTATTAATTTAATTTAGCACAAGTACAATGCAAGTGTGTATATATGCATGTAAAGTAGTTCACATAGTGAACTGATATACATACATATATGCACATATGCATACAATCATCATAATCAGTTATCCTTGAATCTAACCAAAGCTATTATACATGAACAAGAGATACATGTTTAGAAGGAAAAAAAAAGAACATTTACATAGGTACTTCTTCCCCCCTTGAAGAAAATCATAGAGCAAGAGCACAAAGATCACAAGAGCATGACATGAAAATGACATGCAACAATCACAAGGAAATGACAACAAAATCTTAGATCTCCATTGATTTGCAACAACTTCAGATCTTTGCACCCTCATTCAAAGCTCTCCACCCTCTTTCTCACACAACTCTCCACAATCAATCAAAACAAATGGGGAATGATTAATGTCATGTTTTCCTTTCCTTTTTGTTTATTTTACATAGTCCTCTATATGGCCTATTACAAATATATAGTCTAATTTTAAGAAAAACAATAGTCTTAAATATATATGATTAAATAAATAAACAAGAGTACTAGTTGTAGTTTTATAATTCTAGTATTATTGATTATGTCAAACAAAATGTTCAATAAAACAAGTATGAAGTAACATAAATGGATCATCTACTCGATCCTATTATGACTTAACATGAATGCATTTGATCATTACCTGAACGATATTATGCATGAGATCTTTACTCAATCACCAAGAGATAATATAATTCGTAAGTACAAATTTCTGCATACTTAGTTTGGTATGAATAGGTTTGATTGAATGCAAGGATAATTCAAGGATAATTTCTTTTGTGAATTCAAGATATGATTGATTAATTTAATTTAGCACAAGTGCTATGCAAGTGTATATGTATGCATGTAAAGTTGTTCACATAGTGAACTGATATACATACATACAAGCACATATGCATACAATCATCATAATCAATTATCCTTGAATCTGACCAAAGATATTATATATGAACAAGAGATACATGTTTAGAAGGAAAAAAAAACATTTACACAGGTACTCTTCTCCCCTTGAAGAAAATCATAGGGCAAGGGCACAAAGATCACAAGGGCATGAGATGACAATGAAATACAATGATCACAAGGGAAGGACAAAAAAATCCTAGATCTTCACTGATCTCCACCAATTTTTAGAGCTCTCCACCCTCGTTCGAAGCTCTCCACCCTCTTTTGCATGCAACTCTCCATAATCAATCAAAAAAATGGGGAATGATTAATGCCATCTTTTCTTTTCTTTTTTGTTTATAATCCAAATCATAATCCACAAGATCTCTCTATATATATACATACATACATACATACATACATAGACACACATATATATACATATACATATGCATATATGTACATATATACATACATACATATACATACATACATACATACACACAAACATACACACAAACATACACACACATACATACATACATACATACATACATACATACATACATACATACATATATATATATATATATATATATATATATACAATCATGAAAATAACAATGCACTTTCTAAGAGTTTACATTTGTTCAACAAAATTAATATTTTACAAGAAAATGCACCTGAAGAACTTTTATCTCAGAAGCAAGAACATGGTGTTGAAACAATACAGAAAGTGCTTGACATGAGAGGTCCACAATTAAGGGTGTTGATCAATCTTAAAAACTTGAATGTTGAAATGAAAGCTATCAATGATCAAACACCTATCCCAGAGTTACAACACAATGTGAAGTTGATTTTAGATATGGTAGAGGTAGATATTCAAAATTTTGATAAGAAAAATTTAAGGTATGGGAGTAAAGGAGAAGAAGCGGCTTTAGAAAGAGAAGGAGAAGGATATAATTTAGAAAGAGACTACATGACAAAAACAACTACTAGACAACATAGAAGATATTAAGGTAGCTACTAGATAGAATCTAGGAAAGTGTTGTGGTAGGTACTATGACATTGGAATCACTTGAAAGTGTCTTTGAGAATTTATAGTCCAAATATTGGGAGGACTACAAGTTGTGCAATTTGTCATGTATTGCATCTGCATTTTCTTATAAGAGTGTTTCATGTATTGGCACAGTCTCCTTGCGATGATCCCAAGTATGAAATACTTATAAGACTATTTTAATGTTGGGAACCACTTTAACATCCTTTGCATGGTTTAGAGGTAATGCCATAATGGCAGAGGCTTCTGCAAGGGACTGAGACTCGTGATTATGGCATTTACATAGAAGCAAAACTTACTTCTTCAACTCCTTACAATCAACTCTTTACTGAAGTTATTCTTCTAGTAGTGAGAATAGCCACTACAAATTCTTGGGAGCCAAGGGACCCTAACCCTATGCTACATTTTTTGGTGACATGGGATAAGTTACTACCGACTTTAGGACTTCATAACATTTTGGATCATACAGTGATGCCCAAATTAATAGCAGTAGTATATACTTCGGATCCTCATAGGGAGAGTGTCAATACATGCATGGTTACATCCTTGGCTTCCATTGTTGGGCCAATGTATGGAGCCATTATATCTAATAATTCATTATTAGTTGGGGAATGTGCTTCATGCCTAACATGCAAGTGATACATTTGTATATGTAATTTTATCACCTCAGAAAACTGTATTTGATCTTGCTAGTTGGGAATAGCTGATTGTTCATTTTATTGTACCTAATTTGATGCAGTTCTATAGGAATTTATAATCAAGCCAACTAATCAGCAACTAGACCCATTTAACTAAGGTATGGTTAGTTTCTTTCTAAAAATATTTGCTATAATATGTTTTTGTAAAATTTCTTGCAAACTCTGCCCATTTTTCGTAGTCTGCATTATTTTTGTGAAGGATCTTGAGGTAAGTCACTTAGCATGGGTTGAGTGATTTTTATTGTTTTATTATTTGGATATTAGAATATGTATATAGTTGGATCAATTTTTCTATTGTGCTAAGATGTAATAAGAACCTTAAAAAAGATATCTAAGATATACATGTTTAGAAGGAAATATAAAGAGATACCTATTTAGAAGGAAAATAAATGAACATTTACATAGCCCTTGAAGAAAACTGCAGAGAAATGGAACACCAATGAAATCACAAGGTAAGGGCATGACACGATAACAAAATCATAGAGAAAGGGCATGGAGATCACATGGGTATGACATGGAAACAAAATTGCAGAGCAAGGGCACAACAACGAAATTGCAGAGCAAGGACACAACCACGAAATGCAAAGATCACAACAACAAAATCATAGAGCAAGGGAACAAAAATGTAATGTAGACATCACAACAAAAAAATACATCAATCAAAAGGGCATGACAACTTTCAAATCTCTCCACCCTCTTTCACCCGCAACTCTTCACAATCAAAACAAAAGGGTAATGATTTATGTCATGTTTTTTTTTGTTTATACTCACAAGAGCATTGCAATTATGATGCCAATATCAGTATTGCAATGACATCGAGGAAATTTGCAAAAAACCATGAAAAATACCACAAATTACACCACTGTTGCAAATTATCGTCATAATTTGACCCCAAATATTGTAGTGTACAATGGTACAAAAGGTCTCATTGACAGATAAATTTCTGATTGGCAAGAGTTTTAAGACCTATTTATTGAACAATTTGGTGATCATATTGATAAATATTTTGCATCACAAAAATTAACTAGTATAAAGAAGAAATCTAATTAATCAGTTACAAAATTTGATAAAATATTTAATAGAGTTTGAAGAAAAATACCAAGATGTTAGGGTTTGACATATGCAAAATAATATGAGAATAAATAGTTATATGCAAAAACAAAAGAAGAATACACAAAGAAAATAGATAACACATAGATTTAATGTGGTTCACCCAAAACCCGAGCTACGTCTACCTACATAGCCTTCAACCTTTCTATTATCCAACAAAAAAGTACACCAACATTACAATGCATTATGCATCTTAGCTTCTTATAACAAAATTTTAGAGCAACCTCTAAAGTTGACCATTTTAGGGTTTTACAATGAGAAGTCACCATAACATCAAAACCCACTACATGATGAGTTGCCATAATATCAACACAAGGGTGATAAATGAGCATCCTAGGGTAGTTGGAAATTCTAGATGTTGGAGGTATTTTGACTTTGGAGTTGAGGACTCAATCAATTCTTGGTGGCACTTAATCATTAAAGGCACTCAACATACACTAAGAGCTCGACTTATTCTACATGGCTTGGTTATGCTTGGTTGTAGTGTTGACCGAGTAGCTCAATCAGTAAAGGGGCTTAGTCAGTGGAGGACTTGACATATACTAGTGCTCATTAATGCTTGTGTGAACTCAGTGATGATTGGTGGTTTTGGTGATATTCAACAATTTGGTGGTTCTTTTGATGCCTGGTAATGTCTTGGTCTTGCTTTGACCAAGTTGTCTGTGATCAATTTCTAGTTTGAGCTGACCTTTGCATTTAATTTGGTTATATGTATTTAATGTAAGGATTTATTTAATTTGTAACTTTCTAGGTTGACTTGTGGCTTGGTTGGGTATAAGTAAGGGGTCCTGTGGAGTCTTAAGGGATATCATCCAACATAGAGAAGAGGATGAAGAGGAGGAGTGAACTTTGAGAAGTGCTTGGAAAACAAGGAGATTGCTTGGTGGGCTTGCAAGCACAAGTTTAGATCTTCCTTGGTGGTTTCTAACAGAGGGTTGTTGTATTATATATCTAGACTTGCTAGGGTTTAGTTTGGATCTTGAAGGATCTTTCAGAATTATTACTTGCTTTGTATTTGGTCATAACCAAGAAGGCCTTACAACCCAACACATTGAATGTAATCAATTATTTTATGAATAAAGAGTTGTGTTTGGTATCAAATCTTATATCTTGTGTTGTGTTTCCGCTATGTGGTTATCTGTTGGGCTCTAGGACATCTCCTTTATAGATTCTCCTACCCTGCACTACGTCAAAGGGACATCAGACTAGTGAATTCATTCTTGATAGATTTTTATTTGAGTGCCTTTGGTAGAAAAACACATAATGAAATAATCTCTCATAGACCTAGCATGTTGCAAGAGGCATTGAAGGAAGTATTGACAATTGAAAATGATACAAAATTTGCTAGTAAGATTGGAAAAAGACAGGATCCAAGGTTGCTCATTCCACAACACCCAAGCAAAGCAAGGACGAGGATTAGACTGACAAATTATAAAATATAGTTAAATATTTGCACATCGAACAAAATAAAAATAAAAATTTATGATAAAATAGGAATGTTCGACCTTACTTGAATATGATAGACAAGTTTAGGTTGCAAGATATCCCATAAAACACCACTTGGGAAGATGATAAGCTAGTGAAGAATAATTAAAATCCTAATCCTCTAAAAAATACCAACCACTATGTTGAAGACATCCCTTTGCATGAGATCTATAGGTTGCCCCATGCATTAGAGCAATGCTTAATTGCACAATGTATATTGGAAGAGGAGAACCAATTAGAGGCTGAGCGACTTGTGGTAAATATATTATCATCTAAACCTCTTTGGGGGGATTAGGATTCTTCAAAAAATGAGCATATACCCAAAGTAAACATGGTGATAAAAAAGCAACATAATCTTCAACAAGTATTCTTTGATGAGGATGAAACCCCTAGAGTAAGGAGATTAACTGGTGAAGTAAGATCTTATACTGTACCATCAATTGAGCAAGCTAGGAGTAGTTATAAATTAAGAAACATAACTATCAACTTAGACATGGGAAAGCCTACATGAATCTTTGCTAGAGTACCACCATCGAGCTTACAAAAGAAAGGTAAAGAGGAAACAACATCTAATAATCCATTTGTCCCATAATGTAATGCCTACCCTTACTTGACTTTTCTAATTGTATTGTTGGATTCTTTTAGGCCAATTTTCTAATTGTGTTTTATGATTATCGGTACTTGGTTACCAAATTAGATTAAATGTATTTCATATTTAGTTGATATGTGTGTTGAGTTACTAACTTAATTTAGTTATTTCATGTGTTTATGTTTACCCTTTCAATAATGATATAGGTATGTCTAGTTAGTGATTTTAGTTATCTCATGATGGTTAGATAGATGGATTTATTATATGCAGTTTCTAGAGTTACTTACCCCATACTTGCATGTGTATGGTGTACCTATCTATTTTACTTTATCTATGACATTTCTGATGTGGTTAAAGAAGGGAGTTGTAGTCACCCACTAGTCAAGATCTACATGATATACCACTTCATGCCATTACCTATTTAGTTTAGAATATATGTGCTTGTACATGTTTGGATTTTATGCAGATTGCAGGTACCAGGTATCGTCTTCCCTAAATTACCAGGATGAGCATACCTTATCCCAACATTTCAATGGTGTAAGTGGGGAGATAACTCTTGAGTCCAAATCCTAACCTAAGCCAATTTTTCTAGAAAGTAGGATAAGTATTTGAGTTAGTTTCACCTTTCCAAATTCGTTAAGGGATGTGAATTCATGATTTTTACCCTAGAGTTTGATTTAGTTTTTTGTTATGTATGATGGATTTTCATATTTAGTCTTACGGGTCTGTGATGATTTTTTGTTTTAATTAAATCTAATTAAAAGATAATTTAATGATTTAATTTAATGGAAATTTTATAAAGAAAATTCAATATTTAATTATATTTAATTATTTGAGAAATTAATAAAATAAAAAGAATTAAATTTAAAAGATTATATTAAAGCTCTATTTTTGACGTATTTATATTTATTTAATTTAATGATAATTATTTAGAGTTTTATTTTAATAATAAACTCTAAATAATGTTATTGATTAATTTAATAAATATATTATTAAAAATATCCCATGAATTAATTAAATAAAAGAAATTAAATTTAAAAATAAAGTTATAGCCCAATTTTGGATGTGATAAAGGCAGGAGCCTACAAAACAAAAATAACTTGTGAGCCTCTTATGTGGGAGGTCTTGGGTTCAAATTCGCTTAACACATAAATAATTAATTACAATAAATAAAGCTCGTGTAGTTGAGAGTGGAGGCCTGAGGCTGTAGGCTACCCCTGTGGTCTCGGGTTCAAAACTCTCTCCATGATTAACTTGTGGGACAGTTGTACAAGCTTGTTGTCTCATCTGTAGAGGATTAGTCTCGCCTCAGCTTGCCTCTCTTGAGCGCTAGGCTAGGTCACGAGGATACATCTGTGTTACAAAAAAAAAAAAAAATAATCTAGGCTTTGACCATTTACTGATCAATTTTTTTTTTTGGACATGATAACATTTATTTAATTTAATAATAACATATTTAGGAGTTCATTTTTAAATAAATGTTGAATACTATTATTACTTGAGTTAATAAATATTATATTAAAAATGTCTCAAATATTAATTAAAGAGAGAAAGCTAATTATTTAAATTAACACATTTTTTAATTAAATATCTAAATAAGTTGTGAATGAAAAGGTAAAAGTTAATAAAGTAATAAACAATAACTGATCAGCGAGTTCCCTCTCATGATTGCACAATCAAAGCCCCAAATTAGGGGAGAACTATTTATCAGAGATCTAGAGCTCATTTTGCAATTACACAGGTTTTGGAAGAGCAATTTTTAGAGAGGAAGGTTTTCAGAAAAAGGGAATTGTTGTGTGTTCTATGCGTCCATCGTTTTAGCATCAAATCTAGGTAGGATCTCGTGGTTTATTTGAACAATGGTTTTCATTCTTTGAACTTCTTTCTTCTCCATGTCTGTTCTATGTTCTAGTTTCAAAATGTTATTAGGTTGAAACCCTTATACGCAAGTTGATTGTTCTTTGATTGAAAAATATTTGTTTATACTTTGAGAATTTGAAAACCCTCGTATGGAGATTATCTCTCTTCATTTCTTGAAAATATTTGTGAATGAATTTAAGTTTTGAAACCCTTGTGTGAAAGGAAATTGATTTCCATTTAATATTGTCTAGGATTTAATTTAAAAGCATTGTATGCAAACTATCGTTCTTCGATTGAGTAATATATGTATATGAATCAAAAACCCTTGTTTAGTAGATATTCATAATTTGATTGGTAAAAATCAAGATATGGGGTTTGAAAATAAATCCATTTTTTTTACGAGTTTAACTATTTAAATTTCATTGCCCTATCAGATATAAGCTGGAAAATTATTTTAAAAATATATATATTTGAATAATTATCACAGTAATTAATTACCGTGATAATTATTAAAATATAGATTTTTATAAATTTGAGTGTGATATTTCACTAGAGGGGGGATTTGTTTGATTTTAATTTATTTTTAATTTTTTAAATAAGTTTGGAGGGGGGGGACCCCATCCCTCGCCCCTAGCTACCATAAAGGACAGTCCACCGCTGCCAAGGCAGCGTAGTTGCCTTGGGCAACACACTGCCTTTAGTAGCCTCTCCTTTGTGGGAGTATCACATGAATGTGATTTGGTTTTTTATTTAAAATATTTTTAGTTATTAAAATTTTAATGTTTTTGTTTATTAATTTTTTAAATATATTTTTAACTATTTATTATTAATTTAACATGAAAAGTTATTAATATTAAATATTGTTAATAGGATTATTTATATTATTATCATTATTATATTAATATTATTTTAATTATTAATTTAATAATAATGCTAAATTAGGAAAATTTAGTCTGTAAGTTGAGATTGTGTTCAAATATGAATTCTGGGTGGGATATTGATTTGGCTTGTGCAACATGTCATATGCAACATCATTTAGTCATGCCAAAATTTTTTTGAATTTGGCTACAACCGACCTTAGATGAAGTTGTGCTTCCTAGGCATATAACGGATGAGGTGCTGAATCAAATGTTCACTATGAACTCATACTCAGTTAGTTCAGCCATTCGGTGCATCATTGGTGAGAAGCTTCTCTATCCCTCGGCACTTGTGTTTTTATATCCCTCCCAGGTCATATCTATTTTCCTATCTAATGGCATGGATCTTCTACAATCTCCGGAGTTACTTCAAGGCTTGGCTCGTAAGGTAATTCTGCCACATTTCTTACTGGATTATAAATTGGAAATGACCATGCAAAAATATGATTTATGGAATGGTATGGCTTTAGTAGGTGGTCTGTTTTCACATTTTCAAATCTTGCAAAAGCACGAATATTATATTGTTCTTGAGGCGATGAAGAATTCTATAGATAACTGTAATATCAATTATTTTAAACAGTCTTTGCCTTCTGATCCACAATTTTTGGGTGAGTGGGTGGTGGAAAGAATCTTGTCAGTTGGTATGGCCATGATTAATTTGCAGTCAGATCCTAATGTTTCAACCCCCTCTCAAAATGCATTGGCAGTAACTCCTCAACCATTGGAACATAATCATTGGGATTCAATTGGTGTGCTTGACTCTGATTTAGATTGGCTCGTACATAATTTAGTTTCATGATTTGGCTATGGAATTCTCTTTTTTGGTCTCTGGCTCTTCTGTTTGTGTTCTGTTAGTTTGGGCAGAATTGCAAAGCAATGGTTCATCTTGACAATTAAGTCTTTTCAATTGGAGATATCTCTAATGTTGAAGCTCTAAGTCTTTTTGCTACCAAACTTATTGTATATGTATTATGCAGAAGCTTAGAGTGGGTTATCTTTAGATGGGTGATAACCTTTTGTAATTATTTGCTTTTAATATATACATACATGTAAACTTTAGGGACGATGCTGAGTTTTCTTCACTGATTCTTTCCTAGTTGACCTCGTTGAATCAGATTAATAAATATTATAGTGGCTTGCCATGTTTGCTTAAAAAATAAAATAAAATAATTAATTAATGATATATTTATATTATTTTATTATTAATTAGATAATTATTAGTATTAATAATTTAATAATAGTTAATACAATTATAATGATAATATGTAATTATGAGATTTTTATAAATATATATTTAGAAAGTAATTTTGAAATGGTAATTGATTTTAACTTTAATAATATTTAATGAAGTCTTTAATTAATTTATTATTAAAATGTATTTGTACAACATACTTTGATTTATGATTTTGGGAGATTGGTAAACTCAGGTTGTGCTTGATGGTTCAGTTTGGTCATGAAAATGATTATTTTATCAACATTAGGGGAATTTTATGATTTGAGAACCTTAGTAGTTACCATACTTTGAAAAGATAGAAACTTAACTCTGATTGTAATTGAGAACTTTAGTGAATCTGTGACTTAAAATGAAATGAAAACTGAAACCCTAGTTTTGAATATCAAATCTTGTGTTTGTTTGGTAACAAATTAAAATATGAAACTATGTTTAAACAACATTATATGAATTATTGAACCGTCTGAGATTCTAGTGCACTCGAGAAAACCTTAGTGAATCTGACAACTAAAGAAATGAAAATTGAAACTCGGATTGAGATCGAAAACATTATGAAATGTAATATTTGAAAAATGAAAATGAAAACTTGAAAATCTTTAATGAAATTAAACCGTTGCTTTTTCTAAACCAAATGAATTATGAAATTCCCTTTTGTATGTGCTTTATGCGACATGTGATTTACTGTTGTTGGGGTTTTTAGGTTTGACTTAGCTTTGACCAAATTAGGATGTTTACCAGAGACTCAGGAGTTTTGTTTTATGATGTCATGATAATGTTTTGATCACGATCTTTTATACTCCACTTTATTGTTATTGATTTCCAATGTTCTTGTGTGAAATTAAAGTGAAGGGTGTGACCTATTTGATTTAACCTTTGAGTCTTTGATCAATTATTTTTGGATTGCTTTCCAGTCACTTGTATAGGACTAAGGTGTTTGTATGATTCGTTCTTGGTGATGTCATGTTATGACGTGGATTCATTTGTGTGTACTTGATTTTGGGATCAGTCCTGTTAGGATGACCGTGTTGATGGAATTCGTGATTATGATTAGTGATTTCCAGTAGTTGTTAGTTGCTTGTTTAAGAACTGGTGTATGGTATTCAGTCTTTTATGATCTACTTTTTCTCAGCTTAGGGTAGGTTATCTGTATGATATGTTGGGAAGTGGCTTGCAATAGGGGCCGGAGCCCTAAAGAGGCTGCTTGGGTAACTCATTATAGGTTATTTTAATAAGTGATAACATTTCATTAAATGGGTTTGAAATGAATTAACAAGATGTTGGTACTATAGAAAGTCACTAGGGGGCCAGAGGATTAAAAGACTACCTGGGTAACCTTAGAGTTGACTTGTTAGTATGCCTTGTTAGTACGAAAGGATTCTAGTGTCGCATAGAGTCACTAAGGGGCTAGAGGATTAAAAGACTAGCTGGGTAACCTTAGAGCTAGCTCATGAAATGGTGCCCACATGCATAATAGATTTCCCACGTGTCTGTGTTGCCTCTAGGATTAGTTGATACTTGTGTCTTGGTACCCTTTGAGATAGTTTTCTTTTAGGTGATTCCTTGAACCTAGATTTTGGTTTGAATTTTGAGTTTGTTGTCCTATTTGGGACTTGACTTTAACTCCTCAACATAGTGGGAGTGGACCTTTCTGGGTTCCATGAGGTTGGGTGGTAGTGCTTTTTCTTATACCATTGAGATTCAACCGTTAGATGCTGCTGTTGGATGTATTTGTACATATGTTCCTTTTTATCTATTCTTGTATTTCTATGATGGATGGTTATACTCTAAGTATATTGTATTTAATTTCATAGATCTTAGATGATGTTGTTTATTTCATGATTATATTATTTCAACCTTTCATACCCTATGACCTATACAATGGATGATTCTGCATTCTGTTTATTGCCAAGTGGCATCATATATAATTGTATATTAATTAAACGGAATTCACACTTGTATTTATTCTTTAATGTGGTTGTGTTATATATTGTTTTAGTATTAATTAAACTTAAATGTGATTCATCATCATGGGACTCTTAAGAGTTGTAACCTGTTTATGTGTTGTTGATGTATGAGTGTATGTTAATTGCTTCCACTATTCTATAACTATTGTTGTATCTTTAACTGTAAAAAAAAAATGTTTGTCAAATTTAGTAAAACTTTAAGTTAACTTCTTTTGGGTTCCTTAGCAAGGCGTTACACAAAATAACCTATTCCTCCAAAGGTAACTAGTTCCATTGATAAAAAATAATAGGTAAGAAAATGGTAAGTAATACTTCTTTCATGTCAAATTATTTATCCCAAATTAAGATTCCAATTTCATTCCTTGAAATTGTGAAAATTCTTGAATATGAAAAAGAAGTGATGGTAATCTTGTACAAAATTAATGAAGTACCCAAGGGAGATCATATAGAAAGAAAAAAATGTTGATGAATCACCCATAATGTGTTAGCACGAATGTTGATGGTATTCATTTGGGGAGTATCCTAAGAATTGGAGAGACTATTTCTAATTGACATGTTGCATTCATTACTATGTTTGTCATTGGTGCAACATAGTATTGTTTCTGTGAATACTGGTAAAGTAACAGACATAGAACAAGGTTGTACAGACTGTGTATTGATGATCAGGTAAGGAATAGTTAACGATGTATTCTACACTTTATCTTGATGAAGTGGATTAGTGTGCATACAAAGAGTCGAAGGCATGCATAACTTATACATAATTTATATAAGATAGCAACCAGACAAAGTACCTGATAAGTGGTTTTTGATGATTGATTTTAGTCTCTTAATTGATATAGAATTGGGATGAGTGTAGTTAGACCATGATAGTAGACAACTTGATGTTGACGCTAGTGAGTGCACAAAGTCTAAATGCACACATGTGGAAATTTGTAAAGATTGTGAGCCAACAATGATTTGTAATTGTGAAAAGATATAAAGTTTTGTAATATCTTAATGAGGTCCTATTATGATTAATTGGAAAAGACTTAAGGCCGGCTCAAGGAATTATTTTGAGAATATGGTATAAAGGAAGGTTATTTTCCTTATAAGTAATGTGTGATTGATGTATGAAGTGCAAATTGTGCAAGTGATATGCAAAGTTGGTAAATACATGTAAGTGATCCAAGGGATTATTTGGATGTGAGATTGGTGATATGGTACTGAGATCGGAAGAGGATAAGTCTAATCAAGAGGATAGAGAGGAGATGAAGTTATTCCATTTCTATTATTTTTCATCGAATAATACTAATACTAGTTGGATAGTGAGTTCAGTGGTCTTGCCCCTAAAGCTGTTTGGATAGTAAGTCCATCTGCCTTCTACATTTCTTAACAAGATTGACACAACTACTAATAGGGTTGGAATCTTCTAACAAGGATTCAAAGTCTACTAACATGGATTGATATGTATTGAATGTATTTCATTGGCTCCTAACATAGTCTATCTTCTTCCAAGGAAATTTTATATTAGTACATCATATTTTGGGTACCATCCCCACCGAGATTTTCCCTCTTATCAAGGGTTTCCCTAGTTAACATATGTGGTGTTATTGTGTATGTGTATCTTTTTATAGTTGTTAATTATCTTGTTCACATGCTTAAGGATTAATGAATAGAAATAAAATATATTCTCTTCTCAACCCTAATTTCCAAAACGAATGATCCAAATTGATTAAGCACAAAAAAGTGATCAATGCAGAAATGGATTATGTAATGGAGAATAGGGAGAAAAGAGGTTCTATGGTCTTTTTAGTTTGAGGAGTATGTACTTAAATATTGACATAGATAAAAGACAAATACTAACCTTGAATTTGGAAAGTGCTATTTTATGATGTCTGTGTACAGTTTTTGGAAAATCTGCAACCTATTCCAAACCGGAAATGTCAAGATGGAGAAAACCCAAAGCTCTTTTGTTCTTTTGAAGGCAAGTTGACCTTGACCCTAATAGTGGGGCACAATCATACCCTATGGCACAATTTTAGCCCAAAAAGTCAACCTTGACCTGTACTTCTCTGACAAAATTTCTATTCATAGATCTTACAAGTTTGACAAAAAAGGTATCTGAATTTGCTCTCCAATTTGTTGTTTGACACCTGTATCTTCAAAAAAAAATAGTTTTGTTGTTTGGACAAGGGGTTTGACTTGTTCAAACCTAGGTTTGGAATCAACCTTAATAATGGAATTGAAATAGAGAATGCTAGCAAGTAGTAGAAGTAAATCTAACAATGAAGCTATGATACTCAATAGACATGCAATTGTATTTGAAATGTAAACATGTATATTGATATGAAATCTTGGACACAACATTAACAAATGTAAATCAATACCTCCATGATTGTATGCTTAGAATCCACCTTGATAGAATAATGAATAAGTATTAAAGATGAACAAAGGATCTTGAAGGAAGATCACACCACCATGATGGCTAGATCTAGGGTTTGAATGATGAATCTTGAATACTTGAACCAAATCCCTTCAAAGGCTTGAATGCTTCAATCCCTGATCTTCAATGAAAAACTTAAATGCTTGAATGATAGAATTCTTGCTCACTTGAAAAGTAGGTATTTTCTCATAGATAGTAGTTGTTCATGGATTATCTGATATCATCATGTGTCTTAGAGAAAATGAGAGGAGGAGGCTTCCTTATATAGTGATCTAGGGCAGAAACTCCTAGAGAAGGCTGACATGGGAGTATTAAATCCCAATTAACCTTAACCCTTAGAAATGGACCTAAATTAAATGTAATTTAAGAGTCTACCATTATGAAAGCCAAAACAAATGGCCTGAAAGTAGGAAAAGAAACTCTCTAAAGCCCAAGATCCCAAAACTCCTAGAAATTGAAAATGAGACCTGGGGTCAAGGATGAGGTCGACCCTATCCTAGGTCAGGGTTGAGGTCATCCTTGACCTAGGTTAGGGTTGAGGTTGACCTTGACCTAAAAGGTTATCCTTGAACTCGAAGTCAAAGTCCTTAGTTTTAGAGAGGAGGTTGTCAAAAATAGGCTAGAAATGGAGTGAGAGAAGCAAAATAGGGGAAAAACTACCCAATCCATGTAAAAACCCATTCAAGGTGCTTGACATGACCCCAAACCACTTACTTAGAGGGATAAACTCTCTTAACATGAAAGTACTTCCATTTTAAGACAATACAATTAGTAAGGTTGATAAGTATTTGAATAGTTGGATAACTAATTCACCCCCCTTTCTCAGTTAGCTTGGTGGGCTTTACTTTCTAAAAATTGGTATCAGAGCATCAGGTCCTTAAAGAAAAATCCTAACAACTTTGGGAGATCAATGGCAAGTCACTTCAAAAAAGAAAGTCCTAAATTTGATGGAGTTAACTATGATAGCTGGAAGGAGAAGATGAAGATCCATTTTCTCTGTATGGGTCTAGGGTAAATTAGCTAATGAAAAAAAGAAAAAAAGGAGATTATGGAGGAAAGAAAACTTTAGGTATGCAGTGAAGCTAAAAAAGATATGTTTATGTGTGATATGCTTGCCAGAGAAGCATTATTGTCAACTCTTCCTGAGAATAAATATAGTCAGGTAAAATTCTTAGAGACATCACATGAAATTTGGGTAGCCTTAGAATTTAATTTTGAAGGTGATAAACATGCTAAAAGAATTAGACTACAAAATTGGATATGTTTGTTTCAAGATGCTAAAATGATGGAAGATGAATTTGTGAGAATCTATATTGGTAGAATATCATATATTGTTGCAGGAATTAAGTATTGTCAAGGATCTAAAGATGAAGATGAGAATATTTGGAAGATTTTTAAAACTTTGACACCACCATTTAGACAAACAACACAAATGATTGAGCAAGTTATACCTTGCACTAAGAAGTTTACCAAAGAGATTTTACTTGGAAGACCAGTAGCAAAAGAAGTAAGCTTGAAGCAATATGGAGAATTGCCCAGCATGGAAATAACTTTTAGTGCATTGAGTGTTTGTCCTTCTTTATCAAGAAGTGCAAGCAGCCATGGAGACTATGCTAGTAGAAAAAGATTCGGATATGAGGAGCATAGAAGAATTGAAGAAGGAATTCCCCTACTTGTAGGAAGAGAACCAAATGGTAAGATAATTTTTAAGTTTTTGACTTGCATTGAATTTGGTCATTATGCTTCTAGGTGTCCTAAAAGAGAGAAAAAGTATAAGAAGAATCTCAAGCTTAGAAGACTTAGAGATTGTTTGTATGCAAATGAAGATGATGAGTTTGAGGAAATAATTTAGAGTGAAAGTGACGCTGAATTAGGATTTGTGGCTATAAAAGAAGAAAATCCCAAAAAAGAAATTATAGAAGAAAAATATCTAGTTTCACAAGATGAAAAGAAATATGATTGGATTATAGATAGTGGGTGTTCACGCCTCATGATTGGAGACATGAATAATTTTGTTAATTTTAGAAATCATGATGGAGAAATTGTTAGAGTTGGTAACAATGCAACTTCTCATATCATGAGAACAAGATCTATTACTCTTGATGGAAAGACTAACACTGATGGTGTTTATTTTGTTGATGGCTTAAAGCATAACCTATCGAGTTTTGGACAACTAGTTGATAAAGATTATTAGCTACAATTGATAGAGAAGACACGCATTATCAAAGATACAAATGGTAATTTGATTGGAAATGATACAAGATCTAGAGGTAATGTGCTATAATTGAACCCTACAAAGATGATTTGTTAGGTTACAAAGGTGGAAAATAGTTGGTTATGGCGTAGAAGATTTTTTCATATAAACTTTGGCAATATTGTAAAGGATAACATTACATTTTCTATTATAGATCTACCTATAATCATGAAATTTACTAATGTTGTTTGCAAAGAATGTGTTATGGCTAAGCAGAAGAAATTTTCTTTTCTTAGCAAGAAGTTCACTAACACAGTGAAATTGGAGGTTGTTCATATAGATTTGAGTAATCCTACTAGAAAAAGATGATTCTATGGTGAAAGGTACTTTATGATTTTATCACTAGAATGATGTGGGTGATATTTCACAAAGAAAAGTCTGAAGCATTTGAAAATTTTAAGTTGATCAAGTTTAGAGTTGAGAATGAATCTAGTGTAAAGATAAAATGTTTGAGATCAGATAGAGGTGGAGAGTTTACTTCTAGAGAATTTAACATCTTTAATGAAGAAAATAGTATTAAGAGACAACTATCAACACCTAAGACTCTTGAGAAAAATGGGATTGTTGAAAGAAGAAATAGGTCTATAACTGAAGCAATGAAAGCAATGATATTTGAGAATGATGTTTCCAAGACATTTTGGAGAGAAGTAGTCAACACAATAGTATACACCATGGAAAAAGTATAGATCAGAAAAGGTACAAACAAGACTCCTTATGAATTATGGTTTGGACATGCACCTTTAGTGAAATATTTTAGAATTTTCGGAAGTAAGTGCTACATAAAGAGAGATGATGATATTGCTAAGTTTGATGCAAGAAGTGATGAAGGTATGTTACTCGGTTATTCATTGAAAAAAAAATCTAATAGAAATTTTAATCAAAGAATTAAGACAATTGTTGAGTGTGCAAATGTGAAAGTGGATGAAAAGTTTGGAGTTAAAGAAAGAATGTTGGATTATATTTATGATGAAGAAGAAGATAATCCTAAACCCGTTAGAAAAAATATTGAAGTTTTCTTTGAGACTAATAATGATTTGTAGAATGATGTTCAAATTGTTGAACAAAGAGAAGAAAAAAGATCTAACTCAAGAGAAAAATTAAGAATTGAAGCAACAACACCTACACTTGACATGAACTTGACAAAGAATCATCTTGAGAATTAGATTATTGGAAGTAAAGAAAAAGGAGAGATGCCAAGAAATAGAGTACATGAGGAGTTATGTTTAATTTCTCAAGTTGAACCAAAGAATGTAGATGAGGTATGAAAGGATGAACTGTTGGAAATGTAAGAGGAGTAACTAAGAGGGGAGGGGTGAATTAGTTACTCCAAAAACAAATCCCAGATCCCTTTAGATGTTAATACAAAACAAAACAAAACTCTGTTAAAACTAAAATACTATTGCAACTCGGTTAGCACAAGAACACTCAGCTAACACAGTACCTCAGTTTACACTAAGAATGATTGTCACTTGGTAAACACTTGGTTAATACTGAATATATGCACTATTACTTTGTTAACATTGAATAAGAAGATCTTATGATATTAAGTGTGATTAACATTAATTAGCTTAGTTAAAAAATCATAAAGTAAATAACATGAACACAAGAGACACCATGATTTAACATGGAAACCCAATTTGGAAAAAAATCAACAATTGCAACTAGTTACTATTTTTCACTCTTCTAAAGTGAGCCATGTTAGGAGCCAACCCTATTAAAGGTTACAAAACTCACTATTAGGTGTGACCTTGTTAAAGGTTTTAGTTCATCCTAGGAGTTTCCTTGTTAGAGGTCTTTAGATACTTCAATCTAAAAATGCAACCTTGTTAGAGGATTTGGTAAATAACTATTAAGCTAACTTTGTTAAGAGATTTGATTCACTACTACAATTACTAGAGAGTAATAATGATATGAACTGATTATTGATGCAACCTATATTTTTTGGTTTTAGATCTCTATTTTGGCTTGAATACTTTATCCTTCTTGATCATAATGTTCTTTGTAGCTCGATCAACTCCTAATTCACTATCTTTATTTATCTTTTCAATCCCTTGCTTCTTGTTCTCTACTTCTCACAATTCAATCCTCAACTTGACCTTATAATTATATGTTTTACCTTGTCAAGTCAGCTTGAATACATATTTCAAACAAATGAAATTCATCCCATGAGTCGGCTAGAACTAATCAACCAAATTGATACAGGATAAACAACCCAACTCGGTCAACACTAATTTAGAAATGATTTTCCTTTAGACTTCCTTTGGTAACCAAGTTAGCTCGCTTAACACTAGTTCCATGCCAACTTTTCTTTGGCTACCGAGTGAACTCGGTAGATACTATCTTCGTACAAACTTTGATTGGTAGCTCAGTGAGCTTGGTTAACACTCACTTTAAACTTGGTTAACATTGAGACACTCATCATATACTACAACATCCTTTGATTCTTGAGTGAGCTCGACATACATTGATTGCTCATTATATACTTGACGTTTGCGCAACATCAAAGAAAATATACAATTAAATGAATGTATCCAACATGATCATTAGATTCAAGCAATGAAGGAAGAAATAGATTAGAATAGGAAGAATGAGACATGGGAATTGGTTCCTAGACCTAAAGACAAGAATGTTATGAGAACTAAATGGGTATTCAAAAATAAGATGACTGAACAAGGTGAAGTTTTGAGGAATAAAACAAGATTGGTATGCAAAGGATATTCACATCAAGAAGGAATAGATTATGAAGAGACATTTTCCCCTATTTCCATACTTGAAGCAGTAAGAATGTTCTTGGATTATAGAACAAGTAAGACATTCAAAGTGTATTAGATGGATGTAAAGTCAACATTTCTGAATGGAGAACTTGAAGAAGAAGTCTATATTGAGCAGCTTGAAGGATTCCATTTGACAGAATAAAAAAGACATGGTATATAGATTGAATAAAACATTATATGATCTAAAGAAAGTACCTAGAACCTAGTATGCAAGATTGGATAAATATTTGGAAAATTTAGGATTTGCTAAAGGTACAACAAATAATAACTTATATTTCAAAGAAATTAAAAATGAATCTCTAATCATTGTAATATTTCTTAATGACATAATCTTTGGAGGTAATGATGAAGCAAGTGACAAATTTGTTGATGAAATGAAGAATGATTCGAAATGAGTATGATTGGTGAGATGAAATTTTTCTTGGGTCCACAGATTGTAAAAAATAGTGATGGTATTTTCTTATTATAATCAAAGTATTTGAAACACTTGTTGAAAATATTTGTCTTAGAAAGTTGTAAGCCTGTTGGTATACCTATGATAACTGCTCACAAGTTATCTAGAAAAGATGAGACACCTACAATTAGGCAAAATAAATATAGATCTATGATTGGAGATTTGCAATATCTCACTCACACCAAACTAGATATAGAAAATTTAGTTGGGATAGTGGCAATATTTCAAGTTGATCCTGAGGAATCATATTATGTAGCAATAAAAAGAATATTCATATATTTAAAGGGTACACTTGATTTTGGAATATGGTATGACAAATCAAGTGATTTTACTTTGTATGGATATATTGATGTGGATTAGGTAGGAATTATGGATGAAAGAAAGAGCACTAGTGGCAAAGCATTTTTCCTTGGAGGAAGATTGGTTTCTTGGCTAAGCAAGAAACACGATTGTATTTCATAGAGTACATCAAAAGCAAAGTATGTAGTAGAAGAAAACAATTGCAATGAGGTCACGTGGATGAAGCAGATGCTGAAGGACATTGGGATAGAGTTTTTAGAACCTATTATGATACATTGTGATAACACAAGTACAATGAGTATGTCTAGGAATCATATGCTACATTCTAAGACTAAGCCTATATCTATTAAGTATCACATTTTGAGAGAGAAAGTTGCAAGGAAAGAGATCAGATTAGAATATGTAAGTACAAAAAAGAAGATTGCATATATCTTTACAAAGCCTTTTCCTAAAGATAAATTTGAGTATTTGCAAGGTATGCTTGGGGTTATGCCCCTACCTACTTCTGAGTAGATGATGTGAATAATGCATCAATCTAGTATTACAAAGCACTATTGTTTATCTATACCGAATGTTGATGCTTCTTGTATGAGGGAGTATCTAAGATGAGAAGAGTCATCAAGGACTCTTGGTAGTTGATATTGAAGTGTCTTTAGACACTTGATCTGATTGAAGACTTTGAGAAAATGATTGACATAATGAATCCTTCATCATTGATGTCAATGGGGGAGAATTATTGATGAAAAACATCCTCTAGCACAATGGGGGGGAGAGAGAATGCATGATAACATTTTTTGGTAGTATGTGGGAGATGTATGTATAGTTGTTTATGTATTTATGAGGGAGAAGTTGTGAACAATTAATTTCCACCCATATGAGAATAAGAAAGAAGACAGAGCAATGTTTGTGTGAGTTTCAAAGGTTATTGATGGAGAGGATTTGAAAAGAGGAGAACAACATCAACAACAATGAAATTTGATTTGGTATTCTTAGAACTTAGATGTTTTTCATCTATATTGCCATCAATGCCAAAGGGGGATATTTTTAGCATGAAATTTAATGGTATTCCTTCAGGGAGTATCCTAATCATTGGAGAGACTGTTTATGATTGACATGTTACATTCATGATCGTGTTTGTCATTGATGTCAACATAGTATTGTTTCTATGACGACCGACAGAGTAGTAAATAGAGAACAAGGTCATACAGATTGTGTATTGATGATTAGGTCAAGCATAGTGGATGTATTCTACAATATATCCTTATGAAGTGGATAAGTGCACATAAAAAAAGTTGAAGAAATGCAGAAGTTATTCAAGATTTATAGAAGATAGAAAGCAGACAGAGTACCTGATAAGTGGTTTCTAATGAAGGATTTGTATCTCTTAATTGAGATAGAATTGGGATGAGTTTAGTTAGACTATGATAGTAGATAGCTTGATTGTGAGTGCACAAGGTCTAAAGTTGCATTGCGAAAAATCATCTAGACTATGAGTTGACAGTGATTTGGAATTGCAAAAAGATGTAAACTTTTGTAATATCTTAATGAGGTCCCATTATAATTAATTGGGAAAGCCTCAAGGCCAACTCAAGGAATTATTTTGAGGATAAGGTATAAAGGAAGATTATTTTCCCTATGAACTAATGTGTGATTGATGTATGAAGTGTGAACTACGCAAGTGATATGCAAAGTTGGTAAATGCATGTAAGTGATCTAAGGGATTATTTGGATGTGGGATTGGTGATCTAGTAATAAGATTAGAAGAGGATAAGTATGGTCAAGAGGATAGAGGAGCTAAAGTTATTCCATTTCTATTATTCTACAAGGAATACTATATAGACCCATTAGTGAGTTCAACGATCTTGCCCTTGAAGTTGTTTGGATAGTGGGTCCATCTACCTTCTACAACTATTAATAGGGTTGGCACAACTCCTAATAGTGTTTGTACAAATCCTAACAGGGTTAGAATCTTCGAATAGGGATTCAAAGTCTCCTAAAAGGGATTGATATGTCCTAAATGTATTTCATTGTCTCCTAACAGAGTCCATCCTCTTACAAGGAAATTTTTTATTAGTACATCATTTTGTGGGTACCATCCCCATTGAGCTTTTCTCTCTGATCAAGGGTTTCCCTAGTTAACATATCTGGTGTTGTTGTGTACGTATATCTTCTTATGGTTGTTGATTATATTGTTCACATGGTTAATGATTAATAAGGTTGATAATTGTTTTAATAGTTGGATAACTGATTCACCCTCCCCCCCCCCAACTCAGTTATCTTTGTGGAATTTACTTTCTAACTTTATGTACCTTGGAACAATTGTCACTAAGAACTCATTACAAGTTGACCCTTTTTATCTAACATTATTAATTATTAAAAAGTTAACTAGAAATCATATGATTGATTCAAGAGTAACAGTTAATATCATGTCGGGAGACATCATAAAGGAACTATGATTGACAGTAGACACACCATTCAAAAAATGTTATGTAATAGACAATAGATCAGTACATGTGGTAGGGATAATGAAAAATGTAGACTTTAGATTCCTTGCCTGTCCAAATATATCATACAAAATTGATGTGACTGTAGTGGAGGTACCAACTTCTTATGCCATTCTTCTCTATAGGTAGTGGCCTAAATTGGTGAGTGGGCATGTCCAATTAGACCTATCATTTTTAACAATTCATGTGAATAGAAAGGAGATCCAAATCAATAGGGAACCAAGGTTACCTTATACAATTGGAGAGATAGACTCACAAAGGATTGTCAACCTCTTCATTTGGACATGGATAATTTCCAAGTATCACTAAACCTAATCCAAATAATATTTGATCCTATTGTGACACATAAAAAAAAATCATGATGAAGTGTAGCATATGTATTTTCATGGGGCACATAGAAAAGAACGAAATGAGACATGAGTAGAATTAATGTCTCCTTGTGGAGAATTTGTCAAATATTCCTTTTTTATAACCTTTGATTGTACTTACAATTTTGCTGAGTATGAAGCACTTATATTTGGAATGATTATTACCATTAAGCATGGAATTAAAATGATATTTGTCCATGGATATTTTGAATTAGTGACATATCAAGTAAGAGATAGGTTTGCTGCTAAGAATCGTAGGTCAAGACGATATAGAAATTTGATATGGAAGACTATTGAATTCTTTGATGCATTCTCAATTAGATGGATTGATAGGTCAGAAAATATCACAATTGATTTTTATGGCTAATCTTGCTATTAAATATAGTGATATTCCTTTTGAACAAATGAATCAAATAGAAGTCAAATCCAAGCCAATCATTCTTGATAATATCCAAAATTGGCAAGTCTTCGAAGATGATAAAGACTTGCTAAAGTTCCTCACATGTGAAGATTAGTCTGAAGATCATCAAATTAACTAAAATGCATTCATAGAAGAGGATGATGGAGAGAAAACAATTTTTTTGGTAAATAAATAGTCTAATTAAAAATAAACAAGATCCCAAAAGGATTGATAGCCTTGGAGAGGGTATTTAAGAATCAAGATAATTCACCAATAAGGATAAACTCTACTGCCTTCAATAATATGAAAAGGTTAATCTATTAGGATCAACCACATAAATAACAATTACATGCAAATATAAACAATATCAAAAAATAATAAATCACACAGAAGAGAACATAAGACACAAAGATTTAACGTGGTTAACCCAATTTGTGGATACGTCCACCAACAACGAGTCCAAATTTATTATTATCTAGTGATTACAATCCACAATCCTTTACAGGTCAATACAGCTGCAAGAAGCTACAATCTCATCATACATTGTGAATCCCTAATCCTAAGCCATTTTATAGAAGGTTTTTTCTACTTACAAAGTTAGGGCTAGAATCAGTCATCCAATAGAAAAAATACCTGCTAGCGCCATTTACAATAATAAAGTCATTTGATTTTTGGTAGGTACTGCCCCTGAAAACCCTCGCAAGGGTATTTCCCTTCAACCCCACCCTATACTATGACATGGAGCACACTCAAGGATCTTCCCTAGGACCTTGCAAGGAGTGTTACCCCTTAACCCCATTTTCAGGGTGCTTCCCCCAAACCCCCGTAGTAATAATTTGGGGTAGGGGGGGGGGAGACTTCTTTGAATAAAGTGGGAAAAAATTAATCTCCAAGTCTTATTAGGCTCCACATCACAACAAAATCTTGGAAATAAATGTTCTCCAAAGGAATTTCTCATAGGAAGGTAGCTTATTGCCAAGATTAAATATGATCTTATTGTTGTGCTAAGAAAATACAAACATGTATTTTCTTGGTCTTATGATGATCTTAATTCATATAGAGAAGACCTATTTCAACATGAGATCCCACTCAAACCTAACGAAAAACCTTTAGGAAAAGAAAATGGACTATTAACCCAATGTTAACCCCCAAGATGAAAGATGAATTGATTAAAATGATAGATGAATCATAAAACTTATCATACACTCCACCTGGGTGTCTAACCTTGTCCTAGTAAAAAATAATAATGAAGATATAAGACTTTGTGTAGACTTTAGAAATATGAATGTCTCACCTTTGGAAGATAATTATGCATAATCCAACATGGAAACATTATTACAAAAGGTGACATGAAATGAATTTCTCTCTATGATGGGTGATTTTTAAGAGTATAATCAAGTGAAGGTTAAAGAGCTAGAGTAATACAAAATGACACTTCCTACTTTGTGGGGCACTTATGTATTTTCCAAAATGCCTTTTGGGTTAACTAATGCAAGTGCCAAATTTCAAAGAGCTATGAATGTTGCCTTTGAAGGCTTAATTGATTTCATTTTGGTTGTCTATCAAGATGGCCTTAATGCCTACTCTAATAAAGAAGAAGACCATTCCAAACACTTAGAAATATTTTTTTGAGGGCTATTGAATATACAATATCATTCAACCCCAAGAAGTGCCATTTTGAGGTCAATAAGGTAAAACTTCTAGGTCATAATTTATCTAAAGTGGAAGTGATATTTGATCCAATGAGAGTAGCAGGTTGTTCAGTCATTCTTTAGTCAAATCATCTTTGTAAGGAAATTTGTTTCAAACTTCAAAAAATTTACCAATCCAACTACCAAGATGTTGTAAAAGGGTGCAAATCTAATATGGAGTAGTGAAGCCTTGGAAGCATTAATAGTAATAAAAAAGACAATAAAATAAGTACCAATACTTAAGATGACTCATTTCAAGAAATGATTCCAAATTTTCTCTTTTGCATCCTATCACACTATAGTTTTTGACATGTTGTAGAAAAATGAAGCAAATTACGAGTAACCTATTGCCTTCAATAGCAAGAGTCTACAAGAAGCTGACCTTAATTATGATATTAATGAAAAGAGGGCTTATGTATTGGTTAAGGCGATCAAATCATTTAGACCATGCTTGGTGGGAGCATAGGTAATTATATATGTACCAATGCAATAGTAAAGGATATCTTTAGGAAAACAAAAATTAACGGAAGGAGGTGTAGATGGATAAATCAAATCAAAGAATTTAACATTGATATCCAAATAAAAAACTTGATGAGAGTACAAGGATTCATTGAACTCATGGCCAATGCAAATTTAGAGGTAGCACAAGTGAATCAAGTTGATTTTGAGCACACATAGGTAAGCATAGAAATATGCCCTTGGTATAGTCAAATAGTCCATTATTTAAGGTACATAAAATGTCATGATGATTTAAGTGAAAATCAGAAGAGAACTATTAAATTCTAGACTTAGAAATATGATTTAATCCAATGTGATATTTATTGGAAGAATAGAGATGAGATTTTACTCTTTTTCCTAGACACGTATCAAACATAATCTAAATTTAAGGAGCTCCATGAAGGGGTTGTGGTGGCCATTTATTAGCTAAAATATTGCATAAGTTTTTACAAGTAGGGTATTATTGGTCGCAACTCTTTAAGGACTATCATGCTTATGTGAGAAAATGCAAAACTTTTCAAAAGTTTTCTAAAAAGCTAAAATACGATGAGTCACTTCCCCTAAGGTCCTTACAAATAGAGGAGCCTTTTTAGATGTGAGGGATAAAATTCATAAGAGAAATAAGTGACAAGTCAACTGGGAACATATATAGATCTTAGTTCTTAGTTATAATTGATTATTTCACCAAATGGATGGAGACAATCCCTACTAAAAAATCTACTAGCAAAGTAGTGATTAAATTTCTGATGGAAAATATTTTAACCAAATTTGGAGTACCCCAAAATATTATTGCAAATATTGATATGTGCTTCTGTTGTGATTTCACAACACACACTCCATTTCTTCTAGAAATGAGGACCCCCAAGTAAATTTTTTGTTCCTAGACCCCTTAGTTTGGGGCCTAGCTCATTTTGGGAACTCCACCTGAAGTCTAGGTCAAGCCCTGGTTCTCTAACTAACAAACCTAGAGTTCAGAATAGGAGAATTTGAGTGTTAAATGGTGATTTTTAGTGCTAAAGGGTGCACTAGCATACTTAGCACACATGCAAACCCATCCAAGGTGCACATGTGTGCTATTTGAGCAAGTGCACACTTTACTCCTTTGAAGATACACACCCATGCACATGCATAGGTGTACACCTCCAAAGGGTGCGCACCCCCTCCCCCCTCTCTCACTTGCATAAAGTGCATAGATGCACATGTGCGCAGTTGTGCACATGCACACCTTGTCAAGGTGCACATGTGTGCTAGTGCACAATTGCATACTTTTTCAATTTTGCATGGTAAATTAGCACACTAGCGCACCTTCCAAGGTGCGCTAGGTGCACAAAAAACTAGCTTATTTATTGGGAGAAATTTTTTATCTATTTTGACTAGTGTTGACCCAATTTGGTTAGTCTGAGTCTTGAGGATTCCTTGTTTGGGTCTTCTAACATGAGATAACTAATGTTTTCTTCTTTGTATAGATGAAAAGGCATCCTCAACTTGTTGGGGTCATAACTTTTGACCTAGAGCTCAGGATTCAAAACTATTTACACCATTGGAAAGAAGAACTGAAAATATAATTTTAGTCCCTAAAACAACAAGCCTTTGACTACCCAGTTTTAGAGACTAGTAAGTTTCAACTTGAAATTTTGAGTAGAGGACCTCCGAAAAAGCCAGTTAAAAAGACCTAGAAAAGCTTGTAAAAAAAGATATGAAAAAGTTTCAAACATTTGGTCATTTTGGATAATTTGGATCACCTGGTCTCTGACCTAGAAAGATCAAACAATTGGAGAGAAGAAAAGATCAAAGATACATAGGTTAGAAGTATGAACTAGAATAGGTTTCTCATCTTGTGCAACTATTAATGAAAAGATTCAACATGGGTGCCTTGGGATTTTAGATAGAGGAAGCAGAAGGAGTTCAAATATATGAAATTTTTTGGCTATAAAGAGGGTATAAATCATCAAAAAGGGAAAACATAAGTACACTAGAGTGCTCCCATAGTCTGAAAAAAACCTAGAAACCATTTTTAAAATTGAGAACTTTGATTTTTTGGCGAATTAAGCTTTCAAGCTTCTGAGTTGCACTAGGTGTGCTTCTTCCAAGGTGTGCCAGAATTTTTTGAGCAAGTCAGAGGTGCACCGATAGTTAATTTCCAGTTCCAAATTTAGAGCTTTCCATAAATCAAAAACACATTCTGATGGTAGTTTAACTCCTACAAACACCTAGTAAAGATGGAGCTTCTATTTTTGACATCTTCAGAGACTCCTAGATCATCTAATGGCTTTCTTCTTCTTATTTTATCATGCTTTCTTTGTTTTAAGACATGTAAAGGTTCATGCATCTATTTAATAATATAAATATGGATGGAGTCCTACTTAGCACTAGTTAGAGAGTCAGTTTGTATATAAATAGATTTGTTTTACTAGTTTATAAGCATATGTTTGCATAAAGTGATCTCTCACTCTCAACACAAATTGAGGAGAAGATTTCCTATAAATTCAGGAACGTAATATGTATTCTAGGCTATTATTTTAATGCAATAATATATGCTTTTGGTGCTCTCATTCAGAGTGTAGTTATTCTTGCCTAAGTGTGTTATATTTTGTGAATGTGTGTTCATGAAGTGTAATGGAACCAATAATTTTATTGTGTTATTTTGATTGAGTGATATTTTAGTTCTAGTGTTTGCTATGATTTTTACAAATTCTATTGACGTACTTAGTTGGAGAAGAGATCACTTTATTATTCTTGCATAGCTTTTTGTCTCGCATGAGTACACTTTCCTTGGCCTTGTGATATAATGAAAAGTGAAACATCTTATGGTTACTAAATTCCCATTGACAATTGCATCAGTGGAATTAAGGAAGCATTGCTCCTATTTTCATTTGTTATCTACTAATCTTTTCAAAGGCTTAACTCATAGACGTGTCATTTCTGTGGTTTATGTCTGTTAGGGATTTACTTTTCAAGTCATTTACTAAAACTTCTTTTTACCTTATATTCATTATTTTCTTTTACAAACCTTGGTTAAATTAGGAATTCATATAGTTGCATTGTTAGCAGATTGGCCATTTGATCTGAAATTGGTTCAAACCAACAAAGGCTTCTTTGTGAATAAACACATTTATCTTCAATTGAGCAGATTCCAGTAGGTCACAAGATCACTTGGAACCTTGGAGCTGATCCTAGATTAGCTTTTCAAGTGAGGAGTTCGAAAGGATTCCTGCCATTAAGCATCATGCAAAATGATAGCTCAATAGCTTTAGATCTAATTGTGAAGAACATGAAATAATTATCTCAAATTCATCCTTAGGGAAAAGGGCAGGCATAATCTAGTAATAAGAATATATTAAAGATCATAAAAAAATGCTAGATAATAATAAAAGGGATTGGGATTCAAAATTAAATTTAGCGCCGTGGTTGGACAAAATTAAAGTGAAAAAGTATACAAGTTTCTCTCCTTTCAACTTTTTCTATGGTAAAGAGGCAATGCTTCCTTTGAACAATCTGTTGCTAGTATACAAATTCATAACTAATGAAAACTTGGAAGACATGAGCTTAATGGAAGTGAGGTTAAATTCACTTGTGGAACTTGATGAGATTAGGATAATGACATAGGAGACAAATTTAATCAAATGAAAATAACTAAGCTTCTTCATGATAAGAAAGCCAAGGATAGATCTTTTAGCATAGTGGATTGGGTCTTGAAGTCAAATGCTAAGGATTAGGAAAAGGAAATCATGATAAATTTGAAGCTTTGTGGATAGGGCCTTCCATTATTTTAGAGAAAGTGAGAGAATGCTCTTATTTCTTACAAGATATCAATGGGAACATTCAAGAGTTCCTAGTACATGGCCAACATCTCAAACCCCTTTTCTCTTAAATAAAGAAAGAGGTACTTCTTTGTATATAGCTAAGTAGTTTTATTTTGTTATTTGTTTAATTTTTCAATTTTTTTCCTTGAGATAGCTAGATTCTCACCACATTTGAAGGAAATATGTGTTCAAGCATTCAAAATTCTCTAAGCGTAACTTTAAAAACCTACAAGATATTTTTTCCATCTCTTAGGAAGTGGAATGACTACTCATGAAATAGAGAAATTTCTCTATTTCACAATGGGAAATATAAGAGATAGAGAAATAGTGGCATTTTCACTAAATCATAGGCAATTAGAATTAAGGTTGTGAAATGGAAACTTTATAATCTCAATCCAAAGGAGCTATAAATGGAAATTTTTTTACTGGATCACTAAGGTTGGAAATACATGATTCAATGTGACAAAAGTCTGTAACAACAAAATATGGAGTTTCGTTTTTCACCACTTTGCAAGCATGTGTTATTAATTGATTATTCAGTGTAAAAGACAAATTAAAAGGGTATTTTTGATGACATATGAGGAATAAATAAGAAAGGCTAGTCGCAAATTTCAAGATTTAGCATGCATGAAACATCTTTAATTTGGAAGGCATTTGGAACTAAATGAGCTTCAAATGTGTATTCTATATGATGCTAGAAGATGATTGAATTAACATCATACCATCCTTTTTGCTTGGTATGGGGCTGCCTACTAGAAATGATGTGAAGAATGAAAATCCCCAACTCATAACATAGCTGGATTTATCAGACACACGGGAAGACTGACTCAACGTAACAAACAACTTATATGCAGTGACCTAGGAATTGCTCAAAAGTTATGTTGAGAACCAGAGCGGTTGTGCAAAGATTGAGAAGGAGGAAGTTAGGGCTGAACTGTTGGAGATGATCAATGTACTGGGAGGAGGAAATAAAAAAGGTAGGAATCAAGTGCTTGATCTTCTTTGGGTAGTTAGGATGATTTAGATAGTGTTAATATTTTGGGTCTTTTTTTATTGTAATTACAACATGTTTAATTTCAATTGGGTTTTAGTTAGTTATAGTTATGAAAAGTTTTGAAGCTTTGTTGCATCCTGTCATTTTTTGTAAGAAAGGGTACCAAGACCTTATAGGAAGTACACTAGAATGATAAGATAGAAGATAGATTATTTTTTAGTTTTTGGATAGGCATATGCAACTAAATCACAACTCAAATGTACTTTAAAAAAATCAATACAAAAGACTCTTCTTTTCTGTTCCAACTTGGAAAATTGTATGTTCATGTATTTGAATTAGAATTTTCCTCTAGGATTTATTTCTATTGTTTGATAGATTGAACTTGGTATATAATTCTTGATCATAAAAGTTGCATATAAAAATGGTTTATGTAGTCTTTTACTAATTTCATCTTCCTTGTTGAAGTTAAATTCAATTAGACTAGGGTTTGTGCTTTAAGTTCTCTATCTAGTAGTTGATATTTATGAATATTGATTCTTGTCATGCCCAAAAATTATGGGCAAAACCACCACTACTTTTTTTTTGAAAGGTAACTAACATAGCAAAAATGTAATTTATATTTATTCAATATTTATATACTAATGTTATTATTTAACATACACATAATGTTACCTAATAATTACCAACTAATATCATTTAATGAATTCTTAAACATGTTTATAAACCATACTAAAAGAGTTACCCTCCTCTAAAATTCTACACAAATCCTTGTTTTACCAATCTCTATTTACTAGCTTTATTGTCTTCTACATATAATCTACCCCTATTTATACTAACTAATTCCTAACCTTTACTCAAGTCCCACTTTAACATAAACCCAAACACTATAGTATCTACCCCTTTCTCCTAACACCCTTTCCCAAACTCCTAACTTACCTCGCTCTTTCCAAAATGTGACCCTCTATGAGTCATGTGTCACACATGTGAGGCATAGCTCTCCCCAAAATTCCCCCATGGTGCTCCTCCCTATTTCCAAGAGAAGGTCATGTTTTGCAAGTTTTGTTTTTGGGTTTATGCATTGGTTCATTTTCCCCAAGTTTTACCTTTCTCCACTTCTCCCAAGGTCATGTGCTTACCTTAAGGAGTTGGGTGCGAGTTCCAAGCAAGGGGAACTCCTCATGTGGGAGCATGAGAAATGGTAATAGGTGTGTAGAAGTGGTCAGCCAAGGTGGGGTGTTGATTAATGCCTTTATTTTTATTATTTATTTTTCTTGTGGGGGAAACACCCTTATTCTATGATTTGACTATTATATGGTATGTGTCTTGGGTTGAGTGTCAAGTCATTTACATAAAAAGTGGGTTGATCTCCTAAGGAAAGGGGTTAAATAGCTTTAAATATATACTTTTCAAAAAAAGAAAGGTTGCCTTTCTTTTGAAAGTATGTTGGACACACACAAGCCTAGTTACAAGATTATTATGAGTTAGTTCCTTTTTTTTGAATCTGGTGATTTTTTTCATTGTTGCATTGTATGATAGTGTTACTTTATGGATTTATTATTTAGAAGATTTTGAAGAATATTCTTTTGAATATTTTATTGATCTGTAATAGGCAGTGGGGTTTTTTTCATCCCCATACAAAATCCAGAGAGCTGAAATGTATACTTCTAGCTATCACTTGCCCTATATGTTTATACCATGACTTTCTCTAGACTAATTTCTCTACTTAATGTATTTTTGACATGAGATTTAGTTATAGGATTGACTTAAATGTCAATACTAACATTCTATTTGATGTATCAACATGAATATTCTGTTGAAGACTATTGGAATATTGAAACTTAAAACTTAAGGAAACCATGACATACTAATCTCTTGCAAAACAATCAATCTGAATCTTGTAAAACTCTTGGGAAAGATCATCTATGAACTCAACCTAGTACATTCTTAGAAGACTACAATGAAACTATGAATAAAATTACTAATCACATTTTGACACTCACTTACAAGAATAATTTGAATAAATACAGTATTTCCCACAATATTTCATAAGTCCAATAAACATAAATCAAACTACTTTTAATCTTTCCAAAGAAACATTAAGTGCATTAGAATGTACCCATGATCAACTTTCTTGCAACCCTTTAATTATTCCTACAATGATATTTCCAACCTTTCAATTTTATTACATACAAATGCATATAAATGAAACAATGATACAACTACATCTAACCTTCCTTTCTACTATGCACTCATTCATTGAAACAACATGAATAAGATGGAGAGAAATTCTCCAATACATGTATAATGCACAAAGACAAGTTTTATCCTTCAAGCAACATCTACAAGATGACCATTCCAAGCTTGTTTCCGTTGCTCCCATGAGCTCAAAATTTGCAAATGCATCACAAAAAAATAACAAGAACCATGAATACTCTCCTCCCAACCATAGGCATCCAAAGAGACCACCCTCTAGCTGAAGGAACAAGGCTCAAATAGGGTTTCATTCCAATCTCATAATGTATCTAGATCACATTACAACACTTGTACAATTCCATCCCAAGGATATTTCACAACGGTTCACCAATGGAGCTATGGACATAGGGTGAAGGTGTGATTTTCAAATGGAGACTTGTCATATCAAACACTATTTGAAATAAACAAATTTCATGCCCTTTTGGGGCTTTCACAAATCATCAATTCCATGCCCTTTTGGGGCTTTCAAGATCATCTTCCAAACACACTACCATCAGCTATAGCTTCCTTGGAGCCCATACTCCATAAACTTCCTTTATACACCATACTTCCCTTATCACCCCTAGAAAGATATGAATGACTATGGCATATAATGGAGCCCATCCTCTAAGGTTCTTAATAAATTTTCAAGCCCAACCCCTTCACCCTAGACTTCTCTTCCCTTCCCAAAGGGTGAGTGAAGTCCTTACACCCATAAACAACATACATAACAAAATGGAGAAACAAAGAGAAAATAAAAAGCAACAACACATTTCATCTCAACCCCACAATACCAGAATATTCCCACAACATGGAACACCATTCAAACATTTACATGAATACTACATCACAATACAATACCATGAAATCTACTTATAATATGAACTCACACTCCTTCATGCTCATGAATGCAATACCATTATGCAAATTTTGAAGAAAACTACTACATGGGCAAGAAGAAACCAACCTTGAATCCTTTTTGCAAAATGGTATTGAATGGTTGTAGAAGAAAAAGCTAAGAGTATCTAAAGTTAAAGAGTGGTAGACAACATAGTAATTTCCCCCAAGCCCTCTAAAAACCTCCAAATTCTCACTTAGCTAAAAATGGCCCAAACAAGAAGCCTCCCTTTTCTTACATCTGTGCCCCTTTCTAAAATTGCAATCTTCACCAAGTGGGAGAAACATGTGAACTCTTAAATTTCGAAATTCTAAGGAAGTAACATGTTTTGAGGTTTCCCAAGGTCATCTAGGTGTACTAAAGGTTAAATTTAGACCCCCAACCCATAGTACTATCATGAGAACACTTATTTTTCACCAAAATAACCCCCTAGGAACACTTTTTGATCCTTAAAATTTAATAGGAAGCTGGAATTCCAATTTCCCTTGATGGAGACTTCTCTTAACAGTATACCATAAGGAGTTAACTTGGGTATTGCATTGGGTTAGGTTTAGGTTAGGTGAATTTTGCCCAAAACCCTAAATGACAAGTCATCAACACATGGAAAACACAAGTGTCAAGTGACACATAAAAATAAGACATTACATTTATAGTGACACATCTCTAATTATATATACATTAAACTATTACACACCTATACAATTCATGTTTACAAAACAAAACACATTACAATGAGGTTTGAATCTTTTTCACTGATACAACCTTGGCTATGTCATGTTCACATGGGCTTGAGCCTTAGTTCCCCGTTATATCCCATGGTTAAAATCTTGCACACTAAACTCGAGCATCAATTGTCCAAGAAAATCATATAAGAAATATATAAATAAGTGTAATAGATCACTTTCACATTCAACATTAGGCTTGCATATTTCATCATTTCCAATTAACTTTCCCTTTTCTAATCATTTTCATATAAAACATTCAAAACATTAAAATATCAAATCTACATATCCACTTTCATTGACACAATTAAATACACATTCCTAAACATAATACACCATGATCATTCTTATCTACTCCAAATGTAAAATCAACTTACATGCACCAATGTAGGATTCAAATGAAAAATAGGTAATTAAATTACTTCACATTAACAATAATGATATATGAATTATAACCCCAAATACACAAGTATGCTAAAACACAAGTAATTAATATCACTTGGAAACCATGTTTGATAACCAAAGTATTCCAATTAATGTATCAAATTAGTATCATCATGGCCTATAGAACATAAGGTAGTTGGATAAGCATGTCTTAAATAACATCACGTAGAATCATCAAAGGGTCTAGAGGATCCAAAATATCAATGTCTATAAAATTTCCTAAATAACAACACATGAGATCATCACGTTGTCCAACTGAGAAAAATATCACTACCCTCCAATAAACAAATATAACATAAATAATTTACACTGGAATCTCACATAATGTTGAATTCCTTGCCATTTTAGAATCCTTCCATCTAGTGCACATTCTTCTTGTCATACTCCCTTTTCAAATTAATTATTTATGATAATATTACAAAATCATCTCATTATTATCCTAAGATGTGACAAATCCCAAATTTACTTAAGTCAACAAATCAAAATTCATACTAGTTATGTCATCATTGATTTGCTAATTTTTCATAGCATCAAGGTAGATGAGAACAACTTCAACCAACATATCTAGCTTGCCTATTTATTTTAGTTAAATTCTACTTCAATTTCTATCACAATTAAATCATCTACTCTCTAGAGCATCTATGAAAGTAACCCAAACATAGATTTTCTTTTAGTTATCATTCCCATATAGATAATCCATACTCACAATAGTATATCACTATAACATTTTACTGCATGTAGCCTTATGAATTTTATGCACAATAATTTATCTTAACATATAACATTATGTTATCACAATATGGTGTTCTAATTCCTCAATGAAAATTCCCATGAAGGTATATGTAAGACCATTATTACCAAAATTATCCTTTGGATTTGAACAACTATGGTTTTATTTAATGCATAAGAGGAGGGGTCTTACAATTCTAACGAAGGGCCACACCACCCTTACCAAATCACAACAAAAAACACAAGAATATGGAGACAAAGAGAAGATAAAATGCTTATAAAGCATCCATTAATACTTGAAATTCATTACAATATTCTCCAAATGAGAGAATTCTGAATTCCTACAATATGAGAGAGCTTCCAAAAAGAAAGCTTCCAACTAGCTTGTGCACCAAGAGCTTCTACAAGAAGAGCTTACAACCAAAGAGCTTTAATCCAAAGGGATTCACCAAGAAGAACTTCCCACCTAAGATCTTACACATTAAGATTATTCACCTCTAGAGCTTCTATATAAGAAGA
This sequence comes from Cupressus sempervirens, assembly GCA_028749045.1. Classification (NCBI taxonomy): domain Eukaryota; kingdom Viridiplantae; phylum Streptophyta; class Pinopsida; order Cupressales; family Cupressaceae; genus Cupressus; species Cupressus sempervirens. The sequence goes on from CM053792.1 coordinate 603,576,242, forward strand.
GATCACACCTTGAGAGCTTCATTGAAAATGTTCATATGACTTGCTTAAATAGGCACTTACCATCCAAGATGTTATACACACAACAAAAGTGGGATAAAAGGTAAATGCAACTACCTTTCTAAAAATATTAAATTCCCACCCAAGTACAACTAAGCACCACCATGTGGCCAATTAGAAAAATACATTTCCTTTGTGGATCACAACAAACATTAAATGCATGATTTAAGGATCTTTCAACAAACTTCAAAGATGCCACGTACACACCTTGATAAATGAAATGACAATCCCTTTTATTTATTTTTCTATTTTATGCCACCCATGCACCTTGGGAAATGAAAAATCCTTTTTACCTCTCTTTTTCCTTTTTCCTTTTTAAATTATTTTCCTCTAATTTTTGTTAATTTCTCTCTCCTCTAGTTTTTTATTTTATTTTTATTTTTTTAAAATTTAATAATTTTGATCACACCCCATTTTTCGTGATGCAAGATGCTCTTGCATCAAACACCCATGGTTGGAAATTTTTTGTGGATATGAATTCACAAAATGAAGCAACTGACAATGACATTTTTCTCTTCTCTTCCAACACCTCACTAGAACAAGTATCCATCGTTGATATATTTCTTTCTTTCTTCTTTTCCAACACCTATCTAGAATAAGTGTCTGCTACTAAAAATAATCCTCCACAATGAACTCTCTCCACGTATAACTCTCATGCTCTTCCAATCTTGTTGAATTAAATACACCTGTAATAAACTCAACAATGCCATACCAATATTCCTTTGCATACCACACATCACTAAAAAGATCTTCATGCAAACCATCATCATCTTTCAAATTCATCTCAAAGACAACATACCATGATTCATAAGAATTTACCTCTTTGACATATTTATCATCTTTGGTTGCCTCTTTCATGTCATCAACAATGCATGTAACTGCTTCACTTGCTTGATCTTCAACTAAGGAATTGTACTCTTCTTCCATTGTTGCAGTCTTCAAATCATCTTGATCTCCTTTGGGCTCACAAATCTTGTCATCTTGATTCTCTTTCTCTTCTCTATCACCTTCTTCAACTTCAAGCTCACAAATATATGTATCTTCATCCTCTTGCTCTTCTTTTGTATCACATGTGTGATCCATTGGATCTTCTTTCTTTTCTACATCCAAAGAATTATCAACATCTATTTTTTGAAGATGCACTCTTCTCTTTCACAACTCTTCTTCTAGTTCATTCACTTGCTTCTGTAAATCAAAGAATGCAACTCACAGTGCCTCTTAATTTCTTGCTCTAATTTTTTCAAGTCTAGGAATCCTCAGAATCCATCCAATCACAAAAGTCATCTTCTTCTTTCTTTTCTCCATAATCAAGTCTTCATAAGATAAATATCGTGCAACACAAGCACCTCATACAAATTGCCTCACAATCGACAATCTATCTATACAATCAAGAGCTCCTTTACAAAGTTCACCCAACACAAGGTCCTGTGCAAACTACTCACATTCGGCGATCTGTCCACACACTCATGAACTCTCACTCTAATACTATTTAACGAAGGGCCACACCACCCTTACAAACTCACAACCAAAAATACAACAATATGGAGACAAAGAGAAGATAAAATGCTTCACAAAGCATCTATTAATACTTGAAATTCATTACAATATTCTCCAAATGAGAGAACTTCAAATTCTTACAATATGAGAGAGCCTCCAAAAAGAAAGCTTCCAAACCAAGAGCTTCCAACTAGCTTCCACACCAAGAGATTCTACAAGAAGAGCTTACAACCAAAGAGTTTGAACCCAAAGGGATTCACCAAGAAGAACTTCCCACCTAAGATGTTACACATTAAGATCATTCACCTCCAAAGCTTCTATACAAGAAGAGATCACACCTTGAGAGCTTCATTACAATGTTCATACGACTTGCTTAAATAGGCACTTACCACCCAAGATGTTACACACACAAAAAATGTGTGATAAAAAGTAAATACAACTACATTCCTACAAATATTAAATTCCCAACCAAGTACAACTAAGCAACCCCATGTGGCCAATTAGAAAATTACATTTCCTTTGTGGATCACAACAAATATTAAATGCATAATTTAAGAAACTTTCCACAAACTTCTAAGATGCCACATACACACCTCGATAAATGAAATGACAATGATTTTAATTTATTTTTCTATTTTATGCCACCCATGCAACTTGGTAAATGAAAAACCCTTTTTACCTCTTTTTTTCCTTTTTTTTAAAAATTAATAGTTTTGATCACACCCCCTTTTTCGTGATGCAAGATGCTCTTGCATTAGACACCCATGGTAGGAAAGATTTTGTGGATATGAATTCACAAAATGAAGCAACTGATAATGACATTTTTTTTCTTCTCTTCCAACACCTCTCTAGAATAAGTATCCATTGTCAATATATTTCTTTCTTTATTCTTTTCAAACACCTAGTTGGAACAAGTGTCTGCTACTAAAAATACTCCTCTGCAATGAACTCTATCCAAGTATAACTCTCATGCTCTTCCAATCTTGTTGAATTAAATACACCTATAATAAACTCAACAATGCCATACCAATATTCCTTTGTATACCACACATCACTAAAAAGATCCTCATGCAAACCATCATCATCTTTCAAATTCATCTCAAAGACAACATCCCATGATTTGTAAGAATATGCCTCTTTGACATATTCATCATCTTCATATCGTCAACAATGCATGTAATTGCTTCACTTTCTTGATCTTCAACTAAGGTACTGTACTCTTCCTCTATTTTTGTAGTCTTCAAATCATCTTGATCTACTTCAGGCTCACAAATCTTTTCATCTTGATGCTCTTCCTCTTTGCTTTCACCTTCTTCAACTTTAGGTTCAAAAATATATGTATCTTCATCCTCTTGCTCTTCTTTTGTATCACATGTGTGATACTCCACTGGATCTTTTTTTTTTCCACATCTAAAGAATCCTCAACATCTATTTTTTGGTGACACTCTCTTCTCTTTCACAACTCTTCTTCTAATTCATTCACTTGCTTCTGTAAATTAAAGAATGCAACTCACAATGCCTCTTGATTTCTTGGTCTAATTTTCTTAAGTCTAGGAATCCTCAGAATCCATCCAATCATAAAAGTCATCTTCTTCTTTCTCTTCTCCATAATCAAGTCTTCATAAGATAAATATTGTGCAACACAAGCACGCAAATTGCCCCATAATCGGCGATATGTATAAACAATCAAGAGCTCCTTTACAAAGTTCACCCAACACAAGGTCCTGGTGCAAACTACCTCACATTCATGATCTATCCACATGCTTAGGAACTCTTTCTTTGATACCATTTAACAAAGGGCCACACCACCCTTACCAACTCACAACCAAAAATGCAACAATATAGACACAAAGAGAAGATAAAATGCTTCATAAAGCATCCCTTAATACTTGGAATTCATTATATTCTCCAAATGAGAGAACTCTAAATTCTTACACTATGAGAGAGCTTCCAAAAAGAAAGCTTCAAAACCAAGAGCTTCCAACTAGCTTACACATCAAGAGCTTCTACAAGAAGAACTTACAACCAAAGAGGTTGAACCCAAATGGATTCACTGAGAAGAACTTCCCTCCTAAGATCTCACACATTAAGATCCTTCACCTCCAAAGATTCTATGCAAGAAGAGATCACATCTTGAGAGCTTCATTAAAAATGTTAATATGAATTGCTTAAATAGGCACTTACCACCCAAGACATTATACACACAAAAAATGTGGGATAAAAGGTAAATGCGACTACCTTCCAAAAAATATTAAATTCCCACTCAAGTATAACTAAGCACCACCATGTGGCCAATTAGAATACATTTCATTTGTGGATCACAAAAAATATTAAATGCATGATTTAAGGAACTTTTTCCTTTATGAAAATGTGTTTATTTATGCAAGTGTGTTTACATTTAGTTGTTGTGTTAATTTTCAAATTTGTGTTAGTTCAGGGGTTAGGTGGACTCAATGTTTTATCTTGACGTATCTCATTTAGACCATTTTGGTTTTGACTTTTAGGAAGAGGTATTTCTTTATCAAAACATTTAAATGATTTTGTTTCTTATACCAATTGAGAAACATATGTTACTTGTAGTAATAGAGGACTTTCAGTCTTGAATCCAAAATTATAGGTCAACAAGTTTTCAACACTTTTCAAATTTAAAGATCGATTATCTTAGGTGTTTTCAAACCAAGGTTGATGGTAGCAAGGGATAGTCCAAACTCTACTAGTTCCAACAAAAGGGTCTTCTCGAAGGAATTTCTAAGATCATTGTTTGGCATGAGAGTTTCCATAAAGTTCTTGAAAGAGGAACACAAGGGATGTTAGTGAAAGATTGAATTTGAGAAATGACACCAATTTCTTGGCCACATAGTCTAAGTGTGGTTAGGGTATAGAAAGAAAAGAAAAAAAGAAAAATGGTGTTAAGAATGAAGGATTCTACAAAGTCTAAGAAAGGTAATCTAACTATAGGGATACACACTCCAAATAAGCTATCTAGTATTAAAACAATTGCTTCAATGACGAATCAAATGGCGACATGTGAGCTACATGAAGGAAATATTTAGAGGATTACCTAGGACTTCAAATGAAAAGTGATAACCCATTAAGAGCCCTTAGGACTAATTCTCTCATCTAGTCAGGCAAGGGATTGATAAATATCTTTCATGAGGATTCTCAATTAATGGACCAAAAGGGTGGAAGACTGTTTATAAGCTGTTAGAAGCTTTTGATAGATTACATTCTGAGATGTCAAAGAAATTGGATACACTAAACACACATTGAACTTGGATTTTTGAGATTTTGAGACTTTGACTATGAAGTAAATCTAAGTATGATTGGAATATTAAGGATGCAGTTGGTGTTTAACACATATTAGAGGAATTTTTATTGATGAATAAATTCCTTTATCATTTCTTCCTTTTTGTTAGGGCTATTTGTTGTGGTTTCAAAATGCACACCCCATTTCTCTAAGAAATGGGGACCCCCTAGTATAATTTTTTAGCTTTCTAGATCCTTAGTTCAAGGACTGAGTCTTTTTAGGGTTCAACATGGTGTCTAAGCCTAGTCTAGCCCTCTTCATGAAAACCCATTTGTCAAAAATTGGAATTTTAAGGAGAGAAAAATGAATTTTTGATGCTTAGGGGTACACTAGTACACCTAGTGCACCTAGCCCACCCTTCAAGGTGTGCTAATGTGCTAAGTCCCCTAGTGCAAAGCACTTCCCTTTAGAAGTGTGCACATGCACATAGGCATATGTGCACACCCCCAAAGGATGCGCTTCATCCCAGGCTTATAAAAGCCTGGGATGATCCCTCCTCTTCATTCACTTTCTTCTTCTACATTCAACCAAGTTCACCTTCGTAAATTGTGAGGTGCACTGATCTCCATTGAAATGATACCTTCACACACAAGCACTAAGTTAGAAAGGTGCACACCTTTTTTCATAAAATATATAACAAACTTAATAAAACTAGAAACTTAAGAAAAATATTCACCAAAGTGAAGGGTGTGCATGTGTGCACCTATCCAAGGTACACACATGCACACCTTTGAAAACGAAAAGCATCCCCTATACAAAATAAGGGTGCACACATAGCGCACCCCACAAGGTGTGCTATCTGCACACCCCTTTCAATACAAGTTTTCTTTGCACTATCTAAGGGTGCACACCTAGTGCACCCCTCAAGGTGCACTAAGTGCACACCCTTACTATTAAAGGTTTTCTTGGGAGAAAGGCGCACCTAGTGCATCCTTAAGGTGCACAAGGTGCACCCAAATTTGTCTTCTAGAGGTGTGAAATAGGTTGTTTAGGTGTTTTGTGAATAATTTTCAAGATTTAGGGTTTCTAGGTCATTTTTTAGTATCTAGAGTTGATTTAAATTAATTTTTCCACCCTCCAGACAAATGGATATTTGTTTTGAACAGATTAAATCACTTTCTCCTCATCATCCCCCACTGCAAAAATGGCTCCAAAATTGGTGGTCTTCAAATTTTAAGGTGTTCCATCAAAGTCATGCTTCTAGGATGTATATTCAGAGAATTGAGACTGAGCTAGGCCATATTGATTGGAACACATTCTTGGTCCTTTGCAACAGACCAAATGAGAGGTCTCCAATCCTATCTGCACTTATTAGATTAGGACTAGTAAATGTAGCTTCACACCCTATTTTAATACAATCTTCTAATTTGATCATGACAATGGTAGAAAATTATGTTTCAAAGGAAAGGGTGGTAAAGAGCATAACTAGAGAGATCGTCCTAGATCCAAGGCCCAAAGATATAGAGAAAGTTTTCCATCTTTTGAGGGTAGATCAGTATATGAGGTTGACATACCATCAAACAAAAAGGTAGTATAGAGAGCATGAATAAGAAGCCACAAAAATCATTCTATCCTCATATCTCATTGAAAGGACTCCTCTTGGGAAAAAGGCCAAGAAAGTAGATATGACAAGAGGTTATATGAAAGATGATATCAAACATTCCATAGTGCTCCTAAGCAGAATCATGGGATTACCAATAGTAGGACACTTAAACATATGGATGGTACATTTCATTGAAAACATCAAAAGGAAAAATATTCCTATTGACTGGGCCTCAATTCTTAGTAAGAATTTAGATGAACAATTGGTGGCAGTTAAAAACAACCAAAGGTTCTATATGACATCTTATTTGGTGTATTTTTTAGCTATAAGAGCAATATATTATCCAAGGTTGTTCAAAAGGGGAAACTTGCAAGATGCTAATGCATGGCCTTATGTGGTATACCCCTGGTTGGCAAGGAAAAAGCTTTCAAATAATAGCAAGGAATACATAGTAGTGAATGATGCTTTCATTTTTGTAGTCATTCAGTTCATTGAGGGAGACTTTTCAAAAAGGATGTTAGAAGAGGTTGCGACAAAGATTATAGAAATAGGTGCCTACTAAATCCAATTCAAGACATTCACCTATTTAAGGGTAGTGAGTATGACTGTGAATCCAAAGAAGCTCCCTAGGTATAAGTGTGATAGACTCATATTGCTAGAGATTGTACAACAACTCTTGTCTACATATAAGAGAGTAAGGAAGCAATATAAGAAGACCTAGGTATGGCCCATCACTATATTTCCATTTGGTGTTAAAAAAAAGTAGGATATCATGACTTTTGAATATGAATGAGATCAATATCCCTTGGAAGATTACAATTCTCCTCGCCCCTATTTTGACATTAACAGAGTTCAACACTTGGTAGGAAAATAGTTTAAACACAAAGATTCCATAGAGGATCATTGGATGAATGTAGTAGATGACTACAAAATCTAAATAAGGGATTATTGTAGGATGACTCTCTATTTGGTAGGCATTGCCTTGAAAATGAAGGTCCCATTAAATATTGTGCAACAAGATACTGAAGATGTCTTAGATCCCTTATATAACCAAGATAAGATATATAATTAGCCTATCATGAATGTAGACATTGATAGAGAAGAAAACATAGATATCAATCATAGGGCAAGGCATGTTATCCAGTTAAGAAAGGAATGGATTAAGAGACCATTCAAGTTGGATCCAATTCTAAAAATGATAGTTTTCCAAGCTGCAACCCACCCAATGAAAGGTAGAGGAGCAAAGGTGACAATGCCAACATTCATAGCTCAATCTCCAATAAGGCTAGAAATGATGCATTGGCTTGATATAGAAGTTGGATACTTGAGGGAACAAAAAGATAAGAACAAAAGGAAAATAGTCCCCCCTTAGCAAGTTGAGCCTAAAGAAGAGGCAACTGAAGCACCAAAGCACCAAGGGGAAGAAAATGTAGAAGGGGTAGAAAATGTAGAAGTCATCCAAACTTAGGATAATTTGCTAATGCCATTGCCAGACTAAGGGAAAGAAGCAGAAGCAGAAGCACACAAATTGTCTCCACCTACACAAGAGGAAGAAGCCTCTCTATCAACTCCTAAGAAAAGAAAGATGAAAACTCCAATTAAAAAGACAAGGAGACAAAAGGTGATAAGAAAGGTTTTCCTTTTCCATCAATCTAAGAAGTTCTTCCAGAGGAAGAAGAATAGGATGATGAAGACGAAGAGGATAACCTTCCCTTGAGTCAAAGGAATCATCTTGCTAGGGCTATAGAGGTAGAATGGAGAAGAAGCTCCACTATAACACCACCATCTATTCCTACATAACCTATTCAGGTTACAACTTTGGAGGATGAATTACAACAATGGATTGATGAGTAAGAGGACCAAGGGGCTTATGTCTTTAAGATGTCATATTTTTGATTTCATGCTCATAGGCACTCAACTTGTAGGCAATTAGATAAGGGATACACTAAAAAATCAACCTCCATAAGAGGATTGGAGTCAATTTCTACCTTAGCTACAAGGAAATTTAAGTGCTCCACCATCACCAAGTTAAGGTTTATCTTGCTTGTATAATGGTTCAGTTACTCCTCTCCCTTTGGTTAATGAAGAATAGGTACAAGATGAATAAATAGAAGAACCACAACAAAGACTTGTTGATGAAGTATCAAAGGAGGGGAAAATATATGAGGAACCTCAATAGAATTCCCAAGATACATAGGCAAGGACTATGGACTCAACAGATATAGAGATGCTTGACGTAGATCTTTCAAAAAAGGAGAAGACTCCGGACAGGAGTGATAAGGGAAAAGGCCTAGTGGTACAAGCTCCCTCTTCATCTAAGGATAAATCTCTAATGGAAGATACTCCAAGATGGTTGAGAAAAGAGGTGATGGTTAGACATAGAAAGTAAATTTATTGTACTGAGGAAGAGGAAATTAGAGAATTAATTGAAGCTCTTAAGAAACCTAAGCCACTCGCGGGTGATGCATGAACATTGGCCTTTGTTATGAGTGATCAAAATTAGGACTTGTTCACCCATGTTGATATCCCTCCTCCACATGTAGATATTGAGGAGTTAACCCCAAAATATTATTAGATTAAAGAAGTCCTGCTTGGAAAACCCACGATGGATACTGCCAAATTGATGGTCACTACGGGAATCAAAGAAGTGTTTAGGCACTTAGAATAGGATGAGTTTGAAGTGTTAAAGCTCTAAAAGTAGAATGAACTCCTAATATGTTATTTGAATGAAGTAGTTGGTCCATTGGATCCTAAAAATCCTAAGGAGACTCTAGGTGTGACAATCAATAAGAGGGATAAAGAGAATGTACAATTGGATCCATTTTTTAAGGCATGTCGGCAATGGCAAGAAAGTTTTGAAGAAAAAGGTGTGCAGATCATACAAAGAAATCTTAAGTTATTACACCACATGTAGGATAATGTAGACAAGCTAGTTGATATATTAAACTTGGTTGATGGATGAGATACATACCCGAGGTAAAGACCTGCAAGCGGTGTAATCAATATAGGGTTAGAGGTATTAGATGTTGATGGATGCATATACTGCAGATTAGTTAGATAAGATAGATGATTGGATAGAGAAGATTGCAAATGGTAATAAAGTAATGGAAACATTACATGAGGATATTCATAAGCTTAGAGAGACATTACAATGATGCATGCCTTAACATTTTTAAAGATGATCTTCAAGGGATAAACTCATGATGGTGCAAGCAGTTATTGAACAATTTTGCGGGACTGATGAGGATATTAGATAAGCATTTCAGACTAAAGAGGCATTGCTAGAATTGAATGTGAAATTGGGAGATTTTGCAAAGACTTGCATAGAGGTGGGAAACTATTGACAAAAAGTAAAGGATAAATATGATGCTTTAGATTTTTTGAATGCAACCCAAGTGACGAAGATTATACATAACTCTGGTATGAAGGGGAAAAAAACCAGAAGTTAGAATTTCAATTTTTACACTTGGTAAAATTTTACATTTTTTGAACCTGTCTCCAAAGGTGCATTAGAAGTTTTTGAAGAAGTTAGAGGTGCGCCAATAATTAACAACCCGTTCCAAATTTAGAGCATTCCATGCATCAAAAATGCATTTTAATGGCAATTCAACTCCTACAAACCTTTAGAGAAGGTTGAGCTTCTATTTTTGGCATCTCCATAGACTCCTACATCATCTAATGGCTTTCTTCTTCTTATTTTCTCATGTTTTCTTTGTTTTAAGGCATGTAAAGGCTCATGCACCCATTAAATGATATAGATAAGGGTGGAGTCTGACTTAACACCAATTAGAGAGTCAGTTTGTACATAAATAGATTTGTTTTATTATTTTAAAGTATATATTTGTGTATGCACCCTAAAATGGTCACCTAGACTATGGGCCCCCATTATTCAATTTATCAATTTCCTAAATCAATGGTTTGCTATATTTTATTAAATCAATTCAAATAATTTTTCTTGATCAAATTTGATTTTTCCAATATTTTCTAAGGTTGATTATTTTATTCTAAGTCTTATTTAATTAAAAGAAAATCTCCCTTTTAATTAAATAAAACAAGTCCCCATTTAATTAAAAGATAACCTCTCTTTTAATTAAACAATTCATCCACATATAATTAATTAAGAGAAAAACCCCTCTTTTAATTTAATTAAAAATTTTCTATTTAATTAAAAGAACTTGCTCCCTTTTAATTAAATAAATTGTCATTTAAAGAGGAAATAAAATAAATAAAAATTAAAAAATTTCTCTACACTTAAATGCACATATTTCTAAGTGGAATTCTATTTAATTCTTTTCCTATTTTCTCATTGGTGGATCTTTATTTCACACGAATCATTCTTTCTACACCCTTGATTAAATCTTTTTGCCTCTTAATCTTGATCACCCAATCTTTTTTATAAGGAAGAACCCTCTCCTCATTTTATAGAGGCATACGATTATGCTACTCATTTTATAGACACACACGATTATGCTATTGTTATGTTGTAGGTTTGGAGAACGATTTTTGGAGGAGTTTGAGCATTAAAGCTTTTTGTGGAGAACTTCTATCTTTTTGTCTTCTTCTCTCATGCATCCATGGCTCCCATCATCATGATCCATCCTTGCATTTTCATATTAGCTTAGATCCATATTTTTTGTTCATAGATTAATATTGCATTATTATTTTCTTTCATAGATTAGATTTTCTTTCTTGCATTGCTTTGCATTGTCATCATTTACATTAGTTTTCATCTTCATTTTCATTCATATTTTGATCTTTGAATCTCTCATTTTATGGTGTACTTGCATGGGCACAAACAAGGTCAAGCTGAGGGCCTCCATTACAAACCCTTGCACTCCATGAATAGAGAGCTATGAGCTACCATTTAAGACCTCATTCTTGAGCAATCTTGGATATAATGACTCATAGAAGGGTGCTCACATTTTGAGCACACATTTTTGGCACCCATCATGGGGCAACCCACCTTTACTTGCTAGTTTTGGAAATTTTTAGATCTAACCCCTTGTACGGATTTGTTTGGAGACAAAAAACCCTAGATCTTAAAGATTTGATCATATCTTCCAAATGGGTTGGTGCTTTGGTCTTAATTTTTTTCAGGTTGGTGACACATTAGAGAGTCTTCAATGAATTTTTTAATATTTTTTTGAGGCATTTTCTATTTTTTATAATTTATTCTTGATTTTTCATGAATCTTTTTGGGCACAAATTAGCACAATTTTCAAAAAAAATTTCATTTTTGGAAACGTGTCTAAATTCTAAATAGGTTTGGTTCTTTGTGTTTTGATTTTAGAGATCATATTAAGGCTCAATAATTCGACTTGCAAAAAATGGTCCATTTTGACAAAATGGCACCCTAAGGTACAAATAAAAAGTATTTTCAAAGTTTTAACATTTTTGGAATGCTCTCTAATTTTTGATAGGGGTCTCTTTTTTGCATTTAAGGTTTTGGATTTGAATTCATATCATATAGGTCCAATCTTGATGACTAGGTCAAAAATAAATATTAAAAAAGGGCATTTGATGAATAGCTTGCATTTAATTTTCACAATGGATTAATGCATGATGTGAGATTTCATTTGGCTTATTTTCTAATTATTATCACTCTTAAAAATTAGATTTTCAGATCTAACCCTAGTTTAATATAAGTTGGATATATATTGCATATCTTGTGTTTGCTTATTTTGTTTGTCGCTTTTTTTCGTTGCGAGTGAACGTTCAAGCGTGAATGAAAGGTACAAAAGAGAAAAGATGTGTTGCAAAGATTATTAGGTATTTTTTTGGATCTCTATAACATTTGGATTTGGAACTAAAATGAACATCTCATGTATTTGGCTTGAGTGTTTTTACATGCTTTTATAGATTCACACTTCATTTGGTGCTCTAAAATTGGATCTAGATTTGCTTTCACGCATCAGTGTTTCACATAGTAATTAGGCCCTATGAACACTATTTGGGAGATCTTGAGAGGCTGAGCTTCATTCACTTTTTTTACATGTGAAGCTCCTCTTGATGATGGATCACCTTGTAGGTAGGGAAGGATATTTGTAATTATCTCACTATTCTGTTTGGATTTGTCCTCAACATCCATTAGTACTTTCTCTTAAGAGATTGGTGGTGTTTGTTTTTAGTTTTTTTCAAAAAGTTGGTGAGGTGATTTTGAATTAGCGTGTCAAAGAATCTTGTTTACTATGTTTGGGTAAGGTGAAGATGCTAGAGGAGTATGCTTTGTTCCCTTTTAGGCACATCAAAAACTTGGAACCTTTGAATCCAAACCAAGTCCCCATGCAGTACAACTTTGTGAGTCTTCCTTGTTTATAGAGAGTTAACCATAGTGGATATTCCCTTTATTAGGTCAACCATGTGGATGGAACATCAAGTAGTAATAGCCATTTTTGATGTGGTAGTAGAAATCACTATATAAATGTACTTGTGGGGGAAATCCTCATACGTGTAGTCTTTTGTTGGGCCATCAGATCCCCTCAGTATCTTTGATTGATTAAATTCTCAGAATATGTCAAAACCTTGGTGCATCGGGATTGGATTTCACTACTCTATATTGGAAAAACTGTAGAGTTGAACATTACTAAGAACCATAGTGCTGCCAAATTTTCTTTTCTAGGACTATGTGCATGATTGGAAAACATTTTGAGAATATGCACAATAGTGGTTCCAGGGATTAGATTGATACTATGACACTATTCTTGTTCATTTGCAATGTTGTCTTGTCCCTTGCTCATCGTTTAAAGACATTTGCTTGAAATCCTTGAGTGCTATCTTGTGTTCTTGGTTCATGATTAAAAATCTATTGATACACTTAGTTGGATATTTAAAATGAACAAAATCTGAGTTCCTAAGTCAAGACTTTACAATGAAACTACTTTTTTGTCCTATTAGTTCCAATCTCCCTAGGTTGATCTGGTTCATATTAGGCTACTTACCCCATTGTTAGAAGATTTTTTGCAGCTTAGGTTATTGTGCTTTGACCTCTTGAATTAGTAATCATTGATTTCACAAGTGACCTTGTTTGGAGTTGGTGAGTTAGAGATCATCCTTGTTGAGAAAAATATACCTTGGATTCTTTGATATGAAGCTTGGAGAGTCATAGTAATCTCTTGTCGATCCATTTTCACCAAAATTCAATTTCAATTAATTAAAATTTGGGTAAATCATCCTCCTAGTCCCTATGTGCTAAGGTATTCACCCAAAGTTGTGGGCACCTTTGTGGTAGTGTTGGTTTATGCCTATTGCAAAATTCTATCTTATCATCTCTTTCTTGGACAAATGAGTGCTTTTACTATCCTAGTTTGGTACCAATGTTTCGTAGGGTTATCTTATCAACTAGTACCTTTTCTTTCATGCTAGTTACAATAGGATATCAAGTAGATCAATGAAAGCAACCTCATGTTGTCTTTAAAAAATCACCTTTAGTTCAAACTCGTTGAAGATGTAAGGGAAAAGAACCTATGTATGTTCAATCGCTCGAGAGTATTCTAGGAGCTTTTTTTAACCCTAGTGGTGATCTTATTGAGTTGAGTACACCCTTAGCATCACCTCATTCAGATTTACAAGAGCTCCATGCAAGAAGAATCGAAGTAGTGAGTATTATGTTGACCTTTTGAGCAATGATCCCACTCATGGAAGTAGACCAACCTCACCCCTTATCGAGGATAGGTATTTGGATGCACATCAAAGGTCTGAAATAAGTAAAAATTATGCCTATCAAGAAGAGGAATCCCAACATGATGAATTAATTAGTGAGCTTTCTAGTGCTAGTGTGAATGTAACATTTACTAGTAACCAATTTAGATAGTCAAGATCATGTACACCTCTCATGGCACCATTGGGTTATTCGAGTAACAGACTTAAAACATCTGAGCATAAGAAGAAAGCCCTTCTAGAGGAACAAGCTAAGAAGAAAGAACAATTTAGATGCCTAGAGGAAGAAAGGAAAGTTATGATTGAGATTGAAAAAAAATCCCATCAAGAAGCACAAGATCTTCTCATGGCTCAACAACTTGACAATCAATTCAACAATGTGCACATTGGTGGTGGAAACAACTCTTCTCCACTCACTCCTCTTGAGAGTCCATGAAATGAAAAACATTGGAGAACACCTTCACCATCCCCTAGTCTTAGAGGAAGGAGAACTTCAAGGCATGATGATTATAGGAGACCAACACCTCCTAGAGTTTTAAGACAATCTTCACAACATGCTTGTCATGGTTCGCAGTATGGTGGTAGTTTGAATGTCGACAAAAATTCTTATGATTTCATGGCTATGCAACAAGATCCACAATTTCAACAATATCTAGAAGCATATATGGAAAAAAACAAAGATGTGTGCTTTTAACATTTAGCCAACAAAGGTGCTAAGGTCCCTTACACCTTTGATATAGACAAAAAGATCCAAAAGCATGCTCCTTCTATTGAAGAAGAATTTGAGCAAATGAAAAAGAAAATGATGCAATTGGAAGCACCCAAGAGTTCATTTTCACTTGATTTAGTTTGTCCTAATCCTTTTGAGAAGAGTGTTGACATGAAGGAGTTTCCTAGGAAAATTGAGATCCCCCAATATGAAAAATATGATGGAAATGGGGATCCAAATGATCATGTGCATCAATTTTACACCATGAGGTTTGAATTTCATCATGAAGACTCATACCTTATGAGATTGTTTCCAAGGAGTCTTAGGGGTCAGGCAATGGAATGGTTCACCAATATCACTCCCCCTATTAAGACATTCCCTAAGTTAATTTAGAGATTTGTTCAACACTTTGCATATAATCTTTCATGATTTGTCTTATTATTGGATTTATGTCACATAAAGTAAAATCAAGGAGAATCCTTTGCCACTTTCTTATAGAGATGGAGACGAAAATTCTCTTAGTATTCTAGGACTATCTTTGATAAAGAAAAGATTGAAATCCTCATTAGTAATATGGTTCTTGAGATGAAGTATGAAGTTAAGAAGATGGTCTTTGAGTCTTTTGATGCCATGATTGAAATTGCATTTAGAATTGAGGATGTTTTGAAAGAGCAAGGTATTTTGACTAAGAATGGAAACAACAATAGTGATTAGAATAACAACAACAATAATAAGGATAAAGGAAAGAACATGTATTGGAATAAGAACAAACAAGTGGTTAATAATGGAGTTGTAGATTCCTCTAAGCCTAAAGATCAAGTTGTTGTACATTTGGCTAGTGTCAATCAACAAAGTAACAAACCGAGATATCAAGAAAGGCCTAAAGGAGAGAAACACAATTTTACACAATTGGGTGAGTCATATGAAGAGATATTCATGAAGCTCCTTGCTCGTAATCTAGTGCACCCTTATGATGCTGCAGAGTTCCACATATCTAAAGTTAAGCCATGGTGGTGGGATGAGAAGGCCTATTGTAAACTTCACAATGGTATTGGACATGATATTGAGAACTATGGTAGATTTAAGCATGTTGTTCAAGATCTTATTGATAATGGAAAACTTGAGATAGATGGATTAAATACCAATGTTGATCACATAACCTTGCCTTTGCCCAAGTATGAGAAAGGGAAAGCTTTCGAACCTAAGAATGGCAAGGTTGCAATAAATTACACTTATGCAAATGTAGAAAATGTTGTTAATATGCTTGAGATTATAGAAGAAAGTGTCAACATGATGGAAGATATATATTCCCATGGTCATGATTTGAACATGAGCTTTCCTATCCATGGTAACAAACCTATTTTGGTGCTAAGGGGTGCTTACTGTAAAGAGTCATCTAAAGGTCCACTTATCATTAGAGGATCCAATTCAAGCCAGTCAAGTAAACCTAAGCAAGTGTCCTCCCAAAATCTCAATGTTGTTACATAAAGTCAAGGTCCCCTTATCATTAAAGGACCTAGTTCAAGCCAACCAAGGAAGCCAAAAAAAGTGCAATCCAAGAATGTTCCTTCAAAACCAACGATTAATCCTAAGTCAAATTATAATCTTGTTGATCAACTATAAAGAAGCCCCACTCAAATTTCAATCTTTGAGCTTTTAGAGTTGTCTCTAAGACACAAGCAATTCCTTGAGGATGCTTTGTGCATGGTGAATGTCCCTAACAATTTTGTCGTCAGTCAATTCTAGAACATGGTTAATCATATTGCTAGCCCTCATTACCTTTCCTTTTTGAAGGAAGATGATAAGTCTTTGAGCCATTCGCACAATCTTGCCCTTCACATTGAGGTCATGATCCATAAAAATCGTGTCAAGAGTATGTTGATAGATGGGGGTGGACTTAATATTTGTTCTTTGAGTCTCTTACAGACATTGGGTTATTCTAAACAAGTTATTGATGCTAGAAGAAAGATTACTATCAAAGCCTATGATGACACAGAGAGAAGTTCAAAGGGGTTGGCCATCCTTCCTATTAGGATTGGCCCTATTGAAAAAGATGTTTTATTCTAAATAGTTGATGTTGGACCCCTTGTGTACAACATTTTACTTGGTAGACCATGGATTCATTATATGCAAGCAATGTCATCTACCTATCATTAGTGTGTTAAGTTTCCTTACAACAAAACAAATATTTGTATTCCTAGGGATAACACTTTGTCTATTAACTCATTTTCAGCGAGTACTCATGTTCCCCTCAATAGAGAAGAAAATGATTTTAATGCAGTTTTAGCTGACTGCAAAGACAAGTTTAAGTCCATAGACCTTGGCATGGGAGGATATCAACTTAACTCCCTCACAAAATTACCAATTTCACCTAGGTCTTATGGTAAACCTTCACAAGAGATGAAACCTTCCTCTTCAGCTATGAAATTATTTGACACATTTGTATAGTCGTAAGTACCTATTCAAGATGAGAAAGAGGATGTGGCTATTAGAGATTGGATTTATAGAGAAGAGAAGTATATGTACAATGAGAATGTCACTCCTTCTCCTAGTGCTTATGGAAGAGGGTATGCTCTTGTCAAGAAAATGGGCTATCCTAGACATGGTCCTCTTAGTAAAAGATTGGATGCTAGAGATGAACCCCTTGATCATGGTCTTTTTTGACACAAGTCTAAGAATCTAGTTGGCCAAGGATATATGAATCACAATAAGAATGTTGCTCCTATCCTTGATAAGTCAGATAGTGAAGAAGAGACTAAATATATGCCTAATTTGGAAAATCAGCAAGACGTGTGTGCAGATTGGGTCCCTTGCACTAATCTCCTTTGGGGAGATTTAGATAGTTCAACCACTCATGAGATAGTTGCAAATTTAGAACATGAGAGTGTGACCCTTAATGACATTGAGG
Organism: Cupressus sempervirens; assembly: GCA_028749045.1. Lineage (NCBI taxonomy): Eukaryota > Viridiplantae > Streptophyta > Pinopsida > Cupressales > Cupressaceae > Cupressus > Cupressus sempervirens. Next base: position 603,593,919 of record CM053792.1, read on the forward strand.
CATCCACATCCAGGCATCCAAAGCCTTCATGGTGTAAGCATCCTAGTCAAGATTTAGAAACATATTCACATATGTATAAATGCGACTCTTTCTTAGAGCCTTCCACAATTGATATGGATGTTGATGTTGTTCATACATATAGTTCTCAACCCTAGTTAGTCAACGAGCCACATGTAGGACTAGAGGATTTGAACTCAAATGTTGCCTTAGTGGATGATTCTTCACTTGTGAGGATGAATCCTAATTTGGGTAATTTGGGAAGTTACTTGATGGACTCTGAATCTTGAGTTACCAGAGATATCATTCATATTCACAACCTTGAACTAATCATTGGTTTACCCCTTGTTCATTTTGACCTAATTGATTGGTCCCAACACAATCAAGAACTTGAGATCTTAGCATTTCAAAATGACTATGAAATAGCCTATTATTTGAATGCCATTGAACCTATAGTCTCTTCCAATAGTGAACCATCCACTGGTATGATAGAGCCATACATTAAGTACCTTAGTCACAAAATAAAGAGAAAAGAAAAGAAAAAAAATAGGAGTTATAATGGTGAAAACCATTGTGTGGCAGTGTCAGAACTGAAAAAAGTAAAAAGAAAGGATGTATTCGAGGATGAAGACCTCTCTGAGGCGCCTAAGGATGGGGTACTTGATCATCTCCCTAGTTATTTTCAAGATAGATCTTTAGTGCTCATTGAACCAACACAAGCAGTCAATCTACAAGATAATGCACCTATTCACATTGATTTCCCAAATGAGCACCTCATGTATATGACTAAAAGAACATGGAAGTTATTCTTTGATGGATCCTTTATGCAAAGTGGTTTAGGAGTTGGTGTGTTGTTTGTTTCTCCTCATGGGTACACGATTCCTTAATCTTACAATTTATTGTTTCCATGTACAAACAACATTGTTGAATATGAAGCTTTAACAAATGGACTTAATATGGCCATAGAATGGAGAATTATAGAGTTACACATCTATGGAGATTCACAGTTGATAGTCAACCAAGACAATGATGATTGTCTAACAAAAAATGAGAAATTGGTACCTTACAAGAAAATGGTTGATTCCTTGAGACTCTACTTCACATTCATCTCATTTTAGCAAATCTCTCAAGAAAAAAATAAAGCAGCTGATGCTATGGCTACACTTGCTTCACTTCTTCAATTAGAGCAACATGAATCAAGATTTGAATTCTTGGTGGAAGAGCTACATCACCCTATCTATGATTCCCAAGAAAATTATGTCATTTGTACAATTGTTGGTCATGAGTCATCCTATGATGGTGCTATTTAATCATACCTTTGTGATGGAATTATACCTGAAACCTTTAACTGATCTAAACGTAGAAACCTCATTCAAAACACCTCTCACCATTCCCTCATCTCTGGTGATTTGTATAGGAGGGGTCTAGATGGAACACTTCTTAGATGCTTAGAAAAGGAAGAATATGATCAAGCGTTAGTTGACATCCATGAGGGTATCTATGGGGGAAATTCTAATGGTCTTTCCATGGCTTAAGGTTGCTTAGGGCAGGGTACTATTGGCTCACAATACAGACTGATGCAATAGCTTTTGAAAAGTCATGTGAAAAGTGTCAAAAACATGGTAAGCTGATACATGCTCTAGGTAGGGAGCTCATTCCTTCTATTTCTCATTGGCTGTTTCAGTGCCGGGCCTTTGATCTTACTGGGAAGATTCATTCCAACTTATCATGTGGACACAAGTTTATTATCACTACTACTGATTATTTCACTAAATGAGTAGAAGCTATCCCACTTTCTATTGCCTTAAGCAAGATAGTTTTTCTATTTATTTTGAATCATATTATTTTTAGATATGGAGTTCCTTCTGAGATTATCATTGACAAAAGAGGCTAGTTTAAAAATGAGGACCTTAAGAAACTCTGTAAGAAATTCAAGATAAAACAACATTGATCCTCTATTTACTTCCCACAAGGAAATGGTCAAGCAGAAGCATCAAATAAAAAAATTCTTAAAATCTTGCATAGAACATGAGAATGGTAGAGATTGGCACTTACAGATAAATTTGGCTTTATGGGCCTATAGAATGAGTATTCACACTCCTACTGGGGCTACTCCTTTTGCCCTTACATATGGTGTTGAAGTAGTGTTAGCTTTAGAGGTTGAGATTCCTTCACTTAGAGTTTCTCTCAAAGGTCTAGTTACAAATGAAGATTATCCCACCATGAGATTTCAAGAGTTAGAACTTCTGGATGAGAAGCGTCAAGCATCATTTGACCATATGAGGGTCTATCTAAAGTGCATGTCAAAAGCATTCAACAAAAAGGTTCACCCTAGAGAATTCTAGGTGAGAGATCTTGTCCTACACATGAATCCTAAGAATCAATAGAATAGAGGTCAAAAGGGTAAGTTTGAACTCAATTGGCTTGGACCTTACATTATTACAACAACTTTTGAGTTTGGTGCCTATTTACTATCTATATAAGCAGAGGGAGAGCAACTCCCTAATCCTATCTTGCACCTGAAGAGGTTCTACCCATGATGCCCATTCTATCTAGGGGCATTGTATATTATTTGTATATATTTATTGATTATAAAAAAACACAAAAAAATAATATTATTTCAAAAATCCAAAAAAGAATGATATATTGTGAAAATTCTAAAAATTGGAAAATGTCTTGAAAAAATTGATCATGTTAGTGAAAACCTAGCAATAGGCACTTTGATGTATCTTCGTGAAAATTCTAAAAATTGAAAAATTTCTTGAAAAAAATGATCATCTTAGTGAAAACCTAGCAATAGGTGCTCTGATGTATCTCCAAAAAAATTATATATTCCAAAAATACCAAAAAAACCAAAAAATTCAAAAATTCAAAAAGAAAGAAAAATGCCTTGGTGAAAACCTAGAAATAGGCACCTTGGTAGCAAAAATAGAATTTTTTTATAAAAAGTCCTAAAAATAAATAAATAAATCCAAGTGGTGAAAACTTGGAAATGGGTGCTACTTGACGCCTTTGCATCTTTGTTTCTTAGCATGCATCCTCAACACTTAGCCTTTCTCCATCATGCCTTGTCCTTGTTGCCTTGGTTTGGAATTGGTTTTTGTCTAGGGGGCATAATTGTGTTAGCTTCGGTCTCTTGGATGCATTAGTCTTTAGGACACCTTGCAAACAATGTTTTTCAACACCACCCCAGTTGTATTTTACAATACAACCCCTGACATCGAGTGTTTTTTTAACACTTATTGGTTTGGTTTTACCTTGTTTTGTTATGTAATCTTACCTGTTCACAATCATTCGATCCTTATCCTCGAAACTTGATATCAATTAACACAATTAAATTTTTTAACATGAACACTTAATGTTTGAGCTATGTCATGATCTTTTCTTTGTGTGCTGATTGTTATTAATTTTTGTTGAGTGTCATTGTTCTTAAGTCTCTCCAGGATGCACAGCTAGAGGACTTGGGGCATGAGGCATATGTTTTATTTGCTACATTAAATTGGGTAAGCTAACATCAAAATTACCTTGACCTTTATATCTTTGATGCTAATGTTAGAATCTTTCCACAATCCAATTTGATATAAATCACATTCATATCTTCATCGTTGCACTTGTGACTAGTGATGATTGTGTGATTTCTTGATGTCCGTAAATAATGGCCCAATGATGAAAATAAGTTCCTTTACATTCTTTAATGAATGATGAACACAAAAATCCAATGTTACAGTTGTTCTATTGCAAGTGCACCTTTTCATTTTCATGTAGCTTGCATTGTTAGGCTTCATGTTAGTTTGCATTTTTAGGCTGCATTATGAGTTTGAGAGGGTTTTCCCTTCATCTTTCTTGTGGACTTTTAATCAACTATGGTCGCATTTTGATCTTCATTTCCTTATCTTCTTTCTTGATCTCAATCAAAATTTTATATTTTAAATAGTTGATTGATTTTGGAGCATTCTCTTTCTTAGGCAAATTCTCCTTCTTCTTTCCATTTCTTTCCATCTCTTCCAAATTTCTACCTTCCATTCACTTTCACCCCACTTCTTTTCTTCTAATTCAAATTTAGGGCATAATATTTCATGCTTGATGATCTACCTTAGTTTTGTGATTCTTATATCTCTCATCTTACATCAAGAATCTTATCTTTAGTTCGATTTGATCAATTTGATCAATTTGTTGTTTCTCCTCTGGCTCATTTCGATTTCGATCATGAGGGGGTAGTACTTATCAAACTTCAATCCTTGATTCATTTTTATCAATTTTATCCTTGACTTTTTCAAGTCAATTTTATTTGTATTCTTTGTCCCGATGTGTTCCCAAATCGACCACACATATGGGTTTTGTGATCCCGAATCGACATCACACTTCAATTTCTTTCTTTGACTACATGTGTTCCCGAGTCGACCACACATTAGTCAAAGCGGGGCAAATGTATGCACCCTAAAATGGTCGCCTAGACTATGGGCCCCCATTATTCAATTTATTAATTTCTTAAATCAATGGTTTGCAATATTTTATTGAATCAATTCAAATCAATTTCCTTGATCAAATTTGATTATTTCAATATTTTCTAAGGTTGATCATTTTATCCTAAGTCTTATTTAATTAAAAGAAAATCTCCCTTTTAATTAAATTTAAAAAGTCCTCATTTAATTAAAAGAAAACCTCTATTTTAATTAAATAATTCATCCATATTTAATTAATTAAGAGAAAAAATCCTCTTTTAATTTAATTAAATATTTCCTATTTAATTAAAAGAACTTGCTCCCTTTTAATTAAATAAATCCCCATTTAGAGAGGAAATAAAAATAATTAAAAATTAAAAATTCCTTTACACTTAAATGCACATATTTCTAAGTGGGATTCCATTTGGATCATTCTTTCTCCACCCTTGATTAAATTTTTTTGCCTCTTAATTTTGATTGTCCAATCTTCTTTATAAGGGAGAGCCCTCTCCTCATTTTACAGATACACACGATTATGTTGTTGTTATGTTGCAGGTTTGGAGAGCGATTTTTGGAGGAGTTTGAGCATTAAAGCTCTTTGTGGAGAACTTCTATCTTCTTGTCTTCTCTCATGCATCCATGGATTCCATCATCATCATCCATCCTTGCATTTTTATATTAGCTTAGATCCATATTTGTTTTTCATAGATTAATATTGCATTGTTATTTCCTTTCATAGATTAGATTTCCTTTCTTGCATTGCTTTGCATTGTCATCATTTAGATTAGTTTTCATCTTCATTTTTATTCATATTTTGATCTTTGAATCTCTCATTTTTGGTGTACTTGCATGGGCACAAACTAGGTCAACTCGAGGGCCTCCATTACAAACCCTTGCACTCCGTGAATAGAGAGCTATGAGACACCATTCAAGACCTCATTCTTGAGCAATCTTGGATATAATGACTCATAGAAGTGTGCTCACATTTTAAGCACACATTTTCTATCATCCACCATTCAAGACCTGATTCTTGAGCAATCTTGGATATAATGACTCATAGAAGTGTGCTCACATTTAAGCACACAATTTGCATAAAGAAATTTGTCACTCTCAACAAAAATTGAGGAGAAGATTTCCTATAAATTTAGGAATATAATATGTATTCTCAACTGCCATTTTGATGTAATAATATATGCTATTGGTGCTCTCATTCAGAGTGTAGTTATTCTTTCCTGATTGTGTTATATTTTGTGAATGTATGTTCATGGAGCCAATAGCTTTATTGTGTTATTTTGATTGAGCGATCTTTTAATTCTAGTGTTTGTCATGTGTTTACAAATTTTACTAATGTACTGAGTTGGAGAAGAGATCATGTTATTATTCCTGAATAGCTTTTTGTCTCGCATGAGCACACTTTTTGTGGCCTTATAATATGATGAAAAGTGAAACATCTTACAGTTACTAAATTCCCATCAATGATTGTATCAGTGGAATTAATGAAGCACTGCTCCTATTTTTATTGGTTACCTATTGATCTTTTCAAAGGCTTAACTCGTACACGTGTTGTTTTGTAGCTTATGTCCGTTAGGGATTTTCTTTTCAAGTCATTTGCTTAAACTTCTTATTACCCTATCTTTATTATTTTCTTTTACAGACACTTGGTTAATTTAGGAATTCATATAGTTGCATAGTTAAAACTGCATTCATTATAAATAAAAAATACAAAAATATATTTCTTTTTGTGGTTACTTTTTGAGATAGGAAGCAGATTCAACATTTTATTTGAAATTGGTCAGAACCAGCAAAGGTCTCCTCATGAACACTCACATTTATCTTCTACTGAGTGGATTCTAGTTGGTCACAAGATCACCCAAAACCTTAGAGTTGATCCTAGATTAGCTTTTCAAGAGAGGAGTTCAAAAGGATTCCTGTTGTTAAGCATCGTGCAAAATGACAACTCAACACTAAATTTAACCCTCACCTAACTTGACTTCCTTAACCTAGCCCATCCTTTTAACCTAGGTCAACCCACTTCCCACTAATTAATCTTAGTCTCCCACCTAATCACATCCTTAATCATTAGCAAAATCCTAATTAAAGGATTAATGAACCCTAGTCTAATGTCACATGTGACTCTTACACACTTACACATTTCTCCCCCTTCATATGTGAACCAATGTTGCTCACACATGTGTGAGCCACCTTGAGCTTCCAACCCTCTTACACCTATCATTGACCCATCACTTTCAATGGTGGCTCACACGTGTGAGAAACCTTGAACTTCTAACCCTCTTACACATGTCATTGACCCATCACATCAAAGGTTTCTCACACATGTGTGAGCGTCTTTCCCTCTTGAATGGCCAAAACTATAATCCACATGGAGTCTATATGGAGTCCACTTGTACTCCACCTCATGGGTGCCTCATCGATCCCGAGGAATCCTATCTATTCATCTCATTTTGAATCTCAACCATCCATTTCATCCCTTTTCCTATAAATAAGAGCCTCTCCTCTTTTCAATAAGCACTATCTAGTCCATTGTTATGATGTAGGATTTGTGAGCAACCACATACTCTCAAAAACAAGAATATCAATTTTTCTTCATGTTGGGGAGGTTTGAATGTGTTGTATTGAGTAGGTTAAGTTAAGCTTCTTGATTTCATTTTAATACATTTGCATGTTTTCTCCATGTTTTTCGTATTTGTGTCTTGAAGGAATATGTAAGAATAGGCTTTAATTGCTTATTGTTTGTTCAGTTACATTTTATGCAATACAAATTCTTTACAGAAAAAAAAATGAGGTAAATGAAGTGCAAATGTAGTTTTATATTGGGATGTTGGAATAGGCCTAGGGGACACCTAATCAAAGGTTTAAATTTGGAGATGTTAAGGAGGATAGCGGCAGAACACCAATGAAGAGTAAGGATAAGAAGGGAATAATGTTGATATAAAAATTGAGATAAATTGAAATTCTCATTTATAACAACTCTATAGTGGCCTAGGCAAACTAGGTTTCATAAAGACAAACAATCCATTATTTGTACAGTGTGTGATATTCCTAATATAAAATATTTTTAGAATTGAGGAAAATACATCACAACTACAAACTAGAGGCAAAAAATATTCAATCTACAACTTCATCTAGAATCCACATTTATATAATAACTATTAGATCTAAAATAGAGCAATGAAATTCATTCACCTAACATATTAAATGTGTGAGATAATTGTCAGAAAAATTCAATGTATGGTTAACATGATGTAAATCAATAGTTAATTGACAAACTACAAAGTTAACCGATAGTCAACAACTATAATTGATAGAGGCAACAATTCCATTTAACACGCCCCCTTAATTTTGACTCTATCTACATTACAATATATTCAACACTAATAGTTCCTAATTGTTGTTTTTAAAATTCAAAATTTTCTTTTTCTAGAGGCTTAATAAATATGTCTGCTAATTGATCTTTAGATTTACAAAGTTGTAAATTGATTCCACCATTGCTAAAAAAATTCTCTGATGAAATGACAATGGGTGTCAATGTGCTTTCTCTTTTGGTGAAAGATTGGATTTCTAGAAAGTATAATAGTCAAGTTGTTGTCATAAAAGACTGTCATTAGCTTGTCTGTCGTTGTTTCAAGATCACTTATCAATCTCTTCACCCATACTGCTTGATAGGCTACTGAAGTGGTTACTAAGTACTCTGCCTCTGCTAATGAAATGGTGACGATTGACTCCTTCTTGGATGTCCATTAAAATATACCTATACCCAAACAAAATGCATAAAATGACATGCTCCTTTTGTCATCTACACTTCCAACAAAGTCACTATCTATAAATCCAACTAGTTGGCTGTCTTCATAACCTGTATACAAAATACCCTGTTGAATTGTTCACGTAAAATGTCTTAGTATTATTTTCCCTACTTTTCCAATGTGATGTCTTTGGTGATCCCATGAATCTAGAGAGAAGGTTGAACGAAATATAATATTTGGTCATGTTGTTGTCAAGTACATTAGGTTGCATACTAGTTGCTTGTATAAAGTGGAAGTCATTGCTACACATTCATCATTTTTGCTCAATTTTGTACTTGGAACAATAGGCATGCTAACTAGTTTGCAATCATTCATTCTAAATTTTCTCAACATATCTTGTGCATACTTCTTTTGGCTAATGAAAATAACATGTTTCAATTGTTTAGTGTCTAAACCAAGAAAGTACTTCATGTGACCAAGATTGGTCATTTTAATTTCTCTTTCAATATCAAGCACGGATTCTTCAAGATGAAAGTTATTGGTGTATAATAAATCATCAAAATTGATATATACAATCAAGATCTCACCTTGTAAGTTTGTCTTTGTATTAAATACTGGCTCATTGTTGCTAAACTTAAACCCTTTATTGTGTAGATAGAAATCTATTTTGTTGTACCATGCCCCTAGTGCTTATTTTAACATGTATCCTTTTTCAGCTTATATAACTTTTGTTATTTTCCTTTAATCTCAAATCTAGGTGGTTGATCAACATATACTTATTAATTTAAAATTCCATTTAGAAAAGCTACTTTCACATCTAATTGACGGACTAGCCAATGGTGTTTTGCTACTATTGCAAATATAGTTCTAATTATGTCTAATCTTGCTATTGGTGCAAAATTTTCTTCATATTCTATATTGGGATGCTATACACAACCTTTGGCTACTAGCCTTGCCTTGTGCTTCTCAATTTGACCTTTCTCATTAATATTTGTTTTATACACCCACTTAATTTTATTCTTATTTTATCTTGTGACAAGTCTAATAACTGCCATGTGTCATTTTTTTCTATGGTTGAAATTTCATTATTCATGGCTTCTACCCACTCTTTCTTCCCAGTTGCTTATTCAAAGCATACAAATTGACTAGACATCTAAGAAAACAAAACTTGTTCATTGTTGTCCTATTATTCATATATTTCTCTAATAGTTCTCATCTTTTGGTTCATTAGTTATGCCAATGTGGGGTCTAAATCACTACTAGAAGGACTATGAACTTGTTGTCCTTGATTTTCTCCTGTTGCTATTGGAGCCTCTAATCTAGGAAGTCTTTCTCTTAGTTGCTCAACATCAACCGGTTCAAAAATATGTGGAGTAGGCTGACTATGAGCTATTCCATTGTCTTATTCATACCATGATTTATCTTCAAGAAACTTAACATCTCTAGACACTATTGTCTTCTTAGTAATTAGGTTATATGATTTGCAAACTTTTGTTACATCGCTATAACCTACAAACATATTCACCTTCTCTATGATATCTTAAGACTTCAATTTTTCTACCACTATGCTTTTCTACCATTGCCTTAAATTATTTGTGTTAAGTTTCTTGAGGATTATTGTAGATGTACTAAGCACTGCTATATTGGGTATGTGTCTTCCAAATGCAACATCCTCTTAGGTTTATATATAAAAAATAGACCATGAATAGACATGTCCCTTCATAGGACACGTCTATTCATTAATCAGATAATTAATATAATAATAAATTTTATCATATATGTGTGTGTGTGTGTGTGTACATGTACATATGTATATGTATATATATGTATGTATGTATGTATGTATGTATGTATGTATGCATGCATGCATGCATGCACACACGCACACACACACACACACATGCACACACACTGTGTGTGTGTGTGTGTGTGTGTGTGTGTGTGTGTGTGTGTGTGTGTGTGTGTGTGTGTGTGTGTGTGTGTGTGTGTGTGTATGCATGTATGTTATATTATAGTATTTTTTCTCATATAACAATAACCTTATATCTCAAATATAAAGAACACATATATATAATAGGTTTATCTGACTGAAGCTATCAAACATCAACACTCCCTCTTAGTGTAGAAGGATAACCGTATAAGAGTAAATATTACTTAACGTAATATTACAAATAACAATTTTAAAGATATCACATTTGACATCTCAGAAGATTTCCACCATTTGATATCGTATTCAATATCATGAGTGTTGTTCTTCAAAAATATCAACACATGATATTCATCAAGTACTCAAAAGGTTTTGATATCACATCTGATATCAAGAGTATTGGTTTCCCAAAATATCAATGCTATTCACCAAGCACTTGAAAAATAAGGTTTGATATTGCATATGATATCAAGAGTATTGGTCTCCCAAACTATCTATGATACTCACCAAATACTCAAAATAAGGTTTGATATCACATCTGATATCAAGAGTATTGGCCTCCCAGAATATCAATGATATTCACCAAATACTCTTTGAGTAATAGCCTTCCAAAATGTTGAGATGCAAGACACTCACCATATACTCAATTTGTTTGTTCTCATAATACAAGTTGTTGAAGATTGTCACATTACATTAACTTCTGCAAATACAAGTGAAATCATTTGAAAGTCATCACTTCCTCATGATGTACAGAGAGGGTAGGCCCATTAAAATCATGGTCACATATATGGACTTTCGAACTCCCTCCGAATATTAATCTTCAAAGCTCTTCATCCAATGTTGCCTCTAATCCAGTGCAAACAACCTCTGAATATATATTAATCATCCTTTTCCTATAAGACCAAACTTAGAGAGAAAAGATCAAGGCAAATATCTCATATAGAAATAAGAGTGAGATACTATAGTTGATTAGATAAATAAAATGCTCAAGAATAATAAAAACTTATCTGTAGATCAACATCCTTGATTTTCCCCGTTATCGCTGATGTGATAATTATACATATAACACTAAATTTCTTTCATCCTTCCAACAAGATATTATATTGATCTCATAAAATATCAATGATTTCTTAAATAAACATTATTTATATAAATTATCTATTTTTTAATAGAAATTCACAATATTCTACACATGTGCATTCATATATATAGTTACCAAATGTACTACTGATCATAATATTCATATTATATTAAAAAATCATTATCAATAAGACATACCTTAAACTCATCTTTACCCTTCTTTATATGGTAGTACACTATACCTCCAATACCTTATAACAATAGAACCATCCACTTATTATTATTCATATTTAATATATATCCTGATGTTTCTATGTGTCCCACCTTTATGCTACACGAGTTACCTTCTTTTGAGTCGATTTGACACGGTGGACATCACTAACGATGACTCCCTTCTTGCTTGCCCACCAGTTTTCATATGTTTGAGCATGAGAACGAGTCACACTTTCAAGTACTGCAACTTGCACATTGCATGTTTTTTTTCGAACATGAACACAAATCCTGATGAATATAGTTATAGCCAACAGGCATAGTGTTAAGCCTTTGATAGCTGACGTACATAATTTGTGTTAAAACATATTTGATTGTGGCGTCAGTCTTCATAAATACATTTTTTTGTGTGTTATCATGTGAACCATTTTGCTAAGAACATCACTTCATAGCCAACGAGGTTGTGACTTTTCTGCAAGCATATTATTTGAACATGAATCATTTATGTGGCACAACATCGAATCTGGTTCTCTACGTTTTGTTATTTGTTGGATGTTGCGTATAAAGATGACTGGGTCTATGTGAATTCATCTGATGGGTTCATAGATGAATTAACCTTTTATCTCCTACCTCAATGTTAGATATAACACTACTACAAACTTTCTTTGACCAGTTTCAATAAAAACCTTCTATTATCTGTAGCTCGATAACATCCCCATGCAACTCATTATATATGACAGTGAAAGTTATGGATTTACTGATCAACTGCGATTCTATTCTCCACATTGCAAATATCTCTAATAGGATATTGAATATAATAAGGAAATCATCTATGTCTGATAGACGTCAATCGTGTTAGGATGGTGATGGGATGTCATCGCATCTTGAGCAACTAATCTGGTTGTGAGTCTGATTGTATTTACTTATGGCATCTCTGTACTTCAAGTTGACAAGCATTTAATGCCAAACACCACAATTACATATTTCCTGATAGATGAGGCATCAACATTAATCACGTAAATAACATAGGAAGAAAATACAACCTGGAGACATTTCTTTGATGCTAATGTTTGAAGGTAAAAAAAATGTTATGAATTGTGTCAATGGGATTGCGGAAATAATCCTTGTCCGGTAATTCATTAATCTCATCTACTCCATTGTTAAATTCGTTTAAAATGAATTTACTTGTGACTAAGGCTTCTACTGGATTCTAGAGTTGTGTGAGACGTTGATCTCCCAAAGCGAGTCCCCCTGTATTAATTTGGAATTCTGTCAAACCTTACATATGTAACTTTAGACTTTGAATTCCTATAAGTATTCAAGGTTTAGAGATGATGAATCTAAGCTGACCAAGTGACCAGGATAAGATATTAAAGTTGATTGATTATAGTTTCCCTTTGCTTTGCACTGCTTCTAATGCTCTGTGATTAAATGCAGATTAACCTATCAATGGGAATGTGCCTCTTAAAATAATCTCTTCAGTAATTTTAACTTGGCTTTGATACCATATTAAGTTTCTCGAGGATCGCTGCAGATGTACTAAGCACTGCCAGGTATGTGTCTTTCAAATGCAACATTCTCTTAAATTTATATATAGAGAATAGACCATGAATAGACATGTCCCTCCATAGGACATGTCTATTCATTTATCAGATAATTAATATAATAAAAAAAATTAATCATATATATGCACGTTATATTATATTAATTTTTCTCATATAACAATAATCTTATATCTCAAATATAAAGAACACATATATAATAGGTTTATTTGACTGAAGCTATTAAACATCAACAGTTTGTATCTCTCAAAGGTGTCTGATTTGTTCTTGATGAAATGGACCCATATTATCTGACTACAATCATCAATAAAAGTTAAGAAATATTAGCTCCCTCCAATAGACTCTCTTTGCATGAGTCCACAAAGATCGATAAGCACTAACTCTAGTATATCTTTGGTTCTATAAGTTGCAGCATTCGGAAAGACACTCCTCTTATGCTTGGCAATTATACAAGTCTCACAAGGATTATGGTGAACATCTATTACTAGAGACCTAAGACCATTGACCTTTTTTGTAACATATCTAGATTATTAAAAGTTAGATGGCCATACCTAAGATGGCATAACCAATAGGTTGTTTGACACTTCTCCAATTTAAGGGATATAATCTATTTCTTGTCATTTGGACTTTAGCTATAACCATTTTACTTGGGGGTTTGTCTAGGATAATACTTGTGGGTCCTTTGAAATTAACTTCAAACCCATTATCACTCATTTGTCCTACACTCAATAGATTATGCTTCAAATTCTCAACATAATAAACATTATGGATATCTTTCTTTTCATTTTTCTTATTTACAACTGTGGCAGTACCTCTTCCTAGAGTATGGACCAAGTGACCATCTCCTAACTTTATCTTGGTGTTGATTGTTTCATCAAAACTAGTGAAAAGATTTTTCTGTCCAACAACCATGTGTCTTCTTTGGTGTTATTTTTCTGCTATTGAGCATGATAGAAATTGGACACATTAGCTCTTCCTCTACTCTGGTTTGCTTGTTTCTTCTTGCACTCACTCTCACAATGTCCATATCTTTGCAGCAATAGCATTACATGTTAGATTTATCAAATATATCTCTTCCTCTGTTGCTTCTTCCTCTTCCTCTTTGGTTTTGTGATTGTGACAAAGGTTGCATTGTTTGATTTTCAGCACCATGTCTCCTATCAAAGTGGAAAGACCTTCTTCCTCTGCCTCTGTTAGTCTTAGTTAACTCTAACTAATCAAATTTTTCTGTCCAACAACTATGTGTCTTCTTGATGTTATTTTTCTGCTATTGAGCATGATAGAAACATTGATTGAGTTTTCTCTTCCACATTGGACACATTAGCTCTTCCTCTATTCTGGTTTGCTTGTTTCTTCTTGCACTCACTCTCACAATGTCCATATCTTTGCAGCAATAACATTATATGTTAGATTTATCAAATATGTCTCTTCCTCTGTTGCTTCTTCCTCTTCCTTTTTGGTTTTGTGACTGTGACAGGGGTTGCCTTGCATGATTTTCAGCACCTTGTCTCCTATCAAAGTGGAAAGAACTTCTTCCTCTGCCTCTGTTAGTCTTAGTTAACTCTAACTAATCGAATTCTTCTATTCTGCTTCGTAATTTGTGGATGTTTGAGCAACGATTTCAGCCACCGGTGACATTTTCAGTGTTTATTTTGTTGTAACTCTTTGTTCAAGTTTTGTTTTACCATGCATATATTTTGCATGTTTTATTTGTCGTGATTCAATTTTGTACAAAGGATGCATTATTATGCATATTGAAAATCAATAAATGAGAGATTGAAGTTCATTCCTGTTAAAATTATTATTATTATCTTTATTTTATTTTTTAACAAGGGAAAAAAAAGCTGCTCACAATAGAAAAATTATTGACTACATTGCACTCTTTCGCATTGATTAATAATGATTACATTATGCATGATTTATACAAACTGAAATTGCGGTGAAGAGTTTCAATTATCACCAATCATGCTTGAGAAAGTGGAGTGCATCTAAACTAAATAACAGTTCTCCTTATTGGACTCAATGTATGGTAACTGGTTGAGTTCTCTGTAAATTACAGATGAGAACAAAATGTTAACACCAATAACCTCTACTTCCTTTACCACTTCTGATTGTGGCTGGTGTTTTTAGAGTAATCTCCAAAGGTTCATTTCTCTTTTGTATTCTAGACTCATGGTTCAACATTGAACCTGTGCACTCCTCAATGGACTACGTAGAAAGATCTTTACATTCTTCAACTGTAGTCACCAATGTATCATGACTGTGGAAGACTTCTAAGGATTTTCTCCACAACTTTTCTATCTGTAACATCTTCACCATATGCTTTTAGCTGATTTACTAGATCCACGACTTGAGACATGAACCGATCTACAGTCTTTGTATCCTTCACTTGCAAGCTTTCAAACCTTTTTCTCAAAATGTATAGCTTGTCATTCTTTACATTTTCTATTCTTTAATATATTGTTGCAAATGTCTAGTTGCAGCTGCAATCTTGGGAAAGATGGATTTTTCAACTCCATTTTGTATGTTCCATAAAGCTCTAGAATCTTTCCTTTTGCTCTCTACATTTGCATTCTTTTGTGCATTTGTCGTTTGAGCTAGTTCTCATGCGCAGGGTTTTTCATACATAGTTTCTACAGCCTCCCAACAATCCAAATTCTTCAAGTAACTCTTCATTTTAATGGCCCATATAATATAATTTTTGTCATTCAATATTGGTCCCTTGTGTGCTAGGATTACTTGTCAATGCCATGACTTCGTTAATCTATTTCTCCCCCTTTTTCTTGAGCTAAGCAACAAGTTTTCTTTGCAAAAAATACTAGGACACTATTACCTTGACATGCATTGGGATGTTTCTGTAGTAGCTGCTTCAATGTCTGCAAGTTAAGCAAGACTGTTATTACTTCCGTCTCTGCAGGGTAAGAACACAACCGGTTCATCCAGAATGTTGACAGACTTCAAATTGCTGCTCTAAGTGGCACGTTTTCTCTAAAAAGCTCTTGATCTTCTTCAGCTTGACCCAATCAACCATTAGCTCTAAACCACCAAATTTTAACAATTAGATCTAAAATAGAGCAATGAAAGAGCGCCATGATTTGAAAGTCAAATCTGACTGAGAAAGAAAGTCGTTCACCTAAATGCGTGATCTAACTGTCGGGAAATTCAACGGCACAGTTAACACGATGTAAACCGATAGTTAACTGACAGACTGCAACTACAACCATAGTTAACCGATAGTCAAAATATACACTTGATCTGAGAATATGATTCTTTTAATTTCTTGGTTTCCTTAGCTCACCAATGATCACCACAGGAACATTGCCCGTTTGTGAAATGATGGAAACGAATGCTATCCCTCAGAATAATTTCTCTTCCAGCAATCTTGGAAATGAACTTGATGGCTGAATGGCAATCACCACACACTCTAAGATTTTTTATGACACGGATAGGTTTCACGGGAGAGGTGTTGATTAGCCCAAATACAACAGCCAGCTTCTCGCTGTGATAGCCAAGGATATGCTCCTTTTGTTCCTCCTCAACATCATGCAGTGCAAAATCCGTGTCAGCTATATAACCTGTTTCCTTCATCTGCCCAGACAATCTCTCCAGCTCCGCAACAATTTCCTTTATTTGTGGGTGTGATCTGTCTCCAACAATAAAAGCATACATCTTATTATTCACTTCAATCCAACTGCTTCCCGGTGTCTTTGTGACACCCCTTTCTTTCATCAGTTTCCGCACTTTTCCTACATTATCCCACCTGCCAGCCGCTGCATAAATGTTGGACAAAAGAACATAATGCCCTGGACTTTTAGTATCTGACTGAAACAAGAATTCTGCCACACGTTCTCCTAATTCTATATTGGAACGAATTCTACAAGAAGCCAGCAAAGATGCCCATACGGTAGCATTAGGCTTTACTGGCATATTAGTAATCAAGTTGTATGCCTCGTACAAATGACCAACACGGCCAAGGAGATCAACCATGCAACAGTAGTGTTCTATTGCAGGAGTCACATTATAGTATTCGTTCATAGAATTGAAGTACTTCCAGCCCTCATCCACGAGCCCTGCATGGCAGCAAGCTGATAGAACTCCAATGAATGTGATATGATTTGGTTTCATGTTTAAAGATTTCATCTTTTCGAAGAGAACCAAGGCTTCCTTCCCAAACCCATGAACAGCTTTCCCTACAATGATTGCATTCCATGAGACTACATCCCAAACAGGCATGTTGTCAAACACAATCTTTGCATCTTCTATGCTTCCACATTTTGCATACATGTCTACTAAGGAATTTCCAACAAGAGTGTCGAACTCAAACCCACTTTTAATTACGTCATCGTGGACAGCCTTCCCATGTTCCAGAGCTGCCAAATTAGCACATGCGGGAAGGACGCTCACAAATGTCACTCCATTTGGTTTCATTCCCATCATTCGCATCTCTCGAAAGAGTTGCAATGCTTCGCTGAAGTTCCCATTCTGTGTATTCCCTGCAACTATTGCATTCCACGAGACCACACATCGTTTCGGCATTCGTCGAAATAAATCAAGCGCTTTCTGAACATGCCCATTCTGCAAATATCCTGAAATCATTGTGTTCCATGATACCAAGTCTTTTTCGGGCATTTCGTCGAACAGTTTCATGGCTTCCTCAACTCTCCCACTCTGCGTGTACCCTATAATCATTTGGTTCCATGAAACCACGTCTGGATGGGGTATTCTCTTGAACAACTCCATGGCCTTGTCAACAAGATTACTCCGTAAAAGTCCCGCAATCATCGCATTCCACGAAAACACGTCTCGTTCCAGCATCTTCTGAAACAAATTCAGAGCTTCTTCAACCTGTCCATTCTCTCCAAATCCATCGACCACTATGTTCCACGAGAACAGATTTGGTTTGGGTATTCTGTGAAAGATTCTCATTGCCTCCTGCATATGGCCATTATAAGCATAACCTGAGAGCAAGGTGTTCCACAACACAGTATCCCGCTCTTGCATTTTGTCAAACACTTTCCGTGCATCCTCTGTTCTGCCACACTTGAAATACATATCAACCAACGCACTGGCCACAAAAACATCATGTTGAAACCCATTTCTAACAATACATCCCTGTAACTCTTGGCCATAGTGCAAGGCTTCCAACGCAGCGCAGGCTGGAAGAATACACGGAAATACGAATCGATCTGAAGAAATTCCCGATCTTTGCATTTGGTGAAACAGTGTCAAGGCATCCCACGGCCGAGCATTTCTGGAATAAGCTCCCATCAAGGCAGTCCAAGTCACAACATTTGGCTCAGACATTTTTTCAAACACTTGGCGGGCATCTTCCAGACAGAGGAACTTCGTATACATAATCACAAGTTTGGTATCTAAATGAACATCTGGCTTAAACCCAGTTATAATGACACGGGAATGTACTAGTTTGGCCTCTGGCAGGGCCTTATTATGAATGCAGGCCTGCAAGAGAGAGGAATACACAGAATCATTCGGTTCATTGATAAAATTCAAAACTTCCAGAGCCTCTTTCAACCACCCCTGCTTACAAAATGCTTTCAGCTTTCCCACACAGCTTTGATCAGTATTGTAATTACCTGCCAACTGAATGTGGTTGCCAGGCCTCGCTATGGCATTAGCCATTAAAGTGGATTTGAGAGAACCAAGTGCAGCCACTGTTTTGTGATTGCAGAGTCCTGACATTGCTGCTTACTATCACTTTTCACCAAATTCATGGCGGGTATAAAGAAAATCTAACTTGTAATGGCTGAAAAGGTTGTGAGAATGCTTCTCCATTTCCCTCGATTATCGCCCAGCTAGGGTTGAATTTCTGCACAAAGGTTTTATTAGAGTTCACGAAAACAGTCGAGAGGATCATGCTCGTCTAGCTTCAATGCTTCCTTCAGATTGTATTTGACTTCACCTGATCCACTGCTCGATTTAATGGTTGATTTGGTGCATTATATTTTATATCTTTAATTTTAATCTGAGTTTCAAAGTTTGGGAACTCTGAATGGGAAATTATTTCTACAATAGGCTCAACGGGGACAACAAATTTTATATTTGTTTGTAATTCTATATATTTCTCTCAATCTTTTTAACTTATTTTATCTGATCTTTTATTTTTTGGTTCTCATTTTAGTTATTTAATAGGGGAAGATACTATTAGGGTCCAATAGTGTTAATTTGACCTTCAATACATACTTAGTTGTTAATTAAAAATATGAATAAGAGATGATTTTCATTTATTTGTATAAATAAAGTCATTTTATTAGTTTTAAAAAATGTTTATGTTTATAAGAATAACTACTTTATGCAAGTGATTCTAAAGTACATATCAAATAAAGAAAGAAATACAAGTGAGTAGTTATTGGTCTCTCAATTGACAATTTTAAAACTCAAATTAAACTTGATGGGATGTCTTCATTACTTTCTCCCAAATTTCTTTGGACTTGTAAATACATTAATTCCAACTTCTATTTGTCAACAATTGGTGTAGGGCTCCCTAATAGACTAAAAAATAAAAAAAATATGATGACAAACCTACACAAATGAAAATTGAATTGAAAATGCAAGTACAAAAGGTTCAAATGAATGCAAGCAACCTCTATTTAGCTTGTGTTGCCCATCTCCTAATTAAGTCTGAAATAATTGATTGTTTCCCACCAATATTCAAAATTCAAAATCATCGTGTCCATATTGAAATGGAGTATGATTTGTAATTGCCTCCACTTGTCCAAAATTAATTGTATGCTTTGCTTGAATAGTCTCTCCACAATCTTGGGGGGTTGGGGGGTGGGGCGTGAGATTTTTATGCTACATTTGCTTTCAACCAGATGTTGTAAGACCCCTCCTTGCATGTACTTATTTTAAATATGAATTTCTCTATTAAATCCTATGTAGGAGATTTGATTGGATATATCAGCATGACAAGGTGATGGTAGGGGAAATTGTTATAGTTCTTGCTAGAAACCATGTTGAGGACATTATGATAAATTTAAGCTATCTTAGGCATAATGTTTTGATGGTTGTTACGATAATATAATTTAATACTTACACTTTTAAGAATCATTATAAATTTGAAGGTAAAGACTATCAACTCACTAGAAGTGCCCTTAGGGTAGCTTAATATTAAATATTAAAAGTACAGTATGATGTGTAAGGTTGTAGGGTATCATGTACAAGAGGTCATACTTCTGTATTGGGATAAGTTATTGGTTGTTCAAAATTATGGTTTAAACCATAAACATTGCATGTGTTCTCTAGGATACATCTGCATACGTAGGTGATAAACATTTAATGGACTTAAATGATTATGATGATGGAACCAAATTAAGGTTTTACAGTTAGGTGATTTAATGGAAATTGATATCAATTGATACGCTCATATTTCGATACCCAATGATTTGAGACTTGCTACATTATTTGACTGTTTAAACATTGATTTAAGCTATTGATGCTATACAGTGTTTTACCTAATGATGATGTTATTTATGATACCTTGATGATTATGTTATACACATTTAGATAGTTCATTTTGATAATACTAAATTGATCAAAAATAAATTCAGAATGATTTGATGAGTTATGTTTAAAAAGTTTAAGATTGAAATCGATGGATTATATCATGGTATTTGAATTACACATATTTTATATGAATACTGCAAAAGATAAGTTCATTGAAATGAGATTATGGATGTTAAATGGTTAATCCAATTATACAAGTTTGTTACATTTAATCCATGTGCAGAAATGAAAAAAAAGATTACTGAAATGGAATTTGAAAGGTTTTGAGTTAAATTTGATTATGCAAGTTAAGTTTATGTATATATGTGATTTTTCCCAAACTACTGTTATTCGAATTGAGTGTGCAGATAGATATCTTGAGAGTCGTCATTTATGGAAACATGTATTCAACATTTCATTTACGCATTTAGAGTTAGAAAATTGTCTAAGTGTTAGACAATTTGTAACAACATAGAGAACATATGTGATGTGTACGGATGAATCATTGAGAGTTAGCTTATGCGTAATTGAGAAAAGCTCTATGACAGTGTCATGATCACATGTACTAGTGCACAGATGTGTATGGACAGTGCGACGTGAGTTATGATTGAAATGCCAGTACGAGTATTTGATAGAGTAGAACATAGCATAACAGAGAATTGAGTTGTACGACTTAAGGAATTATTTTGGTAACAAAATAATTACTAATTCTTGATGAGCCAACTTTGTGGATGCTATTCTATAAATTATTTTATATTATATCAAGCGTGTGAAGACATGAAGGCCAACTAAGAAGAGATTTACTAATATACAAGGTATAAGTAAAGATCTTATCTTATGAAGATAAGTGGGAAACATATGTGTGATCTATGCGATATTTGTGATTGATGTGAAGTTGATGAGATGATATGCAAACTACGTGATGCAAGATCTGATGTATGATCAAAGTAAGTGTGAACTACAATAGCTAGAAAGTATTGTATGTACATCTATTCTTGTGAAGAACTTCATTTTATAAATGCATTTTAGGGAAGTGGGATCTTCTTGCATACATTGTATTTGATCTACCAACTCCTAATAGGGTTGAGGCTTCTAACAAGGGCTAGTCCTCTAACAAGGACTTGAGACACTGTATGTACTTTATAGACTCCTAATAGGGTCAATATCCTTAACATGATTCTTTTGTTTAGTGGATCATCTAGTGGGTATCATCCTCCCCAGGGTGTTCCCTTGGCCAGGGTTTCCCTAGTTAATAAATAATGGTTTTATGAGTTCTTTATGTACATGGTTATATTTATTGTTCAATATTGTTGTTTTACTTTCATATGCAAGTTATAAAGTAATTAGCAATATTCAGTTGTGGACAAAAGTTTGTAGATCCTAGTTAAGTCAAGAATACAGACCTTAGATCCTAGTTAAGTCAAGTGACATCTAAATTAGATACTATCAAAATTAAGCATGCAAAATTAGAAAATTACAATATCATTATGAAAGAAGAATTGACACAAGCTAAGCAATAGATAGAGAAACTTTATTCCAGTAGTGAGAAGATTGATGAACATATATTTCACCAGAGACCTTCTTATGATAAGACAAGACTTGGATATCTTATTGGAGAGAAATCAACCAAGAAAGTTGAAATCAGAAGAGAATTAGATCTAGTTATTTATTCCCCTAAAGAATCTAATTTGAGTAAGCTAGGATCAAGCACATCTACTAATGTATCAAAAGAGATTGAATTACTTGATTTGTTAGCAAAACATGATGAACCTAAGAAAACAGAGCTAGTTGATAAACCTAGGCAAGATGAACCACCTAAGAATGTAAGTCATGAATTCAGAGGTAGATGTTTCATACGCAATGAAGTTAGTCATATGAAAAGAGGTTGCATAGGTAATTCTTGTAAACCTATTACTAATTTTTATTGTTATAATTGTCATGGTTATGGACATAAAGAAGTGGATTGTAAGAAACCTAATTTTGATGGTAATAATGCAAATAGTAGAATGTTTAGGAACACTAATCCTGTAGTTAATGAAAGAGGGAGATCACATAATAGATCCAATGATGGAGAGAAACCTAATGGAGAAAAGAACCAATTTGTGTGTTACAAGTGTAACAAACCAAGACACATTGCAAGAAATTACAGAGCACTTGAAAGTCAGAATGGAACCAATCAAAGAAGAAATGCACCTGTATGTTATGTAATAACTTTAGAAACATAATGAGATATTGCATAATGGATAGAAGAAACTTCAATAGGAATCCTAGCCACAGAAGGAACAACAACAAGAATGACAAAAGGAATGGAAATGACAATGATAACAGTCAGAAGGAAGTAGTCAAGTTAAAAGCATTTGTGACAATTAAGGATCCATAAATCTCTTATACAATTTTGGAAGAACAATATTTTGATGCACCTAATGAGAGATTAAAGTCACTGATTGTTTGTGACTCATCCTACCTGAATTAAGCAGTTTCTAAAGAGGTAGAGCATTAGTTGGTTAGAACTAATGTTAGAGAGTGAGTTGAAAGTTGCACAATTAATAGGAGGTAGCTGACATAGAGAGGAAGCTATGGTCAAGTGCACAAGCTTAGATATGATCGCAATAAGAAAGAATTCAAAAAATAAGTTTACTAGAAAATAAAGACAGTATCTGAATTTTTGGTAGATATGCATTTAATGTGCAGTATGATTTGAAATGATTTAAGGATTGTAAACAAGATTGCGTGTACCATTTGTTCATGTGAAGTGTTTTGAGTGAATTAAAGAGTGATTTGACAATGAAGTAAAGTACGTAGAAAGGCATTTTGAAGCACAAAGTTGTTGAAGCCCTAAAACACGATTTTACGGTATTTTATGGAGCTAAAACTAAGCTTTTCAGTGAATACAGTTGTATTGCAATGACCAGTCAGACAATTTTTAATGTGAGTGAAAGGCCATGATATGTATTCAAGAAATATCCACTTGTTTCACTTATGGATGACCCATTTGGGGCATTTTTGTAAGTTCTGGAGAATGTGATTCATGTTGAAGACATCGTAAGCTATATATATATTGTAAAATTGAGAGCATAGGTGATGAAGATATACACAAGGACTTAGGGACTATGTGTAACTAGTGACCTATCCTTGAAGTCTGAGTATGCATACCTAAGCGAGTTGAATTTGGTAAAGTACATGTTTTATACGGAGTTTGACAACAATGATTGGACCCAAATCATTCTTAAGTAGGGTGCATGATGATATGTTCTAGTTAGGTTATGTGCAAGTTGAAATTGACAATGACCTAATTCATAAGGTCATAGGACTAAGTAAAGACTGATGCAATCCCATAAATGAGAAGAATGTAAGGAAGATGGTTGAGACAAACCTAAATACAAGATTTGATGGAAGGAATATGAAGGTAGATACAATTCAGATAAAGGAGTGAAATTATTGAGTAAAATATTACAATACAAGTTTAACCATGGCTCAAGGGTTAAATCAGTACTAGCTGGATTTTTACATGCAACTTATGTAATGGAAATTTAGGGAAGAAAAGTAAATTTGTGTGAGATTATCAGATTGTAGTTGTTAGATAACATTGTAAAAGTGAAGAAGACAAAGAGTGCAGTCTTTAGATTTGAGTCCTTATTGACTCATTTATTCTTTTATACAACAAGGAAGTTCCTAGGAGTGACAAACTGGGATAACAATGAGTTCACAATGAAATTGGTGACTCAATGCTATATATCAAAGGTGGAGAATGTTAGAGATGATGACATAGATAGAATGATGAAGAGTTTCTAGACTGAAATGAAAGAGGTACATAATACCTCCATCCATGGTAGAGAAGTACAAGGATGATTTATACTTCATGGTGGAGATAGACTACACATACATGGAAATTGTGGAACCTAGAGTTAAGTTCATAGAGCCCATGGGATATGAAATGAGTGTAGAGCTTATAGAAGGGTATGCATAGATCATACTTCAATTTGAGAAGGACATTGAGTGCCCTAGATTGGGAACCTATGAAGAGAAGATGAGAATAGTTCATTCTAAACTATACAACAAGGAAAGAAAGAAGAAAGTGGAGAAAGTAATTGATTATATCCTTAAGGAATCAGGTATGACTTGAGAAGAATTCAATAAGGTGAAGGGAATTGCACTAGAGATGAAGAAAAATGGGTAGTCTAAAGTGATAGCAACAACTCCTATTATTGTTGTAGGACCTTCAGAAGGTGTAACCATTGCACAGTCATGTGCACAAGCCCCAATTGCATCATATGCAATAGTTTCACAAGTGCAACTAGTAAAGACAAGAAGTGAACAACCTAGGAGGTAGCCAGAAGTGGAAACACCTGTTGTGTGGAGGAAATCACAAAGATTGGTGAAGGTTAAGCAAGAACCTGCACCATCCACTAAGAAAAGGGTCAAGCAAACCACCAATGAACTCAGAAAGAGAAGGAAGACACTACAAGTCAGTAACTCTAAAGAATCTAAGGATGAAGCTAAAGATAGGCTAGTGGAGCAAGCAGCGCAGGAAGGAAGAACTCTAGCAGGCAAGAAAGTATGGAAACCAAAGGTAGAGAACCTTAACATGGAAATGATTAATGATGATAATTTTTTACAGTTGAACAAATATTATAGTGCGTACAATAATATGAATAGAAGGTAGTTAGAGAATGCCGCAGTAAGGAATATGATACTGTAGAATAAGAGGTTTGACAGTATACACAATTAGATTCCAGAAGATCTACTTAATAGATTGTTAAATAGAAAGAAGAGAGTGTTGGAAGAAGACAACAACTTGAGAATAACAATGATCAAAAAGTTGTATGAATCCAACTCCAAAGAGGGCTCTGAAAGAATTTTGAAGGGTATTGAGCCCTTGCTAAGGAATAAAAGAAGAGAAATTATTATGATGTGAGGCAACTATGAGGATGTTAGGAAAGAAACAAAGGAGGTAATTGTAAAATTCATGACCTCACTACTAGAGGTGAGTGCACAATCCAAAGCTGAGAGCCCAATGTATGTACAAGCTAGTACACCTTCTAGTGATGAGGAAGAAGAAGAGGAGACACAAAAGGCACTCTCACCACCACACATTGTTATGGGTACTGAATCCATGCAAGTGGATAGTACACACATCACTGTAGATGCAAAGGAGAATCCATTTGCAGCTTTTGGCCAAACCATTGTTGGCAATATCATAGTTTATACTAGCTCTAATGATGGGGAAGAGGAAAATAAGAAAGAGGATAAGGAAAACATAAAAGAAGAAGAAAAGAGGAAGGAAGAAAATAAAAAGCTAGAAAAAGAAGAAAAGAAAAGAAAACAAGAGGAAAAGGTAAGGAAGAAGGAAGAAGAAGAGTAGAGATAGAAGGAAGAAGAGAAGAAGAAAGAGGAAGATGAAAGGAAGAAGAAGAAGAGGAAGAGAAAAGGAAGAAAGCCAAAGAAGCAAATGAGAAGCTAGAAAAAGAGAAGAACAAAGTCAAGGACGAAAAGAAAATTGGAGTTACATCTACTCCAGTTGTAACTCCTATGGTAGTAGCAACAACAATAGCAGTGGCATCTAATGATGATGATGATCAAAAGGGATTGATAAGCTTATTGAGCAAATTATTTGAGAAGAAAAAATTAGTAAAGTCTTTGGAGAAGACACTAATTGAAGTCTTGGATAGAATGAAGATGACAATTACCACAACTATAGTCATTCCAAACTTGCAGTCTAAGGCCAAAGAAATGGTGAAAACCTTTGATAAGGAATTCACAACTTTAGCTGAGATAGCATAAGCACAAGCTCAGGCCAAGCATGATGCAACAATATTTGACATAGTGTGCACAAATGTGAGAAATGGCTTGAAGGCACTGGATGTAAGCATCAAAGAACTTAGTAAACACATTGATGAAAGTAAGAAGTTGTATGGATAGTGCACACTATCATACAAGTACCCAATAAACTTTGAGAGTCAGATAAAGGGTAAGACGAGTGAACTTGAAACACTCAGTGCAAAAATACAATTACCTGAGACCAATATTGAATAATGTGGAACATAAGTGGAGAAGATCCACAGTATGATCAACAACTTAGAATTAGATAAGGAGAAGGCATCAAAAAGGTTCTCTAGTCTTAGAGAAGCCTTGTCTCCTAAGATCAACATTTTGCAGAGGCAACTGGAAGAATGTCTTTCAGCAAAGACTTCCTATGACAAGTTTGCTAATATTGACTTGAGCACAGTTGAAGTGGCATCCTATGCACTATGCACACTACTCAGTATCTCTGATAAAGTGAAGTAGAACTGAAAGAAGGAAGTGGATAGGCTAAAACTTATTTTATGCAGATTGTTTTTCCATAATAACAAGTTGATCAGTAGCAGGCCACCCAATTTTTGAATAAATTTTTTGACACCTTTACCATTGATGTCAAAGGGGGAGTAATATGTAAAGGAAAATTGTATGTATGCATTGTATATGTAAGGGAGAGTAAACTTATGTATCAATGTAAGGAGTGATAAGGAATGTAATGATCCATCAAAACATGAATAAAATTGTTATATTTTGAAGGCGATTTTGTGTAGCTACTTTTATTTGTTTTTGTTACATATGACATCATTTTTGGACTTAGCTAATTTTCCCAAATGTTTCCATCAATTCCAAAGGGGGAG
This sequence comes from Cupressus sempervirens, assembly GCA_028749045.1. Lineage (NCBI taxonomy): Eukaryota > Viridiplantae > Streptophyta > Pinopsida > Cupressales > Cupressaceae > Cupressus > Cupressus sempervirens. The sequence goes on from CM053792.1 coordinate 603,621,054, forward strand.
ATTGTTGGTAATATGGTCAGAAAGATATCTTGAGAGTTTTTATTTATGGAAACATGTATTCAACATTTCATTTATGCATTTAGAGTTAGGAAATTATCCAAGTGTTAGACAGTTTGCAACAACATAGAGAACATATGTGATGTGTAGGAATGATTAATTGAGAATTAGCTTATGTGTAGTGGAGGAAAGCTCTATGACAGTGTCATGATGATGTGTACCAGTGCGTAGATGTGTACAGAATGTACAATGTGAGTTATGATTGAAATACTAGTATAGGTATTTGACAGACCAGAACAAAGCATAGTAGAGAATTGAGTTGTATGACTTAAGGAATTATTTTGGTAACAAAATAATTACTAAGTCTTGATGAGCCAACTTTGTGGATGTTATTCCATAAGTTATTTCATATTATGTCAAGTGTGTGAAGATATGAAGGCCAACTAAGTAGAGATTTACTAATATACAACATATAAGTAAAGATCTTATCTTACGAAGATAAGTGTAGTGCCTACCCCTAGTTAACTTTTCTAGTTTTTATTGTCGAACTCTTTTAGGCCAGCTTTATGTTTATGCTTGATGATCAGTGAAATTTTTTTTCAGATTGTTGGATATGTTTCATATTTAGTTGATATATATATATATATATATATATATATATATATATATATATATATATATAAAGTTACTTAGTTATTTTAGTTATCTCATGATTGTCTGATGATGATATATATGTTCATGTAGTGAACTTTTAAGTTAATTTCTTTTGGGTTCCTTGGTGGGGTGTTACATATGGTATCAGAGCCAGAGTTTCTACATTGGGAGCTTTGGGTATATTGAAACACCACTAGTTTTTAACTAGTTGAACTGAAACAAAACTTAAACTATGATATACATTTATTACAAACTTGAAATACTTGAACTTTCAAACTAAAACATACTTAAACCTAAAATAGGCAAAACTAAAATTGATCTTGTATTGTATTCAAAACATGTTTCTTATGTGTATGCTTTATAGTAGTATGTTCTTATGGTTATTTTAGCATCTCATTATCTTGGATATTATTGTAGGATGGTATCTGGGATGAGATCTTTAGTGAGAGGTCGTATCTTAGCCCGTGGGTGAGGCATAAACATCATTGTACATGAGTTTTCCCATGGAGGCCCTATTCAGGAAGAGAAGAGGGAAGAGCATCTCAGTGAGCATCAGGAAGAGAACCATAGAGAGTAGTAGGCCAACTTAGAGAAGGTTGACCTGAGGCAAATGATGAGGACCATTATGGATTTCCTACCTCCTCTTTAGGGTGTTGGTCAGCAAGGAGCACACCATGTAGTGAATGAGGAAAGACCTAGGTCTAGGAGCCCTTGGAGGGATCATTGCAGAGACCAAAAGAGGTCAATTCAAGCTACTCAAATGAAGGACCTTCAAAGGTCCAAGGTCAAACCCTTCAATGGGTTGGGTTAGGTTATGTGTCCAAGCAGTGGCTTATTGCTCTAGATAGGGTTTTTTCTATATAGGACTTTGAATCTAACATCAAAGAGAGGTTTTCTGTTACCAACCTATAACTCTTTGGAGCCACATGGTGGACTATTGAAGAGAAGAAGATGGATATAGACATGAATACTATCACATGGGAGTTTTTTCTAGAGAACTTCCATGAGTGATTCCTACCATAGGAATAGAATCAAAAAAGAGCATATGAATTCCACAACCTGAGACAGTTCACTATGACCATAGTAGAGTATGAATATAAATTTTATGAGCTCATGCCCTATGTGGGGATCAACGATAGCTCGCCACAATTGGCACAATATTTTATCAGAGGTCTGAATAACCATCTAGTTGGGGATGTTAAGGTATTTGAACCTAAAACCCTCAAAGATGCGGTACTTCGAGCCATACTTGTAGAATAGAGTGTTACGTTAGGACATGGTGGATTATGGGAGCACCTGCAACATCAAGGTCCAAAGGTAATTAGGGAGCAGGTGGTAGTATAAAACCTCCTTCTAGAGGTAATCAACAATAGGGAGGATCTTATCCTCCAACTCAAAGTGGTGGTGTTGGATAACATGCTAGGGACCTTCAGTACTCTTAGTGAAATAAGCATGACTAGTATGACTGACCATCACATAGTACTCCTTCCTATGCTAGTGGGGGTAGTGTTTAATAGTCTAGTACAACTAAAGTGCAGAGGAGTTTCAATGAAGAGTGTTTCTCATGTGGACAATGTGAACACAAGTTGTCCCACTACCCTCAATGGAAATCACAATTCTCAAACCAAATGCCTATAGCTTTGGAACCTATGGTTGGAGATATGGGTAGATCGTAGAGAGTGTTCTTAGCGGAGTCATACCCTCATACGGGGGGAAAGGTTCCAATGAGATCCAAACAACAAGTGCTTTAGTTTTACCTTTCTTGTAGGTTTCTAGGAGTAAGCCTAAGTCTAGGGGGGTTGGATGTAGTGCCTACCCCTAGTTAACTTTTTTGGTTTTTATTGCCAAACTCTTTTAGGCTAGTTTTATGTTTATGCTTGATGATCAGTGACATTATTTTCCAGATTGTTGGATATTGTTTCATATTCAGTTGATATATATATATATATATATATATATATATATATATATATTTACTTAGTTATTTTAGTTATCTCATGATTGTCTGATGATGATATATATGTTTATGTAGTGAACTTTTAGGTTAATTTATTTTGGGTTCCTTAGTGGGGCGTTACAATAAGTGGAAAACATATGTGTGATCTATGTGATATTTGTGATTGATGTAAAGTCGATGAGATGATATGCGAACTATGTGATGCAAGATCTAATGTATCATTAGAGCAAGTGTGAATTACAAATGTCAGAAAGTATTGTATGTATATCTATTCTTGTGAAGAACTTTATTGTATGAATGCATGTTAGGGTAATGGGCTTGTATTGCATACATTGTATTTGATCTACTAACTCCTAATAGGGTTGAAGCAACTCCTAAAAGGGTTGAGGCTTCTAACAAGGCCTAGTCCTCTAACAAGGACTCGAGACATTATATATACTTCATAGACTCCTAATAGGGTCAATATCCTTAACATGATTCTTTTGTTTAGTGGATCATCTAGTGGGTATTATCCCCACTAAGGTTTTCCCTTGGCCAAGGTTTCCCTAGTTAACAAATATTGGTGTTATGAGTTATCTATGTGCATGGTTATATTTACTATATATAATTGTTGGGTTAATTTCATATGCAAGTTATAAAGTAATTAACAATATTCAATTGTGGGAAAAAGTTTGTAGAATACAGATTCACCCCCCTCAGTATTATCTATTTCTAACAGGAATTAATCAGAAAACCAAGAACCAACCCTATTTGAAAACTGTAAAACCAAGGTTGAATCTAATTAAGAGATTCAAACATCGTTGCCATGTAATTTAATTCATAATTGTAATTTGAATATATGTATTAGGTTAATTCATTATGTTAATAGTGACATGTCAGTTGCTTTATGTAATGTAATTTTATGGTGTCACTTAACACTTGTCATGTGTATGTGTAAAATGACATGTCAATTAGGGTTGACAATGTAACCTTAACCTAAAACTAAACTTAATTAGGAGCCTAAGCTAATACCCTTTTTTTAGAGTTATCTTATGAAGTTCCACCTAATAGGAATTTTGAATTCAAATTTCAATTCACTTTTACAGGCCAAAAAGTGGTCATAGGAGCCAAATTTAGTGGAATCTAAGTGCCCAAGTGGTAGGGGTATGAGTTGGAGACCTAATTAGCACCACTAGGAGGTCCAGGTAACTTTAGGGACCCTTCAAACTTCTCATTTTCTAATAGTTTCCAAAATAGAGTAGTCTTATGACATTACCCAAACCCACACTCCTACCTAAAACTTGTTGATCTTATATTGGTTTTGACAAGTGAGTGTCAACACAGTAAAGACATTTACTTAGTTCATGCTGAACTAGTAATGCATGCTAAGTACAACATGTAAATATTAGACCATGCCAAGTTGCAATGAGTACCGAGTTACTCATGTACTGAGTCACTCAAGTGCCAAGAAGATAGACCGTGAGGAGTGATTCAAGTGTTGAGTAAATAGTAGATGCCAAGTAGTTTAGGTGCCGAGTCAAAATAGTGTATGCCAAGAATCAGAGACTACATATGCCGAGTAACACAGATTGGATATTTTTTATTATTATGACACAAATAGCTATGTAAACCATTTTTCAGCTAACCTAAGGATAGTTTTCAATCCTTTAGAGATAAAGACAAATCTATATGCAGATTCCCTATGTAAATTACATGCAGCCAATCAAAAAATGGGAAGGTTTAAGTGGCAAAATGGATGAATCTCAACCATAGATTCATACCTAACACTAAGCCACCTCAGTCTTCTTAAGGAGCACGAAGCCCATAATTTTTAATAGAGTTGAGAGCATTGCAAAGTGGTGAAAGATCGAATTGGAGGAGCAAACAAGATAGTTTGCAAAGCATTCAAGGTGACTTAGTAGCAAGAGTGAATTGTAAAATCAGTTAAGTGACGAATAGAGGATAGAGGATACAATATTGATACATCAAATCATGAAGGATTAATCAGAGATTGGATAGAGGTCATATGTTATCAGGAAAGCAAGTGCCAATTGCAAGATCTATGTTGAGACATTTTGAAAGGTGATTTTAGTTAAATCTCTTAGGTGGAGTAGTCCTAACAAGCTTTGCCAAATCCTTTAATAGGGTGGCATTCCATGTGAATGACCTAAATTCTTTTAACAAGGCACACTTCTAACAGGGTGTTGAAATCCTCTAACAAGGTGGGACTTAATAGTCTTTATAAGCCTTTAACAGGGCAGATCATGATTCATGGTCAAACCATTGTAACCTTAATTGGATACACTTTATTGCTACAATAGTGAAGATTTGTGAGTGTCAAACCCACCCTAGTTTTACCTTCTCATTTGGAGGGTTTTGGGTAATCATATATGGTGTTAAGTGTGTGTGTGTTTGATTAAATTATTAATGCATATTCTTTATATGTTATTTTAGTTTATTATGCAAGTGATGTATGAAAGGTGAAAGTTTTATGGGTCCAAGTTTAAACTCCTGATTCACACCCCCCCCCAGAAGTTTACTCCTTTCCCACTTGTAATTCCAACAACACTTGCATTAATGGTAGGGGACATGTATGATGGCCAATGATCTTAGAGTCAACTCAAGAGTTATTTCTTGTAGGTGGGTTAGATTTGGAGGCCTTTTTAGAGGCCTTTGGAGAAGTTAGTGGGTGTTCACCCACTCTATATCTTTAGAGACATTAGGTTTTGAAATTAGAGCAACAAAGGGATGAGGATCTTCTCAACTTTCTAACACATTGTGAAAGGTTGGTATTCTTCCTTTCCATGGATGTTTGTTTCATTCTTGCAATAGAGTAGTTTGTGTTTGATGTTTCTTATTCTTGCATTCTTGCTCTACATGTATTATTGTATTGTGTCTATGAGGGATGAGAAGATGATGTTTCAATCATGTTCTTAATATTTTTACATTTTCTTGAGGGATTGTTAATGTGAGTGATGACATTACTCACCCTTGGATAGGGAGGAAGTGGTCATGAGTGGGTGAAGGGGTTAGTTGTGACTCCATGGAAGTGTACAGTCTCTTCTGATGGAGAAGAGGGAAAAAACAAGGTGTATGAGCCCTTGTTTGCCAATGTATTTTGATGTTAATTGGGGGAGATTAGGCGAGTATGCTTATGGATAATGCGTATGATTTTGAGCCTTGGGAAGGCATGTTTTTGTAAGTTTTTTCATTGGCATCTCCTTCATGGTTGTTCCACCTTCACCCTTTGTCATGGGTTCATAGGTGTGATCCATTGTGAAAGCCTTGGTTGGGTGTTTTCTTGTAATGTTCATGTGTTTGTAGTTTGAGTTTGAATGTGACCCAATTGATTTTAGTTCTCCAAGCTTGGTGGGTGGCATCCTTGAGGCCTAGGTTGGGAAGTGAGCTCTCCATGGTTTTGTTCTTCCTTATTTGCAAGTTTTTGTGGATTCAATTGTGGGAGAAAACTTGGAATCTTGATCTCTTGATGGTGACAGTGTGAAGGAGAAAGTCAATGTTTTACCATGTCTCATTGTGTTTGGAGAATTCTCTACCTTGTTCATCTTGTTTATTTTGCATTCTTACAACCTTGTAGTGAAAGAAAGGACTTTCAGTTCAATTGTAATGATTTGATTTTGTATCAAAATACATATGCATTTAAATGGAAATGAAGTATTAGAGATTAATAGAAAACTAAGACCTTGTAAATAGAGATTAAATGCATTTTAAATGTATTGAAGAATCACTACAATAGTTTACCCCTTTTGTAATCATTGTTCTTTAAAAAAGAAATGAAAGAGTTTGAGTTTATTGCATATTTGTGATTGAAATTATGTAAGTGTAGCCAAAGTTTACTAGTTACAACAAGGAAATAAATAATTTAGTTTCATAGATATTCTTGTTATTTTGCAAACTTTACATTTGATATCTTAGTCATTCGAATTAATTAATATGTTTCAATTCCTAAGTTTGATTCATAGTCTTCTATAGATTCTATAAATAAATAAATAAAATAAATTCACATTAGAGATTAATAGCAAACTAAGGCCTTGTAAATACATATTTCTAATTAATAAATGTGCAGTTAGAAAAATGAAGTAGAAAAACATTAGAGAGAAATGGACAAATTTGTTTCCCCAAAACATTTTCTCAGAGAGCACATTTTTCTCTATGGAAAATGTATAAGGAGACAATTAACTCTCATTTAACTTAAAAAAATAAAAAGATTAAAATTTTAATATCCTTCACACTTGTTAAAAGCAAAATAAAATAATAATAATACCCTTCAAGCAAGTTCCACCCACTAGTCTTTAAAAAAAAAAAGTTTCTTATTAAATTATAAACATATACATACATAATGTAAGATGTAGCCAACATCCCTTTAAAGAAAAATATGTTTATTTTAATATTATAAGGGTACAAGAAATTTTAACCCAAAATTTTTTTTAGTGCCTCATGCAATTTTAATTCAAAGAACATCGCGTTGAAACCAATTGTTGGAATTACAATAGGAAAGGTAAAATTTTTGGGGGGGGGGGGGGGGGGGGAATCAATGCTTTAAACTTTGACCAATAAAACATTCACCACACATCCATCTCATACATTCAATAAGTAAACTAAAATACCATGTAAAACATGTACATCTAAATCATGTAAACAAGTAAGCATTCACACATATATGACACTAGATATGATTACCTAGAAACCCTCCAATAAGAAGGTAAAACTGGGTTGGGTATGATACAGCAGTAATAAAATGTATCCAATGAAGGTTACAATGTTTAATCATGAAACATGATCTACTCTATAAAAGGTCTACCTTGTAAAGGCTTACAAAGACTATTAGGTCTTACCCTGTTAAAGGATTTCAACACCCTATTAGAAGTGTGCTTTGTTAAAGGACTTTAACTCACAATTAAGTAAGCACCTTGTTAGAGAATTTCAATACAACCTATTAGGATACTCAGTTAAGAGATTTAACTGATTCACCTATTAGAATGTCTCAACATTGATCCTTCGGTTAGCACTTTGTTGCTTGATGACAGATCACCTCTAAACTGATGTATTCTTGATCCTTCTTGATCAGATGTCTCTTTGCTGTGTACTATTTCCTTCCTCTATTCTCCTTGAACTGATTCTACAATGCAATTTCAATTCACAATTCCTTAGTCACCATGAATGCTCTATTTTCACATGCATACTTCTCTCTTTGCTCCTTTCACATGCATATGAAGTTTAGGGTTTGTCTTCTTTAAGAAGACCTAGGTGACTTAGGGTTAGGTATGAATCAACGGTTGTGATTCATCCATTTTTTTGCTTAAACTTTCCTTTTACCTAATTGGATGCATGTCCTTCGTAGGGATTCCAACTTAAGATTCATCCTTATCTCCAAAATATCGTAATTCAAAGTCGGCTAAAAAATGGTTTACATAGTTGTTTATGCCATTACAAACAACTATGACAAAACTACCTTACTTGACATTTGAAGCCTCTGATGCTTGGCATATACTAATTTCTATATTGTGACTCGGCATTGGAATGACTTGGCATGCATTGCTTACTCAGATCCTGTATCACTCGACATACACTGTTTGCTCGACACTTGAGTAACTCAGCGCTCACTATGGGCACGACATGCTCTATTTTATACATGTTGTGCTCAACATATACTACTTGTTCAACATGAACTAAGTAAATGACTTAAGTGTGTAGACACTCAATTTTCAAAACCAATCTGAGATCAACAAGAGCTTGTGTGTGTATGCAGGAGTATGTAGAGGCTTTTCAATTAGTCTAGTCATAAAGAAACCTCCATCTAAGGAATTTGTGTTCTGCACTTTTGGAGCCAGACGAAGAAATTTTTAATATTTCCTCAGATGCATGTTAAAGGTTTTGATTATTATTTTTTAAGTGATGAAATACTTCATCACAACATTGAGGTAGAATCCTCTAAGATCAAATAAGTAGTACTTTGTATTTAACCAGATGACCTACGATAGGCTTTGTCACCCTTTCTAAAGCTCTTTTTGTTTTAATTCTAATTTTCATGCTCTTGAATTTCAAAACTTTGGCATACCATTTGGGTCAATGACCAAGAACATTTTTGGTTCAAACTTGAACCAATGTGATCACCTTCATATAGACAACACTTAGTGCGTATAGTAGCACATATAGTGAAACTTAACTTTGCGTGTGACTTCTTCTAAATAACCTAAAGTATGTGTGTTCCTAAAATAAAGGATTCTAAATCATTTAGCTTCCCAAAATGCCACAAATTATCATTTTCTTGTGAACAAGATGAGTTGATATGGAATTTTAGTAGTTTCTTTTAATGGTCTCTGCACTAAAAATGTTCAATCGGGGTTGCAACTATTGAAACAATTCAACTACAGTAAAAACGTTACCCATACTCTATTATCCAACTTCAATGCTTTGATTACCATTGCCTATGATTGAATTTTAACTATCTAGTATGACATTTGGAGGTTTTTTTTGTGATTCTAAATCAAGATAGTTTTAAAGGAATTTGTCAGGGATGTTTGAGCTCTCTTCCATTTTTCCTTGCTTGATAGGAATAGGGTATGACCTTCCGTAGTATAATCAATTTCCACAGTCTAAAAAATGCATGAGCCGTGCTAGGAAAACTTCAAAAAATTGTTAACTCCTTCTAACATGTTACTACTATCCTTAGGCACTAACAGAGCATTTGGTACGATTTGTTTAAAACTCTTACAGACTATAGTTTCCACTTGTCCATGTATTTGGCATATATTTTCATGTTTCTAGGATTTTAGAATAAAAAAATACAAGAAGAAGTCTAAAGAACATCCCAACCCTTAGAAGGTGAGGAACTTTCTTAGTCAACAACTCATTGAGGGAATAAAGTTGATCATCTTTTGAAAAATTTGTGTATGGCTTTTCCATTGGCATTTATGTTGATAAACTACATTCTTTTCTGTATTTCTTCAAATGTCCTCCTCAAATTCTTCAAGAAAGATAATCACAACACTACTAGAAGGGACATCTGGAAGCAATGCATCCAAGTCCCTTTGACTTCCACTCCTATGCACTCAACCCAAAGGTTTCTCTTTATGCCCAAGAATTTCTTACAGATAATGAATGGTATTTATGTCATCATCACCATCTCCAACATGATTGGTCACATGGCTAGAGAGATCCCCTTGACTAGACCAAGGTGTGTTACTGCTAGCATAAACTACATAAATTACCAATCCTTATAAATTGCCTCTGTTGCACTACATCATAAATGATTGATTGAGCAGACACACTCAAAGATCTCATGCATCTTTCAAGTGTTGTACTTAGTGAACCCTTCTAAATTTATATCAAAGTTTCCATCAAGCTCAATTTCTCCAAGCTACTTTTAAAAGTAATTCTCTTTTGCTCTTCATTGCACTCTAAAAATCATATATGTGATTTTGATAGGATACCTATTATCTACTATCACTATCACAAACTAAGGGTATCTATAGAGGATCTTCCCTTCAAACAAATTTATATTCTAACCAACAGAACTGAAACATAACACAAGTAGGTTTTCACATCATGATGCCAATCACTAAAAAAATAGCTAAAAATCTTCAAGATATGGGTTTCCAAGACTATTTTTGCATAAGATAGAGACACTCAAGCAGAGATCCGCCAAAGCAATTGGTCTATAAGTTTTAAAAAGAACAACTAGTTTCCCTGAGTTATGAAGGCACCCAAAAATGTCAACTTATGGAACTCTCAAATTCTTTAAAATGGTTACCCATAAAATACATTTCCAGAGTGCACATAAATACAATCATGAACCCTAATTTCAATTCTCTAAATCCTCATCTTTCTTATCCTCTTCATAGCAGTGAACTATCATTCCATCTCCCTTTCTAGTCTTCTTTTCAACTATCAATAATTAAACTATGTTTTTTCTTTACCATGCTCATGTTTTTTTATTCCCTCTTGTATCACTTTAAATCTGCAACTAAACTATATTCGCTTAGTCATAGGAGAAGACTACTTCTTACATCCCAAAATATTCTTCTTTCAGCTGATACACTTTTTACCTATTCTATTATGTGTCTAGTACATATATGATAATTCTGGTTATAATAGGTCCAAACCTAGCATGGGAATTGTAAAACTATAAAGAGACTACTTCCTATTATTGGCAAAAAAAAAGAAAGAAATTCATAACAATAGACATTTGTCTACCTGTGGCTATTAGAGAATAAAGTCTATGTGGATTCTACCATAGAATTGGATCATAGTATCCTTATCCATCTTGTACTCTTCTAAATAGAAAACTCCCCCACTCAATATAAATATTCTAGCTTGTGTCAAATCATACATCTTTTGAATGCCCTTCTTGAATCCTACCTTCACTTTAACATCCTAGATAATTGTAATATTGCATGGATTTTACTTATAACACCTTGGCATTAATGCATGGGTACCACAAGGGAGTGTTGAGCTAGGGAAAAAATATTTATGGAACTATATTTGCACATAAGAAGTTTTACAATAAGCCTATATTTATAATTAGCATAGAAGAACCAAGCAAAAAAAGATTAAAATTTGATTTGGGTAAATGAAAAAAATTAAAACTTTGACACTACTCAACATGGTTGATTTTTTCGTCAATTTTATCATGAACCATGTAACCAATTCTTGCTAACTAGAATCATGAACCATGTGACCAATTCTTGCTAACCAGACTTCTGATCCAAAAACCAGTAAAATAAATGATAAGCAACATTAAAAACAATATAGATTTGACATAAATAAGAAGAACCATACATGATCTTTCTATATGTTATTCTTGAATATCTGTTAAAGACTTTCAAATTTATTCTCTATTCTTGATGAACACAATTTTTTATTTTTAAGTTGAATGCTTTGTTTTAGTGCTGTTAGGATTAATAATTTGGATCATTTTTGCTGATTTATAATTTCAATACATTTGCATCATTGATTTCTATGACATTTTGACATGTATGTGGCAATTGGAAATTAAATTGCAGAGAAGTAGACAATAACTTTCCATCACTCTCAAGTATGTAGAAAAATCCTTACTTATTTCATAGTTAAGTTTTAGAAATTTGATTCCTTTAGTAGTGCCATATTTTTAATGGTTTGGTTGTGCAAAACTTTAGAGACAAGATAAAATTGGATTTGTATTCTTATATTGCTTTTCATTGCATTTGTTGACGATAAAATGAAAGAAAAAATTGAGGTTAAAAATGATAACATATAATGATAGATGTCAATAAGTATGATGTAGTCTGTACAAATGTACAAGGAACAATCGACACCGTACTGGAAAATAATAACCTGTTCAGAATAAGCCAGTTTGTATACAATATAGGTAATTGTCTTTTTTATTCTCTCCAACTATTGTTACACATGAGGTACACTTATTTGGAGTTACATAGAGGAACCATCAACCATTTCATACAATCTCTACAAAGAAATGAGCCTGAAGCTTTATTTTCATATTCACATGAACTACATCCTAATAGTTTATATGAATTACATGGAGTTAGAGATGTTGATACATATCTACGACGTATGACATTCTTTGCAGCTTCAACAACAACAAATCATGAATGTGGCCTTTGGGGAGATATATTTTGTATCAAATGGTTGGAAAAGTGGCTCAATATTGAAATTTTTATTTGATCTTTGACTTGAAAAAGAAAGTACTTACTTTTCAATGACCATTTACAAACAATTGCATACTCTATTTTGTTCCATAACGAAAATCCTCTCCATGTCCATTTTGAACCACTTGTATCAAAAAAATCAAATTCATGTCAACCTTTACTTTCCTTGTCAAAATGATAGAAAATAAATTGCACTTCAAAGAATGATTCACAGAGTATTAGCTTGAAAGATGAAATGCCCATTTTGTGTCAGAAAGCATTATCAATATCTAAATGTGGTGATAACCATTTTCATAGTATTTCTATTTTATCAAACAATGATTATGATAGTGAATGTCTTCGACATTACATGGCTCAATCATTTTGCAATGCAAATTTATCTAAAGACAAAGTAGCAATGACTTGCCTTCAAACATGTCTTAACATTGATTAATGAGTTGGGAAACATTTATCAGCAAAATAGGTAACCCATACAAAGAAAGTAGAATAGAAGCTCATGAATTTTGTTTCCAATGGTTGTCTTATATTTTGCAAATTTATATACAACTATGGAGAACAAATGGTGACATGCTTACATACACAATCATAGCAGACTATTGCAATTGCGAAAAGCCAACAAAAGTGTACAAAATCATGTGTTACAAACTAAATGATAAGCATACACATTACAAACCACTTAGAGTCGATATTATAACATCAGAGGATTCTAATGACAAAAGGTCACAAGTAATCCCAAATTCAAAGCCTAAAAGAAATGTAAACCTATGCAAAACAAAGTAGTTTGTTGGAAAAAGTTATGGTAATCTTCAACAATCACAAACAACACCTTTCTTATAGGCCACCAATAAACTAAACTTATGCAAAAAAAGAAGTATATTTGTGATAAGAAAGATGACAAAATTGAAAATCAATTATAACCCATAATGTGTATTAGAAGAATTGCTAGCAAGTCACTTCACAAACTAAAGCAACAAATGCACAAACAAATGACTACTAATGCAAAGTATAGGAAACAAAAAAGAAAGAAATCAACAATTAAAATGTATATGGAAAAAAATAAGGACACACCTAAACATGTATGCACAATATGTCAACAACTAAATTTCAAAAATGAATACAACAAACTTTACTCAAAATACGAATTTCTATTATCCAAAAAAAAAGAATCCCTTGAAAATAAGATTTGTAATTTTTGCAAAAGACAATTGCAAAAAAACATAAAGCCACGATATGAATAAAAAATGAGAACAAACAAGTTTTTTTTTCTTGGGTGAAAAGTGGCATATGCCACTATATATATATATATATATATAAACATAAAATCTGGTTCAATGGCTCATGAAGGGAAGAATGCAACAAGAAACCCTATAGTTATTACCAAATACAAAATAAAAGTAAGATATATGGTAGCAATTAAAAAGATCTAATCTAAAGAAAGAGCATCTAGGACCCTTATAAACATGGGTTTACATTTTAGATCTCTTGAAAAGTATTACAAACTAAAAAAACCAATATAAACATTTTAGGCCTAATATTTTAAAAATCGCTCATCAAACCAACCCACTTTACTTGCTATAAATCTTAAACCTATACCAATCTCCTTCCTACTAATGCACCCAAAAACAATTAATTACTACAACTTTTATTACCGACAAAAGCTTATATCCATTGCCAAAAATATTTGCATAAAATTGCCTATGGTAGAAAAGCTATCTGAAGCTGATCTCAAAGACCAAACATATCAAACTCTCAAAAAGTTGTTGCCTTAACTCCTACATCAATCTATCAAAACATTTACCAAACAAAACATATCACCTTAAGCTGACTCCCACTCCATAGGTGACGAATGTCCTCCTGTCAACAACTCCAAGCACACCAACGGATTATATATTTGCATTATGTTTACCTTGTTCTTCTCTAAACCACCCAATGACTCTCTACTTACCAAATTATCTGAGATGCTCCCCAATTCCTCATGCACATGTTTGATTAACTCATCTAAATCCCACACCTTATCTTTCAAAATCTCTACAATATATGGAGGATAAAATTCTCTATAACTCCATGCAATGTGATCAACCAGCCCTAAGCTGCTCTCAACCATCGCTTTCTTGAATGATGATAGGAAATGCATAAACCTATCTTCATCCCTAACTTCTTGGTTTGCAAACATGCCCCCAATTGGAGCCATCCCCACAGAAAGGTCATAATTATAATGGCTTCCCTAATCTCTTCCTTCCCAAAAAAGCTACTCTAAACTACCTTATCAATAATATTCTCAACTGTACCCATGTCCTGAAGAAGATAAAAAATATAAGTCAAAAAATAGGATAATACTTGTGAAGGAAGATTGATCCTTGACATAGATGGATAAAGTACCTCTGACCCCAGAATACCCACAATACATCTCTAGCATATATCACATTCTATATTAAAAACCTCCTTTAAAGCTTGTTCTGGCACCCAACCTTGTAATGGAATTTCTCGATCTTTACCCTGTATGTAAACTCTAAAAACTCTATTCACGACCTCCATAATTTACCTTTTACCAAACACTTTGAATTCCCAACAATTTGACTACTCAAAATCCTTGGCCAAACACAATGCTTAAACTAAAACACCATGGCCTTACATACTTCCATTGCACAAGCACCCATCAATAACAATCACAAGTTTCTACCACCTATCCTTGACAAGATCTCGTATCACATCAAAGAAAATCTCTACAATTGCTCTGAAGAAATTACATCTCTCTAACTAGTCCCCACATAATGTACTTTTGTTTCCTACTTTCTTAACCATCATTAAAGAAAAATTCACAAACAAATCTTCCTAATTATGACTAAGGATACCACCTTCATACTTAAACAACTCCTAAATTAGCTCGAGTCACTTTAAAAAAAAAAACCGCATGATGCCAAATTAGAATAATAAATCACCTACCTAATTTACACACAAATTTGAAATTCTTATTGTACATGTGAAAATAAAGACTCTCAAATCCAAGGATTATTTGCCCCAACTCTCGTGCAATTCACATGTTTACAAACCTATCACCCGCCTTTAACTATAAACTAAGTCTCAACCTTACCTCTACTAATTTACCATAGTAGAGAAGATATTCTATTTATCCTGAGCAATTTCCCTAAATAAATTAGGAAAACTCCTTAAATCAAAACTCCTTATACTTGTTCCTTCTCCTTGTAAATCACAACCCATATTAGACAAAATATCTACTACTTGGTTCCCTTCTCTTAGGGTATGAGAAAAAGATGCAACTTTAAACATATCAATTATGTTCCAAGTGTTTTGCAAGATGTAACCAACTTCTAGTTCCATTCTTTTCTTTGAAAACATGAATTAATCACCAAAATAGATTCTCCCTCAATATGAATTTTTTTACCGAAAGTCTTGTCGCCAATTGTACCCCAAATAAAAGTGCTAAGGCCTCTATACTATTGTTTGTACCTATTGGAATCTTATGTGTTGACCTTTCCACCACATTTCCTTCATGATCTCTTATACACACCCCAACCCCCACAGCCCCAAGATTACCTCGTGAACATCCATCAAAATTTTAATACTCCCACATTTGGAGAGATCCATCTCACCCCCTATCTATTTGGTTTTACACATGGGCTTGAGGCAATGAAATTATAACTCACAGATGGTAAATTACTCCATCTATTTGACAACAAAATATCCCAGCCTGTAACACTTAGGTTCTTGGTTATTTTTCTAACATATGCCAAAACCACTTGTACCATAGAGGATTCTAGAGCTGTTAATACTCCTCCAATGTTTGACTGCTGATTCCTAAAAAAATGTTTATTTCTTTCCCACCATAATGCCCAAATTACTAATGCTGGGATACATTTGCAAATACAAGAGTAGAAAGAATGATTTTTCAGACATGGTGAATCTTGAAACATATCCCATAATGTATTTGGTAATGACATCATGAGATTTAATCTTTGAAGAATGAAGAACCAATATTGTTGAGCCATTTTGCAATGGATGAAAAGATGATCAATTAACTCAGCTTCCTCTGAACACAAAATACATTTTAAATTCTGCACAATACTAAATTTTTGCAATCTATCACCAGTCAGAATTATCTTCTTAAGGGCCAACCAAGAAAATCATCTAGCCTTTGGCAAAACAACTGGGTTCTAATAGAATTTGTAAGCCCTTGATATCCTACTTCCTTGTTCTAGATTTCTAGTAGCCATGTAACCCAACTTCACCGAATACCTCCCCTCCTGATGAGGAACCCATAATATCTCATCTTACTGATTAGACACCAAAAAAATTCTTGTCTTACACATGCTACCAAAGTCCTTCTTAACCTCCTTTGAAATAAGTAGACTATCTAGACTTTTCCACCTAACTGGTCTTGATAAAGGGTCTACAAACTGAATATAATCTACAACACACTTCCCTCATTAAGCACAAAATATATGTCTCCATGCCCCTAAGGAGTGAGATTTACTTAAAGTGAGATAGCCATTCCATGAATCCTCCCAAATAAGTGCCCTAAATCCATTATTGATTTTCCAAGATATATATCTAGTAACCAATTCACGTGATTCCACCATAGAGTTCCAAATTGCTGAACCTTTAGGTAACTAAGCCAAAGTAAAAATCCTAGAAGGTTTTGATGTGTCTAAATACTTCCTTTGCATAATTCTACACCATTTTGCTTCAGCTTTGTCATGCACAAACCAAACCAACTTTCCACTAAAGCTTTATTTCTTAAAGCCAAATTTGGCAAATTAATTCTCCCTTCAGTTTTCTCATATGAAATTTCCTTTAATAACATTAACAAAATTTTCTTCACTCCTAACATATTATCCATCCATAAGAAACCTTAAATTATAACTTCTATCTACTTAATAATACTGCTAGATGTTGATACCATAGAAAAATAATAATTGGGGATAGCAACAAGAACATACTTGATTAAGAGAATTCGTCCAGACAATGAAAGCCATCTCACCTTCCAAGACATAGTTGCAGCTTTGATTCTTCCAATAATACTTTTCCAATAGGAGAATTTATTATTACCCATGCAGAATGGGACACCCAAATATGTAGAAGGAAGATGATCATGCTCAAAATCCAAAATCTTGCAAATCTTTCTAGCAATACCAAAAGTAGCAAATTTTTTAAAATTTTTTTTGGCTACATTGATCTTCTAACCTAATAACTTTGTGTATTCATCAAGAACATATTTAATATTCTTGGTTTCCTTCACTAGCTTGACCAAACATCAAGGCATCATCTGCAAATAATGAATGAGTTACTGCCAAGTCCTTACCTCCAAAATAAATACCTTGCCAAAGCTCCAACTGTTGGGATTTAATTATGGCCCTACTAAAAGCTTCAGCCATCAGAATGAATGATGCTAGTGATAATGGATCACCCTACCTAATTCCTTGTGAGGATTTGAAGTAACCCTTTGGGGAACCATTAATTAGGATTGAAAAATGAGCACCCAACACATAAGCTTTAATTCATTCACACCAAGCCTTATTGAAGCCAAATTTCTCCAAAACCTTTATTAGAAAAGACCATTTTACCTTATCATAAGCCTTCATCATATCCAATTTGATCACAAAAGAAGGTATATGATTCTCATTGATATGATATAAAGTTTCATGAGCCACAATAGCTCCTTCTGATGTTTCTTTTCCAAGCACAAAACCTCCCTATTCTAAAGAAATAACTTTCAACAAAATATGTTGTAATCTTGAATATATGACTTTTGTGAAAATTTTATAAATGGTAGTACACAAAAAGATGGATCTAAAATCAGTAAATGTTTGAGGGTCCCCAAACTTAGGGATAATAGCAATATTTGTAGAAATAAAATTCTTAAGCATAATACCTTTCCTTCTAGATGACCCTAATGATAGCAACAAATCCCAACCTTAAACATCCCAACATTTCTAAAAAAATAGAGCAGTAAAGTCATCTAGACTAGGGGCTTTATCAGGCATAAAGGATTGGACCACTTTCCAAATTTCCTCCATTGTAAATGGTTTCATAAGTTCAAAATTATCCTGCTCTATGATGATACTTGGAACAACTTCAAGGAAAAGTCTGACCTAATCTTCACAATCCTCATTACTTACCAAGGGATCAAGAAGTTCCTTAAAGAACCTAACCCCTTCCACCTTAATACTTGATTCATCTTTGATGACCTTACTTGACTGCTGATCTATAATTGAAAAGTTAGCTTTACTTGTCTTCCACTGATTGGCTACTGCATGGAAATACTTAGTATTACAGTCTTCGTCACTAAGCCATAACTCTCTAGATTTCTACCTCCAATATTCTTCCTCCCTGTTACATAACTCCAACCATTGAGACTATTTTTTTGATAGGAGAATAACTTTGAATTTAGTCCAGAATTAATAATCTCCGCATTTATCTCTTCTAGTTCTTGCTACACTACTTTTTTTCCCTCAAAAATGTTTTTGAAAACCTATTTGTTCTAGACATTGATTCTATTTTTGAGATATTGGAGCTTCTTAAAGAACTAAAACATTTGATTCCCCTTTTCAATCGGTGCACTAACCCACCACTATCTAATTAAAGGCAAAAACTAAGGATGTCTCAACCACATTCTTTCATATTTAAAAGAAAATTTATACTTCAACAAGATCTTAAACACATTATTTTCTATATTTAAAGCTACCGAGAAGTGATTAGAACCTAGAAAAGATAATTTTTTTGATGAGAATTGGACAGAAGTTAGTTTCCAAGCTTGAGCTAATAGGAACCTATCAAGTTTCTCAACAATTCTATATTTAAAGCTATCAGGAAGTGATCAAAACCTGGAAAAGATTTTTTTTTTGATAAGAATTGGATAGAAGTTAGTTTCCAAGCTTAATAAGAATCTATCAAGTTTCTTTGCAATTTGCAAAAACCCATCTCTTTTATTATGCCATGAAAAACTTCCATTAGAAGTTTCCACCTCAAACAGATCATTTTCGCAAATAAAATTATCAAACTCTTCCATAATTTTCATAGAAGGAAAGATACTTCCCTATTTCTCCTTAATATTCCTTCTTGCATTGAAATCCCCTCTAATAATACAATTTTGATCTAAATGAGCTCTAATCTTATTAAAAATCACATTAGATAACTTAATCTTCTCTGATCCACTGGTTGGGCCATGAACATTTATTATAACCATTGAAATATCAAAGTGTTGAAAATTACAACATTGCCAACCCAATCCTTGATCCATCAAGCTTCCTAAAATTGTCCTTGGGTTCCACAAAGTATTAATCCTCCCGAGGCCACAACACTAGGAAAATAGATAGATTTTTAAATTTTCCATTGTGCAATTGAATATTGATATTTGTCATCTGATAATTTGGTCCCTTGAAGTAAAATAATATCTCCTTTCAAGGCATCTAAAAAATATTTAATTCTACTCCTTTAGTTAGAGGCATTTATACCCTTGACATTCCATGTGATAATCTTCATACTTCTGCCAGAGGACACTTAGTCCTTTTGGTTATTCTCTTTGCTATTTGAAAATTTTCTTCCAAAGTAGACTAGATCCCAACTGCAATTTCTTCCTTAGCTTTCATACTTTTATTATTCCTACCACGAGTCTTCAGAGTACAAGACACTAGGATTTTTTCCCCAAGTGATTGCATAGTTGAGAAAGTTTGTGAAAAATCAAATTTGGCCTCACACCTAGCCAAACTTGTTTGAGTAACCTTATCTATCTGACCACTACTAACTTGTCAATCCCTGCCTACATCCCTCTTGTTCAAAATATCTTCTTCATACACAAATTTTGTATCTTGTGTAATATCTTCTCTAATAATTTCATTTGCAATTATCTGAAATTGTTCAGAAACCACAAATTTAGATATCTCTTTTGCCAAATTGAGAAGTTCCTTATCCACATTTTTTCCTAGTCTAACTACTTTCATAGTCTTTTGACATGATGGAACACACATCTCTATTGTTGATTTATTGAACATGACTTGATGCGTAATTATGTCTTCTACTGACCATCTCTCCCTCTTCCATTTTTAAGATTAAAAATCCTTAACAACTAGCTCTCTACAAATTAGATCCCGAAATATAATGTTATGAACTTTGTCAGCACATTCCATGAATGTAAACTAATCTTTAAAGCTTACACCTAAAATATAAAATGGGAACTACATAGCAAACTGACACTGTTCCAAACCTCTGTTTAAAATTAATTTCTACCTATTCTCCACAATATCTGTTATCTTATGATGATTGATAGGTATCTGAAAACTATTATTCATTTCCCTTGTTACATACTCCCTTTGTTTGGCTCTAAAATCTACAACAATAGAAGTAAACATCAATTGATTTAATGGAGAACAAACAAGTCATTAAAATACACACATACCCTTTGAATTGCATTTATACAAATTTTCCAGCTAGGATATAAAAGGTCTCAAATTGGAATGCATGGAACAAACATTAATATTATACAAACAATGTTGCCACGATTAATGAATGAAACATCCATAGTTTCTATCACATTAAAGAGATGACTGCAATATACAAATGCATACAAAAAAGGAAGGGTGTGACCAAAAGTAATAGTGAATTCTCTTAAGGAGTTATGCAAAAGAAAACTATACAAAATTCAAAATGTTAAGATAAACAAAGAATGGCATAATCAATTGAGCCATGTGCAAGAAGAAAAACTAACTTAAATCTCTTGTACTAATAGTGATAATGATAGTGATAGTGCCATAGAACTTGAAACAAATACTTTGATACATAAATTTAAAGAAGCGAGAACTATACATGCCATCCAAGAAAAAATAATTGAAATTGCACCAGTTGAAGGAAAACAACCTCTTGGTATTTTTCAAGATATATGCATAAGAGATGAAGTTTCCCCATTATTTTATGTACAACCAAGGGATGAACAAGTAACAAAATAATTTTCATATAAAAAAAATTGCACAGTGGGAGTTAAACAATTCAAATAGAGTATTTTCTTATCATACAACAAACTTGTTCTTCAAAACCATCAAAACACTTATTTAACAAGTCTTCTCTATGATTTGGGTGTGAATATGTAAAGTATAATTGAAAGGTAGACAAATATTGGCTAAAGACGTGAACCACAAACCAAACCTTGAAAATATTTTGCAATCAAATATCGAACACATTGATTTCAAGAAAATAAGAAATTCACCAGACTATTTGCAATATCTAAAGAAAAATGTTTTTGCAATGATACGTCAACTAGGTCCTCCAACATTTTTTGCAACATTCACTAGTGTAGAACAAAATTGGGAGCCATTGATAGAAATGCTAAAACAATTATACAACTTACACCAAACCAAATCCAAAGAAAATGAAAAAAAAGAAATTGATGATGTTGATATTTCGTCTTTGACAAGGAAAGATCCTGTCACTTGCACTCATTACTACAAACACAAGATTAATGCCTTGAAAAATTTAATTTGCACATATGACTCATTCTTTGACAAAGTCACCAATTATTTCTCTATTACAGAGTTTCAAAATTGAGGAAATGAGTGTGACCACTCCATGATATGGGTTAGATATGCACTAGTGTATGGGAATGATACTAACATTGCCATTGAACATTTTGTTAAGAAATATTTGACTTGCAACACTGAAATTTTGGATAATGAAATAGCTAAGTTTCATAAACATAACCATACGAAACAATTTAGAAAGATTAAAAAGGGTAGATGTCGCTATGGTTTCCCACAACCTCCAATGAACATAACCACTATTCTTGAACCATTTGACACTATAGACAGAAAAACCATAACTATCACTAAAAAAATCAAATCCCACTTAGAATGTTAGGAGTACAAAAGTTCTGTCACATTTGAAGATTACTTAAACAATATAGGAACAATAGAATATGAATACATTTTGGCCATTAGATCTACATTATCTAGGTCAACGATATTCTTAACAAGAAAATCAACTCACATTTGGAACAATACATTTTCAAAACACATACCACTTCTATGGAAAGCAAAGATAGATGCATAATACATACTTAACACATATGCAACAACAATGTAGATTTGTTCTCACATGACCAAAACAAACAACTCAATAACATATACCTTCCATAAAATACAAACTGATCATAAAGCACATAATATTGATGCAATAAATATGATAACAAAACTTGGTAATGCTTTGCTCAATTTGCAAGAAATGTCTACTCAACAAGTTGTCCACATTGTGCTTTCACTCCCTCTTAGCTCTAGTTCAAGAAAGTGTACATTCATAGATACTTTTGCTATAGATGAATGCACATTTATATCAAAGAGTTCAAAGCAGTTAAATGATGAACCAAATAAATCATCAAATGTATCTTGCAAGAGTTTAATTGATCATTATATTGCATGACTTGCAACCTTCATCCATATTTGCCTTGTAGAGTTTGTCTTAGAATACAAAGTAGAAAAAGGTAGGGTGTTGCAGAGAAAAAGACGACAAATAATTGGATTTGTAAGGTACAACAAACATCTTGGTGCTGAAAATCACTATAGAGAGCAATTGTTGCTAAATGTTCCTTTCACAAATGATGAAAACAATTTAAAAAATGGATTCCAAACATGGCAAGAATCTTTCTATTACAACAAGAATGAAATTCAACTTAACATAGAAAAATACACCTACAATGCAAATAAACTATGGGGTGACATGGACAATGTAATTAAAGATGCAAATATTGAAACTGACAACATAGACTATGAACATATTATTCTTGGTTTACACAAAACAAACAATGAGAAATACAATTTGGAATACAATTTGACTACAATGTAACACAACATCTACAACAACCACATAAATAAGCCATTTGAAATAGGAAAATGCCCACACTTATTAGATAGTGTTGCATGCTACAATATCCAAAGAATGTTAAACAATGATCAAACAACAATTTTAAAAGACATATTAATGATTAAGAAACAAAACAAACTTGAACCACTTCATCTATTCTTAACAGGAGGTGCTAGAACCGGAAAGACATTCACAGGAAAAGCAATATACCAAGGTCTACTTCATATTTACAATAGTGCGAACCATAGTGATCCAGACAAAAGAAAAGGTCTACTACTTGCATATATAGGAAAAACAACATACAATATAGAAGGAACAACTCTGCACTTTACACTACTTATACCATTCAACAAATCCATTTCCACCCCACTTAGGTCAAAAAGATTGGATGCGTTGACAAAACAATATCAACAATTGCAAATAGTACTTATAGATGAGATATCTTTGGTTGGATCAAGACTATTACACTATGTGGAGAAGAGATTGCATGAAATTATGCAAAAACCAACAAAACATTTTGGTGGTGTATGTGATGTCCCCACTCTAACATGTAATTTAAATAATAAATAATTATTATATATAAAGTAATATTAAAATAATAATATTTTATAAAGTAATATTATATTATAATATCATATATATAATATAATAATAATAATAATCTAATATAATAAATAATAATATTATGATTAAGATATAACTTAATATAAAAATGCTATAGTAATAAATGTATTAAAATATAATAATATCTACTTGATATATTATTAATAATATTCTCTATAATATAATTATTAATATACTTTATGACATTAATATTACTAACCTTATTAATTAATATAATTATATTATTAATATAATATAACTAACCTTACTAATTAATATATTATATTATTAATATAATACAATTATTATTATTAGGGAAGGATGTGACTCTTTGAAACACACACACACACACACACACACACACACACACACACACACACACACATCAAATATCAAAGAGTGAAAAAAAAATTAGATGAAAATAGAGTTAAACTATATAGATTAGGGAAAACACACACACATCAAATATCAAAGAGTGAAAAAAAAATTAGATGAAAATAGAGTTAAACTATATAGATTAGGGAAAATCAGTAAATGTCTTGAAATAAGACATTATAGTGTAGACATTATATTTGATATATCAAATATCAAAGAGTGAAAAAAAATTTAGATGAAAATAGAGTTAAACTATATAGATTAGGGAAAATCAGTAAATGTCTTGAAATGAGACATTATTATGGTGAGGCCTATGATTGGGTAATAGGGCGCCCTATTATAGTTTCTCCTCTTGTACTCAGAAAATGATAATTTTTTTGACAAGTCAGGGCATTGATATAAGGAAATCCTAAAAGGGAAAATTTATATATAAATGTGTACTAATGATTTTGTTGTTGTAGGTTCACAGTCAAGGAATTGCATAACATGTGCCTTCAGTTGTCTACATCGTGTTTTCTTTGTGTCTTCATCTATTTGCATCGTGTCTGCTCCATGTTTTCATCTATCTACATTGTGTATGCTTTGTGTTTTCATTCAAGTATATTTCATAAATCTCTCTGGTCTTTTGAATGCAAATATGTTTTGTGTCTATGACAAAGCTTGTGTGTGAAAGATTTTGCTTGAGGGCAAGCAAATTTGAGAGGGGAGGACTGCGATGTCCCCACTCTAACATGTAATTTAAGTAATAAATAATTATTATATATAAAGTAATATTAAAATAATAATATTTTATAAAGTAATATTATATTATAATATCATATATATCATATAATAATAATAATAATCTAATATAATAAATAATAATATTATGATTAAGATATAACTTAATATAAAAATGCTATAGTAATAAATGTATTAAAATATAATAATATCTACTTGATATATTATTAATAATATTCTCTATAATATAATTATTAATATACTTTATGACATTAATATTACTAACCTTATTAATTAATATAATTATATTATTAATATAATATAACTAACCTTACTAATTAATCTATTATATTATTAATATAATACAATTATTATTATTAGGGAAGGACATGACTCTTTGAAACACACACACACACACACATGCACACACACACACACACACACACACACACACACACACACACACACACACACACACACACACACACACACACACACACACACACACATCAAATATCAAAGAGTGAAAAAATTTTTAGATGAAAATAGAGTTAAACTATATAGATTAGGGAAAATCAGTAAATGTCTTGAAATGAGACATTATAGTGTAGACATTATATTCTATGGTGACTTTTACCAAGCTAAACCAATACATGATTGTCTAGTGTCTCAAACTCCAAAAATAGATACTGAACTGGTATCATACATTTTTTGGAAAGAACATGTCAAATGCTATAGTTTGCAAAAAATAATGAGACAAAATAATGAAATCTTTATTGTTATTCTTGATAGAATACATACAGGATCACAAATAAACAAAGACATAGCATACTTGAATAACAATTGCCTACATCATCCACCTATAGACCCATCATTCCCATTTCTTTTTTACAAGAGAAAAGATGTAAGTGCACACAATAAAAAGATATTATATCATCTTCCAGGACAACTAATCACAATTAATGCAATTGATGAACAAGACAAGTCATCTACTACAGAATATTTGAACAAAGACAATGTAGTCCTACCAGATAAAATAATGCTCAAAATTGATATTGTCATTGAGATCTCTAGATTAAACTATGATATTTAAGATGGCTTGGTGAATGGATCAGATGGTAGATTCAAGGAATACATGATGAATGGTGGTATGGACATTCTATGGATCTATTTCAATGACCAAAAGATTGGTAAACTACAAGCCTCAAAAATTTGAAATTTGTACCAAAGTCACATTGACAATGGATGGGTACCAATACTTCGATTTGCAAGACCAACTAAAAGTGTTTCCGTTAAAAGAAATATGACTATAAGAAATTTTTTTTGGATACAATTGGCATGTGCTTACACGATACATAGATCACAAGGCCTTACAATGCATGGTGTTGTATTTGACCCTTTAGGGGTCTTCCAACATAGACTAACATACATAACTCTCTCTTGCACATAAAATATTGAATCACTATTCTTGTTGAGTCTACTAACAGAAAAGAATTTTAGAGTGAAAGAAGCAACTAGTGAAGAGATGAGGTGACTTGAAACAACTGCTACTTGGATTTTACAAATTGGTACTCGTCAAAAAACCAACAAATCATGTATTACCATATCTAGCTTGAACACTCATCATTTCCAATCTCACAAACAAGACATCTTACATGATGAAGATTTAATGTCCTCAGATGTCATTTGTTTACAAGAAACACACTGGAAAATATCAATTACACACAATGCATTGCCAGATTACAATTGTTTCGCAATAAACCACATCCATGACATTATGACTTGCACTAAAAGATACATTCATATATCACATCAAATAGACTTGGTACTTGAAAATGTTGTAGCAATTTTGCATTTGTTGATTTTTAACAAAAAAACAATTTACATTTGTAATTTCTATGCAAGACCAGTGGCAACAATTACAAATACCATAGATGTTATTGATGACATAATGTCATTTCTAGCACCTAAAACACTTGTCTATATAGTAGGTGACTTTAACATTGACATGTTATAATCCTCCAACAAAAAAAAAATGCTTAGTGACGCAATGCAAAATCATAAATTGAACTTACTATTTGAAAAACCCAACCCTTTGTCAAGGCCAATTATTGATCATATTTGAACTAATAGTGACAAGCATACAACCATAATTCATAGATCAGAATCATATTGGACTGACTGTGTCATCATTTTTACTCATATAGATGTCACTTTCTAGTAATGGAATCACTCTTTAAAAAGGTGATTATCAATAATGCATTGATTTAAAAAATTCTATTATTGTTGTAACAAGTGGTTTTTCATAATAAAAACAAAGACAATTTATAAGAGATTTTTCTGACATTCATTGAATAGATAACTAAATTCCTTTTCATATGACATTAATTGCTTTAACTATCAATGATAAACTGAAATAAAATAACTTTATCAATGGCCAACTGAAATAATTAGATTAATGATAAATTGAAATAAAATAATGATACCAATGATCAACTGAAATAACTAGATTAATGATTATCTGAAAATAACTGTATCAATGATCAACTGTGTAACACCTTGCCAAGGGATCCAAAAGAACTAACCTAAAGTTTTACTAAGTTTTTTCAAACATTTTTTTATAAAGATAACATATAACAACAATTATAAAGTAGTAGAAGCAATAACATACAATCATACATAAGCAAACATAATAGATTACATTCCTTAAGGATCCCAAGATGTTGAGTCACATTTAAATTTAAATAATACTAAGTCCAATAAATAACACATCCACATGAAAGAATAACTACAAGTTCAATCCATTTAAATAATATACATTTGTTTTGAATGCCACTTGGCATTAATTCAGAATGCACAATCATCCACTATACATGTCACAGGGTATGAAAGGCTGAAAGAATACACATCATATAAAATAGATTACATCATCCATTTCAAATCCATGAAACAAGATACAATACAGTAATTAAAGTCATCCATCAAATAGATATAACCATCCATCATAATACATAGGATAGAATGAAAGAAAATGCAAGATAAGGAACTCTAGCCATGACATCAATAGACGCATCTCATTGGTAAAAGTAAAAAGTACTACCTCCCAACCTCATGGTAACCCAAAAAGGTCCACTCCCAATGGGCTAAGCAAATAGTCTCAAGTCCTAAATAGGATAACGATCCCCAAAATCAAAAGTAATACCTAGGTCAAGGAAAACCTTAAAAGTAATCTAACTCAAAGGTTCCAAGACAAATCAACATCTAAACCCAGAGATAAATAAAGACACATAGGGAATCTATACTACTAGTGGGAAAGTGTCATTGCACAAACCAACTCTAGGGTTACCCAGTGAGTCTTTTAATCCTCTGGCCTCCCTAGTGACTCTATGCAACACTAGTATCCTTTCGTATTGACAAGCCATACTAATGATGCATTGTCACAACCGAGCATCTTCTCTACTCCCATCCTAGTCTGTACTAGCACTCGAGGCATGGACGAGGAAAGACAAGACTCTTATTATGTTCATTTTACTCTTATTTAGTGTAGTGCTTTCACTTATTAACTACTTACAATGGGTTACCCATTAGCCTCTTTAAGGCCTCAACCTCCATTGCAAACCACTTCCCAACTTAACAAACATATTACCTACCCCAGACTCATAAAAGTACAAATCAAAGAATCATAGTTTTCACTTCAGCCCTATACAAGTGTCTGGAAAGCATCAAAAGACAATTCACAATAACACCTCAGTCCTTTACAAGCAATTAGAAATTATCCAAAAATATCTAATCAAAGACTCAAAGGTTAAACTAGATAGGTCACACCATTCACCTCAATTTCACACAAGAACACTATAAAGAAATAACAATCAGTAGATCAAAACACTTCATAGAGCATACTAGACACATTCCCAAGGTTGATAATAAAAGATTGAGATCAAATCATCATCATGACATCACAAACACATAACTCTTGAGCCTCTGGTAAACATCCTAATTTGGTCAAAGCTAAGTCAACCTAAAACCCAACATAGAAATAAACATACAACAGACAGTGTAGTTTTCATAGTTCTATTTGATTTTGAAAACACGTAGTTTGATTTAATAGTAAGGTTTAAGTTTCCATTTCGTTTAAAGTTTTTGGTCTGATAAAGTTACTATGTTTCTCGTATAGCTTAACCCATTTTCACATTTAAATATGAATCCCTCATTACCATAAAATCACAAAATGAACATTATCTATATAAAGGTTTTCTTAAATTTTAAATAATAATTATTAAATAATTAGTTGGCAATTATTTAATATTATTAAATTTTAAATAGAGAATCCCCATGATCAATTTCTTTTATAATGTTCTACCAACAATTAATTAATTAATAACTAAAATAATTAAATTAATTGTTTATAACTATATTTCAATAAAAATCCTTTAAATTAGACCGATCAAAAAAACCCTTTAAATTATTTATCATATATTAATATTAAAAAAAATTCATTAATAAATATATTAATAAAACCTTATTAAAAAATTAAATTTTAATTAATCATATTTTAACTAAATTAAATTTTAATTACATTAAAATTCTAATAAATTAAATAAAGTACAATTTAAAATATTAAATAAATTCATATAAAAAATCAAATATTAAAAAAAAACCACATTTTATTGTTGTTGCATGCAGCAGTACCACTTGCCACGCACAACCTTCAATGGCTGTGGTAGGGGGGGTTGGGGTGTGGAATTTGGCGACCCCACCCCCACCCCTTTATAATATATATATTTTTTGATTCAAAACTTTCTGCCCTCCATTAAACTATATTTTTTTGGTTTTTTTTAAAAATAAAATAAAACAACTCCTCCATAACTCGATTATAAAAAATATATATATTTTTAAAAGAAATTTATGAAAACATTCTGATAGAGAGAATCTGATAAACCAGTCAATTTAATATTCTAAAATTTCCATTTCTTTTCAAAACCCTTCCCGAATAAATTAACAACTTTTTAATCTATAGAACAAGAGTTTTACTAATTTTCAATCCTCAAATATAGATAGAAATTTGATATGAATATCAATAAATCAAAATGAAAGATTAATCATAGATGAATTTTGGAAAATAGATTCAACAAACATGATGTAGATAGGAATATCAAATTACACAATTCATTATGCGAATAAAGCACACGATTCTACTTGAATCTAATGCTAAAACACAACCACCCAAAGATTGTGAGAGAATTCTCTTTTCTCTCAAAACCTTCTCTCTAAAAAATCCCTTCTCAAAAAATCCCCGGTCTCTACGAAATGAACTCTCAATCTCTAATATGGAGTTCTCCACTAAATTCGGGGCACTAATTCTACAATCATGTGAGGGAACTCGTTGATCACAATCTTTTAACTCTTTATTTACTTTTTGAATATTCATGCACACTTTTTGAAATTTAAAATATCTTATTTAAATCAATTTCTCTTTCTCGCTTTAATTAATTTTCGAAGCATTTTTTTATAAAGTATTTATTAACTTAAGTAATAATAATATTTAGCACTTATTTAAAAATGATCTCCTAAATATATTATTATTAAATTAAATAAATATTATTACACTCTCAAATTAGGACTATAATTTTCTCTTTA
Organism: Cupressus sempervirens; assembly: GCA_028749045.1. Lineage (NCBI taxonomy): Eukaryota > Viridiplantae > Streptophyta > Pinopsida > Cupressales > Cupressaceae > Cupressus > Cupressus sempervirens. The sequence continues at coordinate 603,651,504 of CM053792.1, forward strand.
AATTTAATTATTTTTATTTATTTAATTTTCCAATTTATTAAATATAATTAAATATTGAAATTATCTTAATAGTTTTTCCATTAAATTAAATCATTAATTAATCTTTTAATTTGACTTAATTAACAAAAAAATCACCAAAGACCTACAAGATGAAATATCAAAACTCATCATAAAATACCACATACAAGATCAAACTCAAGGGTTATAATCACGAATTTACATCATACGACAAATTCAGAAGGGTAATCATCTCAGATACTTGTCCTAATTTTCTAAGACAATTGGTTTTTAGGTTACCTAGATTTGGACTCAAGAAATTATCTCCTCTCTCTTGCCATTGAGATATTGCGATAGGGTACGTGTGAGGCCTCGCCCCCGACCCATCATAGCATAGTGATACATTACTCTTATTTTGTTATCCGCGACTCGAGATGTCGAGACATTATCTGATGCTTAGAACGTATTTTATTATTTCATGTTGTGTGATGTTATTTCCAGATATATTTGATGATTGTCATTTAATGCTCATGTATATGTATGTTGATGAAATCAGTAAAATGTGGGATTAACACATTGAGTTGGAATCTTTATGATTAAGGATATAAGTAGGATGCAAGAAAACCCTGATTTATGTATGTTTCAAATTATGTAAATTTTTGATACGTATATATGTACAAGTGATTTTCGGGACTACTGATGTGTGCAATGAGTGTGCAGATATTTAGCCAAGAAACCCTACGGAGGAACAAAATTGATCTCCATGTGCTAAAATTTGGAAACCCTATTGTTCGTAATTATGTTCTTTCAGTGTCGCTTGACACTCGTAAAATGTTATGTGCTTCGGTATGCTGGTTAGGGTTAATTGTTTAACCTTTGGTTTCAAGTTAGTGTCAATTTTCTATTAGGTTCTTAATTAGGGTTAGTTTTCCCTATTTCAGATTTGTGCTTGATTTGCAAGTTAGAGTTGTTAGATAGACCTATTTTATCTCTAGATTTTTTTTATTTGACTCTAACCTCTTCCCTAAGGCTCTAAAACATGTTTTTATTCTAACCATAGGGTATGGGTATGGGTTAGGGGTCTTTTCCAACCCCTAAGCCCCTAGCTTTGACTTTTGAGGGCACTCAAAAATCCCCTTTTTGCCTTTGTGCGAAAATTGCAAGTGGTTGTCATGAGTTGTCTTACCCCACCTCCTTTTAGGGTTTAACCAAGGTGTAGGTTGAGTTAGGAGTTTCTAGTGTGGCTAGTGGGTGGAAATAGTTATTGCTCCTTTTGGGTGGTTGAGTTGGAGGCTTATTTAGAGGCCTTCCTTGGTCTAGTGGTGGGGGGTTACCCAATCTCTACATTTAGAGAAGACTTCTTGAAGCTTGAAGGAAGGAGGGATACTCTACTCAAATTTGTTCATTGCCATTACCTCTTTGAGAAGGTAGGAAACTCCCATCTCCCTTATTCAGTTTTTGTGTTTTGTTTCATGTTCTTGTTACCTTGTTGTTGTTTTACTGTTGTATGGTTGTGGGTATGTTGGGAAGATTTGTAAACCTTGTTTCTTTTGGTTGTTTTCCTTTCTTGGTTATGTTTGCAATTTTGAGTTTCCTTGCATGGGTGTTTTGGTATTACTCACCCTAGGAGAGGGCAGAAGTGACCAATTTTGGGAGAGGTCTGCTTAGTTGGACTCCAACCTGTGTAGAGTCTCTTCTCAGGATGAGAAGAGGGATAAAGGGTAGGGTGTTATGGGCCCCTACTCGTCAGCACAAACCTGGTATGAGTATGGCAAGTTTAAATGGAAGAACGGAAGTTCTTGGTTATTGGCCCCGATTGGGCATTTGAATTGGTGTTGTGCTTGACTTCTCCAGTTGGAAGAATCCACCTCTCCCTAGTCTTGATTCACTGTGAATCTTATTGTGTAAACCATGTATGATTATGCATGCTTGATGTTCTTTTGGCTCTGCTTGGTTGTCACCCGATCAGTTATTGGTTTCTTCCATGGTTCTTGAAATGAGATTTAGAAGACATTACAAACTCCTTGTTTTGATCATGAAGAAAATTTGATAAAATTATTGAAGATTGGGATTGAGATCCTATTGTAAATTGTATTTTTTAAACCTTATTATATATGGAAACGAAGCCAGGTTTTCTTCCTGATTCTTTCCCGGTTGAGCCTTGAATCAGGTTGATAATAAGATAAGTGATTGAGTAAATTTACTTCTCTTAAAATTTTCGTATTCTATGTTGTCATATGAATGTGTATCAAAGATAGGATGCAACAATGATGTTCAAATTATGTATGATTAAATTTGTGATGTATGGTGATGCCTCTATTCATATGGACGGTAGTGAGAGATATTACTAATCCATGTAAATGTATGATGTCTTTATCAAGTGTGAAATGATTTAGTTCATGGTTGATTGTGTTGAAAATAAATTTGCAAGAACATGTAGGAAGAATTATGTCAAGATATCCAAGCTACAATTGAAAACATGATAGAGAAATAACTTTGTGTATTTTGATACTCCTTTCAAAAGGAATGGAGCATTATCATTTTGATCTCTCTTATTGTCTCAAATGCCTTATGACTAGTTTAGTCATTATGTTGATCCATCAGTTTTATTAGATAGTTAAATGAAAACGTAGATGGTTATTTCATGTAATGTGGTTTCATTGAAATGCATGGCCATTTGAGGATTCATGGAAATAATGAATTAGAAATTCATAAGAAAATGCATACACCTATTGTGGTAATATAATTGCAAAAGAAAAATATACATTGAGTTTCAAGAGAGAGTAGACAAATTTTCAAATAATCCACCTACAGGATGCTGGAGTTTGTATGAGAGAATGTGATAATCTTTGGTTTGCAACAGAGAATATTCTAAGAATCTATTAGTGTTTAAAATTAGAAGTAAAACAATATATATATATTAAGGATATCTAATACAATGCATAAGTTAATTAACCTTTATAACTTTAATATTCTTAATACCCTTTCTTACCATAAAAACTTTATGTCATCAATGCCCAACTTTTCCTCCTTGGGCGTCAGCCTTAGAAATGTATATTTTAAAGGGTTTCTTTGAAAAAGAGTGGATTGCAAGTATTGGGTCATCATATGGGATGATGTCATTCTGACCCTTGTCCCATCCCTCCCCCTCATCATTTGGTAATGGACGCAGGTGTTTGGGAAAAGCATTTAAATTTCATTTGGTTTAGCGCTAGCAAGCAGACCCTTGCTTATGTCCCACCTCGAGCCTTGAGTTGCGCTGACCTCCCACTTGGGCCAGACTCAAGCCTGGGACAGTACGTGCCGAGTCAGACTCGGGTAGCGCGCGGCCTGGAGATGTGAGGGCCCCGTGGTGTGAGGCAGGCCTAGGAGTAGGGTGGGCTTAGGGGGTTGGTAGAATTAGTAGGTGTGTAGGGAGGGGGCTTAGAATAGGGGGCTAGTTGTAGGTAGTTCTCATTTAAGTTTTATTTTAGTGTGTAAATAGTATGTGTAGTTAGTTTATTAATTTTGTTAAGTTGTGTTTTATTTAAATGCTATTAGATATGTTAGAGTGTTAAGAGTTGTAGTTTAGTTGTAGTTAGATTAGGAGATAGTGTTAGGTTAGTCTTAAACTTTAAGTTTAGTCTTAGATTAGTTAGTTATTTAATTTTTGATCTTAGTTTCTTTATTATATTATTACTTTATATATATATATATATATATATATCTAGTTAGTTTAAAATGAATTTAAAATTGTTAAAGAATAATTAGTTAAATAAATAAAGTTTAAGGTTATCTTATTTTTGATTAAGGACGTTGGTTGTAATTGTTAATATTTCTTTTGTACTCGGTTATGCTTAAATACTAATTAGCTAGTTTTAAAGTAAATGTACTCCAATTGTTTAACCATTAAGTAGATTAACATTATTGATTAATTGGCAATTTAAATAAGTTTTAATGAAGGTTTGATTGATTTGATATTGCGAGTAATTTGAAATCCCGAATTTCATATACATTGTTATTTAAATAAGTTTTATTGAATATCATTATAAGTTAATGAATTATCATAACGTTACCGATATTAATCTAATAATGCAAGCTTCAACATTTTAATGATGTTATCACCCTCATGTTTAAAACCTAGGATTGTAAAGTAAAGAACCTATACTAAAAATTCTATCTCAATCATAGCAAACTTAGAGCATGTTGAGTTTTAAATAAATTATTTAAAAAAAAAAAATTTTGTTCTTGCCCTCATAGTTTGGGCATGACAGTACACTCATCCTAGAAATTTAAGGAAGTCGATACTCGGTACCTGTAATTTGCATAAAATCTACACATGTACAAACAAATATATTCTAAACTAAATAGGCAATGGCAGGAAGTGGTGCATTGTGTAGATCCTGACTAGCAGGTGACTACCACTCCCTTCCTTAACCACATCAGAAACCTCATACATAAAGAAAACATACACACACACCATACACATGCAAGTATGGGGCAAGTATCATAGAAAACACGTATAAATAATCCATTTGACATCATTAAATAACTGAAATCATTGTAAATAATCATCATCAAGGTATAATCATACACACAAGAAGTAATTGGTACGAAAGTAATCTCATCATATAATCAACTGAGTATGAAAATAATATCCAATAATTTGAAAAATACTGTCACTAATTGTCAAGCATAAACATAAACTAGCCTAAAAGAGTTTGACAATAATAACCAAATGTAAACTAGTGGTAGGAACTACAAACTAAAATAACTAGATTAACATTTAACTGAAAATAATTGTATCAATGATTAACTGAAATAACTAGAGTAACAATTATTTGAAAATAATTGTAGCAATGATGAACTAAAATAACTAGATTAATGATTAACTATCTTTTTCTACGTACAAGTAAAGTAAATGCTTATCATGGAAAGACGAAAAGAAACATACAAGTATTATCCTATGGGTCTTTAGTTGGTTGTGTGAGCCTTGACTTTTGATAAGAGGAGAAGCATTGAATTAGGCTTAACCTCCCAACCTTAGACCATACTTATCCCCACACAATCTATTGAATTAGAAAGGTCCTCCCTACCCTAGGATCAGGCTTGGGATACTTGTAGTCCAGCTATCTAAGCATTTTGGTGTTTAGAATGTCCACATAGTTATGGATGGACATGTTTGCATAACTGGCACCATTGACATCAAGTGATTAATAGATGGTAAACATGCCTTTAAATGACCTCGGCCAAGGTTTTTCTGATGGGTTCAATGACTCAATCACCACCACTTGACTTGACAACATGGAAACAACAATACAGACATACATGAGCTATTAAGTAAAACTATTTGGATTTAATTGTATCATATCTGATTTCACTTCCATGTCATTGCAAATTTCATCTCACTTGTTCAAATTTCCATGGCTATACAGCCAGTGAGTCCTAGGTGTTTAGAATTCTCAAAGTAATCGGCTCTGTTATGTTATTTCATGACAAATAGATTCTTCTAGCATTTCACAATTTGTGATTTGAGAGATTATATTGTTTAAGACTGATATAAATAAAAGTCATTTGAATTTGATTTCCAATAGCAAAAATAATTCATGATGTCATGTCTTGGATACTTTGCTACGATTTATAGTAAACAACTCCCTAAGATTATTTAAGTGTGAATTAGTATAATCTGCCATTTACTGCTATGAAAATTGAAATGCAATAATGGTTATTAAAGGAATTATAACAATATTTGGAAAATGATCAACCACATGACTTGGTATAAATTCTAGAAATGTCTGAGTCTTGCTAGACACTTGTGTATCAGTTCTTCTTCAAATTGATTACCAGTTGTAACCATAGTATGTAAATGCAATCTCAACTTTAGCAAGGAACATATGATAGACATGTAAAAAGAATGACAACACTATAATCTGTAGAGATTTCTATTGGAATTTGCAGAGATTCGAATGGTAAGTGGAAGCCGAAAATATGAGCGAGGAAGAATGGGAACAATGAATGAAGTGAAGAATGATATATTATGTCCTTTGTCTCTCCCAACTCATGATATATATATATATATATATATATATATATATATATATATATATATATATATATATATATATATATATATATATATATATATATATATATATATATATATATATATATATATATATATATATATATATATATATATATATATATATATATATATATATATATATATATATATATATATATATATATATATATATATATATATATATATATAAGTTTAAGGACTCTTTGGCTTCCAAGAAGTTATAACATAAAGGAAATGTATTGGTTCTTAAATGCCAAATAAATGTGCCAAGTGTTACAATCAGTTTCAAATAAGAAGAAAAGAGTAAAAGGATGGAAGAAGATTTGAAGGTTAAAATAAAAAATATTATATTTTATATCTATCTATGTACACATAGATATATTTGTGAGGTGGCACCATTATATTATGAGAAAATAATATTATGGTGTCACTTTATATTTATATTTATGTGTACGTACATAGGTATATATTAAAATAATATGGTGAAAGATCATCTAAAATCCTTTGAGGTATGTATTATATTTTCAGTTAAATTATTTATTTAATAGCTCATGTGGGTCTTTTAGTTCTATCCTAAAGTTCAAATTGCTAGGTCCTTACCAAGGCAATTTAAAGTCTTACCTATCAATCTTGATGACTGAACTAGGCTAGTATCCCATTTTGTTGATCTCATTTAGCAATGCTTCCACCCTTCATGTTCTCCTACAATCACCCATGCAGTACTTCCATGATAATAAAAACTTCCATAATAATTTTCATATAAATATTTAAAAGAATTTAATTATTAACCATAATTCTAAAACCAAGCAATTGCTAAACATCACATGACAAATAATGGATAATGACCATCTTCATTAACAATTAATACAACGGATATAAATAACTACCTACTTCACATCATTATGAAAGAAAAATATGTTCAATATAATGACTATGAGCAAATTTAAAATCATGTCAAAAATTGGTATGTAACAATTGTCATATTGGTTTACCATGCATTCATCTTAATCTTTAACTATGTATTCTTGCACCACAAATTTGTTTCTTTATAGGTATATATAAATCATGGAATTTAGTCAAAGCACATCATCTGATTTAGTTCCTTCAATGGAATTTTCTGAAACCCACAAAAGGTGACATATTCACACAAACTAACAAAAATTCTCTTCTCACAACTATTGCACTTTACAATTATTAAAATTTTACCACTAAGATATACCTAATATTTTCTTTTCTAACATGTTATAGACATTTACAAAGTATTTAATCAAAAGAGATGCCATCTTATAAGTTGGACACAAAACTTGAGCAAAAGAAACACAAGTATGTTTATAATACTATTATCTATCTTCATGCATTCAATCGTATAATTTGTTAACGATTGTGCATGGTTTCTAGAAAAGTTATATTACAAAATGCCTTTAATACTTCTAAGGTACATCTTAAAACATATTTGATGCTACTATTTTACAGATCCCTTGAAGAAGCTAGCATCACTCCAACACTTCTTCTCACTCCAAACCTTGCACTTGAAGAAGACCGCAACAAAAAATGGTATGGAATGTCAATATTATTACATACAATGATAGAAAATTCAGATTATGAACATTTAACTAACTTATTGTTTCATTGTGATTCCCTCTATAGGCAATTAGAAAAAATATATAAAATAAAGTTTTCATTTTCAATTGCTAGGTCAACATCACTAGCTCCACCCCCAAGTTCTATTTTTGATATTTGTGCACAACATACAATGTCTCTATTTGTAGGAGATGTGATTGGTTTATATGGCCCCACCTCTACAAAATACAACAATACACCAAAAAAACTGAAATTATTCATGTTGACCTCATTGATAGCAATGGGAAAATGACCATAACGGTTAACATAAGCAACAATTTAATAAAAAACTATTTTCCACACATGTTAGTTGGCTCCAGCATTCACATAACCAATTTCAGCATAAGATATAAAACTCCATATGAAAGAGGGGATGCAAATGTCCTCACTTCTCAAACCATCACTGAAACAATACCAGTCATTTGCAAAAAATAAAGATTAATCCCAGACATGAAGATCTTTGAATCGTTGTAGCAGATTGCAACTATTCAGTTGGCTCTTTGGGAGTAATTGGTACAAGTTATCACATAAATAATTATTTTTTTGAAATATGCATAAAAGATGGAGACCATCAACAAGACATGGAAACTATACATTTCTTACCATTGACTTCTTTTCCTTTTTTACTTCAAATATTGTGACAATATAGCATTGTATTTGACAATACCATTTTTGTAGGTCATTATTCTCAATACCAATATAGAATTCTATGAAAAAATGAAAAATCATTTCTCCACCATAGACATGCCATTAATGTTGTTAAAAAAGGTTGTTCAAAATGGACTAAAAGGCACAACTTCCATTCAACCTTCTACCTCCACTTTCATTGATGAGCTCAATGATGAATATACTAGAGCACACTTGAAAACTCTTGCAAGATGCAACATGGAGGCAAGAAACAAATTTCATTGACAAATTTTTTCTCTATTTAGTGCAAACTTCAAATTAAATTTTATAACTACATTGCAAGAAACTAATCCAACTTCTCATATGCAAGTTCATGACATGCTTAAGGAAAAAAATTCCCATTTCACTCTATTTGAAGCATTTTGAAAAATGTGCTGCCACACAATGCCTCTAGACAACAATGTTGTCAATTGTGTCCACTGCAAAATGCCCTCCTAGATTTCACATCATCCAAATCTATAATGCACACTGCAAGAGCATGATGGGAATATTGACTATTTGTTGCATGGAGATCTATCAAAGGAAGCCTTTTTGGACCTTACATAAATCACATATGAAAATTACAAGGAAAATTTATCCAAAATAATTTTCCTGTTAAAGACATTCAAGCTGCATGGAAAGTTTACATTATTAATAAACAATTCTATCATTAACATTGTCAACTAGTGAGATGTTCACACTTCTCTGAAGTTAAATATCACTATTGAACATATTTAGATAGTATGTTTATTTACCAACAGTTTCAAACTATTTATAGGCCTCTTTGAGGACAAACACTCAACTTCCACCATTTTAGTCAATCTCCCCTTCAACACATATGAACAATATCATTTTGGCTTGCTAATAACTTTATGTTTTAAGAATCTCAATGTCTACTAGATCTTCACTTTTCTTCAATGTATTTTCTAGTATTTTTCTATTACCTTATCAAAATTATAATATGAATATGTCATTCTCTACTGTGGTAGTAGTATAGGCATATTTATGTTGTTGTATTTGGTAGACATTTTAAACTTTACTTATAATTATTTACTTAAACTAAAACCTTTCTAGTTATTCTTTCATTCAACACATTAGAAAAATATAATTTTGACTTGCTAATAATGTTATGTTTTAAATATCTCAATGTCTAGTGGATCTGCTTCTTTCTTCAATCTATTTTCTAGTGTTCTTCTTTTATCTTGTCAAAATTGTAATATGAATCTTTCATTCCCTACTGTGGTAGTAGTAGAAAGATATTTATTGTGCAGTTTTTGGTAGACATTTTAAAGTTTACTTATATTTATTTACTTAAAATCAAGCATTTCTTTACAATGCTATAGATTAGAATTTTGTTCCATCTTTGTAAAATAGATTGTACAATAAAAATTCTCTACAATTACTAAACAAATGAAGTGTGATTTTCAATAGCAGCTATAAGAATTCTGAAAAGTCATCATTAACCATTGCAGTATACTCTTGATAGAGGCATTGTCAATATATTTAAACCATTCTTTACAATGCTATAGATTACAATTGTGTTATTCTTTCTTAACATTATTTGACAATGCAAATTCTATACAATTACTAAATAAATGGTACAATTTTCAAGAACAACTATAATTTTAAGCAATTGAGATTTCTCGCATTGTTAAGTTTACTTATCCATATCAAAGGCAAATTTTCAAAATAAAATATTGGCAAGGACTCTGCACTGCAACCTTGTTTATATTAGTAATTACTAAATTTATTAATGAAATTATAGTTTACTAATATTAAATTAGATAGTAATTTTTAAATTTTTTTTGGATAGGTAATAGGCCAAAGCCTAGATTATTTATTATTAGTAATATTTATTTAAACTCATTATATTCATGTGTTACCCTTGAGTAGATTTGAACCCAAGACCTCTTCGATGAGAAGCTCACAAATTACAGTTGTGCTATAGGCTCTTGCCTAAATTAGATAGTAATATTAATTTTAATAAGTTATAGTTTATTAAATTTAGAACATTGAATATTAAATTTAATAAGGTTATAGTATATTCAATTTACTATTGTTAAATTTAATTTGGTTGAGATATTGGGTTCTTTTGTTTATCAAGTAAAGCTCATATAGAACTTATTATATATGTTTATTTAAAGATATGTAAGTTGGGATCTGTATACTTAACATATTAAAAGCATGGTGAATCTAAGTGAAGAAATAATGTTTTGAATGGGGGCTAGTTATAATACAACCCACCTAATATTGACTTGAGTTATGGACATAGAATTTTATGTATAACTTTTTAAACTTGTTTTGTTCATAATTAAATAAAATAAAAATTAATTAAATAATGATATATTTTTGCTGTGTTTTGCTCTAATTTTTGGGCATGATAGATGTACTACATGTTCGTATAGTTAACTGAATATTTTCTATTGTCACAATTCAATTAAATGAAGAATTTTCCTTCTTTGTTCGCACATTTTAATTTTTTTTTCCATCATTTATATAAATTGTTATGCATAGAAATATGTGTGTGTACACACACACACATATGTGTATATACATACATGCATATATGTATGTATATATATATATATATATATATATATATATATATATATATATATGTATGTATGTATGTATGTATGTATGTATGTATGTATGTATGTATGTATGTATGTATGTATGTATGTATGTATGTATGTATGTATGTATGTATGTATGTATGTATGTATGTGTATGTGTATGTATGTATATATGTATGTGTGTGTGTGTGTCTATAGTGTAACTTGATTATTCTCATGTAGGTTAACTTACATTCATAGCATGAGGTAAAGCTAAAGGTAGAGGTAGTCATAGAGGCATGGGTAGATGCAAAGGTCAAAAAATATAGAGATAGAGTTTGAGTGACTCGTGGATTGCACTTCGTAGATGCAACCTATATAATCCCCAATGAAGAATTGAATCATTCTTATCAGAAAAAATATGCAAATAGTGGTTCTAAAAATCAACATAATGTGCAGGCAAAACTTGTAGTTAAAAATGTTGAATCTTCTGTTGAAAATATAGATGGAGTAATTGAGAGGGGGGGGGGATGAATCAATTACCACAAAAACAAATCCACAGATCCCTTAGATGTCTTAAAAACTAGTTATTGTTGTCACTCGATAGCCACATAGAAAAATTATATAACTTGGTAGATGTACTGTAAGTTAACTTATTACTGATCTTTAAGCATTCACAAAGATTTAACATGCATGCATAAAAGAAATAATATAAACACAAGAGACACTAGATTTAACGTGGAAACCCAATATGGAAAAAACCACCAAGTAACTAGCTACTAATTTTCACTCTTCTAAAGTGAGCCTTGTTAGGAGCCAACCCTATTAAAGGTTCCAAAAACACACTATTAGGTGTGACCTTGTTAAAAGATTTAATCACCCTGCTAGGAGTGGCCTTGCTAGAGGACTTTAGAACAATTCAATAGAACTGTCCAACTTATTAGAGGATTTACAAAATGGCTATTAAACCAACTCTATTAAGAGATTTGGAAATCACTGCTAAAATTGTGAGAAAGTAACAATGATTTGACATGAATGAAATGCAACTGAATTTGTTGATACAGATCTTTGTTATGCTTCACTAGATCCTCTCTGATTGAATAAATCTTTTTTGCTCCTCAAGGATATCTTATCCTTCTTCAAAATTCTCTCACACTATCCTCTTTACAATCAACACACTTTCATGCTCACTCATTCATCCATACTTTTGAATTCACAACTTGACCTTTTATTTATACCTTATAAATTATCCAGTTGGCTCATTTACAAGTTACAATTACCAATAATCATTACATCAGTCGGCTACATTCATTACATGAAACAATTAGACTTTATTTACCAAAATAATGAAATCCTTCATTGGCTGACCCTGCTCGGTAAACACCGCTTCAGAAATGATTTCTAGTGTTAACCAACTGAAGCTTTGTGAACACTGTAAACTCTACAAAATCCTTTGGAGATTGAGTGAACTCGGTAAGCACTACATTTTCTTCGTTAACCTTGTGAGCTTAGTTAATGCTGACTCCTACCACAAAAACCTTCGACACCCAAGTGAGCTTGGTAGAATCTATTTTCCATAGAGTAACTTTTAGGAACACTCAGTAGACTCTGGAATTTTCTTTGCTGACCAACTGAGCTTGGTAGACTCTGTAGTTTTCTTTGCTGACCAACTAAGCTTGATAGACTTTTTCTGATAACTAATATGACATTTGTGTAACATCAAAGACAACACACAATTGAACAATTGTATCCGACAATCTCCCTCTTTGGCATTGATGGAAACACAACATGTCATAGTAGATGAAATTTGAAGACAAGTCTTTTTATGACAGAGCATTTCTCCCTCTTAGATTTTATGCCACAAACTTCTCTAATGCTATAATCTCCCTCTATGAAGGAATTACATAGCATCTTTTCTAAACAACAAACTCTCCATAATCAAATTCAAATTTTAGAAAGATATGACAGTATACTCTCCCTCTTTGACAACACATGCCAAAGACAACACAAACCAAATGAGTAGCAATGTACCTTAAGTACTAATTCATATACAATGTTTCCATGACTATGTTGCATTAACTGATAGATCTCCAACTTGGTTCTTGTTGATGCATCACTAAAACTTCATTTTAGTGAACTTCAGATAGGGTAATGACCCCTAACTTACCTCTTAGATACCAGAATGCATCCTTAGGTAATGGATTGGTGAATATGTCAGCAATTTATTCCTTTGTATGGAAATATTCTGATATGATCTCCTTGTCCTACACCAATTCTCTAACAAAGTGATACTTTAGTTGCAATGTGCTTGGTTTTTGAATGCATCACTGGATTTTTAGATATGTTGATACCACTTGTATTGTCACTAAACATAACAACTGGTTCCTTGATCTCAACTTTCATGCCTTCCAATAACTATTTAAACCAAACAATGTTAGAAAAGTTCACTGCTACTGCAACATACTCTACTTCTACTGTAGATTGGGATGTACAATTTTGCTTTTTACTTGTCCAAGAAACCAACCTCTTTCCAAGAAAGAATGCTCCTCCACTTGTGCTTTTTCTATCATCAATGTTTTCTACCCAATCAGCATTAGTAAACACTTTCAAGTCCAGATTACCTCCAAATTTATACCACAATCCATAATCTTCAGTGCCTTTCAAGTATCTCAAGATCCTCTTGATTGCCATCATGTGATTTTCTCTTGGTTTTGCTGAAAATCTTGCTAGAATACCAACTACAAGAGCAATATTAGGCCTTGTATGAACTACATACTACAATTTTTCAATCATTGATCTATATAAGGTTTGATCTACCTCTTTTGATTCATCGTCCTTGGTAAGCTTTAGTCCAGTACACATGGGAGTCCCAACTGGTTTACAATCTTCCATACCAAATTTCTTGAGTATCTCCTTGATGTATTTAGATTCAGTGACGTAGATACCATTCTTGCTTTGCTGAATTTAAAGACCAACAAAGAATTTTATCTCACCAAACATAGATATCTCAAATTCCTTGTTCATTTTCTCTAAAAATTATTTTCATAGGTCATCATTTCCTGTAAAAAAAGTATCATCCAAAAATATTTCTACCAAAACAATCTTGTTATTCAGTCCTTCCTTGATATACAAGCTACTGTTATCATTAATTCTCTGAAAACCAAACTAAATAAGATAGTTATGCAATCTTTCATACCATGCTCTAGGGGCTTGTTTCAGACCATACAATGCTTTGTGTAATTTGTAGACCATGTCCTTCTTGTCTGGATCAATGAAACCTTCAGGCTACTCAATGTAGACCTCTTCATCAAGAATACCATTGAAAAATGCTGATTTGACATCCATCTAATATACCTTAAATCCTTTGTATGCATCATATGTAAGTAAGGTCATGACACCTTCTAGTCTTGCAACAGGAGCAAAAGTCTCTCCATAGTCAAGTCCTTCTTCTTGAGAGTAGCCTTTACATACTAGTCTAGCTTTGTTTCTTGATACCTTACCATCTTCATTTAACTTATTTCTGAATACCCACTTTGTTCCAATCACATTTTTATCTTTGGGCCTAGGTACAAGAGTCCATGTTTTTTTTTTCTCTATTTTCTCTATCTCTTCATTCATAGCCTCAATCCAACTTTCATTTTCTAATGCATCTTTGACATTTCTAGGTTCAAAATCAGCAAGTAAACAAGTACCTTTTAACTTACTTCTTGTCATAGTACCTTTAGATTTGTCTCCAATAATCTAATCTGGTGCATGATGTCTCCTTACATATTTTGCTAATACAGGTTCCTTGCCTTTTGACTGAGTTCCACTATCTTCATTTTGAATTTCAATTTCAAGTTCTGGTTGTTTTGACTGTTGCTTGATTCCTTCAAAATTGGTAGGCATTGGCTTGGTATCATTTGAATTTGACTTGGGTTCCTTCAACTTGGTTTGAACTTCTTGCAACTTAGTGACTAAAGAGTCGGGAGTAGAATTTTCCTAATTGACAGATGTATCTGGCACTGTATCAGGTTCAATGAATTTTTTCTTCCTATAATCTTCTAGTTCATTTTTGCTTTCTTCTTCATTCCTTTCTGCAAACTCATCAACTTTCACATGTGCAATTTCTATGACTTTGTGAGTAGATAAATTTAAACATCTATATGCCCTACTCTTGCAAGAATATCCTAAAAATATGCCTTCATCACCCTTCACATAAAATTTTCCTTTTCTAGATTCTCTCAAAATGTAACATTTACTTCTAAATACTTTTAGGTAACTTACATTGGGTTTATAGCCATACCATAACTCATAGGGGGTTTTGAATGAGTCCTTCAACTATACTTGTTCAAGGTATGAACTGCAATGACGATAGCTTCTTTCTAGTATTTGATAGAAATGTTCTTTTCAATCATTAGAGTTCTTGCACAATCCATGATAGATGTATTCCTCCTTTCAGCTATTCCATTCTTCTCGAGAGTTCCAGGGGCTGATACCTATCTTTTGATTCCTTTTTCAATGTAAAAGTTGTTGAATTCATGGGAGATGAATTCACCACCTCTGTCTGACCTTAAACATTTCAGTCTTTTCCTTGTTTCCTTTTCTACTTTGGCCAAATACCATTTAAACTTCTCAAATGCTTCTGATTTCTCTCTCGAATACATGACAGTCATCATTCTGGAGTAGTCATCAAGAAAAAGAATGAAGAACTTTTCTCTTGTATAGCTCTCAATTCCAATAAGTCTACATAAATCAGTATGCACAATTTCCAAAATTTCTTTAGACTGATAGTTTTTACTTTTAAAGCTAGTCTTTCCCATCTTACCAATCTGATAATTCTTGCATAGACCAACATTAGGTTTCTTTATACTAGGAATGCCTCTTACTTTCTTGAATTTGCTTATTTTTACTAGGTTATCAAAGTTCACATGACATAACCTTCCTTGCCATAACCAAATTTCTTCAACTTGAGCAATAAAACATGAACATTCACCAAGTTCAAGATAGAACAAGTTACCTTTTGTTTGTATGCCTAACCTAATAAGCTTTCCTTTGTCATCCAATAGTCTTGCTTTTCCATGCATGAATTCCACTTTGAATCCAATATTGATTAGCTGTGTCACACTCAACAGATTGTGTTTTAGTCCTTCAACCCAATAGGTGTTATCACATACAATTTCTTTGGTAAGTGAGATTCTTCCTCTTCCTTTTATACAACAAGGTTTATTATTACAAAATCTCACACTACCACCATCATAGTCTTCAAAATGTTCAAACTTTGTTTTATCACCAGTCATATGATGAGAGCAACTACTATTTATAATCCATGTGTCATTTTTCTTACATGAGAGACAAGTGCCATCTTATCTTCCTCATCATTATTAGATTAATCTTTCACAACAATGTAAACAATTTCATCCTCACTATTGTCAGAATCCTTAGAATCCTTAGCCATGAAACATGTTTTCTTACATTTTATCCTTGAATGATTTGAAGTCTTTCTTGCCATTGCACTTGTGACTTTTCTTCTCATCCTTGTTTTTCTTGTTTGGGCATCTAGCAACAATATGACCAATTTCCTCACATGAAAAATAGATTAGAGGAACCTTACCTTTGTATTTCCCTTTGCCTCTAGAATATTTGCTTGCAAGTAGAGCTTCAACCACCTCAAGATCACTGTCAGAACTTTGTTCTGATTCTTCCTCACTTTCTAATTGAGATTCCTTTATCTTCTTGCCCTTTTCTTTGAGTGAGATTTTGGCTTCAAATGTTGATTCAATGTTCTTGGAAGCTAGAACATAGTTTTCATAGTTATGTAGTCAATCTTCCTACTATGGACTCTAAGTTTATCTTATGATTTTCTTCACATTCTCTTTCCTGAATTGCAGAAACTCTAATTGCATAAATGGGAAGCAATGTTCTAAGAACTTTACTTACAATTGTTTCCTCTTTGATATCTCCTCCAAAAGATTTGATTGCACTGATGCTTGCTTTGACTCTTTCAACATACTTGGCAATGTTCTCATCCTCTCTCATCCTCATCTGATCAAATTTTCCTCTTAGACTTTCTTCTTTGGCTCTCCTCACATTTTCATCACCTCCATAGATATCTTTCAGCTTGTTCCACATAGCAAAGGGAGTTTTTTAGTCCTTGATATCATCAAATTCTTCATAGCTTAGGGCTGATGCAATATGCATCATCATGGTGTTATGAGTCTTCTTCTCAGCAATGTCATTGACAGATAGTGTACCAAAAGGAGTTACATATTCTTCATCAAGATATTTTAATCCTGTATCTCCAATGGAAGCTAGATGGAGTCTCATGAGACCTTTGCATGCTGAAAATTTATCTTTGTTAAGCCTTGGAATTTCCCTCTTGTAAGACATCCTGATCTTTAGCTTAGATCTTTGAAATCTTTCCTACAAGCACAAAAAGATTTGATACCAATTTTTGGAAATATAGATGGAGTAATTGAGGGGGGGGGGGGGGGGGGCAAGGGGCAGGCAGGCGGGTGAATTAGTTACCACAAAAAAAAAAAATCCACAAATCCCTTAGCTGTCTTAAAAACTAGTTACTGCTATCACTCGGTAGCCACATAGAAAAATGTTGTAACTCAATAGATGTACTGTAAGTTAACTTATTACTGATCTTTAAGAATTCACAAAGATTTAACATGCATGCAAAAAAGAAATAATATAAACACAAGAGACACCAAATTTAATGTGGAAACCCAATATGGGAAAAACCACCAAGTAAGTAGCTACTGATTTTCACTCTTTTGAAGTGAGCCCTGTTAGGAGGCAACCTTATTAAAGGTTACAGAAACACACTGTTAGGTGTGACCTTGTTAAAGGATTTAATCACCCTGCTAGGAGTGGCCTTACTAGAGGACTTTAGAACAATTCAATAGAACTATCCACCTTGTTAGAGGATTTATAAAATGGCTGTTAAACCAACTCTATTAAGAGATTTGGAAATCACTGCTACAATTGTGAGAAAGTAACAATGAGTTGACCTAAATGATATGAAACTAAATTTGATGATATAGATATTTTTTCTACTTCACTAGATCCTCTCTGATTGAATAAATCTTTGTTGCTCCTCAAAGATATCTGATTCTTCTTCAAGATTCACTCACACTATCCTCTTTACAATTAACACACTTTCATGCTCACTCATTCATCCATACTTTTGAATTCACAACTTGACATTTTATTTATAACTTATAGATTATCTATTCAGTTCATTTACAAGTTACAATTACCAATAATCATTACATTAGTTGGCTACATTCATTACATGAAACAATTAAACTTTATTTCCCAAAACAATGAAATCCTTCATTGGCTGACCCTACTTAGGAAACACTGCTCCAGAAATGATTTCTAGTGTTAACCAACTGAAGCTTGGTGAACACTATAAACTCTACAAAATCCTTTGGAGACGGAGTGAACTCGGTAAGCACTGAATTTCCTTCATTAACCTTGCGAGCTTAGTTTTAGATTACGGTAAAAGTAGGTTTTGAAGGGACCCCAAAACCCTTTAACAAAAAGCAGAAAGATAAAGAATTATAGCCCAACTAGGTAAAACCTACAACAAACTGTAGAACAGTATCAAAATTAGGTTTTACAGGGACCTGAAACCACTAGAAAAGTCCAAGAACAAACTAACCTAGGTTTTACAGGGACCTGGAACCACAAACAGTCAAAATGAAAAAAACCAAAAACCAAGACCAGAGACCCCAACCAGCAACCAGACCAGACAAAAACTAAAACAAGGAACCCAACCTAGAGCCACTATTGCAACTCCAAGATCATTTTAGCAGCTTCCTTACCAATTGCTGCAGTCTCTTGAATGGTGTCAATAGCTGAAGTAGCAACAACTTTCATTGCACTCTTCCTCGAGCTCTGCCTTGTTCTTTTGCTTGGACCCTTAGCCGAAGTGATATCTTCATTAGCCCTTTTGCCTAGGCTTGCAGCGGCCACACATATACTCGAGCTGACCTGTTCAATCTTAGTGCCACTCTCCTTGATAAGCATTCTGAGGTTCTGCTCATAGTTGTTAAGTTTATTAGGGATGTCTCCCATCTACCCTTCCAGTTGGCTAAGTTTAACATTGATAGTATCTAGGTTATATTGGAGAATTTGCACCTTTTTCTTCAAACCCATCATTTCATTGTAGATCTAGGAGTCTACTTTGAGCATGGTGTCAGCTTAGTTAACACTAACTTCTACCATAGAAACCTTTGATGCTCGAGTGAGCTCAGTAGAAATTGTTTTCCACAAAGTAACTTTTAGGAACGCTTGATAGACTTTGGAATTTTTTTCGCTAACCAACTAAGCTCAATAGAATCTGTAATTTTCTTTGTTGATCAATTGAGCTTGGTAGACTCTATCCGATAACTAATATGACATTTGTGTAACATCAAAGACAACACACAATTGAACAATTCTATCCAACATCTTTAACTCAGGAAAAGTAAAGAGGGAAGTTGACTAAACTTGACATAAGAAGGGAAGTTGTCTTAGTAGAAGATAAGGAAATGTCAATCAAAGATTCATCAATCAAATATAGCCTCCCTAATACCAGTTTTAGGCATGATTGATTAGGTTAGAACAAAATTGTTTGGGGACCACATACCATTTTATCCAAATAGGAGGAGGATGATATTATGGGATGGTGCAAGGCAATGAAAGATATAATGCATGATATGCTTGTATACAATTCACAATCAAACTCTAAAAAACAAGTGCAAATAAAATGTGTGAAAAATATGAATTAAACTTATAGAGGTGGGTGGTACATTTCTTCATTGTGGAATAGCCTCATATTTTCTCTTTGAGATAGACAACTTCATGAAAATTTGTCCATCAACAAAAAAAAAGTAGTAGAGAAAAGAAATTAGAAATTGCATTAGAATTGCATCTTAAGAAGGATCAATGAATGTCCATGATAGGGTGAAAGAAGACATTTACCAACAAAAATCTTGTCAACACAATCACAAGATTTGTCGCAACATCTGGGGTTTACAACCCTCATTACCCTTCTCCAAGTTTGCAAAAAAGAGAAGATTGATGAACATTATATGTTTATTGATTCCTTTATTTTTCCTTTAAACATTTTAAAATCCTTTTGGAGTCCAATTGATAGCCATTTTTGTGACATCTCTTTTGAGAAAAGGTCCTTCGTATTATGTCTTTTTTATTTAACTATGCAATTATATTTTATTTTGGAAGTATTTTCACATAGTTAAGCAAATAAAGATATATCTATTATTATTCCCCATTTATTTCTGATTTTGTAATTTAATGACTTTGACTAATCATTCTATGAGATTAGTTAGTGGTTATTGAAATAGTTTAGGGAAGTTAATATTAATGAGATTCTAGAAGGGAAGGTAAGGCTTTCTTAATATTCTTTAGGCATTTTTGACTGCTTCTTAGAAGTTAGAGTTGGTTGGAGACATAAAAACATGAATTTAGGGATGATGGAGTGCTTATCATTGAACTTGGATTTGGTCACGTTTAAGAGCATTCAATGACTTTTTAAACTCTTTTCAGTGAGTGGAAAATAAATTTGGGCAAGTGACACATATCTATAGGGTCAAAAATTATTTCTTCAACCATTTCTCCTATTTCTAATGGTTGTTGACTCTAATTTTGAGGGATAGATTCTTGCATCTGACCCTAAGTGGTTGTGGGTTAGTACTTATGCATTTTGAAGCTCATTTTCTAGTGGTTCTTCATTGGTATACATAATCTTTTGGAGACTTTTTAGTACCATAATTTTATATTTTTCATATCTCATGATATTGTTGGTGAAATTCTTATAGTTGATATAATAATAAATATATTTGGAGACCGACTTTGGAGTTTTCTCTTTGTATGCTTATGTTTCAATTTGATGTTTCATGTTTGAATTTGCTTAATAATTCTACATGTTATGTCTTGAGTCTACATCTTTGAGTGAAATTATTGTAGCTTGACAGGTTATAGGTTTTGAAGGGTTTTTAGTCAACAGTCTTGTGATAATTGTGAAAAATTCATTTTTCCTATTAGTAACTATGCAACCAATGATTCTGATTCTTGTAGTAGCCTTGATGATTCTCACTCATCACTAGATGTCCTATTGAATTTAAATTTCTACTCAATCTTGAAATGTCTCACCTCTTCTAGTAGCTAATGATTCTCATTTTGCAACTTAATCTTAATTCTTCCCTTTCCAACATTCTAGTAGGGTTCTTTATTGCCTTAATAAACTAGCTCAAAATCCCCCTGGACCTAATCAAGAAAATAAATTCTATGGGGTGTAGCATGAAATGAAGCCCCTAAATCTAGAACCCATGAATAATCAACATTTTATAAGGAAAGAAGCAAAATATCCTCTTTATATTTATTACTTACCACATTTGTCTCCTTATTTCCTTCATTATTCTCTAGAGACTAATAATATTTCTTCTAATGACCTACTTTCTGACAGTACCAACAATCTCATAGTCCTCTAGATTGAGATATCTTTCCCTTTGATTTTTCTCTTGATTTCTCACAATTTCCATAATGTTTTCCTCTCTCTATTTGATCAACCTCTACTTTGTGTGTTGAAGACATTTCTTGATGTAGATCCACATAATCTTTTCCTATGAATCTTCTCACTCAGAATAAAACCACCAACATCATCAAATTTTAGAGTATTAGAGCCATAGATGGAGTTATTAAAAACCATTACCAATTTGTTCCAACTCTTAGGCAAAGAACACAATTAAGATAGCCCTAATTTCTTCATCAAAACTGACATTTATAGTAGATAACTTACTATTAACTATATTAAACTCATCTAAATGATCAACAATAGACACATCTTCTACCATCTTCATATTAAATAAATGCTTTGTGACAAATACATTATTTGAAATAGAATGATTTTCGTACAAGTTTTCTAGGGTCTCGATCAAGTCTTTAGTTGTCTTGAATTTTTTAATATTAAAAGCTATTGATTTGTTGGAATTATTTAGAATAATTGAAAGGGGGGGTGAATCAATTATCCAAGGTCCAGATGTACAATTAAAACTTTTCACAGCTTAGTGAACCTATAAAACATTAATCATCATGCATGCATCCATAAGATTATGCAATGACTTGTAGGTTATTGTCAAATCAATTTGTAGAAATGTAAACATGAAACATAACATATTCAATAACACACTTGACACAATTATTTATGTGGAAACCCAATTTGGGAAAAACCACCAGTAACATGCTACTCTTTTTCACTCTTTTGAAGTGATGCCTTGTGAAAGGCCAACCTTGTTAAAGGTTACAATGCACATTGGAAAATGTAACCTCGTTAAAGGATTTCAATCACCCTATTAGAAGTGAGCTTTTCTAGAGGACTTTAGATCATTCACTTGGAATGTCACCTGATTAAAGGATTTACAAATGACTATTAGGTCAACCTTAATCCAAAGGATTTACCCTAGACTGATTTAAAAATATTAGAGAGTAATAGTAAGGCTTGATCTAATAACAACTTAAAAATCCATTTGTAGATTATAGATCATTGTTTCAATCCTCCATTCTTCTTAGCTTTTACACATTTCAACTTTAATAGCTTATTCACCTTTTAAGCATCCATACCCTTAAGCCTTCTTGCATAACATGCCAATGTAGACTCTTCACTTAGGTCACTGAATGAAGAAATACCCTAGACTCTTTGTCTTCCTTAGGTTCTCATACATGACAAAAATTGCTTTTGACTACCCATCCCTATAAATAGGAAATTAAGATATTTCATCATTCATTCTCTATTGTCCAATTTTGGGTTAGGAAAAGTAAGGTAGGATTCAATGAATCTACCCCTTATTTCATTTCATCGCTTTCTAGAAACTTCTCGTTCAATTCTCTTTGAATTTGCCTCAAAATAGTTTACCATGGATTCTGTACCACTAGCTCATCAATCTTATCTTACATATGGCTCACACAATCCAAGAAAACAAATTTTTTGGCTCATATCTATCAAATTCATGATCTTTCAAATAATGCTAACACTCAACATTAACTTGCTTCTGATGCTCAGCACATACTGTGTTGCTTGACATCCTATATAAAATCAATCGGCACATACAAAAGTTTATTGGTGCTCGACATCAACTAAAATTTACTCGACATCAACTGTTTTACTCCGCATACACTAAAATAAACTTTTACTCAGCTCCAACTAATTTTTTACTTGACTTGAGTTGACTTTGCTCAGCACCTACTTTCCATTTGGTCAAGCTTTGTAAACAAAATTTGTAATACTTGTTCTTCTAAACTTTCTTAGTATAACCAATATTTTGCAACCTTAAGTAGATTATCAATGCACTATGTTACCACTTTCTTAGCTGATTCTTGTACTACTTTAATATCATAACTCAACCTTTCCTCTAGGTGCTATTTTTATATCTTTTGATCAAATCCTCTTCATCAATCAAATAAGTGCTAGTACTCAAATCATGTAAGTAGTTGTCTTACCAAAAAATAGTAGGTTTAGCATTAGTGACAAAACAATGATTGAAACACATTTCTCATACTTGGATCAACAATCTTCTTCTTCAACATGATTGTGGTAGGCATAGCTAAATGCTTCCAACTGCCTTTCCATATAAAATATCCTAATCCTCATTTAACATATTTGGGTTTTTTTTGGATTTTTCTCCCAATGGCTTCCATAAACCCTTCTGATAAAGATAGTCCTCCATTTGCATTTTTCATAATCAAAAGTTCTTCCCATTAAAATTCTCAACCTTCAATTTTTTGGAAATGTAATGCAAGCTACGTGATTGAGGGAGTGGGGGGGTGAATCAAGAACCACTTTGTTATATTTGTCTAATCTACTTAAATCAACAATGTATTAAAGCATTAAAGTAACAATACCATAACACAATATTTGATAATCGAGAAACCCTCCAAGTAGAAGGTAAAATTTGGGTGGGGATGACATCCACAATGGTTCACTACTACAGTAATAAAGTTGGCTAATTAAGGCTTACAAATAATCATTTTTGGTGATCTTACCCTATTAGGAGTAATAAGGATTGTTAGGTCCACCTTGTGAAAGAATTTATACAATACAATTAAGCATGTACTCTGTTAGGCATTTCTGCAAAGGACTATTAGGTCCACTTGGTGAAAGGATTTGGGACTGATGTGCATGTTAGGATGAATGAGTGGATTGATCTCTAAAATGAAACTATGATTTCTAATGAAGATCCTTTGAAGTAAATAGATCACTTGATTGTGATAGATAGGTCTCTTCCTTTCCTTGTGATGCTTGTATCATTCTAGACAATCCACCCTTCCGTATTCGCTAATGCTTGAATGACGATACAATCAATAATATTTCAATTTTGATAAAAAAATATCATGCTTATATCCATCCAAATAGTTTCTACATACGTTGGCTAAACATGAATATTTCCAAAAACAATCACCAAGTTGGCTCAATATAGTAACTCGGGTCAATGTCATACTCAGGCAATACTAGAAACACTTGGTCACCACTATCTCCTTGGCTAGCTCTGGCACCTAGTAGATGTTGGGTGCTTGGTTCTCACTGATCACTAGGTAGATGCTTCTCACTCAACTTGCACTATTTTTCCATCTTGATTATTACCTTGAAACAAGATTGTTCTGCTAACTTGGTTCACATTGGAGCTTGATAGTCACAGTCAACTCGGTTAAAACTAGATCTTGGTGTGAACTATTAACTTGATTACCACTGCAACTTTTTGCAAGGTTAACTTGTTTTCTTGGATCCTCTGTGAGCTCGATTAATACTGCATACTAGTGACTTGGTTGCAACTGTATTTTCATTATGACTAAGTGTTTTGACAATAATTGACAATATATCTTGCATGAGATTAATACTATCCCCTTTTGGAATTAGTGAAAAAAGAACTTACCATACAAAATATCTGAAAAAATTCTTCAATCAAACTCCCCCTTGGAATATGCTTGATCTAGTAGCTTGGTTTGCATTGAAGACTTTGCAACTTGGTATGAACTAAAAACTTTATTTTTGGTTTTTCTACTTTATACATATTGTTGTACATATTTTCTCCTTACATGCATACAAATATGTACATATGCTTTCCCCCTTTGTACACTTTCTTTCCCCTTTATTTTTGTTACAAATGTCAAAATATTTACAAGGTTAAGTTAAAATGAGAAAGAAAATCATGGTGTACCTTCAAAATTATGGACAAAGTCTTATCCCAGTTATCTTGCAAAAGCTTCAAAATCTAAATCTCAACTGATAACTCATACATATGATCTGCAACTAATAGATTTGTGTCTTTGACTAATGTCCTTGCATGATCCATCCTTTTTTGCATAATATCCATATGGGGAAGTATCATACCTTAAATATCAATCAATATTGCTCGTATTCTAGCCTCTTCCCTTAGCAATTCTACCTATAGATCTATTAAGAATATGGATTTTGCAAAATGATTGGAATTGGAGCTTGGATTAAGTGCCAACTAATTTGCATTCTCTTGAAAGTCCTTGTCAATCTTGGCCAATTTTTCCTTTATCTCCTTGGTAAAGTTAGTGGAATCACTCAAATTCACAAATAAAGATACAACATTATTTACAACATTTTCCAATGAAGATATCAAAGTAGATAGTTGTACTTGATCGACTTCTATCTTTTGTGCTTTATTTTCTAGCACTTTGTTTTCAAACTTTCTCTCAGCTTTCATAAGAATTTGTCTTGCCCATTAGTATCCTTATTGAACTTGTGCACAATATCAATTAATTGATCAATAATGGGGAATTTTCATTTACCTCTATAGATAGAGCATGTATGAATATTTCTTTGATGTCTTCCAAGACTTGGCTCTTATCAGTCTCAGCTCTTTGCATTCTTTGCTTTGCCCTTTTCTTCCATAGCTCTCCCAAAATGTCCATTTCCTTAGCTGATAGATTTGATTGGTCCCAATTCAGGATTGCAATCTCCTCATCAAGATCAATGCCATCAATTATGTTCTTTTTTCCCTTTCTATTGGCTATTGAAGAAAGAATGATAGCTTTTCCTTTGTCAACCGAATCCTTTTATTTTTCTTACTGCTACTGCTCAGTCGAGATGAAGAGAGCTTGATGCTCAGTTGAGACTAATGGAGCCCATTTCTCAGTTGAAACTGATGGGACCTATTTCTCAGTTTCCTTTGTGACAAAACTTAGTGAAGGTGTGGTAGTCTTCTCTTCAATGCTAAGTTGAACTGGGTTCAACTTAATTGATTGTTGCACAATTATTGCCTTATGTGGAGTGGAGGGAAGTGATGTCATAACTTCTATTGCAGTCTTCTCATCATTAGAGTCCTTAATTGTCTAAATCTTTGGAAGATCTCCTTCTTCCTTGATGTTAAAAATGTTCTTCCATGTCTTTTTTGTGGATTGCACAACATCTTCTATTTTATTTGACAAAATTTGGAAAACTTCAAATATAGGACTATGTTTTTCTACATGTTTAGACATTGCCTCCTTGATTTCTTTGTTAGAGAGATTAGGCATGAGATTTCTTAAAGTCTTCTCTCTAATATTCTTCTCTATTTTTGTTGCATTATCCCAATGGTGTGAAACAACCTTCAGTAGATTTTTAGGAGCATGCCCCTTAGGCTCAGAAGGGTCATATTTCCACTTTTCCATTTTCACAACTAATGCATTTTCAATCTATTTCTTCTCCTCTTTGATTCTGGATTCATACTTGAAGTATTTAAATCCTGCCATAACCCTTCCTTCCCGTATACTTTCCAATTGTTTTTCAAAGGTAGGTGGTTCCTTCTTCAAGGATATGATTGGGGTGTTGTCTTCATCTTCATCCTGAAGCTTTAGTTTCTTTCTTTCCTTCCTTGGCTTGGTAGATGTAATCACATGTGTTGATCTTGTTACTCTCTTGAGTGGATTGGATGGGATCTTTTCTTTCTTCTTGGGAGGTTCCTCTTCTTTCTCTTCTTCATCACTTTCCTCTGCTTCTTCATCTTCTTCTTTCTCTTCTACATCATTACCCTTGCCTTCAGTAATCATAAGAGACGTGTTTGATTTTGAAAGTTTATTTCCAGTGGTTTCTAGCCTCTTCTTCCTTGTCTTCAGAATTTGAGGGATCTAAATCTCAAGAGATATTCTTGTCTTTGCTTCTTCATAAGTTCCAAAGTAGTTGGCTTTGGGATCTACTAGCTCATTGATGAGAGCCTCAATAATATCCTTTGTTTCATCAATATTCACCTTATATGATAGAGGTTCAACCCATGCTATCCTAGGCTTGACTACTTCTATGTGGACTCTCGCAATCAACTAGGAAGCATATATCTTGTTCATAGTCTTTGATAAGCTACCTAGGGATCTTGAGCTTGCTTTGCATCATTTCTTTGAAATTTTCAAAATAAGCATCCATGATGCCATCAAAGTTATCACCCATTTCACTTATGAATTCATTTATTTGATACAAAAAAGGGTGTCTTTCTTCCAAACAACATTTACTTTAGAAGGAAAGAATTTATGAACATAAAAGAATAAACATACTAAGAGTGAACTAAAACTACATGGATTTTTCTTTGAGGCCTGAATGCTCTCCATGTTCTTTCTTAGCTAGGAGTATTGAAGCTTGACAAGTTCAAACGACAAGTTCTTCTTTACAATCTGGTATGTTAGGTCACTTTCTCTATGCCCATGCTTGTTACAAATGTAACATTTTCCATTAAACTTTGAATTTCCATTTCTCCAACACTTGTTTGAAGTATGCCCCATTTTTCCACAATGATTGCATGTAGGTCTTTTATTTTTTTGAGCTCCTTGTTTTGATGACTCTTATTGTTTAGTCTAGTCCAATCCTAAATTACCTTTTTGTCTTTTTTGAGATATCTTATCTAACTGATTCATGTTTTCTTGTGAATTCATCATTCTTTCATTGGTTTCTTTTTATGCTCTAAGATCATTCACGAGTCTTTCATTTTCTACCCTCAGATGGATGACTTCTTGATTTGAATTGTTCAACTGATTTTCCAAGTTTTCCTAATGTAGTGAAAGCTGGTGGATTTCATTGTCTTTTTCTTCCATCCTGGTGCTGACTATTCTTCTATCTTCTTCTGCCATATTTTTGTCATTTTCAGCTTGGTTCTTTTGTTCCATGATTTCACATGTCCTGACTGAGTGGATCTCTTGTTACCTTTTCAATTTTTTGACTTCTTGAAGAATAAGGTTCCTCACAAGTAGATCTTCTATAGATGCATCTGCTTCATCTGAATTTCTTTCTTTGCAAATATCTTCAAATTTCTCTTCTATGTAGAGATTGTCATTCATTTGTGCTGTCAATTATTTTCTTCTTCTTAGGGATTCAAAGAGTTTTTTTTTTTCTCCATGGCCACATGTAGATCCACATTTTCATTGTCAATGGTCTTCTCTAGCTTGTACACCTCCATTGTGTCTAATATTTTCTCTTAACCTGCTAAACTTTCTGATATGAGAACTTAGCTCTGATACCAATTGTTGGAAATGTACTGCAAACTAGGTGACTGAGATTGGCGGGGGGGGGGGGTGGAAAGGGGGGAATCGGGAACCACTTAAACTTATTACACTTGAACCACTTTGTTATATTTTTCTAATATACTTAAGTACATGAAACATTAAAGGATTAAAGGAACAACACCATAACACTATATTTGGTAACCCATGAACCCTCCAAGTAGAAGGTAAAACTAGGGTGGGGATGACACCCATAATGCTTCACTACTACAGTAATAAAGTTGGCCAGTTAAGACTTACAAATGACCACTTCTGGTGATATTACCCTATTAAGAGTAATAAAGACTATTAGTCCACCTTTTGAAAGGATTTATACAATACAATTAAGTATGTACTCTATTAGGAGTTTTTGCAAAGGACTATTAGGTCCACCTGGTTTAAAGATTTGGGACTAATGCACCTGTTAGGATGAATCAGTGGATTAATCTTTGAAATGAAATAGTGATTGCTAATGAAGATCTTTTGAAATAAACTGATCACCTAATTG
Organism: Cupressus sempervirens; assembly: GCA_028749045.1. Classification (NCBI taxonomy): domain Eukaryota; kingdom Viridiplantae; phylum Streptophyta; class Pinopsida; order Cupressales; family Cupressaceae; genus Cupressus; species Cupressus sempervirens. The sequence continues at coordinate 603,680,434 of CM053792.1, forward strand.
TGATAGATGAGGCTCTTACTTTCCTTGTGATGCTTGTAGTCTTCTAGACAATCCACCCTTCCATATTTGCTAATGCTTGAATGATGATAAAATGAATAATACTTCACTTTGGATAAAAAAAAAACCTCATACTTATATCCATCCTAATAGTTGTTACATAGGTCAACTACAACATGAATAGTTCCAAAAATAATCAGTAACTCAGGTCAATGCCATATTCAAGTGATACTGGAAACACTCGATCACCATTGTCTCCTTGGCTAGCTCTGACACTTAGTAGATGCTGGGTGCTTAGTAGGGATAACTTTAAGAAATCCCTCTTGAAAAAATGTCTAAAATGTTGGTGAATCCAACATTTAAGGGGTGAGAAAATTTTAATGTCGAGGGTGATTTTTTCCATGTACAAAAATAAAATATTATATGTTGGCAATTTTTTTCTTTCCCTAACAAAAAATATTTTAAATGTGGCAAATTATTATTTTTTTCGTTCTAACAAATAAATAAATGATGGCTAATTTTTTCCTTGCCAAAGATGAGATCATAATGTCAGAGGTGAATTACTTGTTTTGTAGGAAATGAATAATAATGGTCTTTACTAATCTTTAGTGGTAAACTAAAAAATTGTTTAATCTGAAAGCGAATTTGCATGTGTATTGGCTAGTCATTGTACTGACTATTGCCTAGTCACATCAACTTGTTACTATCTTAGGTCTATTATTAATAATTTTGTTACGTCAGTGTCACCATTACCAAATTGGCTACTATCACTTTTATATCATTAATAAAATATTTTTATCGACCATTAATTAATTAGAGATCAACAATAGAAGTTGTATTTCAGGGCTAGTTGCTTGAAAAGATTTGGAGTTACATGAAATTGTCCGGAATGGAGACACATGAAAAGTTTTGCATGGAAACCATTAAGTGGAGTCTAGTGAACTTCATCAAGATTAAAATCATAAATGTGGTACTAATAGTTAAAATTATTACATTCCATTTACAACCACCTTGGTAGGCACTTTGACTATCTAGCATTAATGTGAGTACATTTCACACACTTGAAAATTAATAGGAATATGAAAAAAGAAAATATGGAAGATCAAAAACACCAAAAAATTTAATACAACTTCCATTAAATAGCCTCTTCAATTCCTCTTTCATTATCATTTCTGAAATTCTTGAATCTCAGGTTAGTTTGCAAAGTTTCTTAGTTTGTAGAGTTTGTAGAATCTTACGGACTAGGGTTGTAATTGTCATGGATATGCCAATTTTCTTGAAATGCACCACAATGGGTCTACAAAAACCCTTTTTGAGCATGATACTTGAGGATGTCCTTACCACTATTTGCAAGGAAGATGCCCAAGGTCCTTTTATCTGCCATGCTTTGTTCATGGTCCTTGACCATGAATTCTTAAGGAACGATAAGAGGTACCGCATGTCGACAGATATTACCTCTCACTTCCTTGTGTTTCTTCTTGACCTTGGAGGAAATCAAGTAGACATTTTGATGCTTTTATTTAATGTTTTTAAGGAAACATTTTTAGGAGATAACATCAAAATTCTTGTATTGGTTGAGCAGGTACCAAGGCCAGGCATTGGCATCCCTTTTGCAGACATAGTAGACAAGTGCAGGGAACAAGGCCTAGGGAGCATTGTACAAAAGCATCCCTTCCTACTCAACATGAATGAATGGCAATTGAATCGCTGTTAGAAGTGGGTACGGATCAGGAGGGATTTTCTATGGAAGGGGTTGTTGTTGGATGACATCAGTGAGGCCGACTTCACATGACTGTACAAGTTTAATGAAATTATCATTTTCAAGAGATTCCTCACAAAGGGGCTTGAAGACCTTTCTAATTGAAGGCTCAAGCCCTCGACCCTTTAGCCTTTTGATGCTCCCTGTTCCCTAGTTCCTTGTTCCCTATTTCCTTGACCCTTGCCCTTTGGGAAAAAAATGTTTTTAAGATATTTGTTTTTCTTTGGATTGGGCCTTGCCCTTTAATGTAAATTGCAAAATAGTAAAATCAGGCTGATTTAATTAGCTATTTTGAATATCTATGCTATGAATCAATAGTATGTACATTGTACACTCTCAAATATTATCAATGAAAATAATAGTTTTTTTCTTCTCAAGTCATTGTTTATGTTAGTCTATGACTCTATTTTTGGCTTCTCAATGCACTATTCCAATGTTAGTCTGTGACTCTATTATTAAAAATTAACTGTTAATAGTTATAAATTTAGAAACAAAAAAGGGTTTCAACAATCACTTTATGGTTTCATAGTTGATTAACGATTTATAGTAAAAAATATTCAATTGAAAATTATCCTGTAAAAAATTGTAATATGTATATGTATGTCCTTTAAATTTTAAAACCTATAAAATTTGACAATATATGAACGTAGGAGCCAGGGCCATGCAAGTTAATAGTTATTCGTTATAAGAGTTTTAACTTTTAACTTTTAATAATTTATTTAAAAATATTAAATAAATAAAAATATAGTTTGTTAAAATTAAACTTATGATACATGTAACATCATGATTCATGAATCCTGAATCCTAAATTGTATAAATAATATCAAAATTTGATTTGAAAATAAAAAGTTCAAATTATAACTTATATATAAATGTTCATATAAAATATTGAATATTAATTTATTTATTCATTACTTCCTATTTTGAAATGTAAATTTATTTAAATATCATCATCATCATAATATTTTTAACTTTTTATCATGTTTTGAATTAAATGAAAAATGCCACGATTATTTAAATTTAAATTAACTTATCACTTATCATTATCAAGCTGAAGCAATTTAGCAAATATTGATTATAATCTAAATTAATTTTAATTAAGTAAAAATGCTACGATTATTAAATCAAGTTATCATTATCAAGCAATTAATAATCGATGAATGATAATTGATTACAATTTACACATTATAATTTTATATTTTTGAAAATTTGATATTTCATTAATTTTACATGTTTAATTTTCTTCATCCAAATCATGGATTTTGGAAAGTGTCAAGAACTTCAAATAATTTGTATGTTTGCAACAGGTTACTGCACTTTGTGATTTAAGTTTTAATTTGCATTGTGTAACAAATTAACAATAAGATAAATTATAATTTAAATAATTAATATTAGTTATGCAAAAGGTTTAATGATTCATGATTTAATAGGACTGTTCAATGAATGACAGATCAACAATTGTGGCTCTATTTTAGGCCAAATTTTAAAAGATTTGAGTTAAATTCTATTTCTACCCAAAATCAAGACATGTGTAGTCGAATATTCTTTCTTTAAGTTATAGTTATGTTTGAGTCCTGACTCCTGACCATTGATCAAATGAAAGATTGACGGCTCGAGATGAATTTTGTGTAAATTTTGGGAATGTTATTGGTGTTGTCAAGAAACATCTAGAATTGTGACACGTGTTTGTGAGAACATTCAACTACCCAAAATTGGGACACGTGTAGTCCAAGATACTCTCTTATAGTTATAACTTATGTTTGAGTCCTGATCATTGATTAAAAGAAAGATTGATGGCTCGAGATGAATTTTGGACCCATTTGGAGAATATTTTCCCATGTGCCTAGATTCATCCAAAATCGTGACACATGTCTGATCATTGCAAAGCTCAATCAAGTGTCACCCATCAAGACTTGGTTAATAATAATTATGTTTAGTCTTTTAAAAAATGTAGTAGCTAATCCCAACTATTAAGTAAAAGATAGATCAATGACCCAAGATGAATTTTGGGTAAATTTTTGGAATGCTATCCCTATTGTCAAGAAACATCCAGAATCGTGGCACATGTCAAGACACATGTCCTTGACAAGTGTCATGATTTTGGATGACTCTTGACAACAATTATAACATTCCACAAATTGACCTAAAAATCATATCGATTATTTTGATTTTTATTATTTAATTTATTTTAAATGAACAAAATTCAAAATTCAAATGTATATCAATGTAATTAAATTTTACTTTTTATTATTATAATTATGTACATTATTTAGTCTTGATGTTGTTTACATGTACATTGTACATAGTATTAGTAAAGTAGTTAAAACTATTAATTACTTAATACTTACATTTTAACTTTTAACTATTAACCTTTTATGTTTTTAGAGTATGAAGTTCAAACTTCTCGAGAGTCCAATACTATAGGGCTTTCAAATTTCAACTTTTCAAAGATTGACTAAATTCCATTTTTTTTCTAAAGACTGAAAGTTTGAGACTTGAGTATCATAGGACAACACCAATTATCCGAGTATCTGCTACCACCAGTATTATTAAATCTTGATTCTCGATTTTGGGTATTTAAATTTTAAATTTTTTTTTTGTAGTGCAATTTGCAGCGATAAAAATCTTGATCCTTATTGTCTTAGGTTTACACTTTACAATTTTTTTAAATAGGGATTGAAGAAGAATTTTGTGTAATAACCAGTAGCATGCATGGGGAAAACAAAGTAAAAAACTTCTAGTATGAGTGCAAGCATAAAGGAAAACAAAGGCATTATAGAACTTAGAAAAATGCTACAAACCCCAAGTTTCACCAATGAATGTCATGATATTTTTGATCCTATTATCCACAAAAGGGGAGAAATTATTACAAATATAACAAAAGTATTGGTATAAATACAAATAAACTAGCTACTTTGGTTAGTGGATTAACAAACCTCACTGTACCATAAGTATTCCCTTGCCTTGAAATTATAATGCTTTGCACTCAGAATTATAATGAAAATAGAAAGACAATTGTAAACACTAGTAAATTTGGACCCAATTTTTGACAAATTTTGGTCAAAATTTTGACCCATGTTGGTTGAAATTTCGACCAAGCAATTTGTTACAATTTTTTTCATGGAAATTTTGACCAAATTACAGGTTGGTGGAAATTTTGACAAACACATTCGTCAAAAAGATCATATTTCTACTGACCATAATCTGTCATTATTGGTTGAAAGTTTGACCAAATGTTGGTCAAAGCTTTCCAAGAATTGGTCAAAATTTCAAATTCTTTGTGGAAAACTTTCAAGAATTGGTCGAGATTTCAACCAATTCTTTGTGGAAAACTTTCAAGAATTGGTTGAAATTTTAACCAATTCTTGGTGGAAAACTTTTAAGAATTGGTGAAAATTTTGACTAATTATGGCCCATCCTATGACCAGGATGCCATGGTCACAACCAAAGGGTTGGTCAAAATTTTGACCAATTCTTGGTGGAACAATTTCAAGAATTGGTCAAATTTTGACCACTTGTGGCCCATCCCACAACCAGGATGCCATGGTTGTAATCAAAGGGTTGGTTTAAATTTTGACCAATTCTTTGTGGAAAACTTTGAAGAATTGGTCAAAATTTTGACCAATTCTGGCCCATCCCACGACCAAGATGCCATGGTCACGACCAAAGGGTTGGTTGAAATTTCAACAAATTATTGGTGGAAAACCTTGATGAGTTGGTCAAAATTCTGACCAAACTAAGTTTTTTTTTAAAAAATATAGTGAGTGAATCCCCCAATGAATGCCTACCTGTGAACTCTCTCTTAGATCATCTTCTTTGATCACTCAACTAGTGCAATTTTAGAAGAGGCTTGGTAGCGGTTGCCATTCTATAGTGTGTTTGTTCAACAATTTTGAAGTTGATCTAATGGTAAGCCCTCATCTAGCATTAGGTGGTTGATTGGCACTCTAACAATTTGTTATGAACATGTCATGGCTAATGGGAGATTTGATAACAAAATTTTCTAGCAACCCTCCAATAGAATTAGCACTGGTGTTCAATAAAGCATCCCAATTGCTATGTAAGGGCTCCCTAAATTTGTCTTTATGCAACTTCATTGGCACAATTTGTAGAATGGTTTGCTAGCGGTTATTGTTCAAACGTGCCATTTTGGTTTCCTAGAAAGTGATTTGAATGGAAAGCCATCGTCTAGCAGTTGGGTTGCTTATCAGGAGTGACGAGGGAGCTTTTGTTATCAAAAGCTCCCCGTGGCCATCAAATAGAGCCATTTCCAAGAATGAGAAAAGGATAAATGTAGTACCGGATTCCAAATGAAATCAATGACATCCGATCCATAAGAGCAAAATGAAGCAGCAACCCGTTTGCTATGCATGACTCCCTAATGATGCTTTTCTTTCTCAATCCATTGGCACAAATTTAGGAGTGTGGTTTGACATCAATTGTTATTATAGTGTTTCTAATTTGGAAAGAAATGCTAAGGGTGAAGCTTGCATCTAGCACTTGGGATGTTTGTGTAAGTGAGTAGGGGAGCTTCTATTGTGCAAGCCTGGTTAGACAAATTAGAGCTCTTGGCACCATCACCAACTATAGATGAATCGTTAAGAGTAGAGTCCAAATCCACAAACCATTAGAGGTGTCAAGTTTGATATTCTCAGGAAGGCCCTTCAAAGAATCAACCACCATAAGGATGTACATGAAGATGTTCCATGAAAACAAGGTTTCAACATAAATGGAATCATTATTGTGACAATCTCTAAAATTGAAACTCTCATTGGATCACTACATCCATAGGTCAGGTGTCTTCATTGGGCTAATATATCTACAAGACATGTGCCTTAATGGGACTATTGTGCTCATAGGTTGTAGGATTTCAATTGATTGCAATAAGAGCTCATCTTGTTGACAAAGGTGCATTAGTATGGTAATAATTTATCATGCTAACATTTAAGAAGTTCATTAAAAGGATTTACCAGAAAGCATTTTCTTCCTATTCATAAATGCTTCCTAATTATTTTCATAAGACATTGTAAATGGCCCTAATAGAACCTTAACTCTTTCCTACTAGAGAAGCATGGAAACAACTTATATGGAATCACATCAACAAAACTTGGAACAAGACTAAATGAAAATTTCCTAAACCAAATATGCCCAACTACTATTAGGTGAATGCTACCAATGAAATCCAAAAAATGTAATAAAATAATAATGATACTATCAACATCTTTTATTTTCCCATACTACCACAGTCCAAATGATTTTTCACCAAGAAAAACTTCTTCAAAAGAATGAGTCCTAGCTGACATTAAAATACTCTCCTCACAAAATTTTATATAACAAAATTTGATCATATTATAAGAAGTTTATAAATTACTATCTAGAATAATGAGAATTGAATTTCATTGTCTTTTTAATAACCTAACAAAATTAAATTCAAAATAATTTGGAGATATACCGGCCAATGACATGTCATCAATAATCTCGAGAGTATTATCCATTTGCTCTGAAATAGAATTTCAATATTCTATCAAAGGCAGTTTAATTACTTTCCTATTTGAAACAAAAGAGGAAAGTTGTGGTAATCCTAAATATAAGATGAATTGTTTGTCTATTTCATTACAAGAGAAGATATCAATACTCAATGATGTAAATATCTGGTACTTGTTTGCTATAACCTTGAATTAAGGGTTGACTATGTTACACTCTAACATCATCGTGTCCCAAATAATCAAAGGTGAATGGGAACTTACCTAATTCTTTTGAACTAAACCATATAGAACATTAGATTTTTTTACAATAGGAATGCAACCATATCCCCTCATTTGTTTAACTATTTTAAAGCCATCTTCATATCTTGAAAGCATTATCCATCTGTGTTATTTTTCTAGCCCATAGGCTAAAGAGAACCTACAATACTTCCCCATCACATGGGGATTCATTGTCCTCCAAATCAACATGTAGATCACTTCCAAACTTTCCCTATTAAGAAGAAGTAAAATGATATTTCAATTAGGATAGACTAATCTTGATCAATATTTCAGTTCAAACATCAAAAGAAAAAAATCTTTGAGCTTTACAACAAGAAACAACCACAAGATAATAAACAAAAAACTACATCCATTTTTAGAAGATTATATTTTCTCAATACACTCAGGACAATATTAAGGATTCACAATATTTAGACTTTTCTACAAAGAAATAATTGACTACTCCTCACTACTACAAACAGGAATAAAAAAATAGAGTTGCACCAAATCTGCCCCTGCATCACATGTAAATTTGAATCTTCCTTAGCCAAAGCCAAATTGTTCAACCAAAATTATGATATAGACCCATACATCAATTTCTTGTTTTGACTTGCACAATGTTCTTCATGCAATCATCATATTCATGATTCTTTGTTTTCTTGTAACATTTAGTACTTATAAGAATGATTGATGACCTACAATTTATCTATCAACAATAAGATAATATAAAAGTTGAAGACTCTTCAAAACCCATGATATTTAATTCAAAGAAGAAATTTACATTTCTAGAAATGAATTGTGTAACTAAGTAGAGACATTTTTCCTAACTGACTACTAGCAACAAGATACTTGTAATGAAAATAACAAATAATGTTCATTATTCCTTCACTTATTGCTCTAATCCTTCTGTGCTCCTCTTTTTTAGAACTTATTATCACTCTTGACATTTATAAAATTCTCTATTCAGCTCTCTTACAACCACCTTCAAAGCCTTTTTTCATTACTATCAAGTTATAGATCTCATCATGCACAATTTTTTAATACCATGAATGTGTGATTACAATGCAATGTAAATTATGATTTTATTTTTACATATACAAAGATTATTCTCTTCTTTAGCATCAATCTATAATCCTCAAAAAGTGAGGTTTTCAAGTACCATACATAACTACTAAAATCAAATAAATTGAGAACAAATCAAACTAGCTTACACACACACACACACACACACACACACACACACACACACACACACACACACACACACACAAGAAATATCCTCTTAAACCAAATTGGTCTAGATACCTTAGGTGCAAGGCAATGAATGGTGGCTTGCCTTTTATTATACCAAGAAGAGTGTGAGACAAACTTTGAATAGGTTCAACAACATTTAATGCCTGGTAATAAGCATGGAAATAGATCTTTTGAATTGAATTAAAATAACTCAAGCAAAAAATGTGGAGAATAGAGCAACTTTATAGGTAGAGGCACCAAGACAACTAATCTACTTTTCAACTGTTCACATCAAAATCGAAATTTGTCTAAATCATGACAATAAAATTGAGAATCAAATTGTAAGAGACTGGTACTAACCATTAAGTGATGCAAACTTGTCCTTAAGGAGGAACAATTAAAAAGATTTAACTAAAGAGCTTAAGCAATTGCTAGACTGATTAAATTGTGGTTAGAATATTACACTAAAAGAGTATAATTTTTTATTATTTAATAGACTTTGATAAGCCATTTGAGCTATCAAGTAAGTTATGCTACCATTGATGGTCCAAATAGAAAATACAAAGGCAAAGCATAGGGAAGCATGTACCACAATTCTTCATTCCTCAGAAATGTATGTATCCAATGCAATATTTCTAGCTCAAAGTATACAAATGAGTAAGTACAACAAGGATCTCATCATTTTTGTGGACAAGTGGGCTAGCAAAAGAGAAATGAAAAGGGCTTCTAGTAATCCCACAACTGTAAACATTTTGGACTAATATATGTATTTTAAAATTATTATAGTCATAGTTGCATAAGATAACAAATTGGGTGTTATTTCTAGAAAGAAGATTTATAGTAGAGCACAACCTAAGAACTATTATAAGTTTGTGATAAAATAAGAAATGATGGTCATTGCTTTGTGTTACATGAAACTGAAGGTTTCTTTTATTATACAAATAAAAACCTCACAACAGTGCTGATACCCAACGTGAGTTGCATGTCTCAACTTCAGTAATTCATGTTGCACACACGAAGTAGTACAATTAAGCTAATGGTATGAGATCTTATTTAAATATCTTAAATTAAAACTTTGAAATAGTTGTATGTCAAAATAAACACAAAAGGAGACTTGTATAGTACTATTTTTTATTGCATCCATGTTATAATATAACCCATAAATATAAGTGAACAAGGGCCATCCTATAGCTAGTCTCTACCAAATGCAAAAATATGCTAACAATAATAATATGCAACAATAGTAGAGAAAAATTTAGCATTGTGGGATCTATATGCTTAGAATGCTATTGACATAATTTTCCATCAATATGGCTTAGTTGTAATTTGCATATATCATGCCAACCCCTAAAAAATTCAGTTAGACAATGCTAAATGTTTGGTTCCTAGTCCAACTTAAATCTATTAAGTGTATGCCCATTGTGCCTTTTGTTAATTGCTATCATAGAACATTACAACATCAAATAAGTTGTTCATGATTACAATTTGATATGCACGAAGAATTTAGTCAGAGAAAAGTTTAGACAATCCACCATGACTTTTAACTTGCCAAATGTTGCCCCACATTCTTCCTTTTTAAATTTTCACTCCTTGGTAATTCATGTTCAACCAACACTGATTGCTTGGTAAGTAAATGTAGGAAAACACTAGTGATGAGTAAAATGATAGTTGTACAAAGTGTTGATAATATAGAATTACTTTAAACTTACCATGAAGGAAAGGAGTCCTGTTAGAATGATGCACCCATGTGTTCATAATAATAAGTTAATAAAAATATTGGCACATAAATGAACTGTGTTTGATTCCCCAAATCAGACACGTACAAAATTCATGTGAATAGAGTATGCACAACAAAATAGAGTATATATGCTCATTAGAGAATGCCCTTTTTTCTACCTAATGCTAGTGCTACCTTTTGAGGGCCATGGACACTATTTCAAAGGCTAATAAATGAGAAAGTCCTTGTGAGTTTGGATTATATAATTTCAGTTTCATAAATGTAATATGACCACATTGTACATCCATGTTTTCTAACAGATGTAGAGTCAGATGTAAGATAATCTTGGCTGCTTCAAATTCTAAGAAATCTAATTTTGTTGTTCTTTATGTCAATTTTCTTGAACAAATTTCTAAAGATAGTTTTGCTAGTGATGTTGAATGACTTGATGCTACTCTATACTTGACTTTACCAAGCAATAACAATAGCTTGATTTTGACATGACTAGTCATTTGAAAGATGGTAGAAACCTGCATAGTCTCTATGCTGCTAAGAAATTAAGAGTAATGTTGTAGATAGTTTAATACTATTCATCAATAGTTTCCTCTTCCAATTTTTTGATGGGGTTCTACTAAGACATATTGAGCCATACAAACCCATTGATCTACTTGGAGATTCCAAGTGAGGACTGGCAACTCTATTTCAGTTACACCTATAATTAATTTGCATATCAAAAGACCTAAAGATGGAAAAAATGAGATAATCTTGATACCAACAATAACAAGTAGAAGCTATAATTCATATAGGGAGAGTGAACAATGTGGAAAGATCAAAATTTTGGTAAGTCATTTAGACCTACCTACCTATCATTGTCGTAAATTAAGTACACCAAATATAAATGCTTTGTTCATTGATGTAAGAAATCCATAAATATACTTTGAAGATTCAAGTGATAACATAATTAAAACATAAAAAATTGCACATGTGTGATTAAAGGATAAAAACTTAATGAAATCATTTCTTCATGTATAAATGATACCTAATATTTTAGTTTATACACAAGTAAAAATATGCCCCAAGGTAGGAATCCCCAGCCTTTCACTTAGAAACATGTACTTATCATAGTTAGTCATGGGACTGTAATCATTTACCAAAAAGTGTCATATCATTGTTAAGACAATCACATTCAAAACTTACATTAAAGATACAGACTAACCTTACGTTAGGTATTAAATACATCTTTTGGTTTCTATTAAAATATACTTGAAATTTGATTTGAAAAGTTTAGAAATATCATCTCAAATTGTGATAGGTAATGACTTACTAGTTAGGATGTGGATTTGATTAATGGAGTACTTTGTAAAGGCTTTGTGATTTTAACAATGTTTATGGAGAAGCCTTAAGATTTTTTCAAAGGATGGAAGGAAAATGATTTACCAAATTAGTGATGTTATGGTGACTGGTCAAAATTAGTTGTAGTGACTATCATAGTTGGACACAAAGGAGGGATCACATTGGGAAAATGGAAATGAGAGCATCCACATGAAAGAGCACCAACACATCCAATTTATCATTCCATTAGTATAGGAAACAAGAGATATCCAAAGCCCATATCACTTGCATAGCCATGACCACTACAACTACTAGGACAAGTTCCCGAAGCAAGTTTGCTTTATATTAGATAATATTATACAAAAAAAAGACATTAAAGAGAGAAATTTATGGGGTAGCCTTATAGGTTTAAGTCTAGAATGGATGAAAGACCCTTTCTTGTAGAAAACATAAAAGAGCATGGTTACTAATGTGTGGCACAGTTGTCACCTTTGTATCCAAGAAATCAATCATACTTTCCATCAATACAATCCCTGTTAAAATTTTAGGAATCGGCACATCGACCATAAAAATCTAAGGATATGTCATGACAAAGTTCATGATAAGGAGGGAAAATCAACTCCCCTAAAAAGAAAATTAAGTGGATTTAGAACAAGGATAAGCTAGTGTCATTCTTTGTGAGAAAAGGATTTCTTTTATTTCAAATATGCAAAAAATTAATTGATAAAAAAAAAAGTAGAATACTTGGACAAACCATGAGAAAGAATCTAAGATATAACATAATTGATAATACCATTGAAGCCAAGAAATTGGATTGGTGCACCATTTTCAAGACAAGCTCTCATTCTCCATCAACAACAATCTGCAAATAGTGCACTTTAGACTTAAAACATAATTATCATTAAAATTTTAATTCAATATTGAGAGCAACATAATCCTTCCTTGCCACAAAACTTCATTGTCCACAATCAATGTATGCTTTATAGTTTCAATGTAGAGAAACATAAGCTCTTGATAAAGGATTAGTGGGAATGGATTAACTAATCATTAATGTTAATTCAAAAAAGCTTCCACCTATGTTTTGTTTTCATTATATTAGTTGCATTTTGTAAGTCCTGAATCTACAAGTGCAGTTGGGTTTATTCAATAGTAAAAATTGCATTAGGTGCGTGACAATGGCTATGTAAATAGGCAATTCTATAGGTAGGTAGTAGTATATAAATTTACAAATCTTATCCATCACTATCCATTCTTTTTAAATGTTCTCACGACAACTTAATTATTTCTTATGTGCTGGCCTTAATACAAGTACCATCTCTCTAGTAAAACATTGACAAAGGCCCAATTATTTTTACTAAACAAAACCTACAAGGTAACTAAAGACATGTCAACTACCATGCAACTTATAACTTACAAGTATTGCATTAAAATAGAGTGAAATTAAAATCAAAAAATTCTAAATAGATGTTTAGTTTGGAAGTTGTGGGGCATTGAAAACATTTCTTTATTTCAGAAAAAAAACTATCCCCAAAATGTTCAAGCATTCAAATCTAACTGATGGGAGACACAAAGAAACTAACCACCAACTGTATTGTCAATGCAACAACTAAGAATTTAATTTAGAAAATAAGATCTTTTATGTAATGCTAAGAGAATTTTATCATATCTTCTTTCTCCACATTGCCAATAATTTAGTATAATTGAAAAAAGATGAATAAACAACATAGTCCCTCATCCTTCATTTTGACAAACCAATACACAAATAATTAAGAACTAAGATCTAAGATTTTGAATGTCTTTGAGAAACAAGTAAACAAAAAAATAAAGTAGGAAATAAGCCAAAGGAATTTTTTTTTTGATTAGATAAATAGGTTTTATAGAGATCCTAAAATCCAATAGTTAAAACATATAAGGCTGATAATAAGCATGAAAGCCCAACCAAAAAAGTATAAGTTCAGAGGCTGATAATAAGCATAAAGCCCAGCCAAAAAGTAAAGTTTTGAGAAAAGACCAGGAAAAAAGATAGTTATTACCATGGCCTAAAGCTAGAACAAAAGCCAAAAGACATAGAAAAATAGAAGAACAAGCGAGAGTTATTCCTCGTTCTTTCACTCTAACTCTTGCATAACCTGAGCAGCCTTGAAGGCCAGTTGATTCTCCTCCGCTTCTAGTTGTTGCGCCCTTTGGTCCCCCTGGTCTTGATCAGGAATGGTGTTGTCCTTTGTAGATTCATCCTCTATTCTAGCTTCTTCCCTATCTTTTCCTTCCTCATCATCCTACATTTCTTTGTCTTTGATCCAGCCTGTAAGAGAGATCATGTTGTTGTTAATGGAGCTTAACAAAGAGAACATTTGATTCACAAGGTTGTGATTGTAGTTCTCTAGGTTGTGTATCCTTCTTTTTGCCAAACTGAACTTGTCAGCCAAATTCGTCCTCCTATTAGCATCCATCCCATTCCTTATTGCCTCAATAAGTCTCACCTATTCTTTGACCTCCTCCAGCTCCTGGAAAAGCCATTTGATTGATCTAAAATTTTCAATCATACTATTACAAGCATTATTCAAGAGGTTTATCCCTAACTCCTTGGCTCTGTCCGAAATAGCCACTATCATCGAGTCAATGAGTTCTTCCAGTCGTGGTTCATCTTGATTTTCCATGAGGATTTTAGGTCAATGAGTTCTTCCAGTCGTGGTTCATCTTGATTTTCCATGAGGATTTGGGGATTCATGGCCTCCCTAAAGATGCCCATCTTCGAAGTCTTGACATTAAATTTTTTCCAAGCTTTACTCCTATCATTGACCTGCACTTCCCTTTCTGCATTCCCTACATTCTCCTCTTTCTGCTCCTTAGGTTGGGCTTGGAGGTGGACAAGAGATAGGGGCAGCACTGACGCCTCCTCAAACTGAGAGCACAGTTCCTCCAAATTCTCCCTCTTGCATTTCTTCCTTCCACTTTCATCCTTAATTTCCTCCTACATCTCCTTAACCACCTCAGACTCTGGCTCCTACTCATCATCACTGTCTCCCTCCTCATCCTTCTCAGGAGGCTTCTACCCATGATCCCTAGGGATTTTTTTGCTAGGGGTTATGGAGAGTATGATTTATTAGCTTGGTGGGTCACTAATTTCCCTGAAGAAGAGATCCCTCCTTCCTCAGAGTTGAGGCTCTGTATATCTTCTGAATTAGAGGAGTAACTAGAACTATTGGACTCCACATTCTCTGCTTGAGGGGGAGAAATGCTTATAGTTTGAGCCTTGAAGTGCTCATGGATAAGCAACAGTAGCCCCTCATGCAGAGTTAGATTTGTGGTGGGCTTCTTTTTGAAGCTGTCCACCGCCTTGCTCATAGAGGTTAACAGATAATATGGATGGAAAATATTAACATTATGTCAGAAATGATTCAATATAACAAAGTGGTGGGTACGAGCTCTATCAAACCTAGGGTCCAACGTAGTGTACTCGATAATAGCTCTTAGAACATATGTCCACCACTTCTTCATGGAGTGGGGGACATAGTAGGTGTTAATCTTTCTTAGTGCCTTTAGTTCCTTCTCACTCTCCACAAAGTCCCTAACCACATTGGCTAAGAGCTTCTTATCCCTGAAAAATTTAAAACCCTTGATAGGGATTTCGGTGATAGTCACAATCACCTCCTCTGTTATCCAGAAGTATACCCCATTCACCTTCACCCTACCATCCTTCCAGGACCCCACCATACTTTTGGTCACCTCCTGATTGAATTCATGCAGCTTCATGATATAATTGGTAACCCCACCCTCTTCTAGCTTTTCCCACACTTTCTCCCTACTTCTCCATTTCTCAAAATCTCCCACCAGCTCCTTTCTACACCTTTCACCTACCATTCTTGCATAGTACACACCCTCTTTATTCATGTGCTCCTCACTTTGTGACTAAAAGGGACCTCCGAGAGTAAGCAATAAATAGAGAAAAATAGCCCTACTATTGTTCCAGAAGCAAGTGCAAAAAACAACCCAAAAAGCATGTCAATTAATCAATAATGAATCAATGTAATTACAATTTCCCATGCTTCCATTTTGAAAAGTACCCTTATTTCTTAAAACCTTCATAATCATAATTATAGCTTGATTTTCTCTGTACTTCCTTGGATCTTGTCCAAGTTGATCAAACTTTTAACATCTGTCGACAAACGAATTTAAGGATGCCAAGTCATTTTTTGGTTTGCACCGACCCCAATGTTCGCAAACCTATCGGCAACTAGGTTTGCCAAAGGAATTTTGTTAAAACAAGGTGTAGGAAACAATTTTATTCCTGAAAATCTGAAAAGAAAACTAAAAATTGTAGAAATTGATGCTTAGTAAGTCATAAGGAAACTCTTAAGTATCATAGATCTTTCCCTCCTCACCTAATAAAGGAAGATATAGAGAAAAATATTTAGTGTGACTGTACACTATAATTCAATTAAATTACCACAGATAAGGAAAGCATGAAAATAAGTCATTGATTGGAAAAGCTAAAAGAGCTTCCTTCACTTTCTAGAAAAATTAAAGAAAATATTTGTCATTACCAATCTCCCTTGGCCATCATTGTGAGGAAGTAGAGCATATGTGATTAAGAACTAGCATTTAACTATTCTTATTGGTAATATCTTAGATATTTAAATGTTGAAAGAAAGATGGGAAAAGGTCAAAAACCACTAAGTAAACAAGGTGGAAATTGAAAACATTTTGAATCCTTGGTCATTCCTTCTACCATGGGAAATTATTCATTCATCTAAATAGAAATTAAGAAATGCATCCAAGGAATTTAAGGTAAGTGGATTGCAATGGATAAGGATCAGGCTGAGGACCCACTGATTGATAGTTCACTTGATTAAATGTTTTGAACAACCTCATAAATGCTAAAAGTATGACTGTGACACACATTCTCATTACCTTGTGATAGACTAGGGAGTAACAACTAAATGTAAATGTCCTTGTAGCATAACAAGTTGCTTAGTTCATAAGAAAACAAAGCACAAATTGATAATATTCAAAATCTGGATTGAGTACCTTCTAGAATGAGATCTACAATAAGTTTAAAATACAAGTCTATTTAAAGTCATAGAATCTGGGAGAGTGAAGTAAAAGTTTGAGGTCCATCTATAGAAAATTTAAATTATTTTCAACTTTCATACACACCTTGAGCAATAAAAAAGCCATCCTATGCCTTAATCATGGAATGAGTCACCTTATTGAGGGAAATTTTCTTGTATAGCACCTACACTAGTAAAATCTTATCCATCACTATCCATTCTTTTTAAATGTTCTCACCATGACCTAATTATTTCCTATGTGCTAGCCCTGATACAAGCACCATCTCTCTAGCAAACTCAATTATCATTGTAAAATATTAATCATACATGAGTTGAACAAAAAATACAAAGAACTTAAGTGTAAAAAATATCCAAAATGTCATTCCAGTGTTTGCACTCATGGTTTCCATGTAACATGACATTATTCGCACTTCAAATTTTGTACTTTGGCTAAAGATTAAATTCATGTCTGTAATAAATCTATTTTTTCCTTACTCTTTGGATTGTAAATGTTTCACAAGTAGATATTTTGTATACATCAAATTGATGATAGGAAAACCTTCTCTTAATTTTACTATTTGCACCATTTGAAAATAAAAGGGACATGTAGAATACTTTCTATCTCAATTTTGGATAAGTGTACAATTCAAGGAATGATTGACTTTGAAATGCTCTAGCGTTTACTTCCTAAGCTCATGGTTTTCAGGTTAACATTGCGTATTGCTACTTTTGTGGACACTCAACCCAAGATTGATCATATCAAGAACTTTAAAATGGTTCAAAGAAATCCATCTTCATTCACACAAGGAAAATATAGAAAATAATGAGTTGAAGTAACAGTAAATTCAGAAGGTTTCATCCTAAGACTCCTCTTCCAGATTCTACCCAAACCCTAGATTCCTTACATTTAGATCGAATGGAGCTATTAGGATTCTAGATTCCTTATATTTAGATCAAATGGAGCTATTAATATTCGAATTAGTCACATAAATAATGAAGTATGTCTCCTATTGCATTTTATGGAATGATTGAGCATAGTAACCAGCATGAAAGAGGGATTCTAGGTAGAAAAAAAAAAGCAAGAATCTGTGACCTTTTGAAAGCAATTGAACTACACACCTCTGATTTTGGAAAACTATTTGATAACATCTTCCACAAGTCTATAAAAACTTTGGATATAACCATGTAGACCTTCTGAAATGCCAAATGCTAGATAATCCATTACAAATACACCATATGCAAACATTGCAAGTTTCTTGGCAATTCCTGCAAGTTGTTCAATTCTTCAAGCATCAATATCATGAACTCCTTAGCATTACATAATCACTAGAATGAGAAAACCTCAACCATAATCTAACCAAAGTTAAATTTTTGTATAATTTATGAGATTTCAAGGAGATTGTTGGTACTAAAAATGTTAATATTAATGAGACAAAGTTGACAATCTATATGATAGAAAATTAACGTGATTAGTTTAATTATCTTTGTAGATGTCTTTTATTGCTGGATGACATATTGGTAAGCCTTCCTTGTAGAAAGGAAAAATAGAAGGAAAAACTATTTACCAGTTAGTGAGAATCTAGTTATCCCAACTAAATGTAGATAACTGGAACAAATAGTGGAAGCTAAATGTCATTTAGAGTTTAAATGACAACTAGGTTATTCCAACTAATTGTAGATAACTCAACAGACAATAAAAAGATGACGATTTCTTAAATGGCCCTACCAAATTGCTATTACATAAAAATTAAAAATTTATATTTATTACTAGTTAAAATTAAAAACCAATGATGAATTATAAGTTTATAAAGAGTATACCTCCTTGGTCTTTACTCCAAACTTCACCATCTGCAAAAAAATGTGTTAAATTATTTATTTAGCTAATAGTGTTGTTATAGAGTATACTAACAATTATCCACAACTTACTATACACAACAAATGCATGCAATTCAAATACCTTGATATTTATTTAAGCTGTTAAATTTACATTCCATCATTTATACATTCAAACTAAATAGGCACTCTCTAGGTGGTAGAAAAATCCTAATGAGCCACTTAGAAAATAATATACTTACAACTAATTACCATTGGTTTTCAAACATCATGTTTGTCTTTTCTAGTGTATCAACTAAAAAATTGGAAAAAAAAAGAGAGAAAGACTTGAGCTTGGTCATTACTACCACAAAAAAATTCATTATTAGTATTTTATTTAAAAGAGGCATCAAGTTTTCATCCATTCATTCATTAGTTGAACAAAACACAACACAAAATAGGTTAAAACTCACATTATACATCAACACACTGACATTCACACATGCCTAGCCAATAGAAAAGGATATAATTAGTCAAACTTATATAAGCTATATAACTTCATGGATTGAAATCTTATGAAACCTTGGTAAATCCCAATGTATCACCATAGAATTTATGCTATAGAGGTTTATCCAAAATAGTTAACCTTCTACACTATTGTATATTGCTATCACAATTTAACTGTGTGGTTTTTGAGTCAAACTCATTGAACCATGTTTCATGAGTAGTGATTCACACATGAATCCATCTCTCATGAGAATAAATGGAATACTTAGCACTCATTGGATCTAGGTGATGCTCACAGAGGTGAAGCACTAGGACTTCTTAATTGGGAGCATTGAGACTTAGATATCACCCAATTGGATATAGGGGTGTCTACTTGATCAGAGGGTTCAAAAATATAATAGATTCAAACTATAAATGCTCCAAAAAAACACACATTTTTCTTGCATTCAAATAAGGAAATTTATTGATGCATCCATGGATTTTATCTCCAAACCATTCAATAGTTCCTATATGGCTCTCTATGTTTCTCATCCCAATGATTCTTCTCCATCAAACTCTTCATGAGATTTTAAATATTCTTTTTTAGGTTGAATGTATGATAAGTATTGGATGCTTGAAAATTTAGTCTTTTGGTAGACCACATCTTTAACATCTATTTCAACTATACCACTAATTGAAAGTTCATCGATATCCTTGAAGGTAAAGGACTCCAAAGGAAAATAAGATATCTTCCTTTCTGTATAAAAAATCACTTGAGCTTACACATTAGTTTGAGGTAGTAGAATCTAGGTACTTAACTCCATGTTGTCAAATATATGGTTAAGTAAGATGAGATAAAAAAATGGCATTCTTCTTGACTATGTAACTATAATGGTATTGAGGGAATTCTTCTTTATAAGAACAACAATCATCTAGAGGATAACAATACACTTTGATGAAAAATTTAATTATACTTACAGACTACCTTCCAGAAATCCCATCTATAATTGAATATGAGAATTAATCCTGAAACTTGTTGAACATTTTTACCAAATACTATTAAACTCGTTGAACTTCTATGTTGGATCTTTCTTGTGTGATTAGAATATATTTTTCCAGTACACTAAGTCATTTCCACATTAGACAAAATGAAACATGAATGCATATTGATTCATCTTAAATTCAATGAGGATCTAAATTTAGACCATCCACACATATTATGACATTTTTCTACTCTTCCAAACATGTAAAAGGTGAATAAACCCCTAAAATGCAATGTGATCTTCATTTTCATTCATTTTATGAACACATTGAATGGGAAATGCAATGAAGAATGGTTTTTTCGAATGAAATTTTAGTTGACTAATAATATAATATCACCTCTTAGAAGGATATTAAAGAGCTAGTAGTGATGGAGCCCTACTTTTTTGCAAAAAATTATGGCCTCCATTTAAGAGATGATGTTGAAGATTTGATGAGCTATATGGCCTCATATAAATCTAGTTTTAAGAACAACATTAGTAAACATTTTGTCACCCAATTATGGGTTAATATGCTCATTATTAAAATTAAAAGCAATTAAAAATATTATGAAATGAAGGCTACCTTTAAACATCGCATACTCACATGCTACTTTCTCTGCTATCATCTTTGAATAGCAATAGCAATTTTGAGAACCAAAAGAGAAAGAGGAGAAATTAGTTTAATAAAGTTGGAATATGGATATAAGTTTACAAATCTTTCCATGGTATACCAATACAAAGTAAATGGGTTACCTTGGTATGGATGTAGTAATGAATTTCTCTCATAGTCCTTATCAACTATGGTTTACAGATCTCTATTAGGGTTGAGGTAAATGGCATCGATGGAGGATGTGAGGTGTTCAAAGAAATTGTCAAATGACTACTAGAAACTAGAAAACTAAGAAGGGCTATGAGTACCTAATTAGAAAATAGCTAAGACCAAAGACAAACATCTATTCGAAATAAGGATTGTTTGTATGGTGGCTTGTGGATTGCAACACCATCTATTGTCATATGAGAGTTATGGTAGGAGAGAAATAGACCCATTTGAAAAAATAAAAGGATAGGATAGAAACAACTTACCTACAAGATGGAGGCTTCCATTATCAAGATTGTGAATAACAAAATATTGAATATGCAAAAAGTGGTAGAAAAGATGACTTACTGGGATGAGAAGATGAGAGGTAGATGGATTGGGTTTAAGATTCCTTGCTATGTTAGTTTGAGCTTCATTTAGTTTTAAGAATACTTTAATATTCTCTACTTAACAAGGCCAACCACGTGAAGGTGGAAGTTCATCTAGCTTCACCCTCTCTCCTTAACATCAATCTAAATTACCCATTATCATCTAATTACATACTTCATTCATTCATTCATCCATTTATGAACTATAACATTCAATCAATACAATCACATAACATTCATTAATATGATATAAAATTCATTAATACATAATACTAATTAAGACTTCATTAACACATAACAATATTCATTAACATGAAATAAAAGTCAATATTAATATGCAACATTCATAGATAATTACTTAAAACAACGTTCTTTCATTATCCAACAAAGTTTATCAAAGATCATTTTTAAAAAATCAGTTCTTTTTTTTTGTTTTTCTTAGCTCTATTAAGAAAAAGGATAATAGGAGCATCAATATCTTCCTCATTCTCCTCTTCCTGTGATTTGACTCCTCCTATTTGGAGGAGCAGGAGGCTGCTGCACTAAAG
Organism: Cupressus sempervirens; assembly: GCA_028749045.1. NCBI lineage: Eukaryota > Viridiplantae > Streptophyta > Pinopsida > Cupressales > Cupressaceae > Cupressus > Cupressus sempervirens. The sequence continues at coordinate 603,702,320 of CM053792.1, forward strand.
GGGGCTCTGTTGCAAGAACAAGTAAATGGGTTAAATTGACATACTCTTTTTGTTTTTTTAACTGTTACTGTAGATGCTTAAAATCGTCCCAAACACTATATTAATTTATTTAATATTTCCTTTGACATTATAATTAATTATTTATTAATTAATTATATTTTTTCATATTCTTCTACTTATTTAATTAAATAGGTTCATTTCCTAATGTATTTAAATTTAATTTAAATACTTCCCCCTAATGTATTACATTTATACATAGTGCTCCATAAATCCCCTTTCTAAATAATTTTAAATTTGTTTAATTCCCTCCATTCCATTAAATTCTTTAATCCTATGATTAAATTAAATCTTATTTAATTAATCCTAATACCATCCTAAAACCTAGTCTACACCCATCACTCTCATCCTTCTAAGCCTACCCACTACTTAATCCCACTTTATTATCCTAAACACCTTTCTAATCACCTTTTAGCTCCCAAGTGTTTGTTCACACATGTGTGAGAAGCTCATGATCCAATAATGCTTCCACTTTATTTACATCTCTTACACCTTTGTCTGCCACTCCTTCCCCCAAGGTTGTTCACACATGTGTGAGCAAACCTTAAGCCTCTCAATCATAAAGGCTAGTTTTGGCTTTTGCATGGCTTTGTCCTTTAATCCATGTGTCTTCCTTGTGGAACCTATGTGGATGCCACATAGATGCCACCTCCCAAAGCCCTCTCTCAAACCTATAAATAAAGCCCTTGTCTCAAACATTTTTCATCTCCCTTATTTGCATTATTATCATGCTAGTTTAGCTTTTGAGTTTTCTGGATATTTTATGCTTAGAGCTAACCTTTGGTAGTTGTTTATGTAATGCCCCGCCAAGGGACCCAAAAGAATTAACCTAAATTTCTACTAAGTTTTCCAAAAAAAATTATTATTATTTTGAAACATGAATGATAACATCATACACCTCAAATACATAGTAGCGGAAGCAACAACATACATTCAACTAAAGCATACATAACAGGTTACATTCTTTAAGAATCCCTAGACATTGAGTCACATTTAACCTAATTAATACTAAGTCTAACAACTACCACATCCTCATGAAAGAATAGTTAAAAAGTCTAATGTCCATAATACACATTTGTTCTAAATGCATCTTGGTAAATCAATTCAGAATGCTCAATCATCTACTATACATGTCACATGGTATGAATGACTCAAAAGGATATAAAAATGCAAGGATAATGATTCATCAACCTTATTAAATCCATGATACAAGTTCATTCAAGTAAATGAAACTATTAACATACATGATATATCCATTCATCACTAAGGATATAACAATCATCGTAAAAGATAACATCCATCATAAAACCCAATTAATATAAGTGTGTGGTTCCTCCCAACCGTCAATAGCATCATTAGACCATCGTGGGCCCTAGCCATCCCTCTGTGCATAACATCCCAAGTCACCAAAGAGATCATCGATATTATAATAGTAGGAATGTCACTCCTGCAGAAAGAGATCTAACATGCTACAACATATACATAAAAAATTTAATCATGCAAAATAAAGCATAAGATGAGTAAATATCATCATCTATGAAAGTAAATAACCACCATAAGAACATGCAACAATAAGTACACCACCAGAAGTACACACAAACTCTATAGAGGAGACTTAGGTTACATTCTAGGGAGTGTCATCACATGGCTGCTTGAGTTACCCTAGATTGGTCTCTCAATGGACCCTCGACCCTCAAGTGTTGAGTTACCCTGGACTGGTTACTCTGAACCCCAGACCCTCAACATGGCACATGTGGAACCAAAAAGCCCTCTCATGAAGATGAGGCAATCATCCCATTCCCATCCTCAGTCTATACAAGCACTCAAGGTATGGGCAGGTCAAATATCCCTAACTTATCTTTTTAGTGTGTTTCCCCAAAATTATTAATTACTAGATTATCACTTATTACATAACTTGCAATAGGATACCCTGGTACTGACCACTTTGGGCCTTGGACCCCTACTGCAAGCCACTCCTAAAGACATGTACCTAGAAATCCTCTCTTAGGAACATAATACATAGTTGTGTCCCATACCACAACCTTCACAACAATCAAACTTGGTTCCTTAGCAAGCAACCTAAAAACAAGCTAGTATTTCTACCCAAGTAAACATAAATGCTCTACAAGGTAAACCTCACAACTATAATTTCCCATACGAGTCACAAGACATATCATGACTTCCAACCCCATAAAAAATATAAAAGATATCCCACAAAACCTCTGGTGTATGCTCATGAAACCAAAGAATCATATAAAAGCACCTCAGTCCTATATAAGCGACAGGTAAGCATCAAAAGATAACCCTAATTTCATAATAGTTCTTTATGAACAACTGAAAGGCAGTAAATGATAATCCAAAATATCCATCGACTCTTAGTAAGCATTCAGAAAGTATCTCAAAATAATACTAATCAAGGATTCCAACAAGATCAATTCAAACATGTCACAATATGACATCACCAAGAACGAATCATTCAAAGTGCCTCAAGGAACTGGAAACTAATAACAATCAATAATCAATGTTACTATTAATTAAATAAAACTCTATTGACTTCAAGAAGCATCTCCCATTATTCAAATTCTTGGAATAGGACTTATAATTTTTCAATTGAATAGTTTACAATTCATTAACCTCGATACTATCAATGATCGTTTTAGTTAAAACCCATTGCATATCTTACTTTTCAATTAGATTTAGTTAATTATGTAATTAATTAACAATTACATGACTATATAATTCCACTTAACAACTAACAATCCACTATATTCTGATGCATTAATACCAAAATGACATAGAGAGAACTATTGTTTAATTTACTAAAATAATGACTCAATGTCATTATCCAATGATTAGTTCAACCATTTCATCCCATACAACCCGATATGGTTTAATCCAAAATTATTGTATTAATTAAATTAATATAATTTATCAATCCTTACTCTTCAACTGTTCTATTATTACAAATAATTCCACAACTTATTAATAACAAAAATCAGGATTGTGAATAACTAAATGAATCCCCAATAAAATAATTGTATTACTACTAAGTCAAACAATAAAAGATAAATGTCCTATTTAGCTATTGCTTATAATAAATTGAATTAATTTAAAATAAACAAGAACTATCAATATACCACTTAAATATTTATTACAAATTTATTTTAATAAAAGAATAACAACTTTTATTAAACTTTACTAATAAAGTAAATTATAATAAGCACTATTAAAAACTTAAATTAAATTAAATTTTAATTAACATAACAACACTATTTATAGGTCAACTTCCACATGATGTGGGTCTGCCTTAAAACTAAATCACATTGGTGCTGTGCTATGAATAGATGCCACAGTCCGATATAGTAGGTAACGTGACTTGATTTCGCATTGTGTAATGGGGATACCACTCTGTATGGAGACTATGTCTCTAAGGCCTGATAAAAGATATGTGAAAGTTTCTAGAGAACAATCACAATGGAATAAAGATGGATTCCAAGAATAGAACCCTTCTATGTGCGTCCATTCTAAGGAGAAAGCTGCTAAGTGTAGACATAAGGATGCTAAAACTAATGTATGACTCTAACCACTACACAAAGACTATATTGGCAGTCCATATGGAGGAGAATCGAAGGTTGGATGAAACATATCTCACATAGCAAGACGTTTCTGGACATTGGCTGCATCTTTGTCACATAATTATGAGTAGCCTAAGAATGTCTTCTTATAACTTTGATATCATGATTATAATCATAAGCATTCTGGTCTAAGTGATAGTGCCATCTCTGAAACTGGATCAAAACACAAATGGCACAAAAACAAGCTACTGAGTCGAACATCATATGACGTGGTCAGTCAGATCTCAGATATTTGATGTGCTCTCAACTAATTAGCATAATGACATACTTAAGATAGACATTTGAAACTCACCACCTACAGATAGATCTAATCAAAATAAATCTACAAGGAGATACAATCAGTCTGAGGTAAATAGCCACTAATTTTCAAAGTCAAATTGAGGGTTTACTCATTCATTGTTACTTGGATTGGAACCCATCCTTTCACTCTTGATGTTGTTGGTTCAATAATATCATTGATTCATACACATAAAAAGTATCGTTATTGCTCTTATAGCTGCCGACAGTTCCTATTGGACATTTTGGGAAGATATCCAGTTCATGTGTCATTTGTGGATGTCTATGAATGGATGAGCTTAGAGAATACGAAGGTAGCAGTAAATTCCTTTTCATCATTTGAAAAGTTCTATATGGATCATCCAAGAAAAAGTATGTATTTTCAAAATAGCATGAGCATAAAAAGAAGGATTTTTGAAGGAAGATAGTATTGGATTTCATACCTGGAGTGGCTTTCAAGAGAAATTTGGAATCAATCTTATGAATGGCTTGTGCACTGACTGAGTGTATCCCTTGAGCAATGAGATACTCTAAATCTTCCTTCAACCGATCCCCCCCTTCCTCCTCTAACATTTGCAGCTCCTTCAAGAACTGAACCGACCCCCCCTAGCTACTAGGAGTACTTGTAGAAGCATTTGAGGATGTCCATATAGACTAGGAGAGCCTCTATATAAAGGCCTCTAAGACGCATCTAGAATGTGTCTAGAAAGAACTAAGAGATAAGCATGACAACTAAGCACATATCTTCCATGATAAGAAGGTAAACATGATGAGGTGTTTAGAATGTTGTAGACACCATGTGCTCAATTAGTACACTAACTCCTATGTTGTAGACAACACGTGCATCAAGGAGGTATGCATACTTCTAGGTGAATAATTATTAAAATTATTCACATTACTTTATTTAATATTCACCTGACCCTTTTAAATTAATTTATTATATATATTTTTAAAAATCTTATGCACTTATCATGCAATCGTGACATTTCAATAAATTAATTTACTTTATAAATTTATTTTTGAAACTTAATTTAATAAAATATTTATTAACTTAAATAATAACATTATCTAACATTTATTTAAAAATGAACACTAAACATATTATTATTAAGTTAAATAAACATTATCACGTTCCAACTTTGAACTTATAATTTTCATCTCCAATTTAATTCTTTTATTTAATTAATTTCCCAATTAGTTAAATAAAAATAATAATAAAATTTCATATTAATTTTCCTTTTAATTAAGTCATTAATTAAATATTTTAATTAGACCTAATTAATAGAAAATACACCAAGGACGCACAAAGTAAAATACGGAGATCCATCATAGCAAAATGCAAACCAGGGTAGGCACTACAGTTTGCATTGTTTTACTTTCTAAACTTTGTATTAGTTTCATGGTAGTATGATATTGCTAGGTTTATTTCTTCATTGCATTCCATTCACATTCACATCTTAGAATCCTTTGAGGATAGGCTCTCTCATAGCCATTTATTGAAGGCATTCTCCATTCATTTAGTTTAGATTCACTCATTTCATTTTTCATATCATTTATCAGTCAAGGGATTCAATTGTTGTGTTTGGGGAGAGCACATCCACATCCCTCCAATCTAAAGCACACCAACAAGGCCTCTTATGGGCACCCTTGTTGAGCTACTTTGAGGTTGCATTAGTTGTTAAACTCAAGATTATTTTAGTTGTATTCTAACTTGTTTCTAAACTTTCATATGCACATGTTACAACTAACATTTTCTTATTTATGCACGCTCTCGACAAATTAGGTTTTTGTGTATACAATTTGGCACACCCGATGGGATCCACGTCCCTTTTCCATATTCAAAATCAATCATAAAACTTGGAGTTTTCTTTAGAAACTATGCACAGTCATCACTGTTAGGACGCAATGTCATTTGCAAAGATACTTCATCATCTCCATAGATCCACGTCCCCATGGTTTGTCATCTCTACCTATAACTTTTTCAAAACCACTTCATTTTGCAAACCAAAACTATTTTGTTGTCTCCATTCTATTTTCTCTGCTTTGTAATTTATATTGTTGTCTGCAATATTTTGCTTGATTTTTCATCTGTGTTGTGGGTGGTTGAAAAGTAGTGATATTTGCAATCTGTCATTTGTGATATTCACCTAGTTCTATCATCTGTAAGCCATAGAATGTTGTTTCCATTGGCTGTACTTTATCATCTGTGTTGTATGCCATTAAAGTCAATTATATCAATAGCTTATCGTCTGCGTTGTTCTGGCATCTTTGAAGTTTAGTTTCTGTGACCCTACTCTATCATCTGTAACTGTCAACATGTCAATAGAATCAAATTAATTTAACCACACTTCTTAGTTTTCTGTCAACTACAATTTCTAGTGTCTGAGAAGTTCTGTCATCTGCACATGGTGTCTACCATCTCCACTTTTTTGACTGATTAACTCATAATTTTTAACACTTAATTCATTGATTAGTTGATTTGTAGGGATTTCTAATTAAGATTTTATTGCAGGAGACAAACTTTTAGAAATTTGTAGTGATTTTAATTACTTTAAGACTTTATAGTGATCTTAATCACTTGTGGAATTTATAGTGATTTTGATCACTTGTGAAATTTAAAGGATGAATGAAGTTGTATGAATTAATAATTTTCCTTAGAATGCATGTTGCAATTAATATCTAAAGTTCAAACACAATCTTGAATGTATTAAGGTAAAAAATTACACACTGTTGAATGATCTAAGAAAATTTACACACATTTCATTGGAAAGAATGATGCTCAAACAAACTCTTGAATACCTTAATGAATGAACAAATTTTAATTGGAATGCATTTGTAGACTAATCAAACCCAATCTTGAGTGCCTTAAGGAAATCAACATGTTTTTCATTGGAATGAATGTTTAGATAGCAAATACACTCTTGAATGCCTAAGGTCAATGAAGCTTTCTATGAAATATTTGGGTTTGGTGCTTAAAATGAATTCACTCAATCTTGAATGACTTAAAGGAATTGGTTTTATTTTTAGCAATTTTCTTATGTTGAAGATGATCAATTTACTTTTGTTGATGAATCCTCACTTTTCATTATGTGGACGATGTTGTCAAGTTGGAAAGAATAATGCATGCTTAAACAAGAGTGTTTTCAAGAGTAGACTACAAAACTTAAAGCTCGATTGGGAAAGAACAAGTGTCTTTTAAACCCCAAGGCCACTTACATATTCTATCCTCTCGCGCCTTTAGGTGATCTTGAGTGCACAAGAAATAAGTAGTCTTGTTTATATTTTTTAGGAGTCCTACTTGGGGATTTCATCACCCCTTGGGACGACCTCAACTCTAGCATTTTGGTGGAGTATAAATATTGGGAGGTGAATCAAAAGACACCTCTCTTGGATGAATTTTTTTTCACTCTTGGCTAAGCCCCAAAGAACTTAATACCTTTGGGAAGTGAAGATGGAGATTTGGGTTACTATCTCCCCCCAGTTATGTGGCAATATTTTCTTTCATCTACATATTTGGGCCTCATGTACCTTGCATATATCAAGGACACCCTTTAGATAATCTTTGTACATCCTAGTGGTAGCCTTATTAGGATTGTTGATGTGTTCAACATGCTTGATTGTTTATGTTGGAATCTAATTGAAAAGATCATTATTGAAGAAGAGAGATTGTTTGCAAAGAGGGAGATTGTTGATAAAGAATGTTTTCAATCATTGTTTTGTCACTAATGTCAAACTTGATATTTTTTGGAATGACAATTGCTTATAACATTCAAGTACTATTACTTATTTGATTGATGAAGAGGGTTTAATCAATAAGTTGTAATAAAAATACCTAAGGGAAAGGTTGAGTTATGGTTTTGTAATTAAGTACAAGGATCAATTAAGACAATGGTAAAATAATGTATTGATAGTATACTTGAAGATACAAATGTAGGCTACACTTAGAAACTCTGGAAGAATAAGTTGTAACAAAGCTATCTACAAATCTTGACTAAGTTCATTAGTGGGTGCCAAGAAAGCTAGTTCATGCTAAGCAGATTATAAGTACTAAGAAAATGCAAAATCTAGTGTGTGCCGAGTGAAATAGGAGCTGACAAAGCTCAGGTGCCAAACATGTTATAGGTGTCGAGCATCAATAAATTTAGTTGATGCCAAGTGAATCCACAGTAGGTGCCAAGCATTAGTAAAAATGTAGTAGGTGCCGAGTAACACAGTGTGTGCCAAGAATCATAATTTCAATTGTGTCGAGCTGCTCAATTATTTGAAAAATCAAAGATTTTCTAGATTTGAGCTGACAAGTTTGTTACCTTGAATTTTGTGAACTAGATGGAGGAAAAGGATGATGAACTGATGGCACAAAATTTTAGATAAATCATTTTTTTAAAGTGAATTCAGGAGGATTCTTCATGATGTTTCTAGAAGGAACAAGATATGGGATAGATTCATTGAATCCTACCTAACCCATTCAAACTAAAAGAAAGAGCGGGAAGATTCGAGCAGGAAAAGTATTTTAGACTTCTATTTAAGGAGTCATAGGTCATGAAGCTAGAGCTACTGAGTTTCCAATTTGTTGAAGTGGTTGGTAGGATGAAAAGGTGAAGGTATCAAAAGAGAGGAAGGAACAAAGCACAAAGACTCTGTTTTGATAAGTGGCCATATAGAAGATTGCACTGGTACATCAAGCATGAAGACTCAAGGAGACAAATTTTGAAAGGAGGACAAGTTGTCAGAGCTACAAAGACTAAAAGCTAGACAAAATTTGAGAGCTAAATTGAGATATAAAATCTACAAGTTAAGTTGTGAGTTGTATTATATCAAAAGCCCTTGTTGTTACTCTCTAATGATTGTATTAGCTAGGGTAAAATCCTAGGGACTTAGGTTGGTTTAATAGTAATTTGTAAATCTTTTAATAGGGTGGCATTCCAAGTGAATTTTCTAAAAGTCCTCTAACTAGGCCCACTTCTAATAGGGTGATTAAATCCTTTAACGAGGTCACATTTAACAACGTGTTGTAGCCTTTAATAGGGTAGGCCTTTCATAGGGCATCACTTTAGAAGAGTGAGAATTGAGTAGCATATTACTGGTGGTTTTTCCCAAATTGGGTTTCCACATAAATCACTATTTTATGTGTTTATTCTTCATGTGTTATTCTTACATGTTGATTTTATAGTAACTTGCTAAGTAGGAAAGTTTAAGCTTGGATGGCTGAATAGTTTAATGGGCTCACTTTACTTGGTGAAAAAAAGTTTTATTAGGACATTTGGACCTAGAATAACTAATTCACCCCCCCTCTCAGTTATTCTAAAGAATTTCTAACAATTGGTATTCGAGCCATTTGTTAATCTGGTTTAAAGGTACTAGAAGCAGGAAGATCAAGATGTCTAAGAGAGAAGTTCCCAAGCTTAATAGAGATAACTTCATTGCATGGAAAAAGTTAATGAAGCTACACCTTAGATCAATAAGTGACCATGCAAAAACCTTAATTGAAGTAGAACATGTTGATCCAACTATACCCACTATAGAAGATATGAAGAAAAAGAAGGAGCACAATCAGACAATGTTAGAGATTGCCTCTGCCCTCAATTATGTTGAATTTGATGACAAGGGATGTGATTCTACATTCAAGATGTGGAAAGCCTTAACTAATATTTATGGAGGAGATCATAATGTTCAAAGAGAAAAAAGACAAAGCCTCAAAGGAAAGTTTGATGACATGAAAATGGAGGAAGGTGAGAACGCTGCTCAATATGGCTCTAGAATGAAAGTAGTAAGTGTAATAAGAAGTTTGGGTGGTCATTTAGATGATGAAAGTATTAATAGAAAATTCTTAAGAAACTTTCTCCCCATCTATGCTATTAGAGTTTTAGCCATACAAGAATTAAGATGTGTACCAGGAAACCAACTAACACTTGAAGGTATAGTGGGAAGCCTCACTGCATTTGAGTTATCCAACTTTGATAACTACAAACCTGAGAATCTTGAATCTACTTTCAAGGCCAAGCTATCAATGAAACATACTAAGGAGGTGAAACCAAAGAAGAAGAAAAAAAGGTAAACTATGCATCCAATGACAACAACACAGATGAAGAAGATGTGGAACAATTGGAAGCACTACTGGCCAGAAGATTTCATAGAGGCAAAGGTAAATTTAAAGGTAAACTGCCTATTATTTGTATTAATTGTAATGAAGTAGGACATATAGCTACAAGATACACACGAAAAAAAATCATAGAGAAGGCAACAAGAACAAGAATAGAAGAGAAGATGATAGTAGAGATTACAAAGACAAAGGTAAAAAATGCTACATTTTAGAAGAAGATTCTGCTATAAATAATGATGAGGTAGTCTATGTAGCCATGAAGGATGAGTTAGATGAAGATGAGGAAACAACACTGGTAACCTATGTGAACAAGAATGAAAAATGGATCATAGATAGTAGATGCTCACATCACATGACAGGAGACAAAAGTAAGTTTATTACCTTTACTCAGTATGATGAAAATAGTGTTAGATTTGAAAATGATGCTCCATGTCTAATCAAAGGAAAAGGTTCCATTAAGCTTACAGAGAAAATTTCATGTGATAATTCATACTATGTTGAAGGATTAAACTACAATCTACTAAGTGTGTCATAGTTAAGCAATGTAGGTTACAAAGTAGAATTTGGAAACAAAACTGCCAAAATCTATGATACTGATGGAAATCTGATAGGAAAAGGAGAACAAACTAGGAGTAATCTGTTTTACCTAGATATGGAAGATGCATCCTATTTTATTGTTATATTTGATGATGTGTGGCTATGGCATAAAAGGTTATGTCATGTAAACTTTGATAATCTAATTAGCTTCAGCAAAATGAAGAAAGTCAGAGGTTTGCCTAAACTAGAGAAGCCTAACAATACAATGTGTAAACAATGTCAACTAGGAAAGATGACCAAGTCAAGTTTCAAGAGCAAAATCTACACTTCAAAAGAAATATTAGAGCTAGTGCATACTGATTTATGTGGCCCAATAGAAGTGAAAAGCTACAAAGGAGACATATATATAATGTTTTTTGTTGATGACTACCATTTTTTAAAGCAAAAATTTGATGCATTTCAAATGTTTAAGTGGTATTTGGCCAGGGTTAAGAAGGAAATAGGAAAGAGTCTAAAGTGCCTAAGATTAGATAGAGGAGGAGAGTTCACATCAAAAGAATTTGAGACATTTTGCAATGACAAAGGAATCAAGAGACAAACATTAGCACCTAGAACTCCACTACAGAATGGCATCGCAAAAAGAAGGAATAGATTAGTGATAGACTATGCCAAAACATTAATGATAGAGAAAAATGTTGCTCTAAAGTACTAGAGAGAAGCTATAAGTATAGTTGTCTACACCCTAAATCAAGTACAAGTCAAGAAAGGTACAAATGCAACACCATTTGAATTATGGTATGGTCACTCACCCAATGTAAAACATTTCAAAGCATTTGGTTGTAGATGCTATATTATTAAATATACTAGAAATGGAAAGTTTGATTCAAAGAGTGATGAAGGCACATTCCTTGGGTACTCCACTAGAAGTAAAGCATATAAGTGTTTGAATACTAACACTAACAAGATTGTGGAGAGTGCAAATGTAAATTTTTATGAGCATGCAGAAATTCAAAGTGATGAAACCAAGAAACCAGAGGAGTAAAGATCCTTTGTATACTTCTATGAAGGAATTCCTAATAAAGAAGAAGCTGCCAATCAAGTTGGGAATCAACAACAAGTTTTAGTTTCAGCTGAATCACAACCAGTGAATGTCAAGTTGCATTCAGAAGTTGTGTTATAGAATGAAGATAATGCACATTCTAATTCTGAAATCAATACAATAAAAGAGATGGTGAAATACCAGTAAGAGATATGCATAGTGACTTTGAAGCTGAAAGATCAAACTTGGAAATGAGGAAAGAACCAAGGTTATCCAAGTATGTGAGAAGACATCACCCTGTAGAACAAATCATTAGTGAAAAGGAAGCTAGACCAATGAAAAGGAATAGATTAAGGAATGAATCATGTCTACTGAGCAAGATTGAATCCAGAATAGTGAAAGATGCACTGCAAGATTATAACTGGCATAAAGCTATGGAAGAAGAGATAAATCAGATAGAGAAAAATAAAATTTGGACCTTAGTTCCTAGACCAACTAATAAGAATGTGATTGGTACAAAATGGGTATTTAGGAACAAGCTAGATGAGAATGGTGACATAACAAGAAATAAGGCTAGATCAGTTTGCAAAGGTTATGCACAAGAAGAAGGATTGGATTATGGGGAAACATTTGCCCTTGTTGCAAGGATGGAAGGAGTAAGAACTCTACTTGCATATGGTAGTTACAAAGGTTTTAAAGTCTACCAAATGGATGTAAAGTCTACTTATCTAAATGACATACTAGAAGAGGAAATCTACATAGAAAAACCTGAGGGATTTGTTGATGACAAGAACAAAGATATGATTTGTAAGCTACACAAAGCACTCTATGGTTTGAAACAAGTTCCTAGAGCATGGTATGAGAGACTTCACAAATATCTCGTAAAGACAAGATTTAAAAGAATAGATGACAACAACAAACTATATATCAAGGCATTACAAGGTAAAGACATTTTGATATTTGAAATCTTTGTTGATGATCTAATATTCGGGGGAAAAGATGCCCTATGCAATGATTTTTTTGATCAAATGAAACATGATTTTGAGATGTCAATGTTTGGAGAAATAAAATTCTTTGTTGGATTGCAAGTACATCAACTGAAACATGGCATATTTGTGAGCCAATCAAAATGTATCAAGGAGATACTCAAGACGTTTGGCTTAGAAGATTCAAAATCAATCAGTACACCAATGGTAATAGGACATAAGTTATCCAAGAATGATGGGTCAACTAAAGTAAATTAGACAATATACATAGCAATGATTGGAAAGTTATAGTATGTTGTGCATAGTAGACCAGACATTGCATTAACTATTGGAATGGTGGCAAGATTTTATGCAAACCCAAGAGAAAATCATCTTATGGTAGTAAAAAGAATATTGAGGTACCTAAAAGGAATAGATGATTTTGGCTTATATTACAAGAAGACTAAAAATTTTGAGTTGAAAGCTTACACTAATGTAGATTGGGGAGGAAATATTGATGATAGAAAAAGCACTAGTGGAGGAGCACTTTTCTTGGGCAAAAGACTGGTCACTTAGACTAGCAAAAAGTAAAGTAGTATCTCACAGTCCACAGCTGAAGCTGAGTATGTTGTTGCTGCTATCAACTACACCAATATTGTATGGATCAAGTACCTATTGCAAGTTATGAAGGAAGAGGTAACTGAACTTGTGATACTCTACTATGATAACACAAATGCCATCAATATATCAAAGAATCCTATGATGCATGCCAAAACAAAGTACATTGCAATTAAGTATCACTATGTAAGAGAATTGGCGGAAGATAAGCGAGGATGGAATATGTTAGTTTAAAGGAACAAATTGCTAACATCTTCACAAAAGCACTACCTAAAGATGTATTTGAGTATCTTAGAGGTAAGTTAGGGGTGATACCCCTAACCAAGGCTATTTGAACAATAACAAGACTACCCTGCATCAAATGAGTTGATTGTTAAAAATTTATAAATTGATACAGAGGATACTTACTTTAGGTTTTTGCCTGAAGTAATCAAAGTACTGAAATTTCAAACAAGTCACAAGCAAGGTGATGGAGGGAGAAAATGGATTTCTTGCAAATGCTACACTTGTATGATAAGATGCTGAAATAATGTCTTTGGTATTGTTGTCAAATAGGGAGAAATATCAAAAATTGATCAAATCTATAGAATCAAATTGACAAAGAGAGAACTAGCTATACTAATCAAAAGAAAGAGATGATACCAAAATAGTAGAAACTAATCAATGCATGCAAAGGAAGAAATGATGTGTAGAAAAAGAAATAGTAGTTAAGAGGTAAAGAAAAATTGATCAAAAAGGGAGTCATACAAAAATTGGTTAGATATGTAGAGGGAGAAAATTTTAAAAGGAAAATAGCAAAAAACAAGAAAAGAAATAGCAGCTCAGAGGGAGAAAACAGTGCAGACAAGAATCAATTAGAGAGAGAGTAGAACAACAAGAAAAGAAAATATATTAGAAAAAAGGGAGATGTGCAAGCTAATGAAAATAGCAATGGTAACAAATTTCTTTTTGGCATTTGATTTACTATTTTAACCTAGTTAGCATTTTGGTAACTTGGTTGATCAGTTTGGCTTGCCATCAATACCAAAGAGGGAGATTGTTGGAATTTGATTGAAAAGGTCACTATTGAAGAAGAGAGATTGTTTACAAAGAGGGAGATTGTTGATGAAGAATGTTTTTAATCATTTTTTTTCACTGATGTCAAACTTGCTATTTTTTGGAATGACAATTGCTTATAAGATCCAAGTACTATCACTTAGTTGATTAATGAAGAGGATTTAATCAATAAGATGTAATAAAAGTACCTAAGGGAAAGGTTGAGTTATGGTTTTGTAAAAAAGTACAATGATCAGTTAAGACAATGGTAAAATGATATATTGACAGTATACTTGAAGATACAGATGTTGGCTACACTTAGAAACTCTAGAAGAATAAGTTGTAACAAAGCTGTCTGTAGAGCTTGACTAAGTTCATTAGTGGGTGTCGAGCAAGCTAGTTCGTGCTGAGAAGATTATAAGTGCTAAGAAAATACAAAATCTAGTCTATGTCGAGTGAAATAGAAGGAGCTAAGCAAGCTTAGGTGCTAAGCATCAGTAAATTTAGTTGATTTCAACTGAATCTACAATAGGTGTTGAGCATTAGTAAAAATGTAGTAGGTGCCGAGTAACATAGTGTGTGCTGAGCATCAAAATTTTAATTGTGCCAAGCTACTACATTATTTGAAAAATCAAAGATTCGCCAGATCTGAGCTGACAAGTTTGTTACCTTGATTTTGTGAACTGGTGGCACATAATTTTAGATAAACCATTTGTTAGTGAATTCAAGAGGATTCTTCATGATGTTTCTAGAAGGAACAAGATATGGGGTAGATTCATTGAATCCTACCTAATCCATTTAAACTAAAAGAAAGAGTGGGAAGATTCAAGTGGGAAAAGTATTCTAGACTTCTATTTAAGGAGTCATAGGTCAAGAAGCTAGAGTTACTAAGTTGCCAAGTTGTTGAAGTGGTTGGTAGGATGTCAAGGTGAAGGTATCGAGAGGAATGAAGGAACAGAGCATAGAGACTCTACTTTGATAAGTGGCCATATAGGAGATTACACTAGTACATCGAGCATGGAGACTTAAGGAGACAAATCTTGAAAGGAGGACAAGCTATCAGAGTAGTAGAGACTAAAAGCCAAGAAAAATTTGAGAGCTAAACTAAGATCTAAAATTTGCAAGTTAAGTTGTGAGTTGTATCAGATTGAAAGCCTTTATTGTTACTCTAACAATTGCTAGGGGAAAATCCTATTGACTTAGGTTGGCTTAACAACCATTTGTAAATCCTTTAATAGGGTGGCATTCAAAGTGAATGTTCTAAAATTCCTCTAACTAGGCCCACTTCTAACAGGGTGGTTAAATCTTTTAATGAGGTCACATTTAACCGTGTCTTGTAGCCTTTAATAGGGTAGGCCTTTCACAGGGCATCACTTCGAAAGAGTGAGAATTGAGTAGCATGTTACTGGGTTTTTTTCAAAATTAGGATTCCATATAAATCACTATGTTATGTGTTGATTCTTCATGTGTTATTCTTGCATGTTGATTTTATAGTAACTTGTTAAGTAGGAAAGTTTAAGCTAGGATGGATGAATAGTTTAATGGGCTCACTTTACTTGGTGAAAAAAAGTTTTATTATGACATTTGGACCCTGAATAACTGATTCACCCTTGCTCTTAGTTATTCTAAAGCATTTCTAACAATTTAAATATCCAAAACCAATACCAAACATCAAACAAGTTAAAAAATGAGTGAAATGGTGAGCTAAACATTCAATGAGAAAAATGGTTGTAAGTGGGTCCTCTTGCCCTACAATTAATTTCATATTTGGTCTAGCATTTGGATTCCATTGGGTCTTTTAGTCACAAGTTTTTTTGCAAAATTTTTGTGCTTGAAATTGGGTTTGTTTTGTTCCTGCCATGACCGACAAAGTCAAACCTAAGAAGGTGAAATTATCCAAACCATTTGCTTACAAGGAAGTGAAAAACCTAGCACATAGTGATAAAAAATTCTGATATGCTATCAAAGACATCAAGAAAGAGGAAGCTAAACAATGGTAAACTTTGAAATTGGTTTTCTTTCCCTGGAGTAAACCCGAGATTTTTTCCCAGTGAGAGAAGATTGAGTTATTTGCATAGTGACCATATCACCCTCATTTTTTCCACATCAACCCATTTTTGAAATTTCTAATCTTCCATGTGCAAAATTTCCTCTAGAGAGCTTGGTCATTTGAATCTTAATCTTTTATCCTAGGAAGATCTTACTCGCAAAACTTTTGAGATTGTAACACTAGACCTATCCATAAGAAAACATCTATCATAGTTACACTCACTCATTTGGAATCACAAGTCCATCTCCAAATAATGGGTAATAAATTCAGTGTCATATCTTTCCTAAAGATCACTTCTCCATCTTTGGTAGGAGAAAAATACTTTTATCCTATATCACACTTGGTTTGCCAAATCATCAAAGTCTTTTGTTTACATTTAGGTTGTTGGCCCTCTTTATAATATAAGGTTTAGTCACTCTCTCACACTTTCTTCCCTTTCTTCCACAATCTTCCACCCGTTGGTTTGGTCACAATTGTATGGTACATACACAATCTGATAGATTCACATTTAATGCTATGTCTCTTTTGTTGGAATCATTAAGACAACAAGAGATGGAGAATCCTTTTCTTCCATGATCAACCTTATTGGGGAGCACATTTCCCCCTAGTATGAACTTTGGTATGCCTAGCTCAATACCCACACAAGAACTAGAGAATCCTTTTTACAACACAACTCTAGGAAGTAATTCACATGATGACGAAGAAGTATACCAAGATGAAGATCCTATTAAAAACAACAATATCCCTAGTGATGTTCAAACATTTCTTGCAGATCCATACAACTTGGAAATGTTGGAAAAATCCATTAGGGCAAACAAGATAGAGATCTTCCTAAACCTGGTTAAAGATGGTGTTAATATCCCTATAGGTTTTGATGAGAGCACTTTATTTAGACAAATTACCAAGGATGGTGCTCCCGTGTTGACAACTTCACACATAGCCCAAACATCTAACAAGGGCAAAGAACCTATGGTGAGAACTAGTTCCATACCTACATCAAGTGTTTCAATAAAACCTATGTTCCAATTAAGTGTGGAACATATTCAATAAATCATTAGGACTATGCCCAACACTACTATGCATGCTAGCATGCCACAGTCAACCTTGACAGGTCCAACTATAGGATGCTTAAACATTGGGCAAGTATCTACACAATAGATCATGATTCCAACACAACTGATATATTCCTCTTATTTACAAATGCCAACAAGTATGATGAAAACATTTATCACAATTCCAATGACTACATATCGATACATTGGTTAAAGTGGAGCACTTCCACTACCTCATAATACATTTGGGACTCCATAAAACTTGGGAGGTGGGTTTATCAATTCCCAAAAATCACAAATGCAACCAAACCAAGATCTAGCCTAGCAATTGCATGAACTTTGAAATTTGGTCCATACCATGAGCAACAAAGGGTTGAAGGATTTCTCTTTTGAGGAAATTTGCCCCTTTCCATTTGAAAAATCCATTAACATGATACCGTTTCCACCAAACTTTGAGATTCCTAAATTTGACAAATACACAAGAGAAAAATGTCCTATCACACATCCCAAGAAATTTTCTATCTTATGTCAAGAATTAGCCTATATTGAGGATTATCTTAAGAGGCTCTTCACACGAAGTCTTGGAGGCCCCACACTTGAGTGGCTAATGAACTTACCCAACGGTTCCATTACTTCCTTCAATGATTTGACAGGGAAATTTGTAGCACAATACTCTTATAATATTGAACATTATGCCTCATTGAGTGATTTATGCAACATGAAACAACGAAATGGTGAAACATTTGCCAACTTTCTACAATGGTGGAGGCATCTTGCTAATCACATGCCATACAAAATTGAGGATTCTCACGTTGTGGATATATTTATCAAAAAATTGATACTAGAGATGTCTTTTCCACATGAAGATGGCTAGTTCTGAAGACTCTGCCACCTTAGTCAAAAAAGAAAAGAACATTGAAAATGGACTCCTAGACAAGGGTTCCATTAAAACATTATAGCTCTTCATCCTCAAACAATGATATGAACAACAATAGTAAACCCAAATTTTGGTCTAAAAATAAAGGTGTTACTCATGATGGTGTCACTGATGTCAAATGTGTACAAAACCTCCAAGGTGGAAACAACAACAACAATAACTATTGTAACCGAAACAACAAAAATTCAAACCATGACAATTATAATCAAAACGAAAATCAAAACAACCAACAATCTTGTAATCAAATGCAATTTTTTCTTGCAACAACAACAATACCAACAATAATTACAATCATGACTATGATTGAAATAGGAAGTTCACTAACTTTTGTGAACCCTTGGATGCCATATTCCAAAAACTAGTGGATCACAATTTGATGGTGTTTTCCAATGCATGACTGTTTGATGAAAATCAACCCAAATCAAAATGGTATAGGGAAAATGAATATTGAAAATACCATTGAATCAAAGGACATGACACAAACAAGTGTATGAAACTCAAGGTCTTCATTCAAAATCTTGTCGATGATGGAGAAATTGAGGTAGAAGGGGGACCACCCTCTAAAAATGCTAAACTAAAGATATTTCAAAAGCCATTTCCTGACCATAATAATGACAATAACAATAATGGAAACAACAATATGAATTGTTGGAATTATAGATGGAGTAATTGAGAGGGGGGGTGAATCAGTTACCACAAAAACAAATCCACAGATCCCTTAGATGTCTTAAAACTTAGTTACTACTGTCACTCGGTAGCCACACAAAAATTTTTGTAGCTTGGTAGATGTATGTTAACTTATTAAGAATTCACAAAGATTTAACATGCATGCATAAAAGAAATAACATCAACACAAGAGACACCAGATTTAACGTGGAAACCCAATATGGGAAAAACCACCAAGTAACTAGCTACCAAATTTCACTCTTCTGAAGTGGGCCTTGTTAGGAGCCAACCCTGTTAAAGGTTACAAAATGCACTATTAGGTGTGACCTTGGTAGAGCATTTAATCACCCTACTAGGAGTGGCCTTGCTAGAGGACTTTTAGAACAATTCAATAGAACTATCCACCTTGTTAGAGGATTTACAAAATGGCTATTAAATCAACTCTATTAAGAGATTTTGAAATTACTACTACAATGGTGAGGAAGTAACAATAAGTGACCTAAATGAGATGCAACTGATCTTTGCTATTACAGATCTCTATTCTACTTCACTAGATCCTCTCTGATCAAATACAACTTTGTTGCTCCTTAAGGATATCTAATCCTTCTTCAAAATTTGCTCACACTTCCTCTTCACACAATCAAATCATTTGCATGCTTGCTCATTGCAATTTAGATTTCACAACTAGGCCTTTTATTTATACCTTACAAATTATCCAGTCGGCTCATTTACAAGTTACAATTACCAATAATCATTACATTAGTCGGATACAAACTTTACATGAAACAATTAAACTTTATTTCTCAAAACAATGAAATCCTTCATTGGCCAACCTTGCTCTAGAAATGATTTCTAATGTTAACCAAGTGAAGCTTGATAAACACTACTCCAAAAATGATTTCCGGTGTTAACCAAGTGAAACTTGGTAAACACTGCAAACTTTACAAAATTTTTTGGAGATCGAGTGAACTCAGTAAACACTAACTTTCCCTCGTTGACCTTGTGATTTCAATAGAAATTGATTTCTACCATAGAAGCCTTCGATGCCTGAGTGAGCTTAGTAGAAACTATCTTCATAGTGTAACTGCTAGAAATGCTTGATAGACTTTGTAATTCACTTTGCTTACCATCTAAGCTCGGTAGACTCTATCTTTTTCTTTACTAACCAACTGAACTTGGTAGACTCTATCTGATAACTCATATGACATTTGTGTAACATCAAAGACAACACACAATTGAAAAATTGTTTACAACAATCTCCCTCTTTGGCATTGATGGCAACACAACATGTCATAGTAGAATGAAATTTGAGAACAAATCTTTTTTTGATAGAACATTTCTCCCTCTTAGATTTTATTCCACAATCTTCACAAATATAGTAATCTCCCTCTATGAAGGAATTACATAGCTTCACAAACAAATTCAAATTTTAGAAAGCTTATGATAGCTTACTCTCCCTCTTTGACAACACATGCCTAAGAAAACAAAAACCAAATGAGTAGCAATGTAGCTTAAGTACTGATTCATATGCAATGTTCTCATGATTATGTTGTATCAACTAATAGATCTTATTGATGCATCACTAAAACTTCATTTTAGTGAGCTTCAAATAGGGAAATGAACCCTAACTTACCTCTTAGAGACAAGAATGCATCCTTAGGCAAAGGCTTGGTGAATATGTTAACAATTTGTTCCTTTGTATGGACATATTCCAATCTGATCTCCTTATCTTGCACCAATTCTTTGACAAAGTGATACTTAATTGCAATGTGCTTGGTTTTTGAATGCATCATTGGATTTTTAGATATGTTGATTGCACTTGTATTATCACAAAACATAACAATAGGTTCTTTGATTTCCTCCTTCATGCCTTCCAATAACTGTTTGATCCAAACAATATTAGAACAATTTACTATTGCTACAACATACTCTGCTTCTGTTGTGGATTGGGATGTGCAATTTTTCTTTTTACTTCTCTAAGAAACCAACCTCTTTCCAAGAAAGAATGCACCTCCACTTGTATTTTTTCTATCATCAATGTTTCCTTCCCAATCTGCATCAATAAACACTTTCAAATATAAATTACCTCCAAATTTGTACCATAATCCATAATCTTCAGTTCCTTTCAGGTATCTCATGATTCTTTTGATTTCCATCATGTGATTTTCTCTTGGTTTTGCTAGAAATCTTGCTACAATACCAACTACAAGAGCAATATCTGGCCTTCTATGAACTACATACTACAACTTTCCAATCATTGATCTATATAATGTCTAATCTACCTCTTTTGATTCATCATCCTTGGAAAGCTTTAGACCAGTGCATGTAGGAGTCCCAAATAGTTTGTAATCCTCCATACCAAACTTTTTCAATATCTCCTTGATGTATTTTGACTGAGTAATGTAGATGCCATTCTTACTCTGTTGAATTTGAAGACCAGAAAAAAAATTGATCTCACCAAACATAGACATCTCAAATTCCTTATTCATTTGCTCAGAAAAATCTTTGCAAAGATCATCATTTCCTATGAACAAAGTGTCACCCACAAATAATTTTGCCAAAACAATCTTGTTATCTGGTCCTTCCATGATATACAAGCTACTATTATCATTAATTCTAAAAACCAATCTGAATAAGATAGTTATGCAATCTTCCATACAATGCTCTAGGGGCTTGTTTCAGACCATACAATGCTTTGTGTAATTTGCAGACCATGTCCTTCTTGTTTGGATCAGCAAAACCTTTAGGATGCTCAATGTAGACCTGTTCATCAAGAATACCATTGATAAATGCTGATTTGACATCCATCTAATATACCTTAAATCCTTTGTATGAAACATATGCAAGTAGGGTCCTAACACCTTCTAATCTTGCAATAAGAGCAAAAGTATTTCCATAGTCTATTCCTTCTTCTTGAGACTATCCTTTACATACTAGTCTAGCTTTGTTCCTTGACACCTTACCATCTTCATTTAACTTATTTTTGAATACCCACTTAGTTCCAATCACATTTTTATCTTTAAGCCTAGGTACAAGAGTCCATGTTTTGTTTTTCTCTATTTTCTCTATCTCTTCATTCATAGCCTCAATCCAACTTTCATTTGCTAATTCATCTTTGACATTTCTAGATTCAAAATTAGTAAGTAAAAAATTACCTTTTAGCTTACTTCTTGTCATATTACCTTCAGATTTGTCTCCAATAATCTGATCTGGTGCATGATGTCTCCTAACATACTTGGCCAAAACAAGTTCCTTGCCTTTTGAACAATTTGCATTGTCATCCTCTTGCATTTCAACTTCAGGTTTTGGTTGTTCTATTTACTACTCATGTCCTTCAGACTTGGTAGGCATTGGCTTGGTAGCATCTAAATGTGACTCGAGTTCTTGTAGCTCGGTTTGAACTTCTTGCAACTTGGTTACTAAAGACTTGGGAGTAGAAGATTTTTGATTGATAGATGTATCTAGCACTATATCAGGTTCAATAAAAACAAATCTCTTGTAATCTTTTGGTTCCTTTTTTCTTTCTTCTTCAGTCCTTTCTCTAAACTCATCAACTTTCACATGTGCACTTTCTATGACTTTGTGAGTAGGAAAATTCAAACATCTATATGCTTTACTCTTGCAAGTGTTAACCTCATAATGGTTTTTGATAATTGAGTGCCAATACACTTAACCACTTTCTATATTGGAGCCGAGTACACCATTTATGCTGAGCCACAACATGAGCCAAGTCAAGAAAGACTTTAGGTGCCGAGCATGATACAAGTGCCAAGAGATATTTAAGTGCTAAGTCACAGATGATGTCAAACAATATAGAAATCCAACAGGAGCTGAGTAAGCCAGTTTGTTATTAGTGCTGAGCATCTAAAATCAGCAAGTGCCGAGTAACACAGAATGTACATATGAGTTTGTAACTTCATTGATTCATATGTAAACCATTTTCATGGCTGACATATGATGAATCTTGAAGGATTAAATGATAAGATTGAATATTTTGTATTTCCTATGCAATTTACATGCAGGCAATTAGAAAAATGGAGAAGGCATGCAACCAATAAGAAAAGTGCAAGGAATGAGCAAGAAGCAAAGATTCAATATGGATCATAGATCCATACCTGACCCTAAGTCTTCAAATGTCTTTATAAGAAAGACAAAATCTCATTAGAAATGTGAAGTGGATGTACAAGGGTATGGAAGGAACACTATTTCAGAGAAAAGAGTATCAGATTTCAGAGGACCAAGATTAGAGAAAGACGATCAAGTGCCTGTATTTAGTAAATGAAGGATTGCAAGCTATCAGGTTTATTGTACCTAATACTCTCTAGCAATTTTATTAGAATGAAAAACCCTATGGTGATAGGTTAGCTTAACAACTATTTTGTAGATCCTTTAAATAGGTGATTAAATCCTTTAACAGGGTGATACTTCATGTAAAGTGTTTGTAAATCCTTTAACCAGGTCACTATTGATACAGTGTAAAGCCTTTAATAGGGTAGACCATTAGAAGTGGTTAAATATTATTACTGTAGTGATTTTGTGGGTATCATCCCCACCCAGTTTTACCTTCTTATTCCTGGAGGGTTTTTGGGTTACCAAAATCTTAAGTGTTATGTGGTGATGTTTATGTGTTTTTCATAACTATCTGATATGTTCATATGCATACAATCTAATTTCAATTAAAAAGTTTTAATGGTTAAAATACAGTACTTCTGATTCACCAACCCCCCCCCCCCCCCCCTCAGAAGCATTCTTCCTATTTGAATATTCCAACAATTGGTATCAGAGCAAGGTTCTCACAAGAAGAAGTCTTCAAACTTGGAAAGATTATTGACAATCAAGTGATTGATGTGCAACTGGCTCTACACAAAGTAGAGGAAGCAAGGGAGGAATTGAGAAAATCCTTGAAGAAAAGGAAGGATATAGCCATAGCTGAAAATGATATAAACTATAAGGAGATTGATACCACAAAAATGTGTGCCAATGGAGACACCGAAGAGTTTGATGCAGCAATAGCAGAACTGATGGAGAAAAATAAAGTTCAAGCAGAAGAGATAAGATCTCTCAAGATGGAACATGAATCACAGGCCATAATGTTATGTGAAATCACTGAACAAAAGAAAAGAGCAGTTGAGGACAAAGTCATGATGGAAA
This sequence comes from Cupressus sempervirens, assembly GCA_028749045.1. NCBI lineage: Eukaryota > Viridiplantae > Streptophyta > Pinopsida > Cupressales > Cupressaceae > Cupressus > Cupressus sempervirens. The sequence goes on from CM053792.1 coordinate 603,726,438, forward strand.
ATGACAAAAGAAATCTTGCAAATAGACTTGAAGAAAAATGTATTGAATTAACAAGGATCTCAAACATGTAGATGGATACACTTGCCCAAATGATGAACCTTCATCATGAACTCAATATGAAAGATATTGAGATCTCTACTTTGAAGATGCAGAATGAACAACTGAAGAATAAATTAAATAGAGAAAAAGAGGTAGCAGAGAATCTCAACAAGTCAAGTGAAGCCATCAAGTATTTTGAACAGTTGCTAAAATTCTCAAAATCCACCCATGATACATCAGGACTTGGATACAACAGCACTGAAGTTGGAGAATCATCAAAGAGTGTTGAGCAAAGAAGTGAAAAAGGTAAGGATTCTAAACCCACTTGTCATTATTGTAATAAAAAGGGACATACTGCTAATATTTGTAGGAATAGGAGATTCAATCAGACAAATACACCCAAGAGCAAGAGTTACTATCACAAGTGCAACATGCAAGGACATATAACACAAGATTGCAGATCCAATTCCACAAGGACTCAAAGATTTGATGGACATTGTCATAATTGCAAGAAGTATGGACATAAAGCATTTGAATGCAGATCAAAGTCTATGTGGACATCAAATCAACCAGCAAAATCAAAAGGAAATGAAAGTCACTATCATTGGGATTACAACACCAGGTATAGCTGTCATTATTGTCAAGAATATGGACATACACCCCAGAATTGCATAAGAACACATTTCAAGGGAAACTATAAAAGATGGTTGAGCTAAACTACATGTTTCAGTTGTCTGAAAATTGGGCATACCAACAAAAACTGTCCTACAAAGTCAAAAGCACCCAAGACTGAAGAAAATAAGGGCAAAGAAAAGATTGATGTCAAAAAGATAAGGAGGCAAATGAATAAGACTTGGAAAAAAAAAGATGATTGCAACACATCAAGTGGAGGGATCACTTCACACAATGGGTCAAGTGATCACACTTCATCAAACTAAGCATGAGAAGTATATGGGACTGATATACAAAGTTATATCATACATCAATCCCAAGACAAAGAAGCAATGCAAAGTATAAATCCACATGAAACAAGATGTCAAGACAAAATCTAAATGATGTTGCTGAGCTATCTTTGGATGCTGAACTAAACTCCAACACATGCCAAGCTCCTAACAGTGATCGAGTTGATAACTGATGCCAAGTTGGTTAACTCCAATACAAGCTGAGTAAAGTGAAAGTGTAGTACAAGCCAAGTAATGTTAAAATCCATCAGAAACTAAATTGGCAATTAAGCATTTAATGCGATGAAAATAGGGTATATTATCGCAATTCTAATCAGTTTTCCTCATCGCGATCAAGAAGAAAAGAAGAGAAAGAGAGCAGAGCGACTTCATAGTAGAGAATCCAGCATTTCAAGTAGATTGTAACATCTCTCAATGCATTTTCATCAATCTTGAGGTATTTTCATTTGTCCCGAGCTACGCAGTTTCATATTTCATAAAAAAAGAAGAAACCCTAGTTTGCATAAATGGCATCAAGTTCTAAGAAAATTGAGGAGAAAGAGTCGTTTGAAGTTTAGTTAGTGTCAAATGATGTCAAGAAACCTAAGTTTCGTTCCATCCCTAAAGTTGCATACAAAAATGACCCAGCCGGAGCTCTCTCCCAAATACCCCCAAAAGTTGTAATGGTTCAAAATGTGAGACGATGCTACAATTGTAAGATATGAGCCCTAGGAGATATGGAGATAAGGAAAGCCTATGAAAAATTGTGCGTAGATGGAGTCTTAAAAGATGAATTCAAAATTGTTGAAAGGAAGGGTTTGACCCAAGTTTTGAGCTTTCCCACCGTATTCAAGACAATGGGTTAAACTTGTGTTAAGCAGAATTCATGGTGGAAGTCTTTGGTTGGAAGATATTCCCATAAAATTAACCAAAGGAATCATACATAGGGTAACTGGATACCCTACCCTAGATCGTTTCAAAACCTTGAGAAGTGAATCGAAGGAGGTTATTTAAAAGAATACTGGTGCTCAGTGGAATAAAAGAGGAATGACAATCCACACCATCCAGGATCCTCTAGTTGAGTTTGTTGTTAGAGTCATAGCCCATAAGTTCTATCAATCTAGTAGACTCAATAGTGTGCCATGTATTGCAGTAGATGTAGGTTACAAATTAGTGAAAAAGGATCATACTTATGATCTTGTAGAACTACAACTACAACAGATTACTAAAAACCTAGCTGCCATAAGAAGGACAAAGGGTGCTCAATGCAAATTTGGAGCAATTCTAGTTTGTATATTCTTTTATGTTCAGAATGAGTTTCCCTGTTTCGACAAAGTTACATGGAGGAATGATAGAACTATCATTGCCCAAATCAATAAATATATAGAACAAATGGGAGAAAATTTTGATACACTAATGACAAGTTATTTTTAGGATTTCAAGAAATCCATGAAGCAAAGATCAAGAATACCAGTTTTCTTAGTGGAAAAACATACTAATGATCTGTGCTTCTTAGTTGACATTGATTTTACCTATATTCAAGCAATAATTCCAAGGGTGAGATGGCTAAAGCCATTTGGATATGAAATCAATATAGATGAAGCTTCTGCAGCAATAACTGCATTATTGGTAGAAGAGACAGATAAAAGTGCTCCACACTTTGGAACTTATGATGTGGTAAGATCAAAGATAAATATGGAGCTAAAGATGGCCTCAACATTAAAGAAGAAAGAAAAATTTTTGAAGAAGATTAAAAAGAAAGTTGGTGAATAAATTGAGGTTGAAGTAGAAGAAGATGAGGATGACAATGATGATGATGAAGACGAGAAAGAACAAGGCCCAATGGAATTAACCCAAGGCCTAGGTGAAGACAAGGAGGAAGGTGCAGAGGAAGAAGAAGCCAAGGAAGCACCAACTAAAGCTGAGTCAAAGAAAAGGAAGGCAACAGAACAACCTCTAGCTCAGCAAAAACCAAAGAAATCTGCTATGCCATCACCTCAAAAGCCAACGACCTGAGCTGCAACAAGGGCCTCCACTAAAAAGGCTACAGAGGAAGCTACAAAGAAGAAACCAATCAAGGAAACATAGGAAGAGCTGAGGAAAAGAAGAAGATATGTGGCTCAACCTGATACTGATGAAGAAGATCAATCTGAAAAGGTAAGCCATTTTTTCAGTTGATACTTTATGTAAAAAGATTGGAAATGGTGATTTAAGCAACTTAAATAAAGTTGATTTCAATAAGTTTACTAAAGAAGAACAAAATAGGATAGAGGAAACAGTTTATGGAATGATGGCACAGTTCAAGTACACTCCTCTTGAACTAGATGGACAATTGCCAAAAGAACTGTCTAAAATTGTAGAAGATAGATGGCATTTTTGTTTGAAAATGGAGAAGGAGATGAGGGAATCAACCCTAGCAAGTGTATTTCTTGATTTGACTAAGGAACAAATAAAGAAAGTAGTCAAAAAGCATAATACTAGGTTTACACCTAAGTACAGGGCATTCTTTATTCTCCAAAACAAGATGGAAGAAATTGTTCAAAGAACAATGAAATCATGGAAAAACTTGTACAAAAAGATTGAAGATTTTCTTGAACAAGAATACAAGGAAGAAGCAGTTGCTCCACCAAAAGAGAGAAGAAAAAGGAGAGAAGAGAAGACAGTAGTAGACAAGGGGGAAGAAGAAAAGAAAGAAGAAGAAAAGGGAGAAGAAGAAAAGAGGAAAATAAGAAAAGAAAGGAGAAGAAGAAGAGAAGAAGGAAGAAGAAAAGAAAGATGGAGAGGTGGAAGAGACACAAGAACAAGATGTAATGGCAATAGCTGAGCAAGAGCAACAACCAGAATAGAGTGTGCAAGACACATAATTGCCACCCTCTAGCCCTCCTCATGTACCCATCACACCTGCAGAAACTATAATTATAAAAGATGTTCCTGACACTTCTGGTTAGAACATCAATCCATTAACTGCAGAAGACCTCACAAGAATCCTTGACCAATCTACACAGCAAGCAAGATTGTGTATAGATCTAGTATTGGTTAGTATGGATGAGCTTCAAAAACTAGTAGAAAGCATAGTTAGAGAAAAGGTGAATCCACAAGAACCACCTTCCATCATCTCTACAACTACTAGTGGTCAACCTCAAATGCCTACAGTTATTTCATTAGGCATAGTTGACACCTCAATACAGAAGCCGAGTGCGGCTGTAGAAAAAGAAACAGAACAAACAGGACAGACTATTACATCTGATCCTACAGCACAAACACAAGGTGCACTTCCTAAGATTACCATAATTGATCAAGGAAGTAGACAGCAGGAGGAGAAAACAAAGGAAACCCCTAAAGAGAAAGAGGCAATACAAACATTGATAAATTTGCCTACCTCGGGAACTCCTTCACAACAGCCATTGCAAATATCTGCACCAGGATCCAGTACTACAAAAGTTGCAAGGGTACTTCACTATGGAGACCCAAAATTAGATGAGGAGATAGTCATACTAGGATATGACTCAAAAATAATAACCATTGATCAAATCAATGAGGTGCAAGAAGCACTGAATAGGAGAAAGAGACAAGAGATACTCAAGAGGGAGTATAAACAAAAGCAAACACTACATGAGATTAAGGACATCTTTATGGATGCCTTCAGTTTTCAGTCACCAGATGAGTCAAGGCATATCATAGAGCAATTATCAGATATTGTTGACCAGGTGACAAATGAAGACTAAGAGAAAAATGCAAAACTTATAGAATGGTCTGAAAGAAAATTCCAGGGAAAAGTAAATGAGCAAGTATCAAGTCAAATTGCACTCTCCCAGGTTGAATTGGCAAAGCTAATAGACAAAGTGAAAAAGGTACTTGAGAATATATTCTCATTGTACAAAAAGTTGTGTGACTTTTCATACTTCACACAAGAGACAAGCCAAAAGATGAGAGAAATTTAAATATTTCAAGCATGCAGCTACCAAACGATCCAACTCAAAGTGAGAAGCATTTTGCTCAATCGCTTCACACTCAGAAAGAAATAGTTGTATTATCAATAGATGAGGCCAATATTAAGGAAAAACTGATACAGCTTCAGTCCTCCATTACCCCTCACTTGGAAATACTCCATAAGGAACAAGTCTATGCAGAAATTGTTCTCAAGAAAGATCCCAATCTTTCTACTTTAGATGGACTTATTCATCTTGCTACAGAGATTGCCATCCAGTACAAGTCACAAGAAATTTCTTTGAACAATTGGGATGCAGCTCTTAGGATGATTATGGAGGTTAACATCACATTTTTGGTGAAATATGGTCTTAACCCTTAAAATCCTTTGGCATAAGTGTAAAAAAGGGTGAGATATATATCTTATTAACAAAGGGGGAGATATTATAAGATGAATGAGAGAATGGGGGAAATAACACCAAGGAAACCAAGGGGAACATGATATACAGATAATGGTACAAACAACCAACTCAGGGGGAGTTACAATAATTTTGAGGTATATATATTGTAAGTTACACAAATTTTGATTAAAAGTTTTTAAAACCTCTATATATACCAAGCAGATTAATTAATGTACTCATAAGATCAGTTAAGTGTTTTTGTCACTCATGTCAAAGAGGGAGATTGTTAACCTCAGAATGGTTTTTGACAATTGAGTGCCAATACACTTAACCACTTTCTATATTGGAGCCGAGTACACCATGTATGTTGAGCCACAACATGAGTTGAGTCAGGAAAGACTTCAGGTGCTGAGTGAAGATCAGGTGCCGAGTAAAGTTCAAGTGCCGAGTGCTGAGAGATATTTAAGTTCTAAGTCACAGATAATGCCAAGCAATATAAAAATGCAACAAGAGTCGAGTAAGCCAATTTTTTATTAGTGCCAAGCATCTAAAATCAACAAGTGCCAAGTAACACATAATGCACATATGAGTTTGTAACTTCATTGATTCATATGTAAACCATTTTCATGGTTGACATATGATGAATCTTGAAGGATTAAATGATAAGATCAAATATTTTGTATTTTCTTTGCAATTTACATGCAGCCAATTAGAAAAATGGAGAAGGCATGCAACCAATAAGAAAAGTGCAAGGAATGAGCGGGAAGCAAAGATTCAATATGAATCATAGATCCATACCTAACCCTAAGTCTTCGAATGTCTTTATAAGGAAGACAAAATCTCATTAGAAATGAGAAGTGGATGTACCAGGGTATGGAAGGAACACTATTTAAGAGAAAAGAGTATCAGATCTCATAGGATCAAGATTAGAGAAAGTAGATCAAGTGCCTGTATTCAGCAAATTGCAAGCTATCAGGTTTATTGTAATTAATACTCTCTAGCAATTGTATTAGAATGAAAAACCCTATGGTGATAGGTTAGCTTAATAGCTATTTTGTAGATCCTTTAAATAGGTGATTAAATCCTTTAATAGGGTGACACTTCATGTAAAGTGTTTGTAAATCCTTTAACCAGGTCACTATTAATATAGTGTAAAGCCTTTAATAGGGCAGACCATCAAAAGTGGTTAAATATTATTACTGCAATGATTTTGTGGGTATCATCCCAACTCCAGTTTTACCTTCTTATTCCTGGAGGGTTTCTGGGTTACCAAAATCTTAAGTGTTATGTGGTGATGCTTATGTGTTTTTCATAACTATCTAATATGTTCATATGCATGCAATCTACTTTCAGTTAAAAAGTTTTAATGGTTAAAATATAGTACTTCTGATTCACCCCCCCACTTGCCCCCCCCCCCCCCTCTCAGAAGCATTCTTCCTATTTGAATATTCCAACAACAAGAATATCCCAAAAATATTCCTTCATCATCTTTCACATCAAATTTACCTTTTCTAAATACTTTCAAAATGTAATATTTGCTTCCAAATACTTTTAGGTAACTTACATTGGGTTTATAACCATACCATAACTCATAGGGGGTTTTGAATGAGTCCTTCTTTAGCTATACTCAGTTCAAGGTATGAACTAAAGTTCTGATAGCTTCCTTCTAGTATTTGATAGAAATGTTCTTTTCAATCATTAAAATTCTTGCATAATCCATGATAGATCTATTCCTCCTTTCAGCTATTCCATTTTGCTATGGAGTTCCAAGTGCTGATACTTGTCTTTTGATTCCTCTTTCAATGCAAAAGTTATTGAACTCGTGGGAGATGAATTCACCACCTCTATCTGACCTCAAGCATTTTAGTATTTTCCTTATTTCCTTCTCTACTCTGGCCAAATACCATTTGAACTTCTCAAATGCTTCTAATTTCTCTCTGAGATACATGATAGTCATCATTCTAGAGTAACCACCAACAAAAAGAATGAAGAACTTTTCTCAAATATGCCTTTCAATTCCAATGGGTCCACACAAGTCAGTATGCACAATTTCCAAAACTTCTTCAGACTGATAGTTCTTACTTTTAAAGCTAGTTTTTCCCATCTTGCCAATCTGACAATTTTTGCATAGACCAACCTCAAGTTTCTTTATACTAGGAATGCCTCTTACTTTAATGAATTTTCTTATTTTCACTAGGTTATCAAAGTTCATATGACACAACCTTCTATGCCATAACCAACTTTCTTCAGCTTGAGCAATAAAGCATGAACATTCACCAAGTTCAAGATAGAACAAGTTACCTTTTGTTTGTATGCCTAATCCAATCAGCTTTTCTTTGTCATCTAGCAGTCTTGCTTACCCATGCATGAATTCCACTTTGAATCCATTATTGAGTAGTTGTGCCACACTCAATAGAATTTTTTTTAGACCTTCAACCCAATAGGTATTATCACATACAAGCTCTTTGGTTAGTGAGATAGTTCTTGTTCCTTTTATGCAGCAAGGTTCATTATTACCAAACCTCACACTACCACCATCATAGTCTTCAAATTGTTCAAATTTTTTTTATCACTAGTCATGTGATGAGAGCAACCACTATCTATAATCTATGTATCATTTTTTCTCACATGAGAGATAAGTTCCATTTTATCTTCTTCATCATTATTAGATTCATCTTTCACAACAATGTAAACAATTTCATCTTTTTCATCATCAGAATCATTAGAATCCTTAGCCATGAAACATGTTTTCTTACCTTTGTCCTTGAATGATTTGAAGTCTTTCTTGCCAATGCACTTGTGACCTTTCTTCTCATCCTTGTTCTACTTATTTGGGCACCTAGCAGCAATATGTCCAATTTTTTCACATGAAAAAAAAATTAGAGGAACCTTACCTTTCTATTTCCCTCTACCTCTAGGATATTTCCTTGCAAGTATAGCTTCAACCACCTCAAGATCACTGTCTGAACTTTGGTCTGATTCTTCTTCACTTTCTGACTAAGAATCCTTTATCTTCTTGCCTTTTTCTTTGGAGAAAGCTTGGCTTCAAATGCTGATTCAATGTTCTTGGAAGTTAGAACATAGTTGTCATAGTTATCTAGCTCAAATGCAGTCAATCTTCCTACTATGGCCTCTAAGTTTATCTTATGATTTGCTTCACATATTCTTTCTTGAATTGAATAAACTCTAATTCCATAAATGGGAAGTAATGTTCTAAGAAATTTTCTTACAACTGTTTCCTCCTCAATGTCTCCTCTAGAAGCCTTGATTGCACTGACAACTACTTTGACTCTTTCAACATATTTGTCAATGTTTTCATCCTCTCACATCCTCATTTAAACAAATTGTCCTCTTAGACTTTCTGCTTTGGCTCTTCTCACATTATCATCACCTCCATAGATATCTTTCAACTTATTCCACATTTCAAAGGTAGTTTTGCAGTCCTTGACATCATCAAATTCTTCATAGCTTAGGGAAAATGCAATGTCTATCATCATGGTGTTATGAGTATTCTTCTCAGCAATGTCATTAGCAAATAATGTGCTAGAAGGAGTTACATATGCTTTATCAAGATATTTCAATCCTATATCTCTAATGGAAGCTAGATGGAGTCTCACGAGACCTTGTCATGCTAAAAAGTTATCTTTTTAAGCCTTGGAATTTCCCTCTTGTAAGACATCCTGATCTTTAGCTTAGATCCTTGAAATCCTTCTTGCAAGTACCAAAACTTTTGATACCAATTGTTGGAATTATATATGGAGTAACTAAGAGGGGGGGTGAATTAGTTACCACAAAAACAAATTGATAGATCCCTTAGATGTCTTAAAACTTAGTTACTACTGTTACTCAGTAGCCATAAAAAAATGTTGTAACTCGGTAGATGTATGTTAACTTATTAAGCATTCACAAAAATTTAACATGCATTCATAAAAGAAATAACATCAACACAAGAGACACCATATTTAATGTGGAAACTCAATATGGGAAAAACCACCAAGTAACTAGCTACCAAATTTCACTCTTCTGAAGTGAGCCCTATTAGGAGCCAACCCTATTAAAGGTTACAAAACACATTGTTGGGTGTGACCTTGTTAGAGGATTTAATCACCCTACTAGGAGTGGCCTTGCTAGAGGACTTTTGGAACAATTCAATAGAAGTACCCACCTTGTTAGAGGGTTTACAAAATGGCTATTAAACCAAATTTGTTAAGATATTTGGAAATTACTGCTATAATGGTGAGAAAGTAACAATAAGTGACCTGAATGAGATGCAACTGATCTTCGCTATTACAGATCTTTGTTCTACTTCACTAGATCCTCTCTGATCAAATACAAATTTGCTGCTCCTCAAGGATATTTGATCCTTCTTCAAAATTTGCTCACACTTCCTCTTCACACAATCAAATCATTTGCATGCTTGCTCATTACAATTTAGATTTCACAACTAGACCTTTTATTTATACCTTACAAATTGTCCATTCGACTCATTTACAAGTTATAATTACCAATAATCATTTTATTAGTTAGCTACAAACTTTACATGAAACAATTAAACTTTATTTCTCAAAATAATGAAATCCTTCATTGGTCGACCCTACTCAGTAAACACTGCTCCAGAAATGATTTCTAGTGTTAACCAAGTGAAGCTCGGTAAACGATGCTCCAGAAATGATTTCCAATGTTAACCAAGTAAAGCTCGGTAAACACTGTGAACTCTACAAAATCCTTTGGAGACTGAGTGAACTTAGTAAACACTAACTTTCCATTGCTAACCTTATGAGCTTGGTAGAAACTGATTTCTACCATAGAAACCTTCGATGCCCAAGTGAGCTCAGTAGAAATTGTCTTCATAGTGTAACTTCTAGAAATACTTGGTAGACTCTGTAATTCACTTTGCTTATCATCTAAGCTTGATAGACTATGTATTTTGCTTTGCTGACCAACTGAGCTTGGTAGATTCTGTCTAATAACTGATATGAAATTTGTGTAACATCAAAGACAACACATAATTGAACAATTGTATCCAACAAAACAATGTAAATCAAGCTTCCAAATCCAATGCATTACACTATGATTATTCTACTAACCACATATCAGGATTTTACTCCTTGTGTGGTAAAATGAAACAAAAATTATATGTGGTTTTGACTCCATGTATTGTCACATTGAAGAGGTAGACACTCATGTGAATAACCTTGTCCTACAAGTAACTGATTGTGATGTAACCACTCGATGAAGAAGAATAATTTTGCAAGTTGCCACTCCCAACCCCACTAATTTATCAGTTCCACATGCACCTGTCATGCCATCCACTTCACAAAGTATTGCTTCTCACTATGATGTATTATCCTAGTTAGGGAAGACTCCCACATAGATATCCATGCTAGAGCTTCTCACCACCTCACTTATCCACAAAGATTTTCAAGACTACTCTTTTAGAGTCTCATGTGCTTGAAAACATTAATGCATCCTAATTTACCACCAAAACTTTGAAATCTTGCCACACAACAACACCTTGTCCTCATAGACAAATATTTCCAAGGTCCTGATCAACACCACAATTTGTCCCTTCACATTGAGGTCCTTATATAGTGACATAAGATAAAATGAGTCCTTATAGATAATGGATCTGGTTTGAACCTTTGTACATTGAAGATGATCCATTTCTTGGGGCTTCCAAAAGACCTCCTAGATATCAATAAATGGATAAAAATAAAAGCATATGATGAAAGCGAAAGAGAATCAAAAGGAGTTATCATGTTACCACTAAAGGTTAGGCCAACTATAATAAATACTAAATGCCATGTCCTAGATTTGGACTTGCCATATAACATCTTGCTTGGTCGACCATGGATACATACACTCAAAGTGGTACCATCCACATATCATCAATGCTTGAAATTTCTCCACCAAGGCAAAGAAGTCACAATTCCAGGTGATCCTTTACCTTTTGATTTTTGTAAGAGGTTGGAAAGTGCCCCAACAAATTTTTTTCTAGTTAGTGAGTTTGCTAAGCTTATACCTAGATCTCTCACAATAATAGAATCACCTTCTATAATAGTATTTGAGTTGTCCAATATTGACTCCAATTCCTGTAAAGGAAAAGATAAGGTCAAAGATATTAAGGTCAATACTACAGGGAAGAAGGTTACTTTTGCTGACCAAGGAATGGGAGAGTATAAGTTTGAAAATGCCTTGTGTGTTGGAAAACTACCACTCTCCCCTCAATCCTATGGAAAAATTTCACAAATACCTACCTTCTATAAATAAGGATACTATGCATGTTAATAAGACAACATTTGAACATTGGGGTTCACTTAGTGTTAAACACATGGAATCTAACATCCTAGATTGGCTATATTTTGATGGAAAAGATGAACTTGTGGAATTCCCTAAAGATAAGTATGTTAAGGCTCCTCCTATCATTAAAAACATGTGATATCATGGTAACAGCCTTGGGCCTAAAGAAGATGGAATCAGACAACCCCTTGAGGCTAATACCTATCCTAAAGAAAGTGGTTTGGGCTCCATTAAATCCAAGGTGTCCTTTTCTAACAACTATAGTATGGTTGAAACTGATTCTGAGACTGAAGAGGAGGAATTCTTCAAAGACCCCTTCCAATACATTGAGGATGACCTAGATAATCATGTCTGTGCCATTACCATAGTCAAACTTTCATCCACCAACCTATCTCTCACCAACCTTGAGATGATAGATTGGGACCTCCAGGACACACCACCAACTCTCGATTTCTATAACTCTGCCAAAGTAGTGATGTCACTCTTTGGCCTCAAGAATCACCAAGGTTATGAACATAAGATCCAATACAATGAGGAAGCCTATATATATATATATATATATATATATATATATATATATATATATATATATATATATATATATATATATATATATATATATATATATATATATATATATATATATATATATATATATATATATATATATATAAGAAACATCCTCTAGTGAAAATTCTTTTGGAGCACTTTTGGATGAAGATAAAGAGAAAATAAAGGACACATCTTCTAGTGAAAACCTTCTAGAGGTGCTAGAAGAGGGAGAGGTTGACTTTCCATTTAGATATTTACCACTAGAAAAAGTCATCTATATTGAATGAGGACACAATTCTAGTTAATTTGGGCACAGTAGATAATCCACAAATCACCTACATTCCTGCCACCTTAAGTCCCGAAGAACAAAAAGTGATGACTGATTTCCTACAAAAAGGCAAAATCAATTTTGCATGGACATACAAAGACATGCCTAGTTTAGACACAGATTTGGTTGTGCATCACTTAGTAGTAGATCCAAAGATTAAACTTGTGAAACAAAAGTTGTGCAAGATGCATCCTAAGGTAGCACTTTTATTCAAAGTAGAATTGTAGAAAATGCTACAGGAAAAATCCATCTTCCCTATTGATTATCCTAAGTGGGTTTCCAACATTTTTCCTGTAGGGAAAGCATCTAGGGGCATTTGCATCTATTCAAATTTTTGACATTTAAATCTCGCATGTCCTAAGGATGATTTTCTACTTCCTAACATAGACATCATAGTGGATTTGACTGTTGGACATGAAATGTTGTCTTTAATGGATGATTTCTCCCATTACAATCAAATCAAAATTGTAGAAGAAGATTGCCATAAAATGACATTTACTACCCCATGGGGGACCTTTTGTTACCAAGTCATGCCTTTTGGCTTGAAGAATGCTAGTGCCACCTATCAATGCGCAATGACTACAATCTTCCATGATCTTCTACATGTCATAATGGAGGACTATATTGATGACATTCTAAGAAAGTCTAAGACACATGATTCTCACATTGATGTGCTCACCACCATTTTTGAGAGGTCGAAGAAATATAAAGTCCACCTTACTCTAAAGAAGTGTGTTTTTGGGGTCAAATTACGCAAGTTGTTAGGCTACATAGTGTCTAGAAGAGGCATTGAGGTAGATCCCTCTAAAGTAAAAGCCATGATAGAAATGCCTCCACCTACCACAATGAAACAACTTCACAATTTTTAGGGAAGATTATAGTCCATCAAATAGTTTCTATCCCAGTTAGTAGATAAGGTCCATCCACTTCAACATCTACTTCAAAAAGACACTAATTTTCAATGGGATTGCCTATGTCATAAAGAATTTGAAGAAGTTAAGGTATACTTGGCTAATCTACATGTCCTAGTCCCTCTAATTGTAGGATGGCCATTGATTCTATACATTTCTACCACTTTAGTTTCCTTAGGTGCTCTTTTGGCACAACTAGATGAAAAAAGTAATGAGCAAGCCATATACTATCTCAATCAAACATTAGTTGGCTATGAGTTGAATTACACTGCTATTGAGCGAGATTGTTTAGTGGTAGTCTTTTGCATGCAGAAACTATGCCATTATATGCTTAATCACACTACACATCTCATTGCCAAGATAGATCCACTCAAATATTTTCTATCAAAAGAATCCCTCATTAGTCAAGCTACAAAATGGGTCTTGATTTTAAGTGAATTAGAAATTTTCTATAAGGATCACAAGGCCATTAAGGGATAAGTAATTGTAGACCAGCTTGTTGAAACTCCTCTTCAAGGAGACCATCCTATTATAGTAGATTTTCTAGATGACACAATTATGAAAATTACCCCTAGTACACAATGGAAACTATTTTTTGATGTTTCCTTCACACAAAAGGGATCGAGGGTAGCAATTTTGTTTGTTACAATGCAAGGATACCTCATTCCCTTGCATGAACAACATAGTTGAGTATGAAGGATTAGTCACAGGGCTCCATCAAGCTATCAGATGGAATATCAAAAGCCTTCTTGTCTTTGGAGACTCTCAATTGGTCATTAAACAAGTCATAGATCAATACCAAACAAAGGATGAAAAGTTGTTGCCATATCGCCAGATAGTTGAAGATCTTAAACAACACTTCATTGAGATAGTCTTTCAAAAAATATCAAGGACCAATAACAATGTAACAGATACCATGGCCACCATGGCCTCCATGACCACCATGACCGAGTATAGTCTTAAGTGTGAGTTTCTTGTTGAGAATCTTTTTCTCCTTACTTAATGAGCAACCCAAATTAGAGTTGGTGTGTGAAATTTTTGGTCTTGAGTCTCCATGGTATGCTGAAATTTTTGCCTACCTTTGTCACAAAACCATCCCCATAGCTCTCTCCATGAACCAAAGAAAAACCTTCATCCATCGCACTGCCCAATATACTATCCTAGGCGATACAATTTTCTAAAAGCACTTCCATGGAACCCTCCTCCGATGTCTCAATTTAGATGAAGCCAGAAGAGTGTTAGAAGAGGTCCACCAAGGAATTTGTGGTGCCTGTTCTAGTGGGCTTATATTAGAAAAAAAGCTCCTCAGAATGAGTTACTATTGGCCTACTATGGAAGTGGATGCCTATCATTTTGTGAAAAGATGTGCTTCTTGTTAGCAACATGGTGATTTGATACATGCCCCCACCCAAGACCTTCATCCCACCATCACCCCATGGCCCTTTTCTTGCTGGGGATTCGATCTTGTAGGTCAAATATATCCAAATTCTTCAAATGTCCACAAGTATATTATTGCCACCACTGAGTACTTCACAAAGTGGGTTGAGGCTATCCCACTAACCTACACCACCAAAAAACAAGTTTCAAAGTTCATCTTGAACTACATTATTTGTCATTTTGATATACCTCAAGACATCATAACTGATAATTAAACTCTTTTCAAAAACCAAGAAGTTGCCATATTGTGTAGGAAATTCAGAATCACCCAAGATTTTTCCACCAAATACTTCCCCCAAGGCAATGGCCAAGCTGAAGCAACCAATAAAACCACTTTGAAAATCCTCAAGAAAATAGTTGATGTAGTTGGTCGTGACTGGTACCTCCAAATCACTCCTATCTTTTGGGCCTACCATACCTCCATCTATACCCCCATAGGAGCCACCCCATTTTCCCTTGTTTATGGTTCTGAAGTTGTCTTACCCATCAAAATTGAGCTCCCTTCCCTCAGAATCTCTCTCAAGAATCTGATGTCTAAAGAAGAATATCGAGTTGCTCACTTGCAAGAGCTACAAATCCTTAATGAGAGATGCCTCAATGCCTTGAACCACCCTCGCATGTATCAAAATCACCTTCAACTTTAGTTTCACAAAAAAGTCAAACCTCAAGAATTTGAGGTGGATGACTTAGTTTTGCAGCATAACATGAAGAACCTCCATAACCATGAAAAGAAACAAAAATTTGAACCTAATTGGCTTGGTTTGTTTATCATTATAGCTAAATATGGTTTTGGGGCATATCAGATTGCCACTTCAGAGGGAGATCCACTCCCTAAACCTGTAAATATCCAACACCTCAAGTGGTTCTATGCTTGAGTCTAGTAGTCCCTGTACAATGTTGTTATAGTTCCACAAAAATACAAAAAAATTAGAAAAGTAGAAAACTCCAAAATATTCATAAAATGTTCTTGAACAAAAAACTAAAAAGAAAAAAAAGTTCCTGAAAAAAGTATTTTGGTCCATTATCTATAAGGCTCATTTCACTTCACTCCATTCCCCCATTTCATCCCATCCTTGTGCAAAACTCCAATCTAACTTGCACTTTTCATACATCCAATAAAAGACCTCTTGTTTATGAGGCATCACTTCACTTCTATCTTTTCAAAGACCTCTAGTTTGTGAGGCATTTTTCCCGTCGAGTGTTTTTCGTAATCCCATTACACTGAGCTTTTCCCCACAAGCAGTGACTACAAAAAAACCTAAACAAAATCACCTTTGAATCTTAATGATTCAAAAAAATTATTCTTTTCAAAACCCTTGCCAATGAAAATTTGCAATAAACATTAGATAAACACATAGGATGAATCCTTTGTACACATGGTACAACAACCCTCACTTTTGAGACCTAATGTTCTTGGCAGGAACTGTGGACTAAATGACTACTTGATCATGCAGTCTCTTTTGGTTGATTTCATTTTTTGTGTTAGTAGTAGCCTTTTATGGTGTACCTTGATCTTCCATATTTTGGTATCACCTGAATGGCTCCAACTGACTACATGTCATTTCCAATATGATCTATTTTTGATACTTTAATACATGTATGTCCATTTCAAGTTATGGTTATGCATTGCTTATTGGGGGCAATGGGTTAGCACATGTTCCACCAAAGATCCCTAAAAAGACTTTGGGTATGCCTAGACCTCTCCAAGGAATATATGACATTTGTTCCATCATGACTATGAAAACTACATCTGTCATCCTAAAGTATCTATTTTGTCAAGAGTCTAGTCCATGCACACGAACTTTTTCATCTATGCTTCTATAGCATATGGTGCATAACTCCTTTTGCAAAATCAAACTAGGGTGTGCTCTCCCATATAAACACAACTGAATCCCTTGGTATTATGTAGTTAGGGTTCATGTAGATAGGATTTCATTATGCCCTCCTTGAGATAATGGTTCTATTTATTCCCCCCTTCTATGTTAAGCTCCTTGATTCCTACACGTCAAAAGTTTGACACATGTCCATTCAATAGTTTCATTCATATTACATTTGCATATCTCATATTTCCACTTTAAATTAGCACCATTTCACTTTAAATTCATAATTAGGGTTTCTTTCTTTTACTAACATTTTTATTTAGGATACATTTATTTTCATATTAAGTACATTCTTTACATTAGACATTTCATTCATTATTAGATCCCATTGTTCATTACATTAATCTATCCATTTATCCCATCACATGTAGTAACATATACATCATGACACATGTCATAAAGCATATAGTAAATACATGCATCTACAAATAACAAAATGCATACATCTCATATATCGCCCTAGAATATGCACATTAGTCATCATACATCATAGAAATCATAACATCACACACATCCTGCATCAAAATGTTAGTACCAACATCATAGAAATCACATGCATAAGAGATAATCATCCATATCCATATGGACTCATAGAATCATGTCATATATATATATATATATTGAAGAATAAGTGTCTGTGTACAATCCATATACAAAAGAATCGTGTAGTATATCATGCATAATGCATCATCAAAAGCTCACTACATCTGCATCACTATGTCAAAACTGCTTACTATAAATCATAGAGCTAGCTATGAGGGCCCTGCCACTCTTGTATCCCCTCCTCTTGGAGGCCTATCCTACCCAACTAACTTCTCTGACCTCTTGTAGCCCCCTTTGGTCCATGAATTGGATGCCTCTCTAAAATATTGTTGCCAATGATCTATAGACACGACATCATGATACAAGGACCTATAGTAGGCCATCTTTCGTACGACTCATGACTCATGTCAATGTGTTGTCATAGCCTCCTAAATCACAACCATAGCCACCCTAGGCTATGCCATCTGTCAGGCCATATCATGCTATCTATGGTACTCATCCACCTATCTCTAGTGTGTCTCCCTCTTTGCCCATAAAGTGGCCACCTCCTACCACAAAGTGTCTAGCTTAGCTAGCTCATTTTTCTTGGCATGCATGGTAAAATTGTTGAACTCTCCTACATCTATCTTAGCTTGAAGTGCTACCAAGGCCTCCTAGGCACTATCTTCCCATGCTTTTTGTGCCTATAGTTCAACCTGTAATGCTACCAAGGCCTGTTACGCACTATCTACCCTCACCTGCTCCAGCTGTGCCTCACCTTATAGATAAGAAACCTTTTTCCAAAGGCTATCATGCTTAGACCTAACTATATCTACATTCTCTAGCTAAAGTGTCCCCTGTGCCTATGGTCCCTATACCTGTGGCCCCTGTGGTGGCCTTGCTAGTACTAGTACCCTCCTCTGGTAGACTCTGCACCATTGAGGACCCTATTGTGTGCCTTGCCCTAGTGGTGGCACTGCCACTACCTACCCCCATCCCCTACTCCATCCCCCTCACCTTATGTCTACTCCACTACTGGTAGCACTCCTAGTACTTTGAATCACATTGGATGATGGGTCACCCACCAATATGTATATGCAGCTGTCATCCCCGTGTCTCCCTACTCCTATCCATGCACCCAAGGCACCGACTGCATCCCCTACCATGAGATCTAAGCTAATCTCAATATGGTCCTGAAACCCCATAATCTTCCATACTCATGGGATACCATTATATATAAAAATCTATCTAGCACAACATCCAGCACCCATTCAAACTATTGGTGTACTGTAGAGGGCATCTATCTCATAACCACATGCACTGTCCGATCAATGAGTCAACAATCTGTCTATGTGTATTGAAGGTAGCACTGATCCTCACTGTCATCCTCTCCTCCTACTACTAAGTATGCCCCCCACTTCTCCATGCCATCGTAAGGGGTCTAGTCTGACATGATAATCTGATTTAGACATCTCCTCTAAAATTTGACTGACTCGATCGAGGTGTACTAGATAGGTGGCCTATATTGGTATGTAAATAGCTCTCTGAGTATCAAGTTTCATGCCTCATAATAGGGCATGTCATGCCTATGTGCTCCCATGACCACACCATCAGCAATATTAATCCTAGACCTATAGTCCACTATTTCCTATAAGTGCACATGTGTAGGTCATGATACAACTCAACCAAAATAGTCTAACCCTAGCAGAAAACTATACTATCATCTTGTAGTAGAGTGCTCAGCACTCGAGTCCAACCAAGTGGGGACCCATACCCAACATGGTCTATCACCATCATCCATATAAGTGATGTTAGATAAAGGGGAAGTCATGGCAACCCCTGCTCTAGTGCCTGACTCCATCCCAACCACGATCTCCAAATCAGTAGCCATTGTCGTCAGTGCCTGAAGCACTCCTGTAGGAAAGGATCTGCACTCTTTAGAACATACTTTGGATACCTCCCATGGATCAGCACTCAAATAATCTACCACACATCTAGCAAGGTGATTTTCACCTCTCTAGTATGTAGATGGAAACTTGAAGTTCGTGTATGCCACCACTCTATAAGTGTTGATAGTTGCGTTGAGTGTGCTCTTAGATTGGGCCACTCATGAACATGCTCCAAGCTATAGCATCTCACATGACCCCACTCTACATCAGTCAGAGTGTCCCCTAAAACCATCATCATTGGGTAATGCTCCCATGACCAAAATGTCACTGTCATCATCTGTAGCATAGAAATACAATGGTTAGTATATCATCCTATCTCAGCATGGGGCATCCTACTTTGTTCCCCTCGTCATTCCTGTTCCTTGATTCTATTGATTCATAACAATTGATGAAGATTTCAATCAACATAGACATCCATCTATGCGAATGCTGATTCATGCCGACGTGGATCTATGGAAACAACAAACCACAAAGATGTCAATTTGGCATCTTTGGCAGCTATGCAGATGTTGATTTGTTGTCAACACCTGATAGGAATGTTGTTTTTGGATGATGACCTTGAGATCATTGTCTCTAACATATTCCTAATTCATTTTCCTCCCCTTTTTTTGTTTGCAAAGATGACAGGACACATCTTGTCGTCTCCACAGAAGTCCTAAACCCTAGTTTGTCATCTACACAGATGACAGAGTGGAGACTATTTTCTCCACCCTGACCAAGTTTTGACCTCATTAAATGCACAATAAATACATACTTTAAATGTGTAATAAAAATTTTGACAAGTAGGTATGGTTTACTTATCGGTGGGCCCATCTCAACTAATCTCTGGTGCTCCTGAATGTGCTCTCCAAGTTGTAATCTCTCGATTGGATCCATCTTTTGCTCTAGTTCTCTGCTCTCTAGGTGTGCAAATGACTCTTCCTTGACCCCTTTGGAGGCTTATATAGGCCCTCCAAGGACCATTTTAAAGATTGTATCCTTTCATTGGCCATGTTGACCCTTGTTTATCCCCAAGTCATGCAAAATGTTCCTCTATGCCTTTTTCCTATCCTTTGTTTTCTTCTAAAGGCCTTTTCGCAAAAATTGCCCAAAATTTATTTTTTGCACTATTTTTGCAAGGGGGAACTCTCCTCTCCTATTTTCATATTCTTCTACTTATTTAATTAAATTTATTTAATTAAATAGGTTCATTTCCTAATGTATTTAAATTTAATTTAAATACTTCCCTCTAATGTATTGAATTTATACATAGTGCTCCATAAATCCCCCTTTTAAATAAATTCTAATTTATTTAATTCCCTCTATTCCATTAAATTCTTTAATCTTATGATTAAGTTAAATCTTATTTAATTTAATCCTTATCCCATCCTAAAACTTACTCTACACCCATCACTCTCATCCTTCTAAGCCTACTGACTATTTAATCCCACTTTATTATCCTAAACACCTTTCTAATCACCTTTTAGCTCCTAAGTATTTGCTCACACATGTGTGAGAAGCTCATGATCCAATAAAGCTTCCACTTTATTTACACCTCTTACATCTTTGTCCCCCACTCCTTCCCCCAAGGTTGCTCACACGTGTGAGAAAACCTTGAGCCTCTCAATCATAAAGGCTAGTTTTGACTTTTGCATGGCTTTGTCCTTTAATCCATATGTCTCCCTTGTGGTACCTATTGTCACTTAGGTTTGCACCCTTTTCCAGAGCCTATGCATGAGGACAACCTAGTGAAACATAGAAACAACCTCCAAGCTGTGGGACTTGAACTATGAGGTTGAGTCTCTAGAGAAGGCCGGCTTCCTCTTACTATTAGGATGCACCTAACTACTCTTGGAGAGGAAAAGGGAGAAGGAGAGCATGAAAGAAAATCTACCTAATCTAATCTAAAGAGGTGATACACCAAAATAGAGTGTTCAGACCAATGTCCACCCATATGTGCACTATTGAACCAATTTGAAACTAAGGATATATGCATCCAGACTTGCTTTAATCTAATAATCACATGTAGATCAGAAAACCAAAATGAATGACACAAGGAAGAGAGATTCACTCATATTATCATTCATAGGCCAAAAGAGATATAGTCATGCAGGTTATAGATATCCACAAAACATCAATGAGGGACAAGGATTCTTGCACTTTCACACCAATGGCTGAAGGAGATAAGTAGAGAATCATGCAGTTCAGAGTCACAAGGGAATTTACACTGGAATTGTAGAGCAACAACAGATTTTCCCTGTTCCTATCTCATGAATCAGCAAGGTCAACCTAGTCAACCTATCCTTGGCACCAGGATGAGCCACGTGGACCAACAACCTTTTATGTTTATGCCACCTCGTTCAATCCTTCTGAGTTGACCATGCTCTTTCTTTACTAACCATGCCAACTTTTTAAAACTTGACCATGATGACTTACAACATAATTTCCAGCCCTTAACTATCAACCTTGGTCAGGCCTACAAGACACATGTCACCAAGGTGCTATGTCGCTATGAATACCTTTTTTGCGCTTTCTCATAGTGAGATAGTGCCTGTCGTAGATCTTTCTTAATCTTACAATCATGAAGAATCATTGTTTCTTGCACTTGTCTTTAAGACTTCTGGGCCCACGAACCACTATTAGCACACCTGGTACAACTTGGCATCTAACTTAGCTCAAACTGGTACCATCCTCGTAGCTTTATAACACTCGTCCCCACTAATCCACGTGGTGAAAGGGTGCTATGTCGCTAACATTAACATCAAAGTGCTTTCTCATAGTGAGATAGTGCCTGTTGTGGATCTTCCTTTAGATCTACGGTGAGCCACAAAATTATACTATTGCGCATTGAGCTGGCCAAATGGACCAATGAAAAATTGCCACCGTACTATGACCCATCTGACAAATGCCATTGAGGATGAGCTGTACTATCACTTTGGAGAAGGGTGGGCCCATTACGTCATCTGTGCCATGCGTTGTCAAGGCATTATGTCACTATGGGTATATATCATGCAATTCTCAAAAGTGCAATAACACCTATTATAGATGTTCCTTGATCTGGCGATGAGCAAGATGGGTCTGTCCTACCAATATACTGACTAATAGAAATTGGCCACATGCCAACCTGTCTAACAACCCTCGTTTGCAGTCCACCAAGTGAAATAGGGCCCACATTTTGCACAGTCATCTTTAGCCAATGAAAATTGACCAACTACCAATGCGTCTAACAAATCACATCACGATATCTGATGGGGCACACTTGGGACCTACCATATTTCCAAACCTTGCCGTAGGATCACTTTCCATCTGGGCGCTATGTCACTAATGACGAGAAGCCCAAATTTTTTGATAGCGCCATAATGCCATTTGTTGATTTATCCAAAATCGGCACTGGAGAAACAACTAGGCAAAGATGGACCCACCTGACATGTGGAAGAAGGGCACTATGTCGCTAATGCAAAACATCGTACAACTTTCAAAAGTGACATAGTGCCAACTGTTGATCCAGATTGATCCAACAATGAGGAACTTGTGGGCCCATAGAAACATATCATAAGTTTGATTTTTAATTTTTTTTGATGTTTCTCAGGCATTAAAATGATATTAACTCTGGAAACTAGTTGTTGGTAGGTAAGCATTTAAAATTTGAATATTGGCGGGGCGCAAAAATGAGCAACATTTCTGGCGACTCACAGGGGATGCTAGCCTGCTACACACAAGATCAGTATCCTAAAGCATCCATTGGGCTACAGAGTTGAAAAATCATGTAGATTCTATGTACACTATGAAATCCTAACCCTACCTCTATGGCAACAGCAAAATACTGAAGAAACTTTGCTTCTGCAACCTTCAAAAATTTTGGGACCTGTTGTAACACGGAGACAACCCTGTGCTCGTGCACTTCTTGGAAGATAGGAAACAAATAAACAATAGAACTAAACTAACTATGTACATGGAACCTCAAAGCCTATCAAAAACATGGCTTAAGATAAATCCCATTGACTGGGATGGGCAGAATTTCACCACCAGGCCTGCTTATCTGGAAAGCATTGGCCTATTTGCAAATGATAATTAGATAGGGGCCACTCCATAATGCATCAAACTTTGAGTGTCTTCCTAGTTTTTCCCTATCTACATCCCATTTTAAAACCAAATCTCCATCCCTGAAGATTCTGACCCTAGCCTTCCTATCAAAGCTCCTTTTCACCTGATGCTGGTGTGTCTCTAGGGTCTGCATAGCTGTATTTCTCTTTTCTTCCAGCTCCATCAGTTTTTCCATTCTCACTATCATGGCATCATCCTCAATCAACTCCAGTTGATGAGCTAGTTCTAGGGATGGAAATTCTAACAAAATTGGAAGCCTTGCTTCTTTGCCATATACCAGCACAAATGGTAAATTCCCTATTGACCTTTTAGGTGTTATCCTATCAGCCCACAGTGCAGTCCTTAACTTTTTATGCCAACACCTTTGTTTATCCTCAATTGTCCTTTTAATGATTCTGATTAGGTTCTTGTTGGAGGACTTAGCCAAACCATTACCCTAAGGATAATAATTTGAAGATGTGCTTAAATAGATATTATGGTCCACTGGCCATGTACAAATCTGAGCTCCAACAAAAGACTTTGCATTATCTGAAATAATAGTTGAAGGGGCACCAAACTTGGTCACAATTCCATCAAGGAATTCAACAACTAAAGATTCAATGGCATCCTTCAATGCAACTATCTCTGTCCATCTGGTGAAGTAATCTATAGCAACTAAAATCCATTTGTGACCTGAACTAGAAGGAGGATTGATAGGGCCTATGAAATCCAACCCCCACTGAGCAAAAGGTTGATCCACCTGGATAGGATGAAGGGGAAGAGCTACAAGTCGTTATTTTCCAAAGAAGAAGGCACATCTTTCAAACTTCCTCACATACTTATGACAATCATGAAACAGAGATGGCCAGTAATAACCAGCCCTCATGATCTTCATTACAATTGTTCTAGCTAAGAAGTGGCCACCATCAGGACCATCATGAAGCTCTTTGATCATTCTTCTAGCCTGGTCTAAATCAAGGCATCTTAATAGGGCTCCATTAAAATCTTTTCTAAAAAGGATACCATCAACTATGATGTAAGGGATTGACTGTAATCTATACTATCTCCTTTTACTTCTATCTAATCCTTGAGAGTATCCATTTCCTAGCAAGAAGTTCTTCATATCATCCATCCAATTCCTTGGGCCATCATTTCTTGCTTCTTGTTCTTCTGTTAATACCATGACAACTTCTTCATCTGATTCTTGAGATGATAACATTTGTTTACACAATCCTTTCCCTCTTACTAGCCTGGTGACCTGGATGTCAACATCATATTCCATCACTCTTGTAATCCAACCAGCTCTTTTCTCACTAATATCCTTGCTTAAAAGGAACTCCTTCACACTGGCATGGGGTACTAACAAATGAATCTTGTTATGGGATAGGAGGTGTCTGAATTTCTTTAAAGCTCTGATGACTGCAAGGGCTTGCTTTTCTACATAGTTATATTTATCTTCATATTCCTTAAGACCTTCACTAAAGAAAGCTATGGGCTGCTCTTCATTTTTTTCATTTGTTTGGGTCAAGATAGTAGAAATTCTTGGCTCACCACCTAAGGTATAAAGAATGAAATCCTTCTCAAAATTTGGGTTCATGAGAGTAGGGGCTGAGGCTATGGTTGCCTTGATCTCTTCAAAACTTTCCTTCCCTTCCTTGGTCCACACAAAGACTATACCTTTCTTGAGCATAGCTATAAGAGGTTTCACCATAGCGGCAAGATTCGAGATAAACCTTCTCACAAAATTTATCCTGCCTAGGAAACTTTGCAGCCCTTTCTTGTGTTTAGGAAGAGGGAGAGCAAGTATTGCTTTTGTTCTCTCTAGATCAATGGTTAAGCCATCCTTAGATACAATATGTCCTAATAAATTTCCTTGGTTAGTAGCAAAGACACACTTTCTTGGGTTAAGGTAAACCCCAAACTCGCTACATCTTAAGAATACTTGTCTGAGATGATCAAAATGATCATCTACATCCTTTGAATACATAGTGATATCATATAGGTAAACTAAGAGAAACTTGTCAATCAATCTTTTGAAGGCCATCTCCATTGCCTTCTAAAATGTAGCACCTACATTGGTTAGCCCAAATGGCATCTTACAATAAGCATAGGTACCCCATTTAGTGGTAAATGCAGTCTTGTACCTATCAAACTCTTTAACTAGTACTTGATTGTAACCAGAGAATCCATCAAGAAATGAAAACCTCTTTGAACCACTGACCTTGGATAAAATCTACTCCATAGAAGGAAGAGGATGGTGATCTTTAAGGGAAGCTTGGTTAAGGTCCCTAAAGTCCACACAAAATCTAATTTCCCCATTCTTCTTCCTAACAGGGACAAGGTTTGCTACCCATGATGAGTGCTTGATAGGGAAAATTATATTGGCCTCAATCAACTTGGATAGCTCTTTTCTCATTAAGGGTTCAATCTTGGGATTCATTGTTCTCTATTTTTGTCTTACTGGTTTTACATTATCAACTAGATCTATGGTATGCTGAAATAACCTTGGGTCAAAACCCTTTAAATCATCATATGTCCAAGCAAATACATCATTAAATTCTTGACATAGATGAATAAAATTTCCTTGTTCAATTTCAGAACATACTTTACCCATGTTTAAGGACTTTCCATCAACAACCATGACTGGAGTGCAGTCACCTTCATTAGCAGCTAGGTTCATGGCCCTACCTCTTACTTGTTCATCAAGATTGAAGACACTTTCTAAGGTAATGAGACCATTAGGTAGCTTATTGGAGCTAAGATGAATGATTTGGTCACCATACTGATCTTGTAGTCTTGATTTGTTTCTCTCTGAAAAATTTGCCTCATTCTACAAGAAACTAACAATTTGCTCATCAAACTCAAACACTTGCCAATGGATGTTGTTATCAGGGATGGCAGGCCTTACTACCACTCTTATTTGTTGCTTCTTATCCTCCTCAAGATTCCCTGGCACATCATAAGATGCACCTATTGCTGCAAGTCTATTAGCATGTCTGTTTTCCTTTCTAGGGATGCTTTGAATATTAAATGCATCAAAACATTCAAGCAAATCCCATACTCTATGTTTATGAGACTTGAGCAAACCATTCTTGGTGGTATTTTGATTTCTCACTTGATTAACCACCAAATCACTATCTCCATACACCCTTACGCCTTGAATTCCTCTCTTTTGAGAAAGTAGGAGACCTTGGATCAAGGATTCATACTTGGCCACATTATTGGTGCAACTGAATTGGAGCCTAAAGGAGAAGTAGTAACTTACTTGTGCGGGAGAAACTAACATCACACCAGCCCCTGATCCATTTTTATTCCTTGATCCATCAAAGTACATACTCCATATCCCACTTACATCTTCTTTAGCACCCACAAGATTGGGAACTAGAGAATCTTTCTCCAATATACAATATGTACTAAGACCTGTCTCAAGGATCTCTGACATAGGGTCAAATTGATATGCATCAGCCTATTTTTCTAAGAAAAAATTAGGTATCTCTACCAGGGGAGTGGTGGGCTCCTTCACTATGTCATTTTCATCCATCTCTAGAATAGGACAATTCATGTTGATGGCATTAGGGGTGTAGGTTTTAGTATGATGGAGGACTTGAGGCTCTACTCTAATTGAAGCATTGGCTCCATAGCTCATTTTAAAAAACATATATGACCAATCAGAAGATATGTAACCACCTATTTGGGCAGTAAAATCTCTTGACAGACAAATGGCAAAATATGGCTTGACCTCAGCAACAAAGATATCTTGGCTTACAGTACAACCAGGGCGTGCATTTAAGGCCATCTCCACATTCCTAAGGATTCCTACAGTCTTGACAGTACCACCATCCAATTGTAATACATCCCTAACAATGGGCTCATATTTCATTCCTAAAGCATCAGCAACACACCTAGGCATTACTAAATTGCTAGCCCCGAAATCAATCATGCAATTATGGACTAGCTTGGCCCCTATAATTAGAGAAACATAGAATGGAGGAGGTCTAACCTTTTTTCTTGTTTCTACCTCCCTTGATGGTTGTACTAGGCTTGTGGCACTTTCCATACTAGGTGTCTGATCCTTTGGTTCAATTCTTTCCAATTCTTGCTGCAACAACCTCTTTTGCATGGGTATAGTAGCAATAGCATCACATTTTTCTTCTTCATTTGCTCTACTAGGCTGAATGGCATAGCATGTGTTTTGGTAGAAACTTTGGGAGCTGCATTTGTATAAGGTTGAGATGGAATAACTTGAGGATCACTTGTATCTTTGCTGCTGAAAGGTACTTGATTGACTATTTGTTGCTTGCTCATGAGATAATGCATTTGAAGTTGAGGCTTGATTGGGAGGAGGAGGGAGAACATCTTCCATAGCTCTTCTTTTGCTTCTAGTGTTATGAGCAATGGAATCCTAGTTTACATTACAATGCTCCTCCATCTGATGATTCATAAAAGAGCAATCACCCTGTCTTTGCATATCTGAGGCATCCTTAAATTGGTCCTCCTTGTATGCTTGTTTTGTTGTAGGTTCTTGGACTATCAAGGCCATAAAAGATTCAGCCTTCTGACACATACAATAGGCATAGGAGTAGTTACAAGAGGGACAAAAATCTTGATCTTGGGCCATATTGTTTTGAGGGACTATGGCCCTACTTTGGTTTACATTTGAGTTTGAAGCATGGCCATCCTGCCTACTCTGATCAAAAGAATTGTTCCAATGACTAGGATTTGGAGACCTACCACTATTGGGAGCTTGATATTGCAATTGATGAGGCTTACTACATTGAGCTTGCTATCTTTCTAAAGTCATCACCTTGTTGCTCATTTTCTGCATCATAGAGAAATTATCCTCCAGCCTCCTTCCTTGATCTTCTTACTTCTTCCCTTGATTTTGCAGTTTTTTATCAAGGTTCTTCCCTCTTTTGTCCATGTTCTGCATCAGAAATTGCATCATTTCTTTGATTTCATCTATCCCATTTGAAGATGTGGAAGCTTGAGGGACTAGGACAAGGGATTGTGAGGTGGAAGCTGTGGGAAGGGGAACCATTGCTGGTTGATGATTTGGAACATTAGGGAAGAAAGGCATAGGAGGCCTTGGAGCTAACTTACCTCCTTGTATCAATATATTTTCTGCCCTTATTGCTATTTCATAAGCATTGGGTAAGGTATCTCCTCCCATAGTTTGGATTGTAGTGGCAATATCACTGTTAAAAGCTCTAAGGCAATGCAAGAAGGCATTACCAGGGGTAGACTTCACCGAAGTAGGTATTCTATCCCCATGTCTTTTGAAATATATAGTTAAAATCAGTCATACATTCATGGGGGGCTCTTTTCATAGTAGTCAACTGCTCTAAAAGTGACAAATAGTCACTTTTATCCTCAAAATGTTTGCACAATCCTACTCCTAATCCATCCCAATCTATTATAGAACCATGAGCTAAACCTCTATACCATTGTAGTGCTTTTCCTTTCAAGGATGAGGCTAGGAGCCTAACTACAACATCATCCTCTGTGATGCCATGGATATTGCAGACATTTCCAACCTCTTGAATGTGTTCTAAGGGGGAGATAGAAGTTTCACCAGTAAACTTTGGTATACTTTTAAGTGTAGCTATTGGTATGTCATGTCTTTGGGCTAACAAGAGAGGGCTCCCACCATTAAAGGTGGAAAACGTGTGAGCTCTAGGAAATGCCATATAGACAAGTGATCTATTGATATGTATTGATGGCAATCTAGGTTGAGATCTAACAGCAGGAGGAATAGAGATAGATCTTGTAGGGGTATTTGTTACTACTACACTCCTAACTGGTGATAAAGATATTCTAGTTTTCCTTCTTCTAGAGTTTGAAAATGAAAGCTCTTGATATTGAAACTTACCTCTAGAAGATGCCCTTGTTTTAGCTCTAGGCATGAATCGTTGCAACTTTGGTCTGGAACCAGATATGTATTTAAAGCAAAGAGTTGCCAAGTACTTTGAAGAATGAGCCTCTTAAAGGCTTGAACATCGAAGCCAATACTATCTCTTCAACATTGATCTTAAAATCTTCTCTTTTGACACCAGTAGGCTTGAATTTTTTTGAAAAGGAGTCCCACTGGGCATGCCAAAAACTGTTGTCACTTAGGTTTGCACCCTTGTCCAGAGCCTATGCATGAGGACAACCTAGTGAAACATGGAAACAACCTCCAAGCTATGGGACTTGAACTGTGAGGTGTTCCTCTTCATTCAGCATTCACTTTTGGTAGTTGGAATCAATCATGAAGATCAGATTTGCGTAAAAATCTTGATTTTCCCCGTTCTTGTCTCATGAATCAGCAAGGTCATCCTAGTCAACCTATCCTTGGCACCAGGACGAGCCACATGAACCAACAACCTTTTATCTTTATGCCACCTCGCAGGGTCCTTCTAAGTTGACCATGCTCTTTCTTTACTAACTGTGCCAACTTTTTAAAACTTGACCGCGACGGCTTACAACATAACCACCAGACCTTAACTGTCAACCTTGGCTGGGCCCACAAGACACATGTCACCAAGGTGCTATGTCACTATGAATACCTTTCGAGTACTTTCTCATACTGAGATAGTGCCCACCGTAGATCTTCCTTAATCTGATGATCGTGAAGACTCGATGTTTCTTGCGCTTGCCTTTAAGACTTATGAGCCCATGGACCACTGTTAGCACACCTAGCATAACCCAACATCTAACTTAGCTTGAATTGGTACCATCCCCGCAACTTTATAACACTCGGCCCCACTGATCCACGTGGTGAAAGGGTGTTATGTCGCTAATGTTAACATTCGAGTGCTTTCTCATAACGAGATAGTGCCTACCGTAGATCTTCCTTTAGATCTACGGTGAGCCACAAAATTGTACTACTATGCATTGAGCTGGCCAAATAGACTAATGAAAAATTGCCACCATACTATGACCCATCTGACAACTGCCATCGAGGATGAGTTGTACTATCACTTTGGAGAAGGGCGAGCCCATTACATCATCTGTGCCACGTGTCATCGAGGCATTATGTCGCTATGGGTATATATCATGCAACTCACAAAAGTGTGATAACGCCTACCGTAGATGTTCCTTGATTTGGCAGTGAGCAAGATGGGTCTGTCCTACCATTATACCAACTAATAGAAATTGGCCACGTGCCAACTTGTCTGACAACCCTCATTTGTGGCCCACCAAGTGAAATAGGGCCCACATTCTGCACAGTCATCTTTAGCCAATGAAAACTGACCAACTGCCAATGTGTCTGACAAATCACATCACAATATCTAACGAGGCACACTTGAGACCCACTGTATTTCCAAACCTTGCCGCAGGATCACTTTTCGTCTGGGTGCTATGTCACTAATGGTGAGAAGCCCAAATTTTTTGATAGTTCCATAGCACCCTCTGTTGATTTATTCAAAACTAGCACCAGAGAAACAACCAGGCAAAGAGGGACCCACCTGACATGTGGCAGAAGGGCGCTATGTCACTAATGCAAAATATCATGCAACTTTCAAAAGCAACATAGTGCCAACCGTTGATCCAGATTGATCCAATGATGAGGAACTTGTGAGCCCACAGAAACATATCATAAGTTTGATTTTTTAATTTTTTTGATGTTTCTCAAGTATTAAAATAATATTAACTCTGGGAACTAGCCATTGGCGGGGTGCAAAAATGAGCAATAGTACCTATGTGGATGCCACATAGATTCCACCTCCCCAAGGCCTATCTCAAACCTATAAATAGAGCCCTTGTCTCAAGCATTTTTCATCTCCCTCATTTGCATTGTTATCATGTTGGTTTAGCTTTTGAGTTTTCTAGAGATTTTATGCTTAGAGCTAACCTTTGGTAGTTGTTTTCATTGTTTGAATTTCTAGACATTGTATTAGTTTCATGGTAGTATGATATTGCTTGTTTTTTTCTTCATTGCATTCCATTCACTTTCACATCTTAGAATCCTTTGAGGATTTTCTCTCTCATAGCCATTTCTTGAAGGAATTCTCTATTCATTTAGTCTAGATTCACTCATTTCATTTTGCATATCACTTATTAGTCAAGGGATTCAATAGTTGTGCTTGGGGAGAACACATCCACATCCCTCATATCTAAAGCACACCAATAAGGCCTCTTATGGGCACCCTTGTTGAGTTGCTTTGAGGTTGCATGACGACTTATAATTTATAGTTGCATAAGTTGTTAAACTCAAGCTTATTTTAGTTGTATTCTAACTTGTTTATAATTTTTCATATGCACATGTGACAACTAATGTTTGCTTGTCTATGCATGCTCCCAAAAAATTAGGTTTTTGTGTATACAGTTACAAGTGTTTAATTAAGTAGTACAATGTAACATGCATTTTTCTTACCTAACAATTTCACATCATGTACATTAACATTTTGATCTGTCACCACATCAACATGCTAAACACTTGGAACATGCTCTAGTCCTTCATCATAATGTTCAACATGCTCTAAAATATTCAAAAAAAGGTTACATGTCAAATTGCAATTGAAGATGTTAAATTGTATTCATATTTGCATAATTAATTCCCAATAGAAAATTAATACCTCCACCACTATAATGCACATCGTGGCCTTCATCACAAGTAGGTTTGGTGATAGGATATGAAGGCTACAATGAAATGTTATGCAGTCAATTTATGTTCAAAAATAACACCAAAAAAGAAATTTCTCAACTACTCAATTTGATTTACTGTTCATTTAACCAATTTATCTGTCTCATTTGGTGCACCAGATTCTTGGTATAAGTGTGCAGCCACGACTTTGTAGTGTTCCTTCAAGGCAATTTTTTGATCTTCATCTATGCGCTCCACATTGAATTCTATGCTCTATATTTTTTGCTTAATATCATCAATTTTGCATGTATGGTTTCATTAAACAAAATTATTTGCAAAATTATATGAAATTTTATTACTGCTACTTACAAGTCAAGACTGAAGATTCATATAGCCACTAGAGCCAAGTTTGTGTTGGCTAACCTTTTCTAGTCTCACTTTTGTAGCCACTAATGTGTCATATAGTCTATGAATAGTTTCAAAAATGTTAGATTATATATATTACAAAAATCACTAATTAGTGCATGATTAATTACATTTTACTTAATACTATCACGACATGCCTTCTTTTATCATTTGCTAGTTCATTTCCTTTATTTTCATGTAGCCTTTTCTCCTTTGCATCTTCTATTATTTCATTCCACTCCATCCATGGAATCATAGGAGGACAATCATACTTTGGGTTCTCCTTTAGATCCCTTCTATATTGACCCTCATAGTCTTTATATGCCTTGATGCTCTTTTCAGAAGTAGGGTGGCGTCAATTTTTTTTTTTCCAAATAGGTCCTGAAAAGATGTAATCAACTGATTTTTCAATTTAGAACCCTATTCATTACACTTTTAAAAAAAATAAAATTTGTTAGATCAATAACTTTAATATAGTAAAATAAATGAAAGAAAAGAAATTTTTTGTAGCAATGATATGAAACTACATACCTTTTATGTATAGAGGGTAAAAATAGCCTCAATGTCATATCAAAAAGATGATCAAAGATAATATTATTTCCTACAAAAACATAAAGGGATTATCAGTCCAAAATGAATTATGTATAAGTAAACTAAAATTAAAATTAAAATAATAACAATTTTAAAGCACCTGGAAGCTTTCGTAATTTTAACAAAAACATAGTTTTCTTGTTCAGCAACAATGTCCCTGCAAATGAACTAGTACTAGTCACATG
Source organism: Cupressus sempervirens (assembly GCA_028749045.1). Classification (NCBI taxonomy): domain Eukaryota; kingdom Viridiplantae; phylum Streptophyta; class Pinopsida; order Cupressales; family Cupressaceae; genus Cupressus; species Cupressus sempervirens. The sequence goes on from CM053792.1 coordinate 603,759,434, forward strand.
GACTACTCCAAGAAATAGATCAACTTCAGTAGTATTGGTATCTATTGCTCAATCAACTGAAGGTCTATCTATTAGTGCAAAAAATAGGTACATGAGTACAAAATCCACCCAACAAAAAAAACAATGCATGATTAGCACATTACAAAATATAGTAAAACAAGATTTTACCAGTTGTAGTGGGCATAGACAAGGATGTTTACATGCTCCTTGTTGCTAACAATGCACTCAGCAATATGATGCAGGAGCATCCTAGGTATAAGAGAAATCTTGCATCACCCAAAAATATTTTATTCTTGATCTTTTCTATTTTAATAAGGACTAGTAGACAGTGTGGTTACTATTTATGGGAACTTGCTATTTTTAGTAAGTTTTTCATAGGAGCTCAAAATGTTCTCATTTTCTACAAGAAGGTTCATTTTAGAGTTGTTAGCCTACCATAAAAATCTCATTGCTCAAGCATTAATATTAGAGAAGTTATTGCAAATTTTTGGTGGAAAAATTTGCAAAAAATCTTCAGGCTCACTATTGGAGGCCATAGAGTGCCCTAATGAGGTCTAAAAATTTGACGAAAGGGCACTAGCGTTGTTCCAAGCCTGTAGATTAAGAGCTAGCATTTTTGAAAAGTGGTTATTATAGCCAATCAAAGCAACAATTTGTGAGTTATGGCCATCAGAAATTGGGCTACCAAAATTTCTAAAATAATTTGGCAAAGATGTATTTGGCCAACTCTATGTGTATTGTTAGGGTTTGTCGGCCCTAAGTATTAAGTTTGAGCATCTAGAACCTTCCCGAGTGGCATAAAATTGCCTATTTAAGAAAGGCCTAAACATTGTCTAGGACAGTTGTGGGTTATAGTTCATAGGTTGTCTTACAAATTATTGTACTGAAGGCACCCATGTGGGTTAGTAATTTTTTAATTTTGCATTTGCGATGCAAATAAGAAGTCCATATTTTGTTCTCGTATTTGCTGTTGTTTCTTTGTTTCTATTATGAGTTTATGGTATTAAAGGGAGCACCTTGCATCACAATATCAGACCACTGATCGAAGGAGGCATCTTCACTTCATCATGAGTTGAAGAATACAATATTGTTAGCAAATACATTTGTAATGGATAAAGATCAAATGGGATACTAGCTAGAAGCATCCAAAAATAAAAGTTAAGTGTTATAATATTGATGAAAACAAACAATGTTGCACCAGTTTCACTTTCAACATTAGATGTCCTATTTCAACGCTTAGTAATTTCCCTAAATGAACTCAATGGTGTAATAATACTATAATTATAAGTAATGTTGTAAAAAGAAAGTGTTACTTACACAAAGGTTGTGTACTACAACCTCACCATATTGTTCACCACACGGTGTCATAGCTATCGCATATTTCTGTAGAAGAACACATAATATTTTGGATCATGATCCATAATATATTATAAAATATAAAAATCTATTAAACTTCTATTATTACTTTAGATTAATTACTACTTACTTTCAAAGAATTGACCCTACGACCCAATTCTTTTTTAGTGCCTCTTTCTCCTCGTTTGTGTCACACTCGATGATAATGTTAACAATTTCATCACTATATCTGTGTTTGAGTTGTTGGGCCATGAACATAGGGTCAACACTAAGGGCGATATCATGTATAAATGATGCCCATATTTTAGATCACATTTGATCTACTGCCATTCTAGCTTTCTCCTATCATTTGTGACATCAATATCAGTAAAATTCCATCAAAATAACTCCAAAGCCATATAGAAAAGAACATAATAATATGACATTTGTTTCTATATAATTTGAACAATTACAATAATTAAGGTTTACCTCTATTGAAGGTTTATGAGATGGTGCATCTCCGCATGTGTGTGGTAGTCTACCCATGTTGCCCTATAAAAAAGATAAGTAATTCTTAGAAATCAGTAGTGAAATGAAAGTATTTGACATGTACTTAATGTGTATATCTGCAAAATTCAATATCAGTAAAATTCCATCAAAATAACTCCAAAGCCATAAAGAAAAGAACATAATAATATGATATTTTTATATATATAATTTGAACAATTACAATGATTAAGGTTTACCTCTACTGAAGGTGTGTGAGACGGTGCATCCCCACCTGTGCAATGTGGTGGTCTATCCATGTTTCCTTGTGAAAAAGATTAGTAATTCTTAGCAATCAATAGTGAAATGAAAGTATTTGACATGTTTTAATACTTAATGTTTATATTTGCACATATGATTTTCAAAGAAAATTTTGGTGTAACTAATGTGTATATCTGCAAAATTCAATATTAGTAAAATTTCATCAAAATAAATCCAAAGCCATAAAGAAAAGAACATAATTATATGACATTTTCTTCTATATAATTTGAAAATTTTCAATAATTAAGGTTCACATTTGTTGAAGAAGGTGTGTGAGATGGTGCATCCCCGCCTATGCATGGCGGTCTATACATGTTGCCCTATAAAAGAGATTAGTAATTCTTAGCAATTAGCAAAAAAATTAAAGCAATAGACTTCCAAAAAAAAATATTAATAATAAAGTAGATTATATATTGGAGTCAATATTAATTGGACATAATTGGTTTAAATGTTATACTTACTAGCTCCATGATAGGGAATTTTTTAATATCTACATGATTCAAATTGTAATCTATCAAAAGCTCTTCCCCTACACTTATTGATTTTATCACACATACAAAAACATGATTTCCCTTGCATGCCTTAAATATACAATTCACCAAATTATTAGTTGACACAGGTTGAGAACTATTTATAAATCCTACAATATTCTCTTTCACTTTTGGCCTTCCATCAATATACATAGCAAACATTTTACTTTGATAATTTTCTTTGCATTGTATATAATTTGGTGACAATGCATACTTACACATACTTTTTTTTTATTACACAATCTGCATCCAATTATTGTAATTGTAACAAGGTCCTACATACTCAATCAATTCAACAACTTTATTGTAATAGACCTTTATTCCAACCATGAAAAATAGGCCCAAACCATGTAATGAAGATGGAGCTATGCGATATATCCTTGCATTAACAGAAAAATTAGTGTTAATTGGAGGTAGTTCCTGGGGTACCCATTCTTTCTAAAGATTTGTGTACCTTAAGGAACCTCCCTATCTCCTTCACTCTCATTATCATAAGAACATGACCCCCCCTCAGCAAGAAAAAATTACATTTGTTTGTTGAATTTTCTTCTAGTCTTTTGACCTCTAGTTGATCTCCCTATTTTATTGACAATTGGACATTCATTTGTTGAATTTTCTTCTAGTCTTTTGACCTACTAGTTGATCAACTAGACCTATTTTAGACCTACTAGAATTCATTGTAAGGAAAGCAAAGAATTCAATGTGTAGTTTTGATGACCAAATGACTGCTAATACAGTGGGAAACTATGGCATAAGAAGAAATATTATTGGAATCAAAAGAAAAATGAGGGGGAAAAGAAAGATCAAGACAAGGAGTTAAATTTGGTAAGTAACAAATTTTGAAGAGGATGCTTTGCTTCTATCTTTAGAAAATGTTGATGATTCATGGGTTTTAGATTCTGGTGTTTCATTTCATGCTACACCTCATAGAGGTTATTTCATCGATTATATCCAAGGGGATTTTGGGCCTATTTATTTGGGGGACAATGAACCCTATCAGATTGTTGGAAAGGTAAAAGTTAAGATTAAGTTTCAGAATGGGAATCATTGGCTACTACATGAGGTAAGACATGTTCTAAGGCTGAGTAGGAATTCAATTTCAGCAAGGAAACTTGGTGACGAGAGTTGTGTAGTTACTTTTAATGATAAAAATTGGAAGGTTTCAAAAGGTTCCTTTGTAGTAGTAAAAGGTGTGAAAGTAGGCACCTTATATCTTTGTATAGGTCATATTGTTCCTTCTACTTTAATTGTTTCATAGAAACATGAATGTTCAAGAATAGTTGTTGCGATTGAGTAGGGAGAACAAATAACTATTGTAGATTCTAATACAACACTATGGCACAACAGACTTGCACACATGGGTGAGAAAGGTATGAAAGAACTTCATTCAAAGAAATTTTTACCAGATCTAAAATGTGTTAATATGGATTTTTGTGAAAGTTGTGTGTATCAAAAATAAAAGAGAGTGAGTTTTGTGAAGACTGAGAAGGAAAATAAAAGTGAAAGATTAGAGCTCATGCATACAGACATATGGGGACCAGCTCAAGTATCTTCCCTTCATGGATCTCATTATTTTGTTACATTTATTGATGATGCAACTAGAAAAGTTTGGGTTTATTTCCTTAGATATAAATCTGATGTATTTTAAACTTTTAAGAAATGGAAATTTTTGGTTGAAAATGAGATTGGTAAGAAATTGATATGTCAAATCTCATAATGGTGGTGGGTATTACAGTCATGAATTTGAATATTATTGCTCCACTAATAGTATTCTAGATAGAAAATTGTTCCAAGGACTCTATAGGAAAATGGAGTGGTTGAACACATGAATAGCACTATAATGGAGTGTGCAAGAAGCATGAGGTTGCATACAAGGTTTCCCTTAAACATGTGGGAGGAGGATATCAATACTATTGTATATTTGATTAATAGAGGTCTCTCTACTCTTTTGGGTTGTGGCATTCTAGAGGAAGCATAGACTGGTAAGAAGGCGAGTTATTCTTTTCTCAAGACCTTTAGTTATGAAGCATTTGCTCATATAGATTCTAAAAATAGAACCAAGATGGAAACTAAGTCAAAGAAATGTGTATTTCTTGGATATGGCATTGATAAATTTGGTTATAGGCTTTGGGATTTTGAAAATCATAAAATTGTAAGAAGCAGGGATGTCATATTCAATGAGAAAGTGTTGTACAAAGATCTATTGCAGTAACATGAGAAGAAAGAATATGATTATCTAGTGTTGGATGATATGCCAAAAGATGATGCTCCAGTGATTCCTCATGATGTGCAACAACTGCAACAACAAATACCACATGCCCTAGTGAATGTTAGATGATCAACAAGGCTAAGTAGACCTCTAGAAATATTTTCTCCCTTTTTGTACTCTATTTTACTAGCTGATGCTGGTGAACCTAAATGTTATGATGAAGCTATGTAGGTGGATACTAAGATTTAGTGGGAGTCTGCAATGAAAGAAAAAATGAACTCTTTGCTAAAAAATAAGACATGGGATTTATGCAAGTTGCTTGTAGGTAAAAAGGTTTTATAGAATAAGTGGGTTTATAGGTTGAAAGAAGAGGATGGAGGTAAGAAAAGATTTAAAGCCAAGTTAATGGTAAAATGATTTGCACAAAAAAAATGCATTGATTTTGATGAGATGTTCTCTCCTATTGTTAAAATGAATTCTCTTTGCACTGTTTTAAGTATTGTGGCTACTGAAGATTTGCATTTGGAGTAGCTTAATGTTAAAAAAACCTTTCTTCATGATGATTTGGATGAAGAGATATATATGGCTTAGCCACAGGGATTTGAGGTCAAAGGTAAGGATAAGTTAGTGTGTAGATTGAAGAATAGTTTATATGGCTTAAAGCAAGTGCCTCAAGAATGGTATATGAAATTTAACTATTTTATGCATGAGCATGGATATAATAGGTGTCATTTTGATCATTATGTTTACTTTAAGAGGTTGGATGATGATAGCTATATTATTTTATGTTTATATGTTGATGATATGCTTGTAACTAGGTCTAACATTGATCACATTAAGGGGCTAAAACACCAATTAGCACATGCATTTTCTGTGAAAGATTTGGGGGCAGCAAAAAATATCCTTGGTATGAAGATTTGTAGAGATAGAAAGAACATGAAATTGACATTATTTCAAGCTGATTATATTGTGAAGGTGTTGCAACGTTTCTCTATGAAGAATGCCAAAGCTATCAAAACATCTTTATGTGGTCATTTGAAGTTGACTAAGGAGATGTGTCCAAAGACATAGAAGAGGAGGACAAGATGTCCAAGGTACCTTATGCTTTAGTTGTAGGAAGCTTGATGTATGTTATGGTATATACTATGCCAAATATTGCACATGCAATGGGAGTCATTAGAAGGTATATGAGTCATCCAGGAATTGAGTATTGGAATGCAGTCAAATGGATTCTCGGATATTTGAGAGGAACATCTAGTAAGTGTTTACAATTTGGGGGCTCTACTACTGATTTATAGGGATATTTTGACTCAAATTTGGTAGGGGATATTGATACCAAGTAGATTAGTACAAGTTATGTATTTATTGTTGGTGGTGTAGTTGTGAGCTAAGTTTCTAGATTATAGAAAGTGAATTCTTTATCCATTATAGAGGTAGAGTATGTTGCTGCTACAGAGGTAGCCAAGGAGATGATATGGCTTTAGTTCTTCTTGGAAGAATTGGAAACCCTCATAGGGATAATTATTTTTTTACAGATAGCTAGAGTGTCATTCATCTTTGAAAGAATTTAGCTCTACATTCAAAGACAAAACACATTCGATTGTGGTACCATTTCATTCGGTTAGTTTTGGATGATGGACAATTAAAGTTGGACAAGATACATACAAATGACAATCCAATAGATATATTTACAAAAGTAGTAGAAGGGAGAAGCTAAACTCCTCTTCAACTTCAATTGGTCTTCTAAATTAAAAAAGAATAAAAGAACAATAGAGTCTAGAGTAGTTTGATCTAGTGGGAGCCTCATCAAGTAGAGGCATAGCTATAGGATAAGTCTCTAAGTGGAAGATTGATGTTTAGTGTGGAGCCTGATTAGTCCCCAAGTGGGAGATCGATAGATTGTGGTGATTGATTAGGGAAGTATTGTACATACTCCATAATTCCTTGACAAGGTTTGAGGCTAGGCCAGGCCCCAAGAAAGGGTTCGAGGGTGGTGACCCCCAATAAAACTAGGGCCATTAGGCCACAACTATCAAGGGTTTAGGGGTGGAGCCCCTGAGAAATTTTTTTTGGGGCTACTATATCGATATTTTATGGTCGACATGTTGTAATTTAATTTAACCCTAAAGCAACAAAAACACTTGTATAAAAGGGCCTAGGGTTAGGGATTGTTTTATAAGGCATGATGCAAAAATTGCTTCTTATGGTGATATTGAGATGTAAGGGATTATGGATTGTAATCATGTTGTAATCATTGGATTTTAATAATATTGGACTTGTTGTTTGGTGGATGTAGCCTAGGGTTTGGGTGAACCACATTAAATATTGGTGTCTTGTGTTCTGTTCTATGCAATCTATTATTTTTTGTTATTGTTTATATTTGCATATAATTATTATTTATGTCTATGGTTTTATCCTAATAGATAATAATTTTCAAAGCTTCATGTTGTTGTAGAGAATCAAGCGAGATTATAACCCACTATCTCTAACATTAATAGCTATTTCTAGTCTAGATCTTCCATGGCTTCCTATTGTTTCTTAAAATAGTGTTTTAAGGATTTTATTTTTATACTATGGCTAAAGCAAATGCTACCTCAAGAAATTGGCTTAAGGCTATAGTCATCAAAATGTAAGATCTTTGAGATGATTGAATAAGTTCATTTTTTTGAAAATTTCCAACTAAAATAGTTAGCATAGCTTTTTTCGTAGTTCTTCGTTTGACTTATGTTTTAAATTCAAGGACAAACTTGCCAATCCATTGCAACAAATTTAGCCCATAAAGAATATAGGTGATGCATTATCAAATAGAATACAAAGAAGAAAAAATCACTAGATTACACTTGATTTGTTGAAAAACTCTCTTTTCTAAAACATTTATTAAATTTAAGATAAATTACTCATAGCATTACATGGAAGATGTATTTTATAACCAATCATTATAATTCTAAAAATCTTTACACAGTAGCATCATGCTTGTCTTTATTAACATTGGGTTTTTGTGTCAAACAATGATACATCTAGAACAGGAACATTGACTCTTCTCTAGAAATTTTGAATTTTTTTTCTTGCCTAGTTTCTTGCGCTTGGCTTTGGTTTTGGATTCGGCTTCTATGCTTGGCTTTGGCGTTGGCTCTTGAGTCTTGATCTGTCTCCTATGCCCACATTTAGCTTCCCGCCTAGCTTCTTGTCCCTAGCTTTAGCTTCAAATTTGGCTTCTATGCCTGGATTTGGCTTTGGCTCCTGAGTCTAGATCTGTCTCCTGCATCTAGATTTATCTTTTTTTATCCATATTTTGATGGTTGTTTCAGCTTCTACTCCTGCATCTAGCTTTATGGCGACCACTTCAGCTTCATCTTTTTAGGCTAAGGCTTTGCTTAATCCTACTGGGCGTGCTCATTCACCTGGTGCTATGGGTGGTTTGGCTATTTCCTATGCTGATGTGGTTGCCTATGAGGAAGGGATTGGGGGTTAGTATTTGCATCCTAGGCTTCGAGTGCATTTAGGGCATCAAGAAACTATGTTAGTGGTGATATGTAACTTGAAAAGGTTTAATTTGAAATCTTCTCTAGTTGATAAACTTTCTAGTAATATGGTTGATTTCTCGGCCACTGTTGCTATCTTTTGCTTCAAAGGTCTTTGGCCTTCTCTATTAGATTTGCATGCATGGATTTCCATTACTTAGGAGTTCATTTTGGGGACTGCCCAGATTTACCCTTCAGCTAGGGGTTTTTTCATAGTGAAATTTGATTCTGTTGAAGATAGAAATTCCATTTTTGACTATGGTTTCATTTGGGATGATAAGTATCCTTTGATGTTTAAACCTTGGCATAAGGATTTCAACCCATTAACAGAAACTTTTAATTATGTCCCTTTGTGGGTTAGGCTAGTGAATCTCCCCCTTCATCTTTGGGATGTTTCGATCATGGAGGAGGTGGGGAAGGAACTTAGTGTATTCATCATGACTGACACAACTTCTTTGAAAGTGGCTTAGACTATGTATGCTCACATTTTGGTTGAGTTTGACATAACTAAGGGACTCCCAAAAATGATTTCATTGGATTCTCCTCTTGGTTCTTGGAATATTCTCCTTGACAATGAGGATATCCCCTTTTGCTATAGGAAATGCCACTTGACTAGTCACCTAGCTGCTAGCTGCTCTTTAGGTAAAACTAGATAGAAATTGTCCCCTTCTTGGTGGAAGGGGGTCGCAAATGATCACTACTCATACTAGCCTTCTGTGGGGAGTGGTATCTCTTCACATAATACTTTGGTGGTGGATTCTACTATAGTCTCTAATAGACCATCTTCTCATGGAATCTTGAAGAAGGATCCTCCTTTGGCTCATTCTGTAGTGGTAGTTGGTTCATCTCTAGATTCTACTACCCTGGTTTATGGTGTGGATTCTACAATTATTGTTGTATGTATGTCCCCTCCTTTGGCTCCTTTTGTTGTGGAAGCTGGTCTATCTCTGGATTCTACTATCTTGGTTCCTAGTGTGGATGCTACAGTTGTTACTATTAGCCTATCCCCTCCTTTGGCTCTCTTTGTAGTGGCATCTAGTCCATCTCTAGATTTCACTGTCCTAGTTTCTAGTAAGGATTTTTTTGCTAACTCTATTTGTCTGTCCTCTTCTGACTTCTTGAAGGTGGATCCATCATTGGCTTCTTTTGTGGTGGCTGCTAGTCTATCTTCTAGTTTTTTCAAGATAGTTCCTCTTGTGGTTCCTTCTCTGGGTGCCAATATTCAGTCTTAGGCTTCTACTATCTCTTTCTCTTCTATGACCTTTTCCCTGGCTTCAGGGGTTATAGGTTCAAGCTGTGATGGTGACAATCTTCAGTGGAAAAAGGCTATTGGTTTGGTGGAGGATGGATGAACTATAGTAAAAGGAAAAAATGGAAATCCATCCATTCCCTCTTTTGATATGGCACTATAGTCAAATAAGAAGGGTTCAAAAGGGAAAGTCTGAAGTGGTTGGCCTTTCTCTTGGCTTCTTGCTAGTTGTCCCCTGGCTCTTTTGGCCTATTGTTCTTTGTAGTGTGTTTCACCATGGGGTTTGATGAGCTTGGTTAAAACCTATTTTTGTGGTTGTAGTGTTTTTATATGTTGCTACCTTGGTCTTCTTTTGCTTGGTGACATGTCTCACCTTGAGTTTTGAGTTATAGGTGCCTGTTTGTGTGGCTGATGATTATTGTGTTATTTGTGATGCTATTCTCATCACTATGTCTTATTCTCTGACTTGTTTAACCTTAGATCTATTGTTTTATTTGGTTTGGGCTTCATTGAAAATTTATAGATTGGTAAAGGGTTTCAAAGTCCCTCCTAAACCTATTTTTATTATCAAAAACATTGGGTTTTTGTGCTATAAATAATTTCACTATGTAGCTATGAATAGGATTGATTAAGATAATTTTCTAAAAGAAATGAAATCGAATCCAACACTTGTGAAAGTACATCCAAAATAAATATCCAAGTTAAACAATTAGTCATGGTATAGGAAAATGTGATTAAATCAAATAACCTCTAATTCCAAAAATATAAAAGATCTAATCAAGCAAAGGAAAAAGTAAACAAATAAAACACCCACAGATAAATAGTTTGGATCAATAGATATAGTGAAAAATTGACCAAATAAAATACCCAAAAGTAAATAGTTTTGATCACTAAATATAGTTCGACATAGAAAATTGCTAACTTCATAACTTCAAATGAAAAGTAAATATATGGCATTACCCTAAAAAAATGTGTTTAAACCAAAAAATAAATAATAATTTAAGATTCAAATCTCTAAATAACTAATTTTGAAAAAAATAGAAAAAAATGCTTATTATATGGTATTCCCACATAAGACTAGGACAAAGCATAATCCTAGTTAAATATTTTGTTTACCACTCAAGACATTTTGGTTGAGAATTAATTAACCATGTATTGTATTAAATATAAGCCACTTATCAACCATAGAAAACCTTCATCATTTTTCATTTTTGCATGTCAACTAAAAAGAAAATAGCATACATATGAATTCTACATGATTTGCTTCACTTTTAAAGATAGGTTCCTGTGTGGAAGTGCTCCAAAACATCAGTTCTAACTAAAATAGTTGTATGGATGAGTATTGTAGAAATTTTCTCCTCACTAGGAATAAATACATGTAAATACAAAATAAATTGATTTACTATGCCATATAATTTCATAATTAATACTAATATTAATACCAAATTTGCTAGAGTTGTTTCACAGGGTCATTGATACATTATAAAACAGTACTCAAAAATATTATAAGAGTATTGACTTCAAAATTTTGGAAATTGGTTTTTATGAACAACCCATAACATCTAGTACTGATGTAAAAATTGATAAAAAAAAGACAGAATATGATTCTAGTCAAGATATTCCAAAAGCTCTTTCTATCTCAAATGCCAACCCTTCTAAATTTTAACACTCAAAACTTTACAATATAACTTAGCATGCACTTAAAAAATAAACTTTTAATCTAGAATTGAATGCAACCTATCTAGTGAGGTAGCAAACATTAAGAAATATATAACCTTATTTTAGCAAAGATAGGAACATTACTGAGGAATGCAAATGATTTCCAACAAATGAAACAAAGCACATTATATATTATAACACTACTATATTTTGCACTAATTTCTAATGAAAGTTCATTACTCACGTCAATGAAATGTTGTCAAATGTTAGACAGAACAAGATGTCATTGAACAAGTGTCAAACTCTTCGACAAGGATAAATGTCATCAAAAGCTCGACACCTTTTTCTATCAAAGGACTAAGAGGAAATCAAAGCCATGTGATTATCTTGAAAAAAACATGACCAAAAATAATGTTGTCAGGGGGTATGAGATCCTTGTCAAAATAGTTGTTGGCTTGTGTTCATATTCTTATAGATTGTAGTTGAGGTTATAATGATAATTACGTTAGGTGTATGGCCACATCATAAAAACACACATTGAAAATTAGTGTGTTGACATCATAATTCTAATGAACTATGTAAAGTATAATTGTGTTAGACAAATGATTTAGAAATTAACAATCTTCATGTTGGTAGTGTTATAGTATTCTCCCATCATAAACCAATTTTTTAAGCTTTGACTTGAAAACTATAGAAAAGTTATAAAAATAACATGTAAATGATTAGATGAGGAGTTTTGATTGTACAAGTGGCATACATCCAACTTAAAATCATAGTATTGGAATGAGAATCAACTTACAGACATTTACACAAGAGATTGCATCAATCTCTTGTGTAAATGTCTCTAAGTTGATTCTCATTCGAATAATGTGACTTTGAGTTGGATAATTACCACTTGTACAAAAAAAATTCATCATCTAATTATTTGAATGTTATTTTAGAACTTTTCTATAGTTTTCCAGTCAAACGTTTAAAAATTGGTTTATGGTAGGAGAATACTATATCACGACTACCAACATGAAGGTTTTTAGTGCCCAAATCATTTTCCTAAAAAAATTATACTTTGTATAGGTCATCAAGCTTCCAACAAAGAGCATCAATATGGTATGCAAGTTCAAATAATATAGAATAATAAGTAATATATGAAAGAGAATTATGGATGATAAGGAAGGCCTTGTTGAAATATGTCTTTCGTATAAATTAGTAATAGGTAATGATATCAAGGAAAGTAGTCCAACACCTACATCTATTACTTAACAAAATTAGATTGTCATTAATCCTTAAAAAAATAGCATCTTAAAGAATTTTTATGGTGGATAGAGGTTGGATCCATAAAATATTCATTCTTCTCTCCTTCAAACATTAAGAATATTGAAGCAAGAGATGGAGGAAAGAACCAATTCTTTTCAAATGACCATTTAACTAAATCATTAATCAACAAAAATGATGATGCCCCTTCTATTATAGCTTCTCTTTGACAAAATGAAGATCTCGATGATCCCAAGTAGTTTGAGTTTTAAACTTTCTTCCCTAGGTTGATAGGTGACATGTGACAAGTGCAAGATAAATTTTTACTTTCTTCTCTATCTTATAAATATGATATAAAATGATATACTTACCATCATAGGTATCTCCATCAACCCTGCATTTCAATTGTGTGTATTGGAAGAACCTATCATTTTTATGTACAATGATGATGTTTTCCATATTCCCCCCTCACATGAAACTTGTCTTCTTCTCGTTCCATGCAAAGGGATGTGTCATCTTATTTATTTTATATATATGGTAGATATTCAATTGTATATTTATTTTTTTCGATATTTTTTCTAATTATCTTTTTTTCTCCCATATTTTTGGTGTGTGTCAGTGTCTCTCCATTCAATCTTTTTTTTTTTAATCCTATTTTTTTGACTCTATTTCCCATGTTGGATAATGCACTGATCCTTGATCCCATGAAAGATAACTTTTAGCAATATATGTGAGATGATTTTATAACAGCAACAACATTGCATAAGACTTATGAATGAATATGTAAGATGTTTTAAAAATTATAATATTATTGGTTGAATATTTGACTAATTAGACTACTCATTTCAAAGTATAAGAGAAGCATAGAATTAGAAGAAACTATTGTGGAAACTACTCATTTTTAGTGTTTACAAATTATAGTTACAAGTGATAAAGTTACATACCTTATATTTTAGGTGCACAAAAAATGGATGAAAATAGCTTATTGACTATAATAGTGCAAATTTTGAAGCCAAAAAAATTACTACTCTATGATAGTCATCCATACAAAAGATCAATTTCATTAAATGATAAACCAAGAAAGTCTAAAATGCATAATTAAGAGATCTAGAATATCAATAATGAGGAGAGAAACAAACCTTAAATTGATAAGGTTCCATGCCTCACTCCCTCCCCTCCCTAACATAACTCTAAATTTTCCATTAACATCTAAAATTCATTCATTCTTTTATCCATTAATAAAATATAACATTCATTCATTATCACATGAAGTTAAAAAAAATTATGAGCATCTGTGAAGTAATCTCATAATATCCAAAGCTAACATCTAACATTCATTCATTCTTTAACATTCATTAATAGAAGCACATGAACACATAACATTCAATAACATGTGAAATAAGGTATTTAAACATACCTCAACAAATTATAATAGATTTTAGATCACCTGACTGATTAGTTTGGAATTTTCTTTTCACCAAAAATCATAAAATGAAAGAACAAATATACCAAAAAGAGTGCAAAAAGATAATGATCATGCACTAGTGATTTTGTTAGATGATTGAGAGGGGGGAGGGGGTAAATTATTTATCCACAATCCCTTTAAACAAATTTAGTACCAACTAACATTCATAAACATCATAAACTTTCACTCGGTGTATTCAGTCAACATCACAATTAACTCATTCAATCACTTTACTCAAAATTGTTCATTCTTTGTTTTGTGTTAACCGACTGATAGTAAAAAAACTTACTTATTACCGACCATAAACTTAGTTGTTACCAAGTTGCATTAAAATAAAAATAACATGAAAAACAACTTGCAACATAACAACATTAACACATTTGACACCAATAATTTTAATGTGGAAACCCTGTGAAGGGAAAAACAACCTGGGATTAGAAACCCAAACATTTCCCTCTTCTAAAGTGAGCTATGTTAGGAGCCAACCTTGTTAAAGGTTAAAACACATTGTTAATGTGACCATGTTAGAGGATTTAACCAAAAGATGATCTAGACCTTATCACTTCTTGATCTTGTCTAAAGAGTGACATGATCTAAGGGATGTACAAACATGACCAATCAATGTTATGATATAGGATTTCATAGACTTTTTAGGTCCACTCATTCTATGAGATATGTTTGCTACAATGATTAGAAAGTAATAGTGTAAAAATTATTTGTTTAGATATAGCACTACCTTTCTTGTTCATATCTCCTTTATGTTCTTGTCTTTGTATGATCTATGTTTTTTATTTTCTTTCTTTGTTCTCTTGACAGGCTGATTTACTCTTTCAATTCTTTCTTCTTCCTCAACTCTACTCAGTTCACCTGGTTCAACAATCTTCTTTCACGTTCAACTATTTCAATAGTTTTCATTCACAACAACCTTAACAATAAAAACTAGTAGCCTAAAAAATTGTCTCATCTCCTCCTTAAATAGTCATTCCTATGCTTCCAAATTCTTCCATCTATTGTCACTTAATCACAATCCTTGATATCTGATTCAATGTACTTAGACACATAGAAAATGGAACTTTGTGCTCATTATTATCTTTCTGTAATCTCTATCACCATATCCTTATTTAATTTTCTCAATAGTTGATCTTCCAAAAAAATTTGACTTGCATCTTTGACCATCTTGAACATCCATATTTCCATCAAAGGTTAGCCTTAGATTCCAATTCTTTCAACTTGTTCTTCCAGTTGTTACTCACTGAACATAACATTTCACTCGTGTAATATAGCACTCAATTAATAATAGAATTTCTTGAGAAATACTAAATTTCCTCTTACTTTACCATTTTCTTGGTGAACATTGTAGTCACTTGATGAATACAATCTTCCTTCTTTAACCTTGTCACTCAATTAAGCTTGCATAGCTCAATACATTACAATATTGCATGATTATAAAAATAATCAAACCAATATTAAATTATCACTTTCTAACTCCTTCAAGTTCTCATTGTATACCATACTAATCAACTCTCTCTTCAACATACTTTCTTCAAATCCTCTTCATCAATCATAATGATATAGCACTCTACTGAGTTAGCCTAATATCTAGCCAACTAAGACTTTGACATTAATGACAACATAACAATTGATGTGACTCTTTAACTTACATTCATAGCATTACCAATTACATTATTAGTTGGGGCTAACAATCTCCCCCTTTCGAATTGATGGAAACACATGACATGAGATTTTACATTACAAAACATAAGATAATCAAATGTACATAACATAAGATTTTACTTTTTAGCTCTTTTGACTTCATAAACATATTCTTTGTAAGTTAGTATATACCTTCAACAACAATAATCTTCATCAATATTTCTTCTTGGATATGATCTTCTTCTATATAGCTTCATTATTTCTTCCCCTCTACATAGCATTTCTCCTTACCAAATTATATCCTTTTCTACTATTGATATTCTCCCCCTTTGACCATGGTTAATCTTCTCCTTTACTAGTTCTCTCCACAACTTTTACTATTTCTCTCCCTATATATACCTCTCTCATTCTTATACTTCTTCCCCTTTGATAGCAATGTCAAAGGTCATTATAAATTTTAGTATGAAACTTATAAAAACTTGTAGTTGTCCTTGTACCTTGCATGTACAAATTTCATTAGTTTCATCATAGTCATCTTCATAACTTTAAAAATGTTCCTAAAGTGTGAACTCTTGCATCAACTCCACAAATATATTACAATTTATCCATTAATTGATGCACCATGTATCTTCACTTAGTGGGCAAGACCCCTTGTTTACCTCTTAAATACTCAAAAGCATCCTTAGGCAATGGCTTGGTAAATATATCAACAATTTTCTCTTTAGACTTCACAATTCAATCCTCACTTGCTTCTCTTATACTTGCTCTCTCAAATAATGATACTTGATTGATAAGTGCCTTGTTTTTGCATGCATCACCAAATTTTTTGAGATATTTATAACACTAGTGTTATTACAATATATAGTAACAGGCCCAAATACCTCTTCTTACATACCTTCCAATAGTTCCTTAATCTATCCAATATTAGAACAATTGATTGTAGTAGCAACATATTCAACTTCAACAGTACATTCTAAAATACAACTTTGTTTCTTGCTTGCCCATGTGATCAATCTTTCTCCTAAAAAGAAATCTCCACCACTTGTGTATTTTCTATCATCAAAATTACTAGCTCAATCAGCATATGTGTAGAATTTAAGATTAAAGTTCATCTTGTTTGTACCAGAAGCCATAATCTTTAGTTCCTTTGATATACATGAATATATTTTTCACAACAATCATGTGTGTCTCCTTTGGATTATATGAAAACCTTGCAATAATTCTAAAAACAAGTGCAATATCTAGTCTACTATGGGCAACATATTGTAACTTACTAATCATATATATGTATTGTGTCTCATTCACTCCAGTAGTGTCTTATTTTGATAATTTCACTCCAGTCACCATAGGTGTACTAACTAGATTAGACTCATCCATCCCAAATATCTTCAAGATTTATTTTACATATTTACATTGAGTCACGTATATCCCTTTCTTTGTTTGATAGGCTTATAATCCAATGAAAAATTGGTCTCACCAAACACTAACATTTCAAACTTTTTACTCATTTGATCAACAAATATCCTACACAACATGTTATTTCCTCCATATGATATCATCCAAAAATATTTAGCAATCAATACCAAACCTTCATATTCATTTTTCAAATTTAGATTATTGTTCTTATTCTTGAAAATCCAATCTTAATTAAATAAGAATGTAACCTTTCATACCATGCTTTCAATGTTTTTTTAAATTTCTACAATTCCTTGTTTAGCTTTCAAACCATGTTCTTATTTTCAAGTTCAATGAATTCTTTAGGTTGTTCAATATATACCTCATCTTCAAGTATTCCATGTAGAAATGCAAATTTGGCATTCTTGTAGTTAGCATATGCTAACAATGTTCTTACTCCTTTAAGTCTTTCCATGAGTGCAAAAGTATCTTCATAGTATATTCCTTCTTCTTGTGCATAACCTTTGCAAACTAGCCTTGCCTTGTTTCTGACCACTTCTCCATTTTCATTTAGCTTTTTCTTGAAAATCCATTTGGTTCCTATCACATTATTGTCATCAAGTGTCAGTACTAGTGTCCAGGCATTGTTCTTCTCAATTTGATCAATCTCTTCATTCATAGCATTTATCCAATTGACATTATTCAATGTAGCCTTAACTATTCTTGGTTCAAAATAAAAAATTAAATAGGTATTGTCTCTTAACTTAATTCTTGTTTATACTCCAACACTTCTATCTCCAATGATTTGTTCAAGGGAATTATTCTTTCTCATATATTTGTCCAATACAGGTTCACTTCTTGGATTTTCAAAAATGTCTCCACTTGGTAGGGGTGTAGTTTCCTACTTGGGTTGTATTGTCTAATACTTGGGTAAAACATTTTATAACTCAGGTTCTATAGTTTGGTTCTTGGTGTTTCTATGTTGTAAGTCAGGCAATGTGTCAAGTTCCTCTTCATACACATACACAAACTTCTTATAATTTTTGAGTTCCTTCCTACTTTCCACAACATTCTTCTCTACAAATTTATGAAATCTCACATTTGCACTTTCAATCATCTTGTTAGTATATTTGTTCAAACACTTATAAGATTTTCTCTTAGATGAGTAACCAAGGAATAACACCTTCATCTCCTTTAAAAATAAATTTACCATTCCTTGCATCATTGTGAATATAATACCTACTTCCAAAGACTTTGAAATAACTTACATTTGGTATATAACCATGCCAAATTTCATAAGGTGTCTTGTTTTTTCCTTTCTTCAATTGAACTTGATTGAGAGTATAAACAATAGTGCTAATTACTTCTCTCCAAAATATCTAATAAATATCCTTTTCAATAATTAATTCTCTTGCATAATCTACAATTGATTAGTTTCTCCTTTTAGAAATCACATTTTTTTGTGGTGTCCTCAGTGTAGATAATTGAATTTTAATATCATTTTCATGTTTCCTTTTTCACTATATCTTTGTTCCATTTGAACATATCAAAAGTATGTGATTTCATCTTCATGAACATAATAGTCATCATTCTTGAATAGTCATAAACAAACAATATGAGATACTTATCACCATAATAATTGTCAACACCAATTCAACCACATAAATTAGTATGCATTGATTCCAAGATATCATTTGAAGTGTGTGACTTAATTGAAAAATTAGACTTTGTCATTTTATTGAGATGGCATTCTTTACATATAGCATTCTTTGGTTTTTGCAAATTCAATAAACCTCTTACTATTTTCTTTCTACTCACTTTCACCATGTTCTCAAAGTTTACATGACAAAACTTTTTATGTCATAACCACACATCCTCAACTTTAGCTGTCTCAATAGTATCATCAAGATAAAATAAGTTACCTTTTATTTGCATTCCTCATCCAATCAAATTACCTTCACCATCAAAGATCTTGACATTTTTTTTTTTCTAAAACTCTAGCTTGTGACTTGAGTTATTCAACTAAGAAACATTATTACTTGTCTTAATAGCTTCACCATCATCAATTTATTCAAATTTATCAGACTTACTTAGATCACCAATCATGTGATGTGAGCATCCACTATCTATAATTCATAATTCATTATTGCTAATATGTGAAATAAAGTCAGTTTCACTTTTGTACCTTTCTCCTTTTGGATCTTCTTTGATTTTAACATATACCATCTCAATTATTTCCTTGCCATCATCAGAACTGGACTCTGTGTGCTCTTCTTCAGCAATATAGCATGACTTCTTCCCTTTGTCTTTGTAATATCTATTCTTCCTATACTTGAAATCTTTCTTGTCATGTTTTTCATTCTTACTTCCATTAGGACATTTAGTAGCAAAGTGACCAACTGCATTACATTTGAAACAAATCAAGGATAATTTACCTTTGTATTTAACTCTACCTCTTGATAACTTTCTTGCAAGAAATAATTCAAATTCATCCAGATCATCCTCAAATTCAAATTCACTTTCTTCTTTACTTTTCTTCTCTTTCTTGGAATTTCCAATGGTTAGTGAAGATTTATAAGTGTTCCCAATTGTAACCATATTATTGTCATAATTGCTCAATTCAAATGTAGTCAACCAACCAACTAAACTTTCTAGTTTCAATACATTACTAGGCATAACTCTCACTTATTAAATAGCAGAAACTTTGATAGCATAAATAGGAAGAAGAGTCTTGATAACTTTAATTATAATTTCATAATCACTGAGAACTCCTCTGGCATCTTTGATTGTGCTCACAAATTCTTTGATTTGGTTTACATATTAAGAATCATTCTCATCTTCTTTCATTCTCATATCATCATACATTCCTCTAAGACTTTATGCTTAAGCTCTACTCACATTATTATATCCTTCATGTATAAGTGTTAGCTTATCCCGCAGTTTTTTGGAAATAAAGCAATTCTCGATATCATCAAACTCAACATCATTGAGTGTAGAGGCAATCTAAATCATCAAGCTATTGTGATTTATCTTTTTATTAATTTGCTCCATGGTTAGAGTACCAACAAGGGTAGTGTATTCATGTTCCAACCAATGTGTGACATTGTCTCTAATTCCAGATAGGTGCATCTTCATGCTATTCTTCCCTGATGAGAATTTCTCTATGCTCAATCTTGATACCTCTCTTTTATACATCTTGTGATCTTTAGCTCAAGTTCCTTTAAACTTCTTCCTCCAAGCATTGTGCTCTAGTACCAATTGTTAGATAACTAAGAGGAGGGATGAATCGGTTATCCACAGTCCCTTTAAAAAATTTTAGTACCAACTAACATTCATAAACGTCATAAACTTTTACTTGGTGTATTCATTCACCATCACAACTAACTCATTCAATCACTTTACTCAAAAAGTTTCATTCTCTATTATGTGTTAACTGACTGACAGTAAAAAACTTAGTTATTACTGACCATAAACTTAGTTGTTACCAAGTTCCAGTAAAATAAAAAATAACATGAAAATTAACTTGCAATATAACAACATTAACACATTGACACTAATATTCTTAACATGGAAACACTATGAAGGGAAAACTCATTTTTTGGCAGTTTTCAAAATCCTTCTAGTTTTTTTAGCTCTTTAGTGGATTTTTTTTGCTAATAATGGTGACTCAAAATTTTATTTCCCATTTGTGGACATATTTGGCCACCACACTTTGTTTCCTGATAGTGGCCTATTATTTTTTGGTCATCTAATTTTTCTCTAACAATTATTTCCAACTAATGGATGATTTTTAGTCATTTTTTGCCTTGACCCTTGTTTAACCATCAAATTTGGGCTAATCATTTGCTAACGTTACCACTACATCACCAACATGTTTTTCCTCCTAGCTCTATTTTGACCTACCTTAATTTTTTCTTGGGCATACGGACTCCATTTTCTACAAACAAGATATTGTTGAAAAGCTAGTTCTAAGCCTATCACAATAGTATAGGTAGTTTTATGTTTTGATGACTTTTTTTTGTCATCAAAGTTAGGAATTCATTTTTTCACTTTGTGAGTCATATCTTGAGAATCCAATCTTTGATTTGGGAATTATTCATATCATTGGAAAGATCTTTCTAGTGATGTTGGTTGTTTTTCCAAATTCTTCTCTCGACACATTTTATTCATTTTTTTTCCTTTTTTTCATTCTAGTACATATCTTGGTTATTTTAGGTCTAGAGATAAAGATTCATTATAGGTTGTACTATCTTTTGTATTATCTTTATCTCTCTTCTGGTCTTTGTAGACATCATTTGTTTGCATTCTTGCAAACACACTAAAATAAAGTACCTTATTGCATCTATATTTTTTGTCTTTCCTTGTTTTTCCTTCTCATTTGATTAGTGTCATATGAGGACACACATGTAGATAAGTGTATTCTTGGGATTCACCATATCTTGTGCCTTATTGTACATGCACTACTCTCATTAAAGTGCCATGGGAGGTTTATTTTTTTCCTTTTTTTCCATCTTCCTTTGTCCAATAAGTTTCCCATTTTTGACATTAGCCTCATGATGTGTCTAAGATTGATCACCTTAGTACACAAATAAGTATTCTTTATGCATCTTGATCATGGTTCCTTGGCATGCAGTTCTTTTGGCCCACTTTTCTAGTTGCCTGATACCTCACCCTTATCTACATTAGGGAAATTTCTTCTATTGGTTCTCATGCTTCCTTGGTTTGATGGATTCAATTATGTATTTAGTATTTGTTCCTATGTACTAGGTGGATGCGGTGGGTGGGCACCCATTCATTTTGTGAGATGGATTAGTTGCCATTTAAACACTCTTCTTTTCATTCCTACTTTAGATGCAACCTTCAATGTTCAATTGATTGACTCTTCAGGCTTTGGTGTTTCATGCCATATGTATCTTTGAGTTAAAAAAAATTTCCTTTGGGTGCCTCCTGATTCAAGTAGTATCTTCTAAGAGCACTTATGCAAATTATAGTCTTTTCTACCTGGTTAGGTTCTATTTTAGTGGAGGTTCTTCAGATTGACAATTACTTTTGATAGAGCTTTGTAGCTTCTACATGCTTTAGTGGTGTTCATTATGATCACATTTTGTTCTTGTCTTCTACAAAATTCCCTAGTTTGGAGGTCTCTTTAGTCCTTCACTAGTCCTTTTAGCATTATTCCCATCTCTTTTTTGAGTAGGATTTTTTCCATGTGGTTTTCTCTATTTCTCCTATTTACAAAGATTTGGTTGTCCTTGGGTACCTTATTAAGCTTTGTTGTTGGGACCCAAATATACTTTTAGTAGTAGTTTCTAGGTTTTTAGCTACTCCCTAAGTTTATCTTAAGGGGGGGCATTAGAGTAATTAGATATTTTCTAATTAACTCTATTTTACCTAAGCTAAACTTTAGGCATCTAATAATTAATTCTTTTATTAATTATTATCATGCAACCTATGTTTTATCTTTTAGGGTTTATGATATCCTTTATAAGGATGATCTCTCTTTGTAATCTTATTTATTCAATACAATTTACAATTTTTTTTGTGCATTAAGAATGTCTCATCTATAGATCTAGGAATTCTAGCCTCCATATCTTTTTCTCCTATCTTTCTATGACAAATGTTCACGTGCAGGTAATTCTTGAGGGCTATGGGGTTGATCTTTCATCAACTTCAATAGTGAACATCCCAATTTGACATAAGAGCATATTCAAGGTGGAAGAAAAAAAGGCTTTGAAACATCCTTTAAAGGAAAAGAGTTCTTCATTCTTCCATTCCATCATATCATTTAAGCACTCAAGATTCAACCAAGGAGTGGAAATTATAGATTATAAGTATGGCTTAGTGTACTTTAGCCTTGGGGACTTGGTATGTTTTCTTGGTTATCCTCAAATATATGCATTGTTTCTTCTTCATTATTCATATTATTTTTTATGGTAGGGTTTGGATATAGGGATTTAGATCTTGAATTGCACATTCAAATCTCATACACAAGCATCACACACTTTATTATTGATTCAAAAACTATAAATGGAGGTGGAAACCACTAAAATAGTGGATTGGCTAAGGAAAGCCCCTATATAGCCACCTAATAATACTCCATTATTAGATATCAATGGATCTCAAAAGATAGGATAGAGTTTAGACTCAGATACACTTTTTCTATGACTTCAGAGGTTTAGAAGTTGTTTCATGATTGGACATGAAATATTGAGGATGTAGTGTGGCCCTAACCCTCTCTAGATCAACCATGATCCTCTAGGTTGAGCTTGACCACAAGTTGGAAGATTTACTTATTTCATAGATTCAATAATTTTAGGTTTAGAACTAGATCTATTTGTTGATTAGAGTAGTATAGTGAGAAAAAATATATATTACATCATTTACCACCTTTAAAGATAAGAACCTTATTTGTTTGTGTCCATTAAAAAATTTACATTCTAGATTTATCATTCATACTTATTATTAGACTTAGAAGTAATTTATTTTCATACCTACTACGATCTCAAGGACTTGGGCATTCTTTCATCTATCTCCATAACTATTAGATCTTGGCTTGCATTAGTGCTCTACTATCATTTGGATTTCATTGACCTAATAAGATGGAATAAGCTTGGGGTTGACTATAATAAATCCTTCTCCTTGACCTCATCCTCTTGAGGTGTTGGGATATGTGATGTATTTAGGTTTCTTCTAGTGCTTCTCATTTCACCCTACACATTTTGGTGAACTTGTGCTATGACATTTCCACTTTTGATTTTTGGGGGGATTAGATTGATTTCTTTCCTTTAGATATTGCATACATATTAGATTAGCTTTATATTATGTTCTTTCATTTTTATGAAGATACAAAATAAAAATAAAAATTGCAATGGTAGCTTAGTTCACTTTCATGATGTTTGATTTATTTTATGAGTACTTTGATGATAGTTTTTTTATGTATGAGGATAGAACCTTTAAAGAGGATTTTTCTTATGGAGAGATCTCTCATTATCCTAATCCTAATTCAACTTCCTCTACACCTCTTCCTACAAAACTTTACAATAAGTCGTGTGCATGTCTTCCTTCTTCCACAATTATTTGTCATATTGATACCCTTGCATATGCTATCCTAATCCTTTGATTATTGTTAAAGGTTTTCCTATGATTCCTATTAAAGGTAATCATACAAACCCTTTGAATTACTTCAATGATCCATATTATGTTGCTCATGCTTATCACACTCAAAATAATACTCAACTGACTATTCTAGTTTCTTTACCACCTTCTCAACTCATGCTTCCTAAAGACCTTGATTGTCTACTTTTCCTAAAGAGTATGATTTAGTTGAACATTTGAGAGCTACTCCTAGTAATATCTCTCTTTGTAAATTGCTTCAAACCTCACCTACCTATCATGAAGCTTTGCAAAAAGTTTTATCTACCCTTCATGTTCCTCCACCTAATACAATTACTATTGATTCCTTCATGGAATGTGTGAATTATGTGTCATCCCTTCCTCTATTATATTAACTAAGGATGATTTTCCCTTTCCTAAAATTCATAATAAATATGATGCTCTTATGGTAGTGGTGTCTATAAATAAGAACATCATACACAAAACTTTGATTAATAAAGGTTTGGGTTTGAGTGTTTGTAGGATAGATATTTTAAAGGCTATAAATGATGATCTTTCTACTATACATCCTCATAATATTGCTAAGAAAACTTTGGTAATTATTACATCACCTATTAAAGTAGGTCTAGTTATTTGGGATACTACCATGCACGTTATGCCTGGACCTCTAAACTATGATCTTCTCTTATGATGACCTTGTTTAAACAATATACATATTTTTCCTCCTACTCTTCATTTCATGGCTCATTTTTTTAAATAAAAATATTCTATATACCCTCCATACTAGTAATGAGTCAAATTTGTCTTTAATGAAGGATATGCTCAACCTCCTCCTCCTCCTCCACTAGAGTTTAAGGAACCTAATACTCAAGATGAACCTCCAAAAAATGAATAACATTTTTCTTGTTCTCTTTTTGAAGATGTTTGGGG
The DNA here is from genome assembly GCA_028749045.1 of Cupressus sempervirens. Classification (NCBI taxonomy): domain Eukaryota; kingdom Viridiplantae; phylum Streptophyta; class Pinopsida; order Cupressales; family Cupressaceae; genus Cupressus; species Cupressus sempervirens. The sequence continues at coordinate 603,784,548 of CM053792.1, forward strand.
CACTCTATGTTGGAATACTTTAGAATAATTGAGAGGGGGGTGAATTAGTTATCCAAGGTCCAAATGTATAAATAAAACTTTTCATAGCTTAGTGAACCCATAAAAAAATGTACTCATGCATGCATCCATAAGATTATGCAATTACTTAAAACTTGTAGGTTACTATCAAATCAACTTTCAAAAATGTAAAGCATGAAACATAACAAATTCATGAACACACTTAAACACAATGATTTTGCATGAACGCCCAATTTGGGAAAAACCACCAGTAACATGCTACTCTTTTCACTCTTCTGAAGTGATGGCCTATGAAAGGCCAACCCTATTAAAGGTTACAATACACACTGTTAAATGTGACCTTGTTAAAGGATTTCAATCACCCTATTAGGAGTGAGACTTGTTAGAGGACTTTAGACCATTCACTTGGAATGTCACCTAGTTAAAGGATTTACAAATGACTGTTAGGTCAACCTTAATCCAAAGGATTTACCCTAGACTAGTACAATTGTTAGAGAGTAACAGTAAGGCTTTGACCTGATACAATGTACAACTTCTCTTCTAGATTATAGATCTCTATTTAGTCATCAATTTTTCTTGGCCTTTATAATTTGTAGCTTTAATAGCATTCACCCTTCAAACATTTATCTCCTTAAGCCTTCTTGCTTAACATGCCATTGTAAACTCTTCTCTTACGTCACTAGATGAAGCAAAACCCTTGACTCCCTTAGGTTCTCGCACATGACAACCTTACTTCATGACTAGTCATTCCTATAAGTAAGAAATTGAGATATTTTTCTACTTATTCCCCATCCTCCAATTTAGGGCTCAGATGGATTAGGTGGGATACAATGTATCTACCTCATATCTCATATCTCTTCTAGAAACTTCTCCTAGAATCCACTTTGAATTTTCCAAAAAATGGTTTACCTTGAATTTTGTGCCACCAACTCATCAACCTTATCTTCCACCTAGTTCACACAATCCAAGAAAAAAAACTTGTCAGATTAGATTCATTGAATCCATGATCTTTTAAATAATGTAACAATTCAGTATTATCAACCTTTTGATGCTTGACACATACTGCATTGCTCTACATCCACTATGAAATTACTCAATACAAACTAAAGTTTATTGGTGCTTGGCATCAACTAAACTTTACTTGACATCAACTATTCTGCTCAACATATACTAGAACAAACTTTTACTCAGGTCCAACTAATTTTCTACTTGGTGTGTATTGACTTTTCTCGGCACCTACTATCCACTCAGTCAAGCTTTGCTGAAAAAACTTTTTTTAACTTGTTCTTCTAATCTTTCTTAGTGTAACCAACCTTTATAACCTTAAGTAGATTATCAATATATCATGTCATCACTGTCTCAACTGATCCTTGTACTTTGTTACATAATAATAACTCAACCTTTTCTCTAGGTGCTATTGTTAGATCTTTTGATCAAATCCTATTCATCAATCAAATAATAGTACTTGAATCTTATAAGTAGTTTTCTTACCAAAAAATAACAAGTTTGAGATCAGTGACAAAACAATGATTGAAACACGTAATCTTCTTCAACAATCTCCCTTTCAATAACCTCCTTCAACAATGATCTTTTAAATCTATTTTCAACAATCTCCGTCTTTGACATTGATGAAAAACCAAATAGATCAACCAAACTAGCTAGTTTAAAATAGTAAGACAATACCAAAAATAAAACTTGTATTTAAATCCCTCCCTCTATCAACAACTTCCATCTTCTGATTAGGTTACAAAATTCTTTCTTGTAACTCCCTCTTACTATATCTCCCTCTGACTAGGTAGATTAGGGTTTCTCTTTGACAACAATCTCTTGATATCTCTCTCTTGATTAATAAATCTATCCTTTAGCATTTATATTGGCTTGATCATATCTCCCTCTTCATCAGTAAATCTCTCCCTCTTTGACAACAATGCCAAAGACATATACCAAAAACTTGTCATCTTAACATGTAGATATAGACTTTGTTAGGCTCTTTTAGTTTCTCCCTCTGTCACCTTGCTTGCGATTGAGTTGAAATTTCAGCTCTTTGATTACTTTAACTAGCTCCTAAAGTAAGATCCTCTACACCAATGTGTAACATATGAACATCAGCTTGTTTGATGCAGGGCACTCCTCTTGTTACTTAGATAGCCTTTGATAGGGGTATCACCCCTAATTTACCTCTTAGATACTCATGAGAATCCTTTGGTAATGGTTTCATGAAGATATCAACAATTTGTTCCTTTGTGTTGGCATATTCCATCTTCACCTCTTTATCTTGAACTAACTCTCTCAAGTAATGATACTTGATTGCAATGTGCTTTGTCTTTGTGTGCATCACTGGATTCTTTGATACATTGATAGCACTAGTATTATCACAATAATGTATCACTAGTTATGTGATCTCTTTCTTCATTCCTTTTAGTAGTTGTTTGATCTACACAATATTTGTACAATTTATAATAGTAGCAACATAATCAGCTTCCGCAATAGATTGTGAGGTACAATTTTGTTTCTTGCTAATCCATTTAACTAGTCTCTTTCCTTAGAAAAATGCTCCTCCACCGGTACTCTCTCTATCATCAATGTTTCTAGCCCAATCTGTTGACATTTAGTCAAGTTTTTTATTAGTGACAACACTTATTCAGATTTTGTATGGCTATCAAGCTCATTGAATAGTCTATAGTGTTTTCCATGTAATTTAGTAGCCACTGAGCTTTATAGTTCCTTCCAATCATTTCAATGGTTACCAAGAGAATTCAGTCAGTGTGAAGTGCAAAAGTTCAAACCAAGCAGAATCAGATAGTGTGAAGTATAGTAATTCAACCCAAGCATTTTAGTGGTTACCAAGCTTTGCAATTACTATCGAGCTAGCAGTTCATGTGAAGAAAATTTAATATTAACCAAGCTATGTGATGATTAGTGTTTACCGAGTGCAATCATGGTAAATGAGTAATTTAGTTTCTACCAAGTTACACAGTATCTACTGAGTCGCCAGTGCAGATCAAGTTCAAGACTACTCTGAGATGATTAGTATGGACTAAGCTTCTACTTCTACCAAATGCATGATGATGTTTAGTAGTGACAGTGGACACCAAGTGTCAGAACTTCACCAAGTCAATCTTCAGAACCCAAGTATCTACATATGGGCCAACTTTGTAATATTGGTGTTAACTTGTATATTGGCTAACTTTGTAATTATGTAAATTGGATTGATATATATGTAATGTATTGTATCATATCCAAGGCAAGATGAGAAAGAAATGAATGTGTGAAAATAATGTGAAAATAGAAGCATGTGAATATGAATCAGCAGCAAACAAAGTGTATTGTAAGGCCATATCAGCAAAGAAGCAGTAGAGCCATATCTATCACATAAAGGTTATCAGTACTTAATAGAATCTCTATTAATAATTCAATTGTAAGTTAGAGATCTACTATTTCAACCTAATAGGTGAACCAGTCCAAATCCTTTAACAAGGTAGACTTAACAGTCTTTTCTAAAATCTCTTTACCGAGTGCATACTTCATTGTGTGTTTGTAAAACCTCTAACAAAGTGGACCTAGTAGTCCTAATTGCTCCTAATAGGGTAGATCATCAGAAGTGATCATTGTAAGCCTTAATAGGCCAAATTTATGCTACAATATTGAATTTTTGTGGGTATCATCCCCACCCTAGTTTTACTTTCTATTTGGAAGGTTTCTAGTTCACCAAATTATTGCGTTCAAGTGTTATGAATGTTTTATGTTTTCAGTTTCTCATGCATACAGTTAGATCTAATTTACTAAATTAAATGGTAATTGGACTATTGCAATTAAGATCTAAATTTGGTAAAGTTTTTAAGGTTACTGATTCACCCCTCCCCTCTCAATAACCTAGTAAAGTCTTGAATATTTCCAACAATTGGTATCAAAGCTTTGTGGTTCTCAAGATAAAGTTTGACAGCTTGAGAAAAGATCAAGGATAATGGAGATATTCAAACTTGACAAAGCCATTGACAATGAAAATCTAGATCTAGAGATGGCCATTGCATAACTCAATAAAGCTAAGAAGAAACTTTCTCAATCCCTGAAAAGAAGGAAGGAACTTGCAAATCAAATGAATGATCATCAGTACATTGAAGAAAAGATTGAAAACTTTTTCCCTTCAAGCAATTTAGATGAAGCAAATGATGCAATCAAAGAACTCTTAGAGAAGAATGGTTCCTTGTAAGAAGAAGTACGAAAGCTCAAAAGAGAATAAGAAATTTAGTTAGTAAGGTTATGTGAAATCTTGGAACAAAGAAATGGATGGAAGGAACAATGAGATCCAAAACCAATCCCTTCAGCATGCAGATCTTATGGATCAAATATCTAATGTAAATGAGGAAATCATAAGCCAAAGATAGATCAATGAAAGATTAATAAATTATATAAATTTGGAAAGACAAATCAATGAAAGAATAAGAAGTGAGTTGAGATCTAAAAAGAAAATTAGTGAAAAATTGGAAAATGACCTAAGCACTAAAAAGAAAATCAATGAAAGAATGATGTATCCCAATAAGACATGAATCAATTAAATCAACTGAATGAGTAGAATCTCTATAAAAAAAAAAAAGGAAAAGTAGGAATTGGATACAAAGAAGAAGGTGAATCCTCCAAACAAGGTGCTCAAAGGAATCAAATACCTACTTGCAATCACTGTGGTAAGATAGGTCATACATCAAACATATGTTGGAGTAATGGTAAAGAAAAATTCAATGGTAAATGCTACAATTTCAATCAACATGGTCACAAGGCTAATAAATGCAAAGAGAAACCAAAATTTGAAGACAAGTGTCACAAATGTAAGAAACAAGGTCACAAAGCATCAAACTATAGAACCAAGTCATTCAATCCAGTAGAGAAAATTGTGAAAGGAATATTCAGTTGGGACTATAGCACTTGGTGTAGATGTCATTACTATGGAGAATATGGACACATTGACATGAACTATGTTAAACATCACACAAGAAAGAGAGATACCACCATAAGATGTTTCACTTGTACAGAACTTGGTCATCCAGCCAAGAATTGCATGAATTCAGGTAGAGTTGAAGATGAAAAGAAAAAAAAAGAAAATAACATCAAAAAGAAGATATGCAGCAATGGATTCTTAAATCTACTGAAGAAGCTAGTTCAAGAAATGATGGTCATGTCATTCAAGAAGTGGGTGACTCCACCATTCTAACTAAATTCTTAAAAGAAGAACTGGAACTGTGTTATCAAGATCACATCCAAACAATTCCAAAATTGAAAGGTGAAAAAGATCCAAATTAGTATTCAAGATACAAGAGGATCACTGAAGATCAATATCAGTTATCACCAAGTTGACTTCTCTACCGAGAAAGGTTGGGTCATGGACTCTATCGAGAAAAGTTGGGAGTAACAACATGTTTGATTGTTGTGTTATGAAGCCTTTACCAAGAAATCCAAACAGATAGTGGACGATAGCCTATCATGCATTATGATGTCATCATAGCTACCTTTGTAAGCATTAATGGTGAAGTTTTATCAAAAAGTAGGAAATCAAATTCATTTTTCATCGAGAATTCTAAGTGTTATTGTGATCAAGTGAATTGTAGAGTGATCAAGCATCTTCAAGAAAAATTTGTGGATAAATCCTTCAAATTTTTTCATAGCTTACCAAGTAGCTTTGGCAGCATCAAGTAGTAGTAGAAAAGAAAGGAAAGGGTTAGAAATGTTGGTCTAAGGAGTTGAAAGGAAAGCCCCTAATTTCAAACTTGTGTCGACAATTGTTGAAACCCTCGATCCAAATGGAGCACAATTGCAGATCCCTCCTAAGGTACTACTCATTAATGACATCAAAACTCATTTTAAGTGTGCAATTCAAGAAATTGGAACCCTAGAGATGGATGATGCCCTAGGTGAATTATGTGTGAATGGTGTTCTCAAACTTGAACATAGACATTATCATCAGGAATAGGCAAAAAGACCAAGTTTGGAGATGATTGAGACTACTTTTAACTTAAAAATACTGCATTGGTAGCATAATTTGTGTATTGTATGCATCTCAAGCTGGGAAGCCTTTTGGAGTACTTTCAAAATTTTGGTAGAAATGGATTAGATACATCCTAAGTTGAGTTCACAATGATTAGTTATGGCTTGAGCAACCAAGTTTGATCACTAAGAAGATGATTCATCACATCACTAGCCTTCCCATGCTCTCCAAGGCTAAAACCACTAAAACCCTAGGTCAGGTGGAGTTAGAAAAGAAAACCCTAGCTAAGTGGGACAACAAAGGTATGAAGATCAGTAGTGTAACAGATACAGAACTAAATTTTGGCATACATGTGATAGCCCACAAGATCTATAGTTCTAGCCATCTAAATAGTGTGTCATGTAAAGCGGTAGACTTGGCATTCAAAAGAATAATCTATCATATGATCTTGCAGATTTGTTGGTAAAATAGTTCAACAAAAACATGGAAAGTATCAGAACCTCCAAGAATAATCCTTGTAAATTTGGTTCATTGTTGACTTGTTTATTTTTATATGTTCAAATTTTTTTCCCTTCAAAAGGCATAGTATTATGGAGAAAGGATGTGCTAGTGCTATATCAAATTAATGAGTATATTGCATAAATGGGAGAAAATTTTGTTAGTATAATGGATAACTATTTTGATTTTTTCAAGGAGAAAATGAATAATAGATTTAGGATACCCTAGAAATTAGTTGAAGATTATAAAGATGATGTTTGTTTCATGGTAGACTATGACAAGACTACATTCAGGAAGTGAAACCCAGAGTTGTATGGGTAAAACCTCTTCCCTATGAGGTGAACATAGATGAAGAAAAAAATATAATTGAAGCCTTGATAAATGAAACTATTGATCCAAAGGCACCACGCTTTGGGACATATGATGAGGCCAATGCAAGAATAGAGCTTGAAATCAAGCTTCCATAGGTGGTCAACAAAGGTAAGAGGAGGATAGCCAAACTAAAAAAAAGCACATCTCTTATGTTAGCTGAGGGAAAAGAAGAAAATGTTGAAGAAGTAGAGGATGAAGAGGAGTCAAAAAAAAAACTATTGAAGAAGAAAGGCAAGGTGATCATCACCAAGCCACCAAAGCCATCCACTATAGTGTTCACCAAGAGATCAAGGAAGAAAGGTAGTGAAGTTGTGTTTAGTAGACCTCCTCCCACCTTCCAAGAAAGGTTGAAACAATTGGAAGAAGGTGTTGGCATAACCAACCTCAAATCATTGAAGTATGAGACCAAGATAGAGGCTGAGAAGAAATAGGTTGAAGAACTAGTGCTAACCAAGATGGGCAAATGGAAGTATTCCCCTGATTAGATAGCCTCCCACATCTCTAATGAATTATTAGAGAAATTAAAGCCAAGATTGGACTCAACTATGCAAATAGAAAAAGATATCTATGCTCAAACCTTGAGGTAGTTGCTACCTAGCATGACAGATGCTGAGGTAAAAGAGCCCTTAAAGAAGAATGAAGATAAGATGACTCTTAGATTAAATACTTGTTTAATTTTGTTAAAGGATATAGAGCATGTAGTCAAGAATGCCACAAGTGTGTGGAAGAATGTTTATCACTTCCATAAACAAAGTGACTTCCCAGTAGAAGTCAAGGATGATGACAGTGATGGTGAGGAAGAAGAAACATACTTTGAGCCAGCACATTTTGACAATGAAGAAGTTGAAGAAGATAAAGAGGAAGAAGCTACCAAGGAAGAAAAAGAAGATGATGAGGAGGCTGATCCTATGAACATAGCAGTCACAGTCATTGCCTCACTTCCTCACTCTCCATGAAAACCAATAGCTACATCAAGTTTGGAGACAACTTTAGCAAGTTTGATTATGACCACAACAGATAAATCACATGTCCAATCACTCTTCGCTCCCTCATAGATCAACACATCACTGATAGAAGTGTCTACCAGTTCATCTATCGAGCTACATCCTCCCTCTTCTTTAGCTCCCAAGTCAACATCATCAATAATGAGTATAGTATGTTCTAAAATTTTGAGTTCTTCTATAGATCAAATGTATATAGCTAGTTAACTCCTCCAAAAGAAGGAAAAGAAGAAGAAATTGAGAGAGGAGAGAGATAGAGAATATAAAATTATAGAAGATGCCAAGAATATTTTGACTAAGGCAATAGGTGTTGAAGTTGATACTTCTCAACACATTCTATTTCAATTAGAAGAAACAATCTAGAGGTTTAATGAGGACTCTAGTGGTCAAGACAAATTGATTGAGAAAGCATAAAAGAAATTTGATAATAAAGTGCTTGAGCACATTGCTCAACAAATTGTCATTTAGCAAGTGAAGCTTTCCTCAATTTTGACCAATCTTGAAACCTCTTGAACAAATGTAACATCACTTTTTGGAAATTTGTGTAATGTTACCAAGTTCACAAAGGAAATAAAGAGCAAAGTGACAAAGATTGATGAAGATTTGAAGGCTAGTGCAGAACAGTTGCAACTTGACCCTAGTTCAAGCTCTGCACATCATATGAAAATTAGATTCTTGTTAGATGTGTAGGTAGAATTGTTGAGAGAAGAAGCAAGGATTGAGTCTTCATTGATAGATATTCAAAATATGATCCTTCCCATCATGGATACAGTGCAAAAGCATATTGCTTATTCAAAAACATTGATTCATGACAACAACTTCTCCATCGTAAATCACATGATAGAACCATCTATAGAAGTGCAAATTGCTCTACATATGTGCAAAGTTTTGTGAGAGAATTGGGATAAGACTCTAGCACTCATACTTAAGGTACATTCTAATTTTCTTTCCTATATTGATGTCTCCATGTAAATAAGTTTTGAATAAATCTTTGGCATTGTTGTCAAAAAGGGGAGAGATAGTATGTATATATGGGGAGAGACACTTAGTATGTTATATATGGGGTGAGAAAATAAAAGGGGGGGAGACACTTAATATGCCATATATAGTGAGAGATACTTGTTATACTATGTATATTGTATGGGGGAGAATCATGCAAAGGGACAAAAGTGTATATAGTAGAGAATTTGTAGATATAGTATATTGTATATACTTACAAAGACAAATTATAAAAAATCTCAAAAATAGTATACCTTACCAAGTTAGTATCACACTGTGATGTATATAAGTTTTGACTAATGAGTGTTTTTGTTACTAATTCTAAAGGGGGAGATTGTTGACATTTAGTCAAGTCTGTTATTAGTGACAACACTTATTCAGATTTTGTATGGCTACCAGGCTCATTGAATAGTCTATAGTGTTTGCCATGTAATTTAGTACCCACTAAGCTGTACAGTTCCTACCAAGCATTTTAGTGGTTACCAAGGGAATTCAATTAGTGTGAAGTGCAATAGTTCAAACCAAGTAGAATTAAGCAGTGTGAAGTCTAGCTGTTCAACCTAAGCATTTTAGCGGTTACCAAGCTTTGCAGTTTCTACTGAGCTAGTAGTTCATGTGAAGCAAAGTTAGTACTAACCAAGCTATGTGATGATTAGTGTTTATTGAGTGTAGTCATGGTAAATGAGTAATTCAGTTTCTACCAAGTTATATAGTATCTACCGAGTCACCAGTGCAGACTGAGTTTGAGACTACTCTAAGATGATTAGTATGGATCAAGCTTCTACTTCTACCAAATGTATGACGATGTCAAGTAGTGATAGTGGACATCAAGTATCAAAACTTCACCAAGTTAGTCTTTAGAACCCGAATATCTACATATGAGTTGACTTTGTAATATTGGTGCTAACTTGTCTATTGGCTGACTTTGTAATTATGTAAATTGAATTGATATATATGTAATATATTGTATCATATCCAAGGCAGGATGAGAAATAAATGAATGTGTAAAAATAATGTGAAAATAGAAGCATGCAAATATGAATTAGTAGCAAAGAAAGTGTATTGTAAGGCCATATCAGCAAAGGAGTAGCAGAGCCATATCTATCACATAAAGGTGATCAATACTTCATAGAATCTCTATTAGCAATTCAATTGTAAGTCAAAGATCTATTGTTTCATCCTAACAAGTGAACCAGTCCAAATCCTTTAACAAGGTAGACTTAACAGTCTTTTCTAAAATCTCTTTACTGAGTGCATACTTCATTATGTGTTTGTAAAACCTCTAACAAGGTGGACCTAGCAGTCATAATTGCTCCTAATAGGGAAGATCATCAGAAGTGATCATTATAAGCCTTAATAGGCCAACTTTATGCTACAGTATTGAAGTTTTGTGGGTATCATCCTGACCCTAGTTTTATTTTCTATTTGGAAAGTTTTTGGGTCACCAAATTATTGTGTTCAAGTGTTATGAATGTTTTATGTTTTTAGTTTCTCATGCATACAATTAGATTTGATTTAATGAATTAAATGGTAATTGGACTATTGCAATTAAGATCTAAATTTGATAAAGTTTTTAAGGTTACTGATTCACCCCTCCCCTTTCAATAACCTAGCATAGTCTTGAATATTTCCAACACAATCACCATCAGTGTAGGCTCTCAATTCAAAATTTTCATTTTTCTTGTAGTATAGACCAAACTCTTATGTTCCTTTTAGATATCTCATTATTCTTTTTAAAACCATTAAGTGATTCTCCCTGGGATTAGCAGAGAATCTTGCAACTATCTCTACATATAATACAATACTAGGTCCATTGTGTACTACATATTGCAATTTTCCAATCATAGACCTATACAATGCTTGATTCACCTTAGTTGAATCATCATTCTTTGACAACTTCTGCCATGTTACCATAGGTGTACTTACTAGTTTTGAGTCCTCCAATCCAAATGTTTCCAATATTTCCTTGACATACTTTGACTGAGTGGTGTATATATCATATATATTTCATCTTATATACTTTCAAACCCACAAAGAATTTGATCTCTCCAAACATAGACATCCCAAATTTTTACTTCATCTAATTTGCAAAATCTTTACATAAAGCATCTTGACCTCCAAATATGATGTCATCAAAAAAAAATTCTGATAACAAAATACCTTTTCCTTTCTCTGTCTTCATGTACAGATTGTTGTTATCATCAGTTCTTTTAAATTCAATCTTCACAAGATACTTATAAAGTCTTTCATACCATGCTCTTGGTGCTTGTTTCAAACCATATAGAGCCTTGTGTAGTCTGCATACCATATTCTTATTGTTAACATCAAAAAAACCTTTTGGTTATTCTACATAAACTTCTCCCTCTAATATATCATTCAAAAATGTAGATTTAACATCCATTTGATAAACTTTGAAACCTTTGTATGCAAAATAAGCAAGTAGAGTTCTTAGTCATTCCAGTCGAGCAATAGGGGAAAATTTCTCTCCATAGTCAATTCCTTCTTCTTGTGCATATCCCTTTCAAACTAATATTTATTTGTTCCTCGTGACTTCACCATTTTCATCTAGCTTGTTTCTAAATAGCCACTTGGTACCAATAACATTTTTGTCTTCTAGTCTAGGAACTAGACTCCATGTTTTGTTCTTCTCTATTTGTTCAATCTCTTCTTCCACGGATTTGTACGAGTCAACATCTTTTAATGCATCTCTCACTGATTTGGGTTCCTTCATGCTTAGTAAACATGTATCACTTCTCAATTTGTTTCTTGTCATTGGTCTAGCATCTTTATCTCCAATGATTTGAGTAGTTGGATGATGTCTTTTGACATATTTAGACAATCTTGGTTTAGCTCTTCTTTCTTCATTTTGTCTTTCAACTTTAGAATCACTGTGTATATCTCTATCAGGTAGTTTAGCATCTCTTTCATGTTCACTAATATTAGAATCAAAATGTGCATTTACTTCATTTTGTAGCTCAGCATCTGAATATAGCTCAGTTTCTAAATGCAACTCAACATTCATAGGATGTGACTCGAGAGTCACTGAAACTTGTTGTAGATTTGTAACTTAATTTGTAGCATCTTCTTTAGTAAGCATTCCTTCATAAAAGTATACAAATGATTTTTATTCTTTTAGTTCTTTCATAGGTTCAGCCTGATACACTTCTATATATTCATCAAAGTTCACATTTGCACTTTCCATAATTTTGTTAGTGATAGTATTTAAACACTTATAAGCTTTACTTCTTGTGGAGTATCCTAAGAATATACCTTCTTCACTTTTTGCATCAAGCTTACCATTCCAAACATCTTTAAGAATGTAATACTTACTTCCAAATGCCTTAAAGTATTTTACATTGGGTGAGTATCCATACCATAGTTCAAAAGGTGTTGAATGAGTACCTTTTTTTATTTGCACACGGTTAGAGGTATAGATAGTTGTACTTACAGCGTCTCTCTAGTATTTCAAAGAAACATTCTTCTCCATCACGAGTGTTCTAGTACAATCCATTATAAATCTATTTCTCCTTTTAGCTATTCCATTTTGTAGAGGTGTTCTAGGGGTAGATTTCTATCTTTTGATTCCTTTGTCATTATAGAACATCTCAAATTCATTTGATGCAATTTCTCCTCCTCTACTAGATCTCAAACACTTCAGACTTCTACCTATTTCCTTTTCAACTCTTTCCAAGTAACAATTAAACATTTGGAAAGCATCAGAATTTTGTTTCAAAAACATAACTGTCATCATCCTAGAATAGTCATCAAAACATAGCATTATGTACTTATCTCTTTTTTAGCTTTCCACATCAATTCATCCACACAATTCAGTATGAACAATCTCTAGTATTCGTTTAGAGGTATAAGTTTTACTCTTAAAACTTGACTTTATCCTTTTGCCTAAGTGACATTGTTTGCACATTACATTATCAGGTTTCTTCAACTTAGAAAAACCTCTAACTTTCTTCAAGTTACTGATACTAACCAAATTATCAAAGTTAACATGACATAACCTCTTGTGTCATAGCCATACATCATCAAATTTTATGAGAAAACAAGTAGCATCCTCTATGTCAAGATAGAATAGATTACTTCTATTTTGATCACCCTTTCCAATCAATTTCCCATTTGTGTCATATATCTAGCAATCTTTTTTCCAAACTCAACCTTACATCCCAAATTATTTAGTTGTGACACACTCAACAAATTATAGTTAAGTCCTTCAACATAGTAAGCATTATCACACAAAATATTATCTATGAGTTTGGTAGAACCTTTTCCTTTTATCAAACATGGTGTATCATTACCAAATCTTACACTATTTCCATCATAACAATTTAGGGTAATGAACTTACTTTTGTCTCCAATCATGCGATGTGAACATCCACTATCAATTATCCATCTATCATTCTTGTTCGCACAAGTTACAAGTCTAGTTGCCTCATCTTCATCTAATTCATCCTTCATTGCAACATACACCACCTCATCATCATGTTCATTAGAATCATCCTTTGTTTCCTATTCAAAAATCTAGCAAGACTTCTTGCCTTTGTCTTTATATTCCTTGCTATCTTCATCTCTTCTACTCTTATATGTGTCACCACATTTGTACTTCTTCTTCTCTGGGCATCTAGCAGCAATATGACCAACCTCATTGCAATTGAAACAAATGATAGGTAGCTTAGCTTTGAACTTGGCTATACCTTTATGGAATCTTCTTGCCAATAGTGCTTCAAGTTGTTCAACATCCTCCTCATATGTATCATTATCACTAAACACATGCTTCTTCTTTTTCTTCTTCTTCTTCTCATCATGTCCCTTTAATGATACCTTAGTTTTGAAAGAAGATTCAATCTTTTTAGGTTTGTAATTATTAAATTTAGATAGCTCAAAAGTAGTGAGTCTACCTTAGAATACATCTTAGTTCTTGAATTGCAGAAACTCTAATAGCATATATAGGTAACAATGTTCTCAAAACTTTGCTTAAAATAGTATCATCATCTATATTACCAGTAGATCCTTTTATTGCATTGACAAATTCTTTTATCCTTTTAACATATTGAGCAATATTCTCATCTTCTTCCATTCTCATATCATCAAACTTACCTCTGAGACTTTTAGGTTTGGCTCTTAGAACATTTGCATCTCCTTCATAGATAGTGGTTAGGGAATCTCACATTTTCTTTACATTGTCAAGAACTTTGATATTATCAAATTCAACATAGCTTAGGGTAGAGGCAATCTCTGGCATTTCTTGGTTGTGTTCTTTCTTATTCCTCATATCTTTTAGTAGGGGCACCAGTAGGATCAACATGCTCTATAGAAATGGTAGGTTGTGCATGATCTCCAAGTCCTCCAAGGTGTAGCTTCATCAAACTTTGTCATGTAGGAAAGTTATCTCTATTTAGCTTGGGTACTTCTATTTTCTACATCTTTATCTTTGTGCTTCTAGTACCTTTAAACTAGTTCTCTTAAGTAGATGGGCTTTGATGCCAATTTTTGGAATACTTTAGAATAACTGAGAGTGGGGGCGAATCAGTTATCCAAGGTCCAGATGTATAAATAAAACTTTTCACAACTTAAAGAACCCATAAAGCATTTATACTCATGCATGCATCCATAAGATTATGCAATTACTTAAAACTTGTAGGTTACTTTCAAATCAACTTATAGAAATGTCAAGCATGAAACATAACAAATTCATTAGCACACTTGACATACATGGAAACCCAATTTGGGAAAAGCCACTAGTAACATGCTACTCTTTTCACTCTTATGAAGTGATTCCTTGTGAAATGCCAACCCTATTTAAGGTTACAATACACATTGTTAAATGTTACCCTATTAAAGGATTTCAATCACCCTATTAGGAGTGAGCCTTGTTAGAGAACTTTAGACCATTCACTTGGAATGTCACCTAGTTAAAGGATTTACAAATGATTGTTAGGTCAACCTTAATCCAAAGGATTTACCCTACACTGATACAATTGTTAGAGAGTAACAATAAGGCTTTGATCTAATATAACTTACAAATTCTCTTGTAGATTATAGATCTTTGTTCAATCCTCAATTATGCTTGGTCTTCATACTTTGCAGCTCTAATAAGTTGTTCACCCTTCAAGCATTTATCTCCTTAAGCCTTCTTGCTTAACATGCCACTACAAACTCTTCTCTTAGGTCACTAGATGAAGAAAAACCCTTGACTCCTTGTCTCCCTTAGGTTCTCATGTATGAAAACCTTGCTTCATGACCAATCATTCCTATAAACAGAAAATTAAGATATTTTGCCACTCATTCTCCATCGTCCAATTTAGGGTTAAGATGGATTAGGTAGGATACAACGTATCTTCCCCATATCTCATATCTCTTCTAAAACTTCTCCTAGAATCCACTTTGAATTCACTTTAAAATGGTTTACCATGAATTTTGGGCCATCAACTCATCAACCTTATCTTCCACCTAGTTCACACAATTCAAGAAAATAAACTTGTTGGCTCAGATTCATTGAATCTACAATCTTTTAAATAATGCACCAGCTTGGCATTATCAACCTTCTGATGCTAGGCACATACTGCATTTCTCAACATCCACTGTGAAATTACTTGACACAAAATAAATTTTACGGGTGCTTGACATCAACTAAACTTTACTTGACATTAATTGTTCTACTCGACATACACTAGAATGTACTTTTACTCAACTCCATCTAATTTTTTGCTCAGCTTGTATTGACTTTTCTCAACACCTACTAACCACTTGGTCAAGATTTGTAGACAAACTTTGTGTAACTTGTTCTTCTAATCTTTCTTAGTATAACCAGCCTTTGTAACCTTAAGTAGATTATCAATACATCATGTCATCACTGTCTCAATTGATCCTTATACTTCATTACATAATCATAATTCAACCTTTTCTCTAGGTGTTATTGTTACATCTTTTGATCAAATCCTCTTCATCAATCAAATAAGTGATAGTACTTGAATCTTATAAGTAGTTTTCTTACCAAAAAATAGTAGGTTTAACATCAGTGACAAAAAAATGATTGAAACACATAATCTTCTCCAACAATCTCCCTCTTTCAATAATCTCTAGTCTTCTTCAACAATATCCCTTTCAATAATCTCTCTCAACAATGATCTTTTCAATCTATTTTCAACACTCTAGATTTTAATCCTACTTTTATTAGAAAACATAAGGTTTCTCACTTAATTTTCATGAAAATGCAACCTATCCCTAAAAAGAAAGTTCTTACTCTTACCCCTCTTTTGGCTGAATTAAAAAACCAAATTTGTGCCTACTTCCATTAAGGAAACCATTTCTAATATTGAGCATGAATTTTATGAAATAATGACCTGTGAAGCACTCTTGACTCCTATTTATGGGGAAAAGGGAGACACTTTAATAGGATTGTAGGTCTCCGCTCTTCTAGGCCACTAAGCCATTCGAATATTTATGTGAGGGAAAGAGGAATTTCCAAATATGATTATAGTTACAATCCAAATTAGATTAGCTAAAACCCAAAGGAAGAAGGGCTTCAATACCAAGTTCAAATTATAAAGGGGGATGCAATACAAGTAAATACACTCTTTGACCCTTATAGAATAATATGTATGTAAAACTGAATCAATTGCTTCAAAGAATGTAGATCTAAATGTTATGTGTATACAATTAGCTCAATTAAGATATGGATCTATGATATAGATGTGAAAGTAAATAAAACATAAAAGACTCATGTTGAAATATATAGAGGGATATGTATTTTAGCTCTGATAGTCATGGATCTGAGCCTATTTCTAAATATCTAATTACAAATTTTGAAATGAATTGATGAAAGGAACAAAACCTAGAAATCATTCAACAAGAAGGCAAAAAAGAATTAGGTCAATTTGGAGGAAGGATGTATTTCCAAAGAGTTGACATAGTCCAAGGGCACTATAAAAAAACAAACCAACTTCTCCAAAAATATTTTAAGGATTTATTTTAAGATCTACATGCAAAATCATGTTATTATTCTCCTACACACAGAAAATAAAGAGTTTTTGTTGTTAGGTTGGATAAGGGATTTCCTTGGTCAAGCCCTAGGTTAATGAATTAACCATAAATTAAAATATAATTGATAAAGGAAATAAATGCATGTAGTAGATATAAATAATATCAAATGAAATATATAATTAACTTCAAAGATGTCATTTTAGTTGATCTATGATCAAGTATGTAAGTGTAATAGCCTTGACTCAAGGAAACCATAAAAGAATCAAAGAAGTCAAAACCTCATGTTTGGAAAAGCATGTGACATATCATTAATGAATAATATGAGATATAGGATGGATTGGAATGATGGATCTTCTTCTCAAATCCAAAATCCACTACCACCTTGAAGGAAGAAGGAGATGTCAACCCTTGAATGCTTAAAGATGCTTGCTTGAAGAATAATGCCTTGATTACTCTCTTACTTGTGGATGTCTTGACAATGCATGATATTGAGAATATGAGATATGAAAATGAAGCCCCCAATCCTCCTTATATACTAGTTTTCAGGCAGGAAAATAACTGGGGATGATAAGGGAGTAAATTAAACTAATTGGTAAACTCAAGGTATTTCAGGCCTCGAACTTTGTAATCACTAAGGACAAGGTCGACCTAGTTGATCTTGACCTAGATTAGGTTGACCAAGTCAACCTAGTTCCAAAGAAGGGAGTAGGAAGGCTTCAAAAAGGCTCAGAGGGATGTGCAGGTGAAATTGGAAGATAATAGGTTGATCAGGAGATATGATCAAAAGAGAGACAAATCAACACCTAGAAGACCATTTCAGCAAGTGAGAGATGATGAAGAAGCATGAAATATAAGGGGAGAGGATAAAAAGATACCAAAACCATGCTAAGGATGGATAAAAGGTCTCAAAATAAAGTTTGTCCATTTTAAAATGGTATAACTCCTATGAATATGGCTGATTAATATGGCCTTGGTTATAATTTGCTAAAAATTGGTAAGGGTTATGTATAGTTTGAGCAAGGTATACAAGTTCCTTTAGATAGTGTATTTCATGAACATACATATGGGTTAGGATTGAATCCTTACAAGAAACATTTTTTTTCCCTTTGAATGGTAATCACATTTATAGTGGACCTTGAAAACTTCTTAACTTTGATCTTGTGGATTTTGATCAAAGAACTTAAATGGATTTTTTCATGATGATGATGCTCTAGTCAATTTTCTAGGGGTGTATGACAATTTTTCTTCTTTCCATCACAAGAAGAAATGACCATATTGTTTAAATATTGATGGTTACTTTGGTGAAAATATGGATTTTGACTACACATGTGATGATATTTTATCAATTGAAGATTCCATAAAAAGTAATTTGATAATCATGTAGATAGTTGATGTTAAAAATAAATCCTTTTGATCCTAAAAAGGTGATTAAAATTGGCAAATGTTTGACTAAAGAAGAATGCAACCAATTTAGTGCTCTCTTGGCTGAATTTAAAGATATCTTCACATGGTTTTATTCAAATATGTCTGGTATTGATCCTAAGATTAGAATGCATAACATTGTGCTTATACCAAATGCTAAATCTATTAAACAAAAGATTCATAAGATGAATTAGGGTATTGCTCTTTTGTCTAAAGATAAAATATAAAATCTTTTGGATGCTGGATTTAGTTGCTCTATTGATTATTCTCCTTAGATATTAAATATTTTTATTGTTCCTAAGGGTGAAAATAAGATAATTATGTGCACTAATTTTCTAGTTTTAAATAAAGTATCTCTGGAAGATAGTTTCTCTTTACCAAACATTGAAATGATAATACTAGGATTCTACAACATGACATGCTTTATTATCTTTCATGGATGACTTTTTTGGTTATAATCAAATATTTATTCTCCTTAAGAATAAATGTAAAACTACACTTATAACACCTTGGGGAACATTTTTTTGGGTCATGATGCCTTTTGGATTAAATAATGCATGTGTAACTGATCAATGTGTTATGACTCTAATATTTCATGATGACATCCATAAAATTCTAGAAGATTATGTTGATAAAAAAATTTCTAAATCCATTCAATGTGGAGAACATTTTTCTATCCTTCAAAGAATTTTTCAACAATTACGGAGTTATAATGTGTCTGAATCCTTGTAAGTGTACCTTTGGGGTTGATATAGAGAAATTTCTTGGATTTATTATCTCTAATCATGGTATCGAAGTGGGTATTGAAAAGATAAAGGTCATTGTTTACATGCCTCCTCCTAAAAATGTATCATAGCTCAAAAGCTTACAATGAAAGATACAAGCTATTAGAAGGTTTGTCTCCAATTTAGTCAATATAACTACTCCCTTCACTTCCTTGCTTATAAAGGATTCCACTTACTCTTCAAATGAAGAATGGAAGCAATCATTTGAGAAATTTAACGAATACCTTTCTAATCCTCCTATCTTGCAACCTTCTTAACCTAATAAAACTTTCTGTCTTTATATGCCATCTTCTTCTAAGGCCTTTAGCACTATTTTAGTTCAACATGATAATGATAGTAAATAGAATCTTGTGTAGTACATTAGTCACACCTTGAATGATTATGAAACATGATACACGAATATAGAATAAAATGTCTTTCTTTGGCTTTTGCATGTAGAAAACTCTAACATTATCACCTAATTGTAGAAGTCAATGTTATTCTTAAGTGTGATTCTCTAAATCATCTCTTTTCAAAAATTGACTTACCTAAACATCTTGCAAAATGGGTGATTTTGTTGACAAAATTTGATTTAAAATTTATTTCACAAAAATCAATTATAGGGAAATCCTTTACTAATTATTTGGTCAAGGATCCTTTTTTCATACAATTATCAAGTTTCTTGGTGCAAAAATATTACTCATAAGTAAGGATAATGCTTGCAAAATCTATTTTGTTGGATCTAGGTATAAAGTTGGTGCTGGTGCGAGTGTGATCTTAGTTCCTCCTAAGAAATGAATTTCTCTTTCTTATGATCTGACTTTTCAATGCACTAATAATGTTGCAGAATGAGGCTCTTATTGTTGGTCTGTGAACAACCTTATCCCTTCAAATCAAGTACTTAGACATTTTTGGTGATTCATAAATAATTTTTCATAAAAAATTCTTAGAGAAATATATGCCCTATAAATCCATTTAAAATTCAAACTCTAAGTTGGTACCATCTTCAAGTCATTCTATGTTCTTATTTATTTCCTATCAATTTGTGTTTTCTATAACTTGGAATATTTTCTTAGGTAACCTCTTATATGACATAATTATTTATTTCACCTCCAAATCTAAATTATCCCAATACATTATCATAAAAGAGCATTGCATTCACATAGAATTGAGTCCTAGTTGAGCCAATTATGTCATTTTGCTTCCATGTGTGAATTAGCAAAAGGTGTACTACCTATATACTACACTTCATCCCATTTCACACTTTTCATATTGTACAAGAATTTTGTGTTACTTCAATTAAAATAGTCGATTCAATTATTTTTATTTCAAGCATCTTATTATAAGGAGGTTTATTATTTCCACAAGCCAAACCAAAGAATAATTTTTTTACCCAAAAAGAGTCATTCAATTATAATTTTAAGCCAACATATTGATGCGAGGGAAAGAAAGACTAGGGCCAAAGGCACACCCAACAATTCAAACCAACCTTGCAGAGTTTAACATAATGGAAGCAAACACACAAAGAGAACAACACCATAGAGAGAGAGAGAGAGAGAGAGAGAGAGAGAGAGAGAGAGAGAGAGAGAGAGAGAGAGAGAGAGAGAGAGAGAGAGAGAGAGAGAGAGAGAGAGAATGAAATTCCTTTATTGATTCATCAAATTATCAGCATACATGCCCAGCTAGAAGGCCTTCTAGGTTTTGGCCAGGTACAAAATACCTTCAACAACTAAGATCTAGCATCAAATTTGCAGCTCCAAGCACATATGCCACAAACTTTCCAACCTTTTGCATTCTCCTCTCAACTCCCTCCCAAAAATTTTCTAACTCTAAGCCTAAACACTCTATTTATACTTGCCAAAATTCTAAAACATAGAAAAGCCACAAGTCCACTCTCAATAGTTATTAGCTAACTATACATAAATTAAATAAAAGCAAGGTTAGCACAAACAGGAACAAGACACAGATAACTTGGAAAATAAAAGCTTTTCAAAAATGGCACTCGACATCCACATGAACTTGGCATCCAAAGGAATCACTCGGTAGCTACCATGAACTCGGCATCCAAAGCTAAACAACCACGGAGGACTCAACAACCAAAGGAATCGCTTGGCAACCAAAGGATCACTCAACAATAACTAAGAACCTAACTACAACTAAGAACTCATAAGAAACTAATAGAATCAACAAAGTGAAGGATTATAAGGAAACCTAGGATGCTCCTACATCAAACAACTAAGGTTGGAAGAAACCTGAATCATGCAAGTGTCACGACCCTAGCTAAATCCAACTTAGATTGAGAAATCCATGTAGCATCTTCAATTGGTCTATTCTTCCACTTCACTAGATACTCATAGTAATTTTTTTCTCTTGTGATCTTACCAATTCTCTAATCCAATATCTATTCAACTTCTTCAACATGCTTCTTAGTATAATCTTCTAACACAACAACTTCATCATCTGAATCATGATACTTATATAAATTAGCAACATTGAATATAGGAGACATATCCATGTCATCAGGTAACTCAACTTCATAAGCATTACCAATGTCAAACTTCTTCATGATTTTAAAAGGTCCAAACTTCTTCATCTTTAGATTACTATATGTTCCCACAAGAAATCTTCCTTTCTTCCAATGAACCATCACCTCATCACCTACTTCAAAATCATGATGTCTTCTAAACTGATTGACATTCTTCTTATACTTCTAATTACTTTGTTCCAACCTCAATTTCACTTCCTTATGTAAAGATCCCATAAAATTAGAAAATTCTTCCTCTTCAACACTTGTCTTTTCTTCACCACAAATGTCTCTCAAATCTGATACTCCTCTTGACTACATTCTAGTAACAATATCAAAAGGTGTCTTCCCTATACTCGTATTTATAGAATTATTATATGCAAACTCAACTTGTGCCAACACCATCTTCCAATTACTTGGCTTGTTCCCTATTAAACAACTTAAAAATTTACCCAAGCTTTTATTCACAACCTCTGTCTATCCATCTTTCTATGGATGGAATGTAGAACTAAACTTCAATTCAGTACCCATCTTCTTCGACAAAGTCTTCCAAAAATAACCAACAAACTTACTATCTCTTTCAAAATTAATAATTCTTGGTAATCCATGCAATCTAAAAATCTCTTTGAAGAAAATTTCAACAACAAGCTCAACATCTGATGTCTTCTGACCTGGTATAAAATGAGCCATTTTAGAAAATCTATCCACAACAACAAATATAGAACCATACCCCTTCACTGTTTTAGGAAATCTAAGAACAAAATCCATACTGATGTCACTCCAAGGTTTCTCTACAACAACAATAGGTGTATACAAACCACTATTCTGACTTACTCCTTTTACAACTTGACAAATTCCAAAAATATTCACAAATTTATGAACATCCTTATACATTTGTGGCCAATAATACTACTCCTTTAGCAAACTCAATGTTTTATCAATTCCAAAATGTCCAACCAATCCACCACAATATGTTTCCTTAATAAGATTCAATCTCATAGAACTTCTAGGGATACAGAACTAAATACCTTTGAACAACATACCTTCTTGAATGAAATACTCATCATACTTACTTATGTGATCTATTAAATTTGGTGCTCTAGACTCTCTCCACGCCTCAGAAAAATCAGGGTCAGTATCATACAACTCTTTCATTTCATCAAAACCAAGAACTTCAACCTTCATTTTAGTCAACAAAGAACATCTTCTACTCAACCCATTAGTAACTCTATTAGTAACTCCACTCTTATGCTTGATCACAAATGTAAAACTCTACAAATACTCAACTCACTTCATATGTCTCTAATTCAATTTATGTTGACTTCCCAAGTACTATAAAGCTTTATGATTAGTATACAACACAAACTCCTTAGGAATCAAATAATGTCTCCACTTCTTCAAAGCTTGAACAATGGCATAAAACTCTTGATCATACACAGAATACTTCTTTTTAGCATCATTCAATTGCTCACTAAAGAAAGCAATAGGTTTACCTTCTTGACTTAATACAACTCCTATTGCATTACCACTTGCATCACATTCAACTTGAAATACCTTATTGAAATTAGGAAAAGCCAATAGAGGCAACTCAGCAACCTTTTGTTTCAAATTCTCAAAACTCTTATCGGCCCCATGTGTCCACTTGAATTCCTTTTTATCTCTCCTCATTTTCTCAGTCATAGCATTACAAACAGAACTGAAATTTCTTATGAACTTCCTACAAACACTAGCCAAACCATGAAATGATCTTACCTCACCCACATTCTTAGGTGTAGGCCATTCCAAAATAGCTTTAACCTTCTCAGGATCCATCTTCAAACCATCACCTGAAATGACAAATCCCAAATATACAATCTCCTCTTGCATTAAAGAACACATTTTTAGATTATTTCAGCAACTTCTTCTCTTTCAACCTCTGCAATACTTGTCTAACATGCTCAAAATGTTCTTCCTTAGTCTTGTTAAATATCATAATATCATCCAAATAAACAATCACAAACTTACCCAAGAATCTTTTCATAACTTCATTCATCAACCTCATGAAAGTACTTGGTGCATTAGTCAAACCAAAAGGCATAACCAACCATTCATACAAACCATCTTTTGTCTTGAAAATAGTCTCCCATTCATCACCTTCTCTAATTCTGATCTGATGAAAGCCACTCTTCAAATCAATATAGGTAAAATACTTTGCTCCAATCAAACAATCCATTATGTCATCCATCCTCGGCAAAGGAAACCTATATTTCACTGTAATCTTGTTAATAGCTCTAGAATCAGTACACATTCTCCATTCTCCATTCTTTTTAGGTGATAATAGAGTAGGTACAACACATGGACTCAAAATTTCTCTGATCAAACCTTTCTACAATAACTCATGCACTTGTCTATTAAGTTCTTCATTCTCTGTAGGTGTCAATCTATATGGTTTTTTGTTTGGCAAAGTAGCTTTGGGAATCACATCCATACAATAACTTATACTTCTTAATAGAGGTAAACTATCAAGAATATCCTTTGCTACAATATCCTTAGATTCATTCAGCGATTATGTAATTTCTTCTGGTACTCAGTTACCACTATCTATCACTCAGTCATTACCAACTTCTGTTGCTTAGCCATTACTACCAACACTCGGTCCTCTAGGAACTATAGCAAAACAAACTTGATTCTTCTTTAGTTCCTCTTCAAATTTATTTCCATTGACCATACAAACTTTTATTGTAGTACAACTAACCTCATCTATACTTTCAATCAAATGTACTAATATTTTCTTCTTTCCATTTACACAAAGAGCATATTGATTCAATCTTCCATCATGTATAGTGTATCTATCATATTGCCAAGATCTACCCAACAAAATATGACAATAATCCATAGGCATAATATCACACAAAACATCATCAAAGTAATGTCCAATCTTGAACTTCGTAAGTCCTTGCTCACTCAACAATATCTTATGTTCATCTTTGATCCATTAAACATGATAGAGTTTGGGATATTTCAACCTCTACAATTGTAACTTTGTAACTAGCTCTTCTGATGCCAAATTTTTTGAACTTCCACTATCAATGATCACTTTGTAGCATTTTCCAACCATCTTGCATCTAGTATTGAAAAGACTTCTCCTTAAAATAGGTTCCTCATCACTTCCCTTATCACATAAGGTTCTTCTTACCATCATATTTTCACCAGCCTTAGCTCCACTTGGTGAACCCTCATAATCTCCTTGAATCAAAGCATTTTCGTTACCTTTCCTACTTTTAGAGGATCTTCATTCAAAACATTTATGTCCTTTTTTACCACATCTAAAACAATTACCATGAAAACCACCTCTAGAATAAGAATTACCTCTTCCTTGGTAAGAACCAATACCTACTCAGTAAGAAATGCCACTTTTCCACTCAGTCTTACCTTTGTCATCATTCTTCCATTCAGATTTTCCCTTGTCTTGCACAAAATTTTTAGATCTACCATTTCCTCCATAAGATCTACCTCTACATCTCTAGAATCTACTACCTCTACCTCTTTGTCTTTGTTCATGCTTCTTTGTCAAGATCTCCTCTCCTTTTAAGGCATACTAGTATGCTTCTTCCACACTTTCCAATTTCACAGAACTTATTTCATCTTGAATTCCAAGTCTCAACCCATTTATGTACCCTATAATTTGCTCAATATCATCATCCACATGTCTAGATCTAATGTCCAATCTATAGAATTCCTCAGTATATTCCTTTACACTCATGTCTCTTTGTCTCAAATTTTGCATCTTTCTTAGCAAGCTAACTTGGTAATCGACAGGAAGGAATTCATTCTTTACCTTGTTCAACATCTTTGGCCAAGTTTTTATCTTCTCCTTTCCTCTCCTTTGTCTATCAGTGTGTAAATGCTCCCACCACAGTGAGGCATGACCTTTCAACCTTATAACTATAATTTTCACTTTCCTATTTTCAAGAGTGTTTTCATACTCAAAGAACTCCATTTTAGAGATCCATTCCAACACAACATTGGTATCCAATTTTCCATCATAAGGAAAAACTTCTATAGTAGGCTTTGAATTTTCCCTAGATAATACTCTCAACACCCTTGCCTCATCTTGATCTTCTTCAGGTTTTGGATTAAGGTTTGGTGCTACTGCTTCATCATCACTTACATCATCAAGATGTGCTCCTCTTCTCTAGGTTGTCTCCATAGTGTCTAATCTGGCTGCAATTTGTCTCATTGTATCCAATATTGCATTATCAACATTTCCTCTACCTAAAACTATCTTTACAAATCAAGTTCCTACAAGATCGTAACCCTACAAGCTATAGGTCAAATCTATAGATCTACTACCCCACAACCAATTTCACTTAGGGTTCTACACAATCCAATCACCACAAGGATGAATTTCAAGCTCTGATACCACCTAACACAAGAAGGGCAAGAAATACTAGGGCCAAACGCACACCTAGCAATCCAAACCAACCTTACAGAGTTTAACACAACAGAAGAAAACACACAAAGAGAACAACACCATAGAGAGAGAGAGAGAGAGAGAGAGAGAATGATATTCCTTTATTGATTCATCAAATGAGCAACATACATGCCTGGTTGTAAGGCCTTCTAGGATATGGCCAGGTATAAAATACCTTCAACAACTAAGATCCAACATCTGATTCGCAGCTCCAAGAACATATGCCACAAACTTTCCCAAATTTCACATTCTCCTCCTGACTCCCTCCCAAAAACTAACTATAAGCCTAAACACTCTATTCATACTTTCCAAAATGGCTTACAGAATATTCTAGAACATAGAAAGGCCACAAGTTGGCTCTCAACAGTTATTAGCTACCTATAAATAAATTAAATACAAGCAAGGTCAGCCCAAATAGGAACCAGACACAAATAACTCGGCAAATGAAAGCTTTTCAAAATTGGCACTCGGCATCCACACATACTCGACATCCAAAGGAATCAATCGGCAACTACCACAAACTTAGCATCCAAAGGAATCACTCAGAAGTTATTACAATCTCGGCATCCTCCAAATTTAGCAACCAGGGAGGACTCGACAATCAAAGGGTAACTCAACAACCAAAGGATCGCTCAGCAGTGACTAAGAACTAGGCAGCGACTAAGAACTCGGTAGCAATTGATAGAATGAACAAAGTGTAGGATTATAAGGAAACCTAGGATGCTCCTACATCAGACAACCGAGGATGGAAGAAATGGTTCTCCTGAATCATGCAAGTGTCACAACCTGAGTTGAATCCAACTCAGATTGAGAAATCCATGTAGCATCATCAATTGGTCTATTCTTCCACTTCACTAGATACTCATAGTGATCTTTTTGTCTTGTGCTCTTACCAATTCTCTAATCCAATATCTGTTGAATTTCTTCAACCTACTTCTTAGGATAATCTTTTGACACAACAACTTTCATCATTTGACTCATGATACTTATATTAATCAGCAACATTGAATATAGTAGATATATACATGTCATTAGGTAACTCAGCTTCATAAGCATTACCACTATCAAACTTTTTCAAGATTTTACAAGGTCAAAACTTCTTCATCTTCAGCTTACTGTATGTTCCAATAGGAAATCTTCCTTTCTTCAAATGAACCATCACCTCATCACCTACTTCAAAATCATGATGTCTTCTAGACTGATTATCACTCTCCTTATACTTCTAATTACTTTGTTCCAACCTCAATTTCACTTCCTTATGTAAAGATCCCATACAATCAAAAAAATTTTCCCCTATAGCACTTCTCTTTTATTCACTAGCAATGTCCCTAAAATCCGATACTCCTCTAGATTGCATTCTAGTAACAATCTCAAAAGGTGTCTTCCCTATACTCCTATTCACAAAATTATTATATGCAAACTTAGCTTGTGCCAATACCCTCTCCCAATTACTTGGCTTGTTCCCTATTAAACAACTCAACAAATTACCCAAGCTTCAATTCACAACCTCTGTCTATCTATCTTTTTGTGGATGGAATGTAGAACTAAACTTCAATTTAGTACCCATCTTCTTCCACAAAGTCTTCAAAAAATAACAAACAAACTTACTATCTATGTTAGAAATAATACTTCTTGGTAATCCATGCAAACTAACAATCTCTTTGAAGAAAAGTTCAACAACATGCTCAGCATTTGATGTCTTTTTACATGGTATTAAATGAGCTATTTTAGAAAATCTATCCACAACAACAAATATAGAATCATACCCCTTCACTATTTTAGGCAATTCAAGAACAAAATCCATACTGATGTCACTCCAAGGTTTCTTAAGAACAATAATAGGTGTATAGAAACTAGTATTCTAACTTACTCCTTTTCCAACTTGACAAATTCCACAACTCTTCACAAATTTTTGAACATCCTTATACATTTGTAGCCAATAATACTTCTTCTTTAGCAAACTGAATGTTTTATCAATTCCAAAATTTCCAACCAATCCATCACTATGCTTTTCCTTAATCAGATTCAACCTCATAGAACTTCTAGGGATACACAAATGAATACCTTTGAACAACATACCTTCTTGAATGAAATACTCATCATACTTACTTATGTGATCTGTTAAATTTTGTGCTTTTGACTCTCTCCACACCTCAAAAAAATTAGGGTTAGTATCATACAACTCTTTCATTTCATCAAAACCAAGAACTTCAACCTTCATCTTAGTCAACAAAAAGTATCTTCTACTCAATGCATTAGAAACTATGTTAGTAACTCCACTCTTATGCTTGATCACAAGTGTAAAACTCTACAAATACTCAACCCACTTCATATGTCTTTAATTCAATTTATGTTGACTTTCCAAGTACTATAAAGCTTGATGATCAATATACAACACAAACTCCGTAAGAATCAAATAATGTCTCCACTTATTCAAAGCTTGAGTAATGACATAAAACTCTTTATCATACATAGAATACTTCCTTTTAGCATCATTCAACTTCTCACTAAAGAAAGCAATAGGTTTACCTTCTTGACATAATAGAGCTCCTATTGCATTACCACTTGCATAACATTCAACTTGAAATACCTTATTGAAATCAGGAAAAGCCAATACAAGAAACTCAACAACCTTTTATTTCAATGTCTCAAAACTCTTATCAACCTCATGTGTCCATTTGAATTCCTTTTTATCTCTCCTCATTGTCTCAATCATAGCATTACAAATAGAACTGAAATTTCTTATGAACATCCTGCAAAAACTAGCCAAACCATGAAATGATCTTACCTCGCCCACATTCTCAAGTGTAGGCCATTCCAAAATAGTTTTAACCTTCTCAGGATCCATCTTCAAACCATCGGCTTAAACGAAAAATCCCAAATACACAATCTCCTCTTGCATAGAAGAACATTTTTTTAGATTAATCAGCAACTTCTCCTCTTTCAACCCCTGCAATACTTTTCTAACATGTTGAAAATGTTCTTCCTTAGTCTTGCTGAATATTAGAATATCATCCAAATAAACAATCACAAACTTACTCAAGAATCTTTTTAGAACTTCATTCATCAACCTCATGAAAGTACTTGGTGCATTAGTCAAACCAAAAGGCCTAACCAACCATTCATACAAACCATCTTTTGTCTTGAAAGTAGTCTTCCTTTCATCACCTTCTTCGATTCTGATCTAATGATAGCCAATCTCTAAATCAATCTTGGTAAAATACTTTTCTCCACTCAAACAATCCATTATGTCATCCATCCTTGGCATAAGAAACTTATATTTCACTGTAATCTTGTTAATAGCTCTAGAATTAGTACACATTCTACATTCTCTATTCTTTTTAGGTGCTAATATAGTAGGTACAACACATGGACTCAAACTTTCTCTAATCAAACCTTTCTACAACAACTCATGTACTTTTCTATTTAGTTCTTCATTCTCTATAGGTTTCAATCTATATGGTGCTTTGTTTGGCAAACTAACTCTAGGAATCAAATCCATACAATGACTTATACTTCTTACTTGAGGCAAACCATCAGGAATATCCTCTACTACAATATCCTTATATCCATTCAGAAATTTTTTAATTTCTTCTAGTACTCAATTACCACTATCTATCACTCTATCATTACAAGCTTCTACTACTTAGCCATTACTACCAACACTCGGTCCTCTAGGAACTATAGCAAAAAAAACTTGATCCTTCTTTACTTCCTTTTCAAATTTCATTCTATTGACCATGCAAAATTTTATTGTAGTACAACTGACCTCATCTAGACTTTCAACTAAAGGTAGAAATATTTTCTTCTTTCCATTCACCCAAAGAGTATATTGATTCAATCTTCCATCATGTATAGCATATCTATCATATTGCCAAGGTCTAACCAACAAAATATGACAACAATCCATAGGCATAATATCACACAAAAATTCATCAATGTAATGTCCAATTTTGAACTTCACAAAGAATTGCTCAGTCAACAATATCTTATGAATCTTTGCAGCTATAACTTTGTAACCAGCTCTTTTGATACCAAATTTGTTGAACTTCCACTATCGATGATCACTTTGCAGCATTTTCTAGCCATCTTGCATCTGGTCTTGAAAAAACTTCTTAAAATATGTTCCTCATCACTTCCCTTATTACATAAGGTTCTTCTTACCATTAGATTTTCACCAGCCTTAGTTCCACTTGGTGAACCCTCATCATCTCCTTGAATCATAGTATTTCTATTACCTTGCCTACTTTCAAAGGATCTACATTTAAAAGATCTATGTCCTTCTTTACCACATCTAAAATAATTACCATGAAAACCACCTCTAGAATAAGAATTACCTCTTCCTTGGTAAGAACCAGTACCTCTTTAGTAAGAATCACCACTTTTCCACTCAGTTTTTCCTTTGTTATCATTCTTCCATTCAGACTTTCCTTGTCTTGCACAAAATTGTCAGATCTACCATTTCCTCCATAAGATCTACCTCTACCTCTCTAGAATCTACCACCTCTACCTCTTTGCCTTTGTTCATGCTTCTTTGTCAAGATCTTCTCATCTTTCAAGGCATACTGGTATGCTTCTTCCACACTTTCCAATATTATAAAAACTTATTTCAGCTTGAATTCTAGGTCTCAACCCATATATGTATCTTGCAATTTTCTCAATATCATCATCCATATGTCTAGATCTAATGTCCAATATATAGAATTCCTTAGTGCATTCCTTTACACTCATGTCTCTTTGTCTCAAATTTTGCATCTTTCTTAGCAAGCTAACTTGGTAATCAACAATAAGGAATTTGTTCTTTACCTTGTTCACCATCTTTGGCCAAGTTTTGATCTTCTCATTTCCTCTCCTTTTTCTATTAGTTTGCAAATGCCCCCACCATAGTGAGGCATGACCTTTCAACCTTGTAACTAAAATTTTCACATTCTTATTATCAAGAGTGTTTTCATACTCAAAGAAGTTCTCCATCTCAGAGATCTAATCCAACATAGCATTGGTTTCCAATTTTCCATCATAAGGAACAACTTCTAAAACAGGCTTTGAATCTACCCTAGATAATATTGTCAACAACCTTGCCTCGTCTTGATCTTCTTTAGGTTTTGGATTAGGGTTTGGTGCTACCGCTTCATCATCACTTACATCATCAAGATGTGCTCCTCTTCTCTAGGTTATCTTCACAACATCTAATCTGGTTGTAATTTGTCTCAATGTATCCAATATTGCATTATCAACCTTTCCTCTACCTCAAACCATCTTTACAAACTAGGTTCCTACAAGATCATAACCCTTTTCAAGCTATAGGTCAAATATTTAGATCTGCTACCCCACAACCAAATTCACTTAGGGTTCTACACAATCTAATCACCACAAGGATGAACCTCAAGCTCTAATACCACCTAACGCAAGGAGGGCAAGAAAGACTAGGGCCAAAGGCACATCTAGCACAGTGCGCGCGTGCACATGCGTGCACACACACACACACACACACACACACACACACACACACACACAGAATGGTATTCCTTTATTCATTCATCAAATGATTAGCATACATGCCTAGTTGTAAGGCCTTCTAGGTTATGGATAGGTAACAAATACCTTCAAGAACTAAGATCCAGAGTCCAATTCCTAGCTCTAGGCACATGTACCACAAACTTTCCAAACTTTTGCATTCACCTCATGACTCCCTCCCAAAATTTATCTAACTCTAAGCCTAAATACTCAATTTATACCTGCCAAAATGGATTATAGAACATTCTAGAACATAGAAAAGCCACAAGTTGGCTCTCAATAGTTATTAGCTACCTATACATAAATTAAATACAAGAAAGGTCAGCCCAAATAGAAACTAGACATAGATAACTTGGCAAACAAAAGCTTTTCAAAACTAGCACTCGACATCCACGTGAACTCGGCATCCAAAGGAATCACTTCGAAGCTACGATGAACTTGGCATCCAAAGCAATCACTTAGTAGCTACTACAAACTTGACATCCTCCAATGCTCAGCAACCATGGAGGACTTGACAACCAAAGGAATTGCTTTGCAAATAAAGGATCACTTGGCAATGACTAAGAACTCAGCAACAACTAAGAACTCAGTAGCAACTATTAGAATGAACAAAGTGTAGGATTATAAGGAAACCTAGGATACTTTTGCATCACATATTTATCTAGGTAAATTAATTTCCACACAAACACACACATACACACACGCCCCTAAATACTGAAAAAGGGAGAATCGTATGAATCATATCCTTAAGATAACCAAGTTCTATGAATTATTCCTCAATAGAGAAGGTATAAATCAAAAAAAACTACATGTTGATGAAGACATGACACATAGACTTGAAAATTTACTCTAATAATGACAATAAAATACAAATAATTTCTTAGATGAGTTTCACAAGTCTATGTGTGAGAAGATGCTAAGGAGAAAGACTAGATATTACCTTGATGATTTTAACTCCATTTCTAGCTATCAAAAAAAAGACCTATTTAGGGTCCAATTTTTAGATTAAGAGAGATTGATGATACTTAAAGTGGTAGGAGACATACTATATTAATGATAGATTTTGTCATTGATGTCAACATATATTTTTTGGATGAAGACAAATTTAGATTTTGTATGATGTGGACCATTGATAAATTCAATGCATGTGGTTATTGGTAGATTTAGATATGTGAGCTTACATTTGTGTAGAATAAGGATTTTAGATATCATTTCTATATCTATTTTACTTTATTTAGTATTATGGTTGAGTTACAAATTGTTTACTAAAGACAAGTAGCATACTAGTAAGTAGGAATATATGTGAAAGGTAGTTGTAGCATTTTTGTTGTATCTTGATGGAAAGTAGGAGTTTATGTTAGGGAGAATGGAATTCATTGGACAAATTTTTCATTCATGTATGTCTAGAATTGTGAGT
This sequence comes from Cupressus sempervirens, assembly GCA_028749045.1. Classification (NCBI taxonomy): domain Eukaryota; kingdom Viridiplantae; phylum Streptophyta; class Pinopsida; order Cupressales; family Cupressaceae; genus Cupressus; species Cupressus sempervirens. Next base: position 603,817,499 of record CM053792.1, read on the forward strand.
CTTTTCACTTATTCTAGAAAGTTTGTTGATGTGTAATGCATGATGTATCTTACTGGCAACCAACTAGATCATTATAGTGTGTTGAATATTATTGGAAAGCATTAAATCGGCATTGTAACATGTAGAACACTTCATGTAGTATTTGTTTAATTACTTTAGAAGGCATGTATGCCTTAGTATGGTCCTATGTAATTAATTGTACATTGGGGAATCCCTAATAAGCCAACCTAATTAAATATTTGTAATTGGTATAAAGAAAAGTTATTTTATGCATTGTAAGGTATGGAATGATAAGTATATATGCAAGCCTTGAGTTGGATTGTCAGAGCTAAGATGAGAATTTGTTAAATGATTTGAGAAGAGGGATCGGTGAAATCTATCATTCCTAGCAACCTTCAAAGGAACTATTTTGGTAGCTAAGTTGAAAATCAACTAGTTCACATTATTGGATTTATTATCCTATTGAAAATGTGGTTTAACCTTTCATCCTTTGAGCATTCTTATCAGCTCCTAATAGGGTTGAAAACTTCTAATAAGGGTTTAAGACCTCTTAAAAGGGATCTATCTTTTAACAATGATTATTGTACTAAATGCATTGTATTTGACTCCTAACAAGGTCATGTCCTTTCATAAGGAACTTATATATTAGTACATAATTTGTGGGTACCATCCCCATTGGGGTTTTTCCCTCTAATCAAGGGGTTCCCTCAAGAACAAAATCAATGTGTTATGTTGTATGATTTCTTTTTTTAGGTACAATATTATTTTATTATTGGTAATCAATTTACAAGTTTTGAATTAATTACATTTATTCACATCTAATTTACTCTCCACCCTAGTTGTGAGATGTGGACTTCACTTCTTAACAATTAGCATATGAGCATCCAGTCCTCTTTGAGAATGATGCTTAGCAACTTGAGGAGATCCACAATGACAAACAAGAAGGAAATTCTTAAATTTGATGGAGACAATTAAGATAGCTAGAATAACAAGATGAGAATACATATGATCTATATGGGGATTGATTATTAGCACAAAAAATGATAGTGAGATTAAATCAAAGAGTGATCTATCTTCATGCACAAATAAATAGAAGAAGGAACTTTGGTTTAATCTGACTACGAGAGAAGATTTAATCAATGCATTATCAAAAGTAATGTTTGGAGAGGTAAAAGAACTTGATTAAATACATGAAATTTGGACTAAGTTAGTATGTAAAGGAGATGAGTACATAAAGAGGGAAATTGTATAGATTTTTAAAACAAGATTGGAGAGTGCAAGAATGCAAGAAGGAGAGACTATTAAAGCTTATGGTCAAAGAATCTTAGGCATTATAACAGGGATAAAGAACATGGGAGGAGTTGATAGCTCCTATTTTCACTAAGCTTAATTTTCAAATTATGGTGAAAATATTGAATTGGTTGTTAGGGTTGTATATTTCTTGTTTTCATCTACAAAGGAAACCCTAGCATGTTTTTCCCTAATCCAATTATTTTTCATTGTTTTCCCAAGAGTGACGTTTAGTGCCCTAGGGTTTTAATTTTATCCAACATTGAAAAAATCTTCATGAAATTAGTCCAAGCCTTAACCCTAGGTTTTATACTAAGCAATTTTTCATTTTGTCTTATACATCGTCTTCCACGATGTTAGGATAAGAGGGTTAGTGGAGCATCGTAATTAAGGGTTTTCTATGTCCTGATCTTAAGAAAAATGTTTTGTCATGGTATTGTGGATTAGAGAAATGGTCTTTCTTATCTTATGATTTCCTTTATATCATATGATCATATCATAGTTTAAATGGTTTTCTTTTTGGCAATCTCTAAAGTTACAACAAGGGATGTCATTGTGGCATCGGGAATAATGAAATAAGGTGCTATGATATTATGAAGCAACAAACATCATAGGATTATGAAGGAATATTGTGATGTTGCAATGCTATGGGGTACTTATGGTTTTAAGATCGTAAAGATATTAAAGAAAAGCAAAGGTGATGGTGTGCTGTCAGACAGGTGTCTAGTTTATAATTGGCCAAAACAGAGGTACAATTACTAGATATATGCTTGGTTAGGATCAGTGGTACCAAAAAGGAATTTTATATTATTTTTGTGTGTCATGTGGCATCTTCAACTCATAGCAACAAAGGAATTGTAAGATCTCAAGGTAATAAAGGATATGTTCTGATGTAATGAGAAAGTCATGATCATAGGATTGCAAATGAAAATTGTAAAGTCCACGATGCTATAGTGCAAAGGATTAACAGTTTATCAGAGTATCATAGAAGCTTGAAAGATAATCAGAGATATTATGAAGTAACAAAAGTAATCATGATTGTAAGATCGTATGCTAAGAAACGTAAAGATAAGTTGCTTGTTGAGAGATCATAAAAGAAAGAGAAGGTTAGTGCCAATGCCATGATAACAAAGGAATCTTAAGATCATAGAAGGGTTTTGCTATTGTTTCTAACTGAATGACAAGGTTTTTTCAAGGGTTTTCATAACATTGAAAGACTATTTCTTCAGCTATAAGATAATATGAGAAATATTTTCATTAGTCATGGTTGTAGCATCATAGGCCCCATTTTGACATTAAAGTTTTAAGTCACTTTTTTGAGCTAGAAACGATAATGAACTTCTCGACCAATGAGATTTAAGCACAGTACAAAAGGTGCATTGCTAGATAGTAATGGCAACACTCCTCTAAGTTGATAGAATGAGTTCATATCATGTTTCAAGCATGTTAAAATCAATGCAAAAGTGAATGATGATTTGCATATATTAAGTTGTAAAGATTTTCCTACTTTATCATTATAGTTCGCCAATTTGCAGAGAGAGAGAGAGAGAGAGAGAGAGAGAGAGAGAGAGAGAATTTGAGTAGTTTCAAAGTTTTTAGTGCAATAAAAAAATTTATTTTTAGAGCTTTGAGAATAGATTCCTAGTTTCCATATCCTGTGTTTGCTAGCATAGTGTCAAGATGGAGCTACAGAGCCTTCAACTTCTAAGGGTTGGAAAACAAGGTTTGCTAAAGAATGGATGAAGCTTTTCCCTAGTTCTTCTAATGCCAATGCCATGGATTATGAAGCCTTCATTGATCCATATACTCTCTATAGAGATGATGTATGCCCTGGTGTTACTGGTTCAGAGTTTTTCAAGTATTTCTATTATAAGAAGGAGAAGAAAATTTATGTGTGTAACCTATTGAAGAAGAATCTAACCAAGTTGATATTTCAAGAAGTCTTTATAGATGTTGACTTGATGAAAGACCTATTTTGATGCTATAATTAGGCCACTAAATCCTTCCATAGGAAAGATGGAACCATCGTCTACACTCTTGATTGAGAATCATTCATTGAAGCCTTTGGATTGGATGGAGCTATGGGTAAACTTGTAGATTTAAAGTATTTGTAGAGAAAATTTGAGGCAAGTACAAAGGCTTATACTAGTAAATATATGTTATACCATATTCCCATGGTTTTGAAGGAAGTGGCTAATTACCCTAAGAAGGTAGAGAAAATGATGCCATTGGACAAGTTTTAAAATTATTTTGTGAAAATAGTTTATGGTGTCCACAAGGTGGTTGGCAAGGATGGAAATGGTATGGTCTATGGAGCAAAATTTATAATTGCCAGAGATGTACAAGACTCCTATCATGGTGAGGAGTATGATTATATGAATTACATCCTAGAGGTGATGAAAGAAAATATTGCTAGGGCTCATAGTGGGGAGTTAAAAGATTTCACTTTCCACCATTATTAACTACCGATGCACCTAATTCTCTACAAGAATGTAGGATATATAAGCCCTAATTTCATTGATCACACTTTTAATGCAAATCGAGACCTGGCAGTTCAGCCGTGGACATGGGTATAGTACAGCAATTGTCATTTTTCTAATTCTATCTCATTTTTCAATAATTCTAGTGTTGTAATAATGAAGATGCTAGATCTAGGATACTTTAGGGCACTTAATATCTTAAAAGGCCAGCCCTACTTCCTGAGGAAAAAAGACTTGACCATAACTGGGGGACATTTTCTTATTTCCAACCTTTTCTTTAATGAGAGTCTATGGTTGTCCTCAACGACCCCATATACTACCAAAGTTTATCCCTCCTAGGTTAGGTATAATTGAATTTATTTGGAAACTATTTATGGTCAATAGGGAATACCTAGGACCCAAAGTGCATAGGGGAACATTCTTATGCAGATGTTTTTGGGTTGGGGACTTTAAAATTGGGAAAGAGGCCTTGGATCAGATCCATTCTTATCTCCATCATTACAATTTTTCTACTGGTCCCAATAGAATGTATGACCCTGACAACTGTATGAGGGTTACCCTTAAAGAAATGAGAAATTATGTACTACCTTGCACCAAGGAATTTTCCAATGAGGATGTCATTCCAAATATAGTTGCAAAGGGTGAGGTAGTTGACAAGCTAGAAAAGCTAGATGATGTTTTGAGGGTGGAGAGAGAGTTGAAAGAATAGATCCCCAATTTTTTGGATTCTACATGGACATTCCCTATCCTCAAATGATTAAGAAGATGGTCATTGACCATGCTGAGATCATGGCTAAGATGCCTGAGGGACTAATAAGAGAAGAACATAGGGTATGCCCTAATAGCCCTGAGCCTAATGTAACCCTTAAAATAGAAGAAGATGATGTCCCTAAAGCATCATGGGTGACAAAAGGAAATAAGAGACAAAAGTTTGTCCACATCCCTGCCGAGGTGAAATAGAGGGCACTACAGATCTTACTTGGGAATAGTTAGTATTTTGCTAACTTAAGGCAAAATTACCTCTAGAATAAAATATATGCAGCTGAGAGTATGCTCACAAACTTGGAATTAGTAGCAGCAAGGCTAGATGATAGGATTATCCAAACCCAACAATTCCTTAAGGATGATGAGTTCATAAAATCCACTAAATTCAAGAGCTTTCTATAAAAAATAAAATACAGTGAGCTAGTATTGAAGATGAAACCAGGGGAATATGATGAGCAAAAGCTAGAACTCATGGAGAAGCTATAGGCCTATGATCCTAAGAGTGAAATAATGAATCTAGCAGAGGCCAGGGATCTTGTACAAAGGAGTGGCATGCTAGTGGTGCCTAGATGGGACTTGGAACAAGCATACTGATTGATCAAATAATGAGGTGGGAAAATGCCATTTCAAATGAGGCATTTGGTGTAGATGGATTGCAAAGAGGAACTGGTTCATTGACACAAAATCTCTAGTAGTCTAGAGTATGGCTTCTTCCTCTAATAAGCCAAAATTAATGGATGTACAAAGCACTGAGCAAGGTAACATGATTTTATGGACTCTACAAGGAACCTCTAGCACAGATATTTCTAAGACATTGAAACACTTCTCATTTATGAATGAAGCCAAGGTAGAGGAAATGAGAATAAATTTTCAAAATCCATACATGATTACATAGATGTGAGGAAACTTTATGGATGAGCTCAGAATTAGCCATGTGTACAAAGAAAAGATTGTGGAGCTTGAGGCCAAGATCCAAGAATTAGAAAATGAAGTTTCATCTCTCAAGGAGTAAATTACATAGGCAGAATAGGTAGTTATTGCAAAATAGAGGGAAGAGCATGAAGATCAATAATAGCCAGCTAGGGATATAGCTGAGGCCCTGATACAAAAAGAGGATTTGGGAGAAGAGGAGGCATCAAAACCTAGAAGAATGACCATTGATGCTCAATCTACTCAAAAAGGAAGTGATATAAGGATACTTGTCCTTAGGAATATGATGAGCCATAGAATTGAAGTGTTGAAAAATGTGTCACAGCAAGCTCACAATTTTTATGTTGCTTTACAAAGTGTTGAGAAATTTTGCAATGAGGCACTTTTATGGATATCACCAACATTTAATCTTTGGGGGCCATATATTCAATTTCTAGAGAGGCTAATTGTGCTCATGGCTAAAAAGCTATATTTTCCTAATAAAGTAATCATAGTGAAGGAAGGTCTGGAAATATTAAAGTAATTGATGGGTTTCTTCATTGAGAGATTACAAACTATACAAGGAAAGTTAAAGGTTTTATCTCAAGGAGTACAACCCTACATACCATAAATTTTGGATGCTACTAGCACAGTAATAGACTAGCAAGAATGGTCTAATTATTTTGATAACATTTTGACTCAAGAGGCTATAGTATCAATTTTTTAAGACACTTTTGATATTCCATATAATAAGTTAATTGATTCCCTATTTAAGGAAAAAATAGATTTGAATAAATTTATTGTTGAATCAAAAGCAGTCATGGATGTCAGGTGGACCAAAGCCACTCAAGATTTGCAAGAGGTAAAAACTACAGAGTGGCCCACAAAAATAGAAATTTATGTCTAGGAAGCAGTAGGAGAGATCAAAGCTCTTCCAATAGGAAGTAGTTGAGATATTTTTCATGAAGGACGGTGAAGGAGAAAGAGAAGAAAAAATCAAGCTAGTGATATAAATGTTCATTTACTATCTCAACTACTTTTCTTTTGTTGAACAATATTTTGGAAGAATGTTTTGTATACCTTTGTGTTCCCATCTTCTAAAGTTTTTGTATCCATTAATATTTTGACATGTGTCCTCCTCTCATTTTTAGCTTGTTGCAATCCTATATATGGATTTCCAAGATGCAAAGTAGAGGTTGGTTGTCTATAGAATTTTCTCATGTGTCATGTATTATTTTGGAGTCTTTCCAAGTGTTCTGTAGTTATATGAATGAGTTCAATTATTGCATACTTGAATACAAAAAAAGGTGAACATTTGGGACCTATGGTTTCTTTCTATGTTATATCATGAGTTTCTGTTAGCAGTATAAATATTTGAATAAGAAGGATTCTACATTAATTATCATTATCTTTGAGTTTTGTCTCCTTTCTCATATATCCATGATCTTGGGACTAAATGAACAAGTTTCATTTAGTCTAATGCAATTTACACAATTTTATATCTCTTATTGATTGCTACTAATTTAAAGAATTAGGTAATTGCTTTCTATAATGGATAAGGTTTAGGGTTTGTGAAAAGGATGAGAATTAGAATGAAACTTAGAGTTTAATGTTGACAATTTTAATCACAAGTTGGTTTAAAAGGTCCAAATCTGCTAATATTTGTCTCTATATCCCATTGGATAAGACATTGGTCCATTTAAAAGTTCAAGAAACACTGATGATTCACTTAATTGTAGAACATTCACAAAAACAAATCAATTTACCTTTTAATGTATCAAGAACATAAGGGTTGGTCATCACTTATTTGTATCTACTTTTTGGTTGCAATTAGCTACTATGCTTAGAAAGTTTATTAGCAAATTATGGAAGAATATTGACCATTTTTGCTATAGGGGATAGTCTTATAAAGAAGAATATCAAGTTAACAAGATCAATCTCTAAGGTATGCCCATCTTGGCCATGCAAAGCCTAAAGTGAAGTGAGTCTTGATGACTCTATTTATGTTGTCCTAGAACTAAGATTTAGCCTGTTGAATATAGGATTTAGCTCATCCTTAGGCTTGTCCCTATCTTTGCTTCTTGGTATTAGGTTTAAATCCACTTGATATGTTCCTTACAAGAAAGAACTCCAACAGAAGTATTATTTGAAGATAAGACTATATAGAAAATGTTGGAAACTTTTATCTAATAAAACTACAATTTCCAAATAGCCCATCATAGATTTAAAATAAATAAGCACATAAAATTCACAAGCAAGAGAATAGAAAACATACCCATGAAATTGTGACATGAGATATACCCTAGAAAACCCTCGTTGATGGAAAAACCCAACCTCCAAAAGAATCCATCACAATGTATTATTCAAAAAAATACCACTACAAAATAACTACAGGAGACTTAAAAGCTATATCCACAACCAAGAAATTCATGTGAACAAGCATGAATCTACACATCACATGTCATGCTTCAAACCTCCACAAATGCTATCATGTTAACTTGTCTCACATCAACTAGTACCCTTTTGGTTTCTTTTATAGAAGAAAGTTCCCAAAAAACCACCAAGTGGTTTACATATACCATAAGCTACCAAACCCCCATTTACCCACATTTAATAATAGGCATTTAATTTAATTTTCCCCTTTATTAAATAATTACATCAAATATTATTATAATGTGTCAATACAACTCATCAAGAATATTCCATGGGAATTTGTCCATGTTGCACATCCATTAAGGTACTCCTAGGTAAAACATTACATAATAAAATAAAACAACATAATACGGTATTAATAATATTTGCAACACACATAATCTCAACAATCTCACTTGTTGTATACATTGCATAGAGTCAATTCATAGCCACATAAATGAACAAGGAAATAATCCCTCCTAGCACATCCACCATTATGGATCAAATTACACATGTGATCCATTTAGGTATCTATAGATAAATCAAGATATCTAACATCTCAAACATGAATGGTATCACCTCCTATTATGCCACTACCACCAGACATACATAGAATCCATCCAAAGAGAAAGTCACCCAACTTGTCACATAAGAATCATAGAAACTATGTACCAAATAAAATGGTAAGAAAAATACCTAATCCAAAGGTAATCACATGTATTTGTAGTTGTCAAATCCATTTCTAAAATAACACCCACAATAAGTGCTAACCCATCCAAATGTATACCAAGTGAATCTCACAACATCAACATATCCAACCTATAACCTACAATCATGATCCTCAAGTGCAATACCTACCACATACACACCAATAATCTCTCATTGCAAAGATAATGTAAAATATAAAATTAATCCACTCACAATATTCCATAGAATTAAATTCGTGTAGTATCAAGGACATCCACAACACATAAACCAATAACCTTCAAGAATAACTCTCATAACAAGTCTCCAACATTCTCCCAAGCTCTCCACAACCAATAAAGGAAAGAGATAAAGGAATAACCATTTCATTTCTCACATGACGTACATGAACACAAACTAGTGATCACAAGCTCCAACTAATCCCAAATCCAATGTAAGTGAAACTAAACATCGAGGAAGATAACCAAAAGAAAGAGAAACTATGTAAATCATAACCTATGTCAAATCCTTCTACACACACCTTTGGATGTAAAGAGTAAAAAGTAAGATATCATACATAAAACCCCAACCAAAAAGAAAAAACAACACCAAACCATACCATATAGCTAATCATGAATTTAAGCCCCTTATAAGATGATCAAACTCATAAACCATTCTTAAACCAAAGAATATGCCCAATAAAACTATCTCCCAAACTCAACTAGCATAACATATGCACAAGGAGATAACTAATGCTAAACAATCTCTCAAATCAACCCTCCAAAACTAATTCATGTCTCATAGCTCAAGATCCATATCCATGAAAGAAAAGCATAAACATAATACACTTGAGAGAAAAAATGGGCTATACCTCTCAAGGAGTAAATTGTTGAGTAGACAAAGAGTGGGGAATGCACTAGTAAATTTAGCCCTAAATTTTGATGAGAAAAGGTCAAAATTGTGACCAGAGTTGGTCAAATAGATGACTAAACCTATCGTCGATCTTTTTTAGTCTGTTTTTCGTCACAATAATTATGCATCAAAATTTTGACTCAAAAAAGGTCGACTTACCAACACGAATTTTGTCAATTTCCTTTATCCATCCTGAACTTTTGTTTCCTCATTTGCATCCATTGCTGGTCAAAATTTCAATGTACACCCCTTGACTTTTTTTACAGTAAAGCCAAATGTTTGACAGGAAAAAAGACCAACCATCGTCGAAATTGTGACCAAGATCCCTTTCAACTGACATCAAAATTGCGACCAAGACCCCTTAATTTTCTACCTTGGTACCATACATGTGATAGCAAAGGGAAGACATGTTGGTCAAAATTAAGACCAGTGCTTGGTAGAAATTTAGAAGAGCTGTGCCAATTATTGCAAAAGCTTTGCTCTCATAGGAGCCTTCTAAACTGCACAAAATTGGATTCTAAAGCATAATTGCTTAGTGTGAGACTCAGATATCGTGTACATTTCTACCTCCATACCATTGTTTCATTCATATCACATGATTTATTTCATACAAAAAAATGGGAAGGAGGAAGAAATGTGCATGATATCCTGAGTCTCCACCAAGCAATTGTTCTTTAGAATCAAATTTTGTGCAGTTTAAAAGGCTCCTATGAGAGAATAGCCTTTGCAATAATTGGCACAGCCCATCTAAATTTTTGTTCTTGAGACATCATTACTTGTGAAGACTACAGGGAAAAATAAAATTAGGAAAGAATTATTTATCAGGAATGAAAGCCAATAACACTAACTAATCTCTATTTTTCAAATAGATAAACGTGACAAAAAAACTTATAGTCCCAATCACATCATCACAAAAGTGCATATATAACTATAACCCCTTATTTGGCTGCTTCTTGATCAATTTCTTGGCAAGAGCATCTAGGACATAATATTAAAATGCAATCAATCATTGAGTCTATTTCTAGCAATTGAACTGTGTTATAGAAACAAAAATTGCCTTAAATTTGACACCTCATCAGTTGTAGTTCATTTGCATCCGTAATGGCTTCACAAAAGTTGAAAGCTTACCATTTGTCAAGAACACAAAAGGCACTTGTAGTTCAGCTGCATCAATAAAAGTAAAGTTATTTGAATGTTCAAAAAATGTGAAACTTCCACTTAATAGCTAGAAAAGCCATAATTCCTCAGTATACATCATCTTTGATGGAATTTTCATAAATGAATGATTTTCTCTAAAAGCTCAAACTTATGCACAAAGAAGCACCATGCTCTTGAAGTTATATATACAGGTCACAAGACTGATATATCAAAAGGAGCATGGTGAGGGCAAGAGACTATCATCAATATCGATTGTGGAGTTGCAGATAGGTAAGTGATAAACATAAAAAGGTAGTACAAGGCACCATTTTCCATGTTCTAATATGATGAACTACCTTGGAGTTGGTTCTAAACCTTGACTGCTTAATGTTGGATTTGATCCAATGGTACCATTATCTAGAGGAGGTCCCACACCCCTCTTTCTTGTTGATTTTGAAGGCTCAATGACATAAAATCCTTCGTCAATCATTCTAAGAGCAAATTGATTTGAGTCAGATGGATGTGATGCAATGAAGAGAGGATAGACACTGCATGAATAATCAAAGGATACATTTTGAGTTAAATCATAAAATATGAGAAGGTTGTCACATGAATATACTGCACTTGAAATGGGAGCAGATAGAGAATCCTGAGGTGTCCACTATAGTACAAATAATTGTGATATCAGTTTACACTCATATAGATAAGGTAGCTTATATCATTATCGCTTACTAAATTTGAATTCTAAATTGCTAACAAAGACTTACATAATGCAAATGGTCAAACTTAGAAGCATCATAAATAGCAAGCTGGCTCTTGTGAACAACCAACAAGTGAACTTGATCATTATGGAACTATATCTTGTATCCCCAACCAGTGGTGATGATCTTCTTGTCTGCACTTGTAAAAAATTTGACTTTCGCTTCTCCCATCTATCAATGCTCCAAAAATAGAGCTGCCAAAACATTGGCCAAACATTTGGTAATTTGAATCTATAAACATGTGAATGTACAAAATGAGATGGTAATGGATATACAAAATGAAGACAAACCTGGGCATTGGCCCTAGAAGATACCAATACATTCAAAGTGTGTGAAAATGCCAAGCCTATAATTTTCATTTGGTGGCCTTTAAGCTTCATTTTTACCTGGTTAGTTTAAACAAGTTTTGAAAAGACACAAGTTAGAATGTCATCATATTGAATGACCCCAAATACTCTTTCTATAAAATAAACACCAAAACAAAATGAATAGAATGAGGATAGTTCACTTTGACTGTGTATAACATTTTTGCATTGACTTTGCAATTCATATTTTAGAATCTATAATCTAGACAGTGAATTAGTGAAAAAGAGAATTACCATGATGTATCATTTAGTATAATGAGCTTGAAAAGAAACAAAAAGTCATGCTAGATCATAAATATAATTTTGGAGATACCTGCAATCAAGTATACAAGCTTTCCAATTTAAGATACAAATTAAGACTTTTTCATATGAGTGTAGTTAGGTTTATAATGGATCAGACAAGATAATGAGCTAGAAAAGAGAAAAGTTATGATGATAGATAAAGCTATGATTTCTAATTTTGATTTTACAAAAATACACAAACAACTCAAAAAATGAAAATTCAAAGCGAATAAAGATTCTATTTATAAGTAGTTTACTTAGTGTACACTATTTTTCTCAGAATTTAATGAATTTTAAAGATTTTGATATGACTTCATAAATCTCTTTTGCATCAATATTTATGAGTTGTTAACAAGACATTATGGAAATGGTGCATACTCCATTATCTATCATGATCAAGATAGGAAGTTAGAGAACACGAAAATTGTGATGGTAGATCATAGAACATGATCTAAAATATGGATAGGAAAAAATGATAAAAATAACTAGATTTGAAAACAAATTAGGTAGTCTTACTTTCTTGCTCTATAATAAAGATTTTCAAAGAGTTCAAACACCCATCAATATAATGAATTAAAAAAATAATAATAATCCTAACAATGGATTGTAAGAACATGGATCATACTCTATAATTAATTATTGAAACAATGGTCTAGAAAAGACAAGGTGATAATGGATCATAGAAAACATTGACACGGATAAAATATATGCAAAAAATTTCAAGAGCATTCAAATTCAAAATAAATTCAGCAGTCATACTCTATAGATCCACATTAAAGACCTTAAATATTTGAATTATTATTTATATTGAAGATATTGAGCTAGATAAGAAAAGTTTGATACATAGATCACAGAATTTTGACAGCATACTCTGTGATGCATCAAAATAATAAATCACAAAGGAAGAAAGCTATACTGATAGATTGCAAGAAAGAAATCTAGAAACCTCCCAAAAAGAAATCAAAACACATCTAACATTTCTCCATTCAAGCACTCCTACAACTAATGAGAGATGGTATCAAAATAGGAAAAGTTGAGAAAATTATTTCATTGATCTAACCTGTTGGACTCCAAGACAAGAGAGAATTAAAAGTAACTATAACAAGCAAACCACCAAACGAAGCAACAAAAGACACCAAGCTGCTAGTGTTTCCCTTCATATTTATAGGAAATGTCTACATCAAACCAAACACAAATAAATCTACAGATTATGAAATTCATATAAATTGATTATCAATATAAATAAACCATTGATTATTGGTATAATTTCTTTTAATATTTGGAAGGTTGGGTTCAGTTTTGACTAATGTGACCTAAAGACTAAAGTTCAATTACCAGAATTTCATTGCAGAATTGTCTTTTCAGTCTATATTAGTGGTGTAAAACTTTTGGAGAACACTTGCAAGCTCCAAAACTAATTGGTTTACTAAATTGCTTTATCTATTTCATAGTTAAGGATTTTTTTTAAATTAATGTGGCCTAGGGATTAAGTTATAACCCATGTTTCAAAGCCCAACTATTGATAGAGAGATTCTATAGTGGCAGGGTACATGCATCTGTAGCTAGGGGCAGGCATTCCTAATGATTCAAGGATTACACCAGGGTGTTGAGAATGATTGAAGTGGGATATAAACATTAAATGCCTTAGAGAATGAAGAGTATGAATGAAAGAATGATTTAGAAGAAAAGCTCTCTAGATATTTTCAAGGTGGGTGAGGATGAGGGTGTATAGAGGAACTAATTTTTAAGACATTGGGTCTTCTCATTAAATAAAAGTCTCTTTATAATGATCATGAGGTCCATTCTTCTTAAGAATAATGTCTAGCCTCTAATAATCAAAAGAGTTGGGTACTAAACTCAAAAGAAATGATAAGGTAGGAAGTTTTGATTCATTAGTGTTTACTGATAGATTGACTTCATCTCTCCATTTTCTTCTTAACCTAGTCAATTCACTTTTCTAATGAGAACTAACCTCGGACATTATAACCCATGAAATTCCACCAATGTCCCTAATGAAAATGTTGCAATATAGGCCTGTACAACATAAATACAAGAAGATGTTATAAACAATAATTTTTATTAGAAATGGATACTGAATTATTGAGATCTGAATAAAATATTGCCTGGTTAATGATGTAATACTCACCAATAGACCAATTAGAGCTAGCCTACTCCCAATCAATTGTAAAACAGATTGTACAGAGTGTTCCTGTAGAACAAGGTAGACTAAAATAATTCAAAATAAACATCATAATTTTGATGTTCTATCTAATTGTCATTTTCTGTAATTTATGTACTTGGTAATTATGTTGAAAAATTGGTTGCAACTTGTGGACTAAAGTAACATTAGAACTCAATTATCAAATAGAAAATATATGCTTGTCAACAATAGTTCCATTTTTAAACATATTGACACAACAATGGCATTCCCTTTATAGTCTTAGATGATTTAACTAGAGAAATGGCTACTTTCTTTTGCATGAGCATTAGGTAAATGAAATTGAATCCCATTAAATTGAGTTAGTGGACATAAAGTGTTATAATGATAGGAAAGTGTAATTACCAATATGTACAATGACAATCCAATAATAAGGCAACTGATACTCATTCCTCCTACAACAATCTAAAAAATGTTTTCTTTATTATTGTTCAAATTAATACACAGTAAATGTCCTTATAATAGTCTATATTCAAGACCTAACTCGTACCATTAGAAGTGGTCTCCTACTAGATTTGTCCATCAACAATGTACCTACTGCTATCATTGGCACCTGCCAAGCACCATTATCTAATTAATAAGTAAGACAAATGTGTTTGATCATTGAGAGGAACTAAATAAGATATTCTTATTTGGAATTCACCATTGTTGGCACCTAAACTATAGCAATTGCAACTAATGTTGTCTGACCCGAAGAATAGCCTACAATGAAGTCCAAATTAATTATATTACATTAAAGTCCAAAAGTATTTTGACCTCTTATTAATTCATTCTACCTATAGTTTCTACTTGATATTACTTTTTATGATCTTGTTGTATCTTTATTGTATAGATTTGAACCCTATCCAACTTTATCTAATCAAAACAATTATATTACATATAAAATAGAAAAGAACACATTTATATCAGCAAAAATGAAAGAGAAACATCTAATATCCTAACGTAGCTTCTCACCAGCAGCCTCAAAGATTGCACTGGCATAAAATATAACACCATTGATTCCACCAATTTGTTGGCATACCGCTAGGCCAACACCAACCTGATATGGAAAATACACTTGTTAAGTTGTAAAGGATGACTGGATAAATAATTAAGATTCAACAAACAAAATTTCATCAAGTACAGTACATATTATGAAGTTGTAAATGATGAATGGATTATTGGAAGGAACTATGGATGAGTAGATAAATTGTGTAGAACCAACATTTCATTGATTATATTGCTTACAATGATAGCAGGAGCATAGTTTATGTGAAACAAATCAAGTATTTTGGTCTTGGGTAGATTTTCCAACTCCTCTATATATTCATGTATAATATATTCAATGGATTGATAACCTAATATCAGCAGCAATCAACTTTTTTTTTAACATCTTCATTTGAACTGATTAGCTCCAAAGTTTTACTCAAATTTTAGCTTAAATTGAAATTGGAAGCTGGCCTAGTTGATACTGGTGAATGAAAAATATATATATTTCTAGAAAAGAAAAAGATACGCACCAAGATTTCAGTTGCTTCATATGACACATCACATTGGCTTCCCCTAAGAGCTTGTAATTCTTCTTTAAAATCTTTATCATAGCCAGCCTTTTCTTGGAATGCATTGATAGCAAATGTATTAGAAAGAGCACCACATTTCAAACATGTAGGGTTTTTTATATTAGATATTGTACAGTTCTTATATGGTCATTTTAAAACATCTCACACTAATATGAAAACTGAGCATGGAAAATAAGACAATTTTGACTATTTAATACTTTTGGTTTAGAAAACAAGTCTTAGTATGTGATGTTTAAATCGTCTCTCATTAGATACCCCAAACTTCAAAGTTACAACTACTATATGTTTCTTTTATAGTAAGAAAGGACTAAAAACTAGGAAAAGAGGATGAAAAAATCAAATAGAACCAAGGAAAGAGTCTACAACATATCTATGAATTGTGAGCCTTTCAACTCAATTAATCATGAAACATAATAATAATTGATCTTAGCTTCCACCTATACAATGATGGCAGATGACATGATTGTCACAGCTGTTAAGAGGTAAATGCATCCAGTGACGATTTTGTTTGGGTTCCCCTCATGTAGAAAGTTAGGGAATTGATGTTTTCTAAGGGAGGGTTTGATGAAGGCCAGATTTGGCTTATATTAGGACCATGTAGGAAGCTCATGGCCATGGCTCTAGACACACACAGCACTATACCCACAATCTTGAACTAGCTACTTGCAGACTTAATGTCTACTTTCTCCATCCTACAAACACAAAAAAGTACCAATTAGACCATAAGAGTATAAAAACACAATCTTTGAAGAAGTAGAAAACATGTGATTAGAGAGTACTACTCACCCAAAAGACTCACTTTCTCACCATATTTCTCACCACCTTGTTTACGAATACTTATCTTTCTCACCATCTTGTTTATGAATACTTATCTCCATACTTATCATTATTTTGTGTCTAGAGTGTCATCAATGTTTTTAAATGTAGAATGAAATGGTTTTAAGTATGCATTTCTACCAAATGTAAATGATTTTGAGATACATACCTATGCAATCCAATCTCCCAAGGAATAGATAGCACCACTTATTGCAATCTTTTCCAAAACAGGATTTGTCATCAAGCGATGTTAGAATAGTTACTAAAATGGTCATAAATTATGTTCTTATAGTAAATGAATACTATGACTTATGATAAAAACTACACAATATTAAAACATGACATCGTGCTTTAAAAACTAAAAAGGTACCTATAATGAAGAACTTCATTTGGACTTGCTAATTGGTTGTCACTATTAACTATAAGCTTATCTTTAAAATTTGAGCTTCACTTGGTTTTGAGAATAGTTTAATATTCTCTACTAAACAAGGCCAACCATGTGAAGGTGGAAGCTCATTTGGCCCCTCCCCCCAACCCGCTAACATCACTCTAAATTCCCTATTAACATTTAATAACATTCATTCATTCATCCATTTTTGAAATATAACATTCAATCATTATAATCACATGATAACATTCATTAACACACAACATTCATGAATAATTCATTAACACAAAATTCATTAACACGCAACATTCAAGAGTAAGTCATTCATGAATAATTCATTAACACAATATTCATTAACACCCAACATTCATGAATAAGTCATTAACACACAACAATCATTTATTTTTGGCTTTCTTGCTGGTTTTTTTTTTCATGAAATTTCTAAGATGAATATCAATGTCCTCATCATCTCCCTCCTCTACTAGTTCTAATGAATGTCTCCTCCTCATTCGTTCAAGAACATCATGAGGCTGCTACACTAAAGGGGGGTCTATTGTAATAACAAGTACTTCATGAGTTAAATTCACACCATTTTATATTAGTGAATTACAAGTTTTTATTTAAGTAAAAGAACTATAAATCAAAAAATTAATTTAAAAGAACAAAACATAGATTTTCTTTACTTGAATGTGTGACATGAGCTACATGCTGATCAATCTGAACATCCTCTGACACTCGTTCAATATGACATGATTCTATATCCTCTAAAATATACACAAAAAGGTTACACCAAGTTCAATTAAAGATGTTAAATTGTATTAATAATTACATAATTTGTTTTAAATAGAAAATGAGCACCTCCATGGATAGTACGATGCACATCAGGGGCTTCATGATGTGATGTATGATCTATGTCACTATTAATAGGCTACATTGCAATGTCATGCACATTATTATCAAATAGATTGTTGCTCAAGTATTCAATTTCTAATATATTTTTTGGCATATTTACCTATGCACATGATGCAGGAGACTGTTCGGTTGGGGCAATGGAAGCTTTCTGTAGGCGTTCAGCCATGGCTACATAGCCTTGCTTGAAGGCAATTCTTTTGTGTTCTTCCATGGCCTCCAAATTAAAATCAGTGCCCTGCATTTTTTTATTAATTAAAAAAATTATTTTCATTTTATCAATACTTTTTCTCTGCAATTCATTTGCTGCTACTTACAACTCATGCTTTAATTTTAGAATATCCCCTAGAGCCAAGTTTGTGTTGCCTAGCCTTTTCCAACCTGGCCTTTGTTGCCTTTGATGTGTCCTACAACCTATGAAAAGTTTGAAATATGTTAGATGATATAGATATAAAGATCAGTACTAATTAGTGCATTATTACATTAATGTACTAGTAGTTAATACTATTGCATACCTTCTCACACTTATTGGTGTAATTTCTCTTTGATCATCCCCTTTCTCCTTCGCATCCAAAATGAACTCATTCCATTCCCTCACTGTAATAAAGGGAGGATGGTTGTACTTTGGATTTAGGATGACACTCTTTCTATATGAGTCCTTCACAACCTTAAGATGTTTG
Source organism: Cupressus sempervirens (assembly GCA_028749045.1). Taxonomy (NCBI): domain Eukaryota; kingdom Viridiplantae; phylum Streptophyta; class Pinopsida; order Cupressales; family Cupressaceae; genus Cupressus; species Cupressus sempervirens. The sequence goes on from CM053792.1 coordinate 603,836,066, forward strand.
CAAGCTTTTTGTAACATTTTCTTATGATCAAAAATATTATTACCAAATTCATGCTCTAAATCTTTGATGAGCTGATCTTTTAATTTTTTATCTTGAAAGTTTCACCTTTTAAGAAAAAACACAAAATTGTTAGATATAGCTAGTAAAAGAAAAGACCTGAATGAAAGGAAAAATGTTGCACCAATTAATGATAAGGGAAAAAAATAGTGGGATAAAATTAGTTCACTTATGATGTTCCACCTTGTACATATGGTGGGCCCGAATAGTTGTAGTGTGAGGTCATAAAGCTTCCTATAAAATGTATCGTTTCCTACAAAAAATTCATGAGATAATCAATCTGAAGCTTCTTATGAATAGGTAAATGCATATTACAATATAAAAAATAATTATTTAAAGTACTTGGAATTTTAGGATATTTTAAAGGCATTGATTCATCATCATCAATCAACAACAACGTTTGCATAGCTCCCATGCTAGAAAAATGGGTAGCTCTAGGAAATGATGGTGAATTATCACTAATACTTGCACTATGATCTTTATCTGGCGTAGCAAATGGTGCATCTCCTATGACAAAAATAATAATCCACTATGTGATGCACCCAAGATAAAAGTACAAATTATCAACTCATAATTAACACAAAACCAAGTATCGCAAAATAAGGATTTACCAGCTGGACATCCCCTTGTTGCTGACATTGTAGTTTGCAATATCATATGGATGTTTGTCAACCTCCTAGGAGTCTCTTGCACTTGATGACCTGAACAATACATTGTTAGCAAAGACATTTTGAAATAATAAATGTAAGAGTTAACTTAAGAAGTTTTTGAATGTTCAAAATAAAAAATTCCTTGTAACTTGTCAACTAAAATATTATTTTACCAATGGCAGTTAGAGCTCTACTACTACCAGCCTCACCGCATTGTCCTTGACCAGGTTCTGGATCAGTTGCCAAAAAATCTTGTAACAAGAACACATATTACATATTTTACTTCACAACATAAAATATTATAAAATATAAATCTTTATTGAACTTTTGTTATAACTAAAGATTCATTACTGCTTCATAATGATGAGCTTGTGCTCTCAAATTAGATAGCCTCTTCATCATCTCCTCAGATGGAATATTTGCTTCATCCAAAATTCTCATTATTTCTAATTTTTTTTTTTTTTATTCAAAATTATTGTTACATTGGGAGTTTCTACAATATCATCATTAGAAGGGGTAGCTAGTGGCTCTATACTTATTGCAAGTGCTTTTCCCTTATCCTGAACATCAGATTGTGAGAGGAATATCAGTAAAACTATCATAAAAACTCAAAAATCATAAATAAAATAATGTAATAATATAACATTTTTCAACTATATAATTTGTACAATTTCAATAAGGTTTACCCTTGCTAAAGAATGGGTGGGAGTAGCATCCTCGCGGCCTCTATCATCTATTGGATCCATATTGTCCTATCACAAAGATTAAACATAAAAACTTCAGCGAACTGAAAGCAATAGACAACAAAAAAAAAAAATTATTAAAAAAATGGTATATAGTACTTAAAACCCTCATGATAGTAACTTTTTTTGTATCTATGTGATTTAAATGGTAATCTATTAGCAGTTCTTCCCCTGCACTTATTGATTTTATTGCACAAACAAAAACTTCATTCCCCTCAGGCACCTCAAATATGCAATTGGGTGGCTTACTAGTTGAGTAAGGTCGTGTACTATTTATAAAACCTAAATATTACCTATTTCTTTTGGTCTCCCATCAATGTACATAGAAAATCTTTTACTTTGATCATTTTCTTTCCATTGTATCTAATAAGCTAGTAGTGCATACCTACGCATATTTTTTTTATATCGAACAATCTGCATCCAGTCACTATAATTATAACATGGACCGACATAATTGAACAATTCAACAACTTTTTTGAAACATAAATTTATCACATCCATGGAAAATAGGCCCAAACCATGTAATGAGGATGGAGCAATGTGATATATCCTCTCATTAACGCAAAATTCTATGTTAATTGGAGGTAGCTCATTGGGTACCCATTCTTTCTCAATTGTGTGTAGCAAAAGGGCACCTTGATGTTGTCTTTGGTCTCATCATCATAATAACATGACCCCCCATTAGCAAGAAAAAATTGCATGCTTTTATCAAATTTTTTTCTAATCTTTTGACCTCTAGTTGATCTCCCTATTTTAGTCGTACTACATGTAGAGCTTTCATCTACCATTTCCTCATTTCCCTCATTCGATGTAGATAGATCTGACAAGTACCTATTTGTTGGCACCTACAATCCATCAAATGGAAATTTGATAGTATTTAAATAATATATATAGAATAATCAAGTTGTGACTCATACGTGCCGTTCTTCCTTGTCTATATGTGAAAGATATAAAATGTAGTAAGTTGAAAGTGATTATACAATTATATTTCTATACGGACCTTCTTTGTCTATATATACATTATATGATTATATAATATGTCTATTTATAAAATATGTGGTCAATGATAAACAAGAAGAATATAAGAAAATTATGTTTATTTATTGACTTATACCTATTGATCTATGTCATTGTGCACGATCCATGCCAAAGGGGTCAAATTTCCAGCATATGTTAATCATTTATCTTAAGTTAGCTAAAAATTGCATGATACACGTATGCTAAAAATAACTTAGAAGACAACATGAACAATATGAAACATCGTAAACATGAACAAATTTACCTTATATATGGAATGCAAGATCATCAACAGAAGGGGTGACGGTGTCTGTAGTCAATTGACTATTTGCAAAAAGGGTGATAATCAGACACAATATAAATAATGGTAATTATAAATAACATATGTTGTAATCATTAGAATTGAACACAATAAATATGTAATCATATTTCTTGCATATGTTAATTATTTATCTTAAGTTAGCTAAAAATTACATGATACTCGTATGCTACAAATAACTTAGAAGACAACATGAACAATATGCAACATCCTAAACATGAACAAATTTACCTTATATATGGAATGAAAGATCATCAATGAAAGGGGTGATGATGTCTATAGTCAATTGACTATTTGCAAAAAGGGTGATAATCAGAAACAATATAAACAATGGTAACTATAAATAACATATGTTGTAATCATTAGAATTGAACACAATAAATATGTAATCATATTTCTTGCATATGCTAATCATTTATCTTAAGTTAGCTAAAAATAACTTAGAAGACAACATGAAAAATATGCAACATCATAAACATGAACAAATTTATCTTATATATGGAATGCAAGATCATCAACAAAAGGGGTGACGATGTCTGTAGTCAATTGACTGTTGGCAAAAAGGGTGATAATCAAACACAATATAAACAATGGTAATTATAAATAACATATATTGTAATCATTAGAATTGAACACAATAAATATGTAATTATATTTCTTGCATATTTTAATCATTTATCTTAAGTTAGCTAAAAATTACATGATATGTGTATGCTACAAATAACTTAGAAGAAAAAATGAACAATATGCAACATCGTAAACATGAACAAATTTACCTTATATATGGAATTCAAGATCGTCAATAGAAGGGGTGGCGATGTCTGTAGTCATTGATTATCTTCTTCTTCATCATCATCATCATCATTATCACCACCATCATCATCTCCATCATCACCATCATCACCATCATCGTCATCATCATCACCATCATCATCTTCACCATCATCTTGATCTTCATCATCTTCAATATCTTCTTCTTCCATAACATCATCATCATCATCACCATCATCATCATCATAATCATCACCATCATCATCATCATCATCACCATCATCATCATCATCATCATCATCTTGATCTTCATCATCATCATCATCACCATCATCTTGATCATCATCATCGCCATCATCACCATCTTCATCATCACCATCATCATTTCCATCATCATTGCCATCATTGCCATCACCATCATCATCATCATAATCATCACCATCATCATCATCATCATCATCACCATCACCATCATCACCATCATCTTGATCTTCATCATCTTCAATATCTTCTTCTTCCATAACATTATACTTTATCGGCCTTCCTCTTGGATCATGTCTAACAACAAATGACCAACCCTATTTATGTGGAACCTCTAAGTAAAACACTTGCTTAAATTGGCTTGGAATAACATAGGGATCATCTCCAACTAGCTCAAATGGCCTTGTATTAATCATTGTAAATCCATTATCATGTTGAATAACCGTTCTATCTGGATCATTTTGATTTAGTCGTAACCTATAGCATTTGACAACAAATAGAACTACTTTGAAAGAGTTAAAGTTGCACTCAATTATATCATCCAAGATGCCATAGTATTGATTTTGAGATTGTTTAGGATGTATGTTTTTTCTAGATGATATATTGGTGACCTCAAAAATTGTAGTTATCCCAGAATCACAAGTTTTCTTTGTGTCATCCAACTTTTTATGCAAAATTTGTGGCCATGATAGTACATAGCTTTGTGGTTCTTAGCCTACAATTTTTGAAGCGTGTGTAAATTATTTGCATCGTGAGTTGATATGAAACATATGTTGAGTTATGATCATTAATAAATTTCTACATACCTCTCCACCTCTTAAACCCTTTACTAGATCAACTACCATCGACGTAACATTGGAATCTCCATTACGATGAGCTTCTGTAACCAATGAAGAAACACCTTCCCATGTTAATGAGCAACCATTTTGTTGACATCATTCAATCCATACCATCATCCAATCAAGATTGTTCACAATTTACAAATGTATTGCATCCCACTCTTGACCACCTTTATCAAAAAAAATACACCAGTTATAAATAACTTATATTGAAGATTTATAAGAATTAATTAACTACAATAACATCTTAGATTTACCTCTCACTTTCTTCGATCTACCATTTCCCATCAAGTACTCCCCTTTGAATTTGTTAGTTAAGTTGGGATCCCAAATATCATCTACATGGATCTTTGTTGAAAACTTAGGAAGATATTCACTAATGTACACCATGGTTTGGTATACCATATATCCCTCCACCATAGAACCCTCAGGATGTGCTCTCTTTCAAACTAAGCCTTTCAAAAATTTCAAGTGCCTCTCAACCATCCACATTGACCTAGTTGGTACAGGTCCACACAATTCAATCTCCTCAACTTGATGTATGAGGTAGTGTTCTTATGCATTGAAAAAACTTGGAGGTAGACACTTTTTCATTTCACACATAAGAAGAGGAATTGTTCTCTTCCAATATTTTATATCTTCTTTATTGATTTTTTTAGATGACAACCACCTCATTTATTTTCCAAGATCATATATAACCTGTTTGACAATGTTGGCAAAGTGGTGTGGGAGAGATAGAGGTAGAACGTACTACAATATTTGTAAAATGATCTTGTCAATATTTTATAAAAGAATGAAATTAAAACTACATGTAGTATACAAATATATATTGAATACAAAATGACATGAATTACCTTAATTAATGTATGCCAATCATGTGTTTTCAACCCTGACCCAAATTCATTTTCTTTGATATGAGATTATTTATGTTTGTAGCAAATCTTCTAGGAAATCTTTTTTTTTTATGACTTCTTTTATAGCATTGCTCTACTACTCTAACAATAACCAACTAAGGGCACTTATATCAATATGGTCTCCATTATTGTTTGATCGAATGCCATTTTTCATTTCATGGTTGGATTCTTCAATGTCACTGCAAGTTTTGACAATTTGGTCTTTGTCACGCCTTCCATCCAAGATTTTCCATAATGTCTCTATTACATTCTTTCAAATATGCATAGGATCAAACAAATGCTCAATTGGGAGTTTCTTGTAGTACAGTAACCTAATAAATTGTGTAGGATAAATTTTTAGTCCTTTTAGAAGTTGGTCATTGATGCCTTGACAACCTTCACAAGAATCAATTACATCATCAGTAAACAAAACACAATATTGAAATATAAATTTGAAACAAAAACCATCAGATGGAATGACATTACCTCGATGATTTATTTTATTGTATGCCAACTTCCATAGGCGAGGTGTCATTCTCTATGGCATTGATGTAGTCTCTTCTTTCCCATTGAAAAGATTTTTTTTAATAATTTGGTACTTATGGTTTCTATGCACAAAGTGTCTATTCTCATCGAATACCTACTTTTTTAAACTTTTTGAATGATGAGATTTTGTCTTTGGACCACAAACTAGACATGCAAATTTTCTCTTTGTCTGAAGACCTACAAGATCATGTTTAATTGGATTAAATGTGTTAACTTTGTGTCATCACTATAACATACCAAAAAAGAGGTGTTAAGAAGATAACATACCACAAAAATGTGTTAGCCCAGGGGCATCATATATTGTCCATACAAGCATTGCATGAAATTAAAATTTTCTTTGTCCTATTGGTCTATAGATGTCATACATAGTAACCCCATTCCATAACACCATCAACTCATCGATAATGGGTTCAATATATACATTGATATCTTTAACTTGGTACTTACCTAGTTGAATGAACAAAAACATTACATAATTATTATGACCATTTTGATGGATTAGTATTAATTAATTAATTTAGATGACCATTAAATTAAAAAATACCTAGAACAATTAGTGTCAACATTATGTGCTCTCTCTTTATAGACAACCAAGGAGGTATGTTATTGATGATGACAAAAATAGGCCACACCAAGTAAGTAGATCTCATCTCTCCAAAACGATTGACATCATCTGCTACCAATGAAAGCTTGAGATTACAAGGTTCTTCTTTAAAGTTTGTCCATTTTTCTTCTATTTCCTTAAATGTCAAACCATTTGTAGGCATTTGCATAATGTCATCTTGACTTCTATTGTGTGCATGGTAATCCATAAATTGTGCCAAGCTATTGCACCTGAATAATACTTATAGACGTGGAATAATGGGAATATGTCAAAGAACCTTATGAGGTACCTTTTTTGTTAATCAATCTGATTGATATCTACTAGTATGACAGATAGGGCATTATGTTGCAAATTCATGTTGTTTATGATATATAATATGATCATTCAAACATGCATGTATTGTTTGATACTCCATTCCAATATCTTTCATGATGGCAAATAATTCTCAGTACGAGTGAGGTAGAATATTTGATGGTGGTAACAAACTCTCACCTATCAACCTACAACCAAAAATATAATTTTTAATTTCAAAAATATTAATTGCTACACAAACCCAATGTTAATTATAAGGGAACTCTGAGTAAAATAATGAAAGAAGATGACATACCTTAACTTACGTGTCATTGCTATGTTGGATAAACCATTCATAACCTTCAAGTTCACCAACAACAATATAGCAAAAAGAAGAGTTGTTTCAAAGCCTTCATATAGGGACTCGTGTGCCTTCTCAAGTATAGGTACATCAAGCTCTGCATCAACATCATCATCATCATCATCATCTTGATCATCATGATCATCGTGATCATCTTGATCATCATGATCTTCATCATCGTGGTCTTCTTCCATGGTATCATTACCTTCTACTTCAATATTCACACCTCCATGTTCCCTCATTTGGAAATCCACATTCTCTGAATTGTCATGGTCCATAACATGAAACTCAGGGACGTTGACCTATATGAAAATGATGACCTTATATTAGCCATGACCATGATGTCATCATCAAATCATGTCTTATGTAATTTATAAATTATTAAAATACATACCAATGGACGATATTTGTTTCCCCCTTCAATGTGGCCATGTTGCCTACAATGTTCCTTAGCTATTTTGATTAGATATCTTTGAATCTTTAAGCCCTTACAATTTTTTCAAGGATAATAACATTTTTCCATCACCTTTTCTTTTTAAGTTAGACCACAGTCTAGCAATTGTCTCCCTATTTTTTTGTGCATTGATATCATCAGACATGGTCTTTCTTGAATGGAATGACTCGTTGGTGAAAGAAGGATGATTTGTTTGCAATTTGCAAATGGAGTAGTAAGAGGAAGACACATATAGAAATGAATACTAAAGCAAGATAGATAGAAAGAGGTATAGATAGAGAGGTATATTGATAAAGAGATAAAGAAATATAAAAAATGAAAAGAAAAAAATACTTAGTTGACCTTCCATAACTCTACCTCTACATATTGCACTTGTTACATACAAGCACTTCCTGAGAAAATGGGCAGCAGTAACCAAGAAGGGAATAGGAGAGTCCATTTGGCTCAAGAGGAGGATGCACAAAGTGACCAAGGGGCAAGAGGAAATGTTGATCCAGAGAGAGGAGAGTCTCTAATGTTTAATAGAACCCTACTGAAGACTGTCATAGAGAAAGAACCTCCCCAAAGAAAGACATTATTTAGAACTCTCTGCAAGGTAAGAGGTAAGGTCTGCAAAGTTATTGTAGATTCTAATTCAGCTGATAATATAGCCTCAGTAGAAATGGTAGAGAAGCTTGGATTAAAGAAGTTGCCTCATCCTAACCCTTATAAGGTTTCATGGCTAAATAAGGAGCAGTAGGTCATAGTAAATGAACAAGTTCGTGTTCAATTTCAAATAAGGGAGTACAAAGACAAGATTGTCTTTGATGTTGCAGAAATGGATGCTTGTCACCTATTGTTAGGAAAGCCCTTGCAATTTTATGTCAATTCCAAGCATTATGGAAGGATAAATGTTTACATCATCTCCAAAAATGGGAAAGAATACACCATGAGACCACTGCCAGAAGATAGGAAGGAGATCCAAGATGCATCTAGTGTGATGATGGTTGGGGAGGAGTTTTTGAAGACCCTCAAGGTGAAAAACACCCATTTCTTTTCCATAGTATTAAAGCCAAAACTTGGAGAAAAAGGAAAGGAGTTAGGTCTATGAACCAAGTAGGAGTTAGGACATGTTGGAATGGGGTCAACCCTAGATATTTTGGAATCTTCAAGAACCTGGTAAAGGGTATCTAGAAAGGTGAAAATAAAAAAGTATTTTTATAGCTTCAAAGGAGGAATCGAGAGCATTATAAATAATGAAGAAGAAACTTAAATCCATATGGCTTCACCTCTATTTACAATCTGACCTTTCTGCATGTGAAATATGACAATATAAAAAAATTCTAGTCACATTTTCACTTTAAAAATAACACCAAATATACCTTTGGTACAATATCTTCTTTAGATTCTTCACTATCATATTCTTTAGTACAGAAAGCTCCTATGCAAAAAAAGGATCAAATGTACTAAGTAATTTTTGATGGACAATATTTAAACAAATCAACTATCAAAAAAAAAAATTATGAAATTCAGTTGCTTTATTATGTACTGAAGACTTGGCTTAACCATGGAGTACCTCATCAGAAGACTCATCCTCACTTGATTCTTCTTTACCATTTTTTAAAGCTACAACTGACCCATTCTTCACTACAATTAAGTTATTCTTTCCCAAAGCACCTTGTTTTTTATGTGTTTCCTATAATGCACTTTGAATAATATTAAACAAAAATTTCTTATCTCTCTTTCAAAAAGTACAAAAAAAATTTATAAAATGAAAAATGTCACGATAGTATAGCAATGTTTAAAGATAAAAAACAAATATCTATTAATGTTATGCTAGAAAAGTACAATGAATGTCTTCATCATTTAGAGAGCACCAATTATTTTGTTTCGTTTTCAATTTGAAATAAGGCATTTCAATTAACCATTTGTTCACTATTGAACATCAAAATTCCATAAGCTTATGATTCCACTAAAACATGATTCTATTCTACAGATAATTATCCACAACAAAATGACTAACCTCCTCAGAAGAAGAATCCTCATGCTAGAATCTTTTGTTGGCAGCTTCTTTGCGATGGCAAGATTTTTGCTTATAGGATGCTTCACCTTTATCTATAGAGCATTAACACAAAAATGAGTACCATAAAGTCAAAATATATGTTATATTATCAATATGATCCCAAAAAGAAACAAAATAAGTGGCATTCTTTAGATCTAGTTTTTTTTCAACATAAATGTTCTAGTTCACTCATTTAAAATCTTAGTAGGAGGGATCTCAAAATAGTTAGATATGTTATTGAAACAAAACACAACCCTTTAGGAGTGATCATGACTTTCCAAGTCATCAAAGTGAAAAAATTACAAAAATTGTCAATGACAACATTGATAGCAATATTAGAAAGTTGCCAAGAAATGGTTGGGGATCGATGAAGAAAGTTGGTACTTGGACAATAGAGTTATATAAGCTCATTTGAAATCATTTTGAGGGGTTGGAGTTCCCAGTGTTTGAAATATTGACTAATAAAGAAAATTTTTTGATGAATCATTCCAAGTAATTTCTTAGTGCATTAATTAAGTTCCCATTTTATGTTTTGGTAGTTGTAAATAAAAAATTTCTTCTTGGCTAGTTCACTGGCCTAAGTAGAGTAGTTGGTGCAAGAGCCCCACACACAACCAAGCCAATGGTGCAGCTTATGAAGACCACAAAGACAACTAGAGGAAATCATAGAATTAATTAGCAAGTTATAAGAATTAGACTAATATGATGATTCAAATATTTGTAATGAACTTAATAGGACTAAATGAAATTCTAATGGACTATCATTGTCCAAGCACAAATAACATTGGAGTGTTTAGAGTCTAGGAATGTTAGTGATCATAAAAGATCGAAATTTGGTTAATGGTCTTTTTGTTTAAAGGAATTCCACAAAATATATGTTGATATTAGTTTGAGTTTGTTCTATTTTAAAACCAAACCATTCAACTAACCGATGACAGTTGTATTGATTTTGAGTTAGTTTTAGGCATTTCTATATTTTTTTTTTGAGTCTTTGTTATAAGAGAGACAATCGGGTGTATGGACAGAGGAGAAAGATAGTAATAAGAAAACTCTATTCTTTGCAATTGATTTCCATTACTTTAGATCTACAATCAATTGGTTTTATGCATGAACTACTATGTTTTATTGATATGTTTCATAATATTATAGGCTTGTTGTCATACCAATCTTGACTTAGAATAGTTACTCTTGATTTCAATTTTCTGTTGCAGTAACACCTAAGGTAGAATGAGGATCATCCCATGAATGTGGAGGTCTAACCTTCATGGGATGAAATTGTTAACATGTATTATAAATCGCTAATAGTGCATATGCAGTTTTGTGGGGTGCAAAAGTGATCACAAGTTGAAGATATATTGGAATTGAAAGTTGTATACAGGAGGGAATATTCTACCTGGATGTGGAGTGAATCCTATGTTGGAAAAAAATATAACATATTGAATTTGTGTGTGGAGGTAAGAGTTTGAGGGAACTCTAGTCAAATTGGGTTTGAGTCAAGATTCAGGGACTGTGGTGTTACAAGGCCTAAGAGGTTAATCATTTATGAAATTTGATTATTTGTAGTCATCTCATGAATCTGGTGTGAGTTTGGAGAGATAAGGATAGCAGGTGTGATGTCCCTTATTAAATTGATGAATTGTCATGCAAAGATGTGGGGTACAGTTATGTATAATCCTATTGGTCTATGGTAACCATATACAATCCTTTGCTATGTTATAAAACTCTTTAAAAAGGGTATTGGGAAGTGTCTTTAGATTATCAAACATTTTGAGGAAAACCAAAGTTGTCCCCATTCCAAGCATGCAGTAGGACTGACAGGTAGGGTATTATGCATTTGAGCCAAATTTATAGAAGTATGGTATTGTCTTAGAGTCTTAAAGATCCTTGTGCTAGTTAATTGGGTGTTTAAGAAACCAAGTCAGCATCTAGGAATATTGTGATAGACTTAAACAACTTAATTCCTTGAAGAATTTGAATTTGTTGATAGGCACAAGTATCTAAGTCTCTTAAGTTTGCAACTATTATTGTGTATTTAATACCAACCACCCTTCCTCTACATCAGTAGTTATCATAGAAATTCTCTAATTTGATTTCTAATTGTTGGAACACAACAACCTTTAGGAATCTATTAGGGAACTATAAATAACTTGGGGTCAATATGAAATGATCTTCTATTTTTGGAATCAATCCCTAGATGGATTCAGGCATACCCAACAAGGTGACTTGATGGTTATAGGGTTTGGATAGAGGAGTAGTTTGATTGGTTTGTGCCAATCAAGGATTGGAGTATGTATAGAAATATCTAAAGGTGTAGTTTCTAAGAACTAAGAAGGATTTGAATCTTTTTGTGTTCCTTTTGAATCTTTGTAAGGCCCATCAACAAGTTAAGTCTTAAAACCCTTGTAAGTAGGCTATTTTATAGGAATGAGTTGTACGGAGGGGTTGAAGAACTAAAACCTTGAAAATATTCAAGCTCTCTAGAACCATAACTTAATTGGTATCTTCTTGAGTTTTTTTTGAAATATTTTCAAAATGAAAAATTTGGAGGCCTAATTAGGGCAAAAGGCTACTAGCCCTAAAATAAGGGTTTGAGGAGATCAGTAACAAACCATGAAATTTTGTGAGAAAGAACACTTTGAACCTAATCAAATAGACTTGTATGGGATCCCTCCATCTTATTACAACACTAGTGAAGTCCTTTCTGAGTTGAATGAATATTGATGCTTTGAGTCTTGCATCTTGTTAAAGTGGAATATTGAAGTAGGAAATTGGTAGAGATATCCTTGGAAAGAATAAGAGGATTAAGTAAAGAATTATCCTAGTGTGGAGATTTGGAATAAACCCTAAGCAGGCTTATTAGTGAGCCTTGTGAGGTCCTAGTAAAGGTTAATTAGTATCTGCTTACCATTACGACAAGTTGACAACTATAAACTTTCGACAATATTCCATACATTTTTTTGGCCCTAATTCATAGTTGTCAAATTATTTTTGTAAAAAGAGTAGTTAGTATGTTCAGTAAGAGAAGAGAGTTAACTGATTTACTTCATTTCTTTACATTATTTATAAAGATTTTAACTTCCAGATATATATGAGATTGTTAATTTCTTAAGCTTTAATTTTGTTGCTTTATGTGAACTCTACTTTGCATATTCTCAAATATGATAATAAAAGAATTCAAATTCGATATGTGCTTCAATATTTTAGTGAAGCTTTCAATACCTACCTCATAGTTGCTGGAGGCTTTGGAGGTCTTTGAGCTCCCATTTCTATCTATTGCTACTTTAAACCTTAGAAAGACAGTGCAAATGTATACACTTCAAAGAAGTTGATGGAGGTCATCTGAATTATCAAATTCCTATTAAAATGGAATTCAATTTATTATGATATAAGGTAGTTGACTTCATGTGAAAAATGCATCTATGATGACAATAAAATAATTAAGAAGAATTTATTACAGGCAATAATATAAGAAAGACAATAAACTTATAAAGTATAAATCTCATATCAACTATAAATTATACTTACTAAATAGTGCAAAGACAATTCTTCTATAAATTGGGTAGAGCAAGCTTTTGAATAAATTAAACTTTGAAATAAGGAATCACCAATTGGCCTACAATATACACCAAGCATCATGCACTCCTTGAATTTAACATAGAGTTTAGTAGAGGAGAAGCACTACAAAGGGAAAAAATAGTTCCATTTTAATTGCATAATACTTACTACCTAGCACAGAGGATGCTCTTCTGGAAAAGTTCCACAAACCTCAATTAAAACTTTTTGAATGGCCCATTTCCTACTGCATAGACTCCTCCAAGTTAAAAGGTAATCAACCAAGTTGATTTGATAAAATGCACCATCGATTATGTACAAATAAACATAAGCCTGAGATTTAATATAGAATATATACAAAAGCCAATATAACTCCTATTAATTTAATAAATATACTTACCCATTAGTGATCTACTTGTAAAGGGAAATTCCATATAAATCCTAGATCAACCTTCTTTGTAGGGCATTTTTCAAGTTTTATGCCAGTACATTACTATGCACCAGTCTGTCAACTAGTTTCTTCTCTCTTGAATTCTTCATGTAATTGCACAAGGATCCATAGTTCATGCATGTTTTACCATGTCTATGCAAATCTCCCTAATAGAACTGAGATCTTCTCTATGGACACTGAAACACTCAATACAAGCTTAGGGGAGAGTACTAGAATCCCCAATGTGGCATTTAGCTGTGGGATTAAAATTTGAGGACCTAGTTTTATAGGTTAAGCATTTGTTGGAATATATTATGTAATGGGTTTGGGGAAGGGGCCTATTTTATTCACCTCACAACTTGGTAAACTTGTTGGAATAAAACTTCTTACTACTTGGTGAACTACACTATTTATCCCCCCACACAAATTAATTTATATTGGGGTAGACACCATTGAGGTAGTCATTGAAGAAATCAATGAGTTACTCTCCTTTTCTAAGGAACATATTTATAGAGACCTTTTACTACATTGGGATAAAGAAAGTTTTTGTTGATGGGGTTCTTCTGCCCATCCATCCCAAGGTTTGGAGTATTGATGTTCAGGGAAATGGGAGAACTATCATTGATTTTGGCACCACCTTGACCTATATTGTAGAGCCTACATACTAGATAATCCTTGCAGCATTCAGAATGAATGTTGTATCTAAGAATAAGACTTGTATAGAGCTAATTTGATCTATTATTCAATGTCTCAAGTATTGCCAGACTCTAATTACCAAAGCTTACAATTATTTTCAAAGGTGGCACAATATTTAATTCTCCTCCTTTAAACTATTTCATCAATGTTGTCAATGACAAGTGCCTAACATTATAGGGTGTCTCTTCTCTTACTATTTTCTCTATTCTTGGTAAGATTTTGTAGCAGAACTTTTTTATCATGTATGATAGGGAATTTTCTAGACTTGATTTTTCTCATATTGATTGTCCCACATCTTAAGATGTACATTTTTCTTGAGATTATTGTCATTTGAAGTGCTATCATTATAGATAAAAATTCATTTTCCTTTGATTCTGACTATGCTCCTTAATGTACATTTACTAGCCATAGCATCTATTAGACAAGAAGCTTGTCTGTTACACTTTATTTTCTAAGTGATTATATCTATGTGCCAAGTTTGATGAAAAATAAAACTAAGAATAATTTGGAGTATTGGAAAGAAAACCTTCATAGTGACTCAAGGACGATGACAAAGTGTAGCACAGGGTCCTTAAAAATAAAAGGACAAGTGTTAGAAGGCATTGTTTTCTTTTGCTTCAATGGAAAATAGCCCCACATACACATTTTCTCAACTTAATTTTACCAATTCCAACAAAAGAATTATATATTACCTCTATTCAAATTTCAAAGGAGTAATAAATTTCAAAGTATTTCTTAGTTGAACATTACAAACTCTTTCTTTATTCCAAGGTTGAAACTAGATAAAGATTTATTTTATCCTTCTTAGTTTATTAATAGAAGCAAACCTGTTGTACAATGGAGGTGAGCCTACTTAGAAATTTTGTGAAAATGAATTTGTTAATCATCTGGGTAGGAATTAATACTTTAACACTCATTTTGGGTGCTTTAATAGTTAATTCAACGTATCTTGGAAGATATTGGAGCATTGGCTGCTCCTATTAAAAAACTTATATGAATGTCTGCTCCTTCACCTTTATAGTAGCTATGCATATTGGTTTATCCCTTTCAAACATTAATTATTTAATATTTATATTTATTTATATACTTTTCTATATCCAAATCAGATATTGATTCCTATTAATATAAACCTAAAATATAATGTACAATAGATATATATTTATATATATTAATATAATTATTTGTTATCAAAAAATTATATTAATATGAATGATAGAAACAATCATGTCTACAATGATCAAGAAGGGAAATCATCAACAAACTAGTCAAAATACAATAATAACCATAAAAAATTTAGGGATGCAGAGAACAACAAACTTCAGCAGTTTTAATATTACTAATGACATTAGTAATGGTAGGGATATTTATTGAAGATACTTATTTATACAATTAATTCAAAACTTTCGTAAGAAAAATTTCATATTGCACAAGATATTAATCAATATAGTAAGCATTGACATCTAGAGAAAGACGTGAATCAGACAATTGTATAAAGAGCAACAACTATTATATTCCAAAAGTTGCTACCACTTACTTGTAAAGGATACATTATGAGATTTGATCTCACATTTGGAAGGGTATAATCGAATATTATTTTTTCTTATTTATCCATACTTGGATCATGCAAAGTGAGTAGAGGCTCCCTTAAGGCAATCAGTTGAACATATTAAAACATCAAGAATGACACCAAAAGACATCATCATTTGAATTATTATATCAGACAAGAGATTACCCTAGAGTAAGTGGTTTGATCAAACCAAAACTATAGAAATTATTACACATTTCTAAAGGAATATTAGGAATGGTAATTATTGTTATGTCATCATGAGTGATAAGGAAGGGATCAGCTACTTAATTTACATAGTAATGTCTGAGACAACCAAATAAAGTCCTTTCCTTATAATCTAATATATATATATATATATAGCAACGTGATATCCTCAACCCTAACATTCTAAATTATTATTTATATTAAACTACAAAAAATCAAACCATCAGCTATGCAGTACCCAGATGTACCTGAAATTGGCATGGAGAAAATAAAATACTTGGATAAAATACTGCTACCATTCATATATCAATCCAAAATGAAACGTTCAGAGACATCTCTTTATAATCTCCATGTAAAAATGATAATCATGGCTCCATATGACCAAATTAAAGAAAAATGTGGGAAAATTCACAAATCTTAAGATAAAAAAGACCAAGACTCAAGCCACTATCTATTCAAGTTAAGCACAAAACAAGTTCACACAAAATCATCAGTCATCCAAGCCTCCATATTTGTTTCAAAATACTCACCAAAATGTAGAGACAAATTCTTAAATAAAGGGCTAATACACCATAAAATCCCTTACCATGGTTGTCTCTCTCAGTTTATGTCTCAACTTACAAACCCTCCTATTTAGGCCCTCATAACTAGCACTTCCTCAAACTATGTCTTCCCCCAATCAATCCCCAATCAATGATTGTTTAAACAAGAAGTTATCAACTCACCTATTCACCAATTGTGACATGAAGCCAGGAAAGTTCGTGTATGCTCGAATGATAGTTGATAGTTGTAATTTATGGTTGTGGTAGATGGGTTTCCAAATGCTCCAATGAAATGCTCCAAGGATGAAGAATTCTAGAAATCCTCAAATTATCCATGAATGATGCTTGACTGGTAGGGTGCTCAAGTGAAATGCTTAGCTAACTTGTTGCTCAAGTGAAATGCTCAACTAACGGGCCACTTCTTCTTTTTTGTCTTTATGTTGTCGTGTTGGTCTCAATTGAGACCAACACAAAATTGAAAGCATTGGTCGCAATTGTGACCAACATGGGCATGTATTTTTAAAAATAAAAAAAATTCCTTTATAATGACGACCAATCAAGCCATTTAAATTTGTTGGTCAAAATTTAAGGTCAAAATTTAGGGTTAAATGTGCTAGTGATGGGAATGCTCATCAAGATATTCAAGTTTCAAACCAAGATTCATCTAAGAAAAATCTCCTCTCAATTTCATATCAAGTGAATTCCCCTCAAAATTCCTCTTGAAACTATTGATTGTCCCAACAAATTCATCTCTAACCACAACATAAATAAACATCACCACTATCTCTAAGAATCCATGAACACCCATAACCAATCAATCCATGCCAACTCCAAATGTAACATACCAATATCAATAAGTATTCAACAAACAATCAATTTACTTAATACAAAAAAAACTAAACCAATATCAATGTCAAAGTTCCAACCATGGCCTTGGGAACATAAACATGACAACATGATCTAACCATCTCAACCAAAGAAACATCATGCTCTATATGAACATACCCTAACATGTAAAAACACCAAATATATATCAAGATTATATCATGACATAATAATGAATCCATCCTAACACCAAGGACAACATGGTAATAAAGGCATAAACCACACCTCTACCAATAACCCCATGAGTCCTCAAGATACAACCATCTCCACACACCATGGAGATAACCATCACCAATAATTGCACCATGCAAATTTCAAAGATTATTATGTAGCAACAAGATCTAAGACATCCTCCGGTATTTGCAAACCCTTAATAAATATCAATGCCAACTCAACTGTGGTACTAAGTCACCCATGGTTGGTAAAAAGTAAAGTCCACCAAGCTAACTGAATGGAGGGGGTGTTAAAACATTTATCAACCTTATTAATCCTTAACCATGTGAACAGTATAGCCAGCAACCATAAGAAGATACACATACACCATAGCACCATATATTTTAACTAGGGAAACCCTTGATTAGAGAGAAAGCCTCAGTGGGGATGGTATCGGCCTCAAAATGATGTACTAATATAAAATTTCTTTATAAGACAATGGACCCTACTAGAAGCCAATGAAATACATTCGTTACATATCATTCCATGTTAGGAGACTTTGAATCCTTGTTAGGAGTTGTAGAAGGAAGAAGGACCCACTGTCCAAACAACTTCAAGGGCAAGACCACCAAACTCACTATCCAAATGGTCTATGTTTTATTCCTTGCAAAATAATAGAAATGAATAATCTCTAACTCCTTTTTCCTCTTGACTGAACCAATCCTCATCTTATCTTAATACTAGATCACCAACTTTGCATCCAATAATCCCTTAGATCTCTTACTCATATTTACCAAATACTTTGCATATCACATACCTAATAATAATAGAACACATTTTATCACAAGGAAAATAACCTTCCTTTATATCATATCCTCAAAATAATTCCTTGAGTTGGCCTTAACGCTTTCACAATTAATTATAATAGGACATCATTAAGATAAATTATCATTTTACAATTACACAATATTGTTGGCTCATAGTCTTAACAACTTCTCACATGTGTGATCTTTGACCTTGCACACTTGCTAACATCATCGTCAAGTTTTCTATTGTCATTATCTAACTTTTCTCATCATGATTCTAGCCATCTTAGGAGATACAATCCAAACATCAAAAACCACTTATCAGGTGCTTTGTCTACACATTGTCTTATGTAATTCTTGAATAAATGTCACATTTTTTTTATTCTCTATACACACAATTTTCCACTTAATCAGAATAGAGTGTAGAATATGATCTCAATTGTGCATGACCTGATCATCAATATGCAATTTGTAAGGCCTCATTCTTTGTCTACTACTCTATCAATCTTCATAGAAACAATAATCAATGACAAACACAAGCATGAATACAACATGTCAATCATGTATCCATCTATCCAATTCTTAGGATACTCCCGTAAATGAATACCATCAAAATTCATGCTAACAATCTCCCCCTTTGCCATTGATGGCAACATAGATGAAAAACATCTTTTTGGTCAAAAGAATAGTCTTGACAATTGTGTGTCAACACACTTAACCATTTTCACTATATATGTCAAGTACACAATGTATGTCTTGCCACAAATGGTGCTAAGCAAGTCAGAACATAAATGTGCCGAGTGATCTAGGAAATGTTCATGTGCCAAGTGATCCAGGAAATGTTCATGTGTCAAGTGATCCAGGAAATGTTCATGTGCCAAGTGATCCAAGAAATGTTCATGTGCTGAGTAATTTAGAAATGTTTAGATGCTAAGCAATACAATATTTAATAGGCGTTGAGCAAACCAGGAAAGTAATAGATGCCAAACAATCTAGGAATCAGTTCATGCCAACCATCAGTAATGTAATGAGTGTCGAGTAACTCAAGATCAGCATAAGAGTTTGTGCCATCACAAACTAAGATGTAAAATAGTTTTTGCATGAATCACAAAAGGATAAGAAGATAAGATTGAATCCTTGCAATTACCTGTGAAATCAACATGAAACCAATTAGAAAATTGGAGATAGCATGCAACCAATAGGTGAAAACAAAGGATATGAGTGGGAATTTGAGATTCAATATGGATCATAGATCCATACCTAACCCTAAGTCTTCACATTCTTTAAAAGGAGGTTGAAAACCCATTGCATGTGTGGAAGAGAATAGTGTATGGGAAGATTATAGAAAAAATTTAGTGAGAAGAAGGAAAGACTTAGAGGAACAGAGAAGCAATTTCACATCCAATTGGTTAGAATAGCATGAGGGACAAGGAACACATATAGAAATCAGATCAAGCAAGAATTAGAATGAGAAGAGTAGATCTAGTACCTGAATCCAAAAATTTGAGATTGCATTCAATTAGGTTAAATGTTCTAATACTTTCTCACAATTGTATTAGATGCTAAAATCCTATATTGATAGGTTAGCTTAATAGCTAGGTAGGAGAACCTTTGGAGAAGGTGATTGAAAATCCTATGTATTAGGTGGGTTTAATAGCCTATTCTAAATCCTTTAATAGGGTGACACTTTTTGTAAAGTGTTTGTAAATCCTTTAACCAAGTCACTATTGACATAGTGTAAAGTCTTTAATAGGGTAGGCCTTTCACAGGGTAGACCATTAGAAGTGGTTGAATATATACTATTGCAATAATTTTTGTGGGTGTCATTCCCACCCCAGTTTTACCTTCTTATCCATGAAGGGTTTCTGGGTTATCAATTTTGGTGTTATGTGTTATTGCATGTGATTGATTTTATGTTCTTTTATATGCATGCAATTTTCTTTTCAGTTATGTGTTAATAATAATTTAAAAAGGGGTTTAAAATTTGGTACTTCTAATTCACATCCCCCTCCCCCCCCCCCACTTAGAAGTACTCTTCCCATTTGAACATTCCAACAATTGGTATCAGAGATTTGGTTCTCACAAGGAGAAGCCTAACAGATTGGAGAAAATTATTAGAAGATGGAAGTCTTCAAACTTGGGAAGATTATTAACAATCAAGTGATTGATGTGCAACTAGCTCTACACAAAGTAGAGGAAGCTAGGGAGGAACTGAGAAAATCCTTGAAAAGAAGGAAGGAGATAGCCATAGCTGAAAATGACATACACTACAAGGAGATTGACACCACACAAGTGTTTTCTAATGGAGATTCCAAGGAATTTGATGCAGTAATAGTAGAATTAATGGAGAAAAATAGGACTCAAGTAGAAGAGATAAGATCTCTTAAGATGGAACAAGAATCACAAGCCATGATGCTATGTGAGATTACTGAAAAAAAAGAAAAGAGCTATTGAAGACAAGGCCATGATAGAAGATGACAAGAGAAATCTCAACAATAGACTGGAAGAAAAGATAATTGAATTCAAAAATATTTCAAACATGCAGTTGGACACCCTTAGCCAGATGATGAATGTTCATCATGAGCTAAACATGAAGGACATTAAGATCTCCACCTTGAAGATGCAGAATGAACAATTATAGAATGAATTGAAGAGAGAAAAGGAAATAGCATAAAGTTACAACAAACCAAATGAGGCCATCAAGTACTTTGAGAAATTGCTGAAATCACCAAGGGCTAGTAATGATACTTCAAGAGTCGGCTACATCAGCACTGAACAAGGAGAATTGTCCAAGATTGTAGAAGAAAGAAGCAACAAAGGTAAGAACACTAAACCCACTTGTTATTTTTGTGGTAAAAAGGGACATACCTCTAATTTGTGTAGAAGCCATAATAGTCATCAGCATGATAAGCCTACAAATGTAAACTTTTGTCACAAGTGCAAAAAGCAAGGACATTCAACACAAGACTGCAAAACCAAGACCATGAGGATACCAAGATTTGGAGGTCACTGCTACAACTATAAAAAGTATGGACATAGAGCATTTGAATGTAGATCAAAGCCTATGTGGACACCTAATCAGCCTGCAAGAGGAATCAATCATCCACATCACTACAATTGGGATTACAATACTAGATATAGCTGTCACTATTGTCAAGAGTATGGACACATTCCTAAAAATTGCATAAGAACACATTTCAAGGGAAGTTATAGTAGCTGGCTAAACCAAACTACATTTTTTAGTTGTTTAAAGACTGGTCATATTAGAAGAAACTATCCTACAAAGTCAAAAGAACCAAAGACTAAAGTCAACAAAGGAAAAGAGAAGATTGATGTTGAACAAATAAGAGGACAAATGAACAAGACATGGAAGAAGAAAGATGAATTCAGCACATCAAATGGAGAGATCACTTCACCCAAGAGGTCAAGTGATCATACCTCATCCAACTAAGCACAAGACAAATACATAGGGCTGATACATACAAAGATGTATCATACATCAACCCAAGAAAACATAAAAGTACTACAAAGGAGAAATATGCATGAGAAAAGATGTCAAGTTAAAAGTTTGAAGATGATGTTGTGCTATCTTTGGTTACTGAGTGAAACTACAGTATATGCCAAGTTGAACAGACTAGTGGATGTCGAGTAAGACATGTTAGTAGCTGTCGAGTAGATGAACTTTAGTGGAAGCCAAGTTGATAAAATCTTTGAAAGTCGAGTGTATAGTTATAATCACAAATGCAATAAATGCTAGGTTTTTGAACCTAATAAAGTCAAAAATTGTTCATTTTTGAATCATTCGAACACAAAGCAAAGTTGAGCAGAGCGAAGAGGTGATTCTACAGTGATCAAATAGCGATTTGCAATGATTCCAATAGCAATTCAACTCAATTTCATTGATTCACAGGTATTTTCTTCAAGTGTCAAGCTACGCATAGTTTGAAAGTTTATTTAATTTTAAACCCTATTTTGGTAAATGATGGCATCTGGGTCAAAATCTACCATAGGAAAGGAAGGTCTTGAAATTCAAAAAGTTAGTAATGAAGTCAAACAGCTAGAGTTTAGGCCCATTCCTGAAGTTGCCTATAAGAATGATCTCGCTGGTGCCCTATCTGTAATACCTGATTATGGTTGAAGACATTTGAAAGTGTTATAACTGTAAAGTTGGAGCCATAGAAGATTTGGAGATTTTTAATGCATTTGATAAACTGTGTGATAATGGAAAACTTAAAGATGAATTCTCCATAGTTGAGAACAAGGGTCTGACCAAAGCACTACTTTTCCCTACTATTTTTAAAATGGAATGGATACACATAGTGTTGAGCTGAATCCACAATGGAGTCTTTTGGTTAGAGACAGGGCCAGTGAAGTTTACAAAGAAAACTATCCATAGGGTTACTAGTATTCCAACCCTAGATCGACCAAAGACCCTGAGAAGCGATAAAAGGGAAGCCATAGAGAAGAATATAGGTGCAAAATGGAATAATAGGGGAATGACAATAGACACCATTACAGAACCCCTACTAAATTTTTCTATTAGAGTCATATCCCACAAATTCTACCAATCAAGCAGACTAAACAATGTACCATGTATTGTAGTAGATGTTGCCTATAAATTGGTAAAGAAAGATCATACATATGATCTTGTAGAACTCATGCTACAATAGATCAATGAAAATCTGGGAGTTATAAGGAAGTCTAAGGGAGCTCAATGCAAATTTGGCTCATTTTTGGTTTGTATATTTTTCTATATTATGAAAGAATTCCCTTCAGTAGGCAAGGTGAATTGGGATTAGAATAAGACCATTTTTGAGCAAATCAATGGATTCATTGAGCAGATGGGTGAGAATTTTGACGTCGAAATGACTAGCTATTTTGAGGACTTTAAGAAGTCCATGAAAAAAAGAATAAGGATACCAGTCTCACTGGTTGAGCAGCATGTAAAGGATATTTTCTTTCTAGTGGATATTGATTACACTTATATACAAGCAGTCATACCTAGAGTAAGATGGCTTAGGCCATTGGGCTATGAACTTGATGTTGATCAAGCCTCAATAGCAATAATAGCTCTACTTGCAAAGGAAATTGACAAGACTGCAAAACATTTTGGAACTTATGACATCATCAAATCAAGGGTGATGACAGACCTCAAGATAGCCACAGAAGTGAAAAAGAAGGACAAATTGATCAAGAAGATCAAGAAAAGATTTGGAATTGAAGCAACAGGCATAGTAGATGAAGAGGAAGTAGGAGAAGATGAAGAGGAAGAGGAAGTACCTCTACAATTAACACAAGGCCTAGGTGAGGACAAGGAAGGAGGTGCCAAGGAAAAAGAAGATGAGGAAGCACCTATCAAAACCACTAAAAGAAAGGCTAAAACTCCACCTACTCCTCAACCCAAAGCAAATAAAGTAGCAAAAACTACACCAAAAAATCCTACTACCAGAGCCACCACCAGAGCCACTACTCAAAAGGCTAAAGAAGAGGCGGAAAAGAAGAAGAAAACCACCAAGGAGACTAATGAAGAGCCAAGGAAGAGAAGAAAATATATAGCTCAACCTGACTCAGATGAAGAAAAGACAGAGACAGTTGATAATAGTAAGTTCAAAGTGGTAAGTCATCCACCCAAATCTGCCATAGATAAATTATGTACAAAGATTAGAAATGATGATTTGAAAGATTTAAAGAATTTAGATTTCAATAAGTTCACAAAGGAAGAGCAAAATAAAACAGAGGAATCTGTATATGCTATGATGGCCGAGTACAAGCACACACCTCTAGAGCTAGATGGCTCAATGCCCATGGAGTTGTATAAAATCATTGAAGACAAATGGCATTTCTATCTACAAATGGAAAAGGAAATAAGGGAATCTATTTTAGCAAGATTGTTGCCTAACTTGACTAAGGGTCAAATAACTAATGTAGTCAAGAGGCACAATAGTAGATTGACTCCTAAGTATAGAGCATTTTGTATTTTGCAAAATAAAATTGAAGATGTAATCAACAAATCCATAAGATTGTGGAAAATAATATACAAGAAAATTGATGATGTGTTTGATGAAGAATATAAGATAGAAATTTAGACCAAGAAAAAGGAAATGAAAGAAACGGGGAAGAAGGAGGAAGATAAGAAGGAACAGGAAAAGAAGGAAGAAGAAAAGAAAGGAGATGAAGAAAAGAAAGATGAAGAGGAGAACAAGGAAGAGAAAGAGGAGGAATTAGACAAAGGAGAAGAAAAGGCCACAGAAGAATAGTAAGAGAAAAGTGTACAAGACACGCAACTGCCACCTCCTAGCCCTCCCCATGTCACCTTCACACCTACAGAGATTATCAAGATTAAGGATGTTATTGACACTTCTTGTCAAAATGTCAATCCTTTGACTATAGATGATCTCACAATGATCCTTGACCAATCAACACAACCAACTAGATTATGTTCATGTAATGGGCACCTACCGGTTATAACTTCATGAAACACTTTGCAAGCAAGCTTTGATACCACTATAATGGGCACCTACCAGTTATAACTTCATGAAACACTTTGCAAGCAAGCTTTGATACCACTGTAATGGACACCCAGAAATGCCCAAGAGCTGAACCAAGGCTGAAATTATATTAATGCTAAGAATGCTGCAATCAATTACAAAGAGATGTATTTTA
This sequence comes from Cupressus sempervirens, assembly GCA_028749045.1. NCBI lineage: Eukaryota > Viridiplantae > Streptophyta > Pinopsida > Cupressales > Cupressaceae > Cupressus > Cupressus sempervirens. The sequence goes on from CM053792.1 coordinate 603,861,411, forward strand.
AAGGCCAAACCCTAAGGGAATGACGTCTAGAATGTTACAATAGAGAATGAATGTCCTCTATTGCCAAGAAAAGATATGTGAGTCACACATCCAAGCTCTTATCAAATGCAATTCATAATCATCCGATCATCAGCAATGAGACTTTCAGCCCTATTTATCCTTTTCTTCATCCTTCTGGAAGAAACTAAAACATTAATTAATTGCAAGAGCTAGAAGCTTCCTCCTTCCAATAATTAATGCATTCTCTAGAAATTCCTCCCTGGCAATAATTAATTAAATCACGAGAGGCTTTCATCCTTCCAATAATTAATTCATACCCTAGAAGCTACTCCCTTGTAAATAATTAGAATAATTAAATACAAAGTCACCTTTAATTTTTTAATTGAATGACTTTATAAGAAATTAATTTAATTTCTTCTTATACTTTGGAGAACGTGAAGGCAAAAAGATGGGATCATTACAAATCTGCCCTCCTTACAATTGCTTGTCCTCAAGCAATTAAGTAACATAATGAACTCCAACCTCCACCTGGATCCTAATTGAAGTAATATGTAATATCCATATGGATATTAAACAAACTGCAAATGAACATCATTAAGACCAACCACATGTCCTACAAGTTAGCTCCCAAAACTTGTACTGATGAAGTATAAGTCTGGATGTCACCAGAAGGTGGCTCCATACAAGATCTATGAAATCTCTTCTTCCCAACTATTGCAAAACAAAACTAAATCTTTCTAGATGGTGAAAACAAAGCCTAACTCCACTCAAGAGAGTGATCAATATAAACCACAAACATCAGATTGTCATAAGACAATGTGGCATCCATGTTGAACATAGTACTATCATAAGAGTGAACATTAACACTTTGTTGATTAATAGTATAATATGACTCTATCACTATATTTCTCACCTCATTAGCAATAACAAGTGTACTATCATTAGAGCACACATCTACAATCGCATGCATATTGCCAAACTCCTCGTTGGATGGTTCAACTAACATAGAAGTGGTTGCTGATATAATAGTATCCTTGCATTCTCTAATCCCACATCGACAGACTCTATATCACCAACATCATAGCTAGGTGGCTCTATATGTGTCTCAATCCCACCTAAGGAAACAACTTCTTTCTGCACTGGAGCAACATATAGATTATCAATATTGATGCCCATCTGTCTAGCCATAAGTTGCAACATCATATACATTAGCCTATTATGCTCCTATTGCATCTGCTGCCCCTCCTGTAATGTATTTAGTATCTTGAACATTACACTTTCTTGATCTGGACTGGTATACATTTTGTCAAACTCTTTCCCCTTTATCTTGCTGTTCTAAATTCCCTATAAGAACTCCACAGGATGGCATGGCTAATAGCTCTGATACCACTATAATGGGCACCTACTGGTTATAACTTCATGAAACACTTTGCAAGCAAGATCTGATACCACTGTAATGGACACCCAAGAATGTCCAAAAGCTGAACCAAGGCTGAAATTATATTAATGTTGATAATGTTGCAATCAATTACAAAGAGATGTATTCCAAAGGCCAAACCCTAAGGGAATGACGTCTAGAATGTTACAACAGAGAATGAACATCCTGTATTGCCAAGAAAAGATATTTGAGTCACACATCTAAGCTCTTATCAAATGCAAGTCATAATCATCCGATCATCAGCAATGAGACTTTCAGCCCTATTTATCCTTTTCTTCATCCTTCTGGAAGGAACTAAAACATTAATTAATTGCAAGAGCTAGAAGCTTCCTCCTTCCAATAATTAATGCATTCTCTAGAAATTCCTCCTTAGCAATAATTAATTAAATCACGAGAGGCTTCCGTCCTTCCAATATTTAATTCATACCCTAGAAGCTACTCCCTTGTAAATAATTAGAATAATTAAATACGAAGTCACCTTTAATTCTTTAATTGAATAGCTTTATAAGAAATTAATTTAATTTCTTCTTATCCTCCACTTATACTTTGGAGAACGTGAAGGCCAAAAGATGGGATCATTACAGTTCAAGCCCAATACTGGTCAGTGTTGATGAACTGCAAAAGTCAGTAGTAGGATCTAAAGAAGTCAAGGTGCAAACATAAGAATCACCTTTGACCACTCAAACTACTGGACTCCTATTCCTTCCTCCACCATCTCCACCAAAAGTAGTCACAGATGCACTTCAAGTGCCAAGTGCAATAGCAAGGGAAGACAAAGAAAAATTAGTACAACCAACAAGCACACCCCCAACCATTGATAGTGAAGAGGAGAAACAAATAGAAGAGAAGGAAGAGACAAGAGATAAGGAGGAATCTACAATACAAACTTTGGTTCAACTACCCAAAATAGGTACTCCTACTCAAACTCTTTAGAAGTCGAGCACTGAAATGCTAGCATTGCAAATTCATACACCAAGCTCAAGCTCAACAAAAGTAGCTAGGAAACTTTAGTACGAAATTCTTGAGCTTGATGAGGAAATCACAATACCTTACTATGAATCTAGCACTCTCACTGAGGAGAAGATTAATGAAATATAGAGTGCACTAGATAGAAGAAGGAGACAAGAGGTATTGAGAAAAGAATATAAATATAGGCAAGCACTAAATGAGATAAATGACATCTTCATGGATGCTTTCAGCTTGTAGACACCTGATGAGTCAAGGCCAATAGTAGAACAACTATCTGACATAGTTCACCAGGTCACAAATGAAGACCATGATACAAATGTAAAATTAATGGAATGGTCAGAAAGGAAGTTCCAAGAAAAGGTAAATGAGAAAATTTCTGGTGATATAGCACTATCTCAAGTTGAGTTGGCTAAGAAATTGGATAGAGTAAAAATTGTACTTGGGAATATATTCTCCCTATACAACAAGTTGTGTGATTTTTCCAACTTCACACTCGAGACTAGCCAGAGGATACTGGGCTTGGAGAGAAATCTAAAGATTTCTAGTATGCAACTCCCAACTAATCCAACACAGAGTGAGAAGCACTTTGCTTAAACGCTTTACACACAAAGAGAATTAGTTGTATTAACAATAGAGGAGGCAAATACAAAAGCTAAGTTGATGCAAATTCAGTCCTCTATAACCCCTCACTTAGAGGTACTCCATAAGGAGAAAATGTATGCAGAAACAATCCTCAAGAAAGATTCAAATATTTTTACCTCAGATGGACTTATACATCTAGCAGTAGAGATTTCCATCCAGCATAAGTCATTGGACATTGCACTAGCAAATTGGGATGTAGCTCTGAAAATACTCCTAGAGGTAAATAGCACATTTTTGGCTAAGCATGGTATTACTCCATAGAAACATTTGACATCAGTGTCAAAAAGGGGGAGATAAAGTAAGAGGGAGATATGTATATATGCAAATACTATGGGAGAATACCAAATTTTGAATCATTTTTTATTACATTCTTTCATTCATTTTGAGAATAATGTGGAAAGTTTGTAAATAGCCAAAAAGGGGGAGAGTAATAATAAAGGACAAAGGGGGAGATGGAAATTTTTGAACTTCACACAAATCAAATAAAGCATACAAGCTCAGAATGCAGAAATAGGACAAAAGATAGAGAGAATCAGGCACATTAGCACAAAATTTCAGTCTCAAGAATGGACAAGGCATAATCAACTCAGGGGGAGTCATAAGGTATATTATTACTTGCAATATTATTGAATTTTTTGGCATGAATGCCAAGCAAATAAATGAATGTGCTCAATAAGGTTAAGTTCATAAATGCTTAGTTAAGTGTTTTTGACACTCATGTCAAAGTGGGAGATTGTTGGTCAAAAGAATAGTCTTGACAATTGAGTGTCAACACACTTAACCATTTTCACTATATATGTCAAGTACATAATGTATGTCAAGCCACAGTTGGTGTCGAGCAAGTTAGAATGTAATATATGCTGAGTGATCCAGGAAATATTCATGTGTCAAGTGATCTAGGAAATGTTCATGTGCTGAGTAATTCAAAAATGTTTAGATGCTGAGCAATACAGTATTTAATAGGTGCCAAGAAAACCAGGAAAGTAATAGATGTCAAGCAATCCAGGAATCAGTTCATGCCAAGCATCAATAATGTAATGAGTGCCGAGTAACTTAGGATCAACATAAGAGTTTGTGCCATCACAAACTAAGATGTAAAACAATTTTTGCATGACTCATGAAAGGATAAGAAGATAAGATCGAATCCTTGCAATTACCTATGAAATCAACATGCAACCAATCAAAAAATTGGAGATAGCATGCAACCAATAGGTGAAAACAAAGGATATGAATGGGAATTTGAGATTCAATATGGATCATAGATCCATACTTAACCCTAATTCTTTGCATTCTTTAAAAGGAGGTCAAAAACCCATTGCATGTGTGGAAGAGAATAGTGTATGGGAAGATTATAGCAAAATTTCAGTGAGAAGAAGAAAAGACTTAGAGGAACAGAGAAGCAATATCACATCTAGTTGGTTAGAACAGCATGAGGGACAAGGAACACATATAGAAATCAGATCAAGCAAGGATCAGAATGAGGAGAGCAAATCTAGTACCTAAACCTAGCAATTTGAGATTGTATTCAATCAAGTTAAATGTTCTAATACTTTCTCACAATTGTAGTAGTTGCTGAAATCCTATATTGATATGTTAACTTAATAGCTAGGTAGGAGAACCTTTGGAGAAGATGATTGAAAATCCTATGTATTAGGTGGGTTTAATAGCCTATTGTAAATCCTTTAATAGGGTGACACTTCTGATTCCCCCCCACCCCCACAAAAATACTCTTCCCATTTGAACATTCCAACACATCTGTGTTCTAAAAAATACCAAATCAAACTCTAATTTTGCTCTTTTCTTTTCAAATCTTCTTTATCAATCAAATATAAAACTCACAGGAACATTGTTCTATATGTGCTTCCTCATTCTTAGGATCCACATCAAGTGTTCACACTTATAATTTATTGGAACAACTTTCATTTGTGTTTTCTCATTCCTCCATGGATGAAAATCAATTGTTCATACTTCTCCCCCATTGATATAACTCAATGTTTCTTCTCATTGACATTAATCACTCTCTGTAGTCCATCTCCCTCATTTACACATCTTTCTCATACTAATATCTCCCCCATAATGTTAGAGGATATTTTAACTCATTCTCCATCTACAACACTTCTCCCTCATACATAGAAGATGTTGTTCATGTTATCTCTCCCCCATTGACATCAATGGAAAAGGCTTCATTATGTTAATCATTTTCTCTAGTCTTCAACTAGCTCAAGTGTCCAAAAACACTATTCTATTTCATCTATCAAGAGTCCTTGATGACTCTGTTCATCATAGATACTCCCCCATACATGAAACATCAAAATTCAATCTAGATAAACAATAGTGCTATGTACCATTGGACTGATGCACTTTTTGCATCATCTACTCAAAAGTAGTCAAGGGCATTACCCCAAGCATATCTTGCAAATACTCAAATGTATCTTTAGGTAAAGGTTTCATAAAGAAATCTTCAATCTACTCTTTTGTACTCACATACTCTAATCTGATTTATTTCTTTGCAACTTTCTCTCTCAAAATATGATACTTAATGGATATTGTAAGGAAACTTGCAACAAAGAATATACTCATTTTCACATAACCCATAATAGATCTAAAATAAATATTCATTTAAATCCACATGCAAGAGAATAGACAACATACCCACAAAAATGTGAAATAGGATATACCCTAGGAAAGCCTCATTGAGGGAAAAGCCCAACCTCCAAAAGCATCCATCACTGTGTATTATTCAACAAAAACACCATTGCAATACAACCATGGAAGTCTTCAATGACATAGACACAACCAAGAAATCCATGTGAACAAGCATAAATCTACACATCCCATGCCATGCTTCCAACCTTCAAAAATTCTCCCTTGGCTAACCTATCAAGCCGTGTCCTGCTCAACTCTTGTTTTTTTCTCTTTTTCTCTTTTCTTTGTCTTGTATCTACAACTACCATTGTAGCTGCTTATATAGTAAAAAGTCCCACAAAACCACCACATGGTATTACATAAACCATGTGATAAAATCATGTACTACCTAACCCATTGACCCCACATTTAATCTTGAAATATTAATTCTTTTCCCTGATATTAAACAATTACATCAAATATTATCACAATGTTACAATACAACTCATCAAGTATATCCCATGGGAATCTTTATAGGTTGCACAGCCATCTAGGTGAAACATTAAATAATAAAATAAAAATAATATAATATAATAATATTATGCAATGTGTGCAACATACATAATCTCATCAATCTCCTACATGTATACATTGCATTGGTCAATCTGTAGCCACATAAATGAACAAGGAAGCAATCCCTCCTAGCACATCCACCATCATGGATCAAAGTATACCAAGTGCTCCATCCTAGTACCCACACAAAATCAAACCATCCAGCATCTTAAACATGAATGATCCCACCTCTTGTTATGCCACTACCACTGGACATACATAGAAGTCATCCAAAGAGAAAACAACCCAACTTGCCACATTAGAAGATCACAAAATCATGTACCAACTGAAATTTCAAGCACAAACACCTGATCCAAAGGTAATCACATGTATCTAAAGTTGTCAACTATCCATAGCTGAAATAACACCCACAACAAGTGCTAACCCATGCAACTATCTATACCTCCAAAGGTACATACCAAGTGAATCTCACATCATCAACATATCCAATCTGTAACTTGCAATCACAAGCCTCAAGAGAAATACCTACCACATATATACTAAAAAGCTCCCATTGCAAAAGATAATGTCAAATTTATAACTAATCCACTGAAAATATATCAAAGAATTGAATCTATGTAGTCTCAAGGACATCCATAATACATAAACCAATAATTTGCAAGAACAACTCTCATAACAACTCTATAACACTCTCTCAAGTTCTCCACAACCAACAAACGAAAGAGATAAAGGAATAACCATGCCATCACTCACTTGACATGTATGAATAGAAAGAAGTGATCAAAATCTCCAACCAATCTCAAATCCAATGTAAGTGAAACCAAAAATCCAAGAAGATAACCAAGACCAAAGAGAAACCATACAAATTATAACCTATATCATATCCTTCTACACATACCTCTAGATGTAAACTATGCAATTATGATCTCCTCCATAAAATCCCCAACCAAGAAGCCACAAAAACACCCAAACCATACCATATAACCAATCATGGATGTAAGCCTCTTACAAGATTATCAAACTCATAAACCATTCCTAAATGAAGGAATATTCATTCCTAATCAAAAGAATATGCCCAATATAAACCCATCTCCCAAACTCAACTAGCATAAAAACATATGCAAAAAGAGATAAAAAAATGTTAATCCATCTCTCAAATAAACCCTCCAAAACTAACTCATGTACCATAGCTCAAGATCCATAACCAGGAAAGATGAGCATAAACATAATGCACCTAAGAGAAACAATGGGCTATATCTCTTTAGTAGCAAACCTCCAAGTAGACCAAGAGTGGTGAATGAGAATGCTCATCAAGATATCCAAGTCTCCAACCAAGACTCATCTAAGAACAATCTCCTCTCAAGTTCATATCAAGTGAGTGCCCCTCAAACTTCCTATGGAAACTATCAACCATCCCAAAAAATACATCTATAATCCAAGAGAAATTAGCATCACCATTATCTCTAAGTATCCATGAGAACCTGTAACCAATCAATCCATGCCAAATCAAAATGCAACATATGAATATCATGAAGTATCCAACAAATGATCAATGTATTCAATACCAAGAAACTAAACCAAGATCTATGTCAAAGTTTCAACCATAGCCTCAGGAACATAAACATGACAACATGATCTAAACCATCTCAACTAAAGAGATAACATGCTCCATATGAACACACCATAACATGTCAAAACTCTAAATGTGTATCAAGAGTATACCATGACATAATAATGAAACCATCCTTACACCAAGGATAACATGCCAAATGAAAGAATAAACCACACCTTTACCAAGACCCCCATGAGTCCTCAAGATGAAACCATCTCCACACACCATGAAGAAAAACCATCTCTATACATACCATGAAGAACCATCTCCACACACCATGAAATTAACAAGTTCACCATGTAAATGTCAGAGATGCTTCTGTAGCAATGGGATCTAAGACAAACCTTCAACGTCTGAAAACACTCAATAAAAACATCAATGCCAATAACTCCCACTCAATCATGGTACCAAGTCACCCATGGAATCATAACATCCATCTCCTACATGAATATCCTCTAGGTCTAGACACACAACCAAAGTGTTAGTACCAAGTGAAAACCAAGATCTCCAAACCCAAGAAGATACAAACCAAACTAGGAACTAATCCTGTACTCCCACCTCATCACTATCACAAGTTGCCACTAAACTGTATATCCACGCTATCCATGACATCATGATGAAAAATCATTCTCTAACCATGAGAATCAACCAATGCATCAAACTATCAAAGAAATCCAAGTGCAATTCATAAGCTCCTCAAAAGAAAAAAGAAAAAACCATGATCCTCAACCAAGAAGATATACCACCATAACCAAATTAGGAATCCAAACTATGAACATCAAGGATTTATCTTTATATCCAATCATAACATGCCAAATTCATGGCACAATGATCTCATCCATGAACCAAGAAACTAACTCTCAATGTCTCCAACTTGTCGGCATAAAATAGTCAACCACAATCTTGCACCATGACTATACCTGGTAACAACATCTCATCCCTTCTACATGAAGAAAATTAGAAAATCATGTGACTTAGGGCATAGAAAACTCAAATCCAAGCCACCAATATGAATATGCATCAATAATAAAAGATCAATGGGAAAATACAACCCATATCCATGTCATAAATATAACAACCCATATCCAAGTCATAAATATAACCTATAAGTATAGACTGCTTACAACACTGCACAACTTGTAGACCCAACAAGTTATCATACATATCGAAACCAAACACTAATAACCATATCATCATGAGACCAATATGGAATATTAATTGATTATACAATGACATCAAATCCAAATCTCCAAAATATACAATGTCATAAACTCACAATGCTACCATAGTCAATATTTATCATAAATTGTTTAGATCAATATATTACCAAATAAATCATGCCAAACCTACACCAAATCTGAACCAATGTGTATACCTCTCCAAGAACTTTTTTTTGACTACTCAAAGTCCAAAATCTAACTTTGTATGTCTAAGTTATGCCCTAAACTGTGTTTAAAAAAATAACATTTAAATTATGGGCTCTTAAAACCTGACAAAATTTCAACATCATAAAATCAAACCTATGCCATATTGTACTACTCTGAATTAGCTTTCCAATGACTATAAGAAGTTTGAAATATGATATCCTAAGAGAAAGTTATGACGGATTTATCAAGACAGTCTTTTTACCATTTAATTTTCATTGCATTTTTTTTATGAAATTTTTGAGGAGATTAAATTTGACGATCATCATAAGCTGAAACTAAAAAAAAAATTCATTTTCTCTTCACATGGTCAAGCTAGGGCATATTATATATCAAAATTTATGGAAACATCGACTTGGATCCAATGGTCAAGTCTATTTTTTCCTAGGAGGTCATTTATACAAGCTCTCCCCTAAAACCCTCATTTAAATGAAACATCCAAAAAAACTCTTTTGACCAACAATTCCACATGCCCAAAATTTACCAACATCCCATCATAACAAAAAATCCAAAACCCTCATACCTACAATAAACAACTTACAAAACCCTTATATATTGCCCTTTATTTTATCCTCTCATGCATTCTCATGGATTCAATCTAGGGTTACAACAACAAAACCATAGCTCTAATACCACTTGTAAGGAATATTACAACAAATAATATAATAGTTTCACAAAACCTATAACATATCTGAAATAAATATTTATTTAAATCCACATGCAATAGAATAGACAACATACGTACAAAAATGTGACACAAGATATACCCTAGGAAACCCTCATTGAGGGAAAATGCCAGCCTCCAAAAGAATCCATCACCATGTATTATTCAACAAAAACACCATTGCAATACAACCACAGAAGCCTTTAAAGCCATAGCCACAACCAAGCAATTCATGTGAACAAGTATAAATCCACACATCCCATGTCATACTTCCAACCTTCACAAATGCTCCTTTGGCTAACCTGACAAGCCTTGTCCTGCTCGACACTTGCTTTCTTCCCTTTTTGTCTTTTTTTTGTCTTGTAACTACAACTACCCTTGTGGATGCTTATATAGTAGAAAGTCCCACAAAACCACCAAGTGGTATTACATAAACCATGTGCTAAAACCATATGCTACCTAACTCATTGACCCCACATTTAATATTGAAAATTTATTTTTTTCTCAATATTAAACAATTACATCAAATATTATCACAATGTTACAATATAATTCATCAGGTATATCACATAGGAATCTTTACATAATGCACGTCCATCTAGGTGAAACATTACATAATATAATAATATTATGCAATGTGTGTAACACACATAATCTCGATAGATATATGTTTAGTCTTAGATTATAACATAGGATACTTAGACATATTTACTGTAGTTGTGCTATCGCAATGTATGATAGCAAGTTCTCAAAACTCTATCATAATGTCCTTCAGCATTTGCTTCATCCATGTAATCTTATTACAATTGTTTTTTGCTACTAGATATTGTAATACCCCAAAATTGGCACATTGCCATATTAACGAACTTTGGTTTATTCAATTATTCCTAAGTCCTATTTTACTAGGAAATTCTAATTCTAATAATTGCTACTTGACCTAGATGTCAAATGTAGAAAACCCTAATCTACTTTAACCACATTATTTATTTAATTCCTAAAGTATGGACTCAAATTAGCTACATAAACCTATTAATTTAATTTAATTTAATTATAAGTGTTCTACTTTAATTAAATTAAAATTACATCTTTAGCTAATGAACAAAGGAATTAAATACATTTAATTTAATAAGATATCTCCTCTCTTCAATTATTGAATTTAATTATTCAATTAATTAAAGTTATCCATTTATGAGGTCATATTCTATTTTATTAAATTAAATATTCTCCAAAAGGGATTAACTCCTTTTATCACTCAAAAAAGAATTAGTTAACTCCTTTTATCACTCAAAAGGTAGTTTGTTAACTCCTTTTATCACTCAAAATGGAATTAGTTAACTCCTTTTATCACTCAAAAGGTAGTCATTTAACTCCTTTTATCATTCAAAGGCAACCAACTAACTCCCTTTTTATGAGGAAGTTTCTTTTATGACTAGCTCTCCTATTCAATCTTGATCGTCCATTCTAGTTAATCTTGACCATCGATCATCCCTTTGATTCTATAAAAGAAGTTCTCTATTCCTCATTACAAAGGTTAAAAATTGGAATTTGTGTCAAACTTATGATGAAATATCTACTCATTTTCTCTTGCATTCTTATCTTTATATTCTTGCAAATCAATTTCATACTAGTTTAATATGCATCCATTTAGCATAATATGTTTCTTTATTTCTTAGCTTAACAATGCATTCTCATCTAGATTAATTTTTTATGCCTCATATAGCTTAAAATCCTTCATTCTAGAGGTCTAGTTGTCTGCTTCTCATTCTGAGAGCAAAGGCATAATCCTTCTAGCTAGATGGAAATAGGTTGCACTATTGGATTTACTCAGATGAATAATCGCATATTCATTCTAGGATGATTTTTTGGATAATGACCATCTTGAAGTGTGTGTGAGGATCTAAGGCCCGCATTCCATGTACACATTTTTGGTGCCCACCATGAGGCTCAAAAAATCAATTTTTCTGGCCTCATTTTCTCTATTTTTTGCATTTTTTATTATTCAGTCACATTCATTTGTACAGGTTTCCAAATTTTTCGCTCGAGCAACCTCATTTTCACGTGAAGACCTGAAGATTTTGTGTCTTCCTCTACACTTTCCCATATGAAGAAGTATATAAGCACATAGTTTCTCATGTGGTGCACTCTGTTTCTTCACATGGTTCTATACATGATTTCGTGCAAAATTTTGCAACAACAATACAAAATATAGTTTTTCAAATTCTAGTTTATTGTGATGTTTGACTAATAGTTTTCTCTGAAGCATTTTCTTTCAAATTTTTATCTTTTTGCAACTTAACAGTGGTTTGACATTTTGATGTTTTCATAGGTTTTGACATTTTATAGGCTATTCTATGGGTATAAAAAGGAAAAAAAAAAAAGTTAAATTTTATTTTCCCATAATTAAGCTTCTATTTGACTAACGGTGTTTTCTAAAGCATTTTATTTTTTATTTATATTTTTCTGTAGCATAGCCATGGTTTTTAGGATGCTTGATGAGGACATCTTTTATCCAAACATTTCAAACTTGTACTAACTGTGTGAATGTAGGATGCTTGTCAAAGATACACATGAGGAAGACTTACTTCAGACCTAATTAAATATTGTGTCTTCTTTTATTGCTTTTTACACATAGTATAAATAGGGCTTGTGAACTTCGTAGGGTGCAAGACTGGGGAATAGGGGAGTATGTTGTTTACCACTTGGAAGTCATGACCGAGGGTAAATTAGAAACCTAGAAGCCTCTAAAAGATAATACCTGAGGGAGGCAAGCAAGTTAGTGGTTCTCCCAAACGAAGCCTTTAATGAAGAGATGATGATTTCCTTTTAGGGAATCAAAGTCTTGGAATAGGACAAGGAGGGATTAGTAACCTAACTCGATGATTAACATATCTTGTGTGTTTGGGCAAGGAGATGAGGTAGAGGAGTATGTTCTTTCCCCTTGAGGGAAATCAAAAACTTTGACCCTTAGATCTAAACCACCAGTCCAAGTCAACCTTTAGAGGGCCTACCAAAGCAATCCAACATCCAAGAATGACCCAAGTAAGAACAATTCTTTTTCCAAAGATTCCACCTCACTCTAATAAAGAATCTTTTTTGACTGAAAGACTCCAAAGCCATATTGATTTCCACTGCTTGATTCTGATATCACATATCAAGAAGTGGCTCTATAAACTACACTAGTCAACATCAGCCCCAGTCTTTCTATTCAAGTGTGTGCACTTATGGATGCTACTGTGGGCTGTTGGCCTCAACTTTTCTTATGAAGCCACTAGGGATTAGTATGAATGGAAGCCAAGTAAAAACTTCTTAGTCAGTTTCTACCCGATTCACCTCTGAAATGAGGCATAATCTTTGTGCAAGCAAGGGGAAGAATCTCTCCTATAGAACTCACCATAGGCATGCACCTAGGAATTGGAAGGTGGTATATGTGCTTGACCCCTACCACAAGGTGTTCATTCAATGTATATGTTATTGAGCCCTTGGAATACACCAAAAACATGGGCACCCTCTAGGGGGTGACACGACTGTGTGAGGTGCGCACATGCACATAAGTTGTGGGACAAAGGTTTTACCTTCTCTACCAATTTTTTATTTTAGGTATAAAAGTGTGTTTGTTATCAAGTCTTTAAACATTGTCCAAACCTATCAAACAAACTAAAAGTCAAGACTCCTCCACCCCTCTGAGTTTCTTTGTCCTCAATTACATTGTTTGAAACTACTGCTTATCTGAAAACCAACAATCTTGCTCAAAACAACCAAAATGTTGTCCAAAACTTGAAAATGGTCTTACTACTTGTCCAAAATTTGTCAAAACAACCAACAGTCTGTCCTAAATTGTCTATAACTTGTAAAATCTCTTTGAAATTTAGTCTCTTTTTCCAGTTTGGTCCCTATTTCCATGCATAGTTTTACAAGATTTCATGCGAGAATATTTTTTTGTGCATTTCTTTGTGTGGCCTTGTCCAAGTTTTTATGCAGTCCTATTAGAATCTCTACATGAGATCTTTCAAATTTGTTCAATTTTTGGAATCATGTACTTATGTCAGTGTAGCACATCCTTGCATGTCTTTGAACAAGTCCTCGCATGAGAAAATTTTGTAAAATCTGCTATTCTAAATCTTTGCCTTGCTCTCTATGCCTTTTCGCGCAGTTCCTAGGGAATCTTCACACAAAATTTTGCCTGTGAACTATCAAATTTTTCTATCAAATCTACCTATACTCTATATCTGATCTTTTATCTATAACATTCTACCTCTTCTCTATCTTCAAACAATGTCAAATAGTGGCTTCTTATTTAGTTAATGACTTGCGACCTACACACAAACTACTCTTATCTCTTGTCTATTTTATCCTTGGTCTTTTGTGCTTGTCATACTTTGTGTTACAATAGTCATAATATTTGGTTGTTCTAGCCATTATTTAGATAACTCATACCTTAGTATACAGTACACTTATCTTTCTTTTTGAGACTACATTCTAGTGTGGTCCCTATTTAAGCTTTCACTTTTTGTCCTTATCTATGACTGTGGCAACAAGAAGTGGAAATGTGTTTTATCCCCAAAGACCTAGACGAGGTAGAGCTAGGGGTACTAATCACAGTAGAGGTCACTCTTTAGTTCATACATGGTTTATCTCTAGTTCATCTAGTGAGGAATCTTCACGATCCCCCTCATCTATCAAATCATCTCGTGTTCAAAGAACGTTCTCTATAAACTTACAACAAACTAGGAACCCCTTGTATCAAGAGGACCTTGAAACTAGAAAAGGTCATATGTCTCCAAATAATATAGCTAAAATCTCATTTAGACAACCTTTTCAACCAAAATGGATTGAAACGTATCGCATTCTTACAACGGTTGATCAAGAAACTGAACATAGAGAACAAAGTAGAGACCAAGATCAACATAGGAATGAACAACATAAGGAACCTCTCTTTACTAATGAGAATGAAGAAGAGGTAGAAATACTCCCTGATCATATTGAGAAATTTTGTAAGGAAAAAAACTTCCAATAGGTCATGGAAATCTTTCTTAACAAAGAGAAAGAGAAATACTTTCTCAAACTTTCCCAAGAGGGAGCCAAAATGCCTCATCACTTTAACATTGAAACTATCATTACACCTAAAGAGGAAATTGAGACTTCCAAATTGCAAAAGCAACTAAAAATCATGCAAGAATAGTTAGCCCTAATGATGTGTGATAAGGACAAACCTACAAAAATGTATACCTTAGACACTCTTTGTCCATTTCCTTTTGATGAGAGTATAGTCATGCCTCCTTTTCTAAGGGGAGTTGAGTTACCTAAGTACGATAAATACTTTGGAACCATCGATCCCCAAGATCATTTGTGGGAATTTGGTGCCTTGTCTATGGATTTTATGCATAATCAGACATATCTCATGTGTTTATTCCCAAAAAGTCTAGGTGGTCAGGCTATGGAGTGGTTCTCACACTTGCCCATTGGTATCAAAACATTCGATGAGATTGTTAACTTGTTTTTCCAACATTAATCTCACAACATACAACACTCATTTAATATTTGAGACTTGTGTAACCTTAAATAGAGAGTTGGGGAACCTTTCCTCACATTCCTTTGAAGATGGAGACAACTTTACACCAAATACTCACGCAAAATCCCAAAAATAGAGAAACTTGACATCTTTATGGATAACCTCCTACCTGATTTTGGGTATAGAGTTCAACTTCAAGGTCCATGTACCTTCAAAGACATGGTCACACAAGCTATCTGGATAGAGGAATTCATGGTTAAAAAAGCTGAAATAACCCTTCAAAAGAACACTAAACAAGGGTCAACCTCTAATAAAGAAAAGTCTAGATATGTGAAAAAAAATTGAGAGGTTGTACATGATAGAGTTGTTGACAACATTACTCCTAAACTTGCTAAGGCAACATTCAATCTTATACATAATCTCAAAGCATCCATGAATGTTGAGAAACCTCCTCTTGACAATAAGACATCTGAGAACAAACCAAGGAACTCATGGGCTACATGCCCTAAATGAGATTTTACACCTCTTGGTGAACCTTTGGGCATGGTTTACAAGACCTTGTTACAAAACAAACTCATTTCTCCATTGGAAAATTCTCATCCTTATGATCTGTAACCATAGCCACCATGGTGGAATGAGACTTCATTTTGCAAATATCACCAAAATAAAAGTCACAAAACCAGTAACTATATCAACTTGTGTCACAAAATCCAAGCCCTAATCAACGATGGTGACATTGTTTTGGATGGACATAACAAGAACTCGAATCACAAGGCTTTCAAGGAGCCATTCCATCACTATTAAAAAGGAGAAAACTTGAAACCAAAACCTAACAACAAGGTCAACTATACATACTCTAAAATGATGATGAGATAGTCCATATGGTTTAACCAGTCAATGTTGAGTATTGTGACGTTATCACCATCAAGGCTAAACAAGAAAAATCTAAGCCTAAGACACCATTTATCTTAAAAGGTCCTACTTCTAGCACATCTGACAGCGAGTCATCATAAACTTGTGCCAATGTTGTTATGTGTTCTCGTGCCAAGTTAGTACTTAAAGGCCCTGCACCTTCTACTCCTGAGATAGAACAACACAAAGACAAACCTCTTGCTAGTCCATCTAGAAAAGGAACAAAACTTTCTAGTTATAGTATACTTGATCAGTTACAATGAAAAAATGCTCAAATCATGATCTTTGAACTGCTCAAAATCTTGCCTACTCATAGGTAGATTCTCAACAAAGCCCTCATTGAGGCAATTATCCCTCAAGATCTTGATCTTGAGAGGTTCTAATCTGTGGTAGGTCATCTAACTTCACCTTACTATATGACCTTCTCTAAGGAAGAAGATAATTCACTAAATCACCCGTATAATCAACCTCTACACATTGAGGTCATGATACACCAAAAATGTGTCTGGTGTATGCTTATCAATAATGGATCTGGTTTGAATATTGTCTCTGCTACTTTGCTCAGATAATTAGAATATTTTGAAGAGTCTATTGACCCTCATTGTAAGATAGCTATCAAATCATATGATTAAGTTGAGTGCAAGTCTTTGGGTCTTGTTGTGTTACCTCTTCGGGTTGGTTCTGTTGAAAGGGATGTCACTTGTCAAGTCTTGGACATTCCCTTATCTTACAATATTCTACTAGGATGACCATGGATACATGAGATGTGGGTTGTACCTTTCACTTATCATCAATGCATAAAGTTTCCATTTCATGTCTCTAAAGTCACTATACCTACAAGTACTAGCTATACCTATAACATGCTGAAATTTGCTAAAAAATTTGTACTTGCTAATAGAGAGTCTATAGATTATCATGATAACAAGCTGAAGCAAATTGAGCAATCACTAAAGCTAAAAGAAACTAGAATGGGTGAATATCAAATGGAACATGTTCTATCTTTGACATCTCTTCTTAAATATCCCTATCATTATGGGAGACCATTTGAAGTGAAGAGACCTTTTGTGTTGAAACCTCAAACCAAGTATAATGGCACATTTATCAAAGCTATTATCCCTCTTGAGGAGGAAAGTGAAAATAGAACTATTGTGGCATGGATTTACAAAGAGGAAACTCTAGTTGACCTCACAAAAAAATCCCATGAAATTACTCAAGAGAAGTATGGTCCAGGTCTTAAACTCATGAAACACTTTGGTTATGAGGGAACTGGTCCTATTGGATGTAATAAAAATGGTCTAATCAATCCAGTCAAAGAAATAGCTAGGACAAACTGAGATCCATCTTGTCTAAGTTTCAAGAAGATTCCCTTCCATCTAGGGATCAACAAATTTGTACCAAAACTTGATAATTCATCTAAAAATGAGTCACAAGTTGACCTGATGACCATGAAAACAATGTTGACAGTGAGGATCCTTATCCCATTCCTGATGATCTTGCTAAATTCTTTGCTAAAATTGATATTTTGTACCACATGTCAGCACCATGGATGGTGATAGTGTTTCTTCTTATGATTCTACTAATTCACATAACACCCAAAAAGAACCAGAAGAGTCTAGTCATGCTTTACACATTGAATATCTTTGTAAAAATCTAGATGATGAAGGAGAGTTTGTCCCTATCACTGTTGTGGAATTTTACAATCTGTCACCATGTAGCACAAATTCTAAGGAATATGAATTTGACTCTCTCTCAAAGGCAACTATAGACAAAGATATAGATCAAGTTCATGTCTATGAAAACCTCATCAAAGTAGGTGAAGCATCTAGGGTTAGGTCAGATGAGTCTTATCCAATTGGTGTCATTGAGTCTTCACTTAATGATGTTAGAACTCTGATATATTCGAACACACTTGCGGATGAAGTTGCTCTTGGTCTCAAATTGCTTGTCCAAGAATTTGATGATTATACTATGAACGCTATTAAACCCATCACTTCTCTTTCACTCACCTATCCCAAGCTCATAGACTACAATTCTAATGCATCTAGTGAAGTCCCTACATTCCAAAATAGAGTAAACAAAGTGTCAACATGACTGAAGCTAACATCAACTATCTGAGTCATACAATCAAAAAGAAAAGTAATTAAAAGGTCTTATGGTGTAAACCACATTGTGGCAATGTCTAAACCTGGAAAAGTAAAAACAAATGATGTATCCAAGTGTAAAAACCTCTCTGAGATGCCTACGGATGAGATATTTGATGCACTTCCTAGTTATTTTCAAGAAAGATCATCAGTGTTGATAGAACCAATGTAGCCAGTCAAATTGGGAATAGAAGAAAATCCTCACATGATACATCTTGTATAGTTTCTATCTTCAGAGGAAAAGGAGAAATTCATTGCCTTCTTCCAAGAGACAAAGATAAACTTTGCATGGACATACTCAGACATGTTGGTATTAGATCCTGATCTCATAATGCATCACTTGTCCATTACACCAGGAGTTAAACCAGTCAAACAAAAACTTAGAAAAATGCATCCTCATGTTGCATTGCTTGTCAAAGTTGAACTAGAAAAGCTTTTGAAGGTTGGTTTCATCCGAGCTATTGATTACACTAAATGGAAATCAAACACCGTTCCAGTCTCCAAGCATGGAAAATCTATTAGAGTTTGTATAGATTTCCAAAATCTAAACTTACCATGTCCAAAGGATGATTTTCCACTCCCCAACATTGATATGATAGTGGATATGATCATAGGATATGAAATATACTCACTTGTGGATGGATTTTATGGTTATAATTAGATCACAATTGTGTTAGAAGATCAAGAAAAGACTACTTTTACGTGTGCATGGAGAACATTCTATTGGAATGTGATACCATTTGGCTTGAAAAATGTGTGTACTACATATTAGAGGGTAGTTACTACATTTTTTCATGACATGATGCATAAAACAATGGAGGATTATGTCGATGATACCTAAGTTAAGAGTGCAAAATGAAATACTCACCTTCAAGATTTGGGACCTATCCTAGATTGCATGTAGAAATTTAGTCTAAGACTTAACCCCAAGAAATGTGCATTTAGTGTGACATTTGGGAAACTACTTGGCTACATTATATCTACAAAAGGAATTGAGGTTGATCCAAAGAAAGTTCAAGCAATCATGGACATGCCTCTACCTTGTAATATTATTCAGATGAAGGGCTTACAAGGAAGACTTTAATCCATTTGCAAATTCATCTCACAATTGGCAGATAGGTCTCAATCTTTTACCAAGACACTACATAAAGGTGTGAAATATAACTAAAGTCAAAATTACAAGAAGATTTTAACACAAATAAAACAATACCTTGTTAATCCATTAATCTTGATGCTTCCCATTCATGGGAAGCCTCTCATCTTGTATATTTCAGCAATATAATTATCTTTGGGTATCTTATTAGTGCAAGAGGATAATGATAACAAGGAAAGAGCTATCTACTACCTGAGTCACACATTGATTTCTTATGAAATGAATTATAGTATCATTGAGAAGGCTTTCTTGGTAGTTGTCTTTGCTTCTAAAAAGATGAGACACTACATGCTCACTCATACTACATGACTAGTTGCTAAAATTGATGCACTAAAGTACTTACTCAATAAGGTAGCTCTAATAGGAAGATTGACTAAGTGGGTCATGATACTAAGCAAGTTTGACATTAAGTATGTTGAATGAAAAGCTATCAAAGGACAAGCAATTGCTGATTAGTTAGAAAAAGCACTAATGGAGAGTCTTCTTCCACTCAACATTGACTTTCTTGATGAATCAATTCTAAAAATCACACATCAAACTTGGATGATGTTCTTCGATGGTTCATTCACACAATAGGGATTAGGTGTTGGACTCTTGTTCATCACACCATAGAGGTAATCACTACCTAAGGCATACAAGATTTTGTTTCCATGTACAAATAATATCATAGAGTATGAAGCTCTCATTAATTGCATGAAGATTGTAGTTGAATGGAGGGTGGATCAATTAAACATCTTTGGTGATTCACAACTTATAATCAACCAGGTCAATGATGTATATCAGAAAAAGGATGAGAAATTGATCCCTTATAAATGCATGGTAGATGACTTGAAGAAATACTTTTCTCATGTCACTTTTCAACAAATTCCTTGGGAGGACAAAAAAGTAGTTGATGCCATGCTTAATCTTGCTTCCTTGTTACAAATGCCAGAAAATGATCTTTGACACGAGTTCTTTGTGGAAACATTACTCTACCCTACCTATGACTCTCTTGAATCTAGGATGATCTATTCTATTGTATGACATGACTCATCTTGATGCCACCACATACATACTCTTAATTATGTGATCAAACCATTTTGGACAATCTAACCCGAAATGAAAGACATCACCTTATTCATAATGCTTCACGGTATGCTATTATTGCTGACGACTTGTTTTGGAGAGGTCTCGATAGAACACTCCTTAGGTGTCTAGAATTTGATGATTCCAAATGTGAATTAATATATGTACATGAGGGCATTTTTGTATCTCACTCAAATGGCTTGGCACTAGCTCGTAAACTTATTAGAGCTAGTTACTATTGGTCGAATATGGAGCAAGAGGCAATCAAATATGCTAAGTCCTATAAGCAATATCATATCCATGGGAATCTGATTCATGCCCTAGCTAGAGATCTAATTCCATTTGTTACACTTTGGCCATTTCAACAATGGGCCTTTGATTTTGTGGGTCAAATTCACCCATCCTCTTCAAATGGACATAAGTTTATCATTACCACTACAGACTATTCCACTAAGTGGGTAGAGGCAGTCCCTCTTTCCATAACAAATGGAAAAGTTGTAGCTTTTTTCATTATGAATTACATCATATGTAGGTATGGTGTACCTTCCTCTATTATTACTAACAGTGGAGGATAGTTTAAAAACAAGGATCTTAAGGAGTTGTGTAAAGAGTTCAGACTCACACAACATTGGTCTTCTATTTATTACCCCCAGGATAATGGTCAAGCAGAAGCATCCAATAAGGCAATCCTTAAGATTTTGCATCACACAGTTAGTAAATTTGGAAGGGATTAGCACCTTTAGATTAATCGGACTCTATGGGCTTACAAAATAAGTATTAGAACTCCAACAAGTACAACACCCTTTGCTTTAGTATATGGAGTGGATGTTGTGCTTCCCATTAAGGTTGACATTTCTACTTTGAGAATCTCCATGAAGGGCCTCATTACTAATGATGATTATAGAATATCTCAACTTCGAGAGCTAGAATTTTTAGATGAATGTCAAGAAGTGGCATGTGACCATCTTTGAGCTTATCAACAGTGTATGTCTAGAAGTTACAAAAAAAAAAGTTAAGCCACGTGACTTCCAACTAGGTGATCTCGTTCTAAGAGAAAACCCTAAGAATCAGCAACAATGAGTACAAAAAGGGAAGTTCAAACCCAACTTACTTGGTCTATACATAATCACTACAGTGTTTGGATCTAGTACTTACCAACTTTGTATAGCCAAGGGAGAGGTACTCAAGGAGCCCATCAACACTCTTCACCTAAATCAATTCTACAACTAATCTAATCTTAGAAGCTCTCTATATATACTTAAATTTCCTAAAAAAGTTCTGAAATTTGAAAAAAGTCCTAAAAAAAATTGTTACCTTGGTGATAACCTAGCAATAGGTGCCTTGGTAATACCAAAAAAAATGGAAAATTAAAAAATAACAAAAACAAGAGAAAAATACAAAAAATAAATAAAAAACAAAAAAGTGCCATTGGTGAAAATCTGGAAACAAGCATCATGGTAGCATAAAAAGATCTCTGCCAAGAAGGTCAAAACCTAGTAAATAGGCACCTCTTATTCATAATGCTATATCTTGTGGTGCATCTTCTGGCTAACTGTACAATTACTTTCATGCTTTCATTTTCTTCTTTCACCATGTATCCATGGATTGAATCTTGTCATCACTTGGGGGCAACCCCTATAGTATCATAGGAATCTCTCGTGTTAGTCACTAGTTATTCTAACTATGTTTGTCTACTATTTTTAATGTCACTTAGAGATTCCTCTCATGGAAAATATCTCTCACATCAATCACCAATTGTCTTAATTATGTTTGTCTATTGTTGCTTAGTTTACTATCAAGGTTCTTCTTATTGAAGATTCCTCTTTGACTTTCGTCACTAGTTGTTCTAACTGTGTCTATCTACTGTTGTTCTCCTACTAAATAGATTTCTTCCATATATGTTCTGAACATTGACACTTGACATTGATCCTATAACATAGAAACTTGAACTCAAAATCATGAATATTTTTGGATGTATTGAGTTTTTCTTTGTTTTCTTTGCTTTTGCTATATCACGTCTCCTCAAGAAACTCGATGATGTCATTTTCAACTAGAGAAGCAAGGATTAGGGGCATGATATTTTCTTTGCTTTCTGTCTATGATTTAGTTCCAATTATCTAAAGCATACATATAAATGGGGTGTCCACTATAAGAGCCTCCATCTCGTATTGGATGGTCGTGTGTACCTCAACTCCTTTTATATGGATAAATCAATGAGGTTGGTCCTTCTCCTTGCTTGTTAGAGTTAACTCTTTATGCTATAGTAAATATTGATACTCATCCTAACTAAGTGAATGTATGGGTCACTGCAAGTATACTTAGAACACTTTTGTTTCAAGTTACGAACGTAAGGGTCGTTGCAAATAGAATACTTACTAATTACTTAGCATAAGAAGGATCTCTCATGTGTCTGGTGTGTCTACATGCAAGAAAATTTTTGGTCATCCTAGCATTTATGCTTTGATGCTTATGTTCACTTGCTATATTAAAAGGGACAAATATTCTAGTCATTCTAGCTTCTTGTGCCTCGATTGCTTACATTTAATCTTGACAAAACTAGAACATATATCCTATTCATATTTCCATGATTGCAATGTTAGTGTAAATTGTATGAAGTATGGGGTTTTTCTATATGCTTAGTAATGATAATTTTTGAAGCTTGATGACCTGACCTAAGGTAGCATCTAGTATAGGATTGCATTGCATAAGCACATGGTTTGATTGCAGATCTACTTGCATCCTTTATGATGAGGAATTTTTGACTTCTTCAAAGTATCACATTTCTTCACAACTACACAAATGATTGATTCATCACTCCCTAGCTAATTTGGCTACTTTGAATCCATTTTTGAGATCAAATTTGAAATCTGACACACTTAAACAGCTCAAATTTGGTCAAACTTTGGTCAAATTTAGTCTTCTAGACCTCGAAATCACTTCAAGTTAGCTTCAAAATTGCATCCGATCATTCTCATATTTTCTATATCCTTTTGAATCTTAGATTTCTTCAGTATCTCTTAACATACTATGCTACATCACTTTTCTGGCATGTCATCTTTTGATTTCGCTCTCGAGGGGGTAGGATGATTATATCATTGAATCTGACTTTCAACTCAATCTAAATCTTATGTCCTCATTACTCAGGGCATCTTATCACTAGGGACATCTTTCTCCCTTATATCTAGAATTTATGTTATTTATCTCATCTTTTGATCAACTGATCACATCTTATAATATTTCTGGTCAGAGTTCAATGGATAGGTATCAAGATAGTCTAAACCCCAATTCCTAAGGATCAAGCCTCATTTTGGGGATGATTCTATGACTCATGATTGGATCTTACTATCTTTTGTGGACCAATATTTAGGTATTCTATCTAGACTCTAGGGGATTAAGCTTCATTCTGGAGATAATTCCAAATTCTCACTAAGGAGTAAGCATTGATCTAGAGATAATCCTAACTTTTGTTGAGAATTAAGCCTTATTGTGGGTATAATTCTATGAATCATCTTTAATCATGTCATCTTTTAATGGACAGGTATCAGGATAGTCTAAACCCTGACTCTTGAGAGTTGAGTCTCATTCTGAGAACAATTCTATGAAATTTGACAAATCTTTGTGCTATCAACTCTAATATCTAGGTTTTCTATCTGGATCCCTTAAGGTTAAGCTTCATTCTGAAGATAACCTTTTAAAGCTTATTGATCTCAATATCCAGGTTTTTTATCTAAATCCCCTAAGGTTAAGCTTTTTTCTAAAGATAATCTTTAAAAGCTTATCAATTGGTCCATGTATTATCAATTTTAGAACCAATCTCATTTCTTGATTTATGCTTCATACTTTTGATTTCTTTGAATCAAATGTGTTGCTCACATATACATTCAAAGAGGGGAAAATGTAATACCCCAAAATTGGCACATTACCATATTAACCAACTTTGGTTTATTCAATTATTCCTAAGTCCTAATTTACTTGGCAATTCTAATTTTGACAATCACTAGTTGACCTAGATGTCAAATACAAAAAACCCTAATCTGCATTAATCACATTATTTATTTAATTCCTAAGTATCAACTCAAATTAGCTACATAAACCTATTGATTTAATTTAATTTAATTATAAGTGTTCTACTTTAATTAAATTAAAATTACCTCTTTAGCTAATGAACAAAGGAATTAAATACATTTAATTTAATAAGATATCTCCTCTCTTTAATTATTGAATTTAATTATTTAATTAATTAAAGTTATCCATTTATGACATCATATTCTATTTTATTAAATTAAATATTCTCAAAAAGGGATTAACTCCTTTTATCACTCAAAAAGGAATTAGCTAACTCCTTTTATCACTCAAAAAGGAATTAGTTAACTCCTTTTATGACTCAAAAAGGAATTAGTTAACTCCTTTTATCACTCAAAAGGCAGTCAGTTAACTCCTTTTATCACTCAAAAAGGAATCAGTTAACTCCTTTTATAAATCAAAAGGTAGTCAGTTAACTTCTTTTATCACTCAAAGGAAACTGGTTAACTCCCTTTTCATGAGGAAGCTTCCTTTATGACTAGCTCTCCTCTTTAATCTTGATCATCCATTCTGGTTAATCTCAACTGTCAATCATCCCTTCAATTCTATAAAAGAAGCTCTCCATTCCTCATTACAAAGGTTGAAAATTGGAATTTGTGTCAAACTTATGTTGAAATATCCACTCATTTGTTCTTACATTCTTAGCTTAATATTCTTGCATATCAATTTCATACTAGTTTAATATGCATCTATTTAGCATAATATGTTACTTCATTTATTAGCTTAACAATGCATTTTCATCTAGATTAATCTTGCATATCTCATATAGCTTAAAATCCTTCATTCTAGAGGTCTAGTTGCCCGCTTCTCATTCTAAGAGAAAAGGCATAATCCTTCTAGTCAAAAGGCAATAGGTCATGATGTTGGATTTACTTGGATGAATAATCTCATATTCTAGGATGATCTTTCGAATAATGACCATGTTGAAGTGTGTGTGAGGATCTGAGGCCCACATTGCACGTACACAGATACTCTACTTCAATTTTACTCTAAGAGATATAGTCTTGTTTCTTGCTTATCCAAGAAATTAATCTTCCTCCAAGGAAAAATGGTCCACTACTAGTTCTTTTTCTATCATCCATACTGTCTGCCCAATCTACATCAGTATATGTACATAAAGTAAAATCACTTGATCTGTCATACCACAAACAAAATTAGGTGTACCCTTCAAATATATGAATATTCTCTTTATTGTTGCATAATGTGTTTCTCTAGGATTTGCTTGAAATCTTGCTACTGTACCAATTGCATTTGTTATATCTAGTCTAGTGTGAGTTAGCTATTGCAAACATCCAATCATAGATCTATACTTCTTCTACTCAATTGTATGTATCTCATCTTTGTTAGATAACTTGTGACTAGTTACCATAGGTGTACCAATAGGCTCACAACTTTCCAAGACAAATCATTTCAACAAGTCTTTTAAATACTTATTCTATGATAGTAAGATACCATCACTATTCTACACAATTTGTAGACCGAAGAAAATTGTCATCTGAAACTCATTCTTCATTTCATAAGAAAAATTGTCACTTGCTTCATCATTTCCTCCAAAGATTATGTCATCCACAAATATCACAATAATCAACAATCCATTCTTAATTTCTTTCAAATATAAATTACTATCTATCGTACCTTTAGCAAATCCCAACTTCACCAAATACTTGTCCAATCTTATACCAAGTTCTAAGTACTTTCTTTATGCCATACAATGATTTCTTCAATCTGCATACCATATATTTTTCTTTTGTCAAAGGAAATCCTTCAGGCTATTCAATGTAGACTTCTTCAAGTTATCCATTCAGAAATGTTGACTTTACATCCATCTGCTACACGTTGAACTTCTTCTTGCTGCATAATCCAAGAACATCCTTACTGCTTCAATTCTGGAAACAAGGGAAATGTCTCTTCATAATCTATACCTTCTTGTTGTGAATATCCTTTGCATGAAAATTTTTCCTTATTTCTCACAACATCACCTTGTTCATTCATCTTATTTCTAAAAACCCATTTAGTTCTTATAATATTCTTGTCTTTAGGTCTAGGAACCAATTCCCATGTCTCATTCTTCACAATTTGATATAGTTCTTCCTTCATTTATTGAATCCAATGATCATCCTTGCATGCCTCATATGCACTCTTTGGTTCAACTCAAGAAATTAAACACAGTTCTTCATGTACTCTATTTCTTTTCATAGCTCCTTTTTCTTTGCTTCCAATGATCAGATTAGCAAGGTGATTCTTTTTCAAATTCATGTTTGGTGTAGGCGTTACTATTTCAAATATTATTTTTTCTCTAGGTTCAAATCTTGGTTCTTCTCTTTGTTTAACAATTTGAACATCATTCTACAAATCATTATTGGTCTTAAAGAAAAATTCAACATTCTTATGGTTAGCCTTTCAATCAACAATACTCACTAAAACTATCACTTCTATTACTTCCTCTTCCTTAACCAATCCAAGTTTATCAATTTCATTATTGCTATCATTTTAGAATCTTTCCATAGTTTCTTTAAATTCTTTATCATCACCAGAAAGTGAATCCTTTCTAGTTTTTCTTACTCTCTTATGACATCTAGATGAAAATGACTAAATTCTTTACATGTTGAACAAACAAAAATGTGCATATCTTTTGACTCTATTTTCATAAGCAGAGCAATTCCTTCTTCAATCTTCCTATCTTCTTTGGATCTAGATCTATCTTTACTTGTACTTTCAAAATTAGGTTTATTCATTTTTATGCAAAAAAAAAAATTAGATTTGGAAACTCAATTTTTTTTTTGTACATAATTCTAATATCTCACCAAGGAACTTCATCTTCTAAATATAAAAATTAACTTCATCGGACTTTGGACTTTCTTTTTTGAAGTGACTTGACATTGATCTCCTCAAACTATTAATCTTTTCCTTCAAGGACCTAATGCTCAGATACCACTTGTTAGAAAGTAAAGTCCACCAAGATAATTGAGGGAGGGTGAATTAGTTAACCAACTATTAAAACCTTTATCAACCTTATTAATCCTTAACCATGTGAAAAATATAACCAACAATGATAAGAAGATACATGTACACAATAATACCAAATATGTTAACTAGGGAAATCCTTGATCAAAGGGAAAACCTCAGTGGGGATGGTACCCATAAAATGATGTACCACTATAAAAGTTCCTTGTAAGAGGATGAACTTTGTTAGGAGCCAATGAAATGCATTCAGTACATACCAATTCTTGTTAGGAGACTTTGAATGCCTATTATGACATTCTAACCCTATTAGGAATTATGTGAACCCTATTAGGAGTTGTAGAAGGTAGAAGGACCCACTATCCAAATAGCTTTAGGGGCAAGACCACCAATCTCACTTGTCAACTGGTCTTTGTATTATTCCTTGTCGAATAATAGAAATTAATTATCTCAAACTCCTCTATCCTCTTGACTGACCAATCCTCTTCTGATATCAATACTAGATCACCAACTTCACATCCAATAATTTCTTAGATCACTTATACTCATTTACCAAATGCTTCATATATCACATGCTCAATAACAATGGAACACACTTTATCACAAGGAAAATAACCTTACTTTATACCATATCCTCAAAATAACTCCTTGAGTCAATCTTGAGGCTTTCCCAATTAATTATAATAGATCTTAGTAAGATAAACAATCATTTTACGATTACACACCACTATTGCCTCATAGTCTTTATAACTTCTCACATATGTGATCTCTGACCTTGTGCACTCACTGAAATAATCATTAGATTGTCTATTGTCATTGTCTAACTTCGCTCATCATAATTATATCCCTATTAAGAGATATAATCCAAACATTAGAAACCACTTATTAGGTACTATGTTTGCACATTGTCTTCTATATTCTTGATTAAATCTCACATGTCTTTGACTCTCTATACGCATGCTTGTCCACTTCATCAAGACACAATGTAGAATATGTTCTCAAATATGCATGACTTGATCATCAATATGCAATCCATATAACCTCTTTCTCTATTTGCTACTATGCTAGTCTTCATAGAAAAATTTCTATGTTGACATCAATGACAAAAATAGTAATGAATGCAACATGTCAATCATGTTATCCATCTATCCAATGCTTAGGATGCTCCCCTAAAGGAATGCCATCATCATTCATGCTAACAATGGCATCATAACATCCATCTCCTACATGAATATCCTCTAGGTATACACACCCAACCAAAGTTCCAGTACCAAGTGAAAAAACAAGATCTCCAAACCAAGAATTTATAAACCAAACTAGGAAACAATCTAACCATGAGAATCAACCAAGACATCAAAGCATCAAAGAAACCAAAGTGTACATCATGAGCTCCTTAACCAATAAGATATATATCCATAAGAAAATTGGGAATATAAGCTAATGAACATAAATGAAGTACCTACATATCCACTCATGTCATGCCAAAAATCCATGGCACTATGATCACATCTATGAACTAGGAATCTAACTCTCAAAGTATGCAATCTATTAGCATAAAATAGTTGACCACAATCCTCCACCATAATTATACTTGGTAATAACATCTTATCCCCTCTACATGAAGCATGTGACTAAAGGCATAGACAACTTAAATCCAAACCACCAATCTAAATATGCATCAATAATGAAACACCAATGGGCAGAGACAACCCATATCTAAGTCATAATGCAACATGTAAGTATATACCACATGCAACACTATAAAAAAACTTGTAGACCCAGAAAGTCATAATACATATCTAAATCAAACATTGGTAACCACATCATCATAAGACCAATCTACACTAGAATATGAGTATACAATGACTTCAAACTCCAAATCCTCAAAATATACACCATATCATAAACTCACAATGTTATCATAGTCAATACAAATCATAAATAATTTAGATCAAAATATCACCAAATAAACTATACCAAACATGTACCAAATTTAAATCATTGCATAGCTCTCTCCAAGACCTTTTTGTCGAGTATTTGAAGTCCAAATTTTAACTATGTATACCCCAATTATGCTTAAATTTGTACAATAAAAAATGTCTAACTTTTGGGATCATAAGACATGAAAAAATATCAAAATCATATAATCAAACCTATACCAAATTTTAGTACTTTGAGTTATCTTTCCAATGACTATAAGAAGATTGAAATCTGACATCACAAGTGAAAGTTATGGTCGTTTGAACAAGAAAACCTATTTGCTTATATATCCCACTTTCAAAGTAATTTTTTTTAATGAAAAAAAATCTTGATGAGATAAATTTTGATGGTTGTCATGACTTATAACTAAAAACTTTTTCATTTTCTCTCAACATGGCCAAACTAGGGCAAATTTTATATCAAAATGTATGGAAAGGACAACCCAAATCCAAATGTGAGGTTGATTTTTGCCCAAGAGGTCATTTTTGAAAGCTCCCTCCTAAAACCCTTATTTAAATGAAACATATAAAAAACCCTTTTGACCAAAAATTTCACATACCCAAAATCTTCCAACAACTCATCATAATAGTAAATCCAAAACCCTTGAATCTGTAATAAAAAACCTACAAAACCCATATATATTTCACTCTCCTCATTCTTGCATGCATTCCCATGGATTTAATATAGGATTACAACAACAAAGCCATAGCTCTAATTTCACTTGCTAGGAAACTTACAAACAATAAAACTACAATTTTCTTATTTCCTATAATAAACTTGAAGTAAATAATCACTTAAAATCCACATGCAAGAGAATAAACAACATGCCCACAAAAATGTGACACGAGATATACCCTAGGAAAACCTCATTGAGGGAAAAATCCAGCCTCCAAAAGCATCGATCGCCATGAATTATTAAAAAAAACCCATGGAATCCTTCAAAGCCATAGCCACAACCAAGCAATCCATGTGAAAAATCATGAACCCACACATCCCATGTCATGCTTCCAACCTCCATAAATGCTACCTTGGCTAACTAGTCTCACATCAACAACTACCCTTTTGGTTTCTTTAATAGAAGCAATCTCCCACAAAACCACCAAGTAGTTACATAAACAATGTGCTACCAAAGCCCCACTGACCCATAGTTAATATTGGAATTTTTTACTATTTCCCAATATTAAATAATTACATCAAATATTATCACAATGTGTTAATAGAATTCATCAAGAATATCCCATTAGAACCTCTCCATGTTGCACATCCATCCAGGTGTTTCTAGGTGAAACATTAAATAATAAAATAATATAATAAATATAATATCATGTAATGTGTGCAACACACATAATCTCAACAAAAAATTATTAGATCATTGACACAATCCTATGAGAACATGTCAATGATATTGCGGAAGCAATTCCTCTCATTAAGGGATTCAATAGGGAGATGCTAATTGGTAAGTTACAAGCTTTTAAACCTACTAAATTTAAAGATTATTTACCTTATATGCATTTAAGACACCTATACATCAAGATAAAAGAATGTTAACAAAATGTGTGAGCACTAGTAGAAAAGACCTTGGAAACTATGCTAAGGATTGGACAGAAATAAAGGATGAAGAAAGAAAGTTGGATGAGACTAAAACTTTGATCATGAAGAGAAAAAAAAAAGAGGTAAGGGAAAATTTCAAGGAAAATTACCTATTATCTGTTATTCATGCAAGAAAGTTGGTCACTTTGCATCAAGATGTCCTACCAGAGATCTAAGGTTAAGCCTAGATCCTACAATTCAAAATATCCTAAGGAATACTTTTATATTCATGATAATGGAATTTATATTAAAGATGTTAACTTTGAGGATAATGATATTGAAGATGAAATATGATTTTTTATGAATAAAGATTAAAAAAATTATTAAGGAATACAAACCTTTAGTTTCACTAGTAGAACAGATATTAAAATTATAATCCAATGGATGTTCACATCATATGACAAATAAAAAATATAGATTTGTTGATTTGAAAAAGTATGATGGTGTTCTTGTCATATTTGGTGACAATACTCCTTACTTGATAAAATGAAAAGGTTCTATAACACTTGATGGTAAAACTAATACATATGATGTCCTTTTTGTTGATGGTCTAAAACATAATTTACTTAAGTGTTAGACAACTTGTAGACAAGGGTTATCATTTATAGTTCATAAATGCAAAATATTCAATCAGAGATCAATCAAGAAATGTGATTGCAAATTGTGCTAAGACCAAAGGTAATATTTTTCTATTAAATCCTTTTGAAGTAAGTTATTTTGTTGTAAAAATTGATGATGGTTGGTTATGGAATAAAAGGTATTGTCATATAAACTTTGATAATATGGCAAGAATTGTTAATTCTAATGTCTTTATAGGTTTTCCTAAGATTATGAAACCTACTAACATGATGTGAAAGGAACGTGTGATGAGAAAGAAAAAAAGGGGAAAAAATTAGAGCAAAGTACTTACTACTATAAGAAATTTAGAATTGGTGCACACAGACTTATGTGGTCCTACAAAGACAAGAACATACTATGGTGAGAAATATTTCATTCCTTTTGTTGATCATTACACTGGGATGATATGGATTGGTTTTCTAAAAGAGAAGTTTGAAGTATGTAATAAGTTTAAGATCTTTAAAGATAAAGTTGGAAATGAATTTGAATTAAAGATCAAGTGTTTAAGCTCTAATAAAGGAGTGTTTACATCTGATAAGTTTAATGCATATTGTGAGGAACATGGTATTCATAGATAGATTTTAACCCCTATAACATCACAACAAAATGGTTTAGTAGAAAGGGAAAAAAAGAACTATTTGTGCTACAACAAGAACCATATTTCTTAAATGTAAGGAAACATATGTACACTGGAGAGAAGTAGTAAATACTTTATTATACACCTTAAACATTGTTTAGAAAAGGAAAGGAATAGGTAAAACACCTTATGAACTTTAGTTTTGTCATGCACCTATAGTTAAGTACTACAAAAACTTTGGAAGTGAATGCTATATTAAAAGGATGATGAAATAGGAAAATTTGATATTAGAAGTGATGAAGGTATATTCCATGGTTATTCTTCTAAGGGTAAATATTAAAAATGTTATAATATAAGGTTAAGGAAGATCACTGAAAGTGCAAATGTGAGAATTGATGAAACATTTTAGGTACAAGAGAGAACTTTTGAATATAATTCAAATGAGGAAGCTAATCAAGAGAGCACAAGTCAAGGAAAAATTTAGAGTCAGAATACAAAAGAGGAAAAATTACCTGAGATAGAAAATTAGATTCATGTGTAGATTGAAGAGCCAAGAGAAGAACAAAAAACACCAAGATATATAGCTTTGAATCATCCTGGTAAATAGATTGTTGAAAATGAAAGTAGTGGAGTAATGACTAGAGGAAGAATGAGAAATGAATTGTGTCTGATTCCAAAAGTCAAACCTAAGAGTATTCATGAAGCATGAAAATATAAATCATAGGTTAATGCTATGAAGGGGGAACTAGAGAAGATTGAAAAGAAAAATATATGATAATTGGTTACTAGGCCTAAAGACAAGAATTTTATAGGAACTAAGTGGGTATTCAGAAACAAGATGAATGAATAAGGACAAATGGCAAGAAAAAAAGCAATATTGGCATGCAAAGGCTTTTCACAATAGGAAGGTATTGATTTTGAAGAAATCTTTTCTCAAATGGCTAGATTAGAGGCAGTTAGACTATTTTTGGCAGAAGTAGGTAACAATAAATTTAAAGTGTATTAGATGGATGTTATATCATCTTTATTGAATGGAGAATTAGAGGAAGAGGTATACATTGAGCAACTTGATGGATTTCCATTGACAAAGCAAGTATACATGGTATGTAAACTTAAGAAAACACATTATGGAGTGAAGCAAGCTCCAAGAGATTGGTATGAGAGGTTAGAAAAAAACTTTTTGTATTTGGGATATAAGAAAGGTAGTTCAAACATTAATTTATATTTGAGAATTAACTCAGATTGTATGTTGATTATTGAAGTTGTTGCAGATGACATTATTTTTGGAGGAAATAATGAGGTAATAAACATTTCTACGAAAACAAAAAAATGTGAACTTGAAATTCCAACGATAGGAGAAATAAAATACTTCCTTGCATTGCAAATAACTAAAATTGAAGATGGTATCTTTATATCTCAAACTGAATATAAGGAATTTCTTGTGAAGTTTGGTATAGAAATTTGTAAACCAATAGGGAAACCTATGGTTATAGGTTTAAATTGAATACTACTGATGATTTCCCTAGCACTTTTTACATAAAATACATATTTATGATTGGTGGACTATAATATTTTACTTACAATAGACTTGACATTGAAAATGCAACTAGTATTGTGGCAAGATATCAGATAGAACCTAAAGAATCACATTTGATGGTGGTAAAAAGAATTTTTAGATACCTAAAAGAAAAATTTAGAATTTGGTTTATAGTATGATAATCGAATGATTTCATATTATATGCTAATACTGATACAAATTGGGCAAAAAATATTGATGACAAAAAATTACAAGTGGAGGTGCAATTTTATTTGGAGGAAATTTGGCTTGATGGCTAAGTAAGAAGAAAGATTGTATATCACAATCTACTACAAAAGCATAATATGTGGTAGAAACAAATAATTATAACCAGTTGATATGGATGAAATAAATGCTAAAGGATATTTGTATATAAAAAATAGAACCTATTATCATGCATTATGATAATACAAGTACTATTAATATGTCAAAGAATCATGTGTTACATTAAAAGACTAAGCATTTTACTTTCAAGTATGATTTTCTAAGGGAGAAAGTTGCAGAGAAGGAAATTAGACTAGAATATATGAGTAAAAAAGAGCGAGTTGCAAATATCTTTACTAATTACACCTAAGGACACCTTTGAATATCTTAGAGTTATGCTTGAGGTGATGTCACTCCTTGTGAAGAGTAATTAATGTAGGGATGTATCAGTACAATACATTTAGAGAACATTGATTCATCTAGATGTCATGCTTAGCATTGCTCCCTAGGGGGAATGATCACATGGTGTAGAGTTAGTCTAAGAGCTCTTATTTGATCAGATATTAGTAATAGTGTTTGTTGGAACTTGACATTTCTTTTTGGTTGTAGATTGGATTGATCCAATACAACCATTTAGATTAGAATTGTATATAGTTATTAATGAAAGAAATTAGTATGATAGAAGAGATCTTCCTTAGAGGGAGAGATTGTTCTTACTCTACATTATTTAGGCACCAATTGTCATTGATGTCAAAGGGGGAGATAACATGAAAAAACTTTCATTAGGGAAAGTATGTGTTGGAATACTTTAGAATAATTAAGAGGGGGGGTGAATAAATTATCCAAGGTCTAGATGTAAAAATAAAACTTTTCATAGCTTAGTGAACCCATGAAACATTTATACTCATGCATGCATCCATAAGATTATGCAATCACTTAAAACTTGTAAGTTACTGCCAAATCAATTTGCAGAAATGTAAACATGAAACATAATAGATTCATCAACACAATTGATACAATGATTTATGTGGAAACTCAATTTGTGAAAAACCACCAGTAACATGCTACTCTTTTCACTCTTCTAAAGTGATGTCCTATGAAAGGCCAACCATGTTAAAGGTTACAATACACACTGTTAAATGTGACCTTGTTAAAGGATTTCAATCACCCTGTTAGGAGTGAGTCTTGTTAGAGGACTTAAAACCATTCACTTGGAACATCACCCGATTAAAGGATTTACAAATGACTGTTAGGTCAACCTAAATCCAAAGGATTTACCCTAGATTGATACAACTGTTAGACAGTAATAGTAAGGCTTTGATTTGATACAACTACACCTTAATTTGTAGATTATAGATCACTATTCAGTCCTCAATTCTACTCGGCCTTCATACTTTGCAGCTCTGATAGCTTGTTCACCCTTCAAGCATTCATCTCCTTAAGCCTTCTTTCTTAACATGCTATTGTAGACTCTTCTCTTAGGTTACCTGATGAAGCAAAATCGTTGACTCCTTGTCTCTCTTAGGTTCTCGCAAATGACAACCTTACTTCATGACCAGCCATTCCTATAAATAGGAAATTTAGATCTTTTTGTTGCTCATTCTCCATTGTCCAATTTAGGGTTTGGAAGCATTAGGTAGGATGTAATGTATCTACCCCATATCTCATATCTCTTCTAGAAACTTCTCCTAGAATCCATTTTGAATTCACTAGAAAATGGTTTACCTTGAATATTTGTGCCACCAGCTTATCAACCTTATCTTCCATCTAGTTCACACAATCCAAGAAAACAAAAATGTCAGCTCAGATCCATCAAATTTATGATCTTTTAAATAATGCAGTAGCTCGGCATTTCAAGCTTTTGATGCTCAGCATATATTATGTTTCTTGGCATCCACTGTAAAATTGCTGAGCACAAACTAAAGTTTATTGGTGCTTGGCATCAACTAAACTTTACTCGGCATCCATTGTTATGCTTGGTATACACTAGAATGAACTTTTACTCAGCTCCAACTAATTTTTTGTTCAACTTGCTCTGTCTTTGCTCAACACCTACTATCCACTCGATCAAGCTTGGTAGACAAACTTTGTGTAACTTAGTCTTCTAGACTTTCTTAGTGTAACTAGCCTTTGAATCCTTCAGTAGATTATCAATAAATTATGTCAACATTGTCTTAATTGATTCTTGTACTTCATTACATAATCATAACTCAACCTTTTCTCTAGGTTTTTTTGTTATATCTTTTGATCAAATCCTCTTCATCAATCAAATAAGTGATAGTAATTGAATCTTGTAAGTAGTTGTCTTATCAAAAAATAGTAGGTTTGACATCAGTGACAAAACAATGATTGAAACAAATAGTCTTCTTCAAAAATCTCCCTCTTTCAATCTAGTTTCAACAATCTCCCTCAACAATGATCTTTTCAATCTGATCTCAACAATATTCCTCTTTGGCATTGATGGCAAACCAAATTGATCAACCAAATCAACCAAATGGTAAACACCTTATTCAACCAAACTAACTAGGTTAAAATAGTGAGACAATACCAAAAAGAAAACTTGTATTGAAATCTATCCCTCTATCAGCAACGTCCATCTTCTGAATAGGTTACAAAATTCTTTCTTATAACTCCCTTTTACTACATTCCCCCTCTTATTAGGTAAATGTTAGGATTTCTCTTTCTTTGCTCTCCTGATTAACAATTGTCTCCTTCAACAATTATCTCCTTATTAGGATCAGTAAACTCTCCCTTTTTGACAACAATGCTCTCTTGATATAATATTTTCCACTTTATCAGTCAATCTCTCTTGATCAGTAAAACTCTCCCTATTTGACAACAATGCCAAAGACTTGTCATCTTTAACATGACAAATATAAACCTTTTTAGTTTCCTCAATTTCTTCCTCTATCACCTTGCCTGTGACTAATTTGAAGTTTCAACTCTTTGATTACTTTAGGTAGCTCCTAAAGTAAGATCTTATGCATCAATGTGTAACATATGAACATCGGCTTGTTTGATGCAGGGCACTCCTCTTGTTACTTAGATAGCCTTAGGTTAGGGTATCACCTCTATTTTACCTCCTAGGTACTCATGACCATCCTTAGGTAATTCTTTTGTGAAGATATCAACAATTTGTTCCTTTGTGTTGACATATTCCATCGTCACCTCTTTATCTTGAACTAACTCTCTCAAGTAATGATACTTGATTGTAATGTGCTTAATCTTTGTGTGCATCACAAGATTCTTTGATATATTGATAGCGCTTGTATTATCACAATAAAGTATCATTGGTTGATCTCTTCCTTCACACCTTTGAGTAGCTATTTGATCCATACAATATTTGTACAATTTATAGTAGTAGCAACATATTCAACTTTAGCAATTGATTGTGAAGTGCAATTTTGTTTCTTGCTAGTTCATGTAACTAGTCTCTTGCCTAAGAAAAATGCTTCTCCACTGGTTCTCTTTCTATCATCAATGTTTCTAGCCCAATTAGCATCAATGTAGACTCTCAATTCAAATTTTGTATTCTTCTTATAGTATAGACCAAACTCCTCCATTCCTTTTAGATATCTCATTATTCTTTTTATAGCCATCAAATGATTCTCCCTAGGATTAACAGAGAATCTTGTAACTATCCAACAAATAATGCAATATTAGGTCTGTTATCTACTAGATATTGCAATTTGTCAATCATATACCTATAAAATGTTTGATTCACCTCAGCTAAATCATCATTCTATGACAACTTGTGTCATGTTACTATAGTTGTACTTACTAGTTTGAAATCCTCCAATCCAAAAGTTTACAATATTTCCATGACATACTTTGACTAAGTGATGTATATACCATATTTCATCTAATATACTTACAAACCCACAAAGAATTTGATCTCTCCAAACATAGACATCTCAAATTCATGCTTCATCCGATTTGTAAAATCTTTACATAAAGCATCTTGAACTCCAAATATGATGTCATCAACAAAAATTTTAGTTAACAAAATACATTTTCCTTTCTTTGTCTTCATGTATAGATTTTTTTTATCATTAGTCCTTTCAAATCCAATCTTCACAAGATACTTATGAAGTCTTTCATACCATGTTCTTGGTGCCTATTTCAAACCATATAGAGCCTTGTGTAGTTTGCATACCATGTTCTTATTGTTAAGATCAACAAACCTTCTAGTTATTCTATGTAATCTTCTTCCTCTAATATACCATTCAGAAATGCATATTTAACATCCATTTGATAGACTTTGAAACCTTTGTATGCACAATAAGCAAGTAGAGTTCTTATTCTATCTAGTTCAGCAACATGGGCAAATGTCTCTCCATAGTCATTTCCTTCTTCTTATGCATATCCCTTGCAAATTAATCTTGCTTTGTTCCTCGTGACTTCACCATTTTCATGTAGCTTGTTTCTAAATATCCACTTGGTACCAATCACATTTTTTTCTTTTGGTCTAGGAACTAGACATCATGTTTTGTTCTGTATTTTTTCAATCTCTTCTTCCATGGCTTTATACCAGTCAACATCCTCTAATGCATCTCTCATTGATTTGGATTCCTTCATGCTCAGTAAATTTGTATCACTTCTCAATTTTTTTCTTGTCATTGGTCTGGCATCTTTATCTCCAATAATTTGAGTAGTAGGATTATGTCTTTTGATATATTTAGACAATCTTGGTTCAACTCTTGTTTCTTCATTTTGTCTTTCAACTTCAGAATCACTATGTATATCTCTGTCAAGTAGTTTAGCATCTCTTTCATTTTCACTAATCTTAGAATCAGATTGCATTTACTTCATTTTGTAGCTTGGCATTTGAATGTAACTTGGTTCCTAAATGCAACTCGGCATTCATAGGGTGTGACTCAGCAGTCACTGAAACTTGTTGTAGATTTGTAACTTGATTTGCAGCATCTTCTTTAGCAAGCATTCCTTCATAAAAGTATACAAATAATTTTTATTCTTCTGGTTCTTTCATAGGTTCATCCTCATACACTTCTATATATTCATCAAAGTTCACATTTTCACTTTCCACAATTTTGTTAGTGTTAGTATTTAAACACTTATAAGCTTTACTCCTTGTGGAGTATCCTAGGAATATACCTTTTTCACTTTTTGCATCAAGCTTTCCATTCCTAACATCTTTAAGAATGTAACACTTACTTCCATATACCTTAAAAAGTATTTTACATTGGGTGAGTATCTATACCATAGTTCAAAAGGTGTTGAATGAGTACCTTTTTTGATTTGCACATGTTTTAGGTATAGACAACTATACTTATAGCTTCTCTCTAGTATTTTAAAGCAACATTCTTCTTCATCATGAGTGTTCTAGTATAGTCCATTATAAATATGTTTCTCCTTTCAGGTATTCCATTTTGTGGAGGTGTTATAGGGGAAGATTTCTGTCTTTTGATTCCTCTATCATTACAGAACATCTCAAATTCATTTGATGTAAATTCTCCTCCTCTGTCAAATCTCAAAAACTTCATACTTTTACCTATTTCCTTTTCAACTCTTGTAAAGTACCACTTAAGAAATTGGAAAGCATCAGATTTCTATTTCAAAAACATCACTTTTTTCATCTTAGAATAGTCATCAACAAATAGCATTATGTACTTATCTCCTTTGTAGCTTTGCACATCAATTGGTCCAGAAAAGTTAGTATCAATAATCTCTAGTATTTCTTTAGAGGTATAAGTTTTACTCTTAAAAGTTGACTTTGTCATTTTTCCTAACTAGCATTGTTTGCACATTACATTATCAAGCTTCTTCAACTTGGGAAAACCTCTAACTTTCTTCATGTTACAGATACTAACCAAGTTATCAAAGTTAACATGACATAACCTCTTGTGTCATAGCCATACATCATCAAATTTTACAACAACACAAGTAGCATCCTCTATGTCAAGATAGAATAGATTACTTCCAGCATGATCACCCTTTCCAATCAGTTTCCCATTTGTGTCATATATCTTAGCAATCTTGTTTTCAAACTCAACCTTACATCCCAAATTATTTAGTTGTGATACACTCAACAAATTATAGTTAAGTCCTTCAACATAGTAAGCATTGTCACATAAAATATTGTCTATGAGTTTGATAGAACCTTTTCCTTTTATCAAACATGGTGCATCATTAGCAAATCTTACACTATTTCCATCATAATAATTATGTTAGAAACAGTAGTCCACCAATATAACTGAGAGGGGGGGTGAATCAGTTATATAATAATATTTAACATTTTAAACAATCTCAACCATTCAATCAAAGTAAATAGTAACCATAAAGAGATGTGCATACACAATTACACCAGATATGTTGACTAGGGAAACCCTTGATCAAAAGGAAAACCCTAGCAGGAATGATGCCCACAAAATGACGTACTAATATGAATATTCCTTGTTATAAGATGGACCCTATTAGGAGTCTATTATAATACTTAGTACAAAGAGTCCCTATTAGGAGACTTTGAATCCCTATTAGGAGATTCCAACCCTGGTAGGAGTTGTAGAAGGAAGTTGAACTCACTGTCAAAACAACTTTAGGATCAGAATAAACCCACTATCCAATTAATCTTGGTACTATTCCCTTCAGAATAATAGATGTGAGACAATCTTTTACTTCTTCCTCTGTCCAGTATGTCAGACTTCTTCACCTTTAGATCATGCAATCAGATATGGAACTTAGTATCCATCAACAGTATCCCTTAAGGTCACTTACATGCATTAGCAAGTCACTCTACTTTGTTGCTTCACAATTTGCAATTCTTCTCTACTTCTCAATCTGAATCATGATATCTAAAACTTGGAAAACATCTTTCATTTATACCACATTCAATATTAAATCCTTGAGTCAACTTCACATTTTATCATATGTTAATTAAATGAAATGCACATTTAATTAATATTGTCAGCTCATAGTTATACTCAAACTTTCACACGTGCGATTTTCATACCTACATACTCGTTGATGTCATCAGTGGTCAGTGCACTACCTTCAGTTAACTATACAACCCTTCATTTCAAATATAATGCATTGTATCAATTATACAATAGAAACTATTTTCCCAATGCTCTATTTCCATGTGGTTCTCTATAAATCATAAATATTTTCCATACTCGATCCATTCAAGTTTTGTGCACTTGCCCATGTGTCCAATACGTACTATAGTAAGTTTTGGTAACTATGCATAAGTAGATACATAATGTATTATCATTAATACAAAGATCACAGTCTAGTGCTCTATCAGTCTTTACAAACTCATTACTATATTGTCATCAATGACAAAAACAGTCATAAAATTTTTTTGCAATGCTCCCCCATGTCATCAGCATTCATGCCAACAATCTCCCCCTTTGGCATTGATGGCAACATAGGTGAAAAACATCTAGTTTTTAGAATACCAATAAATCTATTCATCAATCAGATCTTGCTTCATGCAAATCATTTATTTCAACACTTCTCCCCCATAGTACAAACTCTCTCCAGTTTTTTTCATGTCACTCTCTCCCACATTGACATCAATGTCAAAGATAGTACATAAATGGTTCAATTATTTGAACATACAATAATCTATCAGCATGACCATAAGTTGGTTTGTTTCTTTACAATTTTTGCATATATCTCTATAAACGACACAAGTGTCTAAAGATATTTTCATATCAATTACCTATTACCAAGAGTCCTTGTCTGACTCTATTCATCACAGATACTCCCCCATTGAGGAAGCATTAGCATTTAGTCCAATCTAACAATGGTGTTATATTCCCTAGACTGATGCACTTTTGCATCTTCTACTCTAAACTAGGTAGGGGCATAACCCCAAGCATACCTCTAAGGTACTCAAATGTATCCTTTGGCAAGGCCTCATTGAAAATGTTTTCAATCTGTTCCTTATTGTTAATGTACTCCAATCTAATTTCTTTCTCTGTAACTTTCTCTCTCAACACATGATATTTTATGGCAATGTGTTTAGTCTTAGAATGCAAAATAGGATTCTTAGACATGTTAACAGTACTTGTGTTATCATAGTAAATGATAATAAGTTCTCTAAATGTAATTCCAATATCCTTCATCATCTACTTCATCCATATGACTTGATTATAGTTGTTTGTTGCTGCAACATACTCTACCTCTATAATACTTTGTGAGGTACAATATTGCTTCTTACTAAGCCAAGAAACTAATCTTCCTTTAAGGAAGAATGCTCTTCCACTAGTTCCTTTTTTCTCATCCCTATCTCTAACCCAATCAGCATCTATATAAGTGCAAATAGTAAAATCATTGCTTCTATCATACCAAATTCCATAATATAATGTCCCTTTTAGATATCTAAATATCCTCTTTACTGCTACATAGTGATACTCTCTGGGATCAGCCTGAAATCTTGCTACAATTCCAACTGCATTAGCTATATCTGGTCTACTATGAGTTAGATACTGCAAACCTCCAATCATAGATCTGTACTTCTTTTGCTCAATAGCAGGTGTCTCATCCTTGTTTGATAACTTGTGACTAGTTACCATAGGAGTTCCAATAGGTTTACAATCTTCTAGACCGAATCTTTTTAGCAAATCTTTTAAATACTTTGTCTAAGAAATAAAGATACCTTCTTTGTTCTGAACAATTTGCAATCCTAAGAAAAATTTCATTTCTCCTATCATGCTTATTTCAAACTCATTCTTTATATCTTTTGAGAATTTTTTGTTGGCTTCATCATTTCCTCCAAAAATGATGTCATCAACAAATATAATGATTATTAACAAACCATTTTCTATTTCTTTTAAGTACAAGTTACTATATGTTGTTCCTTTAGCAAATCCAAGCTTTGCTAAGTATTTATCCA
Organism: Cupressus sempervirens; assembly: GCA_028749045.1. NCBI lineage: Eukaryota > Viridiplantae > Streptophyta > Pinopsida > Cupressales > Cupressaceae > Cupressus > Cupressus sempervirens. The sequence goes on from CM053792.1 coordinate 603,904,587, forward strand.
ATCTTGCATACTAGGTTATAGGTGCTTGCTTTAATCCATACAAGGTTTTCTTTAATTTGCAAAGCATATCCTTCTCTTTTGTCAAAGGAAAATCTTATGGTTGCTCAATATAAACTTCTTCTTCAAGTTCTCCATTTTAGAATGTTGACTTAACATCCATCTGATATACCTTAAAATTCTTATTTGCTGCATATGCTAGGAACATTCTAACTACTTCCACCCTTGCTACAGGTGCATATGTTTCCTCATAATCAATTCCTTCTTGCTGAGAGCAGCCTTTGCATACAAGTCTTGCTTTATTTCCTATTACTTCTCCTTGTTCATTAATTTTATTTTTGAATACCCGTTTTGTGCCAATCACATTTTTGTCATTTGTTTTAGGAACTAATTTCCATGTGTCATTTTTAATTATCTATTGAAGTTCCTCCTCCATTGGTTTTATCCAATGATCATCTTTGATTGCTTCGTCTGTGCTCTTTGGTTATACTTGAGATATTAGACATAGTTCTTCATTAATTATGCTTCTTGTCATCACTCCCTTTTCTTTACTTCCTATTATCTGATCAATAGGATGACTTCTTATCAAATTCCTATTTGGAGTAGGAGTTGTTGCTTCAACTCTTATTTCAGATATTGTACTCTGTTCTTCTCTTACTACTTCAATTTGCACATTATTTTGCAAGTCATTGTTAGTTTTGAGAAATAATTCATTGCATTTGTTGGTCATCCTAGAGTAATCATCTTCATTAGAGTTATAATCCATCCTCTTTTCCTTAGTGCCAAAATTTTCATCAATTTTAACATTTGCATGCTCTACTATAGTTTTTTGTTCTATAGTTGAAACATCTGTAAGCTTTACTTTTTAATAAATAGCCAAGAAACATACCTTCATCGCTCCTTGGATCAAACTTATTGATATCATCATCTCTTTTGATGTAACATTTGCTTCCAAATATCCTAAAGTATTTGAATGATGGTGAGTGACCAAATCACAGCTCATAGGGTGTTTTGTCCGTACCTTTTCTAATCTATACTCTACTCAAAGTGTATACTATTTTATTGACTGCTTCTCTCCGAAAGGTTTTTTTTGGTACATCATTCTCAAAAAACATAGCTCTTGCTACTTCAATAATTTATTTGTTTCTTCTTTTAGCAATCCCATTCTGCTCAGGTGTATAAGGTGAGGATAGTTGTCTTCTGATACCATGCTCTTCACAATAGATATTGAATTCTCTAGAAGTCAATTCTCCTCCTCTATCAAATCTTAGGCTCTTTATTTTAACTCCAGATTCATACTCAAATTTCTCAAATGCCTCTAATTTTTTTTTTTGACAAAATCTACCCACATCATCTAGTAAAATCATCAACAAAAATCATAAAGTACCTTTCTCCATAGAATTCTCTTGTTCTTGTAGGACCACTCAAATCTGTATGAACCAATTCCAGCCTTTGTGTAGTACAAAACTACTTGCTAGGAAATGAGACTCTTTTCTGCTTAGCCAAGATACATTCCTAACAAATAATGTCAATGGGTTTAGTGATCTTAAGTAAAACTCTCATAGCAAATGTATTATTGGTTTTCACAATGTTATCAAAGTTGATGTGACAAAATCTTCTGTGCCATAACCAATTGTTGTCAATCTTAGCTACTAAACATGTTATTTCAATGGAGTTTAATTGAAATACATTACCTCTGGTTCTTGTGCCAGTACCAAGTAGTTTTCCTTCCTTGTTTTTGATAATGGATATGTCATTACCAAACTATAATTGGTAACCTTTGTCCATAAGCTATCCAACACTCAACAAGTTATGCTTTAGACCATCAACAAAATAAACATCATCAGTGTATGTTTTACCATTAAGTGTGATAGATCCAATTCGTGTAATGTAACAAGCTATATTGTTCCCTACTCTAAAAATTCCTCCATCATGGCTTTTGAATTTGACAAATTTGCTCATATCAACAGTCATGTGATGTGAACAACCATTATCAATGATCCAATCTTTCTTTTCAACTTGTGAGATCAGCACACTTTCTTCTTTGATTTCTCTATCAAGATCATCCTCCTTTATAGCTACAAATCCTAGGTCATCTTCACTCAATTTTTGATCAAATTATTATTCCTCTTCTTCTTCATTAGCATATAAACAATTTCTAGGTCTTCTAGACTTGAATCTTCCCTTATACTTTCTTTCTCTTTTTGGACACTTAGATGCATAATGACCATATTCATTACATGTCCAAAATTTAAAGATATTCTTACCATCTTTTTCTCTTTCCACAAGAAGAGCCACTCCTCCCTAGATCTTTTCTTCAATAGACTTGTTGCTACTAGCAATATCTCCCTGTGCTTTTGTGTTCTTTGCTAAATCGGGTTTGATATTCAATGCACTAAATGTTGTCTCAATCTTTTCTAATTCTCCAAATTGTCTCAGATCAAATTCTGCAACTTCCAATCTACCAAGCAATATTTCTTTGGTGAAATTATTAGTACAAGGTATCATCAGCTGAATCAATTGCGCTACTATCTTGAAAGGTGGTGTCTGAATTTTCAAGATCTTCCATATTACTTCATCAATAGATTTCTTTCCATAAAGAGATGTGATTCTTGCAACAATCTCAGATATTCTGCCAGCATAGCTTCTTACAAATTCATCTTCCATCATTTTAGTATCTTGGAATGTGCAATAGAAATTTTGCAATCTAACCCTTTTTGCATGTGTATCACCCTTATAATTAGCCTCTAAAGTTTTCCAAATTTCATGAGATGTTTTGAGTTGTTTTACCTGATTGTACTCACCTTTAGGTAGAGCTGACAATATTGCTTCTCTTGCCCTTATGTTGCACATAAATACTTCTTTGGCTCCTCAGTACAGGTTTCAAGATTGTCTTGCAATGTTCTTAGATGCCTCGGTTACAAGCCAATATCCTGGACCCATGCACAAGAGATGAGTCTTAATTTTATCTTTCTAGTTGTCGTAGTTTGTTCCATCAAATATACAACTTTTCTTCCTAAACAAATTCACCATGGATCTCCCAAAGTTGTTAAACTTCCCTTCAAGGACCTGATGCTCTGATACCAATTGTTAGAAATAGTAATCTACCAATATAACTGAGAGGGGGGGTGAATCAGTTATATAAGAATATTTAACCTTTTAAAAAATCTCAACCATTCAATCAAAGTAAACAATAACCATAAAGGATGTGCATACACAATTACACCAAAAATGTTAACTAGGGAAACCCTTGATTAAAGGTAAAACCTTGGTGGGAATGATGCCCACAAAATTATGTACTAATATGAATATTCCTTGTTAGAGGATGGACCTTGTTAGGAATCTATTACAATACTTACTACAAAGAGTCCTAGTTAGGAGACTTTGAATCCCTCTTAGGAGATTCCAACCCTGTTAGGAGTTGTAGAAGATAGCTGAACCCACTATCCAAATAGTTTTAGGATCAAATCAACGAACCCACTATCCAATTGATCTTGGTACTATTCCCTTCAAAATAATAGATGTGAGATAATCTTTCACTTCTTCCTCTATTTAGTACATCAAACTTCTTCACCTTCATATCATACAATTAGATCTGGAACTTAGTGTCCATCGATAGTAACCCTTAAGGTCACTTACACGTATTCGAAAATCATTATGTTGTACTTCTTCAAAATTCACAATTCTTCTCTACTTCTCGATCTCAATCATGATATCTAAAACTCAGAAAACATCTTTCCTTTATACCACATTCAATATTAAATCCTTGAGTCAACTTCATATTTTATCATACATTAATTAAATGCAATACACATTTAATTAATATTGTCGTCTCACAGTTATACCCAAACTTTCACATGTGTGACTTTCACACCTTCACACTCACTGATGTCATCAATGGTCAGTTTACTACTTTTAGTTAACTACGCAACCCTTCATTCTGAATAAAATGCACTATATCAATTATACAATAGAAACTATTTTCCTAATACTCTATTTCCATGTGGTTCTCTATAAATCATTCATTTTTTATGTACTTTTTTTATTCAGGTTCTGCGCACTTGCCCATGTGTCCAATACATATTGTAGTAAGTGTTTCTAACTGTGCATAAGCAGATACATAATGTATTGTCCTTAATACAAAGATCACAATTTGTTGCTCTATCAGTCTTTACAAACTCATTAATATATTTTCATCAATGACAAACATAGTCATAACAATGTTCTACAATTCTCCCCCATAGCATCAACATTCATGCTAACAAATTTAGGGTAATGAACTTACTTTTTTCTCCAGTCATGCGATATGAACATCCACTACCAATGATCCATCTATCATTCTTGTTCACACAAGTCACAAGTATAGTTGCCTCATCTTCATTAGATTCATCCTTCATTTCAACATACACCACCTTATCATCATGTTCATCAGAATCATCCTTTGTTTCCTCTTCAAAAATGTAGCAAGACTTGTTGCCTTTGTCTTTGTAGTCCTTGCTATCTTCATCTCTTCTACTCTTATATTTGTCACCGCCTCTGTAGTTCTTCTTCTCTGGGCATCTAGCAGCAATATGACCAACTTCATTACAATTGAAATAAATGATAGGTAACTTACCTTTGAATTTTCCTTTTCCTTTTTGGAATCTTCTTTCCAGTAGTGCTTCAAGTTGTTCAACATCGTCCTCATTTGTATCACTATCACTAGACACATACTTCTTTTTCTTCTTCTTCTTCTCATCAAGTTCCTTCAATGACACCTTAGCTTTGAAGTAGGTTAAATCTTTCTAGGTTTGTAATTATTAGAGTTAGATATCTCAAAAGCATTGAGTCTACCTACCAAACCTTCAAGTGATAGCTTATTCCCTTGAATACATCTCAGTTCTTGAATTGTAGAAAATCTAATAGCATATATAGGTAACAGTGTTCTCAAAACTTTACTTAAAATAGTATCATCATCTATATTACTAGTAGATTCTTTTATTACATTAACAACTTCCTTTATCCTTTCTACATATTGAGCAATATTCTCACCTTCTTCCATTCTCATATCATCAAACTTACCTTTGAGACTTTTAGCTTTGGCTAGATTAGAACATTTGCATCTCCTCCATAGATAGTGGTTAAGGCATCCCACATTTTCTTTGCACTGTCAAGACCTCTGATATCATCAAATTTGGCATAATTTAGGGAAAAGGTAATCTATGGCATTGTCTGGTTGTGTTCTTTCTTCTTCCTCATATCTTCAATAGTAGGGGCACCAACAGGATCAACATGATCTATCGAAATGGTAGATTATGCATGACCTCCAAGTCCTCCAAGGTGTAGCTTCATCAAACTTTTCCATGCAAGAAAGTTAAGCTTGGGTACTTCTCTTTTTGACATCTTGATCTTTGTGCTTCTAGTACCTTTAAACTAGTGCTCTTAAGAAAATGGATTTGATTCCAATTGTTGAAATACTTTAGAATAACTAGGGAGGGTGAATCAGTTATCCAAGGTCTAGATGTATAAATAAAACTTTTCACAACTTAGTGAACCTATAAAACATTTAAACTCATGCATGCTTCCATAAGATTATGCAATTACTTAAAACTTGTAGGTTACTGTCAAATCAACTTATAGAAATGTAAAGCATGAAACATAATAGATTCATTAGCACACTTGACACAATAATTTATGTGGAAACCCAATTTGGGAAAAACCACCAATAACATGCTACCCTCTTCACTATTCTGAAGTGATACCCTATTAAAGGCCAAACCTATTAAAGGTTAAAATACACATTGTTAAATGTGACCCTGTTAAAGGATTTCAATCACCCTATTAGGAGTGAGCCTTATTAGAGGACTTTAGACCATTCACTTGGAATGTCACCCAATTAAAGGATTTACAAATGACTGTTAGGTCAACCTTAATCCAAAGGATTTACCCTAGACTGATACAATTGTTAAAGAGTAACATTAGACTTTGATATAATACAACTTACAACTTCTCTTGTAGATTATAGATCTCTATTCAGTCCTCCATTCTACTTGTCCTTCATACTCTGTAGCTCTGATATCTTTTTCACCCTTCAAGCATTTATCTCCTTAAGCCTTCTTTCTTAGCATGTTATTGCTTATTCTCCATCATCCAATTTACTTTTTGGATGGATTAGATAGGATACAATGTATCTACCCCATATCTCATATTTCTTCTAGAAACTTCTCCTAGAATCCACTTTGAATTTACTTTAAAATAGTTTACCTTGAATTATGTGCCACTAGCTCATCAACCTTATCTTCCACCTAGTTCACATAATCCAAGAAAATAAACTTGTCAACTCAAATCCATATAATTTATAATCTTTTAAATAATGCAGTAGCTCGACATTATCAATCTTTTGATGCTCAACACATATTGTGTTTCTCAAAATCCACTATGAAATCACTCGGCATGAACTAAAGTTCAGTAGTGCTTGGCATCAACTAAACTTTACTTGGCATCCATTGTTATGCTCAGCATACACTAGAATGAACTTTTACATGGCTTCAACTAATTTTCTACTCAGCTTGCTCTGTCTTTGCTTGGCACCTACTATCCACTCGGCCAAGCTTGGCAAACAAACTTTGTGTAATTTGTTCTTCTAAACTTTCTTAGTGTAACCAGTCTTTGTATCCTTAAGTAGATTATCAATACATCATGTCATCAATGTCTTAATTGATTCTTATACTTTATTACATAATCATAACTCAACCTTTCCTTTAGATGTTGTATTTACATCTTTTTCCCAAATCCTCTTCATTAATCAAATAAGTGATAGTACTTGAATCTTATAAGTAGTTGTCTTACTAGAAAATAGTAGGTTCGACATTAGTGACAAAATAATTATTGAAACACATAGTCTTCTTCAATAATCTCTCTCTTTCAATCTAGTTTCAACAATCTCCCTCAACAATGATCTTTTCAATCCGATCTCAATAGTATGTATATGAGGAGATGGAAGGTTGTATATGTTGAGGATATTTAGAATGTTGTACTTAGATACTTTTTAGAAGTTAGATACTTTTGGATTGATGGTTTTTAAGCATATGTTTCCATAATGCCAAATGGTTAGATTGTTGGATTAGGAGATATTGTTGGAACTTGGAGTGGTAACAGCCATATTGTATTAATGATAGGTTTTGTCACTAATGTCAACATATGTTCTTTGGATGAAGACACATCCAAATTCTATATATTGCAGGTCATTGATCAATTCAATGCAAGTAGTGATTGATAGATTTAGATATGTAAGTTAGCATTTGTGTAGAAAAAGGAGTGTAGACTGTATATGCTATATTAGTATGTTAGAAACACTAAATTAAGAAATCAAAAGCATTTACAAACTAAAATACCATAACATAAATGAGAGACTAAAGAGGAAACCCCAATTGAAAATGTGAGCCAAATGAATGGACTCTTCCAATAGGATTTAGCTCTTTGCTTGGTAGATGAGTCTAAGAATTGGTATGTATGCTCAAGCTTCAAACTAGCTTCAATGGAGATTTTTGGGATTTTTGGTGTGGATGTATGGATTTGATGTAAAACTTGCTCTCAAAATGGCATTATAACTTTAGCTCAAGGATTGTGATGAAATGGCTTGGGAGGGGATTCAATTTATAGGCTAAGGGCTTGAGGGATGGAGGGTTAAGATGCAAGGATAGATGAAAGCTTAAGGAGGGCTAGGATGCAGTCAAAGGGGAGCACATGGATTGTGCTTGTTTAGAACCAATCAGGGAGTGACACATGTCACAGGGTGAGTGGATGGAGGAAAGGGGAAGGATGAGTCAACAAAGGAGGCTCAAAGGATAATATCTTCATAAAGACCCTTCATCATGGATTGTAAGAGCTTGTAAGAGCTTGTAAGAGTCTTTATGGCTTTTGTAAGAGCATTCATTGTTGGGTGGTTGGGATATTTTGGAGAGAGTTGAGATTGTTGACTTTCCTTGGCTTAGGAAAGTCTTAAGCTTGCTTAGGGAATGTGACAACATTAGGGGGTGGATTAGGCTTGGGTTTAGGATTAGATTAGGGATGTTAGAGATTTGCAAGTGGATGGCATTCATGAGGGTGGGTGAGTTAGTAGCTAAGCTTGGTTAGTATGGGTGGATGGGGTGGATTAGGCTTAAAAGAGGGTTTAGGGATAAGTTAGGGGCTTATTAGATTTGATGGTTTCATTTATCAAATAGATTTATTTGATAAATGGGGATTTTGGAATTAGATAGAAGAAAAGTATTTAATTGATAAATAATAGGTTATTTGATTTATCAATTAGGACTATAGATGATTAAATGAATTAATCAGCTAGGGGATGGCAAAGGATTAATTAAATAGGAATTTAATTAATAATGCCTTTAGAGATAACTAAATAGGATTACCAAAGTGGTGTAATCAAATTTAGGTGTCTACATAGACATCATGTCTATGTTGTTTGAACTTTATTTGATATTCTAGTTGAGTTACAAGTTATTTGGTGAAAACTAGTAGCAAACTAGTGAGCAAGAATATATGACAAAGGCAATTGCAATATTTTTTTTGCACCTTGATGGCTAGCATGAATTAATGTTAGTGGGCATGGAGATTGTTATAAGACTTGTTTGTACATGTATGTTTGAATTTGTGAGTTATCTAGCTTATCTTGGAAAGGTTGTTGATGCGTAACATGAGATGTATTTTACTAGCAATTGACTAGATCATTTAGTGTGTTGAATATTATTTGAAAGTGTTAAATACATATTCTAGCATGTAGAACACTTCATGTAATGTTTGTGTAATTGCTCGAGAAGGCGTGTATGCCTTAGCATGGTCCTATGTAATTAATTTTGCATTAAAGAAGCCCTAATAGAATGACCTGATTAATTATTTGTAAAAAGTATAAAGGAAAGTTATTTTCCTCATTCTAAGGTATGGAATTATAAGAATAATGTAAACCTTGCTACTAGATTGTTAGAGTAGAGATGAGAAGTTTTCAAATACTTTGAGAAGAAGTATAGGTGGAATATATCATTCCTAGTGGACTTCAAAGGAATTATTTTGACAAATAAGTTCTAGATTAGTCAGTTCACATCATTGGATTTTTATCCTATTGTAAAGTTGGTTTAACCTTTCATCATTTGATTAGTGAGCTTAGAAAGGGTGCATTTGTTCTCATTAACTACAAATAGGGTTGGAACCTTATAATAAGAATTAAAGTCTCCTAACATGAATCTATCCTTTAATAATGATTATTGTACTAAATGAACTATGTTTGACTCCTAAAGGGCCACATCCTTTCACAAAGAACTTATGTATTTGATGAAGGCTACTGCCCTTGATAACATAAACACATAATAGAAATAGAGAAATAACAACAAGTTGAAAGAATAGAAATTTGGCTCCTTAATATCTCCAAAAGTATGGAATTAGAAATTTCCAAAATAAAACATGGAAAATCATATGGGAATTTTCCTTACAATATTGTTTAATCCATATCCATCATCAACATGCCAAAGCTATCCTAGACAACCCTACAAGGCTTCTTTATATAGTCAATTTTACACTGCCCAAAAAGGTTCTAAATATTTTAACCCTAGACCCTAAGGCCTACCAAATCTAAAATATTTTTATAATTAATATTTTATTGGATTAGAGTAGGTCCCAAAAAATCTTAGAATTCAAAATAAATTATGAAGGGATTTCATTTTTGCCCATTTTACATAGCACGACTTCTAAAGACCATAACTTGTTGCAGGCTACTTTGGTTGAAAATTATGATCCTATTTTAGAGATTCCATGAAATTTTCTATATCATGTAACTCACATAGGATCCTATTAGCCAAGGTTTGACCACATTTTTGGAGCCTTTGAAGCATTCAAAACTGGGTTCAAATTTTTTATACCCTACTAACAATACTGTGAATTTTCAATAACTTCATAAATAGACTTGATTTTGCAAGGAAACTTTATTGGTAAGCTGATATATCTAAAATGAACCTCTAGGGAAGAAATCAAAATATTTTTATCTCAAAAAACCAACTTACTAAAAATATAGTAAGCTTCCCAAAATAACAACTCTGCACTGAGATAACCTGTATTGAAAAAGATAAAATAAAAATATTTTGGGAGATGCAAGATTGCCCTTACACCTAGAATTCTCCTTCATTGATATTAGTACATTATTTCATGGATATCATCCCCTTTAAGATTTTTCTTCTATAATCAAAGGTTTTCTTAGAGAACAAAATCATTGTAAACTATGGTGTATAGTTTCTTATTGTGATGCTTTATTGTTTTAATTGTTGGTAATTAGTTTTATAAGTTTGGAATTAATCATATTTGTGAGGTGTAGAGTTCACTTCTTAATATTGATATCCCTTAAAAATAACATCTCATTTTCTAGTTGAGAAATAACTCACTTCATCTTTGGAATGATAGGTATAGATGGAAAAGACCAAAAGAAGTATATGATAAGAGAGAGTTTGTGGCATAGGAGAACCTAAGGGTTCTATGTGGGTGGCCCTCAAATTATGATATGTGAGCTCCTATAAGGATCATGGTGTAAATAAGGATTATCTAAGGATCCAATAGGTTTGTTTGAAAAGGTTAATGAGAGTATGTGTTTCATTGCCAAAGTTGGGCAAAGTTTGTTATCAACTTGGCAAAGAATTACTATGCAAGTAAAATTTGGCATAGTAGGTGAAATGAACTCAAAATAACATGGGAGGTCATATTTAGCATCTAGAAATGTTTCATGATGGAAAGGAATCTATTCTAAATCATTAAAATGTCAATATGTGGTGAGGAATGAAAAGTTGCTCAAGTTACAAAAATATTGTCATGACAACATTTGCAACTTCAAAAATGTAATTTCATTGAAAATAAGTTAGGGACCCAAACCAACTAATGAATCATGATGAGGGGACATATTTAAGACCTTCCATGACAATGTACATAGGTGGGATGATGTTTTCAATTTTGGAAATAGAAATACAGTGACTCATATTCTTAAAAACTTATCACAGTCTACTTGCAACTCAAGCAAGTTGAGTATAATGGATTAAAAAAATTTAAAAAATCTTGCACATAGTTAGATTGGTCCATTTAATTGAATTTTTTCCTATGGTTTTTACTTTTGTTGAGTTTTTATTATGTAAATAAAAATTCAATTTATGAACCCCATTGAGAACTTGTTTCAATAAAATGAATCTACCCTAAAAGCTCACTATGGGATCTTCATGACCATTTGAGGTCAGATGGTAGGGTTGATGTGTAGTTTGTATCTTTTTTTTGGGAGGTCAATAAAGCATGTTTAATATTTTTAACTTCTTTCCCTAGACAAGCTTTGTCATAGCCTAACTAGGGAAGAAGAGTAATAGAGATTGAGTACTTAGAGGAGTGGATTATTTTTGTGCATCCAATGTCTTGAGGAGGTGTATTGGGGTCTATTGAATATTTTTTGATGAATGGAAGTGTTTATGAATCTATTAGAAGGGTTCTTAAAGTAGCTTAGCATCAAATTATTGTACTTTAAGAGTTAAATACTTAAAGGGACTATAAAATAGGACTATAAAATCATTTTGAATGCCAAATCAAGATTAAAAGGGGCTACTTTAACATGGTGATTTTTTTTTCCAAATAGAGAGCTAGAAGGTAGGTAAGAAACCAATAGCCACTTGGAAGGTTATGGTGGCCAAGATTTAGGAGACTTACTTGCCTAAGGATTACGAGGTCCAACTTCATAAGAAAAGACAAAATTTGAGACAAAAGGAACATGATGTAAACACATATATTGAAGAATTTCAAAGATTGTGTTTAAGGTCTAATGTCGTAGAGGAGGAGAGTATCAAAGTCACAAGGTACTTAAATAGATTGAGGTGGAATATCCAAGAAGAAATTAGTTTTCTTAGTCCCACTAGTGTTCAAAGATGATATCAATTGACATTGACAGTATAAGAAAAGATTAAGAAGTGTGATCAGGCTCATTAGAGAAGAGTTAGAGGAAGAGACAGTAGAGGTCATAGGGAAGTTTTGGTAGAAGAAGTATAGATAAAAGATCTCAAGGGGAATCTAAAATTGCTAAGAAAAGTGGCTATTCTAATATTAGAAAGGTATAGAGGAAGGAGATCTAGCAACAATAGAGGTAGGTCTAGTGAGAGGTACCTATTTTACCACCATAAAGTGTTATAATTGTAATCAACTTGGAAACCCTATCTATAGGTGTCCAGAAAAGATTTCTTCATACCAAGGTGATGAAAGAATTAATTACATCTAATAGGACTCTAAAAGTGTACAGTCACCAGATGTGAACCTAGATTCAAAGGTTGGAGAGAACCTCATGATAAAAATAATTCTTATAAAGGAGTATGTTGGCATATGTTTTCACCTTGTTTGAATCTTGAGAATTTGTTGTGAAAATCTAGTTTAAAAGAAGAGATTAAGGTTACATTTTTCATGTTGTTGAAGTTTTGTGAAAAAACCCTATGTCTTTATCCCTCATGCATGTTTTTTCTTATTAGAAACCCTCCTTATCTTAAAATTATTTCATGTTCTTAAAAGATCTTGTAATGCCCCGTCAAGGGATCCAAAGAATTAACCTAGTATTTCACTAAGTTTGGTAGCATTTTTTTTTTTTGAAAGTGCATACCACATACAACTTATGCACAATAACAGAAGCAATAGCAATGTCCATCTAAAGAGTAAACTTAACATATACAACAGATTACATTCTTTAAGATCCCCTTAATGTGAATTACTTACATGAATCCATCTAGTACAACGTCCACACAAAATAATATGATATGTCCAATGTTCAATTATTACATATCCAACTGCTCATTCATCCACTGTACATGTCATAGGGTATGAAGGCATAAAAGAATATACATATGTAGAATAAGGTACATCATCCTATTCTAATCCATGATACATCAAAGTAAAGATAATCGCATGATACTCATGATACATCATCATAAAAGTCATTTACATCTATCATAAAGATCAAATAAGTAAACTAAGTGCACGGTTCCTCCCAACCGTTAATAGCATCATTAGACCATCGTGGATCCTAGCCATCCCTCCGTGCGTAACATTCCAAGCACCGAAGAGATCATCGGTATTATCATAGTAGGAATGTCACTCCTAAACATCCTACTAACATAAAAAGTAAAGCATAAGATATCATCATCTAACATATGCTAATCATCAATGAAAGGATACATATCCACCATCATGAAGGACGCATTAACCACAAAGTCTCAATGAATCTCAAATGATAAGAGTGGAAAATACACTACCACCTGACCGCGTGGTACCTAAGTGGTCCACTCCCACCGTGCTGAGAAGACAATCTCAAGTCCCAAACAGGTTATCAAAACCACATAGCACACAACTCTAAAGTCCAGGAATCCTAAAAGTATACTAACTCAAAGGTTCCAATCACAAAACAGATATCTACTTCCCAGAGGCACACAATGACATGTAGGAACCTACTATGCAAGTGGGAAAGTGTCATCGCATTTATCTCGTACAAGTTACCCTGGCAGTTAGCTAAACTCCACGGGTCCATACAGATCTCATGCGGCCACTAGTATCCTTTCATACTGACAAGGCATACTATGGAATGCAAGGTCGCAACCATGCGTTCTCTCTACTCCCATCCTAGCCTATACAAGCACTCAAGGCATGGGCGAGAACCAAAAACTCTTATCTTTTTAGGTTCATTCAGTTAGTATTAAGTGTGTGAATGTTATCACTTATTAATCCAACTTACAATGAGTTACCCTAGCAGCCTCTTAGGGCCTCGGCCCCCATTGCAAGCCACTTCCTGACACTACATGCAGATATCCTACCCTAATGCTCATGGTATCATAATCATAAAGAAAGTCCACAAAATCACCATAATAAGGATCAACAAATATCCATGATTAAAAATCATTAAATATGCATAAAAGCATCAAATCACCATGAGCAACATCCATAGAAAATCATGAACACAACAGCTCTCTATTAGCAACTGAAGTATCACTGGTAATCAAAATATCCATTGGTTCTCAATAACCAAAATATATCTCAAAATCATACTAATCGAAGACTCCAAAATGGTTGAGTCAAACATGTAACATCATGACATCATCAATAATAAATCCACATATTAGTCCCATCATGGCAACTAAAATATATACAAGGATAACTGATCGATGACCAAAATAATGGTTAAGTCAAGGGTTCCAGACACAAGAATCTCAACTATAACAATCAGTATTCATAACCAATTCATAGAGCATTCCATCACATAATCATGGTTGGGTTTATAAAGATCGAGATTAAAACATCATCAAGACATAGCATTCACATAACCCCCAAGCCTCTGGTAGACGTCCTATACTAGTCAACACTAGTCAACCCAAAACCCAAAACATTAGCATAATGAATACACAATGTAAACACATGTTTTGGTTTTGCTAAGTTTTCAAATTTGAATTCATATGCAAAATCTCAGTTTTTGTATCCCAAGTTTAGAGGAAGAACATTTTCCTACGTTTTTCCATGTATTAATTTTTGGATGGATTAAAAATTCCCTCTAAACTTCAGTTTCCAATTATAACATTTAAAAGACGTTTCCACTAACTTAATTTTCATATGCTTCATATATCTTATAACCTTAAACTATTAATTCATAATAGTTAAAACTATAAAATTACAAAACTATTCATCATTAAAAAGAGATGAATTTATAAATCTTTTATTATCCACTTTAAATCTTTTAATAACATATATATATATATATATATATATATATATATATATTACATATATACATATATATATATATATTTATATTTAAACATATACATACGTACATATATAATATAATATTTATTTTTTTTGCATTTTATAAAAAACGGAACCGAATTTTTATTAATTTCAATTCATAAAGGAAATCGAATAACAAAGCTTCCTTAGAACAAAGCCGAATCGAATATGCTGTCGGCTGTCACTGTGGTGACATTTGCCGTGGGTACCCTGCGACCAATACAGTCGCGGGTACACTGCGCAGCAGGTATCGCGCGACCCTTTAAAGCACGGGTACGGGGTGCGATTCCGCCCCCACCCAAACATGCATTAGTATTTGTTTTATCAAACAATCGCAGCGTGATTTAATAAGTTGTGATTCTGTCATAATAAGGTTGTGATTATATAAATATATTATATATATATATATATGTATGTATATATATATATATAACAAGGTTTATGTATATATATATATATATATATATATATATATATATATATATAATATACAGAATCTCAGTATGTTTATAAAAATACAAGCTTTCATTTTCAGAACCTCTCTATGAAACTTGTTCTTTTAAAAATTCTCTGATGACTAATTCTAATGGGTTTGTCCATGAATTGCAACCCTAGTTCGTATTATTTTCAGATCTAAGCATATAGAATCCTTAAATAAAACTTAATTGCCCAAATTGAAAATGCACAATGAAGACATATGAAAAATACGAAGAAGACAGGGGAAAGCAAGATGTAGAAGTATTATAATGAAATCACAAGAATCTACCCAGATTCTGATGCTAACTCGCTTATCCTCAGACAACCCGCAGAGCAAGCTCCCCTTCTTCAGAATTTTCCTAAATCCTCCAATGCTTCAACTATTCTCCACGCTAACCATACTATCCATGCTATGTCCCAGCTATCTCCAAGCTATTAAGGAATGCCCGAATATAAAGAGCTTTCGGATAACCCTAGAATGCTTCTAGAATCAGCTGGAAGATATCGCCAACTAAGCATGGACCTATTTCCAACCTTTTTGATAAGCCCTAGGGTTGTAGACACCATGTGCTTAATTGATGCACTAACCCCCGTGTTGTTGACACATGAAAAATAGGGAACTGCATTATTTCCTATGCAAACTTATAACTCCAATAACTTTTTAAATTAATTTTCATTTAAATATTTATAACTCCCACTTTAATCTTCATAACTTTTATTTTAATTTTTATAACTTTTATTATTAATATTTGTTTATTAATTTATTAATATTTTATAATTATTATTTATTTTAATTTCTAATTTTCTTTTAATTTAATTTTTTTCTCTCAATTAATTCTCCTTGAATTAATTATAATCAAAATATCAAAATCATGATATTTAATCTTCTCAAATAATTAATTTTATTAATTAAATCTATTTGTTAAAATTTAATTAATGGAAAATTCACCATAGACCTTCATGATAAAATATGAAAACCCATCATAGGACAATTCATACGAAATCAGTCTAAAAGATTAAAAATCACAAAATATGTCATCCGACACATTCAGTGGATACTCAACTCAGATACTTGTCCTAACTCACTAGGACAAATGGTTTTAGGGTTTGGGATTTGGACTTGAGAATTTATCTCCCCTCTCTTATCATTGAGATAGTATAATAGGGTACGCTCATCCTGGCAATTCAGGGAAGTCGATACCCGGTATCTGCAACCTGCAGAAAAGCCATGCATGTACATACAATATATATATAGTGCTAAGCTAAACAGACAATGGCAGGAAGTGGTGCATCGTGTAGATCCCGACTAAGCAGGTGACTACAACTCCCTTCCTTAACCACATCAGAAATGCCATACAATAAGAAAACATGCACACCATACACATGCAAGTATGGGGTAAGTATCCATAATAAAACACATAAGATAATCAACCATCTAACTAATCATCAGCAGTAACTGAAAATAATATAATGATCATCATACACACATGAAATGTGAAGTCTAAATGATCTCATCATATAATAACTGAATCCATAACATAATGTCTGATAGTGTCAAAACAATACCACTAATCCATCTACATAAAACTAGTCCATCAAAGTCTGATAACAATAGCAATAATATGTCCAGAGAAGATGTGAACAAGGGTAGGCACTACAGATCTTTGAAACTTTAAGATGTGACCTTGCGACCAAAGGTTATCACTCCATCGCTAGTTTGTTAAGTCTTGGTATGACATAGTCAAGTGCTCGGTATTCACTTGGTCACAATAGTTAATTAAAAATGGTTGATCTAAATAGAAAAGGTGTGATTTAATTTCTAAGAAGCTTTTCTAGTGCTTCATAGTTAAGTATGGAGTTAGAATTCCAAACAGTGACCATGAGAAAAGGACATTCACACTCAATTGCTACCTTGTTAAGAGCACAAAGATAGGACACATGGAGGCATCCAAACTTAGCATGGTTTGTGCATAACATAAATATTATTGTGCGATGGTGTGACTAAGGTTAAAGAAGTCATTCACAATTTTGCAACCTAAAACCAAAATAGTTCAAGTGATGGAGTGACCTGGTGATCTCTTTAATCATGCAATCACATGGCTAAGGTTGCAGTTTGATAGAAGAGTCACAATGATGTGAAATAGTCAGTGTGGTATATGAAAACACTTGGTCTCTTAGTCGCAAGAGTATTTGTGAAAACCTAACCTGTTAGGAGCACGCATAAAAAAGAAAACATTAGTTGTAATGTGTGCATATGAAAGATTAGAAACAAATGGAAATAAAACTAAAACCAACTTGATTTTAACAACTTATGCAACCAAAAATTAAAAGTCCTCACACAACCTTAAAGTAGCTCAACAAGGGCACCCATAAGAGGCCTTATTGGTGTGCTCAAGTGTGAGGGATGTAGATGTGCTCACCCAAACACAACTATGGAATCCCTTGTTGATGAAAATGCAATATGAAATGAGTCTATGCTAAAATGAATGGAGAATACCTTCAAGAAATGGCTATGAGTGAGCCAATCCTCAAAGGATTCTAAGAGCTGAGATGGAAATGCAATACAAGAAAGAAACCTACAACATCATACTAACATGAAAACTCATGCAAAAACTAGAAATCTAAGTAATGAAAACAACTACCAAAGGTTATTTCTAAGCATAAAAGCTCTAAAAAGCTCTAGAACTATACTAGCATGATAACAATGCATATGGAGGAGATGGAGAAATGCTTGAGACAAGGGCTCTATTTATAGGTTTGAGAGAGACCTTGGGGAGGTGGCATCCATGTGGCATCCACATAGGTGCCACAAGAGAGACACATGGGCTAAAGGACAAGCCATGCAAAAATCAAAAAGAGCCTTTATGGTTGAGAGGCTCAAGGTGTGCTCACACATGTGTGAGCAACCTTGGGGGAAGGAGTGGGGGGACAAAGGTGTGAGAGGTGTAAGAGGTATAAATGAAGTGGAAGGTTTATTGGATCAAGAGCTTCTTACACATGTGTGACCAAACACTAAGGAGCTAAAAGGTGTTTTAAAAGATATTTAAGTTAAATAAGTGGGATTAAGTAGCAGTTAGGCTTAGAAGGATGAGAGTGATGGGTGTAGACTAGGTTTTAGGATAGGATTAGGATTAAGTTAAATAAAATTTGACTTAATCATAGGATTAAAGAATTTAATAAAGTGGAGGGGATTAAATAAATTGAATTTATTTAAAAGGGGATTTATGGAGCACTATGTATTAAATAAATTTAATATATTAGAGGTGTTGTATTCAAATTAAATTTAAATACATTAGGGAAATGAACTTATTTAATTAAATAAATTTAATTAAATAAGTAGAAGAATATGAAAAGATATAATTAATTAATTAATTAATAATTATAATTTCATAGGAAATATTAAATTAATTAATATAGCATTTGGGACAATTTTAAGTGTTTACAGCAAGGTCTAAAGGGTAATAAGAAATACAAGTCACAACTTGGCAATCATCATTGATCGCACAGTCACATGGATAAAGAAAATAGTCAAAGTATATCAGATGCTTGATCACTCAATCATGTCATTAAAATGATAATAAAGGATATAAGATGCAAATGATAGAAAAGGTTAAGAGCCTCTAGGGTAAGGTTTGATCGCAGGATTAGAAGATGAAGAATGAAGTGAAGTGGCGACTTGGTGATCAACTTTGATCACATAATCATGTGGTTAAAAGATACAATCAGTTAGATAGTTGTGAACTAGAAAAGTAGTCAAGGTGTATGCATGAGATGTTTAATCACATGGTCATGTAGTTAAGACTTTAAGGTGAAGTATAAGGTGCAAATTAGTGACTTCTCATATTTGAAGATTTTTCATAGTCGCAACCTTAAAATGTTAATGCCAAAATCAAGTAGCGATGGTGCAACTAAGGGTGTTCACACCTTCGCAAGTTATATTGAAAGGTAGTTACATCAAGTCAATGTGATCATGCAATGTAGTCAAAAGATGTAAAGCTTTATGTGATTGCATGGTCACATTGTTAAGATGATAGTATAAGATGTAAGCTGCAAAGCAGTGAGCAAGACATGATGATAGTGTTCACTTAGTCGCACAGCTAAAGTCACAAGATAAAGCATAGATTGTGAAGTGGTGAAAAGGTAATTTTAGAAGGTTTCTCTATTTTGTAAGGCTAAAGGATTAAACATAAAATCAAATAGCAATGTTGTGACCAAGGGTTTTGCGCAGTCATAGGTAGAGATAAAGGTTAATGAATAAG
The DNA here is from genome assembly GCA_028749045.1 of Cupressus sempervirens. NCBI lineage: Eukaryota > Viridiplantae > Streptophyta > Pinopsida > Cupressales > Cupressaceae > Cupressus > Cupressus sempervirens. The sequence goes on from CM053792.1 coordinate 603,924,125, forward strand.
CTTCGTGACCTTGAATAGCTTGTAGTTGCCTAGTGTTCACATGGTCGCAACATAAGACTTAAATAGTAAAATGATTATTGTAACCTTTTACCAAAAAGATGTGTATTAACTTTAAAAAGTGTAAAAAGGGATTTAGAATGTTGGTAGTATGAGCGTCGTAAAGCCATATTATGATGTGTTTTCTAAGTTGTTAAAAATTATCATGCATGCTAACTTAAAGACACCATTAATGATATTCCTATGTCAAACTTCTATTAAAAGATGATGCAACAGATTTCCAATTACAAAATTCACAAAGTTTCAAAGCCAGAAAGAGAATTGAGCATGAATTTGTTCAAGAGATTTGAGTTATAGAAGAAGTGTTTGAAGAAATTGAAAGCAAAGAAAAATGGCACAAAAAGAGGGCAAGTTGATAGAAAAAGTCAACATAGAAGAAGTTGCTCTAGGTGTTGATAAATCTAAAACAAATCTAGCTAGTTTATATATAGAGGAGTTGGTTTACTTCCTACTAGGATCACCAAATGCCTAGATAGTAAATTCACATATATTTAGAGATACATATAGTTTCTACAGAGATGAAACTATGCTAGAAACTAATTGCAATGAATTATTTTGGTATTTTTACAATAACAGGTTGAATAATCCACCAATTTGCAATCCCTAGAATAGAAACTTAGAAAACTTAATCATGCCAGAGATGATAGTTTATGTATACTTGGTGAACACCCTAATAAAATCCTACATTCCTACAACTCATGGATTTCATAGGAAGGATATGAGTCTATTATGCATTTGGACAAGGAGAGATTCATAGAAGTTCTCAACCTTGGAGCACCAACAAAAAAGGTCATTGAGGAAGAGAAAATGGATGAGACCTTCAAGAACCAAAAAATATTTTTCACTGGTACGGTCATGAGAAGACATATCCCTAAGTCCAAAAAGGAAAAGGGTGAGCTCCCTAAAAAGGTTAGAGACTTCATACCCTTGGAATTTTTCAGCGGATACTTCTAGTATACTATTTTTGGAATTGATAAGGTGATTGGTTTGAATGGTACAACGAATGCTCCTAGAAATGTATACCTCATGGCCCTATACATACAAGATGTGCATCATAATGTAGGGTATGATTTTGTGACCCATGTTATAAATTTTATGCACAATGAGATTACTTCTACTCAAAGGGGAGAGATGGGGAATTTCAAATTCTACCATTATTCATTGTTGATGCATATCATTATGTATAAGAATATAGGGCACATCAGTCCTAATTTAATTAAAGGGACAGAGGAGAATGGAGAAAACTTGTTAATACAATTTGTTGAGTTGTCATTTTGCACGATGTTGAAAAGTAGGGATTCTTGTGAATCCCTCTCTTGAAAAGTTGATTGAGGATCAACTCCAAGGTTTTAAACATTCTTGCAACCTACTGAATCTATTCAATTGAAGATAAATGTGTATGTTCATGAGGAGGCCTTTTTTGGTTCGAACTAATTTTGGATAATCTATTTGATCTATTTTTGTTTGAAAAATTAACCACAAAAGAGATATATTTTTTGGTATTTTCTATTTTATGATGAATGCAATTTATCAATGCAACTATATGAATTCCTATTTTAACCAAGTTTTAAAATAAAAAAATAGAAAAGATAAGGTAATGAGATATTAATGCAAATAATTTGAAAGGAAAATTCCTAACAGGCATAAACCATGGTAACAACATGTCTACGAATTAAATGTCAAAAGGATCGGGTAGGAAACCAATAGAAATAGGATTAGTGCTTCCTTAATTCCACTGATGCAATCATCGATGGGAAATCAATAATAACTGAAATATGTTTCATGTTTCATCAAATCGCAAGGCCATGGAAAGTGTGCTCATGCAAGACAAGATGCTATGCAAGAAAAATAGGTGATCTTTTCTCCAATTCATTATGTCAACAAAATTTGTTAACATGAGGTAAACACCAGAACTAAAAGGTTGCACAATCATAAAAATGTAATAAAACCATTAGCTCCATTATTATTCATGAACATGCATTCACAAAAATAACACACTCTAGCAAGAATAACTACACTTAGAATGAAAGCACCAATAGCATTTATTAGTGCATCAAAATAACAGCCTAGAGAAGATATTACATCCATGTATTTAAAAGAAATCATCTCTTCCTTTTCTATTAGGAGTGAGAGCTCTTCTAATGCAATGCTAAAAAATTGATAAAATAAAGCTAATTACATAAAAACTAACTCTCTAAATGGTACTAAGTAGGTATCTACCCTTGTTTATATCAATTAATGGGTGCATGAGCCTTTACATGACTTAAAACAATAAAAGAATGAGAAGATAAGAAGATAGAAGCCATGAGATGATCTGGGAGTCTTTGGGAGCTTTAAAAATGGAAGCTTGACCTTCTTCAAGTGTCTCTGGGAGTTGAATTACAGTTAACATGAATTTTTAATGCATGGAATGCTCTAAAATAGCAACTAGTAGTTAATTATTGGTGCACTGCTTCTTCTTCAAAATTTTCAACGCACCTCTAAGAAAAGCACACATGCGCACCTCTAGGCAATTGTGCAAGGTGCTCAATTCACCAAAAAAATTGAAGTTCTTAGTTTTGAAAATAGTTTTTGGGTTTTTCTCAAATGGGATTTTAGATCACTCTTGTGTACTTATTTTGGTTTTTTTTTATGATTTAGGCCTTTTTTCACACCTATATACTTTTCTCTTCAAAACTTTGAGATTTGCACACCTACGCACCTTCACACATGTGCACCTTCTAGAGTCCTTCAACTTATGTATATCTCAAAATTACAATGTGCACCCATTCACCTTATGCACTTTGGCACCTTCTAGAGACAACTCATTCACCAAATCTTTAAATTGCACACTTGCATAGCTTCAGGGAATTGTGCAAGGTGCTCAATTCACCAAAAAATCAAATTTCTCAGTTTTGAAAACAATTTATGGGTTTTTCTCTAATGAGATCTAGGACCACTCTAGTGTAGTTAATTTTTCCTTTTTGATGATTTATACCCTCTTGATAGCCCAAAATTGTCATAGCCTTGAACTCCTTATGCTTCTTCTATCTAAAATCCCAAGGCACTTGTTTTTAAAATGCACATGCAATACCATGGATATTTTTAGTGCTATGGATAATGAGGATGCCATTTTATATGCACAAAGAAGAAGACATTAGTCATCTTATTCTAAAAGACCTAAAAGAGGACTCCACATGACTCAAATTGATGAAAAAATGTGTCAAAACTAGTTAGGCTGCCCAAAAAGTGAAATTTTCCCCCCAATAGCTAGTTTTATGCACTAGCGCACATGAAATTCTCCCCCCCCCCCCCCCCCAATAGCCAATTTTGTACACTAGAACACTTGTGTCATTGCATAGGGTGCACTAGTGAACACCTTGTTTACCTCTTAAGTGGCTAAGTGTGTAGTCATGCACTAGCATACATGCACACCTTGAATAGGTGTGCATGGTGCGCATGTGAGCAATTGTACACATGCACATCAGTACATTTGTGTGAAGAGGGGGGGAAGCCTTATGTACACTTCCATCTATGTGCACCTCTAAAGGTGCACATGTGTGCATGTGTGCATCCCCAAAGTGGGGTGAAGTGTGCTTGTGAGCACTTGGCACATTGTGAAGTCTATCCTTGATTTTTGCTTCTCTTTGATTGTCTGATCCTTCCCGGTCAAAGATTGATGTTTGATCTAGACCCTGTGGAGGGTCTAAAATGACCAAGGCTTCAAACTACATGCCTCATGGGAATTTTAAAACTAGGGGGTCCCCATTTTGTGACTCAAAATGGGGCATGTGTTGTAAGGCCACAATAGAACTATGGACCTGATTATGGAAAATGTTTTGTCCTTATTCCATTTCTATAGTTTTCTATAATGGTTTTCTTTTTCCAATTTCAAATATGTCAACTGACATAATAGAGAGAGTTCCTAGGGCTATTAGAATGTTAATTAGACCATTTGCATGCCCTAATGACGATAGCAAGTTAGGCCATGATTGGGCAAGTCTTTTTATTTTTGAGAATTTTTCTATTATAAAGGTTTATGGATTCCCCCAACCTCCCCATTTTTTTCCTAAATATATTCCAGAGAGAATGGGGATTGTTTAATTCTTTTGGCAACTAATAATGATGAACCAAGAATGCCTAGGGCCTACAATAAAAAGGGTTCTTCGTTAGTAGAAATGTCAAAATAGGGGATTTTGCCATAGGGAAAGATGCATCTGAAGAAATAGATGAATTCATGAGAAAATTCTTATTGCCCTCAGTCCCTGCTAGGACCTATGATCCTAATGACCTTGTTAGGCATGCCCTAAAGCAAATGAGGAAGTTCACTCTGCCAAATAGTAAGCCATATTGGGAAGAGGATGTGATCATGAACTACCTAGAAATATAGAACTATAGAGATAGAACTCTGAAATGGAGAGAAATCATGAGAGTAGAAGAGGAGATGAAAAGACCAGATCCCTCCTTCAAAGGCTTCTATCATGAGGAGAGATACCTAGATAGATATAATAAGTGCATCAACAATTTTGATAGCATAATGTCTCAGGTAACTCCTGTTGTGGTTTCACAATGCACACCCCATTTTATCCTAGAAATGGGGACCCCCTAGTAGATTTTTTAGCTTTCCAGATCCCTAGTCTGGGGTTTGAGTCTTTTTTAGGGTTTTACCTGGTGTTTTTGCTTAGTCTGGCTCTCTGCTAGAAAACCCATTTTGTCGAGAACTGGAGATTTTAAGGAGAAAGAATTAACTTTGCATTAGAAGGGTGCACTAGCACACCTAGCACACCTATCACACCCTTCAAGGTGCACTAGTACACTAAGCACACTAGTGTGGGAGCACTTCCCTTTGGAAATATGCACATGCATAGGTGCGCACCTCCAAAGGTGTGCTCCATCCTGGGCCTATAAAAGCTCAGGACCCCTCCTTCCTATCTCATTATTTCTTTCTTGGTCTTTAGTGAGTGCACCTCCACACATTTTGAGGTGTTCCTCATCCCAACTTCATCACCTACACACAACACACAAACATTTTTTTAAAAATAAAGGAAAAGGTGCGCACCTTGCACACCTATCCAAGGTGCGCAAGGTGTGCACCTTTTTTTTGCACACACCTAATAAAAAACAACAAAAAATCCTAACTTAAACAAAGTTTTCACCTTAGTGAAAGGTTTGCATGTGTGCACCTATCCAAAGTGTGGACATGCATATCTTTCAAATAGGCTAAACATCCCCCAAGTATAGTCAAGGTGCACACATAGCGCACTCCACAAGGTGCGCTATGTGTACACCCTTCCCTTTTGCATTTGACATTCCTTTGCACATTATAAGGGTGCACACCTAGCACACCCCACAAGGTACACTACATGTGCACCCTTAGTAATGTTTTTTTTTTGTTTTAGGAATGGTACACCTAGTGCACCTTTAAGTTGCACAAGGTGTGCCAATTTTTTTGTCTTCTAGAGATAGAAAATAGATTTTTTATTGGTTTTTATAAGTTTTTGGGTTTTTGGGTCATAATTTTTTAGTAATTAGGGTTTAATTGAATTAATTTTTTCTACCTCCAAACTAATGGATATTGGTTTTGGGAAAATTAAATGGCTTCATCTCTGTCTCCCTCACTACAAAGATGGTTTTGAAACCAATAGTCTTCAAATTTCAAGGTGTTCCATCAAAGTCACACTTCCAGGATGCATATTCAGAGATATGAGACATGGAGCTAGGCCATATTAACTAGAATGCATTCTTAGTCTTATGCAACAAACCAACTGAGAGGTCTCCAATGGTATATGCACTTATCAGATCCGGGCTAGTAAACACAACATCACACCGAGTTTTAATACAGTCTTCTAAGTTGATTATGGAATTGGAAAAAAACTATGTTTCAGAGGAGAGAGTTGTAAAAAGCATATCTGGAGAGATCATTTTAGATTTGAGGCCTAAGAACATTGAGAAATTTTTCCATCCTCTAAGGGTAGATCAACATATAAGACTAACATATCATCAAGAAGAAAGGTGGTATAGAGAGCATGAAGAGGAAGCATCATAAATTATCCAATCCTCATATCTCATTGATAAGACTCCTCTTGGGGAAAAAGATGGCAAAGTAGATATGACAAGAGGTTATATGAAAGATGATATCAAACATTCTATAGTGTTCCTAAGAAGAATCATGGTATTACCAGTAGCAAGACACTTGAATATATGGATGGTACACTTCATTGAAACCATCAGAATGGAAAAGATGCCAATTGACAAGGCTTCAATTCTCAATGAGAATTTAGATGAACAACTGATGGTGGTTAAAAACAACCAAAGGTTCTCTATGACATCTTATTTGGTGTATCTATTAGCTACAAGAGCAACAGATTTTCTGGGATTGTTTAAAAAGGGAAACTTGCAAGATGCTAATGCATGGCCTTATGTGGTATATCACCAGCTAGTGAGGAAAAAGCTTTCAAATCATAGCAAGGAGTATAGAATAGTGAATGATGCCTTCATTTTTACAAGCATCCAATTCATCGAAGGAGATCATGCAAAAGGGATGTCAAAAGAGGTAGTAACAAAGATTACATAAATTGGCGCCTACTACATCCAATTTAATACATTTACTTATTTGAGCATTGTAGGTACAACTATAAATTCAAATAAGCTCCCTAGGTATCTATATGATAGACTTATATTGCTAGAAATTGCAAGACAACTCTTGTTTGCATATGAGAGAGTAAGAAAGCAACATAAGAAGACCTAGGTATGGCCCATCACTATAGATCCATTTGTTGTTGAAAAAAAGAAAGATATCATGGCTTTTGAGTTAGAATGGGATCAGTATCCCTTGGAGGAATATAACTCTCCTCGTCCTTGTTTTGATAACATTGGTAGATTTTAGTACTTGGCAAGAAGATAGTTCCAACATGAGGATGCCATAAAGGATCATTGGATGAATGCAATAGATGATTATGAGATTTGAATAAGGGATTATTGTAGGATGACTCTCTATTTGGCAGGCAGTGCCTTGAAAATGAAGGTCCCATTAAATCATGTAGTGAGATACTGAAGACGTCTTAGATCCCTTGTATAACAAAGATAAGATAAATGATCGACCTATCATGAATACAAAGATTGACAGGGAAGAAAATGTAGATATCAATCATAGGGTGAGGCATGTCATCTAATTAACCAAGGATTGGATCAAGAGACCACTCAAGATGGATCTAATTCCACAAAATTTAGTATTCCAAGCTAAAATCTGCCCAATGAAAGGTAGAGCAGTGAAGGTGATAGTGCCAACATTCATAGCTCGGTCTTTAGTAAGGCCAAAAATAGTGCATCATCTTGATAGAGAAGTTGGATACTTTAGAGCACAGAAGGGTAAAAACAAAAGGAAGCCTAAAGAAGAGGAAACTCAAGCACCATAGCACCAAAGGGCAAAAAATGTAGAAGGGGCAGAGAATGTAGAGGCCACCTAGACTTGGGATAATCTTCTAGTGCCACCACCAGAACAAGGGCAAGAAGTTAAAGGAGAAGTACAAGAAGTGTCTCCACCTACTCAAGAGGAAGAATCCTCTCCATCAACTTCTAGGAAGAGAAAGATGAAAGCATCGGTTAGGAGGAAAATGAGACAAAAGGTAATAAGAAAGGTTGTTCATTTTGCATTTTTTCAAGAATTTATTCCAAAAGAAGAAGAATAGGATGATGAAGATGAAGAGGATAACCTTCCCTTGAGTCAAATGACTCATCTTGCTAGGGCCACTAAGGTAGAATATTGAAGAAACTCCACTATAACATCGCCATCCATTCCTACACAACCTATTTAGGCTACAATTTTGAAGAATGAGTAACAATAATGGATTGATGAGAAAGATGACCAAGGGGTTGATGTCTTTAAGATGTCAAATTTTGATTTCATTCCTATAGGCACTGAGCTATTAGGAGACAAGGTAAGGGATACACTAACAAATCAACCTCAACAAGAGGATTGGAGTCAATTGTTGCCTCAACCACAAGGACCTTTAACTGATCCACCATCACCAAATCAAGATTCATTTTGCACAGATAAAGGTTCAGTTACTCCTCTCCCTCTAGTTAATGAAGAATAGGTATGAGTTGAATAGGAAGAAGAGCCACAACAAAGACCCACCGATGAAGTATCAGAGGAGGGGAAAATATATGAGAAACCTCAACAGACTTCTCAAGATATAGATGTGAGGGTAGTGGACTCAACAGAAATAGAGATGCCTAATGTGGATCTCTCACAAAAAGAGAAGACTCCAGAGAGGAGTGATGAGGGAAAAAGCCTAGTGGTACAAGCTCCATCTTTATCTAAAGATAAATCTCTGATAGAAGATACTCCAAGATGGTTGAGACAAGAGATCATGGTTAGACACAAAAGGGAGTTGTATTATACTAAGGAAGAGGGAATCAGAGAATTAGTCAAAGGTCTCAAGAAACATGAGCCACCCATTGATAATGCAAGAACATTGGCCTTTATTATGAGTGATCAAAATCAGGACTTGTCACCCATATTGCCATCCCTCCTTTGCATGTAGATATTGAGGATATGACTCCAATAGATTATCAAATCAAGAGGCCTTGCTTGGAAAACCCACTATGGCTACTACCAAATTGATGGTTACTACAGGAATCAAAGAAGTGTTTAAGCACTTAGAACATGATGAGTCTGAAGTGTTAAAGCTCTGGAAGTAGAATGAGATCCTAAGAGGTTATTTGAATGAAGTAGTTGGTCCATTGGATCCTGAAAATCCCAAGAAGACTTTAGGTGAAGCACCAGATAAGATAGATAAGGAGACTGTACTATTAGATCCATTTTTGAAGGCTTGTCAATAATGACGAGAAATTTTTGAAGAAAAAGGTGTGCAAATCATATAAGGAAATCTTAAATTGCTACACCACATGCAAATTAATGAAAATAAGTTGGTTACTATATTGAACCAGGATTTTGGGTTAATGGATGAAGTACATACCTGGGGAAATGACCTTCAAGCATTACAATCAATAAAAGGTCAAAGGTATTGGATGCTAATGGATGTATATATGGTAGATGAGTTAGATAAAATAGATGATTGGATAGAGAAGATTGTAGATGGAAATAAAGTAATTAAAACATTACATGTGGATATTCATAAGCTCAAGAATCAAACCTAAGAGCAGATTTTGGAAGTAGAGAGACATTACAGTGATGTGTGCCTTGAAATTTTTGAAGATGAGTCATGGGATAGACCTATGACTATTGAAGAAATTGTATAAAAATTCCATAAGACTTTTGAAGAAGCTTCCACTAATGAGGATATTAGACAAGCATTTAAGACCAAAGAGGCATTGTTAGAATTGGATGTGAAATTAGGAAATTTTGTAGAGACTCACATAGAGGTGGGAAATTATTGGCAAAGGGTAAAGGATAAATATGAAGCTTTAGATTTTTCAGATGTGACACAAGTGATGGATATTATAAAGAAATTCAAGAGTAAATACCTAGGCATAGCTCTGGTATAAAGGGGAACAAAATCAAGAAGCTAGAATTTTAGTTTTGACACTTGGTAAAATTTTGCATTTTTTGGACCTGTCTTCCAAGGTACGCTTCTCCCAAGGTGTGCAAGGTATGTAAAGTGCACCAGAAGTTTTTTGAAGAGTTCAGAGGTGTGCTGACAGTTAATTACTAGTTCCAAATTTAGAGCTTTCCATGCACTAGAAATGCATTTTGACAGCAGTTTAACTCCTACAAACATCCAGAGAAGGTGGAGCTTCTATTGTTGGAATCTTTGGAGACTCCTACATCATCTAGTGAATTTTTTTTTCTCATTTTCTCATGATTTCTTCATTTTAAGACATGTAAAGGCTCATGCACCTATTAAATGATATAAACAAGGGTGGAGTCCTAATTAGCACTAATTAGAGAGTCAATTTGTACATAAATAGATTTGTTTTATTAGTTTAGAAGCATATGTTTGGATAAAGAGATCTCTCACTCTCAAGAAAAATTGAGGAGAGAATTCCTTATAAATTCAAGAATGTAATATGTATTCTGGGTTGTTATTTTGATGCAATAATATATGCTATTGGTCCTCTCATTCGGAGTGTAGTTATTATTTCCTGAGTTTGTTATATTTTGTGAATGTATGTTCATGGAGTGTAATTGAGCCAATAGTTTTATTGTGTGATCTTTTAGTTCTAGTGTTTGTGACATGTTTACAAATTCCACTAACATACTTAGTTAAAGAAGAGATCATCATTTTGTTTCTACATAGATTTTTGTCTCACATGAGCGTACTTTTTGTGGCATCAGTGGAATTGAGGAAGCACTGCTCCTATTTTCATTGGTTACCTACTAATCTTTTCAAAGGCTTAACTCACAGATGCATTGTTTTTGTGGCTTATGTCCATTAGGAATTTGCTTTTCAAGTCATTTTCTTAAATTTCTTGTTACTTTATCTTCATTGTTTTCTTTTACAAACACTTGGTTAATTTAGGAATTCATATAGTTGCATAGTTAAAATTGCATTCATTATAAATAGAAAATACAAAAATATATTTCTTTTTTTGTGGTTATTTTTTTTTAATAGCAAGCAGATTCAACATCTTATCTAAAATTGATCAGAACCAGTAAAGGCCTCCCTATGAACAAATACATTTATCTTCTACTCAGCAGAATCTAGTACGGCACAAGATCACCCAGAACCTTCGAGTTGATCCTAAATCAACTTTTCAAGATAGGAGTTTGAAAGGATTCCTTTTGTTAAGCATCATGCAAAATGATAGCTCAACACCTCTTGAAATAAGAGATAGAGTAGCACCTAAATCTCTAGATTATGATGATGTCATTGAAATTGATGATGAGGAAGATCAACCAAAAGGTTTATCCTAGGCCCAAGGTGGTAGAAAGAAATGGAAGATGATTGAGATCCCAAATAGGGAAAGACAGAAAGCATCGCAAATTATGCCAAGGGGTACCAAGTATTTTGATGATATTAGGCATAATTTCCTGATAAGGTAGGCCACCCAAAATGAATGAATCCCAAATAAGCTTGAGCTTGAGGCAAGGATGTTGGATGAAAGGATAATCCAAACTCAAGAATTTTTGAAGGATGATGAATTCATAAATAATAAGGAGTTGAAATGCTTTATGTTTAAGATCAAACATAATGAACTCACTCTACAGTTGTAGCCTAGAGCCTCCCAAGAAAAAGTTGTTGAACTGGTGCAGAAGTTGCAAGAGTATGATCCAAATAGTGAGACTCTCACTATGGATGAGGCCAAAGAGCTCGTGAAGAGAAGTGGGATGTTTCTCTTCCCTAGATTGGAGCTTAGCTCATCCTTCATGCTAGATCAAATAAGAAGGAAAAGAAAATTTGTCTCATTTGAGGAGATCAATATTGCTGGAGAGTTGCAAGGATCTGGATTTAATGTTGACTCCAAAACAATGATAGTATGGAGCATGGCCCCTAACTATAATAAACCAATATTGATGGAAGTTAGAGAATCTCCTCAAGGAAATGTGATATTCTAAAATGTCACTATTATATTGAGTAGCCAGATTCACAATATGATGAATATTGTTTTACTCATGTGGAAGAGAAAAATGGATATGCTTGAAGAAGAATTGTTTCAAACATACAACATATCCATTGGAATAAGAAAAAAGTACGAGGAAGAATTGAAAAAGACTTATATACTAGAGCAAAAGATGGTTGCCCTTGAAAATGAGTTGAGAACTTTGAAGAATGCAACTAGGCCTATTACAGAGGTCAAAGATCAAGAGACCCAAATAGATGTTGATTTAGCAAATATGGGTATGTTAGCAAATGGAAGTAGAGGAGCTAGAAGTAGTAAAAGAAATAGAAATTAGAACAATGGAGAATATGCTCTCTCATAAAATATTTTTTTCTCAAACAAGCTTCCCAGAATCTCCACAACATCTACACTACATTATAGGGAGCAAAGTACTAGTGTACACAAGCATTATCCATTCTTTCTCCCCTATTCACTAAGTGGGGCCCCTACATTCCATTTTTTGATAAGTTGGTCCCAATTTTGGTCCAAAAGAAAGAATTACCTAAAGAGATCATCAACTCCACCAAAAAAATGATAAACAGAGTAAAATATTTAAATGCTTTCTTTTTTGGTAAGTTGCAATTAATAAGTAATAAAATGAAGACCATTGCTAATGGTACACCTCACTTCATACAGAAAATTGAGGATGATGCAAATAAGCTCAGAGAATGGTAGGAATGGTTAGATTATTTTAACAATATTTTGAAGCATGAAAGATTTGTTGCCTATAGCAATGGAGAAACTCGCATAGCAACAATTTTTGATATTGTTAGTCTTCTATACAAGCTGGAGGCAGACATGAAAAAAACAATCGCAGAGGTTAGAGCTTTAATTGATGCAAAATGGAATAAATTCCTAAATGAATCGAATATTTTTAGAGGAGCTACCTAGCTAGATGAAGAATTATATATTACCATCTGGGAGGTTATAGCTAACATAAAGGAAATTTCATCTAGAGATAGCGACTAAACAAGCAAAGAAAAGTCAAAGAACATGAAGAGGGAGGACAACTACTTGATAGAGATACCTTATCTTTGTGGTTCAACTATTGTGGGTATACTTTCATTGCAAATTACAAAGTTGATCATGAACATCCAGATTACCACTTGTTCTAAATTTGGCTATCTCCAACATTCTTTTTGTAGTTGTTTTGTCTTATGTGATAAAGTTGTTGTATGTTGCTTTTGAACATGTGTCCTCCCATCTAAAGCTTGTTGCAATCCTTTTTCTATAAAAAGATCTCCAAGATGTGGAGTGATGGTCCAAGTTTCATTTTTTTGAACTACATCTTCTTCATTCTTGAGTCAGTCCAAATATACTATTTATGCCTTTTTCCAAAGATAGAATGAAAAAAGAAAGTTAATAGTTACTAATCTATTTAAGTTTTTTTATGATTGGAAGTGTTATCTAATTGTATATTTTCAAATAAATTAATACAAAAATGTAGAAAGTTTGTTGTTCTTTCTAGATTTTGTCTCTTCCTTTGTATTTAATTCCCTCAAATTTAATAAGGAAATCTCATTAAATTTTAGTTTTAATTTGTTCTGAATTATATTTCAATTTACTTTTGCTAATAATATAATGGGTTATGTAAATTATTACTGCAAATTGGAAGAATTCTTTGGTTTTCATTAGAGATTTTGATAAGAATGAGATCTGGAAATGAATATTGATATTCTTATCACAAAGTGTTAAGATAGATCTGATAAATAGATGTCAAACTCCTATGAAGTTAATAGCCCAATGGATAAGGCACTAGCCATCCATCGAAGTTGATCTAGTTCAGAATGTCTCTATAGTATAAATCATTTATAAATTAATCCTTTTATGTTTTACTAATGTAGATCTAAAAACTAAGCCTCTACTTATTTCATGGAGTTCTAGGGTTTGATAAAATAGTAATTTATCATCTCTGTTACAGTTCTATAATTAGAATAAATAAGGCAATCATCTTTTATATTGGAATTCATGTTGAGACTTTGAATTTTAGAGATATAAAGAGTGAATTCCTAGGTATACCTGCTTGAATTTTGCAGAGTTCTAAGTGGATAAGACATCATAGTCTTGTTAGTTGGTCCTCTTATTGTGTTCCTCAGAATGCCCATTATGTGTTCTATCTAACTCCTAGGTTTTTTGATCATTTAAGAGGTTGTTAAAATTATGTCAAATCAGAAGACAATAGAGTCTACAAAGGAGGAACCAAAACAAATAAGATCCTTGTTTAGGATCAAATACAAGATTATGGGTACAGTGTGTAAGGTGGTCATAGAATTAGGATCTACTAATAATCTTATCTTAGAAGAGATAGTGAGAAATTTAAGTTTGCAAAGATTTCCTCATACTAACTCATATAGGATTTCTTGGCTTAATAAGGAGCAACATTGTTGATAATAATTATTCAATTGTATAGTGTCATTAATGTTACACAAATGGTATACTCTAATAGAGCATTACCAATTGAAACCAAGTTCAAAAGACTCTAGTATCATCTAGCATAAGTTTAGAAGAAGAAATTCCAAGAATTCCTATGTAAACTAAGTCAGGTCGGTTACTAAAGGAGTTCAGTGTAAACTGAGGCAGGTCGGTTACCAAGGAACTCAGTGGTAACTGAGCGACCTAGTTTTAGCCAACCTTCAGCAGATCAGTTTTATTTATTAGTTGGTTTGTGCAAGGCAACTCAATGGATGTTATTTATTTATTTGAAAGAGTATTCAAGACAACTTGAAATTAGATTTCATATATTTGAAAGGTTAAGTTGTGGATTGAAATATGAAAAAGTGGAGAAGAAGATAAGATGTGAATAAAGAAGGATATATGATTTAGAGAAGAGTATCGAAGGAGCTACAAAGAATTTTCTAATCAAGGAGGATCTAGAGGATAAGCCAGAATAGTGATCTAAATCTACAATTCAATTGCTTCATCAATTAGGTCAATCATTGTTACTCTTTATTAATTATAGTAATGAAGAAATCTCTTAACAGAGTTGACTTAATAGTCATTTTGTAAATCCTCTAGCCAGGTGGCATTTCTAGATTGAAGTGTCTTAAGATCTCTAATAAGGCCACTCCTAATAGGGTGATTTAAATCCTTTAACAGGGTCACACCTAACAATGTGTTTTGTAACCTTTAACAGGGTTAGCTCCTAACATGGCTCACTTTAGAAGAGTGATAAGTTGAACTAATTGCATTGGTGGTTTTCCCAAATTGGTTTTCAACATTAAATCTTGGTATCTCATGTGTTCATGTTATTTTCTTATTGCTTTATCTTTTTGTAACTAAGTTACTAAAGGTTAATACACATCATTATCTTAAGATTTCTTTGTTAACCAAGTTACAGTGGATATCTAGTTCTAATTGAGCTCTGAGTTAAAAGGGAGTTTGTATTGACATCTAAGGGATTTGGCTTTTTTTTTTGTGGTAACTTATTCACCCCTTCCCCCTTAGTTACTCTTCATATATTTCTAACAATTGCTATTAGATAACTTGGTGCTTACAAAAAAGGTTTGAAGGACTTAAGCTAAAATCAAGATGTCTTACAAAAGAGAGATTCCTAAGTTGAACAAAGATAACTTCAAAGCATGGTAGGATCTTATGGAGCTTCATTTGGGAACCATTGGAGATAGAGGACTAAAATCCCTACAGAACTAGTATGTGTCACCTCTTGATCCTTTGACTAGGGGTCAAATGGTAGATAAAAGGAATCACAACACAATGATGATTGACATTGATTCTGCTCTCAATTATGTTGAATTTGATGAAGTCAAATATTGTCCTACTACTCATGAAATGTGGAACAAGCTTTAAAAGATCTATGGAGGAGATGACAATGTTAGGAGAGCCAAAGGAAAAAATTTAAGAGAAGAGCTAGATCAAATGAAGATGAGAGAAGATGAAAACATTGCAAAATATAGTGAAAGAATCAAAGCAAGTGTAAGTGCAATCAGAGCTTCAGGAGGAAAAATAGAAGATGAAGCAATAGTCAACAAAGTACTAAGAACTCTTCTTCCTATTTATGTGATTAGAGTTTTAGCTATTCAAGAGATAAGATGTGATCCCAAAAGTGATATAACTTTGGATGTACTAGTGGGAAAGTTAACAACCTTTGAGTTGGATAACTTTGATAACTATCTTCCTAGATCTTGCAACATAGAATTGACATTCAAAGAAAAACTAACCCTTGGTAGAAAGGGAGGAAACAAAAGGAAAACAATCTAACAGTAAAGAAGAAGAAGAATCTGATGATGATCTTGAAGCCATTGAAACCCTACTTGCAAGGAGGTTACTAAAAGGAAAAGGTAAATACAAAGATAAAATTCTATTGATTTGTTTTTCTTATGAAGAAGTTGGTCACATTGTTGCAAGGTGTCCAAACAAGGAAATTAAAGATGACAAAAAATCCAGCAAGTTCAAAGGAAAGAAAGATTTTGAAAGCTACAAAGACTACAAAGACAAAGGTAATAAATCTTGTTATATTACTAAAGATTTTGATATTGATAATGAAGATGAAATGGTATATATTGCTATTAAAGATAAATCAGATGATGAGGATAATGAAAAGATGGCACTTATTTCTCATGTTAGCAAGAATGACACATGGATAATAGATAGTGGTTGTTCTCATCAAATGACTAGTGATAAAACTAAATTTGAACACTTGGAGCACTATGATGGTGGAAGTCTTAAATTTGGAAATAATGAACCATGTTATGTAAAGGGAAAAGGTTGCATTACATTGATTGATGGAATCAAATGTGATAATGCCTACTATGTTGAAGGACTGAGACATAATCTTCTAAGTGTGGCAGAGTTGAACAACATTAGATTCAAGGTAGAATTCATGAATGGGAAGGTCAGTCTTCTTGATGGTAAAGGAAACCTAGTTGGAACTGGCAATTAGACAAAAGGTAATATGTTCTATCTGGATCTAACTGATAGTTCATGTTTCTTGGCACATGTAGAGGAAATTTGGTTATGCAATAAAAGGATGTGTCATGTAAACTTTGATAATCTAGTTACTATAAGCTAGAATAGAAGAGTAAGAGGTATTTCAAATCTGAAGAAACCTAAAATGGCCATATGAAAACAATGTCAAGTTGGAAAGATGGGTAAAACTAGCTTCCAAAGGAAGAATTTCAATACTAAAGAAGATCTAGAACTAGTTCATACAGATCTTTGTGGACCAATAGGTATAAAGAGCTACACTGGAGACAAATTTTTCATTTTGTTTGTTAATGATTATTCTAGGATGGTGAAAGTAATGTACTTGAAGGATAAATTTGAAGCTTTTCAAAAATTCAAGTGGAATCTAGCTAGAGTTGAGAAAGAAATAGGTAAGAAGTTAAAATGCTTAAGATCAAACAGAGGAGGAGAATTCATCTCTAATGAATTCAATGAATTCTGCAATGAGAGAGGAATAAAAAGATAGGTATCCACACCTGGTAAACCTTAGAAAGATGGCATAGTAGAAAGAAAAAATAGATCCATCATGGATTGTGCAAGAACATTGATGATAGAGAAAAATGTTGCAACCAAATACTAGAATGAAGCAATTAGCACAATAGTTCATACCTTGAATAGAGTTCAACTAAAGAAAGGTACAGATCAAATACCTTATGAATTGTGGTATAGCTATAAACTTAATGTTTATTATTTAAAATTATTTGGAAGCAAATGTTATATCCTAGAGAGTCAAGGAAAGGAAAGTTTGATGTAAAAAGTGATGAAGGCATTTTCCTAGGATACTCCAACAAGAGAAAAGCATATAAATGTTTGAATCCTACTACTCACAAGGTTATAAAAAGTGCACATGTAAAAATTGATGAGTTTGCAAAAAAGAATGAAGAACAAAGTAGCAAGGAACCTGAGGATTACAAAAAAAAATTTTAATTTGATCCTGATACTTTAACTAGTGTTCAATAGATTACCCCATCCGAGTCACCCAAGTCTGGAGTGTCAACCGAACTACATCTAGTGTCAACTGAGTTGTAGCCGGTACAACCCAAGTTAAAGACAATTCGAACTGAGTCTTAGACAGAGGAACCCAAGTCATAGTTTATGGGAATCGAGTCTCAAACAATAGAAATAGAGCATAATTTGGAAATTCATAGAACCTTTGAGCATGGTGAACCAAGTGAATCCAATCCAGAATCTACATGAGAGATACATGTACTTGTTAGATATGTCAGAAGGCATCATGCTCCTAAGAAAATAATTGGAGATCAAACAAGAGGCACAATGACAAGGAAAAAACTAAAAGGTACATGTTTGCTTACTAAATTTGAACCTAGAACTATTAAAGATGCATTGAATAATGAAAGTTGGATAGAGGCAATGAATGAAGAGATTGAGCAAATTGAAAGGAATAATATTTGGACTCTTGTTCATAGACCCAAGGATAAAAATGTAATTGGTACAAAGTGGGTATCCATAAATAAATTGAATGAAAATGGTGAAGTATCAAAGAATAAGGTAAGGCTAGTGTGCAAAGGATATGCTCAAGAAGAAGGCATAGACTATGGAGAAACATTTGCTCATGTTGCTAGAATTGAAGGAGTCAGGAGGCTACTTACATATGCTACATTTAAATGATTCAAAGTGTATCAAATGGATGTAAAATCATTTGTCTTGAATTAAATTATAGAAGAGGAAGTCTATAATGATCAGCTTGAAGGTTTCATTGATCCAAATAAAATAGACATGGTATGTAAGTTACACAAAGCTTTATATGTTTTGAAGCAAGCTCCACAACACAGTATGAGAGACTTCATGGATATCTGGTAAAGATTGGTTTTCACAGAACCAATGATAACAACAGTCTGTATATTAAAGAAAGACCACAAAATGAGATTTTGTTAGCAAAAATATTTATGGATGATATCCTATTTACAAGTCATGATGACTTATGCAAGTCATTCTCTAAAGAAATGAGGAAAGAATTTGAAATGTCAATGTTTGGAGAAATAAAATTCTTTATTGGTCTAGAAGTTCATCAAATGAAGAATGGTATTTACATTACTCAATCAAAATATGTCAAGGAGATATTGAAGACCTTTGGAATGGAAGATTCCAAACTAGTTGGAACACCTATGTCTACTGGACATAAACTATCCAAGAATGATGATTCAAAAGAGGTGAATTAGACTACATATAGATCTATTATTGGGAAACTTTAGTATGTTGTTCATACAAGACCTAATATTGCATTATTAGTTGGTATAATTGCGAGATTCTTTGAAAACACTAGAGAAAATCATATGATGGCAATCAAAAGAATTATAAGATATCTCAAAGGCACTCAAGACTATAGTCTATGCTACAATAAAGGAGGGAACTTTGAGTTGAAATCCTTTACTGATGTTGATTGGGTTGGAAGCATTGATGACAAGAAGAGCTCCAATGGAGGATAATTCTTTCTCAGAAAGAGGTTAGTATTTTGGACAAGAAAAAACCAAAATTGCATCTCTTAGTCTACAAAAGAAGAAGAATATATTGTTGCAGTAGTTGATTGCTCCAACATAATGTGGTTCAAGAAACTATTATCAATAATGAAGAAAGAAATCAAGGATCTAGTGGTTATCTATTGTGATAACACAAGTGCATTCAATATATCTAAAACTCAAGTGATGCACACCAAGACAAAATACATTGCAATCAAATATCATTTTTTGAGAGAATTAGTTCAAGATAAAGAGGTTAGATTGGAATATGTGAAAACAAAGGAGCAGGTTGCTGACATATTTACCAAACCATTACCTAAGGATGCATTTTTGTATCTAAGAGGAAAGCTAGAGGTCATCCCCCTATCTGATGCTTACTAGGGTATAGATTAGTGATGCATCAACCAAACTACATTGAAGATCTATCAAGTTGATGCAAAGAATTCAAAGCTCATTACATATCAATCAGTACATCAGGTACATTATAAAAATCATTGTGTCAAGTATTTGGTATTTGATGTCAAATAGGGATAGAATCATGTCATATATTCATTATGGGGGAGATTGATGTAATCATAGAAGAATCAAAGTTAGTAATATGCAAGAGGGAGAACTTAATCTGATGGAGTCTGAAGATAAGTTAGCAAAGGGAGAATCTTAGAGGGAGTTCTCATGGATGGATGGAGAATCAAAATGAAACTAAGGATATTATAAAATCTTTTAAATCATTTTGATTGCTCTAAATTTTCTTTTCTTAATGAGATGTTGCGTTGCCATCAATGCCAAAGAGGGGGATTGTTAATAAAAATTATTCAATTGTATATTGTCATTGATGTTACAGAAATGTTATACTCTAATTGAGCACTGCCAGTTGGAACCAAGTTTAGAAGACTCCAGTACTAGCCAAACATAAGTTCAAAAGAAGAAAGTTTAGGAATTCCTGTGTAAACTGAGTCAAGTCAGTTACCAAAGAACTTCAGTGTAAACTGAGTCATGTCAGTTACCAAGGAACATAGTGGTAACCAAGTGACCTAGTTTTAGCCAACCTTCAGCAAATTATTTTTATTTATTAGTTGGTTTAAGCAAGCCAACTCCATGGATGTTATTTTTTTATTTGAAAGGGTATTCAATCCGACTTCACATTGGGTTTTGTATATATGAAAGGTCAAGTTGTGGATTAAAATATGAAAAAGTGAAAAAGAAGATAAGATGTGAATAAAGAAGGATATCTAATTTAGAGCAGAGTATCCAAGGAGCTGCAAAGAACATTTGATCAAGGAGGATCTAGAGGATAAACTAGAATAGTGATTTGAATCTATAATTTAGTTGCTTTGTTAATCAGATCAATCATTGTTGCTCATTAATAATTTTAGTGATGAAGAAATCTCTTAACAGAGTTGACTTAATAGTCATTTTGTAAATCCTCTAACCAGGTAGAATGTCTAGATTGAAGTGTTTTAAGACCTCTAAAAAGGCCACTCCTAATAGGGTGATTTAAATCCTTTAACAAGGTCACACCTAACAGTGTGTTTTGTAATCTTTAACGGGGTTGGCTCCTAATAGGGCTCACTTCAAAAGAGTGAAAAGTTGTAACTAGTTGCATTGGTGGTTTTCTCAAATTAGGTTTCCATGTTAAATCTTGGTGTCTCGTGTGTTCATTTTATTTTCTTATTGCTTTATCTTTCTACAACTAAGTTACTAAAACTTAATACATATCATTATCTTAAGATTGCTCTATTAACTAAGTTACAGTGAATATCTAGTTCTAACTGAGTTGTGAGTTAAAAGGGAGTTTGTATTGACATCTAAGGGATTTGGAATTATTTTTTGTGGTAATTGATTCACTCCTCCCCTCTCAGTTACTCCTCATGTATTTCCAACAAAAAAGTGTTAGTGAATGAGCAAGCTTGGGTGGAGTTCACCATAAGATACTACAAAGGCAATATTCTATGTGATGTTCTGCAAATGAATTTGTGTCACCTATTATTGGTGATCCAAGAACATCCTAGGCTAGTCAAAAATCTTGTAAGCAAGGGCATTGAGCTTAGATTTTTGGAGTTATGCTTTGCATGGTTGGGGATGTGATTAAGACATATTGGGAAACCTTGGCCTAAGTGCACATAAAGTTTGGAGTAATCATCTTAGAGTTAGAGCATTTTTTGGTGGCTACTAGTAGGATGTTCCTAATTTCCTAGATAGACTTTGGAGATTATTTTCATGAGCTTCGGTTTGAGGGAGTTTGCATGTACACTCTTGGATTTGGATCATTGGATGGCACATGGACCTATGCCTAATATTTCATATTCTTATGTTTTCATTTGAGTTATTTATGCACTAAAAACTTGTGGATTATCCTAAGTATTTAGTTATTTCATGTATTTAATATCTATTTCCAAGATAACTTGTGGCTTCAGGGTATATTTAATGTGATTATTTATTTAATGTATCTTTCTCAGTTAACTTGTGGCTCGGTTTAGTATAAGTAGAGGGTCTTGTGATGTTTAGAGGAAGAATCATTCAATGTTGAGTTCAACATGGAGTAGATGAGAGGAACAAATTTGAGAAGAGCTAGTAGCTAAGTGTGGGCTTGGGAAACAAGAAGGTTGCTTGGTGGCTTATGAGCATAAAATTAGATTCTTCTTGGAGTTATCTACTAGATTGTGCACCTAGGCTAGCTAGTGGTTAGTGTTTAGTGGTAAAATGGAAACACTTTGATAAGATGTAAGTCTCCACTTTACAAGGTCACTAAGCCATGCAAATATATGTGTGAGGGAAAGAGGAGAATTTCCAAATATGATTCCACTTATTATCCAAATTAGATTAGCTAAGACCTAAAGGAAAAGGGGAGTTAATACTAAATTTAAATAACAAGGAGAATGCAATACAAGGAACTATACTCTGTTTATCCCTTAATAGAATAATGTGAATGTAGAATTGAACTAATTACTTAAATAAGGTAAATCTAGATGCTATGTAAAGACAATCAGCCCAATTAAGATATAAATTTAGAGTAAAGATATGAAAGGAAATTAAATATAAATGATCACCTTGAAATGTGTAGAGGAAAGTGTGTTTTTTTTCTAAAACTCATAGATCTTAAATGTATTTGAATATCTGTCCATGGATCTTAGAATGAAATGAAAAAAGGAACAAAATCTAGAAATCTCCTCAGAATTTGAGACTGAAGGACTAGGTTGCCTTGGGAAGACATCTTACACTCTAGAGAGCTTGCAAACAATAGGTTCTAGATCTATAATCCTTTTCTCTCCCAACCTGCAAATCAACATAGAAAAGAAAGTTTTGGGGTTTGGGGGGTTGGGGTTTTATGAGGGCTTTCCTTGTTCAAGCCCTAGGTTAAGAAATTAACGGTAATTTAGAAATGTAAATGACTGAAAGACAAGATAAATATTAAGATTCACCTTGTTTAAATGTATGTAAATGTATTGTATATCTTGAATTAGGAATGTAGGGCATCTCCACTCTTTGCAATGGATCTATCATAATCCCATCATGGTGCAATAAACATAAAAGTGCATCAATAAAGAATATGATGAATGCTTCAATATAGATCTCCTCCCTTGATGGCCAACAATAATCATAAAGGATTCTTCAATGCTAGATAGAAATCTCCTTAGTTAAATGCTTGAAAATCTTGAATACTTGAACTCCTTGAATACAAAAGGAAGAAATCTTCACTTGATAGGAAGAGTTTGAAATATTGGAATTGAATTATGAATGATAAATGAAAATGAAGCCTCCAAGTCTCCTTATATATGATTTTTCAGGCAAGAAAACAATATGGGTTGATTGGATAATGGTAATCAACTAATTAAACCCTTGAGGTCTTTTGAACCGCGAGCTCCAAAACTGTCGAGGACTAGATCTATTAGGAATAAGGTGTCTCAACCTTGTATAATTCCTATTTCTTATTATTTGTTTTGTAAATTGTATTTCTTGCAAATAATGTTGATGTGTCGACATCTTGAATTGTGTGTAAGGAGATCATGACTAAAACGGTTATGACGGATTCCTATGACACGTAAGAGCTATGTTAGGAATATTCAATGATAGGTGAAGACATGTGGCAACTAAGATATTTTGAGTACTATACACTCTACCCCAATAGTGGGGTAAAAAAAATTTGGGGTTCCTATTTTCTCAAAGAATGGTAAAACCCTAATACGGTTTACCTTTTGGGAGTAGCCTTAAAAGTGAAGCACATGTTATAAGCATTTTTAGGGTTGTGAAGAGATGAGATGTGAAAAAGGTGTATTGTTGGTACTGCGAGTAGCTACTAGAGTCTTCTGTTGTCGATGTTGAGCTTGCACTGCAAGTGTATTGTAACCTTTTGTTGAAGATAATACATTGTGCAAGTTTTGAAGGGGTGGGGTTGTTTTACCAAAAGGTTTTTCCCCACCGGCAAATCCTTGTGTTATGTGTTCCTTTCTCTGTCTATTTTCTATATGCATGTTTGGCTGCAATATTGTTGTTTACATGATATTGAATCTGCAAGTGTAGAAGATTTTAATAGGATTTGCATCATACTTTCCTTATGATATTAGTGTAGGAAGTTGTTTCCGCACCTAAGTTTCCTTACAAGTGGTATCAGAGCTTGATCAACGTTTGATCCTAGTTGTTGGGTAGGGTTTTTTGAGCTAATCTCAAGTTAAGTGGGAGTCTTGTGCAGAGCATCCTGAATCTTATTTGCAAATTGAGATGGTGAGTTCATAATATGGAAGAATGGAGGTGGAGAAATTTAATGGCACTAATTTTGAGTAGTGGAAACTCAAGATGGAAGACATGTTGGAAGATCGTGACCTATGGGAAGTGACTACAAGCACTACAAGACCAGCAACTATAGCTCAAGCAGATTGGGATATCAAAGATCGTAAAGCTAAGGGTTTCATAAGACTTTGTTTAACTGATGCAATCCTTCTAAATGTTCTAGATGAGAAAATCGCATATAGTTTGTGGGAGAGACTTGGGGCCGTGTATCAAGCCAAATCTTTGGTGAACAAGTTGTTCCTGAGGAAGAAATTGTATTCTCTATGAATGGAGGAAGGTGGATCCTTAATGGATCATTTAAATGCATTTAATTTGTTGGCTGCACAGTTGACATCAACAGGTGTCAAGTTAGAGGAGGAGGATCGTTGCTACACACTTTTGTGTTCTTTACTAGATTCATGGGACCATCTTGTGATGGCTCTCGAAAGCACATTAGTCACCTTCAAAATGGATGATGTGGTGTCTTCGCTGCTATCAAAGGAGATGCAAAGAAAGGCTTTCATTTTGGAAAAAGAAGCCCTTGCTGTTCGTGGGAGATCCACGAAAAGAGGAAAGAAAAATGACAATAAGGGTAGATCCAAATCCTGTGGGAAGTCAAAGACTTCCAATAAGTCCAAAGCAAAATGTTGGAACTATGATAAGACTGGGCACTTCCGTAAAGACTATAAAGAACCTAAGAAGAAGAAGAAAGCCTTAGATTTTGGTTCTAAAAAATCTCAAGAAGATGTTGGTGCATTCATCGTAGCTTTGGCAGCCCATGCATCTGATGATGTGTGGTTGGTTGACTCGGGTGCATCTTTTCACATGACCTCTCATCGAAACTGGTTCTCAAGATATGAAGAGTTCGATGGTGGAAAGGTGTACTTGGATGATGATTCTCACCTAAAGATAATTGGACGCGGAAGGGTCACTATCAAATTTCCTGATGGACGAGTAAAGGGAATCAATGGAGTTATGCACATTCCAGGTTTGGCACGAAACCTATTATCTGTAAGTATGCTGAATGATGTAGGTGTGCAAGTTGTTTTTTCTAAAGATGGATGTAAGATGATGAGAGGAGCTATGGTGCTTGCTAAGGGTACTAGGAGAGGTACTTTATTTCAGCTTGATGCACACATTTATTAGTGTAATAGTTCTTCTGTTTCAAAGAAGAGAGCAGCTATCACTTCATCCCCACCATCTGAATGAGCAGTAAAGAAGACTGTGGTTAGTGGTTCTGATTGTAGTGCAACAAGTGTACCTAAGGGTGCAAACACTTTGGAAGGTAAGCTTCCTGCAGAAAAGACAATGTTGTGGCATATGAGATTTGGCCACATTGGTGAGAAGGGTCTCAAAACCCTAAAAAATAAAAATCTTGTTGAGGGGTTAAATGATTGCAATCTCGAGTTCAACTTTTGTGAACACTGTGTATATGGTAAACAAAATCATGTTCAATTTTACTCTGGTTCTCACAAATCTTCTGATGTTTTGGATCTTATTCATTCTGATGTATTTGGTCCTGTAAAAGTTCCTTCAATCTCCAAGTCTGTATTTTTTGTATCTTTCATAGATGATTACAGTAGAAGGAAATGGATTTATTTCCTTAAAATTAAGACACAAGTCTTTAGTCGACTCAAGGAATTTAAAGCCCTTGTAGAGAATCAAACTAGTAAGAAGATTAAGTGTGTGAGAACTGACAATGGTGGTGAGTTTTGCTCAGCAGAGTTTGAACAGTTTTGTAAAGAACAAGGTATCGAGAGGCATAAGACAACTCCTTATACCCCATAGCAAAATGGAGTTGCAGAGAGAATGAACAGGACACTGATGGAGAAGGCTAGGAGTATGCTTAGTGGAGCTAGTTTAGAACAAAGGTTTTGGGCTGAAGCTATGGCCACTGCTTGCTATCTGGTTAAGTGATCTCCTACATCAGCTCTTGTTGGTAAGACACCCATGGAGGTGTGGTCTGGTAAGAAGCCTTCAGTTAGACATCTTCATGTTTTTGGTTGTGAAGCTTATGCACATGTTCCAATGGAGAAAATATCTAAGTTGGAAAACAAAGCTGTTAAATGTATTTTCATCGGGTACAGTGCTGGTGTGAAAGGATACAAGCTTTGGGATCCTGTGACTAGTAAGGTGTTGTATAGTAGAAATGTTATTTTTAGAGAGCTAACATCTTCTCCTATTGTGCTACAACCAGATGAAAAAGAAAAGGAAAAAGATGTTGTTTAGTTACTTCCTACCCCTGAGAAGACTAAACAAAGAGACCATGTTGGGTCTAATGATGAGGAGAGCTCTTGTAGCTCTGATAGTTCAGAAGAAGAGGAAGAAAAACCTCAACCTCAGCCCTTGAGGAGATCCATGAGAGAAAGAAAGCAACTAGAAAGGTTTTTTTATTCTATGTTAGATTCCAGTTGTGCTTTTGCTTTGATTACTAACACTGATGAGCCTAGATCTGTGAAAGAGGCTTTGGGCATGGAAGATGCAAGTTCCTGGATTAAGGCTATGGATGATGAGATGGCTTCATTAGAGAAAAACAAAACATGGGACCTTGTACCTTTGCCTAAAGGGAGAAAATCTGTTGGCTATAAATGGGTGTTCAAGAAGAAATTCTGTGCAGATGGCAGTGTTGAAAGGTACAAAGCTAGATTGGTTGCAAAGGGGTATTCACAAGTAGAGGGAATAGATTATGGTAAAATATTCTCTCCTGTTGCAAATTTGACATCCATTAGATTTCTGTTATCTCTTACTGCATCATAGGATTTAGAGATAGAACAGATGGATGTGAAGACAGCTTTCCTTCATGGTGATTTGGAGGAAGAGATTTATATGTCACAGCCTGAGCACTACATTGTTAAAGGTAAAGAATCCTTAGTTTGCAGATTAAAGAAATCTCTATATGGTTTGAAGCAATCTCCTGGGATGTGGTACCTTAAGTTTGATGCCTTTGTGTTGTCAATTAGATTTGTAAGATCGAAATCAGATCATTGTGTTTATTTCAGAATTGAAAATGATTGCCTTCTTATTGTTGCATTATATGTTGATGATATGTTGCTGTTTGGGAAGGGTAAGGGTATGATTTCTGATTTTAAATCTTAGTTGTCAACACAGTTTGAGATGAAAGATCTTGGGGCAGCTAGGTACATCTTGGGTATGAAAATTAGTAGAGACAGGTCTAACAAAAAACTTTGGTTGAGTCAGAGTAAGTATGTGAAGTCTGTGTTGGACAGGTTCAGCATGGCAGATTGTAGACCTCTATGTGTTCCTATTCCTATGGGAACAAAGTTATCTATAGATGATTGTCCAAAATCTCCTAGTGGGGTGGAGGACATGAGTAGAGTACCTTATGCTAGTGCAATTGGCAGTCTTATGTATGCTATGGTCTGTACTAGACCAGACATTGCCCAAGCAGTGGGATTCCTGAGTCAATTTATGGCTAATCTTGGATAGATACATTAGCATGCAGTTAAGCGAGTATTTAGATATTTGAGGGGTACATCAGATTACTCCATATGTTATCATGGTAACTCTTCTGGATCTCTGCATTCAGTTTGTATTCATGGGTTTGTGGATTCAGATTGGGCAGGTGATATTGACTGCAGGAGATCCACCAGTGCTTATGTGTTCACTATGTTTGGTGGTGCCATCAGTTGGATGAGCAAGCGACAACCTGTGGTTGCTTTGTCCACTACAGAAGCTGAGTACATGGCTGCTACTCATCCTTTTAAGGAAGCCATTTGGCTTAAGAGATTGTGTTCTGATGTTGGTTTTGATGCAGAACAGATTACTATTTGGTGTGACAGTCAGAGTGCTATTTGCCTTGCAAAGAATCCAACTTTCCATGCCAGAACGAAGCACATCGATGTGCAGTATCACTTTGTGAGAGATATGGTGGAAGATGGAAAGGTAAATTTGGAAAAGGTAGATACTGTGAAGAATGTTGCAAATGCATTAATGAAACCAATGGGCACTGAGAAGTTTAGATGGCGTTTGGAGTCTATGGGCCTTTTGGCCTATAGCGGTTAGTTCCTGTTATGTTCATGTTGCTCTTACAAGGTGTTTGACAAGTGGGAGAATGTTAGAAATAAGGTGTCTCAACCTTGTATAATTCCTATTTCTTATTATTTGTTTTGCAAATTGTATTTCTTGCAAATAATGTTGATGTGTCAACATCTTGAATTGTGTGTAAGGAGATCATGACTAAAACGGTTATGATGGATTCCTATGACATATAACTAAGATATTTTGAGTACTGTACACTCTACCCCAATAGTGGGGTAAAAAAAATTTGGGGTTCCCATTTTCTCGGAGAATGGTAAAACCCTAATACGGTTTACCTTTTGGGAGTAGCCCTAAAAATGAAGCGCATATTATAAGCATTTTTAGGGTTGTGAAGAGATGAGAAGTGAAAAAGGTGTATTGTTGGTACTATGAGTAGATACTGGAGTCTTCTGTTGTCGATGTTGAGCTTGCACTGCAAGTGTATTGTAACCTTTTGTTGAAGATAATATATTGTGCAGGTTCTAAAGGGGTGGGGTTGTTTTACCGAAAGGTTTTTCCCCACTGGAAAATCCTTGTGTTATGTGTTCCTTTCTCTTTCTATTTTTTGTATGCATGTTTGGCTACAATATTGTTGTTTACATGATATTGAATCTATAAGTGTAGAAGATTTTAATAGGATTTGCATCATACTTTCCTTATGAGATTAGTGTAGGAAGTTATTTCCGCACCTGAGTTTCCTTACAAGATCAACCTAGGTCGACCTATTTTAAGACTAGGTCAATTTGGGAGGACTAGATTGACTTGAGTTAACCTAGTCCAGGCTAGGTTGATCCATCTACATCTCCTGCTATACACATCTTATTGGGAAAATATATCTTTAAAAACTACTCTAGGCACAAAAGTTATAATAGTAGCACCTACTAGATAACATTTGAAAGCTTTCACAACTTTGACAAGACCATATCCCTATTTTTCATTAATTTCATATTTTAAGTGTGCAAGCTAGAGTGACTTACTAAAAAATGCAATAGGTTGTTCATAAGCCTCTTAATTCTTTTGAAGGACTGTTATAATAGTGTGAAAGGAAGCAAAAGAAAAGATATACATGGGTTTTGCATAATCTAGTGTTCTCAATAATGGAGCATTTTTTATGGCATCTTTGATTTCCTAGAATGCTACTGATGGTTCACCCTCCTAACTTGTCACTACACCCTTCTTAATCATTTTGGAAATAGGTCTACTAATCTCAGCAAAATTTGTTACAAACCTCCTTAAAAAAATTACTTGACCAAAAAAAGATTGTATACCTTTTACTTTTTTTGGCTTAGGGACCTTGTCTATTGCTACCACCCTTTCTATATCAACCTTAACTCCATACTTGGATACTATGTGGCCAAGAAATTTCCCCTCTATTACTTTAAAGGTACATTTCTTTGGGTTCAGTGAGCCTCCATATTCTAAAGCCTTTTCAAAGATTTTTTCTAGATGCCTGCAATGATCTTCAACCTTCTTGGAATAAGTTGTCAGATCATTCTAGTAGACAACCATAAATTTATCTATTTACTCTTTAAATGCAATGTCCATGGCTCTTTGGAATGTAGCTCCTACATTAGTCAAGCCAAAAGGCATCCGAACATATACATATGTTCCCCAAAGAGTTATGAGGATTGCCTTGAACTGCTCCTTCTAATCAACTAGCACTTGGTTGTATCTACAAAAACCATCCATCATGGACATTATTTTAGAACCAATAACCTACAACATAGCTTCCATGTTTGGCAAGATATAGTTATCTTTCAGGGAAGCAACATTCAAATTCTTGAAGTCTACACAAAACCTAATGTCACCATTTTTCTTCCTAACTGGCACTAGGTTAGACACTCATGAATAATGTTTGGTGGGCCTAATAATCCCCCCAGCCCTCATCTCCATAGGATTTTCTTGCATCTTGGGGGCTAATGTGAGGTTAACATGTCTTTTATTTTGTCTGAAGGGCTTGGTATTCTCTTTTAGGGGTATAACATGCTGAAATAAGTCTTCATTATAAGCCTTAAGGTCATCATATGACCATGTAAAGACATGCCTAAATTTTCTTAATAGATAAACTAGGGACTTTCTTATTGAAGGAGAGAGAGTCTTACTTGTATATACCTTTTTGGGAGACTCATTAGTCCCTAGATTTATTTCTTCCAATTCTTGTGGTTTCTTGTCCTTGACTCCTAAATGAACTCTATGTTGATTGTCAAAGACACTCTCTAAAACCACTAGTCCTTTGGGAACTTTGTTTATTTTCAATTTTAGAATTTCTTGGCCAAAGATGGTGTCCTTCCCATCTATATTTTCAACCAATGTGTTGCAATCCATTTCTTGGCCATGGTATTTATCTTCATTTAAAAGAAAATTCAAAATGTCTTTATCATCCTCAAATACGTGCCAGTTCTCTATGTTATCAAGAATGGATGGTCTGTGCTACATTTCAATATAGGAAACACCAACAAATGATATATTATCAAGCTTAATAGCTACATTAGCTAGCAGATCGACCATTTTATTGTTACTTCTATACATCCAAGAAATCCCAAAAGCATCAAATGCTTCAAGCTGATCTCAAACAACATTCTTGTACTATTTCAACCTCTTGTTCATGGATGCATATGTCTCCTTAATATGAGACACAAATAATTATGAATTTCCAATAACATGCATCTTCTTTATATCATGGTTTGTAGCAACTTTTAATCCAAGTAAAATCACTTCATACTTTGTTATGTTATTAGTAAAAGTGAAGTTTGAGGTGAATGAGTATCTAAACATATTCTTCTATGGAGATATGAAAATGACTCAAACCCCTGGCCCCTCTTTAGAACTAACCCCATCAAAATACATAGTCCAAAGATTCTAAGAATCTAGGCATTTTTTTGCTTCTTATGAAACTAATGGGATTATCTTTTCAACTTCTTGAATGGTGATCTCAACTCTAAAGGCATTCACTTATGTGTCTAGAAAACAAGTGGAATCTATATCAATGCTATCCTCAAGCATGTGGATAAACCTTGGCTCTTTTTCAACCTTGTGGCTTTATGTCCTATGTAAAATGTGGAAAAATAAAAGTCACACTATACGCTACCTCCCATTAAAACACTCCATTTTCTTGAGAGCAACATTCCATATTGTGGAGGAATATCAACTACTAGGATAGACATAGTTAGGTTAGCATCAGGGTAGGAAGCCAACCTAAAAGGTTAGGCATTAGTGGTACCAATGATAGGAACTTCTCTAGCATCCATAGGTCTACATCTACCCTACTTTGTATCTACCTTTGGACCAAGAGCTTCCATGATTTTAAATGGCACTATAGTATTTGAGGCTCCTGAATCAAACATGCAATTTTTTAAGGTTTTGTCATTTATGATTAGGCTAAGGAAGAAAGGGTCAATATTTTCCATATAGATAGTAGATGAATTATCCAAATATATCTGTAGTATTTGGGACATGACTCCTTTGTCTTCCTTTTCTTTTACTATAAGTGGTACCTCCTGCCCCACTGATGCCTCTCTATTAATAACATTACTATTTACAATCCCTCTTAACCAAGAAAGGGCTTTACTCTTATGCTCTTCTATCTTAAAAATTTGAGATAAAGGGACCCTAATAATAATTTGTGATAACATGGAAATCATGTCAACATGATCATAAACAAGAGGTTTACATGTATTATCTTTTGTTGCCTGTATTGGAATCGTAGGCTCCTCCACTTGTCTAGTAGCATCAAGATTTGATTTCTTTTCTTGTCTATTGATCTTGACGACCTCTATAGCTGAAATTGAACCTTCTTCTTAGGTCCCCACTTTTTTTCCTTTTTTTCCTTGATCCTAACTATCACTAGATTCTCTTCTAGTTTATTTCCATCATGCATCTTATGAGTTATATCCTTAATAAAAATACCAGATGTTTTTCCAACAACAATGTCTATTATCCTGCTTCTGAGATTATAGGTGTTATGAACTTGGGCCACCATCTCAGTAGCTATTCTATCAATTTCTTCTTTGGATGGTTTCCTCAAATTCACATGTTCAACATATGATATCATGTTTCACATCCTACCATCATTTTGATCTTCATCATCTGAGAAAACTTGTTGATGATGTAGTTGATACATGTTGTTCTAATTATTCGCATTAATCACAGATTCTTCTAGATCAAATTCTTCACCAATGTCACATAAATTAACAACATTACATGCCATATCATCATGGCTCTATTCTTCCTCTACTTCTTTAGGTTGTTTTTGTTGATTTGCATAAAATGATTGGGCAACAACACAATAGTAAAGAGAATGAGGAGATTGGAAAATAATGCACCAAGGCATTTCTTCCATCATATTTATAGAATTTTTCTATAATGGATCTGGTGTATTTTTATCATTTGGGCCTGTTGGGACTCAAAGTCATCTTCCCGATTTGAGTACCATTCCAAGCTTTTGAGCCCATTAAAATGTATTTAATGCATGTGTATGTGGTTGTCCATTTGAGGCCTAAGAGGTGTTTAATGCTTCTAACACCTTGCATTCATCATTTCTATGCATTTTGTGAAGGTAAATTTCCATTCTGAGTCATTTTGTAACGTTTTGTTTTGAGCAATGTCCAAATCTACATTTTTGCATGTGTCAAACAGCAACAAGAGGCCTAGTTTGCAATTGAATATATCACACCTGGTTATGTTTCATAACTCATCACTTTGGGAATGTTTAATATGCATATTAGAGAACCTATATTTCAAATTTCAAGTCATTTTGACATGTTTTGACTAGGTTTTGAATCACTCAAAGTTGGTTTTTTATAGTTGTCATGCTGATGTAAATTATTTAGAATTCTAGGAGGCCTTGTTTGACTTGATATAACTTTGACCCAGTTGACCAAAATGAGATAATTCCTTTTGAATTTCATTCTAGAGGTGAAAGACTTGTTATTTTTTTTATTTGAGCTTATGAAAAATCTATTTGATTAGATTTTGAATGCAATTCCAATAGTAATTTATAAAGTTTTACTAGTGTCAAGAAATGTAGATTGATCGGTACCCCTATTCGAGGTGTCATAACTTTGAATCTATGATTTTTTCTAAATCAAGTGGATTATATTGTTGTGTTTTACTCTAAAAATTCTTTAAGTGTGAAAGTTTGCAAGGCTTGACAAATCTATCTGCACACTTTCCCAAGTTCATTCTGTTTGTGAAAATCACTTTTCTGCCAATGTTTCTAGTTCTGCAAATCTGAGTAGCTCACTTTGACTATTTTCCAAATGTACCTTGTCATTCATCATGAGCTTTAATCATATATTTATACTCTCTTCATTAG
This sequence comes from Cupressus sempervirens, assembly GCA_028749045.1. Taxonomy (NCBI): domain Eukaryota; kingdom Viridiplantae; phylum Streptophyta; class Pinopsida; order Cupressales; family Cupressaceae; genus Cupressus; species Cupressus sempervirens. The sequence goes on from CM053792.1 coordinate 603,957,278, forward strand.
GGTGAACAAATGCCCCAATTTTCATTTCCTCAAGTGCCAATTTGACCTATTTTTGGAGCCAAAACCAAACGCAGTTTATTTTTTTCTAACATTGTAGGTAGTTCTAAGAAGGAAACTTTGACAGTCAATATCTTTTGACTCCAAAGTCTTCAAGAGACGAAATTTGACAGGGTATAAGAATGTGGAACAGAGAATTAGTGTATCTGATTTCAAAGCTCAGTCCAGTGTTTTGGTCAATTTTTAAAGCTATTCAAAGGACCCTTTGGTATGAAATTGACAAGTTGCAGAAAGAGGTCAAATGAGTTTTAAAGTTTGTTTTTCAATGATTGAATTCAATCATGATTAGTGCCAAGTGTTAATTAGGTCAATTTGAGGTATCAGTTATTTGAAAATGAAAAAAATAGCCAGACCCTCTTTGGGGTCTGACTAATCTCGTTAGAAAAGTAAGAAATTATGAGGATTATATTTTGTAGAGAAATTAGCAAAATTATGATTCACTGCATATTGAATATGCATGTATGGTCATTCAGTATCAAATGGGTGGGTGTACTTCATACACAATGAATACCATGAAAATACAAGTCTCTTATATGCTGAGATTGTTCCTTCTTTTTCTCTTTTGATTGAATAAGAGGATCAATGCCTTTATCACCAATAGTATAAGAATAATTCTTCATAAATGGAGTGAAGCCTAAAAGTTGCAAAAGGTATTTATGTATCAATTCTATCTTAACTATAATCAAAATGGGATATCATTATTTTTTAGAAGATGAGATGATGGTTTGGGTTAAGAGGATCAAGGCACATGTTGTGAGATAAGTAGTAAATTTTTCTTCCAAAGAAATTGTTTCATATTATTTGAAAAACTTAGGGAGAGCTTGATTTGAAATAGAGGCCACATCAGAGAGGTTATTGTATGTCGTCCTTATGATGACTCAAAGTAATGAATGATTCCTAGACATGGGAGGTAAAAGTATTGCTTTCATTCACGAGGCTCATCCACAAGAAACCACAATAAGACTTGTAATTCTCATCTTGTGAAGGCAATAAAAATGCATAATTCAAGGACACAAATCAGAAACACACCATGCTATCTACAAAGTGTTCCATGGGTTCCAATGAAGAGGAAATGTAATGGATGACTAGGGTATTTTTTCCTTTTAGTTTCTTTATATAAAATTTTCTATATTCATGAGACATGGTGTCATCATCTTGGAAGGAATGAATTAAAGGAGATACATTTTAATCTATATTCTGCATCCCTCTATCTTATATCTATCTACCAGAAAATGGTGCATCCCTTTAGTCACACTTAAAATACAAATATGGATTTGCAATGTGTGGGAAAGGTTTAAAAAGGTTGCAAAAAATCAAAAGAAATCACCATAAATCATTGATTGGGATTGCCAAATAAAGAATGGTTTCTTGCAAGTTCTTTTGTTTGTGGAGTGGGAAGGAATCAACAAAGTGATTGCACAAACATTTGTGAGAGGCATGCGGCTCACCCACAAATTTCTGATGAAAATAGGTGATGTCTTCACATAAAAACTCTTGCCTTATCCATCTATGGTAAAGGGAGGAGATTGTTGTCTGACACAGAAGATAGAGAAGGCGTAAAAGGGGGGGGACTGCAAAAGGGTATCCCATGGCAAAGAGGAGGGAGTGTCATATTTTCGTCAAGTAGGGCATAAGGATGAAGAAATCCCCATACCGATTTGGAGGGAGAGTGGTCTTAGGAAATGGTCAATAAAGATAGCATGAATGCAGCTACAACCTGTGTTGAGGAGCATGAATTTGTCTATGGTAAAAAGGGAGCTTGTGTAATCAACCCAGCAACAAGAAAAGATGCTCGATAATGGAGATTTGAGTGGTGGGGGTGAGAGTTAATGTAATTACTTTGGTGGTTGCTCTACTATGAGTAAAGGAGGGGAGGTGTCATGATTGCAAGTGTCATTGTGAGTCATTTTCCTTCAATGTGCTTAGTCCCACATTGCTCATTTTATACCCTTTTTTAATCTTTTTATATACCCACACTCAATAGGGTATTGTCTAAAAGGTCACACCTTTTGCAACATAAGGCAGCCTCACACGAGGGGCCCACCTGATCGGCTAGAGTGCAAATAGAAAATTTTGACCATCCATGACAACTGGATGATGAGGTGGTTTCTCAATGAATCATTAGGTGACAAGTGGTAGCATGGCAGAGATCCATAGTGCGACACATGGTTGAAGGCTTCTACGATTGGCATAGATTTTGAGGTTTCCATGTAGCAGGAATGCATGTGGCATGACATCGCTATGTCACTAGTGGCGTGGTAGTCATTGATGAGGATAGCAACATAGAAAGAAGTTGCCACATAGTGGGGCCAGTGAGGTAGAAGTGATGATGTAGTGGAAGATGACAAGGTGATGACTTGGCCAGAGGTTCCACCTGTCACGACATTGCTATATTGCATTGACATGGTAAGTTGTTGAGGTGTCATGTGACATAGTGACACAATCAAGAAGTGACACATGGCACTCGAGTTGAAGACCTATCTAGAGGATGTTGATGAGGTAGTATAGACCAATCTAGTAGTGCCATGTGGCACCAAGGTGGAGGAGGTAGATGACTATGCAAAGATAGATGAATCAGAAGGTGACACATGTCATAAGAAAGTTAAACCTAGTTTGATCCAAATGGAAAGTGGTGGGAAATTTCAAAAGTACAAAATTTTAATATTTTCCTCCAAATCATGTGTAGTCACTTTTAAATTAAAATGGTATTTAACCTATAGTCTAAACTTTAGGATAAATTTAAATATTTGTCATAAGGATGCAGACTAGAAAGCCATGCCAGGAGCCAATTTTTTATTTTGAGATTTTGGGCATCTCTGATAAGAGGATATATCACTATTATATAATGCCAAAATTGAGAGAGAGAGAGAGAGAGAGAGAGAGAGAGAGAGAGAGAGAGAGAGAGAGAGAGAGAGAGAGAGAGAGAGAGAGAGAGAGAGAGAGAGAGAGAGAGAGAGAGAGAGAGAGAGAGAGAACTTTCCATTTTTGGAGTTTATTTTTGCATATGAAACCACCTACTTAAGCTATACAAGGTTTTGTGCCAGATGATCATTTTTCAACCACATTTAGGTATTGAAGTTCATATTTGATTTCTAGCAATATGATGAACTAAATGTGTGCCAGAGGCAATAAGAATGTAGTTAGGGGTAGTTTTTTTCACTCCCAAGTTAGTTAAATGAAGATTTTATCAACATTTTAGATGCTTATCTGATATTTTGGCAAAACAAGGGTTTTCATCATTAAGGGAGAGATATTTTCAGTTTGTTACAGAACAATGATGAAGATCATATCATATTTCAATTATAGAAAGATGAGAGATGCTTTGCAGTAGTAGGGAATGAAGATTCAAGTAGATACATGTCATTTTTGAATCATCTCTAGGATTACATTCCTTTCCTATATCAATCTCCCTCTGATCCATTATGAAGGTTCCAATCTTGAGATTTTCTCACTATTGTGAGACTAGGGTTCTAGTTTTGATATTTTTCACTACTGTAAAACCATTTTCTTCAGTATATTTCTCTTGCATGAATAGTGTAGTTAAGCTAATATAGATAATTATGATCTATTTAGTGGTTTTATGAGTTATTTACATGCATCTTGAATGTATAGTTTCAAAGAAATGAATACAATGAGCAAGAATCTTCTTAGTTTCATTATGATTCTCATCTCCTATCTCTATAATCTACAATGTTTTGAGGTTTAGAAACAAAGAACTTAGATCCTTTTACATCCCCTCAAGGTTTTATGTCTCATATATTTTGTTGTTGGAACAAAGAGCCAAGTAAATGCTTAATGTATTTGACAGGGTTGTTGGTTATTTGAGAAGGATATGTCATGAAAATGAGGTCTTTATGAACACCAATGTCTGATTCACAAAATGATAAGATAGATTTGATATATTGATGTATGGAATATTTCACTGGTATCATAGATGTATGTGATTCATGGAACTTCCCCATAGATAAGGCACTGATCAGCTATAGGAACAACTTGTTCTTACTTCTGCATATTTGGGGATTTGTTGAAATCAAAATTATAATCATCCATTTCCCTATTCGTTTAAGAGCTGAAAGGATGCCCTCACTTAGCTTATCAATTTCTTAGGTCATATTATTAGCTATCTCATGTCTATTATCTTCACATAAGTACAGAATATATAAGGGTTTTTACCTACTTTTTTTAGATTCAATCTATGCTTTGAATACTAGTACCATATGAAGAATCTATAGGTCCACCCACCTAGGTTTTGTAGAGCCTGAAGTAGAAGAAGGGTCCAGCCTTATAGTTGACCCAATGTTTGAAAGGATATGTTGAGGATGGGAATTAGATACCCCTAGATGTATTTAGTTCTCATTGGGGTAATTTGAAACTGTGACATTTCAAAACACCAACAGGGCCTTAGGCAGGGTTAGAAATGGACTTTCCATCCTTCCACTATGTGTTATAGGGATAGTTTTACAATCTAGTCTACTTATTAAAGTTATTATTGAATTATGGTTTCTCACTAAGATTAGGCCTATTTCTATAGTTTACTAGTGGATTCAAATTCTTAATCAGATTTAATACCTGATCCATCTTGTCATCCTCAGGTTTCTTAGTTGTGATAGGCTTATCACCTTCTTTCCTATTTTCCCTTGGATTGAACAATTTGGGATCATTTCTTCTTCCCAGCTTATGAGATGCTCTCCTATTATTCTAAATGTTGACAAAAAAATTTAAAGCATCCCATAATGTCTTGGGATCCTTATCTCTTAGAATATATGCCATTTTGCTATCAAATGCATTAAAATTAGTGGTGAGACATACATTCTCACCCAGTCTCATAACTTGAAATAATTTATACATTCCCTTCTAGAATCTTACATTAAAATCAAATTTTGACTCATTCTAATTTTTCTTAATATTATTGAATTTTCTCAACATGAAACTTGCATTTGTATTATCACCATATTTCTCCTTAAACAACTTTTCTAGATCATCCCAAGAACCAATACTGTCATTAGGTAGTCTTTTCAACTAGTCCTTTGCATCCTCAATGAATGAGTGCACAAAAAATTTCATAACCACATTCTCATGTTCCACTTCATAATCATTTAGCATATTAGTGAAATTTTTGAGATGCTCTTCACTAGTTATAGCATTATTTCCTAAAATTTGGTGACCTTATCTCTCAAGTCATTGGAGATAGGATGGGGAAAGCCAGGGATGCCTACAAAAGATATTTTCTTATATCTTTCCATATAAATGGGTCTCTTATGGAAACCTAAGACATTTGAAGTACTTGGTCTAGCCCCTTGGGTCTGTGTAGGAATTTGAACTTGTTGGGTTACAACTATTTGGCCAGTAGTTGTAGAAGAGGAAGATGGTATTGACTGGGAAAAACTTTGGCTATTTATAATAGGTCCACAAGTTGGAATAAAAGGTATAGCTTATGTACTATGGTTTTGCCAAGTTGTTAAGCCAAAAGTGGATTTAAGGAAATGGATCTTCCTTCTTGTTTCTATAGCTTTGGATTCATTTTCAACCTTCTCCAAGTCCTTAGCAAGATCTTCCCTTTCCTTTTTGGCTCTCTCTAATTCCAAGCCGAGTTTTGACATGACATTATTTTTAGGAGGAATGGGAGGCTCATTAATTTGTATGCCTACAACCTTCTACTTAGTTTTATTAGGATTTTTAATGGAATATCTATGACATTTTCTTCAATGGGTTTGTAGGGTGGACTTGGGAAATGACAAGTCCTTCCTTTTCTCTTATAAGGTATTATTTCTCTTATATTATTGACCTTATATCTCCTACATCTCCAAATATGTCTAAATTTAGAGTGGAAGATCTCTCTTCCAACTTCTTATTATGCTCTTTCAGAGCTTCCATTCTTCTAAGCAATATTTCTCTCTCTATGAGAGAATTCATGGTGATAGCTTCCTTTTCCTTTTCCAAATGAATGTGTTTGGCATCTTCCTTTGCAACCATATTCTTCAATGTTTCAATTTCTAACAATAATTCATTAGGGTCTGCAAAAGTAATTTATGAATCTACTAGATCATCTAAATCTATGAGACTCCTTTCAACATATGGGACTTGACTTATATTTGGCCCAACATTCAAGGTTTTCTCATACCCCTACCTATGGTTTACTTCTTTAGACACATTGTGTCTAAAAATGGTATCCCCTACAGAAGAAACATTTTTATCTTGGGAGATTCTTTCTTCTGGCAATGGGGTATTGAATATTTCACCTATAAGCCTAGTATTCTTAGATTCAAAATTTAAAGAGGAAGATTCTCCCTCCACCACATGATGATATTGGGAATGATCTAAGGTTTTACTATGGGGTTTCCATGTGTGGTTAGGATCTCCATTTTTCTTTCTTTGGTTCTTCCTACCCACATGAGGTAATTTTGTGTACAAAGGCACTTCTAGATTTTCCTTAGTGTAAGCTCTTGTATTTTTCATTCTATCTACCATTTAAAACAAAACTTAAAATATATAGTACTAGCTACAAAACATTTGACTAAGTCACCACCCACTAAGGGGAAAAGATTAATATGGCTAGAAGATAAGAAAATATCATGGGATAGAAAGTTTGACTATAGATCTAACTCAAGGGCCCAATACAGAATGACTTCAGTATGGTGTACTTTGGGAAATAAAAACTATGTCTTATAGACAAGGCACTATTCAAGCACAAAGCACATTATGTACTTCCTATTGTATTAGGGGTTTTTAGATTCTCAAGGTTTGTCATTTAAAATAGACCAATACCAGTATGGGCAAGACATAACTGAAAATATGACTTCATATGTACAACTTATACCAGGGACTCTCATATTTTAAACAATAAATTTCTTTACACACTCCCCAGCAAAGTTTCCATTTTGTTGGCTTCTGATTTGACAAAATTTCAACGACCGTTTGGATGATCAGAAAACCTAGGAATTAGCTAGAGACCATGATTGGCATTCTAAAATATAACCCTAAAGGACCAATTGATAAGACTCCGGTGTCTTCTCCACTTTGAATTTTTCAAGATTTAGGTGGGTATACCTAGGAATTCACTCTTCACTTCTTTAAAACTCAAAACTCAACATGAATTCCAAAAGTAACATATGGTTTAGCCCTAATTCTTCTAATTCTATGACATCAAAAGAGATGATAAATGACTACTTTATCAAGCCCTAGAACTCCATGAATCAAGTGTAGGCTGACATTTCAAAACTTCAACACCAAAAAATTGAAAGGTTGATTTATATGAATTTTTGCACAGTATAAGACATTCCAATTAGATCAACTTCAAACGATGACCAGTGCCTCATCTATTGGTCTATGAACTTATAGGAATTGGACATCAACTTCTGGATCTTATCTTGACACTTTGTGAAAAAATTATCAATATTCATTTCTAGATCTTATACTCATCAAAATCTTCAATGAAAACTATAAAGTTCTTCCAATTTACATTAAGCATTTATATAACCCATTATATTATTAGCAAAAGCAAATTTAAATATAATTCAAAGTGAATTAAAACTGAAAGTTAATAAACTTTTCCATTAAATCTCAGAGAAGATAATGGAAAAAAAAGAAGAGATGAGATCTAGGATGAACAGTTAGCTTTTTGTATTTGTATTAACTTCTTTGAAATTGTATACATTTGATGACCATCCCTATCAAAAAAATAACTCAAATAGACTAGCAAATGTTAACTTTCTATTCAATTTTGGAACAAAATTACATTATGCATGGATCGACATAGAAATGAACAAAACTCTATTCAAATTTTAAAAAATTGGACCTCTCCTCTAGCCTTCAGAACTCATATAGTATGAGTTGTAACAAGCTTCAGGTCTAGAGGGAAAAGGATAATTGTCCTTAAAAAAAAACTTAGAGATTACAAACAAGGCAAAAGGTCACTTTCATTATTGCATGAGAAAACAAAAACATTTGTGGCCTTTTGCTTGATAATAGAATGACTCCTTTATTTACTACTTTGTGGTGGGGCTTGTTCTATTTTATTTGTTTCTTGTTCTTCCACAATTCCTGATGATTGATCCTTTTCCTTCTATTCTTCTTCAGCATATGGGGCCACATTTTCTTCTTCTGATATGCTTAGATCTAATTCTTTATCATCTGTAGCATGCAACTAATTTTTTTTCCTCAACCACTTCTGGTACTATGTCTTTGATTTTTGGTGTTGGTTGAGGATTTATCTCGCCTATGTTAGCTATGTTGGCTTCAATTTCCTGGTACACTTGTGAACTCAATTATTTTTCTATTTCATCAGTTGTTTGAAGAACTTTGTCAAAAAAATGCAATTCTATTGTTGTTGATTTATCTATAAACTTATCCTCATATGCCACATGTAGTAGTTGTGAGGTTGAAGAATACTTTGCCACCCACCTACTGAAAATAGTGTCATCTAGCCAGCTAAAACTAATAATTTCATTTTCTCTCTTCAAAATATCCTTTCCCAACTTCTTTATTTCTTCAAAATCTTATTGGAAGGAATCAAAAAATATCTAGACATTTACAACATCCACAACTGAAATGTCCCTTTTCTGATTTTGTATGATATTTCCAACCTCTAATCAGATTTTCAAGATCAAACAACTAATATCACAAAGATCCACCAAATTTCTCCAGAAACCCCAAATCGGGTATGCTGAAAATAGTGTCAAAAGCTTCACAACTTCACAAATTATTAATAAATCTGAAAATGGACATTTTTACAAAAATTTCAGCAGCATAACATCCTACAAAATGACATTTCCAGATCCGTATATCCTGTACAAAATAGTTCACAAATGTAAGACAAAACTATGCTCATCGGGCTCCCGAAATTAACACAAAAATGCCCGAAAACACCACAAAAACACTAATAATCTATCTCAGAAGTTTAATCACATCCCAATACATATATTCAGCTCTATTTTAATGCCTTAAATTCTGAAATACAACAGCAACCCAAACTGATATGAAATACTCAATTGGAAACACCAAACTCATACCAAAAACACACCCGAAAACCCACAAATCTGCACTGTTCAGCACAAAGGAAAACTCTGTATGAGCATGCACATGGAATGGCTTCAAACTCCCATCCTTAGCCTTCTTGGAAACCTACAAACTCCCGTTCTTGGGTCTCCCTGGAAACCTGCAAACTCCCGTTCTTGGGTCTCCTTCTCCACAGGTTTGGCAGCCTCTGAAGAATAACAAAGAATGAGCGAAAATCAAGTTCTGGAATCTGCCCAAAATGCCTCCAAACCCCCTTAAAAGAGGGCATAAATGTAACTCACGTCCAAGAGAGGTTAATGAAACATATTTTAATCATAATTTTCATTTATTAGTCCAACGGTTTCCAAAGATTAACTCCCTTTTTCCGAAACTTCACTTTCTTGGGCCTGGCCTGCCTTAGCAAAGATTATTATTTTTTAATTATTTGAAAAGGGGACATGACAAGTCCTCCCCTCCCAAACATTTCTTCTCCTCAAGAAATGGCTGAATAATAAACCAATCAATCCACCTGGATCCCAAATGTAGTCATGAACTATACTACTACCAATTAACACAAGCTCCTAAAATATCCTCTGCAACATGACCAAGAGGAATCCATAATCAAACTGACAATTATAGCTCAACCAAACTCCAAAATCACAACTTCCACAGTTAGAAACCCACAAGACACAAACTCTTAGAACATCAAAACCCAAGTAAAGTGGACTACCAACACAGTAAACACCATCAACGCATTCCACTAGCCTATACGGAATGTACAATCCAACTCTGCAACAATGGTGAATGCTCTCAAATGAAACTATACCAAGCATGGAGAATCCACACACTGTACAACTCCTGCAGTCAACACAACTCTGTAGATCATCAGCCACTGTCTCATAACCATAACTCCCATGCACCCCTGATGGTGAAAAGCCATCACAAGATAAACAACTAGAAATGGAACCCAAACCAAATTTTCCCACCATCAACTCCTCAACACAAGGATCAATTGCTAACTGATGTACATACCCTACAATAGAATGTTGATTGAAAAAACCAACCTCATTCAACAGCTCACCATGAACAAGTGATATAACCCACTGTGACTGATCACTAGCTAAGTCAGGAGATGTCATAGCCAAAGGAGTAGAATCAATAACAACACCTACCGAAGCATCACTCCAAAACTCCTGCTCTAAGTCATGTATTATCAAGCTATCAACTGCAGGACCTATCGCCATGTCGTGACAATCACAACTCTCATCCCGAGGCATCAAACTATTCCATGACTGATGATAAGCACTAGGAACCAAAGTACATCTCTGTATCATAATCTCATCAACATGGTCATCAAAGGTAAATTGATGAGCCTACCTCATAGTGTAATGCCGATAGAATGCGCCAATCTCAGTCAGTGGCTCAGACTATAATCCAGATGAAACTAACTGCAATTGATCATTAACCATGTTGGAACTGACTACTACCTCCAGAGATATCACCAAGGGAGTAGTATTACTAGCAGGAACCATGCCAACTGTCAACTCACCAACATCACACACGATCTTTGATACATCTCTAGTCTTTGTGCCATCAGTACTAGAGGCCACCACCATGTCAGGCATACAACAATCTGCTACAACACCCAACTCAACTGAACCTGACTCTAGTGAGAATGAACCTAATATGCCAATGTTAGTATCAAGGATGGATGCATCCCCATCTCCACTATCTCTGACAATCTCGGCCATGGTCATCCTCGGATCACCAAACACCACAGCTTGTGACTGTATAGAATCAGGTAAAGACTGTAGTCACTCTAACTCCATGGTCACCTTAGCCAAATGAAACTGTGACTCCTTGAAAGCCAATCGTGTACTCTCAAGAATCTCAGAAGTCACCTCAAGCTGCTCAGTAAGCTCACTCACCTCATCTTCCTTGGCCAACAATGCATCATATGCTATACTACCCCACTCCATAAGATAATCTCTATCGGCTACCAACTGCATATAATTCTATCTCAAAATTTGAATAGCCTCCCATAAAGAGTGGATCTCTGTCAAGGAAAGATAACTGCCTTCCTGCTCATCACTAGTAGGAGAACCCCATCCATAAACTGCTAACAACTGATGAGCAGCATCGAAATGCTGGCAAGTGATAGCAATGTCTTGGTCACTAACTCTCAACTGATTAGACACATGATGGCACTGGCTTGACTGTCTCCTACAAATCTCCTCTGATGCACTGTCTAAAAGAGTATCCTCAAAGTTACTAGTCTCTAGAGTATTACCATCCATATCTTGTGAATCAAATCTAAAGCTCATATCAACATACGGAGTATCAAAAACATTAGCATTGCTATCCAACTCCTCTATGCCCAAGGAAACTAAGTCTTCAAAACTGCCCACTGCATCCTCCTGGATGTCATCAATGCCAATATGATCCTGGGACTCATCTGTACACACTACCAAATATGAAATATCATCAACAAATTCTAGCAAGTATGGTCGACTGGATATATGAACAAAGCCCAACACCGGTGTATAAAAACTAATACCAACATCGGATAAGCTCCTGGCACAAGAAAAGACAACACTGTGCAATTTGTTAATCAAATCCATGGTAGCACCCAAACCACTGCTACCAAAAAGTGTTAATGATTTGCAGTCAATTGAACCCCAAATGCCAATATAACAATCTCGAGTCCATATCTGTAAACTAGAATTAGCTGGTAACTCAAGCAAAATCCTGACTTGAGTAATATGACCAATACCAACTAACTCTACATACCTGTCATGATGAGATAATGTAGTGACAATACTGTCTTCACTCACCTTCAGTTGGAGGGATAAATCATGTGAAGTACTACTAGCCTCAACCTCATGTGATGAAGCATCTAACTGTGCCTGGTACTCTCTCTCAGAAAATTCATGAATGCTCAATGTCTGCTCATCTACACCAGGTGTCTCACCATCATGCAGAACAACATCCTCATAATCCTCATCTAAACCCACTACACTGTAGTCACTGCCTATGGTAACTATACCATCCTGAATACCTGTGGCATCACCCTTTGACGACCTGTAAACAATTGTCTCAATTTGAGTATCAAGTTGACCATTACTATCAATCTGTGTAATATCCTTTCCCACCACCTCCTATGGCAGAGTAGAATCTGAGACCTCTACCTGGCTATCAGCTAGTTTCTCAAACTCCTCATGCAAGTTCTTGGGAATTGTGTCATCTGTCTTGTGAGAAAATCTACAAAATAGAAATCCAGTCAACTTATCCACCTTAGCTGGGTTAGATAACATGTCATTCATTATACGGTGGTGCTCAACCAACTGTTTAGACATGTCATGGCATATTTTCATAAGTTTATCTCGAATGTCTAAATAACCATCCTTTCTACTGTTTTGACTCTGGCTATCAATTGTCCAAGATCATTTCCTCTGAGACTCTGTACTATACCTGTCCATTCTAGATAAAGTAGAGTGTAACCCCAATAGGATATAACTTCTTCAAACACCAAGAACTAACATGAAAATGATTAGAAGTAGCATGCAACCATAGATTTGGACATGCAACTGATTAGAAGCAACATGCAACCACCAAATTATGACATGCAAGATCTGGGTAGTTGTCAAAACTGACATGCAAACTTCTACAACCACCAAATTCACCAAGAACTAACATGCAAATGATTAGAAGTAGCATGAAACCATAGATTTTGACATGAAACTAATTAGAAGCAACATGCAACCACCAAATTATGACATGCAAGATCTGGGTAGTTGTCAAAACTGACATGCAAGATCTGGGTACTTGTCAAAACTGAAATGCAAATTTCTACAACCACCAAATTCACCAAGAACTAACATGAAAATTATTAGAAGTAGCATGCAACCATAAATTTTGACATTTAGCTGATTAGAAGCAACATGCAACCATAAATTATGACATGCAAGATTTGGGTAGTTCTCAAAACTGAAATGTAAGATCTGGGTAGTTGTCAAAACTGACCTGCAAGCTTCTACAAACCCTCAGGCTGGCAAGATCATGGCTCTGATACCACTGAAATGTCCCTTTTCTGATTTTGTATGATATTTCCAACCTCTAATCAGATTTTCAAGATCAAACAACTAATATCACAAAGATCCACCAAATTTCTCCAGAAACCCCAAATCGAGTATGCTGAAAGTAGTGTCAAAAGCTTCACAACTTCACAAATTATTAATAAATCTGAAAATGGACATTTTTACAGAAATTTCAGCAGCATAACATCCTAAAAAATGACATTTCCAAATCCGTATAGCCTGTACAAAATAGTTCACAAATGTAGGACAAAACTATGCTCATCGGGCTCCCGAAATTAACACAAAAATGCCCGGAAACACCACAAAAACACTAATAATCTATCTCAGAAGTTTAATCACATCCCAATACATATATTCAGCTCTATTTTAATGCCTTAAAGTCTGAAATATAGCAGCAACCCAAACTGATATGAAATACTCAATTGGAAACACCAAACTCATACCAAAAACACACCCGAAAACCCACAAATCTGCACTGTTCAGCACAAAGGCAAACTCTGTATGAGCATGCACATGGAATGGCTTCAAACTCCCATCCTTAGCCTTCCTAGAAACCTACAAACTCCCATTCTTGGGTCTCCCTGGAAACCTGCAAACTCCCGTTCTTGGGTCTCCTTCTCCACAGGTTTGGCAGCCTCTGAAGAATAACAAAGAATGAGCGAAAATCAAGTTCTGGAATCTGCCCAAAATGCCTCCAAACCCCCTTAAAAGAGGGCATAAATGTAACTCACGTCCAAGAGAGGTTAATGAAACATATTTTAATAATAATTTTCATTTATTAGTCCAACGGTTTCCAAAGATTAACTCCCTTTTTTCGAAACTTCACTTTCTTGGGCCTGGCCTGCCTTAGCAAAGATTATTATTTTTTAATTATTTGAAAAGGGGACATGACAACAACGGTTCTTGCAAACTAGATATAATTTTATTTATTAACTACATCATTCATTATGATATTCATTATTTCTTTTAATTCACTTCCTCATTCCTGCTTATCTTTCATAATGCCTAGAAATTTTATCACATGAGGGAAAAGATCAAAATTCCTACAGAGACATCTAGAAAAACATATGTTAGAGAAAAGGTTAATTTAATTTCATTTATTAAATTACCTTTTCTCCCTTCTTAAGATTTCTCTTTATGCATTTTTTAGTTTTCTCTATTTAATAATTATTTTATAATTATTAAATAGCTTTCCCCTTTAGGTTACCCTTTGTAACTTCTAATCTCCTTTTATAAGGATTGATCTCTTTGTATTTCATTGTAGTGCCTGCCCCTAGATCGCATTTCTGTTATCACTGTCAAATTCCTTAGGCTGATATTATGCATTGATTAGCTTTAGAGATATTGGATTTACAATACTAGGATATTATTTCATGACTTTGATTACAAATGTATCAGTTATAATTGTTTAGTTGATTTCATTTCACATGACGTTAATGATGTTTTGATGATTCCTAGTTAGTAAATGTGGCTTCTTTCATAAAAATGTTAACATGATGTCTTTAATGATGATTATGTTGTATTGATAGAGATGCATTATTATATGTACGCATTTGATATTAGACTTGGGATTTTTATGATACTTACCCCATACTTGCATGTGTATGGTGTGCGTGTCTATTTTATCTTTCTGTCTGACATGTTTGATGTGGTTAAGGGAGGGAGTCGTAGTCACCTGCTAGTCGAGATCTACATGATGAACCACTCCTTGTCATTGTCTGTTTAGTTTATATATTATATACATGTACATGCTCGTCTTTTATGCAGGATGCAGGTACCGGCATCGACTTCCCTGAATTGCCAGGATGAGCGTGCCCTATTACAAATACTCAAATGGTGAGAATGGGAAGATAATGATCAGGTCCAATCCTAGCCATAAGCCTATAATACTTGTCCTACAAGGAGGACTCGTAACAAACTATCTACCTTTTTAAAACCCATGTGTATTTTGTGCGTATGTTGTTTTGTGAGTCTTTGATGAATTTTCTGTTAATTAAGTCTAATTAAAAGATTAAATTAATGATTTAATTTAATGGAAAATTATTATGATATTATGAATATTTAATTATATTTAATTAATTGAGAAATTAATTAAATATAAAGAATTAAATTAAAGATAAAGGTTTTAAGAATAAATTTAGAACGTGATAATATTTATTTAATTTAATAATAATATATTTAGAGTTCATTTTTAAATAAATGCTAAATATTATTGTTATTTAAGTTAATAAATATTTATCAAATTAAACATTCAAAAATTAATTTAAAAGTGAAAAGATATTAAATTATAAATAAATAAATTTAAGTTCGCATGAATGAGTTTTAAATATAAGAAATTAATTTAAAAGATAATTTATGTGAACTTGATTAAGATATTTTATTATAGTGCGCATGAGATTAAAGTTATAAATTTATTAAAGTAAAGTAAAGTGGAAAGTTAAATAAAGTACTTTAACAATTCACTTAAAGTCCATGAAGGAATAATAAAAGAATATTTTAATTTAAAAAGGAAATTAATTGTGCATGAATGAATTAATTAAATAAAATTATTCTAATTTAGAAGTGGTGGTGACAGAAACCCTAAAGGGTAATTAGATTCTATATTAGAGGGTTTTTGGGTCATTATGGTGGACACAGGTTTTGGAGAGCAATTGGAAGGGTTTGGAAAAGAAGGGAATTTGTCATGGCTTGAAGATTTTGCGTAGGAATTTTCATCTAGCTATTAGAGTTTAGCATCGGTACAGGTAGGGTCTTATGTTTTGACCACTGATTGAGTTATGCAACTTTCGTTTTTGTCTTCTTCGTGCTTGTGGATAGTAGAATCATAAATTCTCTGTGACAAACCTTTGAACATTCAATGTTGTAAATTTACTGGGTGTGTGTCTATATCTTTTGTGTACGTAGGGATTAGAAAAGCAATAAGAAAACTCTAGTTTTGTAGATTGAAGAAATTAGAATTTGATTTGAATAGTGTTTGAAATACTTCGAGTGCAATAAAGATTTGCAATTGACGCCGTCGCAGGTAAATTCTAACTTCCTTTCGTCTTTTCAACTTTGCACCCGCACACATTTCGTTTGCTTGGGCGATAATATACAGCCTATGTTTCTTTTACCAATTTTTACCACAGCTAGAGATTTAATACACTACGATGCTCATACACATTAAGCAACCTCTTAACAGCAAACTAGAATACATATCTCATCAGGGGTGCACTTTATTCTTTTTACGATTTACTTTTCTGTTTAACCAAGTTGGATATCAATGAGCAACGGTTCCGGTTTGTTACTCTTTGCATCTTCTGTTTAAAATCTTCCAAACCCGTTTATGCTTGTATCTCTTCTTGCTCCGCGCATTACACCATGCCTATATTTGAATTTCGATTTTCCTCGCGACTTTCCCACATTCAGTGAAGACTTAGGATTAATTTGAACTAGCGCTTTTAGTCATCGCTTTCTCTTCTGCACATATTAGAATAAGACAGCCTTTCTCATTAATAGTGCACGCCTGTATCTGAGATGAGCAGGGAGCTTTAAAGGCCAACGGTCTTATAAGAGAGCCGCACAACTTCTTATAATAAAGCCGCCAGTTTTAATAAGTTGGCGTTAAAGTTTAAAAAGTTTGTTTTAATAAAATTAATAATTTTGTTAGTGGTTTCTTTTAATATTAATTTTAATTATTATTATAATTAATAATATTTATTAAGAAGCTTTAATATTATTGTTAATTATTAATAATAATACTATTAATAAGATTTTTAATATTACTTGTTATTTCTTGATAATATTTATTAACAAGTTGTATTGTTATTTATTATTAATGTAATTAAATATAATTAGTTTTTAATTAGTTTTATATCATTTATTAATTAATTAAATTAAATTAAATTTGATTTAATTAAGATTAGTTATTAAATAAAGTAATGTGACGAATTATTAATTAATTTAAATAAACGGAATTTAATTGAGATCGAATTAAAGGGGAGTAATTAATGGAAATGAATTCATTCTATAATGATAATGATTTAAATAAAATTGGAATTAATTCACTAAGAGATCATTTATTATAATGATTTAAGTAATTCAAACACTTATCCTTAGTCGATTTTAGAAAGATTGATTTCAAGTATTATGTGGGTAAAACCTTAATTTTCATTCAAACAAATATACAGGTGTATTATAAGGGTAATATTGAGAATCTTATTGAAAACGTATATTGAACACAAAACTGAAACTTTACTTTTCACCCAATTGTGTATTTTCAAATCAAACCCAAACTATGTAACTATACTATTTACTTGTACTATCTATGCTTTTGGATTTTGGGGTTGATTAGATGTTGACCAGTCTAGGATGTACACTAGAGGCTTTGTGAGATTTCTATTATACCATTTATGTGGCGGAATGTCATGATGTGTTTTGTGGTTCAAATTGAAATTATATTTATGAGATTTACTTGTGGAGCATTTATGTGTACTCGAATGGGAGAACCATCTTATTATCAGGTTGCCTGTTAAAGAACCGAGTTTTTTCTTTATGAGTGTTGTGGTATGGGACACAACTGTGGATTTATGTGCTTAGGAGAGGTTGTCTAGGTATGTGACTTGGGAGTGGCTTGCATAGGGGTCCGGGACCCAAAGTGGTCAGTACCAGGGTAACCTAATGCAAGTTATGTAATAAGTGATAATCTAGTAAGTAAAATTTATGGGGGGAAAACACACTAAAAAGATAAGTTAGAGATATTTGATCTACCCATGCCTTTAGTGCTTGTATAGACTAAGGATGGGAATGAGATGAGTGCCTCGTCTTCTTGAGAGGGCTTTCTAGTTTCCATATGTGTGATGTTGAGGGTCCGGGGTTCAGAGAAACCAGTCCAGGGTAACTCAATGCTTGAGGGTCCGGGGTCTCTTAAGAGATCAGTCCAGGGTAACTCAAGCAGCCATGTGATGACACTCCTTAGTATGTAGTCTGAGTCTCCTCTGTAGATTTGTGTACCTCTGGTGGTGTACTTATTGTTGGTGGTGTATCTATTGTCCGATGTGTTTATTATGGTTATTTATTTTCATTGATGATGATTGGTGATTCATGATGTTGTACTTTTGACATGTGGCTTTTGACTCGAGGTGATTATCTTTCGTTGACTTTATCTTATGATATTGTTATTTGGTTTATACTTGGTTCATGTATGATGTATGATTATGTGGTGTCGGTATTGGTTTGAGTGTTCTTACTTTTGGATTATTTTATCTTCTTGAGTAGTATGTGTTACCTTTGAGGTAGTTTTGGCTATTAGGGGTACCTTGCCTAGGAATTTTTTATGCTTGATTAGCCGTATGTGGATCGTTCATTATCTTCCCTGCACGGTGGGAGTGGAAGCCTGACTAGGTAACCATGCGGTCGGGAGGTAGTGTCTTCTTACCATTTGGGTCCCCCTTCACATTGCTAGCTGTTGGATGTTCATTGCAGAAGATGTACCTTTATCATTCTTATTTCTTATCTCAGAGACTTCTTTTCAGATGATGTATATATGTTATCATGTATTCTGTTGTACAATATCTATTTTCACATACCCTGTGACATGTGCAATGGATGTTATTTATTGGATGTACTTTCGTTGTATTGTTTATACTTATGCATTTGCTTATGTGATTATGTATCTGTTATTCCTTTATGATCTTGAGACATTGTACTTGGAACTTAAACTAATTAATTTAAAATTATTAAATGTGATTCAACGTAAAGGAATCCTTGAGGAATTGAAATTGTATCTATACTTGCATATGTGTATTTGATGTGTATGTTCATATTGCTTCCGCATTAATGTTATCTTGATGTTGTTTAAACTTTAGAAGAAGAAAAAAATAGTTCAGTAAATATTGTAACATGTTAGGTTTAATTCTCTTGGGTTCCCGAGCGGGGCGTTACATTCATAATCTCTTCTAATTTTGAATATACAATTTTCATGTTTTCAGATCAAACCTTTGCTTCTTCTTCTCTTTTTCTCCTCTATGACAGGTTTTTTGCATGCAGGTATTCGAGGGCTTGATGATTTGATTTGCATATCTGCTCAAATCCTTCATGGTATCAAAGCCAGATCTACTGTAGCTTGTTCAATATTTGGAGAAAAAGGAGAACGATGGTTTGACAAAATTGATCTGGAGTTTTTTTAGTATTTTTTGAGAAAATAGGGGGTCACTAATTTTTAGAGTAGTTTGAGGCCAAACAGACTTCACAAATGGATCCAGAAGGCATCAAAACCCCCATTTTCATATTATTTTTTTTCGTTTTAAACAACGTTGACCTGGGAGGCAAAAAAAATTTCCTGATAGGGTCATACAGCCTCTGCATGCAATTCAATGCAAAAAAAAATTAAAATCACATGTTTGAGTATTTTGGCCTTCACAAATTGCAAAATCTGCTGGCAATTACCGCCAGTGATCCCGCAAACCATTGCGGCTCAATGGTCGTTGCGGCTCCATCGCCACCTCCCATGAGTGGCTACCACTAGCAATGCACCCACCTGCCACTACCACCAATGGCTTCGCCACCCCTTCTCTACTCCGCCTCCGCCCAATGGTGGCACTTTTTTTGAAGGTTTTTTTATTAATTTTAAATTCATTGTCAAGGGCCCTATTGGTTTTTTCTTCGTAACTTGAGCGTATGGGTGTATTTCTTTAATCCAAAAAATGTGCCAAAAATTTGGTTCCGAGACGAAGACATTGGTGTAGGTGTTTTTGGGTTTTGATGCAGTTTGATTGCCTATTTTGGTAGTCAAAGCTAGATGTTTTGTTTTGTACTTCGGGAGGCATATCTTAAGCATCCAATCTCTGATTTGGGAATTCTTTATATCTTTGGAAAGCTCTTTTTGAGATCCTTCTAGTGAGGCTAGTTATTTTTCCAGATTTTTCTCCAAGCACATTCTATTCAGTCTTCTACTTTTTTTGCATTCTAGTGGATATCCTATTGTTTCATGTCTGGGGATCAATTTTGTTGCTTCAGATGATTCATCGTGACTTTTACTATCTTTTGTATTAGTTATATGCCTTTTCTAATCTTTGTAGACATCCTTTGTATGCATTCTTGCAATCACATTGAGATAAAGTGCCATACTGCATCTGTATTTTTCATTTCAATTGTTTGCCTTGTTTTGCCTTCTAATTTGAGTAGTGTCATTTGAGGACCGCTCATACAAATTATTGTATTCCTAGGATTCATTATATCTTGTGCCTTATTGTACATGCACTACTTTGATAAAGTGCCATGGGGGGGTTGATGTTTGCCTTTGTTTGCCATCTTCCTTTGTCTAGTGCGTGTCCCTTATGTGACATTAGCCTTATGGCATGTCTAAGATTGATCACCTTAGTACACATTTATGTACTTTTAGAAGCATCTTGATCATGGTTCCTTGACTTGCAGTTCTTTTTGGCCCACTTTTTTAGTTGCCTATCCCCTCACCCTGTCTACATTAGGGGGTTGCTACTATTATTTCTCATGCTTCCTTGGTTTGATTGATCAACTCTTCAGGCTTTTGTGTTTTATGCCATCTATATTTTTGAGTTTAGTTGTTTGACTCCTGATTCGATGTAGATTATATTCTTCTCTACCTGGTTAGGTTCTATTTTAGTGGAGGTTCTTTAGATCAATAGTTATCTTTTGATAGAGCTTTGCATCTTCTACATGCTTCAATGATGTTCTTCATGATCACTCTTTATTCCTATTTTCTAGGACATTCCTCTAGTTGGAGGCTTCTTCATTCCTCTACTAGATTTTTCAGCTATCTCTTTTTGGAGTAGAGTTTTTCCCACTAGGTTTTCTCTATTTCTCTATTTCATAGAGATTTTGTTGTGATTGGGTACCTCATTAGCCCTTGTTGTCAGGACCCAAGTTTGCTTTCAGCATTGTAGTTTCCTTGCTCTTTTTGCATTGTTTGTAACTACATTATTGCTCATCTTAAGGGGGAGGGTTAGAGAAAAAGGTTAATTCAATTTCATTTATTAAATTGCCTTTTCTCCCTTCTTAAGATTTTGCTTTATGCATTTTTTAGCTTTCTCTATTTAATAATTATTTTATAATTATTAAATAGCTTTCACCTTTAGGTTACCCTTTGTAACTTATTAGGTTACCCTTTTTGGGTTCTAATCTCCTTTTATAAGGATTGATCTCTTTGTGTTTCATAATCTCTTCTAATTCTAAATATACAATTTTTGTGTTTTTAGATCAAACCTTTGCTTCTTCTTGTCTTTTTCTTCTCTGTGATAGGTTTTCTGCATGCAAGTATTCAAGGGCTTGTGGATTTGATTTGCATATCTACTCAAATCCTTCAACATATTCTCAACTTCCTTTGTAACATATCTCTTTTTTATCAAATTCAATAGGTCATTTTCTTGGTCATATGTTTTATCAATCTAATCATTAGTTTTATCGATGATAGTAAAAGATATTACAATAATGTCATCCTCCCTATTGATCCATTTATTCAAAATTTCTCTCAAGGTAGTCTCATTACTTTCTAACTCTTTCCAAATATTTACGAACCTTGACATTTATAAATAGAAAATAAACTAATTTATTCTTTCCACCAAAAACAAAATTGTGTCTTTTATCCTATCTTCACATTGTATACTCAACTATATATGCAATGCCATGAGTTTTGTCTTTTCTTCATTGAGTTCCTCTATAGTGTAGAAATCCTGATGCTAAGGTGTATTTGGGATCTCCATAATAGGTCTAGTGGAAGGTAGGGGAGCAGGGGAGGATGTAATTAAAAGTTGGTTGGGTTCTTCCCCCACCTTTCTCTTACCTTATTGCTTTAGTAAGTTTGAAATGATTTTCTCCATTTCACTTATTTTCCTTCCCCTCTCATCATAGGCTTCTAATACTTTCTCAAATTTAGCATTGAACTCAAGAAATTTATGCTTATCTTTCATAGCTACTTGTATGCCAAAATCAACTACTTCTTTATTCATGCGGGCAACCTTTTCACTATCTGCATCCCCCACTTTGTATACAACTAGGCTTCCTGTGTACTCTGCATCTGAAGCTTCTTGGAGTCTTGACTTATCCCTCTTCTAGATAGACCATTTCACTAGGGCCTTGTGGTCATTACTATATTTGATCCCTTTATGGGCTTCTTTAACTTCTTCTTTTGTATTGAACTTGGTTTTATTTTCCTTCCTTATGGCATCAAAAACCATGGCATTAGAAATGTCCTACTCTAGAATTATCCTTCAGGGGTTATCTGACTGAAATTTTGCATTAATTTAGCTTTTACCTCTTTCTCTATCACAGATTCCTTTTTATTAGGTTGCTCTGCCTTTGTCTTCTTGCACCTTGCCTCAAATTTTGATATAATACACCTCCACAAAAATTAGATAAAGGCCCTATATTTTACAAAATCATCATCATACAAAAATCTTGTGGCAACTTTTTCTATAATAGGATCCATCTCTTTCCCTTTAAATTGTTCAACAGTGAGGGCTAAGAGTGGCATTGGAGGTTCTTCAGGAATTCCCTCCTCTACTTCTGATGTTGTTATTAAAACATCATCTTGACCCCCTATCTATTTCAAT
The DNA here is from genome assembly GCA_028749045.1 of Cupressus sempervirens. Lineage (NCBI taxonomy): Eukaryota > Viridiplantae > Streptophyta > Pinopsida > Cupressales > Cupressaceae > Cupressus > Cupressus sempervirens. The sequence goes on from CM053792.1 coordinate 603,979,992, forward strand.
TGCTCCCTCAAGGAGTCTTCATTGTCAAAATGGATAGGGGTTTGGGATGGAGAATACTCTTCTACTTTGGATAAGGATCCTTCCTCCAATTTATGTTTTTTTGCAGTTGGCACTAAGGGTGGGCTCTCTGAATGGTGTCTCTTATAAATTGGCACAGGATGTGCCCCCACATTCCTGGAAACTACATACCTAACCTTTATCTAGAGGGAATACTATCAAGGATGGATAACAATCCTATTTTCTATTCTCCTCTCAACCTCCTTGGCTTGATCTAGGTATGCTTTTGTTAATTTCTTCCTTCTTTTCATTTAAATTTTGCATGATCCTAGCAAAATGTTCCATTAGTTTATTCACCTTATCCCCCCACAACTTTATATCAACTAGAGAGTCATAATTTCTATCTATCATATTAACAAACTCAAAACCCTGCTATAAACCCGCCATTTCTCTTTCTTTACTTCCTATTCTTGTAGAGAAAAATTATTTCTAATCACATATGTAGGAAAATAAATACTTGCTTATAGGCTTTGATTCTTTCTTTGAACATTTCATAAAAACCTTCTAAATCAATGAAATGAGAATGAGATTGGGTCATTTGATACTTATCAATAAACTTATCAAAATGTCTCCATCCTCCTTTGATTAGCACAAAATTGTGGATGACTATAAAACTTGGGAAGAGTGTTTCTCTTGATCTCCCCACCAATTCCCTCTCTTCAAGTCCTCCAACCTTTCATAAGAACTCAACAATTCGTACTTTCAAAGGTACTTGGTATGGTAGGACATGATATGTCCCTTGGAAACCATATACTCTAAATACAATTGAAATTAAGTAAGGGGTAATGCATCCCTAGTTATGGCTAACCTTCATACCCTTAGCATGATCCCTAAGCCTGATCAACTCGAGTAAGGGTTGTGGAATTTGAGGGTTGCTCCACTCAACAAAATCCTCATCTTTGATGCAAAATACCTATCAAACCTGACAAAACTAGCATCTATGACTTCTCAGGTCATATCTCCACTCAGAGCTAAACTAGTAGCTTTTCTCCATCCTTCTCTTGCTCTAGTTTCATGTCTTTAGAAAAGATAGAAACATCGTGGTATAGGCATATATAAATCAAAAAAGAATACCAAGAAAAGGGTTTATATATCTTTCCCTTGTTGATGCCAATTAGTTCGTTGTGTATCTCGTTAGCTAAATGAGATACAAAATAAAAAATTAAACTCATTCCATACTATAGGGTTTGAGCCATCATAAAAATTATAGATCCTGGGATGTGAGCTTGGGATGTGATCCTACTCATCCACACCAAAAAAATTTCAAAGGGAAATATAGAGGGCATGTGTCCTAGGGTTGAAATACTTCTTTAACATGGGCTCTCGAGTGGAAGGAGTTACAAGTATTAGATGCCCTACTTTTACAAAATGTTCTTGTAGTGGTCCTCCTCGAAGGTAGATTCTCTAAGCAATGTACCTCAAGTGAAAATCATCTAAATCAATCTTTTCATGCAAAGAAAGGTTAAGGTTTAGCAACAAAATCTCTTTGATCACCTCAACAGTTACCCTAAACAAGTTATCTCTAGTATGGTTCTTCACCACCCATAATATAGGGTCATACATTTTTTCTAGTAATGTCAACAAATCATTATCCATGAGGACACCATGCACTACTAACTTCTCAATGTCGAACTCCTAGACATTTCTTAGTGTTGTATCATGATTTCTTTGTGAAAACCACTTCCTAAACAACTCCAAAATACCCATTGATGTCTTTGCATCTCTCAACCAATTTCCCTTGTCATAGAAATGCTCATCAATTCTTAGTCTAGGGTTTTTGGGCCCAATTTATTTTCTTTCATTTTTTCATTAGTAGAAAGGGGAAATTGTTCAAGGAAATCATCATGTATATTTCTATGTTGGTAATCCATCTTTCCAAAAAAATCTCTTCAGGAGGCATCTTATTAATTCATAAAATACTTGAAACTGAAAACTTTTCATAGCAATGTCAAGGTACTTACAAATCTTCTAATCTTAGCAAGACAATTTGTTCATAGCAATTCATAGTATAGGGTTTGAAAATCCAAGCTCTGTTTACTCTGTTTCAATTCTATTTTGCTTTGTAATAGGTTATGGAATGAATTATAGACTTTATGCAAAATTAATTCACATGAGATTGTCTTGATACACCATGAATGCTTCAACAATCGAATTGTGCATGATATGCTAAGAATTTGAAAACTAGTCATTGATCTGGGAAAAATTTGATGGCTATGATTCAAACTCGATATTACATAATTTTTTACTTAGTGGGACATGTGTTAAATTCTGACATTGTCACTTTAGTTAAAACCTAAACACTTTTATTTTGTGAGATCATGACAACCCTTGATCACCTTGCATTTGACAATCAAGATGTTGAAAACAACTGATCAATTGTATATTGTCTTTGATGTTACACAAAATGTCATATCTTTATTAGTCAGTGTCTACTGAGCTCACTCAGGTGGTGAAGATAGTTTTTAATTTCTATTGAGCATTCCAGTGTTTACCAAGTTCAGAAGATAGTGTCTACTGAGTTCACTTAGGCACCAAAGAGAAGTTCGTAGAAGTTCAGTGTTAACCGAGCTCACTCAGTTAACAAAGGAGAGTTGGCTAGAACCATTGTTAACTAAACTCACTCATTTACCAAAGGGAGTTTATCAAGTTGCAATGTTAACTAATTTCAGTTGGTTAACATAGGAAAATCATTTAGTGTTAGTGTCTACCGAGTTGGGTCGGCTAACAAAGGATTTTCTTGTTTTGACATATTGAGTTAAATGGATTTGTTTGTTGGTTCTAGTTGACTGAAGAGATGAAGAATTGTTGTTGTAAGTTGTATTCAAGCCAACTTAACAATGTATATGATATATGTATAAGGTCAAGTTGAGGATTAAAGATAAGTAAGAATGTGTGGAAGATAAGAATATGCTTAGAGGAAGTGAATTGGAAAGATAAGTAGAATATCCTAGTTGGACGGCAAAGATTAATCTAATCAAGAAGGATCAAGTATTCGAGCCAAAATTGAGATCTAAAATTATTAACATAGTAGCATCGGCAATCAAGTCATATCATTGTTACTTTCTAACCATTATAGTAGTGAATCAAATCTCTTAACAGAGTTAGCCTAACAACTATTTGTAAATCCTCTAACAAGGTGGCATTTCTAGATTGAAGTGTCTAAAGACCTCTAACAAGGACACTCCTAACAGGGTGATTAAATCTTCTAAAAGGGTCACACCTAAAAGTGTGTTTTGTAACCTTTAATAGGGTTGGCTCCTAACAGGGCTCACTTCAGAAGAGTGAAAAACAATAACTAGTAGCAAGTGGTCATTTTTCACAAATTGAGTTTCCACGTTAATAAATCTTGGTGTCACTTGTGTTCATTCTATTTCTTTTATGTGTATGCAACTAAGTTTATTAAGGTTAATCACATGTAACATCTTAATATTTTCATGTTCAATATTTTTCAAGTAATAGTTGTTATTACAATGCTTGCTGAGTTACATCATATCGATAGTGTTAATCGAGTACCTGTGTATTAACCAAGTGATGGAAGTTTCTATAGAGTTTATGTTTTGTATTGACATATAAGGGATCTGGGATTTATTTTTGTGGTAACTAATTCACCCCTCCCCTCTTAGTTACTCCTCTTATATTTCCTAAAATTGGTATCAGAGCTTTTGGTGCTTGCAGAGAAGGTTTCAAGGACCTAAGCTAAAGATCAGGATGTCTTACAGGAAAGAGATTCCCAAGTTGAACAAAGATAACTTCAAGGCATGGTAGGAACTTATGAAGCTATATCTAACAACCATCAGTGATTCAAGTCTAAAATATTTGAATACCCAATATAAAGATCCTATTGGAACTATGACTATGGAGGAGATTGTTGAAAAGAAGAATCATAACATTATGATGATTGACATTGCATCTACTCTTAACTATGCTAAATTTGATGAATTCACAGAATGTGCTACTATTCATGAGATGTGGAAAAAGATAAAATATATCTATGGAGGTGATGATAATGTGAGAAGATCCAAGGTAGAAATCTTAAGAGGTTAGTTCAATTAGATGAAGATGAGTTAAGATGAAAATATTGCAAAATATGTTGAGAGAATCAAAGCTAGTGTAAATGCAATCAAAGCCTCTGGAGGGAAAATTGATGATGTGACAATTGTAAGAAAGGTACTCGAAACTCTTCTTCCTATCTATGCAATTAGAGTGTCAATTATTCAAGAGATGAGATGTGATCCCAATAATAAGATAAATTTGGATGCTCTAGTGGGAAGATTGACAGCATTTGAGCTAGATAATTATGATAATAATGTTCCTAGTTCTAGCAATATTGAGTTTTTATTTCAAGCCAAGTTGTCACTCAAGAAGAAAACTACAAAGTCTAAAGGAAAACAATCTAAAACTGAAGAGGAAGATACTTATGATAGTAATCTTGAAGCTATTGAAGCCCTACTTGCAAGAAGAGGTCCCAAAGGCAAAGGAAAGTACAAAGGTAAAATTTCTCTAATCTATTTTTCTTGTGAAGAAGTTGGCCACATTGCTACTAGGTGTCCAAATAAAGAAGACAAAGATGAAAAGAAGAACAAAAAGTACAAAGGCAAGAAGGATTTCAAAAACTACAAGGACTACAAGGATAAAGGTAAGAAGTCTTATTTCATGGCTAAAGATTCTGATAGTAGTGATGATGATGAAATGGTTTATATTGTTGTAAAAGATGAATTTGATGATGAAGAAGATAAGATGCCACTTATTTCTCATATTATCAAAAATGATACATGGATTATTGGTAGTGGTTATTCTCGTCATATGATTGGTGATAAAAAAAAGTTTGAACATATGGAACACTATGATGGTGGAAGTGTAAGATTTGGAAATAATGAACCATGTTGCATAAAAGGAAAAGGTTTCATTTCTCTAACCAATGAACTCAGATTTGACAATGCTTATTGGGTTGAAGGATTGAAGCATAATCTATTGAGTGTGGCATAGTTGAATAGCATTGGATTCAAGGTAGAATTCATGAATGGGAAGGCCAAGCTGCTAGATAGAAAAGGAAATCTTGTTGGATCTGGTAATCAAACAAAAGGTAACTTATTCTACCTAGATCTAAGTGAGAGTTCATGTTTCATGGCTTAAGTAGAAGAAAGATGGTTATGGCATAAAAGATTGTGTTGTGTGAAATTTGATAACCTGATCAAGATAAGGAAAAACAAAAGAGTGAGAGGTATTCCTAGTTGAGGAAACCTAATATAGGCATGTACAAGAATTGTCAAATTGGTAAGACGGGCAAGATAAGTTTCACGAGAAAGAACCATTATTCTAAAGAAGTCTTAGAGTTGGTTCATACGGACCTTTGTGGACCTATTGGCATAGAGATCTATAGTGGAGATAAGTATTTAATTTTATTTATTGATGATTATTCTAGGATGATGACAGTAATATATCTGAAAGATAAGTCTGAAGCTTTTCAAAAATTCAAGTGGTATCTGGCTAGAGTTGAGAAAGAAATAGGAAAGAAACTAAAGTGTTTAAGGTTAGATAGAGGAGGTGAATTAATGAATTAAGCACTAAGAAAAGAATCAAAAGATAAGTATCAGCCCCTAGTACACCTCAACAGAATGGTCTAGCAAAAAGAAGGAACAAATCAATCATGGATTGTGCAAGAACCTTGATGATAGAAAATAATGTTGCAATTTAATATTGGAAGGAAGAAATCAGTACAACAATTCATACCTTAAACAAAGTATAGCTGAAGAAAGACTTAAATCAAACTCCTTATGAACTATGGTATGGCTATAAGCCTAATATAAGTTACTTGAAAGTATTTGGTAGAAAATTTTATATCTTAAAGGAGACTACAAAAGGTAAATTTGATGTCAAAAGTGGTGAAGGAATATTCCTAGGATACTCTAGCAAAAGTAAATCATACAAATGTTTGAGTCTAACTACTCATAAGATCATATAAAGTACACATGTGAAGATTTATGAGTCTGCAAAAAAGAGTGAAGAAGAGATCAGCAAAGAACCTGAAGACTAGAGAAAGTTTATTTACTTTGAACCTAATATATTTCCTAATCTAATTGGAAGTTAGCAGACTTCACCTCTTGAGTCCCCAAAATCTTTAGAAGCACCTAAGTTGTAACCAGTGCAACCCAAGTCATAATATAAAGGACTCGATTCATAGTCAGAAGCTATTGAGTTGCAACCAATGCAACCAAACTCTGAGTCTAAAGGACCCAAGTCGCAGACAATGGGACCTAAGCATGATGCAGAAGATCATGGTGAGGCAAGTGGAAAAAGCTCTAAATCCAAAGTACCTATACTTGCAAGATATGTTAGAAGGCACCATGGACATGAGCAAATCATTGGAGACAAATTAGATGGTATAATGACAAGGAACAAATTGAAAGGTACATGTTTACTTACTGAATTTGAACCTAGAATTGGTGAAGATGCTTTGGATAATGAAAGTTGGATTGAAGAAATGAATGAAGAGATAGAACAGATAGAAAGGAATAAGACCTAGACTCTTGTTCCTAGACCCAAGGATAAGAATGTAATTGGCACTAAGTGAGTGTTTAGAAATAAGTTGAATGAAGATGGAGAAGTTCCAAGAAACAAAGAAAGGTTATTATGGAAAGGTTATTCTCAAGAAGAAGGTATTGATTATGGTAAAAAAATTTCTCATGTTGCAAGATTAGAAAGTGTTAGGACCTTACTTGCTTATGTTGCACATAAAGGATTTAAAGTGTATCAGATGGATGTGAAATATGCATTCTTAAATAGAATTCTAGAAGAAGTCTACATAGAGCAACCTAAAGGTTTTGTAGATCTTAGCAAAAATGATATGGTTTGTAAACTACACAAAGCATTATATGGTCTTAAACAAGCTCCCAAAGCTTGGTATGAAAGACTTCATAATTATTTGATGAAAATTGGTTTTCAAAGGATAGATGATAACAACATCTTATACATTAGAGAAGGGCCAGACAAGAAGATTGTGTTGGCAAAAATCTTTGTGGATGATACATTGCTTACTAAAAATGATGATTTGTCCAAATCTTTTTCAGAGAAAATGAATAAGGAATTTGAGATGTCAATTCAATAAAAGAAAGATGATATCTACATTACTCAATCTAAGTATATCAAGGAGATACTGAAGAAGTTTGGAATGGAGGACTAAGACTAGTTGGAACACCTATGTCTACTAGACATAAGCTTTCCAAAAATGATGATTCCAAGGAGGTAGATCAGACCACATTTAGATCTATGATTGGAAAACTTCAGTATGTAGTACATACTAGGCATGATATTGCTCTTGTAGTTGGTATGGTGGCAAGATTTTTAGCTAATCCTAAAGAATATTATATGATGACAATAAAGAGAATCATGAGATATCTAAAGGACATTGAAGATTATAGGTTATGGTACAAGAAAGGAGGCAACTTAGATTTGAAAGCCTTCACTATTGCAGAATGGGCAAGAAGTGTTGATTACAGGAAGAGCACCAATGATGAAGCATTATTTCTTGGTAAGATACTAGTGTCTTAGACAAGTAAGAAGAAGAATTGCATCTCTCAATCTACAACAAAGGTAGAATATGTTGAAGCAGCAGTTAATTATTCCAATATTGTCTAGTTCAAACAACTATTGGCAAGTGTGAAGGTAGAAATCAAGGATCCAATGGTTAGCTTCTGTGATAACACCAATGCAATTAATATATCAAAGAATCTTATGATGCTTACTAATTAGGCTAATTATTGCCTCTATTTTATGTTAATTTTAAATACTCTATTTTAATACAGCCAAGACATTTGTGAACTTATGCTTAGATGAACTTATGATTAAGTCTAGATAGAATCGTTAACCCATGGGTAGATAGTATGTCATATTTTGCCAATATCATACATATAATGTAGTATTTCATATAACCATCAGAATGTGTGTTCTAATATTTGGATTTAATTTGATTATGCTTATTTGCAAATATTTTTGCATCATAACTAATTTTTTAGGGAAGAAGTTGGAGGATGGTCGACAACATTCAAGGAGGAGTGTTAAAGTCCAGTTGTAGTGGAAGAACCATAACAATACTAGGAGACATAGCTACTACAAAGAAGGAACTATTATTCCAAGAATGTAGGGATGCAGTGTTTCTATATTCCCTCTATGTTTACTATTGTGTTGAATTGGTTATCTAGATTTTATTGTTTGTAGCACGAACTATTATATTTCCTTCTTCTTCTCTAGTAGATTTGTAGTCAGTTTGTTTTCTTTCCTATTTTAGAATAAATTTTGATCCTCTATTTATAGGGATTGGATTGATAGTTTTTGTGGTTAGAGAAAATTTTATGGAAAAATATTGTTGACTCTCATAGTGAGTTGTTTCACAGTTTTATGTATTGTTCTTATGTATTGAGTTTTGGAATATAATGAAGTAATTCTTGGTTTACATTCTATGTTCGTAGATTAGTAGAAGCCAACCAAGGGGGCCCACTTGGGAGGTGGATTAGACTAGAGTAGTGTAGATTTACTTCCAACATTTCTTGTATTTCAAGTAGGAGTTGTAAGTTTCTTCCTGCAGCATCATACTTTGTGAGTGTTCTTGCAGCATCTGCAAGAGCAGTTATAGTCGATGGTCTAAGTTGAAATATAAGTTAGCATATAATCGTATTTCCAACATTCATTTTAGTAAAGAGTTAAGTGTGTTACTTTCCTATAGTACTACTCTGCATTCTTTTCTTGCATTTTACTTTCATGCAACATAAGCATAATGACTCCTTAAGAAACCTGGTGCACATACCATGCCGACCATTTGACAAAATTGAACCTCATGATGGGGGAAATAATCCTTAGATTGAATGTACTACTCCTAAGGCCTTAAGCATGATTATCATACACCTATTGTGAGGCAGACCATTTTTGGCACCATTGTCGGGGATGGTGTCAAGCTAGGAACATCTTTTTGGGTCATAGTTTTTTTAGTTAAGTTTTTTTTAGAGATTTGCAATCCTAAAAGTTTCTTTACAAGTGTGAAGTATTCAATTGCATGCATCAAAGAGGAAGACAACAAGATGAATATGGAAAATTTCTTCTATGAGAGTCTGTTAATTTGAACGATGAAATTGAAGAAGAGGTTAAGTTTTCTTTTGAGGATGCAAGTGCTGATTTTCCTACAAGATCTTCCTCTCGAGCAGAACCTTTGGACACAAGCAGTCTTCAGCCTTTTGCTAAAATTTTGGCCAACTTTCTTGATAGTTTTGGTCCAAATCTACCTATTGTTAACAATCCCATAGCTAATGCTCCTTTTAAGCAGTAACCACATAATCAAATACCTCCAGTAATGGCACATCCTACTTTTCCATTTCCTCTCCCAAGCCTCACAACCAATGCTAATCTCAAAAACATACTTGTAGCTGCTCTTCCAAAATTTTATGGTCTTGTAACTAAGGATCCTAATACTTTCTTGTTTGAATTTGACATACTATGTCATAGCTTTGACTATAACACTAATGCCCACAAGATCAAGTTGTTTCCACCAACACTAAAAGAATTGGCCTTACAATGGTTCATGGGTTTAAAAGCCAATGCAATAGGTAGCTGGGATGAAATGCAAACTCTATTTCTAGAGATGTACAAAGAGTACTACAAGGGGAATGATACAAGAGGAAATGACATCTTTAGAATATCACAAAAGGAGGATGAAACATTGGAAGACTATGTTTCACATTTCTTGTATACACTGTAGAAGAACCCCCAACATGTACTGACAGAGGACTCACATAAACCAGTCTTCTTGAGAGGGGTAAGTGATAATTATCTAGAAGCACTAGACCTAATGGCTGGTGGTGATGTATACCAATCCTCTTGGGATGACCTCAAGAAAAATTATCTTAACTACTCGAGGTCAACTATGAAGAAAGGCAGAGGATACTAGTCCACAACTACTAAAGGGATCAATCAGGGTATTTCAAAGCTCAAGATATCTAATCTACTCTTAGATTTCAAGCAAGACATCATAAATAATGTCACTACACATCTCGACACAATGACTACAACATGTAAACTGGTAGCCAACCTAGAGAATCAACATTTGCCAACGGAGTACATGAAGATAGATGGGGACAATGATCAAGTGTTCTTTGTTGCTCAATGTTGACCATGGGCTTCAAGACAAGGTATGCCTCAAGATCCTTTACAATTTTCAAATCCTTACAATAGTCAGTGGTAAAATCAACACTGTCATAATCCTTCTCAGTACTCCCAACCTTCCTAGCAAAACCAGCCAAACAACCAGTGGCAAATCTAATAAAAATTAACCAATGGCAGAATCAGCAAAATCAATGACAACCACCATAAGGAAATTGACAGCCTAATAATCAATGGAGGGGACCTCCACAATGGCCTAAAAAAATCCTAGCAACCCACAACTACTGCCTCTAGTCCAACAATCTACAATAATGCCACCTCCTACAACAAATAATACTAATCCTAAGCCAACCCAATTGCCTACTCAGTCTGTCCATATCCAAACAATAAGCAACAATAGTAGAAAATGTACACTACAGATACTTAGAAATGTCCTACATATTCAATTGAGGTATCTGATATCCATTTGAGATTGGGTACAACTTTGCCTACACCAGAATACCCTATTGTCACAGAAGTTGCAGACACTTCTGTAGCACCCCTTCCAGAAGTTACATTGCCAAATACTAAACCACCAATTGATGTACCCAATAAGACTATTGAATCCTCCCTTTCCACATAGGCTAAATAAAGAGAAATCTATATCCCAAAAGGAAGAGACATTTGACATTATTGAGCAACTGAAAAACTTGCACATCCAAATTCCTCTGTTTCAAGCTATCAAGGATGTCCTTCTTTATGGAAAGGTTATTAAGGAAGCATGCCTTAAGAAACTAGGGTAGAAAAAGAAATATCCTCAAATAGTCCATGTTGTTAGGAAATTAGTAGATATCATGTTAGGAAAGGTAGTGATACCAAAGTATTTAGATCTTGGTAGTCCAATAGTTAACCTAACCAAACAGGCTATGAAAAATGCTTTAGTTGATCTAGGAGCATAAATAAATGTGATGAGTAAAGACATAATACATAGGTTACATATGGAAGGCTTAAGAACAACACCCGTGATGTTACAACTTGCAAATAATTCAATTGTCACTCTTGATGGTCTCATAAAAGATGTGATAGTGACTTTAGATTCATGGGAATAACCTATTGATTTTCTTATCTTATCACCCAAAGTAAAACTTGTTGGCTATCCTATTATTTTAGGGAGACCCTAGTTAGCCACCATTGATGCTAAAATTAGTTGTAGATCAGGCAGTATGACAATTTCAAATGGTCAAACCATAAGGAAGCTAGAGCTATATCCACTTGCCCAACCCCAACCAGACTTGGGAGAACCTATTTGGCTAGATTTAGGGGATGAAGAGGAAGAACTAATAGCTCAACTCATGATGTTGCATAGGCAATCTTTTTTGAAAATGTAAGAAGATGATGATGTAGTGCAGAGCATTCTTACCAATGAGTGTATAGTGGCTAGAGATATTACTTAAAGTTATGTCTTAAAACTATGTACCTATGAAAAATGTATCTACCCAGCAAGCCCTGAAATAATTGACCAATTATTGCCAAGTGAAGTAGCTACAAGTCCAATAATAGAAGTTTCAATGGTAGAATTAAAAATTACTATGGAACTTTCTCTTGGTCATAATCTCCATGTAAACAAGAAGTTGTCCATATCACAATTGGAATTGTTAACCAAGCTCCTCAATCAGCATGAAAAAGCCTTTGCTTGGGATTATAAGAATATGCTAGGATCGAGTCCTAAAATCTACACCCATAGGATATACATCAATGATGAAAGCTTGTCACTCTGTCAGCCTCAAAGGAGAATAAATCTAACATTGTGCAAAATATTTAAGACTGAGTTATAGAAGTTGTTGGATGTTGGATTTGTCTATCCAATCTCTAATAGCAAATAGGTATCACCATTAGTTATTGTACCTAAGAAAGGAGGGAAGTTGAGGATATGTGTAGACTATAGGGAATTAAATAATGCCACAAACAAGGATCACTTTCCTTTACCCTTTATTGATCAAGTTTTAGATACTTTGCCTAGAAAGAAATACTTCTCATTTCTAGATGGATACAATGGATACAATCAGAGAAGTATTGCTCCAAAATATCAAGAGAAGAGCACATTTACATGTCCTTGGGGCACCCATGCCTATTCTATATTACCATTAGGCTTATGCAATGCACTTGCTACTTTCCAAAGAGTTGTAATCAGCATCTTTGCTAACATATCACATGATTGCATGGAGATATACATGGACAACTTCACTACATTTGGTGTCACATTTAAGGAAGCTTTAGAGAACTTGGAGAAAGTACTAATCTAATGTGAAGAGCACAACCTATCTCTCAATAGTGAGAAATGCTTTCTAATGATGCAGGAAGGTGTGGTATTGGGACATTTAATCTTTGGAGCTAGAATCCAAGTAAACCCTGCAAAAGTAGAGGTAATTCTCACACTCCCTACTCCCAAAAAGAAAAAAGAAGTCAGATCTTTCCTAGGAAATGCTAGTTATTATAGGAGGTTTATCAAAAAAATTAGTCAGATAGCTAGCCCTCTTTATACTTTGCTTACCAAGGAGGCTGAATTTGTCTAGACAATGGAATGTGATAACTCCTTTTAGGAGCTCAAGTCACTGTTGACAACTGCACCAACACTTAGGGGTCCTAATTGGACCTTGCCATTTCAAATACATATAGATGCTTTTGACTATGCCATAGGTGTAGTCCTAGGACAAAAATCTCAACATCTTGAAAATGCAATCTACTATATCAGTAAGAGCCTTCATAGACTAGAGTTAAAATATACATTGACTGAAAAAGAACTATTAGCAATAGTTTATGCTCTGAAAAAATTTTGGCATTACATAACTGGTTATCCCATATTTGTTCATACTGACCATGTGGAAATTAAGTATCTCGTGAACAAACCTGCAATTACAGGCAGGTTAGCAAGATGGCTACTTCTTTTGCAAGAATTTGATATTACAATCATTGAAAAACCTGGGAAAGCAAATGCGGTAGCTGATTATCTACTCAGAATCCACCATGATGAAGAATATACTACTTTGATAGATGATACATTCCCAGATGAGCATCTATTTCATATTGTTGTCCAAACCCCATGGTATGTAGACATTGTTAATTATATTACAGCTAATAAAATACCAACACATTTCTCTTACAAGGAAAAGAGGCTACTTGTAGAGAAAAGCTTCCATTTCCCTTGGATTGATAACATACTATTTTACATTGGACCTGATCAAGTTATGAGGAGATGTGTGAGAGAAGATGAGACATATGACATTCTACATGCATGTCATAATGAACTAGGTGGAGGGCACTTTGCAGCAAAAAAAATAGCATTGAAAATTTTAACAACTGGTTACTATTGGCCTACACTTCATAAATATGTAGCTAATTATACATGGAAATGTGATAAATGTTAGAGGATGGGCCAACCAACAAAAATAGATGAAATGCCTCTCAATCCACAACTAGTGTTAACAACATTTGACAAATGGGGCATGGACTTCATTGGTCCAATAGATCCTTCATCCAATGGGAAATCATATATCCTTGTATGCACTTACTACCTAACAAAATAGGTTGAAGTCAAAGCCATGAAGCGTGCCCGTGATCATAAAGTTTCCAAATTTATGTATGAAGAAATCTTTACCCGACATGGCATACCCAAAGAACTTGTCACTGACCAGGGTGCTCAATTCACATTCCAATCTTATCATAGAACTCGTGAAGGAATATAATATCAGATATCAAAAATCAAGCCCCTATCACCCTCAAACTAATGGACAAGTAGAAGTTACAACTTGGGAGATAGAAGCCATCTTGAAAAAGATAGTTCATTTGCACCACAGAGATTGGAGCAACATACTACCAGAAGTTGTTTGGGCATACCAAAAAACATGTAAGACTACCATAGGGTTCACACCATTTGAACTGTTGTATGGAAAAGTAGCAATGCTACCCATTGAGTTTGAACACAAAGCTTTCAGAACAGCATTGGAGTTGAACATTGAACTTCCTACAACATAGAGAGAGTGTCTACTACATCTTAATTCTTTGGATGAAATGCGCAAGTCTACCTTGGAAAACATAGAAATCATATAGAAGCAAAGGAAATGATGGCATGACTCCCACATTAAGAGTAAACAATTTCAAATTGGTGGCTAGGCATTGCTTTATGATTCCATATTTCAAGACATGCCAAGTAAGCTACAAACATGATGGTTGGACCCCTATGAAATAAGCCATGTCTTTGAAAATGGAGTCATTCAATTAACCACAATTGATCCAGTACACTTCAAGTTATTAGTCAATGGACATTGACTAAAGTTGTATAAACAACCCCAAACAAAAGAAGACTTCCTGCAGCAATTTCAACAGTCAATTTCAAATGCACAACAAGTAACACTTCCTACAGTAGAAGGTGTTGACCTTCTACCTATAGCTCTTCAATAAGAATTCCTTCGAATATGCCCATAATAAAAACTTTATGTCCACATAAAGTATTCTCCATTCACTTTCTAATTTCTTCTTTTTTAACTCATCTCATTTCTTTCTCTACCACCCACCCATCCTCCACGTCATCATTTTAAAATGCTTTCAATAACACAGAGAGTTCATTGACGTATGTTGTCATTATTAAATTTTGAATATTTCCACCTTTATCTAGTACGTGCAATGATCAATCAGCAGGTATAAGCTTTTCAAATTTTATTCATTTTTAGCACATAGATTTCATTGGTTATATCTATTACTACATGAAATATATTGTTGTGGCGTTATGCCAGTTTCGTACCTTGTGCCAAGTATGACAAGTGAGAACACTTGTCCATGTTTTGTAGGGGACAAGGAAGGTAACTAATTCCCAATGAGATTTCTATTTATTCATTAAAGATCCTCAAATCAATACTCTCTCTTTGTTTGATTAAAACCCAGTTGCCATAGTACATAAATGTCAAGTGTCATACCCTTATTCCTGAATAATTCCTCATTGTTAGGCTATGATATGACCTAAATTCAATTTTGATGTGACCCAAATTAAAGTTTGGGATGATTCTTGCATATCTATGATTTATTGCTCATGATGTATTATTTATGATGGAAATTCACAAAAAATAATGTGAAATGTGAAAAGGGTTCGTGGTTTTCAAAAACAAAAGAAGGTCTAAATTCATAGAAGGGAAGGAGGTAATAGTGCAAATAGAGAAGAGATTAAAATTGGCAAGCACAAATGGGAGGATAGTTATAGCAACAAGAACTAGTAGAACATAGTATTTTACTTTTTGATGTAGAAGCAGTGAGAAGATTTAATGCATGCGGCTAGTTAGGATATTTCTTGAAACTAACAGAGTTTTATGAAGAAGCAACTACTAAATTTATATGTACATTTGAGGAAGGTGAAGCAATAGTATGGGGATTGACAGTTGTTGCCATAGAAGAGGGGATAGAGGAAGTAACTAGGTTACCAGCATTACGAGAATACTACCCCAATGCACATTATGCTAGATCAACTAGGGCCTAGTTTTTCATACCAACTGAGCCTCCATTGGATATAACCAAGTAGGGTTAAAAAAGAATGTCTCTTCTGCCACCGTACAATGAGTTGGCCATACATATTGTCAGGTATTTTATCTATGAAGGAAGATTTTCATATTTGCATGCACATCATTTAAAGTTGCTCAGTTATGAAAGACATAATTTTCTAGTGAATGTTCTCAATTTCTTGTACAATATGTTATGCATCAGTGCTAAGGAAACCTAGAAAGGGAAGGACAACTTTGTTACTCACCATGTCCTAATCAAATTGCTCATAGAGAGATCTCTTAGGGATGCCTCTCCCATGTCATGGGTAGATTTTTTCTAGCGTAAAACCCTGCAACCTCATATTGCCCCTAATGAATAGCCCAGCGAAGAAAATGTAGTCCCCATTGACATAACTACTAAACAAAGCACCCAAGGTGCAAAAATTGAAAATGTGCAAGAAAACGTGCCTTTACCTACTCAAAAGAGAAATGTACCTACCTCTGCCTAAGCAAAGAGGAAATGGAAATTACAAGAAGAAAATCAGCTCCGGCAGCAAAAAGGAAAAACCCTACAATCTCAAAGCAAAAGAAAACAAAGTCTAGTCCTGCAGTAGCCACTCTTGCAGCAGAGACACCGAAAAGGGTTAGTAGGAAAATGGTTGTGGTGCTTGAAGAAACCCCTATGTGAAGAAGCTCTAGAATGAAAGGGCAAGCTCCTAAAGTGTCCGAAGAAACTCAATCCACTTTACCCAAACCATTTAATGAATAATCCACAGTACAAGTTGTCCCAGATGATTTCCCCAATCAACCTAAAATTCCAGACATTCCTCAAAACCCTAATGAGGAATGTAAGGTTGAGATGAATGAAAGCCAAGATAATCCCCCAACAAGCCAATAGGATACTCCAAGCCATAAAGAAGAAAAAGCCCCAATAATACATCAATTAACCTATCCAAAAACTGCCCCGATTCCCTACAAGAAAACATGGTTTACAAATTTCTTGGAACAGTCATGGAGGGAACAAAGGAAGAAAAATAACTATGAAGGGGAAAGTGGCCCAATTACCTTGCAAATACTTCTTTTTTGTTATATAATAAACATGTGTTGACAACAGCCCTATGGAAAGAGGAGAAAAAGGAAATGAAGAAGGTAATAACATATCAAGGTGAAGAAATTACAAACTTAAAAGAGAAATTGGAAAAACATAAGCAAAAGATAGATCATGCCCTCAAATTATCTAATCAAATAATTACTTGCATGTCACCACCTAGGATCCATGCCATTTTTTTAAAAGAACAATTCCTTTTATTCCAGCTCATATGACCCTCAAAGACATAAATGAAAAATTTAGGTTAGCTCAAGAATTCTATGCTTTGTACCAAACTCTTCCATCCTGGTAGCAAAATTTACTCTATGAATTGTACATGCACAATTTCATTATCCCTACAAAAACTCAATGGAATCCTTTACCTTACATAGGGGATATACACCTTAGGGCCCTAATGTCCTGGACGCACAATGAAGCTAATTATGATAGATAGTTGAACAACTGTAGAGATGAGGAGAGAACAAAACACCTACCATTAAGAGTAGAGAGAAATAAACCAAAAGAAATCCTTAGGGATTGGTTTAGGTTGACCTATTAGAATGTTCATAAGTAGACAAGAAAGAAAATCTTTGAGGCCAGAACAAAGGTATATGTAGAATATGATAACATGCCTTACTTTACCTTTTAGAGAACCATGGCTGGTGTTAAAAGCAGATGGGGTAGACAACCTGAGGGAGTCAAAAGATTAGAGCCATACAGTCCTATCAACCTAGAGGCACCCCTTCACTGAGCTCCAAAATACATACAGTTGGGAAGGCAGGCTAGACCAGAACTTTGATGCCCATTAACAATGTAGCCACCAATGCTCATGTGGGCCCCGTATGATATCAACTTTGAATGACTTGACAGGTTGCAGGAGGACCATAGAAGGGAAGTCTAGAAAAGAACATGAGGATTCTATTACACCTTCAAGAGTAGTAGGCGAGGGAGGACTGAAGTTGGAGATTTATGATCAATGGCTAGAAGATGCAATGCTTGAGGACAAGTGTTAAAATTACCAGGGGGCAGATGATGAGGCTAATTATTACCTCTATTTTATGTCAATTTTAAATACTCTATTTTAATACTACCAAGATATTTGTGAACTTATGCTTAGATGAACTTATGACTAAGTCCAAATAGAATCGTTAACCCATGGGTAGATAGTATGTCATATTTTTCCAATATTATACATATAATGTAGTATTTCATATAACCATCAGAATGTGTGTTCTAATATTTGGATTTAATTTGATTATTTTTATTTGCAAATATTTATGCATTATAACTAATTTGTTAGGGAAGAAGTTGGATGATGGTCGACAGCATTCAAGGAGGAGTGTTAAAGTCCAGTTGTGGTGGAAGAACCATAACGGTACCAAGAGATACGGTTGCTAAAAAGGAGGAATTGTTATTCCAGGAATGTAGGGATGAAGTGTTGCTATATTCCCTCAATGTTTGCTATTGTGTCAAATTGGTTATCCAGACTTTATCGTTTGTACCATGAACTGTTATATTTCCTTCTTCTTCTCTGCCAGATTTGTAGTCAATTTGTTTTCTTTCTTGTTTTAGAATAAGTGTTGATCCTCTATTTATAGATATTGGATTGATAGTTTTTGTGGTTAGAGAAAATTTTATGGAAAAACATTTTTGACTCTCATAGTGAGTTATTTCACAATTTTATGTATTGTTCTTATGTATTGAGTTTTGGAATATAATGAAGTAATGCTTGGTTTACATTCTATGTTAGTAGATTAGCAAAAGCCAACCAAGGAGGCCCACTTGGAAGGTGGATTAGACTAGAGTAGTGTAGATTTACTTCTAGCATTTATAGTATTTCAAGTAGGAGTTGTAAGTTTCTTCCTGCAGCATCATACTTTGTGAGTGTTCCTATAGCATTTGCAAGAGTAGTTATAGTGGATGGTCTAAATTGAAATATAAGTTAGCATATAATTGTATTTCTAGCATTCATTTCAATAAAGAGTTAAGTGTGTTACTTTCTTGTAGCACTAGTGTAGGTTCTTTCTTTGCATTTTACTTTCATGTAGCATAAGCATAATGACTCCTTAAGAAACCTAGTATAGATACCGTGCCGACCATTTCAAGTATACATCCCTAGGTTGACAAACTAAATGCACCTCATGGTGGGGGAAGTAATCCTTAGATTGAATGTACTATTTCTAAGTAAGGCCTTGGGCATGATTATCATACACCTATTGTGAGGCGGACCACATACTAAGACCAAGCATATTGTAATAAAATATCATTTTCTAAGAGAATTGGTGAAAGACAAAGAGGTAAGATTGGAATATGTGAATACTAAAGAACAAATTATAGACATATTCACCAAGTCATTACCTAAGGATGCATTTTTGTATCTAAGAGGTAAGCTAGGGGCTATTCCCCTATCTGGAGCTCACTAAATGAAGTTTAGTGATTCATCAACTAGAGCATGTTGAAGATCAGTCAAGTTGATGTAGTAATGAAAGGGTAGATTGCATATGAATTTGTACATCAGGTACATTGAAATTCACTAAATATTGTCTTTGGCATAAGATGTCAAAGAGGGAGAAGTTTGTTGTCATATTCAAAGAAATTTTTTAAAGAAAGAGTTTGCAAAGAAATTTTTCTGAATGTTTGAAGATTTCAAAGAGGAAGAGTTTGATGAAGAATAAACTCAGAGAGCTTGTTGATAGAGGGAGAAACTGAAATCAGAGGGAGAGATTGAAATCAAAGGGAGTTCACACTAATAGAGGGAGTTCTCATGGATGAGAATCAGAAGGAAACTAAGGATATTATCCTTACTTTTATTTTTCCCTAAAATTTTGTTGTATTATGACATGTTGTGTTGCCATCAATGCCAAAGAGGGAGGTTTTTGAAAATAATCGATCAGTTATATATTATCTTTGATGTTACACAAAATATCATATCTTTACCAATCAGTGTCTATCGAGCTCACTCAGGTGATGAAGATAGTTTCCTATTCCTGTCAAGCATTCTAGTGTTTACCAAGTTTAGAAGACAGTGTCTACAGAGTTCACTCAAGAACCAAAGAGAATTTTACAGAAGTTTGGTGTTAACTGAGTTCACTCGGTTAACAAAGGAGGGTTGGATGGAACCAGTGTTAACCGAGGTCACGTGGTTACCCGAGGAAGTTTATAAAGTTGTAGTGTTAATCAAGTTCACTTGGTTAACATAGGAAAATCATTTCAATGTTAGTGTCTACTGTGTTGGGTCGGCTAACAAAGGATTTTCTTTTTTTGGCATATTGAGTTAAATGGATTTTCTTTGTTGGTTCTAGCCAACTGAAGAAATGAAGAATTATTGTTGTAAGTTGTATTCAAGCCAACTTCACAATGTATATGATATATGTATAAGGTCAAGTTGAGGATTAGAGATAAGTAAGAATGTTTGGAAGATAAGAAGATGCTTATAGGAAGCAAATTATAAGGATAAGCATAATATCCTAGTTGGGTGGAAAAGATTAATTTGATTAGGAAGGATTAAGTATTCGAGCTAGAATTGAGATCTAAAATTAGCAATACAGTTGCATCAGCAATTAGATCATATCATTTTTACTCTCTAACCATTGTAGTAGTGAATCAAATCTCTTAATAGAGTTAGCCTAACAGCTATTTGTAAATCCTCTAATAAGGTAGCATTTCTAGATTGAAGTGTTGAAAGACCTCTAACAAGACCACTCCTAATAGGGTGATTAAATAATCTAATAGGATCACACCTAACAGTGTGTTTTATAACCTTTAACAAGGTTGGCTCCTAATAGGGATCACTTCTGAAGAGTGAAAAATAGTAACTAGTTGCAATTGGTAGTTTTTCCCAAATTGGGTTTCCACCTTAAATCTTGGTGTCACTTGTGTTCATGTTATTTCTTTTATGTGTGTGAAACTAATTTAATTAAGGTTAATCACACATAACATCTTAAGATTTTCATGTTCGGTATTTTCCAAGTAACAATTGTTATTACAGTGCTTGCAGAGTTACAACATATCGATAGTGTTAACTGAGTACCTATGTATTAACCAAGTGACAACAATTTTTGCAGAGTTTATGTTTTGTATTGACATCTAAGGGATCTAGGATTTATTTTTGTGGTAATTGATTCACCCCTCCCCTCTTAGTTACTTCTCTTATATTTCCAACACAAAAAAATCCATGTTTTCTTAATGTTCCTCTTAGGAAATGGGCCCACTAAGACAATTGTCTCTCCCTCACATTCGCACTTTGGTCAAACATCTAACATCTTCATTTTGCAAGAATGTGAGAATTGTAGATCTTCCTTTGATTTGATGGATGGAAAAAAGATATTAACCTTTGTTATACATAATACTCAAAGTGAATCAAAACATGCCATCTAGTTCTTTATGCTAATATCATCCCATTTTGCAACTCGTATCGTAAAATGGACCCACAAATCCATGTGTCAATCCCTCGTATTCCCACTTTAGTTAAACAACCTTCATGTTTCCTTTGCAAGAATATGACCATCATTGATCTCTATTCAAATCTATGGCTGAGAAATGTGTTCATTTTTTTAGACTGGTTAATGTAATGTGGGCCCACTAGGACACTTGTTAGTTTCTCATATTGTCACATTTTTAAAGTAGCTTGCACATTCATTATGTGATAAAAAAATGATCATCGATCTTCCTTTTGATCAACAGTTGTGAGAAATGCATATTATTCCATCCTTTGGGGACCCACAAGGACATGCAACAACCCCTTGCATTCTCGCTTTAGTTAAACTTAGACCACCTTTATTTTGTGAGGATGTGATAGCCCTTGATCTTTATTTGCATCAATGATTAGAAAATAACCAGGAGATAAAACTTAGTTTGACTTGAAAACCAATTGCGGCATGACAACTGGCATATGATAATAGAGTATTTGAAGTAGTCTCTTATGGGCCCCTACTGCACACACATCAAACTCTTGCTATGTCGCATTAACTAAATTTTGAACATCTTTATTTTGTGAGGAAATGAGAATCGTTGATTTGGGCAAGATCTAAGGGCTATTGTTAAGTTGTTGATTTATGTGTTTCTTTGGTCCCACAAGACAAGTGTCTGCTTCTTGCATCCTCACTTTGGTAAAACATGCTACATCTTTGAATTGTGAGAATGTGATAGACATAGATCTTCATGAAGATCAATGGTTATAAAAATAACTCACTACTTGGGTTAAAAAAGGCAATTTATGCAAGACACGAGCTAACCACGATGAAACCATAGGTTGAGAAGAGACATGATTCATAGATATAATTGTATTCTATGAAAGATTTTAAAATTAACAAAGAAAAAACTCTACCAAAGAAATGTTAAAGTAACACTGGAGTTTTTCTAATTATGTCATGCTTATATTTAGGGTTTAATTCAAACTTCCTACCCTAATCAAATGATATAACGATTAAGACTTCAAAAATATCTCATAATTATTTTGAAATAACAGGGCATAAAAACAAGGGTTAATTGAAGAAACGTCAGAATGGTGACACGTGATAGTATCTTGTGACTTGTCATTTGATCGATTAGATGTCGATCTTTTAATCTTTCATTAAATCTCCATCATTAATCTATGCATCTACATGTTGGGATAGCTTAAGCATTGAAGATGGGACCCTCCACCATGTGGTGGAATTCTAGACTTTGGGGACTCATAGAGACTCCATAGCATGAAGAAATGTTAGAATGGTGACACATGGCAACATCTCATCAAAATGCATATGAAACTCTGGACCTCGCCAACTACTAATATGCAATTCATAGACCAATCACAAACAACAAGAATTTGTCACCCACCGGAGCTAACTTATTTGGAGCACTCAGCATATGTGGCATGATTTTGGACCTCAGAACCTCATGAAGTCTCTACAATATGAAAAAATGTTGGAATGGTGACACATGGTAGTATCTCATGCTTTTAGGAGGATGGGAAAATATTCTCATGAAAACACATGAGTCATCAAATCTCATAGCCTGAGCTAACTTAGTGAAAGGGGAAATCGAGTTCACTCGTTCAAAGAACAAATCAAGCCAACTCAAAATGTTAGTCCCCAACCTACATGATATCAACCCTCTACAAAGAACTTAGCCCATTGAAAATCTCTTTGATCGGTTATCAATGATGGACTAAATGGGGGGAAAAAATAGCCAACATTCTTGATGACTCAGAGGGGACTCTTTCATGCTAAGCATAGATTAGTGGCCTTAAGCGATCCATTGGGCATAGAGTCATCAAAGAGAATGGCACATTGTCCCACCTAGAACTTCATAAAATCTTCCTCTGCAACTAGAAAAATTACAAAAATGCTATATCTAGGAGGGAATAGTTGTGCTCATAAACTTCTTGGAAAGTAAAATAAATGCCTACTCTGATATGTACAGAAATTTACAAACAAAAAGATCAAACAAAGCCATTGACTAGCTTGTTGAAGTAGTTGCCCTTCCTCACTATTTGATTTTTCCTCTCATGCATGTGGGCAATTGAAAATAGCAGCAAGCATGACAAGCATGTGGCTACATGGAGTTCCTTCCCAATGTTGAAAAAAAAGAATCTCTCTAGTACCGGGATGCCTTGACCTTGAGCAAGATAGACTTGCTCCTTCTTTTGGTCTTCACCCTCATGCTCTAGAATGAGCATGAATGGGGGCAACATGCATTATTATAGAGCTAGATTCCTTATGGGGCATCCTCTTGATGGTTTTTTTTCTAAGGAAATATCCTTGACCACATTTTTGTGCTCCACAACACTCAAATCCTCATGCCCAATAGGGTTTGGCTTTGATTGTATGACTCGTAATGTGCTCTCCTCTTGTTGTTGCTGAAGAACATGTCTTCATATATAGGAGATGATGAATCAAGCTCTATAGAAGATTAGATAGCATCAAACTCATCCAAAAGGTTACCCTCATCATTAATCTCCTCTATTACAGTTGTAACAATATGCATAGGTTGAGAGGCAACCTCATGCATATCAACATGTTCCTCCTCAAGGATAGAGATATCCTTGGGATCCTCCTTTCCATCCTCCATATCATGAAGGATAGTTTACTAAAACAAATGTTCCTCATATAGGGAAGATGACTTGTTAGATAGACATGAGACCTCAAGCTCATAGAAATCAATCTCCCCCATCCACTGTGATGTCCCCATGTCACAACAGTCGCTATGATGGCTTGAAGAAGAAAGAAACTCCTCTTCTGGGATTGTCTTCTCTATTGTGAAATTGCATGTAGGCTGAGGAGAAGCCTCAAGAACATTAATGTGTTCCTCCTCAAGGACACAAATGTCCCTATGATGTTCTTCTTCCTCAACCCCTTGCTGCAGCACATGTTCTTCAATTAGTGGTTGCTCTCTTGCTATCTCCGATGTGGGAAAAAATATATCCACTTATTCATTACCAACAAAGAAGGGACAATAGTCATTTGGGGGCTCACCATCATTGACATGTGGAGGTATGTGAACTATAGGCTAAGGTTCAGGGCAGCTTGAAATAGAAATCTAAGGAGGGTTGCTTTATCTAAAGCTAGCAAACTTCCTCCTCGGAAGCTCTTGTGCTTCAGCCTCTTGCATTTGGGCAAGCTTGAGTCTTTCCTCATCATCAAATTTCTTCTATTTGAATTCTTCCTCCTACTACAAATGGATGAGAGGCTATTGCTCCTCTTTGAAAACACCAATTGCCTCAAACACCACCTGACATGCATAAGGGTCAAATATCTACATCTCCTTGTCGTTACACATCACTTCAATCCAAGAAATCATGAGAAGCATAAAGAAGGCAAAGTTAACACTATCTAAAAACTCACAAGGATTATGAACTTCATAAAAAATCCTTCCCAAGTTAGAAAAGCCAAGGCACAAGCCATCTATACGGTTGTAGAGATCTTCTAACTTGGCCTTGGGATCATTATAGGGCTTTATGGGAAACTAACTAGGTTGGCCATTGATGTTGCAAGGGAAGATAAACTCAAGGAAGAGTCTATACATAGGCTTGATTTTTTCTTCCTCTCTTGCTACTCTTGGAACTCCTAGACTATGATAAACTTGGAGGGGGAATTTTCACATATTTATGGCCATAGATGACATGATGGGTTGGAGTAAAATTAGCCTCTTGGTGATATAGGTAATCATGTTGTTCATAACCAAGTTATGGTTGAGATAGAGGATGGGAAGGCTGAGGAATAGCCTCTTCATGATATGGGGAAAAGTGGGAGGTATCTCTATGAAGGGGATACATGATAAAGCATTTAAGAAAATATCTTCATAGAAATTATGAAGGAACATAAAAATCTAAATCATACCAACACTTGGTCTATTGAAACCAAAAGATGCATAGAGTCAATATGGTGTTGAATGAATGCCTCCAAAGGCTAATTTCAATGAGAATAATACCCAAATTCTTAATGGATAGAGATCAATTGGCTAACCAATAGACTTATGAAGCTGAAATATGTGTCCCACTAGGAGTGCCAAAAATTGTGGTATGATTGGTGGATGTTCTAGAAATAGATTTGAATCTTTAAATGATTATCCTACTGGGTGTGCCAAAAATTTTTGTATGACTGGTGGAGGTTCAGGAAATTGATTTGAATATTTTAATGTATGTCCCACCGTGCGTGCCAAAAACTGTTGACACAAAATTCTGCACCCTTACTTGAGGTATGACCCTCAAGAGAACTTGTGTAACATGAAAATAGCCTCCAAGTGTGGGACTTGCACTATGAGGCTGAATCTCCATAGAAGGCTAACTTCCTTACTATCAGGGTGCACTAAACTACTTCTTTCAAGGAAAAGGGGAGAAGAACTATCTAACCTAAAGTTGGAATGAAAGGAGGTGATGCACCAAATAGTTCATTTACTGTTATCTCTACCCAATACTGCATTGCACATCAATATGGCTCTAATATACACAACTCCCTAACCTTAATTGCTCCTCACAACTCATATGCAGATCAAGAACTAGATTAAATGCTACAAGGAAGAAGCTTCACAAGATAGCATTAACAAAAGTAAATTAGATACAACATATAGCTTGAAGAATTAAGAAGCAGCACTAACAAAAGGAAAGAAGGCATACACAACATTAATGGTGGAAGAAGATAGACCAGGAGATTATATTTATGCAAGGCATGGGAAGTTACAAGTCCAAGGCATTAAATGCTACTGTCAAAGAATTAGAAAAAGATAGTGAAAACATATTTACAACTTGCCTTTATAGAGTTTAGGTGTAACTCTGATGTTTGTAGTATGTTCAATCCCCAACCAGGTGGAGTTGAGTTGTAGAGGAGAGCAATAACTAAGAATTAGAATGAAATTTGATTATGAAGTGCAATCTGATGTTGAAAGTGATAGGCAAGGCAAAAATAATGTATCCAGTTGTAAGAGATCAAATCATCAAAAATCTAATCATTTCATGCATTAAAGAGGCATGGAGTGCATTAGTGCCATGGAAACAAGCCCCAAGAAGTCACTGGGCATTGAAGAACAGGCCATGTTAGCGTGCCACAAACAAAAAATCACCTACAAGGATAACAAGACATGTTATCCACCTATAAAATTATAGAGTTGACTGCGAGGGGAATCTGATTTCCCCAAAATTTAGTGTTGGTCATTGATGAAGATCTCCCATTGAAATGAATAGCCCAAATATAGCGAGAATCTCCCCTACTGAAAAGTTAAAACATAATCGTCAATAGAGATACTATTCGAGATAGACAACTAAGATGCAACAAGGAAAACCCCAAGATGCATTGAATCCAATGACTTTCATGCAATTCTAGGCTTCAGAGCCTCACAAAGACTTCGCAACATGAAGAAATGCTAGAATGGTGACACTTGGTAGCATCTCACACTTTCATGAGATGAGAAGATCATCTCACAAAAATATGTGGGTCATTGATGTGCTTTGCCCTATTTCTAGCGGATGGCTAAGATGCAATAAGGAGATCTCTCAACAAAGGGATAAAATAGCATGAAAGGTACGGAGCCCTACCACATGGCACAATTTTTAGCCTCAAAGCCTTGAGAAAGCACTACAAAGTGAGGAAATGATGGAATGGTGATGTGCGGTAGTGTCATGTGCAATTTTGGGCTTCAAAGTCTTGTGGAGACATTGGAAAATGAAGAAATTCTAGAATGGTGACGCATAGTAGCATCTTGTGACTTGTTGTTTGATAGAATAGACGATGATCTTTTAATCTTTCATTGAATCTCCATCGTTGATCTGTGCATTTGCATTTTGGGCTAACTTAAGTGTTAAAGATGGGACCTTCCACCACGTGGCAAAATTCCAAACTTTGGGGCCTCACAAAGACTTCATGACATGAAGAAACATTAGAATGGTGATGTGTGTAAGCATCTTGTGTGCATGCGCATGAAACTCTAGACATGTGGCAGCATCTCGCACTTTCGGAAGGATGGGAAAATGTTCTCATGAAAACATATGAGGTATCAAATCTTGTAGCCTGAGCCAACTTGACAAAAGAGGAAATCAAGTTCACTTAGTCAAAGAACAATTTGAGCCAACTCGGAATGTTATCCACCAACCTATGCGATATTAACCTTCTGCAAAGAACTTAGTGCATTGAAGATCTCTATAATCAATTATCAATGATGGTCTGAATGGGGGAAAAAATGGCCAACAAGAACTCCATGTCTTAAAAACAAGAATCAAAAGGTGACCCAAGCATAAGGATGCGTGTGTACTTAAGGGATTAGAACAAGACCAGGCTTCCCAAACTATTAGTAGTCGAAAGAAGGATTGGACCTCCCAAACTATCAATAGTTTAGAGAGAGATCCAAAAAGAAAGAGACCAAGCCCTAGGAATAAATCCTAGAAACTAAAAGAAAAAGAAAGAGAGGGGATACACATGAAATAAAAATCCATGGATTTGGGCATACCTTAGGAATCATACCAAGAACTAAAGGCTTAAGTGTTCCAAATTATACACAAAAATTGTATTTGTATTCCAGGGACAAAGGATGAGCGGAGTGTATGCCCCCACATTATAGCAATTGCAAACACCTTAATAGGAACACAGGCTTTAACACAAGTGTACATGCATCCACTAAATAACGTTTCCACTATGACATGTCCCCAAGAAGAGAAAAATATCAAAGGAAATAAGCACATAACAAAAAGAAAGAGCACAAAAGGGATCTACTAACTTTGGGGTTAGTGAGATGATATGATAACATGTAATATTATATTGAGTATAAAAATATCAACATTCCCTAAAGGAGGTAGAACTATGACACAATGGAGGAAAAGAAACAGAAGAGCTACGAAGAAGAGTGTTTTTGGGCCAATAACATGGAGACCAAAAATAATCAATCAAAACTACCATATCATAAGTGACCAAAAAGACTACACAATACCACTAGTACAAACAATAGTACAAGAATGACATAACACGCAAAAACATATAGAAGAAAATAGATACAAATAGAAGAATGTGAACAACAAGGTGATAATTTATTCTCTCAAGATCAATAAAGCAACAAGGATCATCTAAAGCAATCAAAAGATTAAACATAAAACCAAAACACAACATGGGGGAAAATACAACACAAGAATAGCAACACTACTGTGATGAATAAAGTCCATATCAAGAATTTTGTGTGCCCCCCCATCTCAATCCAAAATTCTAGGGGAAGGACAAAAACTCACAAGAGGAACACTATCCATTATAGTATGAACCACAACGATTTTTGAGTAAGGACTTTGGGAGTCACTAAGCTCATTACTAGGAGTGATTGTAAGCTACGTAGAAAGAATGTAAGGTAAATCACTAGCCATATCAATTAAATCTCATCACTACTATCATCTAAAGTATCTACCATATCTAGATTAGCAAAAACTAAAATACAAACAAAATCATCATGTTTACCCATATGCAAAATGTTACCTTGTTTAACTTTTGTATCATCTTAAAATGGAAGCACTTCCATGCTAAGAATTTTTATCCCTCCTTAGGGGGTGTTTTGGGCCTTCATCAAGTTTTCCCCTATTTTTTGCCCCCTTCCCATCTTCTATGTCTATTTAGGGCTCTATTTGGGCTCCTCAAGCACTGTTTTTCCCTTCTAGCTCATTTTCCAGTGGTCCTAAATCCTTGGTTCAAGGTTGACTTTGACCTTCACCTGGGTCAAGGTTGACCTCAACCTTGACCCATGTCCCCCTTTTCATCAAAAAAATTTTCGGATGCGGGGAGAAGTTCAAAAGTTTGTTTTCCCACTTCTGGGTTGGCTGTTTTGGGCTTAAGAATGGTAAACCCTCAAATTGTATTTAATCTAGGTCCATTTCTAGGGATTAAGGCTTAATTGGAATTTAATTCTCCTATGTCGACCTCTCTAAAATTTTGTGCCCTAGACTAGTATAAAAGGAAGCCTTCCTCGCTCATTTTCATATCCACTTTTCATGATCAAGTAATCAAGTTTCATCCTAAGAAAATTCAAGCAAGCAAATCAAGTGAGAAATCAATCACCCATTCAAGCATTCAATTTCTCCATTGAAGATCAAGGATTCAATAATTCAAGCCTTTGAAAGGATTTGGTTCAAGCAGTCAAGTTTCATCATTCAAACCCTGGATCTATCCATCATGGTGGTGTGATCTTCCTTAAAGATCATTTGTTCATCTTCAAGATCTATCCATTCTTCCCTCAAGGTGGATTTCAAGCATACAATCATGGAGGTTTTGATTTAAATTTATGGTTTTGATTTACATTATTGAGTCCAAGATTTCGTATCAATATACTCGTTTACATTTCAAATACAATTGCATATCTATTAAATATCATATCTTCATTGTTAGATCTACTTCTACTACTTTATAGCATTCTCTATTTCAATTCCATTATTAGAGTTGATTCCAAACCAAGGTTTGACTAAGGCAAACCCCTCATCTAAATAAAAAAAACCCTTTTTCTTGCAAATACATGTGCGAGACAATGAATATCAGTGTAGATATAGATGCCCTTTTCATCGAACTTTTAGGATATGTGAACAGAATTTTCGTCGAAGCAGTGCAATTCAAGGTCAAAAATAAAGGGATAAGCTTGTGTCCTAGGGTAAGATATTACCCCATATTTGGGTCAAGGTTGGTCTGGCTTATAAAAGAAAAAGATTTATGGGTTTTGTAGATCTCACTGTTTTGGATTAGGATCATGCAAATCAACAACTTTTGAGACTGTTTGATGGGGTTTTCAGCAAGTTCTTTTTTGGAGGTAAGTACTTTCATTTCTTCATTTCAATATTAGCATTTCTAGATTTAAATTCCATCCCCTTACAATTCATATGTATGTATAAAAATATGGGTTTTGGGTCTCTTTCATGTGTATTATTCTAAACCCTATTAATCCATATTTTTATAACTTACATTTTGGTGAACCCGTTTATGACAACTCTTTCTTTTTGGTGTTAGATTTGCATCTTGTGTTAGATCTTGCATGTTTATAAAAATATATTTATTTTATACTCTTGCATTTATATCTCAAAAATACAAAAATAAAAATAAATAAAAATGAAAATGAAAAAATTCTTTAAAAATACAAAAATATTTACATCTTTCATGCTTTTAGTATTACTTTGTGTTCAACATGTATGATTCTTGTTTTGAATACTTTGATGAGGCTTTGATTACAAACAAGGATAGATCCCTTAATGAGGTACATGGAAGTGAGGATGAAAATTGTTTGAATGAGATCTCCATTGATCCTATTTGTATTTCATCTTCCTTTACAACCTCTTCAATTGATCTTTACCATAGGGTGTGTGCATGGTTACCTTTATGTTCCACTATTTACAAAATTGATGCACCTAGAATGTTATATCCTCAAAATTATATTCAAGCTATAGAGACCTTTAAGAAATTACTTTGTGATAGTGATCAAGGTGTTAAATCTCCTATGTGTAATCAAACCTTTAATTCAAGAAGTTCAAGATTTGGGATTTACTCCTCCTGTCACTTCTGTGGAACCTTATTCTGTTCCTTTACCTAGAATTCCTACCTACACTCCCTCCTATAGTGGTTACATCTCTTTCATCTCTTCCTGTGAATGTTCCACTAGTATCTTTACCCACCTCACAACTTTCTTACCATAGTATTCCTTATACCTATTCCAATCCTCTTCCAAGTGTTCCTTCGGTTGTGTCTTCCATTATCACCACTTCCTACACTCTTCCTAATCGTATCCTTCCTAATCTAGTTGCTAATCTGATTCCTAATATTCATATTCCCAATTATCTTCTATTTGTAGTTCTTCCCACACTTATGATGAGGCTCAAACTATGGTTTATGATGTAGATGTGCAAGAATTCTTTAAATTACCTTCCCCTTCTTATCTAATCCATAATGATATTAAAGGGAAGAGAAAATAAACTTCCCCTTTTTTATTTCTTCACAATTTTACTCCTCATTCTTCTATAAACTAGATCTTTTCTCCTCTTGTCTCTTCACTGGGGGAAAGAGGTATTTCTTTCAGTTCTATAAGATCCACTATGTTTTGTTTTGAGCTTAACTGGTTATCTTTTCTATATTTTATGCCTATTGTTTTGTATTATGTTCATAATCATCCATAGTTTTCTTTTATTATTCCAGATATCTTTTCTAAAAACATTTGTTTTGCAAAGGTATCCCTTGTCTTCATCCCTGAGGGGCAAGGTTCTTCCTTCTTTCTCTTTGTCTAGGGATATTTTTTCCTTAGCTTAGTGGCATTTGTTTATCTAGCAACATTATTTCATTATAATGATTGATGTTTTGACTATGGATATTCTTTTTTTTATGAGAGGTTTTTGTCCTAGGTCATCACCTCTTCTTTATTTTTCAAATTATGTTCTTTATAATCTCTTACCTTTCCTTTGATGTTAGAGTTCTTTCCCTCAATCAAAGATTCCTCTTCCTCTTATTTTCAAAGGGCTTGATGATTAAATCTTTGTTCCCGCTTGGCTTATCTTTGAAAGATGATATTTGATCCAAAGCACTCCTCTATACTGGGGATCTTGTTGATAAGATATCTTTTTCTTTGAGGGTCCTTTTTCCAAAAGTGGTATATCCTTTTCATGATTATCTATGCTCTTGGATGTAGGGGTCAATACCCTTTGCTAAGAACATAGTGTATATTGTTATTAATAGGATATTTCATTATGTTGTGAAGTAGGTATTGTCTTTCTCTTCCTTATCATGTCTAGTATACAACCATGATAAGGACGGGGGCATATATAGGGTCTTCCTTGTACTATAGTTTTTATTTATATGCTAAATCCTCTAAAGGTAATGCACATAAGTTGCTAAACCCTGAAGAGACACACATTTTTCAATTTTTCAATATGTTAAATCCTTTAAAGGTAACACAAGTAAGTTGCTAAATCCTAAAGAGACACACACTTTTCAATTTTTCAATATGCCAAATATGTGGAAGGTAACACACATAAGTTGCTAAATCCCGAAGGGAAACTCATTTTATATTCCATGGTGATACAAGAAGGTGGATCTATGGGTATTTCAAAAGTCATCAAAAGATGCATTACAATTGCAAAGCATAGTTTATGGGTGAACTATCAGGTTTGGCCACCTATTGGGCTCTCCCTCCTTGGTGATTCATGGTAATGTGGGCATCTTACTGGGTGAGTTAATCACTTTCTTTCTTTCTTTTTCTCTCTTTTTTCTTTCACGCTTGTATGATTAGATCATGAAGTTATGCTCTTGTCTTTCATATGTAATCATTTATGCTTTTATGATAGCTTTCCAAATATGCCATTAGTATATGAAGCATTTCTTATCAAGGTTTCCTTTAATAGTTAATTTGGGTTTGTTTTAGTACTAGCCCTCTTTTTGTGTCTTTTAGCTTTGTTTTTCTTTTTCTTTTTTTTTGCACCCTTGTGTGTGTATATTGAGATAGGATCCTTGGCTTGGGGGCTCATGTTGTCAACTAAGTGTTATTTTATCTCATTGTGAATCCACTTGGGTCTTTCTTCTCCTTTACAATGGACATGTTTGATTTCTATACTCCCACTAAAGTAGGGGCTTAATATATCATCTTAAAATGGAAGCACTTCCATGTTAAGAATTTTTAACCCTCCTTAGGGGGTGTTTTGGGCCTTCATCAAGTTATCCCCTATTTGTTTCCCCCTTACCATCTTCTGTGCCTTTTTAGGGCTCTATTTGGGCCTCCTCGAGCACTATTTTTCCCTTTTGGCTCATTTTCCAAGGGTCCTAAACCCATGGGTCAAGGTTGACCTAAACCTTGACCCAGGTCCCCCTTTTCATCAAAAAGCTTTTTGGATGTGGGGAGAAGTTCAAAAGTTTGTTTTCTCACTTTTGGGTCAACTATTTCGAGCTTCAGAATGGTAAACCCTCAAATTATATTTAATCTAGGTCCATTTATAGGGGTTAAGGTTTAAATGTAATTTAATTCTCCTATGATGGCCTCTCTAGAAGTTTGTGCCCTAGACTAGTATAAAAGGAATCCTTCCTCTCTCATTTTCATATGCACTTTTCATGATCAAGTAATCAAGTTTTCTCCCAAGCAAATTCAAGCAAGAAAATCAAGTGAGAAAGCAATTGCCCATTCAAGCATTCAAGTTCTCCATTGAAGATAAAGGATTCGAGAATTCAAGGCTTTGAAGAGATTTAGTTAAAGCATTCAAGATTCATCATTCAAACCCTAGATCTATTCATGGTGGTGGTGTAATCTTCCTTCAAGATCCTTTGTTCATCTTCAAGATCTAGATTCATTCTTCCCTCAAGGTGGATTTCAAGCATACAATCATGGAGGTTTTAATTTACATTTATGGTTTTGTTTTACATTATTGAGTCTAAGCTTTCATATGAATACACTTGTTTACATTTTAAATACAATTGCATATCTATTGAATATCATAGCTTCATTGTTAGATCTATTTCTACTACTTGCTAGCATTCTCTATTTCAATTCCATTATTAAGGTTGATTCCAAACTAGGGTTTGACCAAGGTAAACCCCTCATTCAAAAACAAAACAAAAAAACCCTTTTTCTTGTAGATATAGGTGCAAGACAATGAATATCAATGAAGATTTGGATACCCTTTTCATCAAACTTTAAGGATCCATGAATATAATTTTTGCCAGAGCAGTGTAGGTCAAGGTCAAAAATAAAGGGATAAGATTGTGCCCCCGGGTAAGATCTTACCCCTCATTTGGGTCAAGGTCAACCTAGCTCAGAAAAGAAAAATATTTCTAGGTTTTGCAAATCTCACAATTTTAATTTAAGATCACAGTAATCAACAGTTTCTGAGACTATTTGACAGGGTTTTTAGCAGGTTCTTTTTCTAAGGTAATTAATTTCATTTTTTTATTTCAATATTAGCATTTCTAGATTTACATTCCATCCCCTTACAGTTCATATGTATGTATAAAAAATATGGGTCTAGTGTCTCTTTTATGTGCATTATTCTAAACCCTATTCATCCATATTTTTATATCTTACAACTTCTTCCAAAGACTCGCGCATGGTTTCATCAAAGAAGGTAAAGATTGAGAAGAATATGTAGGTTGATAATAAAGAACATAAGTTATAGCCTTAACTTTAGCTTGTTGTTTCTTGTGACACTGATGAGCATGTTGATTACAAAGAGTCTTACGAGATACAGTAAAATGATAAGAATCAACTACCATAGGTTTCAAATGAAGAAGGAACATCAATGGATTGAGAAGATGTAGATGAAAGAATAGGTTCAGAAGTATTAGTAGTAGGAAAGATAGGTACAAGTGAACAACCCTTAGGAAGACTCAGCTCCATGATCTTTGCTACTTTATGTCTTTAATAGTTTCTATAGAAATGATCAGGACAAGTAGGTGGTTTTTTAGAACAAGATCGCCAATAGAAATCAATCTCAGCACAATATCTATGGCATGATGGTTTATAAAGAGAATTATTAATAGTAATAATGTTTCCATTATGAGGAAATTTAGGACATTTATGAATAGGAAAAGCTACGACTTGCATGGAAGGAAGTCATGGAATACCAAGCTTAACTTGAAATTGATTAGAAGTAGGAATAGTAACAAAGTTAGTAAAAACATATTTCCTTGATAACATAACCATCAAAGTGAAAGAACCTTGAGGATGATAGAGAAAACCATTAAAATTTTAAATCCATACATAAGTTGAATCATAAGTATCTCTATGCAATCATTTTTTTAAAAGGTGTCCTTTGGTGATAACATCCATAGCAGAGGAAGGATCAACTAAAGTACCATGACAAGGAATATGAGAAACTCTAGAAGTAATGTAAAGAGGAACATTAGGTGCCTTAAACATATCATATTGACTAAAGGTAATAATAGGTGTCTATTTAGGTTTAGATAGAGAATAAATTGAAGGTTGAGGTGTTAACTCAACATGATTAACCACATGATTCACTTCTTGTATCTTCTCATCATAATCAATATGGTAATCAGAAGGAAAAGGTTTATTAATAGCATTCATTGAGTGAGAAGGTAAAAGATTAGTATAAATCTACAAATTATGATTAGGTGGTGCAACATATGTATTCATGTTATTAATATGAGTGTCAAAATATATAGCCTTAGAATCAATAAGGTCCTGAATAACATTCTTCAAACCATAACACTTTTGAGTATCATAACCTGTTTGGCGATGATATTGACAGAAAGCATTTGAATCAAAATACTTAGGCAATGGTTTACTAATATCAATAGGACAAATAGGAGGAAGGTTAAGAACATGAGCATGAATCAACTTAATCATCATCTTGGACAAAGGTTTATATAAAAGAGTATACTAGTGATTAGGGTGGAATATAAAGGAAAAAGTAGTCGTACCCTGGGATGTAGTAGCCACTTGAACATCAACTATATTTTTAGAATTTATTTTGATGAAATTATTAGGTTTGGATAACTTTTTTGAATTTCTAGTCGCATCATTGTTATCACTCGAAATAGGACCCATTGGAGTAGAGCTCTTGAGTTGACTTATTTTTAACTGGTAATGATTACCACTGTATATAGTTCTGAAAAGAAGGTATACTTAGTAATGATAATCTTATCCCTAATGTCTTTTCATAAATTATAAATAAAGATATGTTGAATATATTCATTAGGCATAGGATAAGAAATCTGAGCATACAAATGATAAATCTAGTAACTTTCTCCTTAACATTTTTCTTACAATGCATCAAACCAGTCAAAGAAATTTAAGGACCAATATTATTCTAAAACTATTGAATGGAAACATTAGCAAGAGTTTGAAAAGAATCAATAGAATAAGAAGGTAGAGATAAATTCCATTGCAAGACTCTATTCCTAAAATTATGCGAGGAAAACTTAGCCAAAAGCCTATAGTCATGAACAAAATCACTACATATAGTATGGAAAGTTTTAACATGAATTATGAGATCTCCCTTACCATTATAAGTCTCAAGATGAGGTACATCAACATGTTTTGGAATAAAAACATGAAGGATATCTAAGGAAATGGGATTAACAAAATAACATGTAGAAATATTGTACTTAGGTTGAGTTAATTGAGCAAGTTATTGTTGTAAAGTGGTGATGGTTTGAACCAATGTACTAATGGTAGGATAAGAAGAAATGCTAGTAGGCATAGGTATGTTAGATGAATTAGGAAAGTTATAAGAAGTGGAAGGAATATGAAAGGATGTCAGTGGAGGATTAGAAGGAATGAGTAAAGGGTTTGAATAAGTAAAAGGAATCGCAAATATGAAGGCAATGAAGAAGGAATGAATGTAGGAGGAACACTTTCAAAAAATAAAACACTAGGAAGACCAAAGCTTAAAGCAGAGGATACTTTGGGTATAAGTAGTGATAAGAGACACAAAATATCTAGGTATGTTGGAAAGAGTAGTATAAATTAGGATGGAAGGTTCAACTATTGTGGAAGGAGGGGGATATCCCATCTCTTGAGCATATTTCATCAAATACTTAGCATGAGTATTAACAAGGAAAGATATACCATGCAAGATAGAGAGATTATTGTCATAGTTGTTAAAAATATTCTTAAGAGCTTCAACAAAACCAACACTATTGGGATTTTGATTTTCTTGAGCAAGCCAAGTTTCTAGTTTATCAAATTCACTAGAAAGCTTTTCAACTTGTGAAGAAGGAACTCTTAAAGTGTCATCTTCATCATGGGATAAGTTAGAAGAGTTATACTCCATTATAGGATTAAGATCATGAGTAAATATGTGAGTGTCATCATAAGTCTGAGGCAGAAAAGATGAATCATGATCAAAGGAGCCCATGAGTCTATGGCTTTACCTAACAGAAATGCTATAGGTTGGACTTCGTGTATTAAGCTAATAAAAGAGGAGATCACAAAAGAAAACCCTAATTAGATCTAACCATGAAAATGTAATAAAGAGCATAAAATAAATATTTAACCACACAATAGCCAAATCTAACTCTATGAAAGGAAATAAAACACCTTAAAATAAATGATTAACTCCAAAAAGAAAGGGGTGCAAGTCGAGTTCACGAAAATAAGGTTAACGCCTAGAATAACCAATCTAACTTTATTAAGATCTAGGTCTCCACTTTATGGGGTCACTGCTTGTCATTTAAATATGTGTGTGAGGGAAAGAGAGGAATTTCCAAATATGAATCCACTTATCATCCAAATTAGATTAGCTAGGACCCAAAGGAAGAAAGGGAGATAGTCCTAGCCCCCCAACAAATAACCACACAATAAAATAGAAACAATAACACAGAGATTTAGGTCCAAAATAATGCCAATTCTCATAATATAATCATAAGATTTACATCTAACATGCCCGACTATAAGGCCTTCCAGTTATGGCCAAATACATCAGTAATTACAATAATAGTTTTGCAAGACCTCACAAGATCTAATTGTACCGTCTTATGGAAATTTTTTTCTTTTGCATTCAAGGAGTTCAAGTATTCAAGATATTGAAGCATTTAAGAAAGAAGATTTCTATCTAGTGTTGAAGAATCCTTTGTGAGAATTTCCTCTTCAAGATCTAGCTTATTGTTGGCCATCAAGGGAGAAGATCTATATTGAAGCATTCATCATCTTCTTCATTGATTCACTTTTATATCCATGAAACCATGATGAGATTATGGTAGATTTGTTGTAAAGAGTGGAGGTACCCTAGATTCCTAATTCAAGATCTATAAAACATTTACATATATACAAATAAGGTGAATCTTAACATTTATCTTGTCTTTTAGTCATTTACATTTACATTTCTCAATAAGGGTTAATTCCTCGACCTAGGGCTTTATCAAGGAAAGCCCTCATCAAAACCCAACCCCCAAACATTTCTTTTATGTGTTGATTTGCATGTTGGAAGCAAAAAGGATTATCGATCTGGAACCTACTGTTCGTAAGCTTTTTGGAGTTGTCAGTTGCAGAGATTGGACTACATCAACCTGGTCATAAGACGTCTTCCCAAGTCAACCTAGTCTTTTAGTCTTAGATTCCAGGAAGATTTAAGGGTTTTGTTCCTTTCATCGTTTCATTTAGAGATGCACAAACATATGTTCAAATACAATTTAGATCTATGAGTTTTGGAGCAAAAACACATATTCCTCTACACATTTCAAGATGAATCATTTATTTTTAATTACCTTTCATATCTGTACCCTAGATTTACATCTTAATTGAGCTGATTGTCTTTACATAACATCTAGATTTACCTTATTTAAGCAATTAGTTCAATTTCAGATTCACACTACTCTATCAAGGGCCAAAGAGAGTACATTTCCTTGCATTTCATTCCTCCTTGTAATTCAAATTTAGAATTACAAGGAGGAATGAAATGCAAGGAAATGTACTCTCTTTGGCCCTTGATAGAGTAGTGTGAATCAGGAATGAAATGCAAGGAAATGTACTCTCTTTGGCCCTTGATAGAGTAGTGTGAATCTGAAATTGAACTAATTGCTTAAATAAGGTAAATCTAGATGTTATGTAAAGACAATCAGCTCAATTAAGATGTAAATCTAGGGTACAGATATGAAAGGTAATTAAAAATAAATGATTCATCTTGAAATGTGTAGAGGAATATGTGTTTTTGCTCCAAAACTCATAGATCTAAATTGTATTTGAACATATGTTTGTGCATCTCTAAATGAAACAATGAAAGGAACAAAACCCATAAATCTTCCTGGAATCTAAGACTAAAAGACTAGGTTGACTTGGGAAGACGTCTTATGACCAGGTTGATGTAGTCCAATCTCTGCAACTGACAACTCCAAAAAGCTTACGAACAGTAGGTTCCAGATCGGTAATCCTTTTTGCTTCCAACCTGCAAATCAACACATAAAAGAAATGTTTGGGGGTTGGGTTTTGATGAGGGCTTTCCTTGATAAAGCCCTAGGTCGAGGAATTAACCCTTATTGAGAAATGTAAATGTAAATGACTAAAAGACAAGATAAATGTTAAGATTCACCTTATTTGTATATATGTAAATGTTTTATAGATCTTGAATTAGGAATCTAGGGTACCTCCACTCTTTACAACAAATCTACCATAATCCCATCATGGTTTCATGGATATAAAAGTGCATCAATGAAGAAGATGATGAATGCTTCAATATAGATCTTCTCCCTTGATGGCCAACAATAAGCTAGATCTTGAAGAGGAAATTCTCACAAAGGATTCTTCAACACTAGATAGAAATCTTCTTTCTTAAATGCTTCAATATCTTGAATACTTGAACTCCTTGAATGCAAAAGAAAAAAATTTCCATAAGACGGTACAATTAGATCTTGTGAGGTCTTGCAAAACTATTATTGTAATTACTGATGTATTTGGCCATAACTGGAAGGCCTTATAGTCAGGCATGTTAGATGTAAATCTTATGATTATATTATGAGAATTGGCATTATTTTGGACCTAAATCTCTGTGTTATTGTTTCTATTTTATTGTGTGGTTATTTGTTGGGGGGCTAGGACTTCTCCTTTAGGGATTCTCCTTTCTTATACTATGTCACATGGTATCAGAGCTAGTTGATCTTGTGGAGCTAATTGATCTTGTGGAATTAGTTGAACTTGTAGATTTGTTGCTTAGGTTTGTGAAGATCTTTGAAGATGACTCTGATAAGATTGAACCCTAAGGCAATTGCAAATCTATGTGATGCTATGGAGACTAAGCTTTAAGAAAAGGTTAGATCAGATTTGAGATTTGAGATGGAGTTGATATAGAATGATATGATTGTTGAGATCATTAGAGCTATAATTTGTGTACTTGGGAATGTAGGTACTAAGGATGGTTGTGAAGAAGTTATTAAAGACTTGAGGCTACTAGATTTAGTGGTGAAGACAGAACTAATTGCATGGAGAGACCTATGGAAGATAGAGCTAGTTAGTTGGGTAGACCTAGATCTCACTTAAAGCTAAAGCACAAGATGAATGTTTCTAATTTCTTAGGAACTTTGAATCCTAAAGACCTGACTGATTGGATTGGTGAATTGGAAGACTAATATGAGTTAGAGGATATTGGGGATCTACTTAGAGTGGGGTTGGAAAAACTAAGTTGAAGGGACATGCTACATTATGGTGGAAAGAATTGCAAAGAGATAGAGAAGAAGAAGGTGAAATGAATATTACTAGCTGGAGACTAATGGTGACAAAAATGAATTTTAAGTTCATTCCTACTAATTATGAACTTTAGTTGTTCAAGAAATTGGAGAATTTGAAGTAGAAGGAAATGAGATGAAGGATTACACCAAAGAGTTCTACAAGTTAATAATTTAGTCTAGGCATAGAGAAATTTCTTAGGAAAATGTGGCTAGACATATTAATGGCCTTAGATTCAATATTCAAGATGAGATTGGTATGTTGAATATTGCTTCAGTTGAGTATGCTTATCAGTATGCTTTGAGGGCAGAAGAGAAATTGAAGAGAAGACATCAAGATAATTCTCGAGGGAAGGAAACAAAGGAGCATTCTAAGAAGGGTAAACATATTTCCAAGGATAAACCAAAACTTATAGAATGGAAGAGAAGAACAAGTAGGGTTGCATTTCAAGGTATGTGCTACAAATGTGTTAAAGAAGGACATAGATCTTTTGAATGTCTCAATACTGATAGGAAGGCTAGTGATACAAGAGTTTATGTGGTGAATGAGGATTCAGTGAATGAGCCTAAGTAGGAGGAGGAGAACCCTCTAGTTCGGTGAGTGTTGCTTAGTAGGGGGGTATTGTAACCTTGTTAAAGAATTAATTTGTTCAAGATTCGTTGTAAGTTTGAAGGTAATTGCTAGAATGTAATTGTGGATGATAGTAGTATTGATAACCTAGTCAATGAGGAGATGGTTCAAAAACTTGGTTTGAAGAGAGTGAGACATCCTTATCCTTATGGGATTAGTTGGTTGCAAGATAAACATTCTTTGGAAGTGAGGGAGCAATGTCTTATTGATTTTTAATTGGACAATATATGGATCAAATATTATGTGATATTGTGGACACGAGTAGTTGTCAAATATTGCTTGGTAGACCTTGGCAGTATGATTGCATGGATGTGCATGATTGTGTCAAGAATGTGTTTATTATGGATAAGGGTAGTAGGAAGCATTTCCTAATTCCTTTGTTGAATGCGAAACTTGGTAGGAAGAACTTGAAGTTTGGTAGCCAAGTTGAGTTGAAGGATTTTGAATGGGTTAGAGATTAGCATGGAAGGAAGACCTATGGTACACCAGAGACATGTGTTAACATGAAAGTTGCAAGAAAAGAATTGTAGAAGTGGAACAAAGGAAAGAGTATACAAGTTGATAACTTGGAGGACATGTATGTGAAGAACCAATTTGGGGTTTATGTGTTGAACACTAAAGATGTTCTTTAAGATGTTCTTTAAGATGTTAAGAACATATTTTCTTCACACTTGAGGTGTCTGATGTAGGAGCATCTTGGTGTAGTCAACAATCCTGTATACAGGGGCGTTGGGCTCATATTTATGGAGTTATGATATGTGCAGTTGGAGAAGTGTTTGAGACATATTGGGGAACCTTTTCCTAAGTGTGCATAAAGTTTGAAGTAATCGTCTTGGAGTTAGAGCCTTTTTTGGTGGCTGCTAGTAGCGTGTTCCTGATTTCCTAGATAGTCCTTGGAGATAGTTTCTACTAGCTTCAATTTGAGGGAGTTTGCATGTGCACTCTTAGATTTGGATCGTTGGATGACACATAGACATATGCCTAAGAGTTTGTATTCTTATGTTGGCATTTGACTAGTTATGCATTGTAAACTTGGGGCTTGTCTTAAGTATTTAGTTATTTCATGTATTTAATGTTTGTTTCCATGCCTACTTATGCCCTAAGGGTGTATTTAATGTGATTATTTATTTAATGTAACTTTCTAGATCAACCTGTGGCTTGGTTTATTATAGGTAGAGGGTCTTGTGATGTCTAGAGCAAGAACCATTCAACATTGAGTTCAACTTGGAGTAGCTAAGAGGAAAAAACTTTAGTAGACCTAGTAGCTAAGTGTGAGCTTGGGAAATAAGAAGGTTTTTTGGTGGCTTACAAGCACAAGTTCAGATCCTTCTTGTAGTTCTCTACCACATTGTGGGTCTAGGCTAGCTAGCGGTTAGATCTTGCAAGCTCTTGTAAAACTATTGTTGTAATTGTTGATGTATTTGGTTGTAACCCGAAAGGCCTTATAATTGGGCATGTTAGATCTAGATCTTATGAGTCTATTATGAGAATTGGCAATTTTTTGGATCTAAATATTTGTGTTATTATTTATATTATATTGTATGGTTATTTGTTGGGGGTTAGGACTTCTCCTTTGGGGATTCTCCTACCTTACACTACGTCAATTGGGTAGGACATGAATATATAACATAAAAGCATTTCATAATGGATGTATCATCTTAAAATGGAAGCACTTCCATTTAGGATAGGTTTAGCCCTCTGAATAAGTGGTTTGGGGTCATGTCAAATGCCTTGAATGGATTTTTGACTTCGATCTGGATTTTTCCCCTATTTTGCCACCTTTTCCACTTTCTTTTTGCACTTTTCTGGCATTCTGGACTGAAATCCTGAGATTCTTGACTTTTGTGTCAAGGATGACCTCAGGTCAAGAACTACCTTTTAGGTCAAGGTCAACCTAGACCCTTAACTAGGTCAAGGATGACCTTGACCCTAACCTAGGTCAAAGTCGACCTCAACCCTGACCCAAGGTTACATGATTTTCAGATGTCAAGTTTCTAAAGGAATTATTTTCCCACTTCCAGATCGGCTATTTTGATCTCTGAAATGGTAAACTCTTAAATTATATTTAATTTAGGTCCATTTCTAGGGGTTAAGGTTAATTGAGATTTAATGCTCCTATGTTGACCTTCTCTAGAAGTTTGTGCCCTAGATCTCTATATAAGGAAGCCTCCTCTCATTATCTCTAACTAAGAAAAGAACAGATCTTGCACGTCTACTTTCATGATAGAGCATTATCAAGTATTCAAGCCTTCAAGATTTTGAGCATTCAATTCATCAAGGAGATCCATTAGTAGCCATTGAAGGATTCAAGCTCTATGGAGCCCTCTTATGGAAGATTCATCCATTTCCATTCAAGCCTCTTCCTAATCCAAGATTTATTCAAGATTGGTGTTGAATATCTAATGCCATTGATTTGAGACATCTTACATTAATTTCTACATTCATTTGGAGCATCCATACTTGTGGATTCAAGGTTTTTAATCCTCCACAAGAATTTCTACATAAGCAAGGTGAATAGTTCCATTTACTTTGTTTATACCTATTTTAATTTCAATTCAATTCCAAGGTTAATTACAAATTGGGGTTTGACTAAGGCAAACCCGCCCCCATCCCACAAAAAAAAAGCATTTTTCTTGTAGGTACAAGTGTGGAATAGTGAATTGAAGTACATATTTGAGTACCCTTTTCAATGAACTTTCAAGACCTATGAATGGAATTTTTGTCAGAGCAGTACAGGTCAAGGTTGACTTTTTGGGTCAAGGTCAACTTTGTCATCCAGGGTTAAGGTCGACCTACCCTCATAATAGAAAAATATTTTTTGGGTTTTGAAGATCTCATAGTTTCAATTTAGATTTGCAAAAATCAATAGTTTCTGAGACTATTTGATAAGGTTGTCAGTAGGTTCTTTTCCGGAGATAAGTATCTTTATTTCTTCATTTCAACATTAATCTCCTCTACTTACATCCCATATCATAATAATCTACATGTATGTGTAAAATGTGGGTTTAGGGTCTCTTTCATGTGCATTGTTTTAAACCATATTCATCAACCA
The DNA here is from genome assembly GCA_028749045.1 of Cupressus sempervirens. NCBI lineage: Eukaryota > Viridiplantae > Streptophyta > Pinopsida > Cupressales > Cupressaceae > Cupressus > Cupressus sempervirens. The sequence goes on from CM053792.1 coordinate 604,024,042, forward strand.
TATTTTACCTTATACATTTTGGTGAATCTGACATGCTTACCCTCTTTTATTTTGTGGAATTAGATGCCCTATTATATTTTGTGGTGTTGGATTTCCTTTTCTATTATCTTGTTGATGTTATATTTGTCTTTTATGTTAAATCTTGCATGCTAATTAGATTTCTTACATTTATATTTCAAAAATACAAAAAATAAAAAAAAAATAAAAAAAATCTTTAAAAATACAAAAATATTTACATTTTCATGCTTTTAGTATTTCAACATGTATGATTCTTGTTTTAAATACTTTGATGAAGCTTTTATTGTACAAAAGGATAGATCCCTTAATGAGGTACATGGTATTGAGGATGAAAATGGTTTGGATAAGATCTTCATTGATCCTATTCCTATTTAACTCTCCTCCATAACCTCTCTAATTGACTTTTACCTTAGGGTGTTTGCACGGTTGCCTTCATGTTCCACAATTTGCAATATTGATAAACCTAAAATGATATTTCCTATTGTGTGTGATGTTGCTTTGTCTTCTTTTGAATTACCTTCTAAGGATATCTTAGAGCAAGAAGATGACTTTAATCTATCTCTCCGTCATATTTGTCTTTATGGACATAAGTTGAGGAGTGATGTTAATTCTTCTCCTAATATATGTCCTTTCTATGAGCCTACTCTAGACTGTAATTTACCTTCTTCCCCTTTTTGGGATCAAGCTTTAGTGAATTATGATGCTCCTACAATGTGCTTTATTGATAGGGATGATAATCCTCCTATTTGGGATAAACCATTCGATTTGGATGTTGATTACTCTCTTCCTCATGAAACCATTATGGATGATCCCTTGGATGAAGACATTGATTTATCCCCTTCTCATAAAGAATCTTTGATACAAGAGGGTGATTTATTAATGGATGACATATTCATACATGATTATAACTCTTTTTCTAAAATACACTCGCCTTATGTAGACATTTTAGTGAAAGAAGATTACATTATAGATGCTTTACCTCCTAGTAGTGAGGCATTAGTAGAGAATGATATGAATTACCTTAATGCTCTCCCTTTTAGTGATGATCTTATGGAGAATCAAGATTCTACTTCATCTTCTCCTAGGATGTCTTCTTTGCTTCCTTCTTATGACTTTGTTTGTAGTGTTAAGACGACTAACATGGTTTATCCATAATCTTTGTTGACTATCAAAGGTAAATCTATGGAGTTTTTAGAGTCTTTCAATGACCAAGATTCTATAGCTCACACATATTGTACAAGGAGTAACCTTCACCCTAATCCAATGGTTTATACTTTTTTTCCACCTTCTCAACCCATTCTTCCTCCTCCACCCTATCTTCCTAGCAAGGAGTATGATTTGATAAACCAATTGCAACATACCCTTGCCAGGATTTCTTTATGGGAGCTTCTTCAAACTTCACCTACCTACTTTGAAGCCTTGCAAAATTCTCTAGCAACTCTTCCCACTCCACCTCCTAATTAAGAGAAAATCAACAACTTCTTACAGTGCATGCATATTACCTCGAGTGTTCATGACATTGTATTTACTCAAAAGGATTTACCTTCTGAAGAAGTACAAAATCAATATTATGCTCTTATGGTAGCTATTACTATCAACAAAAGTATCATTTATATGACCTTGATTGACAATGGATCTGGGCTTAATGTTTGTAGCATGGACATGCTCAAAGCAATTAATGTCGATCTTTCAACTATTCAACCTAATAATGTTCATATACGTGGCTTTGATAACATTTCTAAGAGCACTTTTGGAATCATTACCTTACCTATCAAAGTAGGTCCTATCATCCTAAATACACCTATTCATGTTATGCCTGGGCCTCTCAATTATAACCTTCTTTTAGGTAGACCTTGGTTGCATGAATGCATGCTATCCCTTCCACCCTTCACCGTAAAGGCAAGTTTATACATAACAACAAGATGTATACACTTCATGTGAATGATGCACCAAATCCTTGTCTGCATACTCAAAACCACACTACTCCTATTTCTAATAGTAATCCTTCTTCCTCCAATGCTCTTCTTGATGATGATTAGGGAACATTGGATTTTAATCCTACTTTTATTGGAGAGTATAAGGTTTTTGATCTTGATTTTATGAAGCCACAAAGAGAGTTTGAAAAATAAGTTTTTACTTCTAAAGCTCTTCGTGACAACTTTGTCATTGCTTCTATCCACAATGAAATTGTTAAATCTACTAATGATGACATAGTGACTACTGAAGTTCCATTCACTCCTTTTGATATGGCTTCTCATTATGGTCCTGGTTATCATTTCCTAGGTAAAGAATGATTCAATGGTTAAGCATATGGTAAGCATAAACAGGGAATTCAAATGCCCTTATAGAATGGGGAGCATAAAAATTCTTATGGATTAAGATTTAATCCTCAACAACAAATCAATGTTAACAACATCTCAAATAACACTTCAAAACATGGCAAAACTATGAAGGATTTTGACCGAGAAGTTCTTTTGCCTAAACTCTTTCATTCTAAGATGATTACTAGACCTAAAATCAAAAAGAAATGTAGTCCACTCTTGAAGACTCTTCCTTTTTGTTTATATCATAGATTTCATGATCACTCTACTAACAAATGTCAAGCTTTACATTATAAGATTATGTAACTCATTGATAGTAAGGTTATTTATATATCATGTGGTAGTGAGTTTTATTTCAATCTTGTTTTCTCTAAATAACATTTATGTTCTTATTATGGAGCTCTACATTATGTAAACAATGTTAGCCTAATCTTTGGGGGCTCATTGTCTTGTATAATGTTGTGAGCAATATAATAGGTCCCCTTTCATCCTTGTTCCTACACTTGGGGGGCAAAGATGCCATCTCCTTCTTTTCTATCTTTCCAAGATTCACTTTTCCTTGGTTAATCAATATCTATCTATTATGTGATATTCAATCATACATGAAAATTTTGGTTTGGATTGAGGATCTGTGTCCTTAATCATAACCTATTTTGTTGTTGGACATTGGGTTTCCATGGTTGATAAATCTCTCGCCTTGGAAGCTGAATAGTGTGTTATCCCTCACTAGGCTTACTTTTTCACTTCTTGCATGATATCTCTTTGCATTTTTCCCTTCCATGGCCTCATAGGAGATGTGACCTTCTTAGCTTGGATTGGGTATTGTCCATGGATATTGTCTTGATGTTGAAGAAGGCTTTCTCCTTGTTCTTTTCTTTCCATGGATATTGTCTTGATGTTGAAGAAGGCTTTCTCCTTGTTCTTTTCTTTCCTTAACATGTCAAAATAGTATGTATTTTTGCCATCTTAAGGAGGAAGTCATATATATGGCCTCCCTTATTCTATATTATGCATTTTTGTTCTAACCTTTTATTTTGCAGCATGCTAAATTTTAGAAGGTAACAAACATAAGTTGTTAAATCATGAAGAGACATGCATTTTCAATTTTGAATATACTAAATCCTCAGAAGATAACACACATAAGTTGCTAAATCTTGAAGAGATACACATTTTACAAATGTATTCTATGGTGATATGAGAATTTAGATCCATGGGTACTTTATAAAAGACATCAAAAGATGCACTACATACATGCACAAAGCTGCCAGAAGGTGCATGACTTTATGGGGTGACTATCAAGATCTTTCTTGGTGGGCCATCTTATCCTTTTTGTGGTTCATAGTGAGATATACACATCTTACTCAGCAAGCTATCCTCTCTCTCTCTCTCTCTCTCTCTCTCTCTCTCTCTCTCTCTCTCTCTCTCTCTCTCTCTCTCTCTCTCTCTCTCTCTCTCTCTCTCTCTCTCTCTGTTACTATGATCTTGGAGTTGATGAAGACTTGAGTCCCTAGGGGCTTGAGGATCTCTTTGTCTCTTAGATTTTGTAAGATCATCTTTTCATTATGATCTCCTTTACCAAGAGTTTGCATTGAGTCCATACTCTTGCTAAAGTGGGGGCTAAATGTATCATCTTAAAATGGAAGCACTTCCATTTAGGGTAGGTTTAGCCCTCCAATAAAGGTTCAGGGTAATGTCAAATGCCTTGAATGGGTCTCTAACTTAGATCTGGCTTTTGCCCCTATTTTGCCCCATTTTCTACTTTCTTTCTACACTTTTCTAGCATTCTGGACTGAAATCCTGAGATTCTTGACATTTGGGTCAAGGACGATCTCAAGGTCAAGGATGACCTCAACCTTGATCTAGGTCAGAGTCGACCTCGACCCTGACCCAAGGTCCAAATTTCAAGGTTGCATGATTTTCGAATGTCAGGTTTTAGAAGGAATTGTTTTCCAACTTCTGGGTTGGTTGTTTTGGTCTCCGAAATGGTAAAATCTAAAATTACATTTAATTTAGGTCTATTTCTAGGGGTTATGGTTAATTTGGATTTCATGCTCCTATGTCAACCTATGTCGGCCTTCTTTAGGAGTTTGTGCCCTAGATCTCTATATAAGGAAGCCTCCTCCTCTCATTTTCTCTAACTAAGCCTTCAAGAGTTTAAGAATTCAATTCATCAAGGAGATCCATTAGTAGCCATTGAAGGATTCAAGCTCTATGGAGCTCTCTTTTTGAAGATTCATCCATTTCCATTCAAGCATCTTTCTAATCCAAGATCCATTCAAGATTGGTGTTGAAGATCTAATGCCATTGATTTGAGACATTTCTACATTCATTTGGAGCATCCATACTTCTAGATTCAAGGATTCAAATCCTCCACAAGGATTTCTACATAAGCAAGGTGAATAGTTTCATTTACTTTGTTTATAGATATTTCAATTTCAAGGTTAATTCCAAACTAGGGTTTGACTACGGAAAAACCCCCCATCCCACAAACAAACCATTTTTCTTGTAGGTACACGTGTGGAATAGTGAATTGAAGTACATATTTGAGTACCCTTTCTAGTGAACTTCCAAGATCTACAAACCAAATTTTCATCAGAGCAGTGTAGGTCAAGGTTGAATTTTGGGTCAAGGTTGACTTTTTCATCTTGGGTCAAGGTTGACCTATCCCTAGAAAAGAAAAATCTTTCTAGTTTTAGAGATCTCACAGTTTCAGTTCAGGATTGCGAAAATCAATAGTTTCTGAGATTGTTTGACAGGGTTTTTAGTAGGTTCTTTTCTAGAGGTAAGTACCTTTATTTCTTCATTTCAACATTAATCTCCTATATTTACATCCCATATCATAATAATCTACATGTATGTGTAAAATGTGGGTTTAGGGTCTCTTTCATGTGCATTATTTTAAACCCTATTAATCAATCATATTTTACCCTATACAATGGAGAGAAGATTTCACACTCCTTTCAAAGGGATGGTGTTACATACAAGATTTAGTCTATTGTGGGTGGAGAAGAGGATAAGTATGTTGGCCTAATGTTTTATTGGTAGGTGAAAAAGAGTTTTTGATACCATTAAAGAAGGAGAATGAGTTGGGTTTTACATAGTTGTGAAACCCAAAGAAGAGGAGAATGTGAAGAAGGTAGACATACCTATAGAGGTACAAGCCATGTAAAATGAGTTCAAGGAAATTATTAGTAATGGAACCCCTACCACCTTAGCACCACATAGGGCAATAAGTCATCTTATTGACTTCATCCTAGTGGCTTCCTTGCCTAATAAAGCTACTTATAAGATTACTCCAGAGCATAATAAGGAGGTAGTCAAACAAGTTCAAGAACTTCTTGATAATAGTTTGATAAGAAGACTATTAGCCCATGTGTAGTTCCTACTATGTTAGCACCCAAAAAGGGAGGAACATGGAGACTATGCACTAATTCAATGGCTATAAACAAAAATTACAACCAAATATATGTTTCCAATACCTAGGATTGAGGATATAATGGGTTGCTTAAGAGGAGCACAATATTTGACCAAGATATACCTTAAAAGTGGCTATCATCAAATTAGGGTTAAGGAGGGAGATGAGTGGAAGACAACATTCAAGAGCACAAATTTGCCTCTATGAATGGCTTGTTATGCCATTTCAAGTCACCAGTGCCCCTAGTACATTTATGGGGCCCTCACAGGTTGTATTGGAAAATTATTCGTTGTTTATCTAGATGACATTTTATTTTTTAGTAAAACTAAAGAAGAGAATCTTAAGTATTTTGAGATTGTATTAAGAAATTTGCATGATAAATAATTAACAATCAATTTGGAGAAATGTGACTTGATGAAGAAAGAACTTGTCGACCTAGGATTTGTGGTATAAAAAGGTGATTTGAAGATGGATGCATCAAAGGTTGAAGCCATTATAAGTTGGCCTACTCCCAAGACAACAAGTGAAGTGAGAAGCTTCCATGAACTAGCTTAGTTTATAGGAAGTTTATAATGAACTTTAGTGTGATTTGTACTCCCATACTTAACATAATCAAAGGAGGTATAAAGACCAAGTTTCATTGGACCAAGGTATCAAATCAAGGATTTGAACTCATGAATAAGAATGTTGCTACACAACTTGTGTTAGTGTTACCTAGCTTTAATAAACTCTTGACAATAGAGTGTGATGCAAGTAACATTACAGTTAGGGTAGTCTTGAGTTGAGAGAACAAACCAATAGTAGTTTACAGTGAAAAGCTTAATGAGACTAAAAAGAGGTACTCATCCTATGATTTGGAACTCTATGCTCTTGTCTAAGAACTTAGGAAGTGGAGGCATAACCTTTTTCCAAAGTAATTTGTTATTTATATAGATAACTAGGCACTTAGTTTCCTGAATTCATAGGATAAGCTAAGTCATAGGCATATCAAGTGGATAAAATATTTATAGTCCTACTCATTTACCACTGAGCACAAGAAAGGCCAATGTAATAAGATTATTGATGCTTTGAGTAGGAAGTTATTAACAATTTAGGAAGTGCAGATGAAAAGCATATTAATTGATAGTTTTAAGGAGTACACAAGGAGGATGAAGGATTTTTTGAAGTCTACAAGGTATGCCTAGACTTTAACAACCATTTTCACATTGACCATGTAGACTTTACTTTGCAAGAAGGACTTTTGTTTAAAGGTGGGCAATTATGTGTGCTAAGGGGATCAATGAGAAAACTTGATCCAAGTAAAGAATAATGGTATTTTGAGTGGGCACTTTGTGTTAAACAAAACCTTCGAATTGCTGCAAAGATTATACTACTTGCCAAATATGCAGAAATATGTGGAGCAGTGTACCATTTGTCAAAAATCTAAAATGGCTTGCTCAAATTATAGACCTTATTAGCCTCTACCAATTCCCAATAGAGCATGGGTGATGCAGTGCAAGGGCTACTGAATCCCTAAAGGAGATGACCAAGCCCCTAGTTAATAACCACATAGTGGAAACACAACAACAACACAATATATGATATCAAAATCAACTTCTTTATTCACAAAAAAACTAATTACATGCAATTTTTTAGGCTATAAGGCCTTCCCAGTTATGACCAAATATAAAAGCAATTACAATAACAGTTTTGCAAGGCCTTGCAAGATCCAACCAAACCATAGCTATCCCAAATCTGTGACACCACAACAATCTAGTAGAAACCCCAAGAAAGATCTAAGCTTGTGATCACAAGCCACCAAGCAACCTTATTGTTTCCTAAGCCCAAACTCAACTACTAACTCTATTCACAATTCACAACTTCAGATTCCTAACTAAATCTCTACTACTTAATGCCAACCTAAATCACTACCCAAATCCTACTTTTATACTTGTACAACCACAAGTCGGTCTATTACAAATAGAATCAGCTAGAACCCAAATAAACATAATATGCCTTGGTCAGCTTATAAAAAATTATTAAATGCACATGGGAGAAATAACCAAGACCCCTGACAGGTCTTCACACATCACATTTGATCCACATCATGGTCACATGCTACACAAATCAAATGCACCAAGTCAACTAATCAAATCTCCAAGAATACCATTCAATGAGCCAAACCGTTGAGCATCAGCAACAACCACCAATAAAGTCTAGTATACCAAAAAGTACATCCACTGAGATCCCACAAGCATCATCGAGTACTAGTTCCACTGAGTAGATCACTACTAAACACTAAAAGCATCATTGAATGCCTTTAGTCACCGAGGTCCTCAAGCAAAACTACACCCAAGAACTACCCCAATAGTAACCAAACATCACCACCTTTCAATTGAGTCCACCAAATCCAAAGTCAAAAGCACTCTAACATATAGGATTTCCAACTATCCCAAGATGCTCCCACATCAGATACCCAGGTGTGAAAATATGTTCTTAGTAACTAAAAGAACATCTTACAAGATTCAACACATAAACCTCATATTGGTTCTTCACACACATGTCCTCCAAGTCTTCAATTTTTACAATCTTCCCTTTGTTCCCTTCTGCATACTCTTCCATGAAACATACAACTATTACCTTGACTATTCACATCCTTCTTTGGTGTACAACATGTCTATTTTCCACACTAATCTCTAACCTCTTGAGAATCTTTCAACAAAACTCACCTACCAAAACTTAGGTTCCTCCTACCAAGCTTTGCATTCAATAAAGGAATCAAGTAAAACTTCCTCCCATCCTTCTCAATAGTAAATACATTCTTGACACAATCATGCACTACCTTGCAATCATACTACCAAGGTCCTTCAAGTAATATATGACAATTACTCATGTCCATAATATCACATAACATTTGATCAACATATTATCCAATCTAAAAATTACAAGACATTACTCCCTCACTTCCAAAGCATATTCATCTTGTAACCAAATGATCCTATAAGGAAAATTATATCTCACTCTCTTCAAACCAAGTTTCTAAATCTCCTCAGCAACTAGGTTATCAGTACTACTACTATCCACAATCAAATTCCAAGATTTACCTCAAAACTTACAATGAGTCCAGAACAAATTCCTTTTCTAACAAGGTTCCAACACCTTCTTACCAAACAACACTCATCGAACCAACAAATTCTCCTCCTCTTGCTTGAGCTCATTCACTGAGTGGTCACCCTCGTTGATAGGGAGATTCTAAGAAGAGACACTCTAGACTCAAACTTAGACCTTCTATTAGGTCTCTCCCAAGACCACCTTCCAGGCCCTCTAGGGTTTCTTCTCAACTCCCTACTTGAGGAGAATTCAATATATTCTCCTACCCAAAAGAATCTCTCTACCAAGGTTGTTTCCCATTAGGTTCTGTTGAATTCATACACCCAAATTCACTCCAAGACCCCTCAAGACCAAATAAATCTCCACCATGGATGGATGGGCTTTCAAATGAATCATTTCCACCATTCTAGATTACAATTTATTCACTCTTCCATTTGGTTTCAACTCGATCCCATAGTTCCTTGTAAAATAGGGCTAGTAAGCTTGTAGCCCCAATTAGGCCTCCAAATGCAATTTTTGGCTAATATCTTTGAAACTTGTTCAAGAAAATAAATGAATAAGTTGTGTTCCTAACACCCTTTTGTGAGATCTCCAAGATTTTCAAGGGTTTAAGTGCCCTAAGCGTTCATATAGTACTATGACCAAATGGACCTAATTCCTTAAGGGTTTAACCAATTCCAATTTCCAAGCTTTCACTTGATCAAAATGGATTCTTCAACATTTAATTTTCCTTCTACAGTGTCTTACACCCCTAAAAAACACATTCCCACCACTTCTATTCTCCTACCAATCCATCCATCCATGTATTATGCAACTGTTACGAAACTTGCTCCTAGAAGGGTGCTTGCTAACTCACATGGGGCAAGATGCTAAAAATGGAAAACTCCATTTCTAGGCCTCCAAAATTGATATGTATATTTTACAATGATTTTCCTTCCATGTCCCAATAGGTTGTGATGATTCCAAGGTAGGATTTTTCTAGAAGAAGCATTTTTGCTCTCCTCACTCTATTAAGACTAGTGAACTGATCACACTAAAAAGATTCAATAATCCTATGCAAAAATTATTAAAATGAATCCACCTAAGCACATATAACAATTAAATTATTTATACTAACTATATACCAACAACATGAATGTAAATCAATCCATACAAACAAGTTTCTCAACTTGCAAACTCATTTGTGACAAAATTGTTCAAAATTTTTCTTAGTTATTATTCAAAATCCAACAAAATGATCAATGCAGCCTCAATGACTACCTCGAGAAGCCTAGACTCAATGAGCTAATTGACCCGGCTATGGTGGCTATTTCTGATAATGCAAGAGAAACGGGCATGAATCTATTGAACAATGCCCGCAATAGCATGATCAACAACTTCAGATCAATTAAATGGCTTTTCCATGAGCTTGAGGATGTCAGAGATAGGGTTTCCCAAATGGAAAAAATCAAGAGCAAGACAAGTGCAGAAAGCCAAGGCGACCGAAACAGCTGGGAGACTCTGATGGAGAGGAGAGTAAAAAATATTGAGAACTACAATCACAACCTGGCAAGTCAAATGATCTCCCTCCTCGCTTCGATCAACGAAAACATCCTCTCTCTCTTGGAAAATCTCAAAGACAGGAACCAGATGGAGGAAGATGATAAACAGAACAGAGACAAAGATAGGTTGGATGTGGATAAAGCCAAGGACAACACTATGGAGCAGGATTTGACGAACGCCCAGGATCATAAGGCAGAAGAGCAACAAGAGTGCGCCGAAGCTGCCCAGACCATGATCGAGATGGAGAAGTAGTCTGCTAGGTTGGGTCTCTGTCCTTTGGTTTTTGTTTCTCCTGGCTTTGGCTTTTTGTCTGGTCTCTATTTTTCTGGTTGGTTCTCTGGCCTTTTTAGTGGGCAGTTGTTTCGGGCTGGGCCTTTGGGCTTATTTTCAGCCGTAAGGCTTATGTTTTGGCTGGGCGTTTTTTCGCTTATTTTCAGCCTTTCTTGTTGTTAAACTTATGGGTTTCAGGACCCCTTAAAACCTGTTTACCTTATCAAAAACAAAATGATCAACCAAATCCTATATAAGGTCTTGGATGACCTTATATACTTCCATACATTGACTTCCAAATATTGGAACTAACCCATAACCAACTTTGGGTGATTTGCAATTTCTTGCTAAAATGTTGTCATGACAATATTGCAAATTTGTGCATTTTGTCTATCCTTAAGCCCTTCACCCTCCAAATTGATTTAGTATGACCAATTAGGCCTATCTAACTCTTTATAACATGTTTCTACTCTCTTTCCATCAATTTTGGGTCTGGATGCTCATTTTCCCACTTTTGCAACTTAAGCAATTTCTTAACAATTTGATAATTTTATGCCAACACTTGGCAACTTGTGCCCACACTGCCTAGTTGACACTCTAACCACCTAAAAACATCTATAGGGTTATACTTAGACCCTTATTCCTTAGTTACTTTTCTAGATTCACTTACAAGCCAAAAAGTCTTAGGAGACTTAGGGTGTCCTAGCCTACCCTAGGTGCTCCTACACCACACATTCACCACAACAGTTCTTCAATCACAAGCTTTTTGGGAACATTCAAAAGATCCATGTCCTTCTCCATATTGAAAACAAGTACCCTTAAACACACCTCTACCTATTCTTCTCCTCTACTCAATAGGTTTAGTTCATCTTCAACAATATGTTTATCCTTCACCAAGTGATTATGCTTCTCCCTCCCTTAAGAATTACCTTGATGTCTTATTTTCAACTTATCTTCTACCTTCAAAACATAATGATAAGCATCCTCAACTAAATCAATCTTCAACATACCAATCCAATCCTGAATATTGAATCTCATTCAATTAACATACCTAGCCACCTTTTCCTTAGACATTTCTCTATGTCTAGACTGCAAATTCAACTTGTAAAACTCCTCAGTATAATCCTTCACAAACATATCCTTTTGTTTCAAATTCTACAATATCTTAAAGAAATCAACTTCATAATTAATAGGAATGAATTTTGCCTTCAATGTCATCACCATCAATCTCCATCTAGTGCTCTTCATTTCACTTCTTCTTCTCTATCTCTCTATAATTCTCTGCACTATAAAGCAACATGTTCTTTTAACTTAATCTATGCCAACCTTACTCTAAGTGGATCAATGATATCATCTAATTGAAAATTAGTCTTCTAATTCACCAATTCAATCAATCAGGTCTTCAGGATTCAAAGTAACAAAGAAATTAGAAACACCCATCTTATGCTTCAGCTTCAAAATCCAATAGACCAGTTCTATCTTCTACGAATCTCTCTATCTATTTAGTTCTATCCTCACCACTAGATCCAACAACTTCAAAGTCTTCAAAAGCTTCCTCATAGCCATCTTCAGTACCCGCATTCCTTGATACACCTGTAGAAGCTTAAAATTGTCCCAAATGCTATATTAATTCATTTAATATTTCCTTTGACATTATAATTAATTATATTTGTCATATTCTTCTACTTATTTGTCATTTCCCTAATGTATTTAAATTTAATTTAAATGCATACCCTCTAAAGCATTAAATTTATTTAAAGCAACAGTGCTCCATGAATCCCCTTTTAAATAAATTATAATTTATTTAATTCCATCCACTTTATTAAATTCTTTAATCCTGTGATTAAGTTAAATCTTATTTGATTTAATCACAATCTCATCCTAAAAACCTAGTCTACACCCATCACTCTCATCCTTCTAAGCCTATCCATTAGTTAATCCCACTTATTTATCTTAAATACCTTTCTAAACACCTTTTAGCTCCTAAGTGTTTGCTCGCACATGTGTGAGAAGCTCATGATCCAATAAAGCTACCACTTTATTTACACCTCTTACACCTTTGTCCCCCACTCCTTTCCCCAAGGTTGCTCACACATGTGTGAGCATACCTTGAGCCTCTCAACTATAAATGCTCTTTTTGACTTTTGCATGGCTTGTCCTTTAGCCCACGTGTGTCCCTTGTGGCACTTATGTGGATTCCACATAGATGCCACCTCCTCAAAGCCCCCATCAAGACTATAATTAGAGCCCTTGTCTCAAGCATTTTACATCTGCCTCATTTACATTGTTATCATGCTAGTTTAGAGTTGGAGCTTTCTAGAGATTTTAGTGTTTTTATGCATTTGTTACTAACCTTTGGTAGTTGCTAGATTTTGTGTCATTTGCATTGATAATCTATTTTACTTTCTTGCATTCATCTCCATTTCCTAGAATGCTTTAAGAATGGCTTCTTCCATAGCCTCCTCTTGAAGCATTCATCATGGCTTGTCCACTTTCATTATTCATTGAGTGCTCTCAAGAACGGTTGCTTCCATAGCCACCTCTTGAAGCATTCTTCATCATTTAGCTTAGTTGCATGTTCATTATTGCATCTTTCACATCATTGAGATTCATAGTTGTATTTGGGAGAGCACATCTACATCCCTCACACTTAAGCACACCAACAAGGCCTCTTATGGGCACTCTTGTTGAGTTGCTTTGAGGTTGTGTGTGGACTATTTCGTATCCGTTGCATTAGTATTAAAACACAATATTAGTTAGTAGTTTTCTTGATTTCAATATGATTTTATGCACATGCTACTAACATTTTATTGTTTATGTGTGCTCTCGACATGTTAGGTTTTTATGCATACATTTTGGCACGCCTGGTGGGACCTGTGTCCCTCTAAAAATTCAAATTTTAAGCTAAAAATTGTCATTTTTCTAAACAAAATTGTGGCTTTTGATTTATGTTCATGTGTAGTGTTGTCTGTGCAGATGAACTGTCATCTACATTTTTTAGCATCTCTACCATGTAAAGTGTCATCCCTGCCATGTAAACTGGCGTCTACACCTCTCAACTGGCGTTTTTGCCTCTAAAATGGCATCTTCACCACTAAACTAGCATATCCACATCTAAACTAGTATCTCCACCTCTAAACTAGTGTCTTCGCTATAGACTATTATCTGCATTTTTTTAGCAACCTTCTATTTTGGCGTCTGTGATTTATCAATGACTTTTTGTTTTGTCATCTTCATGGTTTGGCATCTCTACTTTATTATTGTCATCTGTGATCTGCAAATGTAAGTAACAGGTTTATCATACTTTCTTTTTATTCTGTCATCTGTGTGTTTTGTCGTCTTTATTGTTTGTCATCTCTAGTTGCATTCAGTCATTTGTGATTTTATTATTTTAAAAAAAAAGTATGAATCAAAATTTGACTTTTAGTGGTTTTTTGAGATAGGAGTCATTTTAAGCCTATTTACGTATTAAAAATAAATTTAAAAAGTTAAAATAATTTTTCCCATAGTTAGCCTTCATTTTGGGGATTTCTTTTATGAGACTAATCAAGTTTTTTATTGCAGCATTTACAGATTGGAGCATTCTAGAAACAACTAACCATGTTTCTTGCAAGTTTTCCTTTTTCTTTTATTTTTTTTCTTTTTCTTTTTTTTGGGGGGGGGGGGCGGGGGAAATGAACTTAAATGATTAAACACTTGTCTTTGAATGTATGTTGCACTTAATTAGATAAATCAAACACACTCTTGAATGTCTTGAAGCTAAAACAATCCAAAACTCAATATTGAATGTCTTAAGAGAACTTACAATCTATCATTGGGATGAATGCTAAAATACACTCTTGATTGCCCTAAAGAAAACACATTTTTCATTGGAATGCATGCTACTGAATACACTCTTGAATGCATAAAGGTAAAAGAACAATGCTATGATACACATTTCAATTTGGGCTTAAAACAAACACTCACTCAATCTTGAACACATAAAGGAATTGACTCTTTCCTTATCAAATTTCTTATGTTGATGATGCTCGATTTTCTTATGTTGGCGAACTCTTGATTTTTATTATGTTGACGACGTTGTCAAGTTGGAAAGAACATTGCATGATATAAACATGAGTGTCTTCAAAAGTAGATTACAAATCTAAAGTTCCATTGGGAAAGAACAATTGTCTTTTAAACCCAAGACCACTTAAGTATTCACTCTTGTCAATCCTTCGGGTGATCTTGAGTGTACAAGAAATAAGTGGTCTTGTTTTACATTTTTTTAGGAGGCCTGCTTGGGGATTTCATCACCCCTTGGGATGACCTCAACTCTAGCATTCTGGCAGAGTATAAATGTTGGGAGGTGAGTTGAAAGACGCCTCTCTTGGAAGTAAAATCTTATCACTCTTGGCTAAGCTCCAAAGAACTTTATACCTTTGGGAAGTGAAGGTGGATATTTTGGTTACCGTCTCCTCCTGGCCATGTGACATTATTTTCTTTCATCTACAAATTTGGGCCTCATGTACCTTGTGTATATCGAGGACACCCCTAGCTGAGCTTGTATATCCTAGTCAAAACCTTATAGGATTGTTGGTGTGTTTGACATGCTAAGTGTTCAAAAACCTCCCCATTTGAAGGGGACGCGCCATTTAAGATTTTCTTGTATATATTTCATTGTATGCTTTGCATGCTATGTTTTAGAAAAATCAAAAAACATCATAAAAGTTCAAAATCCAAAAACATTTCAAAAGCAAAAATAACAAAAAGAAGCTATTATTTTCCACATCACTTCTTCTATCCATTAAATTCATCACCGTCATGCATCTCTTGTCTTAATCATTCAAATCATTCCTTAAAATCTTAATCAATCTTAATCCTCTTAACCATTTCCTCATCTTCGTAATCATTCAATCAAATCCCTAATCATCATCCTAATCATGGTTCATATTACACATCAAGATCCAATTCCCTCATTCAATGATTCATCCTCATGATTCTTAATCCAATCCCTTGTCGAATTCTTTCCTTTCTAATTAATTCCTAATTAAATCCATTTACATCTTCATCAAAAATCAATCAATCTTTCTTCATCTATTCAAATATTCTTCTAATTCAATCTTCCACTTTGGACATAGGAGCACCATCATAATCCTTGGACTTTAATCCTAGTTATCTTGAATGACCCAAATCTTATCAAAGTTATCTCAAACCTTTATCCAATATCAAATAAAATCAAAACATATCCAGTCAATATCAAGTCAAATCCAATCCAAATCCAATCAAACAAAGATTCCAAAATTGCTCCTAGTCCTAAGGTCATAGTTCATCCATCATCAAATATTTCATCACTCCTCATCTAAAGTTCCATGGATAAAAATTGGCTTAACCAAATGGTTGGGGACCTTCAAAGGCAATATGGAGTCACACCTCCAGCACAAACCCCATATCAAATCAATCCTCAAAATTGTATGTCCAATCCTAATCCATCTCACATTCCTTATTCTTCTACCTTTGATAAGGGAAATCCACCTCATTATCCTTTAACCACATACAATTCCATTTATAGCCCACACAATTCCTCAAACAGAAATGTCATTGCCAAAGAAATTGAGGAACTCAAGAATTCTGTCTTGAGCCTAACAAATCAAAAGCAAAAATCTACCTTCCATGACATATGTCCTCTACCCCCATGTTTCGAATACCATAGTCCTCATGTCCCATCCAACCCAAATCCTCCATGTAATTCCCAATACTATGAGATTAATGTCCAAAACCATCATCCCAATCCTCTACTCATACCTCCACCTCCACACAATCCTAATCCTCCAAAATCAACATCATTGCCACCTTGTAATAGGTTTATCTCACTAGAAACCTTGTCTAAGTATAAAAACAAAAATAAAGTGATCCAACCACCCAAAGTCATACACCTAATTCTATCTCTAGACCTTCCTCCAAAGCATGCCATTACAAATTCCTCTTCTCATCTACATCCGAGCATTTATCCATCCCATTATTCCCTTATCTCTCAAAATAAATTTATCCCTCTTATTCCATCTCATGAACCCCTCCCTAATCAAGATCAAGACATTCCATGTACCACACACATTACTGATTCCATTCCATCTCAAGAGTTAGCATCCATAGATTCTCCACCTCATGAAGATGTTCCTTCTACACAATCCACTAGTTCTCCTCCATGTTAAGATCAAATCACTCCATCTCATGGTTCCATTCCATCCACTCCATTATATGATCCTATTCTACTAGATGATCCAATAATTCCTTCCATCCCATTGCATGATCCTCCTTTAAGTCAAGATTAAAGTACCCCTTCATTTGAATTTCATTATCCCAATCCATATCAAGATCCTATTATCCCGCATAATCCCCCCCATAATCCTAATCCTCCATATGATCCTCTCACACCTATCCAGTCCACTCATGAACCCCATATACATGGACTCACATCTTGTATTGAAAATAATAAGTATCTATCTGAAGAAAAAACATCTCAAGATGTTGTACACCTTCCACTCCTTCTAAATCCAAAATTCCTCCATTCAAACCTAAATGTTCCCACCATTCATATTCCAAGTCCATTTTGGGCCCTTATATCCATATTCCCATTCCTTCCTCATTTTCATCCATTTTGGGTCCTTATATTCCAAAGCTAAACCCTTCATCCCTTCCATCCATTTTGGGTCCTTACATACATCCATCTACCATATCCAATTATTCTACTTCATTCCCTCGTGCTCCTAATAAAGATCAACAAAGGCACACATCCTTGAATTCCTTCTAATGTTCACCATCCATAAGCTCTCCATCCCATTTTTCCTCATGCTATCATACCATGACCAATGTAAGAAAATGGGATGCCAAAGATAAAGTGAATAAAGCCAAATATCCACAAAAATCCAAGGATCAACATGTCTCCTCTAAACGACATGCTCAAGAAAAGAAAAATGTGATCCAAAGGAAAGAAAAAATCAAAAGGCCACAAAGGCCCAAAATAAAAAATTCAAAAATCATGTGGATTCCAAAGCTACTTAATGAAGCAATGAATCTCAATGAAAACTTCAAAATGGCATCCAATTTCGCTAATCCAAAGGCTTCCTTCATCCATAAATCCTCAAAAATTCCATTTTTCGAATCCATTTTGGGTTCTTATGTACCCAAATCCACCATCCTAAATCCATCATCTCTTTCATCCATTTTGGGTCCCTATATCCCAAAATTCAACCTTTCTCCTACATATCCTCCAAGACTTCCTCCTTTCCATCACCATCCATATATCTAGATGCTTGAGTCCTCCCTTTGTATTTAGTCTCTTCCAATTCCACTTATCTATCCATTCACTTTCCCCCTTCCACTTGCACTCTATACTGGGGGCAAGCTCCATCCATACTGCATTGTCTTACATATCTTCCATATTTCCATCTATCTTCATCTTTTTCCATCTTTGATACTAACTATAATTTTCCTTCCATCTATCCATGCTCACTCAACATATCCCTTGCACATTATCCACACACTATCCTATAAACTCCCACCATCCATTTAGATATTTGATCTTAACATCCTATCCATATCTTGTATCCCTTGTCCTTGTCATGTTGATTTCCTCCATACTCCATACATAATCCTACATAATTTCATCCTTCTTTCATATGTTCTTGATCTTGGTTATCCCATCCATTTCATGTACCACATTTCATCCATACTCTTCATATCATTATCCCTATTTTATACCCTCCCTCCCATATCCCTTATTCATTCCACTTTCAGGCCTATGCTTGTGATCGATACTAGAGGCACAACAACAAAATATTCATGCATGCTTTAGAAATACACATGCCTTCACTTCCTCCATACAATATTCTTTGCACCATTTTTCCATTTCCCTACATTCTTTCCCACTATTTCCTTCCATTCCTCTATCCTTGGTATAAAGCATTTTAACATTTGTGAGCACACCTTGAGCCTCTCAACCATAAAGGCTCTTTTTGACTTTTGCATGGCTTGTCCTTTAGCCCATGTGTCTCCCTTGTGGCACCTCTGTGGATGCCACATAGATGCCACCTCCTCAAAGCCCCCATCAAGACTAAAAATAAAGCCCTTGTCTCAAGCATTTTACATCTCTCTCATTTGCATTGCTATCATGCTAGTTTAGAGTTGAGGCTTTCTAGAGATTTTAGTGTTTTTATGCATTTGTTACTAACCTTTGGTAGTTTCTAGATTTCATGTCATTTGCATTGATAATCTAGTTTACTTTCTTGCATTCATCTCCATTTCCTATAATGCTTTATGAATGACTTCTTCCATAGCCTCTTCTTGAAGCATTCCTCATGGCTTGTCCACTTCCATTATCCATTGAGTGCTCTCAAGAATGGTTGCTTCCATAGCCATCTCTTGAAGCATTCTTCATCATTTAGCTTAGTTGCATGTTCATTATTGCATCTTTCATATCATTGGGATTCATAGTTGTGTTTGGGAGAGCACATCTACATCCCTTACACTCAAGCACACCAACAAGGCCTCTTATGGGCGTCCTTGTTGAGCTGCTTTGAGGTTGTGTGGGGACTCTTTATTATTGGTTGCGTTAGTATTAAAACACAATATTAGTTAGTAGTTTTCTTGATTTCAATATGGTTTTATGCACATGATAGTAACATTTTATTATTTACACGTGCTCTCGACAAGTTAGGTTTTCATGCATACAACACCAAATATAACTCTCACAATCTCACCAACCAAATCATTCTTCATCAATTCCATCTCAAATCTAAAATATGATCTAACCTTCTCTAAAATATTAGTCTCTACAACATCACAGAGATCTACAATCTCCCTAGGGTCCAATCTTCTTAGAGGCATCTTCCAAGATCTTTGTAAAACCTCTACAACAAATCCTACTCGAGCACCTTGTGATAAAACCTAAGTTTCTTGCAAGTCAGATCAAAATCTACCACCTCACATGAATAACAAGAAATGGTTTCACAAGTACATAAACATAGATCTATAATAAGAATTGCACAGAATCTCAACAATGCTCCAACAATCTTCAACAAGATTAAACCTTGTCTATGATATTGCCTGATGTAGTGCAAGGCCTAGTGAATCCCCAAAGGAGGTGACTAAGCCCCCAACTAACAACCACACAACAACAATACAAGATCTTATACCAAACTCAACTTCTTTATTCATAAAAAAATTGATTACATGTAATGTGTTAGGCTGTAAGGCCTTCCCAGTTACAACCAGATACAAAAGTAATTATAGTAATAGTTCTGTAAGACCTCATAAGATCTAACCAAACCCTAGCTAGCCCAAATTTGTGACACCACAACAATATGGTAGAAACCCCATGAAAGATCTAAACTTGTGCTCGTAAGACACTAAGCAACCTTCTTGTTTCTTAAGCCCATACTTAGCTACTAGCTCTACTCACAATTCACAACTCCAGATTCCTAATTGAATCTTTGCTACTTAATGCTTGCCTATAACACTACCCAAACCCTCCTTTTATACTTGTACAACCACAAGTTGACCTGTTACAAATAAAATTATCTAGAACCCAAATAAACACAATATGCCTTAGTTAGCTTACAAAAAATATTAAATGCACATAGGAGAAATAAAGAAGATCCTAGATAGGTCTTCACACATTCCACAATTGATCTAGGTCATGATTACATGCTACACATATTAAATGCACCAAGTTGGTTGAACAAATCTCCAAGAATACCATTTGGTGAGCCAAATCACCGAGCGTCAGTAGAAACCACTAAGCAAGCCAAGCATCACCGAGCATAACACATAAGCATGTCCACCGAGCTCCCACAAGCATCATTAAGCACTGGTTCCACTAAGAGGATCATCCACCAAACACCACAAGCATCACCGAGTGCCTTCAGTCACCAACCTCCTAAGGTAAAACTACACCCAAGAACTACTCCAATAGTAATTGAACATCACCTCCTTTTAACTAAGTCCACCAATTCCTAAGTTAAAAACACTCCAACATACATGATTGCCAACTACCCCAGGATGCTCCCACATCAACGATAATGTGCAAGTATGGATTTTATTGTTTGTTTACCCAAGATAAGGATTGTCTTTGATAGTATCTATGTTGTAGTATATAGGTTTATTAAGATGATTAATTTTATTCCTTGCAAGGTGACTCATGATGATAGTCACATAGCTTACTTGTTTTTGAAAGGAAGTAACTAGGATTCATTGCTTACTAGTAAGTATAGTGTATGATAGAGATACAAAGTTCATGGAACATTTTTGGAAAACTTTATGGAAAAGGTTTTGCACTAACTTGCCCTTTGGGTTTGCTTATCTTTTAAGCTGTTTGACCAAGGAATATGGGCAAGCTTGGGATCAAGTCATTCACCAAACAAAGTTTTCATATAATGACACTATTAATAGGACAATATGAAAAAACCCATTTGAAATTGTTTATGCTTTGCATTGAAGGGGTATATTTGAGCTTAGAGACTAGTAGAACATGGAGATGATAATTGGACATGCAGAAGTTTTTATACAATCAATGAAGGAAGTGCACAGACAAGTCAAACAAACTTTGACAGAGAATACCAAGAAGACAAAGATAAGGTGGATGTCAGGAAGAAAGATGTACAAATTGAAGTTGGGGACTCAGTATTGGTTCATATGAATAAAGCAAGACTTCAAAAGGGCATTTCCTAAAAAATTACAAATAAGGATAATGGGTCCATGTAAAATATTGGCCAAATATTGAAACAATCCCTATAAGGTAGACCTACTAGAGGACATAGCTCTTTCCCCTATATTTAATCTATTAGATATGGTGTAATGCAGAGATCCAAATAGAGAGGAAGATAAAAGAGTTCCTTAAGTTGTAGAGATGGTCAATGATTTGACCTTGCCTCCCCAACCCACGCCACAAGTCGAGAAGGCACTAGATTCAAGGGTTGCCAAGAAGGCAAGGCATGGAACCTACATGGAACACTTGATTAAATAGAAGCTTATGCCTGAAGTTGAACCCGCTTGGGTCCCTGAAAGTGATTTCAATGAGCTTGGGATTGATATGGCATGTTTGTCACCTAATGTGACTTAACCTTCTTTTTATGGGGGGATAATGGTGTAGGAGCACCTATGGGTTCTATGTGGGTACTCATCAAAGTATGATGCATAAGATCTTATGAGGATCATGGTGTGAATAAGGACTTTCTAAGGGTCCAATAGGTGTGTTTGAAAATGTTTATGAATGGTGTGTGTGTGTGTGTGTGTGTGTGTGTGTGTGTGTGTGTGTGTGTGTGTGTGTGTGTGTGTGTGTTATATTGCCAAAGTTGGGCAAAGTTTGTCATTAAGTTTGCAAATAATTACCATGTAAGCCAAATTTGGCATAATAAGTGAAATGAACCCAAAATAATATAGGAGGTCGTGTTTGGTATGTAGAAATATTTCCATGGAAAATAATCCATTCTACATCATTAGAATGCCAATATGCGGTAAGGAATGAAAAGTTGCCCAAGTTGCAAAAATGTTGTCATGATAACATTTGCAACTTTGCAAAGTTGCATGACAACATTTTACAAGAAATTTCATTTCATTGAAAACTAGTTAGGGACTCAAACCAACTGATGGATCACAAGGAGGGGACATATTTAAGCCCTTCCATGGCAATGTACATGGGTGGGATGATGTTTTGAAGTTTGGAAATAACAATATAGTGACTGCTTTCTTGATAAACTTATCACAATCTGCTTGCAACTCAAGCAACTTGAGTTTAATGGATTGAAACATTAAATATTTCCTTCTACATACATATATTGATCCATTTACTTGCATTTGGTGCTTTGGTGTTTTTTTTTGTTGAGTTTTAATTATGTAAATAAAAGATCCAATCTTTGAACCTTGTTCAGTGGCCTATTTAAAGCTTGGCTTAATAAAATGACTCCACCCTAAAACCTCATTATGGGATCTTCATAGACATTTGAGATTTGGTAGTAGGGTTAATGTATAGTCTGTATCTTTTTTTAGGAGTCCAAAAAAGCATGATCACTATTTTTAACTTCAAGCCGTAGGTGAGCTATGCCATAGCTCGACTAGGGATAAAGAACAATAGAAATTGAGTACTTGCAACAATTGATTGCTTTTTGTACATCCAATGTCTTGAGGAGGTGCATTGGGCTCTAATAAATCTTTGGCGCTGAATGGAAATGTTGATGAATCAATTGGAAGGAGTTTTCAAGTCAAATATTGTTGATAAGCCTAATTCCTTTGTAAACTACTCACATTAGGGTTAAGTGCAATACAAACAAGATAGTGACCTAAAACCCTTAAAGTCCTTGAGTTTTCCCAAAGAGGTATCTGGAATGGTAGTTTGTTCACAGGGTCACTTGGGAAGATTTTGAAACAGAAGCCAAAAACCATATTTGGAGGGCTAATTGAGGCCTAATAGGGGTAGTAGGCCTAAAGTAAAGAACCTCGAGATTGGTAAGAAAATGACTCCAAGATCCAACAAAATGGTTTAATTCTTGATTGAATTAGTTGTTTTGAATGCCCAAGACTCCTGCAAGATGATAGTGAAAGGGGCAAGTGATTGGTAGGTGAGCTACCCTTGTGAACTCAAAGAAGAGGAGTGAGAACTTTGACTTGGTAGCAGAGTCCTAGGAAAGAGTAGGGGGAAAGGTTGTGGAATCCTCCTAACAAGAAGGGTGTGGTGATTAGGAGAAACCCTAAGAGATTTTGTAAGCGACCTAGGATAGAGCCAAGAGTTGCTCTTTAGCGAGTTTCTCTATTAGTTGCATCATTTATATACTCCAAATAATGAAAATAGAAAGAACAATTTATTCTGGAATGTAAAACTTATAATGACATCCATATTTAAGTAAACTAATAATTTAACAACTTCATTTCAAGAACTATTCAACACGTAGATGATTTAGGCATATGAGGAGTTCATTATCAAATTGAATATATAAACACTTTAAAAGGTAAAATGAGAAGTATCATTCGCATAAATTATTGTTATCTCATGAATACTAGAAAGTTCTTTGATCTTTTTCAAATGTTTTTGTAAAAATGTTATATTTATATCATGATGTTACAAAACCCAAACTTTTAAGGTAAGAAGAAGTGAAACTAGCTTGGTGAAGTCATAATAGTTAGAGATAAATACTTTTATTACTTTGTTAAATACCAACACAATTTTTAGTGTGACACAAATAGATGGATGAGACTAAAATAAATATAGAAATAAATAATTTTTATCATGTATATAATTTGAATATAAATATTATAACAATAATAACAATAACTAGATCCAATAATTTAAGATTTATTGAAATAAGGAACACTTCAAAAATTAAATGAAGAGTGCTTCCCCTAAACTATCCTTAGGCTGGGGTCCCATGGAAGCCAGCTTCCTTAAAAATAGAGCTACACCCGTTTAGATTTTTTAGGAAATTTGTAAGCTGAGCGGTCCTATGGATTTTGTAATTTGTTTCACTTTAAAGTTTCAGCTCCCAAATTTAAGGAAAAATTTCTAAAATTTATTTTATGATAAAAGACTTTTTCAGTTTTAAAGTCTCATTTTTGACAAATGGCTAGATTTTTCCCTAAGTTGGTGAGGGCCCCACCCTATTTTTATCGGCTTCTTAAAAAAGTTGAGCTCCTATTATGAAGGAAAAGATTCTAATTAAACCTGTAGCCCTCAAAAAAATTCTTATGGGACCTCCTATACCTAAAAAATAGACTTGTAGCCCCCTTCATAGGACCCCTGCCTTATTGTCATGAACATCAAAATATTCTGCCACTACAAGTGCTTTTGTGAGAAAGCGATGTTTGTATGTTGTCATAAAACCACCACTTTTCCTTCGCAAAAGTGGTTTCGAGAGTCCGATTCGATTTGAGGAAGTGTCGAAGAGGCGAGAATGCAGAGTTTAAGGAAACACATGATTGATCGCCTTCATGGTACTGGAAAGGATTCGATTTCTGAACCTTCTTCGCTACAGCGACGCCAGATACACATCGAGCCAGGGCTTCGAGAGAAAGCGGTAGACCCTGTCTTCTTTTCTTTCCTTTGTTTGCAAATTGTCTTGATATTTTTTTGCTTCTAAACTTAAATCCTCGAGTATAACTCTGGATTATTTATTTGATTATCGTCACTCGGGAAAATATCAGTTATCATCACTGGTATATTATAGGCCAACGCAGAGAGTGAGATTCTCTACCACAGTATGGCTGGCGATTTTTTCACATTATGATTATTGTCGTGTAAAGGTACCCGGGACATTGTCGTTCCTAGACCGATTGAGAGTACAGATGCTTCCTAGTCCCTCTGCATACTCTGCATTCGGACATCTAACATTTATGGCTGCGATTAATGATATTCTGAACTGTGGACTGCCTTTATGAAGTGTGAGGATTTAAACTTGGGTATCCTGTATATACTTGCAGCCGATTTTTTCTTGCTGACAGCTCTTTGAAGGGTGTTCTGTACATTATAGGTCATACGAACCTTATATATTTTGAAACAATTATGTGCGCGCATGAAACCTAAAGCGCTTAGTTTGCAGCAAACGAGGGATTTGTGGATCTGTGAATGCTCCATGTGTAGGTCACTGATTAAACCTCATTGCAAAATAAACTCGAGAACTTTCCACGGGCTGTGCCCCGAACTGGATTGGATTTTAGGGCGTTTCCATTTTTAGAAACATTAAATGAATCGTGAAATATACGTAAATGTAATTTCCTTGTTATTCCTTTAAGATAATCAACTTCTTAGTTGGGACCATTATATGTGAATGTTATATCTTTATCTTATTGATATTATAAATTCTAAGTTTTTGATTGTAATAGTAATAGAACTGGTTTTTGTCAAATGAGAGTTGTAGTCTTTGTAGTGTTTGCTGTGGTGGTTTTACTTAATTGTTTCATGTTCAGTTCATCATACCTCATGCATCTAGATCTGGATTTCATTGAAACAATTCAAGACTGATAATCATAGTGCTATTTGCAGTCTCATCTTTGTCAATTTTATCATATACGAGTACAGCATAAACAAACATTAATTTCCAGCAAGCTGAAATATTTGAGATTTATAACTCATATTGGTAGCGGGGTAGTTAAATCTTTTGAGTTTTGCTGCTAGTTGTTTTCAGTTTATATGAAAGTGACAAGATTCCAGAAAGAGAAATTCCAGCCTTATAAGTCAGAGATCTCAGATTCTCAACAATTACGTAGAATTAAGAAGGTGAAGAAACTTTTGGAAGCAGAGTTGTTCCATTGAAGGTGGAGTTCAGGTTCATGACAAAGACAAGGAATGCCTTGTGAAACAGCAATGTTGTCTGCTAAGAATCAAGCATCCAAGGATACGTTGATACTTACTGCTGCTAAGAAGCTCGGAGAGGAAGATAATAGCACCTTAATGAACATAATAAAGGAGAAATGAATAAGGAATGGTTTATGAATGTAAAGGAGTGGCACAAATAGACAAAGGCAAAGCTAAGTCAAACAAATTCAATAACCCCTTTTTAAAGAAGAAAAAAAGGTAGACTTCAATGATTTTGATGAAAAGATTAACAAAATAGATGTTTACTTTAGTGTCCATGAAGTCACCAAACCACATAAAACTTCTTTTGTGAGTTTCAGAGTGAGTCTCATGCCCTGCTTTGGTGGGAAAGCTATCTAATAGCTTGTAAGAAGCGTAATTGGCTATTATTGTCTAGTTGGGAAGGGCTTAAATAGTTGCTTGAGAAGAATTTCTATCCTATTGGGCACATATCTAACCAAAATAATGTTCAAGATTTTAGGAAAGACAGCAACCAAAGTGTGCAAGACTATAATGAATTTGGTCTAAGAGGAAGAGGATATGATGGTAATTAAGACTCAAGATAATCCCTGTTTATTTGAATTTTTGATTGTAGGGCAAATTATAGTGTAATTCTGAAAGGGACATTACAATCATGTGAAAATATGAGAGAACTCTCATTCGCTTGGATTGCATCCACTCATGAGGATATACTCAGAATTTAGTTGTGAGGATTTGCATTTATCTTTGGCAAACGTATTAGATGATGAAAAAGGAGGACCACCACCACCCTGTATTGAAGACTTACTCTTGGATTGGATTTTTGAGAGTTGCAGGTTGTGGTGGTGCAGAGAAAGGTCCAAGAAATGAGAACCACAAGGGTTCTGGAAGATCAAACTCAAGGGACAGAAACAAAGGCAAGCAGGATGTTTGCTCAAGGAAGAAGAATCTCCTGAAAAGAGGTACAATTCATACTGACCCAAGGAAAAATTAATTAAACAACCAAGGAATCCATTAAAAACAAAGGTGGAAAAAGTGATGTTGTGTATAGTGGGAAACTGACGAGTAGATCAAAGTGACAGTTTTGTTATTTTTAAAATGTTTTTGCATGTGATACTGGTGGCTGCAGAAGTGTCATGGCATTTTGTCCTACTTTCATGGTGGTTTTGCTCCATTTCAAACAAAGAAGCATAGTAATGACTAGAAAAATTAATTTTCAGGCTTTCTGACACTAGCAAGTCATGCTGTGCACAAAATGACTCTTTCAATAAATTATATCTGTTGAAGGCATAAGCTTATGCAAATATAAGAGTGAGAATTGGAGGGTGGAGCTGGTTTTCAGAGAATGTGATAATAGGAAGGTTGTTGTATATGCTCTTTCTGTTCTCTTTGTAACTACTTTTGGCTGAAGGAAGGAGAGGAAGTTATGCATTGAGAATTTCTAGCTGGTTTCCTCTACACCAGGTTTTCCACTTTAAATTAGCATCATGTTTGTTGTACTTAATTGTTTGATTGCTGTTTCGTCAACTTCTTACAAATACATTATGATTTTGCTCCAAAAGTTAAGTACACTAATTCCAAACTATTTGCATTTTGGCCTCAACCATTTTGAATCATAGTTCATGTATGACAACATTGACATTTATACTTTTTAATAATGAACATAGAACCTTGATGCAATACAATTCAAATAAGCTGCTTCTTTACTACAAACAACATTAAACCTGGAGTCAGTCAGGTTTTCTCCCAACAATCAAGATCAAAATTTTACCTATATCTTCCAGGTGAACTTAGCATCCACGACTATGTTGATGCAGGCCAGATCAAGCAGTATGAGCTTATTCATTTGGAAGATGTTTCTATTAGGATAATATCTTCCAAGATAGAATGTTTCTTTAATGGTCATCTAGCCGTCTTTAGTCTGTATAGCAAAGTTTCCTACTCTGTCTTCTGTCAACATTTTTTTAAAGAAACAACATCTTTGCAAATCTATATAAGGAATGTTCGTTCCCCTGTTTAATATAACAATATCATCTGGCTTGTGTAAAATGGTAGTATTGCTTAGGATTTTTTTTTCAAAAAAATTAATAATTTCATTATAAAATATTATGTTTTTTTAATTTTTCAGAAATAAATCTCTATTCAAATTCGTTTATTCACAGACCCGTCTAGGGATTCTGTTCAAAACTCAGTTTGCAGCATTTTCGGGGTTTTCTTGTGCTACCTCTGTTCAACCCATCTACAATTGTCTGCAACTTGCGTGACCATTTTTACTTGCAGCTTCATTTTTAGCTTATCTGCAAATTTTTTGATTTTTTTTGACAGTGACTAGAGTTTCATTCAAAACTTTCTTCTTTGCATGCTGGTTTGAAAGACTAATTGCAGATTCTTGGTGTGTTTTTTGAGATCTCAACTAAGTCGTCATCAATTTTTTGGGCACCTCAGTTTTTGTGCCTTGAATTCTGTGTAATCAAAATTTTATTCTGATTTCAGATTCGTTCTGGGTCTTTTGAGAGATCTTCTGGGTCAGCCAAAACATTGTCTTGAAATCCGTGCTTGTTTGGTTTTGATCGATGATTTGCGCAAAAAACGTATCCAATCATCTGCAATCCACAATATTTGCATTAGTTTTTGTTTTCTAGGTTTGTTTATTTTTCCTCAAAAATCGTTCTTTGTGTTCTGTAATAGCCAAAGTTGCCTAGGATTTAGGATTTTTACCATTTTTTCTTAGGAAAAAACAATGCATTGTAAAGCTTCAGTCTCTAGGATTTTTGGTTTTTATAAAAAAATTGTGGTTTCTTGCAGTCTGTTCCGAGTCATAGTACTCTTCTACAAAAGTTCTCGGTCTCTAACATTTTGTAAATCCAAGGAGGGTCTCAGCCATTGAAGAATGTGTCGACATCTGTACAATCAATCCCAGAAATATACTGCATAATTATGGATTGTGAAAACCTGCTATCTTTAATCCGTACAATGACCATTAAGGGAGGGTATTAGGTAAATATTTTCCAAGATAAAATGTTTCTTTAATGTTCATCTAGTTGTCTTTAGTTTGCATAGGAAAGTTTCCTATTCTGTCTTTTGTCAACGTTTGCTTCTTTAAGAAACAATGTCTTTGTAAATCTATAAAGGAATGCTTGTTCCCTTGTTTAATATATCTATCATAAGAAGCAAACTCATGTATCCGGTTGCGCTCAAAACTTTTGTACATGCACCAACCAAAATGGGTTCTCCAAGATTGTTTTTGCAAATAATGTTTTTTGTTTCCATTTTTTGCTATTGTTTAGGGGGAAATGGAAGCACTCAATAAAATATGTATATCAAATGAGGCTTCTACTCCCTAACATTCAAATGTAAAAGGAAAGAGGGGATTCCAAGCATCACCCTCAATACAACTCAAGTTTGATTAGCAAGGCCCAAAAGATGAAGGGATGCTAATACAAATCTAAAATTATGCTATAAGGAAATATATGAGAAAGTCTCTTTCATGCAATGTAAATTAACCTTATATGTGTTATGTGAAAGTACATTGATTAATTTGAATTGAAAGCTAGAGTACTAACTTGCTTAGGGTAAATTAATTTGATTACAAGAAACACAAGTACAACCTTAGTTATGCAAGAAAACAGATCTGAAATGTAAAGGGATAAGAAAGAATGCAACTTACCTTGAGAGTATGAAGAGGAAGACACTTTGAAGGTCTGAACATAGTATTCTAGAAATAGCAATGATAGAACAAAAACTAGATCTGGAACTAGGAAGTTGAGTGGAACAAAAATCAAAAAGTAATTTGTAAAAATGTTACTTAGAGCCGATGTATATGTCACAATTTTGGGTATAGGTCGTTTTTGAGGTAAGTGTCTCTTTTAGTTGATGTATCCTTGTGATTGAAACTTTTGCAAATCTCGAAAATTCTACGAAAAGGGTACTCAAATCTATATCCGAAACTCTGATCCCAAACCGGCAAATAAGAGAAGAATGGTTTTGTTTGTTTGGGGAGGGCTTGCCTTGGTGAAGCCCTAAGTGAGGAATTAACCTTGAAATGAACTGAAATGTAAAGCATTTAAGGAAGCAAGATAAATTGTAAATAAATTACCTTGCTTGATGAAACCCTTGTTAGGAAGGATTTTGCAATGCTTGATGTTGTTGATATTGAATTTTCAATATGAATGTAGGAAATCTCCACAAATGCAATGGATCTTGTTAATACCAACTCATGGAGCCATGGATGTATATGTGCTTGAAGGAAGAAGAAGAAATGGATGAATGCAATGGATGCAATGTAGATCTCCTCCCTTGATGGCCAAAAATGGATGCTAATCTCAAAGAGGAGATGCTTCTCAATGAATCCTTGACTGCTTTGAATGGTTGAAGATGAATGCCTTAGGTCTCTTCTCATGTGTGTATGCAAGCCTTGATGATCTTGTGTGTATGTGCAGTGAAAATGAAATGCTCAAGCTCCCTTATATACTAGTTTTTGAGACCGAAAACAAAGAGAGCCAATCAAGGTGTTGTAGAAACAAATTTTTGGGAACCCGAGAGGACATGAAATCCAAAATTCTTTTGGTCCCAAGTATAGGTTGACTTAGGTTGACTTAAACCTGAGGAGATCTTGAGTCCATGTTTGTAGGGTCTCGGGGGTTGTGCCAAAAGAATATGGAAATAAATGCAATCTGAGTGGGAAATAAGGTCAGAAAAAGAGCCCTTCTAGCACAAAACAATCCATGGACCATAAATTCACTAAAGGGAGCTAAAGTCTTGAATGATGGGTGCTTCCATTTTAAGGTAGTACAACTACCATGCTAAAGGCCACTCAAACTAGATCAGTATCAATTTGATCTCCCAAGTTTTCAATTATCTTTGTAGTGTTTTTGATACTATTGTTAAAGACTTTTGAGACTGGAAGGGAGATTGAAAACATTTGTGTTAGTTTGTGGAAACAAGAAACATTTGTGGGCTATTTCTGCATTGTTTAGTTGGTAAGAATTTCGATGTGTCTTGGCTTCATTTTTCCTTGTTTTTTCTCAAGATTTACTTAGAAATTTATTAACTATGCCTCTACAAATGCTCTTTTCACTTTGTTTGTGATGTCCCCTTGTTGAAATAGGATTTTAATAAATAATAATAAAATATATATATAATGTAATGATAAATTTAACTAAATTTAATGAATCATCCAAAGGCATGAAAGGAAGGGTGGTGACTCCTTCGAGCATGAGATATAAAAGGGAGAAGGGTTTATTTGAAAGAGAATATGGAAGGAGGATGAACGAAAGAATGGGTGTATGTAAATCAAGGAAGGATTATTGGAAGAAGAAAGGAATAGTTTGAAGTAAGGAACTGACTCTTTCAAAGGGTGGTAGTTGCATAGTAATGAGAATCGCGACAATTCATGTGATTCACCTGATTCGGTGATTCAATTCAAGCCAAACGATTTTTTGTGAATTGGTGAATCGAATCTGCAATAAAGGGTTTATGAAATAAGTTACTCAGTAAATTTCAAGGGCTTTTTAAATTTAAGGATCTGTGGCCGATTCGATTCCAATTCTTGGCCGATTCACGATTTGATTCGGCCTTGCCGATTCCGATCCGTTTCCGATTCTCGTTACTTTGGGTAGTTGTGCAAATTTGCGACTCTTGCAAAGGGAAGACATGACGGCAAGATATGACTTGTTCGTCACATTGAAAGATACTAAAGAGGAGAAGGTTCATTTGAGGAGGAGATGCAAAAGAGATCAATTTTGAAAATAATTTGTTACTCTCAAAGGGCAGCAATGGAGTGGCGACTCAGTCTTATGAAAGGTGGTGACCCTTTCACCAATGAACTATAAAAGAGATCATTCCAATCATTCAAAGATCACAATTGATCATTACTTGTGAATCCTCAAAGGCAATCACCAATAATCAAATCAAGCAAACAATCAATCAGCAAATCAGTATTCGTTCGCTGTCACCAATATATCGTACCAGCATTCATTACATCATCACTCATCAATCATTTAATCAAGGATCTCTTATTTGTCACTCACCAATACTTCAAATCATACAATCAAGGGAGTTCAATAAATCAGTGAATTAATATTCATACTAAAATCAATCATTCAAATAACAATCGAATGATCACATCTGATTTGAATAAAAAATCAGAAAAAGTAAAGTAATCTAAAATATTAAGGGAAGTGATAGATATGCAATATTATTGTATTTTTTATTTACTTATCCATAAATTTGTTTGGAAGATGCAGCAATACTGGTCATGCCTCAAAATGCATGCCACCCTGGGTTGGATGTACTGGAGGTCCTGCTATACTTGTGGGCCAAGGGGCTAAATGTCTTGGAGGCTCATTCCGTGCCATTGGGCTTGGTTGAGGAAGATAGTCTCCCCATGTCCTAACAAGAAATATAAGATTTGTTATTAACTTATTATTTATTTGGTTGTCATGGAGCAATCATACCCAGAATCAGTGTGAAATGTTTGGTAGGGAGATGCAGCAGTACCACTCCCTCATAAAGTACGCCAACCCATAGCTGGACGTGCCATGCATACTAGCCAAGGGGCCAAATGATTCAGATGTTCATTCCGCACCATTTGGCTTGATTGAGGATGACAGTCTCTCAACACCCTATAATGCTTTTCTATCAAATACTTAATATGGTTGGCTGTTGGAAATAGCTTATAAGCTATGAAATGGATCCAAATGCATTTAAGACATTATATTGTCAATGGGGGATTATTTACCTGATTAATTAATTATGATTTTCTCTAAAGTTTAATCCCAATTATGTATTTTATTTATGTAATACGTATTGTGAATAAGTTGTATTGTTGGAATTTTTATTTTGGACAAAAATCAGGTATTATCCCAAAAGGGGACATTACCCTGTTTCAAGAAGTTAAAGAACTGGCTTGCTATCCTCTTTAATAGTTAATATTTACACCATTTCAAGAAGCTAAGGAACTGGCTTGCTACCCTCTTCAATAGTTAATATTTATGCATGCATATCGGCCTCTCTTCCTCTACAAAGTGGACAAGTTATAAATTTTGAAGCCACTAGTTTAATGCATATCAATGGATCTCCACTTGTCTCCATCATTTTATTTTTATAAACATCAAAGTTATATCTGTTCTTGAGAAGAAAATTAGGTAATCAAACCAAATCAGCTATCACTAGTAGGGAGGTATCAAAATTCCCTGAGCTTCAATTGGACCAGAACTAGGAGGATTAGGAGAATTTGATAATCCTCTAAGCTATCTTATTTTAGCAAGTATCTTTTCTTAGCTATTTGCAAGGAGAACTGGGAGGTCATATCATATCTTGTTGCATGGGATTTAGTATCTCTGCCTTTGTGTTTTCTTACAATGGTATTCTATTAAGCATCCCATGGAAATTGAATACAGAAATCTGTCAAATGTTTTTCTCTAAGTTGCCGATTTGGGTTCGGGGAAGGATTTGGGTTCGAGTTTGAGTTCGTGGATTCGATCAAAAAGATTTTTCCCATTTGGGTTTGTGAGCATATATAAATATATACAAAAAAAGAGAAATGTGCATAATTGCAAAACTAAGTCATTTCACAGTATGAATATATGTTGCTTGATCATTGATCAATGACAAATGTCAATGGTAAACATTAAATACTTGCTCATCAATCTATCTTCATGATTGTAAAGAAAGTTATACATTGAATTACTAAATTGCAAACCATAGACTAGTTCATCAAATAATAAAGTTTGAAACATAATGATAAATAATAAGTGTTTATCAATGATCATAGTATGAAATGCCTTTCAAGGGTCAAATGTGTCATCAAAAAATGAGGGATCAATGGCTTCGTCCCTGGCTGCAACTATATCTAGATCCTCATCATTTGAACCCAAACTGGTTACACTAGTCCCAGATGCTGCTATATCATCCTGAGATTAGATGAGCGAAATGTTTTTTTTAGGTACCTTTTAGGGTTTCATAAAATTAAAAAAAAAAAAACTCTTTAAAGTTGTTTTATTTCACATTTTGGACCCTACTGCCCGGGTCCTCCCAGGATCGCCGTAGGTTCGTTGTGGGTTCTCCTGGGTTCGCTCCAGCATGGAGCCGGGTGAATCCACAGTCCAAAATAAGGACCCTGCCCGGACCCACAGCGAACTTGGATGCGAATCCAGACCTGAATCCAGGCAGCAAGGGACGAATCCGGTAACAGATGTTTTTCTTCTGTTAGGAGTTGATATTTTACTTTTTAGTAGTCATTAATTCTCCAGGATGACACACTGTCTATCAAAGGAATCATTTTTACTAAAAATAGTGTCAAATGTTTTTCTTGTGCTAGTTCATATTTTTAGCAGTCATTAGAAATCCAAGATGACACATCGTCTCAATTCAGCATTTTGGCTAAGCAAGGAGGAAATGGAAAAACCATTGCCTTTGTTTTCAATATCTGTATTGTTATAAAATATTTGTTATTATAATTTTTAAATTGCTTGACCAACTATAATACTTTGTAAGTGCTGTTCTCATCTGTGTTTATAATCAGCTGTTGGAAGAAGATCCTGCACTGAAGAAATTCAAGTCATACAAAAAAGGCATTTGGAGAATTCAGAGGTTTGGGGATGTTATTTCAATAATTGTTGTTTCAGGTATGGTTATTCTCTATTACTTTTTTCTGTTGAAGCTCTTTGAAGTCTTATGGTAATTCAAGTTTATGCTTCCTAGCAATTTTCTGTCTCTTTTAATATCAAAGCTACATGTTAATATGAGCTAATAAATTCTGAGAATTTGTATTTCACCTTGAATCCCTAACACATTTGACAAAATTTTGTTTAAGCAACTTGTTTTGTAGTTTTTTGATTTTTAAATAAGTTCCTGGTAAACTTTTTAACGTGATCAGTGACACTGACATGGCACATCCTCTGGCTCTACGTGAAACACTTTTGAGCTAGAGCTATAAATTGGTGGGCCACAATCAGGGGCCCTTGACAAAATTTTGTTTAAGCAACTTGTTTTGTAGTTTTTTGTTTTTTAAGTAAGTGTTTGGTAAACTTTTTAATGTGATCAGTGACACTGACATGGCACATCCTTGGGCTCTACGTGAAATGCTTTTGAGCTAGAGCTATAAATTGGTGGGCCACAATCAGGGGACCTTATCGCCATTTAATAAAGTTGAGGCTTGCACCCGCAAGCACATTGGATCAGCGAAGGCGCAAGCCCGTTATCACAATGGCCCAGTGGGAGTTTGAATTTTGTTTGACACAAAAACACCACCAATACTCAACCAACACATTACATGGTGAAACTCCTTGTTTTTGCTTAGGTGCTTTAATGCCTTCGTCTCCATTTTTTGCCACTGTTGATGTTTGATGTGTTAGATGTGTGATTGTGACGTATACAGAATTATCTGGTGGTCTTGTAGTACATACGATCAACTCTTATATTAAATTTGAATGCATTTAAATGCCAATGTCAAGTGAAAATGCCACGTGAAAATGTGGTCTAAATATTGAGTCGACAGCCCAAATATTTGACATGGACTCAGGACTCAAAAGAAGCATTATTACACAAAAAGCAGAATTTAATGTGTTATATGTTTAGGGAACAGAAAAAACTATTCTGATCAACATTTTGTCATATTTCATACATTGCATGTCATATGATCTTCAAATGTTCAAGATTTGAAATTTCAAAGTTTCAATCAGATAACACAAATATTAACAATAACCATACAATATAATGTTCCCCTTCTGAAATGAGATTTAATGATAAATAATTAAAAATAGAATAAATAAATAAATTGTAATTTAAAAGTTCAATGAATTGTCAAAAGGCATGGGAAGAGTTGTGACTCCTAACATGAGCTTTAAAATGGTAATCATTTCATTCGAGGACATCCATGAATCATCAGTTGAGAAAGAAAATCATTAATTGATTTGGTACTAAATGATTATTTTTAACAACAAAGGGTGGTGACTCATTCAAATAATGGGTACAATCCTCCAACCAAAGAAGGGAACACTCCATTAATTCATTCAAGCATCAAGCCATCCATAACATAAATCATAAATTCATTCAACAATAAATCAACCTAGAAATCCATATTTCAAGTATCTATTAACAATCAACTCACTATATCAATTTAGAATCAATCAAAATATACAAGCAGAGCAGAAATTCTGAATTGCAGTAGATTTGTAAAGTATTTCTTGTTATTGTTTGATAGCTTCTGTGGGATGAACATATGTATAATTATATAATTGAGTTATATATATATATATATATATATATATATATGTATATGTATGTATGTATGTATGTATGTATGATTAAATATATTATTAATTATCTGATTAACAAATAGACATGTTCCATGAAGGGACATGTCTATTCATTTACTTATTCTGAATATATATCTAAAGAGGATGTTGTATTTGGAAAACATATACCATAAACATGGCAATGCGAATACGTTTGTAGCAGACCTCTAAAAACTAACATGGTATCAGAGCAAAGCCTGGGATAAAGATTCTTGAAGATTATTTCAAACAAAGAAAATCTGGGTAACATTTGGTAGAGTTTCTTGATTGTATGCTCGCTGTGATTCACAAATATTGATACAGAGTTCACGTGAAGTTATGAAATGGATTGGATTACAGATGGCCAATGTCTTTAAATGATCACATATCTGTGAAATAAAATTTCAGATTAAACTGATAGACTGAGAAAGCAATTGTAACCTTTTAAACAAATATTCTCGTTCCAAAATCAGAATTGTGCAGATAAATTTTGCTGCTGCATCTACTGTTCAGTAATGTTTCCTCTTTGCATAAATTGATTTTACTTGGACTGCTTCCAAATAGTAAGCCTTTAATGACCAATATCTACAGATTTTAATATTTCAGATTGTAGTGGTCTCAAAACTAAGTTTGTCTTTGATATTTGAGACATGATTTCATCTCCTATCATTACTTTGAGTACAGAGCACATTCACCACGTTCGGCAAGTATTTATAATAGACAATCTTCAGTTTTAATGGTTTCAATACTCCTTAACAAATGATACTAAGAGAATTACGCTTATTAATTCAACACTTGAACACAGTGATTAGTTGTACCGTTTCATAAAATCATTGAGCTGTCAAACAAGTCAAAACTTCTGTGGTTTCCATGTTAATAAATAGTTACCTGACAAAGTCTCGGTAATATTCACGAAACAAATGTTTCATTTTTCTTATTCCTGTAGTTTCCCAATGATATGTACATAATAACAAAAAATTTAGTGCCACGTCTTGTTAAACCAGGTCTTTGTTAGATTTATTTTCATCGCGGTAAATCTCAAAGGATGAACTGTGACATAAGTAATGCTTTCTTCATATCAATGATACATTGAATATACCTGTGCTTAGCCATTCGTGGTCTTCATTCATGGACTTTGGGTGAAAGACCCTAAGGAAAATAATGAGTAGTAGTGATTAAGACAGGCAGGCCCCATCTTATTATTAGACATTGCAGATATATGTCAGTGGTCTCATGTACTCGACATGCAACATTTCAGGTGTGATTTGTCTCGACAGAAGAGAGAGACTTTGACAACAAACAAGGGCAGTTGATTTAGTTTAACGACTTCGGGAATTGATCCCCTTAAGGTAATTAAATATAAGATGATGATATATGGTTTATAAATAAAATGAAAACATATATGATGAGATTTGATCATTAATATTATTAAATGTAAAATGAATATATAGTAAGATAGAAATAAATTTTATAGGTTAGATTAATTAAAATTTCTATAGTGCTAGTGTAGGAACTACGCTCACTCCTATATGAATGCTATGTGCCAGTGTATAGTATGGGATTGTTCCTATAAGAATGGCTAGAGAAGCAAATAATATGTTGAAAATATAGATTAAAGTATACGTGTATCAATATTATATTGAAAATTATACTAGTCTCTCATAGTTTTTGTAATTTATTACGTACTATATGAGTTATGTGCTTTGATCTTTTCCTTCGAGAATGTTATTGCAGGAAAATGAAGGATTGATATTAGATTCAGTGGGAGTCTGACACTTTGTCAAAGACAAGAAGCTCATAAAATTGATGTTAAGAGGGAGTCTGACATTTCATTAGAGACAACCTTGAAAGAGAGGGAGCAGATAGAGGATATGATTCAACCTTCGGTGATCCAGAGGGAGTAAACCACATTGAGATGGATTCTCCAATGATCATTAAGTTGTACCAGTCAAGAGGACTGTGATTCATGTTCATATACCTTGTGACTATGTGAATTTTTAATGGGCCTACTCCCTGTGTACATCATGAGGAAGTGACGACTTCCAAATGATGTCACTTATATTTGGAGAAGTTGTTGTAAGGTGACGATCTTACAATAACTTGTATTATGATATCAAACAAATTGAGTATATGGTGAATGTCTTGCATCTCAACATTCTGGGAGGCCATTACTCTAAGAGTACTTGGTTAATATCTTTGATATTCTGGGAGGCCAATACTCTTGATATCAGATGTGATATCTAACCTTATTTTGAGTAATTGGGGAATATTGTATGATATTTTGGGAGACCAATACTCGTGATGTCAAATGTGATATCACACCTTACTTGAGTAATTGGTGAATATCATTGATATTCTGGGAGGTCAATACTGTTGATATCAAATGTGATATTAAAACTTTTTGAGTACTTGGTGAACATCATTGATATCCTAGGAGGCCAATACTTGTGATGCCAAATGTAATTTCAAATGGTGGAAAACTCTTAAGGTATCAAATGATACATCCGTAAAATTTGTCATTCTACTAATGGTGTAATATTTGTCTTTTGTTCATCCTCCCTAGCTAAGAGGGAGTGTTAACGTTTGATGCTTCTGTCGGATGAACATATGTATAATTATATAATTGAGTTATATATATATATGAGAGAATTATATATATATATATATATATATATATATATATATATATATATATATATATATATATATATTATTAATTATCTGATTAACAAATAGACATGTCTATTCATTTACTTATTTTGAATATATATCTAAAGAGGATGTTGCATTTGGAAAACATATACCATAAATGCAAATACATTTGTAGCAGACCTCTAAAAACTAACATTTCTGGAGAATTCTTCAATTGATCAACTTCGGGTATTGTCCTATGATCTATTGACTTGAATATATATCATACAATTGTAATATTGAATAAAACATTTGCAATATTTTGAGTAAATGTTAATTTCTTAAAAGAATATCCCAAAAGGAGTCATTACATATAAAAACACTATATCTGTTTACATGTGTCAAAAAACAGTCAAATACTACATACAGCCTTCTCTTCTACCACCTAGTGCAAACGTTTTGGGCCTTGAACTGGAAGCTAAGTCGATATTAAAATGATGATTGGATTGTTTCCTCAAAAATGTCTTTATTTTTCTCTAACATATCCACCACTGTTTCTTTTGTTGCCTCTCTCTCCAATTTAGTAATATTTTCATTAGTAAACATGATATTATTACATACCTTTTTGACAGTTCAATTAACAAACTGATTGATGCCATCCAAGTTGATGACATCATGGGTATTCTTCATCTTTTTGGTTTGAAGGTATATTTTAGAGCTATATTTTGCATAAAATTTATACTTTTAAAATTTTTTTTTGTAAAATTAAAGTGTTTTTCAAGGTTTGCAGTTAGTCTAGTGTATGCTCTTCACAAGCCTCAACATGTCCTATAATAGAAAATCAACATTATGTGAAAGAGAGTCAGGTTTTTCTTACATGAGGTAAGTGTGCAAATAATTACATTTTTTGTTGAAATAAGTGAAGGGAAGATATTGCTGCTGTACATTCATTTTTTGCAATAAAGTAGATTCATCCCCTGTATGCATAAGATGTGATTTCAGATGAATAGTCTGTCTTATCCAGAAAATCTAATTCTTGAGGAATCTTAAGATTTTGAAGATGATGGCAGTAGTATGTATCAGAGATGCCTATCTCTATGATGGAGAAAAAAGTGCGGACCTTTTTTCTATCTTCCAAGTGGGTTATGTTCTTGTTTGTTGAAGGAAACTTGTTTTTGTCACAGGTTTCTAGTCATTGATTAGACTACCTTTTTGAGGATGTTGCTGAACTTTTGGGCACAAAAGAAATGATTCTATACCGGTAGAAGGATGTACTCATCTTTTCAGAAGGGGGTGAACAAGTGTTAGCAAGGTTTGGTTCAACACATACACATATCATGCATTTGAAGAGTTGTTTCATTGACATTCAAGAGACTTCTGGGGAGTGCAGTCCACCTAAGCCAAATCAGAGTGAAAAACAAAGGATGATTAGCAGTGTTGAATCACCATACTACTCATTTGGGAGCATATGCAAGAATTTTAGCTCATAGATTATTGTTTGTCATATCATAAGTCAAGTTATGATGAGTGCCAGAGCAAGTTGAGCTTCCAATCAACACATCGAAGGGGAGCCAAAACGTACAAAATTTTGCTATTTTTCTTCCTGCATTTTTAGTGGCTAATTGTTTCAAAGTTGATATCATGGAGCATAATTTAGTTTTAGATAAACTTGCCTTCTCACACTCCATCATTGCTACTTGTCATTATCACTGAAGGAGCCTTAACAAATTTCATCTTCTAGGTCCAAAGCTGTTTTCTGCTTGTCCATGGAAATAAATTTGTTGATTTTGCAATGTTGCATCTATTGGTTCAAGACTGATTTCTGTGCTATATCTTGCTAGAACCAATTTATGGGTCTTGCACGTACAAATGTGTGATAAAGTAAGTTGGATTATTGACCCAGAATTTGAAGTAGTTCAAATTTCACTAAGTCTGATGGTTAGCAACTTAGCACAACTAAAAAGTTGTTTGGCTATATTGCCTTAAAACTAGCATGCTTTGCTGCATAAGAGGGTGAGAAATTCATTTCACCGCCTAGTCAAATTTGGGAGCATGGATTCACTTTTTTGCTCCATTACCCAGGGATGGCACAGGGACATCTCCTAATCTGCAGTTTTTGCCGGATACATTCTGGAAACTTGTGGAGAGCGCCTCCTGGTGTTGAGGATGTCTGGACGTCCTCGGGATGGTAAGAGGAAGTACCTCACTGTCCCTAGGATGGACAGAGGTCCCTTGCTTGGCAGCCGTTTAAAAAAACCA
This sequence comes from Cupressus sempervirens, assembly GCA_028749045.1. Taxonomy (NCBI): domain Eukaryota; kingdom Viridiplantae; phylum Streptophyta; class Pinopsida; order Cupressales; family Cupressaceae; genus Cupressus; species Cupressus sempervirens. The sequence continues at coordinate 604,065,160 of CM053792.1, forward strand.
CTTTAAAAAAGAACATTTTCTTTATGAGTATTGACAGTGAATTCTTTTGGACTGCATATAATAGTAGAATGAGCAGGTCAGATGTAAAATGAACCAGTGTGGGACTACTATCTATAGAAAGAAAGCATACAACTCCAGAATTAGAGTCTTTAAATATAATTCTTTTCAAGAATAGGCAAACATGCAACCACATACAGCTATAGATGTAGAATGAAGAAAAGTATGTCTGCATACAACTGTAGAATGTAAGTATACAATTGTAAGGTAAATATGAAAGTTGTAGAATGGAAGCGTACAAGCATGGAATAAGATAATATAGCTGTAACCATTTTTTGTCAAAGGAAAGGATATGATTGCATACGATTGTTGAATAATGATATGCACATAGTATGGTGGGATCTCTATTTAATTATAATTTTTATAATAATAATGTTTTGACAATGAATTCTGATTCGTGAACACAAATTCTATATGTTAAGGTTCTCTAATATATATTTGCATGCTTTATCCATATTTTCATATGAACATTTCAAATTTCCCTACATATTTTAAATCCCTATATTTATATAGCTGTCCCCAAAATTAGCAAAAAGGTCAGCGCACCACAAACCTGCCCCCCGTCCGTCTTGAAAACTTATGGTAACCTTGCTTTTTTGATGAAATATGAATTAAAGGTTTTGTGATTAACTACCTAAATGTTTGAGAAGGTTTGGAAATTGATTATCATCATCTAGGTAATTTTATAGTCTATTATTTTGTCTTTTTCTATTACTTTAGTATTATAAGTTGCTTTGTCTTGGTAGAATCATTTATGTTAATGATCGGTGGTAGTCGACAGTCTTATGGTTCGTAGAAGAGTTCACATCAATTTGGAGGACATTTAGGAAATTGAGCTCAAAAACCAAGTCTGCCAAGTATCAAATCAATTGGAGGATGGAGGCAAAAGTGCTTGGAGGACATTCAATGACTCTTGTCAGTCACTGGCAATGGGGCCATGGAATTGCATTAGTGAAAAATCTATTTGTACCAAAATAACTATAGCTAAGATCAGCTTCCAAGTTGTGGCAATTTGTCTCATACCATTTGTGATTCAAATATATGGTGGCAGAGTACATGACAATGAGAACTTCATCCTTAAGATTTCTTATGAGAATAGGCAAACATGCAACCGCATACAGCTATAGATGCAGAATGAACAAAATTATGTCTGCATACAACTGTAGAATAGAAGTATACAATTGTAAGGTAAATATGGAAGTTGTAGAATGGAAGCGTACAACCATGGAATAAGATAATATAGCTGTAACCATTTTTTGTCAAAGGAAAGGAAAATGGTTGCACACCATTGTTGAATGATGATCTGCACATAGTATGGTGGGATCTCTATTTAGTTATTATTTTAATAATTATGATTTGACAATGAATTCTGATTCGTGAACACAAATTCTATATGTTAAGGTTCTCTAATGAATATTTGCACGCTTTATCCATATTTTCGTATGAACATTTCAAATTTCCCTATACATTTTAAATTTACCCTATATTTATATAGCTATCCCTTTTCCTGTCCCCTAGCTGTCCCCAAAATTGGCAAAAAGTTCAGTGTAGCACAAATCTGTCCCCCCATCCCTGTCTAGGAAACTTATGGTAACCTTGTTTTTTTGATGAAATATGAATTCAAGGTTTTGAGATATTTTGAAATAGTCTACAAGAACAATGAAATTTGAACCACTGATCTCCCGGTTGAATCAACACACAATGTTTTTGCCAAAAACATAATTGTCCCTGTGCATCTGCATGCAAGCTGATTTTTATGAAAGTCGTGTGAGAATGCGGGATGCCGAAAACAAACCATATTTCGCCTGCCAAAACAGTGCAAAAAACACAGTGCACTTACTGTGCCAAAACATACAGAGCATGGCCCATGAAAGGTATCTCAGATCGGTTATCCATGTGGGCTAAAATTAGGTGGCAAATATAGCCAACAGTGATCAAGTTAAGGAAACACATGGGTTCCTCAAGGAATGCAAAACTGTTAACAAATTTCAAAATTGGTTCAAAAAAGATAATTTGCCCAAACTCCAGAGGGAAGTTGTAGCCATGCTGATGAAATTCAAAATGGGTTCAAAAGGGATGATTTGCCCAAACCCTAGGGAGAAGTTGTAGTCATGTTGACAAGATACTTCACCCAACAGCACGTACAATAGAAGCTTTATCATTTTCCAATTCTAAATAACCTAAAGTAAAACTGATTGTATGGTTCTTTTTGAGTTCTTTGGAGCACTTTATAGTCAATGTCTTGCTAGGTAAGGTTGATGTGCCATTATATCAAAACTTTGCTTACTACCTATACAAGTGTAGTGCTAGACTTTTCCCCTACCTATAATGACCCCTTTCTGAAACTGCTGTAGCCTAACCTAGAAAACATAAATTTAGCACAAGTTAGGGTTTGGAATTGAAAACTCACCAATTAAACAAATGAAATTTGTATATGATCCCTCCATATATATATAATGTACACTCATCTCATGATCAAAGTTAGACAAATTCAATGTCTAATATTAAGATAACTCATCATGAAGAATCAAAATATATTACACTGATACTTGATGAAATATAAATTCTAGTTATGCCTAAACTCTTTAAAAGGCAGCCTAATGTTTCTTGACTTGTTTACATATTTTTTGGGTTTCTCTTTATGGTTCTTTTTCAGAAGTTTTTGTTCTGCAATTGTAACTTTGTCTTTGCCATGCATCAATACAAATTAATGTTTTATCTCTTCTCCCATTTAGCTATTTGAGAATATTTCTTGCCTATTATTAAATCTTTTCTTTTCTGCCTTCTTGATTCTTGTGTCAATTTGGTTTGTGAAATCTTTTTCTTGTAGCATCTCACAGATTGTGATCTTTATATGAGTTTTGGAGGGTAAATCAGAGTGAGCATTGTGTATGTTAGGGTGCTTATTTGTGTTATGTGCAGCTACAGCAAGGAGCAACCATAGATTCATTCTAGTGCATCACCCCCTTTAAGTTTTTGCATTCCTTCTCCCTTTTCCTCAACTGTTGAAGTTTAGGTGCATCCTGATTGCAAGGAATCCAACCTTCTCTGGAGACTTAGCCTCAAAGTGCAAGTCCCACACTTGGAGGTTGTTGCAATGTTTCGCAAGGTTGCTTGAGGTTTGTACCTCAAGCATGGGTACAAGCTTTTGTGGCAACAATCAGCTTTTGCAATTTTTAGTCCATTTGTTTGCAGCCTCATGGCTTGTATGTTTAGTTCTTTAGAGATGGTGAATGAGGTACATCTCACATTGTGGAGAAGACAATTTCCTCCCCTCAACATTGATGAAATTCCCAAGGAGCGAATCGTCCCTTGTGCCAACTCACTAAACTAGTCCTCCATAGAGCTAGGGGCATCAAATAATTAACCAAGATTAAGACTGAAGTGAATGCAAGATAAATAATGTCTCTTCTCCACTTAAGATTGATGAAATACACAAGAAGTGAATTGACCCTTGTACTACCTTACTAAACTAGCTAGTGAGCTAGGGGGATAAAATAATTAACCAAGATCAAGACTTAAGTGAATGCAATAATGAATAAACAATGATAACTCTAAGCTACAAACAAATAAAAACATTTTAACTACTATAAATGAAAAAGCTACAGATGAAGTTTGACTGGTGAAATTTGCCAACTCACTGTCTCGAATGCTAGTAGAGTACAACATGCATTTGGGATGCCAATGAGACATGCACGTGTCTTGTTCGAATAGGGTATAGATTTCAAGACCAGAAATGCTTCAAAATAGAAACTAAGCTAATAGAACTCAAAAACTGTAAAATTACGATTAAAAGAATGTAAGTAACAAAACAAAGCAACTATTTGGAATGAGGAAAAGAAGGAACAAAATCACATTAACAGAGGTAGAAGACTCCCAAGGTTGCTATGCCGTCTCCTCCTTCAAAAACTGCATGCAAGATGGCAAGGAAAACTGTTGGGCTGGGTTTGTTTTAGAGGCCTACAAAAGTTAGATCCCTATTTTGGCATTTTCACCTTCACAAACAACAGTGATATAATAGATTTGATGATAGATAAACCAATAATGATAAAACTGTTGAAGATAGCATTAGGTGGATGAACCAAAATGGATTCCTCCCTAGCTAAGAGGTAGTGTTGATGTTATTGTAGCTATGGTTGGATTCCTTTAGGCCAACTTATATAATGTAAGATTTGTGTGAATATAATAATGATACTGTTGATAAATAATATCAATATGATTATTATATTGTTGATAAATAATAATTATATTTATTGTTACTAATATATACATACGGACGGTAACAAGTAAACATAAATACACACATTGAGTAAACCAACATGGTATCAGAGTGAGTGACAATCCTTGAGTAACAGAAGCACACTTATGTAGAATTGGAAGAGTCTCTTATAGAAATGAAATGAATCTGGATAAATTACAAATTTGCAGATTCTAAAGTATTTACCTTCTGAATTGAAGCAGTCATGGCATTCCAAGAATAAATTCTCAGATTTGAGGTGTTTGATGATTATATCTAATGTGAGGAATTTAAACCATTGTTTTCTGATGGCTCCTTTGGTATTAGCAATTTTGGGCAGGCTACATTGTTGTGGGATAGGATAAACTTCATTCCTAAAAATCAGCACCTTACGGCTTAGCATTATAATTGCAGTGGGTCCTGATCAATGTCATGGTGCCTTGTAATAACCTGAATGTGTTAAAGTTGGAGGCAGATATTTAAATAGAAGATTGATTATATGCGAATAATTTTTGAAGACTAGACATTTATTTCAGCTGAGCTTGTATCGTCATGTGTGGAGACATATTTGTGAGCAGCAATAATAAAGGTTGGAGTTCATTGGGTTTTTGTGGTGAATCATATCATGAGCCTACACAGTACAGTTGATATTGTGAATTAACCAATCATAGCTTTTAGAGGTTTCTAAAACCGGCATTGTGGAAGATTAAGATAGATGCTACCCATAGAATATTATCAAACCAAGGATGAAACTCAGTCATTTGTAAATCAAATAGTGCAATGTGTTTTATGAGATTACTACCAGTTGTACATGGTCAAATGAACGAATGTTATTGAGCTTCATAAAGGGATGTTGACAAGGAGTAAGCTATAAGAGCTATATTTTTTGCCTGTGCTTGCCGTGTGATTAATAATTGAGCCAAGTCTTTGAGAAAGTGTTTCTGTAACAAAATTTTGGGTGTAGACTTTGACTATTTATTTTGTTTGCCGAGAGAACTATACTGTTAGCCAAGAAATATTGTAATGACACTTTGAAAAACTATTCCTTTTTTGGTTGTGCCAAGGATTCGTTAGCTTATACAAAGTTCAAACTTTTGTTGAACGTAGGAATTTAGCTGATTTTGTTGAGCATGGGTATTATATTTGTTGTGAATAATCTATTGAGTGACATTTGTGTAAAGAGGAACAAATAAATGAGTGGAGTTAATATATTGCCGAAGTTCATGCATGATTGAGCTAAATGCAGAAGGCTCTATCATCGAACAATGATATTTTAGAATTTATGGTTTTAGCGAAGTCTTATAGAGGTAGCATTTCTAAGATAAATACCAGTGAAAGGGATTTCCAGAGATTCGGGTTTGGTGAAGAAATTACAATGCCTGGTTGCATATTGAGGCATTATGAGCGAGAAAGACACCACTAAACCATCAACAACTAAACCTAAATAGCACACTGAAGTTTACTTAGTAATATCTGGAGATGATAAAATCTCCAATGACAATCACATTTTCTTTTTCAGGTTGCAGTCAAAGCTAATTGAGGGTCTTATTTCTCCAGTGCCGTGCATCAACCTTCAGAAAATGTCCGGTAGCTTGTGAGAAAATTTACAAATAGAGAAAGCATAGTTGCTATGTAGAGACTAATTGATTACAAGATCAGAATAGTAGATAAATACTTATATATTGCTAAGATCAATTGTTTATACTGATGATTGTAGCAGTGTAAGTCCATTTTGGTACTATAGCAGCATATAAATCCAATTTGATATGCCATACATAATTAATGACAAAATAATTCTGGAGTACATGTCGCACTTGTTAGACAGATGGATATTTCTAGTGAGTTATTATTTCTCCTTAAGTTGCTGATATTAAGTAAGTCAACAAATCAGGACTGTATCTGAAGTTATGTTCCTACTATTGCTAGAAGGGAAGATTCAAACAATACCTAATCATGTGGAGGGAGTTGTATGTGCTTGCCTTGTTTTGTTAACACACCTTATTCTTTGAGGGACTATATAAACCAGTTGATGAAATGTTTTTGAAATAAAGAGAAAATGTACACTGCAAATAGACTGGGGACTGCATATGGATGTAACATAATAGAGTTCAATGTAATGTAACAATGTTTAGTGATTACTCATACTTCGACAAATACCAGAAGTAGCACCCTCAGATTGTGAAATTACATTTGGATCTAACAGAGTTTGGCGGCAATTCATACTTGATTTCTTGGAGAAAGATATCTTCTATAATTGAGACCATATGAGAAGGGTTTGATTCCATGACAAAGGGAGTAGCTAGAGGATGATCTTCAGTTGACTTCTAGGATATTGGTCATATTGGTTCCATGTCAAGATGGCGTCTCTAGTGATCAGGGATACTTCCATTTGGACCATGACTTATTTAGTTCTGTCATAAGATAGAAGTTGCATCAGTGGGATATGATGATCAATTTCCTCCTTACGAAATTGCAACAGTCAGAGGACTCTGATTCATTGGATGTAGTCCCATGTTTGTAGTGTGAAGGGCCTTTATGTTGATGCCTAGATTGGGATATTCATGGATAGATGGATACTTGTTAGATGAAGGAGCACTCAATAGAAGAGCTTGATGCATCTTGTGTGAAATTCTGCAAATTGATGAATAAAGACACGACTTGCAGCCATAAGGCTGTGTTGGCAACACATATCTAGACTAGTTTCCCCAAAGAGGAAGAATTAACATTATTAAGTGGTCTAACAATTCATCAAAGGAACCTTGGACAAGGAGGTCAAGAGGTTGATATGAAATTCGGAGGGAGCCTGAAATTTCATTAGAGGCAACCTTGGACAAGGAGGCTAGAAGTTGATATCAGAGGGAGTTTTACATTTCACCTGAAACAACCTTGGATGAGGAGGTCAAAAGGTTGATATCTTCTTAGCGAGTTCTTCATGAGAGAGAAGTTGAAGGTACAATCCCTTGTTAATGAGTTATTCTCCGTGAGGAGAAGTTCAAGATGCAATTCCTTGTTAATGAGTTCTTTGTGAGGAGAAGTTAAAGGTGAGATCCCTTGTTAATGAGTTCTTCTTTGTAAGGGAGAAGTTTGAGGTGCAATCCCTTTTAATACATTCTTCTTTGTGAGAGATAACTTCGAGGTGAAATCCCTTGTTCCGCCCTCTAGGAGTAGCTATGGTAGATCCGCCCTTTGATATGGTTCATGCTAGATGTCATGTGAGTGATGCCATGACAACACCATGTGAAAGATTTCATGGTAACTTTCTTGTACTTGTGTAGTCACCCTTTGGATGAGCCATGCTAATTATCTTTGTGGCGTGATGGTCTTATAATGATATAACATTTGTACTTTTCACCATCTCTGTGAGGCGATGATCTCACTTTGATGGTTGATTTCTCATGAAGTAATGTTAAGGATAGCCATATTGGTAGATATCACATGAGGTGATATATGAGGACATGCCATAATGGTGGACATTACTTGTGGCAACATGTAAATCCATGATGTTAGATATCTTATAATGTTTAAGGGTAGCCATATTGGCAAATATCACATGAGGAGATATCTGAGGACATGGCATAGTGGTGGACATTACATAGAAGATATTAAAATCCATGATGGTAGATATCTTATAATGTTTAAGGATAGCCATATTGGTGGATATCACATGAGGTGATATCAGATGACATGCCATAGTGGTGGATATTACAAAGAAAATATCTAAAATCCATTGTGGTGGATATCACCTCATTTGAGGACATGCCATAATGGTGGACATTACAAAGAAAAATATCTAAAATCCATAATGGCGGATATCACTTGAAGCTATATTTACGGATAGCCATAATGGTAAATATAATAACAAGTCATAGTAATACTTGATGACATAACTTGAAATGAATTATTATATTGATAGTATAATTATTGGGGCAATATAATTATTGTTGTTATATTTTTTGGGATGATATAATTATATAACTAATATATAAATAATGAGATAATTATTTTATTATAATAGGGTCATATGTGAAGATTGGTGACTCTTGGTAAAGGGGCACCACTAATATATATATAAAGGAACAATATCAAGTAATTAGAAATATACACATTGAGTAAATCAACAAAAATGACAATAACAAGATAGAAAATGATAAGAGCTACGTTACCCTAAATCGAATAATGTTAACGTGAATGAGATTACTCCCCTTCAAAGCCACAAAGCCAGAGCTTGATGGGTTGAAGGCAAAAAGGATTTTGCATGCATGAAGGATAGTGTTGGAGTTGCAATATGATGAGCACAATAAGTTGGAAGCTGTCAACAATCGTGGATGAGAGCTGAACAGAGTGATTGAAAATGTTCAAGAATGATTCCAATGAATGAAAATGTTCCAACAGAGTGTAAGAGAGGGAAAATGATGTAAAACAAGGGAGTATAAACATGTCAATGGATTCCTTGTGTTGGTGGTTTGCCTAGGGAGGTGTCACACTACCAAAATCAGCAGTTGTAACTTCCAAACGACCACCTTTGGTCTGCAGATTTGTGGGATGAATGCATGCTGTGTGAAGGTCTTTGCAACACACATATCTTGAACCAAATAAGCCACGTTGTCAAGAATCCATATATGGGATATAAGGAAAGTGGAATGGAACGAGATGACGAGGCAAGTGGGATGAGATGGAGGCTTAGGTGGAATTCTGATTTTCAGCTCTAGTAGATGCATAATGCGATGAAGAATTACATGAGGTGTAACTTACGACATTGTACACATTAACTACCTTGGCTTTATACATAGTCTTTTTCTACTTATTTTATTACTATTTTTGAAAACCTATTTATTGATGTTATAGATCTAGAAACCAACATTTGAAAGGGAAATGTATGATGCCATCACGAGGATGTTGTCAAATGAAATAAACCAATCCCCATGGGGATCTCTAAACCAACATAATTGACATGTTACTTGTTAATACTTCAGCTTGTGGCAAGTCAACTCATCTTTATCTCAAATAGTGGCTTAAAACCAACTATTATTGTAGTATTCATTCTTTCCTTTTTACTAATTTTTGAAGGTAGGGACTCTACCTTGAATAAAATTCGTGATTTCGAATCTTGCACCGTAGGTTGGTAAAAACATTTGCTACTTGATTGTCCTCATGATAGGTTTAAAAGATATAGTATTTCTACAATTCTTAACAAGGTCCACAGCTCGAAGGATATTTTAAGTTAAAAGATCAACAAGAGGCTTGTCCTTAAATGTTCCAATGACATTTTTGGAACCTCCTTCACTAAGTTTCAGGTATTAAGACTTTTTACCAACTTTATATTGAGGAGAGAAACATGAACTTCGACAAAATTATTGATTTGGGAACCTAGATTCATTGCATTGTTGAATATGGTAGCTGTGATAGAAATCAGTCTACCTTCATTGATTGCTTGTGATTCTATTTAGTTGTAATGCCTCTTTAATTTTGTGTGTGCTTGTGTGTGGTATTCTGCAGTATGCGCTCTAGTTGCTTTCACAGTTTTCTGATTTCTATCATACTCCACCAAGGCTTGCGGCTTTTTTAATCTCTGTTTGTCTATCGTTTTGGCTTTATTATATGCTTGATGGAAAGAATTATGACGTAGACATTATTTTTTCATACCCCGGCTCATGTTTAATGTGTTGTTGACTAGGCCTTGACTGTGCATTGATATCCATTTCGCTTGTTCATTCACATTAGTTGAATATTTGTGTTGAAGTTGACAATTCTCCATGGTGGCACCGTTTCTAGACTTATTCATCGCTTTCTTTCTAGTGGTGAATTTATTAGTGTTTATGTTACCACTCTCTATCTTTGTAACCGATGACACTTGGTATGGACGCGTCCCTTCATTACTCACCTTGGTATCAATGTTCAGGTGTGATATTGGGATTCGGTCTCACAACTTAGTCTTTGGTCTTGAGAGTGTTATTATTCATATGCTCCAATGATTGAGCATTATCAAAGTATTTAATAATTTATTCTTTTTGTTAGTTCTTTGTGTTAGAATATCATACCATTTGCAACAATTTAATTTTTCTGGTTTGCATATGAGCAATTGTCATGATATATTTAAGAGTCTTACATGTTTAGCAGTGTTTGGTTCATGTATATTGTCTATCAGAAGCTCTCAACAGTGATTCTCCATTGTGTATGTAAGCTCTGATCATTGTGTGATTAGTGAAGCATTGAAGACATGAAGGGAGCAAAGTTTTGTAACATTTTAATCTGAATAAAGGCATCATAGTTTTTGCAGGTTGGGTTGTTTCTGTCAGAGAGGAGGGTTTTTCCTAGGATAACTTTTGTGTTGCTTGATTATGTTTGTATTGTGAGTTTTTATTTGTTATTAGTATGTACTTTTGGTAATTAAATTTGATGTGGTATTAGAGCAGGTCAAAGGAAATGATCTAGAACCAGAAGCTTCAAGTTACTTGTGTTTTTCTATTCTCTCAGTTGTTTATTTTTCAGCTTGTGACAATGGGGAATGTAAATATTAAGTTTCAAGGTACTTGTATTTTTCTATTCTCTTTCAGTTATTTATTTTTCAGCTATTCAAATTTCTCTTCATGGAAACGTAGGATTCTGATTGCACTTGAAGAGAATGATCTTCAGGGCTATGTTAATTGCGATGTTACAAAGACATCTGAAGAAATTGAAAGAACTCAATGGAAAAAAGAACAAGATCATGACAAAGAAGATTATGATCGATTTAGTTATAGATCATTTGATTTCCGTTATCTCAAAACTGGAATCAACCCAGGAGAATTCAGCAATACCAGTAGAGCTCTAGCCCTGAGATGTCAACTACTGAATGTGAAAATGGCTAGAGGAGAATCAGTAGTTTCATATTTTATGAAGATTACAAAGTTAAAGGACAAACTTAGTGCAATTGGTGCATCTTTTGCAGATAAGGATTTAATTATGTTTGTGATGAATGGGCTTCCCCAATCTTAGCAATCCTTCATTCAAGGTGTCAGTGGCAGAGATGAGCTTCCTATGTTTGATAGGTTAAGAGCTGATTGCATTCAAGAAGGATTTAGATTAGAAGCTAGAGAAAATGGACTCAAAAGTCATCACGAAGATGATCACACATTATAGCCCACACCTCAAAAGAAAAAGTGAAGAAAGGGAACTTCAAAAGATTCAAACATAAAAGACTTTTACAGGTATCAAACCAGACATTAGTTATTTCAGAATTTCTTGGACACCCTGTTTATATTCATGTTCCAAAAGCATAGTTGTCGGATTCGTACCCTGGAGGCTGGATTCAGATTCAGATTCATGCCCGGATTTGTCCTAATTCGGGCAGGGTTTGTGTTTTTACCCTGTGGATCCGGACAGATCTACAAGCCGTGGACCCGTCCGGATCCACAAGGTAAAAACACAGACCCTACCCGGATCGGGACAGATCGTGCAAATCCAGCACAGATCTGTGCAAATCTGCGAGGATCCATGAGCCAAAGTGTGTTTGAAGTGAGTGTAACTTAATTAAAAATAATTTTAGTAATGGTTCTTTTCCTCCTAACCCTATAATGACCCTTTTATTCAATGTGAATACGTTGATTTTCTTTATAATCGTGAAAATAGATCAACAATCAAGTATAGTAGATTTTTAAATTCATACTAGAATCATATGTTCATACTATGAAATGATTTAGTTTTAGAATTATGTATATTTCTCTTAATTTTTTGTATACACACACACACACACACACACACACACACACACACACGAATCTTTACAAATCATAATGGGTTTTTTTTTTGACAAATCCATGATTCCGATTCACATGCCCGAGTCTGAATTGACAACTTAGTCCAAAAGAGAAAAGAACAAAGTTAGATCCTTCAGGAAGGAAAGGCATCTTTGTTGGTTACAACGAATCTTCAAAAGCATATAGAATTTACATTCCAGGTCAAAGCATGAGCTCGAATGTAAATTCTCAATAGAGAATTACATTCCAAATACAATGGGGGTAATGGCTACTCAAGACAAATTCATGCTTTTGACAAACACATATTCAGATATGTTTGTGGTACAATGAGCTATGGCTTGAATATTCTTCATGTGTAGAGTTGAACTTGTTGGGGTTCTCTGATTAAGATTGGGTAGGGTGTGTGCCTAACAAGAAGAGTACTTCAGGTTGTTGTTTCATCTTAGGTTCAACTATGATTTCTTGGTGCTTGTGTAGCTTAGAGCACAATTAAAGCAGAATATGTTGCAACATGTGTGGCTGCAAGAGAAGTTGTGTGGCTTTGAAAATTGCTTGCAGGTTGTTTGAGCAGCCTTTGGAACCTACATTGATTATGTGTGATAATCAAAGCCGTGTGAAGCTTTTCATTAATCTGATTTTTCATGATGTAACCAAACATGTGGAAATTAAATTCTACTACTTGAGAGATATGGTTCAAAGGAAATCAATTGAGCTCAAGTGCATATCTACAGAGGAGCAAAGTGTAGGCATTCTCACCAAGCCACTTTTGAGAGTGAAGTTTTGTTACTTCTGGGATAAGCTTGGTATAGTGAAAATGACGCTCTTGTTGAGAGAGAGTCTTAGCTTCTGTGATTCTCTTCATATTGTTAGTGAGTTCTTTTCTGCAAGAGAAGTTCGAGGTGCAATCTCTTGTTAATGAGTTCTCTGCAAGATAAATTCGAGGTGAACTCCCTTGTTCCACTGTTTGGGAGTAGCTATGGTGGATCCAGTCTCTAGGAGTAGCCATGGTAGAAGTTGTGTTTGACTCCATGACTTTATTTGCTGTTCTTATATTTCACCCTCTAAGAGTAGCTATGGTGGATCCACTCTCTAGGAGTAGCCATGGTAGAAGTTGTGTTTGACTCCATGACTTTATTTGCTGTTCTTATATTTCACCCTCTAAGAGTAGCTATGGTGAAATGTTATCTTGAGGCAACAATGTTATTGAGAAAATCTATGATGAGATTTTTGTTGAGATTATTTTTGGTTGCAGCTGTGTGCAACTGCCATGAGATGGCATTTCGACGATCTATCTCTTGGGAAGAGGGAGTGTTGAATATGGTAGTTGAGATAGAGATCGGTCTGCCGTCATTGATTGCCTGTGATTCTATTATGCTTGTAATGCCTCTTTAATTTTGGGTGTGCTGTGTGTGATATTTCTGCACTATGCGCTCCAGTTGCTTTCCCATTTTCGTGATTTCTCTCATACTTGACCAAGGCTTGAAGCTTTCCTTATCCTTGTTTGTCTATCATCTTGGCTTCATTTTATGCTCGATGGAAAGGATTATTGACTTGGCATTATCTTTTCATACTGTGGCTCATGTTTTATGTGTTGTTGACTAGGGCTTGACCGCGTGTTGATATCCATCTGGCTTCTTCATTCACGTCAGTCGACCATTTTGTATTGAAGTTGACAATTCTCCATGGTGGAATGGTTTCTAGTATTCATTACTTTCTTTCTAGCAGTGAATTTATTAATGTTTATGTTATTACTCTCTATCTTTGTAACTGATGACGCTTGGTATGAATGCGTCTCTTCATCGCTCACCTTGGTATTAATGTTCAGGTGTGATATCGGGGTTTGGTCTTGTGGTTTAGTCTTTGGCTTGGTGTTGTGAGTATTATTATTTGTATGCTCCAATGATCAAGCAGAATAATCTTTTCTTTTTGTTATTTCTTTGTATGGCAGAATATCATATCTTTGTAACAGTTTGATTTCTGTGTTCTGCATATGAGCAGCTGTCATGATATATTTAAGAGTCTTACATGTTTAGCAGTGTCCGGTTCATGTATATTGTTTACCAGAAGCTCTCAGCAGTGATTCTCTGTTGTGTATGTAAGCTCTTATCATTGTGTGATCGGTGAAGCATTAAAAACATAAAGGGAGCAAAGTTTTGTATCTGAATAAAGGCATCATGATTTTTGTTGGCTGGGTTGTTTCCTTCAGAGAGGAGGGGTTTTCCCAGGATAACTTTTGTGTTACCTTATTGTCTTTATATTTTGAGTGTTTATTTATTGTTGGTATATACTTCTGGTTATTAAATTTGACATATATAACACTGGACTCCCCCATGCTATTCCTTGTAATGTCCCTATTTTGGGATTCACATGAATTTTGTCCTGAAATAATAAATCTGACTTAAGAAGAGAACCTATTATCTTTACTGATATAACCTAATATCTTTACTGATATAACCTAATAGTTTATAATAATATTACCAATTGTCATGCCCTTTATGGGATATTCTTGTTTTAGCATCTGCAAATAGCATTAATCACTAGATATTGACATTAAAAGTAGAACATTAAATATCAAGAACCCATGATGACATCTAAATCTACATAAGCATCACCATTCACATTTAAATCTATACACCCTAGTATCAGTAAGATTTGTTCCAATGCATGTTCCTTGGATTTGAGTATATTAGGAATTCATTGGAAAAGCTTGTAAACAGCAATCTCAAGGATGGTTGTCTTTGTATTGCAAACACATGGAAGAATTTTTGGTTCATTCCATCCTTGAGTTCACTTTGGAGGTTGGCCGTCCTCAATCAAACCAAGGAGTGGGAAAATGATTTATTGTCCATTTGGACTCTCAGCCCACAAGATGAGCATTGCGGGATTTCTGGTCCATCCATCCCAGACAGCGTCTAAGATGCATGAAGAGCATCCTTCTCTACCAAGCCTGAGAGTATGGGATGTATTTCTGGTGCATCAATTCTTGTGAACTTGGAAGGCTGGTCGCCTTTCATATTTGCAAGTCACATCACAAATCCAAGACATGATTTTTCAAGGAATTTGCTAAACTATCTCCAACAAAATGCATCTTCATAAAATAATAAATGTATTCTTGTATGACTGGTACAATTATATTTCTGAATTTTTTAGTATTTGTTGCAATCAGTTTGATTTCCTTATGGATTGCTTTTGAATCATTGATACTTGCTTGATAAATTGAATGAGGTCCTTTGATTGGATGATTTGAGACGTTTGAAACCTTGGACTTGGACTTGGGACTTGGCCAAAATAAAAACACTGGTCCATCAATCTCAGGCAGCATACTTGATAAGATGCATGAAGGGCATCCTTCTCTATGAAGCCAAAGAGTACGGGATGGATTTCTGGCACATCAACACTTGTGAACTGGTAAGGCTGGTTGTCCTTAATAATTGCAACTCACGTCGCAAATCTGAGACATAATTTTTCAAGGAATTTGCTAGATTATCTCCAATTAAATGCATGTACATAAACCAATAAAGGTGTTCGCAAATGGCTGCTATAATTATATTTCTGAATATAATTATTTGTTGCAATCAGTTTGATTCCTTTATGGATTGCTGTTGAGTCATTGATATTTGTATGATCATTGATTGAATGAGCTCCTTTGATTGGATGATTTGAGACAAAGTTTGAAAACTTGAACTCATGCGGAATCAGCAGCCAACATAGGACTTGGACTTGGGACTTGGGACTAGGCAAAAAAAAACATAGTTTTACCAAAAAAAATTAATGGAGTTAGAGAACATCAAAGCCTGATTTGATTGCCAATTTGTCATAATTCAATCATTACTCATGCAATATAATCTTCAAATACTCAATGCTTGAAATTTCATAACTCATATTGACTGTCAAACATTCGAATGTATAACAGCTTTCATAAGTTTATAATTGTTTACATATAATGATATGTTAAAATGAGAAAAACAACCAATACAATCTACATTTTTCTCTTTCCCTTCCTAGTTCAACTCAATTTTTATCTCAAATGCTCTTCTCCTCTCCTTCCCTTCTTATTTCCTTCTTAGTCCTGTATTGAAGAAACCAGATCAAAAAAAAAGTGAAAGAAGATTGATTTTTTTATGCTTTTAACTTCGCTGCCAGGGCCTAGGCAGATGCAGGAGTTCTGCATGAAATCTCACGAGTTCTGACTGAGAAACCAGAGTGTTCTGGCCGAAAAGTATGTCAGGTACTTGCCAGGCATTAGGACTTGCGAGGAGTATGCAGTGTTTTCAAACTACGATTTGAGGTGTTGGCGAGTGATCAACAGATTGTTGATTAGATGAGTGATGATGCAATGAATGCCAATATGATTTATTGGTAAACAATGATGAATGAATACTGATTTGAGAGTGATGATTTGCTGAATTGATTGTTGGCTTGATCTTATAATTGACGATTACTTGATGAATGAATGAGTGATTGATAATTGATCCTTAAATTCTTGGAATGATTTCTCCTCATTTTATTGTAAATAATTTCCATTCCTGAGGATGATTGGTTATATCCTTGGTTTATTTATGAGGAAAGATTTCTTCCTTGGTGACCATAATTGGTACGAATGGTGTTTATTTAGGCATTGGGTGGCACTCTATAAGATACATTAATAGATGTGCAAGCCTGCAAAGAAAATGCATGCACTGATTGGAAGTGAGTTTCCATTCCCGAGGAATTATTGGTGATATGATGATATTCTTGGTTTATATATACGAGGAAGTATTCCTTGGGACTGGAGGGGGCATGTCTATTAATGTTCTTATAAAGACCCTACCAACGCCTAACAGAATTTATTTGATTGAAAATTAGGTAAAATTAGTTTTACTTATGGATGTCTCAAAAGTTATTTTTGATAAGCAGATTTATTATTATTATTAGCATTTTCTTTTTGGGATGTTCCAATTTTAAAGAAATAGAAGTAAAGATGTATTTTCAAATCTCAGGATGATCATTAATAATCAGTATCTGTTTGCAAAGATTGAGTTATGTATTCCATTGATTGGAAGTGTGTTATAACATATTTCCCTCTTCCTGAGGATGATTGGTGATAAGCTGCATTTAACAGTCTGAGCATTATATAAAATAAATTGTACCTATGGTTCCCTTCAAAATTATTAGTGAGACTGATTTTTTATTTTTAGTATCCTCTTTGGGGATGTTCCAATTCAAACAAAATCTGTAGTTAGTCAATGAAAATACAATTACCAATTTTGATTGGTTCTTTTCAAATTTTTTGTTTCCCACCAAAAACTAAATACCAAATTTTTTTGAAAAGAGAAATTTTTCTGTAAGAACAAGCTCAAGTTTGCTTTGCAAATTTAGAAATATAAAGGTATTGTAGCTAATATTCTATGTCTGTCATCAAACCTTTCTACAGGATGTTGCTATGAGATTTACTATAGGACAATGAAGAAAAAAGCAGAGCGAGAACAGCAGAGTAGTAGTCAGTAAGTATGGAACACAGCAGATGTATCAGTCACAATGATTCCTCCATAAATGTTGGTTCACGGTTAATGTTTTCAGCCTGGTACCAATAAATTTAATCCCGCTCCAACAAAAATACAATTTGTACATTTATTTTACTGAGGGCAACCGTTTTGGCAGCATCAGACTATCTGTGGGGCATGAATCAACATGAATAATTGTTTGATTTACTATTTACACAAACTATCAGTTTTTCCTAAATATGTTAAGACTGCCGTAAAGTAAAATTTAAACGAAGCACAAATGGAAGCAGGTTAAATATACTGCCCTCATGTACCAGCTTAGATTCTCAAACAGGGAAATATGCATATTCATATTCATTTACTAGGCTCAAGCTTTTTTTCTTTCAAATGTCGGTAAATTCTAATTTGGAGCAAAGTATTTAGATTGCTAAGCATATAGCATGATTAGAAACTGATTTTGTACTTTCACTTTTCTTCAGAGTATAAATTAGATAAATTTCAATATATTAGAGGTAACTGACAATGTATTTGTCAATGATATTATATAGGTTCATAAATTATTGTGTTTCCCAATTAGCATTAATACGAGCATCTTTTAATATAGTAAATTATATCCAACAATTTGATACATTATTTAAAGGAAATAAATAATTAGTAATTAAAGTTTAATTTTTTCAATGTTATTAATTAGTAATTTTGAATATCTTTGAACAATAACAAGTTTGGTATTTATCTGAGTTAGAGGACTTGGAAGAGGTCAACCATATCTTAAGAAGATTTTATTGGTCATGGTAGTTATGGCTATTGTACGCTTGAAGTTTAAATCATAGTGCTAGCTTCAAACATTTTGAAGAATTTGGAATCGCCAAATACTTGGCAAAAAAATCGGCACTTTTATCAAACATTTGAAAATATATAATTTTTATAGAAATATATTAATAAATAATTATGAAGATTATAAATAAATATATTTGTTCTCTATAATGAAATTATAATTTATAAACATTATAAACTTATAAATGTTGTTAATAAACAATGCATATGCATATTAGCATTAAGAATAAATATACAGTATTATAATTTTTTAGATATACAGTTATTAATTTATACTAATTTATAATTTTTTATAATGAATTTATTAATATGCAATATTATACTACTCTAGTATAAATATATGGTATTATAAATTTATATTATAAATTTACAAAATCAGTTAAAATAAATTAAAATTTGTATATTATAAGCTTATCTATAAACTCGTGATCATCAATTCATAACTTTTATAAATTTACAACTTATAGCTCTATAAAAATATATATAGTGATGTTGATGTTTATACAGGAGCATAATAGTGATGTGTATATGAGAAGATTTGACTAGTATGCCATGACTTTCCAAATCATTCATGGGGGATGAAATTTAGCATACTTAGACAAATTTATATTAAATTTCTAAAAATGTTTTCTATAACCTTCTAAAAAGCAAAACCATTATGTGTGTATACTACAATTAGCACTCCATGTGATGCCATCTTTGAGGCATATTGCTAAAAATTGAAAGAGTCCCTGTGTTTGAATCTGTGCTTCTATGTTTTCTCAGCAGTTTGAATTTGTGTGCCTTAATAGTCGTCCTCAGTAATCGCACCTTTCTTCAGCAGTCATCGCAGCCCTTTTGTTAGCTGTCACAGCCTGTGGGGAAATGAAAAAACTCTAAATGTTTTTTAAAATATTTTATTGTTTTTCAAGTTGACTTAACCAGTGGTTTTTTCATCTCAAATGAGGTGCAATTTTTTCAAAATATTGTCGGCAACGTAGCGATATATCGCAGATTTTTTAAACTATGGTTTAAATAGAGGTCTTATTCCGTGCACGGGAGGATATACATGACAACAAATTAACTGCCCAACGAAGTTCTAGCAAGGGAATCTTGAGTGTATTCTGTACGTCAATTTGAACACAATTGTGTCTTTTCTCCAATCGATGTCGCCCGATATATATATCTTCTTCCTTGAAAGAACTCCATGTCTTTTCCGAGTCTTAAAATTGCTTTACAAAATCCTCAAAGAAGCACACTTTTACAGAAGACGTTTTCTATATTTTATTAATATTAACAAATAGTATTGTTCAAATTTCTATAGCGGAAAACATCAGCATTCAGCGACGGAGCAAATAGTAAAAGGAGGAGAGCAAAGAGCAAAAAATACAAAATTGACTTATGTAATTTAGAATACCATTCATCAAAAACCTAATCCGCGCCAGATAATTGAGCTTGGGCTCACGAAAAATGGCAGGCAGAAGTGACAAATCACCCAATGAATAAAGGGTGCAGCAAAACGGAGGTGAAATTGGCCCAATCGACCAAGCCTTCATCAAAATTTGTAGTCTCATAAGATCAAAGGCATCTATTGCCTGCGAAAATAGTTTCGAAGCCCTGTTTTGCTTCATGATCAGAAAGGGAAATCCATAAATCAGGCTTGGAAAGATCACAAAAAACATCAATAAGGTAGTGAAGGAATTGAAGAAGGATCAGACATCACCGATCCCCCTAAAATAGCTTGGCACCAAACATTGATTAATAATCAGGTCGAAGATAAAATGGTGAACTGCTTTGCGAATAAAGCAAAATATGGAAACTTAGATTTTGAAAGCGATCAAAAGCGTGCGCAGCAATTAAAACATTTTGCCCACACGAAATATGGGAAGGTACAAAATCTCCTAGGGCATATCAGTACGCACACACCTCTGTTATGCCAACACTAATTCGAAGTATTAGCAGGTATCTTGGAGGATCACAATACAAAACCAAGACAATCAGGACAAAAAGTACATGAGAATAACGGGTCTTCTATTATCAGCTCTCATTCTTCGTCATGTTGGAATCCTGATAGACGAAATGAATTCAACGAACAAAAATTGGAGACGGGTTGGATCATAGCCGGGAAGCGTCTTAAGGACTTGATTATGCGACATAAGTTTGGAATAAAAAATGCAACCTACAACCTGAACACCAAAAGGAACCCCTCCCATCAAGACAACCTCATGGGAAAAAAAGAATGGCACAAGAGGGATTTCTCCAATCGAAATCCCAATCTAGGCCAACCTGTGAGTCTTAAAAGATTTAGGGCTGACAGCTATCAAGAAAATTCTACATACGGCGAGTAGGCATTTGGACGGATTAATGACATTTCAAGGTCCAGCGAGAATGATAATAGCGAGGATGGCTTCTTAATCATCTATAACAATCACAATGAAATCCGCTAGATGGAGTACCAAAAGTTATTGCATTTTGGAATGGTCCGGATTCAAGTGATCGTAATCTAGCAAAATGGTTGGAAGACTTTGTGGGACCAGGTAAGTATCTCCAAGTATCTGTACATTGTCCAAGCATTTGGTAATATCTTCAGTGTAAAAGTAAATAGATTAAGGATGAATTTCTTTCTGAATGTTTATGTTTTTAATAAGGCTTCAATGTTAATTTTTTCAAATGGAAGCTAAATTTTAATGAGTCTCCAGTAAACAAAATACGATCCGCAACTTGAGAATACATCAAATCGTTACCAGCAGAATTAGGTAATTTCTAAATTTAAAGACATATAGGTTCTTCCATTGGTGAACTCATAGGTACCGAATCTAACTATTTAAATTCCAACGACATCAAAATTTTAATCAATTTGGAAGTAGGGCAAAAACATTTCAATCTTATTAAAATTATCACAAACCAATCAATTTATGATATTAAATTTGAAAAATATGAAGGATATTTTTAAGAAGTAACTGTAATGGAATATAATAGGACAACAATCCCAAGATTTACTGAAAGGAACATAAATCTTAAACATGTCTTTCCATCAATCTACAAAAGGAATAAGCCTCAAACAAGAAACCTTTATTCGATAACTTGGATCACCAAAACTCACCAACAATAGAGAAGGTTAAAAAGAATAATTCAAGTTTGCAAAAAATGAATCTTGGTACTGAAATTTGCTACACAATAGTGGCCATAGTAGATGGGGAACTAATATGGAGAAAATGATCATTAACAAGGATATCACCCAGTCACATGAGCAACAAATAAACAAGGATCAAACAAAGGACATAATTAACTCTTCTAGAGAATGGTACGAATATATTGGAAAGCAATAGTATTGAGGAAAATATCAATAGATTACAAAAATGTGAAATTTGTATACAACATTGAACAAAGTAAATATAGAGGATCGATTGGAATCCCACACTCTTTTGGATGAAGTTGACTTAGGTGAAGAAGATTTGCCTGAGGATCTCAATGCTGAAGAAGAAGATGAAGAAAGTGAAGAAGCTATGAAAGTAAAAACACGATTAATTGAAAGAATCATCGAAATGTATAAGGAAGAATTTGAAGATGAGGACTTAAGAGGATAATATAGCAAAACACAGTTTAATAGATACCAAGGAAAATAGTGAATCAATACCAAATAAAAACACAATCTTAGGCACTTCA
This sequence comes from Cupressus sempervirens, assembly GCA_028749045.1. Taxonomy (NCBI): domain Eukaryota; kingdom Viridiplantae; phylum Streptophyta; class Pinopsida; order Cupressales; family Cupressaceae; genus Cupressus; species Cupressus sempervirens. The sequence continues at coordinate 604,087,152 of CM053792.1, forward strand.
GTAGGAATAGGGGAAGATAAACAATCAAACAAAATAACAAAAAAGAGAGTATAACAATGTAAAAGAAAATGAAATAAAATCTAAGTCACCTTTTTGAGAAAAAGTAGAGAAAAGAGAAGGTGAGTGTAGATATATTCTAATTAAGTTGGAGACACTTTTGAGGGAATATGAAATGATAGATCAAGAAGAAACACTAGATAAATGGGGATTGGATAATCTAGATAGGAGCAAAGTAGGAAAATTCCAATATTGGGAGGAGTTTGGGATCCTAGAATTAGAAGAAGTTAAGCAAGATATAGACAAAACATATGATGAAAATTGTCAAATTAAGAAAACAATAGGTAGAGAAATAGACGAGAATGATAGAGGATTTAGTAACAAAATTATGAAAGAATTAGAAAAAGAACATTTAGATAAAATGGAAGATGAATCTATTGTTGCAAGTGTGCAGAATGCTAATAAAAATCTAAACAATCTTAGTATTGTGGCAAACTTACAAGGTTTAGAACATCCAATATGTGGAGAACAAAGTAGGAAAAGAGGAAGGAATGTTGGCAATGGGCCAACATCACTTGCAGGATTTACGACATGGCTTAGTTGCCTCCTGTGCTTCTATAAGACTATTGGTTTTATTGGGCATTGATAGGTTGATCTTTTGGTGCAATGACAACCTTGTCCTTTCTAATAGTTGGTATTAGAGCTTGGTTATAGGTTTGAATCTCACAGGTCATGACGAGTGACGTTGGGAGGGGGATTGCTGGTAGTGGGCCAGCATCCCTCACAGGATTCGTGACATGACTTAGTCGCCTCCTATGGTTCTATAAGACTATTGGTTGTATTGGGCATTGAGAGCTTGATCTTTTGGTGCAACGACAACCCTGTTCTTTCTAACAAAGAAATCTTAGTTGAACTTAGAGCAGTTACAGGAATGACTAGCAACCATAAAAAGATTAATGATTTAATGAATGCAGGGAAGGAGTTCCTTCGCACATAAGCATGAAGCTAACATGGAAAGTTAGGGGCCTAAATGCCCTTAACAAAAAATGCTTACTCAAGTGCAATTTAACATTATTTGAATTAGATATAGTATTAATAAAGAAAGAGAAAAATTTAGTAGAAAACTAGGTTCTACTAGTTGATTGAGTAGGGGCCTTAGGTGGGATTGATATTATATGAAACCCTAGGAGGGTAGATATCATTCCACTTGTTTCTAACAATAATTGGATCGGGGGAGAGTAAAAAGCAAAATTCAATTCCTACTTATTAATGTGCATGGGCCAACACTATCAACAAATAAGAAAGAAATTATTTTGAAGTAAATCCACAAGAAAATGTCTTCATTGGGGGAGATTTTAATGCTATTTTAGATTCAGGAGAAAAAGCAGGTGGATCCACAACCATTAATAAGGTTATGTTAGATTTCAAAGCATGGTTCGCAAAAGATAACCTTATTAACATTCCAACCTCTAACAGGACCTTCACATGGTATAATAGACGAGCTGGCTCTTGTAATAGAGTAGAAATATTGGTTTGATTTTTATTGAAAAGAAATTTATTCTCTTTTAATCATCCTTTCAACTAAACCATTCTCCCTAATGCAGTATTTGGTCATTATAATCAAGAAATCCATTTAAGTGTGAAAAATGTGGTTTCTAGATTAAAAAAATTCTTAATAATATATGTCAATGGTGGCACGAAGAGAAGTATGAAGGATCAAAGATGTTTTGTTTTATAACCAAATTGAAATCTTTAAAGGAAAAAATTAAAAAAATGGAATAAAGATAATTTTAATAACATATTTGAAGAAAAACTAGAGAATGAAGAAGAATTGAAAAATTTTAATGAAGAAATCATTAGGGTAGGAACGAATAATGAAAATTATAAAAAAGAAAAATAACTTCTAGCTAAACAGGAAAGTATCCTAGCAAAAAAAAAAATTCTAAAAGCAAAAATCAAGAGAAACATGATTGTTAGAAGTTGATAGAAATACAATAATAGTTTTATTAATAGAAGAAATATTAATATAATAATTAAAACCAAGGATAATACATGAAGGGTATTTTAAAACCCAAATGAGATAACATAAACTTTTGTGAATTATTATACATATATCTTTAATAACTTTGACTCATCAAATTTAATAGTTCAAAATAAGATTTTAGGATCTATTCCAAATTAATAACTACAAAGGACGATAAAAAATTAAATAAGAAATTTACCAAATAAGAAATTAAAGATGCCCTCTTTCAAATGAATCCTAATAAATCAATGGGCTTGATGGCTTTCAAGCTTTTTTCTTTAAAAGATGTTGGGATTTCCTAGGAGATAACCCTTAGAAGGTTATTGAGGTGACTATGAATTCTTGATCCCTTCTAACTGAAATTAATAATATATTTCTAACTTTAATTCCATAATATAAGATAAATTTATTAATGTCCAACAAGAGACCACAAGGGTCTATGGGACTGAAAAACATACAAGATAAAAGATCGCTAGCTGCTAGAACACCAAATAGTGCCAAGGAAAGAAAGCAAACAAGAAAAAAAAGAGATACAAGAAGAAGCAAGGAGCACAAGAACAAGGCAAGGACTAAGGGTCCTTCCTCGGTAAAAAGAAGCTAGGCACCAAAGGGTACAGACTAGGGCAAGTAGGTGCCCTAAATTGCCGCCGAGAAAAGCTGGGAGGGTGTCACTGACGAGTAGAACAACTACGAGGTCTCAGATCTAGAGTGGTTGGTGATGGTGGCACTGGATCTAAGAGAATTTATAGCTGTAAGGAAAACTGAACATAGAGATGGTGGCTGAATCGGGGTCACTCTGGGGGAATAAGAGCTGTAAGGAAAATTGAACATATGGATCCAAGAGAATTTAGAGCAATAGCCTTATGTAATACAATCTACAAAAAGATTTCAAAAGCACTAGCCAATAGACTTAAAAAAGTACTAGAAAAACTCATTTTAGAGGAACATATAGGTTTTGTTCCTAATAGGTCAACTCTCGACGATATTATCAAAATTCAAGAATTAATTCATTCTATACAAATGAATAAGGAATCTTGTATGCTAATGAAGCTAGATATCCAAAAAAGCCTATGATAAAGTGGATTGGAGATTTTGATGTAAAACACTTGAAGCTCTTGGGTTCTCTTGACAATGGGTCAACTTAATATATAACTGCATTTTGACACCAAATTTCTTCCTTCTCATAAATGGCACCCTTGAAGGCCTTTTTAGCATATCTAGAGGTATCAGAGAAGGGGATCCTATATCACATTTTCTTTTCATTGTTATGGCTGAAGCTTTTGGTAGAGCTATAATAAAGGCTTAAATTGAAAGGAAAATTAGAGGAATCACAATAACTAAGGAGGTCCCTAAAATAACACATCAACAATTTGCAAATAATACAATTCTACTAGGAGAAAACACTTTGGAAGAAGCTCAAAATTTTAATCAAATAATAAATAATTATATGGAAGCATCAGGTCAAAAAGTAAACGCTAAGAAATTAGAAATTTTATTTATTAATACCAAAGAGGAAGTGGAGAGAGAAATTTGTAGAATAATGGAATTCAAAAAAGGAACCCTCCCATGCAAATACCTTAATATTCAACTTGGAAAAGACATTAGAGAAAGTAAAGCTTGGGATACAATTTTTAGAAAAATGGATAAGATAAGATAAGATAAGATAATATTAATGTCCAGCAAGAGACCGCAACACGGGTCTATGGGACTGGGAGCTTACAACCAAGAAGATAGCACCAAACGGTGCCAATAAAAGAGCAAGCACAAAACCTTAAAAAGAAGATGAAGAAGAGAGTAAGAGTCACCCCAAACATGATTAGGGTTTAGGGATCCTTCCTCAAAGGGAAGGACAACAATGAAAGAGAAGGACGGGGGAGACCAGGGGCTTTGTTCTATCGTTGAGTGTTGCAGGAGGAGTGTCGCTGGCGGAGAGGAACCCTATGAGGCTTCATTGATCTGGAGTGGCCAATGTCAGGGAAACTATACGGTTGCTTTGTACCTCGGGTAGGAGATGAGGGTGAGAAGGATGTGATAAGTTGTACTTGGGTCCGACTCGTGAGAAAAGATAGTTGGAAAGTGTGATTGCGAAGTTGTATGGCTTCACAAATATAGAGCGCAAGGCAATGCTGATCTGTGTACCTAAAGAAGTCCAAGAGGAATCTGCACTCTCTAAACAAACAATATAATCTCCTTATGATATCGTAGTATATGGGGCATCTAAAAAGAAAATGGGTCTTAGATTTTGCCTCCGCCATGGTACAAAGTCTACAAACCCGATCTTCTCTATCTATATGGTGGTCGATTTGAATCCAGAGTCGGTGAGAGCCCACCCTGAAGGAGCCAAGAGAGATATATAGGGCATGGGTCCAGTGTCTATGTAAGTAGTCCAAGTGCCAAATGATCTCATCTCAAATATCCAAGAAGTGTTCGACATAGAATGTCATTCTCAGGCATAAACCCTCTAAAGGATCGACCCTAGTTTAGATAATATACTATTTGTGATGTCAAGTCTGATATATCTGTTCAACTCTTGCCGAGAGGGGAGGAGGTGAGATCGAGCATCCAGTGAGAAGAGGTAGGGAGGGAGACGGTTGATGTCTATCCCGACCAATTTGATTAGGATAGTAGCCTGAGTGTACCAACAACGGGCCTTATATGTGAGATCAGAGTCTATAATAACAAATGAACAACAATATGCCAAGTGAGGGTATATGTGTTGACCTTCAACAGAGTCCACAAAGCCACGAAGGTGATGGAGGAACCAGATCAGGTCAAAAATGGTTGCCAATTTGAAAGGGTGGGCACCAAACTCGACCAAAATAACATTGTGGGGGAGGTGGATCTTTGGTATCTGATAATCCGACGGAGGAGCAAAATCTGGATATGCTCAATCGAGGCCCAGTCCAAGTCCAAAAGGGAAGGCCCCCATACCACCGAACCATAGAGCATTGAGGGTCTAACTAAGGAATCTAGGAGGGATAACTTAGTCGAGGTGTCCTAGACGTGATGTGTAAAACATTGTCTCTCAACCATGGCAAGGGAACCCAATGCTTTGCAAATCTGAGGCTGAATGGCTGGTTCCAAGCTAAAGTGGGTCCCAGAGAACTTAACCCCAAGGTATGTGTAAGATGAAGCAATCTCAAATTCCCAACCTTGGAGGTGGAAATGGAGATGTGAGGTCTTCATGTTGTCGAGGACGATAACACGAGTCTTCTCCAGGTTCACAACCAACTGTCTCAAGTCACAAAAAGATGCAAGTCTATCAAGGAGCCTTTGAAGCCCCTTAGTAGAAGAAGCTAAAAGAGCCACATCATCAGCAAAAAGAAGGACAGAGATCAGTACTTGGTGTAGATGACAATTGTCACCCACAGAATAGGAGTCATTGAGAAAGGTCTCGAGCTCATTAATGTAAATCTTGAACAAGGTGGGTGAGAGTGGGCAACCCTACTTCACCCCAATAATGCCCTGGATAGGATCGGAGAGGCCCTCAGGGGTTTTGATTCTACTAACCACCTTATTGTATAACCTCATGATTGTTGTCAGCAGGATCTCAGAAATACCAATATCTTTAAGACTTTGAAAAAGGGATGCACGAGGGATGAAGTTGAAAGCCTTACGAAAGTCCACAAAATAGCCATAGACTTTCATCTTGTAGTGGTGGACCTCCTCAATAATAGCTCGCAATATGAAGATATGATCCATGGTTTGGTAGTGTGCCCGAAAGCCTACCCGATCCTTGGCCCTGCACCCTCTCATGTCTAGCTCTCTAGATACAATGATACTCAAAGATGTGGCATATAGTTTGGCAAAGGTATGCCCGATCATGATGGTCTTGTAATTGTCGGAGTTTGAAACCAACTTAGACTTATGGATCGGGTGTATAGTGTGCATCGACCAAGAGTCTAGAAACCTAGTACAAACCACTCTATTAAAGAGTGCAGAGAGGAAAGGACCTAGGATCGATGCATCGATCTTGAAAAGATGCATCTCATAAGCCTGATGGCCTCAAATGATGGAGGTGGAGAATAGGTGACAATGGGGAGATGGGATGGGATGGGGAGCAAGCTAACCAGGGATGTCATAAAGCATGGAAATGTGAGAGGCAAGAGAGCAAAGGTTTGGGGTAGATGGAGGTTAGGAGCAATGGGGGAACATGATGTGCCAAAACAACTTGGGACAATGAGTAAGTATGTCGTAGAGGGACCTACATTGCGAGGTAATGAATAATCACTTCTTATGGTGAAGAAAGTGATAGTAAGAGAGCCGTAAGTGTGTAAAAGTGGGGGAATGAGCATCAAAGGTCGAGCACAAGGAGTAGTGGAAAGTTTTACAAGTATCATCATACCATTGGTTCATGGGACACATATTTTGTCGCATAGATTTGGGGGTGCGAGGAGAGGGGCAATGGGGGATAGAGAGGAGAGCTGACTCCCAAATTGCGAAGGCAAGCATGTGGAACATGGTGGACACCTGGCTGTGATCAGTAACAATATCAAAGTAGATCAATCGTCTCATATGGAGGATGAAAAGGTCTTGGTCATTCTCATAGAAGCATAAATGAGTAGGGGGCAGAGAAAAGCATTAGGGTAGTGAGAGATGGGAGGTAGAGGGTGGGAAGAAGAAGAGACATGAACCAAGAGGTTGAGGAGAGCATGATTGGCTAGGGGGAGGTGGGAGATGGTAAAGCTATGGATGAGAGGGATGAAGAAAGCAAAACTAAGAATGTAGTCAACTACACTCACACCCCCACTATGAGGCCAATAGGTAAAAGTCTCTAAGCTCGGGAAGTAAGATAGGTCGTTCAGGATCACCAGGTCAGAGGACTCACAAAGATGGAGAAGGTGGCGACCGTAGCAAGAAAGAGGCCCACTGTGATCCTCAGATAAGCGCTGAAGCCCCATACTGGTAAGATCTCTCTTTGAAGTACAAGTCAAATTGGAACTTCGGTCATGCTGAGGAGTCTGAAGATCTCTAGTCCGTGCATTGAAGTTCCCTGAGATGATGATGTCACCTATAGCCCCAAACTTGGAGATGAAGTCATATAAGTTAGTAAAAGGGTCCCCATCCTCCACAGTGTGCAAGACGTAAGATGAGGAAACTATCGAGAAGTAACAAGAAACAATAAAAATATCTCTGTGATGATGGCTGGTGTGACCAATGCGGATCAAAATAAATCTAGCATAAGTATCAGAATGAACCACTGAAGTAGTGCTAAACTGATCATCTCTAACCAAACAAGCAATGCCACTAGATCCTCATACACCCCCAGAAGCACAAACCTCCTCCCTACAAATTGAAATCCACTGATATCTAACATAACCTGGAAGAGGACGAACAAGACTCTCACGTGTCTCAGTGACTACCAGGATATCTGTAGAACCAACATCATGGATGAGATTCGAGAGGGACCAGAGAGCCAATACCATTCCAGCATTTGATAAGAAGGGAGTTAGAGGAGAATCCATCCTTGACCAACTGCTTTCGAGGGCGTCACACGACCTTGGGAGCCTGTCTCAATTCCCAACTGCTAGGGGGAGAATCCTGAATAATTCCCCTGAGGTTGCGGATAACTGCCCACTTACCATTGCGTCTTGCCTTAGCCACAAGGCTCCTGGAATACTTCAATTCTGCCAATTAGGATATTGTGAGATCCTCATCTAAGTAAATGTTAGGAGAAAGAGGGAATAACTTCCTGTTCACCCTAAGAGCCTGCAACCTATCAAAGAGGGAGAGAAACTAGATAAATAGAGTTCCATCTGGGCCTAACCATCATCTATTGAGTGTGATGTCTGAGATGCCAAGTTGGTCCTTAAGGAAGGAGTGCCCAACCGCTAAGGGGTCAGCATTGGAGGGGAGACCACGAACCCTTACATTTAATTCACGAGTCTGCCTCACACACTCATCATCCATCTTCCCTTGAACCAACTTCTCAACATCTGAAAGTTGTGCAGTAGCAACTGAGTTACACAAAGAGGCCCAAGTATTTACCTTAGCTTCAATTTTGTCAATAGGGAGGAGTGCCTCTCCACAACCTTAGATTGTATCTATTTGATAGTATTCAATTCCTTGAGTTGCTCGATAACTGAGTTTAGATCTGATCTAAAGCCTGCATTTTTAGTGATTAGGGATTGCACAGTATCTTGAAGAGTATGGTTCTCAGCTTCCAATATAGCCAACTGATCAAGCATTAAAGAGTGAGGATGATAAGAGAATTGCATCTTTCAAGATTGCATTCTCAGACTCCACTTTTGTCAAGCGGTCAACGAGATGCTAGAGAGTAACTGGGTCAAGTAGGGGGTCCATGGCACGTAAGGAGGTGCACAACCAGCCAAACGAAGTCAATTGCTAAGGACTCACTGTGTTCATACAACTCTGGCATTCTGTCAAATAGTTTTTTGATCACTTACCCTTGCAACAGAGACCCACATCAGAGGTTTACTATCAAACAAAGGACATATATTCTGTCAAATAGTTCACCTGCATCCCGTCTTCACTATGTTTTGTAGAATGGTATTATGTCAAACACAAGGCACACTCCTCTAATTCGATAACCCATGGCACTAACAGAGAGATAACGGTACCAGTAGAGAACAATATTGCAGGGGGATTAAATAGGTTTCAGAAAACCCATGGCACTAGCAAAGATTACTAGAGAAACCCCAGCAGAGAACCCATCGACACGAGATCACGACATCCATGACATGACACAGTAAATCATTTTTTTCCAACCTGCAACCTTGATGCAACCATTCTTGGTGCCTATTGTCCTTTCTTTTGTTTTGATTCTTTGTGCCTAAGAAGGTTTAGCACATTAAAGAAAAGATTCATCTCTATGGTTGTCTAGATTCTTATCAATAGAAAAATGGAAAGTTAGAAAGAGAAATGGTTAACTAAAGCTGGTAGAATGACTATAATCAAAGCACTATCCCCACATATCATATGTCATGTCTTCCCCTACCCAAAGGTTTAAAAAGGAAATTAGACCCTAAACTTAAAAACTTCTTATGGCAAGGAACTAGAGATGAGAAAAAATAAGCTTTGATAAAATGAAACAAAATATGTAGATCCAAAGAATTTGGAGGCCTAGGCATATGAGTTTGCAAAATGAGGCACCGGGGCAAAACTTATTTGGAGAATTTTTAAAGAACATAATAGTAAATGGGCCAAATTTTTATATCATAAATATTTAAACAATAATCCTTTGTCTTTTTTCATAATTGAAAATCATCCTAAACATTTAAGAATTTGGAACTTTATGTTGAACAATGACCCATTAATAGCTAATAACTTAAGATATTGATTTAGGTTAGGAGGCTTTATTTTGGGAAGATTCATTGGATGGGTTCCCATATCTAGATAGTGTAAATCTACCTATAAACATCAAAAACACTCTTTGAACTCTGTGGGGTAAGAATGTGAATGATTATAAAACTAAAAACAATGATAATTAGTATGGAGGATGACAATTGAAAACCTTAGATGAAACTCCACTTTCATCACAGGAAAGGTACATTTTTAATCAATCTAAAAAAAAAGGCAGACAAATCATAAAGATAGGAAAGACATTAATTTTGGAAGCCTCAAAAAATAGAAATTATAAATTCAAACTAGGGTATGAAAAGATAATAAATTCTCAAAAATGGGATGACATTGACATCTCTCTAGATCTATGTTGGGATCCGACATGTTTTTCGAAAGAAGGTATATTCCTTTGGGCCACTCTTTAAAAGAGAATTCTAATAGTAGACAGGTTCACCAATATGGGTTTCGAAGGACCATCTAGGTGTCCAGTTTGTGAAAAAGAATTTGAAACATATGAACACTTGTTTTATGAATGTCCCTTTGCTAAGAATTTCTGGTAGTGTGTATGTAAGAAATTAAATTGGCAAACTACATTTCCTAATAATTGTTTTTTTATAAAGTTGGCCGAAATTGTTCTTAGGTTTATAATAATTTATGGAAAATACCCCCTTCCATACTCCTATGGGAATCATGGAAAGAAAGGAATAGAAGAATTTTCTGTAATGAAAAGATGGATATAACATCATTTTTTAATAAATTAGAGGCTTGTATCATTGAGGTAGCTAACAATAATATCAAAAACTCATAGAAGCAAGAAGGTTCATTTTCAGAATGGGATATAGAAATGTGTAAAAAATGGTTTAAACTAATTAACCCACCAATGATATACTCAAAATCCAACAAGACCACTAGGAAAGAATATAAATAGGGACATCCTCCTGCCAGATGGTCAAAGTCAAATTTTGATGGGGCCTCTAGAGGTAATCCACGTCCAATAGGCTTAGGAAGTATTATTTTTCCAGATAGCGGATTATCCCTAACTATATGCGCCAAATCTTTAGGAGTTATGTCTAATAACTTAGCCAAATTAGAGGCATTGATATAAAGCTTAACTCTAAGTAGAGAAATAGGTATTAACAAATTAGTTATCAAAGGAGACTCACAAATTATCCTAAATACATTAAGAAAAAGAAAGACCCCAAACTGGATCCTTAATTCTAAACTTGAATATGCCCTAGCCATCATTGATTAATCCAAAGAAACGTTCATAAACCATATTTATAGGGAAGGTAATGGAGAAGCAGATAATCTCTCTAACAAAGGATCAGATGGAGAAGAGAATCTAATAAGACAAGCTAATATGATAAGTGTAAGTTAGACACTTGTTCTTGAAGCAAAATTGGTTTAGAACTTTTACAGTCAAAACAAAATGTTAAATTTAGCTAATATTATGGAAGTTTAATGTTAGCAAGCGACATATTTTTAGGTATTCAAAATATTTTCTTATATATCATTTGATTTTATATTAAAGTTAATAGGAGATAAGCTTCATTTTTTATTATGAAAGATAATTCTTTACGATCTAACAACTTGATCATAGCTAAGTTTTATTTTGAGGTTATATTCACAAGGAAGAATCAAGAGAAAAGTTATAAATTTGGAAATAAAAAATAGGCACTAAAATTGGATAAATCACTCTGAAATACTTATGTTAGGGCTACACCAAGGAGGCCTATCTATCTCTGATCTTTGGTGCTCAATTGAGATGGTTTAAACACAATTTTGGGCCTTATGGCCTTTTACCTATCAAACAAATAAAAAATAAAATACTATTATTCATTTCTATAAGATATCAATTAAGAATATTCATTATTATCTCTAGTTTTATCTAAAAGGTCATATTCTCTATTTTTGTGGTTTAATTTAAGATGGCCATTTTAAAGAAACATGTGAATTTTCTTCATTTTGAAAAAATGTCCAAGTTCTTTCCATCCCTTAGTTTATGGTAACATTTAACTTTTCTCTTATGCAAAGGGATTTTTAATTGCTATGTTTTCTTCATATGAAGACTATGATTTAGTGTTGAGCAAGTTGTGGCTTTGGGAGAATCACTCTTTACCAAACCTTTGGCAATTTGCAACCCCCTTATTGTGGGTTTGGTCCCTAGTCCCCCACCCCATTTTTGAGAGATTTCTTACCGGAAAGCCATTGGAAACAAAATGTTAAATTTAGCTAATATTATGGAAGTTTAATGTTAATAAGCGACATATTTTTTAGTATTCAAAACTTTTCCTTCTATATCATTTGATTTTATATTTAAGTTAATAGGAGATAAGCTTCATTTTTTATTATGAAAGATTATTCTTTACATTCTAACAACTTGATCACAACCAAGTTTTATTTTGAGATTATATTCACAAGGAAGTATCAAGAGCAAAGTTTTAAATTTGGAAATAAAAAATAGGCACTAAAATTGGATAAATCACTCTGAAATACTTATGTTAGGGTTGCACCAAGGATGCCTATCTATCTCTGATCTTTGGTGCCCAATTGAGATGGTTTAAACACAATCTTGAGCCTCATGGCCTTTTACCTATCAAACAAATAAAAAATAAAATACTATTATTCATTTCTATTAAATATCAATTAAGAATATTCATTATTATCTCTAGTTTTATTTAAAAGGTCATATTCTCTATTTTTGTGGTCTAATTTAAGGTGGCCATTTTAAAGAAACAGATGAATTTTCTTCATTTTGGAGAAAATGTCCAAGTTGTTTCCAACCCTTAGTTTATGGTAACATTTAACTTTTCTCTTATGCAAAGGGATTTTTAATTGCTATGTTTTCTTCATATGAGGACTATGATTTAATGTTGAGCAAGTTGTGGCTTTGGGAGAATCACTCTTTACCAAACCTCTGGCAATTTGTAACCCCCTTATTGTGGGTTTGGTCCCTAGCCCCCACCCCATTTTTGAGAGATTTCTTACCTGAAAGCCATTGGAAACAAAAGGTTAAATTTAGCTAATATTATGGAAGTATAATGTTAATAAGTGACATATTTTCAGGTATTCAAAACTTTTCCTTAAATATCATTTGATTTTATATTAAAGTTAATAGGAGATAAGCTTCATTTTTTACTATGAAAGATTATTCTTTACGTTCTGGCAACTTGATCGTAGCCAGGTTTTATTTTGAGGTTATATTCACAAGGAAGTATCAGGAGCAAAGTTATAAATTCGAAAATAAAAAATAAGCACTAAAATTGGATAAATCACTTTGAAATACTTATGTTAGGGCTACACCAAGGATGCCTATCTATCTTTGATCTTTGGTGCCCAATTGAGATGCTTTAAACACAATCTTGGGCCTCATGGCCTTTTACCTATCAAACAAATAAAAAATAAAATACTATTATTCATTTCTATAAAATATCAATTAAGAATATTCATTATTATCTCTAGTTTTATCTAAAAGGTCATATTCTCTATTTTGTGGTCTAATTTAAGATGGCCATTTTAAAGAAACAAGTGAATTTTCTTCATTTTGAAGAAAATGTCCAAGTTCTTTCCAACCCTTAGTTTATGGTAGCTTTTCTCTTATGCAAAGGGATTTTTAATTGCTATCTTTTTTTCATATGAAGACTATTTAGTGTTGAGAAAGTTGTGGCTTTGCGAGAATCACTCTTTACCAAACCTATGGCAATTTGCAACCCCCTCATTGTGGGTTTGGTCCATAGCCCCCCACCCCATTTTTGAGAGATTTCTTACGTGAAAGCCATTGGAAACTCTATTGGTCATTGCTTGAAGGTGGATGAAGCTATGACTTTGTTTGGTTGTTCTATGTTTGCTTGTGTTTTGTTAGAGATGGATATTTCCACACCACTGTTGGGGGATACAATGCTCATGATTGGGATAGGTCTTGGATTCAATCACTAAAGTATGAGGCACCTCCTTTAGTGTTGATGTTGCTTTTCTATTGGTCATCTCGATACAAAATGTTCTTTTAATTTTGTAAATGTGCTACTACTTGGTGGAAGGATGCAATTGATTATTATTTGACTATTTGAGCTTTTGATTCTCTCTCTCATTCTACCTCTAAGAGCTCCTCACAAGTTTTTGATGACAAGGATGATGCTCCTGCTACAAATTTGGGTCATGCTCATGTTGCTAATTTGGGTGATGCTCTTGCTACAAATCAAGGTTATGCTCTGGCTGGTATTCTGAGTGAAACACCCATTGTAAACCATTTGGATATCAATTTTGTTCCTGCTGGTGTGGTCCCCCCTAGCCATTGGACCATTCCTTCCCTTCGAATCTTGCTATGATCCAAGCTTCACTTGACAATGTACAACTTTTGCAACACTTTGGACATTGTACTACTAGATGTCCAAATGGAGTCAAATACAATACAAGAAAAATAGTTCTTCAAAATTTTACTCCTCTTCATAAGAGGTGACTAAGTGGCCCTAACATTCTTGAGGAGGGATACTAGCCTTTGTGCTAGTGTATTGTTTATTTTGTATTTAATTTTGACAACAGTCATTCTATTTGTGTGTATTTTAATAAGTCATTTTTGACCTGTAAAAGCCAACACACTTGTTTTAGCGCTCTTTTTGACACATTTAGGGTTGTTGTGTAAGGATGAACCCCCTTGTTAGGTTGATTATAATAAAAAATAACTAGAAATTCAAGAGTGAAAATTAGGTAGATGTGGTTGGTGGCACCATCTCTATAAATCTCACACATGAAGGAGAATATGAACACAATCTCAAAAATAAAATAAAAATTACACATAAAATCAAATTGGACATAGACATCTAGTAAATAGGAGCTTAGGCTTCTACCTCACAATTTGGTTCCATCATGAATTACCCCCTTTTAGGTTCCCCCTTATAAAATTTCCATAAGCTATGGGGGGTTTGTTCATCTCATTATTGTCTTGGACCAACACGAATTTTATTTCTATTTGTAGAATTTCATTTCTATTTGTAAGGTCCATATGTCATTCTAGGTGTAGGTATAGTCTTTCTTTTATATCAAAATTATCCTCTTTACCCTCCAACACATTACCAAAACTCTAACCTTCTGAATGTAATGAGCACTAAAGCTCATTTTCAATGTCCTTTCTAATATGAGGAAGTATTTATTTTATTACAATATTATCACGTGTCATGGTTCTTATATGTTTTATTTTGTTTAGGGAAGAGACCCCATTAGAGAGGCAAGCTTGGGAAGTTGGAATTTGGTCTATTTATTGTAAAGACAAGACAAGACAAGATAATTTATTAATGTCCAATAGGAGACCACAAACGGGTCTAAGGGACTGAGAATACAAACAAGAGCCAGAAGGTAGCCAAACCACCAAACAATGTCTAAGTACAATAAAACAAAATAGAAACAAGCAGATCAAGAAGTAAAGAAAGAGGAATAACAACAAAAAGGGGGGGTTACAAAACTAGCAATTTGTAACCATGGAAAAGTAGCTCGAAATAGAAGGATAGCTAGTTGTGTGCAGAGAATTCTGAGCTTGATGCTGGGTAGAGGATGTATGTTGCTGCTAGTGGTGCAAGTGGTCTCTATGTGGTCTCCTCGATCTGGTGAGAGTATCCGTGGATGGGCATCGAGACCACTTGGCTCCCTTAGGAGAGGTAACCATAGTGAAAAAGGAAGTGATAAACAGATGAAGAGATGTAGACCTAGGGGTAGACAACTCCCGAAGGGTGAAATCTCGAAGACGGAAAGCCTCCTGTAGAAAAAGAGCAAGGCACCATTGGTTATCATACCTGAAAAAGTAGGACAAGGACCTGGACTCTTTGAATAAGCAATGTAACCTCCCTCTAATATCATAGTATATGGGACAATAGAATATAAAGTGTATCTCGTTCTTGACCACATCCATGTCACAACACTAAGAAATCCTCTCAACTCTGTTGGTTTGATGATTTATCTGAATACAGAGCCAGTGAGAACCCACTCTAAAAGAGCCCAACTGGATACGTAGGGCATGGGACCATCGTCGAGAAGAGTAGTAGGAACGAACAATGATACCATCCTAGATGCTAATAAAGTGCTCCACATAGAAACCATACGAGTATGGAGACCCCTCGATGGGTCGACCCAAGTCACTTGGATATACCTTAGATGTTGGAATGTCAATAAGGTTATCTTTTGCAAACCATGCTTTGAAATGTAACATAACCTGATTAATGGTTGTGGATCCACCTACTTTTTATCCTGAATCTAGATAAGATAAGATTTGGTCAATTATTTTAGATTTCCTTATTCTTCTCATCCTTTTGCATTCTAGTAACCACATCAATGTTAGACAAACTTTTTTATTTCTCTCACATGAATATACTAAATTGACGCTAGAAATATATTAAATAGGAAATGTTGGCTATTGTAGGAGCTATAATATGTGTTATTGTTTATCCCAATGCATCCCTTGTGATTGATGACATAATTCTAGCCCCTCTTTAAGGCTTAGGAATATCAATCTTTTGCATTAAGCTCAACAAGTCATGTAGGCATATTGGAATCCCATCTAGCCTTATGTTGTCGTAACCTTTTTGGTGATCCTTTTGAACTATCTTTTTCTCACTAGGTTCTAAGGTTGATTTTGATTTTCTTCTTATCACATCTCTAGTGTTAGAAACATTTACTTCCTATTATTCCATTAATTGTTCAATTTAAACATTATCTTCTTTATTTACCCAACTATCTTTTCTAAGAATAGGAATCTCTTTATTTTCTTTTCTCAGTATCACATCCTTCCTTTTTCTAGTTGTGATTCATTTGGAAACTTCAATTGGTATGTTTCTTGATTTCTTTATAAAGTTATCTTTTGAGGTGATGAGACACCCTTCTTTGAGTGGCTCATTGACCATCCAACTTATGCTTTAATAACAACCTCTGTATTAATTGGCTTATTTTTTCACAAATAATATTATATTTATCTTGTTCTGTTAATCCTTTAGGAACCTCCAAGTTAATCTCTTGAATTATATATGTTATGCTTGAATTAGTTGTTTTGTTTTCTTCCTCAATAATGTGCCCAAGGTATTAAAACCTTGTTATATTTTCTATGCTCTTTTTGAGTCTCATGTAGGCTACCATTAGGTTCTTTTTGTTTATTTACCACCCCTTCTTGTATTAGAGAATCCTATTGTATATTATGCAAAATTGGTGATTTGGCACTCATAATGTTGGTGACTTCTTTGCCAACTCTACTCTTTCTACTTCTTTTGTCATATTGATCATGTTGGACATAGATGCCACAAATAAAAACATTATTTGGATTGGAGAGGTAGCTAGTGTTACCATTATTGGTTGTTTACCTTTGGCTACCTTCTCTTGTACCCTATTCTCTCTTAGAAATTCTTGACTCTAATGAGTAGTTATTGAAGATGAGAAGTAGATGCAATATCTCATACCACTAAAGTGATCGTTGGTATAGTGGTTAAGTGTTGAGTGGTAACTAAGTTTGATCCTTTTGGCATTGGTGTAGTGGCGATCTTAGGAATTAGAGGCACCTTCGTTATAATTGATCCTTTTCCTTTTCTTCTCTTGGTTATATCTTGACTATATGTCAATACCACTTCCCTTAATTGTCAGGCATTTACATGAGAAATCAATCGCTAACTAGTAGAAGCATCTAAGATATTCTTTGTAAGATCTTGAATTGAAGATGCTTCATTCTCTAACCAATTAGGATTGGATATTGGTTCATAAAAAATTTCATCCGTGTCTTAACTAAAGTCTAAGATCTCACATTTAATTTGTTGAGTGTTCTCGTCTATTTTATAGCAGGCTTTTGATAAGACCACTTTCTTACCTCATTCCCATCAAGAGAATTGACCCAAAAATATTTAATATTATTTACACATTACATGGAGAAAGCAACTTATTTTTTCATTCTTCCTTATAGATCATAACTTTGTCTTGCCTCGTCATAGAGTTTTAGTTTATGTAGTCATTTGTTTATGATGTCTTTGCGCAAATGAAACTATTATAAATATACGGTTAAGTAGTTATAGGAAAATTTACCCCTGCTCTAAGTTTGGCTTCCAAGAGACTTTAAGATACTATTATTTATCTTCACAACTATAACAAGATAATCTTATTGGTAAGATATCTAGGCAATTCAAATAGTCTCCTTGGGAATCCTCTATAGGTCGAAATAAACCATATTCTCCTACTACCTATATTATTTTGCGCCTCCACAAATAATCTCTTATCTTCGACTTCCCACATGGTTATCACTAACCAAATAAAGAAGGCACTTTTCATTTTCTGTAATTAATCATACATTACTTATTTTCTAGATATAGGTAATAATAACACATAAAGTTCTATCTGACTCTCTCCTTATTAACTACTGGAATGGTAATGACTCTTTATGGCCCCTTTCGGGTCTCCTCCATGATGTTGGCTCAACGAACATTCTGGCAATCATTGAGACATGAGATTCTTGTTTGTCCTCTTCCAGGTTACACTAGATATCAATGGCTTTCAGTATGTAGAGAGGAGGTCCGTGCTTTTGGGGGTGTTCGCGAAACTGGTGGCGTGGCATGCTTGATTAGAGATGATCTTTTCAGTACTACATCAGTGGTTCATTCTGACACTTATACTAGATTTATGTGGATCCGCATTGGCCATACCAACCGTTGTCAGAGAGATATCTTCATTGTTGTTTGTTACTTTTCGCCGATATCCTCACCTTACACCATATACAGTGTAGAGGATGGGGACCCTTTTACTGACTTATATGACTTCATCTCCAAGTTCAGGTCTATTGGAGATGTCATCATTTTAGGGGACTTCAACGCACGGACTAGAAATCTTCAGACTCCTCTGCATGACCGCGATTCTAACTTGACCTATACTTCAGAGAGAGATCCTACTAGTATGGGGCTTCAATGCTTATCTCAGGATCATAATGGGCCTCTTTCCTACTATAGTCGCCACCTTCTCCATCTTTGTGAGTCCTCTGACCTGGTGATCCTAAATGACCTCTCTTGTTTCTAGAGCTCCGAGACTTTTACCTGTTGGCCTCATAGTGGGGTTGTGAGTGTGGTTGACTACATCCTTAGTTTTTCTTCCTTCATCCCCCTCATCGATAGCTTCACCATTTCCCGCCTCCCCCTAGCTGATCATGCTCTCCTTAGCCTTTCGGTCTATGTCTCTTCTTCTTCCCACTCCCTTCCTCCTCCCATCTCCCCCCCCCCCCCCCCCCCATGATTTGCTTCGCTCCCTACTCACTTTTGCTTCTTTGAGAGTGACCAAGACCTTTTCATCCTCCACCTTAGAAGCTTGCTCTGCTATGATAGTTTCACCGATCACAACTAGGTTTCCACCATGTTCCACTTGCTTGCCTTTGCGATGTGGGAGTCTTCTCTCCTCTCCATCCCCTACCGCTCCTCTTCCTGCACCCCTAGATCTATGTGGCGGAATACTTGTCCCATGAACCAATGGTATGATGATACATGTAAGACTCTTCATTGCTCCTTGCACTCGACCTTTGATGCTCATTCCATCACTTATACGGACTTACGACTATCTTACTCTCGCCTTCTTCGCCATAATAAGCAGTTATTCATTACCTTGTAGTGTAGGTTCCTTTGTGACACACTTACTCATTGTCCCAAGTTGTTTTGGCGTATCATGTTCCCCTGTTGCTCCTAACCCCCGTCCATCTCGGACCTTCGCTCCCTCACCTCCCACGTTTCCATGCTTTATGACATCCTTGGTCAGCTAGCTTCCCATCTCCTACTGCCTCCCCATTGTTACTTTTCCTCCACCTCCACCATTTATGAGGCCATTAGACTTATGAGATGCAGTAGGGCGACTGATGAGGAGGGTTTTCAAGTTGAGCTCTTCAAGCTTGGTACCTCGATCCTGGGTCCTTTGCTTTCTACACTCTTCAATAGTGGTTTGTACTGGGTTTCCAGACTCTTGGTCGATGCATGCTATTCACTCGATCTACAAATTTGGGTTGGCTTCAGACCCCGACAACTACAAGACCATCATGATCAAGCATACCTTTGCCAATTTCTATGCCACAACTTTGAATACCATTTTATCTAGGGAGCTTGATAAGAGAGGGTGCAAGGCCAAGGGCCAAGTAGGCTTTCGGGCATACTACCAAACCATGGACCATATCTTCACACCGCGAGCTATTATCAAGGAGGCTCGCGACTGCAAGACGAAAGTCTATTGCTGTTTTGTGGACTTTCATAAGGCTTTCGACTCCATCCTCCATGCTGCCCTCTTTTAGAGGCTTAGAGATATTGGTATTTATGAGATCTTATTGATAGTGATCATGAGGTTATATGAGAAGGTAGTTGGTAGACTCAAGACCCCAGAGGGTCTCTTCGATCTTATACATAGCACCATTGGGGTGAAGCAGGGTTGCCCACTTTCACCCACCTTGTTCGAGATCTACATCGATGAGCTCGAGGCCTTTCTTAGTGACTCCTCATCATCGGAGGACGATTGCCATGTACACCAGGTACTAATATCCGTCCTTTTTGTTGATGATGTGGCTCTGTTGGCTTCTTCTCTTGAGGGGCTTCAAAGGCTCCTTGATAGACTTGCATCTTTTGTGACTTAAGGTAGTTGGTTGTGAACCTTGATAACACTCGTGTTATGGTCTTCAATAGTCTGAAGACCTCTCATCTCCATTTCCACTTCTAGGGTTGAGAGGTTGAGATTGCTTCATCTTACACATACCTTGGGGTTAAGTTCTTTGGGCCTTGTTTTAGCTTGCAACTAGCCATTTAGCCTCGAATTTGCAAAGCAGTTGGTTCCCTTGCCATGCTCGAGAGAGTGTTTTACACATCACTTCCAGGACACCTCGACTAAGTTATCCCTCCTAGATTCTTTAGTTAGATCCAGATCCACAACACTCTATGGTTCGATGGTATGGGGGCCTTCCCTTTTAGACTCAGATTGGGCCTTGATTGAGCGTATCCAGATTCTGCTCCTTCGTCGGATTATCAGATGCTAGAGCGCCAAGTTTGGTGCCCACCCTTTCAGATTGGCGACCATGTTTGACTTGATCTGGTTCCTCCACCGCCTTCGTAGCTTTGCAGACTTGACTAAAGGCCAACATAGATACTCTTACTTGGCATACTGCTCTTTAGTCACTATTATTGACTCAGATTCTGCCTCTAGGGCTTGCCGCTGATACACTCAGGCTACTATCCTTTTGAGATCAGTCGGGATAGATATTAATCGTCTCCCTCCCTACCAGTACTCATTGGACGCTCTAGCTCACCTCCTCCCCTTTCGGTAGGAGTTGAACAGATATGTCAGATTTGACATCTACACGCAATATATTATCCGAACCTGGGTTAATCCTCTGGGGGATTTACGCCTAAGCATGGCATTCTATGTCGAACCTTTCTTGGATATTCGAGTTGGGATCATTAGGCGCCCTGAATACTTGCATAGACAATGGACCCATGCGCTGTAGATCTCTCTTGGCTCCTTCAAAGTGGGCTCTCACGACTCCGAATTTAGATCGACCACCATATCAATAGAGGATCCGATTTGTAGACTTTGTACCATGGTTGAGGTTGAATCTGAGACACATTTCCTTTTCAGATGCCTTATTTATTACAAGACTAGAGGCAGATTCTATTGTTTGTTTAGAGAGTGCAGATCCCTCTCAGACTTCTTCACGTATAGAGATCAGTGTCACCTTGCGCTCTTCATGAACCCATACAACTTCGCAACCACACATTGCAGCTATCTTTCCCCATGGGTCAGACCCAAGTATAGCTTATCACGACCTTCTTCTTGCCCTCACTTCCTGCCAGGGGCACGAAGCAACCATTTAGTTTCCTTAACACTGGCCACTCTAGATCAATGAAACCTCACAGTGCTCCTCTTCGCTAGCAACACATCTCTAGTAGTTCTCAAAGACAAAACAAAGCTGTGGGTCACCCCCATCCTTCTCATTCATTGTTGTCCTTCTTCCCTTCGAAGATGGATCTCTTTTCATGTTCAGTGTGATTCTCGCTCTCTTCTTCTTCATCTTCCTTTTTTTTAGGGTTGTGCTTTCTCTTTTGTCAGCACTGTTTGGTGTTCCGTTTGTTGCTATCTTCTTGGTTGTAAGTTCCCAATCCCATAGACCCGCGTTGTGGTCTCTTGTTGGACATTAATATATTTATCTTATCTTATCTTATCTAGACTTAGTTACAAGATGTCAACACTTTCTAATATGATAAATGTAGATAGTATTGCCAAAGAGTATACTAGATTGGTTGTCATATAGAACCTCCTATTGGCACCTTGATCAATGCTATCACTAATAATCTTGTCCTTATGCATCACATCTCATGCATAGCCAAGATGATATCAATGTTATATTACATCGTGGTTAAAGTTATTGTATTACCAAGAAGTTTAATGATTCTGCCTAAAAGTGTCATCATGTTTCCAATTTTATTTTGAAGATAACTAGGGAAAACATAAATTTGTCGAGTGTTGCATCTATATTATGTTACAAATGATTTTTTTGCAGATTTCTTTTCTAGGCACTCTACTTTTGTGTAGAAAGGAATATTGAGTATCATTTTCAGGGCACCAATACTTAAATCTACAAAAATATTTCCTCCAATAGTCTCTTGTATTATTATTGGATTATAGTTTCTTATACACTTCATCACTAGTTCAAAGAATCACATGGACATGGGAAAGGTTGCAACTTTATTCAATCCATTTTATTTTATTTAGCCCAATGGGCAATGGTGTTATCCTTCACACTTTGGTGAATTTTATACGAGTTGAATAGTTACTCCACGTTACCCCAAGATCCCATGAACACCAAAATAACTTCCACAAGAGAGAATGGTAAGAATAGTTTGTTTTCACACTACAAAACTTAATAATGGGTATAATAATGTACATGAGAGGCCTTGCTTACAAAGGTGAGGTGATGGATATGATTAAAAATACTACGAGACGTATTATTATCCTATATAACGAGACAACTAAAAATTGACTTAGTAAATATAAGCAATAAAAACATGTGATGTCTAATCAATCTTTTAGGACACCCAAGACCAAAGTAAACTTAGGACCAAAGTAAATCTAAGTCATGTGAATGTAACTTACTAGGAACAAGTAAAAATACAAGGTAGAAGACATAAATGGGTCCAAAACCTTATTCACACCAATGCTCTATTTGAAGTGCAAAGATAAAAGATTATGAAATGGTTATATATTATTATGCAAAGGTAAAAGATTATCAAATGATTATGGGTCCAACTACTAAACTATTTTAGGTACCCATGTACAATACAAATGCATACTTTAATAAAAGGAGAAAAAAAAGATAGCCTTGCAAGATAGAATGCTTCTCCAAAAGAGAGAAAAGGAAAAGAAAAATGAAGGATGATGTATGGAGGACTCAATGATACCACTCAACATCCATCATGAATATACAATCAATGATTACCTCGTAGAAAGGAGAGAGAGGCTACATAGTCCCCCCACAATGTACAAATCATACAAAAATAGTGGGTGCTCGAAGACTAAACAAAGTCCAATGCTTACAAATAACATCTATTCCCTTGAGAAGAAGATACACCAAATACAAATGCGACAATGCTTCCTATTATGGATAGGAACTGAAATCAAAATGTTAAAGATGATGTCTCTAAAAGCCACTCATATATTACCAAGTCCTTAGATGACAAATACATGCATATATACAATAGAAGATGAAAAACAAGAAACATATGAAACTTGAAGTGAAAACATCTAGGAACTAATGATTTGCAGATCTCCAAATATCCCTCATATCTTTTCCCAAACTATGTATGATCACCCAAATCTTGAAATCTTATGATAGGTTTCTTTAAAGATGTTTGCAGTGGAACTACAAGTAATTAATCCTATGATGTGATCATTCTTATTACCCCAAACTACTTTCTTCAATGACATCTTTGACTCAAGAATGATGTCATAAACATGAAGCAAAATATTAAACCACCTATAATATCTACAATACCTTTATTCTATGACTTATTATTATCTTTACTCAAAATGATTACAAAAAAATCAGTAGAATAAAACATGAATAATAAACTTGTGTAAATTTCAAATTTATATTCCCAATCTAAAAATAACTCAAAAATAGTGACAATGAATACAGATGTGAAATAAAATCAAGAAACTATTGGTAGATACAAACCTTAGATGCATTGGACATACTGTTGAACACATCATAATTTGATGATGAAGGATATTGGGTGATTCATAAATTCTTTATTAGTGATGTGAAAGCTAAGGATTTGATCTTAAATGAAGGAGACTCTTTACTAAGAATGGTGAAAATAGTTGTAAAAACTTCTTAGTGGTCTCTAAAATAGGAGTAATTACTTTATTTATTTATTTTATTAAGTTAGTTTTACATGCTGATAATAACAAAGGATTAGAGGATTATAATTAATGTGAGTGGGTGATATAAAATTGTTTGATGAATTGGAAAATAAGTGAAAATAGTTTCATTTATTTATTTTAATTGAAATAGTTAAATATTAAACTAATAAAAACAATAACATCAATTATTTAATTATTTAGTAGTGGTCAAAGAGAAGGGGATTGGACTAAAATTAATCTTTGGATTCTGTCTCTTTTATGCATATCCTTTGAGAGTGGAATGGTGTGGCTGATTGCTAGGCTAAATGAGCCTCCGAGCATGCGCTGGATTGGAACATTGTTGATCATAGGATACTTCCCCCCAACTTATTTTATAAGCTGGCTCAACTTGTTGACCAAGATAAAAATCTTTAGTGCTTTTTGTTTCCTCTGTTGTTCTGTTCTCTTTGGTATTCAATAAAATTTTTACCCCTCTTTTAGTAAAAAAAAAGAGGTTATTTGACTAGAATTAACAGATAGTAACAGAATGCAACATAGAATTAGGGCATTATGTTGTTATCATATTAGAAAGTGGTAAGAAATAAATATTTCCATATAATTTTGTACAGTTCTTAAACAACCTGAAAAATGCTCAACTTCTCTGTTAAGAAAAATCATATTAAAAAGTGGTAAGAAATAAATATTTCCATATAATTTTGTCCAGATCTTAAACAACCTGAAAAATACTCAACTTCTTTGTTATGAAACTTACCCTATACCACTTACCCATAAACTTATGTATGCATACCTCTCATTTCATCTTTTTGTCAAAGAACATACATGAGAGTGAATTATAAAAACATAACAAAGAACTACAAAACAAAGAAAACTAACAGCAATGAAGATAGAGACAAATATACCCCAAAGAAAACCCACTCCAGGTTAATGCTCCAAATATAAGGTGATTACGAACTCCAAAATGGCTTACAATAAGGTTTAAGCCAACTTGAACACCCCTGCTGGCAACACAGCCTCTAGAAACACTTTCAAACTGACTTTGCTCTTACAACAATCCCTAACAGAGAATCACAATAGGAAAAATCTCTCTACATCTTTCCAAACTCGGATAGCGAGCTTCTAAGATAATTAGCCCTTACCCACATGGTCCATAAATAACTTCATAATGCTCTAGTGAGCTGAAGACAAAGCAAATGCACCGAAATGAAGAAAAAATGATTAACTGGAGTGCCACAAACTGACGCAATAAATTTACCATTTTGCATAGACCAACAATTTCTTTACCCAAATGAATTTGTTTTTCTGCTAACTGCAAATGTTAATTTAGTCGCAGAGAACAAAAGACTTGGTTTCTAATCTTAACTTTCAACGCCCCATACCACCTAATACCATTTTCAGCATTCTAAAGACTGTCCTTTGCTCAGAGACATGGAAAGTACAAGATACGAATCAACTTTCATTGCTCAGTTTGTTTCTAAATACAAACGAATGCCAAATCCTTGTGCAGAGATCAAAACCAACTTGTGCGTTTTTGTCAAACTGCAATAGACCTTTGGAGGGCAATATGAAATGATGGGCAAGTCCATAATGTTTTTGATAGGCAATCACATATTAGATAAGGGAAGGCAGGTGAACACCCAAGTAACTAAAATGACTCGCCTATAAGAACGAATCATTATATTTATGAACTTGGTAGAAGCAACAAATTTTGTAAATATGAAATCATTTTCTCGAAAACTTCCAAACTACTTGAAAAAAAATGGAATAACGAAAATTCAAGACCACATCCAAATTCTGGCAAGCAATTCATCCGTCTTTGAGTCCGATTTGCTGGAGTATAAAAAATGACCAATAAAACGAATTAACACAGAAGGAATCATTCACACGGAGTTGCATCAAAACTCAATCTTCACTGAAAGATGCACCAATCTAAACCAGCAAGCACTTAGTTACCTGGATCAATTAAAAGTATATTTCTTGTACATCAAATTCCTGTTCATGTGCATATTATAACATTACAGTTTACTAAAGGAATAATAACAGCTGCTCTTATATCCATTAAAACTACTTTTCCTTTGCACAAGACTGGCTTAAAAGAGTAAAATATTCTTTGCATAGTCTTTAAAGTTGCCAGTAAGAAAGACTGAATTATCAATAGATCATTCTAAGCAAAGTAAGACTAAATCACTAATTTTTAATTCCAATCCAAACTAACAAATTGACTAATATATCATCTACTTCCAACTCTAAGCAGGTTCACTTATTGAAAGTATGTGAAAAAGTAACTACTGAAAAAGGGTAATAATTCTTCCTCGTGAGAGTTCATCTACAGGGGTTCTGCTAAATTTGATACCTATTATATTCACATAGAGCACTTTAGTGAACTCTTTGCCTTCTTATCTTTCTCTGAATCCAAATTTCTCTTTTCATAATGAATTTTTGTAAAGAATTCTTCTTTTTATCAACAGAAATCTGAAAAACAACATACTCTTCATCATATTACAAAGACCACATTGATCACATCACGATCTATATAAAATTGCATGCTTTGAATTCTGAGATTCGGGGAAGTGAGGAAAACAAATTTTGAGTAAAAGAATCCAACTATCAAAAACCCATTTCCCCATTTGCGTTGCTACAGATCAATGAAAAAGGACTGCATTATCTACATTCTGGGAATGGACAATAATCTTCCCAGAAGAAAAAAACAAATTAATCAAATTAGCTATAAAACTTCAAAGAAAAGCGAAGAGTAATAGTTAAGGTTAGCTATACTTTAAAAATTGACAACGTATATCATATATACAAATTTACAATTTCCTGCTGCGAAATTAACATGAGGGTTCAGCACATGTTCTGAGTAACTCTTCGAAATAGTACTACTTATAACATCAACATTTAACGTCATTGACACTTAAACTATCCATCATATAGTTTTGCCACAAACTGTTCTCTACTTAAAAAACAAGTGTTCCTGCAGCCAACTGTTTACTACGCATTACCAACATCTTCAAGGAATTTATGCTGTACACCATATCCATCCATGTAAAAAGTGGTAATCAACCAGTTTATTTGCAAAACCCTACTAGATGTTGTCACCGAGAGCTTCCGTGTCATCTGAGACTGCAGTTTTTCTGCACCCAAAATCTTCAGGGTGCGTTGCACCAGCCGATGCAATTTTTTGGTAACCAAACTCCATGGATGTAAATACCGACCTACTAATAAGGAGCGACCACACCAAGAACATAATCAAAGCAGCCAACGCACCGCATCCAATACCGAACATCAGAGAGAAAAGTATGCCCAAAAGATCATTAGATCCCTGGCGTGAAGAATCTGGTCCATTCTGCGAAGAGATTCCATGAGGATTTGCAGGATATGAGTGCTGAGGCCAACGGAAAGGGCTGCTAGTGAAGTTCCATGAATAGACAAGATTAGTCTGAGAAGGGTCCCCACTGGAGGAACTAATCCCAATATACATTTCATCCTTCCAAAGCCTAGAGAGATCAACAGGATGGGAGATCAGTGGAAGAGAAGGCCTAACAAGACCCGATTTACTCAGTCTAACCTCTACAACTTTGGACCATGAATCATAATCGATCCAAGCGTGCAGTTGGGAGCCATCATTGAGAATCAGTTCAATCTCAGAAACATCAGCACTCTTTGTGGAAATTAAGCTCTCTATATCAATACCCACATGGTTAGCATTCACATCCATAACCTCCCTGTTGAGTGCTGAATCAAACTCCACGGCAAATAAATTTGGTATATGGGAAACAGATCCGTGTCCATTGTTTTGCGAAAACAACCCAAACCACTGCCCATCCAGGCCTCCAGAGGGAAACCCACCCGGCAAAATCACAAACGCGAGACCATCCCCATTACCAGAGGACATTGAAAAGGAAAAGTAGGAGGAAAAAGAAACGGATGATTTGTGGTTAAAGGGCTCGACCAGCCTAATGGGGTTTCCATACATAAGACGCCCTGCACTTCTAGGTGATGACCCACTTACTCTCACGGCATACCCTTCACTGGAAGGCTGCACCGCTGCATCTCCCACCAGGGTTATTGGGGAGGAGCGATGATCAAAGTTTGGGAAGGAGAAGGATGTGTGGCATGGATTGGAGTGCATAACAAACCTACTCTGTGATTGTATCAACAGCAGAAAAGAGATGAGGCAGAAAACATACCTTGACGATAATGAACCCATCTTTAAAAGCAGCTTACGAAGACGCTACCTACAAATCTGTATATGTCTGCACTTCTCCTGGTGTTCTGCAGACTTCTGAAACGAAATACTTGACCAAATACAATGATGACCACTGAAAGAAAGTGAAGTTCAATAGTTGTTCTTAACCATACACGGCAAGGTCTTCTGAATGATTAATGACCCTATCCTAAGCTCATTCGTCCCGTGGTCTGATGAAGGGGCCCATTGAAACTATTACAGTACCTTGTTTTGTAGTAATGCTTTCTCTTTATTATAACTTTTCAGCGCTTGACCTCAAAGCTTTACACTGAATCATGCCTCGACCTCAATGAGCCATTCCTTTCTGTTTTGGCCCACATGATTTTGGCCTATTTTTCGAGGCGGTCCTTTGCCTTTTTATCTAAACTCATTTTTTTCTCAGCACAAGATCATTTATGGATAAAATATCATCTCAAGACTTTATTCATATTAGTGGTTCCTGCCAAGGCAGGAATACTTATGCATTCATGCATTCATTCAATTCAAATATAACATTAACACTAATCAATCAAATTAAAAAATTTAAAAGATTATATGAGATTTCAAATGTTTATATCTTTTACTAATTTTTCATTATTTTATAAATCACATTTTTCATCCATTCTATTCGTCCATACTATTTTTGGTGGGGGAGAAAATTAATTTTTTTCAACAAAAAATACAAATATTTTCTAACAACTTCATCTTGCATTAATGAATGTATTAATTATAACTTTATCTTTTTCACATCTGTGATAATGTGATAAGATTTTGTTTTTTCAATCATTTTATCTTCCACCTCACACAACATTTCTAATCAATATTAATTATCACAATCTATTAAATATTTTTAATTTCTTATTTTAAATATATTTATTAATAGTTTTACATTGATGTTTATTTTTTACTATTTGATATAACTTGTTCATTAAACTTCATGTAATGCATAAGTTCAAATTATATATATATAAAACTAATAAATATGTCTTTTTAATATAATTTTAATATGTAATATCTTTGTATTTGATTTTTTTTTTAAAACTTTGCTTTTTAAATAAAAGTAGTTAAATTATTACTATTATTTTACTTTTATAAAAATAAATTAAACAATATTTTTTTAAATTATATTTTATAATAGTGTTTGTAATATGTATAATTGATAAGTGTTACAATTTTTAAATTATATTATTTTTTATTATTAATATTTTTTATTTAAACAATTTATCATTTAGTTTAAATACATTTAAACTTAAATATATATTTTAATATTAAATTAATAATTATATTTTATATCAAAAAAAACTAAAGAAATAACCACGAAATAGAAATAATTCAACTCTAAAAGATATATAAATTATTATTAGATTTTTATAAACTATGTATTAAAATTAAATAGTTATAGTTTATTTCTTATTTATTACATAATATTTATTCATCAACATCAAATTTATATGTATTACATCTATTTATTATTTACAAATGTACATATTAAATTATATAGATATTATTTCATAATTATAAATTACTTAATTTTATGAAAAAATTTGAAAATATAAAACATTAAATAGTAAACCTTCTCTAATTGTGTAAAATTAAACAATTAGTTTTACTTATAAAATATTTTTATATTTCAATACATTTCATTTTTTCTTATAGAAGTGTGAGTTTTAATATAAAATTAAATTCTTAGTTTCATTAATAAAAATATAATATATTTTAATTCTTTATTATAACCATGATTTTATTTTGACTATTTGTTTTATTAAAAAAAAAAATTATATTTAATTCTCTCTCTCTCACACACACAACTTATGTTGGTATCACTATATCTCACTATTTTATCTCTCTTCCTCTTCCTCTTCCTCCTCTATATTATCTATCCTTTTTTCCTCTGCATATATGTTTATTTTGTTATTGTTGTATACTATTATTTATCTCTATCCTAGTTTTTGTCCAATGCTAATGATTAAAAATAATGTGAGTTCCATTTGATAATCAAGATGAGAATAATACATAGTTGGGGGCGTTATTCCAACTACCTATGGTTGTCTAGCATGGTATGTTTAAACATATAATGTGATACTCCAAATGCTTCATCAGTTCTTCAAGTTCTATAATTCAAATATTGGTATTTATATCTTCCCTCATTGCACATAATTTAAGTTGTCAATGTAAAAGGTGCAAAATTGTCTAAAGCATATGTATTGATCGTAGTATGATATTAAGTACATAGTGCCATATTGGGGACTTTGGCCTCTTATTCTTGGGCTTAAATGCCCAAAGATATAATAATATAGCACGAGAACTTAACAACAAAATATGAGTCATCCTATCAGATCACAAGCGCATTTCTAGGACGAGAATTTAACAACAAAATATGAGCAATCCTATCATATCACAAGTGCATTTCTAGGCAAAAATTAATGCATTCATAATGTTAATTTAGATTCTCACTCATCTACACCTCTACAACCATTATGCGTTAGGCAGGAACTATGACGCATTGTGTCTTTCTTATTATTTGGGGATTAATTTTTTTAAGTCTTTCTTTTAAGGGAGGAGACTAATGTTTATGATAGGTTCTATGTCAAAATATTTGTCAAAAAGTATATTCTCATAGTAATTTTAAAATTGCACTGATTTAAAAAATATACAATTTTTTTTTTTCCTTCTATTTGTTATTAGCATTTTTCTATGGAAATATTAAGAAAATTGTGATCGTTCTTAAAACAAACTTTGTGGGGGAATTTTTTAATCAAAGCGATCTATTTGGCATCCTTTCTCTTTGACATCTATTTGGAAGTGTTGTTAGCTAGACATTCTTCTAGAAGGCACATGTCATGAACCGATCCTCTTTATGAAACTTATTCAACAAGTTTCACTCTTTAACTTTTATTTTTTACATTTTTATCAGCCTAGTGATTAAAGTCGAAGGCTTTTGTGCATGATTAACATTTACACCACCAAAGGGTTTCATGATAACTTTGCACTCAATTCTTACTTGATAAATATAACAACAATTTGAGTGTTGCGAACATGAGTTCATTCTCCTCTAGTAGGTTGCTTGAGCTATCTAGAGTTTTAATTTTGATGGTCTTTCTAGTGGGACTGTAGGAAAATATCTAAGGAAAAGATATTTGTTATTTTCAATTTCTTTGTCAAGAAGATTTCCTTTTTACTTTCTATTGCATTGAATGCTCCATATTCCATTTAGTATTTAATTAAATTAAATTTTAATGGATGTAAAAAATTTCTATAGAATTTGCAGGCATAATGAGCTTAGGGTTTGTAAAGTTGTTTAACATAATCATAGAGATTTTGTACAAAGAAAAATAAAAAATATTTGAGGAAGAAAGATTTCCTCTAGAAGAATTAGTAATGTTTTTTGCTTTCATTTTTGTGCAAAGAGAATTTGCGGTTTTTGTTTAAGATTGAATTTAATTTCACTTCACTGGATGTAGGAAATGCCTACAGAGTTTTAACTAGAATGACTTTTAGGGTTTTTTAAGATGTGATTCTCATGAGACCAAGTGGTCATTATGACATGCAAAATTATGTTGCATTGGTGTTTTTCTATCTTAATGGAAAGGATTTGTTATTGACAATTGTATAAAATCAAGAAAAAGACTCTTTTTAGGCATGTCAAGGATAACATTTTGTTGTGCAAGTCTTATCTAGAATTTAGTAGTAACACAAATAAAATGAGATCAATAAATTTTTTTTTTCGTAAAGAAGAAATCCTCTAGGCAATTTTCAATCAAAAGAGTTGTGAAATCAAGGAAGAATGACTTGGCGAATTCTCTCACTTTAATGTTGGTTCAGTTCCAGATGTTGGATCTTCAGGTAAGAAAGTTCAATAGTTTATTCCTCAATATCTCAATTTTCCCCCTTACACCTAGAGTGTGCTCTTTTTATTTCTTCTTCTTCTATTTATCCAAGATTCTCTCATGTTTTGAAGCTCATCCTTAGTAGAGTTATTCATTAATAATAACCTACAAAATTTTGGATAGTCTCTAACTCCCTCTTCAACTCAACGCTTAAAAAATATGTTTGAAAAGGTTGTAGAGATAACCTTGCACATATCAACAAAAATTGTAGGTAGTTATTGTTTCCACAACATCTTCGAAATTTTATGACTTTTCTTCAAGACATTTTGTTAAGCAAGTCACGAGAATTGAATGTGCTTCCTCAACTTGTATGCATGATGTATAGAACAATTTTTGATCATACTCGTACCTTTATTCTTTCATAACTTTCTACATGTTGTTAACATTTGTCCAAAAGTTCTTAGATCCTTTCGATACTTTGATTGATATAAAAATAGAATTGAGAAGATGACAACCAGAAGTAATCGTATTAGTGGAAACCGTGTCATTTGTAAATACACTTGTTCTTTATTATCAATTAGGCCTACACCAACTTTGTGTGCTTCCTAAGACTTCTAGTGTGAGAACTTTCATCAATCTCCATTTAGTTTTATTCACTAGTTTGGCTTCTATTTTCTTTGCTACTTCTCAACAAAAGAAACTTTCATATTCTTATATTGTATTTCTTCTTTTGTGCATTACATTGTGGAAATCTCCAACTGTTGGCATATTAACATGCCATGAATTGACGTTGGAGCAAGTTCATGGATTGCATCCATGTTTAAAATAAAGAAAATGGAAGAGATCACTTCTACGGTCAAATTCCTATTGACTTGTGTGACTAGATGACTCCATCTCAAAACTTAGATATTTGATATTATTACATATGCAAAAGATATGATTAGTGTGAGTAACTATTTATTTAATATAGATCATTAATTATTTTCTTTGTTTGGGATCATGTAGCTTTGGAAAAGATTAGTGTTTTGCTCTATTAGGACAATCCCAACTCTTTTCCACATTTGGGGGATCTCACATGTTTTTCAATTTTGCCAATATTAACTCCTAGAGTATATTGTTAACTTCAAGAAAATATGGGTACTCTCACCATTGTGATTACTTGTCAACTTGTGTATCAAACCTAGCCTACAAGGAAACTGATAAAAATAATCTAGCTTATAGGGAAACCAATTGAACAAAATCTAGCTTATAGGGACAAAAAATAATTAGGCATTTTTATGCCAAATAATTCAAAAGTAATTTTACTAAATCATTCCACTTCTATTCTTTAGTTAAACATGTTAATAATGTAGTAAGACAATGTTTAATTTCCACATAAGACTGAGTCTACTTTATAGAGTAATATCCAAAATCATGTTAGAGGTTATAGAAGAAAAAAAATGAATTTCTTGTTTACTACAGAAATTGACCAAGTGTGTTTTACCATGCAAACTTTTAATAAATCAAAAAATAAGTTTCCTTTTCTATTTTGGTCTATCTATTTAATAAAAGCACCAATTTAGACTTTTGCTATCATATATTTTGGTGATCACTCTTAGGGAATTGTTTACAATGTTGTTTGGACTGCATCCACAGGCTAAAATATCCTCCTCCTTGCTAGTGATCTATGGTGGCTTTAGTGCTTTAAATTTCACTATACATAGTGTAAAAAGTTATCTCTAATTAGGAAAAAGTACAAGAGGTTTGAATTTGAAAGCTAGGTTTGTGTTTTTATTTCAGAAATAAAAATAAAAATGCACAATACCTGGTTGTGATTTTTTCTCTTTTTTTTCCCCTCAAAATTTAAATTTTCTAGATTGCCCCATTGAAATAGAGATCTTTATAATTCCCAATCTTATGAAGAATATGGAGCCAATATTTTTAGCAACCCTAAGAAAGGGTGCACCATCCACACCTTTTTCCTTTAAGTTGTTTTATAGTATTATCTTAATTGAGTCCATATATTGATACAATTCTATCATAATTGATTAGTATCACCTAAGTTTTCGATGATGTAATATAACCATTGAAAGTTATATTAAAAAATTAGAATAAATAAATTATGTCAAAAGTAATAGCTAAAGTTATCTTTTAAAAGTAAAGAATTGATTAATGAAACAATGAAGATGCATCTCAAACAAAGCTTGTGGAGATACTGTCTGCACACACTTTCTCATGCTCCCTCACCTTAGGTAGGGACTCTAGCTATGTGCAACCTTGTTTAGTTAGAGTTTACACTATAAGCATATATAGGTTCATCAAATTTTTAGTATAAGTAACAACTAACACAAGTATGAACTTAAGGTGCAATAGTTTAGCCTAAAGTGGCATAAACTAGATGTTTGATGATTTTGATGACAAACAATACCAAATTACAAAGTTATTTTTAGTGTGCAGGTTATAAGGAAAGAGATTTGCACTATAATATACATGATTGAGGTCACCTTTTAATTAGGACCATCAAATTTTTTGAGAGTCAATTGCTAGACGATAAGATGGATTTATAGGGTAAGGATGTGAGAATAATGATGTTAGAGTAAAACATTAATTTAATTTAATTTATTAAATTACCTTTACTCCCTTCTTAAGATTTCACTTTATGCACTTTGCATTTCCACTTAATAATTAATTAGTAATTATTAAATGTCATTTACATCTTAGGGTTTTCCTTTTAGGTTTTCGATCTCCTTCTATAAGGATTGATCTTTTGTAATTATCTCTCATTCTATTCAAATCTGATAATACAATTTGCATATCCTCAGAGCAAAACCCTTGCCTCTTCTTTTCTTTTTCTTCTATATGATAGGTTCTTGCATGTAGGTATTCTTTGGGCTTTGTGGATTTGTCTTGCTCAAATCCTTCATGGTATCAAAGCCGAATTTGCTGTAGCTTGCTCGATATTTGGAGAAAAAGAAGAACGAGGGTTTGACTAAATAGATAGGATTTTTTCAAATTTTTTCTATGAAAATAGGGGGTTCTCTAATTTTTAGAGCACTTTGAGGCCAAAGAGATCTCATGGTTGGATTCTAAAGGAGTCAAAACCCCTGTTTTCATATAAAGTTTGTCGATTTTGGACAACATGGACGTGGGAGACAATTTTTTTTGCATACTAGGGTCGTACAACCTCTGGCACACAAATCGAGACATAATCTTAAAAAGTAAAAAATAAAAATAAAAAACACACTCTTAAAGCATGATGCAGTTACATAACCACCATAGTTTGTTTGAAACCATGTGGTGTTTTTTAAACACCGCCACAGTTAGTGGAAACCGTTACTGGCAGTTTTAAAATGATGGCCTTGGTTTTTTAAAAATTTAGTGCCATCTTTTTGCACCACCACCATTGCCATTGTTCCTCCACTGCAGTCGGTAGTCGCTGCCAACCAATTGCCTCTAGCAGTACTGCCCTCTGGCCACCGATGTGCCTCCAACGCGCCGCCAGGGTGCTGCCACCGCACCATCATGTTGGTAAAAGTTATTTTTTATTATTTTAAAAAAAAATCAATATCTTTATAGGGGCCCTGCCATTTTTTTTGTGATAACTTGAGCAAACAAAGGTCTTTTCTCAATCCAAAAGCAGCGTCAAAAAGCTAGTTTAGAGACAGAGACAATGATACAGGTATTTTTTGGAATTTTTTTCTAGTTTGGTACCTATTTTTGTGCTTGAAGTCCATTGATGTCTTCCATCTTTTGGGGGTTGTAACTTGTTCATTATAGCTCCATTTTTTGATCCAAAAAAAGCGTCAGAAAGCTCTTCTCGAGCACTTTCTAGATTCTCTATCATTTCACTAGTATTTTAAGTATTTTTGAATCACATCTGAATCTTTTTGGCTCTTTTCTTGAATACACATTCCTTCTGAAAGCTAGGGTTTAGTTTTTTGCATTGCGGGGGGTATTTTTATATTACTTTATGTTATAATATCAACATATCAAAAACTTGAAAAGTAAGTATAGTGACAACAAGAGATCCCTCTCTTGCCTTCATCACTTTTTACATCAAATTTTCATTTTCTAGACTCCTTTAGAATGTAACATTAACTATGGGCGCTCTTTCAGAATTTGAATTATCTAGTTTGCATGTAGGCGAGAAACTGGTCGGGGAGAATTTGGCTGGAGGTATAGACCCTGGAGGAACGATAGGGGGTGCTGAGAAGTTTGCGAGGTCAGAATCTTTGGTCGATGTGGACAATGGAAAGTCTTTGGGTGATTTTGATCCTTTGTGTGGGGTCTGTATCCCACCATTGGATTCCCTGTCTGCTTTTCATGTGTCGGGACATGAACTCGAGAAGGAGAAAGATAACGTTGATTCTTTCAAGGAAAAGTCCTCTGAAGGGCTGAAGCAAGGGGTCTCAAAATGAAAAACTTGGTCATCCCTGTTTGGCAAGAAACCCACTGGAAAGTCTCTTTTCCTGCCAGTGGCTGCTTAGTCTTGCTGGGAGAAAGGTGAGTTTCAAGTTTTTATTCCAGATCCTTTAGTTGATTTTTCTGTGTCTTCCATGGATTTCACGCTAGTGGGAAAATTTTTAGGCACAAGACTAGATCTTGAATCTCTTAGAAAAATGGTTAAAAGGAAATGGGTTATTAGAGGAGAGGTAGATATTGCTCCCATGTTGAATGGCTTCTTTTCATTTATCTTCAACTGTAAAGAAGACATGGATAGGGTTCTTTGTGGAGGACCGTGGTCTTTTGGTAAAAGCTCTCTCACCATTAAAAAATGGGAACCTAACATGGATCTTTTAGACTCTTTTTTCTTAACCACTCCCATCTCGGCTAGACTTCCTGGGCTCCCTTTAGAATCTTGGCATGAAGACATTTTTAAAGGTATTGCTAGTTCTTTTGGTGAACTTGTGGCATTGGATAATGCTACGGCTTCTAGAACCAAATTTCATTGTGCTAGACTTTTTGTTAAAGTGGCAGACCTAAATCATCTCCAAGCAAAGGTGGATCTGATTTCCAAGCTAGGTAAAAAAAATCAAGAAATCTTTTTTGAAGATCTGGCTAATTCTTGCTATGCTTGTAAGAAGTAGGGGCATTTGGTTAAAAACTGTCCTTCCAAAAGTAAAAATCAGTCTAGCAGTGGTTTGGATGGGAAAAAGAACAAGGTTTAGCAAAATAAAGTATGGAAACCCAAAGAAGGCCATCACCAAGAACAAAAGATTAATGAAGAACTTCAAGCTCCATAGGCTGAGGCAGATAAAGAGCCTACTTCTGAGGAAGCTAACTCTAAGAAAGAAGGTCTTGGTTTACATTGTGAAACCAATTTACCTGAATAAAGATTAGAAGATTAGGCAAATTCATCAAAACAAATAACTATTTATTAGAGGATAGAAGAACAATGGAGAGATTTTGATGACAAAATTGTGCTCGAGGAAGGTGAAATCTTGGTTGATACTAGAAATTTATCTGAGGAGGGAGATCCTCTTTTTTCTCGGTCCAGGGAGATCCAGGTGCTATCCCAGGTTGATAATGACCTTTTTATGGATGAGCCTCCTCCCCTAAATGATGTGAAAGAAAATGGCTCAATTCATAAACCAAACCAAAGAAAAAGGGCTGAAAAAAGGAACAATACTAAGGGGGTAGAGACTAGAAACAACAAAATAGATTAGCATATCAAGGCAAAACCTCTTGCTTCTAATCAGGATAAAACTAGGAAAAGAGTAGAACAACACTCTAAGGTGAAACCAGATGTTGGTTCCTCGGACAAACTTGGAAGAAGATCTATTAAGAAAACTAGAGAGTTAGAAAGCATGCATAATATTGTTGATGGTAGGTAAGCAACTATTCTATATTTTACCCCTAAAAAATAGATATGAATATCATAACTTGGAATATTAGGGGGTTGAATAGTACTCATAAATTGTAAATTGTTAGAAATTTTGTTAGAGAACAAAAGCCTAATTTCCTCCCGCTTCAAGAAACTAAGATGAATAAAGAGAAAGCGGAACAGATTAAAGCTTTTAAAAATTATTCAATAAATGCTAGCAGTTCAGAAGGGGCATCAGGGGGGACTTTGATGTTATGGAAGAAGAACTATTTCTTTGGAACAATTTTGATTGCTAGTAAACATCTTATGATAGCCAAAATTACTAGTATAGACCAAAAGGAGGGTTGGTATATTGTGAATATTTATGCTCCAAACATAAAGCATCTAAGGAAAAAGGTCTGGGATTTTGTTTCTAATTTAAAAAGTAAAGACTATTCTAGACGATGGATTATAATGGGAGATTTTAATGTCCCTCTTTATGATCATGAGAAAATGGGAGGCAATGCTACTCAGTTGGAAGGAAGATTGGATTTAATGGAATTTATAAATAAAGAGGGCTTAATGGATATGGACCTCCATGGAATTCAGTTCACTTGGAGTAACAAGAGAGTTGGTAATGAATGTATTCAGGCTAGGCTTGACCGTGCTCTTATTTCTCTTGATTGGACTAAAGACTTCATTTGTAAGCTAGAAGCCTATCAAAAAATTAGATCGGATCATTTCCCCCTTATCTTCACTACTGCAAAGATTAATCTTAAGAAGAATTTTCCTTTTAGATTTGAGAAGATGTGGATGCAACACCCACAGTTTGAAAGTAAATTGAAAGAGTGGTGGAATATTGATTTTGAAGGCACTGGCCTCTTTAGAGTTGCTTCCAAGCTTAAAAATGTTAAAAGGGAAGTCAAAAGATGGAACAAGAACAACTTTGGGAACATTTTTGAGAACAAAACAACTGTTAAGGAGGATATTCTAAAAATTCAAGAAAAATCCAGAAGGAAGGATATACTTCTAACCTCATCCTTGAAGAAAATGAAAAGCTTTCTCAATACCATGACATCATCACTAAAGAAGAAATCTACTGGAGACAAAGATCAAGGTTGATATGGTTGAGGGAAGGAGATAAAAATAAAAAGTTTTTCCATCTCTCCACTCTGAAGCATAGGGCTAAAACTCACATATCATACCTAAAAAAGGGAGATGTGAAGATTGTTGAGGACAAGGCCATCATGGATGAGATGGTGACTTTTTTCTCTTCTCTAATGATGGCTGATCCCAACACCAATTTGGATAGTTAGGCTGAATTCCTTAGAGTGATTCCTTCATTGGTTTCAAAGGAACATAATAAAATGTTATGTTCAATTCCTAAGGATGATGAGATCTTCAAAGTTGTTTTCTCTTTGGGAGGAGATAAAGCTCCTGGTCCTGATGGTTTCCCCATGTTTTTCTTCCAAGAGCTTTGGAACGTTGTGGGTAAAGTTGTTTGTGATGCTGTTAAGGAATTCTATGGGGCAAAATAGATGCTTAAGGAAGTCAATTCCACCTTTCTATTCCTTATTCCTAAGAAAATTGGTGCTGACTCTCTAGATCAGTTTAGATCGATCAGCCTCTGTAATTTTTTCTACAAAATTATTTCCAAAGTTCTCACCTCTAGACTTATTTAGGTGATCCCATTGATTATTGCTGATCAACAGAATGGATTCATCCCAGGTAGACAAATCCTTAATTATATCATCTCTGCTCATGAGAATATTCATTCCTTGTCTTGTTCTAACAATCAGGGTTTCATTATGAAAGTGGACATTGCAAAAGCCTATGATAGAGTTGATTGGTCTTTCCTCTGTAATATTTTTCTTGCTTTTGGCTTTGACCATAAGGTTGTTGGTTTGATCTGTCAATTGATTTCTACCTCTTCTATCACTGTCTTGGTTAATGATAGCTCCTCTCATTTCTTTTTTCCCTCTCGAGGGCTGAGACAAGGTGATCCTTTATCCCCCATCCTTTTTGTTAATATGGCTGATTTCTTGGGGAGATTTATTGGGGACTTGGTCCAAAGAGGTTTGATTAAGGGCTTACAACCATCTTCCCATCCTTTAATTTTTTCTCATGGACAATTTGTTGATGATACCATCTTCATGGGTAAGGCTGAAGTGAAGGAAGCCAGAACTTTAAGGCAAGCTATTAACTTATATTCTTCTGCATTAGGATAATTGGTTAATTGGAATAAAAGTGTTGTGTTGTTTATTAACACCCCTATCCATAGACAAATTAAAATTGCTAAAATCTTAGGATGTTTTATAGGATCTCTCCCATCCTCTTACTTAGGGCTTCCCTTAGGCTTGAAGGTCCCTGATGCTTTCTGGGAAGATTTGATAAACAAATTCAGCAAGAAACTGGCAGGATGGAAAGGAAATCTTTTAAGCCAGGCTGGTAAGTTAACTCTTCTCAAAGCCTGTCTCCAAAGCATACCTACTTATGATCTAAGTCTTTTTAGAATTCCTTTTAAATTTTTTGACTCAATTGATAAAATTCAAAGAAATTTCTTATGGATTGGTTTTGAGGAAAAAAGGAGAATGCCTTTAATTGCTTGGGATCAAGTTTGTAAAACCTGCAGTGAAGGGGGATTGGGAATCCAAAAAATTAGAAGTATGAATAAAGCCCTTTTAGCTAAACAGGGGTGGAGAGTTTACCATGACAACAAAGAGTGGAGTACCATATGGAAACATAAGTACCTCTTCAATGCTAAATCCCTTCCTAATTTCTTTGCCTCTCTTGATGTTATTCATTCTTCCTCCATATGGGGAGCTGTTCAGGGGACCAAGAAAACTTTAGAAAAAGGATGCTCTTGGAGAATTGGTAATGGGCTAAAAGTGAAATTTTGGGAGGATATATGGCTTAAGGACCATCCCTTGATTGGAGACTTTCATGACAAGGCTTTAGTTGACCGATGCAAGCAGAGATTTGACTCTCTAGTATATCATTATTGGCAGAATGATTCATGGGTGATTTTAACTGATGTTGATCAAGGTTTCAGTAATATCCAACTATCCCTAAATGCTGTCTCTCTTTACCCTTATCTTGAGGATGAGATTATCTAGCATGCTGATCTTAGTGGTCAATTTAAAGTCTCTTCTATCTTTGCTTCAAAGGATAAGGGTAATCAACCTTTTTGGTCACATGCTTGGATTAAGGGCCTCATACCCAAAATTAACATATTCTTTTGGATTCTTCTCCAAAACAAAATTCTGACCCTTGACAACTTGCAAAAAAGAGATACAAATGTGGTTAATAGGTGTACTTTATGTAGAAATGGACTTGAAGATAGAGATCATATGTTTTTGAGTTGCTCTTATACCCAGGAAGTCTGGACTAAGATTTTGAATTTTTGGGGCATGACATGGGTCCATCAAAACAATGTGGATCTTTCTTTCAAAAGTTGGTGCTGCTCCTCAAAGGATCCTGATGCTCAATTTCTTTGGAAATTAACCCTCCCTCACCTTTGGTGGGGCATTTGGAAAGAAAGAAATAATAGAATATTTAGAAATAAAGATCTTCCAGGATGGGTGCTTGGTCAGAATATCATCAGAGCCTTCAAGGAGAATTTTAAATCCCAGAGGAAGTCTGGTCAAAGCTTGATAACCCTTTACAATCTCAAGGATTTAAGTTGAAATTAGATAATTTTAGATCGATCATAAAATGCTTTGTTCCCCCTAATGGATGGACCAAAGGGAACTTTGATGGAGCTGCTAAGGGAAACTCGAGAAGAGCATAATGTGGAGGTGTTCTTAGAGATCATGTGGGAAATGTTATTGATGCTATAGCAATCCTTATTGGTCACTCGAATAGCCATATTGCTGAAGCTACTGCAACCCTCTATACCATTAAATTAGCTATTGATTTGGGATATTCCAAATTATGGCTGGAAGGTGATTCTTTGAATATTATTAATACCCTAAATAATAAAAATTCTATCTCATGGTCTATAGAGGCTACGGTTATGGAAATCAAAACCTTAGTTCAAAAATTTGAAAAAGTGGTCATTTCCCATACATATAGAGAAGCCTATGGGGCTGCTGACTGGATAGCCAATCATGTAGTTCTAAAAAGGCATAAGGTGAGGTGGCTTGATGAATTAAACAATCACGTGGATCTTAAAGCGATTATTAATTATGATGCTATTCATTCCAAAGTGGGAAAGATTTGCTTGGATTAGAAATTTAATGATTTGGGGGAGTGGCCTTACGACTGTCATATTACCTTCCCTGAGGAGGTACATTCATGAGAAGGTTATGTGCTCTCTGCATGTATCATAAAAAAGGTGACCTCGATTTCGATTACAAAAAACTGGTCTCATTTCAACCTCTTTGCTATCGGTATTTGGGTGTCTTTGGTTTTTTGTTCGCTCTGCAAAATGGGGGGTGAACCGAGGAAGCAGGAGCCCAAAAAATGTGATGACTGGAAGACTAGGTAGGACGTTTGGAAGATTCTCCAAAGAGGGAAGGTGGTCAATTTTTTGGATCGTTTGCATGGTTTCAAACCCTATGTCACCACCGCTTTCTTAAAAAATTGGGTCGATGACAAAGTTACTCTCCACGGAGTCACTGTGAAGCTTATTGAGGAATTCATTGCTGAGGTTACTAGGCTCCGCATGGAAGGTATTAAATTCTCAAAACAGACCAGCATTTCCAATGCGGCCTACAAAAAATTCCCGAAGACGGATGCTGAGGAGAAGCAATTAGAGAAGAATGGAGACTTCTTTGATGTGCAACAGAATAAAGATATTTGGCGTGATGTGCTTGGCTATATCCGTGAGTACTTTATCCTTGATGGTAGGAATAAAAGAGTGCACAAATTCCACTTTGTCTTTCTTAACCATTTTAGATATAAGGACAAAATTTCTTTCCCTTTCTATGTGCATTTCTCTTTGCTTCAAAGCTTGTATGCTTATAGAAAGAAAGAGTCACAACCCATCTTACATGAAGGTTTGATATTGCTCATAGAGGGTTTTTGTAAAAATAAATCCATTGCTTCATCTCCCTCCACTGGAAAACATAAGGATTCTCAGTCCATAAAATGTAAAATTGATGAGAATGTTAAAGAGAAAGATAAGGCAA
The DNA here is from genome assembly GCA_028749045.1 of Cupressus sempervirens. NCBI lineage: Eukaryota > Viridiplantae > Streptophyta > Pinopsida > Cupressales > Cupressaceae > Cupressus > Cupressus sempervirens. The sequence continues at coordinate 604,129,831 of CM053792.1, forward strand.
AACTGAAACCCTCTAGCTCTTGAAGACAAATTGTTGAAGAGGATTATGAGGCAGAGAGTACTGAAGGCTTAGATAAGGATGTCCTAGAGGAAGAGGAAGGGACAGATGTTGGGGAGTTTAGCTCTAACCTGGAAGGTTATCCAAGAACAAAAGGCAAAAATGAGAAAGGGAAAAAGGAAGAAACAACTGAGCATAACTCGGAACATAACAAGTCTAATAATGAGGGTACTTAGATTGTGTCTAGGGGAGGTGATAAAGATAAGGATAATTTAATTGATGATCCATCCATTATGAGTGAAGAGGAAAACATGGGAAAGGCTTCCTTCCTTGCAAAGGAGACTGAGGGACAAGATAAGGAGGTCCCTAGTCAACATGACCTTGTGGAGACTGGAGAGGAGGAGCCGTTGGATGGGGAGGAACAAATTGATAAAGTTGTGTCCCTGCCACATGCCATTGCTGAAGACGCGTGTGACTCCCCAAAGAGGGAACCAAGCTTTCCTTCTTGCATTCTGCCAAACTTAAAGCTAATTCTTTCCTCCAAGTAGATTCTTGATTTATAATGAAATAATGGGGTTGAAGAAGAAAGTGGAAACTTTGCAACATAACCAGGAGGTTGATCGAGCTATTATCAAACTCTTGGAGGTACAAATGGGAGACATCCCAAAAAAACTTAAGGATTATGAGCAGAATCTTAGAATGCTTATCAAGGAGAGTGGAACAAAAATGGAGCAGGTTACTTCAAGCATCTGTGTTGCTGCGGCAAGCTTGGGCAAAAGAGAAAATGAAGGAACCATATCTTTGGAGGGTCCTAGCAAGAGGACAAGGCAGAGTTCAAGGAAGAAAGCCTTGATTGTTGCTGCTTCTTCAGCCACTAAATCCATCCAGGATACAACTGTGATCGGTAAGGATGCAGTTAAGATGATCACAGAACTGCAATAGTTTCTTTGGGTCTTCTTTTCTGGTTGGGTTCCTGTTTAGGTCCTTTTTGCTGGTTGTTACATCTAGTTCCTGTGTTTGGTCCTATTTTTTGGTTTTTAGTTTAAAACTGTATTGGAGGTTCCAGGTCCTTATAAAACCTAGGTACTTTATTTGGACTATGTAAGTGGTTTCAGGTCCTTGTAAAACCTAAATTTGGTGTTGCTTCTAGTAGGTTTAAGGACTCGTTTCCTGATGGCTGTCTTGCTTTTTCCTTTTTGAGGATGTGAAAGGGTTTTGGGGTCCCTTCAAAACCTATTTTTACCGTAATCTAAAACATATCAAAAACTTAAAAAAAAACCTTCTAAAAGATGGCCAAGACCTCTTATTGTCTAGTACTTCTAAAACCGTATAACTATCATACATGGAAATCCTATATGTAGCAGCTTCTCCTTTCAAAGGGTTTGTAGTCTTGTCTAGATACATTGCAACCAATTTTTCAGAGTCAATACTAGACTTTACAACATAGGAATAAGATGGATGAAGCCATGGGTCTGATTTCTTTGAGTGTTTTAGAGAGCTTAGAGTTTCATCTTGATGATTGTTCCACTCCTCAAGAAATGTGGCACAATTTTAATGACTTGTTTGGCACCATCAACGAGTTCATGACACTTCAGATTGAGGTAGAACTTACTTCTCTTGTACCTGATGCTTTCCCCTCCATTGAGAACTTACTTATGAGGTTTGAATGACAGAGGACTTTGTTACAGGGATGTGGGAAAGAGAAAATAGATAAGGAGTGCATCTATCTAATTCTCTCCAAGCTTTGAGAAAAATTTCAGATTTTCTGTTCTACTTGTGTGCAAAAATGTTGACACACTTCTATGAATCATCATATCCAATATTTCTCAAGAATGAGGTCTCAAATGATGACTCATAACTCTCTATCCATGGAGTGCAAGGGTTAGTAATGAAGGCCCTCAGTTTAGACCTAGTTTGTGCCCATGCAAGTACACCATAAAATGAGAGATTCAAAGAGGAAAAACAAGAGTTCTAGTATCCATGATCATAAAATATGCATGCAAATGAAAATGGAAGCTATTCTATATGATAACAATACATGAAAGAAAACTAATCTGGGAAAGAAAATGCAAATACAAGATTATTCTATGAAAGGAAATATAAATCTAATCTAACATGCAAGTGGAAGAGTAATCTAAGTGGATTGCCATGGATGCATGAGAGAAGAAGACAAGAAAAGAGAAGTTGTAATTTCTAGGCTCAAGTACTCATGCTCTCCTCCAAAATCACTCTCCAAACTTGCACCATAACAATAAAATCTTGATCTATGAAATTGAGAAGGAGAGGGCTCCTTGTAAAGGAAAGTGTGGAGAGGAATACATCATCAAGAGCAATGTGGGATAAATCCCTAAAAAAGAAAGTGAGAGGAAAAAGGCCACCACTTAGAAATATCTGCAAACAAGGAATCTTTATTTATTTATATTTAATTTATTCCCTTTTTCATCAAAAAGAGAGCTTTAAGTGGGGATTTATTTATTTAATTAAAAGAGGGATTTTCTTTTAATTAAATCAGATAAGATTATTTAATTAAAAGAGAAATTTTAATTAAATAACATACAATTATTTAATAAAAAGAAAGATTTTCTTTTAATTAAATAAGATTATTTTATTTATTTAAAAGGGATGTTTTCTTTTAATTAAAGAATATTATTGATGAAATGATCAAACCTTAGGAAATATTGAAATAATAATGATTTGATCAAGAAAATTGATTTGAATTGAAAATATTGTGAGGCATTGATTTAAAAAATTGATAAATTGATTCTATCATTTGATAAATTGAAGAATGGGAGCCCATAGTCTAGGTGACCATTTTAGGGTGCATACACTACCTTCCATTCCACTATGGATGCCTTGGGTCCTAGATTTGTTATGCCAACTTTTGAGGTCTTTTTTGATTTCTTGAGTAGAGAGTAGTCCAAACTTACACAATTTTATACTATCACTAGTTCAAAGACACAGGGATTGGTTGCTCAGACATCTACATGGTAGTAGAAGAAAAAATTGAAGCCCAAGATAGATTTAATAGGTAGTGAGAGTTCCTCCAAACCTACTCCTAAATTAGATGCTTGAAAACCTTTTCAGAAGGGTAAATCTTCTAAGTCTGGTGAGTCTTCCTCCAAGGCTAAGAAGTACACAAGTGATCCTTGTAGTTTTTGTGGCAAGGAAGGGCACCTAGTTTCCAAGTGTTGGAAATGTCTTGAGGGTTTAGAGGAGGCCATGCAACAATACAATATTTCTTTTCCAAAGCCACCGCCTCCTCCTTCAGGGAAAGGACATGCTCTTTCTGCATGAGCATTATCTTCTACAACTACTTGGATTCTTGATTTCGAAACTTCACAGCATATGAAACACTCACCTGATTTGGTTACCTCACTTGCTCAAAGTGCTACCACACAGATTGTAGTTGGTGATTCTACACAACTTTTAGTCATAAGTTCAAGAACTATCTCTTTAGAAGGTGCTTCACTATAGGATGTTCTCTTGGTTCCTGCTATTTCTACAAACCTCTCGTCTATCTTTTAGATTTGTCATTCTGACTCTAGAAAGAAAGTTGAGTTCTCACCACATGATGTGTTTATTCAAGACCTCCATGATGTGAATTTTTTGTTACTACTAGGAGTGTTGATATTTAGTCTCACTTATATTAGTTTGATGGCTTTGAGAGCTCTGATTCTATTGGTGTTCCTCTCATTGCTCATGCAGACATAGTGAGAAAACTTTGGAATGAGTGCTTTGACCATGTCAACTAAAGATACCTATAGCAGATGAGTACATAGGAGCTAGTGATTGTGCTACCTTAGATCTCTTGTACTGATGGTGTGTGTCAAGGTTGTGCACTTGGAAAACATCACAAAGATCCATTTCTGGCAGGTAGATCCACATGTGCTAAGGAACCATTGGAGTTGATACACAATGATCTTATGTCATTTCCCACTCCATATTTTTTAGGTGCTTAATATGTTATCCCCTTCATAGATGACTTCTCTTGACGTACATGGGTGTACTTTTTGAAGTACAAGTATGATGTCTTTGATTCATTTTTAATCTTTAAGACATTTATGGAGAAGTAGTTTGGTCTTTTTGTTAGGTGTATATGCAATAACAATGGGGGGAGGGGATATGTGAATAAGTCTTTCAGAGATTTTTTCACTGAGCATGGTTTACAACATCAGTTCATAGTTCCCCATACCCCTCAACAGAATGGGGTTGTAGAGAGAAAGAGCATGACATTACTGGAGATGACCAATTGTATGATATAGTCTCAAGCTATGAGTTCTTCATTTTGGGCCAAGGCTATCAATTGTGCCAATTATATTCAAAATCAGTTGCCTCACATTGTGAAACTTAACTCCTGAGTAGGCTTGGACTCATGTCAAGCCTAATGTTTCTACTTTCTGCATTTTTGGTAGTGAGGTTTGGACATTTATTCCAGATAAAAAGCCATAGAGAAGAAGAGTCAACCACTCATCTTTGCTGGCTATTGTAAGGATGTGAAGGCACACAAGTTGTTTGATCCTGATTCCAGAGATGTCTTGTTTTAGCAAGAAGTTTATTTTGATGAGCATTATCCTTAGATGGACACACCATCACCAGCTTTTTCCTTACTATCTAGTACTTCGTCTACTCCTCCATAGGATTACACATCCTTTGAGTAAGATCTTGATATTGATCCCCCTTCACCACCTCCACCAGTTGTTCAACGAGTGCCCAAGTGGGCTTGTGATACTGTTGATATAGTCAGGCCTCTAGTAGGTGATCCTATCGATGCTCATCGCACTCGTGCTCAGATCGTAGGTACTAGCCTCTTGAGTCATGCCTTTTCAGATGATCCATAGAGTTTCTCATAGGTGATAGGACACTTAGAGTGGGATAGGGCTATTGATGAGGAGTACTCTTCTTTGATGAAGAATTGCACATGGGATCTTTGTCCTCTTCTGAAAGGAAAAAAGTTAGTTTAGGGCTGATGGGTGCATCATACCAAGTATGTTGTAGATGGTTCTATTGAAAGGTACAAGGCATGTCTTGTTGCAAAGGGTTTTTCATAGGTTGAGGGTATTGATTACTCTAAGAGTTTTTCCCTTGTTGCCAAGATGAATTCTATTCACCTTGTACTCTCTCTTGTAGCTTTAAAGGGATGGATATTTTATCAGATGGATGTGAAGAGTGCCTTTTTTCATGGAGAACTTTATGAGGAGATCTATATGGAGTAGCCTCATGGTTTTGTGCAGGACTCTTCATTAGTATGCAGGCTTTGAAGGTCTTTATATGGTCTCAAACATGCCCCTCGGGCTTGGTATGAGAAGATGGATTCCTTCTTGCTTGCTTCACATTTCACTCAGGGTCATTCCAATCCTATAGTTTACATTGAGTATCATGGGAATGACTTATTGATACTTGTGCTTTATGTAGATGATCTCATCATTACAGGTAGCTCATCCTCCATGATATAAAGTGTTCAATGAGCATTGAGAGAGTAGTTTGAGATGATAGACCTTGGACTTCTACACTATTTTTTGGACCCAGAGGTTGTTCAATCTTCAGATGGAATAGCTATACTCCAGTAGAAGTATGCTCTTGATATGCTTCAGTGATTCAACATGCTTGATTGCAAGCCCACTCCCACACTTTTTAGTCAGATGTTGTTTTATCTACCACATGCACTACTCCTATAGTGGATTCCACTTTATACAGACAAATTGTGGGTAGTTTTTTGTACCCGACAAACACACATCCTAATATTTCCTTTGTTGTTGGTCTTGTCTCTTGATTCTCCCATAGTCCACATGAGAGTCATTGGCAAGCTTCTAAATGTATCTTGAGGTACATTTGGGGTACTACATGTTATGCCATTCAGTATACATCAGGGGATCCTCACATTGTTGGTTATACAAAATCAGATTGGATTGGTGATATTGATGATCACAAGTCTACTTCTAGATTTATCTTTTATCTTAGTTTTGGTCCTATGACATGGTCTTGCAAGAAGCAGCATGCTCACACATTATCACCTACAGAGGCAGAGTACATGGCAACTGTGTTGGCTAGTCAAGAGGTTTTATGGCTTTCACAGTTGATGACAAAGTTTGGATTTCCTCTTGATAGTCCCACCTTTCTATGGTGTGACAATTAGAGTGCTATACACATTTCCCACAATTCGGTTGAGCATTGAGCTTCACATGTACTTCATCAGGCATTTTATTCAGGGTGGCACTTTGATCTTGGAGTAAATTCCCACTGTTGAGCAGGCTGCAAACATCTTCACTAAACCTTTTGCATCCTTGTGGTATCTTCAACTATGTTCTATGCTTGGACTGAAGGAAGTTATCCTTGGGGGATCTTAGTGCTAAGTCCTTCCTTCCTTCTTTTATTTCTATCTCTTTTTGGAGTAGAATTTTTCCCACTCGGTTTTCTCTATTTCTTCGTTTCAAAGAGATTTGGTTGTGATTGGGTACCTCATCAAGCCTTGTTGCTAGGACCCAAGTTTTCTTTCAGCATTGTATTGTAGTTTCTTTGCTTTTTATGCATTGTTTGTAGCTGCATTGTTACTCATCTTAAGGGGGTATGTTAGAGTAAAGCTTTAATTTAATCTAATTTATTAAATTACCTTTACTCCCTTCTTAAGATTTCACTTTATGCACTTTGCATTTCTATTTAATAATTAATTAGTAATTATTAAATGTCATTTACCTCTTAGTGTTTCCCTTTTAGGTTTTTGATCTCCTTCTATAAGGATTGATCTTTTGTAATTATCTCTCGTTCTATTCATTTCTGATAATACAGTTTGCATATTCTTAGAGCAATACCCTTGCCTCTTCTTTGCTTTTTCTTCTCTATGACAGGTTCTCGCATGAAGGTATTCTTTGGGCTTGGTGGATTTTTCTTGCTCAAATCCTTCAAATGAATCTAATTATGTTAATTATTCATAAAGACTTTGTGCAACTAAAAAATGCATATTTAATTAATTATAAAATTATATTGTAGTTGAATAACACTATAAAATTAAATTTGAACTAAATTTCTATATGTTACTATATTATTTAAGATAAATCATAAATTATATAATAATATAAATAAAAAATAAAACATAGCTTTGCATTCATACAGAAAAGAAACATACAAACGCATGATAAATTATGATCCAAGGTTTTTTTAGCAAATAATGAAAGGCATACTATAAATGCCAATAGACTTATGTTTTTAGATCATCATCATCCTCACACTAATAAGGAAAACTGGCAAGTTAGAAACCTAGATCTTTTTGTGGTTCATAATGGGAGGGAATGATGATCGAAAAAACCTATCTCCAAAATAATATCAAATAATGAGAAGTGGAATAACTAGGAATGGGAAATGGTGAAGTGAAAAAAGACTAAGGGTGACTTGAATGTCCAGGTTGTGAAACAACAAGGGAAAGTAGATGGAATGGCATAAATCTTAGAAGCCAAATATGGGTAATTCCCATTATCTCCAAAATCCCTAAATTTGTATATGGAGAAAATAAAGTTTCTTTAGAAAATAAGAAAATTCCTTGTATTCTCCCATAATCGATCCAATCAAGGACTAGCCTCTTCGCTCCTCAATGCATTCTACCCACAAGAAATTTCTAGCATGAGAGAATGATAAAAATTTGGCATATAATAATATACAAGGAAAATACTTAAGGAATCCAAATCACAAAGCAATGCATCATGACACGAATCCTATGCCTCCTTCTAGATTACAACAAAACATTCCACAATAAAATCGAAAACACTTGGATAAAGAGAAGAGGGTTATTAAAACTATGACAAAGAATAAGTACACTAGAAAATTGTGGGAAAAGGTAGATATAATGATTTATTTTCACAATGGTGTGGTTATCCAAATCACAAAGCAATGCACCATGACATGAATCCTATGCCTCATTCTAGATTACAACAAAACAATCCACAATAAAATCGAAAACCCTTGGATAAAGAGAAGAGGGTTATTACAACTATGATAAAGAATAAATACACTAGAAAATTGTGGGAAAAAGGTAGATATAATAGTTTATTTTCACAATGGTGTGGCCATGGGAATTTTGTAGAGGCAATTGTGGAGTGGTTGTAGGAAACCGAAAAGGGTTAGGTAGGTATAATTATCTTATTTGAGGAATTTTTATTCCTTCATTGTAAAAACTTAACCATGAAAATAAAGATTTATAAAGCGAAAATGTTTTTTATTGTGAATAAAATTTCAAATTTATTGATTGGAAACCTAATTAATTTGATCTCAACAAACTTCAGTCTTTTAAAGTTACCAGAGAGGTTAGCCTACCTAATATCCCAGTTGAATTGATTCATAATGAAATTTTAAAGGAAATAGGAAATTGATAGAGAGACCATATAGGTTTTGTAATTTTTAAAACCTATTCTAATATTAAAATATTATAGACTTAGATATAAATTTGAAATTTCTTATAACAATCAAGTTAAGAAAAAATAATGATACATACACTATTAGACCAATATTTTATCAAGGCCCTATTCACAGCAAGGCAATCAAGAAAACTACAAATGCACTTGCTTAGAAAATGAATCTTCTACAACTGTCAGAGGTTAATATTAGATTTAGTGAGAACATGGGAGGATTTATAATTGAAAATCAAAAGATGGATCTTCCCACCTTACACTTGCATAAGAGAAATATTATAGTGGATAAATCTAAACCAATTCAATCCCTAGGTATGGCATCCTCTCAGCCTAAAGAAAATTGGATCAAAAGCTTGAGATTGGATAAGAACATAAAGAAAATAATCTCTATCTACTTGAATCTCAAAGGGATAATATATGTTGCCCCTAAGCATAATAGGGAAGTTAAGATCACTTAGAAAAAATAAGAAAAATAATTACCATAAGTAGATAAAATTTATGATGAAAGATCAAAGGCTTACTTAGGAGATAACTCTAAAGATGAGACGATGATGGAGTTAGAAGACGGAAAGGTTTTAGAAGATAACTAATATTTGGATTGGATAGCCCTCATTGATACCCCACTAGTAGAAACACATTATAAGTATGGTTTCCCAAATGGCACTACAAGATACTTGGTGAGTGAGAGCCTAGTCAATAATGATGGATTAGGTAAAACCCAAAAAATAATAATAAAAAGTTGAGATAATAATTGGAATATATAAGAAAAGAGTATCAACATTAATTTAGTATATTTGTGACTTGAGGTTTTGGAAGATATCACTAAGGGGATGGAAAAAGATATGGTGAATCAAGAAGAAATTACTAGAGAAAGAGAACATCTTTTCAAGAAAATTATAAAAATGGACGAAGAGGAAAGGAAGCAATAAATTGTAGAAGAAGAAATAGTTTAATTAGGTATCAAAGAGGTGGAAAGGGTAGAAAATATGCTAGGAATTGTACTAACATATTTCAATAAGGATGACCTGAATTGCCCAAAGAATAACAAGAAAAGAGGTAGGAAGTCTCTATATGAGTTAAGAACTAACAATGTCTCAACTACGGATCAAACTAAGATCCCTACTCCATTGAACTCTATGAAAGGAAAGAACCTTCACATAAATACATGAGAATAAATAAATGGAATATTAGGTTCCTTAATGCGTTAACAGGTGGTGGATTTTGAAACATTGCATTTCTTTCACGATACCAAAAACTTCAATAATTCAAGGAACTAAGCTCTATAAGGAAGAAATTGATACTCTTATAAAGAAGATAGGAATTTGGTACTTAGCTCATATCCATATTGATTAGGCTTCTAGTGGTCTAGTAATATTATCGGATACTAGGGTGGTTGCCTTCTCAATATCACAAAATAAGAAAAATTGGTTAAGTGGTAGTGTTTAAAGTATTAGGAGAAACCTTTAGTTTAAATTAATCAATGCACATGAGCCTAATTAGACAAAGATAAAACAATAATTTAGGAGTGAAAGCATTATCCAGAAACAATTGTAGATCATAATTGCAAAAGAGAATGTGATTTCAATGCCATAATAAAAATGGGGCAGTTCAACAACATTGTTCATATCAACAAGTAACTTCAAGGATTGGGTTAACGAATAAATATAATTGAAATCATGACAGAGAAAGACATTTTTACCTAGAATAACATGAGGAAATGATTTATCAGTATAGAAAAAAATCTTGATAGGTTCCTTTTAAGAGGAAATTGGGTTAAATTTACCTATAATTTATTGGTTGAAATCCTACCATACTTGACTTATAATCATTTTTTTGTCCAAATAAACATCTTTGAGGATACCCGACCAAAAATACATCCCTTCAAACTTGAACTAATGTGGCTTAATAATGAAAATCTTATGAAATTAATAAAATAGTGGTAGAAGAAATATAAGTGATAGGTTCAAATTTTTTTGTCTAGTATCCAAACTAAGAACAATAAAAAACAAACCCCTCTCTTGGAATATCAATAACTTTGGTAATATTTTTGAAATAAAAATAAGATTAGAAAAGGAATTAGAAAGGATCAATAAGGCAATCATTCAAAACACAATGGATGAAAGTATTTATCTAAAAGAGAAACAACTACAATGGGAATTTGAAGATATATTAGAAAGGAGGAAATATTTAAGTGTCAGAAGTGTTGGTTAATAGTTTGTGTTCCTTTATATTTTCGTTTATACCTTAACTCTTAGACTTTGTAGAAAACAAAGAAGTTAACAACATAATGGGAAAGTGTAGTAATCTATCAAAGACCCCTAAATTGAAAGATACAACTCACTTATGAATGCAAGAAATGCAATGAATTTGTCTTTTGGGTTGTGGGGTATGCTCTTAACCAGAGTGCACTAAGTTGTTCAATACTTCCAACAACCCAGAAAAATGAATGGGGACTCACTCACACTATGCAATCTATTCAAACATACAATAAAACAAATGGAAACATGCATAACCAGCTATGAAAATAGGAAGAAAGGAAGAGATGGTGAAATAAGTAATACATGAACTTCCCAATTAGCTAATGCTTCAACAATACCCAAATTGTCTATCTTTTAGCTACTCCACACACAAGTTTTTGACTTCCTTAAGCAATAAACTATACTAAACACATAAACTATGATGGAAAAAATAGAGAACAAAGAGATACTCATGCTGAAGAGAGTAAGAAAAGGAACAACAATACCAAGCTCATTTACATTCATTCAATTTACAACGATAGCACATTCATTCCATAGACTATACTAAATCTAAATGAACAACAAAACTAGAAATGTACACAGTCTCACATAGTAGTACTAGCTACATGGGTTTTTCAACAAGTAATTTTGTCGATCCTTTCTATTAACTTAGAAAATTACATATATAGGCCCCCTCTTAAGATTCTTGGCTAGTTACTGATTCATTAGTTACATTAACAGAGCACTTGAATTACTCAAAAATTAACAGTCATCCATTACAATTCTGAATTCCAGAGATAAGGGAGAAAGACTATTCTATTTTCATTTGTAGACTGAGGTGAGCTAGGGTTAGGTAGGAATCAATGATTGTGATTCACCCATTTTACAACTTAGAACATCTCTTAATCTGATTGGTTGTATGCACTACATATGGATTCTCAATATACCTTCATATATATCTACTAGAATCATAAAATAATCCATAATTCAGCCCAAAAATGGTTTACATAGGAGTTTGTGCCATTATAAACAACTATGTCCAAAACTATTTACTCGACACTTGAAAGCTCTGATGCTCAACATTCACTACATCCTTAATGTTGTAACTCATCACTTGATTGACTCGACATCCACTATTTTACTCGACATATGAATCAATCAGCATATATGTCTTTCTCAACACTTGAGTGACTCAACACATACCATTTGCTCGACACATACTGGTGCTCGGCACTAACTGCATTATTGCTCAACATACACTACTTACTTGACACATACAGAGTTCTGTTAAGTAATGACTTAAGTGTTTTGTCACTGCCTTGTCAAAACCAAAATGAGATCAACAATCTACCCCCTTGACATGAGTGGTAAAAACTCTTTGTCATGCATATACAACCTAACTTATTTGCATAAGTGAGATAATCTATATCTCATACAAAATTTCAAAATTTTGTACAACTGATGACTTAATTGTCATACCTCTCCAAAATTTTATAAACCCCCTTGCATTGAGTGTTCCTTGCTATATCTAAATTTTGTATTACTCCTGATAATTAAACATATTGTATTGTTTTTGTCCCCTTATAATCTTCATTCTCCCTTTTCTTTCTCATTTCTTCCCCCTTTTTTGACACTTATGTCATTTGGGTGGTACACTGATAGTGTGTTTGTCCAAAAATGTTTTGTGGACCTCCATGATGATCTTTAATACTGCATCCTAGTTGTTACATGCTACCTCTAGAGATTAATACTGGATGTCTAGCTTGATAGCAAGGTTAACTAGACCTTCATGAGTGGAAAGATGAGAATCTTTCTTCATCAAAGTTTTTGCAAAGGCTAGTTTCTTGTGTAACACTTCCATGTGTGGGGTCAACATGGATTGGATGCTAATCAAGGTAACCCTGATGTTTGCATCTTGTGAATGTAATGCTGCTAGCTGACCTTGAGTAGACAATAATAACTAAAAATGAGTTTGGCTTTGACTAGGAGAGAGTTTCAATGTTGTACCCATGGATTGTAGATCTCCTTGCAGTCGGTTAATAGCCCTTTGTGCTTCTTGTGTGAATAAATTCACATCACAAAGATTTGTGTATAGAGAAAACATATTCTCCAACACCTTTTTTGCATCCTTTATCTTGGTTGCTAACTCAACCTATCATAGTGTAATGTCACTTGATATATTTTCAAGTATTTTGTCTAAAACTTCTTTTCTGACCATTCCAATAGTTTATTATTTGAGTCCAGGTCATCATCATTATCCTTGTCAACAATATTTACAAGTTTCTCAAGAATAGGTTTATCTTCATTTGTAGCTAGGAGACTGAAGGCTCAAGAAATATGTCTTTGATGCCATGAACCACTTGTTAATCATTTTTCCCTCCCACCAAAATTTTGAGCTTTGCCTGTCCAACATGGCCAATGGTCATATTTTCAAATTTTCAAATATTCTAATGTTATAAAAGATATATTTAAACCTTGGGTTACCTTTTATATCCTAAGTCTTCAGGGTTGCTTCACTTTATAAAAATCTCGATGGGCCTACATTTTCTTAGCCATCTGATCTTCCAAGATCAACCTATGTCACTATGAAAAACTGTACAATATTTTTTCATAGCAAGATAGTGACAATATGATACGTGGATGTGTGAGACCTATTTTAGCTATGGGTTGCAAGCGAAGGGGTGTCAGAATGAGTTGGAGTAGGGAAAAGTTTTGATTGGTCAAGGTATTGACAAAGATCAATGCATCTTCAAGCCCATCAGATTAAAGAGATGTGCAACTGTCATTATGTTGCTAACCAAAGATGCGAGGTTGTTATCCATAATGACATAGTGACAAATTGATACACATACAAGTGGGGCAAGATTGAAGTTTAAGCCATGCAGTAATAAAGGATTCAAAGCAAATCTAATGATCTGGCAGTACTTGATTGGTCAGAAGTACTAACATGGATGATAAATTGTGGTTCTCCCTTGATCGCGAATCTTCCATGATCAATTTATGTTGCTATGAAAAAAATGTATGATGAAAATATATAGTGATATAGTGATGATGCGACATGTGTCCTTGCGGGCCTAGGTGGCAAGGCCAAAATAGAGAAAGGAAATAAAATGTCGCCATGTAGCATGCTCCAAGAAGGTTGAAAAGTAAGTAGGAAATAATAGCAAACTCAAAAAGAAAAATGTGGCAAAGTCATGTCATGTAGGCAGTTAGCGGTCAACATAAAGTTAGAAAGCCACACAAGTTGGCAGAATATCCAAATGGTATTGGGCCACATGGTAGGGTTAGACAATCAAATCTATTTGACTTGTTGATTTATTTGATTCGGTGTGTTGAGAATAAATCAAGCAACTCATTAATGGTGAATCAATCTTTTGATCACCTATAACCACCCTTTGTACATTCTCCATGCATGGAAAATGTAAAGGGACACTCCATCACTGCCTGGTTATCCATCTACTAGGTTAAAGAATTAATGGCTATCATTTTTGTCTTCTCAAGGTTCTATTCAGTAAATAATATTTTTTTTTTTTTGCATATGGATGTGTACCATGATTAGATCTTTCCCAGATTTGCAGTTATTGTTCTCTGCAACCTTAAATGCATTTGTTGTGCTTTGCCTTAGGGTAGAAGCTATTTGAGTTATAGTTGAACTATAAAAGAAATTTTTGTAACCCTTCTTAGGGTCAGTCATTTTTTCTTTGATTCTATAGTAGTAGTATTCTACTATGTTACCATAATTTCCTTTTGCCTATGAATGAACGTAATCCTCTACTTTACCTCATTCTCCCATCAATATTAGTGCAAAATCTTCCTACCTGTATTGGTGTTTTGTTTTCATTCTTCAATCTGCATAACAATATCTACTCTTTCCTTTGAATGCAATAGAGTGAAGTTCCTTTCTTGTGGCATTTTATTTGGTTTCTGATCTGTATGTAATTTTTTGATTAAGACAAAGGTTGAATCAGTGTATTTTGATGTTATATTGATGAATAGTGCATTGTTAGGTAGAGATATGATGAGTAAACTATTTTGGTTTATCACCCCCTTTAGATTAGATTGGTAGTTTGCTTTCATGCATTCCTTCTCCCTTTTCCTCTCAAATAGTAGTTAGGTGCACCCTGATAGTAAGGAAGCTGACCTTCTTCAGAGGCTCAATCTCACAGTTCAAGTCCCACAACTTAGAGATTATTTCCATATTTCACAAGGTTGTCTTTAGGTAAAAACTTTAGGCAAGGGTGAAAGCTTTTGTGACAACAACACTTGCTTCTACTTATGCTCCCTTCTCAACAACTCTTGATGTTTCTTCCTATGTAGAGATTCCTACAGAATGTTCATTTTCTCAATGGTAATTGTTGATAGATCAAACTTTAGAAGTTCAATCATCTCATCAAGACTCACATCTCCATATGATATGTCTTCTAAACTTCTTGATGTCTCTATAGTGGGCTTGGATATCTACAATGGTGTGGCTTGAGTGCTTGGTCTTTGAAGAACTTGACTACTGGTAGAAGTTACAAAAATTGGTAAGGTAACCAGAGTCTAGATATAAATTTGTTCCTCTAGAGTAGCAGTAGTCACCTTCAATGCTTTAGGCTTGTTAGTATGACTATCTTCTTTCTTCTCTTCACCTTGTCTTTGTGGTGTAGGTGCAAGACTTGTTTCCTAACCTAATCTAATTTCTATTCCATCCTTCTCAACTATAATTAAGGATTTCTTATTAGAAATGAATGACATAAGAGGTAATGTAACTAGTGTTGTAACAACACATTGCTATTCAGTACATGCGCTTTGTGTTTCTGTAGTTTTTACCTCTAGGGGCACACTAAATGTGTCAATTTATTCCTCCCCTTCTGCTGCCATATCTGCCTTTTCAATTTCATCAGTTCTCACCAATACAAGATTTGTGCATAACTGCGTTGCCATGGTGGAACTCTTCAATATCTTCTATAAATAATCCTCAGTAAAAGGATTGATGTTTTGAGTAGAGTTGTCAGAAACATCCTTGATTTTCACTAAGTCTTGCTAACTTACTTGGTCTTCATGTGGAAGACTGGCAGTCAACACTTGTACCTCAAGTACATTTTGATAATCTTGCTACTCCTCCTTAGCTATGGCCTCTTCTCCTATTGTTTCCTTAGTGCCTCCCACGTGACCATCCTTGATTGACTCATCTTGAGTAGTTTATGTTGCTTGCTTAGGTTCTTGTAATGCTTCCTCACCTTTCTCTATTATTGCAAGAGTGGGTAACTTATAAATAGATCTCCAAATAGCTATGAAATTGGTTACCATATCCTCAATCTACTTATTCAATTTATGGAAAGCTCTATATTTGGAAGAAAATTTTGTTTTGTGCTTTTTCATAGCCTTAGTAATCTGTCTTTTATTCAATTCTAGCATTACTTGGGCTAAAGTTGATTCCTTGATTTGTCTTTCTGTGTGTAGGTTGCATTGCCATTTCTTCTCAACTCGATCATAAAGACTCTTAGGTAATGAGTTGCCAATCTTTATAGGAGTTGATTTGAATATAGCCATCATCACATATATGGCTTATTCTATATTATTTTGTTCAACTTTGCCTATCTTATCAAAATCTATATGTGCAAAACCATACAAATCTGCATTTAATTTTATATTGTCACACAAATTATCTAAATTAGAGGAGGGAGTGTGGCTTACCACCTTGAATTGACTCATGTCATCAGATTTTTTCTTCTCCTCATCTGACTCAACTAGAGCTACATATTTTCTTCTTTCACATGTCTTCTTGACTGGTCGACTCAGCTTTGCTAAAGCAAAAGTCCTTTTACCTTTAGGTTTTTGAGTAACCTTGACTTTCTTAGTGGCTACCCTTATGTTAGCCCTGGTAATAGGAATTGTAGGCTTCTGGTGTGATAGTTTTAGAACCTTCTTCTTGGGTTTCTCCACTTTAGGCTCTTTAGCCTTTCTTTTCTTTTCAGTAGGCTTGGGTGCTTCCTCTGGTTCTTCTCCCTCAACACCT
Source organism: Cupressus sempervirens (assembly GCA_028749045.1). Taxonomy (NCBI): domain Eukaryota; kingdom Viridiplantae; phylum Streptophyta; class Pinopsida; order Cupressales; family Cupressaceae; genus Cupressus; species Cupressus sempervirens. The sequence continues at coordinate 604,146,462 of CM053792.1, forward strand.
TCTTCATGATCTCCCTCATCTTCTCCTTGTCCTTGAGTAATTGCCAATGGTGCTTGGACTTGTTCTTCCTCTTCCTCATCTTCATCTTCTTCTTCATCTCCCTCTTTGCCAAATCTTTCCTTTAGCTTCTTCACAATTTTGTTCTTCTTTCTTACCACAAAAAGCTGTCGTCAAATCAATTGTAATTCTGGATTTGGCTTCCTTATAATTCCCAAATGAGGTAGTACTTTTATCTAATTCCTCTTCCAATAAGGCTATTATAGTTGATGATGCCTCATCAATAATTATATCATATGGTAAGGGCTTAAGCCATCTGACCTTGGGTAGGACTTTCTGCACATATGTATAATCAACATCAACCAAAAAGAAAACATCATCATAATGTTTCTCAACTAGTGACACTTGAATCCTTAGTCTCTGCTTGATAGACTTCTTATAGTCTTCAAAATAACTTGTCATCGCTGACTTAAAGTTATCTCCAAGTTGCTCTATGAATTCTCCAATTTGAACTGCAATAGACCTATTGTTCTTCCAAGCAACTTTACCAAATGAGGGAAATGTGTTCTTCACATAAAAAATATACAAACTAATAAAGAGCCAAATTTTCAAGATGCACTCTTGGTCTTCCTTATGGCCTGCAAGTTTTTAGATAATTGCTAAAGTTGCAACTCGACAAGGTCATAGGTTTGTGAAGATTTCAAAATGTGATCACAAAGGTCTATGAAGATTTCACTCCATTTCTAAAATGTCCACTTGACACCCTTACTAGGATCTTTCAATAACTTTCCTTCACTAATCACCAAAAGATGAAACTTAGAAAATTACACTTTTTCCTAACTCAATATTTCCCAAATAACTAGATATTTCTCCAAAAGACTTGGCAAGTGAATTAGGGATTCTGATACCCTTTTGGAAGTTCTTAGAGAGTACAAGGTTTTAGATTTCAACTCTACTCTAGCATCCTAGAATGGTCCTAAGACTCACAAACCTAATAGGCCTAATTAGGTGTGGTTTCTTAAGGAACTACTCTAAAATGGGTTCGTGGAATTGAAATTCTATTTCCAACATGTTCCTTGACTCCAAACTACACCAAATCCACTCTCACTTAGCTAGATCAATACTTCTTAGCCATCTAATCCTTCAAACACAATCGCTAGATGCTAAATACATTGAGATATTTAGCCTAGGGCAAGGAAGGAAAAATAGCAAACTCCATCCCCTGGGTCTATGCCTTTGGAATCTAATTAGTCATCATCATAACTTGATCCCTCTAAGTGGCCATACAAATCCACTAGTGGGAAGTCAATTTAGGGCCCTATTTTGATGAATAGCCTAGATTTAAGGGTTTGATAGACAAGTTTACAAGAAGCAACACAACTTGCTCCTTGATTGATGGAATGAATTCAAACAAAATATAATGGCATGCTAACTCTCCTCTCTATCTAATCATGTCAATTGTAGATGTCATAACATCCCTACCAATCCGTACCAATCATAGTTACAACAAAAATGCACAAAAATAGGGTATATTTTATTGATTTCAAAAGTATCCTTCTATAGAATGGTGCTCTCTGACTTGAGAGAGATGAAAACTTCCTAATATAGCCTCCATCCAATGGCTACAACCATATTTGGTTATTGGAGGTCATTTTTCAAGTTTTGCAACTTCTTGACAAAAAGTTACTAAGCAACTTTTGCAACAAAGTGCAATTTTGCTTCAAATAGAAAAATTAACTCCAAACCTTATTAGATGAGTAAGACAAGATCAAAGACATATAAAAAACCAAAGTTTAGACCTTTTTGGCCTTATTTAACAAAATTAAGGAAAAACTCCTAAGGGTCATATAGGACAAATACAAACAAGATTTATAAAACATCTTGATGCATTTTCCTTTACAAGTGACCAAGACCTAATGTGATTCATCACAATTAAAATCATGATGATGCCAAATGTCAATCCTAGTTGTTGATGAGGTGAAGACCTTTTGTTCCTTGTCCTTGCATGGGTTCCCTACACTAGTCTGAGATAGAATCTATAGACATTCCCCTGTTATTCCATACTACACCCGTGTTTTTCTCAATTATCTCTTTTGGATCACTTCGCATGCTCTTGGGTTGGTCTAGGGTAGGATAATCTGACACTCGGCTAGTGATCCTTTTAGTGATCTTAATGGGTCTATCTTCTGGCCATATGAAGTTGTCATGTATTCTATTGAGCACAATCTTGATCCATTCAGTCTTGAATACATTACGGAAATCCAGGGCATGAGTCAACCCTTTCTGTTCTATAATTTTATTCTCTTCCCTTAAAACTCCATCATCACAAATTTGACTGTACACTTCCCTTAAATCCATGTCACCTATACTTCTAGCTTTTCATGTGTAACAACACTTGGCATCCTGAATCATTAAGACTTTCGATGGTACCATTGATAGCGCACCAGATGGGTCTCCTTTGTATGCAATTTTAGGTATTGCATGGAAAGGTGGTTGTCTAATCTCATTACTAATTAATTGCACATTTAACACTTCCTTTCCCTCTTTTCTAACACTTTCAAAAGAGCTTGGTGCCATATTTAATACACAAGGTTTATGAAAACTCAAACAGTGAAACTCAACACTGGTAATATACCTTTCCAATTTGATGAAAATGTCAAGTTACAGTTGAATTTAGTTCACAAATGCTAGAATCTCCTATTGCAATTCACCTTCATGTTTTTCATGCTCCCTTTGATCTTAAATAAATGCAAATGAGTCGAGAAATGACTATATAAACCTTAAATTTTTGCAATAAATGCTTAATGCTTACACAGTTGTAGGATCGGTCAATATAAGATTTCCAACTCACTCAGTTTATTCATGACTTCCACTTCACTTGGTTTACATAGAATGCTTAGCCAATACCACCATACTCAATAGCTTAGCATCAATTGAAATTCAATAGCAACTATGAAATCTTTCATGCTCGGCTACAACATGAAAACTATGAAAACTAAAGATTTCTTCTAGGTTCTAACTATTCCATTGCATCTCAATTCATGAATATATAATATTCTCAAAACTTAGATTCTTTGAACTAATGTAAAGTATATCATTGAGATATTAGTCCCACATACCTTTTGATTTCCTAGTTGAGGGTGATGTGATCCCTTGATCCATTAGATGAAGTGACCTCATCTAAACTTGATGTACTACAATCTTCCTTTTTCTTCCATGTCTTGATCATTTGCACTTTGATTTTCTCAACATCAACCTTCTTTATGCCTTTTTTGAATTCATTGCTTGGTGCCTTTGACCTTGTTGGATAGTTTCTGCTAATATGACCAGCCTTCAAACAACTAAAGCATGTGGTTTGACTCAACCATCTACTGTAATCACTTCTAAAATTTTTTCTAATGCAATTCTTAGGAACATGTCCATACTCTTGACAATAGTGACAACTGTACCTTGTGTTGTAATCCCAATTGTAGGATTTTCCATTGGGTTGTATCTTTGTATTCTTGTTTGATGTCCACTCAACATTAGATCTACATTCATATGCTTTATGTCCACACTTCTAAAAATTGTGGAAATATCCTTCAAATATCTGTGTGCTTAAGGTCTTGGTTTTGCATTCATGTGCTTGATGTCCTTGCTTGTTTCACTTATGAAAATAACCCTTGAATTTCTACTTAGGGTTTTGATTTGTATTGTTACTCCTACAAACATTTGCTGTATGACCTAATTTTGCACAATTATGACAAGTGGGTTTATTATTCTTACCTTTTTTATTTCTTTGGCCACAACTTTTACATGATTCTCCTTCCTCAATATTAGTGTATCCCAATCCAGTAGTATCATTGTTAGATCTAGGAGATCTCATCAGTTTTTCAAAATATTTGATGGCTTCACTAAGTTTGTTGAAACTTTTAGAAAAATATTTTTCTCTTTTCAGTTAATTCTTTAGTATTTCATTATGTAACTTTAGGGTTGTGACCTCAATGTCCTTTCCATTCAATTCATGATTAACAATAATCACTTGATTCATTGTTTCCAGTTGCATGTTAACAATCCTTTGTACCTCTAACATCTTCTCTTCTAGTTTGTTGGTCAGTTTTCTTTTGTCATCTTCAATCATGACTTTGTATTCCTCAACTTTATTTTTCTATCCAATAACCTCACATAGAAATACTGATTGGACTTCCTATTCTATCCTAAGATTCTTGACCTCTTTAGTTAGGGCACCATTCTTTTCCATAAGATCTACAATTGCTACATAAAATTCACTTGAGTTTCCATTTGTAAACAATTTAGTAGTGTCTTCCTCTTGATAATATGTGTCATTCTCTTTAATAGCTATCTCTTTACTTCTCTTTCATGAGCACTTCAACTCATCTCTTGCTTCATTGAGTTGGTATAGGGAAAGCTAGATTTCAAACTTTTGGTTCTCAATAAATTTTCCCAACTTATAGACTTCCATCTTCAAGATCTTTCCTCAAAGTTGCAAAGCTTTCCTTTCTAGAGAACAAGGCTCTAATATCAATTGTTGGAATTAACAATGGGAAAGTAAACTCTGGGGGGGGAGGTGAATCAACACTTCAAAACTTTAACTATAAAAAAATTCACCACACATCCATCTCACAATTTTCATGTAAATTGAAATAGCTAACTACACATATTCATCCATAACATGAAATAAATATTTTACTCAGAAACCCTCCAATGAGAAGGTAAAACTGGGGTGGCGATGACACCCACAAATCTTCACTACAGTAGTTGTAAAGTGTATACAATGAAGGTTACAATTTTTTGATCATAAACTATGATCTACCTCATGAAAGGTCTACCCAGTTAAAAGGATTACAAAGACTATTAAATCTTACCCTGTTAAAGGATTTCAACACCCTACTAAATGTGTGCCTTGTTAGAGGACTTCAAATTACAATAAAGTAAGCACCCTGTTAGAGGATTTATGAAAGCCTTCTAGGACTACTCGATTAAGAGATTTACACTAATTCATGTGTTAAAATGTTTCAACCTTGATCCTTTGGTTATCGCCTTTCTACTAGATATCATATCTCCTCTTTCCTGATGTGTACTTGATCCTCCTGATTAGATGCATCACTTCTGTCCTCTCTCTACTTTCCTTTGTTCTCTCTAACTAATTTTGTGATTCATTGCATGATCTCAACCTCCATAGTCACCATGAATGCTCTCTCTATACTTAGCATTTTCTCTTCTCTTCTCATCTGCACATACAAACTCTTTAGGGTTTTCTTTCCTTAAGAAGACTAAGGTGAGCTAGGGTTAGGTAGGAATCAATGATTGTGATTCACCCATTTTTCCTCTTAGAACATCCCTTAATCTGATTGGTTGCATGCACTACATAGGGATTCTCAACATACCTTCATATATATCTTCTAGAATTGTAAAACAATCCTTAAATCAGCCCAAAAATAGTTTACACAGGATTTTGTGCCATTACAAACAACTATGTCCAAAACTATTTACTCGACATTTGAAAGCTTTGATGCTCAACATTCTCTACATCCTTAATGCTATAACTCATCACCTAAATGACTCAACATTCCACTATTTTACTTGGCATATGAATCACTTAACATATATGTCTTGCTTGACACTTGAGTGACTTGGCACATACCATCTGCTTAACACATATTGGTGCTCAACACTAGCTATGTATATTGCTTGACATACACTACTTACTCGACACATGCACAGTTCTATTAAGTAATGGCTTAAGTGTTTTGTCACTGCCTTGTCAAAACCAAAATGAGATCAATACATGTTTGATTTGAAGGCTTATGTTATGGGACATGAAGCCAATGAAGAACATCTTCTGGCTATCGATAGTAGGCCTGCTTGTAGTAGGGATCCTATTGACCAACTTTTAGAATTTGGCAATGAAGTCCCTCATAGGAATGCTAGGTTCCTTCTTTATCTGGGTATGTTGAGTCAAGAGAGTATGCTCATCCTCTGTACTCTTGTAGCATGTTTCAAATTGATTCCTCATGTCATCCAAGTTCATGATACATCCTATTAGAAGGTGATGAAACTACTCAGCTGCATTGTCAACCAAAGTTTCCATGAACATTTTCACTGCTACATCCTCATGCTAAGGAAAAACAACACTTCATGTGGCAAAGAAAACTATGATGTTCTCATTTGTGGAAATCTTTTGATCACCGTTGTATTTCAAAATATTCTCACAATAAGCTTTAGGCAAGTCATTATTGGTAGCAAGTTGTAGAGGGCCAATAGCATTTTTGCATGAACCAACCATTAAGGTAGGAAGGATAACACATATAGCATGAAAAGTGATAATAGTAGGGGTAGCTACTCTGTGAAGAGTAAGGGCATTGTACACTGATGGGATTTGAGTGCAAAAAATAGGCAGTGAAGACAAATGGATATGTATCTGGGAAATAGGACGAGGTGGCAGAAAAAGAGAACCAGGGATATCTTGATATATTGGATCCTCAGAGTGGGCTCTCCCTCTTCCTATAAGATCTTCCTATATAGGGAACTCAACTTTCTGCAATTCTTCAAACATAGGGTTGACTTTCCCTTTACCATGAGCACTACAAGTATATGTAGAATCTAGGGTGAACTATCTTAGCTCACGACATGCACACTTCTCTTAATCTTCTTTCCCATAAAATCCCCTCCGAATATTCAACATTTTCTTCCTCTCTTTGAAGGGCAAAGCTTATTCTACTCTATTGGTCAAGGGACTTTCAACTTTTCCTGGCAAGAGTATTCAACTAATTTACTATGTCCTCTTGTTCATCCTGGAAGTTGAGGCTAGGTTGCACTACTAGGATTTGTGCCTCTTGAGGAAACACCATTTTTCCTCAAGAGTTGTTATACATGACTCAACTATTTGAGTGCCACAGAGATGATCTCTATGTTTCTCAATAAAGCCACAGACATATTTGCTTAAGAGAACTTAGGATGTATGAGTATCTTCCCCAGTAGAGTTGCCAAAAATTCTAGGTTAACAATGTGTCTTCCTTGATATTTTGGTTTATACATTGACTCTAATATTTTTGACTGGCTTGCATAAAAAAAAGAAGTTAACAATAGAATGGGTCAGTGTAGTAATCTATCAAACACCCCTAAATTGAAAGGTACAACTCCCTTATGAATGCAAGTTATGCAATGAATTTTTCTTTTGGGTTGTGGGGTATGCTCTTAACTAGAGAACAAAAGAGGCAAAAATAAGTTGTTCAATACTTCAAACAACCTAGGCAAATGAAGGGGGACTAACTCACACTATGCAATATTCAGGCTTATAATACAACAAATGGAAACATGCATAGCTAGCTACGAAAAGAAGAAGAAAGGAAGAGATGGTGAAATAAGTAATACCCGAACTACACAATTAGCTGATGCTTTGACAATCCCCAGATTACCTATCTTTTAGCTACTTCACACACAATTTTTTGGCTTCCTTAGGAAACAAACTATACTAAATACATAAAATACGATGCACAACACAAAGAACAAAGAGATGCTCATGTTGAAGAGAGTAATATATACAATCAATTGAATGAAGGAAACAAAACCAAGTTTATTTACATTCATTCAACTTTTAACAATAACACATTCATTCCATACACTATACTAAAACTAAATAAATAACAAAACTAGAAACACACAATAGTCCTAGCTACAGGGGTTTGCCCACAAGTAATTTTTCTGATCCTTTCTATTAACTTAGAAAATTACATATATAGGCCCCCTCTTAGGGTTCTTGGCCAGTTACCAATTTATTGGTTACATTAACAAAGCACTTGAATCACTCAGAAATCAACAGTCATCCATTACAATTCTGAATTTTAGAGATAGAGGAAGAACGATTGCTCTATTTCCACTTACAAACACTAATAATCATTTTAATAATGTCCTAGGTGTTTGGTTTTAACATCTTGATGTTCCTATGGACACCTGACATCTATCCCAACCTCTACAATCTTTGATTACCACATAAATTCTTCAGAAAATGGCTATATTCCTCTTTGGCTCTATAGAAGACCTTTGGCACCATCAACTACATCTTCATATTCTAACAGACACCCAAGTTTAAATTACCATCATCAATATATCTTTCCTTATTGCCTAATGGATGGTGGTGATTAAATCTTTGCATGTTGACAAAGAAAATGCCTTTACCTTCTCCTGACATGTGGCATTTTTAAATTTATTTTCAGGCTTAAACCCTTTGGTGTGATATCTTTCCTTTACTTTGTCCCAGGAGACCATTGATTATAGGCCCACTAAGAAATGTATCCAATGCTCACATTCTCTCTTTGGTTATTCTTCATGCATCTTTGAAAAGTGAGAAAGCGATAGGTGTTGATCTTCTTTTGATCAACGACTTCCATAAAATGAAGATCTTTTACACCAGTCAAAAGCTTCAACCAACCTGAGCATGCTGTTTGGGAAACTTATTTTGATGCATTCATTTTTGTGGCCTACAGCTAAATCTGGTCCCAGCATCTACATGTGTTAAATGCTTGCATTCTCACTTTGGTTATTTCTCGTGCAATTTTATAAATTGAGAAAGTGATAGGCATTGATCTTTTAAGATTTGATAGTTGGTAAAATACATCATTTGACATCACTTGGAAACAAAGAGGGGCCGATAAGGATAGGTATCAACTTGTCACTACCTCACATGAGCTCACTGTTCCCTTTTACTAACTGCTACGAAGTAGCGATGAATGCACACTAAATATGATTGCACCTTCACAACATTAAAACTAACTATGAGTGAACCCCTTGTGAAGTGGCGAAACCATTTGAATCTAATTGTGTCTTTATTTCAAAACTATTAATCACTTGACACCTTTATCCCTTGCAATGTTGTGATGACCTCCTTTCTTTAACTGTCAAATACTCTTTGTAGTTTCGCAACTCAAAGTCTTTTCTTATGGCTTAACCACACAATGTTGTGATCTATTGACTTTTGCTGCTTTGGCTCTTAATCATCACTTCACAACTTGAAATATCTTGAATGCCTTTAACCTATAATAATGAGATAACTATGTGAAATTGACTGTTACTATTCACCACAACCTTGCAACTAGAAGCATTAACGCATCTCTTAACCCTGTGACGATGTGATAATGGGCTTTTGCTACCTTGACCTCAAGTCAAATTTAATTGCATGCGACATTGTGATAGCCTTTGAAGTTTAACTATACTGTTCATTTTTTGCATCCTCGCAACTTGAAAAACCTTAACTATTTTTCCACCCATTATGTTGTAGTAATCATCTTGAGTTTAACTATCACCTTGTGCGCAACTTCACAACTTAAGATTTTAACTTCCCTTTTCACTATGTGATGGTCCGCTGAGTGCACACTTAACCACCTAGGTTGCTTTGCAAATTAACTTTCATCATGTGGAACACAAGCCATGATGTTATAATCTTTATCTTGGATGACTGATGAATTATTTCACAGCTTCACGACCAATGAATTTAACTGCTCAAAACCTTGGGATGATGCGATAGCCTTTAACTATTTACATTGTTTGTCACACCATCGCAACTTAGAATTCTTCAAGCTAAAAACAAGACATGAAGCCATGATGACCACTGCACTGACTCCCTCACATCGTTGCTGTGGTTTGAGACTTAATATTTATTTCACTTGCAATGTTGTGCTAGCCTTTAAATCTAACTATTTTGATTACTTGCCACAACTTCATGACTCAAGATTCTAACTCAACATTTAACCTTGCGATGCTGTAAATAAATGCTTTCACTCCTTTGTAACCCTAGCCTTAGATTACTCTTAACTGCCAGTGACAATGCAATAGCCTAAATTTTAACTTCCATAGTTAGCTCTCGCTCCTTCACAACTTAAATTTCCTTAAGCTTGATATTTTCTATGATCTTGCAATCGATAGCTTGTCGCCTCTTCACAACTTAATTTTGACATTTAACCTTAACATCAGCAAAATCATGCTAACCTATTATCATGACTATTTTGCATCCTCACAACTTGGACTTTAGAGCTTATTTGACTACTTTTAATGTTGTGATCATTTAGACTTTGACTATCATTTCATGCTCCATCACACCATCACAAATTAGAATTCTTTAGGCCAGAAACAAGCTACAATCATGCGATTGAAAAAAATAAACTTTAGATGTGGATATTTAGATGTGATTTGTACCATTGATCTAAGATCAACTTTGGTCTTAGCCGCCTTTGATCGTGTTCTTTACCATTTCTGATTTTTTAGTGCTCACTCTACATCAAAATCAACTGATCTTACTTCTAGCTTGTTCTCACGTTTTACACCATGTTCTTTAATCTTGATCCTTGTGTTCTTCACTGCCATTTTCTCTAGATATGCCCATAATCTCTTCATTCTACTTGTATCATTTTTTCAATGGAACACTTGATCATAGAGTTAGGGTTTCTTATTAATATAATCGTTTCTCTCTCTCATCTAGGGAATGCATTAACTTACCCTTCCCACCATAATCACCTAGTACAATTGAAAAAAATTGCATTTCTCCTGTATTCTGACCTAGGAAACTCAAAGGGAAAGATGAGGGAGGAAACCTTAATGGAAACCTATACCAAGACATGACATGAAACACTGAATTAGTACTTGACTTGGAAGTTCAAGAACGAAGGACTGAAAATGTGGCAACAATAAGTCAACCAAAACTTGGCTTGTTACAGGAGATAAGAACACAAAATATTTTCACAACAACACTAAAATTTACATGAGTCTAAATAGAATAACTAAAATAAAGAATATTAATGGTTTTATCATTGAAAAACCACAAAAAACTTAGTCAATTATTATAAAAAATAATTAAATAATTGGGATGGTTAAAACATGATGCATGAAAAGAATATACTAGTGAATATTCAAAAGATAATATTAGAAGAACACTGCAATAAGGCCCTAACAATAAAATTCTCTAAATAAAAAATATAAATTGGGGTAAATAAATGCACCTAGATAAGGCTATGGGTCCATATGGTATCCTAAAATTTTACTTTAAAAAAGTCAAAATTTTATTTGGGATGAGGTGATGTACACACTAGCATGTGTACTTCTCTAGGTCCTTCTATTTGAGAGATCTCATGGGTTGAGAGTCCCAAATGGCGACCTAGAGCTCCCTAGTCATGGAGTACAAAGGAATGCTAATGAAAATAAAAGGGCTCTTAGCTGATCCTAAGATATGCAACCCTTTGCAACTACACCATGAGATGGGAGATTCAAGGAAAAAAGAAAGGATGCTAATGTCCAAGAACTACCATATAATGCTATGGAAATCACACTAAACTATATAAATGCAAAGATAATGCAAAGTAATACTAACAATATGCAAGTGTTAGCATTCCTCTAATTAAGCTAAGTGAGTTATACTAATGTATAAAGAGAAACTATTCTAATGCTATATGAAACTAAGCTAGAATGCTATGCAAGAATGGATGCCAAGCCACAATGTCCTCAAGAGCTCCAAGAGTACCTATAGAGAAATATGTAGCATAACACTATTGCAAAAAGAGTGGATCCTAGATGAGGAAACAACTCTCCGTTTTAAAGAAGTACAGATGGCAGAGATCATGAAGAAAGAAGATCTAATCAAGGGTGGAGGGTTGAATTTTGCATGATCCATGTGTAAGATCATTTCTACAAATAAGAAAGAGTTGACTTTTGTATCTCTATGTGAGACAAAAATTCTTTTATTTTATTTCTAAATTGTGGAAAATACTTTATGTGTGCAACTTAGCAAAAGGGGTCATTTTATTTAATTAAAGGGGGGACATGTTCCTTGTAATTAAATATGAACTTTAGGGTAAAGTGGTCAAACTATAGGATAAAATCAAACAGATTGATTTCTAGAGATTTGATCTGGGAAAATGATTTATTAAATTTAGAGAAAATGCTAAAAAGGGGGATAATGGTCTATATGACCATTTTTGGGTGATTGCATTTTCCCCTCTTTGACTAATGTGTGATCAATTTGGGAACATATTACATCAAAGAATGAAAAATCCAAGTAGGCAATAGCAAATAGAGAGACCTGATTTCAAGGAATGAAATGTAAAGTGAGATAGCAAATCCTAAATGCATAACCTAGTAGCAACAATATTGGACACTAGGAGAGATAGACGCTATCAGAACTCAAGATGAGGGCTAATATGTTGAGCAAAGAATATAGGTTAGGATAAAATTAAAAGGTCAAGCATATGCTCTTGAAAAATAGATAGCCATATCAAGCAAGCAATTTGCAGTGATGATAGAATATTGCTACCCCCTTGGGATTGAAATGTAAATGAGGTAAAGGGGATGCAAAAGTGAGCAAGATATGATCAAATCAAGATAAAGCAAGGTCCATGATGATAGATAAGTGATTAGAACCCAAAAGTGACCATGAAGAAGTGATAGACTGCCCCAATTTGCTAAAGTTGACTAAGAAGGATAAAGCATTAAAACTAGGTCAAATCAAGTAGAAGGATGATGTAGAAGCAAAATTAAATGAATTAAAGTAGGTAATAAGTGTAGGGATGATAAAAAAATGAAGAAATGATGATGCTACAATGAGATTCAAAGATTAGCCCTCAGAAGGTCAGTTAACTACATATAATGATGAAATTTTAAAATGTAATTTTGATCATCAAGAAATATCCTAATTTCAATTTTGATCCCAAAAATGTATCCAAGACATTGAAATTAGTCAAGGGTGCAATTTTTGGGCAATTTTAAGGAGTTCAAAAATTAGGTCAAAATTGGGTCGAAAGACTATATAAGGGGTCCAAGTGTCATTTTCAATTAATTTGTCTTTTAGTGATTTTGAGAGATTTGAGCCTTTTGAGAGAGATAGAAATGGCATAAGCATATATTTTGACCAAGCAACATCATTTTAAGCACAACCAGTTACATAATTGGCCTGCCAACTATGCTACCCTAGTAATTTGTTAGTTTTTCACACTTTTTAGACTGTTTTAATGAATTTTTGAGCCATATTCATAGAGTTTTGATAGGGTTTCCATAAAATATTTTGTAATACTTTAAAATTATTGCACAACAATTATAAAAACTATTGCATGATACAATAAAGTATTGCATGGTTATAAAAACTTATATCATGCAAGTAGGACCCATTAGTTGCATGGTGTGGTGCGAAGTATCACACAACTGAAATGTATCACACACATAATGTACAAAGTATCACACAATACAAAAAATTACAAAGTATCTCATGCCTTTAGGGAGAAGTATCACACAACTTAGTTTTGATCATTTTTCCATGTTTTTGGTCATTTAGCTTAGTTTTCACATTTGCATAGTAGTGTATGATTATTCATAAGCTTGTTTTGATATATTATGATAGGCATTGATGTATTTTTCCATGATTTTTCTTGTGTAGATGTTGTTTCCATCTTTTCTCATTAGGGCTCCTAAGGTGGTGGGGCAGTGATTAGTTTGATTTTTGAGTGATGAACATAGGAGATCACTAGTGACTATGCATTTTGGGTGGTTGTTATAGATGCCTCATATCTAGAAAAACCACAACCTTCTAATAGAACTCGTAGAGAGGTGGCATAGTGAGCATAACACCTTCCATTTTCCTACTAGAGAGGTGACTATCACTTCGGAGGATGTGTATCACACATTTCGAGTGCCTTGTCATGGAGACCTGGTGAATGTGATGAGCATGTTTTGATATTCTATTTTTCTTTTTTTTGGTTATTATTATAAGTGCTGACATGAACTTTTTTTTTGTGCCAATGGTATACTATGATTAGATCCCAATAGAGGGGAGGGCTGTGGTGTAGTCTCTTTTTGATGATGTCACCATCCTGGATAGACACTTGAGCTAGGAGAGGTTGGTAGATGAGTATGGGGATCAACACCCCATATCTTAAAATAGTATGCTCCTTAGTTGCATAGGCTTTGGTCATAGTTAGGAGCTAGAAGGGATTCCCATTGGGTTGGGGACAACTAATGATGGACCTAGTGGGACATTTGAGGCAGATGGCATGGGGACCAATGATCCTAGCCAATATGTATTACAAGTTACATGAGATCATCTACCAAGAGGGACAAACATGGACATGTGGTATTGTACTAGCATAGATATGGGTCTGGGATCACATTACAGTGATCTAACTGAGGGTACAATCAAGAGAGTGCATGTTTCCTTACATATACAGGTATTTAGGCTTCATCACTTAGCTTCAAAATGAGGACATGACATATTACTAATGACTATTTGATGAGCTCTCAAGTTTTTAGTGGAAGCCATACAAATTATGTGGGGCATGTTGAGAGATTGCTAATGAGATGACGTACAGATTTTGCAACAGGCCACTATTAGGCTGACACTCAATGATATTTGAGAGATTTTTCATCTCATGAGTGTGGAGACAGTTTGGGGTGGTAGGTGGTATCAATAGAGAATACCATGTATGCTAGTTTTAAGGATGAGGAGGGCCTCAGATGGCTTCCTATGTTGGAATTCAGAGCATCAACAGAGGAGAGAACATCACTATAGTGGGACAGGTGGGACTACCTCCCAACAGTGTCAGTTGTAGGGGTGGATCTAGGTTATGCAAGGGAGATACAAAGATATCCATTTATGAGGTTCACCATGTCAGATGCATTACCTAGGGGGGTCAAACATGGGGGGTGTAGAGGAGGGAGAGGGGTGGCAGCTCCATAGGTGCATCAAGTAGTAGAATACAAGCATGGAGTTGAGTAGAGATGGAGGAGGCAGGGCAAGATGAGGAGAGAGAGGAGGATGAGGAGAGACTGGTGAGGCAGTTGCAAGTCGAGAGGGCTAGGAATCAAAGAGCATAGTAGGGGCTAAATAAGCTAGCATAGGGGGAGGGGGAGGATCCAAAAGACATACAGATTCAATCCCTAAAGGCGAAGGTACAACAACTATGGATGATAGTTGCAGTGAGAGACCAACAACTATTAGATGCTAGGAAAGAGGCAGACATGTAGGAGAGATCCCTTTGGGAGGATCTAGCAGAGGCACAATGAGAGTTGAAGAGACATGGAGTGTAGGCCACATATTACCATGGAGTATATATTACGGTGGTTCCAGTGGAACAATGAGTGCCTCTCTATTCAGAGAGAGGAGGGAGATCTGAGGGAGCAGTACAACCCCCAAATAGGATACAGGCACCCCCTCGATAGCCAACACAAGAAACTCATGATGATGGGAGTCAGTCATAGGTCTAGGTTTTGATGCCCTTGTGGCATGTTGATGTATATTTTGAGACAACTATCCAAATTTTGGACCTCACAATGTACATGTACTTGATTCATTATGACATATATGAGATACTAGGTTTGATTTGTCGAATTGTTCTCATCTCTTTGCTTGCTCATGTGATGGATGATTATGGATATTTCAGCACTTGTCTTTAAGTTTCCATGTAATTTTGTCATGTATGCTCATGTTTATATATGCTCATGTTTTATTTTTATGTGATTATGGATGTATCTCTCTCATAGATTTTTTTAGCTCTCATGTTCATGATGTAGACTCATGATTCAAAAATGTGGTGCTTGGATAGATTTAGTTATGATGATGATGAGATAAACTCCTTGTGATGAAATGAATAGAAGCATTAAGTTGATATGACTAACAAGAAGTGAAAGACATGACTAAGAGGCAGCGATGGAAGGTGAATGTAGTTAACTTACAGGTCCACAAAAGATGAAGCGAGAGCTCTCTCAACATGCTAGATGCAAATGATAACTAAATGAATATTAAAATGCAAACTAGTATGCAAAAGGTGTATTTGCAAGGGACACATAATTAGACTCTAATTTTCATCATCAATCATTATTTAGGGACATCAAAAGATCATACAACTTTTATTAGTAAAACTATGAGGATATGAATATGATATATATCAGATAGGTATGTGGGAACCCGACGTAAGCATCAAAGACATAAAAGTCAAGATGACTAATGGAGTAAGGTTCCCTAAGTTTGATATAACAAGATTACACCCATATCAAGGCATAAGTGCTAGGATAACCCTTGGGCATGGACTTGCAAAAATTGACAAGGATGATAGGTTGTAGACCCAAAATGTCAAGTAGGAAAATATTAAATGCTCATGACACTTTATATTAACAAGGTATACCCACAAGCATAAATAAGTAAAACATGCCCCATGCCCCTAGTATTCTAGTCCACAACATCCTTAAGAGACTATTAGGCAGGGAATACTTAGCAAAGAAATCATCATAGACAACACACAAAAGAAAATAAAGTCAACCAAGTCTCAAAAAATTCAATGTTTAAGTGTGTGTGTAAGTCCTATGGCCATCTCTTTAGGACTCACATATCATAGTGAGAAATACACAACATCCTAGACTGTAGATAAGGTATTCAAAAGGTTTTGAGAAACACTTGATGTCAAGGAGAAGTGTTGAAAATCACTATTGGACAAGTTTACCAAAGCAGTACCAACACACAAAGAGACCTTGATAAGCTAAACAATTGTGTTCACTAGACCTAGACAAGAGTTGATTCAAAGCTATCCAAAGAAAAGGGGAGCGAGTGAGTGCAAAGAAGGATCAATAGACATAGGTGCATAGGTCTCATGTAGTGTCTGTTTCTAGGTTTTCACTACTTGGCAAAAAATTTAGGACTTTTTATAATTTTTTTTTATGTTTTTCAACATTATACATGATTTTTTTGGATTTTTTCAAGATCATAAAATATGTACAAACTATTGAGAAATAAGAGCCTTAGGCATAGAACTTCTACAAATGGAGAATGTTGATAGGTTTGGTGAGCTATTCTCCCTTAGGTATAGAAATTTGATCGGCACCAGATCCAAATGCAACAATGACAATGTAAGGACCCAACTAGTTTTACCCTTCTATTCTTTGATTTGTTTATTCTTGGGGTTCTGCTCACCTACTTGGAATTCATGAGGATGGAACTTTTTATTATAATTGGTGGACATCCTCTTCTAATAAGATCACATGTGGTCAAAGGAATCCTTTCGATGCTCATCTAGATCTTTAAGCTCATGGATTCTCATAGCCATGTGGTCTTCATTAGTGATTAATGCATGTAAAGAGACTCACATAGAAGGAATATTGATTTACAGTGGGAGGGCAACTTCAGAACCATAGACTAAAGAAAAAGGGCATAGCCCTAGTGGGAGTTTGTATGGTGGTTCTATAGTCCCATAATGTTGGATTAATCTGTAAGTGTCAATCCCTTTCTCACTTTTGAAATATTCTATGCAAAATTTTCAATAGTATTTTGTTTGAGGAATTGGCTTGGCCATTCCCTTGGGGATAATATATTGAGGACCGATGTTGTTTGATTTTAAACTTTTTACAAAGTTTTTTTAGCTCCTAATTTTTCAACCTGCCCTCCATTATCAGTGACTATGAAAGAAGGAATACCATGTTGATATATGATTGAAAAGATCATTTCAGTTAGAACATTGTTGTAAGAAGTGTTTTCAATCATTGTTTTGTCACTGATGCCAAACCTGCTATATGTTGGTAAGATAATTGCTTATATGTTTCAAGGACTATCACTTAGTTGATTGATGAAGAAGATTTGATCAACAAGATCTAACAAAAGTACCTAAAGGAAAGGTTGAGTTATGATTATGTATTGAAGTGCAAAAATCTGTTAAGACAGTGATAACATAATGTATTGATGATCTACTTGGGGTTACAAAATGTTTGGCTACACTTAGAAAGTTTAGATGAAAAAGGCTGAACAAAGTTCATTTGCTAAGCTTGACCAAGTTGATAGAAGGTATTGAGTAAAGATAGTGCAAACTAAGCAAAAAGCTAGTTGGAGCTAAGTAAAAGCATTTTTTAGTGGATGCCAAGAAAACTAACAAGTGCCGAGTAATTTTAAGTATGTGCCGAGTACTAGTAAAATCTAGTTGATGCCGAGTAATTTTATAATAGATGCCAAGTAACATAGTATGTGCCAAGCATTAGTAATTTAATAATGCCGAGCAGCTGCATTATTAAAAAGATCGAAGATTCACCAAATAAAAGCTGACAAGTTTGTTTTCTTGGAACTTGTGAATTAGGAGGAAGATAAGATTGATGAGCTAGAGGCACAAAATCTTATGTAAATTGTTTTGGAGACAAATTCAAATGGATTCTAGGAGAAATTTCTAGAGAAGACAAGATATGGGGTAGATACATTTTATCCTACCTAATCCATCAAAAACCCTAATTTTTGAGAACAAGAAGTTCTAATTCCCTATATCTAGGGATACCTGGTCATGAAGCAAAGGTTGAAAAGAGGTTAGAAAGTTATTTGGATGCAAAAATCTAACAAGGAGAAGGAAGAAGGGTTTGCTTCATCAAGTGATTTAAGTAAATAAGTCTACAATGGCGAACTAAGCAAGAAGGCTTAATGAAGATGAATGCTTGAAGGGTGAACAATCTATCAAAATTGAAAAGATTGGAAGCCAAGAAGAACTAAGGACTGAATAGTGATCTGTAATCTACAAGTAAGATTGTAAGTTGTATCAGATCAAACTCTACTATTACTCTCTAACAATTATATCAGATTAGGGTAAATCTTTGGTGAAAGGTTGAATTAACAGTCATTAAGAAATCCTTTAACAAGGTGGCATTCCAAGTGAATGGCCTAAAGTCCTCTAACAAGGCTTACTTTTAATAGGGTGATTGAAATCCCTTAATTGGGTCATATTTAATAGTGTGTGTTGTAACCTTTAACAGGGTTGGCCTTTAACAGGGCATCACTTTAGAAGAGTGAGAAAGGAGTAGCATGTTACTGGTGGTTTTTCCCAAATTGGATTTCCACGTTAAATCATTGTGTCATGTGTACTGATGAATTTGTTATGTTTTATGCTTTACATTTCTGCATGATAGTTTAACAATAACATATCGGTTTTGGTTAACTCACAATGATTGCATGCATGGTTAAGAAAGTTTTATGGGTTCACTAAATTATAAAAGTTTTATTTGGACATCTAGACCTTGAATAACTAATTCACCCCCCTCTCAATTATTTTAAAGAATTCCAACAATTGGTATCATAGCATAGTTGCTTAAGAGGATTAGTTTCAAGGTACTAGAAGCATAAAGATCAAGATGTCAAAGAGAGAGGTACCCAAACTAAATAGATATAACTTTCCTACATGAAAAAGTTTGATGAAGTTTCACCTTGGAGGACTTGGAGACTATGCACAGACTTGCATTGCAGTAGAACATGTTGATCCAACAGGAGCCCTAACTACTGAAGATTTTAAGAAAAAGAAAGAGTGCAATCAGGCGATGTTGGAGATTACCTCTACCTTTAGCTATGCTAAGTTTGATGATATCAAAGACCTCAAAATTGCAAAGTAGATGTGAGATTCCATAAAAATCATCTATGGAGGGAACAAAAATGTTCAAAGAGCCAAGTTAGAGAGCCTTAGGGGTAAGTTTGATAACATGAGAATGGAAGAAGGTGAAAACATTGCTCAATATGTTGCTAGAATAAAAGAAGTTGTTAGTGCTATAAAAGGAGGAACCTGGCAAAATAGATGATGAAACTGTGATGAATAAAGTCTTGAGAACATTGTTGCCTAAATATTCCATTAGAGTGTCTGCAATTCAAGAGTTAAGATGTATGCCAGGAAATGATCTAACTCTTGAAGGTATAGTAGGTAGACTCATTGCATTTGAGCTATCTAATTTTGACAACTACAGACCAGAGAGTATTGAATCAACTTTCAAAACTAAATTATTATTGAAGGATTCTGAGGAAGTAAAGCCCAAGAAGAAGAAAAGAAAGATAAAGTATGCATCTAGTGATAACAATATAGATGAGGAAGACATTGAACAATTGGAAGCATTGTTGGCAAGAAGATTCCATAAAGGAAAAGGTAAATTCAAAGGTAAGCTACCTATCATTTGTTTTAATTGCAATGAATTTGGTCATATTGCAACAAGATGTGCACAGAAGAAGAACTCCAAAGAAGGAAACAAGTACAAAAATAGAAGAGAAGATGATGGAAGAGACTATAGAGATAAAGGAAAGAAGTCATGCTATATTGCTGATGAAAAGAACTCTGATAAAAATAATGATGAAGTGGTATATGTTGCAATGAAGGATGAATGAAATGAGGATGAGGCTATTGCACTTATGACTTGTGTGAACAAAAATGAAAAATGGATCATTGACAGTGGATGCTCACATCACATGACTAGAGACAAAAGTAAGTTGATTACCTTAACTAGTTATGATGGAAATACTATAAGATTTGGTAATGATGCACCATCTTCAATAAAAGGAAAAGGGTCTATTAAGCTTATAGACATGATTTCATGTGACAATTCTTATTATGTTGAAGGATTGAATTATAATTTATTAAGTGTATCACAATTGAACAATTTGGGCTGCAAAGTTGAATTTGAAAACAAATCAGCCAAGATATATGATACAAATGAAAATCTGATTGGAAAAGGTGATCAAAATAGGAGTAATCTGTTCTATTTGGATATAGAAGATGCTACTTGTCTTATTGCAAAATTTGATGATGTATGGCTTTGACACAAGAGATTATGTCATGTTAACTTTGATAATATGATTAGTATAAGTAACATGAAAAGAGTTAGAGGTTTTCCTAAGTTGAAGAAACTAGAAAACATAATGTGCAAATAATGTCAGCTAGGCAAGATGACAAAGTCGAGCTTTAAAAGTAAAGCTGATACCTCTAAGGAAATACTTGAAATTATTCATACTAACTTGTGTGGACCTATTGAAGTGCAAAGCTATAAAGGAGACAAGTATATAATGTTGCTTGTTGATGATTACTTTAGAATGATGACTACCATATTTCTAAGACAAAAGTTAGATGCTTTTCAAATGTTTAAATGGTACTTGGCAAGAGTTGAGAAAGAAATAGGTAAGAGCTTGGAATACTTGAGATCAGATAGAGGAGGTGAATTCACTTCACATGAATTTGAAGTGTTCTACAATGACAAAGGAATTAAAAGATAGACATCGGCACCAAGGACTCCCCCACAAAATGGAATTGCTAAAAGAAGAAATAGATCTATAATGGACTATGCCAAAACACTAATGATGGAGAAAAATGTTGCCCTGAAATACTGGAGAGAAGCTATAAGTACTATAGTATACACTCTGAACTGTGTGCAAGTAAAGAAAGGTACTCACTCAACACCTTTTGAACTATGGTATGGTCATCCACCTAATGTGAAATATTTTAAGGTATTTGGAAGCAAATGCTATATTCTCAAAGATGTTAGAAGTGGAAAGTTTGATGCAAAAAGCGAAGAAGGTATATTCTTTGGTTACTCCACAAGAAGTAAAGCTTACAAGTGTTTAATTAGTAACACTAACAAAATTGTGGAAAGTGCAAATGTGAATTTTGATGAATTTATAGAAGCACATGAAGCTGAATCTACCAAGGAACCTGAAGATTACAAGACATTTGCATACTACTATGAAGGAATGCCTACTGAAGAAGATGTCACAAATCATGCAACAAATCAACAACAAGTTTCAACAACCACTGAGTCACATCCTATGAATGTCAAATTGAATTCAGATGCCGAGTTGTAGAATGAGGAGAATGCACAATCTGACTCTGAGATTAGCACACATGGAAGAGATGCTGAAATACTTGACAGAAATGCACATAGCGATACCAAAGTTGAGAGATAAAATGCAACCACAAGAACTAAGCCTAGACTATACAAATATGTCAAAAGACACCATCCTGTAGATCAAATCATTGGAGACAAAGATGCAAGACCAATGACAAGAGATAGATTAAGAGGTGAATAATGTTTGTTGAGCATGAAGCAACCTAAGACAATAAAAGATGCATTGGAAGATGATGAATGGTACAAGGCTATGGAAGAAGAATTCAGCAGATAGAAAAGAACAAGACTTGGAGCCTAGTTCCTAGACTAGGGGACAAGAATGTGATTGACACAAAATGGGTATTCAGGAATAAGCTAGATGAGAATGGAGAAGTAACAAGAAATAAAGCAAGACTAATTTGCAAAGCTTATGCACAAGAAGAAGGAATTGACTACGGTGAAACATTTTCCCCTATTGCAAGAATGGAAGAAGTAAGAATTTTTCTTGCTTATGCTTCTTACAAAGGATTCAAAGTTTACCAGATGGATGTCAAGTTTGCATTTCTAAATGGAATATTAGAAGAAGATTTCTACATAGAACAAGCATAAGGATTTGTCGACAAAAACAATAAAAACATGGTATGCAAATTGTACAAAGGCCTGTATGGATTGAAACAAGCACCAAGAGCATGGTATGAGAAACTTCACACTTATCTTGTTAAGATTGGATTTGAAAGAACATATGATAAAAAAAATTTGTACATGAAGAAAGATGAAGAAAAATGTATACTGTTATTTGAAATTTTTGTTGATGACAATATATTTGGAGGACAAGATACTTTGTGTAAAGATTTTGCAAATCAAATGAAGCAAGAGTTTGAGATGTCAATGTTTGGAGATATCAAATTCTTTTTGGGACTACAAGTATATCAAATGAAGTATGGTGTATACATTACTCAGTAAAAATATGTCAAGGAAATTTTGAAGACATTTGGACTTGAAGACTCAAAACTAAGAAGTACACCTATGGTAACAACACTCAAGCTATCAAAGAATGATGAATCAGCTGAGGTCAATCAAACATTATAGAGATCCATGATTGGAAAATTGCAATATGTAGTATGTAGTACACCTGATGTTTCATTAGTTGTGAGAATAGTTGCTAGATTCTCTGCTAACCCAAGAGAAAATCACTTGATGACAGTGAAAAGGATAATGAGATATCTGAAGGGAACAAAAGAATATGACTTATACTACAAGAAGAATGAAAAGTTTGAACTAAAAGCCTACACTGATGTTGATTGGGCTAGAAATATTGGTGATAGGAAGAGCACCAATGGAGGAGCACTTTTCTTAGGTAGAAGACTCTTTACATGGACAAGCACAAAGCATAGTTGTACTTCACAATCTAATGCTGAAGTAGAATATGTTGCTACTACTATCATTTACACAAACATTGTTTGGATCAAACAAATACTAAAAGGAATAAAAGAAGAAATCATTGAACTAGTGATACTTTATTGTGATAATACAAGTGCTACAATTATATCAAAGAATCTTGTTATGCATACAAAGACAAAGCACATTGCAATAAAGTATCATTATGTAAGGGAGTTGTTTCAAGAAAAATAGGTGAAGATGGAACATATCAACACAAAAGAGAAAATTGCTAATATTTTCACCAAAGCATTACCTAAGGATGCTTATGAGTATCTTAGAGGTAAATTAGGGGTGATACCCCTACCAAAGGCTATGTAAAAGATAGAGGGAGTACCCTACATGAAACAAGCTAACATGCACTACATATAAATTGATGCAACGGATCTTACTTTAGGAAGTTTCCTAAAGTAATAATAGAGCTAGAAATTCAAATCAATCACAAGCAAGGTGACAGAGGGAGAAAATTGAAGAGCCTACAAAAGTTTATATCTTCATATACATTAAGATGCCAAGTCTCGAGTACATTTCTTTGGCATTGTTGTCAAAGATGGAGAATGTTCAATAAAATGATCAAGTGCATAGTGATCATGATGAAGATGATCAAAGTAGAAAATCAAGTCGTAGAAAATCAAGTCAGAGGCAAACTAAAAGAAGAACAATGAAGTGAGAATACATCATCAGAAGATCAAAAGACTAAAAAAAGAAAGAGGGAGATATTCTGATTCATGAAAAATGAGAATCAGATAAGTGAGGTTTTTTAACCTAAGGAGTTGTTGATAAAGGGAGAACTGTTATTCACAAAATTTCTTTTGGTATTGCCTCACTATTTAACCTAGTTAGTTTGATGTTTGACTAGTTGATTAGTTTGGTTTTCCATCAATGCCAAAGAGGGAGATTGTTGATATATGATTGAAAAGATCATTTTAGTTAGAACATTATTGTAAGAAGTGTTTTCAATCATTATTTTGTCACTGATGTCAAACCTGCTATATTTTGGTAAGACAATTGATTATATGTTTCAAGCATTATCACTTAGTTGATTGATGAAGAGGATTTGATCAACAAGATGCAACAAAAGCACCTAGAGGAAAGGTTGAGTTATGATTATGTATTGAAGTGCAAGAATCAGTTAAGATAGTGATAACATAATGTATTGATGATCTACTTGGGGTTATAGAATGTTTGGCTACACTTAGAAAGTTCAAATGAAAAAGGTTGAACAAAGTTCATTTGCTAAGATTGACTAAGCTGATAGAAGGTTTCGAGTAAAGATAGTGCAAGCCAAGCAAAAAGTCAGTTGGAGCTGAGTAAAAGCATTTTCTAGTAGATTCCAAGAAAACTAACAAGTGCCGAGTAATTTTAAGTATGTGCTGAGCACCAAAAAAATCTAGTTGACATCGAGTGATTTTACAATAGATGCTAAGTAACACAATATGTGCCAAGCATCAGTAAATTGATAATGATGAACTATTGCATTATGAAAAAGATTGAAGATTTTCCAAATAAAAGTTGACAAGTTTGTTTTCTTGGAACTTGTGAATCAGGAGGAAGATAAAATTGATGAGCTAGAGGCACATGATCTTATGTCAACCATTTTGGAGGTTAATTCAAATGGATTCTAGGAGAAGTTTTTAGAGAAGACAAGATATGGGGTAGATATATTGTATCCTACCTAATCCATTGAAAACCCTAATTGTTGAGATGGATAATGAGTAGAAAAAAGGAGTTCTAATTCCCTATATCTAGGGATACCTGGTCATTTAGCAAAGGTTGAAAAGAGGTCAAAAAGTTATTAAATGCAAAAATTTGACAAGGAGAAGGAAGAAGGGTTTGCTTCATCAAGTGATCTAATTAAAGAAGTCTACAATGGTGAACTAAGCAAGAAGGGTTAATGAAGATGAATGCTTGAAGGGTGAACAAGCTGTCAAAACTAAAAAGATTGGAAGTCAAGAATAATTGAGGACTGAATAGTGATCTATAATCTGCAAGTAAGGTTGTAAATTGTATTAGATCAAATTCTACTGTTACTCTCTAACAATTGTATTAGATTAGGGTAAATCCTTTGGTGAAAGGTTGACTTAACAGTCATTGAAAAATCCTTTAACGGAGTGGTATTCCAAGTGAATGGCCTAAAGTCCTCTAATAAGGTTCACTTTTAACAGGGTGATTGAAATCCCTTAACTAGGTCACATTTAACAGTGTGTGTTGTAACCTTTAACAGAGTTGGCCTTTAACAGGGCATCACTTTAGAAGAGTGAGAAAGGAGTAGCATGTTACTAGTGGTTTTTTCCAAATTGGGTTTCCACATTAAATCATTGTGTCATGTGTATTGATGAATGCGTTATGTTTTATGCTTTACATTTCTACATGATAGTTTAACAGTAACATATCAGTTTTGGTTAACTCACAATGATTGCACGTATGGTTAAGAAATTTTTATGGGTTCACTAAATTATAAAAGTTTTATTTGGACATATGGACCTTGAATAATTGATTCACACCCCCCCGCCCCCAATTATTCTAAAGAATTCAAACATACCATAGTAGAAAATGATATGATCCAATATGAATAGGGCAATATGTTTGCCTATTGCAACAAACAATGGAACAACTTCAACCCATTTTATAAAATGCTTAGTTGTTGTGAATATGAACTTATGTCTGCTAGAGGAACTTAGATGGATCTTACCAATAATATTGAAGGCCCATTGCTAAAAAGGCTAATGTGTGATAGAAGATATGAGTTTATGCCTAGGAGCATGAATCAAGCTTCTATGTAACTAACGTTTCTTACAAGACTTAACATTTATGACAACATCAACTTTCATAGTTGGTCAGTAGTAGCCTTCCCTAAGAAGATTTCAAGCAAGTGAAAGGCCATTAGAATGTGACCCACAAATAATGTCGTGTACTTTAGCTAATGCCTTTTTAGACTCATCTATCTCTAGACACCTAAGGAGTGTTCTGTCCAAACCCTTTCTATACAGGTCACCAAAGATGATGGTGTAGTGAGAGGCATTATGGATGAGCTAACATTTTTCATTGCCTCATGCAAGTAGGGGAAAATGGTAGAGTATTAGGAGGAATCATGATCAAAAATATTGTAGATTACTCGGTCATTAGGGGAGTCATAAGTGACATGGTGCAGTTCTTCCACCAAGAACTCAAAAAATGAGATTTATGTTCTTGTAGTTGTAGGATAGATGTTAAATTTTCCATAGCATCAACAACCTTATTTTCTACCTTAGAAATTTTCTAGAAAGTAAGAAATGTGAAGTACTTCCTTAAGGCATCAACCAATTTCTCGTAAGGTAGTAACTTGTCATCTTTAGTTTAGTAGTCATTTTTCACTTGATTAATGATACGTTGAGAATATCCATAGATGTGCAATTATGTTATCCTCCATTCTAGAGCTAGGTTGATTCCATTAAGTAGAGCTTCATATTCAACTATATTATTTGTGCATGGAAATAGAAGTTTGTAAGATTTGGGAATGGTATAGCCATGAGGTGTGACAAATAAAATTCTAGCACCAACACCATTATAATTATATGACCTATCAAAGAGCATCTTCCATGTTTTTTTTGTAATGTACATGATAGAAGCATATGGGTAGTAAATTTGTATAGGAGAACTATCTCTAATGGGGAACTCAACTAGTTGATTAGCAATAGCTTGTCCTTTAATGACCCTATGTTTGACATATTGAATGTCAAATTTAGAAAGAATCATCATCCATTTTTCTAGTCTACCTGTAAGTGAATCATTACTTGAGATAATTCAAAGGGTCAATTTTGGTAACCAGTTGTGTGGTATGAGCGAGCATGAAGTGGAAAAGTTTATGTGATGCAAAAACTACTAATAGAAAAGCTTTCTCAATACTGTTTTAATCAAGTTCATAAGTGACCAATACATGACTAATGTAGTATATGTCTCTTTCTTTCCCATTTTCATCATGTTGTGCTAAAAAAGCTCCTAAGGAATTAGCAACATTTGAAATATACATAATCAATGGTTTCCCTTGAATTGGAGGCATGAGAATAGGTATATTTGATAAAAAAATCCTTAAATTGAACCAAAATTTTCTTACATTCTTCATTCCATATGCATGTTGATCCTTTGTGTAGATTTTTGTTAAATGGTTGTGATCTATGAGCTAATTGAGAGATGAAACTCCTAATATATTGAAGGAGTCCTTGTAGACTCCTTAGTTGATTGATATTCTTGGGAGGTGGCATCTCCATGATGGCTTGAACCTTTCCTAAATCAACTTCTATCCCCTTATCTAAGATTATGTATTCTAACAATTTTCAAGATGTGAGACCAAAAGCACACATTTTAGGATTAAGCCTAAGTTGAAATTGTTCCATGCGGTCTAGTATCAAACTTAGGCAAGATAAGTGAGTGCTTCTTTGTTTAGATTTTGATAAGGTATCATCAACATAATCTTCCATATGTATATGCATCATATCATAAAATATTATGGTCATAGCCCTTTGATATGTATCTCCTACATTTTTTAGACTAAAAGGCATGACATTCCAACAAAAGGTTCCCCATGCACATGTAAAAGCCATTTTCTCTTGATCCTCATGAGTTATCTTTATATAATTATAGTTGGAACATATATCCATGAGGGAATACATTTCATAACCCACAGTCATAACTACTATCATATCTATGTGTGGTAGCAAAAAGTCATCCTTTGGACATGCTTTATTTATGTCCTTAAAATCAGTGTAGACATGAATGGATTTGATAAGTAGGAGATGAGTGGTGTAGCATCACCTAGATATAATGAGTGATAAGTGTTCCATTTATTCTCATGACAGATGGATTCATGTTGAATCACAACTCATGAAATATGGGTCGATGAGTTTGACACAAAAATCACATAGTTAAATCCTGATAGCAATATCATAATTTGACCTGCTATGGAAACTATCTCTTATTTATCAATTGATGAGCTTAAGGGGCTTTCTAATGAATGGTTCATAAGGCAAAAAACTTGGTGAAGGTTTTGAAAATTTGGTTTCAAGCTTTGACTTTAACCATGAAAGGAACTTTGTAGTTAAGCACGCTTAGGATGGAGTAGTACTGGGATGGGTGACCTCTCAGGAAGTCTGATGCTTCACCCCTGTGAGCATCACCTAGATCCAATAAGTGCTAAGTGTTCCATTTTTTCTCATGAGAGATGGTTTCATGTTGAATCACTACTCATGAAACATGGGTCAATCAGTTTGACACAAAAATCACACAGTTAAATCCTGATAGCAATATCACAATTTGGCTTGCTGTGGAAACTATCTCCTACTTATCAATTGATGAGCTTATGGGGATTTATAATGAATGGTTCATAAGGCACAAAACTTGGTGAAGGTTTTGAAAATGGAATTGCAATATTTTGGTTTAACCATGTAGGAAACCTTGTAGATAAGCATGCTTAGGTTGGAGTAGTACTGGGATGGGTGACCTCCCGAGAAGTCCCGATGCTTCACCCCTGTGAGCATCACCTAGATCCAATGAGTGCTAAGTGTTCCATTTATTCTCATGAGATATTCATTCATGTTGAATCACTACTCATGAATCATGGGTCAATGAGTTTGACACAAAAATTACATAGTTAAATCTTGATAACAATATCACAATTTGACTTGCTATGGAAACTATCTCCTACTTATCAATTGATGAGCTTAAGGGGCTTTCTAATGAATGGTTCATAAGGCACAAAATTTGGTCAAGGTTTTTCAAATGGGATTACAAGCTTTGAGTTTAACCATGGAGGAAATTTCCTAGTTAAGCGTGCTTAGGCTGGAGTAGTACTAGGATGGGTGACCTCTTGGGAAGTCCCAGTGCTTCACCCTTGTGAGAATCACCTAGATCCAATGAGTTCTAAGTGTTACATTTAATATCATGAGAGATAGATTCATGTTGAACCACTACTCATGAAATATGGGTCAATGAGTTTGACACAAAAATCACATAGTTAAATCCTGATAGCAATATCATAATGAATGGATTTGTCATGTTTGGAAATAGGGACAATATTTGAGATCCATTTGGCACAATCAAAAAATCTAATGAATTTGACACTTAGGATTTTTTTCTAACTCACCTTTTATGAGTAGGGCCACATGTGGACACATCTTTCTCTATTTCTATTTAACGTGCTTGACACTAAGAGCTATAAGGAGATGGGGCATAATAAGATATGTATAGAGTCCAAGCTTGTCGGAAAAAGTCCATGCAAAATTGATCTTCTTCTCCTAGAAAAACTAAGTGAACTATTCTTTTTCCTCTATTGGTAAGGAGTGAGGCACATTTATGATTTTAGGAGATTCTGTGGTACCAAGATTGATTAGCTATGTCATCTCTATCAAAACCGATGACCTATCCTGAAAGTAAATTGGGAGACTACCCTATACCTCATCCTTAGGTGCCTCGAAGAGGTTTTCACCTTTGGATACATCTTTTTTTAAAATCTTTTTTAGTTCAAATATCACCACAAGGTGGTTTTTCCATTTGAACACTTATTTTTCATTTTTCTCTTTAATTTGTGATTGAGGTATTGGATGTCTATTTCAGTCATATTGACTTTTGATTCACTGGTGGAAGACACCATAGGTTCAATGGCAATTAGGTAACATGCAATCTCATAATCATTTTGGAATTAAAGTAACTCTGGACTTTGATTTTAACTAGACCAATCTGTGAGATTTAGGTGCATGAGAAAAAGTGAGGTGGAAGCTTCAAGGTTGTTAATATGAGAGGAGTCATCTCTGGTGATGAGAGAGGTCAAACTTATAGAGAAAGCTCCAAAGGAGTCTAAATCAGGATGAGACGTAGAGATACTAGCATGGTCTACTAAGGAAATTTATGAATCCAACTCATCCAATCCTACACAAGACTCATCAATTGCATTCAGTTGGGTAACATAACCATGTATCACATCCCACCCAATTTACAAGAAGTGTCAAAAAGGGACTCCCACTCATATTCTTGACAGTCAGTACTTTGATCATGAGCCACAAGTTTTGAGCTATGTTTCTTCTAATCTCTTTACATTAGAATTTTCAAGATTAGACTCATCAAATTCAGGTTGCCTAGATGTGGATGCCTTAACAATGTTATCATGAAACAACATTTCCTCTCCCAAGGGAGGAAAGTAGAAGGGGTGAAATCTATTTCATATGGTGGAGTAACAATAGCAGGTTGGACATCATCTTAAAATTCACTAATAGTAGGGGTTTCTCTATTAGACTGTGGTAAATCATCTTCGACACCATACTATAGACCTGTAGTATCCTTACTCTTTCATCCCTTGGTGTAACTTAGAGGTTCAACAAGAGCATTCTTGTTGTCATTAAAAAGTCCTTGACCTTGATAACCTATTTTTGTAAAAAAATTATAGCTTTTTCCATATCTCTGGGGTGAAATGGGGGTAGTTAAAATGACCTCATGATTATCCTCTTCTTCTCTATAGTTCCATTTTCTAACAGCTTGGTCTTCTTTTTCAACTTCTAAAGGAATTGAGGATTGCATAAAAGTACCAAAGATGGTCATAGCAGAAGAGGAAGGCTTCATTTTCTTAGAAGATTTTCTATAGGACCATAGGAAAATAGGTAATGTTGTGATGGAGTCCAAAGTGTACTCCCCAATCTCAATACGCATAATTTTAGCTTATTTTCACACTCTACAAGCGATGGTTTAATTTCACTAGAGGGTTGATTATGAGGTACTAGTCACTGGATATTTGTAAGCATGTTGATGAACAAAGAATTGTCTCTTGGGATTATTATTTCTACACCATTGAATGAGAATTTGATACATTGGTGATATGTAGATGGTAAAACTTGCATTTCATGAATCCATGGACTACCTGAAAAAATGTTATATGCAAGGAGGATATTTAGCACTTAGAAGACCACCTCCTTCTCAATAGGGTCTACATGGATATAAAGGACAATCAAACCTTTGGAAGACCTTTCAATCTTATCATATGCTTTGATAGTGATCTTATTTCTAGGGTCTATTATGAATTATGACATTTTCAGTTGTTGAATTACGCTGAAGGAAACAATGTTTAACCTAACATCATTGTCTATAAGGACTCTTTGGACTTAGGTGTGATAAATATGAACTTAAATATGGAGAGCAATATTATGGGGATGACTTAGAGATTTGTATTCTTCATAAAATGTAAGATAATGAGGTGAGGAAATATAGTTAATCATAGCTTGGAACTACTCAACGTGAATATCTATGAGAACATTAGTGGTGTGTAAAGCTTTCTCTAGGATCTCCTTGTGGAAAGGAGATAATTCTAGCAACTTAAAAATAGAGATTTGAGTAGGGTTCCAGTATAATTGACTTATAAGATCATAACTAGATATAGCAGGTGGAGCCACTTGTTTGAAAAATGAGGCATTCTTGGGATCATTAGCCACTTTGAAGACAATCATATATTCCCCCCTAGTGACAATGTTTAAGGTCTCACCATGTGAAGAGGAGGAATCTACCACCCTAAGGGACACCCTAGGCCTAGTGTCTTGACAATTTTGATGAAAGTTGTGTGTTCTCAATATTACCTTAGGCTTCTCATCATCAATTTCATAATTGGGTTCCTCATCGAACTTAGGGCCCATGATGTAGATGCTTTCACTTATGGGTTAAATCATGTTGATCCAATTATCTATGTTAGTATAGGCATAGCTAACCTTAATGTCATTACCCTTATTGTTGGTTTTGGATGTTTCTCCTTTTTCATTTTCAGGCAATAGTTGCTTGGAATCTTTGTGATTGGAATTCTTGACTAAGCCATCCATGATAAATTTTCCTTGGTCAATGAGGTCTTGGATGGTATCCTTAAGTTTGAAGTGATTCTCCATATTATGACCCTTGTTCCTATGATAATTAATATTGTCCATCTCTCTACCAATTAGGCTTGATGGGTGGGTCACAAGGATGAGAATTATTAGGTAGCATAATGAGCTTGTTGGAAAGTAGATTTTTCAAGACCAGTTTGTATGACTCAACCATCAGTGTGTAAATGTGTCTTGGTTTAGAGGACCTCTTTGGTTTGTCAAAAGATTGCCGTTCTGAGGTCTCTTATTATTTTGTAGCATATATGGCATTGGATAAGTTAAAGGTTGATTCCTTAGTCTTAGGAACATCTAAAACTCTATCGTTGACTACATATTTGTTTTTGTTACAAGGTTTACCTTTGTCTTTCCCATTTACATTACCATTTTTGTCTTCATTGAGAACAATATCACCCTTTTTGACAGCCGCATTCTCAATGTGATAAGTGCTTTCAACCCATTGGTGTTTGAAAATGCTGGAGGGTTTTCAATTAACCCACTAAGAAACTGACATATCTAGGGGCAACTAACTCCCATTTTCAACATGCCATTTCTGACAATAGGCCAACTATAAGGCATGACCCTTCTTCTACTTCAGGCTCTGCTAAACCTAGGCGGGTAGACCTCAGATTCAAATGATACCGTACTAGTGCAAAAACATATCCTTGAATCTATTAAGAAGATTTTACCCTTATTTCTCCTAATGACTCATGAAATGACATAGATCTACAGTAGCTAAATGCAAAGCTATGAGTCTCATAAGCTGAGTGAGGGTTAAACATTTGGGTCCTTCAACATGAAAGGGAAAGAACGTTTAGTTAATAATGTTGAATTCAACAAACCCTCAGATATGCAGCAGTAAGACTTTAATGATCCTGTAGCTGACCAATACCTAATCCATTGGGCAAATCCATGAATCAAATGCATACATATGGATATATGATACTTATGTATATATTCAGATAAATGATCTATCTATTTACCTTGTAAATAAACATCGGTGCTCAATCCAAACCTCATTCTTACATGATATCCTTCTCAATGAACTTGCAACCCTGTTGATTCCTTGAAGCATTTACATAAATCTTTGAGTCATAAGCAACAACAAAGCAACATACATCCTTAAGGGACTGCAACTATGACCTAAGCTATTTGTTCAAAGATCATAAAACATTGATAATTCATCGAGACTGGAGACGAGAATGAGAATGAAACTAATGAAATTCTTCTGCTCTTTGTATTAATTTCCTTGAAACAATACAACCAAATGCATGAAATGAAAACATGAAAACACCTAATAGATCTGAACTATCTATATATTCCTTCCTACTGCTATTCACATGAGAGAATTATGCTAAAAAAAAATGGTGTCACAGTCATGGGAACACCTCCAAAACTGAAACCAAGACTTGGTATCACAGTAGTGAGTGGTTTTTTCTCTAGAGACTAGAACCCAAATAATGAGAAAGAAAGGGATTGATATAGAGGAAAGAATTCTTTGATTGAATCTCCAACTCACAGGTGTCCATTCAGAAATCCTTCCCAAGAAGATGAAAAATGTCTTTCTACCCTCTCTCCTTAACTGAATATCTGATTTGGTTTCATCATTTCTATAACTGATTTGCAAATATCCTTTTCTAAATGATGAAAACTTGTTGAGTCATCAAAATATCTGAAAACCCACTGAAATGCTTAGCAAAATTTGAGTATTACTGAGTGAATGTGAGCAAAGTGAACTCCAACTACATTCTTACCAAGTTTTACTGATCCTCTAATTAGATTTTTAGTTTTTACCCATTCCACTGAGAAAGCCCCAAATTTCACATTTTTGGCTATAACTCAAACCAGGAAACACTTATGCAAAAAAAAACTCCATAATCGAAAAGTTCATCTTCTCAAGATTTCGGCGATATATAACATCACTATATTAGCCTTCCAGAAATGCCCAAAAATTCAGTTTGAAAAATGCCCTTCTGTTATGAAACTTTGGCTTGTCTACAATATCTAATTTTAAATTTTGAAAAATTAAAAAATCTAAGGTCAAAACTTTATGTTAAAGTCCTTTCTAACTTTAAAAAGAATTTCACGGGCATCCATTTTGCATAAAATAATTTAAGAATTATTTTTTATTTGCCTTCACAGCTTTCCTTGCCCTTTGAATCCGAGGTCAAACTTGGTATGACCGGCTTGATGACGCATGTCGAGATAGGATTGGTTTCCTTGTTGCTCTATCATCGCTCAGTCACAACCCAGTCACCCCCTACCTCATCATTGGCACCTCATTACCACATGGCACTCCATTATTGGTCAAAACTCACATCTACCTTGTCAGTGCTATCGGGACCCACTGCCACGTGTCATCACCACATCAACCCTCATCATGTCGCTATGGTAATTCTCGTGCATCTTTCGCTTGGCGACATAGCAACGACCACACGATCAAGACACGTGTCAACATTTGGTGACCTCTAAGATTTCCTACCGTCACATCATCCTGCTTCAAAATTTGTGCCACGTGGCATCTTGTGGTTCACTGACTGCAACTACATGGGGGACCCATGAGCTTATTTGAATTTTGTTGCATTTCAAAATTTTTCGACGACCTCGCCATGTCGCTAGCCAAATTTTTTAGTTTTCCTAGCTAGTGAATTAGTGAGGCACCAAATTTTTTTAGTTTTCTGGTCGCCTTCATTTTGCTGACGTCATCTCCTCTGCACGCTTATTCATCCAAAATTTATTACCGCTATCATTGCCAACATAGCACCAGGGTCCACCTTGGGAGCATGCGGCTTCCAAAAGCACACACTTTTAATTTATTTTAACTCTACTGCTACGTTGTATTTAAAAACTTAAAAGCCCCAATGCCCAGCCAATGTGGGATATTGCAAATTGTGATTCCTCTACTCCCTCTGTGGAAGAAACACGTTTGCCCTCCACTATGATGCTCTTTCCCACACCATCAGCCATTTGATCCACCTCTGTTATTACTCTTCACCTTTTAAACACCTCTACTGCTTGATGTCCCAGCTTCATTTTACGTGCCTCCTTTTCTCAAAATGTGGGGCCCCTTTATTCATGGCATCTATTTTTTCATTCACTGTGGGCTATTTGTAAGCAGCGACCTTTTTCTTTACCTGCTCTCTTGACTTCTCATGTTATTAGCTGTTGGTGGGCTTCTTTTTCAATGCTCAGGTTCCTTAGACAATGATTGGATTGTTTGTTCAATGTGGGCAATGTTTCATGTTTGCGCGGGCATTTTTCTTGGGCCTTTTTCTTAAGCCACTCCTTCACCTTTAATCTTCTACTCTTTAGCACCATGGATAATCCCCTACAAGCATCATATCTCCCTCATAATCTATGTAGATAGCCTGCCAGGCTTTTCTTGGATCCTCCAGTCGTCCTTCAAAATTGAACATCACCTCAAGCTTGTGGATGTGTTCTTTATATCCTTCAAATTTTGTAAGATCCACAGCTTGCCCAAGAGCTCTACCCTACTTAATGCACCTTAATATATCTCCTTGTAATATTACTCTGAGCTCTGCACTATGTTCCTTGTAATGGTCTCCAAGATGAGTTTTCTTGCACAAAGCTCATAGAAGGTATGTCATACTTGATCAACCTTGCTAGCTCCAACTATTGATCAACCTCTGGGATTTGCGAATGAAATTCTTTTGGGGTATGAGCAGAAACTTGTGAGTCTTCCTCATTTGATTTTACTTGTGTTATCTGATGGTTTAATGCGTGAGCTTTTATCTCTGCTCTTTTTATATCTCCTGTCGTGTGCTTTGCCTCTTCTTGCAATCTTTGATCAGCATTTTTTAATGAAATTTAAGGGCGCCTTCCCTTTTAAACTTCATCACTGTCCCTTCTTCCTTTCAATGTGCAAACTCTCCAAGTTGCAATAACATGCTTATCCGCATCACTGAGAGTAGGAAGCTCAATATAAACTTGTGAAATATGCATTGTAAACAATGAACCGACTAGAGTGGAACTATTTTTGATAATGCAAATTACATCTTGCCCATTAACATCTGCAACCTCAAGCCAGACTAAGGTTGTCTCACTTCTAGTAAATAGGTATTGCCCAAAAAATATGGTATCGCCTTTGGTCACTACATTCTTGGAAGATTCAAGGATCAAAGCCATGTGAATAGGCTCCTTGAGAAACAAATGAGCTCCCTGCATTTTTGTTTTTTTTCATTCTCCTTCTACTTGACCCACATCCAGGCTCTGAATATTGTAGCATATTGATCATACAGAACAACATGATATAAAGAACATTAAAACTATTTGTTTTCACTTTTCTCGATAATCCTCATAAATGTTGGCACTCATAATGTTCAATATCATTTTAATCTTTGAACATCTTCAATTTCACATCTGATCAATCTTAACAGTATGATATAATTAGTCGGGCCCCAAAGTGGGTCTGGCTAAAAAATAATTTGTTTCCAGACAACTAAATTCTCAAACTGACCTATTAGTTTTCTAAAATTGATTTGATCAAAATTCAATCGCTAAACCATCCGTTAAAACTCATTTTACCACTTTATCTTGCAAAATGTCAATTTAATGTCAGAGGGTCTTTTGACTGGCCTTAAAAACTGATCCAAACACCTGACCAAGCTCTAAAAACTGGCACACTAACTCTTTGTTCTGCACTCTTGCACCCTATCAAATCTTGTCTCATGAAGAATTTGGGGTCAAAAGATATTCGCTGTCAAAGTTGACCTCTCAGAACTGCCTGCAAGAAAACGTGTTAGAAAACAACAAACTGGGTTTGGATTTGGCTTTGAAAATTGGGCAAACTGACACTGGGGAAGACAAAAACTAGGGCATTGGTTCTCTGTCATGAGGAAATTATAAATCTGTGATTTGGGCTCATGACAAATAACAGGACGCAAATGGTAAGCAGTCAAAGTAGGCTACTTGGATGTTGCAAATTGGAAACACTGATAGAAAACATTTTTTGCGAATGGAAATGACTTGGGAAAGTGTACAAATGGATTCGTCAAGACTTAAAGACTGACACATTTAAAGTATTTTCAAAAGACAACACAATGATACAATCTATTCGATTTAGGCAATCATGGATCTTAAGTTATAACATCACAAATAGGGGTTCCAAACAATTTGCAAATGCTGACACTAGTAAAAAGATAGAAATTGCGTTTGGAATCACATTTGAAAACTAAGCAAACAAATTTGTCATGAGCTGAAACTTAAAACATAAGAAGTCTCTGACCTCTACAATACAATGAAAAAGGAAATTTATCATTTTGGTCAACTGGTCAAAAGTTATAAATCGTCAAATAGTGCTTCCCAAAATTATATGCAATGTGCATCAACATGACAAATTTAAATGACCAACTTTGAGGGATTCAAAACCTAGTCAAACAAAATAAAAATGATTCAAAATTTGAAACATAGGTTCTTGGGTATGGGCACTAAACACTCCCAAAGTGGCGTGTCATGAAACATTATTGGGTGCAAGATATTAAGTTGCAAACATGGCCTTGTGTCACTGTTTGACACCTAGGTGAAGATGCAGATTTGACAATTACTCAAAACAGGACTTCACGGAATGGCTCAGAATGTCAATTTATCATCATGGAACATGTGGACAGGCTGAATGGAAGGTGTTAGAAACATTAAACACCTCTTAGGCCTCAAACTGACAGCCGAGTATACATGCACTTAAAAGCGTTTATAGGGCTTAATTCTTCAGAATTTTCAAAATGTGACTGAAAATTGACCATGCAATTTTCAGTCCTAACACAACCATGTCATTGAATGAGGTGAATACTTATTTCCTAAGATCATAGTATAACTTGGGCACAATTGTGTTGACAAAGATGCCAATTTTATCAATTTCAGGGATTTGCTAAGGATACCTTGAGCGTAATGATCTCTAACATCATAGATATGTAGCAAATGGTTCCCCTTATTTTTATTTTATATTGCAAAAATTCAACATAGTAATGGGATGTTGTATGTTATAGGAGTATTTTTGGATAAACCATTGTGAAAGTTCATCAAATGACTTGAGGGGAGGTGACAATTTAGTAAACCACTCCATAGCTTGTCCCCTTAAGCTTCTAGAAAATAATCTCATGAGATATGTATCTTCATGCATGAAGTCCATGTTAAGAGCATTGAAGTGACATATGTGGTCCTATGGATCACCATTTCCATCATATTTGTCATACCTAGGAACCTCAATATCCCTTGGAAATGGTACCATGTAGAGACTCCTATTGAATGGGAGAGCACATATTGATTCTAGAAAAGATGTTTTAGGTTGCTCTTTTTCTATTTGTAATTGTGCAAGTTGACTTCTTAACTCTTGCATCTCTTTTCTTAGGATCTTGGCCTCAGTTGGTTTTTTTTGTATGATCCTTTGAACATCATAGTCATGAGGGAGTTTCCATCCCTAAGAGGTCATGTACTGGAACTATTGGTCCTCTTTTTTCTTTAGGGCTCTTAGCATGAGTTTTTGAAGGATTTTGTCTTGTTGAAATCTCATAAGGTCCTCACTATTAACTTCATTATCCACCTCACTCTCATGGTGTGATTGTAAAGGTCTAGGTGGGAAGGGACATCCCCCAGTGTGTATTCTTAGAGACCTTGGTGGCATGTTATTTTCATTGTTTCCACAAGATAGGTTATTCATGAAGAGGTTGTTGTAGCTGCCATGGGCATGTCTATTCTTGAAGTCATGCGAGTATTAGTCTCAGCATGTTAATTAGAAATCTCTCTAGCAGTCATGTGCCTAACCTCTTCTAGTCATTCTCTATCTAATCACGCTTGGTCCTCTTTTTATGAAAAAAGGTCCTCTAGGTAGTGATTCCTCACTTTAGTATTCATGGTGATTGAAATAATGTCTACAACCCTAGGGGTGTAAAAGGGGCCATCAAAAATTATTGTCAAAGCGATATAGTGGATTATGCCAAGTTGTACTATTATCTTCTTCCTGCCTATCAAGGATAGGTTCTTCCTCATAGGTTTAATTAAGAGGACTACTAGTTGGGGTAGTCAATTACACAAGGGTAAATGAGGGATGAATTCCTTGACCGACTTGGAGCCTAGTTGAAACTGACATGTAAGGATATGTCTTTAGCACAATGAGACAAAATAGATCCTTTTAAGGTTAAAACTTGTATAGTCATAATGACCACTTGTCAAAATATAGAATGGAGAAATTATCTTGTCAAGAGTGCTCAAGAATTTATAACACTAATGATTTTAGCTGAGAATTAAGAAAGAAGATCGATATCAAGTAGCCAAGAAAATAAGGTAATTGAGTTTTTGACAAGTGAACAAAAGTGATGTTAAGTTCATAATTAGGAGATCAAAACCATATTTTCACCTTTAGACCATACCAGACATTAAGATTCCAGACCAAACTATGGTAAGACTAGGCAAACATACCTTAATTCATCTAAAACACAATCTAGACTCAATTATGAAAGCAAAAAGAACCTGATGATATCTCGCAACAAAGTAGGTAATACTTGTTCATAAAATTATGTCATGGAATTTTTATACAATACCTTAATTCATCTAATACACAATACCTTAATAAAACAAGTATTACCTTCTTTGCTGTGAGATATCATCAGGTTCTTTTTGCTTTCATAATTGAGTCTAGATTGTGTTTTAGATGAATTAAGGTATTTAAAAAAAAAGTATTGCTTTCATAATTGAGTCTTGATTGTGTTTTAGATTGCTTTCATTATTGAGTCTAGATTGTGTTTTAGATGAATTAAGGTATTGTGTATTAGATGAATTAAGGTATTGTATAAAAATTCCATGACATAATTTTTTGAACAAAACTTGACACAATACAAGCACTTGTGATATAAAAAATAAAACCCTATCAACACTAACGTCATGTGTATATCCCAATTGTTTCCACAAGTCTATCACATTGGGAAACAAATTCCAAGAAAATCTACCTAAAGGTCACAATTTTTTACTCAACAACATGGCCCATGCTTGATGCCCCATCTCCTCACACAAATTGGTTTCTCACAATAGATGTTGGCTTTTTCATGGAGGTTCCATTGGCACAACCAAAGGGACACAAATGGCGAGTGTAAAATCTTTGGGTGATCTAGGTAGCCCACTATGACTTATCCTTGCACCAAGATGTTGAGTAGATAATAAGGGTAGCTTCTAATCCTAAGGTGTTTAGAAAGGGTACCTTTCGCAACACTCTTCTTTCACCTATAAATAGGACACCCTACCTTGTGGTGGGTAAAGTATTCTTGCTTAGTATTTTCCTCATGGCCCCAATCCCACATGTACTTATAGTAAACATAGAAAAGTGCTATTCCCCCCAAGAATTTGACCTTTTTCAAGGGGTTTATGATTATAGTGGGTCAGGTTAGTTGGGTTGTGCTCATTCCCATTTTGGGTCATTCCTATTGGTATCTTTCCACCAATAATATACCCTCTAAAGGTAATATCTCGGTAGGAGATAGAAACAAAAGGGATCGATTCCTAGATTTCAAGATTTCTAATTCACGACAAGGGTGAAAGCATATTCTCCTATTCCAAGTGCTTCCCCCAAACACACCAAGAAAGTAAATTAAGACCACTAAAAAATTGAATATGCCACTCACTTTCGAGACTCAATGGAGGGTCAAGATTTCTGATTCACCACAATGGTGAAGAGGATACTCTCCTACCAAAAAAGAGACCTACTTGCAAGCTTTATGTGCCTAATAAATAAAGCAACTAGTATATGTGGCACATGAAAATGAAATAAAAGACAAGCACACTTGGTTTGTTTATTTTTTTTCTTTTCTTGGGCAGTTCTACAAAACATTAGTAGCCTATTTTAGCAATTTTTTTTTGACATGCATTCTTTTAATAATAATTTTGCAAGAAACTTAGCCAACCCTACAAAACCAATGAGTTTGTACAACAATAAAGGGTTTACCCAAAAATATGTAATGAACTTGCAAGCCACTAGTCAAATAACAAATAATGTAGAAAACCTGAAAAGAGATATTGCAATGACTCAAAATGTTGATCAAAACTAAAAATAATCCTCTACCCTAAACCAGATGATACTTTTCATTGCACAAATATCATGTGATACTTCCTTGTATGGTCGAGCAATATTTTAGACCCATGTGATACTCTATATTAAGGAGGAAATAGATCGTTTTACTGTTGTGTGATAGAATCCTACAGTGTGTGCGATATTTTAACTTGTAAAGTATCACACTAGTATATAACAAAATATTGTATGATATTGGAAAAGCATTGCATGATAAATTTGTTAGAAAAAATTAAAATAACCAAAAAATAGAAAATGTAGAAATGATAAAAATGTATGAGGAGAGGACAAATTGAGTTGTTCTAGCCCACAATGGGCACCAAAAATGTACACACCAGAATGTGCACTTCTCTAGGTCCTTCTATTTGAGAGATCTCATGGGTTGAGAGTCCCAAATGGAAACCTAGAGCTCCCTAGTAATGGAGTGCAAAGGAATGCTAATGACAATAAAAGGGCTCTCAACTGAGCCTAAGAGATGCACCCCCTTGCAAGTACACCATGAGATGGGAGATTCAATGACAAAAGAAAGGATGCTAGTGTCCAAGAGATACCATAGAATTTTATGAAAATGACACTAAACTATAGAAATGCAAAGAGAATGAAAACTAATACTAATAATATGCAAGTGTTATCATTTCTCTAAATAAACTAAGTGTGTTATACTAATGCATAAAGAGAAACTATGCTAATGCTATATGAAACTAAGCTAGAATGCTATGGAAGAATGGATGCCAAGCCACAATATTTTCAAGAGCTCCAAGAGTACTTATAGAAAAACTTGCAACATAACACTAATGCAAAAAAAGTGGATCCTAGATGAGGAGAGAGCTCTCCATTTTAAATAAGTACGTATGGTGGAGATCATCAGGCAAGAAGATCTAATCAAGGGTGGAGGATTTAATTGCATGATCCATGTGTAAGATCATTTCCACCAATAAGAAAGAGTTGAATTTTGTATCTCCATGTGAGACAAAAAGTCTTTAATTTAATTTTTTAAATTAGGGAAAATGCTTTATGTGTGCAACTTAGAAAAAGAGGTCTATTTATTTAATTAAATGGGGAAACTTCCTTTTAATTAAATATGAACTTTAGGATAAAGTGATCAAACTATAGAATAAAATCAAATAAATTATTTTTTAGAGATTTGATCTAGGCAAATAATTTAATAATTTTAGCAAAACTATTGAAAAAGGGGATAATGGTCTAGATGACCATTTTTGGGTGATTGTAGGTGGTGGATGTTCTTGGGGGGGTGGGGGGGGGGGGGGGGGGGGGGTATGTGTTAGAAACCTAGACAACCTTTTGAAATAAGTAAATAAAATCTTCCTCACACTTATACCCAAGAAAGAAAAAGCCAAAAGTTGTGATGATTTTAGACCTATTTTTTTATTTAATATAATGTAAAAAAATATTAACTAAAATAATGGATAATAGATTTAAAAAACCTTTACTAGATATGATTAGTGAGGAGAAAACCAAATTTGTTCTAGGATGGTCTATTTTGTGATGGGGTGATAATTTCTCGAGAAGAAGTACCCCCCTATGTAATAAAATAAGAATCCTAGTATGTTGATTGAATTGGATATTAGTAAAGCCTACAATAAGTGGATTGGCACTTTATTTGTAAAGTCTTTGAAGCTTTTGAATTTTCAAGACAATGGATCAATTTAATATTTGAATTCTTTTCATGTCTTAAAATATTATCTTGGTTAATAGAACTCCAAAATATTTTTAAATATTTCTAAAGAATTAAGACAATGAGATCTTATATCTCTATTTCTTTTTATTATAATGGAAAAAACACTAGGCAGGATTATGTCTAAATATAAGGAAGAAGGCTAGCCCTAAGGGATTAGCATCACTAGTGGCCTAGACGTGATAACCCATCAACAATTTGTGGATGACACAATGTTATATGAAAAAGGAAATAAGGATGAATCTAGGGTCCACTGAAAAAAGTAGTAGGATAGGAGATCAATGAAGCAAAATTAGAAGTACTCTTTTTAAATACTGACCCTAATATAAAAAAAGAAATATGCAAGATCTTAAACTTTGAAAAATGTGAGTCACGTTGCAAATATCAATACCTACCTTTGGAAAAGGGAAACATATATAAGGAAAAATGGGATAATATAATTTCAAAAAAAAGAAGACTAAATCTTGGAAAGGGAAATGGTTATCCTTAATAGGTAAAGCAACCATGCTAAAATCAATTCTTTGAGATATCCTTATTTATAATTTCTCTTTCATTAGCTTACCAATGGAAAACAATAATAAATCAATAGAAGTCTAAGAAATTACTTTTTGCAAGGTACTAAAGACAAGAAAAGGATGACATATTTATCTATGAAAAAGTTTGGATATCAAAAGAAAAAGTTTGTATATCAAAATGATTTAGAGAATGCATACTAACCCAAATTTAAAATAGGAAAATATTTTGAGAAATAAATATCTTAAAGGAAGAGTATATTTAGAATGGACAACCCCTAAAGGGGGTCTCAAATATAGAGCTTCATGATAGATTGTAGAAAAATTATTCTAGAACACTTGACATGGAACCTAGGTGATGATAGTGAAGCCTCATATTTGAATGATTTATGGGATGGATATG
The DNA here is from genome assembly GCA_028749045.1 of Cupressus sempervirens. Classification (NCBI taxonomy): domain Eukaryota; kingdom Viridiplantae; phylum Streptophyta; class Pinopsida; order Cupressales; family Cupressaceae; genus Cupressus; species Cupressus sempervirens. The sequence goes on from CM053792.1 coordinate 604,190,065, forward strand.
AAATTTTAGGAAGTAATGAAAACTTTTAAACACCAATAAAATATTATAAATATATTTGGGAAGCATATTAATAACTATAATGAAACACCTAGTAGTGATGTGACAGTAGGTTGGAATTTGAAGTCCTTGGATAATATGAATATTTCAAAGAATGAAAAAGAAGAGTTGATTGAAACTCTTCACAATAGGAGTGTTACATATAAGAAAGAGAATGATATAAAAGTTTAGAATGGATCAAAATATGGAAAGCACAATACTTGAGATGGCTACAATATATTTATGAAGAAACAATTGACCAAAGATTGATCTCCCCCTTAGACTTTGTTGGGATAAGAATTTCCTATCAAAAGAAGGTTTATTCTCGTGGATTGATTTATAGAATACAATCTTACAATTGTTGGGTTAAAAAAAATGGACTATGAAGGACAAAGAATATGTCCCTTATGTGAAAATGAGAAGAAATCAAAAGACCATATTATGCCCAACTACAACTTCTCAAATAAATGCTATCATTTGTTATATAGTAAGTATGGAAAGAGATAAATAGGTGTATATTTAAAGATAAGAAAATGAGTTGGGAATAAGTAACTAACAAAATTGATTCCATTGTAGTGGAAACGATGGATAGAAGGATCTTAAACCATTTCAAAGGAAAAGATAACATGAATTATTGGGATGAAAAGATGCGTGGGAGATGGATTGGTTAAAAATTACCCCCATTTATTGGACTCGGGAAAACTAAAAACACTAAAAAAAGGATAAGATTGTATAAGAAAACCCCTTAAAAAATGTGGTTCAAGATTAACTTTGATGGGTCCTCCCAATGTAACCCCAGGGTGGTAGGTCTTTTTTGTTGTATCCATAATTAGAAAAACTATTAGACTACCACAATTGTTAAATCACCAGGCCCTGGATCCAATAATGTAGCAGAGCATGCTAATCTCATTGAAGGATTAAGAGTATGCAGGGATCTCAAGATTGATAAACTAGATATTGAAGGGGAATCAACTATAATATTTAATGTCTTAGGAAAATATAAGATGCTAAATTAGAAATTAAATTGATTATTATCTACTTATCTTGATGTAATCCAATCCTTTTTTTAAACACACTTTTAATCACATATTTAGAGAAGGAAACTCAAGGGATGATAAATTGGATAACAAAGGAGTAAATGGAATTGCTATTATTAGTAGATTACTTAATAAAACTCTAATATTATTATAATTATGTATAGTCTTAAAAAGTAAGCACTTTCTTTATGTCCCCTTTGAGACCATTTTATCCCTCCTTAGTGTGGCTTCTCACATCAGGATCTTCAACTATATTTAATTACTGTATTATTTAATTCAAGATCCTCTCTTCTCCTTTAATATTTCTCAAAACTCTATGTTGGCTCTAATTCCTATGAACAATTTCTCATTTATCCATCTATTTACCTTATTGACCTTACCTCTTGGCCCCATTTTAGCCTTTACATTGCTTGTTTATTTGTTCATCTTTCATCAAAACTTTAAAATACATCTTAGACATGACACCTTTTACCTTAGAGTTAAATTTCAAAGGGTTTTGATGCTTGATGCAATGAATTTTCCTTTTCCCACTTTGTGGAGTTGACTTCCCAAAAGTAACCCCAAAAATGATTATAAAAGGAAGTTTTATCCTCTCATTTTTATACCACAATAAATATACAATTCATTAAGTTTCAAACAAGATATCTAAAATCTAACCATTATGTATTCAAGAAGTTCAAGTAAGATAATGTTCATCCATCAAGTATTGACATATTTCCTTCCATAGATCTAGTTATTTTCTCTATATGAAGTAAAGGAATTGGCCACCATGGGAGGAGATCTACATCATTAATACATCTTCCTTCTTCATTCATCAATGATTCAGATTTGGACAAGGATTGATATATTACATAAAGTGGAGACATCCTACATCCTACATTTAAACATATAAGAAAGTAGACATCTTTGTAGATACAATAGATTTGTATCCATCTATAAGGGTTTGACAAGAAAGGTATACTTACATTTATCTTGTTTACACGCTTTACTTGATTCATTTCAAAGTTAATTTCTAAATGGGGGCTTGACCAAGGAAAGATCCTTTCTGTAAGAAATTTCCACTTCTCATATTTGTAGGTGCATATTCATAGAGTTACAAATGTGAAAAAGTAGATCTGAAGATATATTTTTTCTCATAGATTTGAGATATTTGAATTCAACCATCAAAGGTATAGGTCATCCCAAGACCAAACTATAGTATTACATATTGCACCAAGTCAACATATTATGAGAGAATTCATATTTTTATAGCTAGAAGTTACAAGTCTCAAGATTTTAGATCTTTTTTCCCTATATTCTGAAATAATCTTTCATGGTTTTTGCAGATCTCAAAGTGAAATCTTTGCTAGCCATCAAGGTGAGTTCTTATAATTTTTCTCTTGTCTATAGAACCTATTTTGGTATAGTAGATCCGATATATTGATATTTATCATAATATAAGTGTTTTCTTTACTTCTCTTGCATATATATTACATCTCTTTTCCATTACATTAATTAAAAAAATACCACCTTCAAAGGACAAAGGGATCTTGGAATTAACACTCCCTCAGCACCCCAACACATATTTAGGTAGTTCTAATTTGGTTTTCATGTAAATGGAGTCTATTTTTTGGGATCCCCTTGTCTTCTTTTTCTAGTACATAGTGTGAAAGTGATGATCTAAATTTGATTACTATTTTTACCAATAAATTTTGGTGAACTCGATGTGAAACATCCTTTCTATTTTATAACTTTTTATTTAGATCATTTTTGTGTGTTGTCGGTGAGAGTTATCTTGTAATGTATGGTATGTTGTCATTGATGAAAACTATAATTAGTACTCTTGGTCATATCTTAGTTTTGTAAGATTGGCAAAGTTTTTGATGCAAGAAATTGGCTAAGTACTAAATGAAGAGTAGGACATGGTTAGATATAAAACCTTGGTACAAATAGATGACAGTAAGTTAGAATTTTTGATTGTAGAACATGAAAGAAGAATGACAGTGGGTTTGGAAACTAAAAATAGAATACCTTTTATGTTGTCACTGATTTCAAATCTTACTAGTGAGATAGTTGCTACCTAAGTAGAGTGCCAAGGTTGAGTGAAGAGGATTTGAAATGAAGAGATAACAAGAAGACCTAGTGGAAAGATTGAGTTATGTGGGAATACAATGAGCACTTGATTAGTTGGCACCTTGGCAAGATAATGTGTTGTTTAATCATTACACTAAGTAGAGAAGATAGTGCAATTAAATCCTAGTAAAGGATGATCAATGGAAGACCAAATGCATAGGCTAAATCAAGGAACAAAGTAGAAGTTTAACAAACTTCTAGTTGAAGTCAAGTTGTGCTAGTGTTAACCAAGTGAATAGTGTAAACCAAGAAAATATAGTGTCGATTGACCATCAATAAAGATTGAGTATTAATAAATTCAAACTAAGAAAAGAAAGAGTATGCTCAAGAAAATTATTAATGTTGATCAAGTTTTCTAGTGATGATCGAGCCCAAGGAGTGTAGTATTGGTTGAGTGACAACATTTGATAGTTTGTGAGAGAACTCAGATTTCTAGCTGACATAGTTGATTTTTCGTATTGGTCAAAGCACATGAAGGATAAGTATTGATGAATTGGAGAATTAAATACATGATAAACCATGTTTTATCATTTCTAAACATGTATTCAAAGAGAAGTTTTATGAAGTATCTAAAAGGAGGAGGAAACAAAATGATGGTAGGATTCGATGAATCTAACCTAACCCTAGGATCAATAGTGATGTTTAAGCAAAACAAATCAAAGATACCTATTTAATGAGGTATAAGAATGACCTATAGAGGTTGAGTAGTTGTTGATTCTATTGATTGGAAAATTTGAGCAGAAGGATGTCAAGAACTTAGTAGAGGTGAAGTGTGATTGCTTGAAGGGTTATCGAGAAAATCAGTGATTGAGATATTAATGGAGGCTAGTTAGTGGATCAACATATGAGATATTTTGTGATCTATATTTGAAAAGTGAGTTGTATTTATTAAATAAAGCTATTTTTACTATCTAACCACTCTATCAATTAAAATCCTTTAATCAAGGTTAACCTAATAGTCATTTTAAAATTCTTTAAACAAGTTGACATTCTAATGGGATGTTCTTAAGAATTTTAAAAAGGTCACTCCTAATAGGGTGATTAAATACTTTAATAGAGTCACAGATAATAGTGTGTATTGTAACCTTTAATAGGATTAGATCTTAACCAAGCTCACTTCATAAGAGTGAAAACTTGGTAGCATGTTATTGGTGGTTTTTCCCAAATTTGGTTTCCATGTTAAATCTTGATGTCATACTTGTGTGAATACTATTTGATGTATTTTATTATTTATTTCTTTACATTTTGCAAGTAGGTTACTATTGGGACAATGAACTATAGTTTATGTTACTATTAAGCTGATATAGAGACCGAGTGGACTATTGAATAAATCTAAGTTGTTAAAAGTGATTAAAAGTTTATTTGGAACATCTAGACCTGAGGGTAATTGATTCACCCCTCCTCAGTTATTCTAAAATCATTCTAACAATTGGAATCAAAGCTTTTGGTACTTGTATGGAAAGTTTGAATGGACTTAAAGATAAAGCTAAAGATGTTTAGAAGTGAGGTACCCAAGTTGAACAAGGAGAAATTCCATGCTTGGAATTGTTTTATGAAGTTTGCACATTTCTAGAATTATGGATTCACTAGTATGCTACCTAGAGCATAAATACATATTAGTGCCATCACCGATGATATCCTAGAAGATAAAGGAGAAACAAGAACACAATCATGCAATGTTGGAGATTGCATCTGCCCTAAGTTATTCAAAGTTTGATGATATAAAAGAATGCACTACTATAAAGAAAATGTGGGACAAGATGGCAAAGATCCATGGTGGAGACAAGAATATACTAAGAGCTAAATCAAAGAATATTAAGAGGCAAGATTAATGACATGAAGATGAAAGAAGTTGAGAACATTGCACAATACTATGGCCAAATTAAAGAAGTGGTAAATGCAATTAGAGGAGCCGAAGGAAAAATCTGTGATGAAACCATGATAAAAAAGGTATTAAGAACCTTCTTCCTATTTATGCTATCAAATTTTTTAGTATACAAGAATCAAGACGTACTCCTAGTAATGATTTGACCTTGGATTGTCTAATTGGGAGGCTTATTGCTTTTGAATGGTCAAATTATGATAATTTTATTGCCCCTAGTATTGAATCTACTTTCAAGTCACAATTAGTTCTACAAGAAGAAGAAAGGAAAGCATGAGGATAGTGGTAGTGAATCATTTGATGATGATCTTAAGGACCATAAAGCATTAATGCCTAGAAGGCTACAAAGAGACAAAGAAAAATTCAAAGGTAAACTTCCTATATTTTGTTTTTCATGTAATAAAGTTGGTCATATTGTCACAAGATGTCATGATAAGGATGTCAAGAATGAAAATAAAGACAAAAATTATCAAGGAAGAATGTATGGAAGAGATAACAAAGGATACAGAGACTACAAGAGAAAAGGTAAGAAATATTGTTACATTCACTAGTATATTTTGACTCATTTTTTGATGAAAATTGGTCAAATTTTTTGAGCCATATTGGTCAAATTTTTGACCAATTGTTGTGTCATTATTTTTATCATCAAAATTTTGACCAATGGTTGTATGTATTAGAAGTTTGACCAAGCATTTGGTTGAAAATGACTAATGTTGTTGTGAGGACCATTGGTAAAAAATTTGACCAATCTTGGTCAAAATGTCTACCAAACATTGGTCAAAAGTTTGACCAATGTTGGCCCTTGATCAACTAGCATGCCAAACCTAGGACCAATGAATTGGCCAAAATTTCCACCAAAGTTTGGTCAAAAGTTTGACCAATGCTGGTCCTTGAGTGACCAACATGCCAAACCCATGACTAATGCATTGGTCAAAATTTTGACCAAACTTTGGTGCAAATGTCAACCAAGATTGGTCAAAATTTTGACCAAGGTGATTTATTGTTAAAAAAATTTAGTGGTAGATAAATATCCTAGTAGCCTGGTTAGACATTAGTTTGGATCAGATGAGTTCTCATAGACCTCTATTGATGGCACTGCAAGTGGCTACAGATGGATGAGGTTCTTCAATATTGTCTACATATACAAGTCCAAATGTGATTGTACCTTTATCATTGCCCTCTCATACCCTTGCAAATCAAGCCACTTCAACCAGGGAATATAATCCCCAATATTAACACACCCATGATACACAAAAGACTCCTTAATCACCATGGAAATAATCTCCTTCGAGACCATCGACTCCTCTCCAAAATGCTTCTCATTAATGATCATAGACATGAGTGTCTTGAAGTTAAATAAGGAGAATAACCTCTTTATGTTAACAATATTTTGTAGCTGAGCCTACCCAAATAGAGAAGCGACTCCTTTGTGAAGTTGTTGGGATCTCTTGGGAGAGAGAAGCTCAAGAACACAAATCCTTCAAGCAATTCTCCAGAAGGGTCCATATGTGGCCCAAGAAATCATTTAATAATTGTACCCCAAATGCTTCCCTTGTGAAAATTGAGGCTTCGATCTAAAAGCCTCATTATTCACTATGAAACACTCTCTTGCTAACACTATAGAGCTTATTATCAAAATAGGGTGACTGCCAAATTTGACATGCATAACTGGTGCATAGCTTTTATTAAGAGAAGCTAAGATTTGGTGAATTGGCCTTTTACTATCAAGAAGAATATGAAAGTGACCAATTAGGGGAAGACTGCTTGGGCCTGGAGGAAGAAAATTCTTGTTATTAGAACTTGTAAGGCTTTTCGATAGAAAAAGAGAAACATAAATTGTAGCAGCTCCTATCACAATAAGAGGCCATGTCATTGTTAGCTCCATCTGAAACCTCTAATTTTTTTTGTGAATGCTATTGAAAGTCCATTGGGTTACAATATTTATATAATCAAACCAATAAAAATTGTGCCTTGGACATTTTAAGACTTCTCAACATCTTTAGTATTGGAAGATAATTGAACAAATTTCATATTTTGAATTTAATTTATATATTATCCTCTATAGCTCTGGCAATTGAGATTCTCACATTGTACAACTCAATTTACACAATATACTATAACATGGTATTAATTCTTATAACAAGTGAAAATCTTTAGACCAAGTCATTATTAGAGATAATAATGAAACATTTCTTCTTGCAATGACCTAGTCCACAATCAAGTCTATGTAATTATCTTTAGAAAAGTATCATATAGACTGAAAAAAAAGTCCAACTCCCATCTTCTATTGGTTTTATGGAATATGAAAACTTTTTCTAATAACCAAGTAAATGTAGCTATCTCAAATTAAGATACTGTCAATGATTGCTAACTTAAGGTGGTTCTTTAGAAGTGCTACAACTATACATCAAAAATAACTTATGTAGAAAAAAGTATTTTTCAAATGATTTTTTCTGCAAAGAATGAAAAAAGACAACCCATTGTATCACATACCTTTTCTCAATAAATTCCAATCACTCCTCCCATTGGCTCCCACCTATTAACTCCCCAACCTATAAAGTAGTGCACATATCATTGAGTTTAGCTCAATCCCAAAGAATTACACCATGGTTAATGTGCATTTTATTTCTTACATCTAGGCTCATTTTCTAAACATATCAGGAGATAAGGAACCTACCTTTGGTACAAATACATCCATGGTAGCAATAGTCTTGTCATCCTCATCGAGTCACATGTAAAATGCCTTGATCATTTTTGGATAGTTATACACAATAATTGGCTTTTTAAATATCACCTTAGTTAAATATCTACATCAATTGGGTACTAAAAATATCATACATTTTCCCAAAAGCTGGATCCAACACTCTCATGAAAGTGGATAGTGCATGTATAATCATATTCTTTGTCAATGATTCTAGAATATTCCAAAAAACATATGGAAATCTTATTCTTTGCATACCTTTCACGCTTTGATGCCAAATCAATGCCCCATTCTACCTTGTTCTCAAATTTCTTATCTGTGACCTGCTTATTTGCAAATAGATATAAAATTCTCAAGTCCTTATTGTCTTTTAAGTTTGATAAGTCAAGAAATGTAAATGATAATATATGCCTATAGCTACTTGAAATAACCTTCTCCAATAGTTGAACAACATCTATGTAGGTAATACATTCAAATGGAGCTGAAACTAATTTGCAAAGATGATCTATGACAGTCTGGTTGAATCTTTGGTTTATGAATTTCATATCATCAAAGAAATTATCAAGCAACCACTGACAAAGGAATTTCACATATTCTTCTATATAGTTCATGTCATCCTACGAATGAGATTACAAAACATTCTATAGTCAAACCAACCATATAGTATTTGTAAGATTTTATCAATCTTCATCATCCCAATATCATTTAAGATTTGCACTAGTTACTTAAATCAAATTAAAAGATCTTATTTTGTTCATAGTATTTTTTCTTAGGGCATCAACTATGAGAATCTAATTTATTGTAAATTACATCAGATAACATATGAAAATGGGTAGAATAAACCATTGACATGCTCCCCCAGTCATTAATTTATAAATAAAATTAATGAAAAAGAATACTATGGGCATAGATATACTAAATACATTTATCTATAAATTCTAAACATATATAAGCTTGGAGTTATCTTATTTACTTTAGAGTTTTTATTTATTTTACTTCAAAATTATTTTATTTACTCCATGGACACATAACTTGATTTACTCCATGGATACATAAATAGAAAGAATTATTTTTTAATTTAAAATATTGTTGTTTTTAAGAGCTATTTCCACAACTCCAGCTATTTCCACACATGTTGCTCCTCCTCTAGTAGCCCCTTCACCTAATATGGTTAATAGAACTTTAAAAACAACAAAAATTATGCTCAAAGAATCAAATTACTCTTTTCATTTTATTAAAGCATTTCCTTATTTCTAGATTGGATTGGATTGTGTTTAAATTTTTTACATCCTTTTTATCCTTTGGTATTTGGAGGAGACATTGCCAATGTCTCTAGCAAATTTTCTTCATATGACTCATAGTGAAATGCATAAAAAAATCACTTGTATCAAGATTTACTTCTTTAAATTGAATTTTTTCATTATGTTGAACTCAAATCTCTCCATTTTCATGATTATGAATTGGGTTAGCGGTTGCGGGTTATATTCCTTGGACCCCAACATGGTGGAAGGGAAAATAGTGCTTTGTTATTTACATTCTCTGCCAGATGGTGGAGTATATGTCTCTGGAGGGGTAGGCATCATAATAATGTATGATCCAATTTATTGTTCATGGCCTCTACATAGTTATCTCATGCGAACAGGGTAAAATTATCAAATCTTATATCAATTCCATAGGATAAATGCATAAATGAAATAAGTTTTCCTTTGTTAACTTACATCTGCTACAAATAATATTCATTAAAATAAAAGAACTCTAATATGAATGCTCTAATAAAAAAATAAAAAAACTAAATAAAAGTATGCTTAAATCTAGGTAGCTTATTTTTAATTCTTTTACATTTCATCAGGTTTGCTATTGCAAGTATTCCAAAAAGTGTGGCTAGCAATGATTATCTGCACCTATAGTAGCTTCATTCTCTTCAATAGGTCCCAATGCAATCATGCCAGATCTTCTAAGGTATGAAAAATATATGATTGAAAGTGGAAAAATTATCTTAAATAATTATTGGACTAATCCATTTATGTAATAATTGCTTGACAACCTAACATCATTACACCAGGTCTAGATATTATATCATCATGGTCAAAAGCTACACCAATGAGCATGAATCCTTTAGACAAGAGAGAAGGAGATTTCAACATAGTCTCTGGAACATCAATGGCGTGTCCTCATGCAATAGGGGTAGTTGAATATGTCAAGTGATTTCATCTAGACTAGTCTCTTGCTACTATCAAATTTGCTCTCATGACCATTGGCAGGCATTCATTTCCCTACCCAATTACTATCCTAACAATTAATTTATTATTTCTTATCTATCCTAACAATTTAATTTCTTATGCAACATCAAATATTAAATTCAACATTAGAGGGAAATGGAGTTGTAGAATTAGGATATGGTGCAAGACAGATTAATCCCAGGTCATCAATCTAGGGCTTGTGTATGACATCAATGCAAATTCTTATATAAACATGTTATGTAGTCAAGGGTACAATGAAACATCTCTACATTTGTTGACAGGAGAATTTACAAGTTGCTCTTCAAATTTATCTAAAAATGGAGTACGAGAACTTAACTATCCTTCCATGATGATTATAAGCAATGTAAGCAAGCCCATATTTGCTCAATTTCCAAGAATAGTTAAAAATATAGGACCTAAAAACCCTACATACCAAGCCAATATAGAGGTACCCATTGGAATGAATGCGATAGTAGAACTAGATACACTCACTTTCACATCCTCCAACCAAGAGAAGTCATACAACATGAAAATTGAAAGTGAAGGTGTACAAAATAATAACTTTTTACTATCTTTTATTAGTATTAGCTATCTTCATAACTGTTTAGTTTCTTTTTACACTACTCCCCACATAATTTGTCACTCTTGACTCTCATAGACAAATAGATCGTTATAAGAGATTTATGGATGCATAACAATAACACTCATCAACACAAAATTCTTCAAATTGATCCTCATATATGTTGCACATGGTTGTTGCTATTTGTGTCATACTGTCATAAATCTAGGATTTTAAGTTAGACTTAATTGAATAAATGCTAAAGGTATAAATTTTGAAATAATAATAAGGAAGAAATTAAAAGCATAAGGCATAACATAATGACTTTGTATATGTTGGTTCACTTGTTGCTATAACAGTATTATATGTTACACATGAGGCTCAACATTATATGTATGAACAAAGTTTAATTGAATTTTGATTCTCTCTTTATGTGTGTGTGATGTTCTTGATAGAGTACATGCATAGTGGTAGAGTGATTGAAAAGGAAGATGTGTATAGCTTTGGATTTCTTCTCCTTGATCTTTTGAGTGACAAGTATCCAACCAATTTAGCATTCATAGAGACAGGGCCAAATGTTGTTGGAGAATGTGTGTATCAAAAATTTGAAACGTAGAGATAAAAATACACGATGTAGGTAATGACATACAATATCCTGGGAACAAGGGCCATTGTCAATAAATTAAAATAAATAGATTACCTCTAAGATAAGCTTCTAGTAAGTGAGATTTCCCCTTTTTCCACAACATTCAATCATTGAAGGACACCTCTTAGCATGTCAGAGCATTCTTTAGCTCTGCATTACCAATCATAGTCATATGGAAAGAGACTTCAATAAAGTAATATCACAATGAAAACTTCAAGACTACAAACTTTTCGTGAGTGTTAGAAACTTAATATAATAGTATCATTTGTTTATATCACGAGGTAATCAACATACAAAAAAGTGGAATCATAAAATAATCATTCAATGGCAACTGAAATATGAATAATCTCTAAAATAACCAACAAACAAGGATACTTCGTATTATCATCATTAACGCATTTCCCTCAAAACAATATTGGATGGTATATATGACATAACAATGCTAAAAAATACCATTAATTTAGAATTAGCCAAATTTGTAACAAAATCTAACCACACAAAAAGATTCAAAAATCACGGAGTCATGAAGTCATCTAGGCTCGGGGTATCAAAAAATAAACATAATGATATCATATGATAGTTAAATCTAAATCCCAAGCAACCATTAAATGAAAATAGGGGACCACATTGAATGATTTTCACTGGAAACTAAAGCATCCCAAAACACTAGTGTTAGGATCATTCACATAAAAGCTACAAAGGAACATGAGGACTTTATGTTGCAAGAATTAAACTAAAGAAAATGACATAAGAAAAATCATTAAAAATAGGAATAGTACTAAATAGCATATAACACATCTTTGTAAAGCCTTTTCTACACAGAAAAAATCTAGTGTCAGCGATGTCCCCAGGACTATCAGAAATTAAATATAATATTATTATATAATAAGTGGAAATTATAAAACTCCATGTAAGTTTAGAATTAGTGAAGGACCCTGCAACATAATGGGTTTATGGATTTCCCTGATCTATTAGAAGCTAAGTATGGTATTGTTTTATATTAGTGGGATCTTTAACCTTCAGACCTCTACTAAGTTGGATATTTAGTAAGTGATGAGAGGATATAATCAGAAATCACTAGCTTGTAGCACTAAAAGAATACTTAAAATGATCACAAAAAAGAAGCAAAATTAAAAGGCCATTATAAATTTCTTTGGAAAAAACTACACTTTGAAAGTACAAGATTTTCTATTCTAATCAAACCATTTCATATTTATATGCTCCATATCATTACTAATTTACTATTCTACTCAAACTATTTCATATCGGTTCCATACTATTATCAATTAAAATGTATGCCACATTTTCTTTAGAAAACTCTATAAAGATAATCACTAGCAATGTAATAAGTACAAAATCATACAACTAAAACATTGAACTCTACACACCTTTTGCAAAGAAAAAAATACTTATCAAGAATATTATTGTTTGGATTAATGGATTGCATCATGTTTCCCTTCTCTTCCTAAACAAAATATTATGAAATACATAACACAAGCGAAAATCCAAAGTCAAAAATGAGAGGGAAAAAGGAAAATCAAAAGAAATAAATGAAAATGATCAATTACCTATATAGTGATGAAATCACTGGATATATGAACATGGTGCATTAATTTATTTTACATACCCAATATAATTTTGGTTGGATTTCATCCTGAATCATGATACTATTATATTACTAGTAGTATTTAAAATATTATAAGCGAAGGAATTGACTATAAACATTTAGCCCTTTTTTCTAGAAGTCAATCAGTCATTAGTGTATAATGCTTAATTCAATTGAGTATTAGATATAGCAGATACATCATGAATTGTAAGAAAAATTTCTATTGGCGATCTTAGAAAGTTTTAGTTGTTTATAAGGATATAACAAAGTATTAAATCCTAATAACATGCAGAATTAGTGCAGGAGCACCAAGGTCACAAGTAGAAGTTATGAAGAGCACCAAGATCACTGATGGATCCTTTGGTGGAATTGAAGACATATGGCCTTCTAAGGTCATTAAAACTTTTAATGAGAATGTTCATGGTCATTAATATTATTTTGATCATAAATTTATCTTATTTTAATCACAATCCTAAATGTAAGCCTAATAGCAATGCTTATGTACATAGGGGTCACAAGGAAGGGATTATCGTTTGCTCCTAGGTTAGGGGATTAGGAAATGATCAATAATGGTTTGAAATGATGTAATAAGTCTATTAAAGCCTCTAAGTTGTGTTAAAAAAACTAAGAGTGTAATAAGTTGTAAAATGCCTATTGTTGGGACTAAAAATTGTCTTCCCAGTTTTGAGTACCATTGAGAAAATCAAGCCCCATAAATGCTTTTTGATGCGTATGTACCTGGCTGTACTTGAGAAGCTTATGAGGTGTTTAATGTTTCTAACACCCTCCATTCAGCATATCCACATGTTCCATGAAGTTAAAATGACATTTTGAGCTATTCCGTGAAGTCCCGTTTTGAGTAATTGTCAAATCTGCATTTTCACCCGTGTCAAACAGTGATAGGAGGCCATGTTTGCAACTAAATATCTCACACCTAAAATTTTTTCATGACTTACCACTTTGGGAATGTCTAGTGTCCATACTTGAGAGCCTATGTTTCATATTTTGAGTCATTTCAAGTCCATTTGCCTAGGTTTTGAATCCCTCAAAGTTGGTAGTTTACTGTTTTCACGCTGATGCACTTTGTACCTAACTTTGGGAAGCCCTGTTTGACATGTTATAACTTTGACCTAGTTGACCAAAATGTTGAAATTTCTTTTACGTTACATTATAGACATTAGAGACTTGTTATGTTTCAAGTTTCAGCTTATGATGAATCTGTTTGATCAATTTTCAAACACGATTCCAAATGCAATTTCTATCTTTTCACTGGTGTTAGCAAATGCAGATTGTTTGGTACCCCTGTTCGTGACATCATAACTTGAGATCCATGATAGGTGAGATCAAATGGATTGTACCACTATGTTGTACTCCAAAAATACTTCCAGTGTGTCAGTTTGCAAATCATGATGAATCCATTTGCACACTTTTCTAGGTCAATTTCATTTGCAAAAAATGTTTTTTTGCCATTATTTCCAGACTGCTAATCCAAGTAGCCCACTTTGATCGCTTTCCATTTGTGTCCTGTTATTCATCACAAGTCCAAATGATAGATTTATACTCTCCTCATGACAGAGAATCAATGCCCTAGTTTTTGTTTTCCCAAGTGTCAGTTTACGCAGTTTTTGTAGCCGATTCCGAATGCAATTTAGTATTTTCTGACATGTTTGCTTGTAGGCAATTCTGAGGTCAACTTTGACAGTGAATATCTTTTGAGCCTGAATTCTTCATGAGAGGAGATTTGACAGGGTGCAAGTATGTGGAACAGAGAGTCAGTGTGCCAGTTTTCAGAGCTCGATCAAGTGTTCTGGTCAGTTTTTAAGGCCAATCAATGAACCTCCTGGCGCAAAAGTGACAGGTTGCAAAAAAGTATAAAATGAGTTTTTAATGATAGATTATTGGTCAAATTTGATTCTAATCAGTTTGAAATGATCAATAGATCAATTCAGCATTTCAGTTGTTTGGAAACAAAATTTTTTTTAGTCGGACCCACTTTGGAGCCCAGCTAATTATGTCAGATTGATGAATGCTAGGAAATGAAAATTAACCATGGCAGGTCAAGGTAGTGAGTGGGGTCTATTCATGATGAATCAAGAATAGACCCAGTTGTTCCAAAGGTGTATGAAAGTGTGGAGAGAATTGTTGGATGAGTTTTGAGTCCCTATCTCATGAATAATACATAACCTTGTTCTAGGGATGGAAATCTCGTTATCTCTAATGAAAATATTCATTATGGGCTTAACACATTATGGGGAATCCAAAATGAGTCATGGAGTTCTAAGACGTCTATGAGGGATGTTGTTACTGAAGATGAGTTTGAAAAGAGGCTCTTATGAGGTGTGACTTTGCCTAGTGATATTGGAGTTACCTTTGAAGATGGAGCTATTAACTACTGTGAAAGTTTTGCATGAAAAGATTGTGGACTATGTGTGAAGTCTATATATGGACAAGTGTTGTTTTTGATGCTTGTGAATTATGAATACGTTATCATGCTTCATAATGTCCCATAGAGCACAAATGTGTTTTTCTTTTCCACTATGAAGATTATTGTGCTAGCTTCAACAATCTTGTAATTACATCTGTATTAGAGGTGTATGATTGGTTTGAGAAGACTCAAGAGTTTGGTGGATGTTGAAGAGGGGAAGCATCGTATAAAAATAGAAAATCCCCCACGTTGAAGCCAAACCACAGATTGCCCATGCCTTGTTAAGAGGAAGCAACATCATTGTAGAACCTATAGCATGAAATCAGGAAATAGGGAGTCAAGAATTGAAAGTTTCATGTAAAAAATGACCCTGCACCAAGGAAAAAGGCATTAGCATTAAAAAGAACTCATGCCCAGTGCCTTCACAGAGAAGTCCACATTGAACAGGGTAGGGAACAAGGTAGAAAGCCATGACAGCTGAATAGGATCCAACGCAAGGAAAGATGAATCCCATGCCAAGGAGATAGATTTCAAACAAAGAAAAAGAAGAGCCAACTAGGAGGAGCCGGCTAGTAAAAAGGAGAGCTCATGCACATAAAGAAGAAGCCACAGTTGAGAGAATCCACAGAACACCCATATTTGAAGGCGACAGAGCAGAGGACTTCTAAATCATTCTCTCCTATATGTGTGCCATGATACAATCCAACAACATTCCTTTATGCTTATGTGCAATATCTCAAAGATGATATATTTTTAATGTTGCTCACTATTGATTCAAATCGATTCTACCATCTGAGGGATTGTAGGATACGGGTTGAATCAGTGCTGAATAAGTCAAATATGCTCAGTGAGGTGACAAGGTCAATGTTAAACATTGGCCTCTATGTGGAGCACTTACCAAGTGACCCTGCATTGGATTCTCTCCATGGTCGTCAAGTACATGATAATAGAATGGGATTTAAATTGAGCATTGATGTCTATTTATAAGTTAAATAGATAGATTAGACATCTGAAGATACACACGTCTCATATATCCATATGTATGCATTTGATTCATGGATTTGCCCAATGGTTAACGCATTGATTAGTTATAGGGTCACTTAGTTCTTGCTGCTGCATATTAGGGGTTTTGCTGAATTCAAAATTATTAATCAAACAATTTTTACCCTTTCATGTTGAAGGACCTAAATGTAATACCCTCACTCAGCTTTTGAGATTCATAGATCTGCATTTAGCTATTGTAGATTGATGTTATTTCATGAGTTATTAGGAGATATAATGGTTTTTATCTACTTAATAGATTCAGGGATATGTTTTTGCATTGGTACGATATCAATTGGATTTGAGGTCTACCCACCTAGGTTTAGCAGAGCCTGAAGTAGAAGACGAGTCATGCCTTATAGTTGGCCTGGTGTTTGAAATGATGTGTTGAAAATGGGAGTTAGCTGCCCCTAGCTGTGTCATCTTCTCATTGGGATAATTGAAAACCCTCCAGCATTTTCAAACACCAACAAAATGGCAACTCTGCTGGTGAGTCTATGAAGGAATTCAATGATAAGGAGCTAGAAATCTCTGGTATATATTGTGCATATTCAAGTTTTGTATGCAAGGTTTCATGTTCTCCAGTTAAGTTTTATCCATTTGTAGGAGTAACTTTGAGGTTGAATGTAAATTGTATTGCTAAAAGGTGTTCATCTTTAGTCAATTCAGTCAATTTTTATTTCCAAAGTATTGTTGTAATTTCAGAGTCAGGATTGTTTTAAAGTGGTTTCTCTCTTCTAAGTTTTGAAGTTTTTCAAGTTCTACAAAGTGAAAATCCAATTCAGATCTGTCATGTTATAAATCATGTTTTAAATTTTTCTCACAATTGTGAGTGGCGACTCTCTGAAGGATCTCTGTATCAATGTAGATTGGTTATGTATAAATGCTTTCAAAGACTTTTCAGCTGAATCAAGCAGATCTGAAAGTTATGTGAAGTTGCAAGCAAGAAGAGAGATATATGAAGTTCTTAACTAATGAGTTTTAAAGTGTTGTTTGATATGTTTTCATAATATTTTTTAAATGAAAAAATGAATCACATCAGTGATTTCATTTAGTTCTCCTTAAGGAGATGGCGACTTTATAATGGTTTCATATGTGGTATGAGGAAGTTCATGTCAACACCAGTGCCAAATTAGCAGATTAGTGGTTTCAGCATCAACATTTGTGGTATTTTATTTTTCATGATGTTACTCTTTTCATGAAAGAAAGTGATATACATGTGTGTTCTCCATCAAGTGGTATTTCCAGCACTAAGAGGAGGATAATAGTTTGAAAATTTTTATACATTTCATGAGAATAAGTTTCAGCTTGTTGTATTAAATTTGTGAAGTGTATTTGAAGAGAAGTTATTTGGTAGAAGGGTATAGATCTGCTGCAATTAATGAATACTAAAAGTAATCTTTGTGATTGAGCTTTAAGTTTAAAGGATGTCAAGATTCATTTCACCTAAGATGTAGCTGGTTAGTGAAGTTCCTAAGTCCATTTCTACCAAGCGGTATATGCCATTAGGTTTTAATGGCATTCATGGTTTTCCAAATTTCATTCCTAATGATGTTAGAAAAAGTCTGCCTAAGTTTAGTGGGAACCATCTTGTTTTAGCCGGTCATCATGTTGAGTTGTTATAGTGATTTAATGGGTGACTATGGGATTGCTCATGAGGATGTGCACATGAAGTTATTTGTTCAAACTTTGGAAGGTGATGCTAGAGATTGGTTTCCTTTCCTACCAGTACGTTCTATTTCATCTTGGCATGAGTTGCATTCAACCTTCATGGAGCAATTTGGAGAACGGGTAAGCATATCTGATTCTTATGATAAGTTCTTGAAGATTCACATTGAGGATGATGAATTGGTTCCTCAATTTAATATTAGATTTCTAAAGGTTTTGAATGAAATCCCTGAGAGTTATAGACTTGATGATCAAATGTGTTTAGCAGTGTATTTTGATGCATTTGACAAGAAAATGAATTATCTACTAAGGGATAAAGAACAACGAATGTTATATCAAGCTTTTGTGACTGCTAGGGATATTGAGAATAATATGAAGTATGGATTGATTAGAGATCAAAGTTTAGTTATAGCAGTAAGTTCTTCTCATGATAATTATATGTATGATGATGTGACTAATGCTTCAAATTTTGAGGATGTTGCACCTAAATCTCAGTCTTATGTAAGTGAGAAGGCTAGAAGTTATCTCTCTGATCACAAACTTGATGCTGCTGATCTGATATGTCATGGAGAAATAATACAAGATGGAGAATATGAATCACACTTATCACAGTCATAGTCAGAAAAATAGAGTGTACATATTTCTAATGTTTCACTAATAGATGGTAAGATGGATTCACTTGATCAGTCAGATATGAAAGAAATGTATTATCTTATTCATAGATTACATCATGTCGAGAATATTATTAAATCTAAAGTAGAAAGACAATCATTTCAATATGAGTACGAAGAAGCTGAAAGTTATCGTCCAAGTGATAAAGGTGAAGTTTCTGATCCAGTATATTGTGAAGAATCTTCATGTGAAGATGATGATGAGAGTTGTTACTCGAGTCAAGTAGAGGACAGTCATAGTGTATGTTCATCTTCATGTGAATAAGATGCAAGTTGGGAAGAAGAAAGTAATGACATAAGTGAGTACTCTTACGAGAGTAAGGGTATGAAATTTTATCTTAAATCTAAAAGTTAATTTCCAATTTAGAGTTATGTAAGTTAGCTTGAGGTTGAAGATTGTGAAGAAAATTTTACTACACAATATGAAGATAAAAGGATTGTTTTTAAGGATGGATTGACTAGTTGTGTGGATAAATGTCTTAAGGGTGCATTCAGTGATAATCACTAGTACATGAGTGATCCTAAGATCAATGCATCAGCACCTATTGATAAGATAAATAATGATAGGATTGCAAGACATTTGAATCATCTTAATGAAGACAATGAAAGTAATATTGATTCATATTCTACATGCTTCGTTGATGGAGTTAATAGTGTGTCTTCGGGTGATGATTCTAATTTTTCTTCACATGCTAAAAGTCTCCATGAAGATGAAATGGGTAGTGAATTTAAGGTGTATACTAATGCTTTATATGATAAAGATTGTGATGACGATCAACCCATTTTTTGTTAAGATGTTCAAAAGGGATCACTACATGGAGTTATCAATCCTCTTTTTGAAGAGCACATGGATGGTTCAGATTTAGTGCAGAATGAGTTTAATGATGATACTTTATCCTACTGCTATGAGAAATCAAATTGTTCTTCTTCCGAATATGATAGTGAGTATGATCATGATGTTGCATCTGATTATGATAACAAGGTGTTCCATGAGACGGTTATTGAAAATCTGCCTGCACCTTGCAAGGATTTTTATGATGAATATTTTAATATGACTAATCCATTTGCTGATTGTGAAGAATCATTGAAGGACTCCATATTAGTTTCAAATTCTAACATTGATGATATATGTGAGTACAAGTCAGAGTGTTCATTTGAGTATCATCTGGTTATGCATGAGGATACACATTTTCAAGGTATGTGTGATTCATTTCCCCGAGTTGAGTATGAAGCCTTCATATTCAAAGTTGATAGCATGCATGAGTCATTAAATGAAGAGGATTTTCAGTTTCAATATGATATATTTGAGCATGCTGATTAGTACTTTCATAATGAACAAGTTGTAGAAAATGAAGCTAGTTGTTATATGCATTATGAAAGTGAAATTGTAGATTCAATTTTACCAAGAGAGTTGATTCATGATGCTAATCTGATTGGTGAAATTGATAGAAGAAATATTTCCACTTTACCTCATACAAGTTCAAATGAGAATCAGGTTTTTGACAGAGATAAAGGTTTTTGTTGAAGTTTGGTGGCCCGGGGCCATCATGCGTAAATAGTAGGAGTCTGTTTTCCTGCTGTCAATAAAGCTGTTCGAGGGAAGTTTGTTTTCAGGTGTGTGGTCTACTTCTACTAGAGATCTAGATCCTTGCCATGCTTGCAAGGGACATGCATCCCCAGACACAGCCACTGTTGGGACTGAAAATTGTCTTCCCGATTTTGAGTACCATTGAGAAAATCAAGCTCCATAAATGCTTTTTGATGCCTATGTACCTGACTGTACTTGAGAAGCTTATGAGGTGTTTAATGTTTCTAACACCCTCCATTCAGCATATTCACATGTTCCATGAAGTTAAACTAACATTCCAAGCTATTCCATGAAGTCCCGTTTTGAGTAATTGTCAAATCTGCATTTTCACCTGTGTCAAACAGTGACAAGAGGCCATGTTTACAACTGAATATCTCGCACCTAGAAATGTTTCATTACTTACTACTTTGGGAATGTCTAGTGTCCATACTTGAGAGCCTATGTTTCAGATTTTGAGTTGTTCAAGTCCGTTTGCCTAGGTTTTGAATCCCTCAAAGTTGGTAGTTTATTGTTTTCATGCTGATGCACTTTGCACCTAATTCTAGGAAGCCCTATTTGACATGTTATAACTTTGACCTAGTTGACCAAAATGTTGAAATTTCTTTTGCATTAAATTATAGATGTTAGAGACTTGTTATGTTTCAAGTTTTAGCTTATGATGAATCCGTTTGATCAGTTTTTAAACGCGATTCCAAATGCAATTTCTATCTTTTCATTGGTATCAGCAAATGCAGATTGTTTAGTACCCTTGTTTGTGACATCATAACTTGAGATTCGTGATAGGTGAGATCAAATAGATTGTACCACTATATTGTACTCCAAAAATACTTCCAGTGTGTCAGTTTTCAAATCATGACGAATCCATTTGCACACTTTTCTAGGTCAATTCCATTTGCAAAAATTATTTTTCTGCCAGTATTTCCAGATTGCAAATCCAAGTAGCCCACTTTGACCACTCTCCATTTGCATCCTATTATTTGTGATGAGCCCAAATCACAGATTTATACTCTCCTCATGATAGAGAATCAATGCCCCAATTTTTGTTTTCCCAAGTGTCAGTTTATCCAGTTTTCGAAGCCGATTCTGAATGCAATTTATTGTTTTTTGACATGTTTGCTTGTAGGCAATTCTAAGAAGTCAACTTTGATAGCGAATATCTTTTGAGCTTGAATTCATCATGAGATGAGATTTGACAAGCTGCAAGTATGTGGAACAGAGAGTTGGTGTGCCAGTTTTTAGAGCTCGATCAGGTGTTTTGGTTAGTTTTTAAGGTTAGTTAACAGACCTCCTCGTGCAAAAGTGACAGGTTGCAAAAAAGGATAAAATGAGTTTTTAATGACAGATTATTGATCAAATTTGATTCTAATCAGTTTGAAATGATCAATAGATCAATTCAACATTTCAGTTGTTTGGAAACAAAATTTTTTTTAGCCGGACCCACTTTGGAGCCTGACTAATTATGTCAGATTGATGAATGTTAGGAAATGAAAATTAACCATGGCAGGTCAAGGCAGTGAGTGGGGTCTATTCATGATGAATATGGAATAGACCCAGTTGTTCCAAAGGGGTATGAAAGTGTGGAGAGAATTGTTAGATGAGTTTTGAGTCGCTATCTCATGAATAATATAGAACCTTCTTCTAGGGATGGAAAACTTGTTATCTCTAATGAAAGTATTCATTATGGGCTTAACATATTATGGGGAATCCAAAATGAGTCCAAAATGAGTCATGGAGTTCTAAAACATCTATGAGGGATGTTGTTACTAAAGATGAGTTTGAAAAGAGGCTCTTAAGAGGTGTGACTTTGCCTGGTGATATTGGAGTTACCTTTGAAGATGGAGCTGTTGACAACTGTGAAAGTTTTGCATGAAAAGACTGTGGACTATGTCTGAAGTCTATATATGGACAAGTGTTGTGCTTGATTCTTGTGAATTATGAATACGTTATCATTATTCATAATTTCCCATAGAGCACAAATGTGTTTTTCTTTTCCACTATGAAGAATATTGTGCTAGGTTCAACAATCTTGTAATTGCATCTATATTAGAGGTGTGTGATTGGTTTGAGAAGACTCAAGAGTCTAGTGGATGTTGAAGAGGGGAAGCAACTCATAAAAATAGAAAAGCCCCCACGTTGAAGCCAAACCATAGATTGCCCATGCCTTGTTAAGAGGAAGCAACATCATTGTAGAACCTACGACATGAAATTAGGCAAATAGGGAGCCAGGCATTGAAAGTTTCATGTAAAAAATGACCCTGTGCCAAGGAAAAAGGTAGCATCATTAAAAATAACTCATGCCCAGTGCCTTCATAGAGAAGTCCACGTTGAACACGGTAAGGAATAAGGTAGAAAGCCATGATAGCTGAATGGGATCCAACGCAAGGAAAGTTGAATCCCATGCCAAGGAGACAAATTTCAAACAAAGAAAAAGAAGAGCCGACTAGGAGGAGCCGGCTAGTAGAAAGGAGATCTCATGCACATAAAGAAGAAGTCGCAGTTGAGAGAATCCACAAAACACCCATATTTGAAGGCGATAGAGCAGAGGACTTCTGAATCATTCTCTCCTATATGTGTGCCATGATACAATCCAACAACATTCCTTTATGCTTATGTACAATATCTTAAAGATGATATATTTTTAATGGTGCTCACTGTATACACTAATCTAATATGCTAAGAACACTAATTTAATGAAAACAAAAGCATTCACACATTAAACCACCATAACATATAAGAGAGACTAAGATAAGCCCTCAATTGAGAATATGAACCATTAAGAGGTTCTCTCAATGAATGCTTTTCTTGTTTTGGGGATGAGTCTATTTTCTTAGATTTGGTACGTGTGCTCAAATGCTCAAGATGGCTTCAATGGTTGGAGATGGGTAATGGAAAATTGGTAGCTTTGTGAGCTCTCAATTTGGCATTATAAGGGTATGGGTATGGATTTGGCTCTCAAAATAGCATTATGACTTTACTAAAAGGATTGTGATGAAATGGCTTGGGAGGGGATTCAATTTATAGGCCAAGGGGTAGAGGGATGGATGACTTAGATGCAAGGAGAGATGAAAGCTTAAGGAGGGCTAGGATGCACTCAAAGGAGAGCACATGGATTGTACTTGTCTAGCACCAATGGGAAGGTGACACTTGTCACAAGGAGGATGAGTGTGAGAGGATAGGATAAGGGGTTGGTTAAAGGCTTGATGAGGGAGGTTGAGTATGTAAGAGGGATGTAAGAGTCATGAGTGGGAGAGGTGTAAGAGTCATGAGTGGGCTTGTAAGAGCATTTAAGGGTTTGTGGGCTTCATCAAGTTTGTGGTTGGGATATTTTGAGGGGAGACTTTTGTTTGGTTTAAGAAAGTCTTAAAATTGTTTAGGGAATGTGACAACATTAGGGGGTGGATTAGGCTTGGGTTTAGGATTAGATTAGGGATGTTAGAGATGTACAAGTGGATGGCATTAATGAGGTTGGGTGAGTTAGAGGCTAAGCTTGGTTAGTATGGGTGGATGGGGTGGATTAGGCTAAATGAATGATTAGGGATAAGTTAGGGGCTTTTAGATTTGAGGGATTTATTTATCAAATAGATTTATTTAATAAATGGGGATTTTGGAATTAGATAGGAGAATAGGATTTAATTGATAAATGATAGGTTATTTGATTTATCAATTAGGACTATAGATGATTAATTAAATTAATCAGCTAGGGGATGGCAAAGGATTAATTAAATAAGAATTTATTTAATGATGCCTTTAGAGATGGCTAAATTAGATTACCAAAGTGGTGTAATCAAATTTAGGTGTCTACATTTTTCCCCTCTTTGATATAGTGTTGAGACAACACTATTTCAAAGAAGTTCGAATGGAGACGACACGAGGAAGATGTTTTTAGCAACAAGGTTGCCCTAGTCTCGGATAAGAAGAGGAGAGACTAGACTTAGATGACGCCCCCTCAAGAAGGTGACAGGGAGAGAAATGAGGCTTGATGACTTCTTGAAAAGTACAAAAAATCGAGACAAGCTGAGACATAGGTTGGCAAAGAGAAGGGGCTGAATTGGCTCAAACTCTCACTACGGGAGAATGATAAAGGGAAATTAGATGCACAAGCTTAAGACTTTCTAGGATTGGGGGGGATGAAGGAGTGGAGTGCTATAAAAAAGGAATCAAGGATAGGGAGATGGATGATGGGATGATAAAGCTGATGCAACAGGATTTCAAAGAGTCAGATTGGTGGAAGATGGGTTTCGGAGATCCCTAGGACTAGGATTGTGGGTCTTGAAAGATGAGGCTTGGTGGATTGATTGGATTGGTGGATCCCTAAGACTAGGAATTTGGATCCCTAAAGCTAAAGGTGAGGAGTGATTCAAAGAGATACTGATGCATAAGCTGGGGGAGGAGTGACAGATGCTGGAGATGGATGGGGGATAATGGAGATGAAGGAAATCCATTGAAGCTTTTTTGAGCGGGGGGATACTTCAAAGAGAAGTACCACCATGTAGTTGAGCACTAGATTTGCTATAGGACTGTTGGTTAATTGCCAAGGTTACCAAGAACATCAAGGCCTTTTCACCAACCATCCATAGGACTGATGAACTGACTCAAAACAAACACGCAAGGATTGCCCCAGTATCACACATGAATCCCAAAGGAAGTAGTGTGGAAATGACACTGGGTAACCCACAAGCAAAAAAGAAAACAAGCAAAAGACATGATCAAGACCTAATGCTCAGATTGCCCCATTCATAGTATACCATGATATGGAAGATCGTAGCAACCTTGAGGAGGGAACAAAAAGATTGCTTGAAAAAGATACTTCAAGACCCAAAAGGGAAGATTCCAAATCAAAAGAAAGTGAAAATCAAAAAAAGAGCCGTTTGCCAATGAGATGGATAGGACAAGGTACTAATGGGCCAAGATCAGACATGAGGAAAGCTATATCCTGCAAGGATCTATCGAAGAGCACCTATGCTGATGGATCTGGATGAGTGATGTGTTTGGCAAGCTAAACTAAGAAGGATAACACTTTGGTGATAGGAGATCTAGCTAAATGATGCATTGGAATAGCTAACCAAGATGTGCGATGTGCAAGATGCTGGTCAAGGACAAACTGACACGAACACTGGATAGATATAATGGTACTAAGCTAAAGAGGATGAACAAGCTAATAGACCAAAATATGTTACACATGTGCAAGTTTGTTCATGTTTTGATTTTATGAGATGGAAATGTTTGTGAAGGGTGGGATGTTTGTAATAGTTGATAGGTGGATAGGTAGATAGTTTGTGAAAAGCTTAAGTGAAAATGGGGTTCTTTGTGTGCATGTGATAGGATACAAGCTAGGATACAAGATTATTTACAAGCTAGAATATGGTACAAGCTTTGGACAAGATTCAAATATACAATGTATGGTACAAGATTTACAAGGTATAATACAAGATTTGGTACAAGATTTACAAGCTAAGGTACAAGATTTACAAGCTGTACAGGAGGTATTTACAAGCTTCATTAGATTTTGGATATTTGGTTGGAACACCAAGGGAACAAGCAGGTGTTTTATTGAGATGGTGGGTGGAATGGGTGAGGGATAGAATAGTGATAGATAATGGATTAGTCCTAGTACACAAGGTGCCTGAATTACCCGGTTTTCACCAAGGTACCTATCCAAGGCGCTTGAATTGCCAAGTTTTCACCATTGGATGCTTATTTCTCTTTACTATTTTTTTGTATTTTTCTAAAGTGGGTTATACCAAGGATCTTAACGCATAAAACTTCTTGAGATGAATGATGTTAGTAGGATCATTCAAGAGTTCTCCTTCTGGTGTAGATAGCTGATAGGCTCTGGAGCCAAAGGATGCAGTGACAACATAAGGGCCAAGCCATGTAGGTTCAAACTTGCCCTTCTTTTCTCGATCTGCTTGGACTTTCATGTTTTCTTTGAGGACCATGTTGCCTGGCTGAAAGTGTCGTGGAAGCACCTTCTTGTTGAAATTCCTTTTGAGACAAGTTTGATAGACTGTGAGATGATCATAAGCTTGTTGTCGCTTCTTGTCTAAGAGATCTAGCTGGGTGAGCTGAGCTACTCTATATTCTTCATCTGATATTTGCCCTCGCAAAGATATGCACAATGAGGGAAGTTCAACCTCTATGGGTAGTACCACTTTGGCACCATAGACTAGGGAGTATGGAGTTGTGCCTATGGATGTACAGAAGGAGGTTCAATAGGCCCATAGGGCTGGATTTATTTGTAGGTGCCAATCACGGCTGGAATCATTGACAACTTTCTTTAGGATTTTGAGGAGGGTTTTGTTAGTTGCCTTTGCCTAGCCATTACCTTGTGGCAAATATGGGCTAGAAAAATGGTGATGGATGTGGAGGGAAGTGCATAATTCTTCCATGTTGAGATTTTCAAAGTTACCTCCGTGGTCAGTGAAGATGGTGGATGGGATGCCAAAGCGACAAACAATGTGGTACAAGATGAACTTGGAGACTTGAACTCCTGTAGTTGAGAATAGGGGGACTGCTTCCACCCACTTAGTGAAATAGTCTGTAGTGGTTATTATCCATTTATGTCCATCAGATGAGAGAGGTGTGATAGTTCCAACTAGATCAAGGCCCCAACAAGCGAAAGGCCAAGGTGGTGCAATAGGTTGTAGATCCTGTGTTGGAGCGTGCACAAGATTTGCGTGCTGCTGACATGGGAGACACTTTCTGACAAAGTCACAGGAGTCTTCTTCAATGGTAGGCCAATAGTAGCCTACTCTAAGGATTTGTCATGCTAGGACAATACCACTCATGTGGGCACCACAAAGTCTGGAGTGTACTTCTTTTAACACCATTGTGACCTCATTTTGGTCTAAACATCGAGAGAGAGTATCGTGATAACCCTGACGATATAGGGTATTGGCTATGATAACATAGTGGGATGATTTTCGGATGAGGTTCTGGCATTGGGTGCGTGTGAGGTGAGGGGATATGATACCATCGTTAAGGTAAGTGTGAATCTCATGGTACCAAGGGGATTGGGGACCAACCAAGATACAAACACGATTTGAGTCATCATTCGCATAGGCAGGTGTGAGGATCTGCTCGACTAAAAACTCATACTATGTAGCTACTTGGGGAATTTCCAAGAGCGAACCGATAGTAGCCATAGTGTTTGCTACTTTGTTCTACATTTGAGGCACTTGTGTAAACTGAAGCTTTGTAAAATGCTGGGTTAGCTGATCAACTAGCTCTTTGTAGGGTAATAGCTTTTCATCTTTGGTTTGATATTCATTTAGGACTTGCTTGATGATAAGCTGAGAATCGCCAAAGATTTGTAAATCAGTGATGTTCCATTCTACAACTATCTTTAATCCTGCTATGAGAGCCTCATATTCAGCTATATTGTTGGTGCTAGGGAATTGTAGCTTGAAGGCTTTTGGAATGTAATCTCCTTGAGTTCTGACCAAGAATATTCCTGCCCCTAATCCATGAGATGTGTATGAGCCATCAAAATAAAGTTTCCATGGGGGTTGTTCTTCAATTAGGCAGATATGCTCATCTGGAAATTCTGTGATCAAAGGATATGTATCTACTAGAGGTGCATTAGCTAGGTGATTTGCTATAGCTTGCCCTTTGTTTGCCTTTTTGTCCACATACTAGATGTCAAATTTGCTAAGGAGCATAACCCATTTGGCCAAACGGCCTGTAAGTGCTATTCTAGAGAGCATATACTTGAGAGGGTCAATCTTGGAGACTAGTTGGATGGTATGACTTAACATGTAGTGGCGAAGCTTTTGAGTTGAGAAAACAACTGCCAAACAAGCTTTTTCCATAGGAGTATAATTGAGTTCATAACCAACTTGGGTTCTACTGATGTAGTAGATGGCTCTTTCTCTGTCGTAGTCATCAAACTATGCTAGAAGTGCCCCTAGAGCAGTAGGCATTGCTGATATGTACAAAATTAGGGGATGACTAGGAACTGGTGGAACCAAGATAGGGGGATTGGCAAGATACTGCTTGAGCTGATCAAAGCTGTGTTGACATAAAGGATCCCACTTGAAGTTCTCATCCTTCTTCAGTAAATATGCAAATGGTGTACACTTATCTACAAGCTGGGAGATGAAGCGCTGAACGAATTGAAGCTTTCCCTAAAGAGAGCAAAGCTGTCGCAGTGTTTGAGGAGGAGGCATGTCTAAGATAGCCTTGACCTTCTTGGGGTCGATCTCTATACCTTATTTAGAAACTATAAAGCCTAGAAGCTTTCCAGATGTGACTCCAAAGACACATTTCTTGGGATTCAGCATGAGATGATATTTGGCTAACCTATCAAAGACTTTTTCAAGGTCAGCAAGATGATCCATGAAGGTATGAGATTTGACCAAGATATCATCCACATAATCTTCCAAAATGCTATGGATAAGATCATGGAAAATGGCTGTCATAGCTCTTTGATAGGTAGCCCCTGCATTCCTTAGGCCAAAAGGCATCATGTTGTAGCAAAAGGTTCCCCAAGGGGTAGTGAATGCTATCTTATTCTAATCCTCTTCTACAATCTTGATTTGATTGTACCCAAAAAATCCATCCATGAGGGACAAAATTTCATGTCTAGCTGTAAGATCTACAATCATATCTATGTTGGGCAAGGGAAAATCATCTTTTGGACAAGCTTTGTTAAGATCTCTGAAATCAATGCAGATTTTGATGTCATCGGAAGGCTTAGTGATAGGGACCATGTTGGAGATCCACTCTGAGTAGTCGATAGGTCAGATAACCTTAGCAGCTAACGTTCTTTCTAATTCAGCTTTGACCAGTAATGCCAGCTTGGGGTGCATTTTCCTAAGCTTTTGTCTGACAGGCTTGAACTTTGGATTGACTGCAAGATGATGAACTAAAAGCTTTGGATCAAGTCCTTGCATGTCCTGATATGACCATGAAAATAGGCCATTTTTCTCTCTTAAGACCTCAAAGAGGAGGTCAGCTTGGTCTTGTGATAGGGATGCAACAATGTGAACAAGTCTGGGGATCAATAAAGAACTGATGTTGACTTCTCTAATATCCTCAATTAGAATAGAAGACACCTCTGGTCGATTATCTTGAGGAGGCAATGCTAAATCCTCATGTTCTACCTATGACTCTAGATTTTCTTACTGAGGGGTTCTCTTTGTTGCCTTAGTTAGTCTTGGATTTACCTTAGTTCCAGTTTTGGGTGTATCGGAACTAGGTTGGGGATTTTCTCCAAAATACCCCTTGGGATCTAGCTTATAGATATAGGCAGAATCTGGCTTTATTTTCTTGTGAGGAGTTTTAGCTTCCATGAATCTCAGAAGTGCTTCCTCTAATGTGAACTCATCAATGTGTATGATGCTTGGTTGGTCCCAATCTATGAGTTGTGGATGGGCGAGTGGTAGGTCAATGAAATGGATGGATAGTGCTCAGAGAACAGAGTCTCCGAGGAAGATTTGGTTTGGGATATCATCATAGGCTCTCTTTTCAACTTCCTCAAGAGTTTCTTCAATTTCAAAAAGGTCATGGTGAATGTTCGAAAAAGTGTGACCGTCCGTATTGGTGCCCCCAGTTGTGGGTATGCCAAAGCCAAGACCTGACTTTGATTCCCACTTGTGTGCATCGATGGGGCACTGCATGCCTCTTTCTTTTGGTCCTAGACCACCACCTTGATAGTTCCATTTGTCAGTGATGAGCTTATGTTCTTGGGGATACTTTTGGCTGAAGTGATCAAGGTGTGCTTGATTTCTTGGAGGTGCATCCTTATGTAACTAATTGTTGATATCTGGAGTGAGCTCCTCAAGAAGAGAGATTTTCGAGGATACAAAGGTTGTTGGGCCAAACTGTTTGTATCGAGGAGGTGGAATCTCCTTAGCTTTGTGATATGTCAATTTTCCATGGGCGTGTGGATCAAGTGGGAGTGCCCTGACAACAAATGCATCTGACAGAGTATACTCTCCACAGCCTTTGTTATTGATCTTCATGGTAGACAAGGTGGAGGCGAGGATGGTTTTTGGGTCATTACAAGTGTGGGATGAGCTAGCGATGGTTGTGCCGATATCAATTCCAGGGCAATGGTTTGCATATAAAGCTTCAACTACATTGTAGTAAGAAAAAGGTTCTGGATTAGCATGGATGGTTACCTCAGTGCCTTGATGCAGAAATTTGACACACTGATGGTAAGTGGATGGAACAGCTTTCATGGCATGAATCCATGGGCGACTGAGGAGGATGTCGAATGGTAGGTTTAGATCAATAACATGGCAAAGTGTTTCTTGGATGACTGGCCCAACCTTGATTGGCAGCAAAATAGTTCCTTCTATGGTTCTTTCCAAGTTTTCATAAGCTTTGATGGTGATAACCTCACTGATCATATCTACCTCAATATACCCAGCTTGTTTTATGAATTTTAGTGTGCATATATTCAAGGCTAATCCATTATCTATCATTACTCTTTTTATGGCAAAATTGGATACCATGATGTCTATGCGAAGCGAGAGGGTGTGATCTAGCTCGACCAAGGGTATGTCGGTGGGTTTGAATGATAGGGCACATGAGGAGGATAGGTGTCCAACAAGATTACAAAAATTAGTAGCGTTGATATCTGAAAGGACATGAGATTCTATGAGAGCACTATCAAGGATGTCTTTGTACATAGGACTATTGCAGAGAAGGTCTAAAATGGAGATTTGGGATGGCATGTTCCCAAGGTGTTCCAAGATATTATACTAGCTTTTTGATGGAGTTGATGGTGCTGATGAAACTGGTGGGCTTGTGATGTTAAATTGTGCTCTTCGAGTGGTGAATGCACACTCATTATCTAGTCCTCGGATATTGATAACATTGACAGAAGGCTCTTTCTCAGATATACAACCTATAAGGCTACCATAGTCTATATAGGATGAAGTGTGGTCATTGTTCTTCCCATGCTGTTGGTTTAGCTAGTGGTTGTTGGTGTTGTTTTTGTTGTTTTGGATAGGTGCTTTTCTAGGATTTTGGTTATTGTGAGGAGGAAACACATTTTGATAGATCTGCAAGCCTGCATTGGGAGAGGTTTGTGCTCCAACTGTTCTTTCCGATCAATGAGGTCCTGCACATAATCTTTCAATTTCATGCATTTGAGGGTGGTGTGACCTTTTACCCTATGAAATTTGCAATACTCATTGTCTTTGTACCATGTAGCTTTGGATTGGCCTGGATCAATTTGCAAGGTAGGAGGAAATTTGATGAGGTTTTCCTTAGTCAATTTTTCAAAATGACATCCAATGGCTCACCAAGGGGTGTATAGTTTCTAGGTGCAGGTTGGAACTTGGGCTTTGGTCTTGTAGTGACATTAATGACATTAGCTTGATTGCTAGACCCTTGAAAGTTGGGTCCTAGATTGTGGCTTTGATAGCTTTGGTGATTCTATTGTTGGTAGTTGATAGCTTGTTGGTTGTTTGGTTGATACGGTGGGTTGGGCTGATTTTGGGAAGGCCCAACAATATTCACATGTCTCGTATTAGTAACCCCATCTGTTGCAATGTGCTTGTTTTTGTTCAATTACCTAGAATTGTCATTGGAATGTGATTGATTTTGGTTGGCCTCCTTGTAAATCTTGACCACACCATCTTTAATGAGTCCTTGCTCAAGGATCATTCCTTTCTCTTTGATATCTTTATAGGTCTGCAAACAGTTAATGGTCATGTGGTGAACCAAGCTGGGATGGGCATTATCAATAAACATTTTCATCACATGGAGTTCTGGCAAGGTGCAGGATATGCGGGTGGTAAGGGTTTGCCATCTTTGCAGGTATTCGGCAAGGCTTTCTCCACCTTTTTGCTTAGTATGGACAAGGTCAACTATTGATAACTCCGTTTCAACAAGATGGGCATATTGGGCTACAAATGCCTCAGACAATCTAGCAAAGTTTTTAATTGTGCCATATGGGATTCTATAAAACCATTCAAGAGCTGGCCCGACCAAGCTTTTGGGAAAGAGGTGTAAGAGGAAAATGTCACTGTATGCCACTTCTTAGCAGTGCATGTAAAATTCTTTGATGTGGGTGACTGGGTCTCCTTTTCCTCTAAATTTGTCAAATTTAGGTATCTCAAAATTCTTGGGGATTGGAGTCATAGTAATGGCTCTATCAAATGGATAAGGACACATAGTCTCAAACTTGAATGTCTTCGGATCATTCCCTTCTTGGATGGCTTTCAGAGCTATCTTCATTTGTTCCCATTTTGAATTGATAGGTGATGGCTGGGGTGCCCCCAATGTAGGAGTGCCTTGAGGAGGATAGGTGCTAGATGGGGCCACTGAATATGGATGGCTATGAGGGATTTGCTGATAGGCATTGTACATTATTTGGGCAGCTGCATGGTGGATGACGAGTTGCTGAGGTGGAGGTGGCACATATTGCTGCATATGCTGCGAGGCTTGCTGTTGATATGGTATTTGAGGTTGGGATTGAGGAACATAAGCTGGCTGTGGGGTATTTGGATTGCTTTGTGGAGGTAAGGTATAAGATGGTTGTGAAGCTTGGGGAAATGATCGGGGAGCTTGTGGAACGTGACTTTGGATTTGAGGAGTTTGACCAAAATATGTGGGTTACGCCCCCATTTGGGATGGTATCTGCAAATAATTGGTAGTTGGCTGGGGTGCTGGATTACCTCCTAGAAGTGGCATTGAAAAGTAGTTGGTAATAGGAGGTAATGGATTAGTTGGTGGTGGAGGTGGTGGGAATTGAAAGCTTGGGAATGGAACTGATGGGGTTTGATAGCTTGTTGGCTGGATTTGAAAGCTTGGTAGAGTGGTGGCAAGAGCTTGGGTCACTTGAGAGCTTGGAAGAACATTGGTGGTAGCTTGTGGGGTTTGATAGCTTTGTGGAGTGAGGGTAGTAGCTCGTGGATTTGTGGTTGATGGCACTAAGCTCCAAGGACCTAATAGAAATGATGGAATTGTGCTTTGGGCTATGGTGAACAAGCTGGGGGTGATGAAAGGTTGATTACTTGGACCCATAGGTGGCATTCCTATTGTATATTGCTGAGGTTGGCCAAAGATGCTAGCACTGATTTGGGAGATGGGTGGATTTGGAAGGCTGGGTTGGAGAGCAGCAACAACAATAGTGAAGGGAGTGAATGGTGAGGTGTTTTGGGCAAAGATAGTTTGGAGTGGAGAGGTATGAACCAAGGATGGAGTGGTGGTGGCTAGGTTGGCTTGCGGAATGGAGATTTCAACTTGGGTGGAGGATGGTATGTTTGGGTTTGTTAGATCAAAAGGATTGACTTGAGGCTCTTGTTTTGGCACATATTGAGGATAATTTGAATCATAAGAGCCTATGGGTGGTGGCAGCTGCCCAAAAAATGGGTGAGATGGATCTGATAATGGAGGAGGTCTTCCAAAGTTGAAGGCTCCTATATTGTCCCTTCAAAAGTTAGCCATGATTGTTTCTTTGTTCTTGTCTATAATGGCATTCACCAATACTGCATTTCTTGGTTGGTTCATGAAAGCTTCAATGTCAATAGGTGATGGTATAGCATTCTCTGGGCTAGAGGATGGTTGAGTGCTCAAGGGGAGTGATGCTGTTTGATCCAAATGATAAGGCTCCATTGTTTCCTTCTTCTTCTTGGCTAAGTGAGTGATGGGTGGCATGAAAATGCTTCTAGGGATGAGATGCAACAATGCTGGTGGATGCAAAAAGGGGGGGGGGGCTTTTCTATGCAAATGATCTCCTAGGTTAAGGCAAAGCTATATGAAAAACCTAAGGAGGATTGGGTTGGGGATCCTAACTTCAAAGATATGTTGCCAAAGTATGAAAGGTCTGCTTTCCTATGTGCAAGCTTGGTGGTGATTGTGTCAACTTAAGGATAGACTGATGATCCTTTGGGAAGAACATGAAATTGACCACTTGTGGATCCCAACCTTTAGCTCAAGGTGATGAGGGATAACAAGTGATAATGCTAGATTACCCTAGAAAAAGCTCTATCAAAGGGATAATCTTGGTGAGATTGGTGGTTTGAAAGATGGTAGGAAAAGCAAGTTCTGGCAATGTGACAATAATTTTGAAGGCTTGGATGCGAATGTTTTTTGATTGTTGGCTAGATGGTTTGGTTCTAAATAAGATGGATGAGCTAAAATGCTTAAGGGGATGACCTAGAATGGCTGGCTTTCCTACAAAGATGACTCTGAAGTGCAGCTTATGCAAGAAGATGTGGAGAAACAAAGGGGTCTAATCATAGAAATCATGCCTAGTTGGTAAGGCATAAGCAGGGTTAACTCTTGGATGTTGGCTAAATTTGATAGTGCGATCTAACCAGGCTTCTTGAAGGGCTTCGTCAGCAGCTTTGTCTTCTACTTTGTGGAGTTTGGCTATTCGAGGGCTTGGTGTTATTTCCTTTCTTTGGGCCAAAATTTCTTGGTATACCTGAGATGGCTTGAGTTTGACTTTGTGAAACTTCTGTTTGGGTTTGGGTTGTTCTGAAATTAATTCTTGAATCTGTTTGGCTTTGGAGAGATTTTGGTTGTTTTGCTTCAACTTGTTCAACTCTAAAATAGGCAGTGACTATGCTAAGTGTGCCCTAAGCTAGGATTGACCAAGTTTGGCAAACATTCATTTAACAAGTAAAAAATAATCAAGCAATAGATAGGAACAACCAAATAGAAGTTTGTGATTCTCAAAATGTGATACTTGCGGCAAGGAGTGTGTATGTTCTACAAATGTTTCGATCAGTCACTTCAAACACATTAACATCCTAGATGGTTGTTTGCAAGGCTAATAGTTGGTTTAGCTAGGGAGTCCTCGATATACCCAAGGTACGTGAGGCCCAAATCTGTAGATGAAACTAAAAAGATGTCACACATCCGAGAGGAGTGGTAACCCACTTCTCCTCTTTCACTTTTGAAGGGTATAAAGTTCCTTGAGGCTTAGCCCAAGTGACAAAATCTTGATCCCAAGAGAGGTGTCTTTTGATTCACCTCCCGATTCTTATACTCCGCTAGAACATTGGAGTTGAGGTCATCCCAAGGGGTGATGAAATCCCCAAGTAGGCCTTGTAAAAATTTAAACAAGATTTTGGATCCTAATCTTATGCATCCAAGATGGCCTCGAAAGATGACAAGGGGAGAGAAGACTTAGATGATCTTGGGCTAAAAGACATAATTCTTTTCCAACTGACGTTTAAGTTTTCTGATCTAGACTTTGAAAGCACTCATGTTTAAGATGCAAATGTTCAATTCTAACTTGAAATGCGCCAACAAAAGTAAAATCGATCGAAGAATGCAAGAAAGAAGAAGAGTTAGGGTCAACAAAAAGCAAACTCGTGTGCTCGGAGGCCCTCCATGTCAAGTTCTGATTGATTTTCTTTAAGGCACTTAAGATTGAGTGTGAGTTTGTTTTAAGCCTGAAACAAAGATGTGTGAAACTCAATTTCAAGCACGTGCCCGGAGGCCATCCATGTCAATTGATTTGTTCAATTTTTATATCCAAATGAAGTGTTAGCGAGGCTAATGTGCATTCAAGGAATTTTCTAACTTAGAAAAAATAATAAAAACCCAAGTAAGTAGAGTTTGATTCTTGTGGAGCACTTAACACCCTCTTAGGTGGACCCATCCCCATAGATGGCGCTGAGATTGCAACCAATGGTTAAATTGATGGGTGATTAAAGAGGGTGAGTCCAACTACAAACTCTCTCAAAGAATCTTTATTAGTTTTTATATCTTAGAAGATTTATAAAATGTGGATTCTTTTTTATGCCCAAAAATTGAAGTGTGAGATATTGTATTGATTCATTGATTCTTTGCATTCAAGATTGTGTTTGAGCAACATTCATTCAATGAAAGATGTGTTTAAACATGCAAGTTCATTCTAAGAGAAACTTGCAAAAACATGATTAGTTTTGTTGCTCCAACTTGCAATGCTACAAAAAAAAGTGATTTGATTAGTCACCCAAAAATCCCCAAAGTCATAGCTTAACTATAGGAAAAATATTTTTAACTTTTTTTGTTCTTTTTGATATGTGTAAAAATGCTTAGAATGGTCCATATCCTACGGAACCACTAAAAGTCAAATTTTGATTTATACTCCTTTTTTTTTTATAAAATTTTTAATTTTTAAAATATGATTATGATTATGATGTGATACTAAGCATAAAGATATGATGATAAAACCTGTAGAAAACTAGTTAGAATAAAAACATGCACCAGAAAATGTTAGAAATTTGAACCAAGCACTTAGCACAACAAACCCGCGAGTCTAAGCAGCGATCCTGCAGGAAAAATGCGATCCCGCTAGAGTTTGCTTCGGGGGGATGTGTTCCCGCAGGTTGACCAAGCCGCGTGAATGCCGAATTTACTGGTAAAAAAAACAAAAACAAAAACTAGGGAGCTCATTTTGAATAGAGAAATCTCACTGGTTTACGATCTTACAACGTTCCCACAATGCAGGAGTGACAGTCCTATGAATGATAAAGTTTTACAATTTTTAAACAACAGTTTTAGAAACATGAGCATTCTTGCAAGCGGGAATGACAATCCCATAGGAAGGAGGAGTGTTCACGCAAATGAGAATGATGGTCCTGCTGAGATATTGGCCGGCAGGGATGCAGAGAAGATTTTTAAGGCATGTGGCTGTTGTTTGGTGTTAAATTGTGAACTCGCTGTCATGGGTTCGTGTTCCCACTGGTGAAATAGCAATGTTCCCATGTCATAGGATCACATTCTTGGACTCGCGGGGATGCAACAAAAATGTTGACTTGGTCAAAACTGCTTATATGGCCGAGAGAGCGATTTTGAAGGAGGAACCTGCGTACCTACAAAAATATCAACAAACCTTTTGCAAGAACACACAAGCAAACCATGTTAGACTTGGTTAGTTTGTCATAAAAAAAAAAAAAAAAACCAAAATATGATTAGATAGACCCAAATGTGGGGTCCCACCAGGCGTGCCAAAATGTATACACTAAT
Source organism: Cupressus sempervirens (assembly GCA_028749045.1). Classification (NCBI taxonomy): domain Eukaryota; kingdom Viridiplantae; phylum Streptophyta; class Pinopsida; order Cupressales; family Cupressaceae; genus Cupressus; species Cupressus sempervirens. The sequence goes on from CM053792.1 coordinate 604,227,200, forward strand.
CTAATATGCTAAGAAAACTAATTTAATGAAAACAAAAGCATTCACACATTAAACCACCATAACATATAAGAGAGACTAAGATAAGCCCTCAATTGAGAATATGGACCATTAAGAGGTTCTCTCAATGAATGCCTTTCTTGTTTTGGGATGAGCCTATTTGCTTAGATTTGGTATGTGTGCTCAAATGCTCAAGATGGCTTCAATGGATGGAGATGGGTAATGGCAAATTGGTAGCTTTGTGAGCTCTCAATTTGTCATTATAAGGGTATGGGTATGGATTTGGCTCTCAAAATAGCATTATGACTTTACTAAAAGGATTGTGATGAAATGGCCTGGGAGGGGATTCAATTTATAGGCCAAGGGGTAGAGGGATGGATGGCTTAAATGCAAGGAGAGATGAAAGCTTAAGGAGGGCTAGGATGCACTCAAAGGAGAGCACATGGATTGTACTTGTTTAGCACCAATGGGAAGGTGACACTTGTCACAAGGAGGATGAGTGTGAGAGGATAGGATAAGGGGTTGGTTAAAGGCTTGATGAGGGAGGTTGAGTATGTAAGAGGGATGTAAGAGTTATGAGTGGGAGAGGTGTAAGAGTCATAAGTGGGCTTGTAAGAGCATTTAAGGGTTTGTGGGCTTCATCAAGTTTTTGGTTGGAATATTTTGAGGGGAGAATTTGGTTTGGTTTAGGAAAGTCTTAAACTTGTTTAGGGAATGTGACAACATTAGGGGGTGGATTAGGCTTGGGTTTAGGATTAGATTAGGGATGTTAGAGATGTGCAAGTGGATGGCATTAATGAGGTTGGGTGAGTTAGAGGCTAAGCTTGGTTAGTATGGGTGGATGGGGTGGATTAGGTTAAATGGAGGATTAGGGATAAGTTAGGGGCTTTTAGATTTGAGGGATTTATTTATCAAATAGATTTATTTAATAAATGGGGATTTTGGAATTAGATAGGAGAATAGGATTTAATTGATAAATGATAGGTTATTTGATTTATCAATTAGGACTATAGATGATTAATTAAATTAATCAACTAGGGGATGGCCAAGGATTAATTAAATAAGAATTTATTTAATGATGCCTTTAGAGATGGCTAAATTAGATTACCAAAGTGGTGTAATCAAATTTAGGTGTCTACACTCACTACTGATTCAAATGGATTCTACTATTTGAAGGATTATAGGATACGGGTTGAATCAGTGCCGAATAAGTCAAATATGCTTAGTGAGGTGACAAGGTCAATGTTAAAAATTGGTCTCTATGTGGAGCACTTACCTAGTGACCCTGTATTGGATTCTCTCCATGGTCATCAAGTACATGATAATAGACATGACTTAGCTGTGGCTGTAGAAGAAACCAAATGACACATTGTAGGATTGGGAGGTTTAGGTGGTCTTTGGCATTTTATGTACAAAGCATTTACCTTGATCAATATGTCAAATTTTCTTTGCCTCTTAAAGGGCACTGTGCATAGAAGAGTTGCTTAGAGCTTATGCAAATTTACATGCTTCAATTCATGCTAGGCATCAAAAAAGGAAAAATGGGCAGAGGAAGTTCCCATCGATAGGCGACTTGGAAAATAGGAGAACCTGCGCTTGTCACAAAATAGGAAAGTCAGAGGCAGTCGACAGTGAAAGAGAGAGATGACTTCCAAAGAGTAGACCAATGCATAAAGTGAAGCTGCAGCCAAAGACTAGAGAGCCATCCATCCAAAATAGAAGTAGAGCAAGCAAATAACTCAGGGTATTAATCCCATATTGTCCATGTGGAAGTGGTTTGTAATCTATAAATACATGAGCGCAGTATGTCTAAGTGTCTTCAAAGACACGCTTCTTTGTGGAAGCCAATACATGCATGGAGGGGCCCATAGGGTCTAAAGTCAATATATTTTGACTCGCCCAAACCTTAAAGCTAGCGTATGAATGTAAACTAAGTTTGAATGTTGTCTGGTGTTACACTCAGCGTAGAAGCAAGACCTCGTAGGCCTGGGAAGAAAATTTTAAACATCTCCAGGGATACGTTCGAGGTTTGAGGTCATAAAGGTGTAAAGGAGATCCGCACGTGTAAGACCGTAAATCAAAATTTGAAGGGGCTCAATTTTATGCTGAGGTTGTAAAAGTGTAAAGGGAACTTGCTCGTGTATGCACATAAAGAGAAATTGGAGGGGTTCCGATCTTACAGGATATGGGAGAGATAAATAAAATATTAGTATCTTCATGGTGCGTATGAACTTAAAGATAAGTTCAAAGGCCTCCGGGGTTATGGGGATGGAATTAAGGATATTAATTAATATTAAAGTATTAGTTAATAAAAAATATCTCAAATAGTGCATAGCTAGTCAGATTTTGACAAGTGGCAAGGTGGGCAAAGTTATTAAAATGAATATAAAATAAAGTTCAGTGATGACTTCAAAGAATGATTTGTTCAAATTTTAAATTTGAATAAATTTAAAAAATTTATATAGTTCAACTATGTAAATTTTTAAAATTTTGAATTTTAATTCCTATTCATAGTCCAGGACCCTATTTTTCAAACTGCTACCATGCGGGCATTTTGTTATCCAAAATAGGTAGTGCAATATACCGTTTGAATTGGGAGGAAATGAACTATCCATTTTTGAGGTCAAATTATGCGTAGGTCTTTATCGGTATGCTCTATAAGAAAATTTGCAATTTCAAGGGCATTCTCAGTAAAAGGGGCAAAATTCATTATGGAAAGTTAGAATCAATTGGGGAAGATATATTGGAGTCTGTTGATGCAAAAATGAATTCTGGAAAAGTTTGCATGCTTCTAGAATTCATATTTTAACTAATTTTTGCTATTGTTGTGAGTTCAAATCAGGAATCAAAATAAGTTATTCTATCAAATATCTCAGATGTTTTTTGCTTGTAGAGGCCTAATGATCAAGATTTGATTCACCAGTTGAGGGGAGAGCTTAGAGAGATGTTTTAACCTGTTGAGAAGGTTTTCCATGTAGACAGAAGTCATGTTCAGATCAGATTCGGGAATGAACTCTTCTCCTATATCCTTATTTCTTTCATCTTTTGTAAGGGTTCCAATTTTGTCACTGAGAAACCAGTTGGTTCTAGTCTTTGGAGAAAATTTGCTCATTGCTGAGATACCAAGGTTTTGGATCCAGTTCTTGATGCATTCCAATACTGAGACACCATTTCTTTCAGCATATGCTCTCTTGTATGAGAAACATTAGGAAGGTTAATACATATAGTTTAGACCTGTTAGGTGTTTTCATGTTTTCGTTTCATGCAAATGAATGTATTATTTCAAGGAAATTAATACAAAGAACAACAGGTTGAGTTTCAATTGAATCCTATCTCCTTTATCAGCCAATTTTCAATGTTTTACAATCTTTGACATAGAGCTTAGGTTGTAGTTGCAGTCCCTTAAGACTGTATGTTATTTCATTGTTGCTTATAACCCAAGAGGTTATGTAAATGCTTCAGGGAATCAACGGGGTTGCAAGTTTACTAATGGGGATATCATGTAAGAATGTGATTTAAATTGAGCATTGATGTCTATTTACAAGTTAAATACATAGATCAGATATTTGAAGATACACATATGTCTCAAATATCCATATGTATGAATTTGATTCATGGATTTTCCCAAAGGTTAAGGCACTAATCAGCTATAGGGTCACTTAGTTCTTGCTTCTGCATATTAGGGGTTTTGCTGAATTCAACATTATTAATCAAACATTTTTTACCCTTTCATGTTGAAGGACCTAAATGTAATACCCTCACTCAACTTCTGAGATTCATAGATCTGCATTTAGCTATTGTAGATTGATGTTATTTCATGAGTTATTAGGAGATATAAGGGTTTTCATTTTCTTAATAGATTTAGGGATATGTTTTTGCACTAGTACAATATCAATTGGATTTGAGGTCTACCTACCTAGGTTTAGCAGAGCCTGAAGTAGAAGAAGGGTCATGCCTTATAGTTGGCCCGGTGTCTGAAATGATGTGTTGAAAATGGGAGTTAGCTGCCTCTAGATATGTCATCTTCTCATTGGAATAATTGAAAACCCTCCAGCATTTTTAAACAACAACACTTATATTGGCCATATAAGCCTAAAAAGGCTTAATTAGAGTTAGTAGGGGTTAGCAGTAAGGGTTTATGAGTTAGTTTGGTTTTAAAGGTTGTCCTTAAACCTTTTAGAAGTTCTTTTAGATGGCTTGGAATGGTGTGTTGTCGAGTTGACAACTTTTTTTTTCAACTTGACAACAAATTACTTGTTTTAGTTGGTAACATTCAGTTTTGACTAGTATAGAAACAATTAGGAAGTAGTTAGTCAGTCTTTAGAGGAGTTAAGGTCTATTTCATAGACATCCATGTGAGTAGAAAATGGAGATAAATATTGATATGTAATGGCAAGAATTTGAAATAGTTTTGAACAATAAAATTTTAATTCTCTACAAATTTAGAAGCCACTGCTCGTGAGTACATTCCAGACAACAAAAAATAGTTTGAGTGTGATCTTTGATTTGGTTGGATGTAGAAAAATTTATTAGTTTAAGACTATACTTGTTCATGTTTCTATTAATTTATTTTTATTGTTGACAACACAGAGGATTAGAGTAGTGTAGAACTAGTCAGTGGTTTAGGCTTTTAGAGTTTTGTGTGCTAGATTAGCTAAAAAAACTCTCCATTGTTGAAAAATGCATGGAATACTTGAGGCAAGGGAAAAAAATGTTTGAGTTACAATTAGAAAGGTCAAGAAGGAAAAGCACAAGCAATCTATCATTTTTTCCTTTCATTGCTAAAGACAACAATGATGGTGACTCCAATTGCATATAGTCATGAGTTGTTCCACTATTTGTAGAGCTAAATCATATTAATATAGAATTAGGGAGTTTTAGTGTTTTGTCTATTGAGGAAGGTAGAGCCTTCTTAAGAAGAACTTCTCACAAGAAATGAGTTGAATCTTCAATAATTTAAATTGTGAAAAAACCAATCTTTGCCCACGAAATTCTAGTTGTTTTGCAAGCTAGAAGCACATTTTATAGAATCCTTATCATGATTACTAAGGTGGCAGAGTTGCATAAAATACTGGATAAGATCAAGTATGCAGAAACTATAATTATAACCACTCTACGAGAACCACAAACAATAAAAATGAGTATAGGAAAGACTAATATAGGAGGCCATATCTTGCATGATAGCGTCAATAATTTTCTTGAATTCTTGAGAATGCAATAAGGAATAGACAAATCTATAAGTTCATGGAAGACAATATATATTTAACAAGCATTATGTCTATGAGAACTACAAAATATAATTAGTAACACAAAATCTTGGAAGAATATTTCTTGTGCTACACCACTATTTTCCATCCATGTGATGTACAGATCCAATACTATCTCTGCAACACCTTCCTAGTGAATGTGTAGTTCAAATAGATACTATTAATTCATATATTTAATATTTAAAAATATATATCAAAACTTATTATATGCTCACTAGTAATTAAAGATCAACATCTTTTGAACTCTTGGAAGAATTTGCAGACCCATAGCCTCAAATCCCTAGCTACTACTTCCCCTAAAATAAATGGAAAATCCCAAATGTGATTTAAAGAATGATTAAATTAGTGTAAAAGAGAGAATTTAAAATGCAATATTGATATTCATAAATTTGTATTATATTGTATTCATAAATTTGTATTTATATCCAATATATGATTCTACAACTTACATTGATATATTGCATTCGTAGATGCCTAGAGCCAAGTATACCTATTAGCGAAAATGTTGAGAATTAAAGAAAGTTGGCATACATATGAATTGAAGTATAGAAATGTAGTTACAAAAAATTTAAAAAAAGTACCTGATCAAGGTTGATTGTTGTTTTCATTCTTGATAGAGGAGAAGTAACATGACCTAGGTAAGCAATAGGACTAAGAATTGCAACTTTCTTTGCAAGGCTTGCATGATCATTGTTTGTGAATCCAACAAGTCTTGTCATGATTCTCTGTATTATTTAGATACAAAATTTAGCTACTTATATGAAATTATTTTTTGTATATGTATATGTAAATGTATAGAATGAATTGAATGTGAGTTCAGAGGTTGTTAATTGCAAGAAGATTCGAAAGCAGGTACAACGGTCATCATGGAAGAAAATATGGATGAAAGGTGCATCCAAAGGTCATCCATATTTAGTACACAATGCAAATGCAGGGGTAAGGTATGCAAGGTTTTTATTTTTAGTGGTTCCATTACTAATATTGTTTCAAATGAAATTCTTGGCAAGTTGAATATAGAAAAGATAACACATAGTTCACCTTACAGAGTGTATGGAATGAATAATGATCAGTGGATTGATTTCAAAGAACATGCATATATTTCTTTCTGTATTGGTTCATATTGTGACACTACTCTATGTGATGCTATGCCCTTTAGTGAAAGTCATGTAATCTTGGGTAGAGTATGGAAAATTGATGTTAAGGGCTTACATAATGGTAGAGAAAATACTTATGCTATTAACAAGAATGGGAAGGAAATTTTTATGTGTTCATTGTAGGATGATAAGATGGCATGGGGAATGTCAATGACATGGTTGATGAGAAGAAGAGATTTCCTAAGGTGTAAGGAACATGGAGACAATGAGAAAGTATAGACTTATTTGAGGAGGAGTGATGGTGCTTTGGAGAAAGAAACAATTAAGAATGTTGATTCAAAGATATGCGGTCCATTTATGATGCAGAGCCATCCATTGTCATCTTAAGTAAACTAATTCAACTTAAGGATTCAACAAGAAACTTGGAATCAATTCAAGGAATCAATCCTACTCAAAGATCAAATGGAATTATCTAACTTTGTAAGTCACTCCCACAACCATGCTCATGATTTTACTAACACTTTTCTTTGTTTCCATCTCTCCAAGCACCAATATCCTCCTAGATCACTTAGTGCACCTAGTGCCTCCACCATACCCAAACTCCAACTAGGCTTCACACCTTGATCCTAACACCTTAGATCATCTTAACATGGTACATTTTCCATGTTACAACTTCTCATTCACTCCTATCTACTCATCTTCAATCCTTTCCCTTTTGTATCCTTTCTAGGCTTGCCTAGTAGCCCTTCCAACACCAAAATCAACAATTCTCTCCCAAAACCTCCAAACAACCTATCAATGTTTTTACACTTTAAAATGCCCTATTAAAAGTTACTAAGTTGATATCATTATTAGACTTTCATGACCTGACTAGTGAACACTTCCTTCACCCCCTAACCCTTCAACTATGCCTAATTAGCCCTTGCCCAAAGAAGAAACTCTATCATCCACTAATCTCCAGGACTCCATAACCAAAAATAATCTTGAACAAGGATAAAAGAAAACCATTTTTCAACTTATTTACCCATCTACACTCTCATTTAGTAAACCCTCACTACTTGGGCTATAAACCAAGGGTTTTGTAGAAATCAACCTTTCCTGCAACTCTCAACCACAACACTCATTCAAACACCTTATAATGCATCCATATAAACCATTTAAACTATCACATACCCATTCCCTTCATCAGGTATCTCCCAGCCAATACTAGTACCCTCAACCAGTCATAGTCACAATGACTATACCCTCAATAATGAAAAACATTGATTGTACCCTCAACAAGTTGTAGTCACTGGTAAAGATGCCTTGCCCTATCTTCAAACAACACAACTATGAACTTCTTGCATAACCAAGTGAAAGTAACGCTAGGAAATTTTTCCAATATCAATACCAAGCCAAGATCACATACTATATCACAAAAAGACTTATCTATTATTCCAATTGTACCCACGAGACAATGAGTTCTAGATTTTTAGAGAATTTAATTTCTTTTATTGATTGGAAGACATTACAACTTCAAATTCTTTCATCTCCAATCAAATCTCTTTTGTGGATCCCCTTCCAAGACCCATTAACTCTCCAAATAACTGAGAGTAACCATTCAACTAATTCTAACTACCTTTCAACTATCCCCTAAATAGTCTTAACTAATTGTTGCTAACATAAAACAAGTAATTGTTGTCAAACTGACAAAAAAAAGTTGTCAACTCGACAGCTCAACATACAAGACCCTTTAAATATTTCTAAAAGGTTTAAGGACAACCTTTAAAACCCAAACCAATTTATAAACCTTTGCTACTAACCTCTACTAACTTCAATTAATCCCTACTTGGCTTATATTGCCAATATATAGGCAATTTACAAAGTATTGCACCCTTAGTGATTTTAACATCGTTTAAAGACTTGACTAGACCTATTTCATCATTATAGACCCTTATAGGTCATCTTCCCAAACCCCTAATCTAGGATCAACCCATAATCTATTCCTAGTGACCCCTAGGTACCTTTTAGGATTATTGATGCCTTTAAGGCTTACAATTAAGATTGGGCTACAATATGATCCAAATATTATCAAGACCACATTACATGACCATGATTGGTCTCATTACATGTTTTAATGAACTTTGAAGGCCATTTTGATTTCACCCCTCCAAAGGATCCATCAATAATCCTAGGTCTCTCCATGATTCTTACCTATGACCTTGGTGCTCTTGCACCAATTTGAAAGACAAGAGAGAAGGAGACAAATAATAGGTTGTAAAGGGAAGAGTGAATCTCATGATAGAGAGGTTCAAGGATGGAGGATAATGGTAAAGAATGAAGTTGTTGATGAAGATAAAGAGGAAGAAAAGCTTGATGAAGAAAGAATGATAGTAGTTGGTACCATTTTATGTCCCTTGAGGATTGGAATTTTTTTTTTCACAAGGACAGTCACTAAGAATAACAAGGTATATGCCAAGGGAATGTTGAAAGGCCAAAAAAGATGGCACAATTATGATGAGAAGTTGTTGACAAGGGTAGGGGTATCTAGGCTTGAGGAATCTGCAGATGAGGACAACATAAGAATGAAGAGTCATGTGAAAACTTATCCAAGCATGTTTATGGGGAAAACCTATACTAGTATGAAGGTATTGCTTTGGTTTTTGATACTAAGTATGATTGTGTTGTAGGTGTATCTTCATGTGGTACAAATTTCTAGCATGGTTGACTTCACAAGGTTGTGTCAAGGTCAAATAGTGACAGAACTATGTTACATAGTGAATAGGAACATATTCAATTCTACAATATAGTGAAAGAATAATTTTTTTGTTGATAAATTATGACCATTAGAAGTTCTTGAGGGCTAAATGGCTAGGAGAGTCCAAAAGGTTAAGTCATTACTTGAGTAGGACAATATTGTATTGGATTTTGTAAAGGTGCTCAACATCATGGGAGGATGCTCTGCATCATTTATGTTCTTACGAATATCAGAAAAATCTAGCACCTATTGGGGGAACTTCCAAATTGAATTTGAGTCTAGATGTACTTCATTTAGGCTATTACTATTTATAATCGTACATTCTAAGTATTGGAAATCATGGAATGAATTTTTCAATGCAACCCTACTTTTCTCAATGGTTATTTTCTTCTAATAGTTTTTTTTAATAGGGAGATATGGATGCTTACCTAAGTGATATAAAAAGGATTGAGTGATCTTATTTAGAGAAAACAATCAAAACTATTACAAAGAAAGAACAAAACTACTATATTTTTATTTATTGTATGTGGATCTTGTATTTGCACCAACTATAAATAAAATGAAAACCTAATCAAAATAATCAAACAAAGTAAAATTCATATTGATCTACTCACCATTATTGTCATTTGATTACTACCAACAACCACATCCTACATGTAAAAATATTGTTTCAGTGTCATCCCTAGATACAACTACAAGACCCAAAATGATCAAGGCAAGTGGTAAATCTATTGAATGAAATTGATTAATTAATGAAGGTATGTTAGTTTGAGCTTCACTTGGCTTCAAGAATACTTTAATATTCTCTACTTAACAAGGCCAATGATGTGAAGGTGGAAGATCATCTGGCCTCACCCCCCTCCCCCTAACATCAATCTAAATTCCCCATTATCATCTAATTACATACTTCATTCATTCATTCATCCATTTATTAACTATACCATTCAATCAATACAATCACATGAAATTCATTAATATGATATAAAATTCATTAATACACAATACTAATCAAGACTTAATTAACACATAACAATATTCATTAACATGTTGTAAAAATCAATATTTATACACAAAATTCATAGATAATTACTTAAAACAACGATCTTTCATTATCCAACAAGGTTTATCAAAGTGTATTTTTAAAAAAATCATTTCTTCTTTTTATTTTTCCTAGCTTTCTTAATGTAAAGGCTAATAGGAGCATTTCTCCTCCTCTTGTGGAACATGTAATGTCAAATTATGATGCCTCCTCCTATTTTGAGGAGCAGGAGGCTACTACACTAGAGGGGGCTTTGTTGTAATAACAAGTAAATCGGTTAAATTGGTATACTCCTTTTCTTTTTTTAATTGTTACAAGTATTTAATTAACCAGTAGAACATAACATGCATTTTTCTTACCTAACAATGACACATCATGTACAATAACATTTTGATCCATCACCACCTCAACATGTTGAAAACTTGGAACATGCTCCACTCCTTCACCATGATGTTCAACATGCACTAAAATATTCAAAGAAAGGTTATACGTCAAATTGCAATTGAAGATGTTAAAGTGTATTCATAATTACATAATTAATTTCCAATAGAAAATTAATACCTCCACCACTATGATGCACATCATTGCCTCCATCATGCATAGGTTTTGTGATAGGATATGAAGGTTGTAGTGAAATGTTACTTGCATTATTATGCATTCAATTTATGTTGGAAACTAACACCAAAAAATAAATTTCTCAACTATTCAATTTAATTTACTTTTCATTTGACCAATTTACTCATGTCTCATTTGGTGCACCAGATTCTTGGGTATGGCTTCAGATTCTTGGCATAAGTGTGTAGCCATGACTTTATAGCCTTCCTTCAAGGCAATTTTTTAATCTTCATCCATGGGCTCTACATTGAATTTTGTGCCCTATATTTTTGCTTAATATAATAAATTTTGCATGTATGATTTCATTAAATTTTTTTTTTTGCAACATTATATATAAAAAATTTATATGAAATTCTATTGCTGCTAGTTACAAGTCAAGACTAAAGATTCATATTACCACCAGAGCCAAGTTTGTGTTGGCCAAACTTTTGTAGTCTTGCTTTTGTAGCATTTGATGTGTCCTGTAGTCTATGAAAAGTTTGAAACATGTTAGATTATATATTTAAAAAGATTACTAATCAGTGCATGATTACATTCTACTTAATACTATCATGACATACCTTCTTTTCTTCTTTCCTGGTTCATTTCCTTTATCACATAGCCTTATCTCTTTTGTATCTTCTATTATTTCATTCCACTCCATCAATGGAATCATAGAAGGATGGTCATACTTTGGGTTATCCTTTAGACCACTTATATATTTGTCTCTCATAGTCTTTGTGTGTTTGGATGCTCTTTTGAGAAGTAGGGTAGTGTCAAAAATGTTTTTTCCAAAAAGGTCCTCAAAAGATGTAATGAGCTAATTTTTAATTCAGGACCCTATTCATTCCACCTTTAAAAAAATAAAAACTATTAGATAAATAACTTTAATATAGTACAATAAATGGAAGAAAAGAAAAATATTGTAGCAATGATACAAAATTGCTTACCTTTTATGTATGGTGGGTCCAAATAGCTTCAATGTCATATAAAAAAGACGATCAAAGAAAACATCATTTCCTACAAAAAGATCATGGGATTATCAGTCCAAAATGAGTTATGTATTAGTAAAATATAATTATACTATAAATAATAAAATTTTTAAAACACCTGGAAGCTTTCATAGTTTTAACGAAAATATAGTTTTCTTGTTCAACAATAATGCCCCTACAAATGAACCAGTACTAGTCACACGGGATGCTCTAAGAAATGGTTCAACTTTAGTAGTACTGGTCTCTATTATTCTATGACCTGAAGTCTATCTAGTAGTGCACAAATAGGTTTGTGAATATAAAATCCACCCAACAAAAAAAAAAGCATGATTAGCACATTACAAAATATAGAAAAACAAGGTTTTACCAGATATACTTGGCATAGTCAAAGATGTTTGCAAGCTCCTTACTACTGACAATGCACTCGACAATGTTAGAGCGACAGCCAAAGGAGGCATCCATACTTCATCATGAGCTAAAGAATACATTGTTAGCAATGAAATTTAAAATGGCTAAAGATCAAATGGGATACTAGCTAGAAGTATCTAAAAATAAAAGTTAAGTGTTATAATGTTGATGAAAACAAACAATGTTGCACTAGTAGGGCCACAATCTTATGTTATATCTCATATTGTTTCACAATGTGTACAATTTTTGCATTCTTTATTCTCATAGGAGTTGTTTTATGGACTTTGGAGCATAAATCAAACTGTGATTTTCAAGGACATCCAAAGGAGCAAGCCACATTGCTAGCAAAGACATTTGCAATAGTGTTTATTTTTATCTGCAATGGATAAAGATCAAAGTTAAGTGTTATAATGTTGTAAAGAGAAAATGTTACTTACATGAAGGTTGTGCACTATAACCTTCACAATGTTGACCATGTGATCTCGTAGGTGTCACGAAATCTTGAGAAAAAACACATAATATTTTAGATCATGATCCATAAGATACAATAAAATATAAACATCTATTGAACTTTTATTACTGCTTAATATTAATTACTACTTACCTTCAAAGAATTGACTCTAAGTATCAATTCTTCTTTCAGTGCCTCAGTCTCATCGATTATGTTTCTCTTGAGGATAATGTTAAGAATTTCATCACTGTATTTTTGAATGAGTTTATGGTCCATGAATACAAGGTCAACACTACAGACGATGTCATCTAGAAATGACACCTATATTTTAGATCACATTTGATCTTCTGTCATTTTTACTTTTCCCTATCAATAAGTATCAAGTCGTGAGATCAATATCAACAAAATTCTATCAAAATAACTCCAAAGCCATAAAGAAAATAACATAATAATATGACATTTATTTCTATATAATTTGTACAAGTACAATAATTAAGGTTTACCTTCACTGAAGAAGGTGTGTGAGTTGGTACATGTCTGCCTATGCATTGTGGTGTATCCATGTCACCCTGTGAAAAATATTAGTAATTCTTAGCAATCAGCAGTGAAATGGAAGTAATAGACTTACCAAAAAAAAATATTAATAAAATAGTAGATTGTATATTGGAGTCAATATTAATTGGAGGCAATTGGTTTAAATGTTATACTTACCAGTCCCATGATAGGGGATTTTTTTGTATCTACATGATTCAAATTGTAATCTATTAGAAGCTCTTCCCCTCCACTTATTGATTTTGTTACACATACAAAAACATGATTTCCCTCATGTGCCTCGAATATACAATTCAACCACTTATTAATTGACACAAGTCGAGAACTATTTATAAATCCTACAATATTCCCTATTTCTTTTGACCTTCCATCAATATACATGGTGAGCCTTTTACTTTGATCATTTTCTTTGCATTGTATATAATTTGGTCCAATTATTGTAATTGTAACAAGGTCCTACATACTCTATTAATTCAACAAATTAATTGTAACTGACCTTTATGCCATCCATAGAAAATAGGCCCAAACCATGTAATAAAGATGGAGCTATGTGATATGTCTTTTCGTTAACAAAAAAATTAGTGTTAACTGGAGGTAGTTCCTTGGGTACCCATTCTTTCTGAAGATGTGTGTACCTTAAGGGAACCTTCCTATAGCCTTCGCTCTCATTATCAAAGAACATGACCCCCCTCAGCAAGAAAAAATGCATTCATTTATTATTTTTTCTTCTAATATTTTGACCTCTAGTTGATCTTCCTATTTTAGACCTACTAGATCTCTCACTTTTGTCTTCGATTCCCACATTTTCCTCACTCGAGGAAGATAGATTAGAAAAATACCTATTTGGTGATACCTGCAATCCATAAAATGAGAGACATACTAGGACCAAAGTTGATGTTAATGGTAAAGAGAAGATATGAAAATAAAAAATTGTATTTATAGGGTCTATTGACTTATACCTGTCGATCCATGTGACTATGTAAGATCCTGGTTAAAGTTGTTGAATAGCTTGCATATGTAAATTATTTATTTTAAGTAGCCAAAAATTTGGTCTAATTAATGTGTATATCTACAAAAATATTGGAAATGTTGTACCTAATGTTTATATCTGAACATATGGTTTTGAGAGAATTTGGTCACCTCACTAAAATTCACCCATATTATAATCAATGAAAAGTTGTCCCCTTACAATGCTCTATATACTACAAATTACATAGAAGAAAAAAATTACATGATCCATTCATCAAAATCATTGTATATTTTTTAATTCCTTAGCTCTACATTATGCATGGTAGCATTATATATACTCCATGATAGTGAGTTCAACACATGATAAATTAATTATAAAAAAATAAAAGTCAAACAAATTTTTATAAATAAATCATGACCCCATCATACTTGACATTGATCATATGTCGATAGAAATTTCATTGATTATGTCATTGATCATTATCTTCATCCAAGTCATCATCAAGTTTGATCATTGCCATCACCACCACCATCTTCATCACTATGATCATCATCTTCATCACCATTATCATGACCATCATCACCTTGATCATCACCATCTTCATCATAATGATCATGATCATCATCACCACCATCATCAGCATCAAAAGAATCATCATCTTCTTCTTCATCATCATCATTGTGTAATAATCATTCATGATCATCATTTGCTTCATCTTCTAATTATTTAATATCTTCTTCTTCTATCACATTATACTTTACTAGCCTTCCTCTTGGATCATGTCTAACAACAAATAAACAACTTGGTTTATGCGGAACACCAAAGTAAAACACTTGCTCACATTGGTTTGGAAGAACATAGGGCTCATCTCCAACTAGATCAAATGATCTTGTATTAATCATTGTAAATCTACTATCATGTTCAATAATAGTCCTATCAGAATCATTTCGATTTAGCTAGCCGTAGCCTATACAATTGATGACAAATAAAACTAATTTGAATGAGTTAAAGTCATACTAAAGTATATCATCCAAAATTTCATAGTATTCATTTTTAGAGTGTTGAGGAAGCATGTCATTTCTAGATGATATATTGGCAACCTCAAAGATTGCACTTATCCTAGAATCACCAGTTTTCTTGATTTCATCTAAAAAATTTATGCAAAATTTACGACCGTGGTAGTATATAGCTTTGTGGTGTTTGAGCTACAATTATTCAAACATTTCAATATTATTTGCATCGATATGTGAGTTGATATTAAACTTATAGGTCATGATTAGTAATATTCTACATACCTTTCTATCTCTTAAGCCATATGCTAGATCAAGTACCATTGGTGTAACATTGAGATCTCCATTACGATGAGCTTCTTTAACCAATGATGCAACACTATCCCATGTTAATGAGCGACCATTTTCTTGAGACTATTGAATCCATACTGTCATCCAATCAAAATGTTTTGTAATATACAAATGTAGTTCATCCCACTCATGACCAACTATAAAGAAAAGAAGTAGACCATTTAGGAATAACTTATATTGTTGATAGATAAGAATTAATTAACTACAATAACATCTTATAATTACCTCACACTTTCCTCAATCTACCTTTCCCTGTCAAGTACTCCCCTTCAAATATATTAATGGAGTTGGGATCTCAAATCCAATCTACATGGATTTTTGATGCAAACTTGTGAAGATATCCAATAATTTACACCATGATTTGATATATCATATATCCCTCTATCATAGAACCCTCAGGATGTGCTCTTTTTTAAACCAAACCCTTCATAAATTTCAAGTGCCCCTCAACTATCCACATTGACCTAGTTTGTATAGGTCCACACAATTCAATCTCCTCAACTTGATGTATGAGGTAGTGTTCTTCAGTATTGTAAAAAATTTAAGGTACACACTTTTTCATTTCACATATAAGTTGTGAAATTTTTCTCTGCCAATATTTTATATGTTTTTTAAAATTAATTTCTTTATATGATAACCACCTAAAAGAGATTTAACACACAAGAACATATAAATTAGATTTTAGATAAAAATATATAATAGATTACATAAAAAGTAAAGCAAGTCATAAATATAATTTATGTACAAAAAATCTAAGAAATAATAGTTCTAAGCTTATATATGTTCCAAGATCATATATAACTTTTTTAATACTATTATAAAATTGGTGTGGGAGGGACAGAGGTAGGATGCACTACAATAATGTAAAAATGATATTTTTAATATATTATAAAATAATACAGAGGGTAGTACATCAAATTTTACAAATATATTATAAATAGAGAACATGACTTATCTTGACGAAAGTATGTCAATCATGTGTTTTCAACCATGGTTCAAAATCACCTTTCTTTGATACAAGACTACTTATATTTGTAGCAAATCCTATGAGAATTTTTTTTTTGTGACTTCTTTTAATGTATCATTTTGTTACTCCGTTAATAACCAAGGAAGGGCACTCGTATTTATGTAGTCTCCATTGCTATTTGATTCAATGAAATCTTTCAATACATGATTGGATTCATGAATTTCATTATAAAATTTGACAATTTTTCTCTATCATGCCTTCCATCCAATATTTTCTATTGTTCCTCTATTACATTATTTCCAATATGCATAGCATCAAACAAATGCACGATTGGGAGATCCTTGTTGTATAGTAACCTACTAAATTGAGTAGGATAACTTTATATTCCTCTAGGAAGTTGATCATTGATGCTTTGATGACCTTCACAAGCATCAATTACATCATTACTAAATAAAAGACAATATAAAAATATAAATTTCAAACTTCAGACCACAAACTAGACATCACCTTGGTTATTTAGTTGATCATATTCCAACTTCCATAAATAAGGTGTCATTCTTCATGGCCTGATGTTGTCTCTTCTTTCCCATTAAAAAGATGTTTTTTAGGGTTTTGATACTTACAATTATTATGGAGAAAGTTCTTAAACTCATCAGACACCTACTTTCTTAAATCTCTTGAATGATGAGATTTCATCTTTGGACCACAAACTGGACAAGCAAAATTTTCCTTTGTCTGAAGACCTAAAAGATTATGTACAATTGGATTATGTACAATTATCATGCACAACTTAAGTATACAAAATTAATGTGTAAGCACTATAAAATATCACAAATATGTTACTTTAACAATGTAATATACCAAAAATATGAGTTAGCCCAGGGGCACCATGTATTGTCCATACAAGCATTGCATGAAATTGAAATTCTCTTTGTCCTATTGGTCTAGAGATGTCATAAATAGTGACCCCATTCCATAACTTCAACAACCTATCAACTAGGGGCTCAATATACATGTTTATATCTTTAACTTGGTACTTACCTAGTAATTGAATGAACAAAAATATTACATAATTATTATTACCATTTTCGTGCACTATTTATAAATTAATTTAGATAATTATTAAATTAAAAAAAACTTGGTACAATCATTGATAGCATCATGTGCTCCCTCTTTATTGACATCCAAGAAGGAATGTTATTGTTAATAACAAAAACAAGCCACATTGAGTAAATAGATCACATATTTCCAAATGGATTGACATCATCCACTGCTAATGAAAGCTTGAGATTACAAGGTTCTTCTTTAAATTGTGGCCATGTTTTCTCTATCTCTCTAAATGTAAAGCCATCCACAAGCATTTGCATAATGTCATCTTGAATTCTATTGTGTGCATGGTAATCCATAAATCGTGCCAAGATAGTGCACCTGAATAATCATTCAAGACATGGAATAATGAGAATGTACCAAAGAACCTTGTGAGGCAATTTGATTGATATCTATTAATATGAGAAATAGAGCATTCTGTTGCAAATTCATGTTGTTTATGATATAGAATGTGATCATTAGGACATGCATGTATTGTCTGATACTTTATTCCAATTTGATTCAAAATGGTAGATAATTCTTGGTACAAATGAGGCATAATGTTTGATCATGGTAACAAAAACTCACCTATCAACCTACAACAACAAATATAATTTTTTAATATAATGAATAGTAATGGTATACTAACATTGAAGATGACAAAAATGACATACCTTAGCATACGTGACATTTCTACATTGGATAAACCATTCATAATCGTCAAGTTCACCAATAACACTATAGTAGAGAGAAGAGTTGTTTGGGAGCCTTGGTATAGGGACTCATGTACCTTCTAAAGTATAGGTATATCAAGACCATCTTCATCATCATCATTAGATGTGCTAGTACCATCATGGTGAGTAGCTTCATTAGCTTTGCCAATACCATCTTCTTCAATCATGTCCTCTGGTACATTATCCTCTTCTTCTATGGAAGTGCTATCCTCAACTTGGATATTCAAACCTCCATGTTCCTGTAGTTGAAAATCCACATTCACCAATTGACAAAAATTGTGGCCTCTTTCATCATGACCATGTTGCCTACAATGACTCTGGGTTGTTGTGATTAGAATTATTTGATTCTTTAAGCCCTTACACTTTTTTCAAGGACAATTATATTTATCAAATTTTTTTTGGAACTAAGATCACAATCCAACAATCGTCTCATTATTTTGTTATAGGTTCATATTGCCAAGCATAGTCTTTCTTTACAGGAAAATATATCTACAAAATTATTAGACATATTGTACTTAATGCTTATATCTGCACATATGGTTTTGAAAGAAAAATTTGTTGTAATTAATGTGTATGTCTACAAAAATATTAGACATGTTTTACTTAATGTTTATATCTGCACATATGGTTTTGAAAGAAAAATTTGGTCACCTCGCTCAAATTCAACCATATTATAATCAATAAAAAGTTGTCCGCTTACTTAAAATTTTATTATTTGTGGTTAAAGATTTATTTTTAAGAAAATTGGTAAGGAAGCAAGGACAAAAGTTAGAAGAAGCCAAAGATTTCATTACAAGTATCACCTCCCAAAATTTAATCATAGAAACAAAAAGAAAGAATTTGTAGAAATGCAAGATGGAGAAGCAGAAGAGTTGGACAAGGTTCTAATAAATTCAAAATTGTTAAATCTTCCAAAAAATTGGAATTCTTATATGTTTGATGTACAAAAAGCCAAAGTGGGGTAGTAGTGCAGGGGCCCAAGGTCCTAAAAAAGATGGTCAAATACCAAATTTTGGATAGATTAGGTGATTAATAAGTGTCCAAGGTGACACATGGCAATAAGTTAATCTCAAGCATCCTAGAATGCATTTTAGACAAATTTCTTACATGTAATAAGGCTTATGGGCAAGTTGTAGGTCAGCCAATATTGGTCAACACTATGAGTTGACCAAAAATCTTCAATTTTATGTTTTTTAGAGTTCTTGCATGATTTATCAACTTTTGGTAGGCATTTGAAGTCACTTGTTTGGAAATATTGAAAAGTTGCAAAAATTGTCATGCAACTTTGCTTGCAAATTTGGAAGGTCAACAATCATAGTTATGTTTTGATCGAACAAGCAGAGGTGAATATGTAAGGTGATGTACAAGCATCTTGGGTTTCTTTGTAATCCTACACTTTTGTTCTTTTTTCCTATTGGTGCTAAGCTCTTGGTGGATGTTGAGCGTTTAGTTTATGTTGAGTAATTCCTTTGATTGTTGAGTTCCTATGTTTTTCGAGTGAACTCTTTGGATTCTGAGTCATTTTGAGTTGTTGTCAAGTTCCTTTGGTTGCCAAATGAATTCTTTGGTTGTCGAGTGCCTTTGGTTACTAAGTGATTTTCTTTAGTTGCTGAGTGTTGGAGGATGCCAAGTTTGTAGTTATTGCCAAGTGATTCCTTTGGATGTCGAGCTCATGTGGGTGTCGAGTGCCAAATTTTTGGGAGTCTTTATTTGAAGAATTGTCTGTGTCTGGTTCTAGTTTGGGCTGATTTGGCTTGCATTTAATTTTGGTATAGGTAGTTTATATCTATTTTGAGCTGACTTGTGGCTTTCTATGTTCTAGAATCTTATGTGAGCCATTTTGGCAAGTATTTAAAGAGGTCCAAGTTTTATTTTGGAAGTTAGTTGGTAAGAACTTAAAGGATGGAGTAGAAGATGTGAACTTGAGGTTGGTTGTCTAGATTTGAATCTATTTGTAATTGCTCATAACCTAGAAGGTCTAATAGCTGGGAATGTACGTTGAATATTTGATGAATCAATAAAGATATTCTTGTTCTCTCTCTCCTTGGTGTTGTTCCTTGTGTTTGCTTTCATTGTGTAACTCTTGCAGGGTGGTTTGGGTTAGCTGGGTGAGCCTTTAGCCCTAGTTTTCCTATCCTTGCCTACATCAGGTGCTATTAGAGCCAAGTTTGTCCTTGTGAATATTGGATCATGTAGAACCCTAATTTAATTTGGTTGTATGGTGGTAGATCTGCAAATTTGACCTATAACTTGCAGAGGGTTATGATCTTGCAGGAACTTGATTTGTAAAGATGGTTTGTGGTAGAGGAAATAATGCTGATAATGCAATATTGGATACATTGAGACAAATTGCAACCAAATTATATTTTGTAGAGATAGCCTAGAGGAGAGGAGCACATTTTGATGATGTAAGTGATGATGAAGCAGTAGCACCAAACCCTAATCAAGAACCTAATAAAGATCAAGATGAAGCTAGATTATTAAGAGTATTGTCTAGAGAAAATTCAAAGCCTACTGTGGAAGTCGTTCCTTATGATGGAAAATTGGATACCAACATTGTGTTGGATTGAATCTCTAATATGGAGAAGTTCTTTGAGTATGAAATGCACTTCTGATAATAGAAAGGTGAAGATTGTAGTTACTAGGTTGAAAGGTCATGTGTAACTATGGTGGGAGCACTTGTAAATTGATAGACAAAAGAGAGGAAAGGAGAAGGTCAAAATTTGGCCAAAGATGGTGAATAAGGTAAAGAAAAAATTCTTTCCTATTGATTACCAAGTTAGCTTGTTGAGAAAGATGCAAAATTTGAGACAAAGAGACATGAGTGTGAAAGAATATATTAAGGAATTCTATAGATTGGACATTAGATCTAGACATGTAGATGATGATGTTGAGAAAATTACAAGGTACATTAATGGATTGGGATCTAGAATTCAAGATGAAATAAGTTTTGTGAAGTAGGAAAGTGTAGAAGAAGCATATCAATATGCCTTGAAAGCTAAGGAGATCTTGACAAAGAAGCATGAACAAAGAAAAAGAGGTAGAGGTGGTAGATTCTAGAGAGGTACAAGTAGATCTTATGGAGAAGGTGGAAGATTTGATAATTTTGTGCAAGGTAAGGGCAAATCTAAATGGAAGAATGATGAAAAAGGTAAGACAGAATGAAAAAATGGTAATTCTTATTGAGGAGATACTAATTCTTACCAAGGAAGAGGTAATTCTTATTCTAGAGGTAGATTTCATGGAAATTGTTTCAGATGTGGTAAAGAGGGACATAGATCTTTTGAATGCAAATCCTCTAAAAGTGGACAAGGTAACAGGAATGCTATGATTCAAGGAGATGATGAGGGTTCAACAAGTGGACCTAAGGCTGGAGAAAATCTAATGGTGAGAAGAACCTTATGTAATAAGGGAAGTGACGAGGAACCTATTTTAAGGAGAAGTCTTTTCAAGACAAGATGTAAGATGGCTGAAAAATATTGCAAAGTGATCATTGATAGTGGAAGTTCTACAAATCTGGCATTGGAAGAGCTGGTTACCAAATTGTAGTTGCAGAGGCTAAATCACCCTAAACCCTACCATGTTTCATGGATAAAATATGAACATAAGATATTGGTAAGTAAGCAATGCCTTATGAAGTTCAAAATTGGACATTACTTTGATGAAGTTTTGTGTGATATTATGCCCATGGATTGTTGTCATATTTTTTTGGGTAGACCTTGGCAATATGATAGATATGCTATACATGATGGAAGATTGAAACAATATACTCTTTGGGTAAATGGGAAGAAACAAATATTGCTGCCTTTGATTGAAAGTCCAGATGAGGTTAGTTTTACTACTATAAAAGTTTGCATGGTTAATGGAAAGCAATTTGAAAAGGAAGTAAAGAAGAATCAAGTTTTTTTTCTATAATTCCTAGAAGAATGAGTTGTGTGCCAACAAACAACATCAATTGAGTACCAGTCAGTGGTGACCGAGTGACAGAAAAAACTAATGGAAGCTGAGCATGAGAAGAAATTAAAAATTTGTTGAATGAATATAAATACATTATTGCTGAAGATATTCCTAATGGTTTACCTCCAGTAAGAAGTATAAGTCATCATATGGATCTGATTCTTGGAGCTAGTTTGTTGAATAAAGCACCATATATAGTGATACCTACAAAGAATGAAAGACTTAACAGACAAGTGCATGAGTTGTTCTAGAAAGGTTTGATCAGAGAAAGCTTGAGTCCATGTGCTGTACCTACTATATTAGCACCTAAAAAGAATGGAGCATGGAGAATGTGTACTAGTTCTAGAGCTATTAACAAGATAATAGTGAAATATAGGTTTCCTATGCTGAGGATGGATGACATAATAGATTGTTTGAGTGGAGCAAAGTATTTTAACAAGATTGATTTGAAGAGTGGCTATCATCAGATCAAAATCAGAGAAGGTGATGAATGGAAGACTGCTTTCAAGACAAAATATGGTCTGTTTGTATGGTTGGTTATGCCTTTTGGTTTGACTAATGCACCTAGTACTTTCATGAGGCTGATGAATGAAGTTCTGAAAATATTTTTGGGTAAGTTTGTGATTATTTATTTGGATGATATTCTAATATTTATTAAGACTAAGGAAGAACATCTTGAGCATATTAGAAAAGTATTGTAGAGGTTGAAAGAGAAAAAGTTGCTAATTAATTTGAAAAAAGTGTTCTTTTATGCAAGAGGAGATTGTGTATTTGGGATTTGTGATTTTAGCTGATGGTTTGAAGATGGATCCTGAGAAGGTTAAAGAAATTTTGGAATGGGCTACACCTGGGAATGTGGGTGAGGTAGGATCATTTCATGGTTTAGCTAGTTTTTATAGAAAGTTTCTAAGGAATTTTAGTGCTATTTGTAATGCTATGACTGAGACAATGAGAGGAGACAAAAATGAATTCAAGTGGACACATGGAGTTGATAAAAATTTTGAGACTTTGAAACAAAAGGTTGTTGAATTACCTGCATTGGCTTTGTCTGATTTCAATAAATTATTTCAAGTTGAATGTGATGCTAGGGGTAGTACAATATGAGTTGTATTAAGTCAAGAAGGTAAGCCTGTTGCTTTCTTTAGTGAAAAATTGAATGATGCTAGAAGGAAGTATTCTGTGTATGATCAAGAATTTTATGCCATTGTTCAAGCATTGAAGAAGTGGAGACATTATTTGATTCCTAAGGAATTTGTGTTGTATACTGATCATAAAGCTTTACAATACTTGGGAAGTCAACATAAATTGAATCAAGCCACATGAAGTGGGTTGAGTACTTGGAAAGTTTTACATTTTTGATCAAGCATAAGACTGGAGTTGCTAACAGAGTTGTTGATGCATTGAGTAGAAGACGTTCTTTGTTGACTAAAATGAAGGTTGAAGTTCTTGCTTTTGATAAAATGAAAGAGTTGTATGATGTTGATCCTAATTTTTTTTAGGTGTGGAGAGAGTGCAAAGCACCAAATTTGATAGATCACATAAGTATGATGAATATTTCATTCAAGAAGGTATGTTGTTCAAAGGTATTCAATTGTGTATTCCTGGAAGTTCTATGAGGTTGAATTTGATTAAGGAAAAACACAGCGGTGGATTGGTTGGACATTTTGGGATTGATAAGACATTAAGTTTGCTAAAAGAGAAGTATTATTGGCCACAAATGTATAAGGATGTTCAAAAATTTGTAAAGAGTTGTGGAGTTTGTCAAGTTACAAAAGGAGTGAGTCAAAATACTGGTTTGTATATACCTATTTTTGTTCCTAAGAAACCTTGGGCTGACATCAGTATGGATTTTGTTTTTGGATTGCCTAAGATAGTGAAAGGGTAAAATGATTCCATAATTTTTGTAGTGGATATATTTTATAAGATGGATCATTTCATACCATGCAAGAAGACATCAGATGCTAAGCATGTGGTTGAACTTTTCTTTAAAGAGATTGTGAGATTGCATGGATTACCAAGAAGCATTATTTCTGATAGAGATAGTAAGTTTGTTGGCTACTTTTGGAAGACTTTGTGGAAGAAGATGGGTACTAAGATAAATTTTTGTTCTATATTCCATCCACAAATAGATGGATAGACAGAGGCTATGAATAGAAGCTTGGGTAATTTGTTGAGATGTTTAGTTGGGAATAAGCCAAGTAATTGAGAGATGGTATTGGCACAAGCTGAATTTTCATATAATAATTCTATGAATAGGAGTATAGGGAAGAAACCTTTTGAGATTATTATTGGAATGCATCCTAAGGGAGTATTAGATTTGAGAGATGTTGCTGAAGAAGAAAAGAGAAGTGCTACAGGATAAGGGTTTGCTGATTTTATAAAGTCTTTGCATAAGGAAGTGAAGTTTAGGTTGGTACAAACTAATCATAAGTATAAGGAGAATGCTGATTAGTCTAGAAGACACCATAATTTTCAAGTTGGTGATGAGGTAATGGTTCATTTGAAGAAAGGAAGATTTCTTGTTAGAACATATAGTAAGCTGAAGATGTAAAAATTTGGACCTTGTAAGATCTTGAAGAAATTTGATAGTGGTAATGCATATGAAATTGAGTTACCAAATGACATGGATATATCTCCTATATTCAATGTTTCTGATTTATATAAGTATCATGGGTCAAATGATGAAATGGTTGTACTTGATGATTATCCTAAGAAGCAATTTGAAGAAATTGAACAAATATTGGATTAGAGAGTTGGCAAGAGTCTAAGAGGAAAATTTACTATGAGTATTTGGTGAAATGGAAGAATAGACCAATTGAGGATACTACATGGATTTCTCAATCTATGTTGGATTCAACTCAGGTTGTGACACTTGTATGATTTAGAAGAATCATTTTTTCCAACCCTAGTTGTCTGATGCAAGAGCATCTTGGGTTTTCTTGTAATCCTTCACTTTTGTTCTTTTTACCTATTGGTGCTGAGCTCTTAGTGGATGTCAAGCATTCAGTTGATGTGGAGTTATTCATTTGATTGTCAAGTTCCTGTGGTTGTCGAGTGAACTCTTTGGATGCTGAGTCATTCTGAGTTGCTGCCAAGTTCCTTTGGTTTCTGAGTGAATTCTTTGGTTGCTGAGTGCCTTTGGTTACCAAGTGGTTTTCTTTGGTTTTTGAGTGTTGGAGGATTCCAAGTTCGTAGTTTTTATCAAGTGATTCCTTTGGATGTCAAGCTCATGTGGGTACCAAGTGCCAATTTTTTAGGAGTCTTCATTTGTTGAGTTGTCTGTGTTTGGTTCCAATTTGGGCCGATTTGGCTTGTATTTAATTTTGGTATAGATAGTTTATATATGTTTTCAGCTAACTTGTAGCTTTTTATGTTCTAGAATCTCCTATAAGCTATATTGGCAAGTATCTAAAGAGGTCTAGGTTTGAGTTTGGAAGTTAGTTGGTAACAACTTAGAGGATGGAGTAGAAGATGCAAACTTGAGGATGGTTGCCTAGATTTGAATCTATTTGTAATTGCTTGTAACCTAGAAGGCCTTACAGTTGGGCATGTATGCTGAATCCTTGATGAATCAATAAAGATATTCTTGTTCTCTCTCTACTTGGTGTTGTTCCTTGTGTTTTCTTTTGTTGTGTTAACTCTCGTAGGGTGGTTTGGGTTAGTTGGGTGAACCTTTGGCCCTAGTTTTCCTATCCTTTCCTGCATCATAAGGTCAAGAGGCTTGGCCTATAAATTGAATGTTCTTTAACCTAGGAAAGTTGTTGGTGTTGTGATGTACAAAATTTGAATCAATAAAGAATTTTTTTGTGGGAAAATAAGTGCAAACAACAAGTACTATTTTGACAAATAATCAGAAGAATGAAGTTGCAGAAGAGTTTCATGGTGATGGGTAAATGCAAGACCACAGATAGTATAGAATTGGAGTCTCTTAATGTAGAGGCAATGAGTTATCCATGGACAATAAACACAAATGAAGTGTAGAAAAATAAAGAGAAAACAATAAGGTTAAAGTTTTTGAATTGAATGAAGCCATCATTTTTGGCAATTGGTATGTTGAATAGTCAAAGTATGGTATTTATCTCACCAAGACAAGGTAAACCTTGTGTAAAGATAAAAAATATTGGTTCATTTTGAGTAACTTTGAGTAGAGATAGTTAGTTTCCTCCAATCATGTTGACCTAATAAGTTTTAAATTCTTCATCATTTTTTTGTGGAGAGTGATGATATAGCATGACCTATTCCTCAACAATTTGTGTACTTGCATCTCCAAATTTTATGTGTTGTTGATCATAGTTGGCCAACTAATGATAATGTAGCTTATGGCTATAACTTCCATATCCAATTATGAATCCATCATAAAGCACCTTTTCCCTAATCTAGTTGTGTCATCCCCTATTTGATTTGTTAACACAAAGAAATTGATTGTGGGAGACATAAATTGTAGGAAAAATTAACTTATTTACTATTGTTTTACTCTTGTTCATATACATGTCAAATATCTACTCACTACTACATACTATCCAACCAAAAATGATTAGGGACTTGAAGACTAGTTTTGATCAAAGGCAAGTGAAATAGGGGGAAGTTGACTTCTAGAATATGTTGCTCTATCTTAAACCTATAAGGAATCTTAAATAAAATATTTCATTTTCAAAACAAGGAAACGAATCGTGAACCTGGAATAAAGTGACTACGGGCTAATGAAGAAGTGATCAACAAATAAGTCAAGAGTTAGTACACCCCCACCTTGTCCAACTTCCTCTAAACTTTATACATACAATGGGAAGCCATACCTGCAAGTAACAAGACCATAGATTTCAAATAATCATGGCACTATTTAGCATAGCTATAAAAGGAAAGTTAAGCATATCATTAAGGAAATTGAAATAATTATGAAGTCATTATTCTTGGTAAGTTGGAAAAAAGAACTAATGGTATAAGACTTTTCATGTAGAATATACAAAAGAAAATACAATGATATACTATAGTGGATTCAAAATTATTATAAACAAGATTCATTAGGCATTTAAGTAAGATAAATACTTAGGTTTTTTTGCTTCTAATTCTTTAATGAGAATAGATTCATTAATTAAACAACACCATGAGAATCCATAGCCATGACTAGCTTATCTATATCCATGAATATCTTAATTTACATTATGTAAATCCTAAACCAAAACCATGACAAACCTAAACCAGACACTCATATAAAATGACACTCAAAAAGTGAGCCATGAGCACTCTCCAATTATTGCAAAATATTATTATGTACTATGAATGGTAGCTACTAATCCATTTTGTCTTGTATGGGCATAATAGAACTATGTCTCAGTTAAATTATTGCTTCTTACATTTAATGTAAATAGGAAGAATAGCTAAAACATAGTTTCTCAATGTATTAGGCAACACCCAATAGTTTCTTGTTATCTTCCTGCAAACATAAGGTTACATATATTAGTGATTATTCCTATAAGATGTGTCATCAAACAAATAAAACCAATTTGAAAGGATTGTAAGTGCAATTTTCATTGAACAAATTGAAAAAATAACAAAATATGATTTTCAAGTGCCTCAATCTTCAACAGAGATGTTGTGGGTGCATATCTATCAACTACATTTCCATCATTGTCAACCAAAAAATTGGTGAAGTTTCATTTTATGCTATTATAAAAAATTCCACCTTTGATTGATTTCAAGAACTTGCAAATAGGGGCTACATTACAACCATTGACCTCAACTTACATCATCAAAGTGCAATACAGACACAAAAGATAAAATATAATAACTTTGTTTACTAGTTAAATGAAACTTGAATTTTTTTTTTTTTTTTTTAACAATAACATTGCCCCTAAAATATCTAGTAAAGATATTTAATAAGCAATCAAAATATAGCTAATATGCTAACCTTGCCAAAAATGGGAAACTCTACTATAAAGTGAGTACATGCCACCTTTATCACCTAGTTCATGTACACGATTTTGTTCTTGTACTACGTTTATTTTTTATATTACTTTGAGGATGCATAAGTTTAGTTCTATCTTCCATTATTCTATAGCAGTATATAGATTAGTGTAGTTTTAGAGTAGTATATGGATCAGTATCCAAAGTAGGTTCCAACTTCCATTATTCTATAGTCATCTAGATTTACTTAAAAAAAATTTATTTCTACTTTAGTTTAATGTCTAGAAATATTTGATTATGTTCCTTTCCAATTCGTGTTCCACGTTGCACAATTATTATTAAGTCTATTTAGAATTTCAAAAGATTGTTAAGAAATGACAATAGATCAAATAAAATTTTGAACATTTATGTTGATCAATGGGATCTAACTACTATATGACTTGTGGTGATTCATTATCTAGGTCTCATTGTCTATAGAATTAGAATGTTTCTTTCTTACTGGATGATGTTTTACCCTGACCATTATGATTATATTTCCTTTGTATAATATGATCTAGTGCTTTACACTACATGTTTAACATTTTCAACTAATTCCTCAAATTTTGGTGTCTTTGTAGGATGAATATGTCTTGTCATGGTACTTCGGCAAGGAAAAAAAACATGTCCAAAATATACTAATTATAAAAAGATTATGTGACAATGTTCTTAATAAATTATGAAAGATCTATGCTTCATATTGGAAATATAAGGTAGGAAAGGTTACTGAGAGGGGAGGGGTGAATCGGGAATCAATAAAACTTTTTCTAACTTTACTAATTAATCCATCATTTAATATTATGATCTAATTGCATGCATGCAAGAATAAAAGAAAATAAACATTCATAACACTTTGACACAAGATATGGTGACCCAGGAACCTTCCATTTAGAAAGTAAAATTGGGGTGGGGATGAGATCCACAAGCCTTAGTACCATAGTATAAAGTTAACCTATTAAGGCTTATAATTGACCACTTCCGGTGATCTACCCTATTAGGAGAAATAAGGAAAGTGAGTCCACCTTGTTAAAAGATTTACAAAAAAACAATGAAGTATGCACTTAGTTAGGAGATTTAGCAAAGACTATTAACTCTACCCTATTAAAGGTTTTGACTGATGCACCTGTTAGGATGAACTAGTGGCTGATCTCTCATCTACAACTTTGATTTTCTCGTTGAGATTCCTAACTATGATAGATAAATCTTTTTTGTCCCTTATACTACTTGTAGCCTTCATTAGTTCACACTCCTCTCATCATATCTCTTCACATATATCTTATTTGGATATGATATAATGTATTACATATATACCAATCCAAATCACAACTTACTAAAGTCGGTCCAACTATTGTAACTCGAGTTCTGAAGACAAACTAGATGATGTTTTGATACACAAAAAATACTATCAATGCTCAACAATCTTTGGCACTTGATCAAACTTAAAGCTCAGTCCATACTAATCACTTCCAAGTATCTTGAACTCAGATAGCACTATGTGACTTAGTGAACTTTGAAAAACTCAATAGTAATTGGATCGATCGGTTGACACTACATGACTTAGTCAACACTAGATCCACTTCGTTAACCTTGTGAGCTCAGTAGGCACTGTTGGACTTGGTTAACACTATAGAGCTTCATTAACACTATGGTCTTCTTCACTTCTATTGACTAGCTCAGTAGCCTTTGCTATGCTCGATTTACACTGAACTTTGTCTCTGAAGGTCAGTAAACACCGTGTAACTCAAAAAATACTACAAACTAACTTAGGTGCTCAATAGACACTATATTCTAACTACTTAGCTTGGGAATAACTTAATCATTTTTTTAATACTACAAACTAAATGATAAGCTCAGTAGCAACTATAGAGCTTGGTAGTAATGTAACCAATTGACTAAGTGTTGAGTCACTGATAGAAAAATTGATCTTTATGTTAACAATCTCCCCCTTTGGTATTAGTGATAAAAAATGTATTAAAATAAAAAAATCTAATCATTCAAAACTATAAGTCAAAAAATTCCTTTTCCATCATTCTATGTGTTCAACTTGGTTTTGACTTCCATCTATCATGGCTCGGTAACATACTCTCTCTTTTTTTCTCGATTTTTCAAAATTTCTTTTGTAAAGGGATTTTCTACTTATTCATACTTATACTACTCCCCCATACATATATTTTCCTATATACATATAAATGGAGTATAATATATTTCTCCTTATTTATATATTACTTTTCCCCCATTCTTATTCATATAATATACACTTCTCCCCCTTTTGACATAATGGCAAAGGTGTATAATATCTATATGATAATACAAAAATATGACAAGAATTTAGAATGTACCTTTAGAATAAGTACCATTGTCTTGTCCTAATTTTCCTGTAGTACCTTACACACAATACAATTTGAACTTCTACTAATAATTCCATGATGTGATCAACTATGGAGAAGTTATTATCATGGATGAGTGTCTTTGCATGAGCAATATATTTTTGCAATGCATCCATGTTTGGAAGAATCATACCTTGGATTACTACAAGTGTGGCCCTGATCCTAGCTTCTTCCTTCAATAATTTTTCGTGCAAGTTTGTCAAATATCTAATCTTTGAATAATGTGTAGAACTATGGCTTGAGTCAAGTGACAACTAGTGTCCACTTGCCTTCACGTCTTCATCTATCTTGGATAATTTTTCCTTGATATCCATTGTAAAGATAGATGTATCACTTTACAAATAATGATACAGCATTATTGACAGAGGTTTCTAATGAACCAAGAATAGTAGCTAACTCTACTTGATCTATTACAATTCTTTGTACAACTTGTTCTAGCACTCTATTTTCAAATTTCCTTTCAGTTCTTTGAAGTAGCTTCTCCTTTCCATTCAAGTCTTCATTGAATTTGTGGATAATTTTTGCTAACTGATCAAGAATAGGTTGATTACTATCAACCTCAATACTTAGAGCATCTCTTCTCTAAGCTTTTTTCGCTTAGCTCTCTTCTTCAATAATTCACCCATGATGTTCATTTAATTAGGAGTGAGGGTAGAGATATCCTAATTCATAATACTATATCCTCATCTAGATCAATGGCTTCTACTTCTTTGCCCTTTTCCTTTAGAATGGTGGAAACAATTTGTTTACTCTTGTTTGGAACTTCAGTACTCAGTTGAGATTGGCTCTCAACTATCATTGTACTTGCTATGGACATACTTGGAATAGAAATAATTATTGAAAATGATGGACTAACAATTTTTTTTGAAACAATACTAATAACATGAATACCTTGTTGCTGCTCAATCAAGCTTGATGATGGAGGACCTTGCTACTCGGCAGATGAAGTGTTGGGCACTTTAGTCAATGAAATATTCAGTTGAATAGATTCAAAGCTTGGTTGGATGCTTGTTATAGAAGCTATCTATTGAGCTGTCATTATGCATGATGCTAAATAGCAGGAATTCTTGCAAATTCCTCTCTTGAAAAGCTAATTTTGTGAATCAACTCCAAGGTTTCGGGTTGTCTTGCAACATACCAAAATCCACTCAGTTGAAGATAAATGTGATTACTCACAAGGAGGCCTTTGATAGTTTTTTTTGATTTCAAAATGAGATGAAGAATCTACACGCTACTTCAAAATAACACTAAAAGAACTATGTTTTTGTATTTTTATGTTTTCTGATGAATGCAAGCTAACACTGCAACTAGTATGAATTCATAAACAAAGGGGTTAGCAAACCAAATAATGAAAGTTGAAAGAAAATAACATGACATTGAAATTCCTAGCAAACATAAATGATGGAAAATGACACACCTACAAATTAAGCTTTCAAAGAAATCAGTAAATAACCAATGAAAGAAGGAGCAACGCTTCCTTGATTCCACTAATGCAATCGTCGGTGAGAAACTTAGTAGGCGTATGATATTTCACCCTTCATCAAATAACAAGGCCACAAAAACTGCAATCATGTGAGATGAAAAGTTATGTAAACACAATTCTATGATCTCTTGTCAAGCTAGTTACACAACAGAATTTTTTGATACCATAATAAACACCAAAACTAATGAAATGCACAACCAGAAACTAGGCAATAAACCTTTGGCTCAATAACAATTTCATGAAAATAAATCCACAAAAAAATGACACATTCAGGCAAGAATTACTACACTCCAAATGTGAGCACCAAAAGCATAATTTTATTGCATAATAATGATGACCCTTATTACATATTATAATGGGGTATTTATAAGAAATCATCTACTAAATTTGTGTTGAGAGTGAGAGATATCTTTCATGCAATAAATGATTTTAATAAACAAAAAAAACTAATTATATAAAAACTACAATCTAATTGGTGCAAACTTAGACTCTATTCCTATTTTAATCCATTAATTAGATGCATGAGCCATTTACATGTTTAAAAAAAAAGAAATGTGAGAGAGAAAGCTTTAAGTCGAAGTGGAAGTGTCTAGGAGTGCTAAAAATGGAATCTGATCCTTCATAGGGTGTTTGTAGGAGTTAAACTATTGTTAGAATGTGTTTCCAATGCATTGGAAGCTCTATTTTTAGAACTGGTAGTTGATTGTCGATCAAACTTTTTTGAAAATGCGCACTTGTGGAGTTGCTGACCTATGGCCCTGAATGGTCCAAAATCTCAAAATTTTACTGAGTGTCAAAATCAATTTTTTTGCATCTAGGTTTTGTTCTTCTTCATCCCAAAGCTATGTTTGGATGTTTGCCCTTGAATTTCTCCATCATCTCAATAATTTTAGCTACATCCGGTAGATCTAAAGCCTCATATTTGTCTTTGACCTTCTGTCGATAATTGTCTATCTCAATTCGTGTATCAACAAAATCCCCAAGTTTGGTATCTAATTCTAACAAGGTTTCTTCAGTTCTAAAAACTTGTCAGATGTCTTCATCATCAACAGCTTCCAAAAAAAATTTCTTGAAATTATCCACTACTACCTCAAGAGGTAACAATTTCTCTCATTCCTCATCTTCAAAAATATCCAAGCATGCATCGTTGTAGTATTTCTCTACTTCCAAAATTTTCTCTTGAGCTTGGTCCTTGAGCTGATGAATCTCCTCATGTAATGTTTCCACTACATTATTGCTATTTTCTATTTTCTCTATCCAGTCATTGATCATATCTAATTCTTCTCCTATATAAACATCGATCAAAATTTGGTACCTTTTCCCTTTTATGGCTTGTAGAGTTTGTAAATCCTTACTCCAGGCCCTCACTTCATCCATGATACTGAAGTCTTGCTTCAAAATTGCTACCATTTTATTCATGTTCTCCTACGTAGCATGCAACAACTTCAAATTTCTCGTAATAATATGGATACTTTTCTCCTCAAAACTTTCCCGCCACTACTAACAGGAATTCAAAAATAGATCTAGTTGTACACCTCCCCCCTCTCTAAGTATAGTATTCAAAGTTTTCTCAGGGTGCTTAGGATCCAAAGGACCAACTACTTTGACTAGATGTCCTTTTAGGATCTTGACCTACCTTTGAAGTGTTTAAAGTTTGGCCTCATCTTGTTCCATGTTCTTGAGGACTTCTTTAACCCCTAGGGTCATCATTAATCGGGTCCCCAACATAATATCCTTCAATTCATAATCCTTGAGACCAAGGCTTTCTGCATCTATATCTTTAGGAGGGATAACTACTTGTTCAAATAACTCTTGATTCTGTGTGTTGGTGACAAATGCTAATCGTGTTGCCTCATGGGATGGAGACTCAGATTTATTCAAGATCTTTGCAATATCACAAAGGTCTTCCTCTGAAGCACAAAATTGAGGCTTAGTACTCCTCATCATTTCCTTCTAGATCCATCTATGGATGCATCCTACTAAGGACCTAGCTCTTGATGATGAAGGGGTATGTTCTACAACTTCCTTCCCTTTGTCGCTCTTGCTTGGAGTTATCTCCTGGTGGGAGGGCTCTTCTTATGTAGCCTCAATCTTAGTAAACCTTGTAGCTTCTACCTTAGGGTCTTGGGAAGGTGGTTGAAAATATTTTAATACTTGTCCTTCCTTCAACACTTCATCAGTCACCATTTGTTCAGGTCCCTCCTCCCGTGATGGTTCCTTTTGAACTTGCTCTTCTTCCAAACTCTAGGGTGGAGAAGTAATTGAGCCCTTATCTACCACCATAATTTGTGGTGGAGATGGGAGAGTAAGATCAGGACCCTATGTATCTAGCGACATCTATGTCTAGTATTCCTATTGAGGTTCATCTGTAGGGGTGTTCCTAATCTTATCCACAATCAACTCTATACCCACAGGCATAAAATCAAAATTTGACATTGTAAAAATGTCATTGCCCTCATCACTTTGCTCATCCTCCCCTTACTCTACTTCATCCTCTAAAGAAGAAAGTTCTAAGGGTTCTTCTTGGGTGGATGGCGAGGTACCCGTGGCACTCTTTCTTCTTTGTAACTCTGTGGCTCTTGTTAGCTGAGTTCTTCCCTATAGGGGCAATTGTTCCTCTTCCTCTTCTGACCCTTCTTCCTCCTCCTCTTTGTCTCCCTTTGGAATGGTTTTGGGAATAGATGGGGAAGACACCAATATTTTGTTGATCCTTTGCCTCTTTTTCATCTTGATCTTAATCCTCTTCTTTTGTTTCTTGGAGGTAGAAGGAGAAGCTGGCTCTTCTTGTGCAAGAGCAACAGAAACCTATGGAATCTCTACCTCTTTTGGTTGGTTGGACACAATTGGAGATAATTGAGGTTCATCCTAGACTTGAGTAGCTCCAGTATCTTGGGACTAGGACCCTCATGCACTCTCTTCTTGCTACTATGGAGGCACCTATTTTTCAACCTATTCTATTTGAATTCTTTGGGGGGAGGTCCTCTTCCTCTTGTTCTTTCGTTTCCTCTCTAGAGGGAGATAGTATCCAATCAGGTGATCAAGCTGGTATACTATCTCTAGTCTGATAGGAGACTAGGCCTCAAAGGTAGGAATTATTACTTTCTTCCCTCTACCTCTTTCTAGGTGGGTATGCACATGAAAGATTACTATATCAGGTATTGGATCAAGTGGAAAAGATTTCTTGATCCAATCCTTCATCATTCTGATGACATGCCTCACCCGATGATTAATATCATCGATCTCCTCCCTATCAACCTCAGCATTCATAATGGGCCTTTCTCCTATTTTGTCTGAGTTAAATAGGGGGTCCAGTAACTCCTTCAAATCTTGTTGCCTTATCTCCTCTAGGATGTTCAACTGGAGAGCCTTCTCTACTAGATACAAAGTCATCCTACAATAATCCCTTATGTAGACATTATAGTTGTTTGTTGCATTCATACAGTGATCTTCAACAACATCCTCATTGTGGAATTCCTTTCTTGTTAGCCTATCCACTCTCCCAATATTATCAAAATAGGGCTGGGGAGAGTTCTATTCTTTGAGAGGATATTTCTCCCATCCCATTCAAAGGACAAAATATCTTGTTTCTATTTCACCTAGTATGGTCCAATGACCAAAGGCCATGCCCAATAAGGTCTCTGTTGTCTCTTTATCTTCTCATATGCCAACTCAATTTTCCAAGCAATTTCCAGTAGCACCAGTTTGTCACTTGGATATCTTGGGAGCTTCTTAGGATTGATGGAGGGAGGCATTAGCTACCCAAAGATATGTGAATGTTTTGAACTAGATGAAGTAGGCTCTGAGAACTATAATTTGTGCTTTGGCTTCATCAGATAACCTCTTCCCATAATCATCCTTAATGAATCAGATGATCACAAAAATGAACAAATCATTCACGATTCTATACTCCTTGCTATGTGCTGAGAGCTTCTTCTTTAGCAGCTAAGTGTAGACTATATATGGTCAGGCATTGGGATCCTGCATACTGTCTCTCTTGTACAAATTGGGGTAGTTTATCACCCTTGCTGCAACCAGGTATACCATGTAAGAAGTCATATAGAACTTCTTATCTTTTACTACCCCCAATTGCTCACACAAGTTTTCACTTAGTGTGGCGACCCTGTGCAATTCTATCTTCACTACTCTGATGGTCTCAATGAAATTAACCATTAAAGTGTTGAGGTGGCCTACTATAGGTAGGCCCATAACTCTCCTCAAAAGGATGATTGAATATCCAGCGTCCTCCTTCATGTATCCCCAAGTCATATCCACTTTTCTTGTTATCTTTCCCCTAGGAGGCTTCTCAATGACGTAAGAGGACTGTATGATGTCAGTTGCCTCCTGTTGGTGCTCCTGATACCATCTCTCTATTGCTTCATATGAGAGTCTAATGAACTGATATGCTCTTGGGAGATGGAAGACCCTCTCAATATTGTCAAGTCATAGGTCCAACACAACCTCTCTAGTGACACTCTTGACCACTCTCTCTTCAGAAACAAAATGTTGTGCCAGTGTCATGATTAGTTCTACTGACTAAACAAATGCTGGATGTGAAGTTGCACTCACCAACTGAAACAAATCAATGAGGACACCAAAGCTGATCTCTCTGTGGACTTGTTGTAGATTCTTAGAAATTCTCCCAAATCCATGTGTCCCAGGTTAGTATGTCTGATTTCTACGTGATTATCATGGAATCTTAATTTTGAGGGTACGCCTTGAAACTTGAAAACGACAGGCTTGGGTGCCATTTTGGATGTGGATGCCATTTCAATCTTCAATCTACACGACATGGAAGAAATGTTTATTAGTTAAAAGTAATAAGGACTTGGAAATAAAATACAAAAGCCTTAAATTAAATGCAAAGAATAAAAAAATGAAATGCCCAATTTGGGTGCTTTTATTTATTTTCTTTTTTAAAATTTTTTTTACCCATTTTTAACTTTTTTTCTTATTTTTATTTTTTATTTTATATATATTATTATTTTTTATTTTTTGGGCTTTTGGGTTTATTAAATTTTTTTTTTAAAAAGGGTGAAACTAGGTGCACGTGCACACAAGGTGCCAGGTGCAGGCAGAGGCAGTGGGGGCGCGCAGGCACACGAAGCACTGGGTGTTGGTGGAGCATGCTTGGAAATGAATGGTGAAAGGTTATGCAAGCACGTGAAGGCCATAGGTGCATGTAGAATGCACGGGAAGAGAGCACCACAGAGGCACGTAGTAAGTTGGGAGAGTAGTGCCAATTGAAGGGCACATGCGGCACTGATTGAATGACACATGACACCGATTACTGGAAGTGGGTGGTTGAGTTTTAAAGGTGCACGACATGCAGGTTGTGGAAGGCACGCAGTGGCCAAAGGGTTTAGCAGTGCAATGGTTTGAGCGTTTGACATAATGTTTAAGCACATGGCATAATTTTTAAGTGCGTGGCACATGGTTTAAGTGTGCAGCGCAATGTTTTAATACACAACACAATGTAAAAATGAGTGCGCAAAAAAAAAATCTTAAATGCACCTTCAACGTACGTAGTGGCCCAAACAAAGTGCGACAAGGTAGAATGGTGAAGTGTTAGGGCAGGAGGTGGGGGTTTTATAACCCTTTGCCCACTCACGACTCGGCATGCACCTCCCATGCATGCGTACGCAAAATTTTTATTATAATTTTTTTTGCGACTTTATAATTTTTATATTTTTGATTTTTTGTATTTTAATTTTTTATCCTTTTTTGATTTTTGATTTTTTTGTCCTTTTCAATTTTTTGATTTTTTTCGTTTTAAATTTTTGAATTAAAAAAAAAAAAATTAATTCCCAAATGGTTATATTGGGAACTCAAAAAAAGATTAGGGGGTCCCCATTCCTAGTGAGGAATGGGGTATACGTTGTGGGACCAGAACAAATAGCCCCAAAAAAGGGAAGAAATGACAAAGGCATTTCTTCATCAACAAACATTCTTCCAATGTGTGTCAAACACCAACCAAACTTTGAACACCTCAAGCATAATTCAGATGACTCTGCAATCAAAACTCTAGAATTCAAAACCTTCAAGCTCAATGTGTGATTCGTGTGTTCATTCCCTTTGATGTCTTAGGATATGGTCTATCAAAGTTTTCTAAAAACTTAGAAATAATCTTCCACTTCCCTTGGCTCATTCATCGAGAATCTCTTCGAAGGCTATTCGTTGATCACTTGCTTGACCTGATGAGAGAATTAGTTTGAGGGCTCTTGGTGGGGTGTCACATTCTTTTAATTTTCTAGAAAATTTGAATAATCGCTCCATGTAGTTTTGATGAAGCAATGTTTTGGATACAAGATACTTTTCTTTTGAAAACATATCTTTTTTTCCATTTCAGATCTTTAGAATCCTTCAGTCTTAACACCATATTTTCTTTCTCTATTTTTTTAAAATCTTTTGTATCTTGACTAAACTTAGACTGTGTAGTCAAGACATTAGTGTGATTTCTTGGATTTGATCTCTTGTGAACATCCCTTGCATTCCTCTTTTAGAAGTTTTTTAGAAACTCTCACACCAAACAATGATCTTAGCAACCTTTCAAGAAGACCTCTTCTATTTGAACCATTTGGAGTTTCGATCGTCCTTCATCATCTTTGACTTCAACTTAATAGCACCTAAAACAATCTAATTTTAAATTTGCAAAGTGTTGAGAAGTTGTTGGTCTAGACTTCTGATTTCTAAATTGAGAATCCCCTATTTCCACAAGGAATGTCCATTTCTCAGTTGGTATAAGACACACAAACATCCAAATGTCTTGACAAAGGAATACCTCTTCCTAAAATCAAAACCAAAGAGTGGTTAGTAAAATCTCAATATAAGATCTCAAGTGCACCTTACCCCAGGGTATGACACAACTTTGAAAACAAAACACACAACTGAAAGAAAACACACAACATGAAAATGAAACACTCTTGTAGAAAATGAACACACTTGCAAAAAATAAAAATCTAACTACTTGCAGAAATAAAATCTAACTAAATTTAGAAATAAAATCTAACTAATTTTTTGTTTTTTAGGCTTCAAAATAGTGCTTCAGAAACTATCCATTTATGGGCAAGGGAAGAAATTGCCCCAGTAAGGAACTGAGCCTAAAAGTATTTTCTCTGAAGATTTTCACAATCTGATAAGGACCCTTCCACAAGAATTGAAACTTGGTATGACTACCTAGCTTTTCTTTCACCTTATCCCATAATAAGACAAGTTTAGAAATCTTGAATGACTTTATTGTGGCCCTCTTGTCCAACCATCTCTTTACGACAGCTTGATGTTTAGCCATGTGCTCTAATGTAGCTGTGCATTTTTCATCCATCTCCAAAAGATTCATCAATCTGATTTGTACTCTGTCAGCATCTTCAGCGTATCCACTCATGAACTTCATAATAGGAATTCTAAGGTTGAGTGGAAATACTGGCTCCTATCCATAGACAAGTAAGTACAAGAAAGTACCCAAAGCATTCTTGACCCTTACTCGATCCATCCATAAGGCATATTTCAATTGCATATGGCAGTCTCTAGGGTTTTCCTTCAACAATCACTTTATTACTATGATCAGGTTCTTGTTCGTAGATTTTTCTACTCCATTTCCTTGTGGGTAATAATCTGAAGAGAATTTGATGATAACTTTATTTTCAAATGACCATTGAGTCAGAAATATTGATGCGAAAGTAGATTTGTTGTCGCACACATGAGTGAACGACATCCCAAATCTAGTGACAATGTGTTCCTCCAAGAAATATATTACCACTTTAGTAGTACAATTCCTATGAATTTTCTACTTCTTTCTATCTAGTGCAATAATCCATGGCCGTAAGAATATAAGAACGTTTAGTCAATGATAGTGGGTTAACCAGACTGATGAAATCTAGCCCCCACTTTGTGAATAGACTTATCTCATATACAGGTTGTAATGACATCGCTGAGTTTCTTTCTTTGTTTGCACTTGTTTGACAGACATGACAAGAGCGTACATGCTCAAAGGTGTCCTTAAACTATGTGGGCCAAAAATATCCCAACCTCAAAATCATATGAGTCGTCATTTCTGCGAAACCATGCCCTGTACCATATTTGTCATGAAACTATTCTAGGACTTCTTTCGCTTCTTCATGTCCTAGAAACTTTAAGTAGATCCCTTCATAGCTCATTTTGTACAACTTGTTGTCTTGCAGCATATAGGACTGACATTTCATTTTAAGTCCTTTGTGCTATGAGCTATTCATCCAACTCGGGCATTGATTCTACAGGAGGTAATACACAACGTCCTGGTACCAGACATCTGTCACTACACCTTGGCCAATATCAATTTGAGAAACTATCATTTTCTTTTGGTCATTCTTGTTTATTTCACTATCAGAATTGTACTCCTTTTCATTCCTGTCCTAGTTATCAGCTATCATCCTAGACAATCCTTGACCTCTGACTAATTTCATCAGTTAGATCTCTAGGTCAAACTCTTGAAGTATCACCATCCATTTACCTCATCTTTCACCAAGTTCATTTTGTATCAACAATGTCTTTACTGTTGGGTCAGGCACAATAGCATACACCTTACTTCTCAATATGTAATGGGAAAATTTCTTCACTACCTTAACCAAAGAAAAAGACTGTTTGTCGAGTTTGGAATAATTCAACTCGGCATTCCTTAGTGGACACCTCATAAAAGCAATAGGTCTTTCATCTTCGTTCTCCTTTCATTTTCCTTCCTTTTTTGAGAATTAAAAGTGTGGCCCTCCTTCTAGCACCACTTCTATTGAGCTATCATTATGCATGATGCTAAATGACAGGAATCCTTGCAAATTCCTCTCTTGAAAATCTAATTTTGTGAATCAACTCCAAGGTTCTGGGCTGTCTTGCGATGTACCAAAATCTGCTCAGTTGAAGATAAATGTGATTGTTCACAAGGAGGCCTTTGCTAGTTTGTTTTGATTTTGGAATGAGATGAAGAATCTACACACTACTTCAAAATAACACTAAAAGAACTATATTTGTGTATTTTTATGTTTTCTAATGAATTCAAGCTAACAATGCAACTAGTATGAATTCCTACTCTAACAAAGGGGTTAGCAAAGAAAATAACGAAACTTGAAAGAAAATAACATGAAATTGAAATTCCTAACAGACATAAATTATGGAAAATGACACACCTGCGAATTAAGCTTTCAAAGAAATTAGTAAATAACCAATGAAAGGAGCAACACTTCCCTGATTCCATTGATGCAATCATCGGTGAGAAACTTAGTAGGCATATGATATTTCACCCTTCATCAAATCACAAGGCCACGAAAAGTGCACTCATGTGAGATGAAAAGTTATGTAAACATAATTCTATGATCTCTCATCAATTTAGTTATATAGCGCAATTAGTTGATACCATAATAAACACCAAAATTAATGAAATGCACGACCAAAAACCAAGCAATAAACCTTTGGCTCAATCACAATTTCATGAAAATAAATCCACAAAACAATGACACGTTCAGGAAAGAATTACTACACTCCAAATGTGAGCACCAAAAGCATAATTTTATTGCATAATAACAACAGCCCTCATTACATATTACAATGGGGTATTTATAAGAAATTGTCTCCTCAATTTTTTTTTAGAGTGAGAGATATCTTTCATGCAATAAAATACTTTTTATAAACAAAATAAACTAATTTTATACAAACTACAATCTAATTGGTGCAAAGTGAGATTCTATCCCTATTTTAATTCATTGATTTGATGCATGAGCCTTTTACATGTTTAAAAACAAAGAAATATGAGAGAAAAAGCTTCAACTCAAAGTGGAAGTGTCTAGGAGTGCTAAAAATGGAAGCTAATCCTTCACAGGGCATTTGTAGGAGTTAAACTACCATCAAAATGCATTTCCAAAGCATGGGAAGCTCTATTTTTGGAACTAGTAATTGATTGTTGGCCAAATTTTTTTGAAAATGTGCACTTATAGAGCTATGGACCTGTGGCCTTGCGCACCTGTGTACCTACAGACCTATGTAGCTGTGCACCTCAAAATGACCCAAAATCTCAAAAAAATTCTTAGTGTCAAAATCAAAATTCTGGCATCTAGATTTTTTTTTCTTCATCCCAAACCTATGTTTGGATGTTTGCAATTGAATTTATCTATTATCTTAGTAATTTTAGCTGCATCTGGTAGATCCAAAGCCTCATATTTTTCTTTGACCTTTTGTTGGTAATTTTCTACCTTAGTTTAGGTATTAGCAAAATCCCCAAGTTTGGTATCCAATTTTAACAAGGCTTCTTCACTTTTGAAGGCTTGTTGGATGTCTTCATCATCAGCAGCTTCCAAAAAATTTTTCCTAAAATTATCCACTACTACCTCAACAGGTAACAATTTCTCTTGTTCCTCATCTTCAAAAATATTAAAGCATGCATCACTGTAGTGTTTCTCTACTTCCAAAATTTTGTCTTGAGCTTGGTCCTTGAGCCAATGAATCTCCTCATGTAATGTTTCCACTACTTTATTGCTATCCACTATTTTCTCTATCCAGTCATTGATCATATCTAATTCTTCTCCTGTATATACATTGATCAAAATTTGGTACCTTTTCCCTTTTATGGCTTGCAGAGTTTGTAAATCCTTACTCCAAGCCCTCACTTCATTCATGATACTGAAGTCCTACTTCAAAATTGTTACCATTTTATTCACGTTCTCCTATGTAGCATGTATCAACTTTAAATTTCTCGTAATAATCTGGATACTTTTCTCCTCAAAACTTTCCCACTACTGCTGACAGGCTTTCAAAAATGGATCTAGTTGTACACCTCCCCCCTCTCTAAGTATAGTATTCAAAGTTTTCTTAGGGTGCTCAGGATCCAGAGGACCAACTACTTCAACTAGATATCCTTTTAGGATCTTGACCTGTCTTTGAAGTGTTTGGAGTTTGGCCTCATCCTATTCCATATTCTTGAGGACTTCTTTGACCCCCAAGGTCATCATTAATCAGGTTGTATCCCATGTAGGCCTCCCCAACATAACATCCTTCAATTTATAATCCTTGAGACCAATTCTTTTTGCATCTATATCTTTAGGAGGGATAGCCACTTGTACAAACAACTCCTAATTTTGTGTGCTGGTGACAAATGCTAATGGCATTGCCTCATGGGATGGAGACTCAGGCTTATTCAAGATCTCTACAATATCACCAAGGTCTTCCTTTGAAGCATAGAATTGAGGCTTAGTACT
Organism: Cupressus sempervirens; assembly: GCA_028749045.1. Classification (NCBI taxonomy): domain Eukaryota; kingdom Viridiplantae; phylum Streptophyta; class Pinopsida; order Cupressales; family Cupressaceae; genus Cupressus; species Cupressus sempervirens. The sequence goes on from CM053792.1 coordinate 604,270,423, forward strand.
CCTCATTATTCCCTTATGAATCCATCTAGGTATGCATCCTACTAAGGACCTAGCTCTTGATGATGAAGGGGTATGTTCTACAACTTCCTTCCCTTTGTCACTGCTACTTGGAGTTATCTCCTATTGGGAGGGCTTTTACTCTATAGCCTTAGTCTCAGTAGACCCTGTAGCTTGCATCTCAATGTCTTGGGAAGGTGGTTGAAAATATTCCAATACTTGTCCTTCCTTTGACACTTCATTGGTCGCCATTTTTTTTGGTCCCTCCTCTTGTGATGGTTCCTTCTGAACTTGCTCTTCTTCCAAACTCTAGGGTGAAGGAGTAACTAAGCCCTTATCTACCATCGTAATTTATGGTGGAGATGGGGGGAGTAAGATCAAGACCCTGTGTATCTAGTGGCATCTGCATCTAGTCTTCCTCTTGAGGTTCACCTGTAGGGGTGTCCCTAATCTTATCACTAATCAACTCTATAGCCATAGGCATAAAATCAAAATCTGACATTGTGAAAATTTTATTGACCTCATCACTCTACTCATCCACCTACTACTATACTTCATCTTCTAAAGAAGAAAGTTCTAAGGGTTCTGCTTGGGTGGATGGCAAGGTACCCATGGCACTCTTTCTTCTTTGTAACTTCGTGGCTCTTGCTAGTTGAGTTCTTCCCTGTAGGGGCACTTGCTCCTCTTCCTCTTCTAACCATTCTTCCTTCTTCTCTTCATCTCCCTCTAGAATGGTTTCGAGAATATATGGGGAAGGCACCAATCTTCTGCTGATCCTTTACCTCTTTTTCATACAGATTTTAATCCTCTTCTTTTGTTTCTTAGAGGTAGAAGGAGAAGTCGGCTCTTCTTATGTAGGAGGAATGGAAACCTATAGAATCTCTCCCTCTTCTAGTTGGTTGGGCACAATGGGAGGTAATTGAGGTTCATCCTAGTCTTGAGTAGCTCCAGTATCTTGGTACCAAGACCCTTGTGCACTTTCTTCCTACTACTATGGAGGTGCCTATTCTTCAACCTATTCTATCTAAATTCTCTAGGGGGAAGTCCTCTTCCTCTTGTTCTTTCCTTTCCTCTCCGGAGGGTGATAGTATCCAATCGAGCAATCAAGCTGGTATACTATCTCTTGCCTAATAGGAGACTGGGCTACAAAGAGAGGAATTGTTACTTTCTTCCCTCTAACTCTTTCTAGGTGGGCATGTGCATCAAAGATTACTGTATTAGGTATTGGATCAAGTGGAAAAGGTTTCTTGATCCAATCCTTCATCATTCTGATGACATGCCTCACCCAATGATTAATATAATCAACCTCCTCCATGTCAGCCTTAGCATTAATAATAGGCCTTTCTCCTATTTTGTCTGAGTTAAACAGGGGGTCTAGTAACTCCTTCGAATCCTATTGCCTTATCTCCTCTAGGATGTTGAACTGGAGAGCTGTCTCTACTACATACAAAGTCATCCTACAATAATCCCTTATGTAGACATTATAGTCATTTGTTGCATTCATCTAGTGATCTTCAACAACATCCTCATGGTGGAATTCCTTTCCTGCAAGACTCTCCACTCTCTTGATATTATCAAAATAGGGCCAGGGTGAGATGTGTTCTTCAAGAGGATAATTTTCCTATTCTCATTCAAAGGAGAAAATATCTTGTTTTTGTTTCACCTGGTATGGTCCAATGACCAAAGGCCTGCCCAGTAAGGTCTCCATTGTCTCTTTATCTTCTCATATGCCAACTCAATCTGTTGAGCAATCTCCAATAGCACTAGTTTGTCACTTGGATATCTTGGGAGCTTCTTAGGATTGATGAAGGCACCAGCTACTCAAAGATGTGTGAACATTTTGAACTGGATGAAGTAGGCTCTAAGAACTATAATTTGTGCTTTGGCTTCATTAGATAACCTCTTCCCATAGTCCCCCTCAATGAATTAGATGATCACAAGAAATGAACACATCATTCATGATTCTATACTCCTTGCTCTATGCTGAGAGCTTCTTCTTTACCAACTGAGGGTAGACTATATATGGCTAGGTGTTGGGATCTTGCATACTACCTCTCCTGTACAAATTAGTGTAGTTTATCACCGTCGCTACAAGTAGGTATAGCATGTAAGAAGTCATATAGAACTTCTTCTTATCTTTTATTGCACCCAATTACTCACACAAGTTTTCACTTAGTGTGGTGACCCAGTCTAATGGTATCTTCATTGCTTTAATAGTCTCAATGAAGTTGACCATGAAAGTGCTGAGGTGGCCTATTGTAGGTAGGCCCATAACTTTGCTCAAAAGGATGATGGGATATCGAATGTCCTCCTTCATGTATCCCTAAGTCATATCCACTTTTCCAATTATCTTTTCCCTAGGAGGCTTCTCCATGAGGTAAGAGGATTGTATGATGTTAGTTGCCTCCTACTAGTGCTCCCGGTACCATCTCTCTGCTGCTTCATATGAGAGTCTAATGAATTGATCTAATCTTGAGAGATGGAAGAACCTCTCAATATTTTTGGGTTGTAGGTCCAACACAACCTCTCTAGTGATGCTCTTGACCACTATCTCTTCAGAAACAAAATGTTGCACTAGTGTCATGATTAGTTCTGTTGACTGGACTAACGCTAGATGTGAAGCTGCACTCACCAAGCTAGAATGAATCAATGAGGAAATCAAAGCTGATCTCTTGGTGGGCTTGTTGTAGATTCTAGGAATTCTCCCAAATTCATGTGTCCTAGGTCAATATCTTTGATTTCTACGTCATCATCACAGAATCTTGATTTTGAGGGTACACCTTGAAACTTGAAAATGACGGGCTTGGGTACCATTCTAGATGTGGCTACCATTTGAATCTTCAATCTGCACAATGTGGAAGAAACGTTTATTAGTTCAAAATAATAAAGACTCGGAAATAAAATAAAAAAGCCTTAAATTAAATGTAAAGAACAAAAAAATGAAATGCCCAATTTGGGTGCTTTTATTTATTTTTCTCTTTTTTTATTTTTAACCCCTTATTTATTTTTTTTCTTATTTTTTATTTTTATTTTTTTATATATTATTATTATTTTTGGCTTTTGGGTTTATTAAAAAAATAAAAAAAATAATAATAAAGGGTGAAAGTAGGCGCGTGGGTGCACGAGGCATCGGGCACAGGTGAAGGCAGTGGGGGCACGTGGGCGTGTGAAGCACAAGGCATGGGTGGAGTGTGCTTGGGTATGGATGGTGGAAGGTCGCACGGGTGCATGAAGGCTATGGGTGTACGAGGGCACAAGGGCACATGGAGTGCATGGGCAGAGATCGTTGTGGAGGTACGCAGTAAGTTGGGTGAGCAGTGCCAATTGAAGGGCGCGTACCTTTGATTGTTGGAAGTGGGTGGCCAAGGTTTAAAGACATGCAACATGCGGGTTATGGAAGGTGTGCGGCGGCCAAAGGGCCATAGGGTGTGTAGTGGCCAAAGGGTTTAGCGACACAATGGTTTGAGTGTGTGGTGCAACATTTAAGCACATGGTGCAATGCTTAAGTGTGCGCCACAATTTTTAAGTGCGTGACACAATTTTTAAGCATGTGCGGTGCATGGTTTAAGCATGCGGCACAATGTTTTAGTGCACAGTGCAATGTGAAAACGGGTGCGTAGAAAAAAAATCTTGAATGCACCTTCAACATGTGTAGTGGCCCAAACTAAATGTGACAAGGTAGAATGGTGAAGTGTTAGGATAGGAGGTGGGGGTTTTATAACCCTCCGCCCACCCACGAATGCATGGCGTGCACCTCCCCTGCATGTGTGCATGCAAAATTTTTATTATAATTTTTTTTTGCGACTTATAATTTTTATATTTTCAATTTTTGAATTTTTTTTTTTTTTCCTTTTCAATTTTTTTTTTTTTTCCTTTTTGATTTTTTAATTTTTTTTGTTTTAAATTTTTGAATTTAAAAAAAAATAAATCAATTCCCAAATGGTTAATTCGAGAACTCAAAAAAGAGACTAGGGGGTCCCCATTCCTAGTGTGGAATGGGGTGTGTGTTGTGTGACCACAACACTATCTTTGAGCTAGATTGCACTAAGGTTGTTCTCAGAGAGTAAGGAAATGAGGGCATGACTATTGTTGTAGTTATCTCTGAATCAATTTCCTCAATACCTTGTATCTCTGGAAGAATTCCTCCAATAGCACTATGTTCCTCCTCTTCATCATCCAGATTGACATCATCAATCTCATCATCTTTTATTTCTACATCCTCTTCCTCATCTTCATCATCCTTTTCATCAACATGTACAATAAAGTCACTATGTTGATGCAACTTATAAATTTTTTTCCATGTAGTTGTGGTTGCCTTCACTAAATACTCAATGTCTTTCATCAATATCATACATGTGTTGAATTTAAGAGTGAACTTCTCTTGATTTTTGTTCAAGGATTCCTTTACCTTTTTTTAGTAAGATTGGGCATGAGTTACTTCAAGGTCTACTCAAAGATGTCCTTGATAGTCTTTGTTGTACTTTCCCATCTAGGTTTAATTACCTATAAAAGTTCATTAGGAATTTGTTATGAAAGCTGATCTAGTGAGTACTTCCATTTCCCCAATTTTGACATAAGCATCTCCTCAATCTACTTTTTCTTATCTACATTCTTGGTCTCATACTTGAGAGATTTGAAATTTTGCATGCCATCTCCTTCTTCCATTTTCTTTTATCTTTCCTGAAGTGTAGGTGGGTCTCTTTTGAAGATTATCTACTTGGCTTCATCTTCACCTAACTTCAATTTCTTCCTTGACTTGGTTGCCGTTCTAGTGAACACAACAAGGGATGACTTGGAAGGTTTGGTTATGATAATGTTACCTTTCTTCTTGAGAGGTTGTTCTTCCTTAGATTTGGCTTCTTCTTCTTCATCCTCTGAATCATCATCTTCTAGGTCATCACCTTTTCCCTTGGTGAGAATTAGAGTAGAACTTTCTTATTTTGCGCCTTTTAGTATCTTCTCTACTCTTTTCCTTCCTTTATTTACCACTTCAGGTAGCTTAAATTCAAACTCTATACTTACCTTAGCCTCATCATATGTTCTAAAGTATGTAGCTTTAGGATCCATAGGCTCATTCGGTAGAGCCTCTATGATATCCTTGGTGTCATCAATGTTAACCTCATACTCTAGAGACTTAATCCATGCCACTCTAGGTCTAATTGCATGAATGTATACTTTTTCATAGTCCACTATGAAACATATATCATCCTTGTAGGCTTCTACAAGCTTCTTAAGAATCCTAAGTGTATTATTCATCTTCTCTTTGAATGTTTCAAAGTAGTTATCCATGATGCTTTCAAAATTTTCACCAATCTCTTCAGTATACTCATTAATCTAATAAAAAAGAAGAACATCTTTCCTCCATACTACTGTTCCTTTGGAAGGGAAATTTTTTTGAATAAAAAACATGTTAAAAGGGATTTGAACTTACATGGATTATTCTTTGATCCTTTGATGCTCTCCATATTCTTGTTGAACTGATTCAACTATAACTCGACAAGGTTGAAGGATAGATTATTCTTCACAAACTTGTATGCAAGATCAATAGCTTCACATGACACGTTTAATCTGCGAGAATTGTAAATCTTGTATGCAATTACATGAATGCTAAACTTCAGCTCCATGTCTGTTACACCACTAATCTTCATACCTATTCCATCCCACTTGACAAGAGATCACTTTTCAAGTTCAACTTGACCTAGGGTTTTGGTTGTCTTTGCTTTATTAAGCATTAGGAGCCTAGTTATTCTATGAATCATTTTCTTCATTACTTGAATAGGTTACTCCAACCATAACTACCCATTTTTTACACAACTCAGAATATATCTCATCCACTTGACCTGAAAGTCTCTTGGCATATGAGAGATATGTATCAAGCCCATGGTTTCCAAATGTTGATGTTCAAGTTTCAATGCATCGTCGACACACAATTCCCTAAATACTTCATTCATCTCTAGGGTTTTGAGATCTTGGATAAAAAAGTGATGGAAGGAATGGATGTCATGCATGACTAATACCTTAGGCAGAATTTATGACTATACACTAGCTGGGTCAAATGCCTCTGCAATTGCTAGACTCAACTTGAAATTAGGTGCCTTGCAATCAACTCCACAAACCAACATTTCAGACCCTTTCTTCACTTTTCTACTTGAAGATTCCATGCTTAGTATGGTTTCTAAAAACTTCAAAAATTCTTCAACAACAACTGCTCAATTCACTCTAGAGCTCTAAAATTGCTTTGCACTAATAGCTCTGGAAATTTGTGGTAAAACCAATGCCTTCAATTTCTTCCTTTTAACAAATTTCCCCTTGATAAATTTTCATTAATGCTTCATACTTCACACTCACTTAGTGACAAGCTATCCTCCACTCGACTTATTTATTAGTGCTCGAAAGAATCTACAACTCAATAAAGTCACAATCACTTGGTAGGAACTACCACATTTGTGTATCTACAACAATATACAACCTAACCTAGCTTAGTAAGGTCTCCTACTTTCCATCATGCTCGATGATCCTTTTACATCTCGAATGTTGATTTGGATATTTCTTCTTTCTTGCTAGAATGAATGTTACATTTCTTCTTCTAAATCACAACTCCAGTGATCTATAAGGAACTAAGTTGAAATTATTGAACCACCCAACTCATTTACTTTGGTGTCATTCACTTCAAGATCTTGGTTTGCATTCTCTAGAGATTTTGGTACCCATTGCTACCTCATTTGTTTTCTAATATTGTTAGCTTTGGATTTCTTTTCATCTTCAATTATACCTATGTTCATATAGTTCTTGGCAAGATGTCCAATGTTTATACAAATAAAACATCTTTTTGTAGTATCTCTTTTCCTCATATGATGTTTCACACAGTTTTCTCCAATATTCCCAAATTCACCACAGTTGTGACATCTACACCATGTATTGTAATCCCATCCAAATATTGCTTTCACAATTTTTTTTTCTAGGTTTCACTGCTTAAGTTTGCACTCTGAAGATTTGTGTCCTTGTTTCTTGCAATTGTGACATTTACCTTCAAACTTAGGTTTTTCTTTACATTCACTTTCTCTATAGCCATGCTTATTGCAATTGCAACACTTTCCAATGAATTTTTCTTTACCACTAATCCAACATTTATTTGATATATGACCTATCTTATCATAATGATTGAAAGTAGGTCTTTGGTTTTTTGAGCTCCTTGTTGAGATGATTCAACTTTTTCTATGTATCCTATTCCAGCTTTGCATTTGTGTCTGTACTAACTTTGTTCATTCAATTGATTCATGCTTTCTTGAGATTTCATAGTTCTTTCATAGGTTTTATTTCAATGTAGAGATTATTCTATAGTCTCTCATTCTCTAATCTTAGATTCATAAATTCTTCATTTGCATTAGTGAGATGATCAATGAAGTCTATTTGTTGAAGGGATAGTTGTTGTATTTTATTGTTCTTTTGTTCTATCTCTTCTTTGGCTTTGTCTTTTTCTTCCATGACTTCACATAATCTAACTTATTAGATTTCTTGTTCTCTTTTCATCTTTTTAACTTCTTGAAGATTGGAATTATTTTCTAATAGGTCTTTGATTGCTTCATCAGCTTCATTTGAATTTCTTTCTGAATAAATATTTTTAATTCTTTCTTTAGTGTAGAGATTATCACTCATTTGTACTACAAGATCTTTCCTTCTTTTCAATTATTGAGAGAGTTTCTCCTTTGCTTTCTTCAGTTTCCCAATGGCCAATTCAAGATCCAACTTTTTATTGTCAATAGCCTTATCTAGTCTATATACCTCCATTGCCTCTAATCTTTTCTCAAGTAAACTTCCAATGTGAGAACCTAAGAGCTTTGATACCAATTGTTGGAAATATAAGGTAGGCAAGGTTATTGAGAGGGGATGGGTGAATTAGGAACCAATGAAACTTTCTCTTACTTCACCAATTAATCCTTCATTTAATTTTCTAATTTAATTGTATGCATGACAAAATTAAAGCAAATAAATATTGATAACACTTTGACACAAGATATGGTGACCCAAAAACCTTCCAATTAGAAAGTAAAACTGAGGTTGAGATGATACCCACAAGATTTAGTACTATAGTATAAAGTTAACCTATTAAGGCTTACAATTGACCACTTTAGGTGATCTTCCCTATGAGGAGCAATAAGGATTGTGAGATCCACCTTGTTAAATGATTTACAAACATACAATGAAGTATGCACTCGACTAGGAGATTTAGCAAAGACTATTAAGTCTACCCTCTTAACATATTTGATTGATGCACCTATTAAGATGAACCAATGGATTATTTTTGATATGCAACTTTGATTTACTATTTGAGATTCCTTGTATTGCAATGATCACGTGACTGTGATAGATAAATCTTTTTTTTCCATTATACTACTTGTAGCCTTCTTTAATTTGCACTCCTGCTCATCATATCTCTTCACATATATCTTATTTGGATATGATATAATGTATTACATATATACCAACCCAAATCACAACTTACTAGAGTCAGTTACAATACTAATTTCATCATGATTCACAAAGTTGACCCAACTATTGTAACTCAAGTTCTGAAGACAAACTAGGTGATGTTTTGATACACAACAAACACTATCAACACTTAGTAATCTTTGGCACTCAGTCAAACTTGAATCTTAGTCCATACTAATCACTTCCAATTATCTTGAACTTGATCAACACTGTGTGACTCAGTGAGCTCTGAAAAACTCAGTAGCAACTAGATCACTTGGTTGACACTACATGACTTGATCAACACTAGATCCACTTCTTTAACCCTATGAGCTTGGTAGACACTGTTGGACTTGGTTAACAATATAGAGCTTGGTTAACACTAAAATCTTCTTCACTTCCATTAACTAGCTCAATAGCCTCTGCTACAATCAGGTTGCACAAAACTTTATCTCTGAATCTCAGTAAACACTATGTAGCTCAGCAAACACTGCAAACTGACTTAGGTTCTTGGTAGACACTATATTCTGACTACTTATCTTAGGAACAACTGAATCACTTAGTTAAAACTACAAATAGAATGATAAGCTTTATAGCAATTGTAGAGCTCGGTAGCAATGTAACCAATTGACTAAGTGTTGAGTCACTAATAGACAAATTAACCTTTATGTTAACACTTCATTCTAATTTTTTAATTTTGACTATACTTCATTCTAATTTAATAATTTTGATTATTGTTGATTATGAAGTAGGAGATAATTGTATCTCCATTGTATCCAAATCCTCCAATGTTGAATATTCAAAAGATCACATGTGGACCAGGCCATGGCATTAGGTATTGAAGAACTTAATCATGAGATATTATATGTCTAAGGGATGATTTTAAAGTTTTTTTTGGTTATTTTCAGCATTGGGAGCCTAGGAAAAGATGGGGAAGAAGTAATAGTGGAAAAAATTGACGTTCATAACATTATGTTTATTGGAACGAAAAATGGAGCAAGAATCAAAACTTGGTAAGTTGCTTAAATTTAAAATATCAAATATTATATTTATTTCACCTCTCATGATTTGAATAGCTTAAACTTCACACACTAAAGCTTAATTCCTAAACTAAAATTGTTGAACACTCAAAATTGACTTATCCTTTTTAAGCTTTATTTTTTGTCATCATAATCCTTAGCAATATTGCATTTATCTATATTCCTTGAACACATCTCTTAGTTATACAAGAGTAAGAAGATCTTAGTGTATTTAAACTATTACATGGAGTCAACTGAAGATTAGATTGTATTTTCTTAATGTATGGGCTGAGTGAGATTTATGATCTTTGTGAGATGAATGAAGAAAGAGGAAGGAGACTAGAGGTATTAATAAGGTAGCAAGAAGAGGAAGAAGTTGAACAAAAATTGGATAGTAAAGAAGATAAATATGTCAAGGAACTTGTTAAGGCAAAGGATCAAGCAAATGGAAAAGGAATGGTCATTGAGATAGACCAAATAACAAAGCCAAGGGGAGAAAAAATATCTAAAATAGAGGACATTAATGGTGAAGAGGACATACGAGGAGAGTTAGAACATGATGAGGTAGTAAATTCCTTGCAGCATGAAGGAAACATGGAGCAGACAATGAGTATTGTGATTGTAAATGTTGATGATAGTACTAAAGCGAAAGGCCATTTGAAGATTGGATCAATGAAAGAGGTAGAGAAGACCTCAATCTATGTGGAGAATAGGGACATGGCCCTTGGAGAGGCTAAATTTTCTTCTATTATTGGCAAACAATATTAGAATCAAACATAATGCAATTAGAGGAATGAAGTTGTAGAAGAGGTTCATGATGACAAGAAGATGGTGATGGGTCAATGCAAGATCACAAACAATATAGAATTGGTGTCTCTTAATGTAGAGGCAATGAGTTATCTGTTGGCTAACTATACTTCTATGATCTCCTGTGAAATAAGCTTGTGAAATCTAGAACCCAGTATAGTTAGCTCATTACATCAAAGCTCCAAAAGAAGGGAGCTATTCAAAATTAATCCCCAAATCACTGCTAAGACCTAACCTACATAATGTAATATACATGATGATTACATTATGATTTACAAAAGAGGCTAATAACAATATGAAGACAAGTGTTAGTCCAATCATAATCTAATGAAAAAATGAACACTAAAGAGCCAAACCAAAAATGGGCATAAAATCCACCCTCACTGATTTTGATCTAGAATTCAAATTGCAACCACAACACTAACAAAAGCCATCTGATGTAAACATAAACTAAATCCCTAAGTTGAATACAATATCTCCAAAAAATAAGTCAGATCCATAAAATTGAAACATGTGAGATCATAGAGAAGCCATGATTTACTGTCAAGCCCTTTGAAGCTAGCAATTACCAAGGTAGGCACATTTAGAAAAAAGGCATAGTTGGAACACACAAGATTGCAAGAAAGAATTCTTTCTTGCAAGTATATTTTCCTCTGTAATATGATATTTATAATAAAAAGATTTTCCTTATTAAGTGTCAGTTTGTTTTTGCTAATATAATGAGACATCATTACTAGAAGATAGCATGGATAGTGATTAAGTATATTTGTAGTCAGTATGATAAGAGTATATTTTCTTATGGCTCCTAATAACCAATGCTAACAAAATCTTATTCTTGAAAAGTCACTATGTATTTTTAGGGCACCGACAAGGCACAACTTAGACTCTTTTAGTATAAGACACAAATCATTTTCTTATCTTATTAAAACTATGGTTCCAATTAAAATGAATTTTTCCTATTTTCTCAGAAGATCAATCAGATCATTAAATATATTTTTAATCTATGCTTTGAATTATATCTAATATTCATCATTATAATGAGGAGATAATGAGTATAGAATTGTGGATATGAACCTCACCATTTAATAATCATTATTTTCTCATTTTAATGATAATTCACTGGTATTAGTTCAAACATATGGATTATAAATACATATACAGTTGAATCCATAAAACTTGCATTGAAATTCCACATCTTTTCTAAAAAATTGTTTGAATGAAATTTTACTTTTTCCATGTTCAAGGAAGAAACACCTAATCCAAATAAGATAATTGAAAACCAAAAGTTTAACAATTTCATCTTATGAACCAATACTAAAAGTTTTAAAGTTACCAAGAGAAGGGTTGGACAAATTTGAGTGTCTATGATGAATTTTGACCCTCACATTTAGTAAGTTGAGTTGTAGTTCAATCATTTTAAGACTTCTTTTCTAGTATTTTTAGTTCCTCATCCTTTTTTTTAAACTAGTTCTTAACAAACTAACTTATTTTCGCTTTCTAAGAGTTTAATATGTTTGAAATACATAGAAGTTTACTTGCTGGAGTTCATTCATTTTGTGGGATAGTTAAGGGGTAAATTAGTAATCATAAGATGGAACATATTAATGAATGGAGCTAGGCTATTTTTCCTAAACTATCTTACAAACCTCAAAACCATTGACCATATATTTAGATAAAAAAAACTTCTTTCACAAGTGCCCTATGGGGTTCACAGTCTATTCAACCTACCTCAAAAAAGAAACACTCATATAGTTCAGAAAACCATTGACCACATATTTGGATAACAAACTTCTTTCACAAGTGCCCCTTCCTTCACAACTACCCTATAGGGCTCACACTCTATTCAACCCACCTCAATAGAGAAACACTTACACAGTTCACAACATCAAAGCAATTTTGAACCAACAAAATTAATAATTAGTTATTGTTATCCAAAACATTGATATTAAAAAAATTTACAAGACTTGATAGAATATTTGTTAGAATAAATTAATCATTGCCCAACTAGTCAATGTATACTAGAACATTTTTGTGGTTGGCCATGATAGCATTTTTGACACAAATATTTTTATAATCAGAATGAAGAAAGGATTATGCAAGAGAAGATCATGATATTGGAAACTACTAGAAACAAAATTTGGAAATTCGACAAACAAAAGAAAGTGAAAGAAATACCTCCACCTGCACTCTTGATGATGAATTTCAATTCTTTGGTAGTTGACTTTTCTTTGATCCTCACTATAAGGTAGATAAATGATAAAATTCCTAGTCATACCTATCATTCAGTACAAGATCCCTTTAAAACCTCATGTCTAATAGCTCCCACAATGCGTGACAAAATAACAAATAAACACCTTTTCACAAAATCTCAAGTTGAGGATTTGTATAAGAAGAAATAAAATCAAATCACCATGAAATAGATCCCAAGATAATAAAATTTCCATCAAATAACTCCTATGTATAGAAAATAAAACCAAAATTTAGGGTTCTGAGTAGAAATCTAGGGTAGAAATTGAAAATTCGTTTATAGAATTTTAGGGTAGGTACCAATATGGATATTTAAGAATCATAATGATGGATGCATGGATGGGTATTGACTACAAGGCCTAATGAGGTACCCATGGACAAATATAAAACCTTTTATAATAGAAGAAAAATAGAAAACCACATGGGACAAGATCCCCCTCCAAAAGAGAGAAAATGAAATAACTACACTAGTGAGAGAAGGATAGGAGTTGATATGAAGCTCCAAGAGCTACTTCTATCTGAAATGTCCCAAGCACTAAATAACACAAAAACATAGAGATAATACAAAATTTAGATTAGAAATCAAAGGTCAATAATTCATTAATATGTTGTTTCAATTGATACAAGTAGAGTGTTAGGGTTATGACAAGTCTCCTAATGATATGCATCCATATTGTAAGTTGTAAATGTTGTGATATACTCTAAACCAATCCCAATCCAAAGTAGATATGTGACTGTGATATCCAAAACTCTTGGTAACAAAATGTATGATTGAGATCTTGATGTATTTTGAATATCATGATGAGTCTTAGTGGTCAAAAATCTAAACTAATAAGCTATATTGAATGAAATTTCACTGCCAAAAATAAATGCCATGAAATCTAAAAAATAATGTATCATGATTTTCTTTTTTTGATTATGAACCCAAGTTGGTCAAAATTTTGACCAACTTGGGAAACCCTAAGTTGGTTGAAATTTTGACCAACTCAGGCATAAAACCCAAAAAAAAAAGGTATTGAACAACTCTCTACTCGAGTTGGTAAAAAATTTAGGTCAAAATTTTACCTATAATGTACTATTGATTGTTGAAGAAGAAACTGATAGTCATGATGAAGAAGTTGTTTATGATGCAATGAAAGATGATTTTGATGAATATGAGAAAACTAAACATATTTTATATGTGAGTAAAGGTGATAGATGGATAATTGATAATGGTTGCTCACATCACTTGATTGGTGATAAAAGTAAGTTTGAAAGTTTAGAAAATTATAAAGGACATTGTGTTAAGTTTGGTAATCATGCACCATGTCTTGTGAAAGGCAAAGGATAAATAAGATTGACTGATAAGATCAGCAATGATAATGCTTATTGGGTTAGAGAATTGAACTACAATTTGTTGAGTGATGCATAGTTGAATATTTTAGGTTATAGAGTTAAGTTTCAACACAAGAAAGATAAGATCTACAATGGTTTTGGAGAACTTATTGGAAGTGGAGAAAAAACAAGAGGTAACTTTTTCTACCTAGACCCATCTGATGATACATGCCTATTTCCACAATATGAAGACATTTGATTATGGCATAAGAGGCTATGTCATGTCAACTTTGATAATTTTATAAGTATTATTAAGATAAAAATGTAAGAAGATTATCAAGATTGAAGAAACCTAATAATGTAATGTGTAAACAATGTCAATTGGATAAAATAACAAAGTCTGCTTTCAAGAGCAAGACCTATTCATCTAATGATACATTGGAGTTAGTTCACACTAACCTTGTGGAACATTTGGAGTGCAAATCTACTATAGTGAAAAATATTTTATTCTATTTGTTGATGATTACTCTAGAATGATGACTATAATGTTTCTTAAAGAAAAATCTGATGCATTTTAATTTTTTAAATGGTATTTTGCTAGAGTAGAAAAGGAAACAGGTAAAAGGTTGGAGTGTCTGAGATTTGATAGAGGAGGTGAATTTATATCTCAAGAATTTAACATATTCTGCAATCATAGAGGAATCAAGAGACAAATGTCAGTACCGAGGATGCCTTCACAGAATGCTATAGCTAAAAGAAGGAAAATATCGATAGTGGACTTTGCTAGGACATCAATTATGAGGAATAATATTTCACAAAATTATTGGAAAGAAGTTCTAAGTATAAGTGTTTATACTTTAAATCGAGTACGAGCCAAGAAAGGTACAAATGTTACACATTTTTGAGTTATGGTATAAATATGCACCTAATGTGAAGTATTTCAAAGTATTTGGTAGAAAATGTTATATACTAAAAGATAATAGACATGGAAAAATTGATGTAGCTAAAAGTGTTGAAGGCATATTCCTATGATATTCCACTAAAAGAAAAGCACATAAATGTTTGAATTCTAACACTAACAAAGTTGTGGAAAGTTTGAATGTTAGACTTGATGAATATGCAAAGAAAAATGAAGTTGAATGTAAGAAAGAACCTAGAGATTACAAGAACTTTGTATATATCTATGAAGAAGAGCCTAGTACCCTATTTGAGCCTAAAAAGAAAACTGTTGAGCAACAATAAATAGTGAATATCAAGTTAGAGTAGTAGATTTCTGAGTATTAGGAAGTTGGAGTTGAGCATCAAGAAGTGATTTTTGAACATCCAAAAGTAGTAGCAGAGATACAAGAAGTGCTACCTAAAGTAAATTTATAAGATGAACCTGATGAACTAGTGGAAGAAGAAAGACAAGTTGAACTTGTGCTAGCAAAGTATGTAACAAGAAATCATACACCAAATCAAATCAATGGAGATAAAGATTTAAGATTTATAACAAGAAAAAGACTGAGGAGTGGTACATGCTTATTGTTTGAGTATGGGCCTAGATTAGTCAAGGATGCACTTGAGAATGAAGATTGGATTGCAGTTACAAATGAAGAGATTGAGTAAATAGAGAAGAATAGGACCTAGACATTGGTACCTAGACCAAGGACAAGAATTTTATTGGTACAAAGTGGTATTCAAAAAAAATTGAATGAGAAAGGTGAAGTCACAAGAAACAAAGAAAGACTAGTTTGTAAGGGATATGTACAACAAGAAGGAATATACTATGGGGAGAAATTTTCCCTAGTTAAAAGGGTAGAAAGAGTGAGAAATTTGCTTGCATATGCTACTTACAAAGGATTCAAAGTGTATAAATAGATGTCAAATCTATATTTATGAATGGAATAATGGAGGAATAAGTCTATACTAAACAACCTAAAGAATTTTTTGATCTAGGAAAGAGAAATATGGTGTGTAAGATACACAAAGAATTGTATGGATTGAAACAAGCCCCTAAAGTGTGGTATGAAAGGTTACACACATATTTGGTAAAGATTGGCATTGCAAGGACAAATGATAATGGTAATCTATATTTGAAGATTCAATATGAAAAGGGATAATATTAGTTGAGATATTTGTAGATAATATCATATTTGGAGGTTGAGATGTTAATGAAATGAAGAAAGAGTTTCAGATGTCCATGTTTACAAAGATAAAATTCTTTATTGGTTTGCAAGCATATCAAATAAAGAAGGGAATATACATTACACAATCCAATCATATTAAGGAGATATTAAAGACCTTTGGAATGGAAGACTCAAGATGAGTTAGCAAACTGATGGCTGTTGGACATTAACTTTAAAAGAGTAATGGTATTGCAAATGTAAATCAAATCTTGTATAGATCAATGATAGCAAAGTTGCAATATATTGTTCACAACAAATCATATATTACAGTCATTGTTGGGATTGTTGCTAGATTTTCTAAAAATCCTATGGAGAATCACATGGTAGTTGTGAAAAGGATACTAAGATACCTAGAAGGAACAAAGGAATATGGACTATATTACAAGGAAAATAACAAGTTTAAACTGAAAGTGTATACTAATGTAGATTGGGCTAGAAAATTTGATGACATAAAGAGTACAAGTGGTGGATCTTTCTTTCTAAGAAAGAGATTGGTCTCATGGACAAGAAAGAAACTTAATTAGATTTCTCAGTCTATAGCAAATGATGAATATGTAGAGGCAATATTTGGTTGTTCTAACATAGTGTGGATCAAATAATTGTTGAAAGGAATGAAGGAAGAGATCACTAAACCTATTGTCATATTCTATGATAACATAAGTGCTATAAGCATATCTAAAAATCCTATGATGCACACTAAGACCAAGCATATTTCTATCAAGTATCATTACTTGAAAGAGTTGGTACAAGACAAAGAAGTGAGATTGGAGTATTTGAATACAAAGGAATAGACTACTAATAGTTTCACTAAAGCTTTACCTAAGGATGCTCATGAATATCTAAGAGCTAAATTAGGGGTGATTCCCCTAATTTAGACTACCTAAGCTTGAGATGGATCATTTCATCAAATGTTTTGATTAGAATACCTTACAACTTGATGTAAGAGGTCAAATTTTATGAGCTTCCTAAAGTTGTAAAGAGATAAGCACCAGATGTTGAATTGCTCACAAGAGAGATGAAAGAGGGAGCCTCTAGTTTAGAGAGCTAACATGGAGTTATCTATATGATAAAGATGTATGAGATATATTAAGGTGTGTTTGGAAATTTTTTTGAAGAGGGAGATTTTATGTAGTTATCGTGGGAAGCATAAGGGAGAAGTGATACATTAAAGATGGAGAGTTGATGTTCATATATGAGAGAGGAAGTTGTTACAATTATTTATACAATTGGTTTCTAGAGGTGTTTCATATCAAAGTTACATGAGATGAGATTCAGAATAGAACTAAAAGATGAAATCAAGGAGATTGTTGGATCATGAGATAAGAATCAAAATAAAACTAAGGATATTAATGAAGATCTATTATAAAATAAAAAGGTAGTTAAAAGAAGCAAATCAAGAGGCTACTCAAATGACTTTTTAGGTTGCATGGTAACTTAAGATGTTGCCATCAATGCCAAAGAGAGAGATTGTTGGACACTACAATTGGAATAATTATTATGTTTTCATTGATGTTAAACCTTACTGGTGAGACAATTGCTACTAAAGTAGAGTGTCATATCATTTGATTGATGAAGAGGATTTGAAAAGAAGAGATAACAAGAAGACCTAGTGGAAATGTTGAGTTATGTGGGAATAAATGACAACTTGATTAGTTGGCACCTTGGTAAGATAATGTATTATTTAATCATTACATTGAGTGGAGAATATAGTTGAATTTAAGTGTAGTAAGGTATGATCAATGGAAGACCAAATGCATAGGCTAAAATGAGCAACATAGCAAAATATTAAGGAACTTAAAGTTGAAGCCAAGTTGTGCTAGTGTCGACCAAGTGAATAGTATAAGTGAGAAAATATAGTGTTAACTGACCATCAGTAAATATTGAGTATCAAGAAATTTAGACCGAGCAAAGATAAATTATGTTGAGAAAAATAATTAGTAGTGACTGATTTGTCTAGTGATGACTGAGGTTGAGGAACACAGTATTAACTAAGTGACAACATTTGATAGTTTGTGAAGGAACTTAGATTTCTAGCCAACACAGTTAAAGTTTTGGATTGGTAAAAGCATGTGAAGGATAAGTATTGATGAGCTGGATAAACCATATTTAAGCATTTCTAGAGATGGATTCAAAGAGAAGTATTAATAAGTATTTAGAAGGAGAAGGAGGAAATAAAATAATGGAAGGACTCGATGAATTTTACCTATCCCTAAGATCAAAAATAATGTTTAAGAGGCAAAAAATTAAAGCTACCTATTTAAGGAGGCATATGGATGATCTAGAGAGGTTGAGTAATTGTTGATTCTATTGATTGATAAAATTGAGTAGAAGGTTGTAAAGAGCCGAGTAGAGGTGGAGTGTGATTGATTAAAGGGTTAACAAGAAAATGAGTGATGGAGATATTAATGGAGGCTAGTCATTGGATTATAAGATGAGCTACATTGTGATCTGTATTTACAAAGTGAGTTGTATTTATCAGATCAACATATTGTCAATTTCTAACCATTGTATCATTTAAAGTCCTTTAATCAAGGTTGACCTAATAGTCATTTGTAAATCCTTTAATCAAGGTGACATTATAATGGGATGTTCTTAAGATCTCTAACAAGGCCACTACTAACGGGGTGATTAAATCCTTTAATAGGGTCACATGTAAGAAGTGCATATTGTAATCTTTAATAGGGTTGGCTCTTAACTAAGCTCACTTAAAAAGAGTGAAAAGTTGGTAGCATGTTATTGGTGGTTTTTCCCAAATTGTCTTTCCATGTTAAATCTTGGTGTCAAACTTGTATGAATGATATTTGATTTTTTTATTGTTTATTGCTTTACATTTTGCAAATATATTACTATTGGGACAATGAATTGAAAGTTTGTGTTATTGTTAAGATGATATAGAGATCAAGTAGACTAATGAGTAAATATGAGTTGTTAAAAATGGTTAAAAGTTTATTTGGAACATCTAGACCCGAGGATAATTGATTCACCACCCTCTCAATTATTCTAAAATCATTCTAATAGGTGGCCTCTCTAGTAGAAAATAAAATGATTATGTGTTAGTATGGTACTTCTTGAGCAATGACGTGATTATACCATTGTGTATACAATTGTAAAGATCATAGGTCAAGTATTAAGAAGCAGGTGAATCATTAACTCTAAAAGTTGACAATTTTGCCCTATCAATCTCAAACTTTAACTCTTATATTAACCTATATCAATATATATTTTTCCTTTTACCAATAATTTTTGTAATAGTAAGAGATAAAAGATAAACTTCAAATAAATTAACATGCGACACATAAACATTTAAAAACCTAACACAACATTTGTTCTTGTGGAAACCCTTGGTTAGAGGGAAAAAATGCAGTGGGGATGATACCCACAACTCATCGTTGCAGTAATATGGTGCTCGATTAAGAGGTTATATTAATTTCATCTTTTGAATAACTAATACCCTATTAGGAGTATCAAAAGTCTTGTTAAAGGCTACTTTGATAAGAGATTTTACCCCACTTAATTAGTGTTCACCCTGTTAAAGGAATTACAATAAGTTCTAAAATATAACTTCTAAGTCCAATTAGAGACTGCCTGGTTAAGGGATTTCACAATTTTGATGGTAAACTATTAGGAATAAATCAACATGAAACTTTACCAATAAATGCTTTCTCCTAACGATTTTCATATCTCATTTTACTTTTCTACTATTCTACTCCTCATTTGATTTCTAATCTTCTATATAATTTCACTGATAACTTATATATTTCCTTCTACACCTCTCTCTCTCTCTCTCTCTCTCTCTCTCTCTCTCTCTCTCTCTCTCTCTCTCTCTCTCTCTCTCTCTCTCTCTCTCTCTCTCTCTCTCTCTCTCTCTCTCTCTCTCTCTCTCTCTCTCATCCCTTTTCTTGATCTCTCTTTTTATGTTTTCTTGACCTAATTGCATGTCTACCCTAATGAGGGTTCCACATAGCTTCTTCATGAATCTTCCATTTATCTCTCAATGTCATCTCTAATTTTAGTCTTTCTTTCCTTTCGTCGATAAAAAATTCTGATAGCTTTTGATAGGCTAACACTGGGACAAATAATAAGAAATAATTAATAATTTATAATGAAGTTTAGTTTGGTCTATATGTGTCAATCTAGGGATGTAAGCTTATGAGAAGTGTCATGGTTGTATGCTAATGAAAGGAGGAGAGTTGTGTGATGAGTAGGGATGAATGCAACTATGCAATTCAACCCATTAGAAATTTAAATAGAACTAGCAACACAAACTATCACTTTTTGACAACAAGATCTACACACAAAAAATTTTAAAATAAAACATCAATTACCAAATTCATAAAAATCCAAAGAAAAAGAATAAAACTCAAATCAATAACATATTTTAAAAAATAATTTAATCTAAATTAATAGATAGATAAGAATTAATTAAAATTATTTATACCAATTAACAACAAAATAATGAAAATTAGAATAAAGAATAATACAAAATAGAATTGAAAATATACACCTTATAAAATCAATGATATATATACATCTATTAAAATAATGCAAAAAGAATTGAAATCACTCACTTTGTAAAAGTAAATAAAATATATACATTCCTTAAACTAATTCAAATAGAATTGAAATTACTCATGTTACAAATTAAATTAAATATATACATTCATTCAATAGTTGTAGAGTGGGCACCCTTCCTCTTGACAAACCGATTGAAGAAAGAATTATAGGGTTCTCACGATTAAATCAAATGATAGTATTATATATGTGTAGACACTTAAAATTGTCCTAAAACACTATATTAATTTATTTAATATTTCCCTTGACGTTATAATTAATTATTTACTAATTAATTATATTTGTCATATTCTTCTACTTATTTAATTAAATATGTTCACCTTCCTAATATATTTAAATTTAATTTAAATACTTCTATCCTTAATTTATTAAATTTATTTAATGCATGATCTCCCATAAATCCCCCTCTAAATAAATCTCATTTATTTAATTCCCTCCATCTCCATTAAATTCTCTAAATCTTATGATTAAATTAAATCCTATTTAATTTAGTCTTAAACCTATTCTAAAACCTAGTCTACACCCATCACTTTCATCCTTTTATGCCTACCCACCACTTATACCACTTATTTATCCTAAACACCTTGCTAAACCTTTTTTAATTCCTAAGTGTGTGCTCACACATGTGTGAGGAACCCTTCACACTTCTCACACCTTCCACACTTCTTACACCTTTGTCCCTGACTCCTTCCTTTAAGTTTGCTCACACATGTGAGAAAACTTTGAATGTTGACCTTTGCATGACTTGTCTCCATGTCTCCCTTCTGGTGCCTATGTGGATGCCACATAGACACCACCTCTCCAAGGCCTCTCTCAAGCCTATGAATAGAGCCCTTGTCTCAAGCATTTTTTATCTCCCTCATTTGCATTGTTATCATGCTAGTGTAATTCTAGAGCTTTTTAGTGATTTTATGCTTAGAACTAACCTTTGGTAGTTGTTTGCATTAGCTTTCATTGTAGTATGATTTTCTAGGTTACTTTCTTGCATTGTATTTCCATCTCATTCCTAGAATCCTTTGGGGATTGGCTCAATATCATTTCATGTTTCATTTTTATCAAGGGATTCAATAGTTGTGTTTTGGGAGAGCACACCCACATCCCTCCAATATAAAGCATTCTAATAGGGCCTTTCATGGGTGCCTTTGTTGAGTTGCTTTGAAGTTGCATGAGGACTTTGTTTTTTGGTTACATTGAGTTGCAAAACTCAAGCATAGTGTTGGTTGTACTTGGTTTTTTTTTAAATCTTTGATATATGTATGCAACTAACGTTTTCTTGTTTAGGATTGCTCTCAATAGGTTAGATTTTTGTGTATACATTTTGGCACACCCAATGGGACCCACGTCCCTATTTTCCCTTCAAAAAATAATCAAGAAACTATAATTTTCTATCAAAATTCATGTATTGTTGTCTGTGCTAAATGTAATGTCGTTTGTATATCATTGTCTCCACAAATTAGCGTCTGCATAGACCATCGTCTGCACACATCGGCATCTCCACCATTCATATTTTAAAATCTGTCTGTCTAGCATAAAATTTGAGTTTTAACATCTACATTGTAGGTCTTGTCATCTGTGTTGTGGGCGGATTTGAAACTTGTTGTAAAACCAAATTGTCATTTACAATTAAGAATCGTCATCTGCGATACATAATCTATCATTTGCATTGTGTGTTGACTACTTTTGTTGTCTCCAATTTTTAGCATCTGCAAACCTATTATGTTGTTTATGTTTGACAAAGTTGCCACTAGCCTATAAACTGTACATCCTTGTATTTTTTCCTCTACAAATTTTAGTATCTACGCGTTCTGTAATCTATTAATTTTAGCATCTACACTTTCTGTCGTCTATGCCTATCATCTATCATCTCAGATTTTTGGTAGATTAATTAAATTTTAAACACATTATTCACTAATTGGTTGCTTGGTAGGGATTTCTAACAAGTGTGTATTGCAGGAGACAAACCTTGGAGGATTAAAAAATTTATAGTGATTTTAATCACTTGAGAAATTTGTAGTAATTTTTATCACTTATAGGACTAGATGGTTAATGAATATGTGAGGCCTCGCCCCAACCCATCCTAGCATCAATGATACATTATTATTTTGATACTCATGACTCAATATGTCAAAACATTATTTGATGCACTAAAAATTAGTATGCTATTTATGATGTGTAATGCTTTACTTTAGTTATTTGATTTCATCATTTAATGCTTTATGAACATGTTTAATGATGAAGTAAATGAATGCAAAATTAACACTTTGATTTTCCAATTTTAATGAATAGAATGAGGTAAACAATTGATTTATAGAAAAATGGATGTTTTAATTTACATGGATTTCTTGATACGTATTCTTACATATATATACGTGTGTTTCTTGAACTACTGATGTGTGCAATGAGTGTGCAGGAAATTTAGCCGGAAAAACCCATGGAAAGATAGAACTAAACCCCTTGTTAATTTGTGCTATCTTTGCATTGTCTTTCTTTGAAGGTTGTTAATTGGTCTTAAAATTCTCCTAGCTTTTTTTGGGTTCTATTAAGTCTTTAAGGCCTAAAAACATTAAATTTAAGTACCTTAGGGGTAAGGATGAGGGTGGGGAGCACTTTTCAACCCCTTAGTCTCTTTGGTTGACTTTTAGGGTCACTCAAAAACCCTATTTTTGGTTTATTGCAAAAATTGATTGTCTCCCACTTGAGTTGGTGACTCAAAACTCCATTTTGAGGTTACTTGAAGTCTAGTTGAGTTAAGGATCATACTTAGAGGAAATTTGGAGTAGTTTTGGGGTTGTTCCCCAATCTCTAGTTTTGGAGAACGTTGAAGATTGAAGGAAGAAAAGGAAAAGCTCTTCTCAACCCACCATTTTTCCATAAATTTTTGTGAAGGTAGGAGTTCTTTACTCTTTTGAATTATTTCTTCATGTTGATTCATGCTTGAATCATGCATAAGGCATTGTGTTTTTCTTTGTATTGCTTGCTTGTGTGTTGGGGTTGATTTGGAGGGATCTTAACTTTTTTTTCTTTTGATGTTATTCTTATGCTTGCCTTGATGTTTTTTTTTGAGGGGATTTCATGGGGATTTTTTTGGTATCACTTACCCTTGGATAGGGAAGAAGTGGCCATGTATGGGGGAAGGGCCTTAGTTGGACCTCAATAGTGTAGAGTCTCCTCTCATGGTGAGAGGAGGGAAAGAGGGTAGGGTGTATGGGCCCCTACTTGTCATCTCATACCTTGTATGAAAATTTGGATTCTTGAAGAAGGAAAGGAATGAACACCCTTATTATATTGGCCCCAAAAGGGCATTTGTAGAAGAACGAAAGTTCTTGAATTTTAGCCCTGAAAGGGCTATGTTATGGTATGGTGATTGACATCTCCTACTAAGAAAATCTACCTCCCCCCATATTTTGGTTCAATGTTGAACCTATTTTGCAAAAATGGGTTGGGAATGCATGCTTGAATTGTTCATCTTATTATGTTGTTTTACCTCCATGTTGTTTCTTGTCTCTCCATGGTTCCCTTGATGCATTGAAGATATTGGAAAGAAATCTCTTGTAAAAGACCTAGAAGAGAATTCAATTGAATTGTAACATCATGTAAAATTGTATTTAAATTTTGATGTATTTTGGCAAAGATGTTAGGTTTTCTTACTAGTTCTTTTCTGATGGAGCCTTGAACCAGGTTAAAATAATAGAGAGACAAGATTGAGAGAAACTCCTTGCATTGTAGCTTATGTTATTTCAATTCATGTGTATATGTGTGGAAGGATAGATTAAAGGGTGATGCTTAATTATAACATTCCCTTTCAAATTCAATTATGTTAAGTAAAAAATTCGTCAATGTTGAATTTTCATCAAATTTCATATGTTCTAGGAGTTGCAACAATTCCCTCTTGTTGATTTAATGAACTAATTCAATCATCTTGATAAACATGCAATTGGTAAATCCCAATTAACAAGGAATAAGAAGAATACACCCTTGTTTTAAACCTATTAGCAAGGCACAATATTGACAAAAAAGAAATATATGCACTTCATTGTTATAAACACCTATCAAAAAACAAATATGCCTCTTTAATAGTTATGCAAGTTTGTCAAAAAAATTGCACACAAGAAATAAAAGAGACACTACAAAAAAATTAGCTTGAGAAAAAAAAAAGTATTCCCCCAGGAGCAATTTTCTCGTTGGAGTTTGTATGAGGGATGCAAATAAAGCCTCATTTGCAATAGAGCATATTCCCCTCTTGATTTCCCTTTAAAATAACCTTTATTCAAATCCCTTATATATAAAATAATAAATGAAATTGTTGAAGGTAATATTTATATCCTAGTAATACCCCCCCCCACCTAATAAACTTTTGCTATTATTACCTTTCCCCTTCTCCTAAATCTCCACCTATCCCATGAATCCTAGCACATGGGAAGAGCAAACCCTTGAATTATTCTAATATTCATTAACACCCACCCCCTCTTCTACTAGGCGATAGATTGAGATTAGGGGCACAGGTCAGAGGAATAGTAGTATAGCATTAAATGGGGACTTGGCAACCCAACCACCTTAACCAATCCCCTCCATGTATAGACCATCCTCAGGCTAACCTCGGGCAGCGTGAGATCTCCTTGGATTGGCTTCCGTGGTAGGTGAAATGTCATGTTCTGAACATTCTTGTAAACTCCACCTTTTCAGCACACTTCCCAACTCCTCCTTACCAAGCGCACACATTAGGGAGGCTTACCCTGCACATTTTTTGGGGTCAAGTACTGTGTAGTGTAGTCTTGGAGGATTGTGCTAAGAACCTTGGGGTCCGCCCAAGCTCATTGGTTATGGTGCAGGGTGGCCAAGTGGCCAAGTGGAAGGTTAGTTGGTAGGTGGTCTAGGTTAGTATAGGATGGTTTGGTTATTAGTCAAAATTATTGATATTTTAAAATTAGATTAGTATCAAATTAATAATTAGATCAATAGTTATGCTTATGGCATTAGAAAGTAGTATTATATTTTTTTTATGTTAACGTAGATGTTAGTAAATAGGATTTAGAATGTGGTTAGCTTGTTAATCTTATGTTAGTAGTTAGGTTTTAATTTAAGATAGTTTTAAAATTAGTAGTTTTTTTATTTAGTTATTATTTTTGCCATAGTTGTATATTTATTTTATGTTATTAATTAGTTTTATATAATTGTGAGATTAGTTAGATTGATTTTAATATTGGCAACATTAATGTGGACTTAAATTTATAATAGTTCTAAATAAAGTTTAGATTTACCTATAGATTTAATTGATATTATTCTAGTCTTCAATTTTAATTGTAAATGATAAATTAATAAATAAGATTGTTATAGTATGTTGGAGGAAATTATAAACTAAATATAGATAGTATAACTGATAACAAAGTTGTCTCTATTGTATGTGTATATCTAAGGTTAGTTTAGATTTTGGATTAAAGTTTTTAAAATGTAGTTAATATGGGATGAATAGTTAAATTTGACTAATCTTTTAGAGTTTTAAATTCTCTCAATGTTAAATGAGTCAAATTGCAATGTCGATCAAGATATTAAGTTAATAGAAGGGACTAGTTAAATAGTTCATCATAAGGTTAGTGGTATATTGATCATAATTAAGTTGTAGCTAAAACAAGATTATGTAATTAAGAGATAGATGTCATTCAGTTAGCATGCTAGTTTAAACGTATTGTATAAGTGTTGTGATAATCTAGTGTCTTCCTTAGGAGGTAATAAATTAAAGGATCACTAAAACTATTGAAGGGTTTGGACTTTAGTTCAATGGAATTGGTCATTTAAATGAAATAAATTGATTTAGTAAGAAACATTAAGTTCACCCAAACTACCTATTTTATGAAATGTTCAAACCGAGTTGTAACCTTTTATATCGATGGTGAACTTGCATCTAGCTTCAAAGTACCTATGGTTATCTAAATTTTAAACTACTCAAACAATTAATTCAATTATAGTAAACATCTAAATCTTTTTTTACCACATTATCTTATTGAATCTTAGTTCCAAAAAAAAAAAAATTGTGTGTGTTTTACCCATATATTTTGGGCATGATAGAACATGTATGAAATAACCATTTGTCTTTGGAATGTATGTTGCAAATTAATATCTAAAATCCAAACACACTCTTGAATTCTTTAAGTTGAAACATTACATCTAATCTTGAATGCATTAAAGAAAATTTACACACATTTCATTGGAATGCATGATGCTCAAAACAAACTCTTGAATGCCATAAAGGAATAAACAAGTTTTTCATTGGAATGCATGTTTAGGATAGTCAAACGCAATCTTGAATGCCTTAAAGAAATTGGCATTTCATTGAAATGAATGTTTAGATTAGCAAACACACTCTTGAATGCCTAAAGTCAATGAAACTTTTTATGAAATATTTGGATTTGGTGCTAAAAATTAACTCACTCAATCTTGAATGACTGAAGGGAATTGGTTTCATTTTCAGCAATTTGCTTATGTTCATGATCAATTTAATTTTGTTGACAAATTCTCACTTTTTTATTTATGTTGACGACATTGTCAAGTTGGAAAGAATAATGTATGCTTAAATATGAGTGTCTTCAAGAGTAGATTACAAAACTTAAAGCTTTATTAGAAAAGAACAAGTGTCTTTTAATCATGAGGCCACTTATGTATTCTCTCCTCTCGCACCTTCGGATGATCTTGAGTGCACAAGAAATAAGTGGTCTTGTTTAATTTTTTTAGGAGGCTTACTTGGGGATTTCATCACCCCTTGGGATGACCTCAAATCTAGTGTTCTAGTGAAGTATAAGAACCGAGAGGTGAATCTAAAAACACCTCTCTTGGAAGTAAAATCTTGTCACTCTTGGCTAAGCCCCAAAGAACTTTATATCTTTGGGAAGTGGAGGTGAAGATTTGGCTTACCGTCTCCCCCAACTGTGTGGCATTATTTTCTTTCATCTATATATTTGGGCCTCATGTACCTTGTGTATATCAAGGACACCCTCTAGATAATCCTTGTACATCCTAGTGGCAGCTTTATTAGGATTGTTGGCATGTTCAGTGTGCTTGATTGTTTAAACATCTAAAACCAACACCAAAAATCAAATAAGTGCAAAAATGAGTGAAATGGTGAGCTAGACTTTTAGTAAGTGAAATAGCGGTAAGTGGGTCCTCTTGATTCACAATTATTTTCAAGAGTTCCTATATTTGGTCCAACATTTGAAATTGGTTGAGTCTAGCTAAAATTTGTTGCAAATTTTTCATGCTTGAAACTAGGTTTTGTTTTGTTCTTTCCATGACTAACAAAGTCAAACCTAAGAAGGTGAAATTATCCAAACCATTTGCCTACAAGGAAAGGAAAAACCTAGCACATGGTGATAAACAATTCCGATATGCTATCAAAGACATCCAAAAAGAAGAGGCTAAAGAAGACCATTATGATAGAATTGAGTACAATGCTAAACTTCAAGATTGGTCTACGTTCCCTAGAGTGAACCCAAGATTTTTTTTCCTAGTAAGTGAGGATTGAGTTAACCATATAAGTGACCACTACATCTTCATTTTCCACATCAACCCCATTTTCCAAATCTCTAGTCTTCCATTTGCAAAATTTCCTCTAAGAGAGCTTGATCATTTGAACCTAAAAACTTGGGCATAAGAACACCTTCCACGATCACAACACTAGAATTTTTAACCATAAGCAAACATCTATCACTCATTTGGGATCACAAGTCCATCTCCAAATAGTGGGTAATCAATTTGGTGTCCTATCTTGCCTAAAGATCACTTGACCATCTTTGGTAGGAGAAAGATACTTTTAGCCTATAATCACACTTTGTTTGCTAAATCAAGGTTTTTTGTTTATATTTAGGTTGTTGGTCCCTTTTATCACATAAGGTTCAGTGGCTCTCCCTCACATTCTTCCTTTTTCTTCCATAATATTCCACCCATTGATTTGGTCACTATTGTATGGTACATACACAATCTAGTAGATTCACATTTAATCCCATGTCTCATTTGTTAGAGTCATTAAGGCAAAAAGAGATGGAGAATCCTTTTCCTCCACAAGCAACCTCATTGGGGGGTACATTTCCCTCTAGTTCAAACTTTGGCATGCTTAGTTTAACATCCACATAAGAACTAGAAGATCCTTTCTGCAACACAACTTTGGGAAGTAATGATGAAGAAGTATACCAAGAGGAAGACCCTATTGACAACAAGAATATTCCTAATGATGTTCGAACATTCCTTGCAGATCCATACAATGTGGAAATGATGGAAAAATATATTAGGGTAAACAAGACTGAGATATTCCTAAACTTGGTTAAAGATGGTGTTAATGTCCCTATGAGTTTTGATGAGAGAACCTTGTTTAGACATATTACTAAGGGTGGTGCTCCCATATTGTCAACTTCAAACATAAACCACACATCTAGCAAAGGAAAAAACCCACAGTGATAACTAGTGCTATACCTACATCAAGTGTCTCCACACAATCGACATTCCAATTAAGTGTGGAACATATCCAACAAATCATTAGCACTATGCCCAACACTACTAATGTCAGCCTTCTGCAGTCAACCATGACGGGTCCAACTATAGGATGCTTAAACATTGGGCAAGTGTCTACTCAACAAATGGCAATCCAACACAACCAATATATTCCTCTTATTTACAAATGCCAACTAGCATGGTGAAAACATCTATGCCAATTCCAATGACTGCATATCAATACATTGGCCAAAGTGGAGTACTTCCACCACCTCACAATATGTTTGAGACTCCTTAAAACTTGGGAGGTGGGTTTATAAATTCCCAACAGTCACAAATGCAACCAAACCAAGATCTAGCCTAGCAGTTGCATGAACTTCAAAACTTGGTCCATACCATGAACAACAAAGGGGTGAAAGATTTCTCTTTTGAGGAAGTTTGTCCCTTTCCATTTGATAGATCCATTAACATGATACCATTCCCACCAAACCTTGAGATTCCTAAATTTGAAAAATACATAGGAGAAACATGTCCTATGACACATCTTAAGGAATTCTATATTTTGTGTCAAGAAGTAGCCTATAGTGAAGATTATTTTAAGAGGCTCTTCACACAAAGTCTTGGAGGCCCCGCACTAGAGTGGCCAATGAACTTACCCAAGGGTTCCATTACCTCTTTCAATGATTTAATGGAAAAGTTTTTAGCACAATACTCTTACAACATTGAACATCATGCCTCATTAAGTGATTTGTGCAACACAACACAACGAAACAGTGAAACATTTGCCAACTTTCTACAATGGTGGAGGCATCTTGCTAATTACATGCCCTATAAAATTGAGGATTCCCACCTTGTGGATATATTTATCAAAAAAAATGATACCAGAGATGTCTTTTCACATGAAGATGGATGGTCCCAAAGACTTTGCTACATTAGTGTAAGAACATTGAAAATGGACTTTTAGACAAAGGTGTCATTAAACATTATAGCTTATCATCCTCAAAAAATGACACAAAGAACAATAGCAAACCCAAATTCTGGTCCAAAAACAAATGTGTCACACATGATGGTGTCACTGATGTTAAAAGTGTACAAAACCTTCAAGGAGGGAATAACAAAAACTATCAAAACCAAAATAACAACAATTCAAACCATGACAATTAGAATCCAAACAATCAACAATCTCACAATCAAACACAATTTTTTCCTTGCAACAACAACAATACACGTAGCAATTACAACCATGACTATGACCGCAATAGGAAGTTCACTAACTTTCATGAACCCTTAGATGCCATATTCCAAAAACTAATGGATCACAATTTGGTGGTGTTTCCCAACAGACGACTCTTTGATGAGAATCAACTGAAATCATAATGGTATAGAGAAAAAGAATATTGTAAATACCATTGCATCAAAGGACATGACACAAAAAAGTGTATAAAACTCAAAGTCTTCATTCAAAATCTTGTCAATGATGAAGAAATTGAAGTAGAAGGAGAACTACCCTCTAAAAATGCTAAGCTAAAGATATTTCAAAAGCCATTTCCTAACCACAACAATGACAATAACAACAATGGAAACAACAATACAAACAATGCAAATCAAGCTTCCACATCAAATGCATTACACTATGACTATTCTACTAACCACAAATCAGTGTTTGACTCCTTGTGTGGTAAAATATAAACCAATGATATATGTGGTTTTTACTCCATGTGCGGTCACATTGAAGAAGTAGACACTCATGTGAATACCCTTGTCCTACAAGCAGTAGATTGTGATGCAACTACTCGATAGGAAAGAATCACTTTGCAAGTTGCCACTCCAACCCCCCTAATCCATCAGCTCTGCATGCACCTATTGTGCCATCCACCTCACAAAGGATTGCTTCTCACTATGATGAGTTTTCCTAGTTAGGTAAGACTCTTGCACAAATATCCATTCTAGAGCTTCTCACCACATCACCCATTCATAAAGAGATTTTGGAGACTACTCTTTTAGAGTCTCATGTTCCTAAAAATATTAATGCCTCCCAATTCACTACCATGATTGGAAACCTGGCCACACAACAACACCTTGTCTTCATAGACAAATATTTCCAAGGTCTTGATCCACATCACAATTTGTCGCTCCACATTGAAGTCTTTATTCAACGAGATAAGATAAAAAGAGTTCTTATAGATAAGGGATCTAGTTTGAACCTTTGTACATTGAAGATGATTTATTTCTTGGGACTTCCAAAGGACCTCCTAGATGTTAATAAAAGGATAACAATCAAAGCATATGATTAAAGAGAAAGAGAATCAAAATAAGTTATCATGTTACTACTAAAGGTTGGACCAACCATCATAAATATTGAATTCCATGTCCTTGACTTGGACTTTCCATATAAATTTTTGCTTGGTCGACCATGGATATACACACTCAAAGTGGTACTATCTACATATCATCAATGCTTGAAATTTCCTCACCAAGGAAGAGAGGTCATGATTCCAAGTTATCAAATGCCTTTTTCCTTTTGTAAAAGATTGGAAGGTGCACCAACAATTTTTTGTCCAATCAGTGAGTTTGCTAAGGTTATACCTAAACCTCTTACCATAATGAAATCACCTTCCACAACAGTGCCAGAGTTATCCAATAATGATTCTAATTCCTACAAAGGAAAAGAGAAGGTCAAAGATACTAAGGTCAATACTACAAGGAAGAAGGTTACTTTTGCTGATCTAGGAATGGGAGAGTATAAGTTTGAAAATGCCTTGTGTGTTGGACAACTACCACTCTCCCCCTATTCCTTTGGAAAACCTTCACAACTACCACCTCTTGCCAATA
Source organism: Cupressus sempervirens (assembly GCA_028749045.1). NCBI lineage: Eukaryota > Viridiplantae > Streptophyta > Pinopsida > Cupressales > Cupressaceae > Cupressus > Cupressus sempervirens. Next base: position 604,302,323 of record CM053792.1, read on the forward strand.
AGGATACTATGCATGTTAACAAAACAATATTTGAACATTTGGGTTCACTTAGTGATGAACATATGGAATCTAATATCCTAGATTGGCTATATTTTGATGGAAAAGATGAACCTATGGAATTCCCCAAAGATAAATATGTTAAGGCCCCTCCCATCATAAAAGAACATTGGATATCATGGTCTTGGCCTTGGACCTAAAGAAGATGGAATTAGACAACCCCTTGAGGCTAATAGCTATCCTAAAGGATGTGGTTTGGGCTCCATTAAACATGAGGTGTCCTTTGCTAACAAATATTGTACAATTGACCCTGATTTTGAGATTCAAGAGGAGGAATTCTTTGAAGTACCCTTTCAATACATTAAAGATGACCTAGATAACCATGTCCATGCCATTACCATAGCTGATATTTCATCCACTAACCTACCTCTCACCAACCTTGACATGATAGACTAGGACCTTTAGGATACACCACTAGCTCTTGATATCTGTAACTTTGACAAAGCAATGATGGCACTCTTTGTCTTTAAGAATCTCCAAGATTACAAATGTGAGATCCAATACAATGAGGAAGCCTACTTTGGTAGCCAAGTCAACTCTCTTAGTCGCAAAAGTGAAAATAAAAATAGAAAAATAGAAGAAACATCCTCTAGTGAAAACTCTTTTAGAGAACTTTTGGATGAAGAAAAAGATAAAATAATGGATGCATCTTCTAGTGAGAACCTCCTAGAGGTGCTAGAAGAGGGAGAGGTTAACTTGCCATTCAGATCTTTACCACCAAAAAAGTCATCTATCTTGAATGAGGGCACAATTCCAATCAATTTGGGTATAGAGGATAATCCACAAATTACCTACATTCCAGCTACCTTAAATCTTGAAGAACAAAAGGTGATGACTGAGTTCTTAAAAAAGGGTAAAGTCAATTTTTCATGGACATAAAAAGACATGTCTAGTTTAGACATAGATTTGGTTGTGCATCACTTAATAGTAGGTCCCAAGATTAAATCTGTAAAGAAAAATTTGTGCAAAATGCATCCTAAGGTAGCTTTTTTAGTCAAGGTAGAATTGCAAAAAATGTTAGAGTAAAAGTTTATCTGCCCTACTGATTATCCTAAGTGGGTCTCCAATATTATTCCTATAGGGAAAGCATCTAGGGGCATCCGTGTTTGTTCAAATTTTCAAGATTTAAATCTCATATGTCCTAAGGATGATTTTCCACTTCCTGACATAGATATCATAGTGGATTTGATTGATAGACATGAGATGTTGTCTTTAATGGATGGTTTCTCTAGTTACAACCAAATCAAAATTATAGAAGAAGATCAACATAAAATGACATTTACCACCCCATGGGGGACCTTTTCTTACCAAGTCATGCTTTTGGCTTGAAGAATGTTGGTACCACTTATTAATGCGCAATGACTACAATATCCCATGAACTTCTACATGTCATAGTGGAGGACTATGTTGATGACATCCTAGGAAAATCAAAGACACGTGATTCCCACATTGATGTGCTCACCACTATTTTTGAAAGGTTGGAGAAATATAAAGCACACCTAAATCCAAAGAAATATGTATTTGGGGTCAAATCAGGCAAGTTGTTAGGCTACATTGTGTCAAGAAGAGGTATTGAGGTAGATACTAAAAAAGTGAAAGCCATGGAAATGCCTCCACCTACCACATTGAAACAACTCCACACTTTTCAGGGAAAGTTACAGTCCATCAGACAATTTGTGTCTTAGTTGGCAGATAAGGTCCATCCACTTCAACATTTTCTTCACAAAGACACTAAGTTTTAGTGGGATCTCCTATGTTAGAAATCATTTGAACAAATTAAGGTATACCTGGCTAATCCTCCAGTTCTAGTCCCTCCAATTGTAGGATGACCATTGATTCTATACATTTTAGCCACTTTGGTTACCTTAGGTGCCCTTTTGGCATAGCTAGATGATAATGGTAATGAGCAAGCTATATACTATATCAGTCAAACATTAGTTGGCTATGAGTTGAATTACATTGCTATTGAGTGAGCTTGTTTGGAAGTAGTCTTTTGCACACAGAAACTATGCCATTATATGCTTAATCATACTACACATCTCATTGCCAAGATAGATCCACTCAAATATTTTCTATCAAAAGCCTCCCTCACTGGTTGAGCTACAAAATGGGTCTTGATTTTAAGTGAATTTGAAATTGTTTATAAGGATCACAAGGCCATTAAGGGACAAGTAATTGTAGACAAGCTTGCTAAAGCTCCTCTTCCAAGAGACCATCCCATAGTAGTAGACTTTCCAGATGACACAATTATGACTGTTACCCCTAGTACACAATGGAAGCTATTTTTTGATGGTTCATTCACACAAAAGGGATCGAGGGTAGGAATTTTGTTTGTTACATCACAAGGATACCTCATTCCTAAGTCTGACAAAATTTCATTCCCTTACACAAACAATATAGCCAAGTATGAAGGATTAGTCATAGGGTTGTGTCAAGCTATCAGATAGAATATCAAAAATCTTCTTATCTTTGGAGACTTGCTATTGGTCATTAAATAAATTATAGATGAATACCACATAAATAATGAAAAGTTGTTGCCATATTGCTGAAGATCTTAAACAACACTTCACAGAGATAGTCTTTCAATAGATACCAGGGGCTAATAACAAAGTAGTAGATGCTGTGGCTACCATTGCCTCCATGATTGCCATGCCTGAATATAGTCCTAAATGTGAGTTTCTTATTGAGAATCTTTTTATTCCTACTTATGAGCACAATGATTCAGAGTTGGTGTGTGAGATTTTTGATCTTGAGTCTCCATGGTATGCTGACATTTTTTCCTATCTATGTCACAAAAGCATTCCCATAGCCCTCACCTTGAATCAAAGAAAAACCTTCATCCGTCGCATTGCCCAATATACTAACATAGGTGATACACTTTTTTGCAAATACTTCAATGGAACCCTCCTCTGATGTCTCACTTTAGACAAAGCTAGAATAGCATTAGAAGAGGTCCACCAAGGAATTTGTGGTGCCCATTCTAGTGGCCTTACATTAGCAAAAAAGCTCCTCAGAATGGATTACTATTGGCCTACTATGGAAGCAGATGCCTATCATTTTGTGAAGAGATGTGTTCCTTGTCAGTAGCATGGCAATTTGATACATGACCCACCCAAGACCTCTAACCCACCATCACCCCATGGCCCTTTTCCCACTAGGGATTTGATCTTGTTGGTCAAGTATACCCAAATTCCACAAATGGCCACAAGTATATTATTGTTGCCACTAAGTACTTCACAAAGTGGGTCAAGGCTATCCCATTAACCTACACCACCAGAAAATAGATTTTGAAGTTCATCTTGAACTACATTGTCTGTCATTTTAGTATACCTCAAGGCATCATGATTCAAAATGGAATGCCTTTCAAAAATTAGGAAGTTGCCACATTGTGTAGGAAATTCAGAACCACCCAGAATTTTTCCACCAAATATTACCCCCAAGTCAATGGCCAAGCTGAAGCTACCAATAAAACCATTTTGAAAATCCTAAAGAAAATCATTGACACAACTAGCCATGACTGGCACCTCCAAATTTCTCCTACCCTTTGGGCCTACCATACCTCCATCTATACCCCCATAGAAGCCACTCAATTTTCCCTCGTTTATGGTTCTAAAGTTGTCTTACCCATGAAAATTGAGCTCCCTTCCCTTAGAATCTCTCTCAAGAATTTGATGTCTGAAGAAGAATATCAAGTTGTGTGCTTGCAAGAGCTACAACTCCTAAATGAGAGACACCTCAATGCCCTAAACCACCTTCGCATGTATCAAAATCACCTTTGGCTTTAGTCTCACAAGAAAGTCAATTCACAAGAATTTGAAGTGGGTGACTTAGTTTTGTAGCATAACATGAAGAGCATAACATGAAGAGCCTTTAGAACTATGAAAAGAAAGGAAAAATTGAAGCTAATTGGCTTGGTCCATTTATCATTATAGCCAAATATGGTTCTAGGGCATATCAGATTGCCACTCCAGAGGGGGATCTGCTCCTTGAGCCTATAAATATCCAATATCTCAAGTAGTTCTATGCTTGAGTCTTGCAGTTCCTATATAGTGTTGTTATAGTCCCACAAAAATACAAAAAAAAAAAAGAAAAAATAGAAAAATCCAAAAAAAAATCATAAAATATTCCTAAAAATAAGATTAAAAAGAAGAAAAAGTTCTTGAAAAAAAAAAGCATTTTGATCCATTATCTATAAGGCTTATTTCACTTCACCCTATTCCACCATTTCATCTCCCTATTTATGCAAACGTCCTATCTAACTTACACTTTTCATGCATCCAATAAAAAGACCTCTTGTCTGTGAGGCTTCACTACACTCCCATTTTTCAAAAGACCTCTAGTCTGCAAGGCATTTTTCCATCGAGTGCTTGTCCCAATCCCATTACATTGAGCTTTTTCCCACAACATTGAATACAATTAAACTTAAACAAAATCACCTTTGAGACTTCATGATTCAAGAAACTTGTTCTTTTCATAGCCCTTGCCAACAAAAAATTTGCAATAATCGACGTTAAACAAAAAAAACTTGCATCGGATGAATCCTTCCTATATGTGGCATTATGACATTCACCTTTAGGCCTTAAGGTTCTTGGCAAGAATTGTGGACTGAATGACTACTTGGTCATGAGGTCTCTTTTTGGTTGATTTTATTTTGTGTGTTAGTGAAAGCCTTTTATGGTGTGCCTTGATCTTTCATATTTTGGTGACACCTAAATTGCTCTCACTAAATACATGTGTTGTTTGTGGTATAATCTATTTTTGATGCTTTAGTACATATGTGTTAGTTTCAGGTTATGGTTATGCATTGTGCAATGGGGGCAATGGGTTAGTACACTTTCTACCAAAGATCCCTAAAAAGAATTTGGGTGTACCTAGACCTCTCCAGGGCATATATGATATTTGTTCCATCATGGATCTGAAAACTACACCTATTATCCTAAAGTATCTATGGTCTTGCGAGTCTAGTCCATGCAAAGGAGCCTTGACATTTATGCTTCTATAGCATATAATGCATAAACTCTTTTGCAAAATCAAACTAAGGTGTGCTCTTTCATATAAACACAACTGAATCCCTTGGTATCATGTAGTTAGGATTCATGTAGTATAGGGTTTTATTGCGCCCTGCTTGAGACAAGGGTCCTGTTTATTTCCCCCCCTCTTATGCTACACTACTTGGTTCCTACAAGTGAGGAGTTTTGACACATGTGCATTCATTAGGTTCATTCATGTTACATTTTCATAATTACATTCGATCATTTCACTCTACATTCATTAGTGTCTTTTTCTATTACTGACATTTTTAGGATACATTCATTGTCATATAAATTAGGCATTTTATTCATTATTAGATTGTATCATTAGTCCATCACATTACTTCATTAAATGCATCTATTATAATCATCATATCTAGTGGCATATACATCATAAAAACATCTCACAATACATATAGTGCATCCATACATGTAAAATAACACAATGCATCCATCTCATGGTCGCCATCAAACCTGCATCATCCACACATTAGGCATCATATATAAATCATAAGCACATAAAGATCACACACATCCTGCATCACAATGTTAGTATCCACATCATAGATATCACATGCATAAAAAATAGTCATCCATATACTCATAGGTCGATCAAATCATGTCATATATATAATATCAAAAGAATAAATATCTATGTATAGTTTGTATACAAAAGAATCATGTAGTATCATCCTGTACAAATGCATCATCAAAAACTCACACTGTATAAAATTAGGTTGCTAGCTATGATGGACTTGCTCCTCCTATATCACCGATGTTGTCCGACTGACTACTCTGACCTATCTTGGCCTCCTGTAGTCCAGGAGCTAGAGGCCCCCTAAAAATCTAGTTGTCACTAATTGGTAGGCACAACATCATGATATAAAGACATGTAATAGGCTGCCTCTTATACCACCTATGTCTTTGCTCAGCGGGCTACCATAGCCTCCTACATCATAGCCATGGTTTCCCTAGGTTGTACTACCTATCTGGCCATATCCTGCTGTCAGTAGTACTCATCAATCTATGTCTAATGTGTCTCTCACTCCTCTTGTAGTGTGACCACCTCTCACCAGAGAGTCTCTATCTTTGTTAGCTCATCGACCTCCTCTTGCATCACAAAATTGCTAAACTCACAAGCATCTATCCTCACCTATAGGGTTTTTGAGGCCTCTTGGGCACTATCTTCTCTAGCTTTTTGTGCCTACACCTCTACCTATAGGGCCACTAGGGCCTACTGTGCACTGTCTACTTGTGCCTGCTCTGCCTGTACCTCACCCTAGAGTTAGGAAACCTCCATACAAAGACTATCCTACTCCACTTTGATCGTATCTACATCTTATAGCCCTCATGGCCCCTATACCTATGGCCCTAGCGACACCTTTATCTATGGCCCCTATCTTGGTGCTCTCCTTAGGTAGGCTCTACACCCTCATGGACTCTGTTGTGCCCCCTATACTAGCGGTGGCATTGTTACTGCTTTTCCTCCATCCTTGGCTCCATCCCCCTCTCCTCGTGCTTGCTTTGCTAGAGGTTGGAGTACTAGAGGTTGTGCTCCAAGTACTATCAGTCACACTGGTTGATGTGCTACCCACCATTAAGAATATGTCGTCATCATCCCTGCATCTCCTTTTTCCTATCCATGTACCCATGGCACTAGTTGCATGGATCACCAAGAGATCCTCACTAACTATAGGTTGGTCCCATGACCCCATAACCTGCCATACTCCTAGGATACCAAAGGGTATAGAAATCTATCTGGGACTACATCCTATACCTGCCCAAACGGCCTCTGCACCCTAGAGGACATATATCTCATAATAACATGCATGGATCACTTGATAAGCCAACAATCTCTCTGAGTATAAGGGAGATGTCTCTGATCCTCTGTATCATCATCTCCTCTAGCTGCCAAGACACTCCCCAATGCTCCACACCATCATATGGTGGCTAGTCAAACATGATGATCTCATTGATGCACTTGCACTAGAGACTCATAGACTCCATCAAGGTGTACTAAATTGGTGGCCTATAGCATCATGAAAATGGCTCACTCAACTACCAAGTCTCTTGTTTAGTAATGGGTCATGTAACACCTATGTGATCCCATAACCACACCATCAGTAGTGTCAACCCTGGACCCATGGTCCACTATGCCCTATAGGCACACATATGGAGGTCATGATATAGCTCTGCCAAAATGGTCTGACCCCAGTAGAAGACCAGACCATCATCCTGTAGTAGGGTGCTAAGTACATGTGTCCATCCAATGGGGAATCCATGCCCAACATGGTCTGGCACCATTCTCTAGATCAATGACAAGAGGTACACAACCAATCAAGGAAACCTCTACTCTAGTACCTCTCTCCATATGAGCCATGACCTTTGTATTGGTAGTCTCTAATGTCACTGCTCGAAGCACTCTCACAGAAATGGATCTACCCCCTCTAGCACATACTCAAGATACATCCTATGGATCAACACCCATAGAATCTACCACATGTCAAGTAGAGTGATGAATAGCTCTCTAGTAGGTAGATGAAATCTTGATGTAGGCGTGTGCCACTGCTTGATCAGTGTTGATAGCTATGCTAAATATGCTCATAGATCTAGCCACTCATGCATGTGCTCCAGCCCACATAATCTAACATGTCCCCACTCAACCTTTGTGAGTCTCTCCTCCAAAACCATGGTTGATGGATAATGCTCCCACAACTAGAATACTACCATATCCTCCTACAAAATAGACATGCAAATGGTCAGTTTCTTTTATCTAATGTCATCCTTGATATGGGGCATCCCCCTTGTTCTTCATAGATTTGTCCCAATCGGCAAGGATGCAGATTAGCACAATTGCTGATCAATGGAGATGTTGATCGATGAAGATGATAGTTAGAGATGTTGTTTTGGCATCTTCAATGACTACGCAGATGCCAGTTTCTCATCCATGACTACCAGATTGTCATCTGCAAAGATGATGACACAAAGATCGTTGTCTTTGCCTCATCTTTGGCCACCTTTTCACCCCTTTATCATCTACATAGATGATAGGATGTATCTTTTCATCTCTACAGACCCCCTTTTCACCCCTTTGTCATCTGTGCAGACGACAGGATGTATCTTGTCATCCCCGTAGACCTCCCAGACCCTATTTTGTCATCTACGCAAATGACAGGGCAGAGACTATCATCTCCACCTTGACCACTTTTTTGGCCTCATTAATTAGCCATAAATGCACCCTAACCTATGAAATCAAAAAATTGACAAGGCATATTAGTCAACTCACTGGTGGGCCCATCTTCATTGATCTTTGTGCTCTCGGACATGCTCTCCAAGCTGTAATCTATCGATGGGATCCATCATTCACTTTAGTTCTCTACTCTCTAGGTGTGCAAATGACCCTTCTTTGGGCCGCTTGGAGGCTTATATAGGCCCTCCAAGGCCCCTTTTTGAGCCCATGTCCTTTCCAAGCCATGTCAATCCCCTGTTTACCCCCTAGTCATGCAATTTCTTCATTTATTCTCTTTTTCTTTCCATTTCCTTTCTTCCAAAGACCTTTTTGCAAAAACTGCCCACAATTTATTTTTTGTGGTAGTTTTGCAAGGGGGTACCCTCCTCCTCTTTTTTCACTTCAACACCACTCCTAGGACTCCTATCCTTTCTGGGGCAACCTATATTTTCTTTTCTTTGATATAATGTCATGCTGACATCACATCAAAGAGGGGCAAAATGTGACACTTAAAATTGTCCTAAAACACTATATTAATTTATTTAATATTTCCCTTGACATTATAATTAATTGCTTACTAATTAATTATATTTTTCATTTTCTTATACTTATTTAATTAACTTTATTTAATTAAATAGGTTCACCTTCCTAATGTATTTACATTTAATTTAAATACTTCCATTCCTAATGTATTAAATTTATTTAATGCATGATCCCCCATAAATTCCCCTCTAAATAAATCTTATTTATTTAATTCCATCCATCTACATTAAATTCTCTAAATCTTATGATTAAATTAAATCCTATTTAATTTAGTCTTAAACCTATCCTTAAACCTAGTCTACACCCATCACTTTCATCCTTCTAAGTCTACCCACCACTTAATCCCACTTATTTATCCTAAACACCTTGCTAAACCCCTTTTAGTTCCTAAGTGTGTGCTCACTCATATGTGAGGAACCCTTCACACTTCTTAAACCTCTCACACCTTCCACACTTCTTACACCTTTGTCCTCCACTTGTTCCTTTAAGTTTTCTCACACATATGTGAGCAAACTTTGAATGTTGACCTTTGCATGACTTGTCTCCATGTCTCCCTTGTGGCACCCATGTGGATGCCACATAGATGCCACCTCCCCAGGGCCTCTCTCAAGCCCATAAATAGAGCCCTTGTCTCAAGCATTTTACATCTCCCTCATTTGCATTTTTATCATGCTAGTGTGATTCTAGAGCTTTTTAGTGATGTTATGCTTAGAACTAACCTTTGGTAGTTGTTTGCATTACTTATATTTCTAATTTCCATTACCTTTCATGGTAGTATGATGTTCTAGGTTGCTTTCTTGCATTGTATTTCCATCTCATTCCTAGAATCATTTGAGGATTGGCTCACTCATAGCCATTTCTTGAAGGTTTCTCCACTCATTTAGTCTTAGGATCATATCATTTCATGTTGCATTTTTACCAAGGGATTCAATAGTTGTGTTTTGGGAGAGCATACCCACATCCCTCCAATCTAAAGCACACCAATAGGACCTCTCATGGGTGCCTTTGTTGAGCTAATTTGAAGTTGAATGAGGACTTTTCTTTTCAGTTGCATTGAGTTGCAACACTCAAGCATAGTGTTGGTTGTACTTGGTTTTGTTTTGAATCTTTGATATATGTATGCAACTAACATTTGCTTGTTTACGATTGCTCCTGATAGGTTAGGTTTTTGTGTATACAATATGATACCAATTTTCATTTATAAGAATAATAATGTCAATCTTCTCACAACTCATATTTATAATAGATATTCAAGTGCAATTATTTCCTATCTCAATGCCACGTTACTATTTTATGGCTTACATTAGGTTGTTTTTTTTCTTGAACACAATCATTGAGTTATTTTTTTTGTTTTAAAACAATCATTTTAAAATATACAAACTTAAATAGCTCACCCTAAAAATGTAGGAGCTTAAATCTCTCATGAGTACAATAAATAAAATATTGTTGTTGATGTGAGCACATATCCTCCATTAAATTCAAACTAAAAATAAAATGTTTATGACTAGATAACCATATTATTTCATGAAGAAATAATTTAATACTCGAATTTGGTTTTACAATCAAATAAATTTGTCAACAAACTTAAATCAAGAAATGATTTCTTTGAAAAAACATCTGTATCATTTTGCTCCTTCATTTGCTAAGGATTTCACTTAGTGGAAATTGAAATGGGCCCATTCTAGATAAAACTCATGTCATAGATTTTTTTATTTTCATTCTTATTTGCCCAATAATTGCAACACAATATTGGCTATTCTTGAAGCTACATGTGAAAGATTTATTTTGTTGACATAATGAAAGATACATTGATAAACACAATTTAATATTATTTATTTATATATTTTATCTAAAAACTAAAGTTAATATCACTTATATGTATATTGAATCAAATGCAACAATAAATGATAAAATAAAATACAAATGATATAGATTATGACATAATAGAACATTATTGTCTCTCATCATTCCCCCCAACTTAGTATATTTTATGTCCTCCGCAATCAATATGGTTTGAGCTATTGTATTTGAAATGGTTTCCTTTTGGATTTATAGCTTGGACCTTAATTTTCATCATTGACTAATACCACTTTTTATTTCAAATTTTCTATCAATAATTGTTCATAGAAACCTTCATGAATTCACTTGCAATTATGTTTTACCAATTCCTCCTAAAAAGTCTTCTGAAATTTTTTATTTTCATGATTTATTTCTTTACGTCTTCATTTTTTTTTATTTTTATTTTCTTCATTTCTTTTCCCTTTTTCAAATTCGTTTTCTCCCTTTTCATTCTTCATAACATCAAATTCTTTTTTAGTCAAATGTTACATAAAAAGTTATCTCCACTTTGGCCTATGTAAAATGGGTAAAAAAAAAAGGCTCATGAAGGATGGAATGAGAAATAAGAAGGAATAGATAATGGACTCTAAGATGGGATGATAATTATAAAGTGAAATAATGAGAAAATGGATGTGTAATAAGGATGGTATACCTCCCCCCAACTTAAAGAGTTGATTATCCTCAGTAAACAAAGAGAGAAGAGATATGGATGTTGCACATATGATCAATATAATGAGAAATATTAATAAAGTTAATAGATAAAAGAATGAAAAGTAAAAATGATTGTGTTACCAATATGCATGTCCATATATGCCAACGTTTGGAAGAAGATCTTAGCAACTATGAAGCACCAAGAAAGAATGAACCAAAAATGTTGAATAGAATTGTCGCTACATAAGATCACCGTATGAAGGAAGCATTATAGATCATAGTGAAGGGAGATGAATCCATTTTCCATCCCACCTCAACTGGATGTGTAGCACTTAGTATACATTTTCATAGTTATGGTGTGCACCAAAAATTGAATCACGACCACACACAATGGTAATAGGAGATGAAAGAAACATTGAGAGAGAAAGAGCCATAGAAAAAACTATGTGTCCCTAAAAAATGGTTAGCTCAACCCTATTATTGCAATGTGTCATCAAATTTTTTAAATTTTTTAAATTTTTGATCTTTCATTTTATTTTATTTTTGATAATGACAAGTGACGACTAGCAAACCAATTTTCAGTCACTTACTACTTAATGGCATTGTAAAAAAAGTTTTCACCACTAAGAATTTATTGTACAATTAATATTTGCCATAAACTAGTTTTCAAATATCAGTTGGCCAAAAATGTCTGAAGGTTTTCATTGTTGGATCTTTATTGCTTTTTTATTTTGTTTTAAAATAATAATAATTGCATAGAATGACCAATGTAAAAATAAATCCTTATATGGATGACGAAGAATGATATCATCAAAATTTGAGTTCTTTCCATGTCTGGAAATAGGCACCATTAAAATTGGATTACTTTACGAGCTAGAAATGATGACAAAGAATAACCTAAGCATGATAACCACTTTCTTACATAACCAATGTAATCCACTTATCTCATGCCACTGAATTTGGAAGCTTCTTGTATAACTTTGGAACACACACTGACAACTTGGATAAATTAATTACTTATAATGATGACAATCCTCAAAAGCCATATGTATATATGATGACACCAAATGAAGCTATCTTACCTTATCTTGGTAAGAATAAGAGGTATTCATTGCATGAAATAACACACTTTCATTACCAAATACAAGGTGATAGAGTGAAAGACCAATTGTAGTCACCAATGTGTCCATAAAATTTTAGGTAGATGGAGACATTTCTCTAGGAAGGAGTTCAATGATCTGTAATATGTCCTAGATCCTTTTGGATGTCCTCAAGTTGTCTCTAGAAATTTAACTCAAGAAAATAGTACCAATTTGCATATCATATTTCACATGATATATCACTAAATAAGAGAGGTCATGGTCATGAATGGTAAACATATCATGCCAAAATTTACTTTTGTTGTCCAAGAGGAAAACACAATAGAAACTTAGATGCTCCTGATAGCATAATTATAAACTTGTAACCATATTCTCAAGACCAAGCATATACAATATAATAAAATAATATCATCCATTCAATAATGCTACTATTGAGTATGTAATTGATTTTTTTTTTTTTAAAATGATAGGTAGAGCTATTTATAAGAATAGATACTTAATAAAATAGATAAATTATAATAAAATATTGTGTACATATAATAAAAATGTAAATCAACACAAGAACACATACCTTGAATTGGTTGAGATCTCACATGTGGATGTTTACTAGAAGGACCAATGAAATAAGTAATGGAGCTTTATTGGAAATCAACCAAGAGTCACAAATTTGGAGGGGTCTCCCCCCAACTTAAATTCATGCTACAAGGTTACAAGACCATTAATAATATCCAAAGAAGGAAATAAAGAGAGTAATACATTTAAGAATTTCTTGAGCCTTATTTAATGATCAATCAATTAGATATTTCAATAATTCTATGTATTTTCCCCTAACTAAATGTCACATTACAAAAGCATGGGAGAATTCAGATCATCCAAGAAATTGAATTCTCAATTGTTATCTATGAATGATAATTTTAAGATACAAGAATAAAAAATGAGAAATGGATATTAAGACCTTGATCCTTATTGAATGAATCATCCATAAGTAGCATAACTTATCTAGTTATCTCGAGACAATGCAAAGAATAAACAATGAGGAATAATGGTCATCTATTTGTAACACATTTTATTTTTTCATTAATGCATTCAAATCCTTAAAGTTCTTTTTAATCAATTGGGCCTAGATCAATAAGTGTGTGAGGAATGCACATTTTAATCTTAGGCCTCACAAGATCTTGATATTTAAATATCAAAACATTTTTAAAGAATAGACCTTGTAAGATATCATTTGGTATCACACACAACACTTGAATAATTAAGGTACACAATAGATCAATTCATAGTGCATGATTGATTTCAACACACATATATATCTTTTCAATGACATAATCATAATTTTTTGTTTCCCTATGTGTGTGAAATATCTTAAAAAATTGTGATTCATAAAGTAGATAAGAAGAACAATATTGATGGTTGGTGATTCAATCAATATGCTCCTCTAATTCTTTTTTAAAATATCACATTCTTTATCCATATCTTCAATTTCATGTATATTAAGAGAATGTAAAAGGATCATTGAAATATCATCATTGTATGTAGTTTGAACCACCTTATTATGTAGTGTTTTATGAGGAATTTTGGTTTCCCTTGGTGGATATGTTGGAGTAGATTGTGAATAAAATGAATGGAATAAAGATAATGGAAAATTTTCTATGGGCTAAAGAGTAGGTGAATATGAGTAGGATGTCAATAATGGAGATGGTAGAATATAAGATGAATATATGGGTTGTTATGAGTATGCATTATTACATTTATTGTGTAGACCAAGTGGAAAATTATGTTTGGAAGAAACATGTTGTTTTTGCAATGTAGAAGAGTGATGATTCATACCTTGATCTTCTTGATTCGGTGCTTGAAATTGTTCACCTGTTACAAGGAATACTTTTTCACTTCCACCCTTATCATGGTAAGGATCATAGATATCTTCTACTTCATTCACCATGTTCTCTTGGTTGTTGGGAAATTTGTACTGATCCTCCTTCCTCTAACAAATAGAACAATAAATGGTTAAATTTTCATTCTCAAAATCACATTGTTCTAAGAATTCATCAATGATTTTCTCTTGGTCAAGTATAAAGGTGTCATTTGTACATACATCTGACAATGTAAGATCAAGATAATCTATGTTACAATCATTAAATAGATGGGGTAGAAAGTCATTACCTTGTTTTCACATGGTTTCCCCTCTAATGTTCTTGTTGACTTTTGAATTTGGAAATGAGGGTCTAAGGGTATGCCCTTGTGGTTCTTCATTTCATTAAAAAACATCTCCCAAAATTGGCACTTTTAAACTCCCTTGGAAATGCAATATGTTTAACATTTTCTTTGTATTATTTCTTCACACTTTTATACTTTTTTGCTGATTGACTCACAAAAATTAGAGTGGAAATATAAGTGAACTAAATTCTAAGATCTACCTACAAAATCCAACAATGCATCTATTATAATTTAAGCAACGTAAATTAGGAGTAATCACTTGAGAAAAACTGACAAGTGCACATGATTTTATCCTAACGCATTGTTCCTAACTCATCTCATTAAACTAACTTTTCTTTGACACATCTCCTTGATAACAGTGCCAAAATGATAGGTCAACACTGGGACAAATAATAGGAAAGAATTAACAATTTATAATGAAGTTTAGTTTGGTCCATATGTGTCAATTTGGGGACGTAAGCTTGTGAGAAGTGTCGTGGTTGTATGCCAATCGAATGTATGAGAGTCATGAGATGAGTGGGGATGAATGCACCTATTAAAATAAACCTATTAGAAATTGAAATAGAACTGGTGATAGGAACTGTCACTTCCTGACAATAGGATCTACACACAACAAATTCTAAAATAAAACACCAATTACCAAATTCTTAAAAATCCAAAGAAAAAGAATAGAACTCAAATCAATAACATATTTAAACAAATAATTTAATCTAAATTAATAGATAGCTAAGAATTAATTAAAATTATTTATATGAATTAACTATAGAATAACGAAAAATTAGAATAAAGAATAATGTAAAATAGAATTGAAAACATACACCTTATAAAATCAATAATATATATACATCTATTAAAATAATGCAAATAGAATTGAAATCACTCACTTTGCAAAAGTAAATAAAATATATACATTCCTTAAACTAATTCAAATAGAATTAAAATTACATACCTTACAAATTAAATTAAATATATACATTCATTTGGTAGTTGTAGAGTAGTCAGCCTTCCTCCCTGCAAACTGATTAAAGAAAGAATTACACAGTTCTCATGATTATATCAACTGATGGTATTATATATGATACCAATTTTCATTGATAAGAATAATAATTTCAATCTTCTCACAACTCATATTTATAATAGATATGAGTGCAAGTATTTCCAATCTTTATGCCACCTTAATATTTTCTGGCTTACATTTGGTTGTTTTATATTTTTGAATACAAACATTGTGTTGTTTTATTTGTTTTAAAACAACCACCTTAAAATATACAAACTTAAATAGCTCACTCTAAAATGTAGGAGGTTAAATTTCTCATGAATAAAATAAAATAAAATATTGTTGTTGATGTGAGGACATATCCTCCATTAAATTGAAACTAAAAATAAAACGGCTATAACTAGATAACCATAATATTTCATGAGCAAATAATTCAATGGTCGGATTTGGTTTTACAATCAAATAAATTTGTCAACAAACTTAAATCAAGAAACATTTTCTTTGAAAAACCACTTGTATCATCTTGCTCCTTCATTTACTTCACCGCGAGGAAATTGAAATGGGCCCATTCTAGACAAAACCCATGTTGTAGATTTTTTTAAAAATTCTCATTTGCCCACAAATTGCAACATAATAATTGCTATTCTTGAAGTTGTATGTGAAAGATTTATTTTGTTGTCATAACGAAAGATACAATAATAAACATAATTTAATATTATTTATTCACATATTTTATCTAAAAACTAAAGTTAATATCACTTATATGTATATTGAATCACATGCAACAAGAAATGATAAAATAAAATAAAAATGATATGGAAATGGAATGTTGGAGTGGTTATGAAGGTGTGTGAAATAGGATAAAATATGACATAAAATAGAACATTATTGTCTCTCATTAGCTTTCTCGATAATCATATCATTTATCCCAACAACCTTCTTTTTGTTCTAATAACTCCTTTTTGTTTTCTTATAGTGACTTTGGTATGTTTGAGCATGAGTTGCCAGCAATGATAACCTTTGGCAAATTATCTTTAATAAACTATAGAGAATTTTGCTAAGTAAAAATTTCCCCTTTGTCATTGATGAAAAAATTGTCTTGCAAGTTATTCTTATGCATCATGTCTTCTTCATCAAATTTTGTTGCCCCCACTTTGATTCATCTTCTCTAATATGTTTTATACTCTATTTCTTCATTCTCTCATTCTTGACTTCTTCCATTCTTTCTTTATCTTTATTCTCTTTGTCTTTTTTATCTATTTCTCCTTTGTTGTATGTTCCCCCCCTTTGACTTTGTCTCTCCTTCTTTGTCAACAACACCAAGCATGACCACAAATGTGTTTGTTGGGGTATTATTTAGTTAATGCTCCCTATAGAATATTCGATGCATGTTCTCTATATTTACCAAAATTGTGTTCCGTTTAATTTTCAATTGGTTGATTGTAGTGATATAAATCTTACCATTTATTACTCTATAGATAATATCTATATTGTCATCATTTTCTATCAGGTCAATCGTTTCTTATGTTTGTTTCTACACTAAATCCATATTTACAAATAGCATACATGGTTCCTTAATTGATGTATTACCTCCTAAAAGTATCCCCTGTTAAATTTTTTTGTGATGTGGAGCCTAATTAATCTCAGAGGTTTATTCGATGTAGTTTCCCCCTAGATCATTTCTACAGGGGTTTTGGGGCGATACCCTTTACAAGGTCCTGGGACAATGCCCTAGGTGTGCTCCTTGTCACAATACAATGTGGGGTCGAGGGGCAACACCCCCATGGGGGTTATGAGGGGCTGTGCCACCAAAGCTAAAAATGACTCTACTATTGTAAAAGGCATCAGTTATTATTTTCCTATTGGACGACTTATTCTAGCCTTAATTTTATGAGTGGTAAAAAGCTTGTATAAAATGGCTTAGGCTTAGGGATTTCATAATGTAAGATAATATTGTAGCTTTGTGTGGCGGTATTGAGCTGTAAGGGACTACAAATTGTGATCACTGAATAATAATAATAGTGGGCTTATTGTTGTTGTTGAAATTTTCTGTAATTTATTATTTTCTTATATTGTTTATATTTGTGTGTAATTGTTAGTTTTGTCTATGGTTAATCATAACAAATTTCAATGGCTTCAATCAATGACTCCTTTATAGCTTCTAGTTTCTTCAGTATTGTTCTTGTGACTTCAATTAATTTCTCCATTCCTCTATTAGTGTGTGATTTTGGTTGTATTATCTCTTTTAGTTCTGCTTTAAGATTCTAATTATTTATGATTGTGTCCACAAAAATTTTAGTTGTTTTGTACTTAATTGATTTTCATCAACTATAATTATCAGTCGTAATCTTGAATTATTTCTAGTGGTCTTCTTTCTAAGCTTGTTCCTTTGTTTCTTGGTTAATTTTTTCTCTATAGCTATCTTCTCTCTATATTTTTTTGCATACACTAGTTTCTCCTTGTAATACATTTTAGTAGGACCTTTCTTCAAAATGTCAAATTCAAGTCTCTCATCCAAGTTTTCCTCTTCTTTATCATATTCAAAGTGTTTTTCCCTCTTTATGTAAGATGATTCAATCAATGTCATATTCTGTAAAGTCCTCACAATTTATACTTCTTCACATTCTTTATTTTGTTTCTTGACTTATTTTGTACCTTTTTCCTATTCCTCAATTGTTACCTTTTCTAGTGTTTTAACAATAGAAGGTGCCTTATCGGTAGCATGTGTTTCATGTTTTGTTCTAATGTATGAAACTATAACTTTTGTATATGT
This sequence comes from Cupressus sempervirens, assembly GCA_028749045.1. NCBI lineage: Eukaryota > Viridiplantae > Streptophyta > Pinopsida > Cupressales > Cupressaceae > Cupressus > Cupressus sempervirens. Next base: position 604,320,759 of record CM053792.1, read on the forward strand.
TTGTTCCTCAATTTATGTACTTTCCTCATTACTTGTGTCATCATCAGATTTATCTTGAATTTCAATGAGTTGACATTCTTGTCCTTCATCAAACCTTGTTGGGCATCTTTTCTTGTCAAATCTATGTGCTCTTCTTGTTCCATTTTTTCATTTAATTCATACATCTTGCCAATTTGTATTTATTCATTTGATTCCTCTTGTGACTTCTTTGCAACAAATATTATTTTCCACATCTTCTCCTTCTTCTTGTAGTCCTACTAGTATCTTGGTTGTTTTGTACATTTTAGAACATCTATTTTCATTTTACTTCATTAGTACATCAATTTCCTCCACACCTATTCCTAGCTTTATAAGAATTAGGGTTCTTTCTCTACTCATCTTTTCTTTTTCTTTAACTTCAACCCATCTCACAATGATTTTATTAAGTAGTTCCTCAAGAATATTCTATCTTAATTCACTTCAGAATTTTTTGAAATTGTAAAGGTGAAATACTATTGCATATTTTATTATTTTCCTGTCTTCTTCTAACAATTTACAATATTTGACCTCATGGATATGTCTAATAATTCCATATTCTCTTATTCCTTCTGCTGATTTGGTAGCTATACTTGAAATTCTTATTCTATATGATTTTGTCTCAAGTTCATTTTTCTTCCTTTGTGTTCTTGTTCTTGCTTTAGTTGTAGATTAACCCTGTGTATTTTTCCTTTTTTTGGTTTGAGCTATTATATATCTTGTTTTCCTTACCAATAATTCTTCTTCTTCTTCTTCTTCATCTTTCTTATCAGTAGTTCCTTTCTATTTTTCCAGTTTATTCTATATCTTAGCATGCATTTCTAGTATAATAGTCGATCTATGTATTCTCGTTGTACTACTACTTTTTCCCTTTGATTTATTTTCTTTCGATGGTATCCTTTTGTACACTCCTTCTTAGGTTCCAAACCAATTAACTTCCTTATCCTTAGGTTGTTCCAATAAATGTTCAAGGATTTTTAATAGTTAATCCTCTTTTGTCTCATACCCAAATTGTTGTAGCCATGATGTTCATAGCTCCACCACTTTGACTATACATGAATGTGTGCTAACTAAAAGAATATATCTTTCCTATATATTTCAACAATATGAAGTGGTATCTAATATCTTCCATACATTCTTACTTGAAATTATTTGAAATAACACCACATTACTGTATTGTAACCTCTTCCTAATTTTTCAATATACTTATTAATTTTATGTATGACCAGTTCACTTACTATCCAATTTATTCTACTAATGCCTTGAAAATAGTTTCGTGGATGAAAAAAAAAATATACTAATAATGTTCCAAAATTCAATATATGTTTCTTGATTTTCCTTAATTTTTATCATAAGTTAATCTCTCACCATCTCTACTAAATCACATCTATTGCCTTCAAAAAAAATCTCATGTGCAACCTATATTGCTCCTCCTAGTATGCTATCTATTTGGTTTTCTTGATAAATATTGCATCCAATTACCATTAATGTGAATTTCATTTCCTTGTTCAAAATATTACTTATGATAAAAAAATTCTAATCTTGCTTCTACCTTATTAAACCTTGAATTTATTTTTATAGGGTCTTGTTCCTTTACACATTTTATTCAATCAACTAATAGTTTAGTTACTTCATGAATGATCCCCTTTGTCATTTTGACTTGTCTGTCTCCTTCCAATCAAATAAAATCTTTGTGTATTTGCCTCAATGTGCACTCGATCCATTCAAATTCAAATTTCTTTGGCATGTGCACAATCTTTGTCAATCCTTTTCTTTCAAGATATTTGAACTCATCACTCAATATTCCATCTTATTTGTATAGTTCCTTGTAGGTTTTTCTTATTTCTTCATCATCAATTTTAATCTATTTGCATTGGATATAAAATGTAACATCTTTTGTCAACACAAATCTATTTGATATCCAAGATACTACTGCAACTCCATTTTCTTATGCTTTCAAAGAACTTAGCTAATAGCTAGGTTCATCTTCCTGTGATATGTCAATCAATACAATCTTCTCTACCATTATGCTTTTTAGTATTTTCCTTGCTTTTCCAAAGATTTTGAGTGTCTAGGATTAGTGATCCAATTGATTCATCTAAATTATTTCTATATAATAGGTTGGTACAATACACAATAATATTCGCTCAACCTTGTTTTCATAGTTTCATTTATAAGTATGAATATCATGTGATAAGTGTCATTATATATAGTGGTAAGGTATCTAACGACTATTGTACCAAAACATTTATTGCAAGAAAACAATGTTCCCTTTTATACTAATAGTAACTCTTAGTCATTCATATCCATAGCAATATAAATATGGTATACTTCTATCAAAATTTCATTCCAAATACCTATACCATCTTAAAATGGATGCACTTTCCTTTTAAGACCTTTTAGCTGCCTCTTCATAAGACCCTCTTTGCACCATGGATATGCTTGTGCTCGATCTCCTTTTCCCTCCTTTTCTTCGTCTTTCTATCTTATTTCTTCTGGTGCCTACCCCTTCTCAATGTGGCTTCTCAAACTTGATGTCTAGGACTAGGTCAAATCAAATTGACCTATTCCTTGGAGGTTTTAGAGCTTGGATCTTGAAAGGCCTTGAGACTTTCATTATTTTTTTACCATTATCCAGTCATCTTGTATTGTTTTCCCTCCCAAAAACTCACATATAAGGAAACTTGGAGGCTTTATTTTCATATCTCAAGCATCTCATTCATTCAATAACTCAAGTTCATTCTCTCAAGTGAATATTTTGTTCTTTTGCATCGAAGGAGTTAAAGTATTTAATATTTTGAAGCATTTAAGAAAGGATATTTCTATCTAGCATTGAAAGATCCTTTGTGATCATTTCCTCTTCAAGATCTATCTTATTATTTGGCATCAAGGGAGGAGATCTACATTAAGAAATTTATCATCTTCTTCATTGATGCACTTTTATATCTATGACACCATGATGGGGTTACTGTAGATCCATTGCAAAGAGTGGAGATACCCTATATTCCTAATTCAAGATCTACAATACATTTATATACAAAATCCTTAGAAACAAGGGTTTCAAACAAGGTGAATCCAAACATTTATCTTATCATTCGGTAATTTACATTTATATTTCTTAATTATGGTTAATTCCTTAACCTAGGCCTTGACAAAGGTAAGCCCTCATAAAACCCCAACCTCAAACCTTTTTTTTATGTGTTGAATTGCAAGTTATCAATGAAAGGGTTGCAGATCTAGAACCTACTTTTTGAAATCTTTATGGAGAAGTCAGTTTTAGATCATTAGAGTATGTCAACCCTATTTTAGGATGTCATGCCAAGTTGACTTAGTCCTCCAGTCTCCATTTTTGGGGAGATTTATGGGTTTTGTTCTTTTCGTCATTTCATTTAGAGATCTGTAGACACATATTCAGATATAATTCATATATGTGAGTTTTAGAGAAAAAATACATCCCTCTACACATTTTAAGGTAAGTCATTTTTATTTTATTTTCTTTCATGTATTTACCCTAGATTCATATCTTAATTGAGATAATTGTGTTCACATAGCATCTAGATTTACATTATTTAAGCAATTAGTTAAATTTCACATTCACCTTATCTTGCCAAGGGCAAAAGAGTACATTTCCTTGTATTGCATTCCTCTTTATAATTTGGATTTAGTATTATCACCCTTCTTCCTATGGGTCCTAGCTAATCTAAACTAGATCATAAGTGGAATCATACTTGGAAAATTTTCCTCTTTTCCTCAAAAACATATTTGAATGGCTTAGTGGGCCCACTAGTTGGGAGATCTATAGTCCTATTAAAGTGTCTCCCATTTCCCCCTAAATATTTTGGTGAACCTAGTCTGTTCCCCTTTCTTTTGGAGTTATATCATTTATTTTGAGGCATTTTACTGCCTTTCATAGAGGTAGATCTGGCTATCTTGTGTGTGCTTAGATCTTTCTTTTATGATATTTATTACATTTGCATGGTTATATCTCATTAGGATTTCTTTTTTTAATCTCCTCTTTTATGATCATAATTACATGAAGTCCAACCTATATTATTACCTTAATTAATTGTGTATTGTCTTTGATGTTACACAAAATGTCATATCTTTACCAGTCAATATATTTCAAGCTCACTCGGGTGATGAAGACAATTTTTTGTATCTATTGAGCATTCCAATATTTTCCAAGTTCAGAAGATAGTGTCTGCCAAGTTCACTTAGGTGTCAAAGAGAAGTTCACAGAAGTTGAGTGTTAACCGAGTTCACTCGGGTAACAAAGGAAATGTTGGATGGAACCAATGTTAACCAAGCTCACTCAGTTACTAAAAGAAGTTAGCAAAGATGTAGTGTTAACTGAGTTCAATTGGTTAACACAAGAAAATCTTTTCAATGTTAGTGTCTACTGAGCGGGGTCAGCTAACAAAGGGTTTTCTTGTTTTGGAATATTGAGTTGAATAGATTTGTTTGTTGGTTCCAGTCGACTAAGGAGATGAATATTAATTATTCTAAGATGTATTCAAGCTGACTTGATATTGTGTATGATATAAATATAAGGTTAAGTTGAGGTTTGAATGAGTGTGAATATATGGAATAATAGAAGATGCTTAGAGGAAGTGAATTAGAAGGATAAGCAGAATATCCTTGAGGAGATGCATAGATACATTGGATCAAGAAGGATCAAGTATTTGAGCTAGAACTGGGATCAGAAATTAGAAAATACAGTTACATCAGAAATTAGGTCATCTTGTTGTTACTCTCTAACCATTGTAGTAGTGATCTGAATCTCTTAACAGAATTGGCTAATAGCTATTTGTAAATCCTCTAATAAGGTGGTATTTCTAGATTGAAGTGTCTAAAGACCTCTAACAAGGTCACTCCTAATAGGGTGATTAAATCCTCTAATAGGGTTACACCTAACAATGTTTTTTGTAACCTTTAACAAGGTTGGCTCCTAACAGGGCTCACTTTAGAAAAGTAAAAAATAGTAACTAGTTGCAATTGGTGGTTTTTTCCAAATTAGGTTTCCATGTTAAATTTTGGTGTCACTTATGTTCATGCTATTTCTTTCATGTATATGAAACTAGGTTAATTAAAGTTAATCACATATAATATCCTAAGATTTTCATGTTAAGAATTTGTCGAGCTATAGTTGTTATTTCAATGGATACTGAGTTACATCATATTATCAATATTAGCCAAGTGCTTATGTGTTGGTCGAGCTACCATATTTTTGTAGAGTTTATGTTTTGTGTTGACATCTAAGGGATCTGGGATTTATTGTAGTGGTAGCTGATTCACCCCTCCCCTCTCAGTTACTCCTCTTATATTTCCAACAATTACTGTTAGGTGAAGTCATAGACTTATGAGCTCCTTCAATCATGATTCCTCTTTTCTTCCTAGGACTCATGATTATACTCACATATTTACTCATGATATTAATCCTATAATGGAGCATAACTCTTCTCACTTATCCCATGACAAAGATGATGCTTTGAGAGTTCCTCCTTCACAAGTTGATAAGTTTTCTAGTGAATTTGATGAATTGGAAACTTGGCTTGCTTAATAAAATTACAATCCTGATAGCATTTTTGTTGTTGAAGCTCTTAAGAATCTTGTTAACAATGATGATAATAATATTTCTATCTTGCATGGTGTATCTCACCTTATTAATACTAATGATAAGTCTTTAATGAAATGTGCTCAAGAGATAGGATATCCTCCTCCTTCCACAATTGTTGAACCTTCCATCTCAATTTATACCACTCTTTCTAGCATACTTACATATGCTCCACCTCTTATGACTACTTCTACCCAAGTGTCCACTCCTTAAGTGTTGGTCTTTCTAGCCTTTTAGTTCATGTGTGTGTTCATCCTACTTCAATTCCTTCTTCATTAACTTTATATAATGCAATTCCTTTTACTTATTCGAACCCTTTACCTATTCCTTCCAACCCTTTGCAAACACCTTTACATATTACTTCTACTTCTTATAACTTTCCTAATCCATCTAGCATACTTATTCCTACTAGTGTTTCTTCTTGGCCTACCATTAGTACCTTAGTTCAAACCATCACTCCTTTACAACAATAATTTTCCCAATTAACTCAATCTAAGTACAAAATCCTACATGTGATGTTGCTAATCCTCTTTCCTTACATATCCTTTGTGTTGTTATCTTGAAACATGTTGAGGTACCTCATCTTGAGACTTATAATGGTAAGGGAGATCCTATAATTCATGTTAAAACTTTCCAAACTATATGTAGTATTTTTACTTAGGACAATATGCTTATGGATAAGTTGTTCCCATGTACTTTTAGGGATAGAGCCTTACAATGATATTGTTGTCTACCTCTATGTTCTATTGATTCTTTTCAAACTCTTGCTAATGCTTTCATTCAATAGTTTCATAATAATATTGGTCCTCAAATTACTTTAACTGATTTTATGCATTGTCAGCATAATTTTAAAGATAAATTTACTGTATTTATTGGTAGATTTAAACATTTGTATGCTTAGATTTCTTATCCTATGTTTGATCATCATGTTCAACGTATCTTTATTTATCCTTTACAAAAAGACATTAGGTATAAGATTCTCCATACTGAGCATACCTCCTTTTCACATCTATATGCAGTGCTTCACCATTACCAGTTATAAGTGAGTTAACTTTAGAGCTCTATTTTGATGGCTCCTATTTCTAGTGATAAGAGTGATATTGCCAAAAATTCAAACAAACTCTAAACCTAACAATTTCATCAAAATTAAGTCTACAAATATAATTGATGATCAAGTGGCTACTACATCCCAAGGTATGACTATTTTTCCATTTGTATTCCATCCTAATCATTAGTATACTCCTTTATCTAAGCCTTTTTCAGAGGGGATGACTAAGTTGATTCATGCTTGTGTTCTTAATCTTCCTTCTATTTGTCCTATTGATCATAGTGAACTGGTGCCTAAGTCTTTTGATTTAAATGCTTTTTGTCAATATTACTATCAACTAGGTAATAGTATTCAAAAGTGTTCTAGTTAGAAGAATGTTATTCAAGAACTTATTGATTCTTAAGTTAATAATGCAAATAAGTTTGTTGTTCCACATAATTAGAATTTTTAGATTTACACTATTCCTCTACCCTCTCACTCAATGCATGTTATTAATCAACTTCTTCTTTCAATCATAATATTGATTATGTTGAGAAGATACAAGAAGTGAACGATGTGGTTAATCATGTTGAGTTAGGACCTCAATAGACACCTATTATTACCTTTAGTTAGTCTGATGTGTTTAAGGAACCTAATGGTCCTCTTTACATCACTGTTAGAGTTTCTCAAATTCCTTCTTGTAGTAACTTGGTCGGTACTTCCTATATTGTGAATGTTATCACCAAAGAACGCCTTTTTAACCAAGGGTTGAATATAGATACTTACGATACGACTTGTGCATGAATTCAAACTTGTTATGGTTTTCTTTATCATCTTCAAGGTATTTTTTAGTGGTTAATATTCATCAATTGGCTAATTATAGAAATTTTTGGCTAGTAATTTGGCTAATAATTTAAGATTTAACACAACCTAAATTGCCATAATTTTATAAATTTTAGTTCTAAAATATTTAAAATTGCTCAATAATTTATTTTATTAAAAAAATTATATTGAAATATTTGCCAATATTAGATATATGAGTAGATTTGATTCACCTAAATATTATATATAATTGGAGAAATTAAAATTAATTCACTAATAAATATCATAATTATTAGTTACTTTAAGGATATATCACCAATATTTAGTTTTCACTATTGATTTAAAATATAATGTAATGATCCTCATAATATTCCATCTGTTAAAAAATATTCAATTTTTATTTGTAATATTCTATGGTGATTAATGAAATTTCTATTATTATTGAGGTTCACCAATATTTTCTATACAAAAAATATGACTCCAAAATAATTGCTAATATAAATAATTTTTAAAATAAAAAATTCAAAGATTCGTGAATATAATTTTTTTTCTTCAAAATAATGAAATGTTTTCCAATATTTTATATCTCATTTTGGAGGAGGATTTCTTAAAGATTACCCTAATCATCTTCAAGGTTCTATTACTTTACCTTCTTACTCTATCACAGAAAGTTTTTTTTATTAACTTTGTTGTTATTCCTACTTTTGATTTTTTTGTCCTCCATATGGTGGCCTGACTGGTTCCAGATTATTACTCACTCCCAGATAAGGAGGAGTTGGTTGTAATGCTAGAGGAATTCCATTTATCATAGGTATTTTTCAACCTCACAGATTGTACATATTTCCATTGTCATTGTGAAAGGCAAACACCTCTTCTGGTTGAATGTTTGGTTCCTGACTAAATGGAAAAGAGAATTCTTCATTGGTTGATTGTTCCACCTATATGTTCTATGCAGAATCATAGGATTTTAATAGTATAGCATTAAATTTTACATGAGGGACATTATCATTCACATGTGAATTTTGATTTATGTCTTGATTTCCATTGTAGTATGAAACATCATTGTTGGGTGCATTTTGATCGTCATCATACTGATTGGTGTCTGCATATCAAATATTATTGTTATTGTTATCTGCAAGGATGCTTCCATTACTTGGACAAGTGTTCCATTTTATATTCTATCTTTGGAAGCCATTGTTATGATTAGGAGGATTGAAATTGTTTCCTCTATTAATGTTTCCTACATTATTATTCCTAGCATTATTGTTTCCACTAAAATTCGTATTGTAGTTCTGACCATAATTATTATTGTTGTAAGGACCAAGATTGTTTCTTTGGAATTTTTTATTCTATTCTTGTGAGAACCTGAGGCGAGTTAGCTCATTGTTCATTTGTGACATGGTATTCTTCATTTGACCAAAATCAGAGGCAAACTATTGTCTACCTCAATAGAAGCTGCTACCTTTTGCTCAAAGAAAGCATCTTTTGGAGGTTCATATCTTGAATATGTTAAAGTGGGGTTTTGCAATGCAAATGCCTATTGTAATGGAACTAGATTCATAGGTATGAATTGGCTAGGCATCACAAGTGCTCCGATAGGATATGTTGGCATTATTGTAATAGCTTGAGCTAGAAGCATCAATCCTCCTCCATTAGGATTGGTTTGCTTAGTGAAGGTAATCGCTTATGTGAAGAATTTGTCAAATGTGTCGATATTTGTTGCAAGAAGTCTTCTTCAAAAAATTGCAGTAAGATGGTCCATAACATTTAGATAAATCTGAATAGTAGCTTCAACTGATATGGTGTATGGTATTTCTAGCTTGTGGTATGCCATATGAAAGCGATTGTTGAAGTGCAAAACCATCTTAGCTAGGTCTCTTTTGATTGATATGAATTCTTGATGTATCATAGCTGGGTTGATGAAGGTTTTGAATTGTTCCAAGAATAATTTTTCAAAAGTATCCTAGTCTCCAATACATCTAAGTGGAAAATTAACATGCCAATTAAAGGAAACATCCCCCAAAGAGTAGGGGAATAAGTGAAGAACCACATTCTTATTAGCAATCTACTTTTAGTTACAACATTCCTTGAATACCTTAATGTGATCTTCAATAGTTCATGTCTCTCCATAGATGAACCTTGGGAAAAACTTCTCAAGATTATTAGGAAGATCATTGAGAAAACCTATCAAGTTGATTGGTGAGTCTACAACATTTGTGAAAAAGGCCATCAGAGGATTTGGTGGACCGAAAAGTGGCTATTTTGGTGGTAGAACTAAAGAAGATGACAAAATGTTGAATGGAAGTGGTAAAATTTGAGAGATTCCTTTGTCACTAAAAAGCTTACGAAAATGGCTAAGTTCAAGGAACTCATGTGCACTTAGTGAAGATCTTAAAGCTCACTGAAATGGGGATGATGGATCAGAATCCTCTAGTTTTCATCAATTTTGGAAAAAGAACACCTCTGAAGAAGTACACTTTCTCAAAATAAAGGTGCACCTTGGAAGATAGCACACCTGGCGCACCTATGCACCTCGAAAGCTTAGAAAATTTTCTAAACTTGTAGAAAATGTAGAATTTTGAAATTGCAAGTTTTTTTCTTCTATTATGAATGTTAAGGCCCTCCTTCTAATGCACTTCTATTGACCTGTCATTTTGCATGATGCTTAATGACAGGGATCCTTTCAAACTCCTCTCTTGAAAAGTTAATCTGGGATCAACTCCAAGGTTCCAGGCAATCTTGTGACCTACTAGAATCCACTCAATTGAAGATAAATGTGAATGTTCATGAGGAGGCCTTTGCTAGTTCTAAACAATTTGGATAAGATGTAGAACATGCTTGCTATCTCAAAAGAATGAAACACATAAAAATAAAATAAAAAATTATACTTTTGTTTTATGATGAATGCAATCTAACAATGCAACTATATGAATTCCTGATTTAACCAAGGGGTTAGTAAAGCAAATAACATGAAAAGTAAAATCCTAATGAACATAAGCCATGGAAACGATACATCTGCGAGTTAAGCCTTTGAAAAGATTGGTAAGTAACCAATGAAAATAGGAATAGTGCTTCCTTAATCCCACCAATGCAATCATCAATGCAAATTTGGTAACCGTAAGATGTTTCACTTTTCATCAAATCACAAGGCCACAAAAAGTGTGCTCATGTGAGACGAAAAGCTATGCAGGCACAATATGGTGATCTCTTCACGAACTATGTACATCAACAGAATTTGTAGACCCACGGCAAACACCAAAATTAAAAGATCACACAACCAGAACAACACAATTTAAAAAAATGGCTCAATTATATTCCATGGACATACATTCACAAACTATAACACACTTACGCAAGAATCACTACACTCCAAATGCGAGCACCAAAAGCATGTATTATTGTATCAAAATAATGGTGGCCTAGAATATATATTACATTCCTAAATTTATAAGAAATCTTCTCTTCAATTTGTGTTGAGAGTAAGATATATCTTTATGCAATCATATGCTTCTAAACTAATAAAACAAATCTATTTATGTATAAACTAACTCTCTAACTGGTGCTTAGTAGGACTCCATCAATATTTATATTATTAAATGGATGCATGAGCCTTTACATGTCTTAAAAAAAAAAAAACATGAGAAAATAAGAAGAAGAAAGCCTTTACAAAATGTAGGAGTGTCTAGAAGTGTCAAAAATAGAAGCTCCATCTTCACTAGGCCTCTGTAGGAGTTAAACTGTTATCAGAATGTGTTTCTGATGCATGGAAAGCTCTAAATTTAGAACTAGTAGTTAACTATTAGCACACCTCTGAATCCTTCAAAATATTTTATAACACCACTAAAAAAGAACACCGACACACCTGGCACACTGCACACTTAGTACACCTATGCACCCGATGCACCTCAAAAGCAAGTTCCAAAAAAATCAAAATTTTACCAAGTGTCAAAATTGAAATTCTGGCTTCTGGGTTTTGTTCCCCTTTATACCAAAGCTATGTCTAGGTATTTGCCCTTGAATTTCTCAATGATCTTAGTGACTAGAGTTGCATTTGGAAAATCTAAGGCCTCGTTCTTGTCCTTCACTTTCTGCCTGTAGTTGTCCACCTCGATGCATGTCTATGAAAAATCTCTGAGTTTTACATTTAAATCTAATAATGCTTCTTACATTCTAAATGCTTGCATGATGTCATCATCATTAGAGGCTTCTTCAAAAGTTTTTTGAAACTACTCGAAAACTACCTCTACCTTTATCAACTTATCCCTTGCATCATCCTCAAAAATGTCTAAACACGCATCACTATAATGTTTCTTTACCTCCAAAATTTGATCTTGGGTTTGATCCTTGAGCTTATGAATCTTTTCATGTAATGTCTCCATTACTTTATTTCCATCCACAATCTTCTCTATTCAATCATCAATTTTATCTAATTTCTTTACTGTATATACTTCCATTAGCATCTAATACCTCTAGCCCTTAATTGATTGTAATGCTTGCAAGTCCTTGCCCTAGGTATGTACTTCATCCAGCAAACCAAAATATTGATTCAAAATGGCCACTAGCCTATCTACATTATCCTACATATGGTGTAGCAGCTTCAAAATTCCCTATATAATTTGTACACCTTTTTCTTCAAAACTCTCTCTCCATTGCTGGCAAGCTTTCAAAAATGGATCTAACTACACTGTCTCCTTATCCCTTTTCTCCAATGTTGTGTTCAAAGTCTCCTCAGGATGTTCAAGATCTAGGGGACCAACAACTTCACTTAGATATCCTTTTAAGATATCATTCTATCTCCAAAGTGTTATAAATTCTACCCCATCATGTTCTAAGTGCTTAAACACTTCTTTAATTCTTGTTGTCACCATCAACTTAGCAGTGTCCAATGTAGGTTTCCAAAGCATGACCTCCCTAATTTGATAATCTCTTTGAGTTAATTCTTCAACATCTGTATGTGGAGGAGGGATAGCCATGTGTGCAAACAAGTCCTAGTTCTGATCACTCATAATGAAGGCTAATGTTCGTGCATCCTTTGGTGGTGACTCACATTTCCTTAGAACTTCAATCAATTCCATCCTATCCTCTTCCTCAGTAGTGAATTGTTGCCTCTTGTTTCTTATCACCTCTTTTCTAATCCATCTTGGAATATGCTCTACTAGGAATTTTCCTTTTGAAGATGAAGGAGTTTGCTCTACTATGCTCTTCCCATTACCACTCCTCTTCAAAGTCTTCTCCTTTTGTGAGAGATCCATACCAGGAGTCTCTATATCTGTGGAGTACACAGTTCTCACCTTTGTGTCTTGGGAAGTTTTCTAAGGATACTCACTTATTTTTTCTTTGCTTTGACACTTCATTGGCGGATACCTATTGTGGCTCTTCCTCTGGTTCTAATTGAACCTATTCTTCTTCATTGTTTGGAGGAAGGGGAGTAACTAAACCTTTATCCATGCAAAATGTAACCCAATTTGGTAAAGGTGGAGCTATTTCAAGTCCTTGTATCTAAGGTGGCAACTGACTCCAATCCTCTTATTGAGGTTAATTAGTTGGAGTGTGTCTTATTTTGTCTCCCACCAATTCAATGTTGATGAGCATAAAATCAAAATCTGACATTCGAAAGACATCAGTACCTTCACCCTCCTATTCATCAATCTATTTATGTATTTCATCTCTAATGTTGTACACTGAATTGGTTGCTTAGAAATGGATGGTAGTGTAATTGTGGAGCTTCTTCTCCATTCCAATTTAGTGGCTCTAGCATGATGAGTCCTCTAGTTCAAAGGAAGGTTATCCTCCTCATCCTTATCATCCTCTTCTTCCTCTCCTTCTGGGATAACTTCTAGGACTGATGGGAAGGGAATAACTCTCCTAATGACCTTTTGTCTCCTCTTGACTGGAATCTTAATCTTTCTCCTCTTAGGAGTGGAAGGAGAGGCTTGTACCTCTTGTTGAGGTGGAGACAACTCTTATACTTCTATTTCTGCTTCTCCTTGCCCTTGTTTAGTTGGCAGCACTTGAGGATTGTCTTGGGTCTATGTAACTTCAATATTCTTTGACCCTCGTACATTTTCTACCTAAGGTTGTGGTAGTGCATGAGTGAATTCCTCTTCTAGCTTGGCTTGTTTGGGAGAAGTTCTCTTTCTCTTTCATTTACCTTTCTAAGCCCTATAATACCCAACTTCTTTGTCAAGTTGGTGCACTATTTTTGGCCTTACTAAGGACTGAGCTATTAATTTAGGCACTATAACCTTAGCTCCCCAACTTCTTGTTGGGTAGGCTTAAGCATGAAAGACTAATACTTAAGGAATTGGATTCAACTTGAAAGGTCTTTTGATCCAATTCTTTTTTATTTTGATAACATGCCTGGCCCGGTGATTAATGTCTGAATTTTCTTCCTTAACAACCTCAACATTCATAATTAGTCAATCACCAATCTTGTCCCTATTGAACAATGGATCTAGGACATCCTTAGTATCTTATTGAACAACCTTTAAAGGAACCTTAATCTTTAAAGCATTGGTTACCAGATAGAGAATCATCCTACAATAATCCCTTATTTAGATATCGTAGTCATCCACTACATTCATCCAATGGTCTTCAATTACATCTTCATGTTGAAATTTCTTGCCCACTAAGTACTACACTCCTCCAATGTTGTCAAAATAAGGGCAAGGGGAGTTATACTCATCCAAAGGATATTGATCCCACTCAGACTCAAAAGATGGGATATCCTATTTTTGAACCACACTGAATGGTCCTATAGTAATAAGCCACACCCAAGTTATTTTATGTTGCTTTCTAACTCTTTCATAGGTAGGAAAGATTTTTTGAGTGATCTCCAACAGTATGAGCATGTCACTTAGATATATGGGGAGCTTCTTGGGATTGACAATTGTACCCACTACCCTTAAATAAGTGAATATTTGATACTAGATGTAATAGGCTCCAACTTCTAAAATATTTGTCACTACCTCCTCTGACATCCTCTTAGCATAATCCCCTTTGATGAACTAGATTATCATGAATATAAATGCATCATTCACTATCCTATATTCCTTGCTATGCTTTGGAAGCCTTTTTTTCACCATCTAGGGATACCATGCATTTGCATCCTACATATTTCCCTTCTTGAACAATCCTAGATAATTTTTCACCCTTGCAGCTAACAAGTATACCAAATATGATGTCATATAGAACTTTTAGTTATTCTTAACCACCACCAACTACTCACCCAAGTTCTCACTAAGAATGGAAGCCCAATCAATTGGTATCTTGGTTGTTTTGATAGTCTTAATAAAATGCACCATCCATATATTTAGGTGTCCTAATGTTGGCAAGCCCATGACTCTATTCAAGAGTATGATAGAATGTCCAATATCTTCCTTCATGTATCCTCTCATCATGTCCACTTTTCCTTCTTTATGCCTTAGAGGAGTCTTCTTAATGAGGTACAAGGACTAGATGATTTTAGAAGATTCCTCTACATGTACCATCTCTCTACTTGGTGGTAGGTCAATCTGATGAACTAGTTTTCTTTCAGAAGATAAAACACCTTCTCTATGTTCTTGGGTCGAAGATCTAGAATGATCTCTCTAATTAAGCTCTTCATAACCATTTCTTCATAACATAGTTTTTTGCTAGTGTCGATGATCAACTTTGAAGATTGTACTAATATTAGGTGTGATGTTGCACTGACAAGTCTTGATCACTTCGAATTTCAAGATTCACTAGGATACAGATATAATAGAAAGATCGTAACTGATTTTTCTTGTGAACTAAGAAAATAATACTTAGAAATATAGAAAATAACTAAGTAGACAAAACATGCATTAGAAAGAATAAGAGACAAAAGATTTGATTACAAAGTTCACCAAACTCTGGCCATGTCTTTGGATTTGCAAACTTGCAAGATCAATACCATTATTATGATGCAAAATTCATACATCACCATGGTCTTCCATGGAGTTACAATTTGCTTCCTACTTCCATATTTTGATGATAGGAACTTGCTAGCAACATGTTCATGCATAGCTCCTTTGTCACTTTTTACAATGCTAAGCAATAAAACTACAACTCTCTCTCAATGGGCTTTAAGCCTTTACAAAAATGACTTTAAAAGTCATGAAAACTCTCTCAAGGAATTCACCAAGTTTTTATCTCTCAAGAGACCACTTATCTTACTTACAAGAAAAGCTCTCACTTCCCCAAAATTCTTTATCAACAGTAAAATAACTCCCCAAGAATTTAAGAAATAAGAATACTCTCTCTTCTTATAGGAATTTTCTCCTTAGAGTTTTCTCCTCTTTAGGATTGTCTTTCAAAGGAAATAATTCCCCTTTTATACTTGATATTGGCTATATTTTGCTTAAAACCATATAACCAATATTTAACTACTATTTTTCTTATTTAAAATAACCAAATATCCCAATTTTACTACTATCCTTGAAAAGAATGGCCCTTATAATTTTGGACTTACATTATAACATCCAAAATATAATAACCCATCCAAAATAATATCCAAGTAAATAACCTCCCTTTTTGGCTTTTATAATTTTAAGCCATAAAAAATAAACAAACACCTTAACAAATAACAAATAACACCAGGAAGAGCCCCACCTTGAAGAGCTCATAGACCTAGCTATTGTGGTCATCTCTGATAATGCTAGGGAGACGTGTATGAACCTTCTCAACAATGCTCGTAACAACATGATTGATAATTTTAGATCAATCAAGTGGCTATACCATGAGCTGGTGGAGGTCAGAGAGAAGTTTTGTTAGTTGGAAGGCAACAACAAGAAGACTAAAAATGAGAACCAAGAGGATCAGAGTGATAGAGCCAGTCTAGTTGAAAGGAGAATTAAGAATCTTGAAAACTACAATCATAATTTGGCTAGTCAGATGATCTCTCTCCTTAGTTCAATCAATGAAAATATTCTCTCTTTAATTGGTGTGTTCAAAGATAGAGGCCTGCTAGTAGGTGAGGATGAAAAGGACAGAGAAAGAGCCAGATCTGATGATGATATGGCCACTGACATCACCTTTACCAGTTTGGACCAGGAAATGGAGAAAGTTCAGGAGTAGAAGGCCGAGGAGCACTAGAAGATTTATGAGGCTACCCATGTAGGATTTTGAGAAGAAGAATGAAGAATAGCTCTCTTGTTCTATCTTTTTTGTGTTTTTTCTATTTCTCTTTTGGCTTTTCATTCTGGCTTTTGCTCAGTTATGTTAAAGACAGTTGGATTTGGCCTTTGTTGTTGGCTAGGCCTCATGCTTATTATCAACCATTAGACTCATTTTTACTTGCTAGGCTTTTTTTCTTATTATCAACCTTGGTTTGTAGCTACTTTTTGGTTTTAGGGTCCCTATAAAACCTATTTGTCTTATCAAAAATAATATATATCCCCCTTTTTTATACAATAATAATCTTAATAATATACGGTTCATATTAACCACATATTATATTTATACATTATTTTAAAACTCATTATATTATGAAGAGCATAAAATGAGGATGATGATATCATGATGACATCATCAAAATTTGCATTTCTCGTCCAATTTCAAATGACCATAACTTTCACATATGAACTCTACTTTCGACGAAACAAATTCCATTGGAAAGCTCTCAATGAGCTCTTTAATTTAAAACCCATTGTTGACCACTTTGGAGATGGTCAAACTTTACATTTTTGGTCAACCTCTACTACTCCTATTTGACCAAGCATATCTCAAAAAAATGAACCTCTTTTGACATGCTTCAAGTTGTGTCATGAATATTTTTCCATGCTCTATGCATTGATGCCAATTTTGGAAGATTCTAAGTGGGTTGAATTTTTAATGTCTTCAAGACCCACCTAGATTAGGTTATCATCAAGGATCTTTTGGTGGCTTTGCTACATAATATCAGGAATGTGCTCAAATTTGAATGACCCAATTTGATGTCATGGATCTCTAAATAATCATCTTGAAAGCATGACTTGGTCAGAAGACCTTGAAACTTGAACACCATAGGTTTTGGGACCATATTTTCACCAAGGGAGGATGATGAAGAAGCCATTGAATTTGCACAAAAACAATGTTCATTAGTCCAGAGTCAAATAAAAATTGATTAATTCAAGCCCTAATATCGACACAAATAGAACCCAAAAAACCTAATTGTTCAAAAACATCTAAAAAACCTAATTTTTAAAAACCCTTATGTATAAAAAAGGATGCACCTGGTGCACCTCTAAGGTGCATTAGGTGCACCTAATCTTATTTATGTTCATGTTAATCTTTCAAAATATGGGGTGTACATCAACACACCTCATGGGGTGCGCTTGATGTGCACCCTATATACACTAGCGCAAAAAGGGTTACTCTTATTATAGGTACATAGGTGCACACCTAGACAAGTGCACAGTTGTGCCCCTATAATAAGTGTTAGTGAGATTTAAGGTTTTAAGTTTTTTAAAGGTTTTTAAAGTTTTGCGAAGAAAAAAAAATGTGTGCAGTTGTGCACCTAAGTAGGTGTACAACTACAAACCTTATCTTTAGGTATTTTTAATGTTTCTTTGTGTGAGTGCAAGAGGATGAGGTACATTAAGTACACTTGTTGAGATCTGCTACTATGATGCACTAAACTCAGAGTGAAGAAATGAAATGAGGAAGTAAGGGGTCCTCAGGTTTTATAGACCTAGGACCCAGCCACCCCTTAGTGTTGCACAACTATGATGTTGCATTGTTGTGCATCACCAAGGGGTGAAGTCTTCTTTGTATTCTTTCCTTCAAAATTTGGTGCACTAGTGCACTTTGGGAGGTGTGTTGGTATGCCATTATTCATTTCAAAATGACTTATGCTCTCTTATGGTGATTTTTGGAATCTAGGTTTTCGAACCAGGACCTGGGTCTAACCAAAAATACTAGGAAAAACCCTAGAAAATACTCAAACCCCAAACTAGAGATCTAGAAAGTCAAAAAATAAAGTAGTGGGTCCTCATCTCTATGTGAAATGGGCTGTGCATTGTGAAACCACAACACTTCTTTGAAACCTATGGTAGTTGATTATAACCCTTCTACTATATCCCATAAGACTATTTGTAATCAACATGTTTGCCAATGTCACAAGAATTGTTAAGCTAAAACTAAGACTACATCACATTCTCTTGCTTCTCAACCTACATCTTGTTCTCAACCTTTACCTTCCTTTGATTAAACCATGCTTCAACCTTTGGAGAGAGTTAAACATGGTAACAATATGTATTTGTCTAAACATGATGATTTTGTTTGTATTATAGATTCTATTAATCTAGATATGGAAGATACTTTAGATAAAAGTGATGAATAATTAATTCATATGGATAGTGATTTTCCTAACATGCTTTTTGTTATCTCTAAAAGTTGCACCTTGACTAGATTCAAAAATTCAATCACTTCGAGTAACATGGAAACACTCCTAGGTAGTGGGTGTACCAAGGTTAGGAGTGATTCTTTGGGTTCTAGATTGCTTCCTTATGATGCTTCAGCTATTTTTTCTTCAAACATGAATATAAAACTTAGGAGTGAAAGGCATAGAAGGATTTCTTGCATGAATGCAAATTTTTAAAAGAAAAAATGAGGTGATACATTGAAACATTAAGATGAGAATATTGATGGCCTAACATGATGAAGCACTTCTAAACAGTTAAGGTGAGCACAATATTGACCTCAAAAAACTCATACATAAATATTTCACAAGAAGGATATACTTTACACAAGATGCTAAGGGGAATGATGACATTCATAGTTAACCAGCTGACATAAAGCATGATTTCATGACTTGTAACCTATATGAATATTCCAAAACTTCACTTGAAGATAAAGCTGAGACACAAACTCAGGGATTCAAAATAAATCACAAAAGTTATATCAGATCAATGCTTTAAACAACAAAATGAGACACAAGAAGGGCTTCTAAATTGTTCCTTTATTTAAGCTTCAAAGGTAGTTCCATAAAATTCATCAACACTAGTTTCCAAGTAATCTACAAAAAAATGCTATGAAGGACTTTTAAGAACTCACAACAACACTATTATTTGCTTAAAACTCCAACCTTACCAGTCCCCTTCTCCACATCTTGGGAATATTTATAAAGAGAATGATTGTGACAAGCTTAATCTAGGAGGGCACATGTAAAAGGCTATTGGAAGAATACAAAGATACTTTCAAAAAGTTACATTTTTACATTTTCCATATTCAGGTAAAACTAAGAAGATGGCTGCGAGATCAGCTAGGTGGCAACTACTGAAGAGTCTTTAACTAATTATGTTTTTCCTCTTTTTCCTTTAATCATGTAAACCTTCAACTACCTCTGTTGATAGAGCCCTAACATCCTCAACTACTTCCACTACTTCATGTCTTTTCTAGGGCCGTTCAAAATATCTAATTTCATCTAGACCTCTCCTTCTACTTTACTCCATCTAAAATTAGATCTCCACATCTCCTTATTCTAACTTTTCAATTTGAAACTTGAACCCACTATTTTTTTCCACCTTCAGTCAATATCTAGTTGACTACCTAGCAAGAGCCACATGTCACTATTTGATAGGTTGGACTCACCACCTTGTCACCTTTTTGCATCCTCGTAGCTATATTTCCTTTTTGACCAGGTTGACTTGCAATGATGTGCTTACTCTTCATTCTAACCTTTATTGCGCCTTCATAGTTTTTTATCTCTTTTCTTTATTTTTGGTTGTGACCATGTGAAAAGATTAAATTTTTAGCCTTTCACAGCTTCACACATCTTTTCTCTAACTATTAAGTTTAGACCTCAAATTTGCAATCTCCTTATTTTTGAGCTTTGTCACTACTTCATCGTTCATCTTCACTAACATTTTTTGATATCATGACTAAGAGATCGCCTACATCCTCTTATCGTTTGGACCTTTCCACACAATTATAGTTGTAAACCTCTTTCAATCCTTAACCACATGACCAAGCAAATGAAAATCATTTAACTGAGTTCTCCATATTGCAGCTTATTTTGACTAACTGCAACTTGACATCATGATTGTGTGATCACATATATTTCTTTCATACTAAGTTTTTCGCTAGATCACTGACTTCCTTGCTCTTATGCTTCCTAGCCACCTAAATGAGTGAAAAAAGGTTTTCATGACTACTTGTAGCTTATTTTCCATGTTGTGGCTTGAGGTTTGACTACATCATAAACCACTGTGAAATTGTGAAGACCACAACTGAACCCCTGATCACCCAGTCAAGACCTAACTATTAACTTTGATGTTTGAACCTGTAACTATGTAATCCATAAGTTTTTACAACTTCACTTCCATGACCACAGGTTAGCAATTTAACCATGTGACAAAGTGACAGAAGGCTTTCCCCATCTTGTAGCCTTAACCCTGGGTCAACTTAAATCATCTACGATGGAGCAAAAACATTGAAATTGAATGTAGCATGTTTAACCTTTCATACAGTCACGACTTGAAAAATTGAAGCTCATTTCAATGGAATCACATTGATTCATTAGATCTTCTTTCATTCAATGAATAACTCCTTCGAAAATGACCCTTTCAATGTTGTGGCTAAAGGATTCCTCATGTGCTAGCACTACCTATTCACACTATAGCAGCTGCCTAATGCCTTCTTTAACTAACCACTACAACCCTATGATGAAGAGACTTTAAGTGCACCTAGCCCACCATTCTTAAAGCTCAAAACTTAATCTTTAACTTGACCATTAACTCATCCAAATGAGCAATCAAAGCAATCACTACATTGCGGCCCAAATTTTGGTTAAGCCTTATCCTCTTGCAATGATATGATGAGAGTCTTTTTTTTGTGTCACCACTCTGACCCCCTGGTTAGCTTGACTACCTGCAACTATGGAAAAACCATAATCCTTATTTCTAAGAAGACTACTTCACATCATCGCCACCCTTTTGATAGTTAGGCCATGACTGCTTGCGATCATGAGAACAAGCATGAAATGCAAGATCACAACTTAACTTTGATTGAGCATAAAACATGTGAATATAAGGGGTTAGAAGACTTAGGGATATATGAGTTAAATTACTTGACCAACCTTTTTTGTATCCCTCATGTACATGCATGGCAATTATGAATAATACAAGAATGTGGGTCATGGATACCACCTTGGATGTTTGAAACTGGTCAACATTTCTACCAATTTGCGTAGTAATAAAAATTGGTAACACTTTTGACGACTTCTACTATATGGCTGCCTGGTAAACATCAAACTAGTAGCCTTAGATAGTCTATTGGGCATAGAGTCAATTTAGGTGTGATAATGGTTTTCAAAACCAGGTGCTCATGTTTCAGATGTATGCATCTGGGCTTGTACACGGGCTACAAAAATAGTTATGAATGTAAGGACATTGTTACACTAGTATGCATGCGACATACTTTGTTGCTTAGCTCTTTGGAAACATTGGAACCTTATTGAAAGTAGGAAAACTAAAACTAAAGCACACCTATGCTAGAACAAAACTTAGGGAAAAAAGAAAGTAAGAAAACTATATATAAGAAGAGACCTATAGATCATATCTCAAAGCAAAGCTTGAGGTGTATCTTGTTCATAGGTATTGGAAAAATATCTCCCTCCATAGTCGATAGTTGGTAGGCATTGTGCTCTTTGCAATCTAAAATTATGAATGGCCCCACCCACATGTGATCAAACTTGTTATGGTGACCCGGTCTACTTTTCAAGACATCCCAGTGTAGAACCAAATCTCCTTCCTTAAAATTTCTAAGCTTAGATTTCTTGTTGAAAACCTTCTTAATTTGAATCTGCTGGTATTTCATTATTTGTAATGATTTATTCCTTTCTTCTTCTGGCTCTAGTAATTTAGCATACCTCATCTTTAATGGATCATCCTCTTCAAAAAGAATTAGATTATTTGTCAACTCCAATGAGGGTAATTCTATAGAAATAGGCCACTTGGTTTGTTTCTCGATGTGAATTTCCAAGAGTTCATTTAGGAGTGATTCTATCAAGCCGTAAAGTTTATCTCAACTTAGAATGTCAATCACATTTGTTGTCTACCAAAATCCTTTTTAGTATCCTCAATAAGTTTTTATTAGTGCTTTTAGCTAAATCATTGCCTTGGGGATAATAATTCAATGAAGTATTGAGGTAGATTCCATTTTTCAAGGTCCATTTAGTTATTCTTTCCCCCACAAATGTTAAGGCATTATTAGATATAATGGAGTCAAGAACTCCAAATTTGCAAACCAAATCATCATAAAAGTTTAAAATAGTAGTTTCATTGGCCTTCTTTAAAGTTGTTTCTTATATCTAGCATGTCAAATAATTTGTGGTAGTCAAGATCCATTTGTGGCCAGTGCTAGAATTTGGATTTATACGACCCACAAAATTAATCCCCCATTTCAGAAATGGTTGATCAATTAGAATAGGATGCAGGGGTAAGGAAACCAACTTTTCCTTTCTAGAAAATAATGCACATTGCTTGCATTTTCTTGTCTAGGCATGAGCATCTTTTAACAAGTTGGGCCAATAATATCTAGGCCTCATCATTTTATAAGTTGTTGTCTTTGGAGAAAAGTGACCTTCTACATCATGGAACTGCTCCAAAAACTAACTAGCCTGGTTATTGTCAATACAACTGAGGAGGACTCCATTCATATCTTTTCTAAATAAAAGACCATCAACTAATATGTAAGGTACATATTGCAACCTAAAATACCTTAAATTTGGCCCTATCAAGCAATGGAGGATATTCTCCAGTTTGTAGAAAAAGAACCATCTCTTGTAGCCAACTCTCTAATTGATCTTGTTTGGGAATATATTTATTAGCAAGGATAGTTTCTACTATATCATCTATAGTTTGAGCCTTCTCATTTTCTAATTTCTCACATAAGCCTTTCCCTCTGACAAGCTTGGTGACTTGAATATCTACATCATATTCCATAACTCAAGTTATCCAACCAGCCCTTTTCTCATTACTATACTTGCTTAACAAAAATGTCTTCATGCTAGGATGAGCTACCATAAGATGAACCTTATTGTTAGAAATCAAATGTCTAATTTTTTTTGGGTTTTTTACCACAACAAGCACATTTTTTTCAATGAAATTGTATCTTTGTTCATACCCCTTTAAACCTTTACTTAAAAAAGCAATGGGTTGTTCTAGACCTTGATCATTTTGTCAAACCTATACTACAGAAATTGTATCCATACTACCATATGCATACAATATGAAATCTCTTGAAAAATTAGGATTTACCAAGGTAGGAGAAGTTGATAATGCCTCTTTTATTACTCCAAAATAATATTTGGCTTCTTTGACCAGCTGAAAACAACATTTTTCTTAAGCATTGATTTCAATGGTTTTAGCAAGTTGGCAATAGCTGGAATAATGTCTTACAAAATTGATTCTCCCAATGAAACTTTGCAATCCCTTTTTATGATGTGGCAAAAGAAACTCTAGAATGGTTGCAACCCTTTCAAGATCAACAGTAATACCCTACTTGGATACAATATATCCCTATAATTTACCCTCATGAACATCAAACACATAATTCTTTGGATGGAGAGATATACCAAATTCCCTACATCTTTCTAAGATTTCCCTAAGATGTTTGATGTAATCTGCAACATTCTTGGAGAAAACTATGATATCATCTAGATAGACCAACATGAATTTGTACATCAAATTACTAAAAGCCATTTCCATGGCCTTTTGAAAAGTTTCCCCCACATTGGATAACCCAAAAGACATTCTTCTATATGCCATAGTACCCCACTTTGTAGTGAATTTGGTTTTGAACTGATCTTCCTCCTTAACCAAAACTTGATTATAGCCTGAGTATCCATTAAGAAGTGAATAACCTCTCAGAACCTGAAACATATTGGAGCATTTGTTCCATAAATGGCAAAGGGTGGCGATCTTTCAATGAAACTCTATTAAGGTCTCTAAAAACAATACATAATCTCATCTCCCCATTCTTTTTTCTAACGAGAACTAGATTTGAAACCCAGATGATGTGCTTAATAGGGAATAATATACTACTCTCAATGAGCTTGAAAACCTCCTCTTGGGTTGATTGCCCTTTGCTTCTACTTTATGGGTTTTGAATTGAGTTCTAACTCAATAGTGTGTTGGGAAAGGTGTGAGTCAAAACCCTTAAGATCTACATGTTCCCAGGCAAAAACATCAGTGAACTCTTGAAAAAGCTAAATGTAACATTGCCTTTCTTTAGTAGGAATTGCCTTACCAAATTTTAAATTCTTTCGCTCTAAATTCTCAAGGTCTTCATAATAATCTTGTTGAACTAGAAAGATAGTTTTATTCCTTTTGACTTGGTTATTTGTGTTAAAGATGGATTCTAGAGTAACCAACCCCTTGGGCATTTTATTAGAATTTACTTTTATAATTTGATCACCATATTATTGTCTTACTTTATGTTGATTGGATGTTGAGAGGATGTCTTCTTCAAGAAAAAAATTCAAAATCTATTCATCACTGTCAAAAATCTATCAATTAACATCACTGTCTGGTATAGAGGGTTTGACCACAACTTTCATATGCTTCTATATATCTTCCTTGTTAATATTTTTAACTATATCAAACTATGCTCCTACAACACCTAATCTATCAACATGTTGATTTAATCTTCTAGAGATGATGAGCATATTAAAAGCATCAAAATCTTCAATTATATCCCAAACTCTCTGTTTGTAGCTTTTTAATTTGTCATTTTTGGTTATGTGCAACCCTTTCACTCGGTTGACAACTAATTTTCTCTCTCCAAATACTTTTATGCATTTGACACCCCTCATTTTGGCACATCCAAAACCTTGAATTAGCCCCTCATATTGAACTATATTGTTTGTGCATGCAAAATTGAAATGGAAAGCTACATAATGATTATCTCCATGAGGAGAGATCAACATTACTCCCCCACCTTAACCATTTTTTCTCTTAGAGCCATCCAAGTATAATTCCCAAACCTAATTTTGCTGCTCAAAATGATTAGTTGTGTCTTTGACAAGGTTTGGCATTACTAACCCAGCCTCTTATAAGACATAATTTCCTAGACCAACATCTGTGATATCATTGGTCCCATATGTTTAAGGTGTTTTTTGTGGCCCACTCATCTAACAGGACATTAGGGATGCTATCAACTTGAGTATTTGTATCTTGGGTAACAAGGTCTTCTTCTTGATCAAGCACAATACAATTGGCATTGATCACACTAGGTGTGTAAGGCTCAATGTGGTCTTTTGTATGTAACTTAGACCTAATTGTTAATTTGGTTCCATGTCTAGTCCTAAATAACATGTCTGACCAATTTGCAGATAGTTAGCCTCTTATCTTGATTCTAAATTCTCTTGACAAACAAAGGGTAAAATATGGAGGCAAATCTATTACAAAGATATCTTGGGGAGTATAACAAGTGGGACATGCATGTAGTGTCAAACTTGCATTCATTATGAGACCCACTGTGTTAACACATGAACCACTCAGCTAGACTACACCTTTCTATTAGAAATCTAATTGAAAAGTTCATTGTGAGAAGTTGATTGAAGATCAAAGAGGGAGATTGTTGTTAAAAGAATATTTTCAATCATTGTTTTTTCATTGATGTCAAACCTGCTATTTGTAGGAATGATATTTTCTTATAAGATCCAAGTACTATCACTTAGTTGATTGATGAAGAGGATATGATCAACAAGATGTAACAAGAATACCTAAGGGAAAGGTTGAGTTATGATGTTGTAATAAAGTGCAAGGATCAGTTAAGACAATGGTTAAATGGTCTATTGATAACATACTCAAAGATACAAAGGTTGGTCACATTTAGAAATATTGGAGGAATAAGTTGTAACAAGGTTGACTGCAAAGCTTAAACTAAGTTCATTAGTGGGTATCGAGCAAGCTAGTTGAAGCTAAGAAAATTCTCAGTTGGAGCAGAGCAAAAGGAAATTCTAGTGTGTGATGAGTGATCTTCAGGTGCTAAGTGAAGTTTAGGTGTTGAGCATCAAAATATATTAGTTGGTGCTAAGTGAACTTTAGGTGCCAAGGATTAGTAAAAATGTAGTAAGTGTCGAGCAACACAGTATGTGCCAAGCACCAGTATTTCAATAGTGTCGAGCTACTGCATTATTTTAAATGACAAAGATTTACCAAATCTGAGCTGACAAAGTGGTTTCCTTGAATTTTGTGAATCAGTTGGAGGATAAGGATGATGAGCTGGTGGCACATAATTCTATGTAAACCATTTTTGGGCAAATTCAAAGGATTATTCAAGAATTTTCTAGAGGAAACAAAATGTGGGTTAGATACAATGAATCCTACCTAATCCATACGAATTGAAATTAAAGAATGGAAGAATTGAGTGGGAAAGGAACTCCAAGACTTCTATTTAAGGAGTCATAGACTAGGAAGCAAATGTTGATGATGTTGCTACTATAAAAGTACCAAATTGTGAGTGGTTAGAAGGGTGTCAAGGAAAAGACATCTAGGAGAAGGAAGAATAAAGCATAGAGCTTCTGCTTTCACAAGTGATCAAGAAGAGATGATTGCACTGTTTCATTGAGCATCGAGACTCAAGAAGACTAAGCTTGACAGGAGGGCAAATTGTCAGAGTTGTAGAGATTGAAGGCCAAGTAATGAGAAGAGTTGAGAAGTGATTTGAGATCTACAAGTTAAGTTGTATGTTGTAATTAAGTCAAAATCCCTAATTGTTACTCTCTAGCAATTGTATCAGTTAGGATAGAAGGAAAATCCTATGGACTTAGGTTGGCCTAACAGCCATTTGTAGATCCTTTAATAGGGTGGCATTCCAAGTGAATGTTCTAAAATCCTCTAACTAGGCCCACTTCTAATAGGGTGGATAAATCCTCTAACAAAGTCACATTTAATAGTGTGTTGTAAGCCTTTAATAGGGCAGGCCTTTCACAAGGCATCACTTCAAAAGAGTGAGAATTGAGTAGCATGTTACTGGTGGTTTTTTCCAAATTTGGTTTCCATGTAAATCATTATGTTATGTGTTGATCTTTTATGTGTTATGCTTGCATATTGATTTACAGTAACTTGTTGATTAGGAAAGTTAATGCTTGGATAAATGAATGGTCGACTGGGCTCACTACACTTAGTGAAAAAGTTTGAATTGGACATGTTGGACCTTGAATAACTAATTCACCCCATCTCTTAATTATTCTAAAGCATTTCTAACAATTGGTATTAGAGCCATATTCTGATTTAGTTTCAAGGCACTAGAAGTGGGAAGATCAAGATGTCCAAGAGAGAAGTTCCCAAGCTCAACAAAGATAACTTTGTAGCATGGAAAAGTCTGATGAAAATACACCTTGGATCAATAGGTGACTATGCATAAGCTTCAATTGAAACACAACATGTAAATCTAGCTAGACCTCTTACTACAAATGATTTGAGCAAAAGGAAGGAGCACAATCAAGCAATGCTAGAGATTGCCTCTACACTCAACTATGTAGAATATGATGACATCAAAGATTGTGACACTACATTCAAGATGTGGAAAGCCCTAATAGACATCTATGGAGGAGATCAAAATGTCCAGAGAGAAAAGAGAGAAAGCCTCAAAGGAAAGTTTGATGACATGAAAATGGAGGAAGGAGAAAATGTTGTTCAATATTTTGCTAGAATGAAAGAAGTGGTAAGTGCAATAAGAAGTCTAGGTGGTCAATTGGAAGAAGATACTGTCAACAAAAAATACTTGAGAACTCTACTCCCTATCTATACTATTAGAGTTTCAACCATCCAATAGCTAAGGTATGTACAAGGAAACACACTAACCTTTGATGGAATAGTGGGAGGACTTACTAGATTTGAATTATCCAACTTTGACAACTACAAACCTGAGAACCTTGAATCTACTATCAAGGCCAAGATGACAATAAAATACACTAAGGAGGAGACATCAAACAAGAAAAGAAGAAAATGAAAGCATGCATCCAATAATAGTAGCACAGATGAGGAAGATGTGGAACAGTTGGAAGCACTACTGGCTAGAAGATTCCATAGAGGCAAAGGTAAATTCAAAGGTAAGCTCTAAATCATATGTTTCAATTATAATGAAGTAGGTCATATTGCTGCAAGGTGTACATAGAAGAATTACAAAGAAGGAAACAAGTACAAGAACAAGAGAGAAGATGGTAGGAAAGGCTACAAGGAAAAAGGCAAAAGATGTTACATTGTTGAAGAAGATTGTGATGAGAATGATGATGAAGTAGTCTATGTGGCCATGAAGGATGAATTAGATAAAGATGAAGATGAAGCAACAACATTGGTTATCTGTGTGAACAAGAATGACAAGTGGATCATAGATAGTGGATGCTCACATCACATGACAGGAGATAAAATTAAGTTCATTACCTTTACTCAATATGATGGAAATAGTGTTAGATTTAGAAATGATGCTCCATGTCAAATCAAAGGAAAAGGCTCTATTAAACTCATAGAGAAAATTTCATGTGATAATGCATACTATGTTGAAGGATTGAACTACAACTTCTTGAGTGTATCACATTTAGGAAATGTAGGTTGCAAAGCAGAGTTTGAAAACAAAATTGCCAAGATCTATGACATTGATGGAAATCTGATAGGAAAAGGTGAACAAACTAGGAGTAATTTTTTTTACCTAGATATGGAAAATGCAACTTGTCTTGTTATTAGACTTGATGATGTGTGGTTGTGGCATAAAATATTGTGTCATGTTAACTTTGACGATCTGATTAGCATCAACAAAAAGAATAAGGTCAGAGGGTTGCCTAAATTGAAGAAACCTAATGTGCAAACAATGTCAACTAGGGAAGATGACTAAGTCTAGTTTCAAAAGAAAAACATACACTTCCAAAGAAGTACTAGAGTTAGTCCATACAGACCTATGTGGACCAATAGAAGTGCAAAGCTACCTAGGAGACAAATACATGATGCTATTTGTAGATGACTATTCCAAGATGATGACTGCTATGTTCTTGAAGCCAAAATATGATGCATTTCAAATGTTTAAGTGGTCTTCAGCCAGAGTTGAGAAGGAAATAGGGAAGAGTATGAAATTCCTAAGGTCAGACAGAGGAGATGAGTTTACATCAAAAAAATTTGAGACATTCTGTAGTGATAAAGGTATCAAAAGGAAAACATTAGCACCAAGAACTCCACCATAGAATGGTATTGCTAAAAGAAGAAATAGATCAGTGATAGACTGTACTAGAACCTTGTTAATGGAGAAAAATATTGCTCTAAAGTATTGGAGAGAAGTTGTAAGCACTACTGTTTATACACTAAATAGAGTCCATGTCAAGAAAGGTACAAATGCAACACATTTTGAATTGTGGTATGGTCACTCACCTAATGTTAAACATTTCAAAGTCTTTGGTTGTAAATTCCATATTCTTAAAGACACTAGAAATGGCAAGTTTGATGCAAAGAGTGATGAAGACATATTCCTTGGATACTCCACTAGAAGAAAAGCATATAAGTGTTTCAATACTAACAATAATAAGATTGTGGAGAGTGCAAATGTAAATTTTGATGAGCATACAGAAGTTCAAGATGATGGAACTAAACAATTAGAGGATTATAGATCCTTTGTATACTTCTATGAAGGAATGACTGTTGAAGACAATGCTAAAAATCAAGTTGGGAGTAGCAACAAATTTTAGTATCAATCGAGTCGCTCCCCGTGAATGTCGAGCTGCATTCAGAAGCCAAGTTGCAAAATGTAGAAAATGCACATTTTGACTTTGAAAATAGTACATGTGAGAGAGATGATGAAGAAGAACAAAATGACTCTAAAGCTGAAGGATCAAACATGGAGAGAAGGATAGAATCAAGGTTATCCAAATATGTAAGAATACATCACCATGCAAATCAAATCATTGGTGAAAAGGATGCAAGACCAATGTCAAGGAATAGACTAAGGAATGAATCATGTCTACTGAGAAAAGTTGAACCCAAAATAGTGAATGATGCACTACAAGATGATGACTGGTATAAAGCTATGGAAGAGGAGATAGATCAGATTGAGAAGAACAAAACATGGACCCTAGTTCCTAGACCAACTGAAAAGAATGTAATTGGTACCAAGTGGCTGTTTAGGAACAAACTTGATGAGAATGGTAAGATAACAAGAATCAAAGCCAGACTAGTTTGTAAAGGCTATGCACAAGAAGAAGAACTGGATTATAGGGAAACATTTGCCCCTATTGCAAGAATGGGAGTAAGAACACTGCTTGCATATGCTATTTACAAAAGTTTCAAAGTCTACCAAATGGATGTCAAGTCTACTTTTCTAAATGGTATACTAGAAGAGGAAGTCTACATAGAACAACCAGAGGGATTTGTTGATGAAAAGAACAAGGACATGGTCTGAAAATTGCACAAGGCACTTTATGGTTTGAAGCAAGCACCTAGAGCATGGTATGAGAGACTGCACAAATATCTTGTGAAGATAGGATTTGAGAGAATAGATGACAACATCAACTTGCATATCAAAGCTGAAAAAGGTAAAGACATTTTGATATTCGAAATCTTTGTTGATGATATAATATTTGGAGGAAAAGATATTCTATGCAAAGATTTTGTTGATCAAATGAAAGATGAGTTTGAGATGTCAATGTTTGGAGAAATCAAACTTTTTGTTGGCTTACAAGTACATCAATTGAAGCATGGTATATTTGTGACTCAATCCAAATACATCAAGGAGATACTCAAAACATTTGGACTATAAGACTCAAAACCAGTTAGCACACTGATGGCAATAGGACATAAGCTATCCAAGAATGATGAGTAAGTTGAAGTGAATTAGACATTGTATAGATCAGTGATTGGAAAGCTACAATATGTTGTACATAGTAGACCAAACATTGTATTAGTTGTTGGAATAGTGGCAAGATTTTCTGCAAATCCAAGTGAAAATCATTTGATGGTAGTATGTGAAAATTTTGATCTAAGAGCCTATACTAATGCATATTGGGGTGGTAACATTGATGATAGAAAAAGCACCAATGGAGGAGCACTTTTCTTGGGAAAAAGATTGATTACATGGACCAACAAAAAGCAAAGTTGTACCTCATAGTCCATTGTTGAAGCTTAATATGTTGCAGTTGCTATCAATTGCACCAATGTTGTATGGATAAAAAAAAAATTTCAAGGTATGAAGGAAGAGGTGAATGAGCCTATGATACTTTATTGTGATAATACAATTGCTATTAACATATCAAAGAACCATGTAATGCATGCTAAAGCCAAGCACATTGCAATCAAGTATCACTATGTAAGAGAACTGGTGGAAGATAAACAAGTGAAGATGGAATATGTTAGCTCAAAGGAACAGATTGCTAACATCTTCACAAAAGCACTACCTAAAGATGCTTTTGAGTATCTTCGAGGTAAGTTAGGGGTGATACCCCTAACCAAGGATACTTCAAGAAAAAGCAAGACTATCCTGCATCAAATGAGTTGATTATTGAAGATTTTACATATTGACGCAGAGGATGTTTACTTTAGGATTCATGCCTAAAGTAATCAAAGTGCTAAAGTTCCAAATCAATCACAAGCAAGGTAACAGAGTGAGAAATATAAAGAGCCTGCAAATGCTACACTTGCATATTAAGATGTTGAATCAGTATGTCTCTGGCATTGTTGTAAAAGAGGGATATTATAGCTGAAACTGATCAACAGCATGAGGGAGAAAGTGTAGATTCTGATCAAATGAAGATAGAGGGATAAGTAGATAGAAGTGATCAATAGTTGATAGGAGAAGATGAAGAAGCTAAACAGAAATAGTTTGAGCAATGCATACAGAGGGAGAAAACAAATGAAGAGGATACAACAACTAAAAAGGAGAAGTAGAAATGAAGCAATCAGGATAGTAGAGGGAGATGTGAAAACTGATGGTAACACAATTACTTTTTGGCATTTGACTTATTGTTTTAACCCAGTTAGCATATGGTTAAATAGTTTAGTTTGATGGTTGATCAGTTTGGTTTGCCATCAATGCCAAAGAGGGAGATTGTTGGAAATCTAATTGAAAAGTTCATTGTGAGAAGTTGATTAAAGATCAAAGAGGGAGATTATTGTTAAAAAAATGTTTTCAATCATTGTTTTGTCATTGATGTCAAACCTACTATTTATAGGAATGAAATTTTCTTATAAGATCCAAGTACTATCACTTAGCTAATTGATGAAGAGAATTTTATCAACAAGATGTAACAAGAGTACCTAAGAGAAAGGTTGAGTTATGATGTTGTAATGAAGTGCAAGGATTAGTTAAGACAATGGTTAAATGGTGTATTGATAACATAATCAAAGATACAGAGGTTGGTTACACTTAGAAACATTGGAGGAATAAGTTGTAACAAGGTTGACTGCAAAGCTTAAACTAAGTTCATTAGTGGGTATTGAGCAAGCTAGTTGAAGCCAAGAAAATTCTCAGTTGGAGCCAAGCAAAAGAAAATTATAGTGTATGCCAAGTGATCTTCAGGTGCCAAGTGAAGTTCAGGTGCCAAGCATCAGAAAATCTTAGTTGGTGCCAAGTGAACTATAGGTGTTGAGCATCAGTAAAAATGTAGTAGGTGCCGACCAACATAGTATGTGCCAAGCACCAGTATTTTAATAGTGTTGAGCTACTACATTATTTGAAATGATGAAGATTTGCCAAATCTGATCTGACAAAGTGATTGTCTTGAATTTTGTGAACTAGTTGGAGGATAAGGATGATGAGCTGGTGGCACAGAATTTTATGTAAACCATTTTTGGGCTAATTCAAAAGATTATTTAAAAAGTTTCTAAAGGAAAGAAAATATGGGTTATATACAATGAATCCTACCTAATCCATAAAAATTGAAATTAAAGAATGGAAGAATTGAGTGGGAAAGGAACTCCAAGACTTCTATTTAAGGATTCATAGACTAGGAAGCAAATGATGTTGATGTTGTTGTTGCAAAAGTGCCAAATTGTGAAGTGGTTAGAAGGGTGTCAAGGAGAAGACATCTATGAGAAGGAAGAACAAAGCATAGAGCCTATGCTTACACAAGCGGTCAAGAAGATATGATTACACTAGTACATTCATCATGGAGACTCAAGAAGACTAAGCTTGAAAGGAGGGAAAACTATCAGAGTTACAGAGATTGAAGGCCAAGCAATGAGAAGAGCTGAGAAGTGATTCGAGATCTGCAAGTTAAATTGTATGTTTTAATCAAGTCAAAATCCCTAATTGTTAGTCTCTAGCAATTGTAATAGTTGGGATAGAAGGAAAATCCTATGGACTTAGGTTGGCCTAACAGCCACTTGTAAATCCTTTAATAGGGTGGCATTCCAAGTGAATGTTCTAAAGTCCTCTAACTGGGCCCACTTCTAACAAGGTGGACAAATCCTCTAACAAGGCCACATTTAACAGTGTGTTGTAAGCCTTTAATAGGGCATCGCTTCAAAAGAGTGATAATTGAGTAGCATGTTACTAGTGGTTTTTCCCAAATTGGGTTTTCACATAAATCACTGTGTTATGTGTTGATCTTTTATGTGTTATGCTTGCATGTTGATTTACATTAACTTGTTGATTAGGAAAGTTAATGCTTGGATGAATGAATGGTTGAATGGGCTCACTACACTTAGTGAAAAAGTTTGAATTGGACATGTTGGACCTTGAATAACTGATTCACCCCCCCTCTCAATTATTCTAAAGCATTTCTAACACTTTCTCTAAGGGTTCATGCTTTAAACCTAGTTGATTTGCTATCTTCTTGGGCATAACAAAACTTGTGGCCCCCAATATCTACCATGCAATTATTAACCAACTTGTTTCCCATAATCAATGAAACATAAAATGGTGGAGGTTTTACATCCTTACCTTGGATCTGATTTCCCTTGTTGCTACTATCTTGAGTAATAGCTCCTTGGTTTATGAATATGGCCCTACAAGGTTCATCAACAACTTGGTTTGGAATATCTTCCACCAAGGCCTCCTTCAACAAGTTAGTTTGTCCTAGAATAGTTAAAGAATTCCACATAGACATCATGATTTTAATCCTCTTCATGTTTTCTACAATATTAAATGGTACAGTGGCATGCACCTTTGATTGGACTTTAGGGACAACGAGATGTACTTGTTGTTGTGGTTGTTCTTTAGTGGCAATATGAGTATTTCTTTGCTACAATCTCTATCCCTAAAGTGTGGATGGATTCTCAGTTGATATATCCTTACTTGTCACCATTTCATTGTCTAAGGCCCTCTTCTTTGCTCTAGTACAAACACCACTTAGGGCATTATCTCTATTTACAACACAATATTCTTCCTCTTACGAGTTCATGAATGTAGCATCTACAAGAGGAACTTCTTATTATTTCTTAGCTTCAACATAAGATATAGGTTGTGTACTAGAAGCACCTTGAACCATTAAGGTTTGAGTCATTGCCCCATTGGAGCATGTAGCTTGATTGTGTTGTTGATTACAGTGGTAACACCAATTGTAGTATGATGCTAAGTTATTTTGAGCAAGGACAATATCTCTAATGGTATTTAAAGGAGGAGCAGTATTCAAAGAGGTAGGGATAAAAGGCCTAAAAGGTCTTTTCTTAAAATTCTACCTATTTGGTGGATATTGACCTCAAAATTTTTGTTGGACGGGTTGATTTGAAATCTAATTTTGAGACTGGGATAGCTTTCTAGCCTGGAACTGTTGCTTCTTAATAGTTACCAATTCATTGGCAAAATTTTGCATGAAGTTTTCCATCTTAACCTGGTCTTTTCTTATCTCTTGTAGTTCTTTTGAAGGGCCTACAACTATGACTTCTTAGCTTTGAATAATCAGTAATGGACTAAAAGGTGGTATAGCCATAGGTAAAGTAGGATGTATATCTTGATATATGGGCATTCAAGGCCTAGGGGAAATATCACTCACTTGAATAAGACTATTCTTAGTTCTTATAGCAATGTCATAATCTTGTGATAATGAAAAACCTTTCATAGATTGTATCATAACAAAAATATCATTGTTTAAGCTTCTGAAATAATAAAGAAAAGCATGGTTTACTGAAGGCCTTACTAGGTTTGGTATTCTACTCCATGTTCTTTGAAATCTATAATTGAAATCCATCATCTGCTCATAAGGAGCATGCTTGATGGTTGTGAGCTGCTCAACGAGGGACAAAAAAATTGATTTATCTTTGAAATGCCTTGCCAAGACATCTCCCAATGCATCCCAAGAATCAATTGAACTCATAGAAAAGCTTCAAAACTATTGTAGAGATTTTCCTTTAAATAAGGTTGCAAGAAGCTTCACAACAACATCTTCCTCAATGATGTGATGCACATTGCATAGTGTTGCAACATCTTTGATATGCTTGAATGTTTTCATTTGGCCTTCTCCAATGAAGTCTTGTAAACTTTTCAAAGCAGTTAGAGGAATATCATGATGTTGAGAAAATTTTATTTGACTTCCTTGATTGAAAGGGATGAATGCAAATTGCCTTGCCATTGGTGCTTGGAAAATTCTCCTCCTTGGAACAGTGACTTGTTTTGCAATAACAACAGGACTTGTTAGTGGAGGAATGGATCTTGCCCTCCTCATATGAACAAAGGTCTCTTGGATTCTCTTAGTTGTTCTACCTCTCCTTCTAGGTGGGAGCAACTCTTTATATTTAGAACTTGCAAAACTACTTCTTGTCTACACTCTTCTCATAAGTCATATGCACTAATCTTTCTTTCTATAGCTTAGAGTCACGAGATATGTACATTCCTTTTACCTTTGAATAGGTTGAATTTACTATTGTATACACCAACAACATCAAAGACAGTATAGAGAAAGGATTGAAAACCTCTTTTCTCAGTCCCACCAAGCGTGAATAAATTGTTATATCTAAAAGTTGTGCCTCGAGTAAAGTCTAAAATTTAGTCTCTTTGAGTAACATGGAAACACTCCTGGATAGTGGGTGTACCAAGTTTAGGAGTAAATCTCTAGGTTCTAGGTTAGTTCCTTATGATGCTTCACCTAATTTTTCTTCAAACGTGAATTTAAAACTTAGGAGGGAAAGGGATAGAAGGATTGCTTGCATGAATGTAAATGTTGAAAAGCAAAAATGAGGTGATACATTGAAACATTAAGATGATAATATTACTAGCCTGAAATGATGAAGCACTTTTGAATAGTTAAGGTGAGAACAATATTGACCTCAAAAAACTCATAAATAAATATTTCACAAGAAGGATATACTTTAGATAAGATGTTATGGGTAATGATGACATTCATAGTTAACCACCTAAGATAAAGTACGATTTCACAACTTGTAACTTATGTGAATATTCCAAAACTTCACTTGCAGATAAATTTGAGACACAAACTCATGGATTCAAAATAAATCACAAAAGTTATATTAGATCAGTGCTTTAAACAAAAAAATGAGACATAAGAAGGGCTTCTAAACTATTCCTTTCTTTAAGTTTCAAAGGTAATTCCACAATATTCATCAACACTGGTTTCCAAGTAATCTACAAAAAAATGCTATGAAGGACTCTTAAGAAATCATGACAACACTATTTTTTTCCTAAAACTCCAACCTAAACATTCCCCTTTTCCACATCTTG
This sequence comes from Cupressus sempervirens, assembly GCA_028749045.1. Lineage (NCBI taxonomy): Eukaryota > Viridiplantae > Streptophyta > Pinopsida > Cupressales > Cupressaceae > Cupressus > Cupressus sempervirens. The sequence continues at coordinate 604,357,820 of CM053792.1, forward strand.
TGAATCCTTATAAAGAGAAGGATTGCAACAAGCTTCAGATGGGAGGACAAGTGTCAAAAGACTATTGGAAGAATACAAAGATACTTTTAGAAAGTTACATTTTTACATTTTCTATATTCAGGTAAAACTAAGAAGATGGTTGCAAGATTAACCAGGTGACAACTATTGCAGGAGCCTTTAACTAATTTTGTTGTCCTTTTCTTTCTTTAATCATTTAAACCTTCAACTACCTCCTATGATAGAGCCATGACATCCTCAACTACTTCCACTTCTTCATGTCTTTTCTAGGAACATTCAAAATATATCATTTCATCTAGACCTCTACTTCTGCTTTACTCCATCTAAAATCATATCTCCATATCTTCTTGTTCCAGCTCTACAATTTGAAACTTGAACCCACTATTTTTTTCCATCTTTATTTAGTCTCCAACTAACTTCCTAGCAAGAGCCATGTGTCACTATTTGATAGGCTAGACTTACCACCTTGTCACCTTTTCACATCCTCGTAGTTATTTTTCCTTGTTGACTAGGTTGAATTGTGATAATATGCTTACTTTTCATTCTAACCTTTATCACGCATTCACAATTTTTTCTTATCTCTTTTCTTTATTACTAGTTGTGACCATGTGAAAGAAAAAAATTTAACCTTTCAAGGCTTCACACATCTTTTCTTTAATTGTTAAGTTTAGCCCACAATTTTGCAATCTCCTTATTTTTATGCTTTGTCGTTGCTTCGCCATTCATCTTCACAAACATTTTTTGATATCATGATTGAGTGATCACCTACATTCCCTTATCATTTTTACCTATCTACACATTCATGGTTTAAAACCTCTTTCAATCCTTAACCACATGACCAAGCAAATGAATATCCTTTAACTAATTTTTCCATATTGCGGCTTATTTTGACTGACTGCCACTTGACATCATGACTATGCAATCGCATATATTTCTTTCATGCTAAGTGTTTTTCTAGGTTGCTAACTTCCTTTATCTTATGCTTCTTAACCACCTGATTGAGTGAATAAAGGCTTTTATGATTACTTGTGGCTTATTCGCCAGGTCGTGGCTTGAGGTCTAAGTGCATCATAAACCACTACAAAACTATGAAGACCACAACTTAACCATTGATCTCCTAGTTGCAACCTAACTATTAACTTTCATGTTTGAACCCATGACTACATGATCCATAAGTTTTTGTAGCTTCATTTCCATGACCACAAGTTAGCAATTTAACCATGTGACGAAGCAACTTAAGGCTTTTTCCATCTCACAATCTTAACCCCAAGTCAACTTAGATCATATGGAATGGAGTGAATAGATTGAAATTAAATGCAACATGTTTGACCTTTCGCATGGTAATGGCTTGAAACCTTAAAGCTCATTTCAATGGAATCACATCGATTCATTAGATCTTCTTTCATTCAATGAATAAATCCTCTAAAGATGGCCCTTGTGACACTATGAATAAAAGATTCCTCATGTGCTAGCACTACCTATTCACACTATCATGACTGTTTGATGCCTTCTTCCACTAACCACTATAACCTTGCAATGAAGAGACCTCAAGTGTGCATGGCCCACCATTTTGTAAACTCATAGCTTAATCTTTAACTCGGCCATTAACTCATGTGAATGAGTGATCAAAGAAATTGCTGCATCATGGCCCAAAGTCTAGTTAAGCCTAATCCTATCCTCCTGTGATGATGTGATGAGAATATTTTCATTGCATTGCCACTTTGACCCCCTAATTAGCTTGACCACCAAAGACTATGTGAAAACCATAACATTGATTGATGAGAAGATTACTTCGCACCATCACCGCCCTTTCAACAATTAGGCCATAACTACTCATGATCATGCGAACAAGCATGAAGTGCAAGATGACAACTTAACTTTGATTAAGCATAAAACATGCAAATATAAGGGGTTAGAAGACTTAAGGATATAATAGGTAAATTAAGACCAACCTTTTATGTATCCCTCTTGTGCATGCACGGAAATTATCAATAATACAAGAACATGGGTCATGGATACTACCCTAGATGTTTGAGACTGGTCAACATTTCTATTAATTTGCATACTAATAAAAATTGGTAACACTTTCTATGTAGCTTGCAATCCCTCCTAGTAATAAGCATAGTGAATAACAAAGTCCTTTATTAGAACTTATTTTGATTCCTACCATAATGGATATTGTTACTCTCATGAGTCATCATGCTTCTCCTCACATTTTAGACTGAGATGGAGAGGGGGTCATGCAAAATTCTTAAAGTGGACTTTATTCATCATAGTAGTATTTGTGTTCTTGTGTTGTGTTTCCCCCTGTGTTGTATTTTATGTTTTATCCTTTGATTGCTTTACATGATCCTTGTTTCTTTGGTGAGCTCAAGAGGATAAAGTAATCACCCCATTATAAACATTCTTTTAATTGTATCTTGTTTCTTCTATATGTACTTAATGTTATTCCATACTTGTTTTATTGTTTTTACTAGTGATCTTGTATAGTCTTGTTGGTTTCTTATGATATGGTAGCATTGATTCTTTTTGGTCTCCATGTTATTGGCCAATAAAGAATCTTCTTTGTATGTACTTTTTTTTTTTCCATTGTGTCATAGCTCTGCCTCCTTTAGGGAATGATGAAATTTCCATACTTGATATAATATTACATATTATCATATGATCTTACTAAACCCAAAGTTAGTAGATTCCTTTTGTGCTCTATCTTTTTGGTATGTGCTCATTTCCCTTGATATGTTTCTCTTCTTGGGGCATGTCATAGAGGAAATGTTGTTCAATGGATGAATGTACACTTTTGTTAAAGCCATTACTCCCATTAAGGTGTTTTTGATCTCTTTAAAGTGGGTACATACACTCTACTTATCCTTTTTCCATGGAATACAAATATAGATTATGTGTATGACTTGGAGTACTTCAGCCTTTAGTTCTTGGTATGATTTATAAGGTATACCTAAATCTATGCATTGTTATTTCATGTTTATCCCCTCTCTCACTTTTTCCTTCTAGTTTCTAGGAATTGTTCCTAGGGGCTTGGTCTCTTTTCTTTTTGGATCTCTCTCTAAAATATTGATAGATTGGAGGCCCAGTCCTTGTTTTGACCCTTGTTTTGACTATTAATAGTCTTAGAAGCCTGGTATTGTTTTGATCCCTCTAGAACATACACATCCTTATGTTGGAAATATAAGAGGAGTAACTGAGAGGGGAGGGGTGAATCAATTACCACCAAGATAAATCCCATATCCCTTAGATGTCAATACATAACATAAAATTCACTAAAAATATTGATGCTTGATTAATACACAGGCACTCAATTTACACTAGTAAATATTGTAACTTAGAAAACACTAAAATAGCAATAGTAACATGAAAAATGCAAATCTTAAGATATTTTTAGTGATTATCCTTATTTAACTTAGTTACATACATATAAAAGAAATGGCATGAGCACAAGTGACACCAAGATTTAACATGGAAACCCTGTATATGAGCAATGTTAGTATGCTAATAGAAACCAAATTTAAATAAAGCTTCTACAAACTAAACAAAATTCATAAACTTCAAGATAGACTAAGATGAGCTCTCAATTGAGAATATGAGCCATTAATGGGCTCTCTCAATGAGAAGCTCTCTTGTTGAGTAGCTTTGTCTAAATAGATAGGATGTATGCTCAAGCTTTATGCTTCAAAAAGGGCTTCAAATGGAGTTGGAATTTGGGTGTGAGTGTATGGTTTTGATGTAAAATGGCTTCTTAAAATGGCATTATGACTTTACTTCATGGATTGTGTTATTTTGCAAAGGGGAAGGATCCAATTTATAGGCAAGAGGCTTGAGGTATTGAGGGCTAAGATGCAAGGATGGGAAAAAGCTCATGGAGGGCTTAGATTGCATGAGAGGAGAGCACATGGATTGTGCTTCCTTACAACCAATCAAGGAGTGACACATGTCACATGGTGAGAGGATGGAGGAAAGGGGAAGGATGAGTCAACAAAGGAGGCTCAAGGGATAAAATCTTCATAAAGACCCTTCATAAGTGCTTGTAAGAGCAATAAAAGGGCTTGGAAGAGTCATTCATGGCCTAGTGGGCTTCATAAAGTTTTATGGTTGAGATATTTTGAGAGTGATGAGAGCAATTTTGACTTGGACTTGATTAGGAGGGTTTTAAGCTTGCTTAGGCTTGTGCAAATGATTAGAGGATGGATTAGGATGGTTTAGGATTAGCTTAGGGATAGGCAAGTGGATGGCATTTAATGAGAGTGGGTGAAGGAGGAGATATTTGTTAACTTTGGCTTGGGTTAGTAAGTCTTAACCCATGTTTAGGGAATGTGACAAGGTTAGGAGGGGATTAGGATTAGGGTTAAAGACATCTTCTAGAAGAGTCTAGGCTTTGGATGAGGATAAAGACTTTCTAGAATAGTCTAGAATTTCCTAGGATGAGGATGAAGACTTTCTAGAAGAGTCTAGAACTTCTTAGGATGAGGATAAATTAGATTTTTAGGAAATAAATAAAGTTTTATTTATTTCAAGGGTTTGGGTTGAGGAGATATTTATTAAAACTTTTTTAATAAACATGAGGATTAATATTTAATCTTAATTAAATTTTTGAGTTGGGATTATAGGTAGGAAATGATGAGATTAGCCTTTAATCGAAATTAAAGAAGGATTAGAAGATTTTGGAAGAGGTTAGTGGTCTTAAGGAAATTGGCCAAGTTTTGGGCAAAAAATAAATTTTTTATTTATTTTGGGTTTTTTGGTCAATTTATTAATTAAATAATTAATAAATAAGGAAATAATGTTTAAATAAGATTTAAACATTTTTGGGAGGGATTTCTTAATTAAATATTTTTAATTAAGATAAAGGGATTTAATGGCATAAAAATAAATTAATTAATTAATTAATAAATGATGATGTCATCAGGAATTTTTTAGAAAATAAAAATACTTTATTTTCTAAAGGTTTTTTAGGTGTCAACATTTTGCCCCTCTTTGATGTGATGCCGCAAGTGGCATGACATCAAAGATAAGAAAATAAGATGCCCAAGGCTAGAGCAAAAGAGGAGAGAATGGACTGCAAGATGCCCCTTCAAGAAGGCAGCGAGGAGAGAAAGTGAGGCTCGACAACTTCTTGAAAAGTACAAGAATCTGGGATGAGCAAGAAGACTCAGATTTGCTTAAGAGAAGAGGTTTGGTTAGCTCCAACTCTCACTACGGGAGAATGATAAAGGGAGAATCAGAGGCACAAGAGGAAGCAAGCTTAAGATCTCAGGGATTGCAAAGGATGAAGGAGCGGAGTGCTATAAAAGGAATCCAGGATGGGGAGATGGATGAGGGGATTAAAAAAGCTGATGCAACAGGATTTCAAAGAGTCATATTGGCAGAAGATGGGTTTCGGAGATCCCTAGGACTGTGGATCTCGAAAGATGAGGCTTGGTGGATTGATTTGGATTGGTGGATCCCTAAGACTAGGATTGTGGATCCCTAAAGCTAAAGGTGAGGAGTGATTCAAAGAGATACTGATGCATAAGCTAGGGTAGGAGAGACGGATGCTGGATATGGATGGGGGATAATGGAGATGAAGGAAAACTATTGAAGCTTTTTGAGCGGGGGGGATACTTCAAAGAGAAGTACCACCATGTAGTTGAGCACTAGATTTGCTATAGGACTGTTGGTTAATTGCCAAGCTTACCAAGAACATTAAGGCCTTTTCACCAATTGTCCAGAGGACTGACGAACTGAATCAAAACAAAAATGCAAGGATTTCCCCAGTATCACACATGAATCCCAGAGGAAGTAGTGTGGAAACGACATTGGGTAACCCACAAGCAAAAAAGAAAACAAGCAAAAGACATGATCAAGACCTTATGCTCTGTTTGCCCCATTCACAGTATACCATGATATGGAAGATCGTGGCAACCTTGAGGAGGGAACAAGGAGATTGCTTGGAAAAGATATTTCAAGACCCAATAGGGAAGAGTCCAAATCAAAAGAAAGCGAAAATCCAAAAGAGAACCGTTTGCCAATGAGATGGGTAGGACGAGGTACTAACGGACCAAGATCAGACATGAGGAAAGCTATATCCTGCAAGGACCTATTGGAGAGCACCTAAGCTGGTGGATTTGGATGAGTGATGCGTATGGCAAGCTGAACTAAGAAAGATAACACTTTGGTGATAGGAAATCTAGCTAAAGGATGCATTGGAATAGCTAACCAAGATGTGCGATGGGTGCAAGATGCTGATCAAGGATGAACTGACACAAACGCTGGATAGATGTAATGGTACTAAGCTAAAGAAGATGTACAAGCTGACAGACCAAGATATTTACAAGTGAGCTAATCAAGATATGGTACAAGCTAACGGACCAAGATAGTTACAAGCAGGCAAAAGCTCAGGATGATAGGATAGCGGGATGGTTCGATGTTGTGCAAGATGCGAAAGCTAAGGGTGGGGTGATAGCGAAAGATATGGATTTGGCAGGATGCATCCAATGATGATGAGAGATTTTGTGACCAAGGATAGCTAGAGGAGAAGGATGAGATGGCTGGATACGATGGTAGATAGCTAGGATTATGATGGATATAAAGAGATGACATTGGGTTTGCATGAGGATAGCCTAGAGCTAGATACCAATGACAAGGGAGGATGGACAAGACAAGATCTCCAAGGAATATAGTGCCCCCAATCAGAAGATAACATGCGGAAGGAGGTCTTATGATGGATGTGATAGGATTGAAGCTAGGATGGAAAAAGCTGAACGGGCTAGGGAGATGGATGATAGCTGGGATGGTTGGCTGAAACTGCAGGAGATAAGTGGATGGTGTGAGATGGAAGATGGAGGGTGGAGGATAGGTGGATATATTGGAAGATGGAGTTGGATGTCAAGAGATGACCAAAAGCATGAGGGTGATAGGCTAAGTTGGGGATGGCGGGATTACGCATGATGCTTGTTTGCCAAGTTTTCATCATGGTACTTGTCCAAGGCGCTTGAATTGCCAAGTTTTCACCAGTGGACGCTTTATTTTTCTTTACTTTTTTTTTTTTTGACTTTTTGACTTTGGACTTAGCTGGAATGATTTTGGCTTTCTTCAGCTATTTTTGGCTCATAGATGTTGGTAGGATGGATGAGAAAGGATTGGATTGAACAAGTGGAATGGTGGGTGGGAGTTTGATAGATAATGGATGCGAAGACATAAGGCTTGTGGATAAATGGTGAGGAAAATGGAAAGATCATCATTGGCACACACCTTGAGAGGTGATAAAGTAGTGGGAAAGATGGTTTTGAGTGAGGTTGAGGAGAAAATGGAGGAAGAGAAAGATAAGGACTAAAAGTAGAGTTGGAAGATGGAGGATGGGAAATTTAGGATAAGAAGCATATGGACTAAAAGTGGATTGGGGGGATGAAGGATGCTTATATGGGGATTTCGATGAAGGATGGATGGATGAGGCTTTTTGAGTAGCATGAATGGATGCCAATTGAGATTTTTCTTTGAGATGCATTTCTTTTATGAGCATCTTGGGTATCCACATGATTTTTGACTTTTTTAGCTTGGGCTTTTGTGGCCTCTTGACTTTTTCTTTGATTGGGATTAAATGTTTCTTGTTTGGAACATGCATTTTAGAAGGGACATGTTGAGACTTGGATTTTTGTGGATTTTTGGATTTATGCTTTTGTATTTTGGCATCCAATATGCTTCTATTAGCCATGGGATGGGAACAAGAGCATGGAGGATATGGAGGGATAATTGATGGAGTGATAGGGTTTAAATGTTGGAAGGGATTCAAGGGTGAGTGCCTTTGATGATCTAGCTGGTGGATTTGAGGGGATGAAAGGATAGATTGGAACATAGGATATGGATGGATATAATTGCCCAAAATGGATGGAGGGAAGGAAGGATATGGGCCCAAAATAGATGGAAACGGGGAAGGTGTAGGTCCCAAAATAGATGGAGGGGATAAAGGATTCATATTCGGTATGTAAGGACCCAAAATGGATGGAAATGGTGTGGGATTTAGATAAGGGATATATGGACCCAAAATGGAGGGTTGGAGATAAGGAGTAGGATGAGGGCCCAAAATAGATGTGGAATAAGATGGATGGGAACTTTGGGGTGGAGATGGAAGGACTTGGGACCATGCAGGAATAGCGGGGATACCAACATCTAGAAATACATTTTCATTTCTTTTTTCAATATGATGTTCATTATTTGGAACACAAGATGTGAGTCCATTACTAGCTGAAGGAGTTGGAGCTTCGGATATGATAATTAGTTCTTTTTTGATGGATCTATCATCATGGATTATGGGAGATGTATGATCATGAAGCAGAGGAGATGGGAGGATAGGATCTTGAGTTGGGTGGGCTGAGGGAAAGGGATCTTGAGATGGAGTAAGTAAGATGGTAGGATTTAGATATGGAGGGGATGGTAAAAGTGGATCATGTAGGGGAATAAGTGGGATGGCAAGATCTATTGTTCTGTCGAAGGGTATTTCAACATGCTTTTGAACAAGATCTTGACAGGAATGGATGGGAGTGGATGCATGAGGTTCATTATATGGGATTTGGATAATGCTTGGAGGAGGAGATGTGGATGGGATTTGGAGCGATTTGATGGGTGGTGGGATTTTGACGCTTGTGGGAAGTGGAAGGATTTTAAGCAATTTGATGGATGGTATGGGGATGGTAGCTATGGGAGATGGAGGTGATATTATAGATGGGGAAGCTTCATCACTGACTACTTCACATGGTTGGATTAGATGACATGGCTTATCGACTATTGGAGGCGGCTTTTCTTGTATTTCCTCTAGGAGATTCCTTGGAGACTCATGTGTCAGAGGTGGAGGTGGATTGACAGGAATAGCCAGTGTGATGGGGGTGGAAGATTTGAAGCTTGTTTGATTGGGTGATGGAGGAGAAGCTGGGATATCAGATGGCATGACTAGATAGTTTGGAAGAATATGTGGATTTTGGGGGATGCTTGGGGAAATGTTTCTAAGGCTTTCAATATACTCATCATAGTCAACAAGATTTTCATCATCATTGGAATAGGAGGTTGCGGGAGCAAGGACAATACAACCGAACACATCATGATAGGTTTGGGATTTCATGTTTTGATGATGAGTCAGATGGGGATGGGGTCTTGCATATGGATGAACACGGAAACTCATGGTTGGATTTGCATTAAATGTAGATTTTGGATTGGCTGATGAAGGATTTCCTAGAGAGAGTCAAAGCTGTATGACAGACCTAAGGAGGATTGGCTGGAGATTTTTGGCTTTCCTGTGGATGGAAGACTTCAAGGGAATGCTGTCAAAAAGTGAGAGTTTTGCTTTCCTATGCGCTGGATTGGTGGAGATTGTGTCAACTTAAGGATAGACTAATGATCCTATGGGCATGACATGAGATTGACCACTTGTGGATCCCAACCTTTAGCTCAAGGTGATGAGGGATAACAAGTGACAAAGCTAGATTACCCTAGACAAAGCTCTGTCAAAGGGATAACCTTGGTGAGGCTGGTGGATTGGTCGGATTGATTGGATAGAAAATTCTAGCAGAATGATAACAACTCTCTAAAGGCTTGGGTGTGATTTTGGATTGGGTTGCTAGCTGGCTGGGGGGGGGGATGATTTGGAGAGACTTTGGATTTGGGATTGTTCTAAAGCAAGGAACTAGATAGATTCGGTTGTAGCGGTGGAGCTTGGATGATTTTCTGATGAGGCAGTGACTACGCTAAGTATGCCTTGAGCTGAGGGATTTCTACTTTTTTTTGGGATTTTGACCGAAGTTGGCAAGCATTCGTTCAAAAGCTATGAACAAACAAGCAGACAAAAGTTTGGAGCAAGCACGTCAAACACACCAACATCCTAGGAAGCTTTCTACAAGGATGAAATTTGGTCTAGCTAGGGAGTCCTCGATATACATAAGGTACGTGAGGCCCAAATCTGTAGATGAAACCAAAAAGATGTCACACAGCCGAGAGGAGCGGTAACCCACTTCTCCTCTTTCACTTCTCAAGGGTATAAAGTTCCTTGAGGCTTAGCCCGAGTGACAAAATCTTGATTCCAAGAGAGGTGTCTTTGGATTCACCTCTCGATTTTTATACTCCGCTGGAACACTGGAGTTGAGGTCATCCCAAGGGGTGATGAAATCCCCAAGAAGGCCTCCTAAAAAGTGTAAAACAAGACCACATACATGATCTTTGGCTTTAAAAGACACGCATTTATTCCAATTGATGATTTAGATTTTGTAAGCTATGATTGAAGACACTTGTGATTATGGCATACAATGTTCATTCCAATTTGATAGCGTCATTAGCATAATGGAAGTCGAGAGATCATCAACATAAGAAATGTGAGCGTCATTGAAAATGCGTCAAAACCATGCGATGTTCATTGATTTTTAGGCATTCAAGATTGAGTGTGAATTTGTTTTAAGCCCAAAACAAAGATGTGTGAAACTCGATTGCCAAGCGCGTGCCCGGAGGCCCTCCATGTCAATAGTTGTTCAATTTTAGTGCCCAAACTTGAAGTGTGATCGATTTAATCTAGAGTTTTGGTCATTTAAATTTTTTGATAAAGTTAAAGCAAACGTTCAAAGACCAAGTGAGTGAGTTAGATTGTGGAACATTTAACACCTTTTTCAAGTAGACCCATCCCCATAAATGGTGCTGAGATTGCAACCAATGGTTGAATTGATGGGTGATTAGAAAAGAGGTGAGTCCAAGGAACTACTCAAATTGATTTTTGCAAATTTGTATTTAACTTAACAAAGTCTCTTAAATATCCAAAAATCAAACTTTACCTAAATTGCATGTGGAAAAGAGATTTGTTTTGTTCATTCTGATTCTCATCCATGAGAAATCCCTCTCATATCTTTAGTTTCATTCTGATTCTCATCCATGAGAAATCCCTCTATCAATGTGAGTTGCCTAACATCTTCTTCTGATAGTAACCTCTCCCTTTATGATATCATACCAAGTTCTCCCTCTTTGATATCTTCAAACAAAATTTATGAGATATGACAAAAAACTCTCCCTCTTTCACATCTCATGCCAAAGGCAATATTCAAAGAATATTTGTGTACCTCATGTACTGATTCATATGCAATGTGCCCTTTTCAATACTACATCAACTAACTGGTCTTCAACATGCATTGGTTGATGCATCACTAAACTTCATTAGTGAGCTTCAGATAGGGGAATGAACCCTAACTTACTTCTTAGATACAAAAATGCATCCTTAGATAATGGCTTAGTGAATATGTTTGCAATTTTTTCTTTAGTATTCACATATTCCAATCTTACCTCTTTATCTTGTACCAATTCTCTCAAAAAAAAGATTTTTTATAGCAATGTGCTTGGTTTTGATATCCATAATAGGATTCTTTGATATATTAATTGCACTAGTCTTATCATAGAATATAACCACTAGATCCTTGATTTCTATCTTCATACCTTCCAATAGTTGTTTGAACCAAATAACATTTGAACAATTAACTATTGCTGCCATATATTCTACCTCTGTTGTAGACTAAGAAATATAATTTTTCTTCTTACTTGTCCAAGACACTAGTTTTTACCAAGAAAGAATGCTCCACCACTGGTACTCTTTCTGTAATCAACACTTCCTCCCCAATCAGCATCTGTGAATGCTTCAAATCCAAATTTCCTCCTTTCTTGTACCATAATCCATATTCTTTAGTACCCTTTAGATACCTCATGATTCTCTTGATTTCCATCATGTTATTTTCTTTGGGATTTGCTAAGAATCTTGCCACCATACCAACTACTAATGCAATATCAGTCCTTGTGTACACTACATATTACAATTTTCTAGTCATTGATATGTATGTGGTTTGATCTACCTCTTTTGAATCATCATTTTTTAAAAGCTTATGTCTAGTAGACATAGGTGTCCCAACTGGTCTTGAATCTTCCATTCCAAACTTATTTAGTATCTCCTTGATATATTTGAATTGAGTAATATAGATACCATCTTTCTTCTGTTGGATCTACAATCCAACAAAGAATTTTATTTCTCCAAACATGGACATGTCAAATTCTTTACTCATCTCTTTTGAAAATACCTTGCATAAATCATCATTTCTTGCAAATAAAGTGTCATCCACAAAGATTTCAGCCAATACAATTTTCTTGTCTAGTCCTTCTTTAATATATATAGGCTATTGTTGTCATTTGTTCTTTGAAAATCATTTTTAATCAAGTAGTTATGAAGTCTTTCATGCCAAGTTCTGGGAGCTTTCTTGAGACCATACAACGCTTTTTTTACTAACCATAATCGATACCTTCTTTTTGAGAATAAGCTTTGCATACTAACCTTGCTTTATCTCTAGAAACTTTTCCATCTTCATTCAACTTATTTCTAAACACCCACTTTGTGCCAATTACATTTTTATCATTGGGTCTAGGAAAAAGAGTCCAATTCTTATTCCTCTCTATTTTTTCTATTTCTTCATTCATAACTTCAATCCAACTTTCATTATCCAAAGAATCTTTTACTAATCTAGGTTCAAATTCAGTAAGCAATCGTGTACCTTTCAATTTATTTATTTTCATTGTTCCATCGAACTAGTCTTCAATGATCTGATTAGGTGCATGGTGCCTTCTAACATATCTTGCTAACATAGGTACTTTGGATTTAGAATTTATTCCACTAACCTCACTATGATCTTCTGTATCAAGCTCAAGTTCCACTATTTGTGACTTGGGTCCATCAGACTCAGTTTTCTCTGGTAATGACTCAATAGCTTTTAACATTGACTCGAGTTCTTTAGACTATGACTTAAGTTGTATTGGTTGCAACTCGGCAGCTTTTGGAGATTTTGGGGAGTCACAAGGTGAAGTTTGTTGACTTCCAATTTGATTTGGCAATGTATCAGGTTCATAGTAGACAAATTTTTTGTAATCTTCAGGTTCTTTGTTGCTTTCTTCTTCACTCTTTTCTACAAACTCATTAATTCTTACATGTGCACTTTCTGTAATCTTATGAGTTGATAAATTTAAACATTTGTATGCTTTACTTTTGTAGGTGTATCCTAGAAATATACCTTCATCACCTTTGACATCAAATTTACCTTTCCTAGATTCTTTCAAGATATAACATTTGCTACTAAACACTTTCAAGTAACTTATATTAGGTTTGTAACCATACCCTAATTCAAAAGGATTTTGATTTGAGTCTTTCTTTAGCTATACTCTATTCATGGTATGCATTGCAGTACTGATTGTTTCCTTCCAGTATTTGATTGCAATACTTTTTTCTATCATTAAAGTTATTGCACAATCCATAATGGATTTGTTCCTTCTTTCAACTATACCATTTCACTATAGTGTACCAAGGGTTGACAATTGTCTCTTAATTCCTCTTTCAATGTAGAATTCATTGAATTCATTGGAAATGAATTCACCACCTCTGTCTGATCTCAAACACTTCAAGTTCTTTCTAGTTTCTTTCTCTACTCTTTCCAAATACCGCTTAAATTTTTGAAATGCTTCAGACTTTTCTTTCAGATACATTATAGTCCTCATTCTAGAATAATCATCAATGAAAAGAATAAAATACTTATCTCCACTATAACTATCTATTCCAATAGGTCTACATAAGTCTATATGAGCTAGCTCCAAGACTTCTTCAAAATGATAGTCCTTTCTTTTGAAACTTGTCTTTCCATCTTCTAATTTGACAATTTTTGCATGGGCCCATATCAGGTTTCCTCAGATTAGGAATACATCTTACTCTTTTCTTCTGCTTATCTTGATTAGATTATCAAAGTTCACATGACATAACCTTTTATACCACAACTAACTTTCTTCTACTTGAGCAATAAAACATTAACATTTACTGAGATCTAGGTAGAATAGGTTACCTTTTGTCTGTTTGCTAGATCCAACTAGATTTCATTTTACATCCAATAGCTTGGCCTTCCCATTCATGAATTCCACCTTGAATCTGATGTTATTCAACTATGCCATAGTCAGTAGATTATGCTTTAGTCCTTCAACCCAATAAGCATTATTACATTTAAGTTCATTGGTTAGTGAGATACAACCTTTTCCCTTTATGTAGAATGGTTCATTGTTTCCAAATCTCACACTTCTACCATCACAATGTTCCATATGTTCAAAAATTTTTTGTCACCAATCATATGATGTGAGAAACTACTATTAATAATCCATGTATCATTTTTGCTAACATGAGAGATAAGTGTCATTTTTTCTCCTTCATCATCAAATTCATATTTGGTAGCAATATATACCATATCATCATCTTCACTACTATCTGAATCCTTAGTCATAAAATAAGATTTCTTACCTTTGTCCTTGTAGTCCTTTAAGTTCTTGACATCCTTCTTGCCTTTGTACTTGTTATTCTTATTTTCATCTTTGTCTTCTCTATTTGGACATCTTGTAGCGATGTGTCCAACTTCTTCACAAGAGAAACAGATTAAAGGGATCTTACCTTTATAGTTTTCTTTTCCTTTGGGATACCTTCTTGCAAACAATGCTTCAATGGCTTCAAGAACACTATCAAAAATGTCTTCCTCTTCACTTTTAGATATTTTAACTTTCTTCTTGAGTGATACCTTGGCTTCAAATCTAGACTCAAGATTGCTAGAACTAGGAGCATAATTATCATAGTTATCTAGTTCAAATGAAGTCAGTCTTCCAACTAGAGCATCCAAAGTGATCTTGTTATTCAGATCACATCTCATCTCTTGAATAGTAGACACTCTAATTGCATAGATAGGAAGAAGGGTTATGAGTGTTTTTCTTACCACTATTCTCTTCAATTGTTCCTCCAGAGGCTTTTATAGCACTAACACTGGCTTTGATTCTCTTAACATATTTTGCAATGTTTCATCCTCTCTCATTTTCATCTAATCAAACTAGCCTCTCAAGCTTTTTGACTTGGCTCTTTTTACATTATCATCACCTCCATAGATATCCTTTAGTTTGTTCCATATGTCATGAGAAGTACCACATCCTTTGACCTCATCAAACTCATTGTAGTTGAGAGCTAATGTAATGTCAATCATCATGATGTTATGATTTTTCTTTTCAGCAATCTCTTCTATTGTCAATGCTCTAGTAGAGCCTTGTAAGCATTTTCCAATTATTTCAAACTTGAATCACTGATGGTTGCCAAGTGCAGCTTCATAAGTTCTTGTTATGCTTGGAAGTTATCTTTGTTTAGCTTGGGAATCTCTCTCCTATAAGACATCCTAATATTTAGCTTAGGTCCTTGAAACCTTTCTCTGCACACACCAAGAAGCTCTGATACCAATTCTTGGAAATATAAGAGGAGTAACTGAGAGGGGAGGGTTGAATTAGTTATCACTAAAATAAATCCCAAATCTCTTAGATGCCAATACATAACATAAACTTGACTTAAAATATTGATGCTCGGTTAATACACATGCACTTGGTTTACACTAGTAAATGTTGTAACTTGACAAACACTGAAATAGCAACAGTAACTTGGCAAATGAAAATATTGAGATTTTTTTAATGATTAACCTTATTTAACTTAGTTGCATACACATAAAAGAAATAGCATGAACACAAGTGACACCAAGATTTAATGCAGAAACCCAATTTGAGAAAAACCACTAATTACAACTAGTTACTGATTTTCACTCTTTTGAAGTGAGCCCTGTTAGAAGCCAACCCTATTAAAGGTTACAAAACACACTATTAGGTGTGACCCTATTAGAGGATTTAATCACCTTGTTAGGAGTGGCCTTGTTAGAGGTCTTTAGACACTTCAATCTAGAAATGCCACCTTGTTAGAGGATTTTCAAATAGTTGTTAAGCCAACTCTATTAAGAGATTTATATTATTGCTATAATGGTTAGAGAGTAACCATGAGATGACATGATTTTTGATGCAACTAAATTTCTAATTACAGTTCTTAATTCTAGCTTGTATACTTGATCCTTTCTAATCGAATGTATGTTTGCAGCTCAAAAAGGATATTTTTCTTATCCTTCTAATTCACTTCCTCTAAGCATCTTCAAATATTTTATTACTTGCACACATTCAATCCTCATCTTGACCTAATATTTATATCTTACACATTGTCAAGTTGACTTGAATACAACTTGGAATACTTAATATTTATCTCCTTAGTCAGCTAGAACCAAAAAGAAAATTAATTGAACTCAATATGCCAAAATAAGAAAATCCTTTATTAACTAACCCTACTTGGTAGACACTAACTCAGAAACAATTCTCCTATGTTAACCAAGTGAACTTGGTTAACACTACATATTCACAAAGTTCCTTTGGTAACCGAGTGAACTTGATTAACACTAGTTCCATCCAACATTTCCTTCATTAACCAAGTGAGCTCGGTTAACACTGGTACCATCCAACTTTTCCTTAATTAACCGAGTGAACTCGGTTAACACTCAACTTTTTTAATCTTCTCTTTATCGCCCAAGTAAACTTGGTAGACATTGTCTTCTAAGCTCGAAAAACTCTAGAATGCTAGGCAGACACAGGAAATTGTATTCATTACCCTTGTGAGCTTGACACACACTAAATGATAATGATATGACATTTTGTGTAATATTAAATACAATACACAATTAATCAACTATTTTCAACACCTTATGCCTAGGTCAATTTTTTATTCTTATTTTTGAGACATAGAGTTCCCTTTAAGTTGAATCCCTTGATGGAGTGACTAGCATGCTGCACACACTTGCTAGACCATTTGGTTCATCTTTGATGGGTTGACTAGCATACAACACACATGCTAGACCATCCAATTCCATCCCCTTTACTTTTGTAGAGACCTTTCCCCCTTTTTCTTTTTCTTGTGTGGTTCACAATAAGGTACACAAACCTTATTGGGCAAGTAACTACACCCCTTCTTATAGCATTTATCTCTCTTATTATGATTCTAGATGTAACAAAGACTCAATTATATTTAGGGCTTGATGATTTCTTTTCCTCTTAAATCATTATAATATTTTATCTTTTTCTCTTTATCTACCTTACCATGAGTTTTAATAAACTCATACTCCTACTAAGGTGGGGGCTAAATTTACCATCTTAAAATGGACACCCTTTTCTTTTAAGACCTTTTAGCTCCCTCTTCATAATACCCTCTTTAGATCATGGATATGCTTGTGCTTCATCTCCTTTTCCCTCTTTTTCCTTCCTCTTTCCATCTTATTTCTTTTGGTTTCTATGTCTTCTCTCTATGGCTTCCTAGACCTAATCTCCAAGACTAGGTTGAGCTAGGTTAGCTTAGTTCCTAGAGGTTTTAAATCTTGGGGGCCGGAAGGCCTCAAGGGTTTAATTAGTTTTTTACCATTATCTAGTCATATTGTATTATTTTCCCACCAACAAACTCATATATAAGGAGACTTAGAGACTTAATTTTTATATCTCACGCATCTCTTTCATTCAAGCACTCAAGCTCTTGATCTCAGGTAAAAATTTCTTCATTTTGCATCCAAGGAGTTCAAGTATTCAAGATTTTCAAGAATTTAAGCAAGGAGATTTTTATCTAGCATTGAAGGGTCCTTTGTGAGTATTTCCTCTTCAAGATCTAGCTTATTGTTGGACATAAAGGGAGGAGATCTACATTGAGGCATTCATCACCTTCTTTATTGATGCACTTTTATATTCATGGTGCCATCATGGGATTATGGTAGACCTGTTGCAAAGAGTGGAGATGCCCTACATTCTTAGTTCAAGATCTACAATATATTTACATATAAAATCCTTACAAATAAGGGTTTCAAACAAGGTGAATTCTAACATTTATCTTTTTATTTAGTCATTTAAATTTATATTTCTTAATTATGTTTAATTCCTTAACCTAGGGCTTGACCAAAGCAAGTCGTAAGCCCTCATCAAACCCTAGCCCGAAAACCTTTATTTTATGTGTTGATTTGCATGTTATCAGTGGAAGGATTATAGACCTGAAACCTAATTTTTTGGAGATTTATGGAGAATTCAATTTTAGATCACATGAGTATGTCAACCTGGTTGTAGGATGTGTTTCAAGTTGACCTAGTCCTTCAGTCTCCATTTTCTGGGAGATTTCTAGGTTTTGTTCTTTTTGTTATTTTATTTAGAGAACCATGGATAGATATTTAGATACAATTCAGATGTTAATTTTTGGAGTGAAAATACATATTCCTCTATGTATTTCAAGGTGAGTCATTTTTTTTTTTTCTTTCATATATTTACCTTGGATTTATATCTTAATTGGGATAATTGTGTTCACATAGCATCTAGATTTACATTACTTAGGAAATTAATTCAATTTCATATTCACATTATCCTACCAAGGGCCAAAGAGTATATTTCCTTGTATTGAATTCCTCTTTATAATTTAGATTTAGTATTAGCACCCTTCTTCATTTGAGTCTTAGCTAATCTAGTTTGGATCATAAGTGGAATCATACATGGAAATAACCCTATTTCCCTCACAAACATATTTGAATGGCTTAGTGGACCCAAGAATTGAGAGATCTATAGTCCTATTAAAGTGTCTCCCATTCCCCCCTAAACATTACCATTGCATCCAATCATGTTGATATGTTTGTGGCTCTCATATTCTAAGAACTGATTAATGATTTCAATGAAGTTTTGGATCCCTAAGAAAATACTTACTTTCTTAGTTGGTGGATAATGGATGAATTCTCTACGCCATCCAATACAGGGTCCTCCATTGATGTTGCATCATATTTCTTCTTTATCCACATCTTCTTCAATTATTCACTAAGTTCTTAATGATTTATGATTCTCTTTTCTTTGATATCTCTAGCATTGCCATTATTGATCATGCACCAATTGTTAGAGAAAAAGGTTAATTTAATTTCATTAATTAAATTACCTTTTCTCCCTTCTTAAGATTTTTCTTTATGTGCTTTTTGCATTCTCTATTTAATAATTAATTAGAAATTATTAAATAGCTTTTATCTTTAGGTTACCCTTTGTAATTTTTAGGTTACCCTTTTTGGGTTTTGATCTCCTTATATAAGGATTGATCTCTTTGTAAATTTCATCCATTTACTTTTGATAATAGAATTCTCTTTTTTTGCTCATGGAGAATGTCTCATCTATGGGTCTTGGATTTCCAGCCTCCATAGCTTTTTGCTTATCTCTTTTGTGACAAGTTTTTGCATGTAGGTGATTTTTGAGAACTATGGGGTTGAGCTTTCATCAACTTCAACATGGTATCAGAGTTCCAGATCTTCATGCCCCTATTCTATTTATGAGAAGTTTGAATTGGCTCTCATATCTATATTTTTTTTCAGAGGGTTTCATTTTTCACAATTATTTTGTATCGAATATGGGGGGTCACTAATTTTTGGGTCACTTTGAGCCCAAATAGACATCACCGTTGAGTTCACAGAGCCCAAAAACCCCTTTTTCATGTAAAATTTGTCCAATTTGGACACTGTTGAAATTTGAGGCAAAAACATTGCTACTAGATATAGGGTACATTTCCTGAGGTGATGATTTATTTTTTTATTAAAAAAATAAATCACAAGAACAAAAGGCTTTATTGAAAAAAATCATGATTTTTTAAAAGCGTATGTTTTTTTTTTTTTTTTTTAAATTCTTCAAAGAGTTTTGCCTTTTTAAAAACCTTTTTAAATCTTCCAAAAAAAGATGTTGCATCTACAAAGTACTAACACAATAGGGATGTTAGGAAAAGTACTGACATTGTAGGCCTGTTGTAAGTGCTAATGTCATCATTTTTTGGGCCAAAATTTGACGATCTTCAAACCATCTTTTCTATGATTTGTTTTTTCTTAAAAAGCTATCTGTGGATTTTTGGTCGTATCTTTGTCATACTGAGGTATTTTTTGACAAATCTTATATCCTTAGAAATATCTTTCTAAGCCCATCATGATGGTATAGGTTATTTGGAATTTTGATGTAGTTTGGTTTCCTATGTGGGTAGTCAAAGCTAGATGTTCAGTTTTTGCTCTAGAGGGCATATCTTGAGCGTCTCATCTTTGTTTTTTGAAAACATTATATTTTTGGAAAGTTGGTTTAGTTCTCTTTCTAGAAATGCTAGTTTTTCTTCCAGATTCTTCTTCAAGCTCTTTCTATTATGATTTTTTCTTTATTACACTATGGTGGATATCTTGGGTGTTTCAAGTCCAAGGATCATTTTCATGGCATGGGATCTCTTATTTTGGGATGTATTATCTATTGTAACACCTATTTTCCCTTTCTAATAATTGTTGATATCATTTGTAAGAATATTTATGCAAATACACTGAGATAAAGTGCCACTCCTTTCATTTTCAGGATCTTTCTCATCATTGTGACTTATTATACTTGCACTACATTATAAAGTGCCATGGGGTGATAGTTGTTTTCCTTTTAGTGCCCTCTTCCTTTGTCAAGTGAGTGTCCCTTCCATGATATTATCCCATGATGTATCGATGACACATGCCTTTATAGGTTTTTGTACCTCTTCCTCAGTCTTGATGTTCTTGGTTTTTCTGTTTTGCAAGAGATAGCCCAATTTTTTCAGTTGCCTATCACCTCACCCTTGTTTGCATTAGGGGTGGTTCTTCTATTGTTTCTTATGCTTTCTTGTTTTGATTGATCAGCTCTTCAGGCTTTGGTGTTTCATTCTATCTATATTTTTTAGTTCAATTGTTTTCCTTTGTTTGCCTCCTAATTCAATGTAGATTACAACCTTCTCTACCTGGTCGGGTTCTATTTCAGAGGAGGTTCTACAGATCAAAAATTTATTTTTGACACAATTTGAAGCTTCTACATGCTTCAGTGGTTTTCTTCCTAATCGCTCCTTGTTCCTTTTTCTAGAACGTTCCTCTAGTTGGAGGCTTCTATAGTCCTTCACTAGGATTTTAGCTATCTCTTTTTGGAGTAGACTTTTTCCCACTATGTTTTCTCTATTTCTTCATTTCATAGAGATTTGGTTGTGATTGGGTACCTCATCAGGCCTTGTTGCTAGGACCCAATTTTGCTTTCAGCATTGCGTTGTAGTTTCTTCGCTCTTTCTGCATTGTTTGTAATTGCATTGTTGCTCATCTTAAGGGGGGGTGTTAGAGAAAAAGGTTAATTTAATTTCGTTAATTAAATTATGTTTTCTCCCTTCTTAAGATTTTTTTTTATGAACTTTTTGCATTCTCTATTTAATAATTAATTAGTAATTATTAAATAGCTTTTAGCTTTAGGTTACCCTTTGTAATTTTTAAGTTACCATTTTTGGGTTTTGATCTCCTTTTACAAGGATTGATCTCTTTGTAAATTTAATCCATTCACTTTTGATAATAGAAATCTCTTTTTTTGTTCATCGAGAATGTCTCATCTATGGATCTAGAATTTCCAAGCTCCATAGCTTTTTGCTTCTCTCTTCTATGACAGGTGCTTGCATGCAGGTGATTCTTGAAAGTTGTGGGGTTGAGCTTTCATCAGCTTCAACACCAATATCTGTAGTTGTAGGTAGTCTAACCAAACTATGAAGAAATATAACATGACATTGGAAATGGTCTCCAAGATTCAATTCTCCCTTCTTTGTTTACTTTTCTACATTAAGAATTTACATGTCTTGGCATTGCTTGAAACATGTAGCTATTTTTTTTCCTTCTTTCCTTTGATAGTATACTAATTTTCTTTGTGTCGATATTTTAGTTATGTATTCTCCAACTTTGTATCCATAATCATTTCATTTTTAGCACTATCCATAGAAAATTTTCTCAAATTTTCTACTAGTAGTTTCAAATCTACACTCATAGGCTTTATGACCATACTTGATGCAATTATAGAAATAACTCTTAAAGGATGTGCTTCTATGAGTACTTACTTGTCTTCTTCTACAAATATTTGCAGTGTGACCATAGTTTCCACAATTATAGTAGGTAGGCTTATAGGTTTTCTTACTTTGTATATCACTAGATTATTCGAAGGTTTTTTGTCCAAATTTTGATGATTTTCCTCTCTCCATTGTGTTTTTGCTGATGTATCCCAAGTTGGTAGTGTCACCTAATTTTCTCTATTTTTTCAACTATTCATCAATTTTATGCATGCTTTGTTAAAAATTTGTGAGTCTCTCATTGATTTCCTTTTCAATTATTAGATGTTTCTTAAATCTTCATTCCTTTCTTTAGTTTGTTATTTTATTCTTATAGTTGTATGTTCATGTCACCTGTTCTCTCTGTCAATTCATTCAATGCATGGATATATTTTTGTTGTCTTTCTAGGAGTAAATCATTTTATGTGAATACTTCTGTAGGATCCCTTTTTCCCTATTTCAAAATATTCTTTGGCACTTTAAAAATCCTCATTCTTTCTAGTACTTGTCTTATCCTCGAGGCTTGACTTTCATGTTCTTTGTTCATTTGACTAAGTACTTCAAGTAATTCATTATTATTTTTTAATAGATTAACAATAACAACATCAACATCCTCAAAATTGAAGTTGGTACGTAGTCTTTCTATTAGTTCCTTATTTTTTGCAAATGATGTTCTTAACTTGTTCTTCAAATCATGGATCTTTTCATTAGCATCTTCTAGGGATACCTCTAGTTGTCTCTAATAAATCTACTCTAAGCTATTAAACTTTCCCTTCTACAAAACCAATACTTTGATACCAATAATTGAAAATATATTAGGCCTTAAATTGGGGGGGGCATGGGGTGTGTGGGTGTGTGAATTAGTACCTATGATAATTCACAATTCTACCATGTTAATCTCAAACTTTAACCCTTATATTAACCTATATTGATGATGTTTTGCCTTTTATCAATAACTGTTATGATATTAATCGATAATAGATAACTTGCAAATAAGTGAACATGCAACACAAACATTCAAACACTTTAATTCATAATATTTGGTCTTATAGAAAACCCTTAGTTAGAGGAACAATTGTGGTTGGTATGGTACCCACAACTCATCACTTTAGTAATAAGTTTCTTGGTTGAGAGCTTACATTTTCATCTTTTGAATGATGTCACCCTGTTAAGATTTTCTAATACCCTATTAGGAGTATTGAAAGTACTATCAAATACTACTTTTCAAATAGATTTTATCCCACTTATATATTATTCATCATATTAAAGTATTTACAATAAGTTCCTAAATAGAACTTCTAAGTTTGGTTAGGGACTAACTAGTGAAGGGGTTTCACAATCTTGTTGGTAAACTTTAAGGAATAAATCAACAAGAATTTTGACTTCTAAATGTGTTCTCCTAAAGCTTGTCAGATCCCATTTCACTCTTCCTCTTTTTTTCACTTCATTTATTTTATGATATGTTATATTCCACCAATAACTTCTATTAGAAATGTTTAGAATAACTAAGAGGGGGGTGAATCAGTTACTCAAGGTCCATAAGTACCATTTGAACAATTAAACATAAAACATTCTCTATTCTTCTTATCCTGTTGTTGCCCAGTCTCTATAATACTGATAAAATTATTGTCCCAAACATAAAATACTTTGTTGAATGTAAACTTTGTCAAATTTAAAACATATAAATCATTCAACACAATTTTGACACTACGATTTTTACATGGAAACCAAATTTGGGAAAACCCACCAGCAACATGTCACCACTTTTTAACTCTTTCGAAGTGATCTTTGTTAGGAGCCAACCCTAGTGTCAAAGGTTTACAATACACACTGTTAAATATGACTTGGTTAGAGGATTTAATCACCCTATTAGGAGTGACCTTGTTAGAGGACTTTGATCATTCCATTTAGAATGTCACCTTGTTAAAGGATTTACATAGACTGTTAAGTCCTTCAAATGACTGTTAGGGCAACCTCTATTCATAGGATTTCAATACAAATTGTTTACAGTAATTAGAAATAAAATAGTAAGGTTTTGATCTATAAGGTTACAACTCACTTTCTAGGTTCATATTACTATTCAATTCATGTGTTAATTCACTAGTAAGCTCCCCATTATCATCTCTATTCTTGATTCTCGTGGCAACCCTTCAAGTAATCAATCTTCTCTTTTCAGTTAAACTAAAGCCATTAGCTTAGATTCACTTATCAATATCAGCAGCATTTGCACAAGCAATATCCATATGCTTTTCTCTTCCTCTTATACACTTTTGCATCTTTGATCCACCTTTCTTTGTGCACATTTTTAAGTTCAGCTCTCTACCTCTTTAAAAAGGTAATTCTTGCTTTGTCATTTTCCATGATCATCATAAATCTTAGCGTTTACGATCTGGTTCATCAAGTTTATTGTATTTATACATCTTCCTTCTTTTCTATAATCTTCGCATGCATCAAACTAGATCATAGGTATCATACCTAATCCTCACCTTGAATTTAATGATCCAACTCATCAATCTTATCTTCAACATAGTTTACATCTCCCAAGGAATCAACTAAGTTTGCTAGAAATCATGATTTCCTTAAATTCATTCACAACACTATTACTCAGCAAGCACTAATTTTTGACACTTGGTCATCACTTAATCACCCTATCATTGTAAAACTTCTGGCTCGGCATCAACTATCTTTCTCGGTTGATACTGATGCTCGGTCAACATTAGATTTACTCGACACTTACTATGGCTCTGTTGACACTAGCATCACTTGACATTCCTTAACCTTTTACATTATTGCTCAGCTTATCTTTACATTCTTGATATAAACAATCACTTTGTCTTATTAAAGTCTAACTAATCAAATGTCCATTGTAGCTCCCTTTCTATAACTCAAACTTTCCTCTAGGTGTTATTATTTTGAGAAATTTCTTGAATCCTCTTCATCAATCAAATAGATATGACATATAGGTTAGGTAGAAATTTGTGTTATCCATAGATTTGACATCAATGACAAAACAACAATTATTATTCCAATTGTAAGTTTCCAACAAACTTCATCTATCTCCTTCTATACTAATAACTTCATCTATCTTCATTTGTGTACTTTTACTATTATTTTCAAATTATTCTTATTTGTCTCCATAAAACTATATATATATATATACTCTTCTTTCTCTTCCTAGTTAGTGTCACAATTTGTCACAACCAAAGGACTTCCAAATCAGAAACTCATTATCCACATTCATAAATTTTGAAATCATAAATGCTTGAAACATGTTAGTAGATAATATGAGGAGGCGGAAGTATGATTATATAGTATGTGACCCTAGATTATAACAAAATGAACAAGTTAATAAATGTATTATAAATAGTAGCTTATACTAGCTTTGAGATCATTATGTATTTAGTGTGTAGGTGAAAATTATAAACAATATGATTATTAAGGAACTAATTTGTGTCAGATGTGAAAGGAGATTGTTATTAAGAAAAGAAACCACTAATAAAATTAGATATCCTAACTTATTTGCAATGACCTCTTCTTGTTGAAGTGAACCCCAACAGACACTTTGTTTTCCTTCCAATTATATGTCATATGTCCCTTCAGTTATGTGACTATTCATATGATATGTAATTGGAGTCTTTAAATATGTTGCTTCTATATCATTGTAATAATTTTTTAAATGTAAATCAATTCTCTACTCAATGTGAATGTAGCAACAAGTTGTGGTGAGCCATGATAAATCTGGTGTCTAGCAAGTTGTGGTGAACCATGATAAATTTGGTGTCTTATTTCTTTTCAAATTACTTTGGTATTCTTTTTTCTTTCCTCAGCATTTACAATTGGTATCAAAGTAGGTTAGAAGTTGCTAGTTGGAAATTCAAGGATTGAATTTCTTGAAGATAGAAGAGTCGAAACTAGAGAAATATACAAGGATTTTAGTCCATGGAAGGTACACATGGAATCTTTACTGATCAAGCAAGATCTTTCTCTTGAATTAGAAGGTAAAGAAAAGAAACTAACGATGATGTTGGATGAAGATTGGAAAAGTTGGACAAGAAAGCGAAAGCAACAATAATTTTTTTGATATTTTTCTTGAATTAGAAGGTAAAAAAAAGAAACCAACAATAATGTTGGATGATGACTAGGTATAGTTGGACAAGAAGGCAAAAGAAACAACAATTATTTCTCTCTTTAGCAATGTGTTGTTCAATGTCTTAGCTAAAAAGACCTCTAAAGAATCCTAGGACAAATTATTATCCATGTATGAAAGGCCTTCAACATCCAACAAAGTATTTATCATGGAAAGATTACACAATCTAAAAAATGAGAGAAGGTGGAGTTGTTTCAAACCACCTTAATGAATTCAACACCTTAGTCTATCAATTAACTTTAGTGGGTATCAATTTGGATGATGAGATTAAAGCCATCCTATTATTGTGTTCATTATTGAATAGATGGGACAGAGTTGTGATTGTGGTAAGTACTTTGGTGGCTGTCACAACCAAGCTGAAATTTTATAATGTTGTAACAACTCTTCTAAGTGAAGACATGAGGAGAAAGCATCAAGAGCCTTTATCCAATGATGCTCTAGCTATGGTGAACAATAAAAGTAGAGGACGAAGTCATGATAGAGTTAAAAATCATAACTTGAGACAATCTAAATCTATGAAGAGATTGAAGTCAAGAGGCAAAAAATGCAAATGTTTGTTTTGTTGAAAGGATGGACATTCTAAACAAAATTATTTGCCAAGTACAAAAGGGCACAAGAAAAAGTAAGGAACAACCAAGTAAACATGACTTGCAATGTCTTACACATCTTTAGATTCTTGGGTGTTAGATTATGAATTATTTTTTTCATTCTACCTCTTGTACAAAATATTTTACAAACTATCAAGAAGGACAGCTCGAGAAAGTTTTTCAAGAAAAAGTTGTGAGATAGCTAGAAAAGGTGATGTTATAATTAGCGACAATTCAAAAGCTAATAAAAAACTTCAAGTATAATTGACCACCTTATCTTTCCAAAATATTTTCTTAAAATTAAGACTTGTTTCTAAATAATATTAATCATTTATTTAACTGATTAAAGATTATTTTCTAAATAATTGTTTTAAATGAAATAGAAAAAAGAATCATTTAAGAAAAAAAAAGAGATTTGTTATTATATAATCAGTGATTAATGTTGGCCAAATAAAATTCAAATTGGAGGTAGGGAAAATAATTCACATTTTAAAATATGTTTTTGTTGAAAATAAAAACTCCTTTCCAAATGACTTTTTTCCAAAAAAAACATGTTGCGTTGAAAAAGCATTCTTCTGTTTAGGAAAAAAATGTGTGACCTCTTTGTATGGAAAACTAGTGGCATGTCTTGATTTTGATATTTTAAAATTTAGCATTTGATCTTTAGTTTCCCAATATTTGAGATCTAAGAAGTAACAAGGAAGATTTGTTTAGGTCAATTTAATGTGGCTAATTAGGGTGAAGACCCATAAGAGTTTAGTACAGTAATTTTTGTGGACTTGATCTAGAACATTTTTAGTTGACACAAACTGTAATAAGAGTTGTAAGGATAGGAGAGCAATCATTATACTTCTTGGATTAGGGAAAATATAGAAATTATTAATTTTTTGTTTGTGGGTGCATATAAATATAGTGTTATTAATCTATCCAGATGTAGTTGTCTTTAGAGTAAAAATAAGTCCAAAATGTAAATTACAACATACTTCCAATTGCATGTACATTAGAAAAAGCAGAGATATGGAAACCCTTTTCTACAAATTCAAGTTCTCATATAGATATTATAAATATAGATGAATGAGTGTAAATTTACAATAAAGTTATGAACACTCATTAAAAATGGTGTCCAACTTAGAGTGTGGTCCAAGTTACAATATTTTTTGACACAGATTTTGACAAAGTAATTTGCATGAATATCAAATAGGGGCTAACCCTTAGATTTAATTACAAATTCTGCGAATGAAATAAATTTTAGTTTTCCATAAGTTAATACTCACAAATTTAATTTTAAGATTCCATATTTAAACAAGTGCCACATAGTGGCTTGTATTTGTGTAAGTGTTGTAAGTTATAATTTAGTTTCATTACATAGAATAGAAAAATTAAAAATTTAACAATGTTTAAGATAATTTAATTAGTTTTTTGATATTTAATTTTTATTTATCATTTTTAGATGAAACTTTGCAAAGTACATACATATTTATATATGTGAAAACTAATATTTTTAATATAGAAATATTAAAAATTAAAAATTTATGATAGAAATGTAATGCTACTATTATAACTTAGTTGTATCTTAGAGTATTAGAATTTAATTTAAATTGGTAAACTATTCAATATGTTTATCTGTTGCATATTTTAGTTGTTATTATTAACATCTCATTAAATAGTCTCTTAACAAAATAGTATATGACTTCTAAAAATTTGATTAAGATGATTAAATTAAATTTTATTTATTAAGGGACACATGCTAAAATATTGCCTAATAGTAGCAGTGGTGATTTCTAGAAATTAGCTTCTATAAGACCCTATATATGTGAGCCAACTAAATTGAAGTAAAATAATTTAGTTGAATTTAGAGATTTAACAAACTCACATAGATAATTAAAAAATTCAAAAAAAATAACATAGATCTAATTGTTGAAATTTAAAAGATTGATCGGTAATTAAGTTGAAGGGATTGCAATTGTATTAGCTTAGGGCAAAGAAACTCAATATTCAAAACCATTAAACTCAATGCTTAGACAATAAATCTCTATACAAATAAAGCTTTCAATTATAAAGATAATGATAATTGAAGCACCTATCCTGTCTGAAGAATATAAAAATGCATGTTAGAAACAAAACAAACGTTTCTTAAAATATCCACACTTCGTTGAAAATTTCACAAATAAAATTTAAAAATGATTTTCTACTAGAGTTATACCATAGGAAATAAAATGCAGGTACAAATCTTATTATTAAAGGTAAGAAATAAAACAATTACTATGGTAGACACAATGAGAGGCCTTTATTTGGATGACAATAGTTGGATTATGAGTAGTCAATCATGATGCCTCTCTATTGAAAACCATTGCACTCCTAAGTACTGTAATCAAGATCACTAACTACTTCACCCTCACAATCATCATAACCATAAAGAGACGCAGTCGATCTTGTGTAGCAAAAAATATATCCTCCCACCTAGGATATGTCAACACACACATCACAACCAAGGTAAATGTGTTTGAAATTGGTACACCCATGCCCTTCATATATTGCAACAATACTACCCGTATACAAACTACCCATGCAAGGCTTTGAAATTAGGAGGCATACAAGCAATACAACCATAAATATCAAGAAAGTCATTTTCCCCATGATCTTACAAATCAAATTTTTTGATGTGTTGCACATGGATTTGAGCTTTGTATTTATAAAGGAATAGTAAGACCATGTAATTTGACTTTACCTTTTCTTTTTTATTGTCATGATAAAGATTGGATAACTTGTTCTTTTGCATTTTCAAGCCCTACAACCAAACAATTACTCTGAAACATGTCTTTTGCTAGGTAATTATTCTCAGAGAAAAAGGTTAATTTAATTTAATTTATTAAATTACCTTTTCTCCCTTCTTAAGATTTCTCCTTTATGCTTTTCTACGTTCGCATTTAATAAATAATTACTAATTATTAAATGGATTTTTCCTCTTAGGGCTTCCCTTTTAGGGTTTAGATCTCCTTCATAAGGATTGATCAGTTGTAATTTTATTCGTTGTATTTTGCACAAGCAAATACAATTTTCTTGTTTGTTGAGAAAACCCTTCTCTCTCTACTTTTCTTTCTTCCTTGTAATAGGTTATTTGCATGCAGGGTATCAAGGGTCTATGGATTTTTTCATCAAATATTACATGGTATCAGAGCCTTGCCTACTCCTGCTTATTCTTATTTGAAGAAAAAGAAGACCAAGGGTTTGACAGAAGAAATCTGAGATATTTTAGTTTTTTGTGTGAAAATAGGGGGGTCTCTAATTTTTGGATCTTTTTGAGAAAAAATATACCTCGCCATTGTGCTCAGAATGTCCAAAAACCCCTAAATCCATATAAGGCACTTCGATTTTGGAGACAGAGAAATTCTTGGCCCTTTTTTTGGCATACCAGGTTGTATAGCCTCTAACTCACACTACAAGGCAATTCTTTTTTGAAAAATCATGAAAATAAAAAATAAAAAGTTTTAAAGCATTGTTTTAAAAAAAAAAATCTCTTATAAAGTTTTAAAAGTTTATAAAAACCTTTGTTTTTTAAAAGTATGTTTTAATGCATAAAAAGGGACACTACACATGTTGATGTCATCATGTCAACAAGTTACTGACATTGCTGATAGAAAGTATTGATGAAGGCCTACAATGTGTAGTGATGATGTCATCATTTTATCTACAAAAATTTGACGGCTATTCAACCATCAAGCATTTGGTCTTCTATCTTCTAGAGGCCTTGGCAATTTTTTTGCGATATCTTGAGCATACGAGGGTCTTTTTTTTATCCAAAAAAAGTGTCAAAAATCTAATTCAAAGATGGAGACAATGTTATAGGTATTTTTTTGATTTTTTTCCATTTTGGCATCTTTTTTATACTTGAAGTTCATTGATGTCTATCATCTTCTGGGGGGCATAACTTGTCATTATAGCTCTATTTTTTGATTTGGAAAAAGCATCAGAAAGCTCTTCTCGAGCCCTATTTAGATTCTCTAATATTTTTCATCAGTATTCCTCAAAGGTACATGTGATTCTAAACTGAAATTTTCTTTCTCTCTTCTTTTTTATGCATTCCTTCTAATAGCTAGGGTTCAATTTTTTGTATTGTGGGGGTGTTTTGTATTATTGTTTCTATTATTCACATTAGTAAACTAGAACTCTTTCAAAACAATCAAACACATTCTAAAATAATGGTTGAGACCTCTTCTTTTATAGAACTTCTAACCCCTCATAACTATCACATATTGTAGACCTTGATGACACAACTTCTCCAGTCAAAAGGGTTGTGGTCTTGTTTAGATGCAATGCAGCCAATTTTACAGAGGCCTTTTGTGGTCATGCAACATAGGAACAAGATGGATGAGGAAATAGGATCAGTTTCTTTATAGGTATCTGACAATCTACAGTTTCATCTTGATGGGTGCAATACCCCTCTAGCTATGTGGACCAAGCTTGAAGGCTTGTTTGGTATAGTGAATCAGTTAAGGGCACTTCAGATTGAGGTTGAGCTTACCTCTCTTATACCAAATTATTTTCCTTCCATTGAGGACTTCTTGATGAAGTTCAATCAATAAAGATCTTTATTGCATGGTTGTGAGAAGACCAAGACTTACAGTGATTGCATTTATCTTATTCTTTCTAGGCTTCGTGGAAACTTTTAGATTTTTGCTTGTACCTTCTATTCCACCAAAGATACTTTGGGTAATAGATATTCCATCCCATCCTTTGATATTTTTTGTGATCATTTGACTCGAGAGCAAGCTAGCTCTCTTAGTTGGATTCTCTCACAGGCTCATAGACTTATGCATTGGTAGCTTGGCCATCTTAAGGGACAAAGGAGAAGACACTAAAATCTCATTCTACAGAGTCTTAGATTGATTCTATCACTCACAGTTCATCAAGGCCACCTCCTCCTAAGGGGGTTAAACCAAAGCTAGAATGACCAAAGTGTGCTTATTGTAATAAGCCTGATTTCTATGAGAAGAAGTTAGATGGTTATGCCAAACAGGTTTTAGATTTGATAGCTCTCCTTCAGAAGAGAAACATTAATATTCCTTCTACTTCTCATAGATCTTCTTCATCATTATCATTTTAATCATATGGTTAAGATATAGGAAAGGGTCATGCACTATGTGCAACTGCTACTCCACCCTCTTCTAGATGGTTATTAGATTCAGGTGCTTCACACCATATGGCATCTTCTTAGGATTTGTTCTCTTCTTTTGAGTCTTCTCCTACTCCACACATTTTGATGAGGAACAACACTGTTATGACTATATGTGGGAAAGGTTCTATTTGTTAGTGTAAATAATTATTATTTACACTTTACTTAAGTTTACTTAGGGTAAATGCATTATTTTATTATTTATTAGGTTAGACACCTAGGAGTTTGTGTACTCATATGAGTTGTCTTGTTGAAAACACAAGAGTTAGCAACTCTATTTTAGCACATGGTGTCTACAACATTGAAGTTTTCATCATCAACTAAGTAGCCATGTTGAAAACACAGTTGTTTGCACTCTTAATTAAGCACATGGTGTCTAAAACATAATTTTACATGAAAAACCTTTGTAGGCTTATCCTCTCATCATCACACTAACTCCTATGCTTAATGGAGGATAATCCACTCTTAGTGGACATGTTCTTAGTTATGAGGCTTATCATATTGCTAACTCTTAGACATTCTAGAAGCATTCTGGAGGCCTTTATATATGGGCACTCCTAGTGTAGTTAAACATCAATCAATTACATCAATTGAATTTCATATTATTATTTTGATCATACTCTGTTGGTCTATTTTGTGCTATTTATTGAGCTTCTTGGTCTTGGGTGATTTTACCCTAAGGCAAATTCTTACATGGTATCGACCTATACCAAATTCTTACATGGTATCAAAGCTATACCAAATTCTTACACTATTGGCATTGATGATGGTACATTTCATGATGTACTTTGTGTTCCATCTTTGTCCTCTAACCTTCTCTCTATTTATTAGATTACACATAGTGGGATAGGAAAGACAATTGAGTTTGCACAGGATTCAGTGCACATTGGAGATAGTGAGACAAGAAATATTATTGCTACAAGGACTATTGATCATGCTTTCCACCTATATTCCTTCTCACATTTTGGTCGATCATCTCCACTATCAAAGACTTACTCTCCTTTTTCATGAGAGTCTACTAAGGTGAAGTTAGGTCGCTTGAACTTATGTGTTGTTCCTGAGACCACTATTGTGACTTTCTACAACTCCATCTCCTATTCAAATTTCATCTCTTGCATAGGATTATTCTTCAACATTGCCTACTATTGTAGCTCTAGTCATCAAGCCACCTACTACAGTTATTGAGGATATATCAGAGGACACACATCTCCTCTCAGATGATAGATTTAGCACACCTATTATCCTATCTCCATTTTAGATTCCATTTCAAGATTCTAATGCTTCCTCCTTTGAGCATCAACTAGGACTTCCAGCTACAACTTATATACATGGGTTTTATCATCCTTGTCCACTACCTTTGTTTCCTTTAGATTTGAGCCACATTGGCATGTTCATCGAAATAGGAGTTCTACCATTCTAGGGGGGCTATGGAGTCTTAGGCTTCTACCATGGAGGCTTTCATTATACTTATGTTCTTGAGAGATTCTCTTGAGATGTTTCATTTATGCATCCTTTTCTATCTCTTTTTGGAGTAGGGTTTTTCTCACTGGGTTTTCTCTATTTCATAGAGATTTGATTGTGATTGGGCACCTACTTGGGCCTTGTTGCCAGGACCCAAGTTTTCTTTTATCATTATAGTCTCCTTGCATTGTTTGTAGCTGCATTGTTGCTCATCTTAAGGGGGGGTGTTAGAGAAAAAGGTTAATTTAATTTCATTTATTAAATTACCTTTTCTCCCTTCTTAAGATTTATTCTTTATTCTTTTTTGCATTCACATTTAATAATTAATTAGTAATTATTAAATAGTTTTTTCCTCTTAGGGCTTCCCTTTTAGGGTTTTGATCTCCTTCATAAGGATTGATTGGTTATAATTTTATTCATTCTATTTTGCACAAGTAAATACAATTTTCTTGTTTGTTGAGGAAACCCTTCTCTCTCTTCTTTTCTTTCTTCCTTGTAACAAGTTATTTGCATGTAGGATATCTAGGGTCTATGGATTTTTTCATCATCAAATCTTAAAATCACCATACATGTTGAGATAAATTATTTTTTAGTACCTTTGTCAGCAGATATTATGGCATCCAAATTTATTTGATGCACAAAATACAATTACACACATAATTCTTTTAGAGAAATGACTAAAATGTTAATGTCAAAATTGGACGACCTAGTCATTTCACAATGCATGGTAGGCCATCGACCAAATATGACAACCGACAAGTGCAAGGCAATGGCTGAGGTAAATGTATAGTAACATAATTTACTTCATTTGACCAGTGAAATATTGAATGAATTTTTGCTAGTTGAAGGCATTGGTTAATCTCTAGATAGAAAACATTAAAACACATTAAAGACAAAAAAAAAAATCAATATTAAAAAAAATTAAACTTTTTCTTTTTTTCTTAAAATAAAATGATTTTCTTTTTCAATTTTGTTGTTGTTTTCTACTACAAACTAGGTAGATCATGAAGATCAAATGTTGAAGGTTTTAGAAAAATCTATGATGTTTTTTATTTTTAAAATTGTAGTCAATGATGCATTTTTTCGAGCTTATTCCCATCCATTTTCAAATGCCCCAATCTAAGACCAGATTAGTTCTAAACATTGATAAATAAAGCTCTAGAGGATTAACATTTATTTTTTACTTAAGTGCTTCAACTTGGAAATGTATAATATATTTAAACTTCATCCTATTTTTTTAAATTAAGGGGTGATTATTAGTATTGTTCAAAATACTAATTAATTAGGTTGTTCCCTCATGCTTTTCATGAAATATATTTCTCACAATTATCATCAATGTCTTTAATTTCTTTTAAATACTAGGTTTTGATTCTAGATCCACAAGATTTTCTTCTAAATTCTTTAGTCTTTATGGTTCTTTATCTAGTTTTTTAATTCTTTCTTTAGATTCCTTTAGATCTTGATTCACTTCCTTATGCCTTATCTTGAATTTCTTGATTTGATCTCTAAGTTTTGTAATACATACATTAGCATCTCTCATATTTCGCTTGAGTTCCTCATTTGCAATTTAGTACTTTCTATGGGACTCATTATTTTTTTTTCAATCTTCGTCCAAGTAGTGTCCTCCCATATATCCAAAATTCCAAGTTCTCCCTCAAGAAGCCAAGATATTTTTACCAAAAAACCAATATTTGATACCAGTTGTTGAACTTGTTAGATAACTAAGATGGAGGTGAGTCAGATATTCTCACACACTTATAAAATAATTGCTTTGTTGTTGAATACTTAATAATCAACAACCACCTCTTAATATTTATTGGTTATAGCATAATATATCACCAATTTAAAAATAATAATAAAAGCACAACATCAATAACAATATAGTTGACACCATAATTTACATGGGAAACCCAAACAAGAAAAGATCATGGAGAAGCTAATTGTCGTGAGATAAAAAAAACTAGTTAAGGTGACACCACTTAAGATGAATTTTTACAATAAGGCTAACTACATGAAATTCTAACCATACTATGAAAGGGTTCTACTAGTAGGATTTTCTATTAGGATGGCCACACCCTGGAAATATAATAAGGCTCACTAGCAATCAAAAAAGGCTCATTTCCAACACGATGAAAGTAGAATTGACATAGAGTATAATTGTTGAGTCTTTGCAATTACAATCTACTAATGTCTGCACCTCCTTGACTTAGCTATCTAGGAAAGTTTACACTCTCATCACATACACACACTTTTCATGAACACATATGTTGTGTTGATCAAAAAAATACAATTATATTGATACACCACAATCCACACCATGCCTTAGATACAAAAAGTTATCCTTTATCTATATTGGTATTCAAACATATATATGTTGACTTCATAACAAAATATGTGCCAAGACTGATGCACTTAGTAGAGGTTTTACATTGAACTCTAAGAATCAAACCTAAATCTAGTAATTATATTACCATGGAATTAAATTATGAATATAGGTCACACCTATGATATTTCATTATTTATCAAACCTATTGACACCACTAAAATGACACAACCAAGTGCAAAAGATGTAAATATGAATGAATTCCATACAACCAACGAAGTCGAGGACACCACATGTTATGGCCAAATCACCTAGAAAAAAATCATTGATACGCACATGTTCTTAGATATGAAAGGGTGTCTAAATTATCATATTGTATCCACAAAAATCACTAGAAATAGTGAGTGTACTGGTGGAACCAAGTATACACATATAACAAAAACCAGGAAGTGAGGTATTTGTATTCTAAAGCATTCCTTTATATACCCCACAATTCTTCTAAATATCATAACCAACAGACCACAAAATATACCAACAACTCCAAAACCCAACATCAAACAACTGATGCGACTAGTGTTTTGTATGGATGTTTTGATTTTAATGATAAATAATGTCAGTCACAAGACAAGTCTAACATAGGATCACTACCATAAAATATGAAAAGAGATTGAATCCACCTCGAATATCACCATCACCAACACTCTACAATACATAAAAGATATATCAATCTGCTACTGATTACATTCATGGACATAATCATCAACACACATATCTCTTATAAATAGTTTCACAATCAATTTTCAAACAACTAATGCATAAAACACACAAAAAAATGAAATCTCCACTCTTCTTATACTACTTGATGTCATCAACCACATGACCCAAATGAGATTGGAAATAGGCTACACCAAGATATTTTCACAATTGTAAGGAATATAAATATGAACCACATTGATCAATATAAATGACCTCATGCTTGCCTACACACAACACCATATTTAAAGTCATTGGTTCTAATGAGCATAATGAATTGTATTAAATGAGAGTTGTTCGGATCAAAACACAAATAACATGTTTAGAATAAGATTGGCCTCATTTAATCAATCCATTATATAATAAACAAAAATTAGAACCATCACCAAGAAATATAATGATACATTTTTGAAGCACATATCTTGGTGAACATGTCTACCAATATGCATAGAGTATCAGTACAAGTACCCATACACCAAGCGGTAAACGTCAACCAATGTAACCAAAACATGAATACGAATAGTATATTTTACCACTAATAAAAATGAAAAGAGTAACATCAAATTTACATATTAATAATACCCCCCTTTTCATTGATGGAAACATTCATCAATAACAAAGTAAATAAATCCAAAAGATATTAGCATTAAGTTTCACCTCTATCAACTCTTCTCCCCCTTCAAAAATAATAAAAAGGGGCCAAGTACTCCCCTCAATTCTCACTCTTAGAGGAATCAACAAGAACTAATCTAGAAAATATAAACATTCAAAGCACTATACCTATGCACAAGTTGATGTTTTAGTGAACACTATGAAGGGGAATAATGCCTAGATTTACCCTCAGATGCTCAAAAGTATCCTTGCAAAAATGTTTTGTCACTATTTATTTTATCTAATCCTTTGTAGGAACATACTAGTCTTCACTTCACCATGTAATAGATTTTCTTTGATAAAATGATACTTGATAGATACATGTTTATGCAATGTTGTACTTGATTCTTAGACATGTTTATAGCATTGGTATCATCATACATGATTGAAATTTCCTCATCAAAGGAACAGCTATATCCTTCCAAATTATTTTCATCAATAGTTCTTGAATACAACAAGTGGATGCTACTATATATTCTAATTTAGTAATTGATAAAGTTACAAAATCCTACATTTTTCTCAAGCAAGAAACTAATAATGAGTCAAGAAAGTAAGCTTCATTGCTGGTAGTTATTTTCTTATCAAAAAATCCCACCCAATATACATTTGTATAAGCTATCAATATTAAATATGAATAAATTAAGTTGATTATTCTTAGTTGTAATATATTGTAGAGGCAATTGGAAGAACTCGATGAGCGGGAAAGAGAGCAGACATAGGTACAAGCACACAACTAGGACTTTTGGCTATGTAGGGGTGCTCAAGGTTGTTGCTGATGAAGATGATGACCTAGATGGACATCTTTGGTGGCAAGATATTGTGTCGTTTGGTGGAATATGTAGGAGAAGCCAATGGGGCTTTTGTTGGTCTTTTGGAAGCTATGTGGGGTGCCTATGCTTTTGTTCGAAGGAGATCTCTTCCCATGTTTATTTGTGGTTGTGGATTCCTTGCATGAGCTTCAAGCTAGTTAATTGTAACTTTCCCTCAGGATAGGAGAGGTATTTTTGGTTGGCACATATCTCTAATTTGTTATTGCTTGTGATGTTTACTGCTTATGTGGGTTTCATGGTATTCTTTTTGGAGGTTAATGTTTTTATGAGGAGGGGCTTCCAGTTGGTTTTTCTTTCACCCCTAGATTTATTGGTGCACTCTTGCTATTTTTGGGAGAGATTTTACTTATGGGTCCAATAGTTTTTTTGGGTACTACTTTTGGATGTCCATATGTGCTTAGGGTCTTTCCCATGCTAGCTTTTCTGAGATAAATTTCCTTTATGCTTTCTTTGTTGCTCTTCTATGTGTGAAGAATTTGTTGTTTTTGGATTATCTTGTTGTTTCTATTCTATTCTCTATGGTCAAGGTAGATCTTGGCAGTTTTGAAGGGCCCTACTTGACTCATTTTGGTCTTTGGTTAAGGTATGGTTTTTTTAATTCCCTATTAAATATTGGGGTTTTTCTTTGGTATTTTGTGTTAACTCATGGTTAGTCTTAGCCATGTTTAGTTCCTATTGAAGGGGAATATACCTATATGGAGGTGGGGTTTCTTGTCTCTCTTACACATAGGGTTAATTGGTTCACATGCCTTCTATTACTCTTTATGTTCATTCCTATCGAGGTGCATGCATACTCTTA
Organism: Cupressus sempervirens; assembly: GCA_028749045.1. Taxonomy (NCBI): domain Eukaryota; kingdom Viridiplantae; phylum Streptophyta; class Pinopsida; order Cupressales; family Cupressaceae; genus Cupressus; species Cupressus sempervirens. The sequence goes on from CM053792.1 coordinate 604,396,379, forward strand.
GAAAGTGGTGATCAAAGTTCTCTTGTGGGAGACTTTGTATTGTATAGGCCTTGACTAAAAATTGATCAATAGCCATAATTTATTCATAGAGTATCTCTTACAAATTTTGCATGCTCATTAATGATCATTTTATGGAGGCAGTTCTAGATGATGGCTTTAGGTTCCATGGTAAAACCCAAAATTTTTTTAGGAATCCATCAAATATTCTTTAAGCTTCATATTTTGGAGGCTCTTGTTGAACCAATATATTAACCTCTTAATTTGGAGTTCTGGTAGTGGATAGTTCTTTGTATACCCCATTATTTTTAGCTATTATTTTCAGCTAGCTTTTGTTGTTGGACCTTGCATAGGCAACGTCTCATCTTTGTGGATTCCATATCCTTGCCAAAATCTATTTCTGTGAGGTTTTAGTGTCCCCTCAAAACCTATTTTACTGTAATAAAAAACATGAAATTTGAATCTTTGGATACCAAAAATGAAATTCTTATGTTCCTCTAATGTATTTGAATACTCTTTTCACCACCATAACTTATGACTCATTTTATTCTTGCTCAATTCTAGCTACTAAGGATATTGCATACATAATATCTAGTCTAGTAGCAGTGAGGTCTAATAATCCTCCAATAATGGATTTGTATTTTCTTTCATTTTCTTTTAGTGAATCATCCTCCTCAGTAAGGTTATCATTCATAACAATAGGAGTACATATCAATTTAGAATTTTGCACATGAAATTTATTCAAATATTACTTAATGTACTTGGACCTATAAATGAAAATGCCTGAGATTGCTGCTTGCTTCAAAAAATTAATGTTGTAATTAGTCTTCACACTCCTTCTAGTTTTAATTAAGTAAAAATAGGTTTTGAAGGACCCAAAACCTTTTACATAGTATCAAATAGAAAAGTTAAAAAGCCCACAAGGAATTCTCATAATCTAAAACCTTTTGATTTCTAAATATAAAATTCTTTTAGCTCTCCATTCATAAATTATTACTTCACATCCATTTGATAAACTTTGAAATCCTTATAAGCTAGAAAGTCTAAAAAGATTTGAAATGCATCCATCTAAAAATAGGGGCGTAAGTCTCATCAAAGTCAATCCCTTCAATTTTAGTGGAACCTTTGCATACTAACCTCACCTCATTCTATGTTACCTTACCATTCTCACCTAACTTGTTCTCATACACTCATTTTATACCAATCATATTCTTATCTATTATTCTAGGCACAAGCTCCCAAGTCCAACTCTTCTCAATCTAATCTAGTGCCTCCTTCATAGCTTCACCCCAATTATGATCATAACATACTTCTTCTATAGATCTAGGTTGAACCATTGAAAGTAGACATGACAAAGCATGATTGTCTATTGTTAAACTTCTAGTAACAACTCCTCTATTCATATAAACAATAATCTAATTCTCAGAAAGATTATTGTGTACATGTTTTTGTTTCTCAGTTGTAGATTGTTCTTATGTCTTATCCTCTTTTCCCCTATTCTCTTTGTCAACCTTCATATTTGAACTTTCCACAATCTTGTTCAATCTTTTATTGCAACACCAATATGATTTAGTTTGTGTAGAGTATCCCAAAATTATCCCTTCATTAGCTCTAAGGGAGCTTCCAAAATTTTTATTCTCCATAAGAAAATTATGCCTCATTTTTCATGCTTTCAATGTGCAATGATGTGATCTAAAAAAAATTTATAGTTTTGGCTATGCAGTAAAATAAGGATTCTAATTTTACAAATTCATAAACAAAGTATCTTGGCTTCACTAATTTTGTGATTTCTCTAAGCAATGAATGATAGTTCTCTGATTTAACAATTTTTTTGGGTATTGAAAGTTAGTCATTTGATTTCATGATTTTGTGTCAAGATGGATTTGCTGATTTTGATATCGGGACTTCACATTGAGCATGGATTCTTGAGTCTAATTTTTCCATTTCACAACTTGTGACCTCCTGACATGTCGATATTGTGATTTTTTGTTGGGAAAAAATCTTTAGGACCATTATTGCGAAAATCAATATTTTGAAGGAGAATTTCTTATGTACTATGACAAGACACACATATTAAAATGCTAAGTATATTTTCATTTGTCTTAAATTATGGCTAAAATAGATGTGACAATTTTATTATGATTGTGTGTGTGAATATCTAATTGAATTTAATGCATCACTTGACTGTTGCTTAAAGGATATTATAAATATGATTTCACCTGTAACATTCTTGTTGTGCAACATTTTTCTATTTTGTGTTTGTGTAGGTTCAAAGATTATCCACTATGTGATTTACCGATCCATGCTTATAATGAATGTTATCCAAAGCCAGTCATGTAACCTGACTTATCTCTAGCCCAGGAAGATCAGTTGGACGTCATGAATATCATGTATGTTGATGCATGGGAACTATGAACAATCTATGCCAATTATGTTAGTGATACTCATGAATTAGAACTTGACAAAAATAGAGCTAAGGTTCGTGCCATCCTGGGTTAGTTTGACAACCTTCATGGGAACTGACACTTTAAAGGAATTTTGGATATGATATGAGAAATATAATTTTGTTTTAAACTTCTTAAATGCTTTGTGATTGCAAAATTGTGGTGAATGGTTGCAATTAGTTATTAGTTAGTTTCTTTTGTAAAGTTCTGAAGCTTTTTGCACCCTTTCACTTTCTATAAGAAAGGGTACTAGGACATTAGAAATATATAGGGAAGAGAGATAAAAAAGAAAGATAAAGATTTAAAAAAAGGCATTTCTTTGGAATGGCTAAAATAGATGTGACAATTTTATTATGATTGTGTGTGTGAATATCTAATTGAATTTAATGCATCACTTGACTGTTGCTTAAAGGATATTATAAATATGATTTCGCCTATAACATTCTTGCTATGCAACATTTTTCTATTTTGTGTTTGTGTACGTTCAAAGATTCTCCACTATGTGATTTACCAATCCATGCTTATAATGAATGTTATCTAAAGCTAGTCATGTAACCTGACTTATCACTAGCCCAGGAAGATCAATTGGATGTCCTAAATATCATATATGTTGCTACATGGGAACTATGAACAATCTATGCCAATTATGTTAGTGATACTCATGAATTAGAACTTGACAAAAATAGAGTTGAGGTTCGTGCCATCCTGGGTTAGTTTGATGACCTTCATGGGAACCGACACTTTAAAGGAATTTTGGATATGATATTAGAAATATAGTTTTGTTTTAAACTTCTTAAATGCTTTATGATTGCAAAATTTTGGTGAATGGTTGCAATTAGTTATTAGTTAGTTTCTTTTGTAAAGTTCTGAAGCTTTTTGCACCCTTTCACTTTCTATAAGAAATGGTACTAGGACCTTAGAAATATATAGGGAAGAGAGATAAAAAAGAAAGATACAGATTTTAAAAAAAGGCATTTCTTTGGAATGCATATATGCAGTGTGGGGTAGACAATGTAACTAGTCACAATCCAACTGTACTCATTCTTGAATCAATAAAATACTCAATTTCCTTTCCAAAACACAAGAATTGATCATACATATTGTAATCTACAAATTGTCTTCCTAAATCTATATTGTTGTTGATAGATTGAAATCAAGGCAAATCCTCAATAAGTAAATCTATTAAAGGGTTTTATATAATTGGTCTTCATCTTATTGAAGTTAAACTCAATTAACTAGGATTTAAGGAATTTGAGTTCTCTATCCAAAAATCGATGATAATGTGCGTGTCTACAAGAAATTTAAATTTTTAATTGAATATTATAACTAACTCTATTCTTCCATTGAAAAAGGACTAATCTTTTGTTTTTTGTAAAGAAAAGTATAGTTTTGTGGAAGGTGATATTCCTTGTTTCCCTCATCTTCATATATATCCTTTCACCCATCACTCATTAATTTCTTAAATCTCTTTTAAAACTATATTTATCTTTGAGAATATACTTGTCCTCTCAAGAGTATAAGCATAAAGTCTGCATTATTAAGCTTTGTTTGGGAAGCATTGATTTAGGTACAACCACCTAGGTTTTGCAAATCCTAAAGTGTGGAGGTTGAGTAATTTTATTTAAACCTTCTTCATTAATTAATTTTTTTGTTGATTTCCCAGCATCAAGTAGGCAAGGCTTGTAGATTTTTAACTGACAATTTTGAGAACCAACAGATTGACAACTCTACTAGGGAGAGTTGCTCATACTTTTATTGTGTAGTTACCCAAAACTTTTAGTTCCAAAGATCAGAAGAGAATAGAGAAAATCATTCCCATTCAAAAGTATGACCTACTAGAGGAAGGAATCCAATAGATCTAGTAATTGATACCTAGGAGAGATGGCGACTCTATTCTTAATTTGTGAATACATGTGTTCATGAGTAATAAACTATAAGTGGTTGAAAAGAAGAAGAAGAAGAAGAATAGACATTTATCCCTAAAATTTATGTGGGGAAGAAGAGTAATTCATCCTGGAACAAATAGAAAGGACAAACAAGTTGTTGACATGTCATTCATAGGATACAAGAAGTTTTTTGATAGAGAAAAGGAGCTTTATGTTGATGTCAAGGATAACAATGAGCGAGGGGAGGAAAACCCATTTCATAATATTCGTTTGTTTCTTAGTTAGGAACAACCTTAAACTAACCAAGAAGATGACAAAATTGAAGAAGGAGATGATGATGAGGATTCAAAAAAACTCACTAAGGCCCTTGAAAAAAATTTCTGTCCAAATTAAGCACCAAGATCTTTGAGGAACGTACCTAGTGAACTACAAGAAAAGGTAGGTCTCAAGAGGGATGGAATTGTGGATTCAACACAAACAAGAGAAAAAGGAAAGTCATCTAAATATACCACTTCTAAAAAAATGAAATTCTTCATTTAATACTATACATAAGAATCCTCTATATAATAAGAATGGAGAGACATTTCATGGTCCTGATAAAAAACAAAATCAAAGGGATGGGACTGATGGAAAGTGGAGAAAAAATAAGAAAAATCAAACTAATATGGTAAATAAAGAGGGGACAAAATTGTCACCACCAAGGAGTGAGGTTTCCCATGATAATTGAGAGGTATAAAAAATTAGACTTCACTAGAATAGTTGGATATCCAAATTCAATATCAATTGATTTGAGGACAACTATACCTAAATTTTCTGGAGAAGAAACTCAACCTGCTAAGACACATCTGATCAATTTGAAAAATATTGTTGAAGAGTTCAAGGAATATAATGAAGATTTTTTTATGAAGTTATTTGTGCAATCATAGAGGTCTCCTAGATAAATCTATATCAAGTTGGAAAGAATTTGTGGATTTATTTTTTGAGCAATTTGGATATCATACTAATACTTCTTTTGCTTCACATGAATTAGCCAATATTAATAAGAACACAAATGAATCAATATTTGAATTTAATAAAAGGTTTAACAAGGTTTTAAATAGGATCCCACAAGATAGTAGAACTATTTCAACTCATTCCTAATAAAATTTTACCTTAGTGCTTTTGAAAGTAAAACTCACTATGAAACAAGGTCACATAGATCAAACACCTTACAAGAAGCTTTTAAGATTGCAATGATGATTCAAAATGATAGAGAAGATGTTGGTAAGATTGGTAAAATAGATGATCCAAGGTTATTCAATCCTAAAAATCCTAAGCCAACCAAAGATCAAGATAAGATTGATAAACTTTTGGGTATGATCAAAGACCTTCATGTCAAATTTTATAAGAATGAGGGAACAAGATCAAACAGGAATGAAAAACCTTATTTCAAAGAAAATAAATATAGATGGAAAGATATGCCTTATAATACATCCTATAAATATGGTAGAGAAATAAGAAATAATGAAACCCTTGATCCTTTGAAGAAAAATAATTATTATGTAGAAATAGGTCTCTAGTGTGAGGCTCGTAAACTGCCACATATGCCAGAACAATGTTTGGTAGCAAGAAGTATATTAGAAGAAAGAACTCACCCTAGAGATGATTAACAAACTATGAATAAATTATCATCTGAACCATTTTGGGGAGAAGATGATTCATCTGAAGAAGAGCATATTCCTGACAATTATACCAAAAGAATGAAGCAATTGTATATTCAACAAATTTTTTCTGATAATGAGAGATCTATAAGCATGAAAACCACTGAAGAAGAAAGGAGAGCCCACAAAATTGTAGTAGATAAACAAGAAAGGAGTAATAATAGATTGGGGAATAGAACTATAAATCCATATATAAGAAAGAAGATTGAAGTACCTACTCTACATAAGAGAAGTAAGGATAAGATAATGACCAAGGATCAACGATAGACTGATCCCTAGGTAAATCACTCTTCATTAAATAGAAAAACTATAAGTAATAGTTCATTAGTTTCTAATACTTTATCTCAATTGAAGATTCCAATACCATTCTTAGAAATAGTTAAAATTCCAAAATATGGAAAAGAAGTCTTAGATAATTTGTCTAAACTCACAAAGAGTAGTGTGTCAATTTTGGTGAGACTCCTTTTGTCCATGTAGGGACAAATGTCAATGAGAATGCCCCACAAGTGGATCCTTTTTACTTTACTTTTTTAATAACCAACAAATTAGTAAGAAATTAGATTGTGGATTTAGAAGCAACTATAAACATAATGTTTGTTAAAATCATGAAAGAATTAGGATTGAAAGTAGACATCCCTTATGTGAAGTGCTATGTTATGGATAATAGACCAGTAGGTGTGGTGGGTGTGGTTACAAATGTTGACTTTAGATTTCCCTCCCATCTTGATATTTCTTATAAAATAGATATTATTATAGTTAAAGTTATTGCCTATTATGGTATGTTTCTTTCAAGACAATGGTCAAATTTAGTTGCAGGACACATACAATTGGATTTGTTCCATGCAACTATCCCAATTAATGGAAAAAAACATTAGGATCAATAAAGAGCCAAGGTATGAATATTTTGTTGAAAAATTCCAACCTGATAATAGGGTAATTTTTTGTTGGATAATATTGACAATTTCTAGGTAGCTATAAGTAAATCTATTCAAATTATAGAGGATGAGGATGAAGTTATTATATAATAAGAAGATAATGAATTATGGACAATGCATTTTGATGGGATATGTAGTAAATAGAGCAATGGAGATGGAGTAGTTCTTACATCACCATCATGTAAAGTATTTAGGTATGCTTTTTTGTTGAATTTTTAAAGTACAAACATTATTGTTGAATTTGAAGCTATGATTCTGGGTCTAAATATTCCCAAATTTCATAAAATAAAGTTACTTTCAACATTTGGAGATTTATAATTTGATAATATATCAAATTAGAGATAAATTTATGACAAAAAACTCAAGGTTGAAAAGATATAGAAATCATGTAAGGGATTCATTAAAGTTTTTTTATGCATTTTCAATTAGCTAGATTGATAGGTCTAATATTGTTTTAGCCGATTTAATGGAAAATTTAGGTATTAAACAAATTGATACCCCATTGTAAGAAGTTATTCAGGTTGAAATAAACAATAGACCATCTATTCTCGATAATGTATACAATTGGCAAGTCTTCAAAGATGACAATGATTTATTGTGATTCTTGACATGTGAAAAGGATTATTGGGATATTGGTATTGATTAGAATGGGATTGTCAAAAGTGAAGATAGAAAATATATTATCTTTGGAAAAGTGATTCTGCAACTTAAATCCAAGAAGATACCTAAGGGATTGGTCACTCTGGGGCATATTTTTGATGAACATGAAAAATTCAAAACACATTCCTTTTTTGTCTTGTAGGAACAAGTTGAGAAGGTTAATCTTGGGACTGAATACTCTCCAAGGGAATTTTTTATGGGAAGAAATTTTCTAATTAAAATAAGATTAGAATTGATTAGCTTATTGAGAAAATGACTTTACAGTTCATATTAGAATTGATCAGCTTTTATGGGAAGCAATGCTTGTGGGAGCTCAACAATGCTTGTTAAATTACTGATGCTCGACAGTTTGGCTTGCGAGATGAAGTTCTTGCAAATTTTCTTGATTGAGTTAGAGCATTTAATGCATGTTGTGTGAGATCATGATGTTGAGAAATTGTGGGAGTTTATGTGGACCTATTTGGGTCTTGTTTATTTGTTCTTTGTGTATTTAATGAGTATTGTAAGCCTTATTTGGTATTTAATATATATTGGAGGTTGACTTGTGGCTCAACATGTATTTAATGTAAGGGTTAATTTAACTTGTAATTTAATAGGCTGACTTGTGGCTTAGTTGGGTATAAGTAGGGCGTCTTGTGGAGTCTTAAGGAATATCATCTAGCTTGGAGAAGAGGATGTCAGAGAGGAGAAAACTTTGAGAAGAGCACAAGTTTAGATCTTCCTTGGAGGTTTCTACTAGAGTATAGTTTTGGACTAGCTAAGGGTTTGGTTTGGATCTTAAGGATATTGTAGAACTATTACTTTCTTTGTATTTGGTTGTAACCAGGAAGGCCTTGCAACTAATCAATTATTTTATGAATAAAGAGTTGTGTTTGGTATCAGATCTTATATCTTGCATTGTGTTTCTATTTTGTGCTTATCTAAAGGGGCCTAGGACATCTCCTTTGGGGATTCTCCCGCCTTGGACTAAGCCAATTTGCATGGTCTTATAATGATTTAAAAGTGTATAGAGAAGATTTATTTCAACGTGAAATATTACTGAAATCAAATGCTAAGCCTTTTAGAAAAAAGAAAAGACCAATAAATCCTATGTTAGCTCCAAAGATGAAAGAAGAATTGATTAAAATAAGAGATGGTGGCATAATTAAACCCATTAGATACTCTACGTGGATCTCTAATATGGTTCCCATGAGAAAGTAAATAGGATATATAAGACTATGTGTCAATTTTAGAAATCTAAATATATCATCATTAAAAGAAAATTATGTTTTTTCAAACATGGAGGTTTTTTTGCAAAAGGTAACAAGAAATGAACTCTTGTCCATGATGGATAGTTTTTCTAGTTATAGTCAAGTGAAAGTCAAAGAAACACAATAATACAAGACATCATTTACTATTCCGTGGGGAACATATGTTTATGCTAGAATGCCTTTCAGATTGAAAAATGCTAGAGAAACCTTTCAAAGAGAAATTTATGTTGCATTTGAGGGCCTTATTGATCATATATTAGAAGTTTACAAAGATGATTTTACTGCATATTCCAAGAAAGATGAAGATCAATGTAACCATTTATAATTTTTTTAAAGAGGGCTCATGAATACGGGATATCTCTTTATCCTAAAAAATGCCAATTTGGAGTCACAAAGGGGAAATTATTGTGACATATTGTTTCCAAGGAAAGAGTGAGAATAGATCCTAAAAGAGTTGCAACAATTGATAATATAAAGATCCCCAAGTCTGTTAAAGCCATTCAATCATTCTTCGGATAGATTAACTTTGTAAGAAGTTTTGTGTCCAATTTTTCATAAATTGTTAAGCCTATATCTAAAATTTTGAAGAAAGGATCTAAAGTGCTTTGGGATGATAAATCTTTACAAGAATTGGCACATATAAAAAGGGAAACAAAAGAAACCTCTGTTCTCCAAACTCTTGATTTTGAAAAGACCTTTCAAACATTTTCCTTTGTATAATATCATATAATTGTTGTATTCATGCTTTAAAAGAATAAAGAGGGATAAGAACAATCTATTTCCTTCTTAAGCAAAAGCCTATAAACTTTGAAGTATAATTATGATTTAATGAAAAACAAACACATGCTTTGGTAAAAAAATGTCAAGGCTTTCAAGCCATATCTCGTTGATGCAAATATGGGGACATATGTTCCTAATGATATAGTCAAAGATATTTTAGGAAGATTAAGACTACAGGGAGAAGATGTAGATGGATTAATTAAATACAAGAATTTAATATAAATATCCAAATAACCAAATTGGTCAGAGATTAGGGATTAACAAAACTTATGGCTAATTCAAATTTGGAAGCTACACAAATAAATCAAGTGGATGAAGAATACTTTCAAGCAAGTGTTGATATGTGTCCTTGGTATTATTTTTTTGTCTAGTATTTGAGATGTATGAAATAACATGAAGGGTTGAGTGATAATCAAAAGAGAAATGTATAATTACAAGCAACAAAATACATCCTTATTCAAAGTGATCTTTACTAGAAAATAGGGATAGTACTTTACATTTTTTCTTGGATATGGGCCAAGCACCTATTATTCTTACAAAAATACATGAAGGGGTTTGTGGAGGACAATTCTTTACTAAAACCACAACTCTTAAAATTCTGAGGGTATGGTATTATTTGTCCCATCTTTTTAGAGAATGCATTTCTTATGTTAGAAGATGTAAAGCATGCCAATTTTTTCTAGGAAAGCTTAAGTATGATGGATATTTTCCTCTAAGATATTTACAAGCTAAAGAACCATTTCAAATATGGGGAATCAACTTCATAGATGAAATTAGCTAAAATCAAGTAGTGGATATAGTTGGATCCTTGTTGCCACAAATTATTTTACTAAATTGGTGGAAGCAATACTAATTAGATGTTCTACTAGTATGGTTGTTAGTGATTTTTTGATGAATAACATCCTAACTATATTTGGAGTTCCTAGAAAAATTGTTCTTAACAATGGCATGTGTTTTTGTTTAGGGGAATTTTCAAGATTTCATAGTAAATATGGCATTCAGGTTTCTTACTCTTCTCTTTATCATCCTCAAGGGAACAACCAAGATGAACCTAGTAATAAACGTATATTTAAGATTATCAAGAGGATGTTAGGTAACAATAAGAAAGCTTGGGATTCCAAGTTACATCTTGCAGTATGGGCAAATAGGATCACAAAGAAAAAAGCCACATGGTTTTCACCATTTGAGCTTGTATATGGGAAATATGCTAAGCTTCCTAAAAATAATTTGCTACCAATTTACAGGTTCATTAAAAATGATATAGATAGAGGGCATAGATTTAATGGATGAAAGGCTTAATGTATTAGCAGAATTAGATGAAAATAAAAGAGCAACATTAGAGCATAACATTGAAAGACAAAAAATGATTAAACATCTTCATGATAAGAAATCAAAGGATACAACTTTCAATATGGTGATTGGGTTTTAAAATGGAATGTTAAGGATTAAGACAAAGGCAAGTATGGAGATTTTGACAAGGTTATGACCTTTTGCAATATCTAAAAAGGGAGGAGAGCATTCATTTCTTTTGCTAGACACATATGGGAATGTACACAAATTTCATGTTCATGGCCAATATCTTAAACCCTTTTTCTTTTATAATGTTGTGTCATTTTGAATAGAATTAGAGTAGAGCTGATTTTATTTACTTTCTTGTTCTAGAGATAACTGGATTCTTGTCATATTCATATGAATACAAGTCCCTAGAAAGAGCCACTAATGGAGATTCAATTTTTTTTGTTTTCCATAAGCAAAATATTCCTCAATTTTCATGCTTTGGATGTGCAATGATGTAATCTAACAATTTTTTGAAGTTTTGTCTATGCAGTAAAAAAGGGTTTTGATTTTGTAAATTCAGAAACAAAGTATCTTGGCTTCTTTGATTTCACATTTTCGCTAAGTTGTGAATGACAATTCTTTGTGATTTATTGAAAGTTGGTCATCTGATTTCACAATTTTGCATCAAGAGGGATTTTTTGATTCTAATATTGTAATTTTGCATTGAGCATGGATTCTTGAGTTTGATTTTGCCATTTCACAACTTGTGACCTCCTGACATGTTAATTCATGATTTTGTGTTCAAATGAATTCTACAGCACTATAATAGAAAAATCTATAATTTGAAGGATAATTTATTAAGTACAATGACAAGACATATGCATTATATAGCCAAGTATATCTTTATTTATATTAAATTAGTGCTAAAATAGATGTGACAATTTATTTATGTTTGCACATGAGAATAGCTGATTGAATTTAATGCATCACCTGACCTTTTCTTAAAGGACATTATAAAGATGATTTCACTTGTAAGAATCTTGTCACGGAAGATGTTTTTGTTATGTGTTTGTGTTGGTTTAAAGATTCTTCACCATGGGATTACTAATCTAGGCTTATAATGAAGAAGATGATTCAGACCCAGTCATGCAACTTGACTAATCACTAGCCTAGGAAGGTTACTTGGATGTCCTAAATAGCATGTATGCGGCTACATGGGATCTACAAACAAGATATGCCAATTATGTTAGTGATACTCATGTAGTGGAACTTGAAGAAGATAGATATGAGGTCCATGCCATCCTAGCTTAATTTAATGACCTTTGTAGGAACTGACACTATGAATAAAATCTGGATATGATACAAGAATTATAGTTTTGTTTTAAGCTTCTTAAAAGATTTGTGATTGTAAAATTTTGGTGAATGGTTACAATTAGTTATTAGTTAGTCTTTTTTGTAAAAGTCTAAAGCTTTTTGTACCCTTTCACTTTTTATAAGAAAGGGTACCATGACCTTAGATTGATATAGGGGAGACAAATATAAAAAAGATAAAGATATAAAAAGGCATTTCTTTAGAATGCATATAAGCAGTGTAGGGTAGATATTGCAACTAGTCACAACCTAACTATACTCATTTTTAGAATTAATAAATTTACTATTTCCTTTCCAAAACACAGAAATTTATCATACATGTTGTCATCTACAAATTGTGTTTATGGATTTATATTATTATTTTGATAGATTGAAATTAGGGTAAATCCCTGATAAGAAAAACCTATTAAATGGTTTTGTATAATTGGTCTTTATCTTATTGAAGTTAAACTCAATTAACTATGGTTTAAGGATATTGATTTCTTTGTCCAACAATTCATTATGGCACCCTTATCTCCAAGCAATTTGACTTTTGCATTGAATATTATAATTGCTTCTAGTCTCCCATCGGAAAAGGATTGGTCTTTTATTTTTTGTAAAGAAAAGTACAATTTTGTGGAAGGTGATATTCTCTATCTCCCTAATCTTCATACATATCATTTCACCCATCACTCATTCATTTCTTAAATATTTTTCAAAACTTGATTTCTCCTTAAGAATGTACTTTTCCTCTCAAGGGTATTAGCATAAAGTCTGCATTATTAAGATTTCTTTGGGAAGCATTGATTCAGGTACAACCACTTAGGTTTTGGAGAGCCTAAAGTGTGGAGGTTGAGTAATTTTGATTCAACCTTCTTCGTTGACCAAAATTTGTGTTGATTTCCCAACATCAAGTGAGCAAGTCTTGTAGGTTTTTAACTGATAATTTTGAGAACCAACAAATTGGTGATTCTACTAGGGATAGTTTCTCAAAATTTTATTGTGTAGTTACCTAGAGCTTTTAGTTCCAAAGACCATAAGAGAACATAAGAACATCATTCCTATTCAAAAGTAAAACCTGCTAGAGGAAGGAACCCAAAAGATCCAACAATTGATCCTCAAGAGTGGTGGCAACTCTATTCTTTATTCGTGAATACATGTGTTCATGAATGATCAACATATAGTGGTTGAAAAGAAGAAGAATAATAGACATTTATCCCAAAAATTTATGTGGGGAAGATGATCAGTTCATTCCATAACATTATATCTTGGATACAATCCAAGAAGAGGAACAGAAAGGTCAAACAAGTTGTTGACATATTATTCAAAGGATACAAGAAGTTTGTTGATAGAGAAAATGAGTTTTATGTTGATGACCAAGATAACAATGCATAAGGAGATGAAAACCCATTTCATAACATTAGTTCATTTCCTAATCAGGAACAACTTGAAACTCACCAAGCAGATGAAAAAACCAAAGAAGAAGGAGAGTATGATGAGGATTTGCATAATCTCATTGAGTCCCTTCAAATTCTATTGTATGCAAATAAAGCACCAAGAGCTATGAGGAAAGTTTTGAATGAACTACTAGAAAATGTAGGTCTCAAGAGCGACAAAATTGTTGATTCAAAATAAAAAGAGAAAAAGGTGAGTTGTTTAAATATACCCATCATAAAAATAGAAATTATCCATTTAATACTATACATAAGAATCCTATATATAATAAGAATGGAGAAACATGTCATGGTCCTAATAAAAAATTGTTGGTGTAAATACCTATTTACTATTTACACTTAAGTTTACTTAAGTTAATGCATTATTTTATTATTTATTTTGTGAGACACTTAGGAGTTTGCATACCTTTTTGAGTTGTCATGTTGAAAACACAAAAGTATGCAACTCTATTTCAACATATGGTTTCTACAACACTAAAGTTTGCATCATTCACTAAGTTGTCATGTAGACAACATAGTTATTCACACTCTCTTTTTAGCACATGTTGTCTACAACACTGATCTGCATGTTACACCCTTATAGGCTTATCCTTTCATCATCACACTTACTTTCATGCTTAATGGAGGATAACCCATATGTGGTGGACATGTGCCTAGTTGTATGACTTATCATTTAGCTGATTTTGAGGCATTCTAGATGCATCTTAGAGGCCTTTATATACAAGCACTCCTAGTGTACTTTGAATGGCATATTAAACTGAATACATTATTATTCTGATCATACTCTTTTTTGGTCTACAATTGTGCTTATGTTTGAGTTCCTAGTTCTTAGGTGAATTTTTCCCTAAGGAAAATTCTTACATGGTATTAGAGCTTGGATATTTTCTCTTCACATAGCCATTCGAGACCATCGTTTCTTTAGCACCTCAAGCTAAATCTGGAGTATTACAAAAATTGGGAACATCTAGAGCCAGATCTAACCTTGTCATTGCGTCTGGAACACTGATTCGATTCAAATCGGCTATAAATTTAGCTACCTTAGCCAAAAGTTGACTGCGAGGCAAAAAAAATTTGCAAATCAATACCTAGAGGCCCAAATTTGCAACTAGGGTATGGTCATTTTGCAAATTTAATTAATTTATTTTCCAGATCTGCAATTTTATTCTATACATTTTTTTGCAATTTTCACCTGTATTATTTCGATTTTTTTTTTGCCCTGTTGGGCTAGCAGAGAAATCTTTTTTGCAGAATCAAGCTATCAGATCCTTGCCCTACACAAAGGAATATTTTGTGGCATTTATTATAGCAGGAAAACTCTACACATTCTAACAAATATTCCTATTTATCGATCAAGCTCACGCACCATACAATGGGGGGATGCTTATTTGTTATTTTCTGGTGCTACAGTCTTTTTAATTACCTCACTATTCCCCATCAGGGGGAATGTGAGATTATTTTTACCAACTATCCTTCGGCAACAATTGAAACTACACTGGTAACCACTAATTATGGGCTCAGCGCAACAATCTAGCATCGGCAACTGTGATATGTAGAGAACAACCACCCCGCTGCTTTTTAATATATCTCATCATCTTTTAAGAAACCCAACAATAGGCGATGCCATCCCACCAACAAACATGCGGCAGGCTAGAATACATCCACAGGGCAATAAATCACACCACATGAGTTGCATCCACATGGCATTGCCACATTTTCTCCAACCACGTCAAGAGAAGCCACATCAGCTTGATGACTCAACAGTACCATCAGCGTTTGTACTCTACCACTTAAGTACCACACATGCCAATACATCATCCTTCTTCATACTGTCAACTCGACTGCCACATCATTGGTCATACTCTACTATATGGGTGATGTCATTAGCTATATGGGTGATGTCATCACCATGTTAGCAAGGGTCTATGTTTTCGCTGATGTTAGCAAAATGCTATCCTAAATTTGACAACTATTTGACCATAATTCAAAGGCATTTTATAAATTTTGTGATGATTGTTTGACCATAAAATTTAAGCATTCAATTTTATTTCCAGACCCCTCTCCAGATTGCTTTTTGATTTGGCAGCCTGACTTTGTGAGGCCATAACTTGGTCATCCAGACTCCAAATCAGGTGCAATTTTTTTTAAAATTGGGTAAAATTTCCTAAATTTTTTAGTGGTGGTGTTCTTTTCTAGTTTTGATGCAAGGATTTCTTTAAAATTGCATTTTTTAGTGACTATACCTGTTCAATCCTACATTTTGCAACTTCAAATGCTCCGTTCAAGCTCATCTGGACACAGAAGCATGTTCTATTTTTTGAAAGTGCATTATTTTTCATCTACTTTCTAGATCTCTAGTTAGATTCTAGGGTTGTGTGGACAAAAATCTCACTTTCAGAACTAGGGCTTTTTCTGCATTGTAATGCTTTGATTACTTTTTAGAATTTTTGTACATCTAAGCTACAATGCTTAGTTCTAGATTTTGGCCTCAAAAGGTAGTTGTAAAAATAAAAATCAAAAAGTCAATTTTGTACATTTTGACAAGTGGTCCATTGTACATGCACTACTTATAAAGTGCCAAAAGCATCTTTTTTGGGGGGAGGTCTTTTGATTGAGTGAAAAGGGGGGGGGTGTATTATGTTTTGTGTCTTTCTTGTGTGCTCTTTTCATTTTTGCATCATGGGTTCACCTGAATGTCCACTTCTAACTTCATGTAATTATTCTACTTGGAAAGAGATTACATGGAGTAGATTAAAGGAAAAAGGTTACAATCTTTATGTTGATGGTACAATTACCAAATCCACTAATGCTAAATAACTCATTGATTGGAAAGAATAAGACCAATGGGCTTTAAGAATTATCAAGAGTTATGTACATAGAGATCTCTTCTTCCACATTGCCAGTTTCACGAAATCCAAACTAGCTTGGGATAAACTTGTAGCATTGTATGGTAAGGTGGATGAGGAAAAGGAATTTTAGATTTAGGACGATCTACTTCTCTTGGATCCAAAGAACTTTGACACAATTCAAGATTACATCAACAAAGCCAATGAGTATAGGGCACTACTTAAAGATTGTGGAAATCCCATCAAAGATGACAAATTGATTCATCACATCTTGAAGAGGCTACCTTCAAAGTATGCTTTGTTTGTTTCAAGTTTTAATACTCACAGGTTGACCATGGGAATTGCTTACCAAAAGCCTACATTTGATGCATTTTTAGAGATGTTGATTGTTGAACAATCTCACTTGATTGATTTAGGACATGTCATGACATCAAAGACCAAAGCCTTGGTGGTTAGTGATGAGCACCACTCAAGTCAAGGAGGGATAAGTTCTAGCAACAACAAGAAGAGGCAATGGAAGTAGAAATCATAGTCTAAGACACCAAAATCCCCCTCACAACAATGAAATTCTTCTTCCAACAAGGAGGGAAGTAATGAAAAGAAGGATAAACTTTTTTGTGCATATTACAAAAAGCCAAATCATGACAAGCATCATTGCAAGACTAAAAGAATCGATGAGTTGGGAAACCTACTCAAGAAGAACAAAATTCAAGTGTTAGGTACTTCCAAGGATTCAACACCAACCTCTTGAAAGGAAAATGGAAAGCACTTATGGAAAATTCAATTTCTTCTTCAGAATGGATACTTGACTCAGGTGCCTCCTATCATATGGGTTCTTCAAAGGGAGACTTTTCTTCATTGAAGCAATCACAGGTACCACACATCTTCATGGGAGATGATACTAAAATAGAAGTTGAAGGAAAAGGACATGTGGAAATGGACAATGGGTAATTCAAAGATGTTCTCTACTTTACAAACCTTAGTTCTAAGCTCCTCTTAGTTTACCAAATCACTCACCTTGGAGATGGTCACAAAGTTGAGTTCCTTCTAGATTCAGTGATGGTGTAAAGTCTTAGAGATGATTCATTGGTAGATGATTCATTGGTTGCATTGGGGAAAGTCACTCATGAAAAGAAGATTTATTTCTTCTCCCACTTTGTGCCTAAGTCTCCTTCTCAAGCCTTTTTGACTCACTCACATTCACACATCAAATTATGGCATGAGCAATTTGGTCATCTTGACTTCTGCTATCTTCAACAACTTTGCTTAAAACACATGGTCAAAGTTCAACCTAACATCAACTTTTCTAAGGGCGAGTGTTCATCATGTTTAGTGGATATGCATCTCAAAGAGAAGTATGATAAAGGGAAGTCTTCAAGAGCACCAGTTGTTCTCCAGTTAGTTCACATGGTTTTAACAGGATCTTTTGTAGTGACTTTAGTCAGAAAAGGTTGCTACATCCTTACTTTTGTTGATGACTTTTCATGCTTCACTTGGGTCTACTTCCTTCATCACAAGAATGAAGTGGTTGATAAGCTTCAAGCCTTCAAGTCTCATGTTGAACACAAATCAAAGAAAGCCATCAAGGTACTATAGATGGACAACGAAAGCAGATATGTGGATAGAAGACTTAGAGACTTTTGCAAACATGAGGGAATTGATCTTCAAAATCCACCAACATTTAGTTTGCACAAGATAGATGTTGTAGTACTGAAGATTAGGACTCCCAAGACCATGGCAAGTTGTATGATAAAAGCCAAGTCCCTTCGATCCTACACTTGAATTTGAAGCCATTAGTAGTGCTACTCACATACTTAATAGGTCTCCTCATAATGCCCTAGATGGGAAGACTCTTTTTGAGGCATGGTGTGGTAGAAAACCAGTTGTGAGTCACTTTAGAGTCTTTGGTTGTCTAGCATAGGCAAACCTATCTTCTAGCAAATGCAAGGCAAGGCACTGACACCTAGGCCTTGTACTTTCATCAGTTATGAAGACAGAATGAAGGCATACAAACTTATGGATCTAGAGACTCGTGAGATTTTTGTGGAGAAGGATGTACACTTTGAGGAAAGTTCACCCATCTTATCCTCTAATATTCTCCACACTTCATACATTGTGGAAACTGATAGTGACACCAACGATAGTGCTTCAATAGATGTAGACACGTGGAGATCTATTAATAGTTGTAGTGAAAGGTCATGACATCAGTCTAGTCCACATGCATACATTACCACAATGAAAGGTCCAACACAATAGGGTACATGTCATTCAGCTCTAGCTTCAGTTGATGACTACATGGCAGACATTACAGGTTTGTTTGTGGAGGCACACACCGCAAATTTGGGAGACAACCTTGATGATTTACATCTTCTCTTTGATGAATATGATCCTTCTATAGTTGTTGTGAGGGCTCACTCTGACCCTCATGTCCATTCTCTACATGATCAATCTTTATAGGTTGGCATAATTGTGGATCCTTATGAATAATAGTTATTGCAGGTCTCTTTCTTAGTTGAGGAGATAGATGGTTCATTGGAACAAGTTCAACAAACATCCTTGCCAGATCCGCATTTGTTCTTTTAAAAATAGTTAGAAGGGGTGAACATCAGTATCAACACAAGGATACTCGAGCAAGTTTTAGGGCCACCATACATCTTCAGAATTGTACCTTTGCCATTGTTTCTTCCAAAGGGGATGAACGTCATACAATACTCTTGGACCAGCTTCTTCCTTGGAGTAGCCATCACTAGTCAACATTCTTCATTAGGGGGTGACTACCTTGTCTCTCTTCCTCTTCTTTCTTATGGGGGGTGGGGCGGGAACTTTTTCCTCTTATGAGGTTTTGTTCTTCTCATTCTTTGCTTATGTATATACTGGATGTATGTTGTAATGGGGGGGTCTTGATTACTCCATCCATCCATGCATCCCTATTCATCTCTCTTTTTGGGGGAGGGTTTTTCCCATGAGGTTTTCCCTCTTTCTCCACTTTATGAGAGATTACATTTTCATTATGTACATAGGTACGTAACATGGCCTAGTAGCTGAGACCTATCATGCATTTCATCCTAATTTTTGTAAGCTTAAGGGCATTCCCTAAGTTGCACTTAAGGGGGGGTGTTGGTGTAAATACGTATTTACTATTTACACTTTACTTAAGTTTACTTAGGTTAATGCATTATTTTATTATTTATTTTGTGAGACACTTAGGAATTTGCGTACCTTTTTGAGTTGTCATGTCTACAACACAAAAGTACACAACTCTATTTCAGCACATGGTTTCTACAACACTGGAGTTTGCATTATTCATTGAGTTGTCATGTAGAAAATGCAGTTATTCACACTCCCTTTTAGCACATGGTGTCTACAACATTGATTTGTGTGTTACACCCTTGTAGGCCTATCCTCTCATCATTGCACTTACTTATGTGCTTAATGGAGGATAACCCATATCGGGTGGACATGTGCCTGGTTGTATGACTTATCACGTAGTTGATTATGAGGCATTCTAGATGCATCTTAGAGGCCTTTATATATAGGCACTCCTAGTATAATTTGAATGGCATATTGAATTGAATACATTGTTATTTTGATCACACTCCTTTCTGGTCTACAATTGTGCTTGTGTTTGAGTTCTTAGTTCTTGGGTGAATTTTTCCCTAAGGCAAATTCTTACAAAAATAAAATCAAAGGAATAGGACTAATGGAAGTTGGAGAAAAAATAATAACAATCAAAATAATATGGTAAATAATTAGAGGGGACAAAATCATCACCACCAATGAGTAAGGCCTCTCATGATAATTGAGAGATATAAGCAATTAGACTTAACAGAAATAGTTGGATATCCAAATTCTATATTAATTGATTTTAGGAAAACTATACCTAAATTTTATCGAGAAGAAAATCAGTTTGCTCAGACAAATGTGACCAATTTGAAAAATATTGTTGAAGAATTCAAGGAACATAATGAAGATGTTTTTATGAAGTTATTTGTGCAATCATTAACTAGTGATGTTGTTGAAAATAGAGGTCTCCTAGATAAATCTATATCAAGTTAGCAAGAAGTTGTAGATTTATTTCTTGAGCAATTTGGAAATCATATTAATACTTCTTTTGCTTCACATTAATTATCCAATATTAAGAAGAACACCAGTGAATCCATATTTAAATTTAATAAAAGGTTTAATAATATTTTAAATAGGATGCCACAAGATATTAGACCTATTGACTTATTCCTAATAAAATTTTACCTCGGTGCTTTTAAAATTAAAACTTACTATGAAACAAGGTCACATAGAGAAAGCAACTTACAAAAAGCTTTTAAGGTTGCAATGACAATTGAGAGTGATAGAAAATTTGTTGGTAAGATTGGTAAAAGAGATGACCCAAGATTATTTGATCCTAAAAATCCTAAGCCAACCAAAGATGAAGATAAGATTGATAAAATTTTGGGTATGATCAAAGACCTTCATGTGAGATATAATAATAATGAGGGAACAAGATCAAACATGAATTAAAACCCTTATTTCAAAACATACATACATATATATATATATATATATATATATATATAGATTGCAAGATATACCTTATAATAGATCCTGGAAAGATGATAGACCAATAAGAAATAATGAAATCCATGATCCTTTGAAGTAATATGATAATTATGTGGAAACAAGTCCTTGGTGTGAGGCTTGTAAATTTCCACATATTCCAAAACAATGCTTGGTAGCAAGAAGCATATTAAAAGAAGGAACTCACCCATGACATGATCAACAAACCATGAACACATTATCATCTAAACCATTATGGGGAGAAGATAATGCATCTAAAGTAGAGCATATTCCTTATAATTATACCACAAGAATGAAGTGACAATATATTTAATAAAAAAAATTTGATGATGAGAGATCCATAAGCATGACAACCATTAAAGAAAAAAGGAGAGCCAACACAACTGTAGTAGTAGAACAAGCAAGGAGTAATTACACATTAAGGAATAGAACTATAAATCTAGATATAAGCAAGCAGATTGAAGTACATACTATCTATAAGAGATGTAAGGATAAGATAATGACCAAGGATCAACATCAGACTAATCCTCAAGTAACTCACTCTTCATTGAAAAGACAAATAATAAATAACACTTCTTTTATTTCTAATGCTTTATCTCAATTGAAGATTTCAGTGCCATTGTTAGAAATAGTTGAAAATCTAGAATATGAAAAAGAAGTCTTAGATATTTTGTCTGAAAATAACAAAGAGGAGTGTGTCAATTTTTGTGAGACTCCTATTGTCTATCTAGGGACAAAAATCAATGATAATGCCCCATAGATGAGGAATTACATAGTGGATGTTGGTCTCAGATTGGTTTTGACAATTGAGTGTCAACACACTTAAGAAATTTCTAAGTTGATGCCAATTATAATATAGATGCCAAGCTATAGTATGTGTCGAACCAAAAATTCAATAGGTGCTGAGTTATTCAAATCCCAAGAAAGTTTCAAATACTGAGTGATAATTGATGTTGAGCCACTATATGTGCCGAGTAAAGTATAGGTGTCAAGCAAGAAAAAATTCCTATATGTGTCAAGCATCAACAATCGGTAAGTGTCGAGTAACACAGAATCAACATAAGTGTTTGTGCCTTCACAAAATCAAATGTAAACCATTTTTGAGCTGACTCAAGATGAATCTCAAAGGATCTAGAAGATAAGATCAAATCTATTACATTCCCTATGCAATCAACATGCAACCAATCAAAAAAATGGAAAGAATTGAGGGGGAAAGATGGATGAATCTCAATCGTAGATTCATACCTAACCCTAAGTCTTGAAACCTTTTTAAGGAGGTTGAAACCCCATAATTCAAGTGTGTGTGTGTGTGTGTGTGTGTGTGTGTGTGTGTGTGTGTGTGTGTGTGTGTCAGAACAAAGCATCAAAACTATGAGTAGAGCTATATCAGATCAAGGAGGATCAGATTAGACTGGACAGAACAAGGATTTAGAATTAGCAATTGAAGATTGTAAGTCATCAAATCAACACATTCTACTATAATTTCTAAACTTTGTATTAGGAGAATGAAAATCCTATGATGATAGGTTGGTTTAACAACCATATTGTAAATCCTTAACAGGGTGGTAAATCCTTTAACAGGGTGACATTCCAAGTGAATGTTAATAAATCCTTTAGATAAGTCACTTTTAATAGGGTGTAGAGCCTTTAACAGGGTAGGCCTTTTACAAGGTAGACCATTGATGGTAGTCAAACTTTGTAACCTTAACTAGTTACATATTCCTATAGTGATAAGTTGTGGGTGTCATCTCCACCCCCAGTTTTACCTTCTCATTTTGGAGGGTTTCTGGGTGATCAAATCTTGTATTATCTATTTTCATGCATGTTTTTACTTTCATGTTTGTTAGATATGTTACATGCATGTGATTAGTTTCAATTAAAGGTTTTATTGCTCAAAATTATTGGTACTTCTGATTCACCCCCCACCCCCCCTAGAAGTATATCTTCCCACCTGTAAATTCCAACAATTGGTATTAGAGTAGAGTTCTCACAAGGAGAATCTTTACATCTTGGAGAAAATATTTGGAAATGGAAGTCTACAAACTTGGGAAGATCATAGAAAACCAAGAAATTGAGATACATCTAATTCTACATTCTCTGGAAGAAATTAGGGAAGAATTGATGAAATCCCTAAAATAAAGAAGAGAGATTGCCATAGCTGAGAATGATACATAGTACAAGGAGATTGACACCTCAAAAGTGTTTGCCAATGGAGATTATGAGGAGTTTGATGTTACAATAGCAAACCTGACAGAAAAGAATAGAGCTCAAGTAGAAGAGGTCATAACTCTCAAGATTGAACAAGAATCTCAAGCCATGATGCTTTGTGAAGTGACTGAACAGAAGAAAGAATCATTGAAGATAAAGCTATGATAGAAGATGACAAGAAAAAACTTGCTAACAGATTGGAAGAAAAGTCAATTCAGCTTGCAAGAATTTCTAACATGTAGTTAGACACCCTAAGCTAGATGATGAATGCACATCATGAACTGAATGTCAAGGACATTGAGATCTCCACATTGAAGATGCAAAATGAACAACTGCAAAATGACTTGAGAAGAGAGAAGGAAATTATAGAAAGCTTCAACAAACCTAATGAGGCCATCAAATATTTTGTATAGCTACTGAAATCACCAAGATCCAGCAATGACACTTCAAGATTAGGATACACCAGCATTGATAAAGGAGAGTCATCTAAGACTGAAGAAAAAAGTAGTCACAAAGGTAGGAACACTAAACCCACTTGTCATTTTTTTTGTAAAAAGGGACATATCTCTAATGTGTACAGGAGCAAGAATGCCAATCAGCATGAAAAACCTAAAAATATGGGTCACTGTCACAAGTGCAACAAGCAAGGACATCGTGCACATGACTGCAAGACAAGAATTTTCAAGACACCAAGATTTGAAGGTCACTACTACAATTGTAAAAATTATGGATATAGAGCCTTTGAGTGTAGATCAAAGCCTATGTGGACACCAAACCAACCAACAAAGACCAAAAGTCATGGGAATCACTACAATTAGGACTACAACACTAGGAAAGGTTGTCACTACTATCAAGAGTACAGACACGTCCCTAAAAATTGCATAAGAACATATTTCAATGGAAGCTATAGTAGATGCTTGAGCCAAACTACATGCTTTAGTTGTTTGAAGACTAGAAACATCAGCAAGTATTGCCCAATAAGTTCAAAGGCACCCAACTCAGAGTTCAACAAAGGAAAAGGGAAGATAGAAGTTGAACACATCAGAGGAGAGATGAATAAAACATGGAAGAAGAAAGATGGAAGTAGCACATCCAGTAAAGGGATCACTTCACCTAAAAGGTCAAGTGGTCACACTTCATCCAACTAAACAAAAGAAGGTATGTGGAACTGATATACAAAGCTTTATCATACATCAGTTCCAAGACAAGTAAGTATTGAAAAGGATAGATCAGCATGAATAGAGATGCAAAGTTAAAACTTCAAGTTTTTACAAGTGTTGCTGAGTAAGAAAAGTTGCCTTCAGGTGCCAAGTAAAATTCTAGTAAATGCCAAGTTGTCTGCAAAAGTCAGTAGAAGCTGAGTGATTAAGTTGTAGCCGAGTTAGCAGTAGATGCCGAGTGAGGGGAAATTTGTATTGAAGCTAAGTAAGTGAAACTCTAGTGTATGCCGAGTGTTGGAAAGATAATGGAAGTTGAGTGAAGCAGAATTGCTTAAGGAGTTGAGTTGATAGCTATAAACACACTAAGCATTAAATGATATGAAACAAGGGTATATGGTCACATTTTGAATCATTTTTCACCATTGTGAGCAAAGAGAAAAGACAAGAAGAGTATAGAATGATTTCCAAGTAGAGTTTCAAGCATTTGAGCATATTTCAATAGAAATTTAGCATAGTTTCTTGGAATTCAAGGTATTTTACTTGTGCCAAGCTATGCAGTTTCAAAATTTCTTTGTGTTGAAACCCTAGATTGCACAAATGGCCTCTAGCTCTAGAAAACCTTAGGATAAAGAGATGTTTGAAGTCAATTAGTGAGTAATGAAGTTAAGCAACCCAATTTTAGACCTATCCCTGAAGTTTCCTATAAGAATGACCCTGCCAAAGCCTTGTCCATAATTCCTCCTAAGGTTGTAATAGTTCAAGATTTAGGAGATGATATAATTGTAAGATTGGTGCTATTGGAGACATGGAAATTAGTGATGCATATGACAGATTGTGCAAGAATGGAGTCTTGAAAGAAGAGTTCCAAATCGTTGAAAAGAAGGGCTTAATCTATGCCCTAGATTTTCCCACAGTGTTTAAGATCGAATGGATCAGAATTGTGTTAAGAAGGATACATGATGGTAGTTTGTGGTTGGAAGATGGACTAGTAAAAATCTAAAAAAGAATTATTCATAGGATAATAAGGGGCTCAATGTAAATTTGGAGCAATTTCGATATTTATATTCTTCTATTTACAGAATAAATTCCCCTCTTATGGAAAGATAAGCTGGAAGACAAATAGGTCTATAGTAGCCTAGGTGAATGAATACATAGAAAAAAATGGGAGCTAATTTTGAGACTATAATGACTAGTTATTTTGAAGATTTCAAGAAATCAATAAAACAAAGACTTAGGATTCAAGTCTCACTGTGGAGCAGCATATAAATGATATTTGTTTTCTTGTTGATATTGATTACACCTACATCCAAGCATCCATACCAAGGGTAAGATGGCTTAGGCCACTTGGTTATGAGATAAATATTGATGAAGCATCTACAACAATCATTGCTCTACTTGCAGAGGACATTGACAAAAGTGCCCAAGACTTTGGCACTTATGATGTTGTTAGATCCAAGGTGGATATGGAATTAAAAACTACCTCAACACTGAAGAAAAAGGATAAATTAGTGAAGAAGCTCAAGGCTAAATTTGGTGAAGGCTCAACGAAAGTTGAAGAAGAAGAAGAAGAGGAGGAGGAGGAGGAGGAACAAGGCCAAGGACCACTAGCACTAACCCAAGGCATGAGTAAAGATGCTAAAGAACAAGAAGGTGCTAAGGAAGAAGAGGAAGCACCTAAGGCAGAGCCTAAGAAGAGGAAAGCACAAAAACAACTTGTTGCTCAGCCTAAAGGCAAGAAGAAATCTAAGCCAAGCCCCACAAAACCTACCACTAGGGTAGATACAAGGGCTACAAAAAAAGGTGGCCAAGGAAAAAGAAAAGAAGAAAGCTATAGAGCAGGGAGGACCAACAGAGAAGAAGTAGAGAAGAAACTATGTGGCACCTCCTAAATCAGATGAGGAAAGGACAGAGTCTGATGACAATGGACAATTTAGAGTGGTAAGTCACACCACTAAATCTAACCTAGAGAATATATGTGATAATATAAGAGTTAATGTAGACTTTTTCGGGTTGAAAAGTATTGATTTTAATAAGTTTACACTATGATGGAAAAGTTAAAGAATACTCCACTTGAACTAGACAATACAATGCCTAAGGAGCTATATTCAATTATAGAAAATAAATGGCATTGTTGCCTAAATATGGAGAAGAAAATAAGAGATTCAACATTGGCTCGTGTGATGCCTGAACTTATAAAAGGGAAAATAAGCAAGGAAAATAAGAAGCATGGGAGAAAATTTGCACCCAAGTATAGAGCCTTCAGTAGTTTGCAAAATAAAATTGAGGATGTTGTGAAGAAGTCCACTCTAATGTGGAAAGTAATCTATGGCCTCACAACTATAAAGGAAGGACAAGAAGATCCCTTTGAAGGAAGAAACAATAATGAGGAATAGGAAAATGATAAGGAGGAAGAAGAAGAAAAGGATAAGGAAGAAGAAGGAGAAAAGGACAAAGAAGAAGTTACAATGGAGAAAGACACACAAGAGAGTGAAAAGGCAACTGTTGAAGAGCAGCAATAGGAACAGAGTGTGCAAGACACACAAATTCCACCACCAAGTCCTCCACATGTAACACCCATACCTACAAAGAAAGTAATTGTAAAGGATGTTCTTGACACCTCTAGTCAGAACATTAACCCATTGACTATAGAAGATCTTAACAAGATCCTTCACTAGACTACTTTACAATCATACCTATGTACCAATCTAGTCTTGGTGAATGTGGAGGAACATCAGAAAGCTATAGATGAGATTACAAAGGAGAAGGTGAACCCACAAGAACCACCTTCACATACTCCAACAGCTACAAGAGGACAAGCACAAGAGTAAGCAACACAAGATGCATCAGCTAGAGTTGATTCCACATCACAGTGACTTCAACTACTGAGGAGCTAGCAAAGGAGCAAATAGGAGAAAAGGATATCTCTATTCCTATAGAACAAGGACAAGGTTCACCACCTTAGATCACAATTATTGATCAAGGTAGAATTGAAGAGGACAAGGAGAGCCCTAAGGAGAAGGAACAAGAGACAATTTAGACACTGATCAATTTGCCTACAACAAGGACTCCTACAGGAACAACTCAACAGTCGAGCACTGATGTAGTACCACTTCAAATATCAGAACCAAGCTCGAGCTCTACAAAGGTTGCAAGGGTACTTTACTATGGAGACCGTGCACTTAATGAAGAGATAGTCATTCCTAGGTATGACTATAAAACTATGAACATAGACCAGATTAATGAAGTGCAAGAGGCACTAGACAAGAAGAAGAAGAAACAATAGATACTCAGGAATGAGTACAGGAAAAGGCAAGCTCTGATTGAAATCAATGACATCTTTCTAGATGTATTTAGCTTGCAAATACCTAATGAAACGAAGCCCATAACGGAGCAATTATCCAACATAGTGGACCAGGTACAAAATGAAGACCTAGACACTAATGCAAAATTATTAGAATGGTTTGAAAAGAAGTTACAAATGAAAGTAAATGAATGAATATCAAGTGAGATAACACTGTCATAGGTGGAGCTCGCAAAGAAGGTTGAAAAGGTAAAAGCAGTACTTGAGAACATATTCTCATTGTACTCCAAATTGTGTGGTTCATCAATTTTCACACAAGAGAGCAACCAGAAGATAATGAGCTTAGAGAGGAATCTGAAAGTATCAAGCATTTAGCTACCCAAGAATCCAGCTTAGAGTGAGAAGCATTTTGCTACAATGCTTCACACTTAAAAGGAATTAGTTGTGCTCATAGCAGATGAGGCTAACATAAAGGCCAAGTTAATACAAATACAGTTTGCCATAACCCCTCACATGGAAGTTTTGCACAAAGAACTAGCCTATGAAAAGAATGTCTCGAAGAAAGATCCCAATATTTCTACATTGGAAGGCCTAGTACACCTTGCAACACAGACAACCATTCAACTTAAAGCACTGGAAATTGTATTAGACAATTGGGATGTTGCTTTGAAGATCATACTGGAGGTAAACAAATCCTTTTTGGCTAAGCATTCAATTAATGTATAGAACCCTTTGACATAAGTGTCAAAAAGGGGGAGAAAAAAATTAGGAGACCCAAAAGGGGGAGATACAATAAATTGGGGGAGATGATAAAAAATTTGAGTTTTGAGGAGAAGATAAAACTAAGGGAGAGATAAGAAGATAAAGCCAAAAGGTTGCAAAAACTGCAAGGGAAGATATGAAAAAGGGGGAGTAAAAATAGAGCAGATAGAAATAGGGTAGACAAGGGAAAGAATGACAAGGTAGAGATAAAGAGTATCAAAATAAGCAGCATGAGACAAATCTATCATAAGGAGTTTTGGATACAGAAATGGCACATCAGCTCAAGGGGAGTATCAAGTTTTGAGGTATATAGTCTTCTACAAAATTTTGAACAAGTTTTTGAAATTTTGTACATATGCCAAACAAGATGTATAATATACTCATAGAGATCAGATTCATAATGTTTAGTTAAGTGTTTTTGACACTTATGTCAAAGGGGGAGATTATTGGTCTTAGATTGGTTTTGACAATTGAGTGTTAACACACTTAAGAAATTTCTAAGTAGATGCCAAGTATAATATAGATGCCGAGCTACAGTATGTACTAAGCCAAAAATTCAATAGGTGTCGAGTTATTCAAGTGTTGAGCAAGATTTAAGTGCTAAGAAAGTTTCAAGTGTTGAGTGACAATCGATGCCAAGCTAGTATATGTGCCAAGAAAAGTATAGGTGCCGAGCAAGGCAGAATTCCTATATGTGTCGAGCATCAGCAATTAGTAAATGTTGAGTAATACAGAATCAACATAAGTGTTTGTGCCTTCACAAACTTAGATGTAAATCATTTTTGAGCCAACTCAAGATGAATCTCAAAGGATCTAAAAGATAAGATTGAATCTATTACATTCCCTATGCAATCAACATGCAACCAATCATAAAAATGAAAGGAATTGAGTGGGAAAGATAGATGAATCTCAATTGTGGATTCATACCTAACCCTAAGTCTCGAAACCTTTTTAAGGAGGTCAAAACCCCATAATTCAAGTGTGTGTGAAAGAGTATGATACAGGAATGTAAGGAGAGAATGTTAGCGAAGTTTAAAGGGTTGTAAAGACTTAAAAGAAGGATAAGCATCACATAATCAGTTGGTCAGAAAACAACATTTACACTAGGAGCAGAGTTATATTAGATCAAGAAGGATCATATCAGATTGGACAGAACAAGGATTTGGAATCAGCAATTGAGGATTGTAAGTCATTAGATCAACACGTTCTACTATACTTTCTAACCATTGTATTAGGAGAATGAAAATCCTATGATGATAGGTTGGTTTAACAACCATATTGTAAATCCTTAATAGGGTGGTAAATCCTTTAATAGGGTGACATTCCAAGTGAATGTTTGTAAATCCTTTAGACAAGTCACTTTTAACAGGGTGTAGAGCCTTTAACAAGGCAGGCCTTTCGCAGGGCAAACCATTGATGGTGGTCAAAATTTGTAACCTTAACCAGTTACATATTGTTGCAGTGATAAGTTGTGGGTGTCAGCCCCACCCCAATTTTACCTTCTCATTTTGGAGGGTTTCTGGGTGATCAAATCTTGTGTTATCTATTTTCATGCATGTCTTTACTTTCATGTTTATTAGAGATGTTACATCGATGTGATTAATTTTAGTTAATTAGGGTTGAAAGTAGACATCCCTTATGGGAATTTTTATGCTATAGATAATAGACCAATACCCGTGGTTAGTGTGGTTAAAAATATTGACTTCAGTTTTCCCTCTTGTCCTCATATTTCTTATAAAACAAATATTATTATAAACATTGATGTTCCTACCTATTACAGTATATTGATTTCAAGGCAATGGTAAAATTTAGTTGGAGGAAACTTACAATTGGAATTTTCCTATGCAACTATCCCAATTAATGGAAAAAACATTAGGATCGATAAAGAGCCAAGAAATGCATATCTTATTGAAAACTTCTAGCCAGATAATAGGTTAAATTTTGCTAGAATGATATTGACAATTTCTAGGTAAGTAATAAGTATAATTAATCCCATTCAAATTATCTAGAAGACAAGGATGAAGTTATTACATGCTAAGAAGATAATGAATTATGAACAATACATTTTGATGGGGCATGTAGTAAAGAAGGCAATGGAGCTAGAGTAGTTTTGACATCACTATCAGGTAAAGTATTCAGGTATGTTTTTTTTTGAATTTTGAATGTACAAATTATATTCCTAAATATGAAGCTTTGATTATGGGTTTAAATATTTCCAAATTTCATAAAATAAAGTTACGTTCAATATTTGGAGATTTAGAATTGATAATATATTCAACTAGATATATATAAAAAGATAAAAAGATATAAAAATTATGGGAAGTGTTATGTTATGGATAATAGATTAGTACCTATGGTAGGTGTGGTTAAAAATGTTGACTTTAGATTTCCCACCTGTCCTGATATTTCTTATAAAATAGATATTAGTATAGTTGAAGTTTCTGCCCATTATGGTATGTTGCTTTCAAGAAAATGGCTAAATTTAGTTGGAGGACACATACAATTGGAATTTTTCCATGCAACTATCCCAATTAATGGTTAAAAAATATTAGGATTGATAAAGAGTGAAGGTATGAATATCTTGTTGAAAACTTCCAACTTTATAATAGGGTAAATTTTTGCTAGATAGATATTGACAATGTCCAAGTAAGTATAAGTGAGCCTATTCAAATTGTAGAAGACAAGGATGAACTTCTTGCATAGGAAGAAGATAATGAATTATGGACAATTTTGATGGGGTATGTAGTAAAGAAAGAAATGGAGTTGGAGTAGTTCTTACATCACCATTAGGTAAAGTACTCAAGCATACTTTTTTGTTGAATTTTGAATGTACAAACAATATTGTTGAATTTGAAGTTCTGATTTTGGGTCTAAATATTGCCAAATTTCATAAAATAAAGTAACTTTAAACATTTGGAGATTTAGAATTTGATATTATATCTAACTAGAGATAAATGTATGACAAAAAAATCAAGGTTGAAAAGATACAAAAATTATGTAACAAATTTATTAGAGTGTTTTAATGCATTTTCAATCAACTGGACTGATAGTTATAATAATGTTTTAGCTAATTTAGTGACAAATTTATCTATAAAACAAATTGATATCCCATTGCAAGAAGTTATTCATGTTGAAATAAACAACATACAATATGTTCCTAATAATGTATGAAATTGACAAGTCTTTAAAGATGACAATGATTTATTGTCATTCTTGATGTGTGAAAAGGATTATCAGGATATCAATATTGTTTGGAATGGACTTGTTGAAGTGAAGATGGAAAATATATTGTCTTTGGAAAAGGAATTGTGTAGCTTAAATCCAATAAGATACCTAAGGGATTGGTGGCTTTGGAGAATATTTTTGATGGACATGAAAAAGTCAAAACATATACCCTTGTTGTCTTGTTCAAACAAGTTGAGTAGGTTAATATTGGGACTGAATATTCTCTAAGGGAAGTTTTTATTGGAATATATTTTCCAATTAAAATAAGATCAGAATTGATCAAATTATTGAGAAAATATCAATATGTGTTTGCATGGTCTTATGATGATTTAAAAACATATAGAGAAGATTTATTTCAACATGAAAGATTATTGAAATCATATGCTAAGCCTTTTAGACAAAAGAAAAGAGCAATAAATCCTATGTTAGCTCCAAAGATGAAAGATTAATTGATTAAACTAAGAGATGTTGGCATAATTAAACCCATTAGATATTCTACATGGGTCTCTAATTTGGTTCGTGTAAGAAAGAAAAATGAAGATATTAGACTATGTGTTGATTTTAGAAAGCTGAATATATCATCATTAAAAGATAATTATGCTTTTCCAAACATGGAGGTTTTTCTGCAAAAGTTAACAAGAAATGAACTCTTGTCCATGATGGATGGTTTTTTTGGTTATGATCAAATGAAATTCAAAGAAACAGAGCAACACAAGACAACATTTACTACTCCTTGGGGAACATATGTTTGTGCTAGAATGTATTTTAGATTGACAAATTCTAGAGTGATCTTTCAAAGAGAAATGGATGTTACATTTGAGGGCCTTATTGATTATATATTAGTAGTTTACCAGGATGATCTTACTACCTATTCCAAGAAAGATGAAGATCACTATAACCGTTTACAAAAAAAATCAAGAGGGCTCTTGAAAATGGGATATCTCTTAATTATCCTAAAAAATGCCAATTTGGAGCCATAGAGGGGAAATTATTGGGACATACTATTTCCAAGGAAGCAATGAGAATAGATCCTAAAAGAATTGCAACAATTAATCAGATCCCTAAGACTGTTAAGGCCATTTAATCATTTTTCACACAATTTAACTTTGTAAGAAGATTTATTTCCAATTTTGTAGAAATTGTTAAGCTGATATCTAAACTGTTGAAGAAAGGAGCTAAAATGGTTTGGGATGATGAAGCTTTACAAGCATTTGTACATATAAAAAGGGAAATAGAAGAAGCCCCTTTTCTCAAAACTCTTGATTTTGAAAAGCCCTTTCATTTTCTTATTTTGTTTGCATCATATCATACAATTGCTGTAATCATGCTTCAAAAGAATCAAGAGAGATATGAACAACCTATTGCCTTCTTTAGGAGAAGACTATAAATTTTTGAGTTGAATTATGATATTAATAAAAAACAAGAATATGCTTTGGTAAAAGCTATCGAGGCTTTCAATCCATATCTAGTCAATGCAGATGGGGTGGCATATGTTCCTAATGTTGTAGTCCAAGATATTTTTAGGCAAACTGAGACTATAGGGAGAAGATGTAGATGGATCAATAAAATACAAGAATTTAATATAAATATCCAAATAACCAACTTGGTCAGAGGTCAAGGATTAGAAAAACTTATGGTTGATTCAAATTTGGAAGCTACACAAATAAATCAAGTGGATGAAGAACACTATCAAGAAAGTAATGAGATGTGTCCTTGGTATTATGATGTTGTCTACTATTTGAGATGTATAAAATATCATGAAGGTTGGAGTGAGAATTAGAAGAGAACTATAAAACTGAAAGAAACAAAATACATCCTTATTCAAGGTGATCATTACTGGAAAAAGAGGGATGATATTTTACATTTTTTCTTGGATATGGGCTAAGCACCTGTGATTTTTAAAGAAATACATGGAGGGGTTTGTAGAGGACATTTTTTTGCTAAAACCATTGCTCATAAAATCTCGAGGGCAAGGTATTATTGGCCCCATCTTTTTAGAGATTGCATTGCTTATGTTAGAATATGTGAAGCATGCCAATTTTATTTAGGAAAGATGAAGAATGATGGATCTTTTCCTCTTAGAACTATACAAGCTGAAGAACGATTTCAAATGTGGGGAATCAACTTCATAGGTGAAATGAGCAATATATCAAGTAGTGGACATAGTTAGATCCTTGTTACCACCAAATTATTTTACTAAATGGGTGGAAGCAATACCAACTAGACATTCCACTAGCATGGTTGTTAATGATTTTCTGATGAACAACATCCTAACCATATTTGGAGTTCCTAGAAAGATTGTTGTTGATAATGGCATGTTTTAGTTCAAATGAATTTTCAAGATTTCACACTAAAATATGGCATTCAGGTTTCCTAATATTCTCCTTATCATCCTCAAGGGAAAAACCAAGTTGAACTGAGTAATAAAAGTATACTTAAGATTATCAAGAGGATGTTAGGTAACAATAAGAAAGCTTGAGATTGTAAGTTACATCTTGCAGTATGGGCAAACAAGATCACAAAGAAAAAAAACCACATGGTTTTCACCATTTGAGCTTGTATATGGAAAAGAGGCTAAACTTCCTAAAAATAATCTACTACCATTTTATAGGTTCATTAAAAATGAATAGACAGAGGAAATAGATTTTATGGGTGAAATGTTTAATGTATCGGTAAAATTAGATGAAAGCTTAAGAGTAGCATTAGAGCATAACATTGAAAGACAAAAAAGGGTTAAACATCTTCATGATAATAAATCAAAGAATAAAACTTTTAATATTGGTGATTGAGTTCTTAAATGGAATGTTAAGGATCAAGAAAAAGGAAAGAATGACAAGTTTGACACTATATGGTTAGGACCTTTTGTGATATCTAGAAAGGGAGGAGAGCATTCATTTCTTCTATAGGACACAAATGGGAATGCACAAGAATTTCCTATTCATGCCCAATTTCTTAAACCTTTTTTTTAAATGGCGTGTCATTTTTGTATACTATTAGAGTAGGGCTGATTTAATTGCTTTATTCTTGTAGAGATAACTAGATTCTCGTCATATTCATATGAATATGTGTCCTTAGAAAGAGCCACTGATGGAGCTTCAATTTTTGTCTCCATAAGAAAATTATGCCTCAATTTTCATGCTTTGGATGTGCAATGATGTGATCTAACAATTTTTCAAAGTTTTGGCTATGTAATAAAACAAGGGTTCTAATTTTCTGAATTAAGAAACAAGGTATCTTGGCTTCTCCAATTTCATGATTTCTCTAACCAGTGAATGAGAGTTCTCCAATTTCGCTGGGTACTGAAAGTTACTCATCCAATTTCACGATTTCACATTGAGAGGGATTCATTGATTCAAATATGGTGATCTTTCACTAAGCATGGATTCATGAGTGTAATTTTTCTATTTTGCAACTTTTGACCTCTTGACATGTCAATTTCACAATTTCATGTAGGGACAAATTCTTTACGATTGCAATTATGAAAATAAATATTTTGAAAGAGAATTTCTTCAATACTATGACAAAGCTAAGTATCTTTTCATTTGTCTTAAATTAGTTCTAAAACGGGTGTGACAATTTCTTTATGTTTGTGCGTGTGAATAGCTGATTGAATTTAATGCATCACCTGATTGTTGCTTAACAAACATTATAAATATGATTTCACTTGTAACATTCTTGTTATGGAAGAGTTTTCTATCTGTGTTTGTGCAAGTTTAAAGATTATTTGCCATGGGATTACCAATCTAGGATTATAATGAAGAAAATGATCCAAAGCCAGTCATGCAACATGACTTATCACTAGTCTAGGAGGAATAGTTGGATGTCTTGAATAGCATGTATGTGGTTGCATGAGAACTATGAACAAGCTATGCCAATTATGTGAGTGATACTCATGAATTGGAACTTGAAGAAGATGGAGCTAAGGTCCATGTCATCCTACCTGAGTTTGATGACCTTCGTGTAAAACAACACTTTGAAGAAATTATAGATATGATATGAGAATTACAATTTTGTTTTAAGCTTCTTACAAGCTTTGTGGTTGTAAAATTTTGGTGAATGGTTGCAATTAGTTATTAGTTAGTTTCTTTTGTAAAGGTCTGAATCTTTTTGCACCCTTTTTCTTTCTAGAAGAAAGGGTGCTAGGACCTGAGACAGATATAGGGAAAATAGATATAAAAAAGATAAAGATACAAAAAAGGAATTTTTTTGGAATACATATATACAGTATAGGGTAGACATTGCAACTAGTCATAACCCAATTGTACTCATTTTTAGAAATAATAGACATACTCTGTTTCCTTTATAGAACACAAGAATTGATCATACATATTATCATCTACAAATTATCTTCTTGGATCTATATTGTTGTTGATAGATTGAAATCAAGGTAAATCCCCAATTGGAAAAAAATTATATAGGGTTTTGTATCACTGATCTTCATCTTATTGAAGTTGAACTCAATTAACTAGGGTTTAAGGATTTTGAGTTCTCTATCGAAAAATAGATTGTAGGAACCTTTCTCCAAGCAATTTGACTTTTGCATTGAATATTATAATTGACACTATTCTCCCATCAGAAAAGGACTGGTCATTTTTTTTCTAAAGAAAACTACAATTTTGTGGAAGGTGATATTCTTTGTCTCCCTCATCTGCATATATATCCTTGCACCCATCACTCATTCATTTATTAAAGCTCTTTCAAAACCTAATTTCTCCTTGAGAATGCACTTTCCCTCTTAAGAGTATCAACATAAAGTCCACATTATTAAGCTATGTTTAGGAAGCACTAAATCAAGTACAATGACCTATATTTTGTAGAGCCTAAAGTGTGGAGGTTGAGTAATTGTGTTTCAACCCTCTTTATTGACCAAAATTTGTGTTGATTTCCCACCATAAAGTGGGTAAGGCTTGTAGGTTTTTGTTGCTAGACTTTTAGTCTATACCTTTTAAGCTCCTAGCTCGAGGAGTGTTCAATGCAAAATGTGTTTGAGTCCTTGTCTAGCTAGCCCGTAGGTGACTCCCTTCTCTTCAAACATCCTAAGGGCTTCCCTTTTTGCATATTTCTAGGATTTCCTTACTCTATTGATTTCCCTGCTTCATTGCCTCCCTAAACCTCTATACAAGATTCTTGCAATTCTTGTGCATCATTGGTCTTAAGTGATCTAGGTTTGGGTGGGTTTCTGTTTGAGTATCTTCCTGATGAGAAGAAAGTCATATTTGGTTATGTGGCAATTTCCTATCTCCAACTAGGTATTCCTTCCAGATTCCAAACCTTTTTGTTATCTTTTTGTCACTGGAAAGCTTCATTAGAATGGATTCTAAAGATCAGAGTGATAAAGACATCTGTATGTATATTTTCATTTGGATCATGGTGAGATGATCATAGGAGCACAAATTTAAGGCTATGGAACTCTTAGAGTGAGGTTTCAAACTCAAAATATTTGTTCTATGCATCAAGGTAGAGTTCCATCTATTTGATTGCTCCTCCTTTGGAAGCAAAATCCTTCAAATATCTTTCCAAAACATTAGAAAGAAGAACTTAAAGGCCAATGATTTGATGTTATGAAAGAGGTAAATTTGTAATCAAGAATTCACCTTAAAGCTCAAAGGGAAAAGTAACCAAAGTGATGGAAATCCTTTCGAGTGTTGAGTCTTTCGAAAAGCATAGGTTCCCATGGCAATTTTTCATCTAAAGGGGTATCCACGAAGCTTGTCTTCAGGAGCTTAAGAAGATGAAGATTTTTGAAGCCACTCATCTTAGATGCAAGGATATTCTATGAAAGTGCTAATATAATTCCATGTGATGGAGTAGTTGGTCAAGTTCAAACTTGATACAAATGAAATGTTTCACTTGAGTATGTAAAACAGAAAGGTTGTATTGCGGTTTCTCCAAGTTATTTTGATAAAGTGAAGGAAAAGTCTTGTGTGGAAAAGAATAAAATGAAGTCTCCTAGGCACTAAAGGAGAAGTCCACATGATGCACTCCTGAATCAAAGGAAATTCATAGTAAAGCTAGGCTTGCAGAGAGAAAAGGTAATGCCTCCTTTCCCATGTTTAATGAGTTTTAGTGCACATTAATGTTCTAAATTCCATAGAAAAAGAGGTATCTTTTAGAAAGCTTAAGTATAAAGGGGTTTGGAAAGGAAATAATCTCACTACTGTATGAGATTAAAGTAAGTTTATTTGTTTGGATTTTTAAGTGTTGGTGTAAATAAGTATTCACTTATTACACTTAAGTTTTACTTAGGTTAATGCATTATTTAATTATTTTGCATTATTTTATTATTATTTTAGTGAGACACTTAGGAGTTTTTGTACTCTCATTGAGTTACGCAACTCTAATTATGCACATGGTGTCTACAACATAGGAGTATGCATCATTCACTGAGTTGTCATATTGACAACACATTTATCCACACTCCTTATTTAGCACATGTTGTCTACACCATTGATTTGTGTGCTACACTGTTGTAGGCTTATCCTCACATCATTGCACTTAATCCCATGCTTAATGGAGGATAATCCATATCTGGTGGGCATGTGCCTAATTGTATGACATATCATGATGCTAACTTTTATGCATTCTAGAAGCTCTCCTGAGGCCTTTATATTCAGGCACTCCTAGTGTACTCTGAATCCAATTATTGAATGAATATCATCATTCTGATCATACTCTGTCTATTTTGGTCTACTATGTGCTTGTGTTGAGTTCTTTAGTTCTTAGGTGAATTCTGGCCTAAGCCAAATTCTTACATGGTATCAGAGCCAAGGAGGATTCTCATCACGTAGTCGTTCGAGACCGTTAATGCTTCAGCACCTTGACAAGAATCTGGAGGATCCACAAAAATTGGGAGTGTCTAGAGCTAGATCTAACCTCACCGTTGCATGCAGAGTGTCGATTCGATGAAGATTGACTATAAACTCACCTATATTGGGTGAAAGTTGATCATGAGGCAAATTTTTTTTGCAAACCGGAACCCTGAGGCCCCAATTTGCAATTTGGGTATGATC
The DNA here is from genome assembly GCA_028749045.1 of Cupressus sempervirens. Lineage (NCBI taxonomy): Eukaryota > Viridiplantae > Streptophyta > Pinopsida > Cupressales > Cupressaceae > Cupressus > Cupressus sempervirens. The sequence goes on from CM053792.1 coordinate 604,435,194, forward strand.
ATTTTCAGATTTGATTATTATGTTTCAGATTTGATTTAATTTCCTCTCTGCAATATTGGGTATTTTTCAAAATTTTAATTTTCGAAATCAAACAAAGAAAATTTTTGGGTATTTTTTGAAATTTTAATTTTCAAAATTAGACAGAGAAATTTTTTTTTTAACCGAACCAGGCAGTGACACCTCGGCTCGATGCTCTATTTTTGTTGGTGGGATTTTATTTATTTTCGCAGGGCCTATTTGTTTAATTTGCGAGCCGTACAACATACCCCTACCAAATGTCAGCAGAGTCACCCCGCGGCCAATGAAATTCCAGCGACATACATAATCCAACCCAAGATCCGGCCAATATTTTCATCAAGCACCGGTGAGCTCACTTTATTGGAACAAGTGAGCGCTGTTGTTTTTAAACAGCGGATTACATACTCCTCCCACCAATGTGGGATTAAAGTCCTAACACAACGACACTATTAGAAGAATCTCGACAAAATATTTTGATGCGCATTGAAACCCTGCACAATCAGTCACCCAATAGCCTAATCCTACTCTGACACGTGGCCACAAATAATTTGGCCATGCAGATAGGCATATATCTGTTGTTCTCTGTGACACGTCAATGCCACATAACCATCTACGTGGAACACAATCAATAGCAACATGTCACATCCCATGAAGCAACCAAGTCAGCAAATCATACTGACACGTAGTAGGACACACTGTCTTTTTTTGTACAATTCGTATGGATCCATACTGCACGACAGACACATCGGTTGACACGTCATCCAGGGTCCAATTTTTGTTGACGTCATCTTTTCATGTTCCTAAATTTGACACCCGTCTGGACATCATTTCAGGCCAATTTTGAACTGCTATGATGGTCGTATGACCATCAAATTTAACCCTTTTGATTTGCTGATGCAACCCCTCTCCAAATCAATTTTGGTTTTTGTAGTCTGACTTCAAGAGGCCATATCTCGCACATCAGGACCTCAAATAAGTGCAATTTTTTTTTGAAATTGGGTAAAATTTTCTAAATTTTTCAGTGGTGCAACTATTTTTTGGATTTGGTGCACGAATTGTATAGAATTTGCATTTTTTGGCGATTGTACTGGATAATCCTGCATTTTGCAACTTCAAATGCTCCGTACGGGCACATCTGGAGTCAAAAATAGGTTTCATTTTTTTTGAAAGTGCATATTTTTTCGTCTACTTTCTAGATCAGGCATTAGATAGTAGTGTTGTGTGGACAAAATTGTCACTTTCAGCAATAGGGCCTTTCTTTGCTTTGTAATGCTTCAGAATTGTAGCACATTGTAAAGTTTCAAATTTGTACTCCATTAAGAAATTGTAACAAGCAAAATCAGAAGTCCACGAAGGCCAAAATTGGCAAGTGGCCCATTGTAATTGCACTACCTGATAAAGTGCCCAAAGCATCTATTTTGGGGGGGTTTCTTGATTTAGTGAAAAGGGGGGGTGTTCTTGGTGTTGTGTTCTCTCTTTTCTGCAAATTTCTTTCATTTTTTGCATTATGGGCAACTTTAAGTTTCCTAAATTAACTCCTCATAACTATGCTTCATGGTCAATCAAAATATTGTATCACTTAATGCATAATAGAGTTTCACAATATGTAGATGGTACTCTTCCTAAACCAGCAGGTGATAATGTATGAATAAGTGAAATTTCAAATTGGGTAGCAATGGATAGGAAAGCCCTAGGTGATATATGTTTGGAGGTAGATGATAAAATCATGTATCAAATTAAGAAATGTACTACATCCAAGGAAGCTTGGGATACCCTCGAAAGCCTTTATGGTAAAGTGTCTGAAGAGGATGTTTTCAAAATAGAAGATGAGCTTGTATCCTTAGATCCTAAGTCATATGACTCAATATAGGACTTCATCATTAAGGTGAATGAATTAAGGACAAAGCTTACTAATTGTGGGAGTTCTATCAAAGATGACAAATTGATCTATCTCATCCATAACAAGTTGTCATCAGAGTATTCTACATTCGCATCTTCTTTTAACACCTCAAAGACTACCTTAGGGTCTGCCTACAAGAAAGTCACTTTTGATGAATATGCAAAACTATTGGATGATGAAGAAAAGAAGTTGAAATTAATGAGGATTCTCAAATCATCTCAGTCCAAAGCATTGGTGGCCAAAAATGAGGGTTCTCAACATTCAGCTGCACAATCTTCAAGTAAAGGAAAGGGTAAGAAGAAATGGAAGAGTAAATATGAGAATGCAGAAAAGACAACACCACAATCTAATCAACAAGGCAAGTCCTCGAATTCCAACAAGAAAGGGGACAATAATAAGGAGAAGAAGAAGTGTGCTTATTACAAGAAATCAAGTCATGAAGAGCATGAGTGTTATCTCAAAAAGATTGATGAATTAACCAACATCATGAAGAAACATAATGTTCCATTGCCTAATGCTTATAAGGATAAAGGATCATCTTCAGATTCAAAGGGCAAAGGGCAAGCACTCATGGCTAATTCAAACTCTTCAAAAGAATGGATATTTGACTCGAGTGCCTCATATCATATGGGTTCTTCAAAGGAGGATTTTTCTTCATTGAATCACTCAAAGGTACCACACATCTTCATGGGGAATGATAGTAAAATGGAATTTGAAGGGAAAGGAAATGTGGAGATGAAAAATGGAGAGTTTCAAGAGGTTCTCTATGTTCCAAACCTAAGTTCAAATCTTCTATCAATCTACCAAGTCACTCACTTTGGAGATGGACATAGAGTTGAGTTCCTTCCTGAATCAGTAAAAGTGCACAGTCTTAAAGACAATTCCTTGGTTGCAGTGGGGAAAGTGAATGATCATAAGAGGTTGTACTCTTTCTCACATTTTGTGCCCAAGTCTCCTTCAAAATCCTTGTTATCACAATCAAATTCAAACATGCAATTATGGCATGAGCAGTATGGTCATCTTGACTATCACTATCTTCAGCAACTTTGCACATACCACATGGTGAAAGGTCTACCTCAAATCAACTTTTCTAAGGGTGAATGTTCAACAGATTCAGTGGATATGCATCCAAAGGGGAAGTTACAAAGAGGGAAGTCTTCAAGAGCAACAAGTGTTCTACAAATGGTTCACATGGTATTAGGAGGTCCTTTTGCATTCAGCCAGGGTCACTACATACTTACCTTAGTTGATGAATTTTCAAGGTTCACTTGGGTCTACTTTTTGCATAACAAGAATGAAGTGTTGGACAAGTTTCTAGACTTCAAGACTCATGTAGAACGAAAATCCAGAAAAGCCATCAAAGTACTCCCCATGGATAATGGAAGCATGTATGTGAACATAAGACTTAAGGACTTTTGCAGACATGAGGGCATTGATCTTCAAACTCCATCAACATTCAGTCCTCATAAGACAGATGTTGCAGCTTTGAGGATTCACACTCTTAAGTCTATGGCAAGTTGTATGATTCATGCCAAGTCTCTCGATCCATCATTAGAAGTCGAAGCAATCTCTAGTGCGACTCACATTCTTAATCGTTCTCCTCATCTAGCCTTAGATGGCAAAACTCTTTTTGAGGCATGGTGTGGTAGAAAACCTATTGTGACACACTTTAGAGTCTTTGGTTGTCCTGCATGGGCAAAGAGATCTTCCAGGGGTCACAAGGCACAGTCATCCTGACCTTGTACCTTCATTGGTTATGAAGACGGTGTGAAGACATATAGACTTCTAGATCCTGAGACACATCAGATATTTGTGGAGAAGGATGTACATTTTGAGGAAAGTTTTCTAAGCTTGTCCTCTACTCCTCTTCGCACATCATACAGTGTGGAAACTGATAGTGATTCTAACGATAGTGCTTCGACAACTTCAAATACGTGGGGTTCTATCAACAGTTATAGTGAGAGGTCACTTCATCAGTTCAGTCCACATGCATACATTGCCACAGTGATAGGTCCAGAAGAGTAGGGTACTTCTAGTCTTCCAAATAAAAATTCAGTGACAGATTTGGGAGATAGTATACATGATTTGCCTCTTCTTCTTGATGCAGAATTGCCTTCTTCAGTTGTCACAAGAGCTACATCTAACTCTCTTGTTCATTCTCTACACGATCAATCATCACAGGTTGAAGTGATTGTGGATACTTATGATCAGTAGTTGCAGCAGGGTTCTTCATTAGTTACAGGGACAGACAATTCTTTGGGACAGGTTCTTCATCCAATTGAGCAGGTTTCAGAGATATCACTCATCCATGGGATTCTTTCCACACATATCTCATCGGAGCAGTCACTGTTCAGCATTCTTCTTTTGGTGGGGGGGGGGGGGGGGAGCCCATCCTGTCTCTCTTCCTCTTCTCATCATTCTCTTATGTATATATTGGATGTATGTCATAATGGGGGAGTCTTGATTACTCCATCCATCCATGCATCCCTATTTATCTCTCTCTCTCTCTCTCTCTCTCTCTTTTTTTTGGGGGGGGGGGGGGGGGGGGGGGTTTCCCATGAGGTTTTCCCTCTTTCCTCGCTTTATGGGAGATTGCATATCATTATGTACATGGGTATCTAACATGGCCTAGTATCTGGGACCCATTCTGCATTGCATCCTAGATTTCGTAAGCTTAAGGGCATTCCCCTAAGTTGCACTTAAGGGGGGGTGTTGGTGTAAATAAGTATTCACTTATTACACTTACTTAAGTTTTACTTAGGTTAATGCATTATTTAATTATTTTGCATTATTTTATTATTATTTTAATGAGACACTTAGGAGTTTGTGTACTCTCATTGAGTTACACAACTCTAATTATGCACATGGTGTCTACAACACAGGAGTATGCATCATTCACTGAGTTGTCATATTGACAACACAGTTATCCGCACTCCTTATTTAGCACATGTTGTCTACACCACTGATTTGCGTGCTACACCATTGTAGGCTTATCCTCACATCATCGCACTTAATCTCGTGCTTAATGGAGGATAATCCATATCTGGTGGACATGTGCTTGGTTGTATGACATATCATGATGCTAACTTCTATGCATTCTAGAAGCTCTCCTGAGGCCTTTATATTCAAGCACTCCTAGTGTACTCTGAATCTAGTTATTGAATGAATATCATCATTCTCATCATACTCTATCTATTTTGGTCTACTTAGTTCTTAGGTGAATTCTGGCCTAAGCCAAATTCTTACAGTAAGCCATCATGTGGTTAGGCTTAATGTCACTTTTAGAGCCATTGATCTACCTAATTAAATACAAATCCAACTGTTATGTCATTAGATGTGAGTTATTTCGTTCATGTGGTGCTAATGTTCAAATTCCCAAGTCTACATGATCAGATTTTTACCAAACGAATTTCCTCATGTCATAACAACTATTTTCTACAAATTTGTTAAGTCTTTGATCTTTCTATGTGAAATATAAGAAAATGGTAGTCATAACAATTGGGTTTGGTCATTTGGTTGGACTAGAGAGAGAGCTTAAGAATTGCATTGATAAATCTCTCAAGTTCTTTGATTTTGGTGACTTACAAAGAAGATTGAACGCTTAGCCCATCCATCCAATCATACAAAAGCTAAACGAGCATGGGTTAGTTGAAGCTGTTAGGTTTTCCAAGGCTGTAAAAGCACCAAAATTGGTGAAGGAATGCATTGAGAGGTATAATTTGGATAGAAAGTAAATTATGTTGCCTGATCAATCTATTCCAATTTTAGTGAATACAAAATTATTGTAGTTTGCCTTCAAAATTTTAGTGGAGGAGGAGTATTTTGATATTGATTTTGCATTCTTTGCATTAATGTTTAATGAGAAGGAAACTCAAAGGAGAGGAGACATACAAAGTACATGGTTCTAGACTCCTCGAGGTAAGAAGAGAAAAATTTCAAGGACTCTCTTTGGAACTAATATGAAGAGGGAAATTGTGGATATCTTTGCTATATTGTTGAGATTAAAAGGAAAAGAAGAGGTCCTAAATTCCATAGAGCACCACTTCTACATGGTTCAAGCCATTTGTGCTGATGGACAACAAATTGACTGGGCTTAGATAATCTATGATGAGCTTGCTTCATGGCTAAATTCAGCAAAGGCATTCAAACAATTCTTTATGTCTTTCTATATGATATATTCCTTAGTCACGAATCATCTATGGCCTAGTTTTCCTTGTACTTAAATTTTTGATGAGAATACCAAGGTGCATGAATTCTATCCATATCTACAATTGAAGAAGAACTTTGAGGAATATGTGAAGGTGAACGATTCCTTTACCATGAGGCTATGTAGGGAATTGCAAGGGTTCCTTGAGTGAAGGTTTTCACCTGAAGCTATATCTATGGTAAGCCAGTTCAGATGTTGTTTCATTTAATTTCCATGTTTCTCCTACATTAGGATTGGTGCATTCGATGGTTTTCCAAAGAGATTCCCCAGGTATCTAGAAGATAAGGTCGTTCTTATTGAATTATGTAGACATATATTAGAGGTTAACACCTTATGCTCTAATGTGAAGAAGATAGCTAACATTTCTTTTCCAATCGTGGTAGGACTTTATTCTTGTGGTAGGAATTTATTCTTTTGCCTCTAGATTTGATGCCCATAATTTAGTCAAGGATTTTGAGAACCAAATTAAATTGATAGATTATGAATTTATAAGGCCCCATTATGATCCTGTTAGCTTTGTGAAAGACCATCATAAGCTTGGTTATGCTTATAGGCATATCCCAGATATTGAAGGTTGTTGGGCCAGATGTCATAATTAATACCAAACCAGAGAGAGGTATTGGTCTAGGTGAAAAATTGATGAGATTAAATTATATAATGATAATGTTGATGTTAGTGATACCACAAATAATGGTTCCTACATGAGGCCCACTACCTATGATAAGATCAAGAACACTCCCATAGTGTCAATTCTGCTTGATGTTAATGTGATTGATATAATGGAAGTAATGATGGATGGTATCATTAAGAGGAAAAACAAATGGGTAGAGTGGACCAATGCAAGGAGAAAGAGAACTGGAGCCACAAGTTAACCCAGTGGAGTAGCATTTGGAACAACACAATCTCCATCAATAGCCACTTCCACTACTACAACAACATCAACATCAACTAGACCAACATAATCAGTTGGTGGAGGAGTATACCAACCTACTGAGAAGAACATTCAAGTCCCTCCAACCTATGGAGGGGAATCTTTGCCAGATACCAAAAAAGTTGGAGATAAGATGGAGAGAAAGATAAAGAGGAGAAGAAGGTGAAATCAACAGTCAAGGTTTCCTCCCCTGTGCCAGTCATCAATCTTATGGTGAAAACAATCCTCTGGATGGTCAAGAGCAAGGAACATATGAACAAGGTAAAATAATAGCCTTATCTATTACTAAGACAACTACCCTTCCATTTTCTAGTAGGAGCAAGGTGACACCCCTAGTTGCAAGGAAGCTCTTTAATCCATCAACCCTACAATCAGTACTCAATGTCCTTTTAATTGAGTCTTAGTTGTACGAGACTATTGATAGAAAGAAGAGGAAATGTGTGGAAAGTGTTCCATCTAAAGATCTAATTGCACAAGCAACTCAGTCCCATCTAGTTTCGAAGAAGGAAAAGAAGCAGAAGACCCTAGTAGCATTGATAATTGATCCAACTATTAGACACATGATTGTGGAGATTGTAGAACCTCAGAAGGAGGGTAGGTTTCATGAGCTAACTCCAAATTATTTCCAAATCAAAACTATTGACATGGGTATTCTAGTACATGATTCTATGGTCAACATTTAGAAATCAATAAATGTGAAGATTAGAGACAAGTTAGAGGAGTTAAGGAAAAATAAAGAGGTACTAAACGCCTTAAACACAAAATTAATGGATTACATTAGGGGAACACTTGGATATACATCTATTAGTACTTTTGACCCAAGTGCAGAGGAGAACAAGAATCTATTGATTAAGCTATAACAAGAGAGGTAATTTTGTCAACTTGGCCATGCTTGGATTGAAGAATTGAAGACCCAAGGACCCGTATCATAGTGAACCTTGGAAATATATTGTTAGACACATATAAATTGGGAGAAGCAATGCTAAGTCACCATAACTCAATGAAGCAGGAATCATCAAGCTTAACAGAGCAATTGGCCATGTTACAAGAGGTCACTGATATGAAGACTAATGTTATTGTGACTCATGGGATCCTCAAGTCAGGCCAAGAACCATTGCTTCATTAGAAGCAATCTGTAGAGTTTAAAGTTGAAAACTTAGTGAAGTCTAAGGAAGAACTAAAAGTTGTCTATGATTCACTAAAGAGAGTTATGGAAAAAATATTTGAATATCCGAAAGTTCTACATACTGAATCATATATCACTAATAATAGCCAACTAGTAGACATTGAGGAAATGAAGACCAAGTTTCTAGCATTCATTGAAGAAACTACTAATCCAACAAACTTCTAAGTGGCGAGGATTCTAGAGCTCACAACAATTGATTACATCCTCAAGTGTACAATAGAGAAGCTCTAATCAAAGGTCTCTAGAGTTGAAGAATTAACAAAGATCTATGACCATTGGGTTGTCATTGTTGACAACATTCTTATCCCAAAGAGTTGAAGAATGTAACTGATTCTATGAAGGCGCATAGAGCTAAAGATATAACTCCAAAGAATAATTGATGCTCTATCAGAGGCATTACACTTCTCCCAGGATAAAACTAGTGCAAGATGTTACAAGTGTCACCTCCCCCACCCCTTTTCTCTCTCTTTCTGATTTTGTAGCCAAATCTGGCATTCTCCTAATAGGCATTTGTAACAGATGACTGACTAGTCAATCCTATTTTTAGACACATTTTCTCAGAGATGCTTTGTATTGTAATGATGAAATGTAACAGGCTAGAATTCAAGGGCCTGTAAATGTAACTTTTGAAGAAGTGAATAAGATTGGAAAAATTTGGTGTGGAAAAACCCTTGTAGCTTTGACTATTGTGTGAGACCCTACATCTACATTTTAATTTTGATGTTCATGTTAGTGTAGTTTAGTCTTGTGTAGTGCTTTGGAGTGAATTGTGTTGTTAATGAAAGCTATGGGATTAAAAATAAACTCTGTGTAATTGCTTTCTTTATAGTGGTTTTATGAGGTTTTCCTATCATTCACAATATTATTTCATTTCCTTTGTTCTATATGCAAGTTAGTTTCCTATGCATTTTCATTGTTGTGTGAGAGGTTCCCATATGGTTAATGTGAGATATTGAATTGAAAGCAATATGTTATTGTGGAATCTCAACAACTTGGGCAATCTATGGGTTGTTTATTTGATCACAATTTCTCTTCTTATGCAGTGTGCATCAATAGTTAAGCTTGCATAATTGCATCTTGCAATTAGTATATAGATTAGATTGCATGTTAGGAGTTAGAAGAACTTCAAAGTGACTCATATACATTCATGGTCGTGGAGGTTGTGAGTTATCATCAGAAATCCTCTTGAGTTTCTTGAAGTGTTGGGCAATCTAGTTATATCCTCTTCTATTCTCTGGTTAAGAGCATACCCATAAACTCGTTGATCTACTAAAAACATGATTCATTGCAAATCTTTGCACATAAGGGAGTTGTACCTTCCAATTCAGGGGTCCTTGATAGAACACCTACATTGACCCATTCTGTCGATTTCAACCTAGTCTTCCACTACATTGGGCACATTGAGAGTTATGGTATAAACCAAATCCAAGGAACAATTTTCAACTGAAAATTTTGAGAACCAACAAGCTCTTTTGTCAAATTTATCCAGATTCTTTTCATCTTTCAAAATGTAACATAATTTAACTATAGGTTCTCTCCCATGTCATTACTCATACAATAATATTTTCCTATTTTTATTCTATTACAAAACTATATTAAGTGTATATGCAATATTATGTACTACTCTCTAGTAGATTTCTAGTTAACTCAATTCCTTCAACATAGCTCTTTCTACATCTTGAATTATCTGATTCAACCTCTATATTGTACCATTCTATTTAGGTATTCTCACCACAAAAAGTTATCTCTTAATGACATGTTCCTCATAAAAAAATTCAAACATTTTGAAGATACACTTACCTCCTTTGTTAGATCTTAAGCATTTAATCCTTAAATATCTTAAAATTCTCAAAAGCCTTTGAATTTTCACTATGAAATGCAAACCATGTCAACCTTGAATAATTATTAATGAAAAATATAAAGTATCTCTCACCTTAAAAACTTCTTGGTTTTCTAGGACCACAAAGGTCAGTGTACACAAGCTCCAACAAACTGGCATATGAATAGTATTTTTCCTTGAATGCTTCTCTTTTCTATTTTCCTTCCCAACATTCCTCATAGATCACATTATCTAGTTTGCATAATCTCAACTAGTCTCTTACTATGCATGATCAACTTATTCTTGCCACCTATAAAACTTGATGTAACACATCCTCTAGTGCCAAATCCAATTATCATTGGTTTGAGATAGTAATCAACAACCTTTTGATGCTACTTCAAGTTGGTACATATTTCTTCCTATCATATTTACAACTATAATCAAATCTCTAAATCTCTTTCAAATCTCACATCTATCGTTCTTGAAAATAACATCATATTCATTCTCACACATCTATTCAACACTCAAAATATTGTGACATAAATCCTTCACATAATAGACATTATTAATATTATTGTTTCCATTAAAATTAAAAGATCTTCTACCAACAATATAAGAAAAATTATCATCATCGAATATCAAAGGACTACCATAATATTTGTCAAGCGATTTTTTTTTTCTTTCATCTCCAATCATATGATGAGAACAATCACAATCAAAATCAATTATTCATTTTTTATCCTTCTAACATACAAAGTAGTTTCAACATCATCATCAACTTCAGCAAAATGTTTGTAATATTGACTTCTTGTTTCTTATATTCTTTAGCATTGAATAAATAATCTTATCCTTTTGAATCATCATCTAAAATACTAGCATTTCATTTACATAGTAAGCCTTCTTATAAAAATTCTTAAACTTTCATATAGAACCTTTCTTTGGATACATAGTATCCAAATGGCCAATCTTTACACATTTAAAGTATTTCAAGGGTAACACACCTTTGAACTTTTTGGTATGTTTCTTCGGTCTCCTTGCAAAGTTTTCTTCTAACTCTTTTTCATTGTCATACCAAGATCTTCTTTTGATTTAGATACCTTAAAACATGTCTTTAATATGCTCCTCTCTTCCAAACTTATTTATCTCAAATGTAGTCAAGGTGTTAAGTAATTGTTCTTTCGTAAACTTATCTGGATCATAATTTTTTTTCTATTGTTGATCTATTCATTGTAATTGTTTGGTAATGCCATCAATTTTTTTTTTTCATGAAACCCTCATTGGTAATAGTACCTCATTGGTTGCTTGTGAATTAGCTACACTTTGTTCTCCTAGTATTTGTGGCAATGAGCCAATTTCTTGGTAGAGACTAGAGTTGGGGTGTCTAAAGGAAACCTAGGGCCCCTAGGAGTAGGTTTTATTATTTGGGGTTATTTTTCCTAAAATCATGAAAGGGGCTATGGGGGCTTGGCATTTGCAGAAATAGATAAATTCAATTAATGAATAACTAGAATAAGTATTTGAATTTAGAGTTACTCATGCCAAACAAGAAGGGACTAAAAAGGAAGATTGCTTGTCCAATTGGGCATTATATTTTGAAACTAAAGGTGACAAAAAAGTTGAAGACTTTAGATTATAGGCACTAATTTATATAGGCAGTCATTAGTTAAGTTCTTAAAAACATATAATAAGTTTCAATGTGAATACAATCAATTTTCTATCTTAGTATATTTATTGAGAAGATCTTAAGCACTTTGTCTAAAATTTGAGTACATTATTAGTTAGGAACTTATAAAGCACTTAAACATTTTATTTGTTCTACTAGAACCATCAAAATGCACTCAAGATCTACTAGTATGTAAATCCAAGTGAAAATTGAGTAATAAAATATCACACAAAATACCCCACAAAACCTTTAGTAGTGGAGAAAAAATTACATGGTAGGTGCTAATAACATACCCACCTTGTTTGTTTAATTTATAAAAATCATGCATAAATAAATAGTACAAGTTAGAGACTACTATTGCTCTTTAGCAAGTCTTCTTCTAAGCTATAGCCAAGTCTTCATTACTTTGTTGGAAGCATATAAAAAATTTCCCATCTTCTATAACTTGAAGTTATACTCTTTCAAACACATTACATTTTTGGGAAGATTTACTCATGTACTAGATGATTCTCTTTGTGAATTTAATGTATCAAAATTGTATATTTGATAATCACATTCGTCACAACATTCCCAAAACCACTTGATAATTTTAAGATTAAAACAATTTTCAGAACAATTTTTGATAGTTCAAAAACCATTTTTAGAACTATTTATGATAGTTTAAAAACCACCGAACAATATTTAAATCAAATTTTTTGACAACTATACATAAATATAAAAAATATTTAATTTTTAAAAAAAACTCTTATATTTTCTTCTAAATTTATTTTGAATCCATCTTAAATTATATATTAAACATTTAGAAATAATAGTTAAAAAATAAATTAAATGAGTGCATGTTTTGTAAAGTAATCTAGGGTAGTGTAGGAGACAAGAGCCTATAACATAGAGTAAATTGTGAGCCTCTAATAAGCCTCTTATCTTGGAGGTATGGAAAAAAATCTAGGGTATTATAGAGCCATTTTAATGGTGAGTAGAATTGACTATCAAATTCTAATATATCGAGGATTTATTAGAGAACAAATATATAGAAATTCTACATTTTTTATTCCCATAAAAAATATATGCATTCTATATTGATTCTAATCAATTTATTATTATATATATAAATATATAACAACTTGCTACTTTCACCTTAAAAAATAATTAAAAAATAAAATATTTAATTCCTTGAAAAGGAAAATCATTCTATAATAAATAAAATCATTAAATTACAACTATTGACTTGCTTTTGAAATTACAATATACAAAATAATTTAAAATTTCATTAAACAACCATTTCCCAAACATCTAGAGTTCCTCAAATTATTGAACTTTACCAAAATTTTATAATATTTTTACAATAATATATACATAAGAAAATGTAGTGCAATTCCTCAACATAAATTTTAGAATTTTTCCTAACTTTTGAAAAAACTTATTAATATGACCCCTAAGTAGTTGTCAGCAACTTTGTGATTTTCTTGTCAACTTCCATGTAAATGAATTATAAGCTATAATATGTTTTGATATTGTCAATCATTTTTCATACACTTTTAAATTTGGATAAGCTACTTTTATTCTAACAAACATAAATATATAATTATTGCATTTGCACATCCACCCTCGCGTGTAAGATCAGAGCAAAGTATTTCCCGACACGCTCGTTTTCTGTAAAACATAATAAATACATTATTGTGGAAGCTTGTGGTGGGTTTCAAATATTCTTGACCAACCTCCTTCTCCTCTCTATGATGCAGAGAGTATCAATTTCATTGTCGCTTATATGACCAAAATGGGATTAAGACTCAAAAAAGTTTGTACCTGTTCATATAACGATTCGTGTAAGCAAGCAAAACGATCACGAATTGCATAGCAGAATGGTTGTTTTATTATAGGTATGGTGTTTGACCTAAGGAATTGGTTGAATATTTTTGAGTTTTTCTTCTGGTCAAGCCCTGGTTGATTCGGAGTTCGGATATTTGCAGAAATGGCACAAAAATCAATATAATTGAAAATTAAATTTTGTTTGTCACGTTAGTGTATCTTGGTAACTGCTTTTTTGTGGAAAAGCGGAAAAGCAATTGATGGAAAGGCTCCCTGGTTGCCACCTCAAAAATTTCAGGTACAGAATAGTCTAGTTTTTACGGAACAGTGACATTTTCTGCTGGCATTGATATGCTTTCTCTTTTATTTCTAATTGGTTCTTTCTTAGTTGTGAATTGGGAGATGGATGTTCTGTTTACTTTTTGTTTTCTAACTGTGTTTCTCTCTAAGTGGTTTTTGAGATTGATTGGCAAACGTCCACAATCGTTTTTGATTGATAGAGTCGATAATGGTGGTAATCATGGAATGTGAAAAAAGTAGTTCAGATGAGGACGGAAATTGTGTAAGGAAGAGAAGCATTGCGGAAATTTATAGCAGCTGTGAGCCTGTTGCTGTTCCCAATGGTGGTAAGAAACATGGGAGGAGGAGGAATATTTATGAACGTATTGTCTGTAAGAAATGCGGACAAGGGTATGGAAAGGGGAGGCTTCTCTTACTCTGTGATGGGTGTGATAATGGGTATCACATGTATTGTCTCTGCCCCATTCTTGTGAGGATTCCCAAAGGAAAATGGTTCTGTCCAGCTTGCAGGAAGGATGGCATTAGAGGTACGCAACCATATCTTTCTAATGCATATTGGTTTAATTTGTCTCTTACTCTCTGCGTTTTCTCAACTTGAATTTTGGTCTACGTACATTACTTTACGAATATGTGGTATTGGTTTCTATTTAGTGTGAATGTCTGAAAGCATGTCGGGTTGTTTTATGTTTTTAAGTGCCTAAAAACATTAACAGATTGATGAGACATTTGTGGATCAGTTTTTCAAGGATACTGTTTAGACTCCCTTATAGCAGACATCTTTTGGGCTCGATCAGATACTAACTAGCACAAATATTGGCAAATTAAAAGAAAAATTAAAAAAACGCAAGTAAATCAATTCTAAAATCTCATTGTACCAACTACAGAGACCAAATTCCAAAACTCGTTGGATTTGCTAGAATAGATCAGTCTTATCCATTATTTCAACTGGACTTGCCAGTCAAGCCTGTTTGACTCATTTTGTGGGCTGAACAAAGGCCTGTTGGACTACAACAAACCTGTTAGACTTACCAAATCTTGCAGTCTTACCCATCATCTTAGCTGGACTTGTGAATTGAGCCTGTTGATCTGGTTTTGTGGGGCTGATCCGGCTTGAAGATTGAGACTTCAAAGTGCAATAAGTACCAAATTAAGCTACACAGTATTATTTTGTCAAAGTTTTGAATGCAATAGCAAAACTAATGAAGAATTCAACAGTGAATGATAATGAGATTCTTTTTCAATAAACAGAGGTATAGCTATCAACTATACGGTGAAGAAGGATTACCCTCTCACCAGCATCAGCAGTTCTTAACCATTCCAAACCTCCTTTTAATTGAGAAATAAAGGACTTCACTTCATACTTTTTGTTTTTCAGTTTCCTAATGGCCCATTCTTTGTAAACGAACTAAGTAGTCTTTTATTTCTCAAGATTCACTAAATATATTTTTTGCTACGTCTCTCAGAAAGGTTGCCTTTTTTTTTTCCTCAAATGTCTTAAAAATAGATTGCTTTATGCATAACAACTTGTAAGCAAATAATTTTCCTTCTTTTATAAAGACTCAAGTATCTTTATCCACTAGGATTTTAATTGCAATAGCAATTGGATTGGTTTTGGGTGATGCCATTTGTATATTCTTCTAGAATATCCATACTACCTTTTCCAGTCTTTTCCTTTTCGACTTTAACAGCTGGTGTTTGTAGCTTCTTGCCTGGTTGCAGCAGATCTTTTAGCTTGTTCTGAATATTTCCATTCCTTCTCTGGAAACTTACCTTCTCAATTACAAAATCAATGATACTGTGTCCTGAGATAAATATTTGGAGAAATATTGGCTACTTGGACTCTCTGCAGTGCCACCCATACATGTCAAAGATTTAAAAAAAATTGGTATTTGGTTGATAACTTGTTTATGGCTTTTGGATCAATCTACATTCCCATTCCTATCTTTGCTGGGTGTAATAAGTGCTGGAAGAGGATAGATTTTTTAATTATCTGAAATCCGTTGTCCATTTGACAGATCTTAAATGGGTTGGTTCAACTCTTTGTTCTCCAACAAACTTAGCATACAAAGATTTTGTTTTTTTTGACAGTCATGCTTCTGCAATGAGGTCCATTTGATGTATGATTGTCCTCAATGACGGAAATCCAGTAGGCACTGAATTTCACTTTGCTCGTCAAATAGGGCCTTCCCTTTGTCTGTTAATTCTTTTAAATTTCTTTTAATACTTTTTTTTGCTTTGGAATCAAAACAAAGATCAGTTAAAAATTAAAATCTATTCACAGTTTAAATGAGCTACTGGGCTTAAATCAACAATGTTCCACTGTTTTTTCATTTACTCTCTCTAATTGCAGCAACTCAAACCTGATCTCATCCTTGCTGATTGCTTTGCCCTTCTTCCTTCCATCTTGCACAGCTTTTAGGTCACACTTCCTTGGCCTTCAAAGTGGCACATGACAAGTAGGCACTGGAATTACATCGCGACACTTTTCATTGATCACCAAGATGGAATTTTACCTCATTTTTCTTTTTTACGGTCAATCACTGATCATTGTGTAATTTGATGGGCCATTTTTAGTTAGCTTTCACACCATCTCAACCATCATCAAATGGCTTCTGCTCTTCCCTAGATGATCATACTGCGGTGCTAGTCTTAACCTGTTATTCATTTTGTTGTAAATTTTCTGTTTTGTTACTGTTGCCCCTACCTTTTTATAAGTTTTAAAATCCTTCTCAAATATCAAATTTTCATGTTGCTTTAATTCAACTTAGGTTTTCTTGTGCTTGGACTATTCCTTCCACTAGGGTAACATTTGCTTTGAATTGTGAACAAACTCATACTAGCCAATTGTTAAGTATCATAGTCAAGTACAATATGGCCACAACATTTACCCTTTTGTAATGGTTCTTTATGAGACTACCTCATGTTTATATCTGAACTTGATCAATTGATCAAGTCCAAGAGATTTTGTCAAGATATTGATTGTTTTAGATGCACATTGTTGCAACTCAACGCCTCTTTTGCTATCAAATAGAATGAAATGAAAGTGTACTTTGACATGCTATATGCATGGGATTCAAGATTTTTCACCACTATAAGAAAACTTAAGTTTTTGCAATAAACAATGTTTAATTTTTCTTGAGCTGCCTACAAATCAACACGTAAATACTTTAACCAGAGTAAACAACGTACAAAAGCAACTGTATACATGCTATACACTTGACTTAAGTGGAAGAAAAGTAAATGTTTGCCACCTTTCATGAGTCCATGTAGGCAACATCTGTTTTCAGGCTAAAAGAATGCTAATTTTTATCATCTATGGATCAATGCCCACTCAGCATCAGTAAATCTAACAAACTGAAAGTTGTCATTAGTACCATACTGAATGCCACATTCAACTATACCTTGCATATGCTTCATATTGAATCATTGCTGTGTGATGATTTCAGGCCAGTCATAGAAGCAGTTGAAAATTGTTTGTCATGGCTCAACTGAAAATCCTCTAATAAACTCTTTAGATGGACTCCACCATTAATATGCCAAAAATGCACTCCAGGGCAATATTTCAAGAAATTAAAATAGATATCATCATCAAATTGGAGAATCTGATTTTGATGTCAAGTTGTTCTAGTCTCATAGCTTATGGAACACTAATGAGAATGACTATAATCATCTAAATTTTGACTTGTAAATTTGAATGAGAAGGGACTCTTCTACATCTAGATCTAGATAAACTATTTTTTTGTATCTGGCTCATGGAGCTCATATCAATACATATAGAGCCTTAACCATCTTGCTTGGAAAATAGAAATGGTGTTCAATGGAGACTTGTATCTAAGGTCCAAGTTATGTGCTAGGAATTTGGAGACTTGACGGTTGGAGGGGATTACCTCATTTCTAAGACTGACAGTTTGCTACATCAGCGTGAAAAAACAAAAAAAAGTTAACTTTTAAAGGAAACAAAATGTGGAAAAACCTAAAAAACTAAATGGGGAGGATTGTCATTGCAAATTCAGTACACAAATTTACTTATTAATATTTCAGCAGCTTTTAGTTCATCTAAGTAATCAGAATATCCATCCCCTTGCTCTCCCACTTTGTCCCTATATTAGGAAACTTTTGGTTTCCATTAAACTATGTCCCCACTTCTTCTCCCATCCCAAAAGCTTGGAGAACATTGACTATCTTTCTTGTTTTAGAAAATTTCATGTCATAGTTGTTAGAATGATTAGAATAATTGAGAAGGGTGGGGTTGCGAGGAAAGAGGGTTGGGGGTTGGGGGGTGACTCAATTATCCTTAGGTCTAGATGTACCAATTCAATTTTTAACAACTTCAAACAACTTAATTACACTCATAAATCCACTTGACCAATATATGATATCATCAGTAATTCAACTTATTCAACTAATGATATCATCACTTAGCTCTCTGTTTAAGTGTATGCCGAATAACAAAAACATATAGCAGTAAATAGCATGAAACGCGAAAACAACATTCACACAAGTATGACACCGGGATTTAACGTGGAAACCCAATTTGGGAAAAACCACAAAGTAACATGCTACCACTTTTTCACTCTTTTGAAGTGGGCTCGGTTAAGGGTCAACCCTGGTAAAGGTTACAAAAAACACTGTTAGGTGTGATCCTATTAAAGGATTTAATCACCTTGTTAGAAGTGACCTTGTTAGAGGTCTTTAAAACATCCCATCAGAATGTCACCTTGATTAAAGGATTTACAATATGACTGTTTGGTCAACCTTGATTAAAGGATTTTACTACCACAATGGTTAGAAAGTAATATCTAGGTTGATAAGATAAAATACAACTCACTTTGCAATGTTTAGATCTCCATTCAACTCATTCTTGGTTCATTGACTGGACTTCATCACATTCTCCATCTCTGATCTTCTTGGCAACACTCCAAGCACTCACTCTTTCTTTCACGAACTTCTTACCTTTCCTTTGCAACTTTGTTCTTCCTCTTGTTCTTCACAAATTCTCTAGTCAACAACACTAAAACATCTCATATGCCTCCCTAAATAGATGGGTTTAATCTTTTGCTTCTTAAATATAATCGTAGATCTTAGGGTTTGATTAGATTCATTGAATTTGTTCACCATTTTGTCCATCTACTTCTTTCCTGAAACTTCTGGAAACTTCTCATTGAATTCTCGCCTTAAATCGCTTAACAAACTCAATTCATGCATTAAATATGCCAACTCATCAATCCTTATCTTTTATGTGTTTTGACCAATTCATAAATTCAACTGTGTCAGCTTTAGATCTTGATTCTTTCACAAACTATTAATTTATTGACACTCGGTCATCACTATGTTCTTCAGCTCATTCATTACTAGGTAGCTCAGTCACTAGTAATCTGTCTGGCTTGGCTTACACTAGCTCGCTCGACCATCACTGTGCTCGATTATTACTTTAGTTTACCTTCATCTTGTTTGGTCATTACCAACACTCGGCTAATACTTAAGTTCCTTAATCTTCTGTTCGATAGTGCTTAACTTCTTATTGACCTAGTAACCTATCAGTTGGTCAAGCTTAGTGTTTTACTCAACTTCTTGACTTCTATCAATCATCTCTTCCATACTTCAAATCATCTTTCTTCTTCACTTAATACAATGATCAAACACCATATTATCTTTTCAAATACTAACTAATCATGTGCCCTTTGTAGTTCGATCATACTTAGTCCTCTTTACTCAACCATTTTACTAATTCTATCTTGTTATCTCTCTTTTCAAATCTTCTTCATCAATCAAATAATATGGCACTCTACGCTATTAGCAAACGTCTTACTAACAAGGTTTGACATCAATGCCAACATAGTAATTGTTCCAATTGTAGTGCCAACAATCTCCCTGTTTGGCATTGATGGCAACAACTTTAGTTACTATGCAATGGAAAAAGTGTTATTTGGATTTTCACTATCAACTCCCTCTATAGTTTGTATTTAATCTTCATTAATATCCTTAGTTTCATTTTGATTCTCATCCATGCAATCTTAGATATGCACCCTCTTTGCTTGTTTACACTTCTCCCTCTATGATACCAATTGAGATTCTCCATTCTGACACCAATTCTAATACCAATTGTACTGACTCCCTCTTTGACATATCTCTCAAATTCTTTGATATTGGATGGTAACTTGACATACTTCTCCGTCTTTGACAACAATGCTAAAGACATCTATGTACACATCTCCCTCTTTATCTTCTATACTGACTGATCTTTAAATTAGCTCTCCCTCTTTCATGTTTGTCCTTAACTGTATCACCATGTGCCTACTTGCAACTTTATCAACTACAACTGGCCTCCTTTTCATAGCTTTAGGCAGCTCCTAAAGTGTGACCTCTTGTATCAATCTGTAAGATATTTTGATTATAACAGTTGATGCAATGCTGCATCTCTTCTTAGTTTTCTTCAGATAGAGGAATGACCCCTAACTTACCTCTTAGATACACAAATGAGTCCTTTGGTAGTGCCTTAGTGAATGTATCAGCTATCTATTCCTTTGTGTTCACATGTTCCGGTCTTACTTCTTGGTCTTGCACTAATTCCCTCGAGTAATGATACTTAATTGATTATGCTTGGTCTTTGTGTGCATCACAAGATTCTTGGATATGTTTATAGCACTTGTGTTATCACAATATATCACCATAGGTTCAATAATTGCTTCCTACATACCTTCCAACAATTGCCACACTATGTTTGAGCAACTAACTATTGCAATAATATATTCAGCTTCCATTGTGGATTGAGAAATACAATTTTGCTTCCTACTGGGCTATGAAATCAATCTAGTGCCTAGGAAGAAAGCACCTCCACTTGTACTCTCTCTATCATCAATGTTTCTTCTTCTTATACCATAAACCATAGTCTTTTGTTCCTTTTAGATATCTCAATATACTTTTCACAACTATCAGGTGATTCTCCTTAGGATTAGCAGAAAATCTTGCAACAATTCCAACAACTAATGCAATGTCAGGTCTGCTATGAAGAACATATTGCAATTTGCCAATCATTGACCTATACAATGTCTGATTTACTTCAACAAAATCATCATTCTTTGAAAGTTTATTTCCAGTAGCTATAGGTGTTCCAACTGGTCTTGAGTCTTCCATTCCTAAAGTTTTCAGTATCTCCTTGATATACTTTGATCATGTAATGTATGTACCTTCTTTCATTTGATAGACTTGCAAGCCAATAAATAATTTTCTCTCCAAACATTGACATCTCAAATACTCAAATTATTTCTTCATCTAATTAACAAATGATTTGCGCAATAGACCATGTCCTCCAAATATGATATCATCAACAAATATTTCAGCTTGCAATATCTTATCCTTAGATTCACTTTTCAAATATAGATTGCTATTATCATTAGTTTTTGCAAAACCAATTTTCACCAAATATTTATGTAACCTTTCATACCATGCTGTAGGACCTTGTTTCAAACCATACAATGCTTTGTGCAACTTACATACCATGTTCTTCTTGCCAGGTTCAACAAATCATTCAAGTTGTTCAATGTAGACTTCTTCTTCCAAGGTTCCATTAAAAAATGCAGATTTGACATCCATTTGATATACCTTGAATCCTTTGTAACCAACATATGCAAGTAATCTTCTTACTCCTTCCAACCTTGCAACTGGGGCAAATGTCTCTCCATAATCAATTCCTTCCTCTTGTGCGTATCCCTTGCAAACCAATCTTATTTTGTTCCTTGTGCCTTCGCCTTTCTCATTCAACTTATTTCTGAATATCCACTTGGTTCTAATCACATTCATATCCTTTGGTCTTGATACCAATGCCCATGTTTTGTTCTTCTCAATTTGATCAGTCTCCTCTTTTATTGGTCTAATCCAATTTTCATTCTCCAATGCATCTTTAACTATTCTTGGCTCAAACTTACATAGTAAACATGTATCATTCTTCAATTTTTTTTTGTCATGTCTCATAAATGTTTGTCTCCAATGATTTTATCAGGTTTGTGGTGTCTTCTTACATTATTTTGCTAAAATAGGTTAAGATCTTCTTTCTCCTTGTGGTAATTCACTTGGTCTTGCTTGCTCATTTTCTCCAGGTATCTCCTGCTGTAACTTGGCTTCCTCTATCTAGTGTTCGGTCTACTCTCTCCATGACTCGGCATCTATAGCCTGATGCTTGGAAGCTTGCTGACGCTCCACAGAGCTTCTCTGCTATTGTTCGACAATGCTTGTCTATTGATGCTTGACAGTCTCTTTCTCTGGTTCAGGCAAGTATCTTGGTTCTCCTTCATAGATGTATACAAAGTTTCTACAATCTTTAGGTTCCTTCTTGCATTCTACTTCATTCATTTCTGCAAATTCATCAACTTTGACATTTGTACATTCCATAATTTTGTTAGTCTTAGAATTCAAACACTTATATGCCTTGCTTGTAGTAGAATATTCTAAGAATATACCTTCATCACTTTTTGCATCAAGTTTTTCATTCCTTACATCTTTCAATATATAATACTTGCTTCCAAATACTTTGAAATAGTTGACTTTAGGTGCATAGCCATACCATAGTTCAAAGGGGGTTTTGTTTGTACCTTTCTTGTCTTGAACTTAGTTAAGTGTATAAACAACAGTACTTACAGCTTCTCTCCAATACTTTTGTGAAATATTTTTTTTCCATCATCAATGTTCTTGCACAACCCATGATTGATCTTTTTCTTCTTTCAGCTATTCCATTTTGTGGTGGAGTTGTTGGTGCAGAAATTTGTCTTTTGATTCCTTTGTCATTGCAGAACATATTGAACTCCTCTGATATGAATTCACCTCCTCTATCTGATCTCAAGTATTTCAGACTCTTACTATTTGCTTTTCAACTCTAGCCAAATACCACTTAAACATTTGAAAAACATCAGATTTTTCTTTTCTTTGAGAAACATCACAGTCATCATTCTAGAGAAATCATCAACAAATAGGATAAAGTACTTGTCACCATAATAACTTTGCACACCAATAGGACCACATAAAGCAATATGAACCAACTTCAAAACATCATTAGAAGAATAGGTCTTTCTCTTGAAACTAGATTTTGTCATTGTTTCCATTTGACATTGTTTGCATATCGCTTTATCAAGTTTTCTCAATCTTGGTAATCTTTTTTACTCTTTCTATCTTACTAATGCTTACCAAATTATCAAAGTTCACATGACACAACCTCTTATGCCATAACCAAACATCTTCAAATTGTGCAAATAAACATGTATCTTTAGATAGTTCTAGATAGAATAAGTTACCTCTTGTTTGCTCTTCACTTCCAATCAGCTCACTAGTAGCGTCGTAGATTTTTGCCTTCTTGTTTTGAAATTCAAGTTGGTAGCCTGAACTATCAGATGTGCCCCTCTCAACAGATTATATTTTAGTCCATCAACTCAATATGCATTGTCACATTTGATCTTTGCCATTTAATATAATAGATCTTTTACCTTCCACATAACATTGTGCATCATTTCCAAACTTAACTTCCATTTTAATGTTCTAGCTTTTCGAACTCACTTGTATCACTAGTCATATGATGTGAGAAACCACTATTAATTATCCATCTATCATTCTTACAAACATGTGAAATAAGAGCAGTTTTCTCAAACTTTTCATCTTCATTAGATTCATCTTTCATTGCAACATAAACAACTTCATCATGTTCATCAGAATCACTTTCAGAACCACCTTCTCCAACAATGTAACAAGATTTCTTACCCTTTTCCTTGTATTATTTGTTCCCTTGGTTGTCTCTATTGTCTCTCCTTCCTCGGTATTTTTTTGTTTTTTGATAATCAAAATTTGACAATTCAAATGCAGTGAGTCTACCAATTAGACTATCCAAGGTCAGATCATTACCAGGTGTACATCTCAATTCTTGTATTGTAGGATACTCTAATAGTATAAACGTGAAGTAAAGTTCTGAATACCTTGTTGATTACAGTCTCTTCAAGTATGTCTGCTCCAACACTTCTAATTGCATTCACCACTTTTTTGATTTAGCTACAATACTAGGCAACAATTTCTCTTTTCATTCTCATGTCATCAAACTTGCCTCTCAAACTTTTAGCTTTAGCCCTTCACATTTTTGTCTTCTCTATGAATTTGTGCCAACTTATCCCACATTTTCTTTGAAGTAATGCAATCCTTCACATCATCAAACTCAACATAACTAAGGGAAGATGCCAAATCTATCATCATTTGATTACGCTCTTGCTTCGCTTTGATTTGCTCAATTGTCATGGGTCTAGGTGCTTTAATGTATTCATTGTCCAACTAGTAAGTGCAAAATCTCCAACTCTAGATAAATGCAATGTCATCAGACATTGCCATATTGGGAAGTTCTCTTTGTTCAGCCTGGGTACCTCTCTCTTGTACATCTTGATCTTTAGCTTAAGTCCCTTCAAACTTTCCATACAAACATCAAAGGTTTGATACCAATTATTAGAATGATTAGAATAACTGGGGGGGGGGGGGGGCAGTTATCCTTAGGTCTAGATGTACTAATTCAACTTTTAACAACTTCAAACAACTTAATCAGTTATCCACTCAGCCAATATATCATATCATCAGTAATCCAACTTACCATATCATCACTTAGCTCTCTGCTTAAGTGTACGCTGAATAACATAAATATATAACATCAAATATCATGAAACATGAAAACAACATTCACACAAGTATGACACCAGGATTTAATGTGGATACCCAATTTGGGAAAGACCACCAAGTGACATGCTACCACTTTTTCTCTCTTCTAAGGTGACCTCGGTTAAGAGCCAACCCTATTAATGGTTACAAATCACACTATTAGGTGTGACTTTGTTAAAGGATTTAATCAACCTGTAATGTCCCCTCTTCCGGATTAAAGTTGAATATTATAACCTGCAACCATTCATTAGTATAATATAGAAAAAATGTACGTGAAACACATTAAAAATATTGGATTAAATAAATATTAATTTAAATACTACCCATACTACCCTTCCTAATCCTTCGAAAGAGATTCTTCTCAAACTACTAAACCCTCTATACATCGATTAGGTAATTATCATAGAAAGAATGTCTTCCTTAGGCATTTTTGGGATCTCTAGTAATACTACTTGGTAGAGATCCCACCTCTAATCAAGTCTCTTATCTCTGAAATATGCATATGTTTGACCACTACAATATATATTGTCTCTAAGAGATTCTCTACAAATCTCCCTTTGGGTTCCAATTCAGAATCTCGACATTCAATCAAGAATGTCGTCTAATCTTTGAGTTCTCTTAAAAGAAACTCGACAATCTAATGAATGCCCTCTACCAAGTTCTTACTTGGTCTCTATGAGAACTATAACATTCTCATCTCAATCCTTGATCTTGATAATTTTATCTACCAAATGGTTTATATTTATTTATGAAATTTACAAATCAAATGAACACGTCTTTGGTTTCCTTTAATTTTTCATTTTATAATCCTTCATAGAATATATATTACTTAGATTCTATAAATTAGTTTAGTTTCTCTATTCTGATGTAGTTCAACTCTCTTAGGCATAATTGTTTTTTAATCCTCCCATATTTTATTTATCATATGTGTCCTTTTCAAAGAGTTGCAAACCTTCATAATCACAATCCTTTTGAAAAGTCATAGCCCTTCATAATTACAATCCTTTGGAAAATTCATAGCACTTCATAATTAAAGTCCTTTGAAAAGTCGCAACACTTCATAATCACAATACTACCAAAAAGTTACAATACTTCATAATCACAATACTATCAAAAAGTCACAACCTTTCATAATTAGAACCCTTTTGAAAGAGTCACAACTCTTCATAGTTAAAATATTTTTGAAGAGTCACAACCATTCATAATTACAACCCTTTCAAAGAGTCACATCCTTTCATCATTGAAAATATTTGAAAAAAGTCACTTATTTTCTTCTCATTCCTCTTCTAATAGTCCTTCTTTAACTCTTCTCTTCTTCTCCTCTTCCTTCCTCTTTAAAATGAATTCTCCTCCCTTTTATACCTTAATCTTAAAGAGTCACATCTTTTTATTACATCTCTTGACTTTTTATTAGATTTAGTTAGTTTATATTATATTATTTATTTACTTGTATACTTTATATTTATTATCATTTATTATTAAATATTATTTAAAAAGATAACACACTATCTACAATATTCTCTTGTATTTAATTTTATTTATTCATTGTAAATTTATTATTATTTAATTATTTTAAATATTATACTAAATATTATTTTATTTCAGGCAAGAGCCTACAACACAACGGTAATTTGTGAGCCTCTCATGTGGGAGGTCTTGGGTTCGAATTCACTAAAGACATTAAAAAATAATTAATAATAATAATTAATCTAGGCTTCGACGTTTACCGATCTAATATATATATATATAATTTTATTGATACTATATTGTATATGTAATTTTTATTTCATATTTTTATACTTGAATATGATTTTATTATCATTGTTTATTTAATTATTAATAAAATTATATCTTAAAATGAGGACATGACAATCCGCCCTTCCTCAAATTGCTTGTCCTCAAGCAATTATATAGTTTCTCCTATTGATTTGAAAGATGTATGTCCTTTATTCTAAATTTTTAGGTTGTTTTTATTGACATGATTGACCTTATTCCAATTTTCATTGGCTTTCTATATTAGTCTTTCATATGAATTATTTTTCTCCTCTTTTACGCTACAGGATGGCAGGATCATGCTTTGATATCACTGTAATGTCCCCTCTTTCAGATTAAATTTGAATATTGTAACCTGCGACCATGTGTTAGTATAATATAAAAAAATGTATGCGAAACAAATTAAACATATTGGTTTAAGTAAATATTAATCTAAATACTACCCATACTAACCTTCCTAATCCTTCGGAAGAGATCCTTCTCAAACCACCCCTCTAGTGAGAATTGTATCTTGATTAGGTAATTATCATATAAAAAATGTCTTCCTTAGGCCTCTTTGGTATCTCTGGTAACACTACTTGGTAGAGATCCCACCTCTAACCAAGTCTCTTATCTCTGACATATGCATATGCTTTACCACTACAATATATATTGTCTCAAGAGATTCTCTACAAATCTCTCTCTGGGTTCCAATTCAGAATCCAAACATTCAATCAAGAATGCCCTCTACTCTTTTAGTTCTCTTAAAAGAAACTCGATATTCTAATTAATGCCCTCTACCAAGTTCTTACTTAATCTCTATGAGAACTATAAAGTTCTCATCTCAATCCTTGATCTTGATAATTTTCTCTACCAAATGATTCATATTTATTTATGAAATAAACATATCAAATGAACACACCTCCGGTTCCCTTTAGTTTTTCATTTTATAATCCTTCATAGAATATATATTACTTAGATTCCCAATATTCAATATATATTAGTTTAGTTTCTTTACTTTCTCTATTTAGATGTAGTTCAAAACTCTTAGGCTTAATTGTTTTTTAATCCTTTCATATTTTATTTATCATCCATGTCCTTTTCAAAGAGTTGCAAACCTTCATGATCACAATCCTTTTGAAAAGTCACAACCCTTCATAATTACAATCCTTTAGAAAAGTCATAACGTTTCGTAATCAAAGTCCTTTGAAAAGTCACAACACTTCATAATCACAATACTACCAAAAAGTTACAACACTTTATGATCACATTACTTTCAAAAAGTCACAACCTTTCATCATCAGAGCCCTTTTGAAAAGTCACAACTCTTTATAGTTAAAATATTTTTGAAGAGTCACGACCATCCATAGTTACAACCCTTTCAAAGAGTCACATCCTTTCATTATTGAAAATATTTTAAAAGAGTCACTTATTTTCTTCTCATTCCTCTTCTAATCATTCTTCTTTAACTCTTCTTTTCTTGTCCTCTTCCTTCCTCTTTAAAATGAACTCTCCTCTCTTTTATAGCTTAATTTTAAAGTCGCATCTTTTTATTACATCTCTTGACTTTTTATTAGATTTAGTTAGTTTATATTATATTATTTATTGACTTATATATTCTATATTTATTATCATTTATCATTAAATATTATTAAGAAAGATAACAGACTTTCTACAATATTCTTTTGTATTTAATTTTATTTATTCATTGTAAATTTATTATTATTTAATAATTTTAAATATTATACTAAATATTATTTTATTGATAATATATTATATATGTAATTTTTATTTCTTATTTCTATACTTTAATAAGATTTTATCATCATTGTTTATTTAATTATTATTAAAATTATATCTTAAAATGGGGACATGACACACCCTGTTAGGAGTGACCTTGTTAGAGGTTTTTAAAACATCCTATCAGAATGTCACCTTGATTAAAGGATTTACAATATGGTTGTTAGGTCAACCTTGATTAAAGGATTTTACTACCACAATGGTTAGAAAGTACCAGCTAGGTTGATCTGATAAAATGCAACTTACTTTACAATGTTCAGATCTCCATTTGGCTCATTCATGGTTCATTGATTGGACTAAATTACATTCTCCATCTTTGATCTTCTTGGCTTCAAGCAATCTCGCTTTCTTTCACCAACTTCTCATTTTTCCTCTGCAACTGATGAGGGCACAATCCAACACCAAAACGAACACAACGGGAAAAGGGGATATTATTATCAGAAGTGATATGCTGTTACATTCAGTACAATGAAAACATACCCAGTAATGTGCCCTAGGGCTTACAATGTTGTCTGATTCTAGAGAAAAACCCTCCTCCAGTCCCTTCTCCCAAACTCCAAAAAATTGCATTTACCATGCTAGAAATGTCTTTAAGTAACCCAAATTAGGTTTAGGGTTAGGAATACATTTTAGAATATGCCATTTGGCATCCATAGCCAAAATAGAAGGTTCTAGAAAACACGTCAGAAGTCTGTGTAAAATTAGAAGAATCTAGAAATGGTAGTCCAACTTCCGAGAGGTATAACTTTTGATTTGGGACACCAATTGACGAACCGTCTACATTTTTGGAAGGCTCTCCAAGTGCTCTATAGCCCTATGGACCAGCTTTTTTTGTCCCTCATTTTTTAGGCCCGTACAAGGCCATTTAGTGCCTCAAATCTGACTTTGAAGTGCTCTTAGGGGGTCTCCAGGCAACTTAAAACTATAATAACTTTCAAACCGTAAAGCCTGTTGACCTGATTCTTTTTCTGGAATGCTTTAAATTACAAGTATAATCATCCCTCCAACTTACACCTTCTAAATCATCATAATTATGGCTCAATTACAAAATAACTTATTTTCTGCATTGGCACGTATCCGAAGGTGCTCAAAAACTCTAACCTAGAAAACCAATAGTGGAACTATGAGAGTTGGAATCTCTGTTTGACCCAAATGGGTATGCAACAATGAAAACATATTAAATAGAAACTAATACTAAGCATATTTTTTGGGTGATACAGGATTGCCCTTACACCACTGGATCCTCCTGCATCAGACACCCAAGGTAGATTGAAAAGTGACCCTATTACTTTATAATTGGTAGAGGAAAATCCAAATGGGCAACCTCTGCTACTGGTATCCAAGTTGAATCTTCTACTGGTCGTCCTTTCCACTTCACTAGGTATTCTTCATACTGCCTGTTTTTGGTACTCCAGCCCCCACGACTACCATACTTTCTTCAGTCTCTTCCTTCTCAGAAGTAGGAATTGGATATGGCTCCAGCATCAACTCCTCATTTGCAGCATCATCATGATATTCTGTTAAGTCTGCAATATTGAAAATCGGAGAAATGTGAATTCCATTTGGCAACTCCACCTCATATGCATTTCCTGAGTCATGTTTCTTCAAAATTTTGCAGGGGCCAAATTTCTTCATCGTTATTTTGTTGTAGGTACCCACTGGAAATTGTTCCTTCCTCAAATATACCATAACCTGTTCCCCAACTTGGAACTCCTTATTTCTCCTCTTTTGATCTACTCTAGCCTTATACTGCAAGTTCTTCTTGGTAATATGTGCACGTACCTCCTCATGTAGGTTCTTGACATGTTCAACAAAGTCTTCTACCTCAGCACTTGTCCTCTCCCCTTGCTCCATCTTCCTTAGCTCTGGTGCAGTCCTTGGACTACTCCCATACACAATTTGGAATGGTGATCTACCAGTACTCCTATTTACAAAATTATTGTAAGAAAATTCTACTTGTGGTAGAATCAAATCCCATTCCTTGGGCTTATCTTCTACTAAACACCTCAGCAAATTTCTTAGACTTCTATTTACTATTTTTGTTTGTCCATCAGTTTGCAGATGATGTGCAGAACTGAACTTTAATTCTGTCTGCAACTTCTTCCACAAAGTCCTTTAGAAATACCCAACAGATTTAGTATCTCTGTTAGAAACAATACTTTTTGAGAGACCATGTAGCCTCAACACCTCTTTGAAAAACAAATCTGCAATATGCACTACGTCATGTGTCTTGTGGCATGGAATGAAATGTGCCATCTTGGAGAACCTATCAACCACCACAAATACTGAGCCATTACCCCTTTGTGTCCTTGGCAATCCAAGAACAAAATCCATACATATGTCCTCCCAAGGCTTCGATGGAATAGGCAATTGCTGATAGAGTCCAGTATTGTGACTAAATCCTTCGGCTGTTTGACATACTTGACAACTTTGCACAAACTTCTTCACATCCTGTGACAATTGAGGCCAAAAATAATGTTCTCTAATAATGACATTGGTCTTATCTCTACCAAAGTGTCCTGCTATCCCTCCACTGTGCTTCTCCTTCATTAAGTTCTTCCTTATGGAACTCCTTGGAATACACAATTGACTTCCCTTGAACAACATACCATCCTGAATCATGTCATCTAGCCACCTGGTCCTGTCTAGAGTAACAGGTTCTTTACAAGCCTCCAAGCCTCTACAAAGTCAGAATCCTCAGGGTACAGATTCTTGAGTTCATCAAACCCAACCACTTCAACATGCATTATTGTTAGCAACAACTGTCTCTTACTTAATGCATTTGCAACCCTATTAGACCTTCCCCTTCTATGTTTCAACACAAATGTATAGCTTTGCATGAACTCTACCCATTTCAAATGTCTCTGATTCAATTTACCTTGGCTATTTAGGTACTGCAATGCCTGGTGATCCGTATACAAGAAAAATTCTTTTGGCAACAAATAATGCCTCCATTTCTTTAAGGCCTGAACTATTGCAAAGAATTCCTGATTATAAACAAGATACTTCTTCTTTGCATCATTCAATTTTTCACTAAAATAGGCAATAGGCTTACCTTCTTGACTCAACACAGCCCCAATAGCACTGACACTAGCATCTCAATCCACCTGGAACACTTTGTTGAAACCAGGAAGTACCAACATAGGTTGCTCTGTCACCTTCTTCTTCAACAATTCAAAACTTCTTGCAGCTCCTGCAGTCCACTTGAACTCTTTTCTATCCCCCCTTATTGTTTTAGTTAGGGGTGCACATATACTACTGAAATTCCTAATGAACTTCTTGTAAAAAATAGCCGGACCATGGAATGACCTCACCTCAGTAGTAGATCTTGGAGTAGGCCATTCCAAGATGACCTTCACCTTCTCTGGGTCCATTTTGAGACCTTCAACTGATAGAACAAACCCCAAATAGACTAACTCTCTTTTGACAAAGCTACACTTCTTCAAATTAATCAACAATTTCTCTTCCCTCAATCTTTCAAGGACACTATGAATGTGCAATAAATGTTCCTCCAAAGACTTACTGAAAATCAAAATATCATCCAGATAGACAATAACAAATTTTCCCAAAAATTTCTTTAGTACCACATTCATAAGCCGCATGAAGGTGCTTGGCACATTGGTCAGTCCAAAGAGCATGACTAACCACTCATATAGACCCTCCTTGGTCTTGAATGCAATCTTCCACTCATCTCTATCTCGTATTCGTATCTGGTGATAGCCAGTCTTGAGATCTATCTTTGTGAAGTACTGAGCTCCACTCAAGTAGTGCATAAGATCATCCATCCTTGGCAAAGGAAATCGGTACTTGATGGTTATTTTATTTATAGCCCAAGAGTCTGTACACATTCTCCACTCTTCATCCTTCTTTGGTGCCAGTACTGCAGGTACTGCACATGGACTCAGGCTCTCTTGAATCAAACATTTCCTCAACAGCTCCTGAACTTGTCTGTTTGGCTCCTTAGTCTCAGTAGGAGTCATCCTATGAGCAGCCTTGTTAGGCAAACTAGCTGTAGGGACTAAATCTATTTGATGATTGATTTGCCTTATTGGTGGCAACCCTTTTGGAACATTATCAAAGATGACATCTCCATGCTAACTTAATAGACTTGAAACTTCACTACTACCTTCCTTATCCTTTCTAGGAATTAAAGCATTAACACATATGCTGATGCTTCATGCCATCTAAAAATTCTCTTCCATCAACAAGACATACCCTAGCACTACTGCATACCTTTTCACCCGCCTTTATCAAGGGCTTCAATTTGTGGCGAACTCCATCCTTTGTTAGAGAGTATGTGTTTGCATGACCATCATGTATAGCATGCCTATCAAACTGCCACGACCTTCCCAACAATAAATGGCAGACATCCATTGGGATGATGTCACAGAGAGCTTCGTCATGGTAACTCCCAATCTTGAACTTTACCAAACATTGCTCACTAACCAGGACCTTATGATCATTCTGCACCCAAGCAATCCGATAGGGTTGGGGGTGTTTCTTCCTCTTGAGCTTTAGCTTTGATACCATCTCCTTTGACACCAAGTTTTTCCACAGTGCTTCCACCATCAACAATCACATCACAACATTTACCCTTGCGCTTGCACTTGGTACGAGACAAACTCCTCCTTTGTCTAGATTCAGTCTCACCGCTTAGTAAGACCCTTTCATCAACTAGAACTTCTCCTTTTTCTGCATCCTTTGAATGTGATGACTGTGCATCATCATCTACATGAGCAACCCTTGCTTGACTATCAGCTCTCCTATCTGTCCTTCCTTGGTGTTGAGGGCATTCATAGGCACAATGACCTTCTTTGTTGCAATGAAAACAGGTATCACGAAAGCCTCTTCCTGAACCTTTTCCACGTCCTCTACCTCTTCCTCTCTAATCTCCAAAGTTTTGATCACGGGAGTGGTTGAAACCCTTGTTCCTCTGGTTTCGGCTAGTACCCACATCTTCATTTTTCTTTTGGTTCTCATTTCGGCTTCCAAATGACTTGCCAACGCCCCTTCCTCCTTGATTGCGCCCTCTTTGCCTTCCATCAAAATTTTTGTTTAGCTTTTCCTCAACTCGCAAGGCAAACTGGTATGCCTCTTCAATGCTAGTCATTCTAACCAGACTTAACTCCTCCTGAATGCTAGGTCTTAACCTATTAAGGTAACGGGAAACCTTCTCCTTGTTTGCTTCTGCATGCCTTGCCCTAATAAGGACTCAGGTAAAATTCCTCTGTGTATTCCTAGACAGATTATCTCTCTTGCTTTAACCCTTGCATCTTTTTGAACAAATCAAGCGTGTAATCAATAGGAATGAATTGCTTCCTTAGTTTGTCCACTATGCAATCCCATCTTGTGATTTTCTCATTTCCTCTTCTATTTCTTTCTAATTGAATCTCTTGCCACCAAATTTTGGCATGGCCTTTCATTTTGGCTTTTGCAAACTTAACCCTATCAGGGTCCCCAATATCCTCATACTCAAAATATTCCTCTAGCTCATTAATCCAATCGATCAACTCATCCAAGTTTAGATTTCCCGAAAACATGCCGTTGTCAATTTTAGGTCTTTTTCCCAACTTGGCAATGACCCTGAAAAGCTTCTCCTTCTCCTGGTTTAGGAATTCTTTGTCTCGTTCCCCTTCTTGCACAATATTTCCTTCTCCATTTTCTTCCTCACTTTCGTTGCCTACGAAAACATTCTTCCCTCTACGGATCTCCTCTTGCAATGTCTGGATTTGTCTTTGGAGGGCTCTAACCTCAGGAGGAACAATTCCGACCCTTCCACCACGCTCCCTTCGTGGAGGCATTTTCTCGCTATATCAAAACCCACAACCAGGGAGGCATTTTCTCGCTATATCAAAACCCACAAACACATAGTCCTGGTGCAAACTGCCTCACAGTTGGCACTCTGTCTACACATTCAGGAAAACCTGCTTTGATACCACTTGATGAGGGCACAATCCAACACCAAAACAAACACAACGGGAAAAAGGGGATATTATTATTAGAAGTGATATGCTATTACATTCAGTACAATGAAAACAAACCCAATGACGTGCCGTAGGGCTTACAATGTTGTCTGATTCTGGAGAAAAAACCCTCCTCCAGTTCTTTCTCCCAAACTCCATCAAGAAAACTGCATTTACCATGCCAGAAATGTCCTTAAGTAACCCAAATTAGGTTTAGGGTTAGGAATACATTTTAGAATATGCCATTTAGCATCCACCGCCAAAACAGAAGGTTTTAGAAAACACGTTAGAAGTCGGTGTAAGATTAGAAGAATCCAAAAATGGTAGTCCAACTTCTGGGAGGCATAACTTTTGATCTAGGACTCCGATTGACGAATCGTTTACATTCCTGGAAAGCTCTCCAAGTGCTCTATAGCCCTATGGACCAGCTTTGCCCTTTCTCCATTTTTCGGGCCTGTACAAGGCTGTTTAGTGCCTCAAATCTGACTTTGAAGTGCTCTTAAGGGGTCTTCAAGTAACTTAAAACTGCATAATTTTCAAAAAGTAAAGCCTTTTGACCTGATTCTTTTTCTAGAGTGCTTTAAATTACAAGTATAATCATCCCTCCAACTTACACTCTCTAACTCATCATAATTATGGCTCAATTACAAAATAAACTATTTTCTGCATTGGCATGTATCCCAAGGGGCTCAAAAATTCTAACCCAGAAAACCAATAGTGGAACTATGAGAGTTGGAATCTCTATTTGACCCAAATGGGTATCTAGAAATGAAAACACATTAACAGAAACAAACACTAAGCATATTTTTTGGGTGATACAGGATTGCCCTTACACTAATGGATGCTCCTGCACCAGCAACTTTGTTCTTCCTCTTATTCTTCACAAATTTTCCGGCCAACAACAATAGTAAAACATCTTACATGCCTCCTCCTTAAATAGACTGGTTTAATCTCTTGCCGCTTAAACATAACCGTAGATCTTAGGGTTAGATAAGATTCATTGAATCTGTTCATCGTTTTGTCTTTCTACTTCTTTCTTGAAACTTCTGAAAACTTTTCATTGAATCCTTGCCTTAGATTACTTAACAAACTCAATTCATGCATGAAATACACCAGCTCATCAATCCTTATCTCTTACATGTTTTGACCAATTCGTAAATTCAATTGTGTCGGCCTTAGATCTTGATTCTTCGACAAACTGTTAAATTTGCTCACACTCGGTCATAACCATGTTCTTCAACTCGACCATCACTAGGTAGCTCAGTCACTATTGATCTGTCTTGCTTGGCTTACACTGGCTCACTCGACCATTGCCGTGCTCAGTAATTGCTTCAGTTTACCTTTA
This sequence comes from Cupressus sempervirens, assembly GCA_028749045.1. Lineage (NCBI taxonomy): Eukaryota > Viridiplantae > Streptophyta > Pinopsida > Cupressales > Cupressaceae > Cupressus > Cupressus sempervirens. Next base: position 604,470,561 of record CM053792.1, read on the forward strand.
TCTTGCTCAGTAATTACTAACCCTCGACTAATGCTTAAGTTACTTAATCTTCTGCTCAGTAATGGTTAACTTCTTTATTGACCTAGTAACCTGTCACTCAATCAAGCTTAGTGTTTTGCTCAATTTCTTGACTTCTATCAATCACCTCTTCCATACTTCAACTCATCTTTCTTGTTCAATTAATATAATGATCAAACAACATATTATCTTGTCAAATACTAATAGATCAAGTGCCCTTTGTAGCCCCATCATACTTACTCCTCTTTACTCAACCATTTTACTGATTCATCTTGTTATCTCTCTTTCCAAGTCCTTTTTATCAATCAAATAATATGACACTCTACATTGTTAGCAAATGTCTTACTAGTAAGGTTTGAGATCAATAACAACATAACATTTGTTCCAATTATAGTTCCAACAATAGTTGGTAGCCTCTTGTTGGGAGAACCCCTTGAACTGTTATTTTCTATGTTGAGGAGTCACATGGATGAATTGGAATGTGCCACTTGGAGGTTAGATATTCCTATTGTTAAGGATCTTATTGTATGTATATTTCAATTCACCTTAGAGGAAGATTCAATCTTCCTACATATATGTTGTTGGTCCCTCATAGCCAAGGGACACCACTTTTCATTATGGTGTAATTATAATTATTAGATTATTATATAATTTTTTCTTGCTAATTATTTTTTTAAATTTTTGACTGGAGCTTTGAACTAGTGGGGTCATAATTGGGGGACCCCATCCCTATGGTGATTACCCTGTAGAAGCACTTAGGCATGAACGCATTGCTAGATCTTTGCACATATTATCATGCCAATTTTAGTTCCCAAGCACTCCTTATCGCTCCAACATATCTCCTTATAATTCCTACGACTCCTTATCACTCCATTAAATCTCCTTAGAACTCCCAATCTTCATTAAATCTTGTTATAAATCCCAGGATTCCTTATTACTCCATTAAATCTCCTTATAACTCCCACAAATCCTTATCCTATGTTTTATCACTCCAAATGGTGCCAAGTACTCTCCCGAGTGAGACCAATGACAACACCTTATGGAACCCGTGACTGTCATCGTCTTGAACTATCTGACAGATTGCAGCATCAACACGACCCCAAGATGCTCGTGAAAGCCGCTATTAAAACTCAAGCTTAAGAATTTGATTGCAATCTTCTGCGTCAATATGAATGTGCATGAGCGACTAATAATGACTGTGTACATGCACCGAGCCATGCTTATTCACCTGTGCAATGTGTGAGATTGCGCCGGGGTCGAACAAGAGACCACTCGATCAATAGGGTTCATGACAACAGTCGTGTTGTGGGGCTAACCCATTATATTTTTATATAATTACATAATATAAAATTTATTAATATAATAATAATTATTATATAATGTAATATAATAATTATACTTCAATTTCATATATAATCATTGTTAATACAATAATTATGCTATCACAACCTCTATTGTTGGTCTGAAGGAATCTGACTATAGCTACAATAATATCAATGCTCCCTCTTAGCTAGGGAGGAGTCCTTGAGAACTTATAGTTCGTCCTATTGACGCTATCTTAAATGATTTACTTATAAGTATATATAAATGAGTCATAATAAAATTAATTAAGTAATGTTAATAGATATAGTTGATATCACTTAATTTATATAGTTAGTGTGATTTATATATGAGATAAATAATTAAATAGTTAATATAATTAATTATTCAATTATGTGATAAATTATTAATAATTAATTGATTAATTGAGATATTATTTGGAGTTGAATATGTAACTCTTAGGAAGCTAACTTTTAACACTCCGTATATAGCTAGGGAGGCTTTCATGTTAGGTAGATTCATAATGAATGTATCATTATGATTTACCATCATAATGAATATTATGTTCTTGGATACCACCTTATGCGATATTGAGTATATATCTACTACATGGAATATTATTTGATATCACCTTTGTGCGATATTCACCATAGTGGATTTTTTTTTTACCTTTATGACATGTCGTTAGATAACATCACATGTGCTATCCACCATAGAGGACTTTAAGATATCTACCATTATGCACTTGCACTACCCATCGTAATGGATTTTAGAAAGCTACCTTTATGACATGTCATCAAATACCACAACGTGTTATCCACCATAAGGATGTTAAGATATCTACCATTATGTCCTTGAATACCACCAGTTTTACTATCCTCCATAATGAATTTAGAATACCTACCATTATGGCATGTCATTGGAAACCACCACATGAATTACCCACTATAAGAGGTTTAGGATTTTCACCATTATGGCATGTCATCAGGTATTATCACAAGCGTTACTCACCATAAGGGGTTTAGAGAATTACCTTTATGACATGTCGTTAGATATCACCACATGCACTACCCACCATAAAGGATATAAAATAACTACCATTATGGCATGTCGTCGGGTACCATTATATGTGTCATCCACCATAATGGATTTAGGATATCTACCATTATGACATGTCGTTGGGTACTACCAAAAGTGTTATCCACCATAATGGGTTTAGAGAATTACCTTCATGGCATGTTGTCGGATACCAGTACATGCATTACCCACCATAAAGGATTTGAGATACCTACCATTATGACATGTTGTCAGGTAGCATCACATGTGTTACCCACCTAAATGGATTTAGGATATCTACCATTATGGCATGTTGTCAGGTATCACCATATGTGATACCCACCATAATGGATTTAGAAAATTAACCATCATTGTGAGATTGTCACCTCACAATGAATGTAACAATGTACTAGTGTCTTATCATTGAAGATCGTCACTTCACAAGGACATTCATTTCACAGGTACAACAAAATCACCACGGATTCTCTCACGTGGTGTTGTCATGGCATCAAACACATGCCATCCACCATGAACCAAATCAGGGGGTGGTAATAAGGGCATATACCTTAAATCTCTCTCAAAGAGAAATGCATTGAAAAGGAATTACACCTTGGGATTCTCCCTCACAGAGAAGAACTCATTATAGTACATCTAAAGGAATCACTGATACTTAGACTCCCTCTCAATCAGGGCTTTGTTCTCCACACTATCAAGCCTGTCTAAAAAATGCGCAAACTTCACTCTGGCAAGTAGCTTGGTGAGAATATCAATTATTTGGTCCTCACTGTTTATGTACTTCAAATGAATAACATTCCTTGCACCATGTCTCTATTATAGTGATATGTTCTTTGTTTTGTCATGAACATAGGAGTGGAGTTTGCATCACTCTTGGTGAATCCCAAGTTCACCAAGTATCCATCAAAGAATATCACAAACCAAGTGTCTGCATAATGGTCTTCTAGCCATGGGATTCCATCTCATAAATTATAATCCTCTAACTATTCACTGGAGATTCCATCTTGACATGGTTTACTCCCTTTGAATCAATATGAACAAGATCCTCAAATGTCAATTGAAGCAAATCTTCTAGCTACTGCCTCTAAAGCTCAAGTTCTTGCATCAACTCTTGATCTCCTTGTCCATGGTTGCCTCTAATGGATGTTAGACTCCCCCTGAATCTGATATCAACTTTCTAACCTCCTTGGATGTTAACTGAAGTAGATTCTCTAGCTGCTCCCTCTAACATGGAAGCATACCCTTCTCATATAGGAGATATCTTTCTCTAGGAGACTCATCATCTTGCATGATCCATATATGATTGAAAGTGCTAGATCCAAGACTACCTTGGACCTATTGTCATAAAATCGAGCTCTAGACTAGACATAATATGACCATTCTGAGATTAGAATACAAATCCCTTTGTGGTCTTTTCCCTCTCACCAAGAGAGCCCAAATTTCTCAACGATCATAGATGCTACCATCACTTGCATAAATGCCTCAGCAATATTCTTCTTTTCTCTGCAAAAACCAGCCTTGGGGATCAAGGAAAAGAATAAGAGCATAATAAAGCAAATAACCCTTTAGGTACATGTAAGGATGTTAATAAAGCTCATTAACATCCTTCTATTAGCATAAATGCTGATGATACTCCTATGGGAGAATATATCAGAATTGCTGGAGACATGATTCAAAGCTTATGTGTTGCATTCATAACAATGATTGTCATTGATGTCAACATACTGGTTATTCCTTTAAAGATTGGTAGAGTACAGAGGAAAAAGCGTTTGGCACGGTTCGTGGATTGAAGATCAGCTTATGCTCATTTGAGGTTATGTTTTATAGTATGTCTAGATGCTACAGTTAAGAGCGCATATGGAAATATGAAGACTGGACAAAGTTATGAAGATTTTATGAAAGGCAGCTTGCATACAATGTTTCTCGGAATTGGGTATTGTTGTTTTGATTCTATCTTCTCATAGAGATGGAATTGGCTTAAGTGGACTGAAACAAACGTTGAAGACATTTTAGAGATGCTTTGGTTCAAAGGGCATAAGATGAAGATCATCGAGTGAAAAGTTATGAAGATTGTGAGCCGACAGTTTGTGTGTAATGCATTGTAATATCTTAAGACGGTCCTATATTACTATTGTAAATTGGGAAAGCCTCAAGGCCGACTTAGTAACTTGTTTTAGGACTTGGTATAAAAAAGATTGTTTCCTTGGTTATAATTATCAGTGAAATCATAAGTAATGATATGAGGTCATATCTTTGTAATATCTATTGTGCGAGCTTGGTATGCAAATTTGTGAAGATTAGAGCAGAGTTTAGTGTGGTTGAGGCATAGTGAGATTACAAGGAACTGTATTTGGCAAGACAAGTTGCTGGTTGGGTAGTTGTTGTTTCACATTGTATTATTCAGAAGGAATGGTATTGAGGCTATTTGGATAGTGGGTTCAGTGGTCTTCCTTTCAACTCCTAACAGGGTTGGAATCTCCTAACAAAGATTCAAAGTCTCCTAACAGGGACTCATATGCACTGATTGTATTTCATTGACTCCTGACAAGGTCTATCCTCTAATAAGGAACTTTTATATTAGTACATCATTTTGTGGTACCATCCCCATTGAGGTTTTCCCTCTGATCAAGGGTTTTTCTAGTTAACATATCTAGTGTTATTGTTGCATCCATTGATGTAAAAATCGCCTGAGGAGATTAATCGCCTAGGCCTGAAAAAGTTTAATCGGGAAAAATCAGGAAAAATCGGGAAAAAATCGGGAACTAAAAAACCACTAAATTTTAATAAAAAAATGCGATTTTTTTACAGAATTCAATGTTTTTTTGCATCTAATGACTTAATTACTAACAATACATAAGAAACAATCATGTTTAGATATATATCAATGCAAAAAGAGTTATTAATCGGTAAATTACTAACAAGTAAGTAGTGACAAGTTGTAAATTACTAACAACTAACAAGTTCACAACACATGAGAAGTATTCTCATAAATAAAGTGTCAAATGTAAAGAGTTCAAATAAGCACATCAACATGACTACAAATAAGTACAAATGTCAAATACAGGACTACATCTTCCTCTTCCCAGTCACTTTACTAGCGAGTGCGGGAGAGGGTAAAGCTCTAGAACTGGAACCCCGCAGGGTTTGTGCCCGTGTCTGTGTCTGTGCCAATGCAGGAGATGGTGTAGCTATAGAACTAGATGTCGGTATCTCCACATTCGCTGCGCGCAAGATGTCAAGGTCCTCTGCAGTAAGCTCAATGTCATCATCCTCATCATCGCCCTCCTCGATGCCATCCAAATCGATGTCATATCCAGTTCCACCCCCTTCCTCCTCCGCAGCCTCCCTCTCCAAATTGGAGATGTCCTCCTGTGTAAATAAGGGAGCCTGCTCCTGTGCCGTCCAATCATAATAAGGATCTATCTCATCCAAATCGATTGGCCCAGGAGGATCTTGTTGCGCCTTTTTCATGCGCAATTTAAGATTATATTGCACATAGACCATGTCATTCATCCTCTTTTGGGACAACCTGTTTCTCTTTTTTGTGTGGATGGCCTCAAACAAACTCCAGTTGCGCTCACAATGTGATGCGCTACAAGGCTGTGATAGGATTCTGAGAGCAAATTTTGCAAGATTTGGAGTGCTTGCACCCCAAGTGGTCCACCAAGCCACTGCATCACAAAAATTGTACAAGTTAGAAAATACTAATAGACAACAAAAAATGAAACATAAATATTAATTTAGCATTTGAGATTCAGAAGTTTGCAAATGTATTAGCTGGGGTTTGTGTAAGCCTTGCTCTCTTGCAGAGAGAAGTGGAGAACACCTTGCCTCCTGTTGAAGTGAAGATCTCCTGCTCAGCGATGATTTTATCTCTTGTTTCCTCGCTGGTTACCATCTTTTCGACGCACTCACTTAGGCCTCTGATGACCTCTCCATCAGGATCTGCATATGTACCATCAGCCCTAAAACCAAAAACCAAAAACAAATAAGTCTTCCAATTTTAGTACACACCCAACACCCTACGAAAGCAAAATGAACTCAAGTCTTCGTTAACTTAAATTTGAGTAAGAATGAGCTTACAGTATACCTAAAACGTAGGTTGAGGAAATATCCTGTTGCATGAATGGGTTGGTGAAGCTGATTATTCCACCTTCTATCAATGATCTGCCAAATGGGTTCATATTTGATGCTTTCCCCCTTGTAGTAATTTTTGACAGATTCTTTGGCCTTGTCCATGGCCTCATATAGTTCACCCATTGGCGTTTGGTCTCCATCAACCAAACGCAAAACTCCGACTAAAGGCTCAGACACCTGCAATATAAATTTGAAATTAGTTGACAAGTTACAAAATTATTATTTACTTGAGTTACAAACTTAGTATGTTATAAAGTTGTAAAGTGTAAACTAAAACTTAAAGTTTTGTAGTTACCTTTACTATTTCATCAGCCTTATCTTCAAAATATTTATCAAACACAATCCGCACAACATTCTCTCCTTCACTCTTCTTTGAAAATGTGGAAGCAAGCCATTTTTTGGAAACAAACATTTGCTTCAAAGAAGCCAAATTATTGAGAATGCTTTGCAATGTCAAAAAAATCGTTGCAAACCTTGTGACGGCAGGCCTGACAATTTCTTTGCCATCAGTGTGCTCTCTCATCAGGCTAAGGACCCATGGGTGATTGTATATGTATTTTGTCACCCGCCTTGCATCCTCCACAATTGGAGTGACCCACTCAAGTTTGCCCATGTCCTCCAAAAGAAGGTCAAGGACATGTGCTGCACACAGGGTCCAAGAGAGAGTGGGGTGCCTCTGCTGTAGGAGTTTTCCTGCCAATTGTAAAAGCAAATACTAATTAGTTTCCAACTTTTCAAATATATCAAACTATTAAAAATTCTTGTTGTGAAATTCACAATGCACATGCAACATAAAATTACGGTTTACCTGCTGATACATATGCAGCAGCATTGTCTGTGATGATTTGCACCACATTTTCAATGCCAATCTCTAAGACCATGTTCTCCAACATCAATACTAATGTCTAAGCATTTTTTACCTTGTTGGAGGCATCGATTGATTTCAGGAACAAATGCTTTGGCCCTCTCAACAACATTTCCAATAAGCCTACAAAAACAAAATTTAGTTATGTCTTAGATTCTTAGTAATTTAAAATTGATTTAGACTTTAGTAATCAACATTCTAATTTCTAGATAAATTAATTAAAATTTAGAACTAAGTAAAAAGTTAAAAATTAAAAGGAAATCGAGTGTAATAAAATTATTCGCTTACCTGCCACCCAACACAAAACGAGAAGGGGACTTATACCCCTTTCCTGCAACTGTCAACCCTGTGGCCAAAGCCTCCCAATAGGGACTGTCAACAACACTAATAGGAAGGTTGTTGAAAACCCAGAAATCTGCTAGTGCATTGTCCAACTGGTCATGGACCTCCTTATTCCATCTAGTGGCCTCTAATGAAGGTTGTGCACCAGGTGTGTGCCTCGGCACAAAATAGCTCCCTATCCCAGAAGCACCTGCTGATCCTGATGGTGCGGAAGTGCTAGGAGGTGTAGGAGTGGGAGTGGGAGTGGAACTCGTGAAAGAAAAAACACCCTGTTTGCGGACACGCGGCCCACGATAAGAGCCAGCCATGCTCTCAATGGCTGCCTCCTCCTCCTGAACATCAATGAAACTGCCCTGGGTCTCTGCTATGGCTGCCCTGACATGCAATTTATTCCGCTCTCTTTGCAATTTTTTTTGCTCTCCATCTGTGAGCAAGGCATTTGCAAACCTTTTTATTTCTTCTGTTGTATTCTCACAAGGATTCGTATCATGTTTTGAGATCCCTGCGATGTGATATTTGAACCGGTAAATGCCCCCGGATATTACTTTTTCACATCGAATGCAAATCACTTTGGTTGGTTCATCGGGTGCTTCATAGGCATATTTCCAGGCTTGATCTCTCGCATTCTTTGGCTTGGTGCCAATGTAGCCTGAGGGGCATGGAGTCAATGGCCATTTGTCTGCCATTTAAAACTGTTGCGAGCTGCCTACACATACAAATTTAAAAAAAAAACTATAAATAAATTATAACAAGATCAAAGTTAACAATTAAACAAAGAATTCAAGCAACATTCCAATAACAGCACCAATAAATTGAAATCCAAATAACATTCAAACAAACTAGCTGCTAGGGTTTCAATTTTTTTTTAAAAGGGCAAATTTTTAGCATAAATTCGATCTAGAATGGAAAAAAATGCAAATGAATGCATTTAATCTTGCTTACATTCATCAAATGCATTCCTAACTAATTAGGAATGTATTTTTATCCATTTACATGCAAGAAAAAAAAAATACAATCTCTTGCAAAAACAAAAAACAAAGATTCAAATCACTTACCTAGTAACGAAGAAATTGAATCAAAAGGCCTCCAAATGCACTTGATTCTGCCTATTTCTTGCCAAGAACTCCTTCTCTATCCTCTTCTCTCCAAAACACCCTAAGCAATGTAAAAACATAATGAAAAAAACGTGTTTTTTCGTCACTTTATGTGACTGTTGGGCGCGGGCGATTTTTTGCAAAAAAATCGCGATTTTTAGGCGATTAATCTGCGATTTTTTGGAAAAAATCTGCAAAAAAAAAATCGCGATTTTTGGGGCGACTAAATCGCCAGCCCCAAAAAATTGCGATTTTATCTCGTATCGCCGATTAATCAGCGATACTCACATCTATGGTTGCATCTACTATTTACATGTTTCAGAATTAATAAAGATATTGAGAGTTGTTTTAAGTGCATAACTGATTCACCCTCCCCTCTCTCTCAATTATCTTGGTGGACTTTTCTTTCTAACACCTTTTTGATCCAATCTTCTTCTTTCTTCCTTTCTGTTTGTAATGTACTCCTAAATAATTTCTCATTGTCCTTTAGAAGCCGAAAAGGGAGTTCCCAGCAAAAGACCCACATAAGAGCTAATTTATCTTCAGTGTAATAGGAATGTATATAAGGAATTACTCCATTATTGCTGATACCACTTCTTTGTTATTTTGTCAATGTTAGTAAGTCACTCCAGACTCTGTCCATAATTTACTGTTAATAGAGTATGATTTCTCTTGGCAATAGTAATCACTCTTGTCTTGAATGATGGATTATGATAGATGAGGCATTCATTATCATCAGAGATTGCTTCAAATGTAGGTAGCGATGCACACAACAATTAGTCACCAAGACTACCTTGTTTTCCATGATGGGTACACGAATAACTTGGATTGACTCTTGATTGACTTAACTCTGCACGATGAAATTTGTATCTCTGAATAATCTGCAAGACTATCTCTAACAGAATACACAAATCTTCAAATATAATGAGTGGATGTAATCTCTATTTGCTAAGGTTATACAATCCTCCTTGAGAGTCCTTGTTCACTTAGGAAATTGACATATCCTCGTGCTCCAGACTCTTATTTGATATTGCCTTGATATAATTGCGCATCAATGGCAATGATGCCTGGTGTTTCAGTTTCCCTGATTGGTTCTTCTCCATTGGATATCAACCCTCACTACAATAGTTTCGACTGATAACATAAATGTGTTATTTGTCATTTTATGCTATCAACAAATGCACCATTATGACAATATTGGACCAATCAAAATTATCATCTTTTGTAGATCAATATCAAAGATCCTGATCACTGGTGAATCAAAGCATCAAATCCTAATTATACAAATACCCAACCCATGACTTTTATATCTGATTATATGTACTGTGACATACATGACATAGTTATCATTATCACGTAGATTTTCACACTGATTTGCGACTTTCATATCTTTGACGATATCATTATTTCTAGCTTGGCACACACAACAATATCTATCCTTGTCATTGGCAACTTTCAATCATAGCTGATTGTATATGCTCAACAATGTCAAATACTATCATTATTATCTTGGCATGATAGTACTCCATGATCCCGTGAATCCTACTAGGCATGCATGTTAGTTACATATTTGTGATCAGGTGGCAATTACATATCTATATCAGAGATAGGCATCATCAATACCATTGCAGTGAGATATATCTAGTGCATAATCATTATTCCATCGTGTTGATGTTTGGTAGCTTCAGTCGGATAAAAATATGGCTATATATAATTACATATGAGATATAAGTTTATTATATTAGAGAAATTAATTTAATAATATAATAATATAATAATATAATAATATAATAATATATATAAAAAACTATTATTATATTTATTATTATATTAATTGCCAAATTAACGAACATGGGACATGTCTCTTCTTCGCCTTTGCTCATTATAAATAAGAGGTTGCTGACATTTGGAAAACACATACCAAGAATATGGCAGTGCTTAGTACACTTGCAGCGATCCTCGAAATTCAACATGGTATCAGAGTTGGGCTGTAAATGCAAAGAAAGGACCTAGGAACCAGTCGGGCAATAGCAAAAAGAGCAATGTTCTCAAAATAAGAATCTTTTCAAAGTTCCTGGTATTTTATTGGGTTAAATAATTGCAGACCCCTATTTGAATGGTATCAAACTAACATTTCCGGAGGAGGAACATCGAGACTTCCCGAAACATGGTATATTTCATATCGAAGAAACTGAATTATTAGGCTCTCTGCATACCATCCAATTAGATTATCTGATACATACTATATGGTGAAGAGATATCAGTTGGAGATATACTTACACATGTTCGGAGTGTAGTAGACAGGAGTTATAAAATTTGGTTTCATTCATTAACGAATGGGGGAACATCGATAGGTACTCTTGAAGACATCTGTCAGAAATGGTGATGAATGGAATAAAGAGGAATCTACAGAAGGAAGGACACAGGTCCCTTATGGTAGTCCATTTCATAAACTTGGCTGAGAATTGAAATAAGGAAGTTGTCACTGTCCTTGTATCTCCCAATCAGTAGACACAAAGATAGTAAAATTGACTAAGGTGTAAAATCAAATATGGCAACAATCCCTTCAATCATGAAGTAAGATCTTCGTTTGACAACCATTATGGAATACAATGGACTGTGCGTAGAAGATAATGAAGGTAACCATTCACTAGACTATAAAGATCTTGTAGAATGGAGGAGAAGTCTGATATCCTATTATTTAGAAGAAAGAGATTATAATTATAATTTATATTCTTCAAGGGAGACAAGAGAAAGGAATTGAATCACCTACAATACTATCCAAGTGAAGGAGAGGGAAAGGCATCTACGTAGCCTTGGACCCAATATAAAATAAGATTATTAATGGACATAATATATGGTTGTGGTCATTAGTAGGTGACAATTCACTGTAAGTTAGTTGGGTTACTGTTGCGAACCATGACAGTCTGGATAATGGATGTTAATAGCCAAATCAACTAGGTATGAAGGATGAACAAGCACATGGGAAATACATGGATGACTATGTACTATGATCATTGATATAAGTCAAAGATCTTAGTACATTGAATCAGCAAAGAGGGAGTAGTGCAGAAAAAAAACAAAAAAAAGCCATATTACTTCTAAATATTATTTCAAAATGATTGATAATCTGTGCTATGACAAGAAATTAATATTCAATGAGGACTATTATTGGACTAATAAGCTTATCGTGCTAGGGGCACTCTTTGGAGTTATTGAGAGTTGTAATTTATGAGCGAGTTTGACACATTCATCTGAAGGAGTAGATAGAGGGTATGTTTTAGTTGATCTTTGAAGATCTTAATCATATCAGATTAAGGAAACTTTGGTTGAGGAGCTTAGAGGAGTTTGAAAGTCCTTATGTGTGACTATATGACTTTAATATGCCTACCCCCTGTGTACATCATGAGGAAGTGACGACTTCTGAATGATTATCACCTGTATGTACAGAAGTTTTTTAAAGGTGATAATCTTACAATAGCTTAATTTTCTATTATGATGGATATCTTATGATGTCTATGCAGGTCATGATAGATTATACTTTGCATGGTGGATTTTTATATGGTAAGCATTATGAGAATGCGTGTGGACATACCTTGTAAAGATTTTTTGAGTATATGGTGAATGTTATGCAAATTAATGTTCTAGAGGCCATCACACAAAATATGTGGTGAATATCATACGACTTGATGTCTTGGAGGCCATTACTTATAGTACTTGGTGAATATCTTGCGTCTCATTTTGGAGGCCATTACTCAAAGAGTATTTGGTGAATATCATATGTTGATATTTTGGAGACCGATACTTAATTGTGATATCAAAATGGTGAATATCATATGTTGATGTAAAGTAGATCATTACCTTATTGAGTACACGGTGAATATCAAATGTTGATATCCTAGAGACCACTACTGAGAGTATTTTGTGAATATCATATGTTGATATTCTGAATGCCAATACTTATGATGTCAAATGTGATATCAAAAGAGTGGAAATCTTATGATTAAAGATTTCCTTAATGTGTCATTCCTAAAGATAGCCAATGGTGTAATATCTGTCTCGTATTTATCCTCCCTATCTAAGACCGAGTGTTGATGTTTGGTAGCTTCAGTCGGATAAACCTATGGCTATATATAATTATATATGAGATATAATTACATATGAGATATAAGTTTATTATAGGAGAGAAAATAATTTAATAATAACAATCTATATATATATATATATATATAAAACTATGATTATATTTATTATTATATTAATTGTCAAATTAACGAATAAACACGTCCCTTCATGGGACATGTCTCTTCTTAGCCTTTTCTCATTATAAATAAGAGGTCTCTGTCATTTGGAAAACACATACCAAGAATATGGCAGTGCTTAGTACATTTGTAGTGATCCTCAGAACTTAACACATCGAGCCTAATCTCTTGTACCAGTGACTTCATATTTCATCACTACATCTTCTGCAATCTTCTTCAATACACAACATTCATCCTACACTCATAGGCTTCTTGTTCACATGCATTGCAATGATGACTTCATCATCAGATCCACATTGATTGATTTGGGTACATATGGCAATCGAACATTCACTGTGGTCATTCATCCTTGACAGCAGCTCCTACATGACATCTGATATGTGCATTGCCACCCATGAGTACACAGAGATTGCAAACACCACTGCGTTTTCCATAGGTCAGAATCAACATAGTTGCTACACCGGAGGGATACAATATTGAGTATGTCTCACCATATCATAATCGGTGATGATTTTACAGTCATTACTGCAACTGACTCACAGATTGTGAGGATTTTTTATTCCCCAATCAAATATGTACATTATCTAGGGTGTCGTAGATGTTTTCTAATGGTTCAGTGACTTCAGTCAATGCATACTTTGCGTGGTCAGTTATGGAGGGATTCTCAACAATGCACTCGCACAAATGGTTCATAGACTCCATTGATGTATGTGCAGATGCAAAGCTCTTATATCAGCAACCAAGGAATATGCGGAGGTCAAAATTTATTGCTCGGATCGTGTTCTGTAGACAAGGCATCGTCTCAGTGACGATTTGAAAGAGAAATTTTAGTATTGAGCTTGTTCTGTTAGGCAATGAATAACACAGCTGTGAATTAACTCTCTGTAATAGCCTCTAGAAAAAAAAAAATAGAAAAACCTCTGAAATCTTAGAGTCCTGGAAGAGAACCTGCTCTGATACCATGTTAACGATCTCATTGCATGTATATTTCAATTCACCTTAGAGGAATATTCAATCTTCCTAAATTTATGTTGACGGTGCCCCGTAGCCAAGGGACACCAATTTTCATTATGGTGTAATTATAATTATTATATTATTAAATAATATAAACTTTATCAATATAATAATGATTATATTATTATATAATCTAATAATTATATAATATAATAATTATCTTTTCAATTTCATATATAATTATTGTTAATGCAATAATTATATTATCGTGAACTCTATTGTCGGTCTGAACGAATCTGACCATAGCTACAATAATATCAACACCTATGAGTTTATTTACAGCTTCCATTTGAATCACTGAATTTTGATATTGTATGAAAAGAGGCATGCTGAAAATACTGCCTAGTAGTCACTATCGTGGTGGTTGATTGAAGAAAAACAGAAAGATTTTAAACTATAAGGTAACTAAAGAGTTCATATGGTAGTAGCAAAGTGGTAGAAAATATCTCAATCAAATATTCATTTGGAAGAAGTGTAGAGATGGTGAACAACCAATTATTTGAGTTTGAAGTCCCACTTTTGTTGATACATAATATAACATTCTATAAAGGGCATCTTTGACTTCGACTATATGTATTTGAACTGCAGTTTGATATTCCATGAAAGGGAAATAAATTTTGATGATTGGTCAGACCACCATTTAAATTATGATCAAATTATAATACATATACCAAATTTCTTGAAAACTCAAACCAACCATTGAGCTTTCTCATTCAATGTCATTTGTGCATGAGAAAACTTTTTGTTTTATACCTACTACTCAAGCTACTTATCTGTAAAAGTGGGTGTAATTAATGAATATATTCCATGGTGCATCAGTCAGTATAGGATCTATTTAATAAGTTATGTTGATCCTTGTTTGTTAAAGAAGGAAAAATTCAAAAAATACAATACCGAAAGCCTCTATCCCATTTTGGGCTATTTGCAAACAACTACTGGTTTATGACTATTATAAATTCAGGTTACACCACACACTAGGGGCTTTAGATGAAACTCCTTCCTATCATTTTTATGGTGAAGGAACCTATGAGTAAAGTACTGGCTCATGCCCAAATAAAATTAGAACTATTCTATCGTGATGGAATCCTACCAGCAAGAAACTTTTCATGATTGAAGTAATACTAGATTTACACAGTTTCCATTACTTGGCAACCTGATATTGGAAATAGTTTTACATTTGTGCTTCACCCAACAGGGATGCGTTGGAATTGAAGCAACCTTCATGCATACACAAAAAAGAGTACATTGTTAATTCGGATGTCCTTGTGTTACCTTCTTTTGTGAGGAGCCCCTTTCAAGTTTCATCTATCTATGTCCAGCCAAATGGACTGTTAAGTGTAAATCTTGAAAGGAAATCAACGCTATTAGATTTCCACAATCCATATGATGCTGCTCTGTTCTTCTTGAAAGGAAATGTTAAGAAGAGAGAAGGAAATTAACCACCATATGCTCAAGCAAGCACATCAAATTATGCGAACAACGTGTTTGTTCTCCTTTATCAATAGGTAGGAGGTAAAAACTGTTTGGGTTGCTGATTTTCTCCATGATTCAGATTGATACTTAATTTGTCATTGTTGAATTTTTTTCTTAGATTTTGCAATGAGGATTCTTGCTTGTGAGAAACATGGAGAAAAAGGAGAGCATGATATTTTAGTTTATTTTCTGTAATGCATGGAATCTATGTGTGTGTGTGTGTGTCCATTACTGATGCCATGCTTTTAATAGCATGGCCAAATTGTTTTCTATCTTGGTGTTAGAAGCAAGTATAAATTGACTAGTAATAACTTGTTTTATTTGAATTTGTTTTCATTTACTTGTGTCAACAATTTTCTATTGTGCAGAATTTCCCTTGGTGCAGAAGAAAATTATTGACTTCTTTAGAATTCAGCGACCTCTTAAAATTTTTTCAGGTACTTACTTTGCCTCATGTGAGATAGAAGGGGGAATCATTGATATTCATTTGTCAAAAAGCTTAACTTTACCTTCTTATCATATATAATTAAATAATAAATCACATAATTGTTTTTGTTATCTTCAAAATTCTTTAGTTTTTATTACAGAATAGAGATCACTGTTTCCAAAGCATATAGTACAGCTTGTTGAAATTGCTGTCACATTTTGGTTGAGTAATTCCATTCAGATATTGTTCGAGGGCACATAATACACAGTTCATTTCTTGGAAAAGATGCAATACTTTGTCGATTCTCTTTTGCAAGCATTCTTTGTAATGCTACCCTTTTCCAATCATCTGCTGCTTGCTCGTGTGTTCTTGGTTTATGGTTGAATATACAGATGGGGTCACCCTTCTCAGTTGTACTTATTATTGCTACAGATTATTGAGCCCAACTAGAACCAAGTGAAACAAAAATGTTTTTCTTGAAGGTGTTTGACTAGGTATAACCAGAGGCATTGGTTGTGTGAATGGGCATACAGATTTGTTAGGTATTGCAATGTCATAGTTTGGGATAATAAAGGATATTGCATGTTGTATTCCTAATCAAAGATGTGTTTGCAATATAAACTTTGTATAATTGTAATAGTGTTATTTAGGTTTTGGATTTTACATGGATTGTATTAATGTTCCTCAGTATGAGCGGTTGTCAGACAAGTGTCCATTCGATATATGCCATTGGACAAAAATCCATGCTTGTAGTTAGACATATATGAGTTGAGATCTTTTAATTATTCTGTCATGTCCCCAAATTTTGATGTAATAATTAAATTAAATTAATTAATTAATTGGTCCCAAAATTTAAATAATATAATAAAATGACCTTTAATTAGTTACTTTAATTAATTAATATGGGGCCCAAGTTAATAATATTTGTATTTGTGGTTCCGATTGATTTAGCATATCTTGGACCCATTTTTATTTTAATTGTTTCCGTAGAACCTTCGAAAGTTCCTCCAAAGGGTATTTAAGCACGACATGCAGGTAGTGGTGGATATACGATTTGGATTGTATTTTCTTATATTGCAAATTCTAGTTGGGATTCTTTGTTGTTCGCCATTTCGGAAGTGAAAGATCTTCCCTACTTGGCTATTCTGGTTTCAGTGGGATTCAACCCTCACCTATTCCATTTATGTATTACTTGCTTTGATCTGACAAATTCACACACTATCTTTGTTTGCATATACATATATCTATATATGGAATTAGTTTGCAATACTTGTACTGACATTAATAGGCATTTTTGGCGAATATATTTACATTGTCCTGGCATTTCACATTATAACTCAATCCGTGGTGAAGCATCCGTCAATCATCCCCCTCCCTGCCTTGTATTCCGTATGGTCCTCCAACACACTTGTTCCACATGCCCATAACATCATACCATTGTACGGTCTTATTACACCTTCTTCACTGTCGTAAGGACATCCCTCTTAGGCCGTATGACTTGTTTTCCCTTGTAACGTACGGACACCTCCTCACCCATACCGTACGCCCAAATCCACTACTCTCACTGTATGTCCATCCCATTCCATATTTCGTACGGACATCAAATCTTCCCCATGGTGCATAGTGTCACCAACTGTACGGACTTCACCAACCGTATGAGCTTCACCAACCGTACGGACCTCTGCCTCCCCCGTGCAACTAGTATCAACATTGTACGGTCACTTACATCCACCATACACCAAGTTGATGCCATACTATTGATGATCGAATTGCCATAGACACCATTTAGAATTGCACACATACAGATCGAAGTTGTTTCCTACGTCCAATCCAAGTACAAAACATTACAATGACATCAGAGCAATTGCCTTCAGATCGAGATCCCCTTCAAATCAAGTTCCCGCTTGGAACTAGATCCCCTTCGGGTTGAGATTCCCTTTGGACCGAGTTCCCTTTCAGACCAAGATTCCCTTCGGATCAAGATTCTCTTCGAATCAAGATTCCCTTTGGATTGAGGTCCCCTTCAGATTGAGATTGCCTTCAGACAGAGGTTCCCTTCGGGCTGAGATCTCCTTCGAGTCGAGATAGCTTTTAGAGAAATTGCCTTCGGGACATTACAGTGGTATAAGAGCAATTGCCTTTGGGTCGAGATCCCCTTCGGGAAGTCATTGCATTCGGGTCGAGATCAACTTCACGTCGAGTTTGCCTTCGGAACATTACATATTCTTACTGGTTGTATTGTTCTTTGTGTTTCTAGAAAATATTTCACACATTTTGTGACGTAATAATAAAGCATCACATGCCTTCTCTATTTTGTGGTGATATTTGCTCTATATTTTTCTTTGTGTGTATATGTGTTTACATTTTCTATACTACAATTGGGCACCATTACTTGTGAGGATTTGGATTGGGTTAGATTAAGACGGCGTCTTTATAAGTGGAAACTTTGAAGCAAGATGAAAGTAGTTTTGGAGGTTCTTCATTGAAGAGATTCATAGCTTATTAGATATGTTGAGCCACTTAAGATGCCACAAAAACTTCTAAGCCAACCAAATGACATGTTAAAGGAACAAGAGCTTCAAAGTTGCACGACATTGTATAAGGCACCATGGCATGATCTACTACCATAAATCGAGAATAGGTGTGGCTAATAGCCTTGTTCTATTGTATTGCAATGGAACTTGTTAGTATTTATGCAATGGTATTGCAATATGAAATGGGTAAATATAGACATATAGAAGAATAACGATGAAACTATAGGGAGGATATAGATTGGGGAAGACAAATGAGTATAGAGATAGATAGATAGATCAGTCAAGATAGGAGAGTATAGAGTGTAAAGAAAAGAGTAAGAAACATTGTGGCTTCAAAGTTCTAAACTATGTGATACTTGATATGAATAAAAGGATCGAGTTATGTTAAATGCTTTCCACTATAGGGATATTTGCCCATGTTAATTAAACCACTTTTCAATTCTTGTAATAGTCTATTAAGGGAATACAACCTGTTTACTTAGTTATATGTAGTGTTATCTCTAACTAGGCTCAAAGATGTCATAAGTTGGATTAAAATACCCAACTTATGCTACTATTTGGAAGAAATGGAGTTATAAGGGCTAATTTTTTTTAATGAATAGTCCCTTTATATTAATAAAAATATTAAATTACATATTCACAAAAGAAGGGGCTGGAGGATACAAGAATCACTCCGTGAGAGTTCAAACGACCAGAGGTCGAAGACTTAACTACTCATCAAAAAAAATATAAGAAGCTCTTAGGTTGCAAGAGCAGTGCCAACCAAGGGGGGAGGATCTCGATCATCAGAACCCCAAACATCAGCGGGGCTAGTGGGTGGCTCAAGAGGAGCCCACCCGTCAGCATCATCATCAATTTTTTCTTTTTCTTTATCTTCCTCCACCCTGGGAGGATAAATAGGCAAGTCTAGCCGTGGAAAAGACCACTTGGGATCCTTGCTGGAGGAGGGCCTACCAACAACAGGAGAGACAGGAGGAGCAACTAGAGACCAACCAGAACTGCGCTTCGAGGGAGGAGAGACCGGGTGTGTATAGCCTCCAAAGCCACCATTCAGAGAACAATGAGGAGGCTGTGACCTGTGGGTGTGAGAGCAGCAAGTAGAAGAGCTACCCCTTGGCAACCAGAGGATGACGTACGGTTTGCCAAAGCAGTTTTAGTCAGCACCCTAGCCATCATGCATGGTGTGCAATGTTATGATGCAGATTCAAGAATTGACAAGGTAGCTCTAGAGGTGGCCTACCTTTTCGGAAGATTTTGGCTCATTGGGGGAATAGGGGCTAATTCAAGAGGCTTAATGGGTAGAAAAGTTGGAGCCCTACAAACCAATCTAGAAAGAGATGTGTTGGCTGAAGTTTTTTTCACCTCTGGAACAATGGACTATGAAGACACATTCAGGAATAAATCTGTGAAATTCACAACCTTGTTTGGAACCTAGTGAGAACAAATATAATGATTGGTTGATGGTCATGTTATCATTACTCTTGGCTTGCTGGTGATATGTGGCATAATATTCACACAAAAAATGACATTAATATATACTTCATTACTTAATTAGGGAAATACTCTAAATTATCGATTAGGGTTCGGGGACGGATTTGGGTTGGAGTTCAGGTTTGTGGGTTCAGGCAATTTTTTTCTTCCCATTTGGGTTTGTGGGTGCGTTTGTGAGTGTGTGTGTGTATGCATTATACATACAAAAAAACAAGAGAAACGTGCATAATTGCAAAACTTAGTCATTTCATAGTATGAATAGATATTGCTTGATCATTGATCAATGCCAAATGTCAAAGATAAACATTAAATACTTGCTCATTAAGAAATACCCGCACACCAAAATGAGAGAGCAAGAGATTGAAATGTTTTTTATCAGGCTCCTTTTAGTGTTACATAAAGAATAAAATAAAAAACCCATTATTTTTAGCTATTTTATTTCACTTTTTGGACCCTACTGCTGTGGGTCCTCCTGGGTTCGCCTAGATTTGTGCCAACAAGGACCTGGACGGATCTACAGTCCAAAATCTGAACCTTGCCCGAACCCGCAATGAACTCGGACGTGAATCTAGACCCGAGCAACTTAGACCTGAATCTAGGCTGCTGGGTGCAAACCCAATAATAGAGGAAATAATGATCAAAAGAGAGAAGTAGATGTAGTCAATCTTTATACTTGCGAGTCCAAATAAGTTAGAATGCATAGGATGCAAATAGTAGACTTGTGGAGTGCAAGTAGCTAGAGTTTGCATAGATGGCATAATATATATAAAATTTTGTGAGGTTGCTACATATAGCCACAAAGAAGTGTATACCACTTCTTGTATAGAATGTCTAAAAGTTATAGAGAATATTGCAATAGTTGTTGATCTTTCCTTCTTGAAAGAAAGTCCTCATTTGAGAAGAAAAGAGTACTTCTTGGACAAGGGAAGGAATTGCGATAGAGAAAAAAAAGAGAAAAATTGAAACGTTTGACTAGTGAAGAGGAGGTAGTATTGTTTCCAACTTGGACTTTGATTTAGAGTAAGATGATGGTGGTCTTCCTTGTGTAAGGGGCCACAGAAGAGAAGTACCAAATGCATGTGGCAGGGTTTGGGAGGGGACTTTTGAATCTCCTATTTTTGTTGATTGATTTAATAATTCTTGTCAGGTGACTCTTCTTGAGAGCTTGAGCTACTTGTACAGTGATGAAGACAAATCTCATAAGTAGAGGGACAACAAAGAAAGCTAATCGCAGGATTGCTTGTATCGGCATTGCACAAGTTTTTAGACAAGGTTGTAGGGAGGAAACTGACAAAGAGTAGTGTGCCGATTTCCTCACAATCAAAAGTTGTGGAACTTACTATGGAAATCAGAAAGAAGGTCCTATTCTTTATTATAGAACATGTGAATTCATATTGACATTTGAAATGCAAACTAATGAAACATATTGGCATGTGCAAATCTACTTACCTATGAACTTCTTTGCTGATGCATCCAAAAGTGCTTGTGAGGGAAATCTGGCTTGAGAGCATGATCTACTTGTATGGTGATGAAGGAAAATCACATAAGTAGAGGGAAATCAAAGGAAACTAAGGCAAGAATACTTGTATCAACATTGCATAAGTTTTTAGAGAAGGCGGTAGGGAGGAGACTGACAAAGAATAGTGGGTACATGTCCTAAGTATCAAAATTTTGGAAGTTCTATGGAATTGAGAAAGAAGACCTCAACCATTACTATAAAACATGTAACTCATTTGTCATTTTTTGTACACACTAATGAAACATATTGGTTTTGTGTACATCCAACTATCCATAGATGGTTAGCCTTTGATTCGTCAACAATACATACATAAATCCATAAAATCATTTCAGTACTTGAAAGAAGCTGAAGAAGGAAATTTTACATAAAGTCCAAGCTGTTTCTCAACTATAATTAGATAATTCAAACATATTTAAAACTCTAAGAAGGGAAAGGGTGAATTTGTTTACTAATAAACTAGACACTTTCAAAAGTTTCTAGGGAATTTTATGAGAAAGAGCTAGTGGATTATTTGAAGAAGCATTGGTTCGTTAAAGGACTTTTTTACGAAGTTTAAGAAATGACAGTTGTGTTACCAACATTATACTTGGAAGCATAAGTAGATGAAAGTTATGACAACATCAAAAAAGATGAGCAAACCTCAATGAAAGCCCTCATATGTTTATAGTGTGAATTCTTAGGAAAGTGCAATAATACTTGAAGGACATTAAAGAAGTTTGATATACAACCTGTAGGAGAGAAGGAACACTATTTTAATAGCCCCAAGAAGTCTTTTTTAGTACATTCCAAGTGCTGAGCTAATGTGTTAAAGCTTTCTTGTTTAACATAAAGAATAAAGGCACACATTTCTTATTAGTGCATGTTGAAAGTGCAAGCTTCAATTCAATGAAACATAGGTATCTGCTATTTACAAAGTTGCAAACAAGCTCAATTCTGTGCCATAAAAATATTTACTACCTCAAAGACTAGATCTACATGTAGTGTTCTGTTGGTAGTTTTTCCTCCTAGGGACCAACGTGATAGTGTACGGATCTAAGTTTGATCTGGCAACCTAACCCAATTACTGTACTATGCACAAGAGGAGGAGTTGTCCGTATGGTGTTTGAAGCAAGTGGTACCCGTGGCCGTACGGTATCCTTGGCTGTATGCACAAGGTAACAATAGCTAGCCGTACGATGACTTGAATGTACGGGAGGAGCAATAGTTAGACAGTCCGTACGGTATGGTGGCCATACACCAACTGGCCGTACAGAGACAAGAGGTTAATGTCGTATAGATGGAATGGCCGTACTTCAAACTAACAGTGGGAAGTGTATCGAGCCGTATGATCAAACTAGGTGGCCGTATGGTGATCCTAGGAAGATAGTATGGTGAAGGAGTGACGAAATGGAGGGTGAGAAAGGGAGGCTGTACAGTGTATGGTAGTGATTGGAGGTGGACGATTGAAGTTCGTAGGGTGATGCATAGAGCATTTTTGTAGACTAACAGATAGTGTGAACCAATAGCAAGATTTAATGTAGATAAACAACAAATGGAAATACACAGGACAGAGGAGTAGATCAAACCAACATAATGGGTATTTGTAATATGATGATGCTTCGATTTGCCATATCCAAGCGAAGTAATACATGCAACAATGGAATAGGGCGAGGGTTGAATCCCACCGAAACCGCATGAGCCAAATAGGGAAGATCTTTCACTTCCGAAATGGCGAACAACCAGAACTCCAACAGGAATTCGCAGTACAAAGAAATAATCCAAAAGCATACCTAAAGACTATCTATAAGCTGTGCTGAAATACCTGTCGAGAACTTTCCGAGGGTGTACAAAGATAGCCGACGGTGACACAAACTACGGAAACAAAACAAAAATGGGTCCGAGATACATTAAATCAATCAGCCCGTTACAATAGTTTGATAAATGATTTATTTTATAATGGGAACATTACAGTCCTCCCATCCCAAATTTTGCTTGTCCTCAAGCAAATGCAATGCTGGGTGCTGGAGAATGTGCTCGCCCTCCCATGTTGTGTCATCCAATGTCAAGTGTTTCCAATGCACCATATATTCCTTCACCATACGGTTCCGCATGGTCTTGTCACGTACTTCGATGATCTCTACTAGTTCCAATATGAGCTTTCCTTCTTTATAGAGTGGTGGAAAGTCTATGGCTACTGTGAGGTTTTGTCGTACGACCTTCTGTAGGCATGAAACATGGAAGATGTTATGAATACGACTTCCCTCCGGAAGTTCCAGCTCATACGTGACTTCACCAATGCGATGAACTATACGATAGGGGCCATAAAATTGTGGCTTCAATTTTTCTTTTCCCTTTTCCTTCAATGAGGATTGTCGATATGGTTGGAGCCGGAGATAGACCAAATCCTCTACTTCAAAACTCCTTTCCATTCTGTGTCTGTCGACGTACATCTTCTGTTGATTTTGTGCCTGCTGTAGGTTTTCCTTCAAGCATCTTAGTATGTCCTGTCCCTCCTGAAGCCAGTCCCTCACCCTTGGTGCGTGACTATCACCTAGAACTATGTCGATGAAGGAGAGGGGTTCGTACCCGTACAGAGATTTGAAGGGTGCCATTCCAATATACATGTGGTACGTGGTATTGTAGCAATATTCCCCTAGATGTATCCATTTGACCCATGCTCATTGTTGTGCCGAGACGTAGTTCTAAAGGTAACCTTTGAGTCATTTGTTCACAATCTCTGTTTGTCCATCTGTTTGAGGGTGCTAACTAGTACTTGGTGACAATTCTGTCCTTGCCAATTGAAATAGTTTTGTTCAGAAGATATTGATGAATCGCCCATCTTGATCGTGATCACTAACAATGTTTTGGGGTAACTTGTGTAGATGAAAGATTTCTCTAAAAAACAAATTGACAACTTGTGCGGCCTGAAAATCTGAGGGGATGGCGAAGAAGTGTGCATACTTTGTCAATCTGTCAACCACTATGAAAATACAATCCTTTCCGTTCACCTTGAGAAGCCTTGTTATGAAATCCATTGAGATACTTTCCCACTTATGTTCTGGAATCGGTAGAGGTTGTAGTAACTTGGCAAGTAGAGTATGTTTGGATTTGTTTTGCTGGCGGACCGCACACTCTCTTACATACTACAACACATTCCCTTTGAGTCCTTTCCATGAAAACCTCTCCCAATGACTTTTGTAAGTTTTGAGGAAACCCGAGTGTCTTGCCAAGGGTGAGTTGTGTACTTCCTTCAAGATTTTCTGCTTCAATTTGGATTCCGGCACCAAAAATATCCGATTCTTATAGTAGATAATGTTATCCACCACTCTGTACAGATCATCTTGGGTGTTGCCATCCATTAGCTCACAGGCAAATGTGTTTTTGGAGTATTCTACCAACAGATGTGCCTTCCAGTTAGCTGAAATCTAGTTTAATGAGCAGATGGCGGGTTTCCTGGACAAGGCATCTGCAACCACATTGTTCTTCCATTTCACATATTCAATGTCAAAATCAAAAGCCTGAACCTTGCTTACCCATTTTTGTTGCCTTTCGTTCAAGTCCCGTTGCTCCAAAAAATATCTCGAATTGTTGTGATCCGTACGAACAACAAACTTGGCACTGACCAGATAGTACTGGAACTTGGTTAGTACATGTACGATAGCCAACATATCTTTATCATAGATGGAATATAGGCATTCTGTCTGTGTGAGCTTCCAGCTCTCATAAGCTATGGGGTGTCTATCTTGCATCAGTACGGCACCAATGCCTTCTCCAAACGTGTCGCACTCCAAAATGAACGGTTGAGTGAAATTGGGTAATGCAAGTACGGGACAAGTGCTCATTACCTCTTTCAGTTTATCAAAAGTGAGTTGTGCCTTTTCGTTCTGCTAGAAAGACCCCTTGTTAGATCCATTAAGGGTGCGCTGAGCTGAGAAAATCCTTTAACGAACCTCTTTTAATAACTGCACAGTCCAAAAAATCCTCGCAAATCCGTGAGTGATTTTGTGGGAGGCCAATCAAGGATAGCTTGAATCTTCTCTTGATGAATTTGAACTCCATATTTACTGACAACATGCCCCAAGTACAATATTTCTGTCATACCAAATTCACACTTGGATTGCTTGGGGAACAAAGATTGCTCCTCCATGGTCCTTACGACTTCATTCAGATGCTTTAGATGCTCCTTACAGGTCTTGCTATAAATAAGATCATCAAAAAATACCAATAAGTACTTACGCAATTGTTTGTTGAAAATGCGATTCATGCATGATTGGAATGTAGCAGGTGCATTTGTCAATTGAACGACATGACCAAAAAGTCATAATGTCCGTAGTGGCAATGGAAGGCCGTCTTTTCTATGTCTTCCTCCCTTATGCGGATCTAATGGTATCCAAAACGAAGATCTATTTTCGAAAAATAGACTGCGCCATGCAATTCATCCAGCAACTCATCTATCCTTGGAATGGGGTATCTATTCTTTATTTTTTTTTTCAATGCACGGTAGTCCACACACTTCCACATCGTCCTGTCCTTCTTTTTGACCAATACCATAGATGACGTGAAAGGGCTAGAATTGGGACGGATCCATCCTTGAGCAGTTCCTGAATCGTCTTTTCAATCTCATTCTTGAACTTCTTGGGATGGCAGTACGGTGTAGTTATGATTGGTTTGGCTCCTGCGTCCAACTCCATTGCGTGTTCAAACCTTCGATGCGGTGGTATGCTGATAGGAATGTCTACAAAAACTTTATCGTGGTTGCTCAAAATCTTCTGAAGATCGTCATCCTGGAGAGGTGTCCGTTGCCCCTTTATAGGTTCTGTCAAAACAAAACAATGTGCGGCCCAAGCAATGTCATTGTGCCGAAAAATTGCCTCCATTCGATGCGCAAAGACTTCCTTTGGATCCTCATTTTCCATTCCACGGAGAATAACCTTCTTTCCATCAACAACGAAAGTGAAATCCATCCGTTTGAAACTCTGAGTGTATTCATCAAGTGTCTCCATCCATTGTATGCTTAGAATAACCTCCATGTCATCAAGGTCTACTATGAAGAAATCCTCAGTCACCGTGTGATTTGCCATTGTGATACTTAGTTGAGGGACAAGGTGTGTGCAGGGCAGAAGAGTCCCTTCGACAACCTTGACCTGAAATCTTCTGCGCGTCTCCGTAGGTAGACCTCTTCACTTCACCAAAGATGAGTTTATGAAATTTGGAGTAGCTCTGCTATCCAACATCACTGTAACCTTTTGTCCTTGAACAGTACCCTGCACACGAAAAACTGTGCACCTCGGGCTACTAGCTAGGGCAATAGTTCCTCCGCGCCATACTAAAGTTGCAATTCTTTCCATATGGTTCAAACTAACCATATCGGTGTCATCATGGTGTTGGTTGTCTTCGGCGAGCGTTTCCTCCTGTTCATCCTCATCATCGGAGAGGGCCTCAATGTAGTGTATCTTTCCTTTTTCGAGGCATCTGTGGCCAGGTTCCCATGGTCCCTTGTAGTTGAAACATAATTTCTTCCTTCGGAGTTCTTGTCTAGTAGCTTCGTACAATGACGACTTCTTGGGCGAAGGTTTATCGAGGTTTATTAGGATGACGTCGATGATGATGCCATGCTTCATGCTTTCTTAATAGCCTCCGACAAGGTGGCAGGATTGAACCCTTTTACCCAACCTTTCAGTGGTTCTGTTAGTTCATCCATGAATAGCACTATCTGTCTTCTTTCAAAAATGTCTATGACCAAAACAAAGAGTTTCTGAAATTCTGCAATGTAATGGTCGACCGATCTAGTTTGTCTCAGCTGTGCCAAATCTTTGAAATTGAGTTCCGGATCTTTACAATCAAATTGCTCTATCAATCTCTTAGTGAATTCTGCATAAGTAGTTACTTGATCATGCCCTAGTGTGATGGTGCCGTGATGCCACCATTCATGCGCAACTCCCTTCAGTGCAGCGCTGCAAATTCGATTGCTTCTTCTGGCATAGGATTCAACTGGAAGTATCGGCCTTCATTACCCACGCTTGCACAAATATGGATCTGGATCTATCAAATGGAGATAGGTATACTTAACTTTATTTTGAGATCATCATTAAAGTACCCTCGATTTCTACCTCCCGAGTATCTCACTCATTCTCAGATCTGCATAATATTTATAGGATATATCCTCCTCAAAATTCACATTCTTTCAGTCTTCTCTTAGTTGTTCTTGCATCTCTTCAAAGGTTGGTTGTTTCCCTCAAGTGTGGTGCCTAAAAAGACGGCATGGAAGGTCGAGAGCGTGTTGGATGAGGGTTTGTTTTACCCGACACCGAGTCCGCGCTTTGACCATTTTGTTCTTCGGATATTTTATTGTCTGCCAACTTCTTGAGAGTCTCTTCCATGAGTCGTTGAGTATCGGTGATCTGTGCCTGATTCTTTGCAAGTTCTCTTAGTAGTGCCACAAGTTCGGCAGCTATTGGTTCCGGTTCGGCAGCCATTCTATCAACATAATAGGTTCTTTGTCTCTTCCGTTGTAAACTCTCATTCACTGTTCATAGGATGGCAGGATCAAAGTGCTCTGATTCCATTGTAGTGTTCCGTTGGTAGTTTCTCCTCTTGGGGACTGACGTTATAGTTTATGGATTTGAGATTGATTTGGCAACCTAACCCAATTATCGTACTATGCACAAGAGGAGTTGTCCATACGGTGTTTGAAGCAAGTGGTACCCATGGCTGTACGGTATCCTTGGCTGTATGAACAAGGTAACAATAGCTAGCCATACGGTGACTTGAATGTACGAGAGGAGCAATAGTCAGATAGTCAGTATGGTATGGTGATCGTACATCACTTGGCTGTACAGAGACAAGAGGTTAATGCCGTACAGATGAAATGGCCGTACTTCAAACCAACCGTGGGAAGTGTAGCAAGCCATACGGTCAAACTTGGTGGCCGTATGGTGATCCTAGGAAGATAGTACGGTGAAGGAGTGACGAAATGGAGGGTGAGAAAGGGAGGCCATATAGTGTATGGCAGTGACTAGAGGTGGGTGATCGGAGTTCATAGGGTGATGCACAGAGAGTTTTTGCAGACTAACAGATAGTGTGAACCAATAACAAGATTTAATGCAAATAATCAACAAATGGAAATACACAGGACAGAGGAGTAGATCAAACCAACATAATGGATATTCACAATATGATGATGCTCCTATTTGCCAGTTCTGAGCGAAGTAATACATGCAACAACGGAATAGGGTGAGGGTTGAATCCCATCGAAACTGCATGAGCCAAATAGGGAAGATCTTTCACTTTCGAAATGGCGAAAACCAGAACTCCAACAGGAATTCATAGTACAAAGAAATAATCTAAAAACATACTTAAAGACTATCTATAAGCCGTGCTTGAATATCCGTCAGGGAAAACTTTTCGAGGGTGTATAGAGATAGCCAATGGTGACACAAACTACGAAAATAAAACAAAAATGGGTCCGAGATACATTAAATCAATCAGCCCATTACAATAGTTTGATAAATGATTTATTTTATAACGGGAACATTACACTACATGTCTTCACATTCCGCTTCTATCAGATTTTCTAGTTACTATCAAATCTGAACTTCTAGCAGCTATTGAAGAAACCAATCAGGTCTTGTCAAATGAGTTGATAACCACTCATTTTGCATTGATGCCCAAATTGATAAAGGTGAATACTTTTGATGACTTTCAACCAATTGCAATATTTAACATAATTTAAAAACTATTTCTTAAGTCATTGGTTTAAGAATTTTAAAGAGTCTTCTCATGAATCGTCTCACCCTTCTAATCTGTCTTTGTGCATGAATGCCAAAATATTAGACAACATTAGAGCATTAAAGAGCTTATTCATTTTTAATGAAAGGCTGGGATTGATAATCGATATATATATATATATATATATATATATATATATATATATATATATATATATATATATATATATATATATATCCAAAGCATATGATAATGCAATTTGGGTCTAATGGATAGAATTATAGTGTTCAATTGGGATGCATCCTTTGAACTTGAGTGATGAATTGGACATTGAGGGACATCACCTCAATGATACCCCCTTTTGAAAGTTTTGGGGAGATTCTCATTCTGTGGTTATTTGGAGACAATTTTGTCGTTAGTTGACCATCCTTTGGACTTTAGGGCTTCCCCACATCAAATGCATAAAAAAACAACAATTTCTTCTTTAACATTTGAAACCCTAAAAATGGGGCTCACTAAGGTACCCCAACCTGTGATATCCCAGTCAATATTAGTACCATATACTATAGATAAATAATAAATTAATAATATATACTTAATAATATAATTATGATTTATTATTATATTATAATATTGCACAATATATTACTTTTAAAATAAGAGAGTTGAGATATTATTATTAATAATATATAAAGTAAATATATTTTGTAATAGTATTTAAATATTATTATTAATATTAATAATAATATATATTAATAATAAATATATTTAATATTACTATTAATATAATATATATAACGTTATATGTATAATTAATATAATTCTTATAATTAAATAATTAACATATCAAAAAAGACATGACTCTTAATAAAACTATATATATATATATATATATAGAGTTTTAACATTGAGAGTTCATCATTCAAAATATGAAGAAAAAAGAGAATCTTTGGATTATAAAAGTATAAATGGCAAAATTGAAAGTAAATTTTTTTTTTTTTGATGGTCATCCACAAAGACGTTTTAGGTACCTGATACGGGCCCACACGTGCCTGAAACCTCTTTGGCTAAGAACCAAGGACTGAGGATCATCCACACTGCCAAATTCGCCGAGGGCACGATCCCGACCTCATCCCTTATGATGTCTTTGGGCCTTGCACTCAGCAAGACTTGATCCCTGGTGGGCTCTTTGTGAGCCATTCAACTTCACCAGTAGACCAAGGGCCCATTGACAAAGTAAATAATTTAATGTCCTCGTGTGGGACATTACAAATGGTATCAAAGCAACGATCTTGCCATCCTATAAATAGAGAAGATTGGACAGAAAATATAAGATATAAAACCAGACGAATATGGCATATCACCATAAACAATAATAATCAAAGATGTCCATGTGAAACCTTCAAGCACCACAGATTTTGAAGAGAAAATAAGTAAATAGGAAAGGCATCAATCTACATGATCTCTTGAGGAGGATTCGAGCATTGTAAACTATTTAGAAATGAAGGAAGGGGGAAATACAATAAACAAGGATAAGACCAAAGCATATAATTCAGACACTCGCTGCCAGTAATACAGAAAGGCCATGCGATCAGATTGGAAGGGTGATTTGAAGCCTGAATTGACATCAGGCATTTAAAAAACCTACTTTGGACATCTTAGTGATTCTGAAGTAGATATCCAATCTAACATTCACAGGGAGCATACCCCAACTTGAAGCTGCTGACAAGCATCACCCATGGGACTTTGACCTTGTTGGTAAACAGATTGAAGTGTATGTGACAAACTGTTCACAACAGTTGGATAGGCCCTTGATATGCGACTTTCCTCTGTGTTTAGAGGGGCAGCTCCCTCGTATGATATAATTTTGAAGTTTTTCAAATAAAGATGAAATAAAACTTTAAAAATGAGAAAACTCATGATGACAAATGCACCACACAACTTCACAACTTTCCTGAATTAACATAAAACCGCTAATAACAGCAATCAAGATCTACGCTTAAGAACTATTACTAGCACAATGCTGATCCAAAGATTCATAAACATCTGCACCATACTATGAGAATGCTCACTGTAAAAAAATAAATCAACATTTCTAACAATTTAGATTCAAAAGAAGAGAACTCAAATTGCATGTTCCTTTATTTTCTTGCACCAAGAACCTAAGAGGAATTATCGATTACAAAGACAAAATTTGTACATACTTTCCAAATATCATCTTCTAATCAAAATTTTAGCATAGTGCTCCCTTTTTTTAAAGTCCAAAAAAGTCCGGTACAAAGCCAAAAAGACTCCTTATATAGATATAGAGGTTAAGAACTACCTCTTCGTGGTTAATAACCACCTCCAAAATACGTAATTTTGGAGAGGTTAATTAACCTCACTAAAATTAATCCAGTATGACTTGAAATTTGGATCTTACACATTTTGAGAAGAAGATTGAATAATCAATCCTTATCGATCCCCTTGTGATCTTCAGATCATTTATCCAACGAAGACAAATTCTACTTAACAGTCATTTCCCTCATGGCTCTAAAGGGTGGCTCCTTATCTTCATATTTCTCCTCAACATAAACACTCATATAATCACCAAACTGAAATTTGGGATAGTCATTGCCATTATCATCTTCCTTGACATCAGTCTTGGCCTTCACTGCAGGATAAATAATTGCAGAGTATGATGGGTTATAAAACAATGTCACTGATAAACGATTGCCATTCTCAGTGGGAAGAATACAATTGCGTGCTCTCATCATTGAAAATCTTGTTTGTAGTTGGAGTCAGGGGCATATGGATTGAAATGAAATCGGCAACAGATATAGCCTAATCAAATGATACTAGATCCACACCAATGGCATGTGCCCGGTCAGCAGCAGCATATGGATCATGCGCAACAACATGTATTTCCAGTCCTTTTGCATGCCTGGCAACTTCTGATCCACCTTTTATCAACTTAGTCGGAGAGGTTAATTAACCTCCTCCAAAATACATAATTTGGAGATTAACCTTAACCTTTTAAAAGGTTAATTTTTCAAGCATATCTTAACCATTTTGTTAGAAGGTTAGTTTTGCAAGCATATCTTAACCATTTTAGAGGTTAATGGTTAATGATAGAATTGAAAATACATATTCTTGGTTCCTCCATTAACCCGTGACAACTTTTGACTCGGAACCCGATTTTTGAAAATTCGAAGTGCTAGGTGGAGATAAGAACGAGCCGGAGATATTGAGAGACAAAATCTCTCAAAAACTCGGAGAAGAAATGACCAATTTAATGCTTAAAACGAGGTATATTTCAAAAATAACCATAGCATTAATAAGATAGGAATTGAGACAATTTTGATAACCGAGCAACAGACCTCAGAGATTGAAGTCGAGTAGAACCATCTTTGCTGCGCGATCTCTGTGTGGCACCGGCATTGCATTGAGCACCAGATCAGATTGAAGCAACCCATGGACCAGTACCAACAAAAACACACGATTATGGTTCAAGAAATTTGTCAATAGATATTATGTTCATATACCAGCAAGATAAGGAAATAAAATATTGAAGAGGATCTCACATAGTGGAGTAAAAAGGGCACCAAATAAGAGAGATCAAAACATCCAGACGCTTTTCATAGAATATGTGATACAAGAAACGTATAAGTAATAGATTCATTTTCACATTAGTGACTGTATTTGCTTTTACAGCTGAGGGCAGCAGAAAGGTGATAGAGGGAAAAAGCATACAAAATGCAGTAATAAATAGATGGTGCGAAGTGCCACAGTCCTGATCATTATAGAAAGCCAAAAAAACCTTCAACGCAACTAGTTATGAACATACAATCATCATTTGATATGAGGATTATCACAGAAAGAGTATTGAATCCCATCTTTATAGAGAGATGGAAAAAAATACATTTTACAATCATTCCAAAAAAGTGATCCTTTTCATCAAATACACATACTAAGGGATGCAAGAGTATATTAAATGTTTGAGTCACCACACGGTTATGGGTTAAATCTGCGGGCCAATATAATCAAAATATATATGTTAAAGGAATAAGATCAAATAGGATAGCACAAATGAAAGGTATTTATTGCTTGTAAAGTACCTCTCGGACATACTTGGCCATTTATTGGTAAATATAAATGAATATGGTCGAACATAGATTATTATTGATGATTAAATAATAGGCACATTCTAAAGCATATACAAGGAGCCTTTCTATTATAATCACATATATTATTTTAGTTGAGTGACCATTAAAATTATAACTAAAATCAATATGATCTCAATAATTATTAATAGTATTTCACAATATCATTATAAACAATTATTAAAATAGAATTGATCTAACATATTCTTGTAATTTAATAATGGCCTTATAAGAATAAGGCTTAATCTCTTGATATTATTATTATCAATCATCAAAATATGATAATCTCTAATATTATTATTTAATTTATGATCGGAAGCAGACAATGTTACCAAGGAGGGGCTTGTCTAAGTCCAAGAAATTGGATTGTTGTCCCAAGATAGGGTAGGGGTCAGGGGCCCGTGATCCTTTGAGACACAGGCTTGGACCTGTAAACTTTGAGGGAATCCATTTGCGTATTTGGCATCTATGAAACTTGGATAACATCTACTCTATCTTTCACTGAGTTGAAATAATAATATGACTAGGTATATAAGAATTAATGTTACTTCCTGTTGGTTCCCAAAATTGCAAATTGGAAATCCAAGAGCCTGCCACTTTTCCGATATGATTCTTCAATCAGTTCTGGCCAAGGAACATGAATACTTCACGATTCCCCTGCACTTTAGGCTTTGCTACACCTAGGCAGGTAGACCTTCTCTTCGAACCTGATTAGTTGGTTTAGAGTTTTTTTAAAGCGAATTTAAGCTTTGGAGTTCTCTATTGGCAAGGTCCTCAAACTCAATTAAAATGAAAACTAGATGCTGAGTGTTTGAATTGAATGAATTGTATAAGGTTTTAATAATGGATCTGATGCTTGTAGAAGGAATATATAGATTTTTTGACTTCAATAATAGAAAGACTAGTGACTTCAATAATAGAAAGACTAAATAATCAAGATGCGATAGATCAAATGTTTATGCATCTTAAATTAGTCCAGATTGAACTTTAACTCCTCTGGTAGGGAGATAAACTGGACACAAATATGGAAACAACTATATATTTCACAATATGTGTGATGATCGAATTTAAAATGCTAAATGACCATGTCCATTTATCCGATATTTAAGTTATACACAAAATTTTAAAAAATAATTAGAAAGGATGATTCATCTGCAGTTTAAATCTCCATGCCATTTAGAAATAAACAAAGGACTTTTTATTTTATTATTAAAATAAAATAATTGAATTTATATTACACAGTCATTAAAACTCCTTATCCTTCCGTAAAAGTAATATAAAATGCTTGTTTTCAGAATATGTATGTTCGGATATATATACATATATATATATATTGTAATTGCCTGTATATGTGGATGAAGGGTTAAAAGCTATGTTCCACGGGGATGCCTCCCCTATGCTTTTTGGTTCATACCCGTCCCGTGGACAAAACGGGGATGCGGGGACGGATTTTTGCCATCCTCAAAGCTGTCCCCTTTTTGCCAAATTCGGAAACGTCCTCGAAACGAAAAAAAAATTTGGGTAGGAAACTTGGGGACGACTAGCAGTACCAGGGACGGCTTTGCTGTCCTCTAACCGTCCCCAAAATTTCTAGCCGTCCCCTTTTTTCCAGCTGGTCGGATAAAGGCAAAACAATAAATTTTACTTTTTGTGCAGGTCCGTAGTTGTCTTAAAGACATAATAAAAATGTGCAAACCATATTTGTCCATTAAAACACTAAACACTAACTTTTCTACTCATTTTAATATGATCTACTTGCTAAGAGGGAAAAAAACATAGAGCAACAGCAGTAGCAGTAGTGAGGAAAGATTGCATTTAGTATTTCTATTTACTACTTACTATATTAGTTGCACTTGTCTTTATTCCATTTTTATTTCATGCATAATACTTGGAGACTTTAGGCATTTTGATTTTACTACGTATGTATGTGATATGTTATAATGGAGGTACTTAATATTTGTCATTTGATAATTTTCCATGTATTGATCTTCAAAAATGTCTATGGTGAATGGTTTATCAATGTTATGATATGCATACTTGAATTTTGTCTCTCTATATAAAAAAATCCCCAATGTTTTTAATTGCCGTCCCCTAAGGTCTTGTCCCCTAAATTTTGGCTTTGACTCGTCCCTGTACTGGAAACACGTCCCTGTCCTGGAAAGTCCATGGAGCATAGGTTAAAAGAATAGCTTCTCAACCGATCCATCCCTTTACAATAGAAAATAATTATCTAATTCTAATATTTGGAATCGATTAAAATGTAAACTAAACACAAATATTATTTGACTATCGTATTAACATATTATCATCAGGGAGGGTCGGGAACAGTCTTCCTCATCACCGTTTTTGAACATGTTTTGTATAATAAACAAGATAAACATTTTCTTATAATTGCTATGACTTGTGCATTCGTCGTCCCCTGTTTTTTGAAACATGTTTCTACTCCTTGGTGATACTTTCCTCCGTTATGCAACTTTGCAGGATGCGATCATTTGTTTAGAAGAGTCTGAACACATCACTTGATCCGTTCTGTCCGCTACACAATCACTTGCTTCCATTCCTCTATTGTCGTGTATTGTCACTGACTGGGATGGCAATTTGTTGTTTATTCTTTTATTTAATTCATCAAGCCCTCCTTTACAACACATGCTCAATTTTGTAAACGGTAATATGAAAATTCTTCTAAATATATATCTTTGCTTTTATTCCTTCCTATCACTAGATTTTTTTCATTCGATTCATGAATTTTTCTTCATCACTCGTATCTCTAGAGGCGGCAACATCTCCAGGCTTGTATGTCAAAGATATATCATTTCGAAAATAAATTGTTCCCAATATCATGTGCATCCCCTCAATATGTTCGACGACATCTGTTTGATTTGAAATATTTGATTTGCACTGAGTAATCTAGTAGTGGACTATCATGGAACTCATGACATAGGGATGATTTCTGATGATTTCTGAGGATATATTTATTGCATCATTTATCGCTCCCTTCTCTCCAAATTTGAATTACGCAGTTCTATGTTTGAAATATCTTTATACACATAGCCCCTCAATATTTGTTTGATTACTGTTGTTTGGCAATGTAGGCATAAGCTATAACTCTTAGGCATGGAAGAATAATATGATCATCAACTGCTGGGTGGCTGGTACCAACCTTATGAGATGAAAATTATAATTGTAATACAAGTCTGCTTCCTAAAGTTCATTTGAATTGAGCAGGTCTTTGAAAGCAATTGCAATTTCTCTTGTACACAAGCAATATTGAACAATGATATTCTAGACAATACATTAGTTAATTCTGCAACTGCATTTGCATCATCTTTTGAGAAAGGATAGAGCACAGATTTTGCCTCAGCAGCTATCTATGTTATGCTCCTTGCATTTAACACAAGCCATATTTTATTGACTCTGTTTTAAAAGATCCATCCCTATTTGACCAGTTCTGCCTATAATCTACTTTTCCTGAGCTGTCTTAATGAGTAGTTTGACTTCATTCCTTGTTTTTGAAATTGTTTCATTTATGAATTCCATCAATTATATCTCTTAGATTGAACCTTTGTTGCAACAACCAAGCCATTTGTGAAACTTATAAACAATATTGGAACCAATTCTTCCTACAGGCAGTGTATTAAATTTCTTCAGGAAACCTCGAGAGTGACATACACAACTTACTCTTTCACACCTCTAATATGAAAATGACATCAATGAAAATACTTAATCTAAGTCTCCAACATTATTTCATAAATGGAGGCTTTAAAATTTGCAAAAATTTGGGCTCCGTCACTTCCTATATGGCCAATAAGAGAAGGTTGTAATGTTACCAAGGAGGGGCTTGTCTAAGTCCAAGCAATTGGATCTTTGTCCCAAGATAGTGTAGGGGTCAACGACCGATGATCCTTTAAGACACGGGCTTGGACCTGTAAATTTTGAGAGAGTCTATTGCACAATTGATTTAATGCCTTGCTAGGGAACCCAAAAGAAATTAACCTAAAGTTTCACTAAGTTTGCCAAACATTTAAAAATAAATAAATAAAAACAAACATAGTGGAAGCAATAACTCACATACACACAACCATCCATAAACTAATTACGTCTCTTATAAACTAATTACGTCTCTTAAGGGTTTCATGACGTTGAATCACATATATAAGTTTATTATTTTTAAATCTAACACTTAACCAAAAATCCACATCATGGAATAATCACAACTACGACTCCAATTAAATAATATACAATTACATAAGATGCCACTTGGCATAACCAGAATGCATAATCATCCATTGTACAAGTCATAGGGTATGAAAAGCTCAAAGAATATACATCAAGGATAAAATACATCATTTCATAAGATTTCTGATAAATTAAGTACAGTATAACAGAGTATAACCATCCAACAAAAATACAAGATCAGAAAGAAAGGAACAACTGCATAGGTACATCTAGTAACAACATCCAATGGTCAGATCTCAATGGTATAAGTAAAAAACACTACCACCCGACCTTGTGGAACCTAAATGGCCCACTCCCATCGTATTGAGGAGATAGTCTCAAGTCCCATATGGATATCAATCCACAAGTCATAACCAACATCTAGGTCAAGGAAATCTTGATAGCAATTTATCTCAAAAGGTACCAAGACACAAGTACCATCTAATCCCAGAGGCAACAAAGACACGTAGGAAATCTACTATGTAAGTGGACAAGTGTCACCATATGAGCCAACTCTAAGGTTACCTTAGCAGCTTCTCTGGACTTCGGCTCCCTAGTGTCTCTATGCGGCACCAATATCTTCTCGTACAGACAAGGCATACAAATGAAGCAAGGTCGCAACCAAGCATCCTCTCTACCCCCATCCTAGCTTATACTAGCACTCGAGGCATGGGCGAGGAAAAACAATGACTTTTATTAATTTGTTTTACTCTCATGTAATGAAATGTTATCACTTATTAAAACAACTTACAATGGGTTACCCAAGTAGCCTCTTAGGGCTCCGACCTCCCTTGCAAGCCACTTCCCAATGTACAAATAGATTACCTAGCCTAGGCTCATAAAAGTATAACTTATAGAATCACAATTTTCACCTTAGTCCTTTACAAGCAACTGGAAGACACCTATAGATAAAACACAGTATTCACCTCATTCCTTTACAAGTAAGTGGAAAGCACCTAAAACCAATCACAATAAACACCTCAGTCCTAAACAAGCAATTGGAAAGCATCAAAAGATAATTGATCAAAAACTCAAAGTTTACACGAGGAAAATCACACCATTCACCTTAGTTCTATACAAGCAACTGAAAACACCAACAACTGATCAAAACTCATCATAAAAAACATGTCACACATCATCATGGTCGGGTATAAAAGATCATATACAAAACATCATCATAGAACAAAAACCCCCAAGCCTCTGGTAAACACCCAAAATTGGTCAACACTCTAAGTCAACCCTAAACCCAACACAAAAGAAATCATACAACATAGTAGTGTAGTTTCATAGATTTTGGTTGGTTTTGAAAACATATAATTTTGACTAAATAGTAGGGTTCAAGTTTACGTACTTCATTTAAAATATAACCCTAAAAGTTCATCATGTTCATTTAGATAAATCAACATTAGGTTCAAAATAAACAGTTCAATTATACCTGGTTGATTTAACACTAAAAACCCCATTTTTCGAAACTCGAAAATTATTTAACCAAACATGTTTTGAATTAAATAAATATATATATAAATTAATTAATTGTAATTTAATTATTAAAATAATAATCATAAGCCATTAATAAATAATATTAATTTATTAACAATTACAATTACTTATTGCTAATAATATATATTTAATATTTAATATTACGAAAACTTTAAACTAATTTAATTTATTATTAAAAAACTTTATTAAATTAAAAATTTAATAGATTTAAAATACTAAAAAAAACTAATTAAAAAAACATTTAATAAGCATTTAGGGCCCGCTAGCCTTATGACATGCAGCCGTCGAAGGTTAGAAAGAAAAGGGGAGGTGGGGGTGGTGGCCTGCCTCCCACCAAGAAAATATTAAAGTTCTCTTTTTTTTTCTTAAACAAAACAAATTGCAAGCCCCCTTTGAAAATTTTGATTTTAATATATATATATATATAAATTTATAATTATCACAGTAATTACCAATTACTATGATAATTATATATAAAAAAGATTTCCCCAATTAGATCTGATAGGAGAAATATGAACAATCAATCGAATCTATATAAGACGTGTGCCCATAAACCCCTGGTTCCGAAACCGAGGGTTTCGCAGGGAAGAAAATACGATCTATAGAAGACGTTGCCTTCTATGAAATAATGGGACTGGTTCTATATAACATTCTTGATTTCTTTTCCAAACCCTACCTGTATCAAAATACAATTATCTAAGAATTTACAAAACGATGGTTTCTAATTTTCAATTCATAAATGGATGATTTCGAAACAAAGAAAAATGAAATTTGTAGCAAGGGTTTCTACCCAAAAAAACTCTGAATACATATCCACAAACACGGAGAAGACAGAGAAATTCAAAGAATGAAAACTACTGCCCAAAACCCACAAGATCCTAGCTGGATTTGATGCTAAAACAATGAACGCAAGAAGCTCGTAGGTAATTTCCCCTTCTTTCCAAAACACTCTTTTCGGAAATTGGCTCCTCCTAATCTCGGTATGGAGAAATGAGCTCCAATTCCTTAATAAAGAGCTTTCCTCAATTAGGGCTTCAGTTTTGCAATCATGCAAAACCTTTTCTTAATTATCTTATTATATTTTAATTTTCATGTGCAACCTTTTTGCAATTTAATTAAATTAACTTTATTAAGTCAATTCCTCTCTTTTATTAATTCACGAGACGCTTTTTTAATAAAATATTTATTAATCTAACTAATAATAATATTAGTGTTTGTTATAAAAATGAAACTCCTAAATATTTTATTATTGAATTGAATAAATATGATTACGCCAAAATTAGAACTTTAACTATACCTTTAAATTTAAATCCTTTTATTTAATTGATTTATCAAATAATTGAATATAATTAAATATTGAATTTTCTTTATAAATTTTTCATTAAACTAAATCATTAAATTATTTTTAAATTTGATTTAATTATAACTGAAAATCACAATAGACTCACAAGACGAACTATGAAAACACATCATAAAGTACAGAACATTATATCAAACTCAAGGGTCAAAATCATGAATTCACGTCACCTGACAAATTCGGAAGGGTAAAATTAACTCATATATTTGTCCTACTTTCTAGGAAATTTGGCTTAGGGCTAGGATTTTGACTCAAGGATTATCTCCCTTCTTTTACCATTGAGATATTGTGATAGGGCATGCTCATCCCAGCAATTTAGGGAAGATGATGCCTGGTACCTGCAATCTGCATAAAATCCAAGTATGTACATACACAATCTAAACTAAACAGGCAATGGCGGGAAGTGGTGCATCGTGTAGATCCAAAATAGTAGGTGACTATGACTCCCTCTTTCAACCACATCAGAAACATCGATCATAAAGTAAAACATATAGGTACACCATACACCTGCAAGTATGGGGTAAGTATCCATAAAAATTGCATGTAAATAATCCATCTAACTATCATCATGAAATAACTCAAATCAGTATATGAACATACATGTATCATCATCGAAGAATAAAGATAAACACATGAAATAACTGAGTATCAAGTAGCTCATCAATATATCAACTGAGTATGAAATAACATCCAATCAAATCTGGTAATCAAGTACTGCTAATCATAAAACATAATCATAAAACTGGCCTAAAAGAGTTTGGCAATACGACATGAAAAGTCGACTAGGGGTAGACATTGTATTACCTATTTTAGTAGAGTAAAATGAACACTAATCTATAAAAAACATTCTCAATACTAAAAACAAGTAAACACTTAAGATAGGACCAAAGAAGTCAAAATTGAGGAAAGTAGACCAAAGATGGTAAACTCCTCAAGTGCTTCTCATGATGACGAAGCTATGTCCCTGATGGATAGCGGATGTATGCTCACGATGTGCTCAAGCTCCAAGTGGATGAGTGATAATCAAATATGGGTGTGGATGAATGATTCAACAATGAAGGTATGGAGGGGTTTCAACACTATAATAGTATTTTGGTAGTTTTTAGGCTCTCAAAATAGCATTATAAGTTTGCTTCAAAAGTGGATGATTTTAGTGAAGAAAGAGGCTTCTATTTATAGGCCAAGGGGTGGAAGGATGGATGGTCAGGATGCAAGGATGGCAAGATGGTGAGGGAGGGCTAGGATGCACTCAAAAGAGAACACATGGATTGTGCTTGTTTGAAGCCAATTAGGAGGTGACACATGTCACAGGGTGATTGGATGTGAGAGGGTAGGATATGGGTTGGTCAAAGGAGTAATGAGGGAGGTTGAGCCATAAAGAGGGATGGTTGAGCCATAAATAGAGATGGTCGGGTCAAATAGAGATGGTTAGGTCATAAATAGAGATGGTTGGGAGGAGGATGAGATTGTTGACTTTGGCTTGGGTTAGCAAGTCTTAACCCTTGCTTAAGTTGTGTACATGATTAGAAGAGGGATTAGGATTAGCTTAGGAGTTGACTAACCTTGTTTAGGGAATGTGACAAGGTTAGAGGGGGGATTAGGATTAGAATCAAAGATAAAGATTGACATCTTCTAGAAGAGTCTAGGCTTTGGATGAGGATAAATAAGGTTTTATTTATTTCAAAGGTTTGAGTTGAGGAGATATTTATTAAAATATTTTTAATAAACATGAGGATCAATATTTAATCTTAATTAAATATCTTGAGTTGGGATTAGGGTTAGGAAATGATGGGATTAGCCTTTAATCAAAATTAAAGAAAGATTCGAAGATTTTGGAAGAGGTTAGTGGTCTTAAGGAAATTGGCCAAGTTTTGGGCAAAAAAATAAATAAATAATTTATTTTGAGATTTTTGGTCAATGTATTAATTAAATAATTAATAAATAAGGAAATAATATTTAAATAATATTTAAACATTTTTGGGAGGGATTCTTTAATTAAATATTTTTAATTAAGATAAAGGGATTTAATGGCATAAAAATAAATAAATAAATTAAATAGATAATTAATTAATAAATGATGATGTCATCAGGGAATTTTCTCAGAAACTAAAAATACTTTATTTTCTAAAGGATTTTTAGGTGTGTACATTATGCCCCTCTTTGAGATAGTGTTGGAACAATACTATTTCAAAGAAGTTTGAAGATAGACGACACGAAGGAAACTTTGAAAGCAACATGATTGTCCCAGTCTTGAATAGAAGAAGAGAGAGTGGATTGTGTGATGCCCCCTCAAGAAGATGGTGGGAAGAGAAGGTGAGGCCTGGCAACTTCTTGAAAGGTACAAGAATTTAGGGCGAGAGAAGGACTGAGGGTAGCTAAGAGAGGTGATTCAAGGAAGCTATGGGAGAATGATACAAAGGAAAACCTTGTGCGCAAGGATAATCAATGAGTAAGAACACTGGCTTTAGGGAGAGGGGAGAGGGTGATTGGGTTTCTAAAGTGAACCCAGGGAAGTGATTTGAAAGATGGGAGATGTGGTTAGAGGGAGCAAGTGCAGAAGATCAGCCATTTGTAGAAGAGACTCTTCCAGAAGAGGAACAAAGATCCGTGATGCGACCAACAACGGTCGTATGGAAGAAGAGAAAAAGCAGTTTAGGGGATAGGATGCAGAGCTCTGAGGAACAAAAGGGTGACCTAGTGTTGTTTGCATTTCGGCCATTTCGAGCATTGCAATCCGATGCTGCAATACAAGTGGCTCATGATGCGGCTGTGGTGATGGAGAAAGCATTGGCAGTGGAAAAAGAACGGGCTGACCAGGCGGAGAAAGATGCGAATTTCTTTCAAGGCCTAATTGAAAGAGCACGAGAGGATGGTGCATGGACGGAAGCGGAGCGCCTAGGGATGATGTTAATGATGGAGCAAACAAGAGTGGAGACTGTGGAGGCGACTTTGGCAGCTGAGAGAGCG
The DNA here is from genome assembly GCA_028749045.1 of Cupressus sempervirens. NCBI lineage: Eukaryota > Viridiplantae > Streptophyta > Pinopsida > Cupressales > Cupressaceae > Cupressus > Cupressus sempervirens. The sequence goes on from CM053792.1 coordinate 604,514,016, forward strand.
GCGATGGAGAGATGTGAAAATGAATTAGTGCTGCTGTGGTCGCAAGTAGAAGCATTTAGGGAGTCAGCAGTGCAGACCAATAGTTTAACACGGAGGTCACAAGAGCAGCTAAATGCAAGTAATGCGCGCATTACATGGTACCAGAGTCAGTTGAATACTGAAACACGAGATGGAGTCAATGAAAATGCTAGTGAATAGATATGAAAGAGAACGTGATATTGCGTAGAGGATAACAACTATTCCAGGAGCAGAAAGACTACGGGCAGAAATGAAAGATGTCATGGAGCAATTAGTGAGGGTTGCACGAGAGGCGGCATACTACATGGGATTATATCACCAAGCGGTCCCTTTGGAGCAAAGGAGAGGAGTTGTATACTCTGAAAAATATTTTATGGAGTAGATAAACACACTCTTGAGGCGTGGTAACATCCCGATCCCCATGGATACACTTTGGGCAGGTGTGAGGATGACTCTAGGGGCATCATCATCAGGGACTGGGTCTGAAGGAATGCCATTGATTGGACACCTTGTCTTTCCACTTCCCCAGGGAGGCTAGAATAAAAGATCTCCCAAACATTAGTAGTTAAATGAAATGTTGTTGTTGCTGTCATAGGAGAATAGAAAGTTTGTGCTTCTTGTTGTGGCAATCAAAGGGACAAAAGATGTTGTGTCATGTTTTTTTTTAAAGATTTTTATGGAAGATATATGGATGTTTTTGTGGTTTTTGTCGAATATTTAAATGTTTTTGGGATGTTTGATATATATTTGAATGTTTTTGTGTTTTTGGGATAAATAATGAAATAGTTTGACTTTTATAAAAGTGGGAACAATACAATCTGTAGAGTAAGGGTAACCATGACTCAAACTTTTATTTCAGGATATGTTTTCTTCCTAAATGCGTCTTTCAACTTGCACAAACAAGCAAAACACCTTGCAACTCCCCCAAACAACAACAAATGTTAGATCGTTAGTTTGCAAACAAACAAAAATGGATCGAATATGGATTGAAATGGATGAATGAATGACCCATAGTGGGGTCCCACCGGGCATGCCAAAATGTATCACCTATTTTAGTAGAGTAAAATGAACACTAATCTATTTTTATTTTTATCTTCATATCTCCTTCATCAATCATAATCATAGCTCCTTCCTCAATCATAATCATTGCTCCTTTATCAATCATAATCATAGCTCCTGCATCAATCGAAATCTTAGTCATCACCAATCATAAATCCTTGAATCGTAAATCTCCCCACATCTCCCATCTTTCAAATCACTTCCCTGGGTTCACTTTAGAAACCCAATCACCCTCTCCCCTCTCCCTAAAGCCAGTGTTCTTACCCATTGGTTATCCTTGCGCACAAGGTTTTCCTTTGTATCATTCTCCCATAGCTTCCTTGAATCACCTCTCTTAGCTACCCTCTGTCCTCTTGCCCAGATTCTTGTACCTTTCAAGAAGTTGCCGGGCCTCACCATCTCTCCCCACCATCTTCTTGAGGGGGCATCGCACAGTCCACTCTTTCTTCTATTCAAGACTGGGGCAATCATGTTGCTTTCAAAGTTTCCTTTGTGTCGTCTATCTTCAAACTTCTTTGAAATAGTATTGTTCGAACACTATCTCAAAGAGGGGCAAAATGTAGACACCTAAAAATCCTTTAGAAAATAAAGTATTTTTATTTTCTGAGAAAATTTCCTGATGACATCATTTATTAATTAATTATCTATTTAATTAATTAATTTATTTTTATGCCATTAAATCCCTTTATCTTAATTAAAAATATTTAATTAAGGAATCCCTCCTAAAAATGTTTAAATCTTATTTAAATATTATTTCCTTATTTATTAATTATTTAATTAATAAATTGACCAAAAATTCCAAAATAAATAATTTATTTATTTTTTGCCCAAAACTTGGCCAATTTCCTTAAGACCACTAACCTCTTCCAGAATCTTCTAATCCTTCTTTAATTTCGATTAAAAGCTAATCCCATCATTTCCTAACTCTAATCCCAACTCAAGATATTTAATTAAGATTAAATATTGATCCTCATGTTTATTAAAAATATTTTAATAAATATCTCCTCAACTCAAACCCTTGAAATAAATAAAACCTTATTTATCCTCATCCAAAGCCTAGACTCTTCTAGAAGATGTCAATCCTTATCTTTGGTTCTAATCCCAATTCCCCCTCTAACCTTGTCACATTCCCTAAACAAGGTTAGTCAACTCCTAAGCTAATCCTAATCCCTCTTCTAATCATGTGCACAACTTAAGCAAGGGTTAAGACTTGCTAACCCAAGCCAAAGTCAACAATCTCATCCTCCTCCCAACCATCTCTATTTATGACCTAACCATCTCTATTTGACCCAACCATCTCTATTTATGGCTCAACCATCCCTCTTTATGGCTCAACCTCCCTCATTACTCCTTTGACCAACCCATATCCTACTCTCTCACATCCAATCACCCTATGACATGTGTCACCTTCTAATTGGCTTCAAACAAGCACAATCCATGTGCTCTCCTTTGAGTGCATCCTAGCCCTCCCTCACCATCTTGCCATCCTTGCATCTTGACCATCCATCCCTCTACCCCTTGGCCTATAAATAGAAGCCTCTTCCTTCACTAAAATCATCCACTTTTGAAGCAAACTTATAGTGCTATTTTGATTGCCTAAAAACTACCAAAATACTATTATAATGCTGAAACCTCTCCATACCTTCACTGTTGAATCATTCATCCACAGATTAAATATTGATCCTCATGTTTATTAAAAATATTTTAATAAATATCTCCTCAACTCAAACCCTTGAAATAAATAAAACCTTATTTATCCTCATCCAAAGCCTAGACTCTTCTAGAAGATGTCAATCCTTATCTTTGATTCTAATCCTAATCCCCCCTCTAACCTTGTCACATTCCCTAAACAAGGTCAGTCAACTCCTAAGCTAATCCTAATCCCTCTTCTAATCATGTGCACAACTTAAGCAAGGGTTAAGACTTGCTAACCCAAGCCAAAGTCAACAATCTCATCCTCCTCCCAACCATCTCTATTTATGACCTAACCATCTCTATTTAACTCAACCATCTCTATGTATGGCTCAACCTCCCTCATTACTCCTTTGACCAACCCATATCCTACCCTCTCACATCCAATCACCCTGTGACATGTGTCACCTCCTAATCGGCTTCAAACAAGCACAATCCATGTGCTCTCCTTTGTGTGCATCCTAGCCCTCCCTCACCATCTTGCCATCCTTGCATCCTGACCGTCCATCCTTCCACCCCTTGGCCTATAAATATAACACTAATCTATAAAGAGCATTGGTAATGTATATATTCACCTATTTTAGTAGAGTAAAATGAACACTAACTATAAAAAGCATTCTCAATACTAAAAACAAGCAAACACTTAAGATAGGACTAAAGAAGACAAAATTGAAGAAAGTAGACCAAAGATGGTAAACTCCTCAAGTGCTTCTCATGATGACGAAGCTATGTCCTTGATGGATAGAGGATGTATGCTCATGATGTGCTCAAGCTTCAAGTGGATGAGTGATAATCAAATATGGGTGTGGATGAATGATTCAACAATGAAAGTATGGAGGGGTTTCAGCATTATAATAGTATTTTGGTAGTTTTTAGGCTCTCAAAATAGCATTATAAGTTTGCTTCAAAAGTGGATGATTTTAGTGAAGGAAGAGGCTTCTATTTATAGGCCAAGGGGTAGAGGGATGGATGGTCAAGATGCAAGGATGACAAGATGGTGAGGGAGGGCTATGATGCACTCAAAGGAGAGCACATGGATTGTGCTTGTTTGAAGCCAATTAAGAGGTGACACGTGTCATAGAGTGATTGGATGTGAGAGAGTAGGATATGGGTTGGTCAAAGGAGTAATGAGGGAGGTTGAGCCATGAAGAGGGATGATTGAGCCATAAATAGAGATGGTTGGGTCAAATAGAGATGGTTAGGTCATAAATAGAGATGGTTGGGAGGAGGATGAGATTGTTGACTTTGGCTTGGGTTAGCAAGTCTTAACCCTTGCTTAAGTTGTGCACATGATTAGAAGAGGGATTAGGATTAGCTTAGGAGTTGGCTAACCTTGTTTAGGGAATGTGACAAGGTTAGAGGGGGGATTAGGATTAGAATCAAAGATAAGGATTGACATCTTCTAGAAGAGTCTAGGACTTCCTAGGATGAGGATAAATAAGGTTTTTAGGAAATAAATAAAGTTTTATTTATTTCAAAGGTTTAGGTTGAGATATTTATTAAATATTTTGAGTTGGGATTAGGGTGAGGAAATGATGGGATTAGCTTTCAATTGAAATTAAAGAAGGATTAGAAGATTCTAGAAGAGGTTAGTGGTCTTAAGGAAATTGGCCAAGTTTTGGGCAAAAAAAAAAAAAAATTACTTTGAGATTTTTGGTCAATTTATTAATTAAATAATTAATAAATAAGGAAATAATATTTAAATAAGATTTAAACATTTTTGGGAGGGATTCCTTAATTAAATTTTTTAATTAAGATAAAGAGATTTAATGGCATAAAAATAAATAAATAAATTAAATAGATAATTAATTAATAAATGATGATGTCATCAGAGAATTTTTTTCAGAAAATAAAAATACTTTATTTTCTAAAGGATTTTTAGGTGTCTACATTTTGACCCTCGTTGAGATATGTTGGAATAATACTATTTTAAAGAAGTTTGAAGATAGACGACACGAAGGAAACTTTGAAAGTAACATGATTGCCCCAGTCTTGAATAGCAGAGGAGAGAGTGGACTATGTGATGCACCCTCAAGAAGATGGCGGGGAGAGAAGGGGAGGCCCGATAGCTTCTTGAAAGGTACAAGAATCTAGGGTGAGCAGGAGGACTGAGATGGGCGAAGAGAGGGGGTTTAAGGAAGCACCTACTCTCACTATGGGAGAAGGATACAGAGGAAAACCTTAGGTGCAAGGATAACCAATGGGGAAGAACACTAGCTATAGGGAGAAGGGGGAGGTTGAGTGGGTTTCTAAAGTGAACCCAGGGAAGTGATTTGAAAGATGGGAGATGTGGGGAGATTTATGATTCGAGGATTTATGAGTGGTGATGACTAAGATTTCGATTGATGCAGGAGCTATGATTATGATTGATGAAGGAGCTATGATTATGAAATGGATAAAATTGTTAGATCATGATTGTAAGACTGATTGGATGGGATTCTTGGATAGGATGAGATGTTTTGATAAGATGGGAGCGGAAAGTAATCCATTGAAGCTTGAGCGTGTGGATGTTCCAAAGGGGAGCACCACCATGTAGTTGAGCACTTATTTTGATATAAGAATATTGGGAATATGCCAAGGTTACTAAGAACATCAAGGCCTTTTTACCAATATTACATAGGACTGACACAAAACAAACATGCAAGGATTGCCCCAGCATCACACATGAATCCCGAATGAATCAGAGTGGAAATGATACTGGGTAACCCACAAGCAAACAATATTTCCCAAGTGCACCATGTAACCACAAGTGATCGCATGTTTGGACTATGCAAGGGTCATATCCGACTGACTCAAGCAGAAAAGAAAAAGACCTGATCAAAACCTTGCTCTTGAATTGCCCCATTCATAGCACACCATGATATAAAAGATCGTAGCGACCATGAGGAGGGAACAACCCAAATCACTTGGAAGAGATACTTTAAGAACCAAACATGAAATCCTTAAAAGAAAATAAATCGAAAGAAAATGTAAATCCATGAAAAAGTAACCTTTTGCCAAAGAGATCGGTAGGACTGGATACTGACGGACCAAGATCAGGCGAGGGGAAGGATGCATCCTACAAGGATCTATTGGTAATATCGAGGACTAGGATCAAATGGGAAATCAGAACTATTTAGGAAAACATTTTGATGACGAGGGATCTCGTATGAGGATTCACTAAAGCACCTAACCAAGAGAACTACAAGTTATGATCAAGCAGGAACTGACACGAAGAGAGGAGAGATATACAATGATACCAAGTGAAGGACTGACATGCAAGGATGGTACAGTGGACAAACCAAAGTATTTACAAGGGATTACCATACAAAAGCTTAGCGTGATAGGATAGTGGCAGGAAAGACGAAGATGAGAAGGTGAGCAGAAGAAAATCTAGGGATGAGGAGATAGTGCGATGAAAAGCATGAGAAGCTAGTGGAAAGAGGTAGGATATAGCATACTGTTACTATAGGGGAGGTGAGGTGTGGAAAGGATGGAAGTAGTTGCCGACTTGACTATTATGATGGTGGGTATTGAAGCTTGTTGCCGAAGATATGGATAGCGTGTAATGGTAGCGATGGAGAATGTTGTTGGTTCTATAAAAGGTGAGTGAATTTGATGTAAGCTGAACAACAAGAAGTGTTAGCTGAAGCATAAGAAAAGTGTGAGCCAAGAATTAAGCTGAGTGAAATACCAATGGTTGATTCAGAAGAGAAGAGGCAGAAAATGCCAGAGGCGATAGAAGGAGGAACGGGGGGATGGAGTGAAGAGAAAAATGAAAGCCAAGGAGAAAGGAAATGGTTGTGGGGGTAGAAGCGGGGCCTAAAGCGGAGCCAACAAGAAGGGAGAGAAACCTTGCCACGTCGAAGTGTGCGGCATTGTGATCGGGGAGTGGTGGAGGCTAAAATTAATCCAGCTCAAAACCAGCCAGAAGAGGAAGAAGAAGATCCGACCTTGCTGCAACTATTAGTAGAAGGTGCGACGCAACAAACAGAGGCGAGGGAAAAAGAGAAGGAGACAAACTTATCAAGTGTGGGAGTGTTGTTAGAGGGAGCAAGTGTAGAAAATCAGCCATCTGTAGAAGAGACTCTTCCAGAAGAGGAACAAAGATCCGTGATGCGACTGACAGCGGTTGTATGGAAGAAGGGAAAAAGCAGTTTAGGGGATAGGATGCAGAGCTCTGGGGAACAAAAGGGTGACCCAGTGTTGTCTGCATTTCGGCCATTTCAAGCATTGCAATTCGATGTTGCAGTACAAGAAGCTCATGATGCAGCGGTGGTGATGGAGAAAGCATTGGCAGTGGAAAAAGAACGGGCTGACCTGGCGGAAAAAGATGCAAATTTCTTTCAAGACCTGATTGAAAGAGCGCGAGAGGATGGTGCACGGATGGAAGCTAAGCGCCTAGGAATGATGTTAATGATGGAGCAAACAAGAGTGGAGATTGTGGAGGTGACTTTGGCAGTTGAGAGAGCGGCGATGGAGGGATGTGAAAATGAATTAGTGCTCTTGCGGTCGCAAGTAGAAGCATTTAGGGAGTCAGCAGTGTAGACCAATAGTTTAGCACGAAGGTCACAAGAGCAGCTGAATGCAAGTAATGCGCGCATTACATGGTACCAGAATCAGTTGAATACAGTGAAACATAAGAGGGAGGCAATGAAAATGCTAGCGAATAGATATGAAAGAGAACGCGATATTGCGTAGAGGACAACTATTCCAGGAACAGAAAGACTACGAGCAGAAATGAAAGATGTCATGGAGCAATTAGTGAGAGTTGCACAAGAGGCGGCATACTACATGGGATTATATCACCAAGCGGTCCCTTTGGAGCAAAGTAGAGGAGTTGTATACTCTGAAAAACATTTTATGGAGCAGATAAACACACTCTTGGGGCGTGATAACATCCCGATCCCCATGGATACACTTTGGGCAGGTGTGAGGATGACTCCAGGGACATCATCATCTGGGACTGGGTCTGAAGGAATGCCATTGATTGGACACCCTGTCTTGCCACCTCCCCCAGGGAGGCCAGAATAAAAAATCTGCCAAACATTATTAGTGAAATGGAATGTTGTGGCTGTCGTAGGAGATTATAAAGTTTGTGCTTGTTGTTGTGGCAATCAAAGGGACAACAGATGTTGTTCATAATGTAATGTCATGTTTTGTTTTTAGGATTTTTATGGAAGATATATGGATGTTTTTGTGGTTTTTGTTGAATAGTTAAATGTTTTTGGGATGTTTGATATATATTTGAATGTTTTTGTGTTTTTGGGATAAATAATGAAATAGTTTGACTCTTATAAAAGTGGGAACAATACAATCGGTAGAGTAAGGGTAACCATGGCTCGTAGGCGAGAATGTCTGTGTAGATTTAGCAAGTATGACAGACAATAATAAGACAAAATGTGGGGACATTTCTCTAGGTGTGTGATGAGATGAATGTTTATGAGGCGTGGAAAAGGCATGGGACCTACGCAAGGCTTGTGATGGCCAAAAGAGTTCAAGCAGGGTCTTCAAAAAGGCCAAAAGAGGGCCTTGAAAAAGGCGTGTGGGCCAAAAAAGATGTCTCAAGGGCCTGAAAAAGGCGCTTGAGCCTAAAAAGGCATCTCGAGGGCGAAAAAAGATCGAAATAGGGCCTTGAAAAAGGCACTTTGAGCCTAAAAAGGCATTTCGGGGGCTTGAAAAATGCGCTTGGGCCTATAAAGGCGTTTATGGGGCTTGAAAAGGTCAAAATAGGGCCTTGAAAAAGGTACTTTGAGCCTAAAAAGGCATTGTGGGGGCCAAAAAGGACATTTGTACCTTGAAAAAGTTATTTAAGGCCTAAAAAGGCGCTAGAATGGTCCAAAAAGGACACTTGGGATTTGAAAAAGCATTCAAGGCCTAAAAAGGTGTGATAGTGGTCCAAAAAGGACATGTGGGCTTTGAAAAAGGCTTTTAAGGCCTAAAAAGGTGCTAGAAGGGTCCAAAAAGGACACTTGGGGCTTGAAAAATTATTGAAAGCCTAAAAAGGTGCTAGAATGGTCCATAAAGGACACGTGGGCCTTGAAAAAGGTTTGTAAGGCCTAAAAAGGCGCTTGAGGGGTCCAAAAAGGACACTCGGGCCTTGAAAAAGGCTTTTAAGGCCTAAAAAGGCGCTTGAGGGGTCCAAAAAGGACACTTGGTCTTTGAAAAAAGCTTTTAAGGCCTAAAAAGGCACTAGAAGGATCCAAAAAGGACACTTGGGTCTTGAAAAATTATTTAAGGCCTAAAAAGGCGCTAGAATGGTCCAAAAAGGACACTTGGGCTTTAAAAAATTATTTAAGGCCTAAAAAGGCACTAGAATGGTCCAAAAAGGACACTTGGACTTTTTAGACAGTAGTGATATATCTGTTGAAACTAGGTAGACTCAACGTGGCCACTGCAACTTAAATAAGACTAAAAATCCTTCTTGATTCACATTAATAATGGTTGCATGGAAGGAAGGCGACAATCGGCTTTGCGGCATCTCTTTTGCTATCCGAGTTGTGCTGGATTTTCCTAAGCCTGGAATTATGTTTTAGGACGTTACCACGCTTCTTTTTAATATCAAAAATTGAGAGGAATTTTGGGGTGGTGTTTTAATGTTTCAAGCTTTTATGGCCATATTTGGTATTTATGACCCCCTTTTGAATGTTTTGGAATTTTATTTTATTTTATTTATATTGTTTGGGCAATTTTTGAATTTTTTTGGTATTTTTGGGTGATTTTTTGAATTTTTTTGTGATATTTTTGGGCAATTTTTGAATATTTTTGGTATTTTTGGGTAGTTTATGAATTTTTTTTGGTATTTTTTGGTGATTTTTGAATTTTTTTGGTATCTTTGGGTAGCTGTGTCGGTTATCAGTGCTGTCTTTCCCTCCATCCTTGTGGTTTTGATTTTTGGGGTGGTTTGTTCATAATCCTCTGGCAATCCAATGGAGGACATTAAAGAGCGAGATTGGCTTCATTTTCTAGATGTATTGATGGTCGGTAGAGGAGTGATGGGGTTGGTTTTCCTGTTATGGTGTGAGGCAACTGGCATGGGCCTTGCAAATGGTTACAACTCCAAAAGATTCTCTTCGAGAGGTCTATGCGAAAGGGTTGTAATTCTATTGGTTTCTCATTGTGTAGGGTTTGTGAAAGGTTTTTGTCTCATGTCAAGGTCTTTATTGTGGAAAGTAAGGTGTGTGTGAAAGGATTATGAGAGGAGGAAGCTCTTTTTTTTTCTTTGGATGATTTATGAATGTTTTTGATAATTTTTTGGCAATTTTGAATTGGAACTAGGATGTGAGATAGTGATGCGGGACTTTGCTGTAAGGCTCAAAAATATACAAGCATGAATAGGAAATGGGTGGATGACTTAGGAATGTAGGATAGAATATAGTAGCGGATGTGCATATGATAGGAAAAAGCTCAGGACGAGGAAATAGCATTGATGCAATATGGTTATTGTTACATGGGTATGATACACAGAATTATTGGTTGCGTAACAAGGATGTGGTACATAGAATATTTGTGGCTTGGTATAGGTATATGATATAAAGGCATGGTTTTAAGGATAAAATACACCCGAGATGATACATGTGGTAAGGTACAAGGATGGAATAGATATGCTAACCATGGTAGAATATGTGATCTAGGTAGGCTTGCCAAGCTGGTGTCGTGAGTTGTGGGAGTGCGAGGAGAGAACTCTTGGAATATCTTGGAAAATGGGGAGATGGGCAATGAGATGTAAAGGGGTGATACTAGATATGCAGGTCATTGATAGATAATGGAAAGGCTGTAGTACACCTGGTACCTATTTGCTAGGTTTTCACCAGGGACCTATCCAAAGTGCTTGAATTGCCAAGTTTTCACTATTGGATGCTTTATTTTTCTTTGGCTATTTTTTATTTGCAAATTCTGCCCTTAGGTGTAGAATTTCTTGAGGTGAATAATGTTGGTAGGATCATTCAAGACTTCACCTTCAAGGGTAGATAACTGATAGGCTCCTGATCCAAAAGAAGCTGTGACCACATAAGGACCAAGCCATGTGGGCTCAAACTTGCCTTTCTTTTCTCTGTTAGCTTGAACCTTCATATTCTCTTTAAGGACCATGTCACCTTCCTGAAAACTGCGCGGATGGACTTTCTTGCTGAAATTGCGCTTGAGGCGATTTTGGTAGACCATGAGGTGGTCATAGGCTTGTTGCCTTTTTTCATCAAGTAAATCTAGTTGGGTGAGTCGAGCCACTCTGTAATCCTCATCTGATATCTGGCCTCGCAAAGAAATGCGCAAGGATGGGAGTTCAACCTCAATAGGTAATTCTGCTTCAGCACCATAGACCAAGGAGTATGGAGTTGTGCCAGTGGCTGTGCGGAATGAAGTGCGGTATGCCCATAGGGCGGGATTAATTTGCAAATGCCAATCACGGCCGAAGTCATTGACAACTTTCTTGAGGATTCTGAGCAGGGTTTTATTAGTTGCCTTTGCCTAACCGTTACCTTGTGGGAAGTATGGGCTAGAAAAATGATGATGGATATGAAGGGAAGTGCACAATTCCTCCATATTTAGGTTTTCAAAATTACCTCCATGGTCAGTGAAAATGGTAGCTGGGATGCCGAAGCGACATATGATATGATACAGGATAAACTTGGACACTTGAACTCGTGTAGCATTGACAAGGGGAATTGCTTCGACCCACTTAGTGAAATAGTCAGTGGCAGTGATTATCCATTTGTGCCCTTCTGAAGAAAGTGGTGTAATAAGACCAACGAGATCAAACCCCTAGCAGGCAAAAGGCCATGGTGGTGCAATGGGTTGCAAGTCTTGTGCTGGAGCCCGAATTAAATTAGCATGTTGTTGACAAGGTAAACATCGTTTCACAAATTCTCATGCATCATGTTCTAGAGTAGGCCAATAATATCCAGCCCGAAGGATCTGCTTTGCTAGCACCATCCCGCTCGTATGAGCACCACAAAGTCCAACGTGTACCTCTTTGAGAGCCATTGCAGCCTCATTTTGATCTAAACATCAAGAGAGAGTATCATGATAACCACGACGATATAGGGTTTGGGCGATGATAGTGTAACGGGAAGGTCTGCGAATAAGGTTTTGGTGTTGGGTGCGTGTGAGGTGAGGAGATAGGATACCATTTAGTAGGTAAGCGTGAATTTCGTGGTACCATGGGGATTGGGGACCAACCAAGATGTAGACTCGTGTTGATTCATCATTCTCATATGCAGGTTTGTGTAGCTGCTCAACCAAGAATTCATATTGCGTAGCTTCGCGCGACATTTCCAAGAGAGAACCAATAGTAGCCATAGCATCAACTGCCTTGTTCTGGAGTCTAGGTACTTGTATGAACTGGATCTGAGTAAAATGCTCCTTTAATTGATCAACCAGATCTTTGTAAGGTAGTAGCTTGTCATCCTTGGATTGATATTCGTTCAATGCTTGTTTGATGATAAGCTGAGAATCACCATAGACCTGAAGCTCTGTGATATTCCATTCAATGGCGATTTTGAGTCCCGCAACAAGGGCCTCATACTCTGCAATGTTATTGGTACATCGAAATTGTAGCTTGAAAGATTTAGGAATATAATCGCCTTGAGGTGTAACCAAGAGTATGCCCGCGCCGGAGCCATGAGATGTATAGGAGCCATCAAAATATAGCTTCCAAAGTGATTGTTCTTCTATCAAACAAAGGTATTCGTCTGAAAATTCCATGATGAGTGGGTGATCTGCAACTAAGGGTGCATCAGCCAAGTGATCTGCAATAGCCTGGCCTTTGATGGTCTTTCTGTCAACATATTGAATGTCAAACTCACTGAGAAGCGTAACCCATTTTGCTAGGCATCCGGTGAGTACTGTGCGAGAGAGCATATATTTCAATGGATCAATCTTTGATATCAGTTGCACAGTATGACTCTAACATGTAATGACATAGCTTCTGGTTGGTAAACACCACTGCTAAGCATGCCTTCTCCATTGGTGTGTAGTTGAGCTCATAGCCCACTAATGTTTGGCTAATGTAATAAATAGCTCGTTCCTTTCCTGCATCGTCAAGTTGTGCTAGAAGAGCACTTAATGCTGTGGGAGTAGCTGTGATGTACAATATGAGTGGGCACCCTGCAACTAGAGGAACCAAAATAGGTGGATTAGCTAAGTATTGCTTGATGAGCTCAAAATTGCACTGGCAAGCTGAGTCCCATTTGAAATTCTGATCTTTCTTAAGCGAGTAAAAGGTTGACACTTATCAGCAAGTTGAGAAATGAACTGCTGGACTGATTGGAGTTTTCCTTGCAAAGAACGAAGGTGTTTGAGTGTCTTAGGAGGAGCCATATCCATGATGGCTTTGACCTTCTTAGGGTCAATCTCAATACCACGCTGTGACACAATGAAGCCTAGGAGCTTGCCTGAGGTGACACCGAAGACACATTTCTTTGGATTCAGCATGAGACGATATTTTGCCAATCAATTAAACACTTCTTCGAGGTGAAATAAGTGATCAAGAGCATTGAGAGACTTTACTAAGATATCATCCACGTAATCCTCAAGAATCTTATAGATTAGGTCATGGAAGATGACCGTCATGGCGCGCTGATAAGTTGCCCCGACATTCTTTAGCCCAAATGGCATCATATTGTAGCAGAATGTGCCCCAAGGCGTAGTAAATGCTGTCTTATGCTGATCTTCTTCTGCTAAATGAATCTGATTATATCCAGAGAAACCATCCATTAGTGACAAGAGTTCATGACCTGCGGTGAGATCTACAATCATGTCGATATTTGGTAATGGAAAGTCATCCTTCGGACAAGCTTTATTAAGATCCCTAAAATCAGTGCAGATTTTGATATCACGAGAAGGCTTGGTAACAGGTACCATGTTAGAAATCCATTTAGAATAATCTATTGGGCGAATGATTTTGGCCTCCAACAATTTTTCTAACTCCGCTTTAACCAATAAAGCAACTTTGGGGTGCATCTTACGGAGTTCTTCTTAACGGGCCTGGCCCTTGGATCCACTGCTAGATGGTGTATGACTAATTTGGGGTCCAACCTCGACATGTCCTGATATGACCATGCAAAGCGGCCCACATTTTTGCGGAGAACCTCAATAAGAAGATCTGCTTGTTCAGGGGGTAGAGAGGTTGTGATGTATGTGATATGTGGGATCTCTGTCAAACTAATATTTACTGGCCGAGTTTCCTCTGTCAAAACTAAAGAGATAGGATGCCTATGCTTTTGCAAGGGAAGGATGAAATCTCCATCTTCAGGCGCCTCAAAGAGGTTTTCACCATCAGATACATCCTTTATTTTTATTTCATTTTTTGAGTTATCCAATGATGCTCCAGAGGAGTTTTCACCAGAGGACATTTTTCCTTTGATTTTTTGCTTTTTTGTTTCTTTTTTTATTTCTGTTTTGCGATTGGAGATTTCCTCCTCCCCGAAGTAACCTATGGGATCCAGCGTGTAGACATATGCCGATGGTGGTGGCGGCCATTTATGTGGTGTTTCTGCCCCCATGAATTTAAGGAGCGCGTGCTCAGTAGAGAACTTGTCAACATGAACGACACTTGGTTGGTCCCAATCTATGAGTTCGGGGTGAGCGAGAGGGAGGTCTATGAGATTCAAGGATAATTGGCAGAGCACAGAGGCTCCAAGGATTATTTCGTCAAGGAAAATATTGTTGTAAACTTTCTTTTCAACTTCCTCAGGGATGTCTTCAACCTCAAGAAGAGTGTTTTGGATGTTCATAGAGGCGTGGCCTTCCGTTGTAGTGCCCCCAGTTGTGGGGAGTCCATAACCCAAGCCTTTAGTTTTTTGCCCTTGGTTTGCTTCTATAGGCTGTCTCAGACCTAATTCCTAGCGGCCTAAGCCACCTCCTTGATAATCCCATTGCTCTGTGGCCAAGCGATGTGACTGGGGATATTTTTGTTTAAAGTGATCAAGAAGTGCTTCACTTTTAGGAGGGGGCTCCTTGTATAGCCATGTGTTAATGTCTGGTGCATTCTCCTCTCCATCAAGAATACCTTTGGTAATAAATGTGGTAGGGCCCATTTGTTGAAGTCGAGAGGTGGTTTCCGGTATAGGCCCTTGATGTGTTGGGCGTCCTTGAGTATGGGGATCAAGTGGTAGAGCGCCAACAACAAAAGCATCTGTAAGACTATACTCACCACAACCTTGGTAGTTGATCTTAACCGTTGAAAGGGTGGAGGCTAAAATGGTGTCTGGATCATGGCAAGTGCTAGAGGAACTGGCCGTGGTGGTGCCAATTTCGATCCTAGGACAGTGATTGGTGTATGAAGCTTCAACCGCATTGCAATAAGCAAAGGGTTCAGGATCTGCGTGGATGGTTATCTTAGTGCCATTATGCGAAAATTTGATACACTGATGATATGTTGATGGAACAGCCTTCATGGCATGAATCCATGGGCGACCGAAGAGGATGTTGTATGGAAGGTTAAGATCAACTAGATGGCAAAGTGTTTCTTGAGTAGCTGGGCCAACTCTTATAGGGAGCAAGATGGTTCCTTCAGTGGTGCGCTCCAAATTGTCATAGGCCTTGATGGTGATTACTTCATTAATGATATCTGCCTCAGTGTATCCTGCCTGTTTGATGAACTTTAAAGTACATAGATTTAAAGCCGATCCATTATCTATCATGACCCTTTTAACAGCAAAGTCAAAAACCATGATGGCTATGCGGAGTGGAAGGATATGATCTGGTTCAACTACTAGGATATCAGTGGTTTTGAAGGATAAGGCACATGAGGCCGAAAGATGGCCAGCCAAGTTGCGAAACTCGGTGGCATTTATGTCGGAGGGGACGGGTGGCTCGTGTAGAGTACTATTGAGGATCTCTTGATAAAGTGGGCTTGTTCGTAAGAGATCCAGAATGGAGATTTGGGCCGGTGTGTTTCCAATGTGTTCCAAGATGTTATATTGTGGCCCTAATGAGGATGATTCTGATGGAGATGCTCTAGATGGAGGTGGTCTTGATGGTGCAGAAATAGGTGGGCCAGCTATATTGAGTCGAGTCCGGCGAGTAGCAACTGCACATTGGGCATCTAGGCCTTTAATGTTAATGATGTTGATGGATGGCTCAACCTGTGATATGCAACCGATAAGGCTTCCATAGTCTAAATATGCTGAGGTATAGTTTTGAGACTTGTCTCGGTTATCTCCTTGTTTGCCTTGAGTATTGTTTGGTTTGTTGACAGGAGGGTTTGCAGGTGCTTTTCCTAGGTTTGTGTTATGAGGAGGGAAAGCATTTTGATACATCATTAATCCTGCATTAGGTGAAGTTTGTGCCTGCACTGTGATTTCCTTCTGATCAATTAGGTCTTGGACATAGTCCTTGAGTTGCATGCATTTGAGGGTGGTATGTCCTTTGACACGATGGAATTTGCAAAATTCATTATCTTTATACCAGGATGCCCTAGATTGGTTTGGTTCCAAGGGTTGTGTTTGTGGATGTCAAATAAGATTATCCTTAGCTAGTTTTTCAAAGATTGCATCAAGAGGTTCCCCCAATGGGGTGTATACACGAGGTTGTCTTTGAACACGGGGTTTAGTACCTGCCGAAAGTGTGATAGCATTGGTTTGATTATGATGAGTAGGTATTTGTTGATTGTTTTGTATGGGTGACGGGTGATACACAATGGGTTGTTGTTGACAAGTTTGTTGTTGGCAAAATGTGGTGGGAACATTGGTAGCCGCCCCAACAATATAGACCTATCGAGTGTCGGTGGCACCATCTGTTACTGTATTCTTGTTTTTGTTCCAATATTGAGTTTTGTCATTGCTTGGACCTCGGTCCTGGGTGTTTTCTTTGTACAATTTGATGACACCATCCTTAATGAGGCCTTGCTCAAGGTCCATTCCTTTTTCTTTGATGTCCTTGTATGTTTGCAAACAATTCATAACCATATGATGAGCGAGGCTTGGGTGTGCATTGTTTATGAACATCTTGACAAGATGACGCTCAGGGATGGTACAAGAGATCCTTGTTGTGAGGATCTGCCAGCGTTGCAAGTATTCTGCGAGGCTTTCTCCGCCTTTTTGTTTAGTGTGGACTAGGTCTACTATAGACAGTTCAGTTTCAACGAGATGGGTATACTGAGCAACAAAGGCCTCAGAAAGTTCTGCAAAAGTTTTAATAGTACCTTGAGGGATACGACAGAACCATTCCAAAGCTGGTCCTGCTAAGCTCTTGGGAAAGAGCTGCATGAGGAACACATCATTATAAGCTACCTCCTGACAATGCATATAGAATTCCTTAACATGTGTGACTGGATCACTTTTCCCCCTAAATTTGTCAAACTTGGGGATCTCAAAATGCTTAGGAAATGGAGTCATCGTGATAGTCCTATCAAAAGGGTATGGGCAATCATTCTCAAATTTGAATGTTTTGGTGTCTGTTCCATCCTTGAGGGCTTTGAGAGCATTCTTCATCTCTTCCCATTCAGAGTTTACAGGTGGGGAAGCGAGTGCCCCCAGCGTAGGATACATACCAAGATCTGACGATTGATATGGAAAACCCTGGTTTCCATATGGCGTCTGTGGAAAAATAGGTTGCACAGCTGATGGGATGGATGTTATGGGTTGTTGGAATGTGTTTTGGGTATACTGCTGCATCTGTTGAGAAGTTTGTTGATGGGGAAGATAAGTATGAGGCTGTTGTCCTATGAGATATCTTTGTGTGGGTGTTTGAGCATATTGTTGGTGTGAAGATTGTGGCTGAAAGGGTCGTAAGGTGGTTAATGCCTGTGCCATGCTTTGGGAATACATACCATGTTCAATAAATGTGGGTTGTGCTCCTGCTTGAGAGTATGACGGATGATGAACAGGCATAAGGTAATTAATCTGCGGTAGACTATTTATCATAGGGAACTGCAATGGCGGGGTGGTTTGGCTATTTCCCAAAGGTGGCATGGAGAGATAGTTGGTAAGGGGTGGTAGTGAATAACAATGTGAAGTGGTAGATGAAAGTGTCTGAGGGGCGGACATGGCTATAGTGCTAGGGGGAAGACTAGTGGTAGGTTCTTGTGTTATAGCAACATTCCAAGGTCCCAAAGGAAATGAGACTGAAGAGCTTTGGCTAGCTACAAAGGGGTTGATAGTGATGTTGGGTGGGATGGAAGATGAGGTATTTGACCCTAGTGATGGCATTTGAGTAGTAAACAGATTAGGTGTGTTGTGAGGTGGAAGTGAAAAGGTAGTGTTGATGGATGTAAATGGAGGATTTGGTGGAGTAGGGAAATGAGTGGTTGAAGCAGAGGCAGATGATACACATGAGGTTGGTTGGGATGTAGTATGTACTAAGGGTTGAGTGAGGATGGGATGGGTGTTTTGTGGAATAGGAGCAGGCACTTGGGTTGAGGGTATATTTGGGTCTGCAGGTTCTGTTTGATGTGGTTGATATCTAGAGAAAGGATTGGTAAGGATAGATGACTCTGCAATCGGTGGTTGCCACCCAAACAGAGGGTGTGTAAGATCTGAAATGTCGATAGGTGGTGGACGCCCAAATTCAAAAGAACCAACACTATCCCTTAAGAAATTTGCCATGATGGTTTCCTTGTTTTGGTCTATGATGGCATTAACAATGGTGGCATGACCAGGTTATCTCATGAAAGCATCAATGTCTATGGAGGAACCTGTTTCTTCGGGGATTTGTGGTGGTGACATTATGGAAACTATGGGGTATGGCTAAGCTCGAGATGTGTTATTACTATGACTAGGATCCATGTCCTTTTTTCTTGTGTTCCTACCAAAATGAGTGGTGGGTGGCATGAAAGGATTACTTTCCTAATGATGAAAATGCAAAGAGGGATGATGCTAAGTGTATATGATACTTTTAGGAATCTAGATGATATGGTGCGACGTGGAGGAGATTGTGTTTCCCTTAAGTGTGAACTTGAATATGTGGTAGCGATATCAAACCCTAAGGTAGCCTTGTGACTGTTGGGAAGATAAATGGGATCAAGTGTGTAGCCCAACCTTTTGCTTAAGGTGATGTGGGACACAAGTGACAGTTTATCCTAAACAATGCTTAGTTTAAGGACAACTATGATGGTGAGATGGACAGAGATTTCTTTAGGGAGACAAATCTTAATGAGGTGATGCGAAAAATGTTTCTAAGAGTGGAGAAACTAATGGAGGATTCTAGGGTTTAATGATGCTTGATTTGGAGGATTTCTAAAAACCTAAGGTTTTGATGACAAAAAGTGGAGGAGATGATTATACCAAATGTTTAGATGGGATGAAGAATTAACAGAGAGATTAAACCTACAAGGAGACAAGTGCATAAGTGTGTGTGGAAAAAGATGGACCTAATCAAAGTAGTTAACACGAGAGTTATTGATAAGGCTATGGTTGACACCTCGTCAGAGAGTTAGGTTCTGAATCTTGTAATCCCATTCGGTTTGTAATGAACGTCTGCTCCGTCTTTCTTAATTTGGTCTAGCTTGACAATCCTTGGGTTGGGGGTATGTTTTTGATGTTCGACTTCTATCTCTGTGTAAACCGGTATTTGTGGAAGTTTAGCCTTTTTGAACTTAGCCTTAGGTTGGCCTGACATGAGATATTTCCAAGGGATTTTGATCACAACTATGAGGTTTTGGAGGTAGTGACTATGCTAAGTATACCTTCTGGACCTTGGGTTGGAACATAAATCAATTAAGAAATAGCAAGTTTTGGATTCTTTCAAGATTAATTTGGCTAACTATCTTCTAGTCAGGGAAAACAATGTGTCATTTTCAGTCAAGTAGATTAGTAGCAAAGAGGTATTTTGAAAAGAGCAACTTTTGGATCCTTTTAGAGCAAAAGGGGTTTGTTGGTAACTAGACTTTTGTGGGGTATTTTCTAGGTAATAAGTGTAGGCAAAAGGTAAACTAAAAGTACGGTGTTGTGAGTGGGCTTGCTAATAACTGTTTCTTATATATTGAAGGTGAGGTCTCTCAAAGATAAAATTTGTGATATTTTCGGTCAAGTAGGGTAAAGGGCAAAGTATTTTTGAAAAAAAACAAGACTTCAGGCCAACAAAGGATTTGTAACTTAGATTCTGCTTAGTGATTTTTGAGGGAATAAGTAGATCGTTTTGAAACAAACAGACAAATTGGACCAGCGAGACAAGCAGTTGTTGCGAATGGACTTGCTAACAACCGTTTTTTTGAGATGACAAAGGTGAAACTTTCTTTCTTCTGATACAGGGATAAATGAGCAAACAATTTCTCAAAGGACAAAGCAACTTTGAGAAATACAAACAATTGATCTCTTTAGCAAAAGGATTTTTTTCGATAGTAACCACTAAATTGTGTATGTTCAACAAATGTTGTCACAGGTCTTGAGCACAATTTAAGACAGTTCAAACACACACTTTATCCCTACAAGTTAGAATTTAATTGTCATATGCTATTCAACGGCCCACAGCTTGATGTCTCCTGGTTCTAGTGCAATATTTCCCTCTAATCGAAGAGGTGAGTTGATACAAGAGTGTTGCCCGGTTATAAAATACTTTCAATTTTATAAGCCGTTGTTAATTTTAAAACTTGCCTGGTTTTAAGCCTTAAATGGATCATTCTATCTATGAAATTTGTGAGTCTTTAAGCCTCCACGTCTCCGGCTCGTTCCCAGCTCCACGCAGCATTTGAAATTTTTAAAATCCAACTTCTGAGCCTCCAGATATAAAAGGTTAATGATTGCCGCCAAAAACACGTACTTCTTAACCTTTAACTTCTTAAAAGGTTAATGTTAACCATCAAAAACGTGTTTTTCTTAACCTCCGAATAAAAGGTTAATGTTAACCACCAAAAACATGTTTTTCTTAACCTCTCAAAAGGTTAATGTAAGCCTCCAAAATTAACTTCTTAAAAGAGGTTAAGATGAGCTCAAGATCTTAACCATTAACCTGCCAAACACAATCTTAACCATTAACCTGCTAAAATAAAAAAAAACAAAAAGGGTTAAGATATGTTCAAAAAATTAACCTTTTAGAAGGTTAAGAACTCAACTTATTTGAATGTAAGCCATTTTACAGCCAGCTTATCGGCAAGAGTCAGAAGAAATCCAAGATAGATATCTCACAGCCAAACTCAGGATGGAAAATGTGCTCATTCCAAACTATGAATCAATGATGCTCATCCGAGATGCTTACAGAGCTTTCCGAGATATGTCAATTGTGTCCAGATAGATAGGGCTAGTAGCTAGAAAAATTGGTGATTGTATATGCAAATGTTTTTAGGAACTCTAGCTAAAGTTTTGTTTTTACAAGTTTCCTTGTATAGGTTAATTTTCTTGAGGTTAATTAACCTTCCAAAATTTCATATTTCGGAGGTGGTTATTAACCTCAGAGAGGTAGTTATTAACCTCTATGTCTATATAAGGACACCTTTTGGCTTTGTAAGGGGACTTTTTGGTTGAGAAAATAAGGGAACACTATGCTGAAATTTTGATCCAGGGATAAAATTTGGAAAGTATGTACACTTTTTATTTTCTGAATTGAAAAATCTCTATTGCTTTCTTGGTGCAAGAAAATAATGGAATGTGCAGTTTGAGTTCCCTCTTTTCGAATCTAAATTGTTTCAAATGTTGATTCTCTTTGTAGTTAGCATTCTCACGGTATGGTGTAGATGTTTATGAATCTGTGGATCAACGTTGTGCTAGTAATAGTTTTTCAAGCGTAGATCTTGATCATTGTTATTAGCAATTTTAATTTAGTAGTTTGGGAAAGCCTTGAAGTCATGTGGTGCATTCGTCATCATGAGCTTTCTCCCCCTTCAATTTTAATTTTATATCTATTTAAAAAGCTTCGAAATTATATCATATGAGGGAGCTGCCCCTCCAAACGCAGAGGAAGGCCGGATATCAAGGGCCTATCCAACTGTTGTGAACGATTTGCCACACACTCCGTTGGGCAAATTCTACTGTGACAAATCTGTTTACCAACAAATTTTTGGCGACTCCGCTGGGGAGACTGAACGAGAAAGATTGACAGTCGCCTGTAATGAAGCACAATGGTGCTACCATGTGAGAATATTTTTCCAGTTCTCCAACCAAACCTCAGCTTCCAAGACAACCAGGAGGATATCATCTCAGACTTGAACACTCTAGCCTGGAGGTGTAGATGAAGTGGTCAACAATACCATCTGGTGAATCAAGTTCTCGAAGAAGAAGAAGAATTTCGGAAAATCTTGTGAAGAGCTCGTACTGGTCACAACGTTGTTGAAAGAGTAGTAGTCATTCCAAGAAGGAACAAGCAAAATCTTGGTCACATCCAAACTCAAGTAAATAACAATCAGTAACTCGGCTGATGAAGGTACCTTCCCTTGAATGAAGGTTGGCGACTCTATTTAGAAGATTGAATATTGGCGACTCTATCTGAGGTTCGAATTTAAAGCATGGTTTGGTACAAAGGGAAAGTGGAAAGTGACACTGATACCGATAGTGATGATGAATACTTTTCATATCCTAAGAAACAAATTCCTAATGAGCCTTTACAGGTGGATTTCTTGAAGAATTTTTATGGTGGCAGAAAGCTAGATCCAAGAATGGTTCATCCTTACTTGGTGCGAATTTTTCAAAAGATCGAAGAAGATGATAGAAAAGAATATGGGTTTCTTTCTCATTATCAAGAATCCTTCTTGGAAAGAAATTCAGTGTATAAAGATAAAGAAGTCTTTGTTGAAGAATGTGCTTCATCTGAATCAGCAATGAGGAATAATAAAAATGTCTCTCATGCACATGCATCTCAACAAATTCAGATTGATCCTACACAAGCTAGCTTTTTGAAGAGTTTCTATGGTGGACGGAAACTAGATCCAGGCAAGACTCATCCATCTTTGCTCCAGACATTGCAAAAGATTGAACAAGAAGATGGTAAAGATTATCAATTTTTCTCTCACAAGCCCAAATCGTCCTTAGAAACAAGTTCTACATGTAATTATAAAGAAGAGCTTGATAAGAAAAGTGATTCATGTCAATCGAAGATGGATAGTGGTGGTCAAAAAGGTGTCCCAATGCTTGCACCTATTGCTCATCAAAATCATATTTCTATTGATCCCAATCAGGTGGAATTCTTAAAAAGTTTCTACGGCAATGCACGCCTGGATCCTGACAAAGTACATCCTTCTTTACTTCAGATGCTGCGAGAACTTGAGAAAGAAGACCCATGCAAGAATTACTTTCTTGATATTAGAACATCTTCTAATCCAAATGTTAGAAAGGATTCATCTAAATCTTCTTACATGAAAGAAGACAAAGGTTCTATGTCTAATCTAGGAGATGATCAAGAAATGGTGCCTATGGAAGAAAAAGGGCCTATTAATGTACCAAGGCATGAATGTGAAAATTTTCAAACCCAAGAGAAACTATTCAATCATCTCAATCCTAATGAGAAAGAAGGAGAAATATCAAAACCTCGAGAACCTACACAACAAATGATTGAAGATGACGAAAATGTGGATCAAAGTGAATTTCATATTGCTTTTATTCCTACTTGGTGCTTGGATGCTTCAGATGATGACTTCCTATGTGGAGAAAATCTTCCCAATCATCCTTCAATGATCATTCAAGATGATGAATCTATTGATGACATCCACACTTTCGATGTTATGGGACAATCTAAAATCACTACCATTGATAGAGGTAAAAGCAATCATGAACTTCAACAAATATCTGCTTTCCTTGAGGAAATGGAGACCTTTACATTTGATGATATTGATGAAACTGTGATTAAACGATTGGTTGATGAAAAAGTTAAAAATCAGCTTCTAGGAGAAGAAGATGAACCATATAATCATAATTCTTTATCATGCATGCCAACTTTCACACTTCATGAAAGATGTCTTGGAGAAGAAATGATGATTCAAGAGGGGATATATATCACCGAACATATTGAAGATGAAAGCAATATGGACATGAAGACAGGTTCCTCTAATCCAATGGGAGTGGAATTGAAATCCTATAGATCATTCAAAGTTCAAGGAAATCCTCTTTTTGAGCCTTTTCATCAAATAGGAAATCCTATGTCAAAAAGATTCTATGAGGAGAATAACCATGAAGAATGTAATGAGTTAGCAGGGGATCTCGTGGAGGAATCTGAGGAAGGAAACTCTAATGATGTTTTTATCCCGAGTTTGTGCTCAAAAGCTTTGGATGATAATTCCCTCTATGGAGAAAGTGTTTACTTTAATCCTTTGTTTGTAGACGAAGACATTTCTACTGATGATTCTCAAGTTGGTATTCAAAGACAAGGTTCAATGGTTATTATAACCCCACAGGTTACTTCACTCCACAGACTGTATGAAGGCAATCCAATACGAGGTTTGATATCTTCTCATCTTAACCATCAGAAGGCCCTTCAGATGGAAAATGTTGATATTAATGGGATGGAAATTGAAGTTATGGTCCGCAATGTTGAAGATGGTATCCATGTAACTCAGAAGTTACTAAAACTTCAAGATGATCTTTTGGAAGAGAAGGAAGAAGAAATGGATCATGATGAGATTCAATATAACATCGATGTGCATCCCAATTGGAATAATTTTACAGAAGATTCAACCATGATCATGCCAATAGAAAAGAAAGAGTGTCTATTGTCGGAAATGAGTTCAGGACTTCATGATGACCAATCATTACAATTTCAGGTTGAGGGCTTGCCAAGTAGAGGAGAAGATCAAATATGCATTCAGGAACTTGAGAATCTTATACTTCAACTCTTTGAAAATGAAGTCATTAGTGACATACAACAAGAAGTAGAGTTGATTTTGAAGCCCAAGATTTTTAATGAAGCCTGGTTATTTGGATGCGTCCCTTTATCTAGAGATGTTGAGCAGGCTAAGAATCTCATAATTAGAATTCAAGGAGCAGACTTATATCTGAGCCCATGGAAGCTTAAGAATTGTCGTATGGTGGTACATCATGGTATTTATTTTCCCCAGCCAGTGAATGGATTTGTATGATTATACCTTGAGTCACTGTAGGTAGGGAAACCTACCTTGTATATAGTCTAATTAGGAGTTTTTGTTGTGCCTAGTTTTCTTTCAGTTGTCTGGTTTTTGGCGCTAGTTTCCTCCCTTTTGCAAATTGGTCCCTTAGATGACTCTATTTTATAGCCCAATGGATAAGGCACTACTTTATTTATTCTGGATTCGAGCTTCGTCCTTGTCAGTCCTTGTCCCCAGTTAGAGCCAGCTGTTGCCCGGTTATAAAATACTTTCAATTTTATAAGCCGTTGTTAATTTTAAAACTTGCCTGGTTTTAAGCCTTAAATGGATCATTCTATCTATGAAATTTGTGAGTCTTTAAGCCTCCACGTCTCCGGCTCGTTCCCAGCTCCACGCAGCATTTGAAATTTTTAAAATCCAACTTCTGAGCCTCCAGATATAAAAGGTTAATGATTGCCGCCAAAAACACGTACTTCTTAACCTTTAACTTCTTAAAAGGTTAATGTTAACCATCAAAAACGTGTTTTTCTTAACCTCCGAATAAAAGGTTAATGTTAACCACCAAAAACATGTTTTTCTTAACCTCTCAAAAGGTTAATGTAAGCCTCCAAAATTAACTTCTTAAAAGAGGTTAAGATGAGCTCAAGATCTTAACCATTAACCTGCCAAACACAATCTTAACCATTAACCTGCTAAAATAAAGAAAAACAAAAAGGGTTAAGATATGTTCAAAAAATTAACCTTTTAGAAGGTTAAGAACTCAACTTATTTGAATGTAAGCCATTTTACAGCCAGCTTATCGGCAGGAGTCAGAAGAAATCCAAGATAGATATCTCACAGCCAAACTCAGGATGGAAAATGTGCTCATTCCAAACTATGAATCAATGATGCTCATCCGAGATGCTTACAGAGCTTTCCGAGATATGTCAATTGTGTCCAGATAGATAGGGCTAGTAGCTAGAAAAATTGGTGATTGTATATGCAAACGTTTTTAGGAACTCTAGCTAAAGTTTTGTTTTTACAAGTTTCCTTGTATAGGTTAATTTTCTTGAGGTTAATTAACCTTCCAAAATTTCATATTTCGGAGGTGGTTATTAACCTCAAAGAGGTAGTTATTAACCTCTATGTCTATATAAGGACACCTTTTGGCTTTGTAAGGGGACTTTTTGGTTGAGAAAATAAGGGAACACTATGCTGAAATTTTGATCCAGGGATAAAATTTGGAAAGTATGTACACTTTTTATTTTCTGAATTGAAAAATCTCTATTGCTTTCTTGGTGCAAGAAAATAATGGAATGTGCAGTTTGAGTTCCCTCTTTTCGAATCTAAATTGTTTCAAATGTTGATTCTCTTTGTAGTGAGCATTCTCACGGTATGGTGTAGATGTTTATGAATCTGTGGATCAACGTTGTGCTAGTAATAGTTTTTCAAGCGTAGATCTTGATCATTGTTATTAGCAATTTTAATTTAGTAGTTTGGGAAAGCCTTGAAGTCGTGTGGTGCATTCGTCATCATGAGCTTTCTCCCCCTTCAATTTTAATTTTATATCTATTTAAAAAGCTTCGAAATTATATCATATGAGGGAGCTGCCCCTCCAAACGCAGAGGAAGGCCGGATATCAAGGGCCTATCCAACTGTTGTGAACGATTTGCCACACACTCCGTTGGGCAAATTCTACTGTGACAAATCTGTTTACCAACAAAGAGTCGATCGACAAAGGATACACATCAGAGAACCTTCAAGGCATGACAAATAGAAGTTCCCCTTCTGCAGGAACAACGACCCTTGGAGATGAAACCCAAGTGGCCTTATGCCTCTACCAAGGGAGCACAATGGTGAGTAATCTTGAGGGATGTTTCCCTTGCACCGTGAATAACATACCATGAAAGAAAATGAGATACTTTAGATCTAAGAGGGTTGTAAATGGGTCTGTGGAGTCTCCGCATCGGTTGTTACTGGCTGTGATCCACTTAAGGGTCTATTCCGGACATGCTGAAATTGTGGGAAAGTTTTCCCACATCAGGCTACCCCCAGAAACATGCCGCCTGAACTAATAGATGGAGCGAGAAGGTTTACCCTTCCCCTCATTTATACTGGCCATACTATTTACCGGTTTGAGCTTCTCACCAAAGGGGATGTGCTTCCCAAAGGTGGATGAACTCGCTAGAAGCACTCCTAGGTTGTTGCGGATGATCTTGCTAACAACTTTCGGTACATGTGTCACGTATTTTAATGGTCTTACTTTGCATGAAAAGAGAGAGAAGTCTAAGATGTGCTAAAAAACACACAAGACATGGGGTTTATTGCTATTTGGACACTTTTAGATTCTCTATCATACAACTTTGAAGACACATGTGATTAGCATTCAAATGTTCATTCCAACTTGACAACATCGTCAACAAAAGTAAAATCGAGTTAACAAAAGCAAATCGCGCACGTGAAAGCTTTTAAAAAGGAGGGAATAAGAACATATTCACTTTAGAGCATTCAAGATTGAATGAAGTTCATTTTGAGCACCAAAGTTGAAGTGTGTTGATTTGCAATGTTCTTTAATAACCAAAATCAAATGTTCATCGCATTCATTCTTTTTAACCTTTAGCATCCAAGATTGTGTTGATCATGCATTCCAATGAAAATGTTATATTTTAATCCATGGCATTCAAGATTTGATTTTAGCAACATGCATTCAAAGACAAGTGTTTAAACATTCAAGAGTTGATTTTAGCAACATGCATCTAAAGACAAGTGTTTAAACATTCAAGTTCATTTTCCAAGAGCATTAAACCATGTAAGGAGAACCTGCAAGAAACATGGTTAGTGGTTTCATAGAAGTCTTCAACCGACAATGCATGAGTAAGCAAATATCCTTGCAAAAATCACCAAAGTTTAGTCATTGATAGTGAAAATAAGTATCTAAAAGGCTGCAAAATATGATAAAAACCAATACCATCATGACGGGCTCGAAACTAGCTTTTCGATGATATTTCGTTTTCTGAAAACGGAGTCCGGATGCTCAAGTTATGAGCAAAACACCAAATGTTGCTTCTCAAGGCTTTTAAAGGCATGTAAAAATGATGTGCTGACATCATCAAAGTGCAAGTCGAAATTTCATGGCCATATTGCTGTAATAGGCATAAAAAAAAAAATTGACCTGCTAACATGGCAGATCCAATGGGCATGGACTATGCATGATTAGATAGTGACTTAATACGATGATGTTTTTACTAAAATGGCTAGAACCCAATGAATGAGTGCGGCGGTGTTGCCGGTCTTCAAAGGCAGCAAGCTGTGAGGACACCATAAGAGGTGTTGGAGGTAATGACAAAGTGTGAAAGCAGCAACGGAGTCCTTTGAAAATGGGTATGGATAGCAGTGGAAGTTTGTGTGGGATGAAGAGCAGGCTGCGAGAGGAGCATAGAGGAAGCAAAGTAGAGATGGAGGAGGCTGCGAATAGAGAAGGTAGGTGGGGCTGCACAGTTGTAGTGACTAGAAATGGCATTGTGGTGGCTGCCAGGTTGGTCTGGATGAGTCTGGATGATGCCTGGAAGAAATTTGAAAAATTTTGGGGGCCAAACTCTAAAAAGACAGGCACGTATTTTACACTTAAAATTTTTTTTTTTAATTTTTAAAAAAGTACATATATATGAATATGCATATTTCTACCGAACTTTCACAAAATAAAGGTGTACCCAAATTTTTTTTTTTTTTTTTGTTTTTTTAAAAAAATTTTTAGAGAAAATTTGAAGAAGAGAGAAGATGAGATTTTTTATTTATTTCAGGATATGTTTTCTTCCTAAATGCGTCTTTCAACCTGCACAAACAAGCAAAACACCTTGCAACACCCTCAAACAACAACAAACGTTAGATCGTTAGTTTGCAAACAAACAAAAATGGATCGAATATGGATTGAAATGGATGAATGAATGACCCATAGTGGGGTCCCACCGGGCGTGCCAAAATGTATCACCTATTTTAGTAGAGTAAAATGAACACTAATCTATAAAAATCATTCTCAATACTAAAAACAAGTAAACACTTAAGATACGACCAAAGAAGACAAAATTGAGGAAAGTAGACCAAAGATGGTAAACTCCTCAAGTGCTTCTCATGATGACGAAGCTATGTCCTTGATGGATAGCGGATGTATGCTCACGATGTGCTCAAGCTCCAAGTGGATGAGTGATAATCAAATATGGGTGTGGATGAATGATTTAACAATGAAGGTATGGAGGGGTTTCAGCATTATAATAGTATTTTGGTAGTTTTTAGGCTCTCAAAATAGCATTATAAGTTTGCTTCAAAAGTG
Organism: Cupressus sempervirens; assembly: GCA_028749045.1. Classification (NCBI taxonomy): domain Eukaryota; kingdom Viridiplantae; phylum Streptophyta; class Pinopsida; order Cupressales; family Cupressaceae; genus Cupressus; species Cupressus sempervirens. The sequence goes on from CM053792.1 coordinate 604,542,992, forward strand.
GATGATTTTAGTGAAGAAAGAGGCCTCTATTTATAGGCCAAGGGGTGGAAGGATGGACGGTCAGGATGCAAGGATGGCAAGATGGTGAGGGAGGGCTAGGATGCACTCAAAGGAGAACACATGGATTGTGCTTGTTTGAAGCCAATTAGGAGGTGACACATGTCACAGGGTGATTGGATGTGAGAGGGTAGGATATGGGTTGGTCAAAGGAGTAATGAGGGAGGTTGAGCCATAAAGAGGGATGGTTGAGCCATAAATAGAGATGGTCGGGTCAAATAGAGATGGTTAGGTCATAAATAGAGATGGTTGGGAGGAGGATGAGATTGTTGACTTTGGCTTGGGTTAGCAAGTCTTAACCCTTGCTTAAGTTGTGCACATGATTAGAAGAGGGATTAGGATTAGCTTAGGAGTTGACTAACCTTGTTTAGGGAATGTGACAAGGTTAGAGGGGGGATTATGATTAGAATCAAAGATAAGGATTGACATCTTCTAGAAGAGTTTAGGCTTTGGATGAGGACAAATAAGGTTTTATTTATTTCAAGGGTTTGAGTTGAGGAGATATTTATTAAAATATTTTTAATAAACATGAGGATCAATATTTAATCTTAATTAAATATCTTGAGTTGGGATTAGGGTTAGGAAATGATGGGATTAGCCTTTAATCAAAATTAAAGAAGGATTAGAAGATTTTGGAAGAGGTTAGTGGTCTTAAGGAAATTGGCCAATTTTTGGGCAAAAAATAAATAAATAATTTATTTTGAGATTTTTGGTCAATTTATTAATTAAATAATTAATAAATAAGGAAATAATATTTAAATAAGATTTAAACATTTTTGGGAGGGATTCCTTAATTAAATATTTTTAATTAAGATAAAGGGATTTAATGGCATAAAAATAAATAAATAAATTAAATAGATAATTAATTAATAAATGATGATGTCATCAGGGAATTTTTTTCAGAAAATAAAAATACTTTATTTTCTAAAGGATTTTTAGGTGTCTATAGGCATTATATTTGACAACTAGGCAACTTGGATAACATTAACTCCTTCCATCTTTTGAGGTTTATATGAGTGTTAAAAGATTAATAAATTAATTCTATTAGAGAATGGCTTGGAATAAATTGTCTTGACTCACATTTTCTTACTTATATATACACTTGTACTGATGATCATTTGTGGTTGCAAAATTCTATCAAAGAAGTAAATTTTCTCCTTGACTCTAGTGAACTATAAAGCATTAATCGAGAATGCATGAAATGTGTGTTTACATCGTGTCTGTTCCATGTTTTCATGCATTCATGTGTCTTCTTTGTGTCTTCATGCATTTTCTTCGTGTTTTCATGCATTCATATGTCTATTTTGTATATGCTGTGTTTTCATGCATTATGATTTATACTAAATTTTCATGCATCCAATTATATACTTCGTATGATGGTTTTACAAAAAAGGTCATGTATAAATAATTTTTGCGTGAGGACAAGCAAAATTTGAGAGAGGAGGACTATGATATCCCCATCCATATTAGTACCATATACTATAGATAAATAATAAATTAATAATATAATTATGATTTGTTATAATCATATTAATATTGCACAATATACTACTTTTGAAATATGATAGTTGAAATATTATTAATAATAATATATAAAGTAAATATATTTTATAATAGTCTTTAAATATTATTATTTTTTGATCAGTAAGAGGCCGAAGCCATTTGATTTATATATATATTAAAGAGAAAAAATTACAAAGTGTTATCTCTGTTCAAACAGGCACTGGTAGGAAAGAACGGAGAAGAAAACCTCCAGTCTTGCCCGACACTTTCGTCCTATACACTTGTACAAATTTTAAAGGAGCATACCCAATTTTATATTGGATACTTTCATCTTAACTAAATATTGATCAAATAATAAGTTTGTGATTATCTGCCTGCTACTTCCAACAATAAGCTGAATGACATAGGATATAACTCCCTTCGTAATAAGTAGAGATGGGTAGGTTCAGAGGTCCTCATGGCCTTCATGTTGATAGAATTAATATTGGTTTCCTCTTCCTGTCAATAACTTTAAGCCCATTTAAACACATTAGCATTGTTAGAAATCCAAAATATGTTATCTTGCTTGGCTACATTATTTTTCTATATGGAATAGTCTTTAAATATTATTATTAATATTAAAAATAATATATATTGGAACATTACACAACCCAAGAAAGCTTTTACAACCCATGGCCATTGCTGTTTTGCATTCACCAAAAGATAGGAAGAAAAGAGAAGAGGAAGAGGATAAGAAAGTAAGAGGAATGATTTCCAGGATATTAATTTGGATGTTAATTGTGATTTTTGAGCTTGTTGCTTAAAGGTTATGCATGATGCAACATTTCTTTATTTGTTCATCTCTCAATATAATGGGTCTGATTATTGGTGGATTAAATGGATTGTAGAATAACTGAACTGTCAATGAACAAACTTATTAAAAGTTTATCTTCTTCTGATTTGTTTATTTTATTGTTTCCTATTTTGATTTACATGTATTTTAAAAAATTCAAATATTCATTTAATCTGTGACTTTAACAACTGTGCTCAAATCTTAGTTCCCCATCCTTGAACTTTAAGAGAAGTACCATAAAACTCCTCTTAAAATGGGCTTTAGTCCCTAGGCAATTTAATGAAAATTCCATTTTATTGACACTCTCACCCATATCATCTCATCGATAGTCACCTCACATAATCATCTCAGTCCACACATGACCTTAGGATAGATGATCCTTATAGTTCACATTTATTCATTTTGATGGGTGAAATTGGAATGCTTCAAGCTTTTTTCTCAAGACATTAATGAGTAAAGAACATGGTGGTGTGTGTTTTATGATACAAACAACACAAAATAAAATACCAGGGGTACTCTATCCTCCCTTGAACAAAATTCTATATGTGCTAAATAGACGAGCTGTGTGATCACAAAGATGACTCCAAGATTCCAAATTTGTGTGGTTTTTTCTGTTCAGGATACAGATGACTATAACTACACATGCAACCTGAAAGAAGTTTGCAATTCCCTATCTATAAATCACTTAAAAGAATTTGCTAATCTCAAGCAATTCAGAATAAAAGGTCTTGTGGTCACCAATGCAAATGATAAATGCATTCTTCCAAGAAACTTAGATTTTGAAGGAAAATATATGTTTAGGAGAGGGAAACATGGTAAGTGCTCCCATGAAAGATTTATTCAAGGTTGTTCATTTTAGGTGAAGAAAAGCTCTAAAAAAATCTCATCCAAATTACTTTCTAAATAAAAGGAACAAAAGAGTCCCTAGAAATAGAAAATGTTTTATTTGTTATGGACCTCATTATGCCTCAGATTCTCCGAAGAAATTGAATCCAGGAACAAAAAAAAATGCATTATTTGAACAATAAACTTCAGATTTGGAGACCTCAGTGACAATTTAGAAGATTTGTATGAGCTGACTGAAATAATTCTTGAAAAAGCTAATATAGTCAAGCACAAGAGACATACACACAAGCATTAACAAACTTCTTCAAGTTGTGAATCATCCTTAGAAATTTCCTTTTTTTGAAGAAGATGAAAGTTTCATGATACCTTACTAAGGAATAATCTGAAAGGTGTACATAGTAAATTTGATATTGAGAAATAAAAAGAGCCTTATAAGCAAGTAGGAACTAATGAAGAAAGAAGAAATGTTGCCAACCAACATTTTCGCAAAATGAAAAAAACTTAAGAAAGAAAAGAGGAGCATTAGAAGCAATTAAATCATTGGGATACACAACATTCTAGAGAGCATGGCTACAAAAGCCACCTTGGCAAAAAGGTTAGAGTTCTTGGCATTCTTCCAAAAATGGTCGTCACATGATCCTTTGAATATGACATTTTCATTACTATTTTCAAAAAAATAGATATGCTTTCTAATGAGCTAGCCCATTTAACAAGGATTGTTCAGAAACAATCTAGGAAAATAAAAGAAATGTCTTCCTTGGTAGGGGGTATTTGTGATATAATGTTACAAGCTGATGTAAATAAATCATCCTCAGAGTAGACTGTCACTGAGAAAACAAGCAAGAAAAGCCATACTGAATAAAGCTTGAAAAAAACATGTTCCTTGTTATTGGCAGATAATGGTAACTATATCAGGATTAATTTGTGCTTTCCAGGGTTTAAAATGATTCCAATGGATACATTTGTAGATATAGGATGTTCAAGGTCATTTGCAAAGACAAATGCAATTCCTCTCAATTTCTACAGACCTTGTCCTCAGATCCCATAGGCATATGCCATTAATGGAGAAAAGCTAAATATGGGCAGGCATGCTCAAGATGTATATATTGATATCATGGGTAATATTTTTTCTTCCTGGTTTCATTAAATATGACGAATTTGAAGATGATGCTCTTTTAGAATACCTTTTCCTCATAAAATACAAGCCATTTCATTTTCGGAAGCTTAAATAAGGCATGAGGATGACAGAATGACATTCCTGTCATAAATTTGAAATCTCTGGATAAACTAGAAAGAAAGAGTCTGTAAAACAAAAAAGAAACAATCTAGAAAAGAGTTAATAGAAGAAGGGGAAAAATAATTGTTTAATGAAATACAACAACAATATGAAACAGATTGTTGTAGCATAAATTCTTTGTAATTTTGGACTTGTGAATAAAAAAAATGTGAGATTCAAATCAGACCAGACTGTCAACCCATGATACGACATGAGTCAACACAGTTGATGAGTCCTTTAGAAGTAATAGAAATGGATGGACATTAAAAATAACTTTTTGAAGGAAATTTCATACATCCCTATAAAATCCCCTTTTCACATCCAATATTCTTGGAACAGAGAGGTAGAATGAGGTTTTGTATTAATTATAAACCCCCTAACGATGTCATTCTTCTCTTCAATAATCAAATACCATTTGGTGCTGACTTGATTAGAAGGGCTGCTAAAACAAGATCTTTTCTAAGTCCGGTTGCAAGTCAGGCTTTTGGCAGATAAAGGGAGTAGATACAAATATAATTGCTTTCCTAGTTCAGTAGGGACTGTATGAATGGAACGTGATGGCTTTCAAACTTTGCACAACATCTGCTATTTACAAAGGTATCTGTATCAAGCTTTAAGGCATTCAAAATATTTTTGTGCAGTATATATAGATGATATTATTGTATTTTCTGATTCAGAAAATAAACATCTACAACATTTGGAGAAAATCTATGCAGCTATATTAAGACTTGACATCTGTTTGTCGGCCAAAAAGATGGTGATAGGTATGAGCCAGATAGAATTAGATTCCACGTAGATAGAGGAAGTATAAAATTATAAACCCCATATTCTTCAAAAGATTGAATAATTTCTTTACATCCTACAAGATAAAAAACAGATTCAAACATTTGTAGGTGTGAATTATGTTTCACCTTTTAATAAAGGTCTTGCAGAAGATAGAAAAGCTATCCAAGAGCATCTGAGGAAGGACTGTGTCTAACTGTTTTGAGGCAGTTCAAAGAATAAAGGCAAAATGCAACATTTACCCTCATTAAAGATTCTAGAACCAGATTTGCCATTGTATCTATATACATATGTGTGAAACACCACATGTTCACCTGTACTGATTCCAGAAGAAGAAAATGTTGAAACATGTGGCTATAGGTTAGGAGCCTTTACTGATACAAAAACCAGATACCCCATATTTGAAAAGAAATTTTGGCAGTTAAAAAAAGAATCAAACAATTTAAGATCTTCCCCAAGCCATTTAGATTTACATTTAGGACTAAGAGTCAAGGAATTAGGAACCTGTCACAAAAGAAACCAAATAATGGTTTGTCTCAAGCATGTACTACAACATGGTATTTTGAATTCCTTGGATATGAATTTGAGATTGAATGGATCGAAGGAGAGAATAATCCCTTAGTAGACAACTTGATTAGGGAATTAGCTGGAACAGTCTATAATTGAGACCTTATTTTTTGATCATCAAATTGGATAAGATTAGATGGAGTTCATAGGTATTATATAGAGCTTGCTAACAACACCACAACCCAAATTATCAAAAAAATTCTTGAAGTTAATATTTTGAACACATGGTTGAATGATTTAAGAAGTTTGATTAAAGCATCAGAAGTCACAACTCTAGATAACATCTTGATAATTCAATTTGGCTACATAGTAGACAGCCTCCTTGAAGTCTATTCACTCTACTTGGCAATACTCTTTTGCTACCAAGCACACCTTGCACCTCTCCAATGCATTATTTGCTTTTGACTTATTCTTGAACATCCATTTGCAACCAATGGGTTCCCTGACTTCAGACAGATCAATTCGGTCTCATTTCTTCTTTTGTGTCAATGCTACTATCTCTCCTTTGTCATCACATTTATCTAAGACTTGTCCTCTTTAAAAGTGGGCTTCTCTTATAGACCTTGGTTCATTATTAGTCCAAGTAAGAGAAAAAGCTCATTGAAATTTTGGTGGACTAACTTCAAGTAACTTTTATAGTTTTGCATACCATCTTGTGATTGTCATTGATGGAGAATTTCTTGCCACATTTACACCTTTATCTTCTCTAGAGTTTGGTCTAGACATGCTTCCTTCCTTTCCATCTGAGCTTCCATGTTGATTGTTCATGACTGGTTGCATCCTATTTCTCTAATCTGCATTCAAAATGCATCCTTTTGGTCTCATTTTCATTTTATTGACTATCCTCCTCTTTAGACAAAAATTAAGTTTCAGAAATGCATTTCTTAAGTAGAGAGACTTCTAGATTAGTAGTTTTCAAAGCTTAGAGGATTTTATGTTTTCACCATACCAATGAAAAGGCACTTTTCAATCTTGAAGTCCAACTTAGCTCATTTTTCTTTAGGAACAGCACAAAATATCACTACCAAATACTCCTAAATATGTTGCCATAGGTTTCTCACTTTTCCACATTTAATCTGGAATACACCTACTTTTCAAATTACAAGCAATGTCAACTATCCAAGACAAAAGCTCGTCTTATACCAGCAAGGGCTTCTTGCTCAACCAGTAAGGTTACATTCAATGTTTTAGTTACTCCATTTTATTACATTGTATAAGGGTTGTCCTTTTCTTTACACTACAAATGTTCTTCCTATATGCCTCAAATTTCTTAGCAACACTCTCGACCATTATCTATTCTAAGCACTTTGACTTTCTTTGTAGTTTAATTCTCAACCAAAGCCTTGAACTCCATAAACTTGAGAAACACTTCAAATGTTTCCTAAGAGAATATTCCCCAAGCATGTTTAGAGTAATCATTATTGAAAGAGGTAAACAATCTACAATTTTCAATTGGATTCACATTCACAAGACTAAAGACATCACCATAAATCACTTCCAACACATCCTTTGTTCTAGAACTTCTTGAATGTTTTTTTGCCAAACACAGAATGTTGATGAATTAAAATTTAATAGAATAGTTTGACATACTTTTCATGGTATTCTTTCTCATCAAAGCTTATAAGTCCTCTCTAATATAATTTAATTGGCATCGAAACAACAAATGTGACTTTGGTTTAGTGACTTTGATAGAGTTACACAACATTGATGCTTCCAGCCTAAACAAATTACTATGCCTCATACATTTATCCAACAATATTTTTCTTGTCAATTTGTACCTTTTTTCATCAAAGGTAACTTGGACAACTTTTTGGAAACAAGAATAAAAGTTCTAGCCAAACTTAGTTAATACAAATATAATAATGAGTTTCCTCATAGTTTTTTCATGTTTTCTTAACCAAGAACTCACAAGGAGTAATCATTGCAGAAAATTTGACCACCATCCCACTCTCTATAATTTGATTAGTACAAATCCCTCTGAGGAGTTGTAATATCAAGCACTTGAGTCAATCAACTAGGAATCATCACTATAGTGTTAGAAGATATAAATACATCTTTGAGATGCTTGTTTGTGTTAGAGGATCGATTTGAGAATCGTTCTTTGTGGGCTTGAACTCATTTTTGTTAACTCACTTGCCATCATTTGAGCATTTTACATTAGGCTTGATGAGAGACCTAGATTTTTCCTTGGACTTATTTCCACCATATTTATTCTGTCCCTCTATCATTGAACACGGGTCTTAGGAAGATCACAATAACTTATTTCAATTTAGATGGACTACCACAATATTTCTATTTGTCATCCTCAAGTTCTCTCATGAATTAGGGAAGGAACACGACAATAAAATGCATTTATCCTCATTTTTCTATTTCGTACCACTAATTGACTCAAAATAAAATTCAAGTTGTTAGGATGATCATTCACCGAGTCTCCTTTTATCTATAACAATATAACTTCTGCGTTATGAAAAAATTGTTGACAAGACTCCTAGACTAGTAAAAGGACCCTATCTTTATTCATCGACAATTGAATAAAATGTTCTTTTGATACATTCATCAACACATGATTTAAAAGACAATCAGTTAGTAGTTTCTGCGATCTTATCCAATCTAGTCCAATCCCTAAGTGTACCAATGAGCTTTACTAAAGAAGATACTATAACCCCTTAACCTCTCTTGCTATCAACATATCTTTAACCTTTTAATTTTCACAACTCAAACTTCTAACTATTGGACTTTTCAATATCAAACCATGATATGCTCAACAACACTTTATTGCGTGATCTTCTGAAGATTCCCATAAAAATCATATATACATGTACTGCACCAAACTTGCATGACAAGATTTCATAAGGGTTGAAGGTTATACCATGACACGTAAGGGTATGACCCTAGATGATGCGAATTCGACAAAATAATGAGAATGCATCTTTGATAGAGATGATTTATTTGCTGGGATATTGGAATTTGGAACACCTTAAGATTATGTGATAAAAACAGGTGTGTTTTCTGTAGAATATGATTAGGAAACATCAAAAGAAGCACATGATTTAATACAAAAGTCACAAATACACAAGACATGAATCCATATGGGAAACCCTTATATGAAGAAGCCTACCGACAAAAGGGCATTTACAATTGTATTATTCAAGAAAGTTATATCCACTATGATAGAGATGCAAGCAAACATAAAGATTAGCCACAAAACCATCAAACAAGGAATTCCAATGAACTAATTGTCAAATCACCATGTAGAATGCCAATAATCACACAACCATCTCATAACATTAGCATGTTGCTATAATGTACCCACTATCAGGGTTAGCTCGAGACAAGTAATACCTGCAAATAATTGTTAGAGTTAAAACAATAATAAATCTAAATATACTATTCTACCCTCTCTATTCTAACCCCAACGTTAAAGCTGTCCCCAAATCAGGTTTCCTAACTCTTAGTTATTCCACCATCTTCTCTGGAGCACACCCCTTAAGGTTCTTATTGGACGAGACATCCTCTATCCAAGGCCAATTACATATGCATATGTTGACATCATCCTGATATTCTAGCCATTGTCTAATTCTCATCTAGCCATTTATATAGGGTTGTACTAGTCTCTCGCATTGACATGATAGCCATTCATACGAGAATCTAACCTCCTGCACTGACACTATGGACTTGGCTAGAAGCATGAGAGAAGTAGCACTAAGGATAGAATCAACATTGTGATTATACTTCATGGGAAAGGCATCAATGGCATAGGAAGATAGATGGTCCAAGAGGGACAAGGTCATGATAGAGAAGCTTGCCTTCCTGAGATTTGTATGAATTTGTAACATGATGTATAACTAATTGCGAGTCACCGTTATTTGAATAGAAGGAATGCCGAAAGAGAGTAGCCCATCTTAGTTTGAAAGCTTCATATTTAATGATATTATTAGTATACAGACAATGAGGAAAAAGGAGATTAGAATTGGGCTTCCAAAAGGATGAACATGGATTACACCTGTCCATAAACTTTTTTTACATCGTGAGCAATGAAAAAACATTACACAAGGATGGTCAGTGTCAATTGTAAGAATGGTTTCATCAAGAAAGGTGTTGAAGAAAAGGAGGAGTATTAATGAGGTCGTCTACAATAGCTTGTTACTTATTTTCCTAAACAAACATAAGGTCAAACCTTGTTAGAAGGATTACCTTACTATCATTACATCTGGACGGATTTGTCTTAGAAAGAGATTTAAGAGGATTATATTAATGATAGTTCAAGCTTCATGAATGAAGCATAGTGTCAATTTTTTTGACAAGCAAAGACAATAGCTAGGCATTGTTTTTTAAATTAAGTAGTTGTATAATGGATCTTGTAGTTAATTAAAGTGTAATTGATATAGTAAGACGCATTTTCCTTACCATGATCATTGAGTTGGCAAGCAGAAAATCCACTATGTGATTAGTGGTGGACATATACAAAATGACAAGAAATCTAGGAATAGCTGGCATGAGAACTAAAGGACTAGCAAGCTATGATTTTGTAGCACTGAAAGCCTATTGATATTCTTTATTTCAAGGAATTTTAACTTCTTTTTTAAGGTATAGGAAAGGAAAGGCATGATTGAGTAATTGAGAAACGAGTTGATGAATGGCTTGGATTTTGTGTTGGAGGCTATGAAGTTCAGAAATGTTACAAGGAGGTGGCAAGTTCACAATCACACCAACCTTCTTGGCATTGACCTTAATTCTGCATTATTAAACAATGTAACCAAGAAGTTTTCACTATCCACATCAAAGTCATACATTTTAAGACTAAGACATATTTTGTAAAGCCAAAGATGCTCAAAGGTGATATGGAAATTCTGTATACAATTTTGGGGTAGGGAAGATTTTGCCAAGATTTGTCAACTTGATCTTTTAAAATATTATGCATGAATCAATTATAAATAAGTCATAACTCATTAGTATGTAACACTAGCATTCTTCAAACTGATGGGCATGCCAATGCTACACAAAGTATCCCAAGGAGATGCAAAGGCAATTTAGAACTGATCTGGGGGATTTATAAGATTTTTTTTTGAACTTGACAAATTATCCATGAAAGAAAGGACGTGAATAGCTGTTAAATCAACAAAAGAGCATGACTTACAGTTAGTAAGTGGAAAACCGTTTTTAGGGGATTCTTTGCTTAGAACTAAAGAATGTCTGTCATCTGTTTTGGTACAGGTGGGGGGTATTGGTTACAATGTTACAACATCATTTTTCCTTTGGGTATCACATGAATCCAGATGTGTGTGTGTGTGTGTGTGTGTGTGTGTGTGTGAACATACATATACAGTGATATTTATAACTACCAGCAAACAAAACATTTAAATACCGCATAATTTGCAAAAATGAAAAAAAACCTTAGTTCATAATTCAATGATTTGTCAAATGTCAATACACAATGAAAATTACAGCCAATGTTTTATTATCTTCGTATTGCTCTTGATTAAATGCATCAAAGTCAACATTTGGTTCAATTTCACTTGAACCACAATGAATTACAATGCCACTTTGAGCAGCCAGGTATTGTAGAGGCTGCCTCAAGAGATTTTTGGCATGTTGTGCAACAATAATACCCAAGACACTCAATAGTTTGGACCCAATTCATCATCACTGCGATAACTATTAGTATTTACTCTGTTATTTTTTATTTTTTGCCAAACTAAAGCTTCAACATATTCAGATCAGTAAATAATAAATGGCTGCCATTAGGTGCTAATGTATTAATTTAACAATGCTGATTACGTAATCTGAGCACTACAATGGCACATGTGACATTGAATCATCATCAACTTCGCATACAACTAAATTGATTATAACGTGCAATTACCTTGAGAAGTACAATGAAGATGAGAACTGCAGGTTGAAATAGGAAAGAGGCTACTCTATATCAGGCAGGACAGCAGGCAAATTCACCTAGCTAGCGTCCAACTTCCTCAACAGCTCTGCCAGATGGTCTTAAACTGATATGAACACCATACACCCTTGCTATGATGATCTAAATGCCCTGAAAACAGAATGAGAACACGTGTTCATAGCTAGTGACAGTCCCGTGAGGTCTAACAGGGGGTCTGGCAGCACCCTTAAGCTACAGTTAGGCAACAAAAGATGAGTTTAAACTCTCCAATAAGCCCTTCATGAATATAGGATGAATATTCAACTGCTAATTACCAGGGAACTTTACACGAATCACCAATATATCAAGAGAATGACCCTTGCAGGCCCAATGTATGAAGTTTAGCAGGTCTAACAGCAGTAAAAATGAATCCCTTAAATCTCTATCAAATATTCTATAAAACACTCCACCATATTACTAGCACGTTTCACATTCAACCAGCTCTGTCAAACATCCCTCAAGTGGCATAAAGGGGTCAATTAGTGCATCTGAAACTCACTAGATAGACAATAGCTCCACTGAAGTATTCTGCAGGTCCAAAGAACAATTTACAACAGGTGTGAAACAGCAATATTTACCACTCAAATGCACATCAATCTTGAATAAAATGTTTCCCAGAGCTTTCAGAAACTCCAAACATTCATAACACTCACCAAAGGTCTCCAAATACCATAGAATAACGGACCAGCGAACAGTTAATATAATTTCAGGCATGCAACATTGAGAATGCTGCTAAAATGACAGGGCTGTTAGCTCTGAATGACCATAACCTTCAATTTTTTTTCACTTGTTTGACAAGAATTTCCCCAAAAGTGTTAAACAGAGAAAGAGTGTCACTATTGATGAAGGAAATACCTCAGAAACCTAATTCTTCAATCTGTATGTCACATGCCATGCCCAATGAGAATCTTGTACAACTGTGATAAAGTTGTATGGCCTTCAATACAGGAATCCCTCCATTATAAAGCAGTACACTTACCCTTGTTTTTAATTAATTTTACCAATCGCAAAGGCAGAAATGAATGTTATTTGAAAAAGCTGCTTTATTAATAGGAACGAAAGTTTGTGGAGTTCCAAGTTGGTTTCATAGAACCAAGTTAACATCTATTGTGCAGGGTTGCCTTTTTTAAATTAGCTTCGACTTGATTATTTGATTAATTAATACTACAATACTGAACAGTCTTAAACTATTTCCGGGTTTCCTTTTCAGAAACAAAACGGCGACGAAGGCACAATCTTTGCATGTATAAAAGAAAGAAAAAGTTAATTCCGCATGTGCCTTCAAAAGATCCAGAACAGAGGCTCAGACAAATGGCTTCTCTTGCAACTGCACTTACGAGCACAGGAGTTGATTTCTGTGATGAACTCACCTACATTCCTGGTCTTGCACCTCGTTCAGCCAATCGTGTGGAGTTTGAAGGGGCTAGCATGCAGGTGATGGTTACTTCCGGTTTCACTTTTCTCAAAGTAATTCTGAATGGGATTTTCGAAACTGTTCAATGCTCTACTGTGTTTAGGCACTTCTTATTTTCAATTGAATTCATTAGTTTATTAAATCAGTAGTTTGTTTCTGAAGCTATATTTTATTGTTTGACAAATTTTATATCCTTGCGTTCTCCCTGTGCCAAATAGTTTAATACCAACAACAGAATATACAATGCTTGAATCGTGGTTTCCATATATTGAAATTTTGAGATATGTGCTGTTCAATAGAATATTTGTTAGATAAGTATATCAACTATCATATTCACTATGATATACATACATAATACGTGTACACATAGATTCATTTGCATATGCATACAGATATGCATATGGGTTTATCACTATAACAGCGTATGTGTGCATACATATGTATGCATGCATGTTTGCTTGCATATATGCATGTGTAAGCATGTCCCTTGTATGTGTATATATGTATGCATGTATGTATGAATGCATATTTGCATGTATGTGTGTGTATATGAATCAGCAAGTGCATATATATGTGTGTGTGTGTGCATGTGTGTATGCATGTGTATGTTGTGCATGTATGTACTTTGCATGCATTTGCATGTATGTGCATGTGCGTATATGCATGTAGTGTGTGTTTATGTATGTACGTATGCATGCACAGTCATACATCCATCTATGCATTTATCTATGGATGCACATATGTATGCATTTATAATTTTATTGGTATGCTTACATGCATGTACATGTATGCTTGCAAATAATAAAATAAAAATAAAAATATTAATTGGTACTTTACCAATCTCACCACAAACTTGAAAAAGCACTAATGTTGCTTTGCCTTTAGAGGTGAATACTAAATCTCTGTCAGCATAACAGTATGGTTTGATGAAGACTGATTACAGATTTTGATTTCATGAATATTCAAGAAGTTTTGTGATGATGTGAGATTGTTTGAAATGATTAAGAAAATGCTTATATTTGTGAACTTTCCAAGGAAAAATAAAATGGAAGATGAGGATAATGTTTTTGATATTAATCAGCAGCAAAACTAGAGTGCTGAGCCTTACAAAACCACAGCCCGAGGGCGTACAGACACAACACACTAACAATAGAGAAACATCAAAAGTAGGCTACAATAGAGCTACTAAAGTAAGAAAACCTAGGCCATAGTCAGTCAGCCCATATCCATTGAAGTTTCCACGACAATACAAAGTAGTACTAACCATAATAGAATAAACCAAAATCCTACTTATACTGCCAAAACCACAGAACAACTAACAAGGGTCCCATAAGCTAAGTAGGCTACCCAATTTTTTTTATTTTTATTTTTTCCCAAAGAGGTAGGGGGTCACAACTCTAATAAACCAGAAATTAGGCCTTTAGAGAGGATTTGACGTCGCACCTTGATTGCTGTAGAACATGGGTGCAATCTTCAGAGAGGAACTTGAACAAGTCTTTATTATTTCCTTCATCTTGTCCATATTTGTCAAGCATCTTTGGTTGCAGCAGGCATAGGGAAGTTGCAGAGCAATGCTTCACTCGAAGATTGAATCTGGAAATGCTTCCTAGTTTTCTTTTTGACATACTTAATCTGTTCTTCAGGTTGTTCATTTCACTCCATAGGCTAGCCAAATCTGAATCAGAATTTGTGTTGAATTTATGGAAAATAGGATTTGTCTTAGCTAGCAGCATGCCAGTACTAGGATTTATAGGTCTCTTTCTACCTATCAGAAATCTGAATCAAACTGTTGGAGGTAAACTTATTTGAGCTATCAATATTATCTGTCTCCAAGTCTTCATCCTTTGTGGTCTTGGTCTTTTCACTTTCCTTCTCAATTGTCAGATTTTCCTGTTTTATGCTTACCTCAAAGTCACAATTGACAAGTGGCTTCTTTCCTTTTTTAAACAGACTTGGTGGCCAACCTGTCAGATCTGCAAGGAGTGCTATGCTCCTCCTCAACCTCCTTGTTTTCCCCGTTAACCTCTAGACAAAAGAATTTGGTTTCACAGCGGGCGGGTGGGGACGGGGGGATCTTTAGTTTTCCTCTTGGGGGTAGATAGCACTGGGTCTTTAAACTTAAAGCCATCCTCGGAAGTAGATGTATTTGAGTTCAATAAGTTCAGGTTGCCAAGATGGGAGGCAATCTTAATAGTTCTTAGATGTCTAATAACTTCTTTTTTTGACCTGGCATGTCACTAATACTAGCAAGCGAGGTGGGAGGGGGACTGCAACACAAGGGCCTCATAGACATCAATAGGCTTGGGAGGCCAAAGGGCCATGTGAAAATGGTATAACCTAAAGATAAGATCCATATGTAGGCAAATCGATTTTTTACCATGGGAATGGGCATCCTTAATATCAAACACAAAGTTATTAAGGGAACTTAACAAGAAAAAAGATAAGTTAGTGGTTCAGGTTCGGGGATAGGTTGGGATATGTGAACCTGGTACATGGGTACATGATTTTTTTCTATTATGGTATATATATATATATATATATACAAAAAATAAGAGAAATATACAAAATTGTAAAACTAAATCATTTCCCAGTATGATGCTTGATCATTAGTCAATGCCAAAGGTAAACATTAAATCACGATTCTAATGAAAATCATTACATTAAATTAGTGAATTACAAAATAAAAATGTAGTCATGAAAGTTTGCAACATGATTTAATGTCTAATCTTAATCAATCATCAAAATAATCATCTTTGGTATTCTTAGAAGCTGCAAGTAGATCCTCATCATCATTAGAACCCAAACTATTCCACTAGCACTAGATGCATGTAATAACTCCAACCGGTTATAACTTTGACAAGTACCAAATTCTTCTCTAATTCAGTAGATTTTGTCAAACACTTTGCAAGCAAGCTTTGATACCAATGTAATATCCCTTGCCCAAACTGATTGATTTTAGCTCAAGGAATATTGTCAAACACTTATATGCTACCTTTCTTTTTTCTGAGTTTTTTGTGTTTGATATTGTTTGATATAGTTTGAATGATGCTGAAAAATTTAGAATGTTCACAAATGATATTACAATACCTCTTATAGTGAACTAATATGCAATTGTAGTTCTTTTTGGTATTTTCAATGCATATACATGGAAACTAGATATGGAATGCATACCTATAGCCAACTAACATTTTGACAAACAATTGGCTTACAACTATTATGCTGATCATATATACTATTAGATGGACATTTCATCAAACAAATGGTATGCAACATATATCTCCTTTATTGAATTCATTCCCATGTACAATGCTGCTATGAATTTGCCAAGAAAAATGGGCTTATAATAATGACTGCAACAATGCCAAATCTGATACTGAGTTATCACTTACAACAAAAAAATTATATACCTAAGATTACAATGCTAACTACTAATAATTGCAAGAGGAACCTAATAATAGTGATGCCCACGGATGGAGATGAAAGTTGCATAAATACTGTAGCGCGGGTACTGTAGCACGACACTGTTCACGAATATTGTAGCAGCAAGGAAAAAACCAATTACTAATGGCTGCCAAAAATGAATCTTGAAGTCTACACTCAATAGTCCTTCAATATTCTCAAACTCTTCGGTTATTCCTTAACTTTAAGCACAAATGAACTCCAGAATGAAGCTCTCTTGAATGCCAAATTCAGTGGATATTTCACCACCTCAAATGGCTGCAACACTAAAGAATTGACACTCTCCAATGGCTAACTGAAATCAGAAACCCTTAGTTTCTTCTCCCAAGTTCATATCAAATGCAATTGACAATAATCAGATGCCTAACAATGAAGCTCTCGCCTCTATTTATTATTTAATTGCAGTCCCTAGAAGCTTCCCCCTTTCCAATACAATAATTAGTTGTGCTTCTAAAAACTTATATTTATTAAATATAAAGTCACCTTTAGATTTATTTATTTATTGACTTTAATTTAATTTATTTCTCCTTATTTCTCCACTTAGCCTTCAAAGAATGAAAAGCTAAGAAATCCATTGAGGGTCTAAAAGATGGGGAACATTACAGTCCGCCCCTCTTGAAATTGCTTGTCCCCAAGCAATCTCAACTTTGAATGCTGCAAAATTTCTTCACTCTCCCAAGTGGCATCCTCTATCGACAGGTCCTTCCATTTCACCAAGTACTCCTTGATAGTACGTCTCCTCAAATTCCTCTCCTTGAACTCAATGATAGCCTTTGGTACTAAAACCAATTTCTCCTCATTGTCCAAAGGTGGAAGTACTGTAGAAGGAACAATCTGGTGTCCTAACGCCTTTTTGAGACGTGACACATGAAAAATATTATGGACTCTGCTCTTTGCCAGCAAATCCAACTCATAAGTCACCTCTCCAACTCTATTGATCACCCTAAAAGGTCCATAATAATATGGCTTAAGTTTTTCGGCACTACTCTTCTTCAGAGTGGACTAGCGGTAAGGCTGCAACATCAAATATACCATATCACCTAACTCAAAAGTCCGCTCAGTGCTCTTCTAATCAACATACTGCTTCTGTTGATTCTGTGTCTTAGTGATATTATCCTTAAGAGGCTTCACAATGTCCTAGCTCTCCTGCAATAAGTCTCTAGCACTAGGCACTCTACTATTTAATAGCAACAAATCCATGAAATTAGGTGCCTCATATCCATATAAATGCCATAAATGGTGACATTTGGATAGACAGGTGATAAGTGGAATTATAACAATATTCACATAGATATATCCACTTAACCCAAGCCTTTTGTTTCCTTGCTATGTAATTCCGAGGTATCCCTCCACCCATTTGTTCACTATCTTTGTCTGACCATCTGTCTGGAGCTGGTAGCTAGCACTTAGAGTGAGCTTTGTCCCACACAGTCTAAACAATTCCTGCCAGAGATTACTCATAAACTTGCTGTCCCTGTCGCTGAGGATGCTCCGAGGTAAGCCATGCAACCTGATACCTCTTTGAAGAATAAATCTGCAACTTGCACAGTAATGTATGTAGCAGTGATCGGGAAGAAGTAGGCAAACTTCGTAAGCCGATCAACAACATATATAAAATCTTTGCCTTGGGCTCTCAGTAGTCCTGTAATAAAGTCCATGGACAAACACTCCCACTTCCTATCAGGAATCAGAAGTGGCTTAAGTAAGCCGGTTGGATAAGAGTGCTCCTGTTTATTTTGCTGGCAATTAGGACACTCTCTAACATATTGCAATACCTCAGCTTTGAGCCCTTTCCAAGAAAAACACTCATGAATCTGCTGGTAGCTATTGTAAAAACCTGGATGTCCTGCCATAGGTGAGTCATGATAAACTATCAATACCATCCTCCTCATCTCTAATCTCGGCACCAAATAAATGCACCCTTTGTAAATGATGATCTCATTCACAAGGGTGAATCACTATTTTGGATCGATCCATCTATGAATCCCAATGCCCATGTATATTTTGCATACTCCGCAAGCATCAAATGTCTCCAATCCTCTGATATACCTGTCATCAAGCTCAAGTCGGGTCTTCATGACAAGGCATTTGCTACTACACTCCGTGTCCCCTTGAAATAGGTAATATCAAAATCATATGCCTGTAATTTACTTACCCATTTCTCCTACTTGTCATTAAGATCTTGCTGCCCCAAGAAATGTTTTAGGCTGTTGTAGTCAGTTTTTATGTTGAATTTGCTACCCACTAAATACTTTTTGAATTTGGCCAAAGCATGCATTATGACGAACATTTCCTTATCATAAATGCTAAAGCTCCTCTTAGGCCCCCTCAGCTTCCTACTCTCAAAAGAAATTGGGTGCTTGTCCTGCATAAGCACTGCTCCAACACTTTCGCTAGATGCATCACAATGCAGCTCAAAAGGTTTGCTAAAATCTGGTAATGCTAGAACTGGACAAGAAGTCATCAACTCCTTGAATTTATCAAAACATTCATGTACCTCAAGAGTTCATAAGAAAGTCCCTTTTCTCATCAAGTCCGTCAAGGGTGTTGCATGCCTGGAATATCCACCAACAAACCTCCTGTAGAACCCACACAACCCCAAAAATCCTCTCAACTGTGTCAGGTTCACTGAAGTAGGCCACTCAATAATAGCACAAATCTTTTCAGGATCTATGCGTACTCCCTGAGCACTAATAATGTGACCCAGATATAATAACTCTAATAATCCCAAATCACATTTGGACTTGTTTGCATACAAGGACTCCCTGCTTAGAATGCTCAACATAGTGTCTAAGTGACGCACATGCTCATCCCATGTCCTACTATACGCCAGGATGTCATCAAAGAAGACTAACACAAATTTCCTCAATTGATGTTGAAAAACCCTGTTCATTGTGGACTAAAAAGTAGTTGGAGCATTAGTTAGCCCAAATGGTATAACTACAAACTCAAAATGGCCACAATGACACTTGAATGCCATATCCTACTCTTTGACTCAACTCTGATGATAGTCTGATCTCAAATCAATTTTAGAGAAAAGACATGCTCCATGTAGGTCATCTAATAACTCATCAATCCATGGGATGGGGTACCTATTTTTTATAGTCTTCTTGTTCAGGACCCTGTAATCAATGCACATCCTAAGAGTTCCATCCTTCATCTTCACCAAAACCACAGAAGAAGTGAAAGGCAACTTACTTGGTCTAATGTGCCCCATAGCAAGTAGTTCTTTGATGATTTTCTCGTTCTCATCTTTCAATATCTTTGGATGCCTATAGGGTGTGATCATAATGGGTTTAGCACCCTCCTCTAACTCAATAATATGCTCAATACCTCTATCTAGAGGTCTACTTGGTGGTATTTCACTGAAAACCTTGTAGTGCTTGATTCTCAATTCCTGTATGTCTGGGTGATATTTTGATTTTTGCTGCCCTCGTGATGGCATTAAAGTGCAACGAGCTGCCCACTCAACTTGGTCATGTCTCAAGATGCTCTCCATGCGTTTGCAAGACATCATCCTAAACCCACTATCATGAATGGCCTTAAGTATATGGGTCTTCCTCTCTGACTGAAACTTCATCTCCATATCTCTCAAATTGAGAGTGAACTCCCCTATGTCATGTAACCAAGTCATACCCATGACCAAATCTGTATCACCCGTGTTAACAACATAAAAATTTGTTTTAAAATCAAATTTGTTGATCTTTAGGGGCAGACCTGTAATCTTCCTGTGACATTTGAGGGTGTAGCCATTAGCTATCCTCACTCTCAGACCCTCAAATTGCTCTATCTGTATCTCACGCCTCTCAATCAATTTGGAATCAATAAATTTGTGAGTAGCACCTATATCAACAAAGTAATAACTTGCTGACCAGCCAATACCCCTCTCATCCTGAATGATCTCTCTTGTTGTACACTAGTGAGACGGGCCTCCTTAAGTCTACTCTCAGTCTTCTCATCACCTATATCCTCTGTACCTTCCTTTTCTTCAATTGATTCCTCATTTTCAGATTGCTGGTCTGAATTTTTAGAATCAAAATCTTCATAATAATCCCACATAACCCTATTTGCTTTCCCCTTTGGCCTCAAAGGACAGTTGTGGTTCATATCATAGGGTCTTTTGCAATAAAAACAAAGTTTTTTCTTCCTTAAATCATTCAATGTCTTTCTATCCAAAGGAGCAAATGATTTATCTTTATTTTCAGCCATTGTTTCATTCCTCTCAGGTTTCTTGAAGAATGGTTTGTCTTTGCTAGATGATGCACCGTTTGACTAAAATTTATTTATTGGGGCCGCTTGTTCCATACTTCTAGCCTTCTTAATCACTTCTTGCAAATTGAATGGATCAAAGGCTTTTACCCAACCCTTCAATGGTTTAGATAATCCCTTAGTGAACAAAACAACCAATCTCCTATCTGATATATCTGGCACCATAATAGATAGCCTCTAAAAATCACTAATGAAATACGCCAATCCACCTACCTATCTCAACTGTGCCAACTCCCTGAAGTAGACTTCTGGATCCTTCTTATCAAACCTCTCTACCAACTTGTCCACGAAGTCCTAATATGAAGTCACTTAGTTATGCTGAAGGGTAACCATCCCCTGGTATCACCAATTATGTGCAGCTCCCTCTAAATGCAGCGTGACATATTTTATTGTCTCACTTCTATTATAGGTCTCAGTGCTAAGAAGGTATTGTAGACATTTAAAATTGTCCTAAACACTATATTAATTGATTTAATATTTCCCTTGACACTATAATTGATTATTTATTAATTAATTGTATTTTTCATATTCTTCTACCTATTTAATTAAATAGGTTCACCTCCCTAGTGTATTTAAATTTAATTTGACTACTTCCCTCTAACGTGTTAAATTTATTTAATGCATAGTGCTCCATAAAACCCCTTTTAAATAAATATCAATTTATTTAATTCCACCCACTTTATTAAATTCTTTAATCTTGTGATTAAGTTAAATCTTATTTAATTTAATTCTAATCCCATCGTAAAACCTAGTCTACACCAATCACTCTCATCTTTTTAAGCCTACCCATTAATTAATCCTACTTAACTAATCCTAAACACCTTTCTAAACACCTTTTAGTTCCTAAATGTTTGCTCACACGTGTGAGAAACTCAAGATCCAATAAAGCTTCCATTTTATTATTTTATTCACACCTCTTACAGCTTATACAGATTTGCCCCCCTTTCCTTTCTCCAAGGTTTCTCACACGTGTAACCTTGAACCATCACTTTCTTTCAAAAGGCTTATGTTGACCTTTGCATGACTCGTCCCCTTAGTCCATGTGTCTCCCTTGTGGTACCTATGTGGATGCCACATAGATGCCACCTCTCCAACGCCTCTCTCAAACCTATAAATAGAGCCCTTGTCTCAAGTATTTTTCATCTCCATCATTTGCATTGTTATCATGTTAGTGCTTTCTTAATAATTTTCATGTTGATACTAACTCTTTGGTAGTTGTTTAATTCTTGCTTTACTTTGCTTATTCATGATAGTATTGCATTCTTAGATTTGCTTCTTACCTCCACTTCCATTATCCATTGAGTGCTCTCAAGAATGGTTGCTTTCATAGCCATCTCTTGAAGCATTCTTCATCATTTAGTTTAGTTGCATGTTCATTATTGCATTTTCATATCATTGGGATTCATAGTTGTGTTTGGGAGAGCACACTCACATCCCACAATCTAAAGCACACCGACAAGGCCTCTTATGGGTGCCCTTATTGAACTGCTTTGAGGTTGCGTAGGAACTCTTTCCTTCGGTTGTATTAAGTCGTAAAACTCAAGTCTAACGTTTAGTTGTATTCTTGTTTTGATTTGAATTTTTGATATGCACATGTACAACTAGCATTTGCTTGTTTACGTGTGCTCCCGATAGGTTAGGTTTTCACGTATACATTTTAGCACGCCTGGTGGGACCCATGTCCCTATTACCCTTCCAAAAGTCAATCAAAAACTCAGATTTAGCTATAAAAATTGTGCATTGTCGTCTTCATTAGGACGTAGTGTCGTCTGCATAGACGCATCGTCGTCTTCGTAGATCACCATCTCTGCATTTTGGCATCTCCACCAGACTCAACCCACAAAAAATTGCCAAAAAAATTAATCTTTTTTGTTGTCTCCGACGTTTGGACGTCTCTGCATACTAAGCTGTCGTCTCTACAGTTAAATTTTTTTTGTTCTCTGTGTTGTGGGTGGCTAAAAATTAGTAGTTTCACTTCACTGTCACCTCCGCTTTTGAACCAATGTCTTTGCCTTTTAATTGGCGTCTGTGCCTGAAGAACTATCGCTTGCAATTTTCCAACCACCCATTGTTTTGTCATCTACAATTTTTCCGGTAGTTGCAAGTTCTGTCGTCTATGTGGTTTGGCGTCTTTGTTCTGTTACTGTTGTCTGCGATGGACCACTGTTGTCTGCGATGGACCACAGTAAGTATCAGGTATTTATTGTTTCCTTTTCTGTCGTCTGCGAGTTCTATCATCTCTAATGAGGAATAATGAACATGCAACTAAGCTAAATGATGAGGAATGCTTCAAGAGATGGCTATGGAAGCAACCATTCTTGAGAGCACTCAATGGATAATGGAAGTGGATGTAAGAAGCAAATCTAAGAGTGCAATACTATAATCAATAAGCAAAGCAATGCAAGAAGTAAACAACTACCAAAGGGTTAGTAGCAACTTGCAAATTACTAAGAAAGCTCTAACTTTGAACTAACATGATAACAATGCAAATGAGGAAGATGGAAAATGTTTGAGACAAGGGCTTTATTTATAGGTTTGAGAGAGGCCTTAGGGAGGTGGCATCTATGTGGCATCCACATAGGTGCCACAAGGGAGACACATGGACCAAGGGGACAAGCCATGCTGAAGGTCAACATAAACCTTTTGGATGAAAGTGATGGTTTAAGGTTACACATGTGAGAAACCTTGGAGAAAGGAAAGGGGGACAAATGTGTAAGAGACACGAATAAAATAATAAAATGAAAGCTTTATTGGATCTTGAGTTTTTCACAAGTGTGAGCAAACATTTAGGAGCTAAAAGGTGTTTAGAAAGGTGTTTGGGATGAGTTAAGTAGGATTAATTAATGGGCAGGCTTAGAAGGATGAGACTAATGGGTGTTGACTAGGTTTTAGAATGGGATTAGGATTAAAGAATTTAATAAAGTGGGGGGAATTAAATAAATTGAGATTTATTTAAAAGGGGATTTATGAAGCACTATGCTTTAAATAAATTTAATACATTAGAGGCGATGTCTTTACATTAAATTTAAACACAATAGGAAAATGAACCTATTTAATTAAATAAATTTAATTAAATAAGTAGAAGAATATGACATATATAATTAATTAATAAATAATTAATTATAATCTCAAAAGAAATATTAAATGAATTAATATAGTGTTTAAGACAATTTTAAGTGTCTATAGGATTCATAGTTGTGTTTGGGAGAGCACACTCATATCCCTCCAATGTAAAACACACCAACAAGGCCTCTTATGGGCACCCTTGTTGAGCTGCTTTGAGGATGCATAGGAGTCTTTCTTTTTGGTTGCATAGTTTTAAAACTCAAGTCTACTGTTTAGTTGTATTTTTGTTTTGTTTTGAATCTTTGATATGCACATGCACAACTAATGTTTTCTTGTTTATGCGTGCTCCCGAAGGGCTAGGTTTTCACATATACATTTTGGCACGCTTGGTGGGACCCACATCCCTCTTCCACTTCCAAAAGTTAGTCAAAAACTTAGATTTCGTTGTAAAAACTGCATATTGTCGTCTCCATTAGGGTGCAGTGTCATTTGTGCAGATGTGTCCTCGTCTTCGTATATTGTTGTCTTTGTGTTTTCACGTCTTCGCCAGACTCAACCGACAAAAAATTGCCATTTTTTTTGTTCTGTCGTCTCTGACGTTTGGACTTCTCCGCATACTAGATTGTCGTCTCTGGAGTTCAAAATTTTTGTTGTTTGCACTGTGGGCAACTAATAATTAGTTCACTTGACTGTCGTCTCTGCCTCTAAATTGGAATCTCCGCCTGTAGAACTGTCGTCTGTGATTTCCCAGCCACCCACTATTTTGTCATTTGCAATTTTTCTGCATTGGCAAGTTTTGTTGTCTGTGTGTTTTGGCGTCTCCATTCTGCTACTATTGTCTGCAATCGACCAGAGTAAGTATCAGGTATTTATTGTTTCCTTTTCTGTCGTCTGCGAGTTCTGTTGTCTCTGAGATTTTGTTGTCTCTGCCTACATTATGTTGTCTGCGATTTTTAAAGAATTTGGATTCAGCCAAAACAAATCATTGGTATGAAAATTTCAAGGGACAAGAAGAAAAATATCATTGGTATGAGAACTTCACAGGACAAGAAGAAAAATATTCTTGGAATGAGAATTTCATGGGACAAGAATAAATTGATAACATTGCTTAAGGTGGTTATATAGAGATGTTAAAAAGGTTTAATATACAATATCTAAAACCTATTAGTACATGTTCCCCTAGTTAAATGGACAAAAAAGATATATCCAAAGATACAATAGGAAGTAAAACAAAGTCCAAGGTTCCATATTCTTTATCTGTTGGTAGTTTAATGTATGCCATGGTATGCACAAGGCTTTGTATTGCACATTTCGTTGAAGTTGTGAGAAAATATATGAGCAATCCTGGAATGGAACATTGAAATGTTGTCAAATGGGTTTTCAAATATTTACAAGGTACAACAACCAAACATTTATGTTTTGGAGGGTCATATAGTACTCTATAGGAATATGTGGACTTTGATTGGGCAGATATTATTGATAGAAGACTTAGTACTACAGGTTATGTGTTTACTATTGGAGGGATAACTGTTAGTTGGATTTCAAGGTTCTAGAAAGGTGTTGCACTTTCAACCATAGAGGCTGAATATGTAGGTTCTGTTGAAGCTAGCAAAGAGATAATTGAATGCAATATTCTCTAGAAGAAGTGGGCAAATGATAGGCTGATAATTGTTCATACATGGACAACCATAGTGCCATTTATATTGCCAAGAATTCTGCACTTCATTCAAAAATGGAACACATACAACTTAATTACCTCTTCGTTCAATCAATATTAGAGGATGTCAGCTGAAGTTGTAGAGAAGGTAGTAACAGTGGAGAAGCTGATTTCCTGATTAGTTACCGTTGGCCTTCAAGAAGGATGATGGTGAAATACGAAAGTGGCCAAGTGCATTAGGAGTTACAGTTGTAGCAGTGTTACTACTGGATCAGTCCCTAAGCGGTAGATTGTTGCAATGTGGTGACCACTCATAGTGCAAATGTTAATCATGCTGCAGGGCATTTGCATTACAAGATGTTTACAGTTACACCATAGGTGTTAATGCTGCATTTCATTAATTTGTTGATTGTGTTGTAGGATGATAGAAATTACATATAATTTTACAAAGATATATGAACATGAATGGCGTTTGGAATTTGAAAGGTCTAAGAATTTGTTGAGGTAACAAGAGTGCTTTGATAAAGGACACAATAACAAATTATGTTGTGGATTTTAATTCAACACAGTAATAGATATTGCTGTAAGTTTGTACTTCCCCTTGCTGGATGATAATGAAGTGGATGGATTTCTCTTTGTGGATGTAGCCCATATTGGGCAAACCACATTAAATTTGTGTATTGTTATGCAAATTCTTCTTGTTTTTATTTCTTCACTTTTAATTATGCATTATAATTGCCTTAATTTTATAGCTTCAGCTATCAATTCATAACACTTGCATCACTTGGTCCTCTTGTCTGGATGTTGAAGATAAATCTTGAATGATAATGCAACCATGATATTTGCCGGTGTCTTAGTGACATCCTCACCAACATCCAAGATGTCTACTTGTGCTCTATCCTCCTCTACCATGCCTATTGTAATATCACGAGACTCGGGACCTAAACGTTGATAAGAAATGTAATCAATTTTAATTGAAGATTGAAACTCAGGAACCTCCACCATTTATTTACACATCTAAACCATTATGACTTTAAAAAGATTAATCAGCACTACTTCCTACATAGCACTAAATTAAGTGAAGCCTACCAATTAATGAAAAAGGTATGAATTATCATCTATTCAGATTCTAATTACGAAAACATGATAACTCCATCGTCAGCAATTATACGTCAATAAAAGATTATTGGTGATGAATTTATAAAAGGTGCACACTAATTATTGAATCAGTGTTATTATTGAGAGTCATTGGATATTGAGTTCAATAATTATCGACTTAACTTGTAGATGGCAATATGGGATATAGATGCCATTAGTCAATAGCATTAACAGACACAAAGCTGGTATCAATTATCAATGAAAACAATAAATCTGTAATGTCCTCAAATTTTGGTGCTTATTTCAATATTATTTAGCTTAGTGTCCTACTTTATTTGTGGTGTGCCTTCCAGAGATCATTCAGGACACTTAAATTCACACTTACTACTTTTAGTAAGTGACTGGGTTGTTTTGGTCATATTTACAATTTATAATAAGTCACTGAGGTGGGTGGTTGGCATCATATCTATATCTTGAAAGTGGATGGGTTATTCCCATCAGTTGATAGTGACAATAGTCAAGGGTTTAATGATATAAGTGAAAATATTAAAGTTGAAACAAGTTTAACTTCAATTATATTAAATGACTATGATATGATGATATAAAGGGGGTTAAAGTGAATTTAAATCATTTTCATAAAGTAACTTTATTTTGGCACCTAGGAGCTGGAAGGTTTTAAATAATTTAATAATGTGACTTATGGAGATAGGTGCTAATATTGAAAGATATAAGGTGAATATTCAATTAATTCATCAAGTGGCTTTAAGTTAATTAAATTTATACAAGGGGTCACTTAATTATTATTCCCAATTACAAATTAATATAAACATTGAAAGAGAATTAAAAAAAAGAGAGTTTCTGGTCAAAACAAGCATCAAAATCAAAACAAAACTACAGAATTAGAAATTGGACCTTGTATGAAAAATGTTTCACAAAATGTCAAACATCCATAATTGGAAAAAACAAATGAAATTGAGCAAGGGTTCTTATAGTGGTATCAGAGCTTGAATCGGTTAAATTTTGTGATCCAATAAATTAAATATAGATGTAAAATAATTTACACAAATTGAAAAACATATACCCTAGGAAAACCTTCCAACTTGAAGATGAAAAATCCAGAAACAAAATCTCTGATTGTAATTATCAAGTAACCAAGGTCTGATTACAAATTTACCAACTCCAGGCTGATAATATCGATGATTGCTTATTGATGAATATCAATCTGCAATATATGTCAATCATTCTATAAGAATCAATCTGTAATATGAATGTATTGATCCTCCAATAAGAATCAATCTGCAATGTCAATGTATCGATCTTCTGTAGTATTGATCTGCAATACCAATGAAACAATCTTTTGTAGTATCGATCTGCAATATAAGTATTGATCTGTCTGAGTGTATTCAATGTAATGATTTTTGAATGATTGATTCGCCAATCCTTATGTGATTGATTTAATTATTAGGGATGCTTATTACTTCTTGTTTTTCTTTCTTTGATACCGCTTCATTTGTTCCCAAATTGTATTTGTATATTGTTAATGGGACACGATGCACTCACACCAAAACTTAACACTGTTTCATAGCTATGGTTTGATAATGACTTGATTAGTGTTCATTGACTGCATTAGTTTATTTTCATGATTAGAGTTGTCGACTAATCTCATTGCTATTATTGTCTTTGTATTGCAACCTTCAAAACTACTCTTTTCTTAGCATTAATCATCTCTGGATTCATCCTAACCTCTTGATGCTAACATCAATACTCCCTCTTAACTGTGAGGTATCTTCTCAAATATCAGAGTTATGTAGTGATATCCGCCATGGCTACTCCTAGAACATGAGTCCATTATGGCTACTTCCATGAATGGTAATGCAAATGAACACAAGTTCTCATCACAGAATCACTCAATGTGATGTTGTCATCTCATCATGACATTCATCATGGCTACTCCTAGAGGGTGGAACAAGGGCTTTTACCTCAAACTTCTTTCTCACAGAGAATAATGGATTAATAGGGGCTTGCACCTCAATCACCCTCACCGAGAAGAATGTGTTATACTACATCTCAAAGAGTCATTGATGTTGTGACTCCCTCAGTAAGGGCTTCATTCTGCAAATTCCAAGGTTGTCTGGAAAATGCACATACTTCACTCTAGCAAGGGTCTTGGTGAGAATATTGGTCATTTGATCATCAGTGCTAATGTACCTCAATTGAATAGCATTTCTTTGCACCATATCTCTAATATATTGATATTTGTTCTCAACATGCTTTATACTGTCATGGAACACATGATTGATAGAGAGTTTCAGTCAACTTTGGTTCTCACAATGAATTATCATAGGTTCCAATGATTGTCCAAACAATCCCACAAGAAGCTTTCAAAGTCGTATTGCTTCTTGTGTTGCCACACTAGCTGCAACATATTCAGATTATTCTGTACTTTGATCCACACATGACTGTTTCCCGATGCACCATGAAATCATAGTAGATCCCAAATTGAGCAACAACCAAAGGTTATTTTTTGATTATTAACACTCTTTGCTCTATCAAAATCAATATAGCCCTTTAACTTTAGGTCTACATTTGAAGAATACATCAAGCCATGTCTAATTGCCCCACACAAATATCTAAAGATAAACTTGGCTGTAACTAGATGTATCTGCTTGGGTTCACACATGAACTGACTAAGTGTGCTCATTGCATAGCAAATGTCTAGTCTAGTGTTGATACATCTAGTATTAACTAGGTAGTGTCTTTCCATACTTGATTTATGGCTTTGTCAATGCTAGAAGGTTCAGTCTCAGTAATATTACATATTAATGCAACAGAGCTAGAGATCTACGAGGTCTTTTACTTTCTCTAAATATGCTTCTAGGAGCTGCAAATTTTTCTACCTCCTATATGACATTTCTTGCCCAAGGAGGTATATTTCAGTTCACAATAATGTCTCTAGGCACATGTGATAACCCCCGAGAAATAGACTAATAAACAAGATATAAAATAATTAGAACTTATAAGTCAACATTACTTCATTGATTCTAAATTGACATTGATTTTTAAAATAATAATAATTCAATTTTTTTATTATTTCAAATAATAATTAAATATTATTCCCTTAATAGTTATTTCATTTTTTTCAAAATTAACAATAATAATTAATTAAAAAATATTATCATGACTAAATAAACTAAGTAAACAAGAAAATCATAATAAATATTTAGTAACATTGGACGAGCATAGTTTGGGAAATAAAAGCCACGACCAATCAAAAATCGCATCCCTCGAAACTACAAATTTTGCTTATATAAACAACGGCCAATTCCCTGGATGAGGGCATCGTGGAATAGACAATTAGCGTGAGGCATCAATGATTAACAATTTGACCAAGGCAGAGTTTCATACCCTCCAAGCACTAGTAGAAGGACAAGTGTGTTATGCAGGAGAAGAATCGATTGGAGCATTCAAATGCCTGAGGAGAGTAAGGAAGTAACAGAGAGACTACCTACACCCTAGACAAGCTTCACCACATCAGTTACAGATATGTTGTAGTCATAGAGGCATCCATAATCAAGAAGAAGGAATGAAGGTCACTATTTGAGCACGCCATTAACCAATGAATCGAAGGGTGTAAATATTTGTAAGGCAACCGCTTAGTTCATAACAGGGTATCCATTTTACTGCTACATCTACAACACTCGTGCACCTGCAAATATAGTAAGGTAGACAAAGATCGTGTTGAGTAATCATCAGATTGCTATAGCATAGGAGAGGAACCAGAAATCCTCCTATATAGTCATACCCATCCAAGTTGCAGAGGAGAAAATCTCATACTGGGATGACAAATATAATTGGAATAAATAAATTAGTGATAGAAAAATCACCAAGTACATAGAGGACAAAATAGAGTAGTGAGATAGTATATTCCTGAACTCATACAAAAGCATCAAATATTCCATCGAACATCACCTTAGCAAACATAATATATTTTGCAAGATAAATAGGCCCAAGTTTGAGATATATTGAGCTAGGAACCATATTGACAAACAAAGACATAGGAAGATCATAATAACTCATAATTGAGTTTTTTGAATCCAAAATAAAGAACTAAGGTAGAGGTCTAGTATCTTTGAAGGTCAGTATATTGGAAAATTCAGGCATATGCATATGAAAGGATGGATATACCTATTAGGGTTATCCATAAGGCCTAGACTGGGGAGTCTTTTAAGAAGGATGGATACATTAGGATGATCATCCATAAGGTCTTAAAGAGAGGAAATACAATGAGAAGATGATGCTTAGTAGAGAGCTGTTCTAAATAGCCAAAGCCACAGGAAACCCTCCTCGAGGAGCTAAGCATCTGATCACAACCTCTCCTTAAGAACAAAAGAAATTGGGAATTGGGATCTTACATTTTTTCTTCTCTAATAATTAAATCTTGTCCTATTTTGTTCATATCTCTACTAGAATACTAACATCCTTGTAAGTGCTTAAGCCTAGAGATCGAGAAGTTTAGCTAGAAGGACAAGGGACTTTACAACACATCGGTAGGATCCAATGGCTCAATTGGATCATTATTCTCTTTAGGTTCTGCGGACTCTCTCTGAATCTCTAGAGTATGACCAATGTCCATGTCTTGAGGAGTCTATTGATTTTCATCTATCTCCATGCATGAACCTTTAGATTTTCTGAAAGCAATATGTTCCTCAAATGTAACATCTTTGCTTACCTCTATCTGTTTCTAACTAAGAATGTAAATTTGTAAGCTTTAGAGTTTTCAATTTAGCCTACAACTATTCCTCCCTTGCCAAAATGTTTGAACTTGGTTCTTTTCTTTTAGGTACATTGACATATACTCGACAACCAAAGATTGTCAAATAACTGATATCATGCTTAACTCCTAAAAAGGCTTCTTCTAGGGTCATGTTTTGCAAAATCCAATGAGGAAATCTATTCTCAACATATACTGCTGTCTTGGAGGTTTCTACCTACAAAAAGGTTTGAAGGTCTTGATCATGGATCATGTATTTTGCAACTTCATTAATTGATCTATTCTCTTTCTGAAATTCCATTTTGCTGTGGGTTATAAGCGACATAAAAATCCCTCTTGATTCGAACCTCAATAGAGAAATCATGAAAGATGCCAGAAGTGTGTTCACCTCCATTATCAGACCTTAAAACTTTAGTTCTCTTTTCAGGCAAGTTTTCTACTTGAACCTTAAATGCTTTATATCTACATAGGACTTCACTAGACTCATTAAACCTTAAAAAAAAAAAATTCTTGTCTTCCTACACTAATCATCTATGAAAGTTACATAATATAAAAATCTAGTTAGGGATGCAATTGACATTTGACCACATAAATGAGAATGTACAAGTTCTCATATTTCTTTTGACCTACTTTAGTTGCTACGAAATGGACTCTTAGAATTTTGAGCCATAATACAACCTTTACAAGTACCATCATGTACATGTCTAAGTTTAGGAATTCTTGTAACCACTTTTC
This sequence comes from Cupressus sempervirens, assembly GCA_028749045.1. NCBI lineage: Eukaryota > Viridiplantae > Streptophyta > Pinopsida > Cupressales > Cupressaceae > Cupressus > Cupressus sempervirens. The sequence goes on from CM053792.1 coordinate 604,575,254, forward strand.
TAATGATGAAGAACCCTATAATGTAGATGCCCAAGTCTTCAATGCCATTGTTTTATGGAACTCGAAGAGTCATGTAGAAAAGTTAGAACTGGATGAATGGAAATCTTATACAAACTCTCATGCCTATTCCCGATTATACGCAGAGTCTTGATGTTGGATTTCTTTGGCCATGCAAAAACATTCCCTTCTAAAAATGCCACTTGATAACCTTTTTCGTCCAAGGCTGAACTTGATATTAAATTCCTCTTGATTCCTTGCACAAATAAGACATCAGATAGATGAAGGGAAATCCCAGATTCTAGTGTGAGTATATCTCCAATGATCAGTTGAAGGTTAGACTTCTTTTCCACCAAATCTGAATGATGTTCATGATAGCCTATGATGTGTCAAAAAGGTCCAAGGTCAATTAGCTAGGTGTCACTCTCTGTGGGAACATTACTTGATAAGGCATATTTGAAGAGGAATTCATTAGAGTTGTCTTCTGTTTCCCTTTTAGTGGAGACTTCATTAATGTTTGTCACTTTTTGCTTAGGCCTTGAAAATAAATCTCTTTCATAGTGACCAAACTCGTCACATCTAAAGCACTGTTAGGTGCAGAATCTGATCTTTGATCTCTATTCCACTTCAAGTTGCCTTTTCTCCAATTTCTTTCTTTCTTCTTAGTACATTAAGTGGCAAGAACATGAATGTCTTGATTTTGACAACCAACCTAGGTTCTTCTTGAATGCAATCAGCCTTGAGACAATCAAATGTAGGTAGTTTAGATCTTGCACTGATGCCTTGGATAAAAGGCTCCCAAGTTTGAGGAAGACCATTAAGTGTTGGCATGACAGGATCTTTATTCATAACTTGATCTCCAATGGTACTTAGTTGATCCCTAATCTCTGAGATCTTCATGAAGAAAGATATGACTGATTCTCCTTTCACCATTTTGACTTGATGAAGTTGTTGCCTCAATGTGAGAGCTCTACTTGAGTTGTTGATCTCATATAGACTTCCCAATGTTTTGAACACATCTCTTGCATTTGTCATATTGGAAATGAGAGGCACTAAATGATCTTTAACGAAGTCAATCAAGACAAGCTTTGCTTTTATGGCATTAAAGTTTTTCCACTTGATAATATGGCTCACATAAATAATTTTCTTCCACAAACTAAAGAAGATCAATTTTTTCATGTGCAATAAGAACTCTAAACTTCCACAAAGTGAAGTTTGAGGCACCTTCAAGTCTATCTTCGACCTTGAGACCATACACCATTTTCAAGGCTTGATATTGCATCTTGAAGTTCAGAGATGAAAGGGAACTTTGCTGCTATAAGGATATCTGATCACGATCTTCTCAAACCTGCTCTGATACCATATTAATTTTTTTTGTCCGGATTAATAAAATATAGATTTAAAGTAATTTACACAAAGATTGCACAGCATATACCTTGGGAAAACTTTCCAACCTGAAGGTGAAAAACCCAGCAACAAAATCTCTGATTGTATTTATCAAGAAACTAAGGTTTGATTACAAATTTGCCAACTCAAGGCTGATAATATAAATGAATGCTTATTGATAAATATCAATCTGCAATATATATTGATCTTTCTATAAGAATCAATCTATAATATCAATGTATCAATCCACCAATCAGAATCGATCTGCAATATCAATGAAATAATCTTCTGTAGTATCAATTTTAAGTATGAATGAAACAGTCTTCTGTAGTATCTATCTGCAATATGAGTATTGATCTGCTTGTGTAATGTACTGTTTTCTGAATGATCAATTCACCAATCCTTATTAATATGTGATTGCTGTTATTATCAGCACTGCTTATTACTTCTTGTTCTCCTTTCCTCAATACCGCTTATTTTGTTCCCAAACTATATTTGTCTATTGTTTATGGGACACGACTTTACTCACACCGAAACTTAGCACCGTTTCATATCAACAGTTTGATAATGACTCATTAGTGTTCATTGAAGACATTTATTATTTTTATGATTAGAGTCGTCAACTAACCTCATTACTATTATTTAGTCTGTATTGCAACCTTTCAAAACTGTTTTTTTATTAATGTTAATCATTGTTGGGTTCATCTTAACCTCTTCATGCTAACATCAATAGAATCCTGCTAGCTTATCAGGTGAAATCAGTTGAATATACTACAGTTTGGATTGGTTTTCAGTTGGATAGAAAGTTAGTTCAATGGCTAGAACTAAGGATGGTAGATTGTTACCTACTTTCATTCTTGCTTCACCGTCAAAGGAAAAGGTGCTCAATTGGGTGAAAATAACAATAGGATCCTACAAAGTTATGAGAAACACAATAGAAAAATTGATAATTGCTGCAATCAGATGATGTACACTCAAGAAAAACTAGGCATTCTCAAGTTTCATCTTCATCAACAATTACAAGAAAGATGCCTCATGCCAAGGCAACTAATGATGCAATTCATTAGAGTTGTCTTCTGCTTCCTCTCTAGTTGAGACTTCATTAATGTTTGCCACTCATTGCTTAGGCCTTGAAAAACTTCTCTTGCATACTGACAATGTCACATCTAAATCACTGAATTTGGGAGAGATCTTTATTCATCTTCTTAGAATTAGGTTCAGAGTCTGATCTTTGATCTCTATTCTTATTGAAGTCTTTTCTCCACTTTCTTCCTTGCTTCTTAGTAGATTGAGTGGCAAGAACACGAGTGTCTTAATTTTGAGAACCTTTGGCAATTCCCCTTGCAGCCAACCTATATTTTTCTTGAATGCAATCAACCCTAAGATGATCAAACTTAGGTAGTTTAGATCTTGCATTGATACATTGGATAAAAGGTTCCCAAATTTGAGGAAGAACATTAAGTGCTAGCATGGCGATCTTTATTCAGAACTTGATCTCCAATGGTGCTTAGTTGATCTCTCAGCTTTGAGATCTTCATGAAGAAAGATATGACTAATTCTCCTTTCACCATTTCGATTTAATGAAGTTGTTGCCTCAATGGGAGAGCCCTACTTGTGTTGAGATCTCATATAGACTTCCCAAGGCTTTGAACATGTCACTTGTATTGTTATCTTGGATACAAGAGGCGCTAAATGATCTGTGACAAAGTCAATCAAGATCTTCTTTGCTTTTATGGCATTCTTTTTGAATTGAAGTTTCTCCACTTGATCATCTAGCTCAGATAAATATTTTTCCTCCACAAACTGGAGATGATTTTTTTCTTTTCAAATGCAATAAGAATGCTAAACTCCCACAAAATGAATTTTGAGGCATCTTCAAGTCTATCTTTGACCTTGAGATTGTGCACCATTTTCAAGGCTTGACATTGCACCTTGAAGTTGAGAGATGAAAGGGAACTTCGCTGCTATAAGGAAATCTGATCACGATCTTTTCAAACCTTCTCTGCTACCATGTTAAGTTTTGTTGTATTGACACAAAGTGACGTAGGTAAAGGATGAATAACTAGGGCCAAAGGCTCACCCAGCTATCCAAACCACCCTGCAAGAGTTAACACAACGGAAGCAAACACAAGGAACAACAACCAAAGGAGGAAGAAGAGAGAGATACTTTTATTGATTCATCAAAACATCTTCATACATGCCCACCTATAAGGCCTTTTGGGTTACGGCCAATTACAAATACATTCACATTCAAAGATCCAACTGCAAATTCGCACTTTCAGTTCTGCTCATTCCTCTTTCCAAAAACTTGCCTAACTCTAAGCCTAAACACTCTATATATACTTGCCAAAATGGCTTACAGATTATTTTAGAACATTACATAAGAGAAAGGCCGACCCAACAATGGTCTGGACACATCCCAAGAAAAGATCTTAACATAAATGTCGTGATCGAAATAAATACGGCAAGTCGGCTCGCAGAAATCATGTCCAAATGCTGACACTCGGCATTCACTAGGTAACTCAGCACATGAAGAGTCACTCAACATACATTGGGTAACTCGGCACATGAAGGAATTGCTAGGCACATGAAGGAATTGCTACAGTAACTCGACACATGAAGGAGTTGCTAGGCACATGAAGGAATTGTTACAGTAACTCGGCACATGAAGGAATTGCTACAGTAACTAGGCACATGAAGGATTTGCTAGGCACATGAAAGCATTGCTGAGCACCAACTTGCAGAATGAAAAAAAATGAGCAGGATAACAAGGCAACCCAGGAAGCTCCTGCATCACAAAGATTGCACAACATATACCTTGGGAAAACCTTCCAACTTGAAGGTGAAAACCCCAACAACAAAATCTCTCATTGTAGTTATCAAGAAAACAAGGTTTGATTACAAATTGGCCAACTCAAGGCTGATAATATAAATGAATTCTTATTAATGAATAATAATCTGCATTATATATTGATCTTAATATAAGAATCAATCTCTTATATCAATGTATCGATTCTCTACTAAGAATCGATCTGCAATATCAGTGTATGGATCTTCTGTAGGATCCATCTGCAATATCAATGAAACAATCTTCTCTAGTATCAATTTGCAGTGTCAATGAAACAATCTTCTGTAGTACTGATTTAGGTATTGAAGGATGTCATGTAATAACCCTAATAGGTTATAACTTCGTCAAACACAATGTCTTCTCTAATTCACTTGTTTGACATTTTGTCAAACACTTTGCAAGCAAGAGATATATTGTATATGTAAATTTTGATTGCTTTCTAAATGCCAAACTTTAATAAATATGCTTGCGAAGAACACACCAAACATCTAACAATGAAGATGCAATTGTTTTTGTATAACACTGATTACAAATAGGAAAATATGCATCTACATCAATAAGACATTAGGACAACAATTCTGATATAAATCAGATTACAACAGATTTTACAAACTCTACCAATGCCCTAAATATCTATTCTCAAACAATGCAAAATGTAGTAGATAAAAAACCTAGAATTGCTCCAAAAATATGAATTTTTCTGTAGCAAATCACTATAGCAAATTACTATAGAAAATCACTATAGTGATGACACTGTAGCAGCGTCACTATAGCAGCGGTACTGTAGCAAGTTATTGTAGCAGCGGTACTGTAGCAAGTTACTGTAGCAATATCCAACTTATTCCTTACTCCACAGATCTAGCCCTAGGCCACAAATTTGGCACTATGAAAAGATTGATTTGTCTTCTCCAAAAGTCGCAACCCTTCGGAAGATATTTCACCACCTTAGTTATGCAAATCAATGGGAGTGTTCATTCCCAACAGTCAATATAACAACTGCAGAAACCTTTGGCTCCACAAGCTATCCAAAAGAGTAGATGGCAACACATCCGATGCTCAACAATGAGGCTGCCCTCCCTATTTATTCTTTTCCTCCAATAGATGGACCTCCTTCTAGAAGAAATAAAATAATATTTAATTCCTCCTTCAAGAAGATTCTTTTAATTTAGTCACTTTTAATTAAATTAATTAAATATAAAGTCACCTTCTAATTTTAATTTATTTAATGACTTTATAAGAAATTAATTTAATAAATTTCTCCTTATTCCTTCACTTAGCCTTTGGAGAATGTAAAGGCTAGGAACTCCATTAACAAACTAAAAAGATGGGGACATTACATGTCACCAGTTATGTTTTCTTAATGGTGGTAAATGCTATCAGTGTTGGGAATCATTATTATCCATCTTTACTCTTGAGCCTCTTTAGTTATTAGGAAAGATTCTTGATGATTTGAAAGAAAAAAAGAGTGTGTAGGTGCCGTTTGATGTTGTTGATCATTGCGTGGGTGTCTGCAGCTTTATCGTGGTAGGAGTCTTCATGCTCACTCAACTTTGAATGTATATTAGCAGTGTTGCATCCTCTGTTATTTTCATGGTAGTTTGGAGTTTTATATTATTATCGTGATTAGAGTCTTGGTGTATCCTTGTTGGTAGAAATTTTCGTGAGTTGTTCTTTATTTTGGACTTGCATAGTTCCCAAAATTGAACTTAGCTTGGAGTCGACAAGGCCAACTTGACTTGTGACTCGGCTTGGACTTGGCTACGACTTGGAAAAATGAAAAAAAACCTTGAAATTTAGAGATTTTAACAATTTATAACTTATTTCATGCGACCTTTATTGAATATAACTTAAAAACACTATAACATCATCAAATAGAAGCTAACATATGTTAGCCGACTGGCTGGTTCCGGCAAGGTTTCTGTAGCCGACGGTCTGGCAGTAAATAATTGTAACGGATAAAATATTTGCGGCCGACGGACTCCTTCGGGAAGGTTCGGCAGTAGTATTTATATCCTGTCTAGGATCATTGTAAATCATCATTCACTTACTATTGCGAATATTATGCTACTGTTCTGCTGTTACTTTCTGTGTGCGTTCATTTACTTTACCTGTACGGTAAACATTTGGCGCCGTTGCCTTATGAATCTGGAAGGTGGGAGGAATGAAGATTAATGCCAAATCAGCTTAACAAGGATTGGAATAAGGCAAAGGAAAAAGATGGAATCTGTATTGCGCAAGAGAATTTAATTCTGGCACAGCAAGCCGAACGCCGACGACGATTTCAGAAGATTGCCGACGGAAACCGAAGTGCGGAGGAATTGTTGGAGGAGACTCAGCAGCGGGTGGAATTGGTGGAAGAAGCACGGGAGGAGTTCTTGAATTTGTGTTCGCCGAGGGAAGAAAATTCAGACGGGAGAGCATCAACTCGCATGGCTTGCGGTGCCGACGGAGCACGAGCGTGGAGTGACCTCTTCGTCCAGGATAGACTTCCGCGGGAAACAATTTCGGAGGATCCTCCGTCTTCACCAAGGGTTGCAGCTGTCGACACCTCCGGTGTGGGAGTGCAGACTGCCGGTGTGGGAGTACAGATTGCCGGTGTGGGAGTGCCGACCACTGTAGGAGTGCAGACCTCCAGAGTTATGGCGGGACCCAAAGAAAAATTACCAAAATTTGAGGGCGATGGTACAGTCGACCCCCTCCGACATTGTAAGACATGTGAGACGATCTGGCGGGCAAATGGAATCACAGATGCCAACGAATGGGCTAGGCAATTTCCGGCAACCCTACGGGGTGTCGCGATTGATTGGTTTTTGGATATGGATCCGTAGAAGCTGGATACATGGGATAACATTAAAAAGGAGTTTTTGGCAGAATTTAAACTCTTACGGGATGATAATGAAATTGTCGCGAAAATTTTCAATACCAAGCAAGGGAAGCACGAAACTGTCCGCGTCTATGCCAGGAGATTAAAAGATTTAATAAACAAAATGGAAAGCAAGCCGGCGGACGGATTGCAGAAAAGGTGGTTTGTGGACGGCCTACGCTCGCAGTTGCGGAGAAAAATGAAAATCGTGCCACCGTCATCATATGTGGATGCTTATAACAGAGCACTAGACCTTGAAAGTGCGAACAAGACAAAGAAGAAGAAAACTAGCTCCTTTGACTCTGATAATGACGAATCTGATAAAGATGATAGCAGTGACGACGAAGGTAGTAGCAAAAAGGTTCGTGCCTTACAAAAGGATATGGTTCGAATGATGGAGTTTAAAAATATGCAGAAGGAGCCAAAAAGTAGTGAACTGTGGTGCACGGAATGTAAGACCGACGGTCATACTAAGGGATCATGTCCGAAGAACCAATTCTGTGACATCTGTCAGATCATGGGCCATTCGACAAAGGACTGTCCCTTTAACATGAAAACAAGAGGATCTTTACAGGTGCTTCTCACACAGGAGGCTTCCTCGTCAAGGGGTAATGGAAACACCAACGCAGGCGCTACATCTGGAGGATACAGAAATAATCGGCGTGGACAGAATAACAACAACAATAACAACACCAATACGAGTAGAAGCCGAATTCAGTATGATGCAAACGGACGACCAATTATTCAGTGCCGAGCATGTAACTTGTGGGGGCATTTTGCGCGAGAATGTCCAACAGCAAATACACCTCACCTATTGTGCCGATGGTGCGGACCCGGCGATCACGATGACTCAAAATGCCCAAAATCCGTAGTGAACTTAATCACAGTTGGAACCAATGAAGAAGAAGTTCTGGCCATTACGCGGCAACAAGCAAAAGGATATCCAGACCTCGCCGAAGAAAAAAAGAAGTTTGCGGCAGCACGGGCAGAGGTTGGCAAAGTATCTCAAGCAGTAACACCTCCGACCACTGCCGCCACCTCAGCAAGGAATTCTGCCGAACAAAACATAATACGCCAAATTTTGCAAACAGAGGTGCAAGTAAAGGTAAGTGATTTGCTTCTCACCATGCCCCAACTTCGATCTGCTTTTTCAAATATGACAGGGGAAGCAAGCCTTGAGAAGGAAAAGCCACCAGGAGAATCAAGTCGACGGAAAGAAAAGGAAATTGTTACGGGAGGAGAAGACCAGATGTTGTTGGCACTGACATCAGGACGACACCCTGCAGTTGTCGAAATGGGGATACTTGGACATGTTCTCACGGACACCATAGTGGACGGAGGGTCCGGCATGAATGTATTGCCAGAAGAAACTTGGAGGAAACTTGGACAGCCAACATTATGGCCTCCAAGTTTTCAGCTACTAACCGCTGATCAACATGGTATTAAACCACTGGGTATTCTCATGGCACAGCCGGTAACCATTGGCACCCAGCCGTTTCTTGAAAAAGAAAGGTTATGACGCCATCCTAGGCCGTGGTTGGCTTATAGAAGCAAGAGCCCGACACGACTGGAAGAACACTTTATCCCTTGAAAGTAAAGGCCGTCGATTCGTCATCGATTTGCATACCCAAATGGTAGGGGAAGAGGCCTTGTCATCCGATTCTGAGGGTGAGGAGGACGGAGGGAGACGACGGATGGAACCAGATCAAGAGGGCATCCTCCGATTGGACGGGGGAATAACGGATGACGACTTAGATTTTGTCAACGGTTTATACCACTGGCAACTGGAGGACTATGAATTATTTCCGAGTTGCAATGTTCTGTCAATTGAGAACGAATATTCGAAGGAGTTTACTGAAGTTAAGGAGGGGGAGGCACCATTGCATGTTACACCCGCTCATGCATTCAGTGAAGGAGAGCCGATCAAGTATAATGAAGCTACACTGCAAACGATGAATCTAGGGGACGAGGCAGAACCGAAGAACATCCTAGTGGGAGATAATTGGGATCTAGTACTCAAAGCCGCGGCATTTAAGATATTTATGGACTACAAGGATGTGTTTGCATGGACATACAAGGACCTCAAAGGAGTACCGCCGGAATTATGTGTGCACCGCATTCCGTTGATGGATGGAGCTATCCCTGTATGGAAGCGACCCTACAGGATGAATAAGAACTATGCCGCACGCGTTACGGAGGAAATCAACCGGATGCTGGACGCTGGCATTATCTTCAAAGTACAGACCAGCGAATGGGTGTCACCAATAGTCATTTCCTTAAAGAAAGATACTATTCAGATTCGGATATGCATTGATTTCAGATGCCTGAATGCAGTAACAATCAAAGATCCTTTTCCAATTCCATTCACAGATAGCATTCTGGAGGAGGTCGCGGGACATGAAATATACTCGTTCATGGACGGGTTTTCCGGATATAATCAGATTTCTATAGCGGAGGAAGATAAGTTGAAGACGTTTATTGTTGAAGATGGGGTCTACGCATACAATCGGATGCCTTTTGGGTTGTGTAATGCACCGGCCACATTCCAACGGATTGTGCTGCATATCTTCGACAAGATGTTTGTGGGAAATTTCAAGGCCTTCTTGGATGATTGGTCAATATTCAGCGCAGAAGACGGACACCTGGCAGCACTTGGTGAATGTATGGAGAGATGTCGCAGAGCCCGGCTAGCATTAAACCCCAAGAAGTGCCGATTCATGGTTCCACACGGCAGACTGCTCGGACACATTGTCTGTAAGGAAGGATTAAAGACGGATCCCGACAAGGTGAGAGTTATTCTAGAAATGCAGCCATCTACTAATGTCACGGAGGTAAAATCTTTTCTCGGACATATAGGTTATTATCGGAGATTTATTAAAATTTTTGCCAAGGTGTCACAGCCATTGGATAAGCTAACATGCAAGGAAGAAGCATTTAGATGGGAGAAAGAGCAGGATGAGGCATTTGAAGGGCTAAAGGTACGACTGGCTACGGCACCCATCCTGGCATATCCGGATTGGAATAAAGAATTTCATGTTCATGTGGATGCCTCTAATTATGCGATCGGCGCAACCCTGGCACAGACTGGTAATCACGGATTGGATCATCCAATATACTTTGCCAGCCGGTTGTTATCAAAGGCCGATCAAAACTACAACACGACTGAAAGAGAAGCTTTGGGAATGGTTTATGCCGTACAAAAATTCCGCCATTATTTGCTTGCTACACCGTTTGTGTTTTATGTTGATCACCAGGCCCTGTTGTACCTGATTAACAAACCCGTCATCCAAGGGAGGATCAGCCGATGGTTGCTACTGTTGCAAGAATTTACTTTCAAAATCATTGTCCGGCCAGGAAAGAAACAAGTCAGTGCCGACCACCTGTCACGGATCAAAACGGGGGAACCAGCGGAGGGTGTGAATGACGACTTTCCTGACGCACAGCTGTTTCAGATTGGGATACTGCCGGAATGGTACAAGAGTATTGGTGAATACCTATCAACAGGACAATTTCCCACGGGGATGTCACCAAACGATAGACGCAAATTGATAATCAGGAGTCGTACATTTCAATTAATCAATGGGTTGCTCTACAAAATGGGGCCGAATCACATTCTTCGACGATGTGTGCTGGAAGAAGAGATACCGCAAGTGTTAAAAGAAGCCCATGAGGGTCCCGCAGGAGGCCACATGGGGCCCGACACCACTGCACGGAAGATATTGCTTGCAGGACTTTGGTGGCCAATGGTGTACAATGATGCACGGGAATGGGTCGTCGGATGTGACACTTGCCAACGGACTGGGAAACCGCTGAAGAGAGATTTCATGCCACTTCAACCCTCTCATGCGCAGGAACTTTTTGAGCGATGGGGACTAGATTTCATTGGACCATTGAGGGTGAGCACGACTCGACGGTGTCGCTATTTCATTGTTGCAACGGAGTACCTGACCAAGTGGGTGGAGGCCCGTGCGTTATCGGATAACTCGGCCGTCAGTACCGCGAAGTTTATTTATGAATAGATCATCACAAGGTATGGAATTCCATTACAATTAACAAGTGATAGGGGAGGTCATTTCGTTAATCATGTTATTCGACTGCTCACTACTCAGTTCAAGATTTATCATTCGATGTCAAGTCCGTACTATCCAAGAGCAAATGGGCAGGCAGAAGCCACCAATAAAATTTTGGTATCCATCATCTACAAATCCTGCGCGGTGGAAGGAGCGGATTGGGAAGAGAACTTACCTGCTACTCTCTGGGCGTACCGCACGGCATACAAAGTGACGACCGGGTACACACCATTCCAGTTAATGTTTGGACAAGAAGCAGTGGTCCCCGCAGAATTCATGATTCCAAGTCTTCGAATAGCGTTGGAAAACAAACTGGATGATGACGGAAGTCTACAGGAGCGATTGACTAATTTGAATAAACTGGAGGAGAAACGGTTGTTGGCACAGTGGGCAACAAAAGTGGCACAGAACAGACGCAAACTCTGGCATGACAAGCATCTGAGACATAGCAGATTCCAGACAGGACAGTTTGTACTGAAGTATGATGGCCGTAACGAAATCAAGCCGGGCAAATTCAAAGTGCGATGGATTGGACCATATCAGATCCGAGAAATTGGCGACACAGGGACAATGAAATTGGCAACCTTGGACGGACAGGAGATAACTCAGCCAGTTAACGGATCCAAGTTGAAACCATATCGTGTAAGGAAGTACTCGCCGGCGTTGAATTCTTCCTTGCCGTCAGTACAGTATTCCCTGACGATGACGTCACTCAGAGGTACTGTTGTTGATTAATGTATTCCATTTGTCAAAAAAAAAAAAAAAAAAATTTTTTTTTCGTTCCGCGGCCTGAGAGTCCCGCGGGCCCTGCAGACCCCGCGGACTGGAAGTCCCGTGGGAAGGAAGGCCCGCGGATTGAAAGTCCCGCGGGCGACTGCCTGTCCACGGGCACTTAAAGCCTCGCGGGTCCGCGGGCGAAAGACTTCCGCGGAAGTTGCCGTCGCCTGAGAGAAACACTTTTTGCGGCGTTGGTGATGGGAGAACATTTCGATATTAAAAACCTCTGCTCCTACGTCAGATGGTATTGACAGAGCTACATGCCGTGAGAAGCCGTGCGGGCACCGCTATTCTACATACACATTTCGATTTGCCTAGAATCAATATTGCGTTACCAAGATCAGTTCTTCCATCTGTAGATAGGCAGTGATCCTCGTCAATTTCAGAAGTCGCCAATTGCTTCCATGCTCAAGAAGACTCAGGTGAAGGGCAATGAGGTTAACCGTCTGCTGGTGACCATAAATGTATTGGGCAGTGCTGGCCCCTTGAGGTTCTGGCGAGTTGTGATGATCCAGTGCAGAAATTAATAGAAACCACCTCAAATCCTATGCTCGCGAGGGCCGTTTGCCCGTTTTTTTGGCATAACGTCAAGCAGTTCGAGCTACATTGTGCTAACAGCGACTATGGTCAAGCTTTGGAACCATGCCAAATGATTGGAGCTTTGGGAACAAGGAATTTTCTGCTATGCAAGAAAAATGAGTCTAAAACTCAGCAAGAAGAGGAGAAAGTTACCAGCAGATCTCATCATTGCCAATAAGTAATAACTTCAAAGTTTCTGAGACGGATATTGAGGCCTCAGAGGACTGCGGTCGCAGGAGAAACTTCAACGCCGCGGATAGAAAAGAGAATCGCCGCGGGAGAAAACTTCAACCTCCGCCGTCAGTCAGAGTGTTTCTGTGGGAAATTTAAGAAGCCGGCAATAGGAAGAATAAATCATTTTTGGCATGGAGTCAGCGGGCAAGCGGAAGCCGTGGAAGAGTCAGTTGGCAAATATGGAGAAGACTTCAAGAGTTTTGGCATCGGGAATTCGAGTTGCAGGCCCCTCCGGTTCCAGTAGCAAGAAACAAAAGACCAAGGAAGAACTCACTTATCTCACCATCCAGTTTGAGAGTCTTAGTGGAAGCGAATGCCGGAAGTGGTGGCAGGAGACCCTGGAGGCAGACCAAATTAAACAGATTTTGATGCGGGCACAGGTACATTGGGCTATTCAGCTTCCCATCTTTTCCATTTGGATGTTTGAATCAGTATTGCGCACCATGATAGAGACATATAGTGTCCAGAGCAGAACAAGTACATTCTTGTACAAAAAGCAGCGGATGACGGTGTCCTTTAAACCGAGAGATTTCACTAGGGTCTTCGGCATTCCTGGCCCCGGCGGGAAGAAAGTGGAAATAAAGAATCATAAACTGTCGCAGGAACGGAAGGAGCATTGGATAGCCCTAGTATGCAGGGACCTTACACCCATGGAGAAGGAGGCAGTAGTTCAGGGGACAAAGTGCAGAGGGCTTCGCAGGGACTTTATTCGAGAGGGCCATTGGCGTTGTATCATGGACGTCATCAAGAGCAAGTTGACAGGTGCCACTCGAGCTTCAGATTTCGCACTGCCACAGATTGTGTTTATGAATGGTATCATGCAGGGAGTGGTCTATGATTGGGCCTCAGTGCTTGCCGACAGAATGGAAGAATTCATGACGCTTCAGCATCGAACATTTTTTATGCCACACCATGCCATCGGGTTGTTTTTAGAGGCAGCAGCTAATCAGATCCCTATGGATGGCTTTGAGGCTCCTCCACGGGGCAAGTTGGCAGACGGGGAGCCTCCCATATTCTACTGGCGACACCTGGATATAGGAGGGTCAGCTGCTGGACACAGGAAAGTACTCCGCGAATTGGCCCTTTCCGGAGAAACATATAGCGGGCGGGAGGGCACTTCAAGTGACGGGGCTGAATCTGGGGAAGAAGAGGAGAGCACAACGGCTGAAGTTGACGGAGAGACAGCAGGTGGTGGGCCTACATTCTTTACCCCGCCTCAGCTGTCAACCTCAGCGCACTTGACTACCTCTTCGACGGTCATTCCGGCCTTTGGTCAGCGCCATGCCCCAGTTCTTATGACTCCTCCAGCGGAGGCAGATGTTCCACGGATAGTGGCTGAGGTGGTTCCGCACACAGTACCGGATACCGTCCCACAGATAGTTGCCGAGCCACTGCCGATGGCTGTAGCAGAAGTGGTTCCAGCTGCACCAACGGATGTCACTGTCGCAGAGCCACCACTACCACAGTCTGAGCCGCAGGTTCGGTTGGAGGTCATTGATTGTGACACAGTGGTCACCGTTTCATCATCCTTTTTAGCAGAGGCCGAGTCAGCCCAGCCAGTACAGAAGATGAATATGGAGCTTGCGCGGGTCGAACAACCGGAGGTGATGGATAGAGCTAGTGAGTTCCTGAGGCAGTAGTTCCGACTCACTCCGACGAAGCGGGGTCCCTCCATTCAGTCTCCTAGGCGTTTCGAAACATGGCCGGCGGAACCCCAGCCTCAGCCTCAGGAGGAGGGAATGCCACATGCCGTGGTTGCACCAACAACACAGACGGCAACACCGGATGTGGGCATGGCTCCCACTGACGAGGGGGGATACAGTGATGCTGAATGGTCATTGGAGGTTTTCGCCAGGGAGGACTATGGGTCAGATGAAAATAGGTGTCGGGATTACCTCAGGACTATGAAATCTGCATTAAAGAAGGGCCACGATGTGGCAATTCAGGCCCTAACTCGGCGGAGGGAATGGCACTTGATCAGAGCATATATCCGTGGGATTTGTCCTCGGCGATTCGAGACTTGCTTTATAGATAGGGGCTGGCCGGCAACGGAGACAGAGGAGATGCTGGCAGATTGGGCCACGGAGCCGGAATTGGGACCCATTGACACTCCTATGATGAAGCTGGCGCATGAGATTGTGGGACTGTACAAAGATGTTTACTACGGTCGTCAGCGTGCGGAGGCGAATAGAGTCGCAGCAGAGCAGTCATTGGCAGCTGAAACTGAGGCTAGACAGAAACTAGCCACCGACTTGACCGCCCAGTAGGCAGCATGGGCCACAGAGCAGACAGCACTACTGGCAGATTTGGCAGCCGTGGTGCAGGAGAAGGACTTGGCTAAGCAAAGTATGGAGGCAGCGGTTCGAGATAAGGATGCGGCTGAGTATGAGATGCAGTTAGCCAGGACGCAGGCCATGGACGCGGCACTTCTTCTAAAGGAGGCCGTCGAAGTGAACTCTCAGATCCAGACAGATCTCCGTATCAGGACAGAGCAGGTGTATGAGTTACGTCGCCAGCAACACACTTCTGGGACACCCCCTTCTCTCTAGTTTTTTCTGTAGTATGTAAGTTGTCTCCTAATTTTGTGAGTCGTCAGGAGACGACTGTTTTTTTGGGGGGGATGGTGTTAGCCGACTGGCTGGTTCTGGCAAGGTTTCTGTAGCCGACGGTCCGACGGTAAATAATTGTAACGGATAAAATATTTGCGGTCGACGGACTCCTTCGGGAAGGTTCGGCAGTAGTATTTATATCCCGTCTGGGATCATTGTAAATCATCATTCACTTACTATTGCGAATATTATGCTACTGTTCTGCTGTTACTTTCTGTGTGCGTTCATTTACTTTACCTGTACGGTAAACAACATACATAAACTAGAAACATAAATGATAAATCCATCACATACGTAAAATGTAAATTGTAGATGTAGTGAATAGAAAATATAGGATCATATGACATAGATATATAGAATTATAAATGTTGTCAAATCATAAATGTATGCAAGCTTCATAAAACCAATGACATCAAATCATAAATGTATGTAAGATTCATGATGATGAAATGTATGTGTAACTGTAAAGTGTATACAAAAAGTCTATCTGCTCAAGCTCTAGCTCAAGTCCCATCCTCATCCTTATGATCATCCTCAAGCTCGCTCGTAGCCTCAATCTCAACCTCAACCTCAACCTTTGAGTATCCTTTCTTCTTGCTAATTGGCGTCTAAGGTAGGTTCTAGAGGCTTGAGCAGCCATAGCGCCTACATATGAGGTGGACTCATGAACAACATCAATAGGGCCTGTGTCTGTACATGTGTGTTTTCCAGAACGTGCTCTATCCTCCCCTGTCATAGACACAACCTCAGCCTCTATATCTTCCAGGTCAACCCAGTCAAGGTCCGCTTGAGTGAAGACTGTATTGGTAGCCTCAGTGAGCCATTGACTCTAGATTGATCTCCTCCAGAGTGATCAAAGAGGAGTTAGGTCCAAAATCTGTTTGGTCCTAAGACAGAGGTTGTAATGAACAAAGACAAGTTTATTCAACTTCTGCATAGGCAACCTATTTCACCTCTTCAAGTGGAAATGCTCGAACATGAACCAATTGCACTCACATTTAGAAGTGCTGCCTGGTTGACTTAATATTAAGATGGTAATTTTTTGAAAATTTGGGGTTGAGGGCCCAAACATTTGCCACCATCTCTTTGAAAAAAGAAAAACAATTAATCTCATTTACAAGTACAACTGTAAGGCTAAATTACAAAATAAAAAATTAAAATGCATAACTTATAAATTTATTAGCCTTTAACTTAAGAATATTTATTTTTACTTGATTGTAATGATGTCCAAGCATCTGTGCACATCCTGCTAGAGAAAATTGCCCCTTCTTGATCATTAAAATTATCTAGCTCAATGGTTGTAGTTGAGGCACTGCCATCACTACTCATCTTCTGCATCATTGAATATAGGCCGGTAAGAACCTCCTCATGGGCCTTGAAGTCAGGATTGAAACAAAGTGCTGGACTCAGGTAATAAGTTGCTGCATGGATGGGCTTGTGAAGCTGGTTCTGCCATCTCTTATCAATGATCTTCCAAGTGGGGCTATACTTCTCTTGCGCTCTTGCCTATTGGGATCTCATGGTCTTCTTGGACCTATCCATGCCCTCATTTATGTAGCCCATAGAGGGCTTTTTCCCATCAATAACTCGTAGGAGAACTACGAGAGGCTCAGTGGTCTGCATATAATGTAAAAAAAAATTTAAGTCACAAATTAAATATAAAAGTAAAACTAAATCTAAATTATTAAACAAGTACTAAATGTTAAATTGTAATAAATTTACTTCTAATATTTCTTTAGATGGTGTCCAAAAACTAGCCTCTTCAAAGATGCAATTTACCACATCTATCCTTGCAGTGGTCATAGCAAAGGAAGAGGAAGTCGACTCCACCCCAACAAACATGTGCCTCAAATCTTCCCTTGATTTCAACAAGGATTTTAGTGTAAGGAAATTTGAGGCAAACCTCATGATGCCAGGACGAGCTAACTCCTTTTGGCCTATGTATGAATGCATGATTGTAGATAAACTTGCAAATATTTTTGGTGCTTTCAAAGCATGATTTGACCTACTCAGGCTTACTAATATCCTCCAACATGAGGTCAGGGCAATGTGCCACACAAGGAGACCAAAATATCTTGGGGTGCCTCTTCATCAAAATTTTACTTGCAAACAACACAAAGGTAAATCGCGAGCATCTCATCTAAGAGGTCTTGCATTCGAGTCTACTTGAGCTTAACACATGATAATAATTAATTTAAACAAATAGTAATAAATAAATAACAAATGATCAAGGCTTTGACCCATTGCCTATTAAAAAAAAAGTTTACCTGTAACAATTTTAAATTAATTAGAAATTTAGATATGTTAAGAATCTTAGAATAAGAAAAGTTCATAAAAATTTATAGATATCTTTACATCAAATTTTCAGAACTTTAAAAGTTTACTTGTAGCAACATATTATTTGTCACCAACTGCACCACAATTTCTTCCTCCACCTCTTCTATGACTTCCTCAATAACTTCACATAAGTACATGGCATTTTTAACATGAGAGGAAGCATCAATAGATTTAAAAACATGGTGGATCGAACAAAATTTAAGTAGAGAAAAATAATTAATTACCATGGATCATCAATCAACAAATCAAAATTTGAATTATTCAATCACGATTTACAATGCATGTAGGAAAGTAGAACGATCAATCACCTCCATAGGAATCAAGAAAATTTAGGAGTGTTCTTTTCCTCATATCCATCCAACCATCAGTCATGATGGTGCAACCCTTTTGGGTCCATGCCTTTTGGTGGTCCTCTAGATGAAGCTTTATATCTTCAACCATTTCATCTAAGAGTTAGCCACTCAACTCAGCATTAGTAGGGCCTATAAACCCTGCACCACAAATTGTTATGACATCTATCATGCCTTGCCAATAATGTTCGACCTGTTATAAGTAGATTATGATTAGATGATAAATCATTATGCAATATGAATCGATGATTACACAAGTAGAAATAATTAGAATTTAACTTTACATAAAGAAAACAAATAAAAAAGAATTAATTACCTGGCTGCAATAATTGAAATGTTGCAAAAGTACCAAAATTTGCAAATTTATTTTTTGGCAGTATCATGAATCTTCTTGTTCCAACCCATGTTCTCAAGCAAGGGTTGTGCACCAAGAGTAGTGTGCGACACAAAATAACTAATCCAATCTCAACTTCCACACTCTAGGACGAAATGTAATAGGTCCAGTAAAGAAGCACTAGTGCTAGCACTAACACTGACACTAGGACGAAAGTGTGGCCTGCTAGAACCCTCTCCAACACAACCTATAGATGCGATTGCTGGAGGATGGGAGCCAATAGAACTTAACTCTTCAAGTTGCCTCTTCTTATTTAACTTCTCTTGTTCATACTTCTCTAACTGCACATAACAAAAACGTCTTGCCTTAGCACTTTGTTGAGTGCACACAGTCTTATCATGTCCGGGTATGGTAGCATATGGTATTTGACTCTATAGATGCCACCATAATTTATATCTTTACAAAAAGAACATTTCTTTGATTTTTTTGTCTTCCAAGAAATTTCTTGGTATATTTTCAAGCAAGATCCTTTGGAGGCATTGTCAAAAACGAAAGTTAAGGCTGGTAGATTAAGAAAATTCAACATTTTACAAAGTTATGAAGTCAAACTAATAAAAGAAATAAGCAAACCCAACATTTTTTTTTGAGAAAAATGTAAATACATGTTTCCAAATTTATTCCAAAAACATTGTGGGATTTGCAACTTTACACTTCGCAATTTATTTAAAAACATTCAAGATTTACAAATTAAAACTTAAAAAAAATTAACAAACAGTGAAGAATACATTAACATACAAGAAAAAATCAACACAATCTACAAAGTTTAACACTTACCTCTTGCAAACAATTTGAGGAGTGTTTCTATTGACTTCTTCATGCTCCCAATGCAAACTTATGGCCTCCCCAAATTGATTTGCGGTCTCCTTGATGTTCTTCTTTCTTTCTAGTTGCAAACCTATGATTTCTCTTTTCTCTTCCTCTCTCTCACATTTCGTCTCTTCTTGTCATTCTAGGCAACTAGTAAGCTTTTTAGGATTATAAGGAAAAGAAATGTAAAAAATTATAAAAAAAGCTTGTGATTTTTGTGATTTTAAGTGGCTGAATGTCTCAGCCACACGGCTGATTCATGCCAGAGATTTTTCGTGATTTCTGATGAATCACTGAGTTAGGCGATTTATGGTCATTACTCAGTTGGCTAACTCGCCAAGTTAGCATTATTCAGCAGCCTTGAATTGACTCGCAGAATCGCCTGAATCGCGGCGATTCTGGAATCTCTAAAAATTGGGAGTAATCAATGATTACAGTAGTCATCATCTCTGATCTAAATCTGCATTGCTGAATATTGTTTCTTCATATCTGCTGGTTTGAGACTTTATCACACTGTGTTATTGTGCGATAAGAATGCTATAATACTTGGTAATGGTGGCCCCTTCACCTCCCAAGAGAGATGCTTCAGTTTGATCGTATATTGGCCAAAGCCATTGAAGGAGATTATAAAAAATCAGAGTTTTGGTGTTCTGCATCTTCATTCAGTAGAAAAATATTAGTGATTCTATATTGATTCTTTATTCTTCACTTTGATTATATGTGTGGTGAGATATATATCTATGGTATTGTGAATAGCGATCTGTATGTGTCATTGTCATGCCTGTTATGAGAATCATAGTATTTGTATTCAGGATTGTGAGTCTTGAGAAGCTGTTATCATTCTGATTTTACAGTTAAGGTGCTGAATCTGTTAAGGAGAGTGACATTAAATCTTTTGTATAAAAGCTCAACAGTTGTGAGCTATGTACTGAGATTGTTATTATCTCAATAAAGGAGAACTTTTGGCATGACTGGGTTTTTTTCCCTCGAGGAGGATGATTTTTTCCCAAGGTAATCTTTGTGTCTTTGTTTTCTATTTTATGTTATTCCTGATTTCTGGTTTAAAATTCAACACCTTCGAGGGAGAGCCAATTGAACATGCACCTAATGGATATAGATACAAAAGAGGTGTTTGTTGAAAATATGACACAAAGATATGAGATCTATTCTAACATTTACAACAACAAGTCTAATCAGAAGGTAACACCCATGCCACATGAAGGTAATGATGTTGCATCCTCCAATGTTGGCACTCAAGTTGAGGGTGTCAAACATGGGGTATACCTTGTGGTTTCAAGTCACAAAGGTTCTGCTTTTGTATACCATACCATGGAAGATATAAAGAGGACTCAAAACATGTGTGAAGAATTGGTTGAGCCTTTGATCATATGCGATGAGTTTGATGACTTATCTCTTTTGGAGGCTCACTTGGTAGAACCTACATCTTTTAGACCAGCTTATGACGAAGGACAAATGAATGGTGACATCGCTGATTCAGATTTGTTTGAGCATGAAGAGATTTTTGGATCAGTTATCAACACACTACTTAAAAATGCATATGGAGCTAATCTTTCAGAGCATGAGGTATGCATGACCGTTGTTCCTCCTGTTGAGTGGCGTTTACTTGCAGCAGCTGGTTGGAGGAGTTGGAGGGGATTGTATCATCCTTTCCCTAATAGAGTTTGGCATAATGCTGATTGCCCACATCATTTAACATTAGAGGCATGTATGGCTTTAAATGGAGTGGGGTTCTTAGTTGAATTGAGGATGTTCTCATTCATGATAGCTGCACATGGTAGGTTGGCTTGACTAATTATGTATGTGGGGTGATTTGGCATCTTGGAATCCACATGATTGGTGCATTGTGTTTTTATGTTCCATGATGAGTTGCCAACCAACTCTGAGCTTGGTGATGTTCACTTTTGAGTAGTGCAATGGAATGATAGAGCAATGTTTCGGAGGTTGATATGGGATCCAGGCATTTGGTTTTAGCGTATAGGTGCTGATTACTTGAGGGCAAGTAATCTTAGGAAGGGAAGATTGTAATGTCCCCAAATTTTGTTGCTTATTTTAGTGTTATTCAACTCTATCCTATTTTATTTGTAGTGTGCCTTCCATAAATCACTTAGGACATTTTGATTGGCACACACTATTTTTAGTGGCATGGTTGTTTTGCTCATACTTACTATTATAGTAAGTCACCGGTGTGGTCAATTGGCATCATATCTATATCTGGAAAGTTAATGGATTATTCACATGAGTTGATATTGACAATTATCAAGGGTGTTAAACTATTAAAGTTTAAACAAGGTTAACTTAACAATATTAATTATATTAAATGACTTTATGATATGACAACATAAAGGGGGTTAAAGTAAATTTAAGTCATTTTTATAAAGTAACTTTATTTTGTCACGTAGGGAATTGCAGGGTTTTAAATACTTCAGAAAAGTGTTAAATCGAGATAGGTGCCAATGTTGGGAGATATAAGGTGAATATACAATTTTTTTATAAAGTGACTTTAAGATAATTAAATTTATTTAAGGGGTCACTTTATTATTATTCCGAATTACAAGTTAATATGAATATTAAAAGGGAATTTTCAAAAAAAGAGGCTTTGGAAACTTCATGGGAGGATTATAAAATGAAGTTTGAGGAAGACTTTTGATATACTTGATTTGTTTAATTTCTCTAGGAAGATTGTCGGCTTTGTCTTTCATTTATAGAAAATATGAGAATGGAAACCCTTGGAGTTTCTTGATTGTGTGGACGAAAACACAATCAGCCTATTTGGTGGATTCATTTCAAGATACACATCCAGCTAATTGCAGGTGTTTGGATTTGAGAAGGAGCTGGAAATATCATTTATTTGCAGGTTTACAGATGTAAGGGTTTATTATGTGGTGGTGTTAATTTTTCCAGCTAGGCTGATTTGATTTGGAAGCCATTGGAAGTGGAATCATATTTTATTGTTGCTGGAATCTTTTATGAGATTTTGGCATAAGGTTTGCATATTTTGGAAGGGTTGAACAAGGTACAGCTAGGGTTTGAAGCACAGTGATTTATATTATAATTTCAGTAGACATTTGCTGCTCTTATCGGACATTATGGTAATGCTTTGGGGAAACTATTCCATCTACAAGTTGTTGGGCTTCCATCCTTGCTTCTGGGTGTGAGAGGATTTATTGTGATTTGTAATAAAGCTCAAATCCAAAGTAATCAGTTTTCTGCTGTGACTTTATCAGACTTATATCTGACCTGATTTGAGCCTAATAAAGTGGTCTTCATCGAGAAATTTGTTGTTTATGTTTTATGCATTTCTTTCTCTTTCATTTCTATAAGTACTCTCATCCTTTGGCATTCAAAACAAGCATCAAAATCAGAACAAGAACTTGGAAATCAGATCTTGCATGCGAACTGTTTGACAAAATGTCAAACATCCAAAATTGAGAAAAATGAATCAGGTTGAGGAGGGGCTCTTACAACATCTACCTAAAGATATTGATTAGTCATCATTACAACAGAGCTTAACTAAATATAGAAAAAAAGCGTTATCAATGCAGCACAGACAAAACATGGCAATGATATTTTATCATAGTTCTTTGACTCTCCAAGATTTTGAGTCGTGGCGAATTCTGAGTCGAGTCATCCTAGCCGAGTCCCAATGACCCATGACTCTCTAGAAACTTGTCGTAGGTGAAACTCCCAAGAAAACTAGTTTTTGTTGAGTCCTTCCTAGTTTTTGTCAAGCCCTGCAATGTTTTTGCCTAGTCCTGAGTCGGATCAGCCTTCCCAAGTTTGCATTGAGTCCGAGTCTAAGGACTATGTATAATTTAATACTCTTCTCATATCTGCAAGGTCAAATAGATAGAGGAGCATATGATAAGAGAAAGAATAATGTAGGCATGAATCACAAGGGGAGTCAATATGAATAACATTGACCAATAATGATTGAACAACAAAACAACATGTTATAATCAAGTATTGTAGTTACATGAAAGAAGTATAGTCAACCTACTTGGTAGTCAAACTGTGGACTGTGTTTACTATAAATACCACTTGCTGGGAAGACCGCATCTTCAATGAGTCAAGTCAGAAAACATGAAATATCCCAAATGGATATTTTCTCTGCTGCTGCTATAATGTTTAACTATATAAATTATATTTTCTTGTAGATTTTTCTTTCATCTTATAGAGCTAGACAGAAGTTGCAGAAGAATATTGTTTCTTTTTGTATTTTTCAGAATATAGGTATTACATAAATAACAGTGTTTGATAAAATAGAAGTGATATAAACCATATGCAACAATACTGACGCAGCCCAAGGCGGGAGAATCCGCAAAGATGTCCTAGCTCCCAACAAACAACCACACAATAGAAACATAACAGAAAGAAGCAATAATGCAAGATCAATTCACAACTCTTTATTTATAAAATAACTATTACATGCAATGTGTCGGGTTGTAAGGCCTTCCCGGTTGCGACCAAATACAAAGCAAGTAATAGTTCTGCAAGATCCCTCAAGATCCAATCCAAACCCTAGCTAGTCCAGATTCACACTCTGGTAGAAACCTCTAAGGAAGATCTCAACTTGTGCTTGCAAGCCCACCAAACAATCTCCTTGTTTTCCAAGCCGCAACTACTAGCCCTTCTCAAACTTTATCCAAGATCCAAGTGTAAACTTCCTCACATTCCGCACTTTGTTCACACACTCTGGAAATCTTCTCCAAGCTGGATGCTTAATCATAGTCCTGTTGTAAACTACCTCATATTCGGCGCTCTATCCACAGTCTCAGGAAAAACTCTCCCTTCAGCTACTCTCCACACTCACTTCTCCGAATGAATGAATCATCCCTCTATCAATGAATGAATGCCTAAAACACTCCACAAGACCCTCCTACTTATACCCAACTAAGCCACAAGTTGGCCTAGTAGTTACAAATTAAAATAGACCCCTCATATTAAATATATGTCGATCGACAAATCGGCCACAACACAAATTAAATACCCATACATAAATTAAATGCCACAAGTCGGCTCACAGACAACTCGGCACCAATAGAAACCAAGACCAAGCCAAAACCAAGCATCGTCGAGCTCCCGCAAGCATTGCCGAGTTCCAACGCATGCTGAGCTCCAAGGCCATGCTGAGCTCCATAGCCCATGTCGAGCTCCCAGAGCATGCCGAGCACCAGTCCTTTGACCGAGTATCAGTCCAAGCATTCTCCAAAGCACCAATGAGCCTCCTCCCATGAACTCCAAAGAAGTCACAGAGCAAACCCAAGATGCTCTTGCATCAGACTCCCCAGGTAAATAGAAAAGTGTGTCCCACACTTTGATGCCCAAAGAAAGATCAATAACGATCTTCATCTTCACCAAAGGCTTCCATTCCAACAGAGGCAAGAAAATCAACATGCAAATCATCCACATCTGCATCACTTTGTCAAACACCAAAATCTCAACCATCCAATCATCATGCTCACTCCCAAGAACAAACTGAACACGATGCTTCATCAATAAATCCACATCCATAGCAGCAACTAGTGAAGCCACACCAGCAACAACAAACTCCACATCAACAACAACATGTAGATCTCCATCAACACATGCCAAACTCACAACACCAGCAATCTCATTGCTCACAACAAGATGCTCTGCAACATACAACTCATCACCAACAACAACCAGATCATCCACGACCAAGTGCTCTGCAATTTCCATGTCAGACTCAGTCAACTGATCATGAAAATCAACCTTTGTCCTAGCATCAACAAGGTTAGGAATATCTTTAGCAACAACCTCGAGTTACTCTGCAAGTTTTGTATTAGACTCCACAATCTGATCAACAAAACCCAACTCAACCTTGCTATGCCATCTTCTTTCTCAAACAAGTCGCTTATTCGACTAGATAACTCTCTTTCGGATCGGTTGACTCCAACTCCACAAACATCTACAAAATGCCTTCCTCATCCTGTCCTTTTCTCGATCAGCCGAACTAGTTTTAAACTGAGCAACCTCCTTCTTAGCTCAATCAACCAAACTAACTTCAAACCGAGCAAACATCTCAAAAAACCTCCTCTCCACCACATCATGGAGATTCGCAATCATCCCAGGTTCCAATCTCTTGGAGTCATTTCCAAGATATTTGCAAACACTCTGCAACAAATCCTTCCCATGCTCCTTGTGATAAAACTAAATTGTTTGCAAGTCGGATCACAACTTGCTACCTTACAGGAATAATCAAGAACCACATCACAAGTCCAGGACCATGGATCTGAAATCCACAAACTCTCCATGATCATGTCTCAACAAGATCAGTCTTCCATCTTTGCATCCATCGATCCATCTGCAAGCCCTCTACAATTGTAAGTTAGAACCACGATTTGCCACCTCACAAGCAAGATATCTAGGACTCTAGAAAGGAAAATCCACCAACAAATCAAGATCAACTTAGATCTACTTTTCCAACCCAAGTCCTGGTGCAAACTGCCTCAGCTTCAGCGATTTGTCTACACACTTAGGAACAACTGCGCTCTGATAAACTTCACACAACCAAGGTCCTGGTACAAACTGCCTCACACTTTGGCGATCTACTTGTACACTCAGGAACAACTGAGCTTTGATGCCACCTGACGCAGCGCAGGGTGGGAGAATCCGCAGAGGAGATGTCCTAGCCCCCAGCAAACAACCACACAATGAAAACACAACAACAAGAAGCAATAATGCAAGATCAATTCACAACTTTTTATTTATAAAATAACTATTACATGCAATGTGCCGGGCCGTAAGGCGTTCTTGGTTACGACCAAATACCAAGCAAGTAATAGTTCTGCAAGATCTCTCAAGATCCAATCCAAACCCTAGCTAGTCCAGATCCACTCTGGTAGAAACCTCCAAGGAAGATCTTAACTTGTGCTTGCAAGCCCACCAAGCAATCTCCTTGTTTTCCAAGCCACAACTACTAGCCCTTCTCAAACTTTATCCAAGATCCAAGTGTAAACTGTGTCACATTCGGTGCCTTGTCCATAGTCTCAGGAAGAACTCACTGTTGAGCTACTCTCCACACTCACTCCTCCTCCTTTGAATCATCCCCCCATCAATGAATGAATGCCTAAAAGACTCCACAAGACTCCCCTACTTATACCCAACTAAGCCATAAGTTGGCCTAGCAATTACAAATTAAAATAAACCCCTCATATTAAATATATGTTGAGCCACAAGTTGGCCACAACACAAATTAAATATCCATACATAAATTAAATGCCACAAGTCGGCTCACAGACAACTCGGCACCAATAGAAACTAAGACCGAGCACCAGTAAAACCAAGCATCGCCGAGCTCCCACAAGCATTGCCGAGTTCCAACGCATGCCGAGCTCCAAGGCCATGCCAAGCTCCTTAGATTATGCCGAGCTCCGAGAGCATGTCGAGCACCAGTCCTTCTTCGTGTTAAAGTAACTGAGATCGTTTTTGCAAATGTACTCTCATTGCCATTGTAATTGATGATTTTCAAATGCAGATTTGGATCTCATATATGTATAATATGAGAGGAGATATGTCTCTTCAAGAGACATGAATAGACATGTCTCTATAGTTAATCACCATTTAGTTTATAAATAACTATATGCATAACTCACCTTGTATATATAATATTAATATATTACCATATATGTAATATAATATTATATTATTATATAATAATATATAATGCATAATATATATAATACATATTATATTATATATATATATATATATATATATATATATATATATATATATATATATATATATATATATATAAGATATATAATGCATAATATCTAATATATATTATATATATAAGAATCACCAATAAGAATTTATCTGAAAAACATAAACATAGATTAGTATATCAAACAATTATTAAAATCCTCTTCACTATTACAATTTATTGATCATTGAAGATTCTATCACAACACAATTTAATCCCTCTGAATCAATATGATCAAGATCACTGAAGATTTATTGAATCACATCCCCTATCTACTCTCTCTCTTTAAGGTTGTCTCTAGTGAAATGTCAGACTCTCATAATCTCAATCACCATCTTCCTGTAGTAACAATCTCAGAGAAAAGATCAAGGCAAATAATTTATATAGTTTGTATAAAATTACAAATAAGAGAAAGACTACAAATTAGATAAATGCAAAAGATAAGAGTACTTAATTGTACATAACTATTCATGAAATTAATGAATCCAGTAAAGGCTTATTTCATCAAAGAATGCCTCTCATGGGGAATGAAACATTGGTTAAGGTAATTTTCCACTCCCCCCTACAATGTAAAATTCCCACTCATTCCATTTCATAGAGTTTAACCATTTCTTTATTAATAATCTTACATCTGTTATCTTACTCCATATATATCCATTCATTTACCTCATTGGCACACACTGCAGCAAGAATTCTTTCCGCCATTGCTCCTCAAGGTTAAATTGGTGCTTTCTTATAGAAGTTTTGCAATTAGTTTCAGAAATAAAGACTCCATTGTTTAAAATAAGATAATAACTAATTCTTATATTACAATATGGATAAATATCAAAATTAAAGATATAATTTATATTCACGTATATTCATAAGAGATTGTATTACTATCTTGATGCACATCAACTAATCCTAAGATTACATTTATTTGTTATTAGATTGGACTATTGAATAGCCAATAGTAATAATAATGAAAAAAAAAAAAAATTCATCTCTATCATCAAACAATATATTTAACTTATTATTATTATAACATATATATTTATATTCATATTGACCATAATGAATTATTTCATATACCTATTACTATTATTGGAATTTTGTTCCAAAACAATATTATCATAAAATTAACATAACTTTATAAATAGATTATTTGAATTGATATGCATTCAATTAAATAATCATACTTACCTTATAGAAGTCATTGTTGTCCTCTCCAATGCATTTACCTCTGTTTCTTTAATATGCATTTATCTTTCTTTTTCGGCACTCCTTCATGTTCATTCGTGCTTGTTATTTTATCTGCCAGTTGGCATTTCTGAGAGCACACCCTCTTCCTTTTAGTAACTCCAATAGGATTGTTTGTGAACTTTTTCTAACCAGATTATGCATTTTCAGATTAATATCCTTATATATTGTGTTATCGTGAATGGTATGTTTCTCTATATCAATCAATGAGTTTTCCTTCCCAACAGTTGGAAGCATTAGTAAAATTATATAAAATTGAATAGCGTATATATCCCTGCTGTTTGATTGTTTTACTACAGCTTCTTCGTCACAAGAGAGTCATTCATTTGTCTTGATAGTTTTATCAAGTCTCAGCATTTTTAGTTCTTGATTTTGCCATCAACCCTTAGTGATATGAGGTCATGTAATGCTGGAACCATTGATATTCTCGAGCTCATCTTTTGCATATCTATTATATTCAATATTTGTCTTCAATACACATTGAGTGTCTGCCGTTTGGAGTTATGATTAATAACCGTCATTCATTAAGGAATGCAATTGAAAGTGCTGAATGGTGGTGATGAGTTACGACATTTCATTTGTGATCGCATGCTTGTTGTGAGTAAAGGCAAGCCGTCACTGCCTTTGTCGGGCTATTGCTTGCTTGTGTAAGGAATTCAAATTGATATGAGTAACTACCTTGTTCACCATGATCACATGGGAATACGTATTAAAATGTGTAACTGTCGTGGAAATAGGAAGTAGCATTGGATGTAAGTCTATATCGGTCCTTTCTATTTGTAATAACTCCAATAGGTTATAATTTCTTCAAACACCAAAAATCTTTATACTTCAGTTGTTTGACATTTCGTCAAACACTTTGCAAGCAAGCTCTGATACCACTGTAATAACCCTCCTCAAATCTGCCCTCAAAAAAATGTTGATGAAAGCTCAAGGAATTTCATCAAACAATTCACATGCAAGGGACGTATGACTGATATAGTATTTCAGCTAGCTTCAAATGACTTTTTCTTCAATTTGCATGAATGAGAATCTTGTGCTAGAAGACTACAATGGACTACACAATGACCTAACATGAGTGTGCTACTAATTTTGACAATATTCAGTGCATATATATGATCTAAGCATGAGAAATGAACACTTACAGCCAACTGGCATTTTTACAAACAGTTGGTATGCAAACTAACTAGCTGATAAATAATGATATTAAAATGCTTAAATGACACCAGCAACTATTATCTTCTTAATTGCAATGAAAATTACAATGCTTATGAAATATGGCCAAGACTTTGGCATTTACATGGATTACAAAATGATAATGCTGGTATAATGCACATTTACAGCTGAAAGCTTATAACACCCTAAAAAGCAATACTAACAAAAGAACCTGATTGTAGATGGCTGTAATAATTTCCTTCAATGCTGCCCTTTCTGCTTTGTTTTTTTCGAACTGCTTTTTTCGGCCTTCTTTTTCGGTTCTGCTTTTTCAGACTGCTTTTTCGTACCCTCTTTTTCAGCCTGCTTTTTCAGTTCCGCTTTTTCGGACTGCTTTTTCGTATCTGCTTTTTTGGATTGCTACTATGTTGAATCTCAAGACCATATCTTTCAATGGCGTCAAGATTTCCAGCTTGAAGGGATTTCGTCCTTCAAACTATTGAGATATAATCTCCAGAAAATTTCCCAATTTCTTTGATATTTTCAAGCATACTAAAAAGAAGCTCTTCCCTTTCTTTTATATTGTTCTCACAAGAGCTCATTCCTTCGTTTTCTCAATGTGGGATAAAACATCACTCCTTTTATGTAACTTATGTCTCCAATGTGTTATAAAATAAAGGGGACTCTTTCAATTTAAATATTTCTCACAAACTATAGTCTATGCATTAATAAAGTTAAATATTTAAATTTAACTTTATAAAATAGTTTTATCGATGCATAACAAATCTTATCAATGATAAACAAGTCTTCTTGTCGATTTTAAACAATTACCATCGACATACTGCTGCCACTGGATGTCTGACCATATCCAAGATGACTTATTATAAATAGTAAGTATGCCCAAAGTTGCCTCAAAACCCTTCAGAAAGACCTGCAACTGAGACTATCTAGGCCAAATGGCCTCTAAGTCCCTTTAATAACCTGGTTAGCCTACGGGACCGTGGGGAAATAGGCTAATGACAACATCATGCTATGAATGCTAAAAAAAGGGACATTACAGTCTGCCCTTCCCAAAATTGTTTGTCCCCAAGCAATGGTCGAACAACAACCCAATCAATCCACATGGATCCCAAATGTAGTCATGAACTATACTGCTGTCAGTCAACATAGGCTCCTGCAACAACCTCTGAAAATTAACCAAGAGGAATCCATAATCAAATTGACAATTACAGCTCAACCAAACTCCAAAATCACAACTGCCACAGTCAGAAACCCACGAGACACAAACTCTTAGAACATCAGAACCCAAGTAAAGTGGACAAATCAAGCTGCCAACACAGTAAATACCATCAACGCATCCCACTGGCCTATACGGAATGTATAATCCAACTCTGCAACAATGGTGAACGCTCCCGAATGGAACTGCACCAAGTATGGAGAATGCATACACTGCACAACTCCTGCAGTCAACACAACTCTGCAGATCACTGGCCACTGTCTCATAACCATAACTCCCATGCACTGCTGATGGTGAAAAGACATCACAAGATAAATAGCAAGAAATGGAATCCAAACCAAATTTACCTGCCATCAACTCCTCAACACAAGGATCAAATGCTAACTGATGTACATACCCTGTAGTATAATGTTGATAAAAAGAACCAACCTCAGTCAACAGCTCACCATGCACAAGTGATACAACCCATTGTGACTGATCACCAGCTAAGTCAGGACATTTCATAGCCAAAGCAGTAGAATCAATAACAACAATCGCTGAAGCATCACTCCCAAACTCCTGCTCTAAGTCATGTATTATCAAGCTGTCAACGCAGAACCTATTGCCATGTCATGCCCATCACAACTATCATCCTGTGGCGTCAAACCATCCCATAACTGATGACAAGCACTAGGAATCAAAGTATATCTCTGTATGATCATCTCATCAACATGGTCATCAAAGGTAAATTGATGAGCATACCTCATAGTGTAATGCCGATAGAATGCGCCAATCTTAGTCAGTGGCTCAGACTACAACCCAGATGAAACTAACTGCAATCGATCACTAACCAAGCTGGAACTGACTACTACCTCCAAAGACATCACCAAGGGAGTAGTATTACTAGCAGGAACCATGCCAACTGCCGGCTCACCAATATCACACATGATCTTTGATACAACATCTCTACTCTCTGTGCCATCAGTACTAGAGGCCACCACCATGTCAGGCATACCACAACAATCTGCTACAGCACCCAACTCAACTGAACCTGACTCTAGTGGGAACGAACCCGATATGCCAATGTTAGTATCAAGGATGGATGCATCACCATCTCCACTGTCTTTGACAATCTCGACCATGGACATCCTTGGATCACCAGACACCACAGCTTGTGACTGTACAGAATCTGGTAAAGACTGCAGTCGCTCTAACTCCACAGTCACCTTAGCCAAATGAAATTGTGACTCCTCGAAAGCCAACTGTTTACTCTCAAGAAACTCAGAAGTCACCTTGAGCTACTGACTAAGCTCACTCACCTCATCTTCCTTGACCAATAACGCGTCATATGTTGTACTGCCCCACTCCATAAGATAATCTCTGTCAGCTACCAACTGCATATAATTCTACCTCAGAATTTGGATAGCCTCCCATAAAGAGTGGATCTCTGTCAAAGAAAGATAACTGCCTCCTTGCTCATCACTAGTAGGAGAACCTCATCCATAAACTGCTAACAACTGACGAGTAGCATCAAAATGCTCGCAAGCGATAGAAATGTCTCGCTTGCCAACTCTCAGCTGACTAGACACATGATTGTGTTGACTGATCGAACTCCTATACTCTATCCCTAGTACACTGTCCAAAGGAGTAACCTCAGAATAGCTATCATTTGTAATACTCAGATCCTGGGACTCTCGTGTAAACTCTGTCATCTCTAAGAAATCATCAACATGTGATCTGACTGTAAAAGAAAACTGAGTCCTTGCTATACGCGCTAACTCCCGAACTGAGCTCACCTCAATTCAAAGCTTGTCCACATGTCTCTCAGAATCCTGGAGAGCCAACTGAATACACACCAAGGAATTCCGAGTATCCTCCAGCTCATGAGAAAGCCGGTCAACCTCCTCCTTCTTCAATGCATCTAAATAGATGCCTGCAAGATTAAGGAGATGATCGCGATCTGGAAGTAGGTGTATGTAACTTACCTTCATTGCCTCCATGCCTTCCCTGATCTGCTGTAAGTCATCACAAGAAGAACCTGTTGTGACTCCTTTCTGTCTCTCTTGCAGTTGAATCATCCAAATGTGATTCTCAATCAATCCATGCATCCTGTCATGATGAGATAAAGCCGCGACAATATCCTTGTCCCCTGTCTTCAGCTGGCTTGCCAAACCAAGTGAAGAGCTACTAGCCTCTATCTCATGTGAAGAAGCATCCAACTGTGCTTGATACTCATTTTCTGCAAAGTCCTGAATGCTCACTTTCTGATCAACCGTACTATCCTCAAACATGACAGTATCCTCAACTACTGTAACTTCATCCAGCCCAACTATACTGGAATCACTATCTGTGTCAATCGCACAATCTGGTGTGCCTGTGATATCACCTTTTGATGCTACTGGCTCAACCTGCACAACATCTGTAACCCCTTCTACCTGTGAAGATGATGCAGATAAACCATTACCCGAAGATGTGTTAATGTCTCCATGTATCGAATCAGCATGTCTGTTAAACTCCTCATACAAGTTTCTGCCTATCATAGGAAAGGTATGATCCTTAGGCCTATCAAAGCGTTCAATCAGTCTCTCCGTAAACTCCACATATGAGGTAATGTGTGCATGACCCATAGTGACCATACCATGATGCCACCACTTGTGTGCTAACCCATCCAGGTGAATTGCTGCATACTTAATAGCTTCTTCCTCAAGCATAAAGTTCAATTGTAAGTATGTGTCAAGCTTTTGAACCCAAGCTCTTGCTGTAGACTTCCCTGAGCCATCATAATATGGTAACTGAAGTTTCCCTACTTTCTTTCGTAGCTCATAGCTCTGGTTCCTGTCATGTCCACATGGCATATGCTTCATCCGCACATCTATATACTCCCTAAAGGTGATTGCAGCAATAAAATTTGAACCTCCGGCTTCCCAATCTCTCCTCAGCTGGTCCTGTATATCAATGATCTGGGGCTCTGGTACGGGCTGCTCTAGAGCTCTAGGAGGAAATGTGGGAATAATGGGCCTCAAACTCACTGTCCTAGTTTGCTGGGGTGCATGACTGAAATTGTTTCCAACTTGTTTGCCTCCATTATGTGTCCCATCCTGATTATTACCATTCTGATTATTTCCTCCACCCACATTAGCATTCAACCCCATTTGACAAGCCATCATCTGCATCATAAGCTCAAATCTCTGACTCTGTTCCTGTGCTCTTTGCTTTGCTGATTGCTGTCCCTGTGCTAAGGTGTCTAATAATTGTAAGAATCTTTCCTTTCCCTGATCTGGACCGGCATTCATTTTGTCAAACATTTTTTCTCTCTATCTGGCTATTCCAAATTCCCTATAAGACCTCCACAGGATGGCAAAACTTATAGCTCTGATACCACTGTAATAACCCTAATAGGTTATAATTTCTTCAAACACCAAAAATCTTTATACTTTAGTTGTTTGACATTTCGTCAAACACTTTGCAAGCAAGCTTTGATACCACTGTAATAACCCTCCTCAAATCTTCCCTCAAAAAAATGCTGATGAAAGCTCAAGGAATTTCATCAAACAATTCACATGCAAGGGACGTATGACTGATATAGTATTTCAGCTAGCTTCAAATGACTTTTTCTTCAATTTGCATCAATGAGAATCTTGTGCTAGAAGACTACAATGGACTACACAATGACCTAACATGAGTGTGCTACTAATTTTGACAATATTCAGTGCACATATATGATCTAAGCATGAGAAATGAACACCTACAGCCAACTGGCATTTTTACAAACAGTTGGTATGCAAACTAACTAGCTAATAAATAATGATATTAAATTGCTTAAATGACACCAGCAACTATTATCTTCTTAATTGCAATGAAAATTACAATGCTCATGAAATATGGCCAAGACTTTGGCATTTACATGGATTACAAAATGATAATGCTGGTATAATGCACACTTACAGCTAAAAGCTTATAACACCCTAAAAAGCAATACTAACAAAAGAACCTGGTTGTAGATGGCTGTAATAATTTCCTTCAATGCTGCCCTTTCTGCTTTGCTTTTTTCGAACTACTTCTTTTTGGCCTGCTTTTTTGGTTTTGCTTTTTCAGACTGCTATTTCGTACCCGCTTTTTCAGCCTGCTTTTTCGGTTCCGCTTTTTCGTATCTGCTTTTTCGGATTGCTACTATGTTGAATCTCAAGACCATATCTTTCAATGACGTCAAGATTTCCAGCTTGAAGGGATTTCGTCCTTCAAACTATTGAGATATAATCTTCAAAAAATTTCCCAATTTCTTTGATATTTTCAAGCATACTAAAAAGAAGCTCTTCCCTTTCTTTTATAGTGTTCTCACAAGAGCTCATTCCTTCGTTTTCTCAATGTGGGATAAAATATCACTCCCTTTATGTAACTTATGTCTCTAATGTGTTATAAAATAAAGTGGACTCTTTTAATTTAAATATTTTCCACAAACTATAGTCTATGCATTAATAAAGTTAAATATTTAAATTTAACTTTATAAAATAGTTTTATCGATGCATAACAAATCTTATCAATGATAAACAAGTCTTCTTGTCGATTTTAAACAATTACCATCGACATACCGCTACCATTGGATGTCTGACCATATCCAAGATGACTTACTATAAATAGTAAGTATGCCCAAAGTTGCCTCAAAACCCTTCAGAAAGACCTGCAACTGAAACTATCTAGGCCAAATGGCCTCTAAGTCCCTTTAATGTCCTGGTTAGCCTACGGGACCGTGGGGAAATAGGCTAATGACAACATCATGCTATGAATGCTAAAAAAAGGGACATTACACTATCCTCGGTTGTGATGGCTGAAATTGCTATTCATACAATCTTCCAGCTGTGCACAATCCTTTCCATTGGATGACGTCAAAGATGGCTCCTATGGTTCAAGCGCAATGCTCTCATCCGCAAGGGCTGCTATGATACTCAGTTTGTTGTGCTGAGATGTAATATAGGGTTTGGCTGTATTAACTTTTGGTTTTGTTTTCAAGTATTTTAAATTTAGTTTGTGTTGCATTGATGCTTATGTGATGCTACTGTTAAGATTGAATGGATTCACTCTTTATAAATTATAATGAAACTAAATTTCTTCTTTTATTGTGACCAGGGTTTTCGCATAGTAGAGTCGATATCTCTAAGAGTGCCCTTTGCATTTCTTGACTTCAGGTTGAGGGCAGAACTGTTCAAAAATTGAGACTAGCAAGTTTTCTTTAGAGCAATTAGATAAGCTTGCTATTGTTGTGCTCTCGAGATTACTTTCCTAAATCTGTAATTTAATTTACCACCCAACAACCACTGTATTCGAAGTGGTAAAGGCCACAGATATGTTGAATGTAATCTTCTGTGACATTTATACAAATATATCCTTTGCAATATGTATACCTTTTAGTCTCCGTAAGTGCCACTGTCTTTCTGTGATATGTGCTATGATAATTATATTATCTTTTTACATTTGTAGATGGCTTTGATACCATGTTAAAGTAACTGAGATCGTTTCTGCAAATGTACTCTCATTGCCATTGTAATTGATGATTTTCAAATGCAGATTTGGATCTCATATATGTATAATATGAGAGGAGGAGATATGTCTCTTCAAGAGACATGTCTCTATAGTTAATCACCATTTAGTTTATGAATAACTATATGCATAACTCACCTTGTATATATAATATTAATATATTACCATATATGTAATATAATATAATATTATTATATTATTATATAATAATATATAATGCATAATATATATAATACATATTATATTACATATATCATATATATATAATGCATAATATATAATATATATTATATATATATAAGAATCACCAATAACAATTTATCTGAAAAACATAAACATAGAGTAGTATATCAAATAATCAATGTTTTACTTCTATTGATGCTAAAACATTAACACTTGGATCGAGTATCAGTCCAAGCATCCTCCAAAGCAACTACTGAGCCTCCTCCCATGAACTCCAAGATGCTCCTCCATCAAATACATACTAATCTGGAAATGATTCTAAAACCATACCAGCAGAGTCTGATTTATTTCAGAATAGTACCAATACAGATGCGCTTCAAACAAGGTTGACACCAGCTGAAAATGGAATCTAGTTACAACCAAACAAGTCCAAAAGATAAAGCCCAAGCTACTGCAATAAAACAACTCAAGTCTGCTGCAAATAAACACTTTGGAATTCCTCATGTGAGTTGCTATAAAGAAATGCTAGGCTGAACCAAAGTGGCCACTTTCCCTAAAAATCCACTGCCTCGAAAGTGTGACTGCAATACTTGAAATCGATCTCCTGCCTTGATCAAACTGTATGCATAAGAACCTTTGAATCTGATCTTGTTGAGGGCTACATCCCAACAAATCTGCTCTCAACACTAGGGTTTGCATCCTAGGTGAGGAATGCTTTTCCAGACCAATGGCGTCCAAAATAGGTTGACAAAATGATAAAAGATACTCATCTTTAGGTTACCATCTCCTTATATCCCCTCTCCAAGGAAAATCGAACCCTAAAAGAACCCTGCAATGGATTTCATTTGAACTTTATAATATATCATTATTTCCTCAATAAAGGCATCCAAATAGAGAGAAATCATTACTTTATTAATGACAAA
Source organism: Cupressus sempervirens (assembly GCA_028749045.1). Lineage (NCBI taxonomy): Eukaryota > Viridiplantae > Streptophyta > Pinopsida > Cupressales > Cupressaceae > Cupressus > Cupressus sempervirens. Next base: position 604,612,506 of record CM053792.1, read on the forward strand.
TAGCTCGAAGCATCAAATAAGTCCTAACAAATGATAATCAAATAGTAGAGAATTAGCTCTTTCCAATGAGGTATCACACATAGGCAAATCGATCCAAATGAAGCCAGAAAACTCCTTATTACTCCAAAATGGCTAAACGCTTAGCCTTATTTAAATTATTAAAATGTTAACTTAGGAGAATATTTAAATATATTAAAATATTTCCCAAGTAGCCAAGGAACAACCCAAACACCTCCAAAACATGAAACTGAGTTTGTCACCTGTTTGTGATTGATGCCAGACAACCTAGGCCAATTGGCAGTCTCACCCTCAAATCTACGGATACTCCTAAAAAATAGGGAACACACCCAAATCTCCTGAAATTGAGATTAGGGGCAATCTCATAGAACCTCAACTCTGGAAAATGTCACAACCTCCTAAAAGGTAGGAATCTCCTCCTAGAATCAAGGAACTACTCTCAACTGATCTAGTATTGTCTGAAATACCGAATTCGGACACTGAAAACCTTGACTGAGTCCTTGATTGCCACTGCCAACCTACAAGAGTCCATAATAGGCTAACTCTCATGTCACTACTAGATAGAGCTAAAGAGGGGACCTGACAATCCTCCCCTCTCGGAGATGCTTGCCCACAAGCAACTGCAAAGCTGGATGCTTTAAAATAGTCTCGCCCTCCCAAGTGGTGTCCTCTATAGGAAGACCTCTCCAATGAATCATATACTGTTGAACCACCCTACTTAGTTGGCGCTCCCTCTCTTCCAAGATCTCCTCAGGAACCAATGTTAGTTTGCTTTCCTCATCTAATGGAGGTAGATCTGGAGATGCTATAATATGTTGTCGAAGTGCCTTTTTGAGACATGACAGAGGAACACATTATGAGTTCTACTATCAGATGGTAACTCAATCTCATACGCAACCTCTCCAACACGCTTGATAATCCTGTATGGTTCATAAAAACGAGGCTTGAGATTCTCAGCTCGACCCCTTTTAAGGGTGCTTTGTTGGTAAGGCTGTAGTCGTAGGTAAACCATATCCTCCACCTCAAATATCCTTTCAATCCTATGTCGATCAGCCTAGACCTTCTGCTGATTTTGAGCCTGCTGAAGATTCTCTCTGAGAGATCTTATGATGTCCTAGTTCTTCTGCACCCAATCTCGTGCCAAAGGAACCCTGCTGTCACTAACCGCCAGATCAACAAAAGATAGAGCATCATAACCGTAGAGGGCTCTAAATGGAATCATAGCAATTGACATATGGTATGTAGTATTATAACAATACTCACCCAAGTGCAACAAACACACCCATGTCCACTGCTACCCTGACACATAACTGTGTAAATACCCTTCAATCCATTTATTAACAATCTCGGTCTACCCATCTGTCTGTGGGTGGTAGCTGGTACTAGGTGTCAATTCTGTACTTGTGAGCATGAAATTGGAATCATAGCAATTGACATATGGTACGTAGTATTATAACAATACTCGCCCAAGTGCAACAAACACACCCATGTCCACTGCTGCCCTGACACATAACTGTGTAAATACCCTTCAATCCATTTATTAACAATCTCGGTCTACCCATCTGTCTGTGGGTGGTAGCTGGTACTAGGTGTCAATTTTGTACCTGTGAGCATGAAATTTCTTGGAAAAAAGAACTCATGAACTTGCTATCCCTGTCACTCACTATGGTCTTGGGAAGACCATGTAGCCTAAACACCTCTCTGAAAATGACTTGCTACTTGAGATGTTGTGAAGTCAACGACAATAGGAAAGAAGTGAGTGTATTTAGTCAACCTATCAACTACCACGTATATGCAGTCTTTCCCTTGTATTCGAGGGAGACCTGACATGAAATCCATGAAGATTCCTATCCATTTTTGTTCCTATATGGGTAAGGGCTGCAATAAACCAGCAGGGTGAGTATGCTCAGACTTATTCTGTTGGCAGGTCATACACTCCTGAACATGATGTAGAACGTCATCCTTGAGACCCTTCCAAGAGAATCTCTCCCGAATTGTCCTGTAAGTCTCACTATACCTTGGGTGCCTTGTTGGAGTATCATTGTAGGCCTGCATAATCTATTCCTTCAATTGAGAACTAGGAACAAGGAAGACTCTGCCTTTGTAATAGATGACATCATCTACTACATTGTACTTATCATCTAAAACTAATCCATCCATGACCTCGCATGCTGATCTTTGGAGTACTTAACTAAAAGTTGAACCTTCCAATCTGTTGAAATCTCACTCAATGAGCACAGGGTGGCAACTGAGGGTATCTTGGAAAGTGCATCAGCAACTGTATTGTTTTTTCCCTTAATGAACTTAATGTCAAAGTCATAAGCCTGGATCTTGCTCATCCATTTTTGTTTTCTATTATTGAGTTTTGTTTGATCAAGGAAGTATTTAAGACTATTGTGGTCCGTTCTTACCATGAATTTATTGCCAACAATATACTGTTTTAACTTGGCTAACGCATGGATGATAGCCAACATTTCCTTGTCATATGTGGAATACAACCTCTCATTATCCTACAACTTCCTACTCTCATAGGCAATGAAGTGCCTCTTCTGCATCAAAATTGCTCCTATGCCCACACTTGAAGCGTTACACTCCAACACAAATGGCTGCAAGAAATCGGGAAGTGCCAAAATTGGACAAGTACTCATAACCTCCTTGAGTCTGTCAAAGACCCCCTATGCCTATCTTGTCCATATGAAATCTCCTTTCTTTGTGAGGTTCGTCTGTGGTGCTGCCAATTGAGAGAAACCCCTCACAAATCTCCTATAATAAGCACACAAACCAAGGAATCCACACAACTTAGTAGGCTAGTCACGAATCGCTTGAATTTTCGCCTCATGCACCTTCACTCCATCAGCACTGATCACATGTCCCAAATATAAAACCTCTCTAAGTCCAAACTCACATTTGGATAACTTAGCAAATAGAGATTGGCACTCCATGATGCTAAGTACCTCTTCTACATGTCTGAGATGGTCCTCCCAAGTACGGCTATAAATCAAAACATCATCAAAGAATACCAACACTTATTTCCTCATCTGCTTGTTGAAGATGTGGTTCATGCATGATTGGAAGGTGGTCAGTGCATTGGTAAGGCCAAAAGGCATCACCAAGAACTCATAATGTCTATAGTGGCAGTGGAAAGCAGTCTTGTATACCACCTTTGATTGTACACGAATTTGATGATAACCTGAACGAAGATCAATCTTAAAGAAGTAGATAGCCCCATGAAGCTCATCCAACAACTCATCAATGCGTGGGATCCGATATTTGTTCTTGATTGTCTTTTTGTTCAGTGCTCTTTAATCTATACACATCTGCAAGGTCTCATCCTTCTTGACAAGTACCACAGAAGAAGTAAAGGGGCTAGAGCTGGGGCATATGAAGCCCATTTCCAACAACTCATGAATAGTCTTCCTAATCTCATCCTTGTATGCCCTAGGATGACGATATGGGGTGGTGATCACTGGTTTAGCTCCATCCTCCATTTCTATGCCATGCTCAAACCCTCTATTGGGAGGTACACCAGGAGGTATGTCACCAAAAACTTTGCCATGTTGGTCCATTACTGACTGAATATCAACATGAAATGTTCTGCCATCCTTAGGAGTAGTTATTTTGGACTTCACAAAACGTGTAGCCCAAATCATATCATCATGTCTAATAATAGACTCCATCCTGCGAGAAGTCACCTCCTTAGGTCCACCGTCTAAAGCTGCTCTCAAGATCACCTTCTTTCCACCAGATAGAAACTCTAACTGCATGCGGTGGTGATCAATAATATACCTTCTGATACTTTGTAGTCACTGCATATCCAAAATAACATCATAATCCTCCAAGGGTAGAATATAGAAGTCATCTGCCAAAGTAAAATCCCCCATATGAATGCTAAGTTGTGAGATCCTCCTAGCTCAGTCCAAAACTACACCATCTACAACCTTTATACTCCAAAACTCTCAAATATCTCAGATTGCAGCCCACGTTTCTCAACCAATTTTTGATCAATAAAGTAATGTGTAGCTCTTGTATAGACCAAGCTCATGATTCGTTGACCCTGTAATGTACCTTTTAGCCGAAAGGCGTGGAATCTGGGATAACCAGATAAGGTAGCCATAGTCACTTTGGCTACCGCCAATGACTCTGACATGTCCAACTCCAACTGTGGTTGCTCCTAATGAGTCTCCTCAGGACTGTCCTCAGTGTAAGTGTCAGGTATCTCCTCATCACCATACTCAAATGTCACCTCAGTCAAATGGACCGTGCCCTTCCCCATACAATGGTGCTTGAGCTCCCAAGGTTCTTTGCATGAGAAGCATTGTCTCTTCCTCCTCAAATCATTTTGTGTCTCTGGGTCCATCCTAGGAGGTCTAGCTAATTGACCATCCCTAAGCTGTGAGGTGTTAGCCTTCTATGGAGGCCATGAATCTCTGAATGGCCTTCTAATCGATAGATAAGTAGGAGTGGAGTCCAGTCTCAATGTCACATGAATAGCATCCTTAAGAGTGGCTGGCTAGAAAGCGCAAAGCAATCCCTTAAGCATGTCCTGCAATCCCTCAATGAATAGCATCACACTACGCTTCTGGAGCATATCAAGTACCATAATTGCGATGTGTTGGAACTCATTAACATACGCCTCTACATGTCTAGTTTGTCTAAGATGCGCCAACTCCATATAATCGAGTTCGGTGTCCTTTCGGTCAAATCGGGTAATTAGTCGCTCAGTGAACTCAGCATAGGAATGAATCAAGGCGTGATCCTAGATAACCAAACCATGGTGCCACCAGTCATAGGAAACCCCATCTAAATACAATATGGAAAACTGTATAGCCTCTCTCTTTGGCATGGGTTTTAAGGATAAATAAATGTCCAGCTTGTGTACCCAAGCTCATGCACTCGAATCACTAGTGCCATCACAATTAGCCAATGAAATCTTCCCAATAGCTCTACTAAGATCATTGTTCTACTGTGGCCTATTGCCTCTGTCTCCTCTGAACCTGGTAGTATCCTTGCATTGTGAACAACATTGGGGAAGAGGGAAAACATCCCTAACTTGTGGGGGTAGAGCTCTCCACTCAACTGTGGCTGCCATGACGAATTCTTGGAATCCCATCTCGGGTGGATCAACCTGTGCTGGACACTCACTAGGTAAAAACTATGGAAGCAAGGGTCTATTTGTAGGAGGTATATGAGGTCGTTCCTGTCTTTGGGAATGAAGGGAGCTCCCAATCGACGCATGAGATCTATGACTTCCAGCAATTGACACAAATTTGTTGTATCCCTGCTTGCCTCTTTGCCTATCCAACTCCATCCGCTCCAAATTTCCATGTAACCTCTCAAGTGTCTGGACTATTACAGGTTAAGTATTGATATGATTCCTCATCAATTCTCTTTCATCCTCATTAGTGGTGTTCTATTTGTTTCCTCTCTGTTCATCTACCATAGTATTTCCTTATTCAGTTCCAAAACCTTGCTCAAATTGAGCTCTCCTGCATGTGTAAAATTTGCGTATCTCAACTCTTGGATGCATAGATTTGTAATCAAATCCACAAGCTGGCAAGATCTAGCTCTGATACCACTGAGATATCCCAAATGAATATTTGCTTTGCTTTTGCTATAATGTTTAATTATATAAATTATGTTTTCCTATAGATTTTTTTGTGATCTTATAGAGCTACACAAAAGTTGTAGAAGAATGTTGTTTTTTTTTGTATTTTTCAGAATATAGGTATTACAATGAACAAATAACAGTAACTAATAATATAGAAGTGATAGAAATCATATGCAACAATACATACTAATTTAGAAATGATTCTAAAATCATACCAGCAGAGTATAATTTTTTTCAGAATAGTACATATACAGATGTGCTTCAGACATGGTTGACACCAGCTGAAAATGGAATTCAGCTATAGCCAAACAAGTTCAAATGATAAAGCCCAAGCTGTTGCAATAAAACAACTCCAGTTTGTTGCAAATAAACACTCCAGAATTCCTCACGTGAGCTGCTATAAAGAAATGCCAGGTTGAACCAAAGTGGCCGCCTTCCCTAAAAATCCACTGCCTACAAAGTATGACTGCAATATTAGAAATCAATCCCCTGCCTTGATCAAACTATATGCATAAGAACCTTCGAATCTGATCTTGTTGAGGGCTACATCGCAACAAATTTGCTCTCAGCACTATGGTTTGTGTCCTAGATGAGGAATGCTCTTCCAGAGCAATGACATCCAAAATAAGTAGACAAAATGATAAAAGATACTCCCCTTCAGGTTACCTTCTCCTTATATCCCCTCTTCAAGGAAAATTGAACCCTAAAAGAGCCCTAAAGTGGATTTCATTTGAACTTTATAATATAACATTATTTCCCCAATAAAGGCGTCTAAATAGAGAGAAATCATTACTTTATTAATGACAAATAGCTCCAAGCATTAAATAAGTCCCAACAAGTGATAATCAAATAGTAGAGATTGAGCTCTTTCCAACGAGCTATCACACAGGAAAATCAATCCAGATGGAGCCAGAAAACTCCTTATTACTTCAAAATGGCTAAACACTTAGCCTTATTTAAATTATTAAAATGTTAACTTAGGAGAATATTTAAATATATTAAAATATTTCCCAAGTAACCAAGTAACAACCCAAACACCTCCAAAACATGAAACTGAGTTTGTCACCTACCTGTGATTGATGCCGGACAACTAGGGCCAACTGACAGTCTTACCCTTAAATCTAGGGATACTCCTAAAAAATAGGGAACACATGCAAATCTCCTAAAATTGAGATTAGGGGTGATCTAATAGAACCTCAACTCTAGAAAACATCACAACCTCCTAAAAGGTAGGAACTGCCTCCTAAAATCAAGGCACTGCTCTCAACTGATCTACTACTACCTGAATTACCAGATCCAGACATTGAAAACCCTAACTAAGTCCCTAATCACCACTGCCAGCCTACGAGAGTTCATAATAGGCTAACTCTCATGTCACTATTAGATAGAGGCTAAAGAGGGGACATGACAAATCATAAATACGCAGACAATTTATTAGAGGACTTTGTGGAGGGGGTGACTCATAGTATTTAATTGGTAGTCATTATCTCAATAATACGAAATTGGAGAAAGATATCGATCTATATAAAGACATCGAATATTAGAGACTAGTTGATAACTCATCATTAATATGAAGATACATAATACCAGCAGATTATTAGTTTGTTAGTTATAAAGGAAAATGTGTGATTAGCTTACAAAGAAGAAACATTAATGAGTAAGTATTAGACATGTCTTTGGGAAATGCAATCTATCATATTCACAATCAAGATATAGGAAGGCATTTCAAATCATCAAGTTGAGTACCTCTTTATTAAAATCCAATGGGATTTTCTCATATCAAGCTTCTTCCTTCTCAGGCATAAACCAGTTGCAAGCACACAAATCTACGTCAGACACAACACCACTGATTGTGCAATGTCCTCTTTTTGGAACAATAGAAGTCAATTAAATAATTGAGGTTTATGTTGTCAAATTATATCAAATTTAATGACAACTTAATTGAATTATTTAATAAAGTATTAAAATGACTTTAATGGAGTTTAGTGAATAATTAATAAATTCATTGTGTTATTTTTTCCCAATTATCAAATTGAAAGGTTGAAACAAAGAGATAAATGAAAGGAATATCAAGAGATATGCAGAGGGAAAACGAAGAGTCACAGGGATGTGCTATTGAAGAAGATTGAGAGGCTCATTTTGGTCATGCTTGGTTATTATTTTTTCTTGGAGATTTTGGGAACTTCTATCTTTCACTTTTGAATCATGAGCAGGAAAACCTTCAAGAGTACTTGGTGGCTTGGACAGAAACTTAATTCATTTTCTTTAGTGGATTTGCAACTTAGTTCACAACTAGACAAATTTGTGAAGTCTTCATATGGAGACAAACTTACATTAATAGAGGTATTTCATATCTGTTTGGAAAATAAGATTGTAATGGTTTATTTATTTTGATGACAATATTCATGTCATTTCAGATCTCTATTTCAGTCTGATTCTATAGGATTTTTAATATAATCTATCAGATAAATTGAAATTAGTTTGCATGCAAATTGTTTGTTTGAATTTTTGAGGTACGCTTAATAAAATTTGGAACAAATATCCATAGGGGATATTACTGTGGTATTAGAGCTGGTTCTGCCAACCTACGAGGCTTCATGAGTGGCAATGTAATGTTCCCTATCGGCACTATACTTGATTTACCTTAAATTTTCCAACTAGGGTTTGGATTGTAATCTCATGGAATTATAAAGTTAACCTATCATAATGCCCTTGCTAGGAAACTTGTCAATTCTCCGTGACTAGCATACATTACTAAGCATTTAAATTAAATTAAGAATCTATCACTGATTTATATTACATACTCAAGCCCTGATTACTTACTGCTCTCCTAATCAGTAATCCTAAGACAGATGGTAGAATTATTATGACTAGGGCATAAAACAGTCTACAAGCGGGCTTCCTCAAAGTTTTTCTACCCATGTTGAGACTTTCCTGACGTGTGACTGAATTACTTCGCCGCTCCCTTAATTATTAACAGGTAATTACAGAATTAGCTTAGTATATATTATTATCTTATTTATTCCAATTATATATGTATATTTACATATAAAATATAACATAACATACAGACACACAAAGATTTTCAGTCCTACTAGGATTTAGATATAAATTACTTATGGATACATTACAGTATTAATCCGTTGTTACATATTGCTTGCCAGCCTTGTAAATAACACATATCCTTTCTCACATCTTCCTTGAAGAGTATTGATTATCTTTATAATATTTTCTCATTCTTTTTGTGGTCTTCCCTGGTTTGTCTTTCAATTAGATCCTATATATAGTATTCTATGATCTTTTCAGTGTGATCCCTCCCTTTTGATCTGTAATACATGCATAGAATGATCTCCAGTTCCATTATATGTTCTGCTTTCTTCTTCCTCCCCCCCTTATTCTATTGATTCGTATGCTTTCTTATATCATATACTTAGGATGAGGAATCATGTGTAAAAGTCACGACTCTGTCCATTTGTAACTTTCACTATCATTTGATCTATTCATGATTGTTTTATCTTCTATAGCATTGTATCTCTTTATTTACTTATCAACTGCTGCTTGGTATCGATAATTGATGTTTGTGATATTAAATCTTTGTCTAGTGCACAAACTTCTAAGATTATCTCCTTTGTTAATCATAATCACACAACATAGATATCTCTATTATCATTGCATCCGTAAACTTGATTGATTAGTATGATCTACTGTTGATGGACATACAGGAGACTGCATGCCATCATCTTTCTGAAGCTTGTCTCTACCATTATATATGTCATTATCAATCTTGACTAGACATATACATCACATTGCCAATGAATCATATCACCTTTCGTCATATCCACGTGTACGTAAGAAAAGCTCAGATAATGCTTCATATTTAGTATTGTGTAATTCGACAGGTTCTGTATTAAATAATAACTATTTTCTTTTCTGATGCCCCTCAATAATATCGGGGTTTAACTGTGTTCCTTCTGAGAATTGTAATTCCATTAATCATTATCAATTTGTCAATTGTATTAACATTGTTGAAAAATTGAACCATCCCTCAAACTTTGTTGTTTGTATTGCATCATACCCTCTGTACTTAGGGATACCATGTTTTTAATATGTGTGTGAATTTGAATAATAGTAAAATTGAAAATTGGAAAGATTAATTATTTTGTATTTAATTTCTTTGATGATTAATATGATAAGTCAAGGTGTTAAAGTAGATGAGATTTATGTCAGATAGGAGTGTAGATAATTTTAATTTTATTGTCTCTAGAATATGGCTCTTACTAATCTTATAATTCCTTGTAGGTTGTTTGAAGAATGATGAGGCAATAATATTTCACAAGTATTGCAGAGAAATCTGATTATGATGGTTGTCGGTAATATTAAAAACATTATCAGTTTCGAATCTGATACATAATCAGTGCAAATTGTTTATCGATAGCAGCAGTTTATATCCAATATCGATTAAATTGATACTCATACGGGAGGTCCTCCCCTCTATATAATAGGGGTAGGGGATGGGTATTACATATGGATTGGATTGCCTATAAAAAGAATGGGATCCCATTATCGGCTATAGGCTTTAAAATGGCCAAGATAATGACCTTCAGTATCGATTAAATGCAGATTGACAATTTCAGATTTATACTTGGAAAAAATAATAATGATGATCAGATTACATGATTGATAATTGTCTTTACAAATTGTCTATATAATGATTTATGTTTTAGTATTTATTATGTATGTATATATAATATATATCAATATACTCAATATGTGTGTGTGTGTGTGTATATATATATATATATATATATATATACACACACACACATGCATAGAATCATAGATCATTCTATTGATGATTATCATTCATGTTTAGCTAACAGAAGCTATCATTTTAACACTTTCTCTTAGCTAGGGAAGATAAAATCTATCCAAGTATCCAACACAATAGATCCATTTATTGTGAGAATGAGATATCACCATAGTGTGATATAAGGAGATACGGTATACACAAGAATATCAAGTCACATGAGATTCTCCATAACTCAAATATCCATATTATGGAATGTTCATTGACATCAAGTCTCATGATGTGTACTAGATGGATGTTTAATCATGGTTTATCCATGGATACATTATCCACCATGATTATCTTTTAAAGATCATTATGATCTACCAAATGATATCAAGTCTCATGATATCTATCAAAATGTTAAAGAGATATTAATTATCATGATATGTCTATGGATATCAAGTCACCTGATATCCATCATGATAGTGAAATAGATCATTGTAAAGTCGTTGCCATACAATGTCAATCAAATACAAGTGTTCATTATTTGAAAAGTCGTCACATTTCAATGCCCATAGGGGCCCATAAAGTCATGGAGTCACACACATGACAAAAAAAGAGTTTACACATTAAACATCTTTAGATAGTAGTACAAATAAAGAATAATTGAGACAATCTCAAATTTGACTTACATTTTCATTTATTCCGAAAATGTTCAGCTTTTACCCTGGAGAAAAGTTTGGTGAGAATGTTTGTTGTTTGATCACTTGTACTAATATACTCCAACTGCATCACATTCCTTTCTATTATTTCTAGCATGTCTCTAACATAGTGATAAGGAATCTCGATGTGTTTTGATCTATCATAGAATAGTAGATTCACTGAAAGCTTGATGCAATTTGAGTATCACAATGGATAATAGTAGGATTCAAGGGTTCACCAAATAGTCCCACAAGCAATTTCCTAAGCCACATTGCTTCTCTTGCTGCTATAGCTTCTCTTGCTGCTATAGAGGCTGCAATATACTCAAAATTTTGTAGAGCTTTGTGCAACTGAGGACTGTTTTCTACCAATCCATGACATCATTGTTGATCCTCAACTGAAACAACATCTTGATGTGCTCTTTTGATCAACACCATATGTCCAGCTCAATCTATGTCAGTGTATCCATGTAGATCTAGGTCTACATGTTTTTATCGAAGACCATATCCAATTGTACCATGAAGATACCTCAGAATATGTTTTGCAGCAATAAGATGTATCTCCTTTGGTTCACACATAAACTGGTTAAGTGCATTTATTTCATAACAGATATTCGGTCTTGTGTTGACCAAATACATCTCTAATCCAATTTTTTATTTGTAGAGAATGGGATCTTCAAATTTTGGAGTTTACTGCTGGTTCCTTTAATTTGTGCAAATTAGTTTCCATGGGTGTAGACATGGGTCTACACTCCAACATTCCAAACCTCTTCAGAATGTCAATTGTATACTTCCTTTGATTAAGAGTGATGCCATTTGACATTTGACTGCTACCAAACTTCTAATCCAAGGAAGTAATGTAGAACACCAAAGTCCATGTCAAATTCTGAAGCTATATCCCTTTTACATTGGGAGATTAGGTGATCAAAATAAGATTTAACATATCACCATCAATTACCTTAAAATAGAGGTTTGGATTTGCATCATTCTTGAAAAACCCTAATCCCACAGGGAGGTGATCAATCTTTTCATACCAAGCTCTAGGCACTTGTTTAAGTCCATATAAAGCGTTCTTTAATCTGCAAACATGCGATTCATCATTATGTATGACAAAACCTTTAGGTTGCTCTAATAGACTTTCCTCTTCAATCATGCCATTTAAGAATGCAATCTTCACATCCATTTGGTGGATCTTCCATCCTTTTGATGTTGCAATAGCAATTACGACTTTGACTGAAGTGTATTGGGTAATAGGGGCAAGAGTCTCGTCATAATCAATACCCTCTTTTTGAGAGTAAAATGTTGAAACTTGAGCCCAAAAATCAAAGATGATAACCAATATTAAGAAAGAGACAAAACTGAAACAATGAACACCAAAAATATTCTAGGAAAACCTTCGAGAATGAAGGGAAAAAAACCCAGCCACACAATAAAATATATCTTTATTGATAATGAAATGTTCAAGTGTACAATATCCTTTGCTTGATGCAAATATATAACAATAGGAGAGACTCTTCACATTATAACTGAAAGGTCTCTTGGGATTCCCATAACCTCCTATAATTAATAACAACTCTTCAAATATTCATGCCTCAATGCATGAGAATGACACATGTCATTTACATTTAATATTACAAATTAAAATTAAGTGTCCTTTTCAGCTGAAGATAATAATAACTGTAATAACGTCCAGATTTTGAGAGATAAAGATCTCTATCGAGGCTACAAACTTTAACACTACCTCTTAGCAAGAGAGATCTTTAGCTGAATAGTCACACAAAGCTGCAATAAAAAATGTCAATGATAAATTTTGATCATATGAATTCAAAACATAATTCATGGAGTTACTCAACATGAAAACCTATAACAATTACTCATATTCATGGAATCACTCAACATGAAAACCTATAACAATTACTCATATTCATGGAATCACTCAACATGAAAAGATTTGTAAGACTCATAGGTAAGCTTTTAATCACGGACTCTCTCAACATGAACTGTCATGGAATCTCTCAACATGACATCTAACTCCTATCACGGATTTTCTCAATGTGATGACATCATGGACTCTCTCAACATGATGTTCACTATTGCATAGTGAAAGAGTTCCCATAGCTTATCTTACAATCTCATTTATTCGCACAAGAATAAAATAAGCATAAAAACAAGACCTAGTTCCATTTAAGTCTCAAATTTTACAAATACAATAAGCATTACAAACATATATGAAAGTGAAAGGGATTCCATAAACACTCCCTCTTAACTATGAAGCCTCCCTTTGAAGCACAAGCTCCTTCTGAGCTTTGTATTTGAATGCAATAATATATCTTTAACAATATCTCCATCTCATGATTCTTGTCACATCCTGCAACCAATAGAGATTAAATCAATCTATCATAAAAACATATATAGACATAATATTTTGATATAAATGCTATAGAATACTTACCTCTTTCATTTGGATTGTTCTTCATATAAAAATCAGCGTATAATCTCACCATATATGCCCTTCAGTGACAATTCATCATCAACATTTTTCCTTATTGAACAACTTCTAACATCTATGGGATTAACATTTCCTAAATATATCTTCATAGGGTCGCAACAATCTTTTGTCAAGCATTTTAAATGTTTTCATCACTTTTGACATGATTGCCTGCCTTCAGAAGATTAAACTAATATAGAATTCCTTAACATCATTAACAATAAAATTGTACTTCCGCATACTTAGCATGTTGAGAATAAACTGCACACAAATTACAATCTAAGATTCGCCATTTGTTTCCTTTCAAACCAGAGCAGTGCCAGTAAAACATGAAGAATAAATCACAAGATTCACCAAGGAAAATATAGGAAATTCATGCCACAGCCAATCTGTCTGCACCTTCACCTTAAAACCAAGCAATGCACAAATAAATAACCGAAACTATAAGTGGGTCTATTTTGTGCCTCTCTTTCTCGATTATCACAGTCACCACTTCTCCTCCCACTACCACGATCATCATATGATTGGCGAGAACAAGGCAAGGGACTCAGGCTTAGGCTTTGGCTTTGGCTTCTTCTGTAGCTCCGATGACCTTTGAATCTTTGATAGCGTCCAAATAGTCTTTTGCGTAACTCCCTCCCTATCTTTTTCACATGCATGAAGTTGCAATATCCACCTCTATTGCAATTGTTTTCTTCGAACTACCCAACTGTTCCTACTATTAATAGATTCATTCATCTCTTCTTGGTGATCGTTCAATATTCACTTGTTCCAAGAAATCCGGTCTGTAATGTTTCGTTCTTGGAGGAAGCATTTGGAGATGGATTACTAACCCTGAGTGCTTGCAAGGAGGAGCAACCAGAAGGCCGTACCTTGGAGATGGTGGTACGGTGGGAAGATGTATGGTAGAGAAAGGTGGTACAGTGGGCAGATGAATACGGGTCGTACAATGGAGATAAGTGGAGCCATACAATATTCTAAATGCCAGACACCAATGGAAGATGGGTGGACATATCGACAAGGTGATGTGAGGGAGGACAAGAGAAAGGGTCGTACAACAAACCAAGGTGGCCGTACGGTAGACCAACTAGCCGTACGGTGATAGGCCGTATGGAGGATGAATGCAAGGTTGTACGGAGCCTAAGGTCGTACGATGATGGAATGGAGCTAGAAATGTATGGTGATGCAAATGACGGAGGGTAGGGATGATACACCAATAATGCCAGAGAACACAAACGTTTGCTAGAGATCGAACACAAGGAAAGCAGAATCAATTAAATAAGTTATATATTCAATTCACAAAATGATGATGCTCTGACTTGCCAGATCCGAGCGAAGTGTTACACGCGACGGAATAGGGTGAGGGTTGAATCCCACTGAAACCAGACAAACCAAATAGGGAAGGTCTTTCACTTCCGAAATGGTGAAAAACGGATTCCAACAAGAATTCATAGTACATAGAAAATAATTCAAATTGCATTCATAAAGACTACCTATAAACCGTGCTTAAATACCCGTCGGGAAAACTTTCCGAGGGTGTACAAAGATAGCTGATGGCGACACAAACTACGGAAACAAAACAAAAATGGGTCCAAGATACATTAAATCAATCGACCCGTTACAATAGTTTGATAAATAATTTATTTTATAACGGGAACATTACAATCCTCCCGTCCCAAATTTTGCTTGTCCTCAAGCAAATGCACTGCCGAGTGTTGGAGAATGTGCTCGCCCTCCCACGTCATGTCATCCAACGGTAGGTGTCGCCATCGTACCAAGTATTCCTTCATAGTGCGGTTCCGTAGGGTCTTTTCATGTACTTTGATGATCTCAATCAGTTCCAAAATGAGCTTTCCTTCTTCATTAAGTGGTGGAAGGTTTGTAGCAACTGTGACGTTTTTTTGTATGACTTTCTTCAAACAAGAAACATGGAAGACATTATGAATACGGCTACCTTCCGGAAGTTCCAGCTCATAGGCAACTTCACGAATGCGGCGAGTTACACGATAGGGGCCATAGAATCGGGGTTTCAGTTTTTCTTTTCCCTTCTCCTTTAATGAGGATTGTCGATATGGTTGGAGTCGGAGATAGACCAAATCTCCTACTTAGAAACTCCTCTCCATTTTGTGTCTGTCGGCATACATCTTCTGTTGATTTTGTGCCTTTTGTAGATTGTCCTTCAAGCATCTCAGAATGTCCCGTCCCTCCTGAAGCCAATCCTTCGCCCTTGGTGCATGACTATCACCCAAAGCTGTGTCGATGAAGGAAAGGGGTTCGTACCCGTACAGAGCTTTGAATGGTGCCATTCCGATAGACATGTGGTACATGGTATTGTAGCAATATTCCCCTAGATGGATCCATTTGACCCATGCTCATTGTTGTGCCGAAACGTAGTTTCGAAGGTAACCTTCGAGTCATTTGCTCACAATCTCCATTTGTCCGTCTGTCTGCGGGTGGTAACTAGTATTTGGTGACAATTCTGCCCCTACCATCCAAAACAATTCTGTCGAGAAGATACTGATGAATCGCCCATCCTGATCACTGACAATGTTTCGAGGTAACCCATGCAGACGAAAGACTTCTCTAAAAAACAGCTCAACAACTTGTGCGGCTTGAAATTCTGAGGGGATGGTGAAAAATGTGCGTACTTTTTCAACTTGTCAACCACCATGAAAATACAATCCTTTCCGTTCACCTTGGGAAGTCCCATTATGAAATCCATCGCGATACTTTCCCACTTATGTTCTGGAATTGGCAGCAGTTGCAGTAACCTGACAGGTAGAGTATGTTCGGATTTGTTCTGTTGGTAGACCGCACACTCTCTTACATATTGCAACATGTCCCCTTTTAATCCTGTCCATTAAAACCTCTCCCGTAGACTTTTGTACGTTTTGAGGAAGCTCGGGTGTCCTGCCAAGGGTGAGTCGTGTAGCTCCTTCAAGATTTTCTGCTTCAATTTAGATTCAGTCACTAGGAATATTCGACTCTTATAGTAAATGATGTCATCTACTACTCTGTACCTATCATCCTTGGCGATGCCATCCATTAGCTCACAGGAAAATGTGTTTTTGGAATATTCTACCAACAATTGTGCTTTCTAATTTGTTGAGATTTGGGTTAGTAAGCAGATGGTGGGCTTTTTGGACAAGGCATCTGCAACCACATTGTTCTTTCCTTTTACATATTCAATGTCAAAATCAAAGGCTTGAACCTTGCTTACCCATTTCTGTTGCCTCTCGTTCAAATCCTGTTGCTCCAGAAAATATCTCAAACTATTGTGATCCGTGCAGACAACAAACTTGGCACCTACCTGATACTGCCGGAACTTGGTTAGTGCATGTACGATGGCCAACATCTCTTTGTCGTAGATGGAATAGAGGCATTTTGTTTGCGTAAGCTTCATGCTCTCATAAGCTATGGGGTGTCTATCCTGCATCAATACAACACCAATGCCTTCTCTGGATGCGTCGCACTTCAAAATAAATGGTCAAGTGAAGTCAGGTAATGCAAGTACGGGATAAGTGCTTATTGCCTCTTTCAGTCTATCGAAAGTGAGTTGTGCCTTTTCGTTCCATTGGAAAGAACCCTTCTTTGTCAGATCCATCAAAGGTGCATTGAGCTGAGAGAATCCTTTAACGAACCTCCAGTAATAACTGCATAGCCCGAAAAATTCTCGCAAATCTGTGAGTGATTTTGCAGGAGGCCAATCAAGGATAGCCTAAATCTTATCCTGATGCATTTGAACTCCGTATTTACTGACAACATGCCCCAGGTATAATATTTCTATCATGCCAAATTCACATTTGGATTGCTTGGTGAACAAAGACTGCTCTTCCATGATCTTTAGGACTTCATTCAGATGCTTTAGGTGCTCCTCCCATGTCTTGCTATAAATAAGGTCATCAAATAATACCAATAAGTACTTATGCAATTGTTTGTTGAAAATGCAATTCATGCATGATTGGAATGTAGCAGCTGCATTTGTTAATCCGAACGACATGATCAGAAACTCATAATCCCCTTTAGTGGTAACAGAAGGCCATTTTTTCTCTGTCTTCCTCTCTCATGCAGATCTGATGGTATCTAGAACGGAGATCTATTTTCAGGAAATAGACTGCGCCATGCAACTCATCCATTAACTCAACTATCCTTGGAATGGGATGTCTATTCTTTATTGTTTTTTTGTTCAACACACGGTAGTTCACACACGTGCGCATCATTGCATCCTTCTTTTTGACCAAAACCATAGATGACGCGAAAGGGCTAGAACTGGGACAGATCCATCCTTTCTCTAGCAGTTCCTGAATCGTCTTTTCGATCTCATCTTTAAATTTCTTGGGGTGGCAGTATGGTGCGGTTATTACCGGCTTGGCTCCCGCTTCCAACTCAATAGTATGCTCAAACCCTCAATGAGACGGTATGCCAGGAGAAATGTCAATGAAAACTTTATCATGTTTACTCAAAATATTCTGGAGTTCATCATCCTGTGGAGGTATTTGATGCCCTTTTATAGGTTCTGCTGAGATAAAACAATGCGCAACCCACGCAATGTCATCGTGCCGAAAATTTGCCTCCATCCAATTCGCAGAAACTTCCTTCGGTCCTTCATTTGCCATTTCACGGAGGACAACCTTCTTTCCATCGACAACAAAAGTGAAGTCCATCCGTTTGAAACTCTGAGTGTATTCATCAAGTGTCTCCATCCATTGTATGCCTAGAATAACCTCCATGTCATCAAGATCCACTATGAAGAAATTCTCAGTTACCATGTGATTCACCATTGTGATACTTAGCTGAGGAACAAGGTGCGTGCAGGACAGAAGAGTCCCTCTGACAACCTTGACCTGAAAACCTGCATGCGTCTCCATAGGTAGACCTATTCGCTTCATCAAAGATGAGTTAATGAAGTTTAGAGTGGCTCCATTATCAAGCATCACCATAACCCTTTGTCCTTGAAAGGTTCCTCGTACACGAAAAACTATGCACCTCGGGCTATTGGCTAATGCAATAGTTCCTCTGTGTTGTACCAAAGCTATAATTCTCTCCGTACGATTTAAACTGACCATGTTTCTGTCATTGTGGGGTTGGTTGTCTTCAGCCAACATTTCTTCCTATTCGTCCTCATCATCGAACACGACCTCAATGTAATGGATCTTCCCTTTTCTAAGGCATCGGTGGCTAGGCTCCCAAGGTCCCTTGCAATTGAAAAACAGTATCTTCCTTTGGAGTTCTTGTCTGGTAGCTTCGTCCAACAATAGTTTCCTAGGCGGAGGTTTGTCCGTCAAAAACGTCGGCAGTTTGGAATGTGAGTAACTTCGATAGGATGATGCCGATGATGATGCCATACTTTGTTCTTTATTGATTGCCTCTGATAGGGTGGCAGGATTGAACCCCTTTACCCAACCTTTTAGAGGTTCTGTCAGTCCGTCCATGAAGAGCACTACCCGTCGTCTTTCGTAAATGTTCGTGACCAGAAGAAAGAGTTTTTGAAATTCTGCAATGAACTGATGAACCGATCCAGTTTGTCTCAGTTGTGCCCAAAGTTATGAGAATCGAAATCGTATCGGAATCGGCACGGCTGAAACCAATCGTGAATCGGCGATGAATCGGCAAATTTGAAAAAACCCTTTAAATGTAGAGATTTTAACAATTTAAGACTTATTTCATGCACCCTTTATTGAATATAACTTAAACACACTATAACATCATCAAATAGAAGTTAAAACTTAACATACATAAACATGGAACATAAAATCCATCACATACGTAACTATGTTATGTACTAAAATGTAAATTGTAGGCTAGCTGAAGTAAATAAAAATCAAATGATCATAATGATTCAAATCATAGAATGTATGTAAGATGAAGATCCATAAGACATCAAATCATAAATGTATGTAAGAATCTAAGATGAAGATCCATAAAAGTTTGAAACATATGTCTATCAATGATTCAATATCACTATCAATATTTGTAAACAAAATATAAAAACAAGGCTCTAGCTCAAGCCTCATCATCCTCATCATCATCCTCTAGCTCTGCTACAGCCTTAGCCTCATCCTTTGAGTATCCAGTCTACCTACTAGAAAGGTGTCTAAGGTAGGTCCTAGAGGACCGCCGAGCCATATCCCCTGCATGGGCAATGGGCTCACGAACAATGTCGCTAGGGCCTGCATCTGTGCGTGCATGTGTGCGTCTACCAATGCCTGAACGTACTCTAGCTGCCTCCTCTGCCATGGCCACAGCCTCAACCTCTACATCCACGTGGTCAACCCACGCACGGTCTTCTTTAGTGAAGACTGGTTCCACAACCTCTATGATCCACTCTGATTTTGGATCAATCTCCTCCAGAATGATCAGAGAGGAGTCAACGCCCAAAATTTGTCTGATCCTAAGACGAAGGTTTTAATGAATGAAGACAAGATCATCCAACCTCTGCACTATCAACCTATTTTTCCTCTTCGAGTGGATGTGCTCGAACATGGACCAAATGTGCTCACATCCAGAATCACTACTTGGCTGACTCAGAATACGAATGGCAATTTTTTGAAGTTTTGGGGTTGTGGCCCCAAACATTTGCCACCATCTATCTGAAATAAGCAAAAACAAAAACAATTAGTCTCATTTACAAATTACAACTCTAAAATTAATGTATTATATAATCAACTTTAAGTTTAGAATCTAGATTCATGAACATTGAATATATTATTTAATTTTTACTTGGCTGTAGTGTTGTCTGAGCATTTACGGCCATCCTGCTAAAGAAAAGTGGCCCCTCTTTATTGTTGAACTTGTCTAGCTCAACAATTGCAGCATCGTTATCTTCATCGCTACTCAACCTTTGGATCACTGTGTATAAGCCAGTGAGAACCTCTGCATCTGCCTTGAACTCAGGATGGAAACGAAATGCCGGATTCAAATAGTAAGTTTCTGCATGGATGGGTTGGTGGAGTTGATTCTGCCATCTCCTATCAATGATGTCCCAAATAGGGGCATGCCTCTCTTGCACTCTTGCATATTGGGCTCTGATGGCCTCCTTGGCCCTATCCATGCCCTCATAAATGTAGCCCATAGAGGGCTTCTCCCCATCAACAGTTCGTAGCAAAGCTACAAGGGGCTCAGTGACCTACATATAAAGTAAAATAAAAATTTGAGTCAAAACTTAAATATAAAATAATATAACTTAAGGTAAAAGTATAATACTAAATGTTAAATTGCAATAAATTTACCTTAAGGATTTCTCTAGCAGGTTTCCAAAAACCATTCTCATCAAATATGCAATCCACCACATCTATCCCTGCAGTGATCGTAGCATAGGGGGATGAAATCCAATCCTGCCCAACAAACATGCTCCTCAAATCATCCCTTGATGTCAACAAGGACTGCAGGGTGATGAAATTCAAGACAAACCTCGTGATACTTGGGCGAACTAACTCCTTGCCTCCTGTGTACTTCCTCATTGTGCTAAGGACAAATGAATGATTATAAATGAACTTGCATATGTTTTTTCCCCTTCCACACATAACTTGACAAACTCAAGTTTGCCAATTTCCTCCATCATGAGGTCAATGCAGTGTGTCGCACAAGAGGACCAAAATATGGTGGGGTGCCTCTCCATCAAAAGTTTACCCACAACAATTTTAAGTTAATTAGAAATTCAAATTTCAAACATGTTAGAACTTAGGAAACTTAGAATTAGAAAAATTTCAAAATTCAAATGAATTTATTTTCAAAACTTGAAAAGTTAAAAGTTTACCTATAGCAACATAACTTGCTGCATTATCCGTCACCACCTGGATCACATTTTGTTCCCCCACCTCTGCTATGACTTCCTCAATAGCCTCACATAAGTATGTGGCATTTTTTACATGTGTGGAAGCATCAATGGATTTGGTGAACATGGTATATCCTACAAGTAACAAAACAACGAATTATAATGTTAAATAGATCATAAACAAATTAGCATTCAATAAATGAAAATTTACAATTATGTATGTAGGAAAGTAGAATGATCAATCACCTCCACAGGATACAAGAAAATTGAGGAGTGTTCTATTCTTCCTATCTGTCCAACCATCAGTCATGATGGTGCAACCCTTTGCAATCCACTCCTTTCGGTTATCCTCGAGCTCAACCCTCATGTCCTCTACCATCTCATCCAAGAGGTATCTGCTCAACTTAGCTTCAGTTGGGGCTTTAAACCCCGGACCACAAATAGCAACTGCATCTATCATGTTCTGCCAATAAAGAGCCCTATCACAAATAAAAATTTAGATGTCAAAGACTCAAATCATAAAACAAGTAGATATAATTAAAGTTTTACTTTACTTTTAATTTTAACTTTAAAGAAAACAAAGAAAAAAGAATCAATTACTTGGTTGCAACAAATGGAATGTTGCAAAAGTACCAAAATTTGCATATCTCCTTTCTGGCAGCATCATGAATCTCCTTGTTCAAACCCATGCCCTCAAGCATGGGTTGGGACCCAGGAGTAGTGCGGGGCACAAAGTAACTATCCATTCTATTTTTTCACACTCTAGGCCGCAATATGTTGGTGTGGGACTTTGTCTCAGTATAAGACTGACTAACACTAGCACTACCACTCGCATGAGCAGTAGAACTAGGATGAAAAGGAGGCCTAGAAGAACCCTCTCCAACACAACCTATGGATGCAGAAGCTGATGCAAATGCAGATGTAGATGTGGGAACATGGGAGCCAATACCCTTTAACCCTTCAAGTTGCATTTTCCTATTCGCTCTGTCTTGTTCTGCAAATTGTAACATCGTGTCTAGGTATAGTAGCAACGTGGTATTTCAATCTATAAATACCTCCAGAAGTTATTTTTTCTTTACAAAACATACATTTTGTTTGATATTTGGTTCTTCCAGGAAACTCTTCGTTATATTTTCAACATTCATCTTTTTTACCCATTGCGAAAAATGAAAGCAAAGGGCTGCTGCAATAAAAAAATTCATGTAAAATATCAAAGTTTGAAACTAATAAAAGCTACAAAACAACAAACCCTAGTTTGCAATTTAGTAAAAATAAAGAACATTCAAGATTTAAACTAAAAATCTTGAAAACACTAAAAATTTAACAAAAAATGCATAATACACTAAAACTTTAACAAAACATGCATAATACACAAACATGCAAAAAAAATCAGCACTTACCTCTTGCAAATGAGTTGAGGAGTGTTGATATTGACTCTTAATGCTTCCAATGCAATTTATGGCCTCCCCAGATAGACTGCTGATCTCTTTGGTGCTCTTCGTTCTTGCCGGTTGGAAACCTATGCTTTTTCTTTTATCTTCTTCTCTCTCACTTTTCCTATCTTCCACTCATGCTTAACAATTAGAAGGCCCTTTAGGGTTATAACAAAGAGGAAGGTAAAAAAGAAAGTTAAAAAAACAAGTGATTTTAACTTAACATCTTGCTGTTGCCGGCCGATTCACGCCGATACCCGTGAACGATTTTGGCGATTTTTGCCATGAATCATTGATATTGGCGGTTCAGGTGATTCATAAGAAAAAATTGCCGATCACAATTTTCGATTCCAAAAAAAATCGCAGAGCATGAATCTTATCGCCAAATCGGCGATTTTGGCGATTTTAATGCAATTCTCGGAACTATGGTTGTGCCAAATCTTTGAAATTGAGTTTCGGATCTTTACCATCAAATCGCTCTATCAATCTCTCCATGAATTTTGCATAAGTATTTATTTGATCATGCCCTAATGTGATGGTGCTGTGATCCCACCATTCATGCGCAACTCCCTCCAAGTGTAGGGCCACAAATTTGATTGCATCTTCTTCTGGCATAGGATTCAACTGGAAGTAAGTATCGACCTTCATTGCCCACGCTTGCGCAGATATGGAATCGGATCCGTCAAATGGAGACAGATTTATTTTACTGAACTTTCTTTTGAGATCATCGTTAAAATATCCTTTGTTTCCGCCTCTCGAATATCTCATTCTCAGATCCGCATAATCTTTGTAGGATATATCTTCCTCAAGATTTGCATTCTTCTAGTCTTCTCTTAGTTGTTCTTGCATCTCTTCAAAGGTTGGTTGTTTCCCTCCGTGTTGCGCCTCCGTCCGTGGGGGAAAAGTCTGCATGGAAGGTCGAGAGCGTGCTGGATGAGGGTTTGATTTACCCGACATCGAGTCCACGCTGTGACCATTTTGTTCTTCAGATATTTTATTGTTTGCCAACTTCTTGAGAGTTTCTTTCATAAGTCGATTATTAGTGATCTGTGCCTAATTCTTGGCAAGTTCCCTAAATAGTGCCATGAGTTCGGCAACTGTGGTTTTTGATTCAACAGCCATTTGATCAACGAAATGTATCCTTCTCTTTCGACTATAAACTCTCATTCACTGTCCATAGGCTAGCAAGATCACTAGCTCTGATACCACTGTAATGTTTTGTTCTTGGAGGAAGCGTCTGGAGATGGAGTACTAACCCTGAGTGCCTGCAAGGAGGAGCAACCAGAAGGTCGTACGATGGAGATGATGGTACAGTGGGCAGATGAATAGGGGTCATATGGTGGAGATAAGTGGAGCCGTGCAATATTCAAATGCCGGACACCAATAGAAGATGGGAGGACGTACGGTGTCGATAAGGTGATGTGAGGGAGGACGGGAGAAAGGGCAGTACGGTAGGCCAAGGTGGCCGTACAGTAGACCAACTGGTCATACAGTGATAGGCTGTATAGAGGATGAATGCAAGGTCATACAAAATCTAATGTCGTACGATGATGGAATGGAGCTGGAAATGTATGGCGATGCAGATGACGGAGGGTAGGGATGATACACCAATAATGCGAGAGACCACAAACGTTTGCCAGAGATCGAACACAAGAAAAGTAGAATCAATTAAATAAGTTATATATTCAATTCACAAAATGATGATGCTTCGACTTGCCAGATCCGAGCGAAGTGTTACAGACGACAGAATAGGGTGAGAGTTGAATCCCACTGAAGCTAGACAAACCAAATAAGGAAGGTCTTTCACTCCCGAAATGGCGAACAACAAAGAATTCCAACAGGAATTCACAGTAAATAGAAAATAATCCAAATTGCATGCATAAAGACTACCTATAAGCTATGCTTAAATACCTGTCGAGAAAACTTTCTGAGGGTGTACAAAGATAGCTGACAGTGACACAATCTACGGAAACAAAACAAAAATGGGTCCGAGATACATTAAATCAATTGGCTCATTACAATAGTTTGATAAATAATTTATTTTATAATGGGAACATTACACGGTCAATATCATGGTTGGTAGTTACAAAGATGAATGAGTTCCAAATGAAAAAAAAAAAATGTCGTTACACGACCCTTTCGATGTTTGCTCTCAACACTGAAGAGATTAAGATTGATATGCGATGACCACA
The DNA here is from genome assembly GCA_028749045.1 of Cupressus sempervirens. Lineage (NCBI taxonomy): Eukaryota > Viridiplantae > Streptophyta > Pinopsida > Cupressales > Cupressaceae > Cupressus > Cupressus sempervirens. Next base: position 604,637,509 of record CM053792.1, read on the forward strand.
ACAAAACTCTTGAAGCCGATGAATGAATCAACATCACACATAAGTCAAATAATTGAAATAGACGTTAATGATAGATCATAATCGTCCAAGATAGGACATCAAATGTGAATACACACATAAAGAATTGAAACAAGTCGCGATCAAGAGAAACGGTGCCAGTAGAGCATTCAACTGATGAATGGAGAGCATAAAGAAATTAAACCGACACCACACAATCACCATACCACAAAAATTTAACACAAGATGCCAAACAATAAAATAAAATAAATAAATACTCAAATCCATGATATCATAGCGCCATGGTGGAGAAGGTGAGACGTTGGCAAGAGAACTCGATAATAAAGGCAAGACAGAAAACATTGATCGATCAAAAGCCACTAGACAAATAAAACATACCAAAGACGGTACCCTACCACCGAGATGTTATTATTTGAAGGTTGAAAATTGCTATCCGACCATGGTAGCTCCAACATCCCTATGCCAAAATCTTGGAAACTAAATCGGAACGATCGGCATTGAGGAGCTCTTGCTTCATGGGAAAATGATTCGGCTTGTTCGAGACCTCTATAAATTGAAACACTTCCTCCTCTGCCATGCCATTTCCCTCGCTCCACTCTCTACTCCCACATCTACATACACCTCTTTATCCGAGATGAATCGTGAAGCACTTCCTGGTACTAATATTCCTGTTATTATAACTAGATCTGTTCTTCAGAAGAGTATGGATTTCATCCATAGAAATCACAAAAAGACCATTTTCAATTTCTTATAAAATAAATTTTTATGAAAGCCACTTCTCGGGTCAGTCGAGAAAAGATCATAGAAAAAAAACAAACTTTTGAAAACCAAAAGAAAATGCAATGGTGGCTTCAAGAAGCTAGATATGAGAAGTTGTAACGTCTCTCTCAAACGATAATAAAGATACGAATGGTCAGAGAAGGAAAAAAAACTGGCTCTGTCAAAAATTAAAAAATTTCCATGATTACTCATATAGAGGAAGAGATGCAATCACAATGACAGAAACCGACATGTAACCAGACAAAAAAAATCAAAATTTAAAGTCTAGAGCCAATGCTTAGACTCCCACGATATTGATGAATTTGTGAAGATCATTCCTCAAAGATATTATCCACATGGAGTAAAAAAATTTAGACTAGCATGAATTATAAAAGAAGAAATATTAACTTTGAACACCCTGCACTCAAAATAAAAAAACCCGAATGAGCACTTCTTCTCCATTGTCAAACAATTTGACCAGCGAAAAATGAAAGGCAAATAATGTCTACCCATCCAAAAAAAATCTAGCTCCGATACCATGTTGAAACTTGAGCCCAGAAATCAAAGATGATAACCAATAATAAGAAAGAGACAAAACTAAAACAATGAACACCAAAAATATCCTGGGAAAACCTTCGAGAATGAAGGGAAAAAGCCCAACCACACAATAAAATATATCTTTATTGATAATGAAATGTTCAAGTGTACAATATCCTTTGCTTGATGCAAATATATAACAGTAGGAGAGACTCTTCACATTATAATTGAAAGGTCTCTCGAGATTCCCATAACCTCCTATAATTAATAATAACTCCTCAAATATTCATGCCTCAATGCATGAGAATGACACATGTCATTTATATTTAATATTACAAATTTAAAATCAAGTGTCCTTTTCAGCTAAAGATAATAATAATGGTAATAATGTCCAGATTTTGAGAGATAAAGATCTCTATCGAAGCTACAAACTTTAACAACAAAGAGGGCTTTCTGTTTCTCAATGCTATCATTTGCAGCGTATTTGATCTTGAAGAGCCATTTTGATGATACAACAAATTTTACTTTAGGTCTTGATACTATCTCCCATACATCATTTTTACAATGGACTAATACTCTTCTGAGATAGCATCTTTCCATACTTGATGTTTTAGGTCTTCTTCAACACAAGATAGTTTTGATTTTATGATCTCACTCATTAAGGAAACTTAACTACAAAATATGTAGGGTCTCTTGCTCTCCCTAAAAATTCCTTTTGGTGCTGCATGCTTTTCTGCTTCCTGAAACGTCTTCTACCCAAAGTGGGTTTTTATTATTGTTGGGTTCATCTAATGGAGCATTTTGGTTTTCATTTTCAATCTCTTTGGGAAACTCCCTCTGAGCCTAGGAACATGATCCTCCTATATATCTTTCGGAGGATCTTGATCCTCTATCTTATGAGAGCTCTTGGATCTCCTGAAAGCAACATCTTCCCCAAAATGACATCTATGCTAAGTTCAATTAATTTTTGTCTAGGTAAGTATATTATGTAGGCTTTAGATATTTCACTGTAACCCATAAATACTCCATTCCTACCTGAGGGTTCTAACTTAAAGCTCTTTTCTTTAGGCACATAAATGTAGACATGACACCCAAAGATTCTTAGATGACTTATATTAGGTTTGATGCCGGTGAATGCTTCTTCAGGGGTTTTATTGTTTAGGAGTGAATGAGGCCATTTATTTTGGATGCAGACAACTATCCTAGAGGCTTCAACCCAAAATGAAGTTTTTATGTTTTGATCATATAACATAGCTCTAGCAGCTTCTGCAATGGCCCTATTCTTTCTTTCAACTACTCCATTTTGTTGGGGATTATAAGGTACAGTAAGCTCCCTCTCAATCCCAACATTTACATAACTTTTTAAAGATGTCTGAAGTATATTCCCTCCCAATATCAGTTCTTACTAAAACATTTACATGAATATTCCTTGAACCTCATAAGGATTTCTTCAGACTCTTTACATTTAAGGAAGTATATCCAGGTTTTAGTAGAGAAATCATTTACAAAAATTATATAGTATAAGAATCCTCCAATCGAGGTTACAAACATAGGTCCACATAAATCAAAATGAATTAGTTCTAGTATATTTTTTAATTTGCTAATGCTATTTTGAAAAATTCCTTTGTATTCTTTCCTAAGGCACAACCTTTGCATGCTCCTTCATGAGTTTGATTTAGTTTGGGCAGCCTAGTGGCTATTTTTTTAAATCGAAGATGGGGCTCGAAAATGAAGATGCACTAATCTTTTGTTCCAAATCTCATTTGAGTTAAAAGTCTCATGAATTAGGGATTGATTTGTATTAGTGCAAATTTTGTAAAGACATCCATGTCCTATTCCTATAGTATGAGTTTTCTTGATAGTGGAGCTCTTTGGCCATGCCAGGACTTTACCTTCCATAAGGTTTATTCTATATGCTTTGTCTTCAAGTGTAGAAATGGAGACTCGATTTCTTTTTCTTTTGGCACAAATAACACTCTTGTGAGTTAAAGAGATATGCCTAATTTCAAATTTATAGTGCAGGTTCCAATCCCTTTGATTGTGTAGTTAGAATCATCCTCAATAGTTACTTCCTCATCATAATTTTCTACCAGTGTCCAAATGTTCTCTAAATCCTGTAATATAGCACGACGATCGACTATCAATCACCCAGGTGTTGAGTTTTTTTGAAACTTGACTTGATAGAGTAGAGTAGAAGACAAGTTTCTCTAAATCATTTTCCATGCTAGCTTCCAACTTCAGCAAAGGAGGCTTGTTGTTTTGTCCTATCACGACACTTTATAGCAAAATGTCCGTACTTATCACATCTGAAACATTGTATTTAAGATATGTCCTTCCTCTTCTTGTAAGAGCCTTTTCCATAGGTGTTTTTCATTTTTTTAAATTCGTTTTATAACCTTTCTTATGAGTGTTAGTATTCAATACATGAATATCTTCATTGATGGTATTTTGGTTGATCCCTCTAGTGATCAATCTGGATTCTTCTTGCATGCAATCTGTTTTTAACTGATCAAACTTAGGGAGTTTTGAACGTGAACTATTCCTTGAATGAATGATTCCCATGATGATGGGAGTCCACCTAGAGCCATCAATGTTAACTCCTTATTGTCAATATGATGATCAATTGTAGAAATTTTAGCTCTCAATTTAGTGATCCTCATAAAGTATGTTGTGACAGTTTCTCCCTTATTCATCTTCACATGATGGAGTTTGTTGTCCTGCATTTTGTCACCACAAAATGCAGGTAACAGTACAAAACTTTTTCAAACTAGTTTTGCATTTCTCTGGGTTGAATTTGTTATTCAATTGGTTAATGTTGATAAATCAATCAAATCCAATTCATGTAACAAATTCTTTTACTGAAGGCTTTTGTCAATTTTTTTCGTTTTTCTGTTTGTCAAGCCTATGCTTGATTTTTAAGGCCTTCATCGTCCTTTCTTTCATTTTTGAGTGTATGTTTCTTGGTTTTTAGTCCTTTGGTTTTGCTCAAATCATTGCTTTCGATTTTCCCTTCGATTTGATCTAACTTGGGGCTTAATCAGAGTTGGCAATCAAAAGATATGACCAATTCAGTACCCAAAAAGTGGACCTTTTAGGTGCAACTACATGAATTAAAAATATCATGTTATATTTTTAATCTGACATTCACTTTTTGAAAAATATAATGTAAATTCACTTTGCGTTATGTTTTAAGTTACTTTATCATTTAAATTTTTATTTAAAGTAACTATAGTGCACTTTATGTTATATTTTTAAGTTGAGATTACTTATTTTTCACTTAAGTGACTATATTAACTATATAGTTCAATTTTATTTTTGATATTTAAATCAAATGCTCTAGTAAATATTACTTATTAAATGATATTTACACATTATATTGTTAATATGATAATGTAAACATAATTTATGTCCCACTTAAGTAATATATTATCAAAATTAATCTGACTTGTGCTTAAATTGATCATTTCAATGTGCAATGACATCAAAAAGTTGAGCTACATGTGTTATATGCATATGCATAAAAAAGGTGAGTTTTTGCTTTGAGTTGCACGTGCAAGTAACTTAAACATGTCTTTGCACCAAAGACATGTAATTGAATCCCCAAAACCCATTTTTGGGCAAAAAAACATGTTTTTAAAACATGCATATGCACCAAAAAGGTGTGTTTTTCCTTGGAAGTGCCCATCGCATGTTTTTAAAACACGTAATGGCCTTTAAAAGGTGTGTTTGTGTCTATTGTGCATATTTAAAAAATGTAATCACACAGAAAGGTCCGTTTTGCATTCAACTTCATGCATTTGCCCTTCCAAAACCCGTTTTTGAAGAATTTAATGACTTTGGCCTCCAAGAACCCCTTTTTTGGTGATTTCTCCTAGATTTTCCATGGGATGACTTGAAATCTTTCCCTCAAGAGGCTTTTTTGCATCCTCATGCATTCCCATGCATTTGGCAACCTCATTCATGCTAAAAACGTTTTGTTTCAGCCTCATTTGGAGCCACGTTTTGGACAAAAACACTCAGATTTGGGCCTTCAAAATTCACATTTTGGCCAAATAAGGGGTTGTTTTGGAGTTTTGATCATTGTATATGCATTTGGGAAAGTCGTTTTTGCATTCACAAGTCAAAAATGACTAAAAAAATGCATTTTTGGCCACTTTTTTGCAAATACGGCCCAGATTTTGCATAAAAAAGTCACATTTTTGTTCAAAAAACTCAAAAAATGGCATTTTCAGCCAATACCTTTGATCAAGAGGGGTCATTTTTGAGTTTTCATGCATGCTATTGTATTTAGAGACTACATTTTTGGCATTCTCATGTCAAATTTGACCATTGAATGTTCATTACATTCAAGTACGGAAGAAGTCGAAAAGTTGTTTAAAAATTCGGATTTGAGGGAGAATTGGTCTTCAAGTCCATAAAACTTGCTATTTTGGCACACAATCATCAAGTAAGTGGACATTTTCCTTCTTGCTAATTAAATTCATGCTTCTCTTGTTGATTTATGCATGTTTTAGCTTAATGCTTTACACTTGTTGATTTTGATGCCATGGAAAGTGTATTTTTCCTTTAAAAATGATGAAATGGTTCATTTTCATGTTTTTGGTTTTTTCTCAAATTCCAAATCTGAATTTGCATGTTGAAGTAGCTTGTTTGTTGACATGTTTGAGTCTTTTGCCAAGGTACATTTCTCTTTTGTGTTTGTGATTTGCTTGTTTGCTTTTCGGTTTTTCTTCATTTTGAAGAAGTTGCAAGTTCTTTTCCAAGAACTTGATCATGTTTCATTTCACTACACATTCCATTTTATGCAAGAGCATCATTTCATTCCATTTTCATCTGTCCATATCACAACACTTTGCATCTCATTCTTCACATGCGATAACATGTATTTTCATCCATCATCCACACATACATGTAATCTCATTTTCCATTTTCATTTCCACTCATCTCACTTTTCGCATCCAATTGCACGTCATGATTACATGAAAAGCCTTTTACATGTAATTGCATCTCTAAATCCCGTTTTTGGCTATAAGTTACTTTTTAAAGGTCAAGAATGTTGTGTGCATGTTTTCCCATGTACTTTGACTTTACCTTTCCTCAAAGATGACTGTAAAGTTCACTTCGCCTCAAGTCACATTGCATTTGTTCCTTCCATATGCACTTACACTTCCATGAGCAAAATACATGTCATTCCACTTCCCGTGTCATAAAGCAATTCATCTCATCCTTCACATGCACATACACATAAGCTCATCATCCGCATTTGCATGTCATCTCACTTTTCGTTTCTCATTACACTTTGCATATATATGTAATCCACTTTCTATGCAATGATATCTTGAAAGCCCAAGTCACTTTTTAAAATTCAAGAGTTTTCATTTACATGCATTCCACTTTCATGTCTCAAAGCATATCCATCTCCTTTCATTCTCACTTCATGATTTCTCTCTCCACCTACCTTTTCCATCCAAATACATATGCTTTCTAGTTTATTTCTAGCCATCATATGTTGTGTGCATGTTTTCCCATGTACTTTGACTTTACCTTTCCTCAAAGATGATTGTAAAGTTCACTTCGCCTCAAGTCACATTGCATTTGTTCCTTCCATATGCACTTACACCTCCATGAGCAAAATACATGTCATTCCACTTCCCGTGTCATAAAGCATTTCATCTCATCCTTCACACGCACATACACATAAGCTCATCATCTGCATTTGCATGTCATCTCACTTTTTGTTTCTCATTACATTTTGCATATACATGTAATCCACTTTCTGTGCAATGATATCTTGAAAGCCCAAGTCACTTTTTAAAATTCAAGAGTTTTCATTTACCTGCATTACCATGCATTCCACTTTCATGTCTCAAAGCATATCCATCTCCTTTCATTCTCACTTCATGATTTCTCTCTCCACCTACCTTTTCCATCCAAATACATATGCTTTCTAGTTCATTTCTAGCCATCATATGCATTTCATAAGTATCTAATCCATACTTTGAATACCCACCCCTCATGGATTCGTTATTGTAACTCAAATCTCAAAGCTTTCATGGATTCAGTCCTATTGAAACTTTCATGTTGCAGCAAGTCAAGATATGCCAGTATTTCTATAAAGAATGAAGACATCCAATAAAGAAGGCATGCTTCAAATCAAAAAAGCAGTAGTTCTTCTGATCTCCATTTTCCTGATGGTTGTCTAAGAACCTGAGTTCATGATGGAATGCGTCAAGCAATTTGTTTCAAAAAAAAAAAAAGAGTTAAAGGTGCTGATGGAAAGTTGTTTCGAGTTTACATCCAGACACCATTAAGAAGATTTTCAAAGTGTCAGAGACTCCGGTTTGTGATAATCTACAAAGGAGAATTCACGACAACTTGAGTGAAAAAAGTTTGATCACATTAAGTTTTCAAATGACAATGAAAAATTCATCAAAGGGAGCCAGAGGCTATCAAAAGACGTAACAACATGGTTATCAAGGTGAATGCAGTGACACGAAATACGGAACTCCTAATCCTGTTATCATCCAGGATTGCATCGCTAAGTACAAGGCTCTTCAGAACAATCCCTAAGATTATTTCAATTTTGTTCCATCTTTTTTCTTCTTTCATGTTAGTAATTGAAGAGGATGTATTACATGAAAATGTGTAATTACACGTAATGCGAATTGCATGTGTAGTTACATGTAAGGTCAAAGTTGGTTGAGTTGCTCCCACTTTTTCCTCCATCTTTTTCACAACTCCTTTTCCTATATAAAGGAGTGCCCCCTCATTGTAAAAATATCTTTTGTTGTATGCAAGAAAGCTCTTCCACATTTGTGCAAGCATAACTTTGATTGTGTAGTACGAATTTGGGAGAAAAGTGAATAAAAGAAGCGATTGAATTCAAAGCTTTGATTGGAAGCAATTGTGATAGAGCAAATTAGAAGCTTTGACTATAATTTGTGCCTATCATCTTTGATTCATGTTATTATTGTGTGTTCAATAATAGAGCATAGTGAGTTAAGAAGCAATTGGAGCTGAAGCTTTGACTTGGAGTAGTTGTGGCAATACATAGACTAGGAGCTTTGATTGTAGCTTGTATTACCATCTCAAAAGTTTTGACTGTAGCTTGATTGTGCCCCAGTGGTAGAGATTATTCTTATAGAATATGTTAAAACAAGACTTTGATCCAAACTGGTATGCTTTCAACTAGCCTTTGAGCTAATCTTTGTTTATTGGTATCACCCTTTACAACTTTAAGAGAGAAGTGTAGTTTGAGGTTTCATCTTGCCCATTATTTGCTCCACAGGTAAGTGGATTCTTTCCTAAAAGCTGACACCCTTTCAAAAATCTCTCAACTTCTTGCTTACCTTGAGTTGATCTATGTAGCGGTGAGAAGGGGGAGCCTTCTCTTTAAGGTAGGAGAGACTCTGTCTCACACGCTGTGGCTAGTCATTTTATTTTGCAATTGTATTTTACTCAAAACTATCGGTTGCAAAATATCCACCCAATAGAGTTTTCTTTTCAATATGAGGGCTCTATTGGTATTGTTTATTTCATATATATCTTCAACTGATTTGAACATGTGGGTATGCAGTATCACATTTTGATATAATTGAAACTATATGGTCCCTAATTGCATCCATAATCGTTTTCATGGCCTTTTCATTGTTCTTGACCCATTGAGTTTTCTCGGGATCATTCTTTGGTTCAAATATGTTTGTTTTTACAAATGAACCTATTTCATTTTCTTTCAAGAATAGCATAAACCTGAACTTCCATGATACAAAGTTTGATACTCCTTCAAGACGATCTTCGAATTTGATACTACTTGTCATTATGAAGAATGGAATGTGATTTCTCCTCTAAGAGAAAATTTATATTCTAGATAATTTGCTACCTCAAATCTAATCGAATCTTCCTTAGCAAGGCTCTGATACCATGTTAAGGTAGATTGGATATATGTCAGATAGGAATCTATCTTATTTCTTGTTGATGTTTTTGTAGCTTCCGTTGGATAAATCCTATGAGACAAAACTATCGAAGATATATATATTGTATCTATGAGATGCGATATATATAGACTTAACACATAATATAATTATTATTGTTAGTGTAGTTTTTTATTTTTTCTATTTTGCTAAGTTTTTCCTACACTTTTAATAATCTCGCTTAGGTTAATAAAGCATGTCTTATTAGGTGAATGGTTGTGAGGTGTCACCTTCCTACATGTGAGCATCCATTAGCTATCTTGGGAAGATACTTTGCTATCTTTAGTCTGATAGATGGTTGCTCCTCATTGGTTGGTGTTGCCACCTCCTCTCTCTTCCTAGCCTATATAAGCATGCTACCTGGCTTGTATTTGAATCTCTTGATTTTGCATCCTCTTAATGCTATTTTGCTTCTAGCATTTGCATTACTCTCTTGGAGACTAACTCTATGTTGCTATTTTGATTTTGTATCATTTGCATTCATAGTTTAAATATTTATTCTTTGCACTAGTTTTCTGGGTGATCAATCTTTTCAGATTCTAACATGGTATCAAAGCTTTTCAATGTGCAAGAGTAGATTTTAGTTTCCTTATTTGAGAGATTCGGGGGGGGGTGGCTAATAAATTTTTTTGTAATTTTTTGAAAAACGAAGTAGGCTCTTCTCTTGCATCTTTGGATGATCTTGAGAATCAGAAAAGTTTTAACAAAAACGGTTTTTCTTTGGGGTTTCAATCTCAAATTTGACAACCAAATTGCATATTTGGAGTTTTCAATCAGTATTGCAGGTTCTAGCATGCCATTGATGGACTTAGGAAGCTGACCCAGCATTTGCATGTCATATTTTGGTTGCTGGGGTCGTTTCTTGATTTTTGGAGCCGATTTTTACTGTTAAAGGCGTTTGTTTTACACTACAACAACATCTTCTGTACATTAGCAAGAAAAACGCTTTTTGAGTTTTGTTCGCAGCCCCAAAAAAACCATCTGGGTATCTTTTAGATTTTGCATGCAATCTATATATTTTGCAGGATCGAGCACGGAAAGCTATAACCATATCCCTCTTCGTTGGCAGTCGCAAATTTGAACGCAATTTTCAAATGTCTCGTTCTTGCTCACACAGACTCCGATTTTGATGATTCTTGTTATGACCTTGGCTAATTTTTTGTGCTCTATCCACATTTTGATGATTCTTGTTATGACCTTGGCTAATTTTTTGTGGAGTTTTTATTTTATTTTCATGCATAAATTTTTCAGAAATTGCAGATTCTTGGCCGTAACTGTGCATAGCTCTCGTTTTGGAAACTTCGGAGGATCATAACTTTCTCATACGACCTCGTATCGAGGCAATTCTTTTTTTGAAAGTGCATGATTTTTTGAGTAGATCACAGTGGTGCTATTTGTTTTCTTGATCATTGTGCCTAAGTTTCACTTTCAGCATATGCTCTTCATGAGGGTTTGTAATGCATTGAAATCAAGACCACTAAGTATTTCTTTCTAGTGGTAGTTGTAAACGCACTAAAATAAAGTGCCAAATCATATTTCTTTTGGGAGGGTGTTCTTTGATTGAGTAAAAAGGGGGGGCATTGTCGTGGTTGGGTTCTCTTCTTTTTAGCATTTCTTCATCATGGATCAAACAAATATGCCCATCCTAACTCCATACAATTACTTTGAGTGGAAATCACGTATGACAATTCACTTAAGGAAAGTGGGATTAAATAGGATAACTATGGGACTTGAAACTGAACCTAATAAAGATGAAGATAAGCCTAAGTGGTTTAACAAATGTGATGAGGCATATGAAACATTGTGTTTGTCTGTTTCTCTTGACTTGCTATTTCACATTGAGTCTTTGGATACACCAAATGAAGTATGGACAAAGCTAGAAACACTATTTGGCACACAAGATTCAATGAGGGGTCATATGTTGGAAAATGAATTAATTAGTTTTAGTCCAGGGAATTTCAACACAATCCAAGATTTCTTCACCAAATTGAAATCACTAAGGCTGCAGTTAAAACAATGTGGAATTGAAAAGAAAGATGAACAACTGATTCTTAGTATTCTCTCTAAGCTAAGTTCAGAATATTCTGTGTTTGTCTCTACCTTCTATGCTACTAAGGGTGCACTTGGTACTCAATTGACCATGCCATCTCTAAATGATTTTGCCGTCAATCTCACTCGAGAACAGGACAAGCTAATCCAGATGGGCACTCTTAAGTCCTCTAAGTCACATGCCTTAGCAACCAACCAAGGCACAAAAGAACAAAAAGGACAAAGTAGTAACAACAATAGTAAGGATGAGAAACAAAATAATAGTGAGGAAAAGAAGGATTAGATACCAATTGCTTCAAAAGCAACTATTGATACCTCATCCTCTAAGGGCGATAAGCCTAAGAAAGAAAAGGTTAAATGTGCCTATTGTAAAAGACCCGGTCATGATGAACATAAATGTTTGAAGAAACAAATTGATCACTTGACATACATTCTTGAGAAGAATAATATTATTGTTCCTGAGTCTATCAAACAAAGTTCTAATGAAGAGTCTAACAAGGCAAAAGAAAACAACAAGGGGAAAGGAAAGGGCAAGGCTCTTGTTGCAATTGCTTCCTCACCATCCACTTGGGTTCTTGATTCGTGTGCTTCGCACCACATGGCTTCATCTAAGGTAGAACTTGCATCCTTGGAGCCATGTACTATGCTTTCTATTTTGATGGGTGATGACACTCCTATTGAGGAGTGTGGGAGAGGGTCTATTGATGTGGGGGATGGCACATTCCATGATGTTCTTTGTGTACCTTCATTATCAACTAATCTCCTATCAATACACCAGATCAATCACACAGGTTTAGGCAAGCGGGCTGAGTTCACTCCTAATTCAGTGGAGATACGTGAGTTGCATAGTGATTCTGTAGTTGCAGTTGGGAGAGCAGATCATCAGTCACGACTCTATCTGTTTTCTCACTTTGTTCCTGATCCTCCTTCATCTATTTTGCTCACTCACTCTAATGATGTGAGTAAATTATGGCATGAGCGGTTTGGCCATCTTAACTTCCGCTATTTGCATCAACTCAACCAGCAGAGCATGGTCACAGGGTTGCCTTCGGTTCAATTCTCAGGAGGTGTTTGCCAAGGTTGCATTCTTGGTAAGCATCCTAAGGAAAAGTTTGACAAAAGTAGGGCATGGAGAGCTTCATAGATACTAGAGTTAGTTCATAGTAATTTGGCTGGTCCATTTCAACATCCTTCTTTCAGCAGGGCCCGATATGTCCTCACATTCATTGATGACCTTTCTCGATATACATGGGTGTACTTTCTCAAACAGAAGTCAGAGGTATTTGATCATTTTCAAGACATCAAAATTTTTGTAGAAAAGCAATCTGGGAAAGCCATCAAGGTTTTGTGCACAAACAATGGTGGTGAGTATGTCAACCATCGGTTTGAAAGATTTTGCACTTCAGAGGGGATTGATTTACATCATTCAGTTCCATACAATCCTTAACAAAATGGTGTTGCAAAATGGAAGAATAGATCCTTGAAGGAAATGGAAAACTGTATGATTCACTCTAGATCTCTTGCACCACAGTATTGGGCAGAAGCCATTAATTGTGCTTGTTACATCCAAAATTGTGTTCCTCACCGAGCCTTGAAGGGAGTTACTCCTTTTGAAGCTTGGAGCGATCGGAAACCATCAGTTAAGCACTTTCGAGTTTTTGGCTCCCCTGCATGGGCCCACATTCCTACAGAGAAACGTAAGGCCTTGGATCCGCAGAGCAGACCTTGCATATTTGTAGGTTATCCTGATGGTGTGAAGGGTTATCGATTGCTCCACCCTACTACACGAGTTATTCATTGAGAGGAGTGTTCAGTTTGAGGAGGGATCTTCAAGCTCGCTTTCTATCACTTCTCCAACTCCTTCTACCTTGACATTAGAGTCACTTGGAATACATGACAGATCTTCTGATGAGTCAGATTCACCTGAACAGTCTTCTACCTCTACTTCTGATGCAGAAAGTGATTCAGAGAACTCACCTCCTTCCTCTCCTAGTCATCATTCAGAGGTTAATGATTCCCCTCCAGATTCTCCATCTTCCTATCCACTTTGGGCTAGACAGACCTTCCAGTCTGCAGGTGATTGGGTTGGGGATCCATTAGACACCAGGCAAACTCATTCACAATTCCAGAATGCTTCACATGTCTTCATTGCTATTGCCTCAGATTCACAGTCCTTTCATGAGGCTTCTAGTATTCCTGAGTGGGATACAGCTATGCAGGAAGAGTATAGTTCCTTGATTAGGAACCACACTTGGGATCTTGTCCCTCTTCCTAAAGGAAGAAAACTTGTTCGATGTAAGTGGATCTATCGGACAAAATTTGCAGCAGATGGGTCAGTTGACAAAGACAAGGCTCGCTTGGTCGCCAAAGGATTCTGGGATTGACTACTCTGAGACTTTTGCGCCAGTTGCCCGAATGAATTCCATTCGAATTGTTCTTGCCATTGCTGCAGCTAATCGTTGGGAAGTACATCAGATGGATGTGTAGAGTGCTTTTCTTCATGGTGACCTTCATGAGGAGATCTACATGGAGTAGCCAGAGGGCTTCCTTCAAGATTCTTCACTTGTGTGCCGTCTTCGGAAGTCTCTCTATGGCCTCAAACAGGCTCCTCGGGCCTAGTATGTCAAGATGGACTCCTTCCTTCTATCAATTGGGTTCACTCGTTGCCATTCTGATCCTAATGTCTACATTTTGCAACAGGGTGATTCACTTATATTTTTGTTTTTGTATGTTGATGACTTACTGATCACAGGAAGTTCTTCACCCACCATTAAGGTTGTCGAAGTGGTCCTTCAGGACAGTTTTTTGGTGACTGACTTGGGCTTGTTGCATTACTTTCTCGGGATTGAGATCCTTCAGTCTCCTTCTGGGATCACCATCACACAATCCAAGTATGCTCTAGATTTACTCTCGAGGTTTCATATGGCTGACTGTGTCATGCCCCCAATTTTTGCCCCTCCATAGTGACAACATTTCTAGCAAGGTTGGTCTATTATCTGGTTCCCATAGGCTAGCAGAGCATAGAGGGAACCAATCCAGGGGCTTTGAGAGTCATGCATGAGCTTCCCAAGTAGTTTGGAGCAGTAGACAACAGTTTCCTACAATTTAGGAGGGATTTCTAATTTGTAGGAATTTGACTAGGAGTGGTCTAGGAGGCATTTGGAGACCTCGGCGAACGTTTTGGAGACTTAGAGTGCATCTCCTATTTTTTAGGAGGCATTCCTATTTTTTAGGAGGAACTCCCAGTACAGTGACAGTTCTCTCAAAGGTGCACACAGTAGGGGAGAATCATTGGGACTCAATTTTGGTTGATTGGGGCAATCTCCTACTTTTTAGGAGCATCCCTAGATTTTAGGGATGGATTGCCAGTTGACCCATCTTGTTCGGCATCAGTCACAGACAGGTGACAAGGTCAGATTCATGTTTGATTGGTCATTTTGGGCCTTTTGGGACCATTTGGGAAATATTTTAATATATTTAAATATTTCCTAAGTTGGTGATTAAATAAATTAAATAAGGTTAAGTTTTAGCCATTTTGGAGTAATAAGGGGTTTTTTGGCCTCATTTGGATGTGCATCCCATGGTGTGATAGCTCGTTGGAAAGGTCTCAAAATTCTCTAAATCTTTCTCTTTGGTCTCAGGGCATTTCAGTGAATGGAATTCTATCTATGAGGAAAAAGGTCATTTTCTAGTAACATGACCACTTTAAAATAAGAAATTATAACATTTTCACTACACAACACCACTTGGAGACACTTAGGGTTCGATTTGCAATTGAGAGGGGGTTATAAGGAGATGGAAGCTTTATTCTAAGATCATCTTTTGCATATTGAAAAACTTGTTTTTGTGAATTGGCTCTGAGAGAGCAATTCTTCATCTGGGACGCAAACCCTAGGTTCTGGATTGGCTGGGACGTAGCCTTCAGCAGTTATTGGCATTGGATTCTTCAGACAGTGTGCGTTGCTATCAGGGATAGAGTACACCATTCTTTATTGTGGATTTAGGTTGCAGATTTATGGTTTCAGCGTTACAGATTGATTCTTTCAGCTGGGACGTGATTCCTTGCAGTCTTACGGCTGCCATTTGCAGTAGTTTGGCATCATTGTTGGATGTAAGCTCCTTGGAACTGCATTGGATTTATTATTTGGCTTTATAAATCAAAAATTTGCCTGGTACGATTTATAGCAATTCTGATTTGGCTCTATGTTCTTATTTATTTTCAGTCTCCTCTCATGTTTATTGTTCATTATTCATTACTATTGTGAAAACTATCAAAAAACACAGAACAAAAACAAAACCTTCTGCAACTTGTGTCTATTCTCAAAGACCATCAAAGAAATCACAGGAAAATATAGTTTATTAATTTAAAAACTACAGCAGATCAGCAAGGGCATCTATCAGGGATCTTTCAGACTGTAAGCTTGCTCCGACTCCCTTCCTTTCTAGAGTCAAACTTGAGGCTCAATGTTCTTCTCCACTTGTTGATGGCACTTTGTACCGCCAACTTGTTGGGAGTCTCATTTATTTGACTCATACGAGACCTGACATCTCCTATGCTGTAGGCATGGTCTCTCGATTCATGCAGGAGCCCCATGAGTTGCACTGGAAAGCAGCCAAGCAGATCCTTCACTACATTCAGGGTTCTCATAGTTATGGGATTCACTACGCAGCAGGTATTGAGCTTGATTTGGTGGGCTACACAGATTCAGATTGGGCAGGTGATTCTGAGGATCGCAAGTCTACTTCAGGGTATAGCTTCTCACTTGGGTTAGGTCTTGTTTGTTGGTCGAGCAAAAAGCAGTTTGCTATTGCTCTATCTTCTACTGAGGCTGAGTATCGGGGGGCTGTAAATGCCGCCACTGAGGCCATTTGGCTTCAACATCTTCTCACTGAGTTTGGTATCCAGATTAGATGGCCATCAGTCATATTTTGTGACAACCAGAGTGCCATTCAGATCTCACAGAATCCGGTTCATCATCAGCGGACCAAACACATAGAGGTCCACATGCACTACATCCGGGAGCTCATCCATGGTCATGTCATTGACCTTCGCTATTGTCCGACTTCTGAGCAAGTTGCTGATATCTTCACCAAACCCTTCACTGAGAGCAAGTTCCTTCATTTGCGAGCTTTGCTGGGGGTGCGAGATGCTTCATCTTTTGGGGGGGCCTCTTCCTCTCACTCGGAGTCCTAATTTTTTTTGGGGGGTCTCTTTTCTCTCTCTTTTGGGAAATCTTATGTACATGGGTACCTCATCAGGCTTGACTTGCCGGGACCCATTTTGACATCCACCTAAGCTTTGCTTATGGGGGGTGTTAGTGTAGTTTTTTATTTTTCCTATTTTGCTAGGTTTTTCCTACACTTTTAATAATCTCGCTTAGGTTAATAAAGCATGTCTTATTAGGTGAATGGTTATGAGGTGTCACCTTCCTACATGTGAGCATTCATTAGCTATCTTGGGAAGATGCTTTGCTATCTTTAGTCTGATAGATGGTTGCTCCTCATTGGTTGGTGTTGCCACCTCCTCCCTCTTCCTAGCCTATATAAGCATGCTACCTGGCTTGTATTTGGATCTCTTGTTTTTGCATCCTCTTAATGCTATTTTGCTTCTAGCATTTGCATTACTCTCTTGGAGACTAGCTCTGTGTTGCTATTTTGGTTTTGTATCATTTGGATTCATAGTTTAGATATTTATTCTTTGCACTAGTTTTCTGGGTTATCAATTATGTAATACTAAAGAAATTAATATAATGATCCAAGAGATATTATGTGCATATACGTATGTGTGTCTATATACATATAGACAAATCATAAATAATTGTCATTGTATTAATCACATAATAAGAGATAGACATGTAACATGAAGGGACATGTCTTTCCTTGGCTCATCCTCAATATAAATGCAAGAGAGACAGTTGCCTTTGGAACACACAAAAGCTATAGGCAATGCTATTACATTTGCAGCGATCTTACCTTAACATGGTATCAAAGCTGGTAGTTTGCTAGGAATAATTAGAGTACAATGCTTTGGAGTGTTTGATGAATGTCATTGCACATAAGGGATATGTGGTGCATTCCAAAGATTAAATTCCTATAAAAATGTAAATGGGATTACAAAGTCATGCGATAACATTAGAGAATATTGGGGATTAATATTCAAAAGATACAAACTACAAAGTTATATTTATCCCTAAGCTCCATTTTTCAGCAACATTTATCTAAATACTAAAAGCAAAGCATAGGAGGAACCAAGCATCATAAAGACCACTGAATTATGGAAGCCCAAAGGTATTGATTGTAAGGCCCAAGACAAGAGGGATTAGAAATAATAAAGCATAGATATTTCGATTACTATTTATTGACATTCGTTACAAATTGGGTGTCATTGAGTGGAATCATCCTTGAAGTTTCATATGTGCTAGTGCAAGCCTGTCTTTTTTGGGGGCAAATCATGTTTAAATTGTCATGAATAATTTTGAGTCAATGATACATATAATTTATATTCAATCACTAACATTTATGAAACCATTGATTGTCGAAAAAATACCTACATTGTCGTGGACATGATATTTAAAACATCAATCGACAACTTTAGGAGGTTTGAGATCAGATCGATGACTGTCAACAACATTGTCTACAACAAGGCTTTACACAACTATGAATGACAAAGTCTATTCAAGGTTACATTGAATATAATCAAGATATTTCTTGAGCTGCAATAAACATTGATGGACATTGAAGTATCAAATTGAGCTACTGGAGTATCCAAGACAAGCATAAAAGTACGAACAATGACTTTCACATCAGTTGTGGAGCTAATAAAGGAAGAATACAATAATGTATTTTGTTCATGCAAATAATCCACATAACACCACCTATCCATGGAAATGCAAGCATTTGTATTACCTACTGACATGTAGTAATAAAAAACTCATCTATTATTTCCTCAAATAGAAGACTACAAGCTGTGATTTGGAAGTCATCAAGTCTTGAGTGTTGGGAATATTAAGTTCTTTGTATCAGGCTCAAGGCTAAAAACTAGAAATACAAGCATGGATCTGTTTCTATGGTAGATACACTACCTCTACAGAATGACATCTCTATTTATTCATTGTAGTAACTCAAACACGAGAGTGACAATGTGCGTTGAAGAGAAAATACGAGTCTTGAGTATCTCAGATATCGCTACACAACATTGAAGAATGAAATTGCCCAACAAAAGACAACTTTGGGGAGTTTCTTCCTTAATCAAATTATTATAATGGTGTGTGATATTTACTGAAGTGTAAGCATTTGAAATAGGACTTACACTGTGAAGGAGTTTTTCATTGGCGGGCATTCATCTCCTAGCATATTACTCATTGCCTGTGAACAAAGATCAGACATACAAAGAAAGTGGAGGATGAATTCATTGATGCCCCCATTAGATGGATTTATTTATATGAAAATATTGTGATTTGATCATTGCATTGTATATTTTGATCACACATGATGACTCTACCATGTAGAGATTATTGAATAAAAAATTGACCGATCAATATTACCACCTCGATATAAGAGAGCATCGTACACGAAAGTGATTTAGAATCTGATTTGCCAACCCGAATTCACTCAAATGAAAGAGTTGATAAACACGATTTGTTCCTTTCTACGGGTAGCCACTCACTTGAATGAGAAGTGGGGAAGTGACCATAATGTGTCAATTCTTGCAAAAAAGATGAAAATTTTATAAATGTAAATTGCAGAGCCGATGAAGCAATGAGAGATTTGGTTTGGGTAGATCACAAGGGGCACAAAGGAGTTCCAAGAATGGTTAAGCATTTGTGTATGATTTCAAATGTGATGTGAATGAAATCCAATAAACATATAACAAATTAGGGGCATCTATGAGGGTGGTCGACTTCTTAATCTCCTTAATTAGGGGATCTATGATGAAGAATCATTTGAAGAAGAAATCATTTCTCAAACTTCATGGACAGGACAATGATAGTAATATAACAAAATTCTTGTTGAGTCAAACTCATTACTGTCATTAAATTTTGTTAACAAAGATTATTATGTTGGTATGCATTTAATGTCATAAGCACAATATTGTAAGAAGGCTCGACATGTATTAACACTCGACAATACGAGAAAGTAGAGATTGTGTGGCATCTCTAGGGCTAAGCAATGCAAAATTAAAGACTTATTCTTATTAGATAGCATTTGCAACACTGCACAACATTCTTGAGAAAATAGAGTGATACCGAAGATGGAAACTGCAGGAAGCTCTCATCATGCTACCCTATTAAAGAGCCTTATGTGAAAATTGGCCTTAACTCCTTGTTTGGAAAAGAAGCATATAACATTAGGAAGGATGTTGATGAGCATTTTCTCCCAGTATATGAGATAAGTATTCTCTCTTGAGTACTATTTTTAAGTTAGTCTCTTATCCATAACCCTGTATATATTATAAGAGTTATTTGTTTTATTATGCTCTTGTTCTTTTCTTGATCCCCAAGGGTGATTCTTTGCAAAAAAGAAAAAAGAATCCAAAGAAATTTGCCATATTTGATGTGATGAAAAATTGTTTGATGATATAAGAGTGGGAATTTTACATTGTGTGTGGGGGAGGGGTGGGGGGTAAGATAATAAATAATGCTCCATTCGCGTTTGAATTATTCTTAGATGGCAGATGTCAGAGAAGAGATACCATCAAGCATGTGCAGGGATGTTCTTCTACGAAAAGATTGGTACGGTACATCAGGCATGCTAACAAATATTGTGCAGGACTCAATCTTATGACAGTAGCTCCAAAGAATTTTTGATCTAAGATTCATTAATCATTTGATGATCATGCTAGATAAAGTGAGGCTCTTGAAACAAGTATCTTTGATGATTGAGATTATGAGCATCCTTCTATATCAGAGGAAACTTGACATTTCATTATAGGCAACCTTGGACAAAGAGGTCAAGAGGTTAATACACGACGCACACACTTAAGAGAACCATATTATCTTAACGTCTAATGTTGCCAAGGTTGAGGATAAATTCACAGTTTAGTACATTCACTCATGTTACTATGAATCAAGGTATGCTTTCGTGACAGAGGGAGCAAATAGAGGATATGTTTCAGTTGACTTTTGAGAATCTTGATCATATTTATTCTAAGGGAGTAGACCATGTCGAGATGGATTCTCCAGTGATCAAGAAACTGTAATAGTCAAAGGACTATGATTCATGAGATGAAGTTCCATATGTGCAAACTAAAAGGTCTTTATATGAATTCCTAAATCGGAGATGGATACTTAGAATACCATTCATTCAAAGTACATTATCACTAAAGATCTGACAACCGATAGTTTCTTCAAGCCTTCTGCCAAAGTGAAGTTTGTACATTATTGAAGACAAGCTTGGAGTTATGGATCAAAGCCTTTAGTGAGAGGGATGTTACAAGATTCAAGAAGAGTTGGCAGATTAACGGATTTCCGGATGATTCATTGATTAACAGAGGAACAAATGTGTTCCTTATAAAGAATTACAAGGACGTTGTTTCTAAAAGAAACAACGTAGACTGAAGACGAAATTAGAAACAAAACTAGAGACAGGATAGGAAACATTCCTATCTAGACTGAAGAAAAAAGAGACGGGATAGGAAACATTCCTATCTAGACTGAAAGACGGACTACAGAGAAGTAGTTGACTATTATAGAAAGTATAAGATATTATCTTAATACCCTCCCTTAATGGTCAACGTACGGATGTCGGAACATTCTGTGATAATTGAGACCCTCCCTGGATCTACAGAATGCTGAAACCAAGAAGCTTTGCCAGAAGAGTGCTATGACTCAAAATAAGTTGTATTTACAAAACTTCGTTTTTGTGGAAAAAACGGTAAAACCCAGAATCTCACACAACCTTGCGTATTACAGACAACTTGAAATGATTTTTGAGGAGAAAATCAACAAACCCAGAATCTCACACAACCTTGCGTATTACAGACAACTTGAAATGATTTTTGAGGAGAAAATCAACAAACCCATAATAAAACAGAAACAGATTCAGAAGGCGAAAAATGCAGCTTCGCCTTGATCAGGACCCGGAGAAGTCGGACACTGCGTAACACCCAGAACAAGTTGATCGGTGTTTCGATATTCGAAGATTGCGATGATGCGCTGCTTCCAGGTTCCATAATTGCAACCATTGAATTTGGAATTATGTTCGAGCAGAATATTTGTCAGAGATGCCATGGCATGTTTTTCAATGAAAAACTGTGAAAATTTGTGAAGGCACGTTCTTCGAGGCAAAAATATGAAAGACCCAGAAGAATCAGAGAATGACCCAGAAGAGAGCTCGAAAAACGCAGAAGGAATCTGTTGTCATTTTTTGGATCCGTTGGCTCGAAAATCGAGGCACAAAAATCGAGGCACCCAGAAAAAACGGACGACAACCCAGTTGAGCTCTCGAAAAACCCAACAAGAATTTGCAAACAAAATATTTTTTCGACCCCAAAAATTAGGGTTTCGAAAAAAAAGGCCCTAGCTGAAAAAGGCTTGAAAAAACTTCAGATTTCTTGATAAAAAATGGCAGATTTTTCTTCAAGGATCGATGTGCATGGATGAATGGGGCTAGAGTGTGCTGAACAAACACAGGGAGACCCGAGCCCGGGAATTTCTCTAGGCCGAAAACCTTAAGTGAGTTTTAGAGAAATTCAACAGAAATAATTTTGAAAAAATTTTAAAAAAAATTCACGAAGAAATTATAAATTTTTTCGAAAAAATTTAAGTAATGGCTCTAATACCATGTTACAGGATTCAAGAAGAGTTGGCAGATTAACGGATTTCCGGATGATTCATTGATTAACAGAGGAACAAATGTGTTCCTTATAAAGAATTACAAGGACGTTTCTAAAAGAAACAACGTAGACTGAAGACGGAATTAGAAACAAAACTAGAGACAGGATAGGAAACATTCCTATCTGGACTGAAGAAAAAAGAGACGGGATAGGAAACATTCCTATCTAGACTGAAAGACGGACTACAGAGAAGTAGTTGACTATTATAGAAAGTATAAGGTATTATCTTAATAAGGGACCCTTAGCATCGGTGATTACCTTAGATGTATTTTAATGCATCCTTCTCTATGAGAGAGAAGTTTGAGGTGAAAGCCTTTGTTCCACCCTTTGGAAATGTTCACGGTGGTTGTCATGTGAGTTACTACATGGCTTTGTGGAAACATCGTGGAAGGTGTCATTCTTTCATTGATGTTTGTTAGTGGTTACTATAGTAAGGTGGCGATCTTACAATAGTCTAACCTTCTATCATGATGGATATCATATGGTTGATGTCTAAGCAGATCATGATAGATTATATCTTGTAAATCAATATCTACTGAGAGATAATCATCTAATAGAGATCTATGTGTTGTATTGTATAGATATATATCATGGTGGATTAACATCCTTAAACAAACCTTGATTATAATGTTCCTATGGTAAGTATCATAGAGTGATGTGTGTGCATGTACCTTATGAAAATTTTGAGAATTCAGTGAATATCATGCGACTTGATATTCGGAGGCCGTTTTTGCAATACTTGGTGAATAATATGCAACTTGATATTCTGAGGCCATTACTATTAATATCAAGAGATGATATCATTATAATGAATATCTTTTGATCAAAGATACCCATAATCATGCCATTCTTGATATTACATTGAGGTAATATCAAATCATGTGTTTATCCTCCCTAGCTAAGAGGGAGTATCGATGTTTTTGTAGCTTCTGTCAAATAAATCCTATGAGACAAAACTATTGAAGATACACACACACACATATAATTATTATGTAATGCTGAAGAAAGAAATTAATAAAATGATCCAAGAGATATCATGTGCATATATATATGTATGTATGTATGTATGTATGTATATATTATAAATGCAAGAGAGATCACTGCCTTTGGAACACACAGAAACTACAGGCAGTGCTATTACATATGCAGTGATCTTACCCTAACAATTCTAATTTTATTGTCTCCAGAATATGGCTCTTACTAATCTTATAATTCCTTGTAGGTTGTTGCAAGAATGATGAGGCAATGATATTTCACAAGTATTGCAGAGAAATCTGATTACGATAATACTTTTACTATTTCCAAACCTGAATTCACAAAATTCTGAATATCGTAAGGAGAGATCGAACTCTATATGACTCGCACTTTTTGTTTTTCTGTACTTTTCTGTACTTTTTGTGAGACATGTCGATGGATAGACTTGTCTCCCCATATGTGGAGACATGTCTCTCCACCGACACCTCTTCATTAACAGTGACTTGTACAAACTAATCATTTCATATACAAACTGTTTATGCACTGTTTCAATAGACAAATTTATATTGTTTCTCATCTGATGGTTGTCTGTAATACGACAAACACTATCAGATTCGAATCTGATATACAATCAATGTAAATTGCTCATTATCGATAGCCGCAGTTTATATCCAATATCAATTAAATCGATACTCATAAAATGACAAAGATAATGATCTTCAATATCGATTGAATGCAGATCGATAATTTCATATTTATTCTTGAAACAAATAATAATGATAATTTGCTTTACAAATAGTCAATATAATGATTTATGGTTTAGTATTTATTATGTATGTATATATATTTATATAGTCAATGTATATTTATATATATACATGGATAGAATCATAGATCATTCTATTGGTAATTATCATTCATTAATGTCATTTGATTTCCACAATCCATTAGTAATATCATGAGAAGATTTTCTGGAGCTTGATTGTGTCACAAAAATAAAATTGTGACACAATCAAGCTCCAGAAAATCTTCTCATGAAATTATCATTCATGTTTATTGGACTGAAGCTATCATTTTAACACAAGGCATTTGACTTTCAAGTTTAAACACAAAGACTAATAGAAAAAATTGAATATAGCGTCAACAATCAAGAATTTGACCCAAGAGTTTATATCAAAAATGCTGATGTTATCTGGGGACACATCCCCAAATTTTTTTCAGCTTTCCCCATCTCAGCATGGGGACATGTTTCGGGGACTTGGGGATGCCTAGGGGACTTTGACTTTGACTTCTAGAACAAATTTAAGTTTGACTCGCAAAGTAGCACAAACTTGGCATATTATTTATGCCAATTCTTAAATTTTAGGGTTCTATTATGTATAAGTGCATGCATTATCCATGTTTTCATATGCCTATTTAAAGTTCATCTATATATTTTAATTTTCCCTATTGCTATATAGTCCTCCCAAAAATTGGCAAAAAAAATTGTCATCCCTATAACTTATCCCCAATCCCTTTCCGTACTAGTCCTGGAAACTTGGGGTGACACTAGTTTCCAATCCTAAATGATGATGCTCTCTGATATTCATCACTTCGAAGATTTCTTTATAGGCAATATAATTGGGGGTAAATCATTGAGGCCATGTGGATCAAGCTACTTTATCCTCTAAGGGTGGAGTTGCTCCATTACATGGTATTCAATCCCATTTTGAAACATTCTCCTTTAGCCAAGGTGTACATGAGAGAAGGTGAAGTGATCCATGAATGTAGATTAGGACCTCTACTTTCTTTCACCTTAGTATGTTCCTTTCAATGTATGGACAAAACAATAAGTACTCCAATTCCTCTCACAAGGTGAAGAGTTGGCTACTTGTAAGAGAAATCTTATTGCAGATAATTGCTATTTAGATGTTTCACTTCTTTGGTTCCACCGCCTCTGTAGTATCTTTCTTTGCATGCATGTCATCTAATGTTTCCATTGAAGAAAAATTACCCTGCCCACATGAAAACTTATTGAGCCTTGATTTTGAAGCCTCCCGACCTTGCAATAAATATTTTTTACTGCAGCTGAGAATCCCTTTATTGCTTCTCCATCTTCATGTGGAGACTCCTTCATATAGACCCCTTTCATAGCAATGTTAATTATAATATGAGGATCTCATTTTTGTCAACTCTCTCTTAACCTGCCCAAAACTTGGCTTTTTCCACAGCAGTACTGATTTCATTCTTGACGAATTTCAAGCATCCTAAAATAAACTTATTTTTGGAGTTTATTAGAATGTAAACAGCTCTTTCCGACTCTGGGTTGCCTTCAATAATCTGTGAAAGTTCAATCTGCCTTCGTGTACCATTTCATTTCATTTCTTTTCTTTTAATCTTTTGTTAAACATTGAACAGGTGAAAACCCCACTTTAATATTATATTTATAGTATCCCTTCAAATTTGACCTCTCTGTCACTTGAGGAACCTTTTTGATCAAGTGATGTTGTAATGCATTGCCTCACTCAATGGATTAACATACTTTTTGGAGCTTTGACAGTGATATTTTATCCTTCTGCAGCAGCAGGGAATTGAGAAGAGGGTGAAACTTCTCATTCTTCCTGATTCTTGTTCCTTAGACTTAATGGGATCCTCTAGCCATCCCTAACATTTTCATTGTCCTGTCCATCCGTTATATTGGAAACTTGGGTTATCATGAGTTGAGGTAAACTATTTTTATTCTTTACAAAAGAAGACCAGAAGCCTTATTAATATATCTGAGTAAGCTATGCTTGTTTATATACTTTTAGATTATTGTACATAATATATCTAAGTTGCCAATTTGGATATAAGTATGGATACATATATAGGATATCGGTAAAAGTATGGGTACGTCTGTATAGAGACACACACACATGGATATGTGTATAAGAGAGCACGCACATGCAAACATCAAAGTTATAAATATAAAAAGAAGAGTGACACTCATTAATCCATAATTGGTGGTAAAATTATAAATGAAATATCTCATATCATATTCATAATTTGCAAAAACGAAAATAGCGAAGTCTCAAAATGTCATTTCACAATAAAAATTTAAATTACAATTGACATTTTACATTCATATTTACAGATTGGGAAATCTTCTATTTTTGCGAGCACTGAGATTACTTAGCATTTATAGATCGATCTATGAGAGTTTAGTTGCGATGAGTTTTTATAAACAGTGTCGGGGATATGTGGTTTCATAAACAATTTATGTGCTATTGAAAATTGTGTATATTTTTTTATTGGGATATGAGCTCAATTGACAGGTTGAACTCGGTTGGAAAAATTCCCTGAAATTTAAGCTGCACTGCCACTTTGAGTAACAACCTTTCCAGTTGAGAGTTATTGTCTTTCTTTAAAAGGCAAGAGTGCCTTCCATAGTATAGCCCTCCAATGTGTTTGATAGATCCATCCCCACAAAGTTCTCGATAACTATGATATCCAAATTCATTGTAGTTTTTGAATTTATTCCACTGGAAGCTATGGTTGAATGTACTGATCTCTGAATGAGATATAAAAACTATTCCTAGATTGTTCTTCTTTCTTTGGAATCTGTGTTTGAACCAAATAGATTCGAAATACCAAATTCGGAAGATCAAATATTTCTGAGTTTGAACCAAACAGTCCCAAACAAAATTCTCAAAACCATAATCTAGATTTCAAGTTCCAGAATTGCAAATCCAGGATTTCAAATGCCAATTCTCAAATCATATTCCAGCAACCAAACAGACCCTAAAGGCTTAATATAGAGATTCATTTGGTATACTCATGTAGAGATTTGATGAGATTTTAGAAGCAATGCATATTTAATTTCATATTCGTGCACATATTTCTGTATATTTGCTTGGCTACAGGCCTTAGGTACTTCCTTAGTGCCTAGATTTGTTGTGGGTCCTTGACAAAAGGACCCATAGTGAGCCCAAGAACCCAAGAAGCATCCAAGCCATACCCAAAATCATACCACTACCCACCTAACGATTCCAGTACTAGGACCCAAGCTTTACCAAAAGTTTCCAATAAGATAGTAATATATCATTTTTTTTGGTGAAAGTATTAAATTTTGATATCCTTAAACTAATTGAATGCCAAAAACCTTCACATGAAAATTTAAGCAATTGTAGCGTCATCTATAAAAACCATATTGGATACATTAGACTATTGAATACAACAATTAGATGATTTGGTTTTTGATTGAGGATTAGTTGTTTGGACTTTAGTTGCATCCCAAAGAAAACTAGCCTTTAATTTGATTTATGTATCTTATTGAATACGAATCATTTATATTTTGGATTCTTCCAATAATGAAAATGATACCAAGGTCCTTTTCTAAATTTTAAATTTTACACTCATTGCTTTTACTGCTATTGTTGGAAGAAACAATTTTCTCGTATGTGTGGAATTGATTTTCTTTGATGCCCGTGGAATTGATTTCCTCTCTTTTCTTCTTATATGAGTTCCAGCAATTGTTGCATACTCTTTCTCTCTTGTTTCTTTTGGAATTGGATTTTCCTTTAGGGGACTAACCCAATAATACCTGATTAATCTTGAATCTTAGAGCCAGTTCATTTTTTCCTTGAAAATATCTTGTTTCATAAAAAAATTATTGACTCAATTTTCAGTGACCTTACATTTAAAGAACATTAAATCATATCAATTTCCCTAAAAAAGGCAACAAAATGTTAAAAATCATTGCAAAAACATACCAAATCCTACAAAATACTCACGAATTGACTAAACACTCAAAATATGGTTGACTCCAAGATAGAAGTGAAGACAATGTGCAATTGGCATGGAAAAAATTGTAATTTTGTCCCTTCAGTTTTCTTTCCAACCTCTGAAAAACCTTAAATAGAGGAGTGAGAGGAGCAATGGTGGTCATCAACGGAATTTGAAAGGGCCTCAATCACCCTAAATTGTGGGGTGTATGTGTGATAGTGTCGAAGCAGCTAATGAATTGTTTTTAGCAGTTTCAATATGACCCATGCTCTTTGCATGCTTCGCCCCATAGATTGTGATGATCAAATATATAATTAATATTACACACTAATTTATAAATTATAACTGTTATACGCTATTAAAATGGGAATCAGCAAACCCTGTAGTTTATATTTAATATTATAAAGTAGTTTCAAAATTTAAATTATTATTGACTATTAACATATATTAATAATTTTATAATAAATTATAAAAGAATAATAATTTAAAACTTATAATTTGTATATTTATTTTTAATATATAATTAATATGATTCAATTTAAAGTTTAAATATATATAAATGAATTTTAAATTATAATTAATATATTTAGTTTTATAATTAACATTGGTCTTAAGCTACATAGAATACTGATTGCCAAAACCAGTGGCTTGCTAATCTTTTTCTTAAACCAAACAAACATCTTTGGTTGAATTCTACCCCACATTGAGGACTTGCGAATTGCCATCATGTATAAAACCATTGCAACTGTGGAATATTATTTGATAATTTTTCTCAAATATTCTACCCTTACAAAACTCCTTACCTCAATCACAATAAATGTCTTTGATCACATCCAAATGGTTTCCACTTTAATATATTCCACTTTTTATAAATTCCTAAAAGTAGCTAGATTGCTGTCTAATAAATTTTGATGCTAGATTGCAATGATTTTTAACATTTTGATGATAGTTTTCAGCATCTACCGAGCATTCTTGTGCAGAAGACAGTGTCTACCGAGTTCACTCAGGCGTTGAAGAAAAGCTTGTAGAAAATGAGTGTTAATTGAGCTCACTCGGTAAATGAAGGAAAGGTTGGACAAAATCAGTGTTAACCGAGTTCACTTGGTTATCAAAGGATTTTCGCAAGGTTTGCAGTGTTAACCGAGCTTCTGTTGGTTAACACAAGGAAATTGTTTCTGAGTTAGTGTCTATCGAGTTGGGTCGGCTAACGAAGGAATTTCCTATTCTGGCATATTGAGCTCAATTAATTTATCTATTAATTATAGCCAACTAAGGTGATAAATATTAATTATTCTAAGTTGTATTTGAGCCGACTTGACAATATGAAAGGTATAAGGTCAAGTTGTGGTTTCAAAGTGTGTAAGTTGCTATGAATGAATAAAAAGGGATGAAGAGAGAAAGCGAATTTGAAGGATAAGCAGAATATCCTTGTGGAGCAGAAAAGCTTTATTCGATCAGGAAGGATTAAATACAAGCCAGAACAGAGATCTGTAATCAGCAATTCAGTTGCATCTCAATTAGGTCAATTCATTGTTACTCTAACCATTGTAGTAGTGATCTAAATCTCTTAACAGAGTTGGTTTAACTATTTGTAAATCCTCTAACAAGGTGGCAGTTCTGTTGAATTGTCTAAAGACCTCTAACAAGGCCACTCCTAATAGGGTGATTAATTCTTTTAACAGGGTCACACCTAATAGTGTGTTTTGTAACCTTTAACAGGATTGGCTCCTAATAGGGCTCACTTTAGAAGAGTGAAAAATAGTAACTAGTTACAACTGGTGGTTTTTTCCAAATTGGGTTTTGATGTTAAATCTTGGTGTCTCATGTGTTCATACTATTTCTTTTATGCTTGCAACTAAGATAAAGTAAGGATAATCACTAATAACATCTTAAGATCTTCAAAGTTAATTCATTACCGAGTACATTCAGTATTTACCGAGTTACAACATTAACTGTGTATGCAGAGTATCATTATTTCAGTTATCAGAGTTTGCTTTATGTTGACATCTAAAGGGATCTTTGATTTATTTTTATAGTAACTGATTCACCCCTCCCCTCTCAGTTACTCATTTATATTTCCAACAAGAGCAAGTTGAAGATCAATCTGTTGATGCAGTATTAACAAGGGCTTATTGCAAATGAATCAGTGCTTGAGGTACATTGATATTATTAGAATTGTTGTCTTTGGCATGTGTTGTCAAAGAGGGAGAAGTTTACTGTCATATCTCACAGAAATTTTGGCATGTGTTGTCAAAGAGAGAAGTTTTATGAAGAGATGTCAAAGGAGAATGAACTTGGTAGAAGATTGTTGCAGACAGAAGTTTTCTAATAGAGGGAGTCTTATTCTCAAAATTTCATTGTGCTATGACATGTTGTGTTGCCATCAATGCCAAAGAGAGAGATTGTTGGATACAATTGAATAATTGTGTATTGTCTTTGATGTTACACAAATGTCATATCAATTGTCAGTCGGTGCATGCCGAGCTCACTTGGGCAGTGAAGACAGTTTTCAGCGTCTACTAAGCATTCTTGTGCAGAAGACAGTGTCTATTGAGTTCACTTGAGCATCGAAGAAAAGCTTGTAGAAAATGAGTGTTAACTGAGCTCACTCATTAAATGAAGGAAAGGTTGGACAGAATCAGTGTTAACCGAGTTCACTTGGTTACCAAAGGATTTTCACAAGGTTTGCAGTGTTAACCGAGCTTTTGTTGGTTAACATAGGGAAATCGTTTCTAAGTTAGTGTCTACCGTGCTGGGTTGGCTAGCGAAGGAATTTCCTATTTTGGCATATTGAGCTCAATTAATTTATCTATTGGTTCTAGCCGATTGAGGTGATAAATATTAATTATTCTAGGTTGTATTTGAGCCGACTTGACAATATGAAAGGTATAAGTATAAGGTCAAGTTGTGGTTTCAAAGTGTGTAAGCTGCTATGAATGAATAAAAAGGGATGAAGAGAGCAAGTGAATTTGAAGGATAAGCATAATATCCTTGTAGAGCAGAAAAGCTATATTCAATCAGGAAGAATTAAATACAAGCCATAACATAGATCTATAATCAGCAATTCAGTTGCATCTGAATCCGGTCAATTCATTGTTACTTTCTAACCGATGTAGTAGTGATCTAAATTTTTTAACAGAGTTGGCTTAACAGCTATTTGTAAATCCTCTAACAAGGTGGCAGTTCTATTGAATTGTCTAAAGAACTCTAACAAGGCCACTCCTAACAAAGTGATTAAATCCTTTAACAGGGTCACACATAACAGTGTGTTTTGTAACCTTTAACAAAGTTGGCTCCTAATAGGGCTCACTTCAGAAGAGTGAAAAATAGTAACTAGTTACAATTTTTCTCTCTTCTGAAATATTTGATCCAAACTAAGACAACTATTTGGAGTCTGCCCTCTTTAAAGGTCTGATATAATTTGATCTCAGTTACTTCATAGACATAACTAATATTTGATTTCAGACTTAGACAGCTATTTGGCGTCTACCCTCTTAAAAAGTTAACTGAATATTTGCCTATATAATGAGTAATATGAGTATAAACAAAAAAAACACTATTTTCTATAATTCATTTTGACCTCAAGTACTTGATAGATGTGGCTAATAGTTGATCTCACACTTGGGCAACTATTTGGTGACTTCTATCTTGAAAGGTTAACTGAACATTTGCCTATGCAATCAACAATATGACTAATCTGAATTTTTTTTTGATTATACCCAATTAATCAGCGATCGAGGCTAGCACTGATTTTAACCACCCAAAATCAGGAAAAAATGGTCAATGGAAGTCAACAATTTTGTGACAAAAAATCAAGATGAAATCAAGTTTAAATCCAAATCAACTTGTGTTTAATTGTTGTTGTCAAAAACCCTAAACCACATGGAAAACTTACTCCACAAACCCTAAAATACGCCAAAAAAGCTTCAGCATTTCTTATAAAAACAATGCACACCAGAAATGGACAACATTCATGGCATTCTTCAAATTTATTCTCATCGAACTGCTTGTCCATGTTGCAACTAGAAGTATTTCCTGAATTTAACTTGCATATATAAATTTGTTGTATGCATGGAATTTCTTTTTACATTTGTTTGTATCTGTATATCAAATTTGTATATTCAATATGCATTATTGAAAAATGTGTAAAAAATTAATATTATGTAGTATGTTTGCAAATATTTGTAGAAGTCTGTAAATATTCTACATATATGTATATTATTTATTCTGTAATATACATTTATATTGTATATATGTGATATGTATACTCTGTAATCAGTCATATAAATATATATAATAATGAATTTTTTTTTCTACAATTGATGGGTTGAACTCTATATTTTATTTCCTCTCAATATATCTATAGTATGGAAATGCCCTATAACTTTATACGCTTTTTTGTACATCTGATTTTTTTCCTGATTCTTTGTTGATGTTTTTCCTATTTTGTTAAAAAAATCCTGCTCGTTTGATTTGTCGATTTATTCCGTAAACGATTTAAGCTTCTATGGTTCTCATTGTCACAGGTTATTGGAAAAGAAGATAAAGCAACTTTAGAATTGTGCAAACTCATGTGTGGTAGAGGAGAATGGCCTCCTCTTATGGTCAGTTATGATCCCAAACAAGGGTATATTTCTCTTTATATACATCTATTGTAACATTTAAAAACAATCACATGCGGGCATTGAAGAATAATTCAAGATTTTTTATCCTGATCATATTTTAGAACGTCAGATTTTTCAAACTATGAGTTGTCTGTATAAGTACATATATGGAGCTAATAAGTTGTTAAGTCTCCAGGTTTGTTGTGGAAGCAGATGCCCACATCAAAGATATGACTTTGATTGCTGAGTATACAGGGGATGTAGATTACATGATGAGTCGGGAGCATGATGAAAGTGATAGTCTTATGGGCTTACTCTTCTCAAAAGATCCTTCAAAAGAGCTTGTTATCTGTCCTGACAAGCGTGGTAATATAGCGAGATTTGTCTCTGGAATAAACAACCACACAAGGTAATAATCTACAATTTCCCCAAAAACCTAAATGAAGATATTATGCACATATATATCTAGTTTTTTGTAAATGTCTTCTGATTATAATGGATCTTGTGGGTCAATTTTCCATTAATGTCCTAGGGTGCTTTTACTATAGCACTTAGAATTTTGAGTCCTATTGACCTACTTTGGTCAATAATAGAAGCTCTTTATTTTGTAGTGCCATCGTCATACAGATATGGGATACTGCATATCTTAGTGGGCACAACATTTAGCTTTTTATTTTGGTTTTGCAGGGAAGGAAGGAAAAAGCAAAACTTGAGATGTGTGAGATTCAATATTGATGGTGAGGCACGAGTTCTGCTTGTTGCATTTCGAGATATACCTAAAGGTGAACGGTTGTATTATGACTACAATGCTTTTCGGCACGAATATCCTACTGAACATTTTGTATGAATAGAATCTTAAGTATATTCTTATGGTTATAATTTGGAAATCACTAAATATTGCAATGTGGTAAATTTATGTGCCTCTCAATAAAGGTGGCTTGCTGTTCATTGGGTTGAAGCCTAGCAGAAAGATAGGGAACTGCTTGTAGTGAGGACCCAAGTGAGGAGCTTAGTGGTTGTACTTTTTTTTCCAAGGGGATGTATTATTAGAGGCGAGTCTACTCCTTTTCTATAGGCTCATAAGAGCCTATAGAGCATAAAGAATAGTAGCTTGGCATTCTAACAACAGAATACACTACTACTCTCAAACAGCAAAAACTGACAATATTCTCCAAAGCATAATTACAGATTTGTTTTGCTAGAAATCAGAAAGGGGGAGCAAACAATGATTGCTTGGGTCACAAGAACTCCCTCCCCACATGCTAAATAAAGGAGCCAAGTGATGTGTTCTTGTAAACGGTGTCTGTTTATGACAAATAATCCCCATGAAAGCAACTGAAATTACTTTTACATTATCTGTTCTTAGATTAAATGGTACTGTAGAGACTTCGCTCGGTTTGTGGAAATGGTCACTTAGCTTTTATTGAATGCCTTGCTTTTTGTTCAGCTCTTCATTGTGTAAGCTTATAATTATTCATGTAGTTGGAGATAATAACCATTTGATCTTAAACTATCATTTTGTTTCTGGAAGGTTTATGACAATAGCACATAGGGATTCATTTAAAGACAAGGGGACATAAATTCTCATTCTGGTTACTTGAGGATGGAGACAAATGAATCTTGGCATCCATGCTTTCTTAATCCTCTGCAACTATACCTAAGATGTTCTAGCCTCATGGAATTTTTTAGGATGTACCCTATGTTTTTAATTTGAGGGATGGCTTGATATCCTTCTAGTTGTTGAATGTCATCTTCAATTCTTATGGACATTTTGAGCGATTGGAAATGGTTCTCAAACAATGGAATCACATAATGAAATATATTTTAAAATTAACAAACAAGCTCTAATTTCAGAACTGTTGTCTCATTGATGGGTTTTTAAGATTATTTAAAAAAATAATTGCAATCAACTAATACATGTCGAAAGATATGCTGTGAAAAGATCAATAGGCTTTTCAAGTTAATTGTATGCGCTAAACCTATGTGATGACTAAGTTAGTAAGGTCTATCTTATCATCCCAAACAAAACAGTCATCATGCATGCTAGGTAGATTGGCCACAATATAAAAGAATAGTTTATGATTTCGTCTCCGACAGTGTTGCATCTGGAAACCAGTCCTTTTAAAAATCATGCTTTATGATTAACTTTTATACTATTGATTATTTAATGTGTTATGCAATTCAATATAAAGCTTTAGAATGCTAATCTATGTTTAATTGTGAAAATAGAATTTTTTTTTTTCTTTAGTTTATGAAGACCAGTTTTCTTTCTTGTCCTAGTCCACGTTGTAGAATTATAGCAAATTTTTTTGCCATTATGTTTTTAAGTCCCATACATTTGCCTTCCTGTTTTTTGACTATTTAGAGAAATATAAGACTAATTATTTTATCTACCAAAACCGTGCTTTAATTTACAAGAAATTTTTAGATATATTTTATTATTCTCAAGTTATCAACCTCTTCCAAAATTATTATTAGTAGTCTCTTTCAACCAATAAAAAGTGAGTATATTTAAAAATGATTTTCTTAAATATAAACAAATTAAATGAAGAATGACAAAATTGTCATTTATCTCACATGTTACTGATTAAAGTAGTTGAGTTCTTATTAGAGCTTGTTCATAAATCTAAAGAATATAAATTTCCCTTTTCAATTCAAAGCATAAGTGGCAAAGTGTGTATTTGTATCTTCTAACCCATAAGTAAGAGTATTATAAAATTAATATTAGTATTTATTTTCTTAAAACTATTATATTTAAGAAATTGAAGAATGAAAAAATTGTCATTTATCTCACATGTTATTGATTGAACTAGTTGAGTTTGTTTTAGAGCTTGCTCATAAATCTAAAGAATTAGTTTTTACTTACTTTTCCAACTCAAGACACACGTGGCAAGTGTATAAAATATTTTTTCACATTGTAAAGCCATTGCCACTTGGTGGAAGGATGAAAATAATGATCATTTTACCATCCTAGCCTCTGATACTAACCTTGATGATTGTTCATGGGCTGATGATGACTCTCCCTAGAGAGATGCTCTTGTTATTTTGGCCTCCTTAGACCCAGTGGACACCACTCCACCTCTTGTTTCTAGTGTGATCCCATTTGGCTACTTGGAACCTCTGATTGTACCTCCTAATTCGCTCCAACTTTTAGCCGATGAGATATAACATTCCCCTGATGTTGATTGTCTTGCAAAGAGGGTTCCATCAACTCCTCCCAGTGGTGGAAGCCTTATTGAAAGTATTGCCTAAATGGTTGGTCGTCGCTAAAGGAAAAGTTATCTTGCAATCCCTCATTCTTCTCCATGTGATGTGGGTGAGGTGTCTTCCCATTGTTGATGTGAGTTATCGGTTGGTCTATTAGTGTGTTATTAATGGTGTATTCTAAATCTTGTTGTAAACAATCATTTTGATATATTTTATGACTTAGGACTATTGTAAGGAACACCACCCTTGTTTTGTTGTTTTTACTTCAAAAACAATTTTGTTGCTATACAACCTAAGCTTGAACTCGAGACTTGTAAAATTGTCAATAAACATAGATTTTGGTCCCAATGGTACACTAGATATTTCATAAAATCCATCAATTATCACTCTTAGCAAAAAAAACCCTTATATTTATTATTTTTAGTTGATGAGGATTTCACATGCTCTCAAATGCCCCTACATCAAACACCTTGTGTTAGTGAAATCAATCATGAGCTCCTCTTCATGTGTGTTCCAATAGGGTTATCATTGATGTATAATACATGGGAAATTTCATGTATACAACCTTTCATTTGATTAGGCATTCCTTATGCTTATTTTATTTGTTAATATAGATCACAATATCCAAGCTCCTTTTACACTTTCCTGAATGACTGTTGTCTCCAATCTAGTTTTCGGAGTGCATGTTTCTTCTTTCTTCACCATGTTTTCCTTGAGTCAAAGGGTATAAGTCTACATAGTGAAAAATAGGTGATATATCTACTTCTCTTAATATCTCTATCTTTTATGTGTTTTTCACAAGTTTTAGCTCTGTCTTCTATATGTTTTACACAAGTTTTAGCAAGATTTTGTATATATTACTTTAATTTTAACTCATTATATCTTCCTTTTGAGAATCTTCCCTTCTACAATATGTTGAAATTACCAACTTGAAATTTGACTCTCTTTAAATTTTATGCATTATTTATATTGCACATTATTGTTTTCCTATTGTATGTGCACTTTTTTGTAAAGTGTACATTTACTATGCCAAATCTTTTCCTTTCGTGCTCATATCCATTGCTGCTTAGATATTGTGCAATTCTATCATGCCTCATAGACTTCATGTTTAAACATTATCAATATTTTTTTCTTTCTAATGTTTCAATTATTTAATTATTATCAACAAACATTTCTTGTGCCAAGAGTATGTCCTATAGTCTAGGTTTTTCTCCTAGAAGGCATCACAATAGGCTTCTAAAATCATGTTAACCACTCTATTTTTCCCATCTAGTAGGAATTATAAATTGAAACTATTTGTGACAAAGTACTCAACTTCCTCTACAATGTGCTCTAAATGTGTTTACAAATTTGGTATCTTCATCATATACAATACAATGTGTCAATCCATGTAGTCTTTTTTATTTTCCTAAAAATTAAATTTGCCACTTTTGTGGTGTCATTTATTTTGATTAAATAAAGTAGAAAGGGCTTCAAACCCATTTCCCTTAAAAATCATATAGGCAATAGAGATAAATCTCACAAGAAGCAAGAAATATGAAAATAGAAAAGAAACCCAACTTGAAGGGAAAACTAGCATAAAAAGGGAACATAGATGAGACCAAACTAGGACAATTGAAATAAAAGGACCAATTATGGATTGCCTAGAATCTTGAGGCTTTTGCTGATCACCCACTCTTTATTTAATATCTCCAACTTGTTCTGAAAGGAAAGTTCCAATGAAAGGTTTCGTAGCCCTTACAAATACACAAACACACAACAACATAGAGATAGAAAGAATAAAAATGCTTCACAAAGCATAAATTGATAATTTTTTAACATTATTTTAATTCTCCCAAATGCTTAAGAAGAAGATCCATATAGCTTCTTATGGTTGAGATCCTTACAACTTCTTGAGGATGAGACAATTACAAATGTTCATATGCCTTATTTATATAGGCACTTAATGCCTAAGATACTAAAGCACAAAATGGGGGATAAATCACTACCTAGCTAAAGAACCCTCTTTATTTTATTTCTATTTTCAAAATTGCCCTTCTTGCCTTTTCCCTTTTTTTAGGATTCCCTTTTTGGGGAATGCCATTTCCCCAAATTTTTTAGATCCTCTAGTTTTTCTTTTTGGGAAATTTCTTCTCTACCCTCTTTTTTTGGGGCTTGATGCAATATTGGTTTTACACCCCAAAAATAAGAAATGTTTCAAGAGGGAAGCTCATGAAATATTTGAAACCATATATTGATGTCAAATCTACCATTCTTTCTTGTTTTCTTCCACACCCTTCTTTACCTTAGTGTACACCTATATATCTCTTCCTTCTTGATTTTCCTTAATTTGAATATAGGTAGTCATGGGTATTATCTTCTTCAACATGAATGATATGAATTTCCTTCTTACAATTGCAACATCTTTTCCTTTATCATCCTTAACTAGAAAACAATGTTTTGTATCTCCATTGTCTTCATAAAGACATGTTTTTGCTACAAACTCAGTCTTCTCTAGATTTAAAATATTGTTGGCATGAACATCATGGGATTTACCATTTTCAATTTGTACTAAACTATCTATCTTCCTTATCTCCTCTTCCATCCTTGTGTTCTCTTGTTTGGCTTCTTCTTCACTTCCAAGTACACTCTTATCTTCCAAAGGATTATATATTGTAATATACATTTCCATCCCAATAATAGCCTTCTCATTAGAAGAGTTACATTTTGTTATCCTTTTTTGGTGGTGCTTTTGAACTTTTTTCTTACAATGCAATCTATATTGTTGAAACATGCACAAATAGATCATTTGCTTCACCCTCATATTCTTTCACTAACTCTCTTATAGTATCTACCAAACAAATTCATGTATTAGTGCATACATTTTCTTCTTCCTCCTTTTAGGGCTTCAACTTGTGGCAAACTTTATATATCATTGTTCAATAAATAATTGTTTTCATAACCATCATATATTGCATAACGATCAAATTTCCATGGTCTCTCTAACAAATTATGACAAACATCCCTATGCATGATGCCATAAAGTAACTCGTCATAGTAGTCCCAATTTTAAAGTAAATATGAAACACTACCATTAACCAAAATCCTTCATAATTGCTACTACTCAATCCAACATGGATGTGACTATCCCCTCCTCTTTAACTCCAACTAATAGATCATTTATTCTAACACAATATTATCAGTTTCCACCATCAATGATTACATTACAAACATTTCCTTTGTATTGGCATCTAGTACAAAATAAAGTCTTCCTTTGAAGTAGATCCACCTTTTTGTTCAACAAGAGTCTCCCTGTGACAAGAGCCTCTCCTATTTTAATATTTTCAAAATGTGAAGACTAAACATCTTCATCTACATGAGACACTTTCATTACTCTTGGGTTTTTTGTTATTCATCCCTTGATGTTGAGGACAATCAAAGGATAACTAACCTTCTCCATATTGGAAAGATGTTCTATAGAAGCATCTTCTTCTCAGTCTTTGTTCTATTCCTCTTCCTCTTTGATCTCCATTATTTTGATCATAAGTATGATATAAATTATTTCCCTTTGATCATCACTATTGCTGGAGCCATAATTCCTCTTCAAGTCTTCATTTTGGCCTCCATAAGACTATTTACCAGTCCTTCCACTATGATCTCTTCCATTGTGCTTGTTCTAAAAATTTCATGCTTAGCTTTCTTCTACCTAGAAAACAAATTGATATGCATATTCAATTCTTACCATTATCAATTCTTCCTTAATATTGGACTTCCACCCAAGTATTATGATAAACCTTCTCCTTGTTGGCTTCATAATGACATCTTTTGATAATGATCCAATAGAATCTTCTATATATTCTTGCACAAATTTTCCCATTTGCTTTATCCCTTGTAGTTTCTTCAACAAATAAAGCTCATAGACAAGAGGAATGAATTGTCTATTGGATTTGTCCACCAGCCAATCCCATCTTGTTATCTTCTTCTTCCATCTTCTTTTTCTCATCAATGAACTGATTACCACCAAATATTAGCACAACTTTTCAGCTCATTCTTTGCAAACCTAATCCTCTTACGATCTTCTAATTATTCATACTCAAAACAATATTCAATTTCATTGATCTAATCAACCAAATCTTTTAGAAGAGGAGGAAACTTCAACTTTTTGTCTCTTACCAATCTTAGAAACAAAAACAAAAACTTATCCTCATAAGGATATCTAGATTCTTCTTGATCTTATTCAAGAGATTCTTCTTCAGATTCATCCTCACTTTCATCTCTTGCCCTAATATCATCTCCTTTGTACAATTTCTCATTCAATTCTTTTTACTCATCTCTAGTGGGCTTTAAAAACCTCTCATATCACATGCATAATTCTTCTACCATTGTTTCTTCATAGATACATTTCCTTACTTCTACCTTAGACCCACAACCATATTCCCAATGCAAACTCCCTCATGCTTGGTAGTCTATTTACACATTTAGAAACTTCTTCTTTGATACCACTTGATGAAGGGTAACACCACCCTTACAAACTTGTATACAAACACATTACAACATAGAAACAAATAGAGAATAAAAACACTCCAAAATTCATAGGTTGACAATGTTTGAATATGCTTGCAACAAATCCCACATACTTGAGGATGAGATCCTTAAAAAAAATTGAGGATAAGATGATTAAAAATTCTTATATGCCTTGCTTATATAGGCACTTACCACCCAAGAGAATAAAACACAACCATTGTAGGATAAATAACTACATAGAAAAGGAACTTTATTTTGATTTTAAAGTGACCCTTTTTGCTTTATCCAATTTTTTGGATCCCCTAGTTTTTTTGGATTTGTATTTTCCCTTTTTTTTTGGATCCCCTATTATTTTTATTAAAGGAAAAAAAAGTTTTGAAGGGAACCAAAAACATTTACAACTCCAATATATAAAGATATTCAAAGAGGACCCCAAAACAAAACACTTTCAAAAAACCAACAAACACCCAAAACCCAAAAGAAAGGAAAAACCAACAAAGACAAAATAACCAACAACCATAAACAACAAGAAGAAACTAGGAAACCAAAAATAGGCCAGGCTCTTAAGGGCACCCATCGCTACCTCTTGAAACATCTATGTCTTTAGCCCTAAGGTCCAAAATATCCTTAGGAAAAATATATGCTTTCTTTTTCATACTAGCTCTAGTCATTTTCCCAATGCTAGAGCTTTGACGAGTGGCATCACTAAGAACAACTTCCAAATTCACAACTATTTTGTCACAATATGAGTCTTCACACTTCCCACCAAATTATTGAGGCTTATGACTATGTTGGAGGATCTTCTTCAAAGTATATTCCATTATATCCACCCTAGTAAACAATCCCTCCGTGTTCTCCCCTTTCTAGTTAATAAACTCATTCTTAGTTATGGAATCAATCCTTTGAAGACCAAACTTGAGATTCTTGAATTTAGCTGAATGGACCCTGTACTCTAAGTTCAGGCTCTTGATCTCATAAAAATTCTATCTATCCAGGTAGAAGGAAAAAAAGGATATAGCGTCTTTTCATCTAAAGAACCCCCAAGGTAGGTTCACACTTATCCTATTCCTCTGGAATAAACTACAAATTAGCCTTATTAGGGTCAATATCCTACATAGGGGCTTTCTCACCTTTCAAGATTTTGGCATACTCCCCATACTATTCTGGAGAAATAAGCATGTCACAATCCACCAAGATGGCATAGTCCACCAAGATAGGAACCTTCTCCTCCTTAGTGCTATTCTTCTTCTTCTTCTTCCTCTTCTTCTTAGAATCAACATAATGACAGGTTTTATCTTTCCCAATTATAGAGGACTTATTCTTTTACTCCTTGACAATCGCTTGCATGACATCAACATCTGACTCATGGAGCTTGGGGACTTCACCTCCCATAAAATAACAATACTGTCATTAGCAAGAGTGCTCATATCCCTTTTATCTTCAAAATTCTATTCTCCTCATAATTTTTTTCATCTTCAATATCCATCCCCACCCACCACCACCCCCACCATCATCATCCTTATTATTAACAATGTTCTCTAAAGAGGTATTAAGAAGCATTTCCTCTATTTTATTATCATCTTCTTTGCTATATGTATCTTACTTCCCATCATACATTTTCATCTTTGGGATTTTTAAGGGCAACCAGAGACTTATCACTACCCAACTCCTCAATCCTCTTTTCCTTATATCTACCTTGATAACCAAAATCTTGTGGACTGCATTAGGAACTTTATCATACATACTCATAGATAAGAAAAATGAGACCTTCATGAAGAACCAACTTATGGGCCTTCTTCTTATGATCCCTAATGTTGTGATTAAGAGAATACAAAAGATAATGTAGAAAAGAAACATACATCTTGTGCCTAAAATATCTCAAAATAACAAAATGATATTTGTGGACCCTCGTATAAGAACCATCAACAATAATCTACCACACTAGGGAAATGAGAACTTTCGTCCAAATGAGCTTAATATGATCCACATCATATAAAGCAATAGAGCTAACACATTTATCTCGTTCGACATCTTTTTAAGGAAGACTTTAATAGCCCTATCAGAAGCTTTTTGTTAGATTTGACAAATACAAATCCTTTTAG
Organism: Cupressus sempervirens; assembly: GCA_028749045.1. NCBI lineage: Eukaryota > Viridiplantae > Streptophyta > Pinopsida > Cupressales > Cupressaceae > Cupressus > Cupressus sempervirens. The sequence continues at coordinate 604,679,810 of CM053792.1, forward strand.
CCCATGCATACATGCATGCAAAAGCTTGTCACAAGACAATAATGGAGATCATAGAAATTGATCTCAAAGAGTAAAATGTGTAAGAGAGAATTAATGTATCACAATTACCATCCTTATAAAAGGAGAAAGGTAAAACATAAAACATAAAAACCCTAAAGGGGAATAACCTAGGTTGCATGACAATAATTAATAAAAGAATTAATTATTATATACCTTATGTTTATCTTAAGTAAGCTAGAGATAAGAAGAGCTTCGAGAGAGCTTGAGTCCCTACCTTGTGCAAGGGTTAGAAGGTGAAAAAATGGATAACACTAAGTTGAAGACATAAATATAAGAATTTGTTTCACTTAAAATATGATTTAACTTGTTAAATAAAATAAAGTATGATGAAGTAGTTATTATATAATTGTTTGGTGAGTTTTTATTATTTGATGGTTTATATTTAATATGTAAATTAACTAATTTTTAGAAATATATTCAATTGTAAACAAATAATATAATGATGACAAACAAATATATTCATATATTTAGTAAGGCATTTTTTAGAATAATCAATTTTTAATATTTTTAAAATTGAAATCAGATCTTAAAAATTATAATATATTATATTTTTCATTAAATTCAAATATTTAAAAACTCACATCAATTTATAAATAACTTTTTATAATATAAACTTTGAAAAATTAAAAAATTAAAAAAAAAATTCCTAATTTATTATCATTAACTTTAATTAGAACAATAATAATTTTAAAAACTAATATAAAAAACTATTTTTTTAATAATATAATTAAAATGTAATGTTCTTATAAACCATTCGTAATAGAATTTAAATCTTACAAATACTATGGTTCAAAACATGATGGGAGGAAATTGGCAATTGGAAAAGATTAAGAGACGTAGAAGATTGGTAGCAACAACCCTGACATGTTTCTTTAAAAAAATATTAAATACATCTGATAGCTAATAAATTCATCCTTATCTCCTATTTTTCCTTTATTTTTCGTTTTAGAACAAAAAAAATTATGCCCAGAAAAATTGCCTCTAACTAATCAGGAAATTAGAATTTGTATGCTATAATTATTTTAAAAATAAAACCTTTGAAAATATCGAATACACATTTGTTTTTCTAGCAAAAAAATAAATATGAGGAAGGCAAACAGGAACATTAGTTCCTTTCCTTATATATAAGGCAAGGACTAATAAGATAATACATTATTAATCCAACACCCCCCATTAAGATAAACTTAGAAAGTAGCTAAGAACCTAGAAACTACTACTAAAAGTGAATTTGGGTCCCAATAAGAAAGGTCAAATTAGGTACCCAAACACAATGAAATCTTTATAAAGAGGAGAGATAAAGAAAACCACATGGGAAAAACCTTACTCCAAGAAGAGACAAAAAGAATGCTGAAAGAACTAATGAAGGACTATAGAAGCCTCCAAATTAGAGAATGTCTTAAAAGATAGGAACAACAGATGATCATGAAGAACACCACTAAAGGATGAAGAAACTACAAAAATCTATCAAAAAGTAACTCATGATATGATGAACCTCCACTGTAATAGAACTTGGTTAGGTAGAGAAGACTATATTCTACATGAGTGTCATCAGAAGACAATACTTGAATTATGAGGCACACAAAGAATAACAACTAAAATCAAAGATACAAATGCCATGAAACACAAAAGCCAAAAGAGATGATCAATTGAACATGGAAGGCAACATCCAAAGTGAGAATGAAAAAAGATAGTGTCTATATGGTAAACAATCCATCTTATTGAAATGCATAGGTACCCAACCATTGCATCACCTAGTACATAGGAATAAATACTAAATACATCGCTCACTCCATTGAACCAAGGCAGCATAAGAACTAACAAGAGAACTCTCTCTAATGTGGAAAAGGGTGGTATGGCATGAAATTAGAAAAGTGGGCTAAAATAACTACATGTCAAGGAACCATGATAAAGATGCACAAATAAATACATGTGTGTGTATTAAGGTGATCAATTTCATTCACATCATGAGGCTAATGTAATAAAAGGAATACTCACTAATAAAGGAAGATGGAAAACATAATAAAAAAATCAACCCCCATGGCACTTAATCAGAGTAGTGCATGTATAATAAGGCACAAGATATGGTGAATCCCAAGAAACAATAATTTGTATGAGTGCCCTTAGATGAAACCACTTGAATGAAAAGGAAAAACAAGGCAAAAATAACTGAAACAAAAATATGGATGGATTATGAAACTTTATCTTAGTGAATTTGAAAAATGCATACAATAGATATTTGAAAAGATCAAAAGAGACATAAGATTGGTACAAAATAAAGTACAACCCATGACAAGTCATCTAAAGCAACAAAAATGATCCCTAGACTTGAAACAACCAAGATATCCACCAGAATACAAAAAAAAAAAAAAAAAAAAAAAAAAAAACTAATAGGATATACCTGGAGAAGAATCTAGGAAAAAAACTAGCATTACTAGAAAGAGCACTGAAAGACATTACTAATGATATAAAGAAATCACAAACTAGAGTTTGGATACTCAAGATATGTCTCCTAGAGTGCAAAAATGAATCCCTAACTTTGATAAAATAAAAAGCTATTAAAAAGAATCAAAAAAAGAAAATACTTATGCCAATATGATGGGCTCAAAATCATCTTTTTGGTGATATCTCATTTGTGGAAAATAGACTCTGTGTGCCTAAGATATGAGCAAAAAACCACTAAAAGGTCCAAACTAAGCCAAAAGGGAAAACCAATGTGATGATGTACACACTGATGTCAACAAGTGATGAGCCCAAATTTGATAGTCAAATGGCTATTGAGGCAAAAAAAAATCCAAACACCCCCCCCCCCCCCTTTCCAAAAAGATATTTCCCTCACTAGAAAACAACACTAGAATAGAGCCAGATTGTTGAAAAAAGAAGAGATAGAGCCACTAAAGTAAGGTATGCATTGAATTTTAGATATACAAATCCTTTCAGACCATGAACATCAGCATGCAAAAGCTTTTCACAAGACATAAATGGAGATCATGAAAATTACTCTCAAAGAATAAAATGCATAAGAGAGAATGCACAGATTTATAATTATCATCCTTATAAAAGAAGAAAGGTAAACCCTAAAAGGTAAAAACCCTAAAGGAAAATATCATAGGTTGTATGATAATAAAAGAATTAATTATTATTTGCCTAAATTTTAACTTAAGTAAGCTAGAGATAATAAGACAATACCTTATTACTCTAACACTCCCCCTTAAGATAAACTTAGGGAGTAGCTAAAAACCTAGAAACTACTACTGAAAGAAAATATGGCTCCCATCAATAAAGGCATGATCAAGTACCCAAGAAAAATGAAATCTTTGTAAAGAGGAGAATTAGAGAAAACTAAATGGGAAAAACCCTACTCCTAGAAGAGATGAAAAGAATGCTGAAAGAACTAGTGAAGGACTACAAAAGCCTCCAAAATAGTGATTGTCCTAGAAGATAGGAATAAAGGATGATCAGGAAGAACACCACTGAAGCATGAAGATAAAAAGCTCTTTAGAAAAGTAATTTATGATATGAAGTACCTCCATTGCAACATAACCTTACTAAGTAGAGAAGACTATAATATATATGAGTGTCATGTGAAGACACTATTCAAATCAAGATGAACACAAAGGAAAACAACTAAACTCAAAGATACAAATGGCATGAAACACAAAACCCTCAAGAAATTATTAATCAAACATGGATGGATGCATTCAAAGTAGGAATGAAAAGAAGATTTTCTATATGGTAAGTGATCCATCTCATCAAAATACATAAGTACATGTATACCAAAAGTAGTACACTTCTCTAAGAAACTCTATCCAAGGGATCCAATGGATTAGGAATCTTTAATGGATACTTAGAGCTCTCCATCTATTATTTCAAAGAGCTATGCAAGTATGACTTCTAAATAAACTTAGTATGCAACCCTTGCAAGGTGCACCATATAACAAGAGGTTCAAAGATACAATAAAGTACGCTAGTATCCAAGAATCAAAGATGAGATGAAATGAAAATGAAAGCTAAGATAATAAGAATTAAGGTATTACAAATCCTTCTAGTTAAGCTATGTGATCTAAGCTAGAGCATAAAGAAAACTAAGATAAGAATTCCATAAAGCTACAATGCAAGTAAACTAAGTGAATGCAAAGTCAGTGCAAAGTGAATGCAAGACGAGTGCTCCAAGTGATCCAAAATCACCAAGAAAACCTTCAACACAAAATTATCATAAGTGAACAAGAGATGAGAGAGTGAGGAGGGAGGCTCCTTTTAACGAGAAATAGACGGTGGATATTAATCAAGGGTGGAGAATGAGCCTTGAGTCATCCATGTGCACAATAATATCACCTAAGAAAGATAAAGGGTTAAATTTAAGAGAAAAAATATGTGTGGATGAGAATTAAATCTATTTTGAAAATAAATATTCCTCTTATATAGAAAAGTGTGCCCCTCGTGTGAAATAAAAATACTTTAAAAAAAGGAATAATGATTTATGTGCACACTTAGGATAAGTGGGATCTTTAGGAATTTATTTATTTAAAAGGGAGAAAGTTATTTCAATTAAATAAATGACTTAAGATAAGGTGGTCACACCATTGGTTATAATCGAATAAATAATAAATGGATGATTTGATCAAGACAAGTGATATATAAATTAAGAAAAAATGCTAGAAAGGGAGGTCATAGTCTAGATGACCATTTTTGGGTGATTAAATTTAACCCTTTTTGAATAATGCATGATCAATCTAGGAACACATAAATTTAAAGAATGAATATACAAAGATAGAAATTGATAGAGAGATGTGACTCTAAAGAACAACACACACAATGATAAATGATCCTAAATGCACAGTCAGTTAGCAACCAAATTGAACACTAGAGATAAATAAACCTAGAGAAAATGGAATGGTCAGGTATGAGCTCTAGAGAGTTAGACAAATCAAGAGAAAATGGAAAAGGTAAAGCATATGCTCCTAAGAGAATAGATAGCCATAGTAGAATCAATATGCAGCAAAGCAAAGCATTGATAGTGCGTTCCTACCCCCTCGGGATTGAAATTAAAATAAGGTAGAGGAGATGCAGAAATAAGACAAATATGATCAAATTGAGATAAATTAAAGTTCATGATTATAGATGAGAGATTAGGACCAAGGAATGACTACTAAGAAAGGAAGATATGCCCCAGTTTGACTAGCTTTGACTAGAAAGGTAAAGCATCAGTATTAGGTCAAAACAAAAAGAAAGGTAAAATGAAATGAAATAGAATAGAAAGAAATGTAAAATGAAATGAAATGGAATGAATAAGAAGCATAATGAAGAAAGTAGAATAAATGATGAATTCCTCAAAAATATCAAAGGATTAAGCCTCAAAAAGGTTAGTCAACTACTTAGAATAAGGAAGAATTTTAAACTGTGATTTTGACAATTAAGAAGAACTTGTATTTTGATTTTTATCCTAAAAATGGATCTAGGATGTCAAAATTAGATAAGGGTGAAATTTTTGTGCAAATCAAAGGAGTTCAAAAAATAGGTCAAAAGGTTATAGAAGGTGCCCAAGAGGTCATTTTCAAATCATTTGTCTTATTTGAGTTTTTGAGTCTAGAGCATAGAGAGCAAGAGAGAGAGAGGCCCAGAGGAGGATTCCAATTAAGAGGAAAAGATTCAAGTGCAACCAACTGCACAACTGACCTACATAGTATGGTCCATCGGTAAGTAACTATCATCAAAGACATTTTTTACTATTTTTTAGCATTTTTAGCATATCTTTTCATGTTCTTTAGGTAGGCTAGGGAAAAAACTCATATGATACTTTTGAAGCATCGTACCACTATTTTGGAAAGTCTTGTACAATAGTTATGTTGTCTAAAATGTATCATATCATGATTGTGTGCATTATCATATCAAACATAACCATCAGTTATACGATACTAGATGAAGTGTCATACCAGTACAAAGTATCATATTGGCATAGGGAAAAGTATTGTACGATACTTGTTCAACCACCTATTGATTTTCACTTAGCAATCTCATTGGTTGTTGATTTGAGGACTTAGTTGATTTTTCCTAGAGCTAAGTTATGATGTTTTGTTTCATTTTAATTCTCATCTAACAAAAAATGATGTGTTTATATAGTTTTATGATGAAAGAGGTATTTCCAATGCTTTCCATAAAGGTACCTAAGGTGGTAGGGTTGTGATTCATACCCCAGATAGATACCATAGAGATAACCATTCTTGAGATAATGGTGTTTGAAGGATAATTATGGATGCCCATATATGGGAAAACCATGGCCTATTGACAAACCTACCAGAGTGACTCCATAGTGAGCATAACACATTTCACTTTTTGATAGGAGAGGCCATGATCACCCTAGAGGAAGTGTACAAGATCCTTCGCAACCCATGCATTGGCAACCCTATGAGTTTTTAAAGCATTTTTTAGTTTTTTTGGATTAAGGTAAAAATAGGTTTTGAGGGGACCCAAAATCCTTACAACTAGCAAAAAGGGTAAATCAAAAAAGTACCCCTCATTTTACAAGGACCTGGAACCTAAAGTTCAAAATCACAACAAAATAGAAAGTTTTACAAAGACCTAGAACCTACAAAAAAATGATCAATGTTTAAAACTAAGTTTTACAAGGACCTAGAACCTAGCAGAATATCAGAAGAAAAAAAGATGGAAAAAGAAATAGAGACACAAAAACTAGGACCAGCAACACAACCAACAACTAGAGCCCACAATTAAGACTATGCTCTTTGATCACCTTAGCTAATTCATTACCAACCACCACAATTCCTTGAAGGATGTCCTCCATAGCCTAACCCAAAGCAACAACAAAAAATTTCTTAGTACTTTTCCTAGTTCTCTTACTAGGGCCATGAGACATCTTAACTACAACAGGGGAGATGATTTCCTCGTTGCTTCTTTTACCAATGCTTGCAGTAGCTACACACAAACTTGAGGTTATCATATCCATCCTTTGACCACTATCATTAACTAGTTGGCATAGATTCATTTTATAGGCCTTTAACTTCTTGGGGATATTACCCACCTGGTTCTCCATTTGAATTCTTTTAGCTCTTTCTTCATCAAGGTCATTCTAGGGCTCTCCCATATTTTTCTTGAGAATACTGATCTTATTATAGAGCCAAGAATTAACCAAGAGATAAACATCAACTTTCAATTTATCCTTGTGGAGGAAAGAAAGATTCACCATATTATTGTCATCTTCATTGGCCTCATCTTTACACATTTTCTCTGGGTTAATATTCACATCCTGGGTATCATCTAGCTTTAACTGATTGTCTTTGTTTAAACCCTTTTGAGTAGTATTATCCTTCTTGTTCTCCTTATTCATATTTTGATCATTAATCACAAGGGCATTTTTCTTAACATTCTTTATTTTTCCTCTATTTTCTAGGAGCTCTACCTCATTATCAATCTGGGTTGGCCCTTCACTTTGAATCATGATTTCTTTATCCTCATTCTGGCCTAAGGGTTTAGAATGCAACTTAGTCACCATTTTCCTAGCATTAATACTTTCCCCATCATCTTTAACTAAAGAAACTCCGTGATTGCTATAATACCCATTTAAGTAGGAACTGAGATCACTATTTCCTATTTCACCCTCATCTTCTTTGTTTCTCTTAGAATCCATTACTTCCTCATTGACCTCTTGAGTGTTATTATCCATAATATTCTTCTTATTACCCTTAATTTCACTGCAACCCTCCTCGGTTTTCATATTATGGCTTAAAAAATTTTGGCACTTATTTTATCAAGTGACTCTTTCTCAAAAGATTTCCTCTTCTTATCCACAATAGGTGAAATTTTCACTACGTTCTTTCTACAATAAGCTTCAATTAACAAAATAAGACCTCCACGAAGAACATGCCTAGTCTATTTCTTTCTATGGGCCTGGAGGCTATTCAACAGTGAGAACTTCAAATAAAAGGGAAAGGATAACCTACCCTTGTACCAAAAATGGTTTAAGAAAACAAAATGGAATTTATGAACCCTTTCGACCTTCCATCTAAATCAAGCTCACAAAAATCCCCATCCTTCATAAGCTTCTTTTTCTCTTAATTTTTGGGAAACTTCTTGAAAGATGCATTTGATATACTGGTTTCCTTTTTGAATTTTAGACCCTCCATAGGAAGACCAATAATATTTACAATGAACTCCTCCATCAGGACCACTATAACACCAAGAAGAGTTATACTCTCCCTAGACCAATTCTTGAAGAAGTAATTAGTAATATGTGGTTTAAAGCAATGCAATTTATCAATATACGTAGTCACCTTACCCTTTTGAATAATTTCCCACACCGAGCATTTAGCTTTCCATTCTTCGGAGCTAGAAGGCTCCTTCCTTGACTCACCACCCATGATGCACCCATCTCATCAAAGTCTACAAAAAATGGTAACAATCACAAAAGATGAGTTATCTTTTAACTCAAACAAGCATTTCACCCAGAAGACATGCCTTGTCCTATTGGTAATTATGAAAAGCTACTCCCTTGAGAAATGATAATACCATTTATTAATTTCACCACTTTCCATATTAATCCTAAAAATATCAAATAATCTTTCTTTCAAATGCATTAGTCATGTCATGATTAATGATCGCCTTTAACTCCCCTTCCTTTCTAAGGTTGTCATTCCACATCAACTTTCTATTCACATTCATTTCTTTATTGGCAATCTAGTCAACCACTTTATTGCCCTCTCGATAATTATGAGATATAATTACATTATCAATTTTATCAATCAGATTTTTAATTTCTAGGATACTCCCTTCAATATTCCACATTATCATATTCTTATTATTCAACATATTGATAATATTTAAGGAATCCCCTTCCATCCATAATTTTTGATAACTAGTTTGCACTACCATTCTAACAGTATAAAAAGGAACAATAGCCTCCACTTTATTGCTTGTCAAGTGACCAATAAGGATCACCACTACATCTACCACTCTTCTATTATGGTCCCTCAGGACTCCACCACACACAACTCTTCTAGGATTCTCTTTAGCAGATCCATCAAAGTTAGCTTTCAACCATCCCATAAGAGGGGAATTCCATATAACACCCTCTCTACTCTCATTATGTTTCATTTTATTTCCTGTTATTTTTAGAGGGTCACATATTTTCACATAATCAATATTTTTATTTGGGGATATAATTTTTTCTTTAATAGCCCTAAGAATATTTTGGCCCACCACCCACTTAGGAGTTTCTTTATTTCAAAAAATTATATTGTTCCTTTCTTTCTAGATACCCTAGCATAGGTGAGGAAGAGAAATACTCCATAGGAAATAAATATCAGGGTTTTTGATAGGACATTTCTAATTTTAGAAACATTCTACAAGATTACTACATTGAACCCACAATATATTCTATCCCTAGAGGAGAGTTCCCCAAACATTCTAGCTGAAAATATAGTTGATGAAAAAGTGGTTAATATCTTCAATTTTCATCTTACATAAACTGCATCTATTCACTATATAAATACCCCTTTTTTGGAGATGATCCACGATTAGAATTTACTTTGAAGAGAATTCCATAAGAATATATTAATTTTAGGAATAAGTCCCTTCATCCAAGCTTTAGCCCATGGGGAGGTGGGGGGATTTTACTTTATGTAAGATCTAAACATAGAATACACCTTGAAATTTCCACTAGATTCTAACCCCCAAACCATAGAATCCTCATGACAAGATTCAAATTAAAGGAGTTGAGAGAGATTTGAATACTATTAAAATTGTTGAAAATCTCTGCAAGATTAATCCAACCATTATTTCTCTAGTGGTGTTATGGTTTCACAATGCACATCCCATTTCTCCTAGAAATGGGGACCTCCTAGTTGAAACTTCTCTACCAAGTTCCTAGTCTCGAGTCCTTGTCATTTTGAGCTCTTCCCCAAGTCTGGGTCAAGAACCAATCTCTGACTAGAAAGAGTCAGGCAACTAGAGAGGAAGAGAAAACCATGTTTAGGGGCTCTATTGTGCTTTTAAGTGCGCACTAGCACACTTGCACATGTGCACTTAGTGCACTTGTGCGCACTGCACCTCACTCCAGGGATTTGTACATGTGCACTTGCATATGTGCGCACCTTCAGAGGATGTGTAGTAGGTGCCTAGAGCCTATATAAGGCATTGACCCCTTCATTCATATCACATTGCTCATTCGCCTCCTCCTAAGAATGCATCTCCGCACCTTCCCTTACTATACAACTCCACTTGATCCCTCTTGCACAATAAAAGACAAGGTCATGCCTTGTTAGGTGCACACATGTGCACCTTCATGAAGTACACATGTATGCACCTCTACCAACCTAAAAAGAAAAAAATAACAAATCTAAGAACTGTCAAGACCAATGAAGGCACACATGTGCACACCTCTATGCCCATAAGGGGAAGAAAAAAAAACTTAGACTTTTCCCCCTTTTTGATGCATATGAGCATGTGCGCACCTCATCAAGGTGTGCAGGTGCATAATTGCACAATTAGCCAATTCCAAGGCTAAGTCAATGCACCAATGCACCTATAAGGGTGTGCTTGGTGTGTTGAAGTGTATAAAAGGGCATTTTTGGGGGGGGATTGCTTTGTCTAAATTTTGCATGTTTTTAACCTATTTGGGAGTCAATTGGAGTTTGTTTTAGGTCAATTTTTTACCTTTGAACTAATTTTGCCTATTTTTTACAAATCATATGGCATCTTGATCCTCTTCCATGGCAGAGAAAATGACTCCAAAACCTATCACATTCTAGTACCAAGGAGCCCCTAAGAAATCTCGATTCCAAGATGGACACACAAAAATTAAAGACACAAAATTGGGGTACATAGACTAGAACACATTCCTCACAATCTAAAATAAAGAAAAGGAGAGATTTGCTATGGTATCAACACTCATCTGGTTATGGCTTATGAATGCAACATCTCACCCAACATTAGTTCAATCTTCAGAACTGATAATGACCCTCATGAAGCATTATGTGACCAAAGAAAAGGTCGTAAAGAGTCTCATAGGAGAAATAGTCCTTGACCTTCGACCTCAGAACATAGAAAAATTATTTCACCTCCCAAGGATGGATCACTTCTTGCAAATCTCATATGATAGATTAGAGAGATGGTATATGGAGAACAGAAAAGAGGCAAAGGAAATAATGCAATCCTCTTTCTTAATTGATAGAACACCAGTGGGCCACAGAGTGGGTAAAGTAGATATGAAAATGGGATACATGAAGGATGATATTGGATATACAATTGTACTTCTAAGAAGAGTCATGGGCCTCCCAATATTAGGCCACCTTTAGATTTGGATGGTCCATTTTATTGAAACCATAAGAACGAAAAAGATGTCAATATTTGATTGGGCTACCATCCTAAGTGACAACTTGGATGAGAAACATGTATCCATCAAAGTAGACCCACACTTCTATATGACATCATATATAGTGTACTTATTAGTAGCAAGAACCACAGATTACCCATGCCTTTACAGAAGGGGAAGCATGCAGGATGCAAATGCTTGGCCCTATGTGGTATACCCACAACTAGTAAAGAAGAAGATCCCACTATAAAATGTGGAATATAGAGTGGTGAATGACAAGTTTATATTTGTAATAATTAGGTTTACAGAAGGAGACTATTCAAAGAGAATGTTAGTAGAGGTAGCAGTTAGGATCATAGAAATAGGTGCATACTACATTCAATTCAAAACCTTCACATATCTCTAGTTAGCTAGTACTCTTGAATGCCCCAAGAAGCTCCCAATATACTCATTAGATAGGATCATACTCTTGTAGATTGTGCACCAACTCACTTTTGCATATGACAGAGTGAGAAAACAACGTAAGAAGACATGGGTCTGGCCCATCACAATTGGTGCCTTCGAGGTAAAGAAGAAGTGGGATATTTCTGCGTTCGATTCTAAGTGGGATTAATATCCCTTGGAAGAATATAACACCCCTTGCCCTTTCTTTGACAACATTGGGATGGTGCAACATTTGGTAGGGAAACAACTTTTGCACGTTGATGCTTTAGAGGATCATTGGATGAATGCAATAGATGACTATGATGTCTAAATAAGGGATTGTTGTAGGATGAGTCTATCCTTAGTAGAAAATTAACTGAAGACGAAGATTCATCCAAATATTATGGAAAAGGATGCCAAAGGAGTGATGGATCCTTTATACAACAAAAATAAAATCTATCATAGGCCGATTATGAATGTAGAAATAGGGAGACATGAGAATGATGATAGAAATCGTTAGGCTAGGCATGTTGTCGAATTGATAAAGGATTGGATCAAGAAACCATTTAGAATGGATCTAGTTCCTTAGGCCACACCCCTACAAGCCACAACTAGGAAAATCAAAGGAAAATGTCACTATGTCAACTACCCATCTCAGTCCCCAATAAGGCTAGAAATGGTTCATTGACATGAGTGAGAGGTTGATTACTTTGGAGATGATTAGGGAAAGAAGAGGAAGAAAGAACCTCCTAGGGAAAAGAAACAAGAAACTCAAGATCAAGGACCTCCATGATAGGAATAACTTGAACAAGCACAAGAGCTTGCATAAGAGCCTTTAAAGAAAGTACAACTAGAACAACTAGTAGAGGAACAATTAGAGGAGTAGAGGGTCCCATCATAAATGACTATATAGGAAGAAGCCTCCCCCTTACCTCCAAAAAAATAAAGGATTGAAAAAACTATAGTGGGTACATGGAGGAGAATATTGAAGAAGAAAAAGACTTTGTCCCAATAGGTTCGTGAGACCATCCTAGAAGCTAGGGACAAAGAAGAAGGGTAAGGAACCCGCTTGACCAAAGCTGTAGAGGAAGAAAGGAGAAGAAACTCTACACAAACACCTCCATCTTCTCTAAAAGATCCTATCCAAGTATCAACTTTAGAGGATGGACAATAAAAGTGGATAGGAGAGATGAAGAGTGAAGGAACCTAATATCTTCAACCTCTTTGACTTTGACTTTATGCTAGTAGGTACTAAGATGGTAGGTGAGAAGATCAGAGACACTCTCACTAGCATGCCTTTAGGAGAGGATTGGAATCAATTGCTTCCTCTACCTCAAGGACCTTTGGGTATTCCACCACCACCATCATAGGATTTGGTTGCTCTCAACAGGGTCAGTAGCTCCACCTCCTCCAGCAATAGAAGTAGAACCTAAAAGTCAAGGAATGGAGGAGGGTTAATATAAAAATCTTCATGCCAATGAAGTATTTGAGGAGGGAAAAATATAGGAAAATCATCAAACTCCCCCAGATATAGAGGCTAGATCTTCATCCTGATAGAACATAAAGATTCCTTCTCATGATCTTTCTTAACATGAGAAGACTCCAAAAAGAACTGATAAGGGAGAGGAGCCTGCACTAGAACCAACCTCTTTAGCCAAGTACATGTCAACCATGGGCACTACACTAGCATGGCTAAAGAGGGAAGTTATGTTTTGTTAGAAAAGGCAGCTACACCTGACAATGGAAGAAGGAATAAAGGAATTGGTTAAAGAAGTGAAGATGCTTGAGTCACCTAAGGGTGATGCAAGAATACTGGCCTTCATAATGAAGAACCAGGATTAGGAACTACTTGCATATATTTCCATTCCTCGTCCTCATACTGACATTGAAGAATTGACTCTAAAATATTACCAAATCAAGGAGGTCATTTTGGGAAAGCCCATGATGGATACAACCAAAGTGATGATTACTACAAGCATGAAGGAGGTATTTTGACACATGGATAGGGATTAATCAAAGCTAATAATGAGCTAATAAGAGGCTATTTGCATGAAGTAGTGGGCCCTTGTCATGTCCACTTTTCAAATAATTAAAATAATAACTTTTGCTAAGGCAGGCAAGCTCAAAAAGTGAAGTTTTGGCAAAAGGGGCTAATATTTAGAAACAAATGGATTAATAAATGAAATTATTATTAAAATATGTATTATTAGCCCCTCTTGGTCATAATTTAGGGTAATACCCTCTGTAAAAGGATTTGAAGGCATTTTGGGTTCATTCTAGTCTTGATTTTTGTTCTTTGCTTTGTTGTTCTTCAGAGGCTGCCAAACCTATGGAGAAGGAGACCCAAGGATAGGAGTTGGAAATTTTCTAGGGATGCTAGGGATGGGAATTTGAGTCCATTCCATGTGCGAGCTCATGTAGAGTTTTCCCTTGTGCTGAATAATGTAAATTTGTGAGTTTTCGGGTGTGTTTCTTGTAAGAGTTTGGTGTTTTCGGTTGAGTATTTCTTATAAGTTTGGTTTGCTATTGTATTTCAAAAATTTAAATATTAAAATAGAGTTGATTACATGTATTGGGTCGTCATTATACTTCTATTATAGTTTATTAGTGTTTTGTGGTGTTTCCAGGCTCTTTTGTGTTGTTTTTGAGAGTCCGATGAGCATTGTTTTTGTCTCCCATTTGGGAGCTATTGTGTAAACTTTACGTAGATATGGAAATGTCATTTTGTGGGCTTCTATGCTGAATTTTTTTTTGTAAAAATGTAAGCTTTCAGATTTATTAATAATGTGTGAAGCTGTGAAGTTTTTGGCACTATTTCGGGCATACCCAATTTTGGGTTTTATTAAGAAATTGGTTGATCTGTTGAAATATTGGTTGTTTGGGTTTTAAAATCTTATTAGAGGCTTTAAATATCATATAAAATTAGAAAGGGGAAATTTTAGTGGTATTAGAGCTATGATCTTGCTAGCCAAAGGGTTTGTAGAAGTTTGTATGCAAATAAGTGAAAGAGAAAAGAGATATTCATAGCGATAGAAGAATAAAGAAATTTTGATCAAACCTCTAGCTAAAAGTAAAAGTACAAAATCCAAGGAAGGAAAAAATATGGCTGACGTAGATGAGATGGCAAATAAATTCTTCTAGGACATCCAGAATACTCAAAAGCAAACAATGGATAGTTTGGTAAAAACTAGAGAGGCTTTGTGAATATTGATAAAAAAACTACAAGGAGTTGCATCTACTAATGAGAAAGGGAGCATTTCAAAGGAGCCAAGAAATATGAAAGCCACACCCTCTAAATCAACAAAAACTATTTTCCTACTTGTAGATGAGCCACCAGTACAAAATCTAGCCTTTAGTCCTATGAAAGAGGTTACATGTAACTTGATTGCATTAAGAGCTACTTACAATGGCTTAGATGATAACTTTCGCAGTTTGGTTCCTTTTAGAGAATATGTGGTTATGATGAACACTTTGATGCCCAAGAAAGAGTATAGGAGGGAGCACGACATAAGTGGAAGAGAGCTCAAAAATAAAATAAGTAAGTTTACAACACCTACTTTTGATTGAACAAATAAAATTTCAGCTAGAGCATGGCTACAAAAATTACAAACCTTCTTCACACTTAACTCCATGAAGGAGAGTGATGTTGTTCAATTTGCAAGTCTACACTTGGAAGATGTAGCCTATGATTGTTTGTATCATGGAATGACTAATCAAGGTCATGATCAGGTAAATACATTTGATGATTTTAGTCAAAGAGTGATAGATAGATTTGACCTCAATGTAATGGGCACCCCTAGATGTCCCAAAAAACTAAACCAATTTGCTGAAAGGAATTTTGTCAAACAGTTTGCATTCAACCTCTTATTTCTCTGTTTAATGTTTTAAACCCCTTATAACTTCAAAAAATCAAATGTTTATTTGTTTGTTGTATTTTGTGCATGGAATTGGTATCATACAACATAAACAAGAAAGAAACTACAATAATATGCAAAGTGGAAATGAACTGCTGCTAATAAAATGTTATTTTCAGAATTCATGAAACCAAATACATGGCAGATTTATCAACTCACTAATTACTTCAGTAGTATTGACATAATACTCCAGCCCATGCTTTCGAACTTGCTGCTACAATGCTTTGTCCTTCAATCAATCCACTACTTTTGTAATATCATTCCCTCAAAGCGGCATAAGTGTCGAAAAAGTAGTGAAGAAGATATGAGCAAAATACCAAATCTGCCTGTAGCTGGAAATGCAACTAAATTGCCTGATAATGAAGCCAATAACAAAGAATTTCAAAGGCCAAACCCCAAGGGAATGATGTCTAGAATGTTACAAGAGAGGATAGACATCCTCAAATGCCAAGAACGGAGCTACAACTCACACACAATTTCTTCTCATATTCAACCTGGCTAATGAAGCCACAAATGCTTCTTTTTATTCTATTTCCAAGGGTTCGCTCAACTCATATGGGCAATGTGGGATAAAAGATGTGTAGTATATAAAACATATATTAAAATACCCCTTATGTCTCCCTTGGGTACACATCCCCATAAAATAAATATTAAAGTAACACTTTAATATTTTACAATTAAATTAGACGTTACTTTAATAAAACTTCAGGCATTAAACTGTATTAGCAATTGAACTCTGAATAATGTGAGTGATAGCTCATCGAAAAGCTCTCACCGAGGAGTATCAAATCCAATCACCAAAATTGACCTACATTATGTCCTGCCGACTTACTAAAAATAGTAAGTATGCCTGAAACTGAGTAAATCAACTTTGTTTTAGCCCAAACTGGAAATGACTAGGCCAAAACACTCCAGGATCCCATTAAACCCTTCGTTAGCCCTCGGGACCATGTAGAACAAGGCTAACGCACACACACCTGGTCAACTGCTAAAATGGGGACATTACAATCCACCCCCCTTGAAATTGCTTGTCCTCAAGCAATCTCAGTCCAGCCTTTTAAATAACCTGCTCACTCTCCCATGTAGAATCTTCCTCCGGCAGGTCTCTCCATCTGACCAAATACTCCTTCACTATCCTATTTCTAAGCTTCCTCTCTCTGGTGTCTAGAATAGCCTTGGGTACTAACAAAAGCTTCCCCTCCTCATCCAAAGGGGGTAAATCTGCAGAAGGCACTACATTCTGACCAATGGCTTTCTTAAGCCTAGACACATGAAACACATTCTGCACTCGATTGCCCTCTGGAAGCTCAAGATCATAGGTGACTTTGCCCACTTTGCAAATCACCCTATAGGGACCATAAAATATAGGTTTCAAATTTTCATCTCTGCTCTTCTTGAGCAATGACTATCTATATGGTTATAGCCTCAAGTAAACCATATCCCGTACCTCTAAGCTATGCTCTATTCGGTGCTGATCAGCATACAATTTCTATTGATTCTGGGCCTGTTGTATATTCTCTTTGAGCATTTTCAGGATGTCTTGACTATTCTATAATAAGTTTTTGGCTTTGGGCACTCTACTGTCCCCCAACACTAAATCCATGAAGCTAGGTGCTTCATAACCATAGAGTGCCATGAAAGGAGTCATCTTGATGGACATATGATAAGTGGTGTTATAACAATACTCTCCCATATGCAACCATCTGATCCAAGCCTTTTGTTGTACAGTTACATAGTTCCTCAAATATCCTTCCACTCATTTATTCACAATCTTTGTTTGCCATCTGTTTGTGGATGATAACTAGTACTAGGTGTAAGATCTGTACCACACAACCTAAACAACTCTTGCCAAAAAACACTCATAAACTTACTATCCCGATCACTGACAATGAATCTAGGTAGCCCATGTAACTTGAATATCTCTCTAAAGAAAATATCTACCACCTATGCTACTGTGTAAGTGGACGGAATAGCAAAGAAGTGAGAAAACTTCATCAAGCAGTCCACCACCACATAGATGCAATCTCTTCCCTGCACTCATGGTAAACCAGTGATGAAGTCCATTGAAATACTTTCCCATTTTCTATCAGGAATGGGAAAGGGTTGTAATAAACTTGTAGGAAATGTGTGCTCTCCCTTATTCTGTTGACAAACCACACACTCCCTGACATACCTCTGAACATCATCCTTGAGCCCTTTCCATGAAAATTGCTCTCAGATCTGCTTGTAGGTCTTGAAGACCCCTGGATGTCCAACTGTGGGTGCATCATGAAATGCCTTCAGTATCGCCTCTCTCAAATGTGATGATGGAATCAAATAAACCCTGTCTTGAACTCTGATCAATCCATCTATCACCTCATAGTGATCATCCTGTATGGTACTTGAAAACAATCCAAAAGACCAAGCATCTCCGACATACTCTACTATAATCCAATCTCTCCAATCTCCTGAAATCTCTGCTAGAGCACATAAGTGAGGTCTCCGAGATAAGGAATCAGCCACCACATTTTTCTTACCTTTGACAAACTCTATGTCAAAGTCATAAGCCTGCAATTTAGTCACCCATTTTTGTTGCTGGTCATTAAGATCACGTTGGCTCATGAAGTATTTAATACTGTTGTGATCAGTCTTGATCACAAAATGTCCACCTACCAAATATGATCAAAATTTGGCCAATGCATGCATTATGGCCAACATCTCCTAGTCATAGACAGAATAACTCTTCTCAACTCCTTGGAGCTTCCTACTCTCGAATGCAATGGGATGCTTCTTCTGCAGCAATACGGCTCCAATCCCATCACCTGATGCATCACAATGAAGCTCAAAAGGCTTCATGAAATCTGGTAGAGCTAGAACTAGACATGAAGACATTACCTGCTTGAAATGCTCAAAATAGCTCTATGCTACCCCTGTCCACATGAAGGCTCCTTTCCTGGTAAGATTTGTCAAGGGTGTAGCAATCTGTGAGAATCCCTTAACAAACCTGCTATAAAAACCACATAAACCAAAGAATCCCTTAATTTTTGTAAGGTTTGTGGGAGTAGGCCACTCTACAATAGCTCTAATCTTTTTGAGATCAACCCGAATGCCATCTGCACTAATGATATGCCCAAGGTAAAGGAGCTCAGTCATGCCAAACTCACATTTAGATTCCTTGGCATACAATAACTCTCTCTCTAGAATAGATAACACCTCCTCCAAATGATGTAAGTGCTCCTCCCAGGTCTTACTGAAGACCAAGATGTCATCAAAGAAGATGAAGACAAATCTCCTTAGCTACTTCTTGAATACTTGGTTCATACAACTTTGAAATGTAGCGGGTGCATTGGTTAGACCAAATGGCATAACCATGAACTCAAAGTGGCCATAGTGACATCAGAAGGCTATTTTCTCAATGTCCTTTACTCTCATCCTGATCTGATGGTATCGGGATCGCAAATCAATTTTGGTGAAGAAGCATGCCCCATGCAACTCATCAATCAGCTCATCAATCCTAGGAATGGGATACCTATTTTTAATTGTTTTCTTATTCAGTGCCCTGTAATCGATGCACATGCGCATCATCCCATCCTTCTTCTTTACCAGTACTATTGCTGAAGCAAAGGGGCTCTTACTGGGCCTGATATGCCCCATCTCCAACAAATCCTTAATCGCCTTCTCTATCTCATCCTTGTGTTTCTTAAGATGACGATAGGGAGTAATCATAACTGGTTTGGCTCCCTCCTTGAGCTCAATAACATGTTCCATCCCTTTGTCAGGAGGAACCCCATGAGGAATATCACTAAATAATTTAGCGTGTCTATCAAGTATCTTCTGGATATCTGGTGGATGAATCTTTTCTTGTGGCTCTGGTGAAGTTGGCATAATGTAGCACTCTGTCGCCCACTCTATGTCATCATGACAAAAAAGTCTCTGCATTCTCCTCAAGGACACTACTCTGCAACCTCCATCTGAAAGACCTCTAAGTACCACAATTCTGCCCTCATGCTAGAATCTCATCTCCAATTTCACTAGGTTGAGTGTGAACTCCACTAGTGAAGCCATCCATGTCATGTCGAGGATGACATCATAATCTCCCATGTCCACAACATAGAACTCATCCTTCAACTCGTAGCCATCTCCAAACTTGATGTGAAGATTAGATATCTTCTGAGTGCATAATAATTTATCACTGTTAGCCACCATGACTCTAAACCCATCATGCTCCTCTGTCTGTAACCCTCTCCTGGCTACCAACTGTGCATCTATGAAGTTATGTGTAGCCCCAGTGTCAATAAGAGATATCACTTTCTGCCCCTACATAGTACCCCTGACCTTAAATGTGATTGCCTTTTGGGCCCCTGTCAAGCGTGCCAACGATCCATAATCCTTAGGAATGCTGCTCTCCTCTATAGTGTTACCCTCATCTGAATCAAATTGCTGATCCTCCCCCTCTGACTCTGAATCTTCTGCTGAAAAATACTCCATTTGATTTGCCTTAGCCTTGAGAGAACATTTATGAGATAAGTCCCAAGGCTCTCTACAATGGAAGCACAACTTCTTCTTTTGAAGTTCATTCAAGGTTTCATTGTCTAGTCCTTTTGATCCTTCTTTAGGTTTGCTATACTCTTTCTAAAATGGTTTTTTGTCTTTGTCCTTGCGGTAGGAAGAATCTGTTGAATGATTTTTTCCTTTGTATATCGAAGGGGCTAAATCTCATACCTTATTAGTTTCTTCAGCTAAGGTGAGTGGATCATGTCCCTTCACCCAACCTTGTAATGGATCAGTAAGACCATCACAAAATAACACCACCAATCTCCTAGGAGAGATATCAGTAACAAGTACAGACAAGCACTGAAACTCAACAATGTAAGCATCCACAGAACCTGACTATTTTAACTATGCTAGTTCCTTGAAATGTAACTCGGGATCCCTAGTGTCAAATCTCTCAATCAATGTTTCGGTGAATTCCTCATAGGATGTAATCTGATTATGCCCCAAAGTCACCATGCCATGATGCCACCATTCATGTGCAATGCCATCCAAGTGCATAGTCGCATACTTGATAGCCTCCTCCTCAGGCATAGGATTTAGCTGCAAGTATGTATCTACCTTCTACACCCAAGCTCGTCTAGTCATCTTCCCTAAAGCATCATAATAAGGTAAGGAAAGTTTTCCAACTTTCTTTCTCAGCTCAAAGTTTTGATTCCTCCCTCCTGCTCTAGGCATGTGTCTCATCCTCAAGTCCATATAATCTCTGAGGGAAATATCTGCCTGAAACTCCGGTCCACTAGCCTCCTAGTCCCTCCTGAACTGATCCTGTAACTCGATAATCTGCGATTCGTTTACTGGTTGAATCGAATCTCTGGGTGGGAAGGTGGGTAGAAGAGGTCTCGAGCTTGCAGTCCGCGCTAGATGTGCAACGTGTTTAAAGTTATCAGCCTCATTCCCATTGTTGCCATGTCCATTATTACCATTAATGTTATTCTCAGGACCATTGTTGTTGCCTTGGCCTCCATGGTTATTGTTTCCCCCATTGTTATTGTTTCCTTCATTGTTATTGTTTCTGTTGTTGGCATCACCTGGATTAATATTGACACCCATCTGTCTAGCCATGAGCTGCAACATCATGTCCATTCACCTATTCTACTCCTGCTGCATACACTGCCCTTGCTCTAATGTATCCAGTAATTATCTGAACATTACGTCCCCTTGATCTGGACCGGAATTCTTGCCTCCGCCTAATCCTGTATTCCTATCATCTTGATCACCCATATTGTTGTCCTGATCAAAGAATATCTCCCCTGTGTTTGTATGGTTGGATTCAATGTCCCCCTACACGGATGTACTAGACTGTTTTCTTTGCAAGTTTGAAATCCTATTTTGTCTTTCTTTGGTATCGCAGAAATTATAAGGCCCATGTTGCATGCTCAAACATAAATGCTTAGCCTGTGTTTTTTTTAATTTTTGATTTTAGTATTTTGACATTTCATCAAACACTTTTCCCTCTATCCGACTATTTCAAATTCCCTATAAGACCTCCACAAGATGGCAGGACTTATAGCTCTGATACCACTGTAATGGGCACCCCTAGATGTCCCAAAAAACTAAACCAATTTGCTGAAAGGAATTTTGTCAAATAGTTTGCATTCAACCTCTTATTTCTCTGTTTAATATTTTAAACCCGTTATAACTCCGAAAATCAAACGTTTATTTGTTTGTTGTGTTTTGTGAATGGAATTGGTATCATACAACATAAACAAGAAAGAAACTACAATAATATGCAAAGTGGAAATGAACTGCTGCTAATAAAATGTTATTTTCAGAATTCACAAAAACAAATACATGGCAGATTTATCAACTCACTAATTACTTCAGTAGTATTGACATAATACTCTAGCTCATCCTTTCAAACTTTCTGCTACAGTGCTTTGTCCTTCAATCAATCCACTACCTTCGTAATATCATTCCCTCAAAGCGGCATAAGCGTCAGAAAAGTAGTGAAGAAGATATGAGCAAAATACCAAATTTGCCTGTAGCTAGAAATGCAACTAAATTGCCTGATAATGAAGCCAATAACAAAGAATTCCAAAGGCCAAACCCCAAGGGAATGACGTCTAGAATGTTATAAGAGAGGATAGACATCCTCAAATGCCAAGAATGGAGCTGCAACTCACACACCAATTTCTTCTCATATTCAACCTGGCTAATGAAACCACAAATGCTTCCTTTTATTCTATTTCCAAGGGTCCACTCAACTCATATGGGCAATGTGGGATAAAATATGTTTAGTATATAAAACATATATTAAAATACCCCTTATGTCTCCCTTGGGTACACATCCTCATAAAATAAATATTAAAGTAACACTTTAATATTTTACAATTAAATTAGATGTTACTTTAATAAAACTTCAGGCATTAAAATGTATTAGCAATCAGACTCCGAATAATGCGAGTGATAGCTCATCAGAAAGCTCTCATCGAGGAGTATCAATTCCAATCACCAAAAGTGACCTGCACTGTGTCCTGCTGACTTACTAAAAATAGTAAGTATGCTTGAAACTGAGTAAATCAACTTCGTTTTGGCCCAAACTGGAAATGACTAGGCCAAAACACTCCAGGATCCCATTAAACCCTTCGTTAGCCCTCAAGACAATGTAGAACAAGGCTAATGCACACACACTTGGTCAACTGCTAAAATGGGGACATTACACTCAAGGATGATGAAGAGTATTTTAAAGAATTGTCAAAGTTGAAGCAAACCAAATTAGTTAATGAGTATATAGAAGAGTTTCAAAAAGTTGCTATTATAGTACCTAATATGAGTGAAAAGAGGATTGTTTATCTTTTTCTTGATGGTTTGGAAGATTCAGTTAAGGGTTTGGTTAAGGCTTTCTCACCATCAACCTTATAGGAAGCTATCAAAAGAAGCTTGCAACTTGAGACTTGTGTGCCTATGAAACCAGTCACTAATCAAAAAACCCCCAAATCTTTGGCAATAGAAGGGGAATTTTCAAAAAAAGACTTTTCCAGCACTACCACCAAAGAATGTGATAAATGTAGCAAAAAAAAAGGTAGATGAAGAGACTAAGAGTGAATTATGAAGGAAAAGGCTACTTTTCACTTGTAGAGAACATGACACATATGTTTGGGGAAAGGTCAAGTGCACTGTATTGAAGTTTCCTTAGAATCTAATTTAGATGAGCATGAGGAATTTCATGACACTAAAGAATTTTGAGGGGTACTAGCAGGGAAAAGGTTAATAGTTCTTCTGGATAGTGGGGCAACTCATAATTTTATTGATGAGGGATTTGTCATGAAAAGAGGGCTTAAAAAAGAAGATTTTGAGGGATTCAATGTTACTGTAGCCTTTCATGACACACCTTTGGATCGTCATCAAGGATACTTCAAGACATACATGCAACTTCAAGAGTAGTTTGCATGGAAGAGTATGAAGGAGGATGTCCTTAAACACATTAAGGAATGTATGTTATGCTAGCAAAACAAGAGTGAGCAAATTTTTCCTACAAGGTTGTTGTAGCCACTTCGTATTCCTTAACAAAAATGGGAAAGTATTTCCATGGACTTCATCACTGGTTTGCCCAAGGTGCAAGGTAAGGATTGCATATATGTCGTGGTAGATAGACTAACTAAGTAGGCACATTTCTTTCCCATCACATCTAATTTCAAGGCATCACAAGTGGCCAAATTGTCCTTCAAGGAATTTTTTAGGTTACATGGCTTGCCTAGAAACACTGTCAGTGATCAAGCCAGTAGATTCCTTAACTCTTTTTGGAAGGAGCTCTTTCATTTGACAGGAACTAAACTCACTCCTAGTACTAGCTATCACCCTCAAACAGATGGACAAACAAAGATAGTTAATAAATGGATAGAGGGATATTTGAGGAACTACATTTCAAATCAACAACATGCTTGGGTGAAATGGTTGCACCTAGGGGAGTATTGTTACAATACATCTCATCACATGTCTATTGATATGCCTCCTTTTTGTGCTCTTTTTGGTTATGATGCCCTTTACTTTATTGATCTAGTACTTTTAGATAGTAGAGTACCTGCAGCAAGTGATTTCACCAAGCAAAGCGAAGACATAATAAGGTTCCTCAAGGATAATCTACAACATGCACAGAACCAATAGAAGTTGTGTGCTGATAGGAAAAGGGCTGAAAGATCTTTTGAGGTGGGAGATTTGGTACTTGTCAAGTTCCAGCCATATAAGCAAAGAACCTTGAAGAGTAGTGGGGCAGAGAAGCTCAAACCAAGGTTGTATGGGCCTTATAAGATCATCAGGAAGGTAGGAGAGGTAGCTTATGAATTGGAGTTCCCACCAAATAGAAAAATACATAATGTTTTCCATGTCTCTTTCCTGAAGAAGGTTCTAGGCTAGAAAACCATAGTATCTATAGAATTACCACCTCTTAATGATGAAGGGAAATTAGTTTTGATACTGGAAGAGGTTTTGGATAAAAGAGAGAAAAGATTGAGAAATAGGACATCATAGAGCATTTGGTCAAATGGAAAGGATTACCATTGGAGGATGCAACGTGGGAAGGAGCACATATTCTTGAGCATCCCAACCTTCATTGCTTGAGGAAAAGAAATATTTGGGAGGGGAGGACTTGTCATGTCCCCTTTTCAAATAATTAAAATAATAACTTTTATTAAGGCAGGTAGGCTCTAAAAGTGAAGTTTCAGCAAAAGGGGCTAATCTTTAGAAACTAATAGATTAATAAATAAAAATTATTATTAAAATATGTATTATTGACTCCTCTTAGTTGTGAGTTAGCATTATGCCCTCTTTTAAAGGGATTTGGAGGCATTTAAGGTTTATTCTAGACTTTATTTTTTCTCTTTGCTTTGTTGTTCTTTAGAAGCTGCCAACCCTGTGGAGAAGGAGACCCAAGGATGGGAGTTTGCAAGTTTCTAGGGAGGCTAAGGATGGGAGTTTGAGGCCATTCCATGTGCAAGCTCATGCATAGTTTTCCCTTGTACTGAATAGTGTAAATTTGTGAGTTTTTGGGTGTATTTCTTGTAAGAGTTTGGTGTTTTCGGTTGAGTATTTCATATCAGTTTTTTTTTTTGCTATATTTTAGACATTTAGATGTTAAAATAGAGCTGATTAAATTTATTGGGTCATGATTATTCTCTTGTGATAGTTTATTAGTGTTTTGTGGTGTTTCTGAGCTATTTTGTGTTATTTTTGGGAGCCCGATGAGCATTGTTTTGTTCCCCCATTTGGGATTTTTTGTGTGACTCTATATAGATCTAGAAATGTCATTTTGTAGGCTATTATGCTGGAAAAATCTTTGTAAAAATTTCCACTTTCATATTTATTAATAATGTGTGAAGCTATTAAGTTTTTGACACTATTTCGGGCATACCCGATTTTAGGTTTTATTGAGAAATTGGTCGATCTATTGAAATATTGGTTGTTTGGGTTTTAAAATCTAATTAGAGGCTTTAAATATCATATAAAATCAAAAGGGGGACATTTCAGCCTCATTGACCTAGAGAATCTAGAGATTGCTCTTGTAGCAACATTAGGAAGAAAAGGGACAAGAACGTAGTTGGATCCATTTTTGGAAACATGTTAGCAATGATAGAACAATTTTGAAGAGAAAGGAGTGCAGATTATAGAGAGAAATTTGAGCCTATTACATCACATCCAATCAAATGCTGACAAATTGGTATTGAAATCAATAAAAGGCTAAAGACTTATTGATATTGAAATCAATAAAAGGTCTAAGGTATCAAATGCTAATGGAGGTATATGCTACAAATGAGATAGGCTTGATGATTGAATTAAGAAGATAGCAGCAAGTAATAAAGTTATGGAAGGATTACATGAAGAAATCTAGAGGATTAAGGATAAAATTGAAGAGCAGTGTTTGGAAGCGGAGAGGTATTATAACACTGCTTGCCTTGACATTTTTGAAGATGATTCTAAGACCAAGATTTTTGCATTGAAATCAGTAGTCCAATAGTTTAGAGGGACATTGGAAAAATCTTCATCAGAAGATGACATCAGATAAGCCAACTTCGAAACTAAAGAAGCATTGTTGGAATTGGACACCAAGCTTGAAGGTTTTACAGAGACAATAACATAAGTAAGTATATACCAGCAAGTGGTAAAGAATAAATATGGGGCTTTGGATCTATTGGAGGCTATCCTAGTAGTTGAGATGATATAAAATTTGAAGAATAAACATCAGACATCATTTTGGTATAAAGAAAGAAAAAAACCCAGATGTTGGAAATTCAATTTTGACACAGAAAATTTTGGATTTTTTTGAACTTGTCACCAAGGTGCATAGGTACGTAGGTGCTCTTTTCACAAAGGTGAGCTGACAGTTTTAAGTAAGAAGCAATACACTAACTATTAACTACCAATTCCTAATTTAGAGCGTTCCATGCATTGTTAACACATTTTAACAATAGTTCAAGTTCTAGAAATGCCTAGAGAAGATCAAGCTTCCATTTTTAGAGCTTCTAGAAACTCCTAGACCATCTTACAGCTGCATTCTTCTTATCTTATCATTCATTTATTATTTTGTGACATGTAAAGGCTCATGCACTCATTAATAAAGATAAAAAAGGGTGGATACCTACTTAGCACCATGTAAAGAGTCAGTTTGTATATAATTAGATTTGTTTTATTATTTTTTAGCATAAATTTTTATTTTAATAGATCTCACTCCTAACAAAAAGGAAGGATATGATTTCTTATAAATACATGGATGTAATATGTACTCCAAGCCATCATTTTTATGCAAATATATATGCTATTAGTGCTCTCATTTTGAGTGTAGTTATTTTTGTTAGAATGTGTTACTTTTGTGAATGCATGTTCATGAATGATAATGGAGCCAATCGTTTTATTGTTCTTTTATGATTTTACAACCTTTTACTTTTGGTATTTACCTCATGTTAATAAATTTTTTTGATGTAACAAATTGGACAAAGGGTCATCTTTGTTCTTGCATAGTGTCTTGTCTTGCATGAGCACACTTTCCGTGGCCTAGCAATTTGATGAAACATGAAACATCTTTTAGTTTATTTTGAGTTCCCATCGATGATTGCATCAATGGAGTTGAGAAAGCACTTCTCCTAATTTCATTGGTTTCCTACTCGATCCCTTTTGATAATTTAATTTACAGACGTGTTGTTACTGTGGTTTATGTCTATCAAAAATTACCTTTTAAAGTCATTTTCTTTAAAGTCTTGTTACCTTATCTTTGCTAAGAGTTGGTTAAAATAAGAATTCATATAGTTGCATCAATAAATTGAATTTATCATAAAATAGAAAATACAAAAATATATCTCTTTTGTGGTTACAATTTTCAAAAAACAATAGATTCATCCGACATTGGTTCAAACTAGCAAAGGCCTCCTCATGGACAAACGCATTTACCTTCAATTCAGAGGATTCCATTAGGTTATAACCCCACCCACAACCTTGAAGTTGATCCTCGATTAGCTTTTCAAGATAGGGATTTGAAAGGGTCCCTGCCATTCAACATCATGCAAAATGACAACTCAACAAGTAGTTTCCCACAAAAACTCCAAAAACTATTTACATATTTCTATAGGAGTGTTTTCATTAAAGTCATCCAACAATGGATGATCCAATAACCAAACATCTTCCCAAAACTTAACCTTTCTTCCATTCCCAACTTTCCACTTACAACCTTTATTTATAATATCTTTAGTACCTTGAACCAAACACCAAATGGTAGAGGAATTAGAGATATTTGGGTAAAACAGGAAATTAGATATCGATGGAACGTTGTAAAGATATTTATATTTCTAGATAGAACTTCATTCTTATAATCTTGGTACACTTTCTATTAGAAATAGATAATATTGAGAGGGGGGGTGAATTAGTATTTTCAATCCTTTTATCCACAACTAAATATTATAAATTACTTTAATATGTGCATAAGAAAATAAACCAATAATGTTGAGCAATGTAAACAACCATACACAAAGAGAGATCATAACACCATATTTTGTTAACTATGAAAACCCTAGCCAAGGGAAAACCCCAATGGGGATGGAACCCACTAGATGATTCACTATATAAAAGAATTTGGTTAAGAATATTGACCCTATTAGGAGTCTATGAAGCATGTATAGTGTCTCAAGTCCCGGTTAGGAGACTAGGCCTTGTTAGAAGCCTCAACCCTTTTAAGAGTTGGTTCAACTATATACAAATGTGTGCAAGAAGAGTCCACTACCCTAACATGCAACTTTACAATAGGTTCCTCAAGAGATAAGTATACATACAATATTGAATTTTTTTTTTGTACTTTGCAAATCTTCTCATTGATGATTCTTCACACAAGAGTGACTGTGCACATATCAAACTGCATCATATCTTTGCATAGTAATGCCTCGCATCATATATCACAATGTCGCATTCACTTGTTACTCTCATTTCACAAGACCATAACAACTTCACAATCATTGATCACATTTCATCATCATCATATTCCTTACACCCATTAACTTCACAAATGAAGTTCTTATTTATACAAAAAATTTAAGTAAATAATTCCTTAGTTGGCTCATATATCATCATTAGAGTCAGCGCAATAAGAAATTATAACTCAAAACAATAAATCAAATTATTAAACATAGTCTACTGATATGCTCTGTTCTACTCTGTCATTATTGCATCAACTAATTCCTTCATAACTCAAACTTGGTTGACTATATAGACAGGCACACTGGTATACGTCATCATTATGACATCATATATCTCTAGTCAACTACACAAGAGAATATCCCAAGGGAATATTCTATTATCATCAAAACTATACTGCTGCTATAACATTGTCTGATACTTAGATAATTTTCTTCTGCAACTAATCTATAAAATAAATATGTTGCCATAAATGACAACCATAACTTACCTTATTTGATTGATTGGACATATTGCCAACAATCCCCCCTTTTGCATTGATGGCAACATTTTGGGAAAATTGGCTAAGTCCCAAACATGTTGTTATGCCAATCAAAACAAATAGCCATAACATAACATTAAAACAAATTATATTCATGTTCTGAAACATTATATCCCTTATAACTTCCTATTACAACTTATTGCTCCTCCTTACATATTATACACATTACAATTTAAAATTTTCCATACATCTCCTCCTTTGACATCAATGACAAAGGTATCAAAAAAGACTACCAAAATCTAGTAGCTGCATATCAAAACTTGGAAAAACAATCGCTGAAACTGGTCTTCAACTACTCAAAATGTTTCTTGTAGTTGTCCTTTAGTGCATCAGATACACTAATAAGTGCACATAAAGCATATGCTGCCAATTCTACTGCATTCAAGTTTGTAGCCGCAAACTTGTCGTATGAAGATTTTGCAGACAAGCATTCTTGCAATTGGTTTTTTAGCAATGCTATTTGAGGGAATAAATGTATTCTCAAAAGGGTGAACCTTTCTAGAATTTTCTCCTTTTCTGCTTTTATTTTCCTTATAATATCATGAATTAGCTATACTGTAGGCTCAATGGTGTCTACTTTTTTATTCTTCTTCAAAAAGTTGTTAGTGACTATCTAAAGCTTAGTCACTTGATCCTTGATCTAATCATCATATTGTTTAAGATGAATGTATGCTAAGTTACACTTAGCATATGCCTATTTTCCTTCCTTTAAGCACTACTTTAGTGCTTCAATACATATGTTCAGAGTTTCTATATCATTCCTCATGTTAGTGCATAATGTGTTTAGAAGTTTACTATTGTGTTCAGTTTGTGCTTGAATGGTAGCCGCATTCATGAGTGTAGAAAACTCATCATCAAAATCCTTGCATAAAATTGTTGCGTGCTATTAAATGTCTACTGGGGTGTCAATAGGTCTTACTGCCTTTTCCATCTTGTCTAGAACTATGGTCAAAGTCTTCTCAAGTGACTTGACTGATTTCTTCTTTTCAAAAAGTTTTCTAAGAGAAGATATAAGGTTCTTCACCTCATCTTCTTCATTAGATTGAGCTTGAGCTACTGCTGCTATTGTTTGAGTAGGAGGAGTGGAAGTTCCTACTACTACTACTATAGACAAAGGAACACTTGAGGTACCTACTTCAGTACTAGTTTCCATCGTTTATGTAGCTTCTTCAGTAGTTTTTTAATCTTGTTCATCATTAGAGCTACTATAATCCACAATATTGCAGACAATGCTGACACCAAAATCCTTGAATGGATCTTCTGATTTGTCAATAGTCACTTTGGTGTTGTCTACTTGTATAGAGTCATTAAAAATAGTGATGTGTGGAGGAGAGCTTGGTGTAGCTACTGGTTCAATACTATGAGGAGGGTTGTAAGCTGTAGGACTATCCTCCTTTGTCTGTGCATTCTCCTTGGGTGTTTGGTTGGCTTCTATTGATTGTGCACTTTCTTCAGGCTTCTTACTTGCCTCTTCTATCTGTACACTTGATCTAGATATCTAAACACTATCTCTAGGCATCTGCACACTTACTTCAAGCACTTGCACACTATCTCTAGGCATTTGGCTTTCCTCCTTAGTCTGTGAACTATCCTTAGGCATAGTGGAGATGAAAGAAACTATAGCCTTCTGAGTTTCTTTATTGACTTCCTCATAATTTCCTCCCATAATAAGAATGAATCTTTTCTTATGCCTTAGCAATGGTGCTATACCTTTCAAAATTTCTTTTATGTATTCTTCACTATTTACAGTACATAACTTTCTCACCATGTTTATTCTTATTTTTTAATCCTCTTCTATAACTCTTCTCTTCCTATTTAGCAATCTATTATACAGATCTTTAGGTATTTTCCCTTTAATTATATCAAACCTTTTATCTTTCAAAATCATGTTTCTAAGTACAACATTTTCTAGCTATGTCCTATCCATTTTATTCTATGTCCTATCCATTTTATTATGCAAGTCATAGTATTTATTTAACTATACAAAATTGTTATCATTAATAATTTGCATGTTAAGGTTTTCTACCTTTGGCTTCAATGCTTTGCGTCTTGCTAATGTCTTAGCCTCTTGATCAACTACTTCAACTAGTCTATTTCTAGTCTCTTCTTCAGACTCAGATGAGCTAATCTATAGAGTTTTGCTCCTTTTTCTTGGGGCACTGATAGTCTTCTTTACTCTCTTTTTAGGAGGGGTTTTTATTCTTGTAGATTTCTTTGATGCAGATGTTTTCTCTATCTTCACTAGTTTTCTTGGCGGTTGCTACTGTGCAACTACTGCATAAGAAACAAAAGGAGCTTGTGCACTTGCTTGGGTAATTGTGATCTCTTCAGTAGATCCTACCACTGCAATGGGTGTAGGGGTTAAAAGCTTAGTCTATGCACTGGCCTTCATCTCCATAACTACTCCCTTTACCTCATCAAATTCTTTCCTTGACATTCCAGATTCTTTCAAGATGGAATCAATAACTTTCTCCACCTTTTTCTTGGAGTCCTTCGTGACTTGACTAGTTTTTACTTCTCTCATTTTTTCTTTATATGTTCCCCATCTAGGATAGTTCGAATCAACTTTAGAGTGAAGGATTATCTATGCATATCCTTCAATTAGATCCTCACTCATCTCATATCCCATAGGTTCAATAAATTTCACCCTAGGAACTATTGCCTCCATGCATGTAAAATTTGGCTCAACCATGAAACACAACTCATCCTTATATTTTTCCACTAGTGCTAAACATGTTCTATACCTTTTCTTCATTTATGTTTGGAAAGACTTCATGATCCTATCCAAGTCACTATCTTTGATTTCTTTAGGTCTTGATCTATAAGGTTGAGTGATCTGCTACATAGCACACTAATTTTCATTCCATACTGTGATACCAAGAAACTTCTTAATGAAATAGAAAAATATGTGTGTTAGAAGGGATTCAAATCTAAATACTACACTTCTTGACTTCTTGATTTGCGAGGTATTATCCAATAATTGTGTTTTGACAATATCACACATGTTCACTTCTTCACCTCTTACTGCCAGGTAAGCTACATGAAGAAATCCTATAGGAATTGAATCTATTCTTGATCCATGATTGTACTTGTAACCCAAAATCTTTCAAATAAGTCTCACTCCATCATCTTGTATCGAGTTGAATTTCATGTTCCTTCCATCAAAATATGTATTGAGATTTTCCTCAACAAGTTTGTGCACATTCCTTATGTTTACTGGATTGCTCCCCTAATTGCTCAATCCTGTGACCTTGTGAATTAGGTCATTGTCAATGTTAATGATGGAATCTCCTAGCCATAGAAGATCATCATGTACTCTGCTAAGGATTATTCTTGTCCAATTGTTATTATTAAAATCCATGTAGAACATATGCTTAACTAGTTTAAGACATTCTAGATATCTATATCTAGATTTCAATGATAGTACATTGTTGCACATTTTCTCCAAGTCTTTGTGAATCTCTAAATCACCTATACTTTCAATCTTGTAGTGAATATATCCTCTGATGTCTTCAACATGAAGAACATTTTTTGGAACTTGCAAAAATGCCCCGATGGGATCATCAAGCAAGGAAACAAATGGGTGTCTCTTGAAATTATACCTAGGCTTGTTGCTTACATTATAAACTTCTTGCCTTGCCATTTTTAAAGAATTATGCTCAATAATTTAGAAAAATACCTTAATTTTGTGTGCTAGGGGTTTTCAGCAACTTCACGTGCTTGCAAGGCTCTATAATTTTCCAAATCTCATTTCAATCTCACACACAAACTTTGCATAAGCAAGTGATGTATGCAAGTTAGTTCGTGTCCTTTAAATCTTTTGCAATCTGTACGGCACAATAAATGCATATCTGCCACTAGTTTAGTATACTATCTCTATGCAATAGAGAGTTTGATCTTTTCATATATTCGCATCTAGATCATATTAGGAAATGCACACTTTGTTGTAGACTTCTCTCTATGTCTACTACCTACTGTCAACTGTGCAACCCTAAATACCTTCTCTAGCATCAGTTATCAACAACTAATACTTTGTTTCACTAGGAGTGCTCAATTTTGGTGAGAAGAGTCACAGACAATAAGTGACTTCATCATCTTGTCAGGTGCATTTTCTATAGCTATGTGAGAGATTTATAGTTCTATTGCCTTCACAAATGATTCCTTCAATTCATTTGGCTATTCTTTTACTTCATTTCTTCTATTATTCCTTCTATAATTTTGATTCCTATTTAGGTCTCTTTTTTCTATTCTGAAAAAACTCACTATGTTTCTAAAGTTGTTACACAACTAACATATAGGTACATCTCTTTACTATTCATTTAGTTTTTCATTAGGTGTTTTGCAATTCCTATGTCCATGATTATTGCATCTGTAGCAAATAATCTATCTTCTTTCTCCACTTTCATTACTGTGAGATCTTCTAGTTCCTACATGGTTATTATTCCTATGTATCCTACTATTATCATTATTAAATTTAGGTTTCTTACAATCTACTGCATAATGACCATATCCATGACAATTATGACAATAAAATTTAGAAATATGTTTGAAAGACTTACCTGCGCTATTGAATTCAATGTCTTCAGGTACATCACACCAAGAAAAAGATTCCTTTCTCTTGATATTCATATCATGATCAAATTCTTTGACTATCTCAGAGTGAGCAACATTCACCTTGTCTTTAGATGTATCATCTATCTTGCTTAGGTCCTTATTGACTTTAGGAGTAGCAGGTTCTTTTTTTTCAATAGGTTTCTTAGTGGATTGACCAAGAAAGAATCCAAGTCTAGTTTTATCATAACTGGGTCTTTGCGCACATAATTGTTCTTCAATTTTGTCACTGTTGGTATATAATTTCTCAAGTTGCTGCTTGGTTTGTACCGGTATATAATTTCTCAAGTTGCTGCTTGGTTTGTACCAACTCACCTTTCACAATGGTGTTGTATTTCTCTAATTCTGCATGTTCTAACTTAATAGATTCTAGTTCTGATGTTACCTTTACTTAATTAGGATGTCAGATCTACATTTTCTATTTTTATTTTAGAGTCAAATTTTCCTCCATTTTTCTTAAGACTCAGCTTAAGTTCAACTATCTTTAATTCATGTTTTAGGATCTCATTTTCTTTCTTCAAATCTTCAATATCATCATCACTAGTCTAATTGGTAGATCCTTTATTCTTTAGATCATTTATCTTGTCCTTTAATTCACCAATGTAGGCTTTGGCATCCTTGTATCTATCTTTGAGGCCATCTCTTTCATTAGTAAGAAGATCAATCTATTCAAGTGCTTCTTCAAAACTTTTCTTCAATTGTTCTATATCCATACGGATCTTAGTCAAGTTGTCAAGCCTCTTTTTAATAACTAGGCTTTGATACCAATTGTTAGAAATAGATAATACCGAAAGAGGGGGGGTGAATCAATATTTTCAATCCTTTTATCCACAACTGAATATTATTAAATACTTTAATATGTACATAAGAAAATAAACCAATAATGTTGAGCAATGTAAACAACCATATACAAAAAAAGATCATAACACCATATTTTTTTAACTAGGGAAACCTTGGCCAAGGGAAAACCCCATTGGAGATGGAACCCACTAGATGATTCACTATATAAAAGAATCCGGTTGAGGATATTGACCCTGTTAGGAGCCTATGAATCATGTATAGTGTATCAAGTCCCTATTAGGAGACTAGGCCTTGTTAGAAGCCTCAACCCTATTAAGAGTTGGTTCAAACATATAAAAATGTGTGCAAGAAGAGCCCACTACCCTAACATGCAACTTTACAATAAGTTCCTCAAGAGATAAGTATACATACAATACTAACTTGTTTTCTATACTTCTCAAATCTTCTGATTGATGATTCTTCACACAAGAGCGACTGTGCACATGTCAAATTGCATCATATCTTCACATAGTAATGAATCACATCATATATCACAATGTTACATTCACTTGTTACTCTCATATCACAAGATCATAGCGACTTCACAATCACTGATCACATGGCATCATCATCATATTCCTTACACACTTTAACTTCACAAATTAAGTTCTTATTTATACAAAACATTTTAGTAAATACTTCCTTAGTTGGCTCATATATCATCATTAGAGTCAGCTCAATAAGAAATTATAACTCAGAACAATAAATCAAATTATTAAACATATTCTGCTGATATGCTTTGTTCTATGTTGTCTCATTACTGCATCACTAATTCCTTCATAACTTGAACTTGGTTGATTGTACGAACATGCACACTAGTATACATCATCATGATGACATCATGCATCTTTGGTCAACTAAACAAGAGAATTTTCCAAGGGAATATTTGGTTATCATCAAACTATCCTGTTGTTGTAACATTGTCTGATACTTAGACAATTTTCTTCTATAACTAATATGCAAAACAAATATGTTGCGATAAATGACAACCATAACTTACCTTATTTTATTGATTGGACATACTGCCAACAATTTCCATCCTTGTTTAGCCAGAAGTGATTTATTCACACTTCTAATAGATCTGATACCCAAACAATGTTCAATCTTAGGTTTACATACCTTTTCCCAATCTATCAAAGCCAATCTCTTTCTTTCTATAGTACATGACCACAAAAAGTTCCTTTGAATTTTATCAACAGCATCTTCAAATTTAGCTAGAATTTTTAAAAGTCCAAGAGCATAGGTAGAGAGAATTTGAAGACAAACCTATAGTAAATTCACTTTTCCTACTTGACTCAACATATTTCCTTTCCATCCAGCTAATTTCTTATTGAATTTCTCTAGTAGATCCTCCCAAAAAGGTTCAAAAGGACTATACCCAAATGGAAGACCAAGATAATTTCTAGGAAAGGATCCTATAGAGAAACCTAAATTATTTGCAATTTTCATTTGCCTATGAACATGGGTGTTAATGAAAAATAGAGAGCTCTTATCCCAGTTGACCAATTGCCCTATTAATGTGGAATATAATTTTAGGGCCTTTCTCATACTCCTAGCATCCCTAACATTAGAATTTCCCATGAAAATAGTATCATCTACAAATTGTTCATGAGAACAAAATAGAAGTTGGGAAGTTGGCATTACACCTTGAATTTCTCCTTTCAAAACAAGCCTGCCAATATACCTACCAAGAAAATCTGCCATAATAGTGAAAAGAATAGGAGATATAGGATCACCTTATCTCAATCCCCTAGAAGGGTTGAAAAAATCAGAAGAGCTCCCATTAACTAAGACAAATAGAGAAGAGGTAGTAGCAACATGCATTATAGTCTTATAATATTGTTCACTAAAACCAAAGGTCAGCAAAACCTTTTGGAGAAAATTCCAATCAACTCTATCATATGCTTTCTCTATATCCACCTTCATCACAAAACCTGAAGAGTTAGATAGAGATAAAGAATAAATATTTTTATGAACAACAATAACAGAATTTAGAATTTTCCTTTCAGGAATGAAGCCATTCTTTTGGTTAGAAGTTGAATTAGGAAGGATATTCAACAAATGTTGGGATAGAACTTTTAAAATAATTTTGTAGATCAAATTACATAGGCTAATAGGCCTTAAATGTTCAGGAGAATTATCACCTCACTTCTTTGGAATAAGAAATATAAAAGTAGAATTGATCTCCTTAAGCATTCTTTTAACCCCAAATAATTCTTTCACCATATCATAGACATCTTTACCAACAACTTCCCATAGTTTTTGCAAGAAAAACATAGGAAAACTATCCAGACTAGGGAATTTATCTCCTTCAAAGGAACATTTATAAATTTCATCCCCAAAAGGAATAGCTATAATCATTTTTTTCTCCTAATTAGTAATAACTTGGGGAATAGTTTCAAGGAGCTCCATATGTCTAGAATCATCAACATTTGGGTTAATAGAGAGGAGGGAGGAGAACTAGGAAATCATCTCTCTTGTTATTTCATTTTCATTGGTAATTTTATCACTTCCCTTAGTAAGACTATAAATTTGATTCTTAGCCCTATGCTTCATAGTGGTAAGATGAAAAAAAATTACTATTTCGATCACCTTTTTCAAGCCAGATAGGCCTAGATCTCTGCCTCCAAAAGGTTTCTTCTTTAGAAATAATATCATGGTAATTTGCCAGGATTTCATTCTCTTCTTTTACCAACTCCTTTGACTAACCATCAAACTAAATTCTATCTTGGATATTCTTTAACTCCATTTTTAAATTAGATTTACTTTCAAAGATATCTCCGAAAGCACTCTTGTTCTAGTCTTTAACCCTTCTTTTCACATTCTTAAGTTTATTAGAAACATGGAAAAAGGGATGAACCATCAATTTTGATGTTCCACCAACTTTTCAAAATAGAGATAAAATTTGGATGTTGCATCCACATTTTCTCAAACTTAAAAGGGAAACTATTCCTTGCTTGAATAGGTTCAACTTTGAAAAGAAGTGGGAAGTTGTAAGAATAAATCTTCTGAATAGCAGAAAGGGCACAAAAAAGATCTTGGGTCCAATCTAGAGCTATAAGGACCTTGTCTAGATAGGCTTGAATATAGTCATCTCCAATTCTTTTTCTTCCCTAGGTAAAATCAATTCCTTGGAGGTTCATATCCATTAATCCCTCTCTTTTAATAAAATCCATAAGATCCAATCTTCCTTCCAATTGACTTGGATTACCTCCATTTTTTTCATGTTCATAGAAAGGAACATTAAAATCCATTAGAAGAACCCATCTACGACTAGAATCTAAACTCTTAAGGTTAGATAAAGAGTCCCATAACTTTTTTCTTGCACTTTTATTGTTAGGAGCATATACATTAACCAAATACTAGTAGGTTCCTAGATTTAAATGGCATATTTTGACCGCAATAAAGTGCTTATTTGCATCCATTAGAGTTTCTGAGAGCACTAAGTTCTTCCACGTGATAAATGTGTCTCTAGAGGCTCCTTCAAGTCTATTGGCTAGAAGATCATAATTATTAAAAGATTTTAAAATTTCTTCTTTTCCTTTCTCTATTTTGTTTCTTGGATCACCGTGATATCAAGTTTGTGATCCTAGACAAAATTTCTAACTACATCTAATTTATGGATGCTATTCATCCCTCTTACATTCTAGGATATAATATTCATAGTTTTAGAGGAGTAAAATCCAGAATAGTAGCTTTCTTTCTATCAGCTATATTATGCATACTTTCTATTTCTCTCTTATTTTTGATAGTCTTTCTACCTATTTTTTTTGGGATCCAAAATCTGACTTTAATTTTGGTGATACTATCTCTAGTTTACTCCTTCAAGTTGTTACTCCTGAAGATGAGACAATAGAGGTCATTTTATTATCTTCCTTCTTTCTTTGTCCAGTCTTATGTTTTAATTCTTCTTTACCTTCTTTATGTTCTCTATGGTTTGGAGAACTACAAACAGGATCAATCGAAGAAATCTCCTCAAATAGAGGTTCCAATAATGGGAAATTTCCTCCATCAAGGGAATCCTCCACATAGTTATTTAGAATATCTTCTAGATCTCCTTTCTCTTTCTCTTGGAATTCTCCTTTCTCAAACTCCCCTTTCTCATCCACATTTCACAGATCCTCATCCTCATTTCGATAAATAATCATCTGGTTTTTTATCCTTTTTTTTTCCTCACTTTCTCGTGGGGTAGAGGAAAAATCTTCCTCTTCATCCCTCATATTACTTCCATCATCATCTTGCATCCCCCTCTTTTCATCTTTTTCCTAATTGATAGGATTGTCTTCTATTTGTTTTTCTTTAGGAAATAACTCTCCTATTGAAACTTTAGGTTTCCATACAAAATTTGGAGCCTTTTTTCCATTGTCTTCATCTTTTTCTTTGTTTTTGGTTGTAGTGGACAATTTTTTTTCCCAATGACCCATCTTCTTACAGAAAAAGCAAGCATTAGGGAGATCTTCAAAAATAATCTTTGAGCCTATTTCTCCAATTTAAAATTAATCTCCACCTTCTAAGGTAGATCCTTCAGTTGAGTAACTTTAACATAGATCCTAGCAAACATAAGTTGAGATCTAGATGTAGTCATATTATCAATAACAATTAGTTCTCCGAAGGATCTAGTTATTGTTTTAAAAATATGTTCATGCCAAAACTCTAGAGAGAGACCTGAGAGTCTTACCCGCACAAGAGTAATGAGAAAGAAAACATCTAATAGGTCCATATTAGGTTCTCATTTTTTGATCATTAGGGAACTATTTGCAAATAACCATGGGCCACCACATAAAACCATATTCAAATCCTCCTTGCATGTAAATAAAAAGGAGAAAAAACCTTTAGACATTATAGCAATGCCAACCTAACCCTAAAGGGCCCATTTCCTTTTAACCATATTTCTTAAGGATTCAATATTTGGCTAGGCCCCCAAAAATTTCCCAACTAGGGTTAAATCCATCAAATAAATAAAGAAATCAACTATTGGGTCTAGAAATTTTTTTTGTAACTCACCTTTTTACCAACATCATTTTGAAGTAACATGGGAAAGGTTGACTTAGTATTGGTACCCATATAGACTTGGTAATATAATTTTTAGTTTAGGGTCTTGAACCTCTTTGAACTAAGTTTGAGGTGATTCGAAGTGGTTCAATTTGCTCAAGTAGGTTAAAATGATTCATTTGGTTTGAGGCAGTTCACTCTATAGGTTTAGATTGTTTCCAATAAGTTCAAAGGTTCAGAGGTGCAAACCAGATTTTAGAGGTTTTGAAGATTCATCAAGTCCATGTATATTCAAGTTCAAAGCTCCAACATGTACAATGGGATCATCAGAGTTCAATAAAGCATTGATAGAGTCTGAAAGGACTAGAAAAGAGTTTGAAGCCAATTTCTTAAACTCATGATATCAGTTGTACAGGCTCAACAAAATATAAGCATATGTCTTTGAATAGAAAAGTCTCTATAATTCTCTAGATATACTCAACACTAGATGTATGTAACAAGGGGAGCTCTTCTTTAGTAGTATTTGGGGTTTTGTACTATTGATGACAACTTGATGGATGCAATAAGGAAATATAAGCATTATATAGCCATGCGCAACGTTGGATATTTGGAGCAGTATACATGATCTTGCAGTAATATATTTTGTCATTGTTTCCAAAAGAATACCTAATCCTATCAGTTATCAAGCAAGGAGTTGGGGTAATTAAAACATTGATGGAAAAGATGCCAACTCAAGCTTAATAAAGCATAATAAATGATTGCAAATTATGGTGAATAGCCAATGAAAGAGGCATCGAGATATAAAGATTTGAATTGGGGTATCTATGCCTTCTCAATTCTTATTATGTCTACAAACCAATCCATTAGCAAATATGGCTAAATAAAAAATAGAGTAGGTGAATTCATACAAAGGCATTAATTCAAAGATATGAACATTGTGTGATATTGCATTATATTTTTGATATCCCCAAATCAAACCTCCTCCACCAGGTGAGATATCAATGGTCATGTCCTGATGGAAACCACACATTCATATATGTATCTTTGATATAAATTGTACATCAAACCTGGTAAACACATACATGCTTGTGAGGATTTTAGGAATGAAGCTGCCTTATATGATTGATGGGTTACAAATCATGGTGACTATGGATTTAATGTGCAAACTCAATCAACCTTGTGATAAATTTATGGACCTCCATCTAAGAGACACGCTAGGTCACTGAAAGTTATCAAAGGACACCGATGATTGGTCAAGCCAGCATGGAGATGCACACTGGTTGTTTGATAAGTGCTTTGAAATGGGGATGCAAAAATACACATGCCTATGGTGATAAAAGAAGACCATCAATGCAAAGAATCAAAATCTCATTGATGTCTCAATGTAAGTTGACATTGGGGTTTCAATCCATGTCTTTTTCGGAATGATCGTTCCCCAATCTTGATACAAAATAATGGAGCTCAAATATGGTAATGACAACTATCTGCAAACTATTTGACAAAATGCCAGGCTTGAAAAGAATAGAGATGTAGACATAGAGTAACATTCGAAGGTGACACTATTCTTATGATAAATTAAAATCTCAAGTCAATTGAGAGAGCGTAAATGACTAAGGAAAATATAACTAAAAATATTCACCATGATTTTTCATATGTCTATGGAGAGCATCAAAGTTGAGTGTCAAGCTCGTAGTTCAAAGTTTGATAGACAAGAACATCTGTGGAGCCCAATCTATCTCAATATTCACAAATCACATTTTAATATGGATTTTTATTTGGACAAGGACACGTCTACATGTCTTTTAAAATGAAAAATAAATCTTAAGTCACTCATAACTTTAACATTTATAAAGCACTAAGGCCTGATAAGATGGGATGAAGTTTCAAAAAATTAGTTATAAGAACTAACAAAGATTACCAAAAAGTAAGAAGACAAATAAGATATGGAAAGACAAATAAGTGGGGATTTCTAGTTTTGACTTTCGAGGGAAGACATTGGGTTGTAAGGATAGTACCAAAAATAGCAGAGAGACAAGTGAAGGGGAATTGTATTTTTCTATAGACTTTGCACTATAGGAGGGGAGATTCTTTTTTTGAATAGTAATTTTGTGTGTTGGAAAGAATTTGTTTTTTTTTGTTTTGTTGTGTTTAGAGGAGGAAAGTTTTAGTATATCAAAACTTTGAGTTTGTGTGCTAGCTTTTTGATCAATGTCAATCTTTGAATTATCTTGCTTATCTCTAAATGCAATTTTGGCACATATAATTATTGCCATGATTATCATTTGGACTTTGGAGCTTTTTTATTCATGTATTTGGAAAGAACAATTTGTCTTTCTTTATGCATTTCTTCTGTAATGTAATGATTGGGTAAATGAGCTTTGTATCATTTACTTAATAATTTCTTTCGATGTTTTTGTTTCTTTGCATCTACGTCATGTTTATGATTGGATGTTTGCGTGCTTTTTGTGCTTTCTGGTTAAAAGCATCTATGCATTTAATTATGTAAATTCATTACAAATCTTGCACGGGGAGCTGTACCTAAATAATTTAGAGGGCACTTACACTTTTCAATCATTAAGTGATCCTACTATTAGTGATGACCGAGTCTTCTAGTTTGGGCATTTTAGGATCAATTTGTAAGTTTTTTCTTGGAAGAAAAAATTGTTCACTAACACTTACCTACTAGTCTTCTACCAAAGAGACAAGAGCACTTTGGCTGTCCAACTTCATCTGTATCCTCCTTATGCACCATGTCATGTGAATCCTTGATACCCTAACTAACCACAAAGGAAGGCCCCTCCTTTTTTATATTCTTGAGTGGGTCCCTTTGAGGAGAAAGGATATAGGATAGAGGATCAAACTGATCAATAATCCCATGCCTTCTAGAAACAAAACCCAATAAAACTTTGTCTTCTTCCTTCTCCTAGATCCATCTAGTGTTTCATTCCCAACATTGCCCTTGCCAGAATCTATATCCACATACCCTACAATACCATTTCCAATCCCTATAGACAAGTTCCATCCCAAAACCTCTCTCATTCCCACCTTCAACATTTTTAGTTGTAACGTATATAAGTTAGTCTCATTAATATCATGGCTAATGTGACATATTTGTGTGTTGCAAGTGGATGTTTATGAGTGGATGTTTGTGTGCTTTTTGTGCTTTCTAATTAAAAGCATCTATGTCTTTAATTATTTAAATTCATTACAAATCTTGCACAAGGAGTTGTACCTAAATAATTCAGAGGGCACTTATGCTTTTCAATCATTAAGTGATCTTACTATTAGTGATGACTAAGTCTTCTTGTTTGGGCATTTTAGGATCAATTTGTAAGTTTTTTCTTGGAAGACAAACTTGTTCACTAACACTTACCTACTACTCTTCTACCAAAGAGACAAGAGTACTTTGGCTGTCCAACTTCATCTATGTCCTCCTTATGCACCATGTCATGTGAATCCTTGATACCCTGACTAACCACAAAGGAAGGCCCCTCCTTTTTAATATTCTTGAGTGGGTCCTTTTGAGGAGAAAGGATAGAGGATAGAGGATCAAATTGATCAATATCCCCATGCCTTCTAGAAACAAAACCCAATAAAACTTTATCTTCTTCCTTCTCCTAGATCCATCTACTGTTTCATTCCCAGCATTACCCTTGCCATAATCTATATCCACATGCCCTACAATACCATTTCCAATCCCTATAACAAAGTTCCATCCCAAAACCTCTCTCATTCCCACCTTCAACATTTTTAGTTGTTGCGTATATAAGGTAGTCTCATTAATATCATGGCTAACATGAAATATTTGTGTCTTGCAAGTGTCATCAGTTCCTAGATGAGGATAGAGCTTCTATATGAGAGGTGTTGAAGATGAGACCATCCTAGATAAATGCATAGTCTAGGAGTAGATTATGGACTAGTATGGATACTAGTACTTAGTGGTGTATATAGTATGCTCCCTCATCGGATAGGATTCAATTATGAATAGGAACTAGAGAGAGTTCCCATGCAGATGAGGAAGGTTGGTGATGGATCTTATGGGAAGAACAAGGTACATGACCCCATCATTCTTGTGGACATATCTCATGAGCTTCATGATATCATCTTTAGGGAGGCAAAAAGGTGGGCATGCAGAGCCATATTAGCATAGGTATGGGTATAGGACCACATTGTTGTGGCGTATTCTAGAGTACAACCATGGGAGAGGGAAAACCCTATATATATATATATATATATATATATATATATATATATATATATATATATATATATATATATATATATATATATATATATATATTTGATTTATTACATAGTCACATAGTGTGGATACTCCATTCTATCAATAGATAGTATATGAGTTGTTCTCATTCTAGTGGAGGTGGTATGTTAGGTGTGAGGGTTGGGTAGAGGATTAGGAGGAGTTAGCCTACATGTTCTACAATAGGCATCTGTTGGGTAGACACCTCAGAACAGTGGAGATATTTGTGATTAGTTCAGTGTGGAAGAATTTTAGATGGAGGTAGAGAGCACCCATGGAGACCAATACCTACACCAAGTATAGAGAGGTGGAGGACATGGGATGGTTACCCATGCTCAGTTATGCCATGTGACTTTAGAAGATACATGATCTAAAGTGAGTGGCATGTGAGTACCTCCTAATGATGATAAATACATGGGCCTCTCCTAGCTATGAGAGAGAGATGAGGAGGTGGTCTTTTCCAAGATTCATATTTGCTAATGGAGTACCAGTAGATGGTGGGAGAGAGGGATATGATGGAGGAGATTAGGGGAAAGGATGAGAG
Organism: Cupressus sempervirens; assembly: GCA_028749045.1. Lineage (NCBI taxonomy): Eukaryota > Viridiplantae > Streptophyta > Pinopsida > Cupressales > Cupressaceae > Cupressus > Cupressus sempervirens. Next base: position 604,724,243 of record CM053792.1, read on the forward strand.
AGGGCCATTAGGTTAGGAGGAAAATACTGTATCCAAGAGAAAAGCTAAAGTGGAGGAGGAGGAGGAGCCAAGAGAGGAGGATAGGCTTGTCAGATGACCTCGAGTGGAGAAAGAGAGGGAGAGGTAGAGGGAAGAAGAAATCTACACTAGGTGGGGGAAAGGATATGAGAGATCAAAGGATTAGAGCTCTAAAGGTAGAGCTCTAGAAGGCCCCGATGACTATAATTGAGAGATATCAACAACTAGAAGATGTGAAAGCATAGGCTTAATGAGAGAGTGTTACAAGAGGATCTAGCTAGAGAATGACATGATATAGAGAGGCACGAGGATAGAGAAACCTACTACTTGGTGCATACATAGTAGTAGTGTCTCTACAATAACAAGTGCCATGCTACTTAGAGAGAGTAGGTAGATCAAAGAAAGAAACATAGCTACTAAATAGGACCCATGTACCTCCTCTCCAACCACATTAGACCCAAGAGGGAGGGATCTAAACCTAGGGTTTAGCATAGGGTTCTATTGTCCTTGTGACATTTTGGTTTATCATTTTGAGACATTGATCTAGATTTTTGTACTCATGTTGGATGTATACTTGATATTTCATGACATACATATATGAGATTTTGGATTGTATTTTTAACATTTTATATTTGACTCATTTTATTCTCATGTGATGGATGTACCTCTATATTTTCAACACTTATGTTAATATTTACATTTGATGTTGATATGTATGATCATGTTTATGTATGCTCATCTAATGTTGATATTCTCATGGATGTATTGATGTATCTCTCACATATGTATAGCTCTATGTTATGATATGGACCCATGATTTGAAAATTTAGCACTTGAATAGATTATACATATCTAGATTAACCCCTTGTGATGACAAGAAAAGAGCAGAAGTATTGAGATGACAAGATCAAAAGGAGCTTAAGACATGGTTGAGAAAAATAAAGGAGATGAATGTAGTTTTTGATAAGATAAACAGGTTTTAAGGGATCCTGAAACCCATAAGTTTTACAAAAAAAAAAACAAGGCTGATAGTAAGCAAAAGAAGCCTAGCCAAAACAGAGGTCCAATAGCTAAAAAAAGCCCGAAGGCCCAGCCCAAAACAAAGGCCCATAGAAAGGCCAAAAAACAAACAAACTAAAATAGACTACATAAAGCCTATCCAAAAGCCAAAATCCAGAAAGATGAAAATACAAAAGACAAGAAAACTAGTCTTTAGTAATCTTCTCCATTTCCTGCATAGTCTAAGCTGCCTCGACTATTTTTTGTTTCTCCTTTGCCATTTGATCCTGGACCTTCTCCATGCCTTGATCCATATTGGTGAACGTATTGATTGTGGCCTTGTCATCATCTAGCCTAGCCTTATCCCTGTTCTATCCTCCCTCCTCCACCAGGAAGCCCCTGTCCTTAAGTTAACCAGGAAGGGATTGGATGTTGTCATTCATCGAACTTAGGAGAGAAATCATCTGACTTGCCAGGTTATGGTTGTAGTTTTCAAGATTTCTAAATCTCCTTTCATTTAAGCTTTCTCTATTATCCTAGTCCTCCTGGCTGTTAATACCTGTCTTATTCTTAGTACTTTCCATCTGGGATACCCTTTCTCTAACTTCCTCCAGCTCATGGAAGAGCCATTTGATTGATCTGAAGTTGTCAATCATACTACTATGGGCATTATTCAGAAGGTTCATTCCAATCTCCCTTGCATTCTCTGAAATGGCCAAGATAGCTGGGTCTATGAGCTCATTGAGCCTAGGCTCCTCCAGGTTGTCCACCAGGATCTGAGGGTTCATAACTTCCCTAAAAATCCCCATAGTAGTAGTCCTCACTTGAAATTTTTCCAAGCCTTTCTTCTATTATTGACCTACACTTCCCCCTCATTCTCACCAATGATGATATTCACTTTTTCCTCGAAAGGAGGCTGAGACTAGACAGGGGAGAGGGGAAGAGGAATAGCATTCATCCTTTGATTTCTAGTCTCCTTAACTCTTACTACCTCCATCTTCCATTTTTTCCCAGGTTTCTCCTCTTCCAACTCCTCCTCCAACACTTTGTCAGAATCTTCCGTATCCATTTCCTCCTCCTCCTCATCATAACTCTCTTTTGCTTGAGCTTTGTCGTGATCCCTAGGGCTTTTCCTGCTAGGAGTTGTAGCTGTGGACTATTTCCTGTCTTGACCTTTTTTCTTCTTTCCTAAGGTAACATTCTCCTCCTTTGAGCTAATGCTCTCAAAGTCATCAGAGTCTGAAGAAAAGCTGGAGCTACCTTTGTCAACATCCTCAACTTGAGAAGGGTTATTGCATATAGATTGAGCTTTGAAATGCTCATGGATGAGGAGCAATAATCCCTCATGCAAAGCAGGGTTAACAATGGCTTTCTTCTTGAAACTAGAGATTGCCTTGTTCATAGAAGTGAGAAGGTAAAAGGGAATGGAAATTCTACTCTTATGGTGAAAATGATTTAAAATCATAAAATGGTGAGTTTTGACCGGATCAAACCTAGGGTCCAGGGTAACAAAATCAATGAGGGCATATAAAACATACCTCCAGAACTTCTTTATAGTCTCTGTCACATAGAAAGACTCTTTCTTTTCCAGCTTGTTCATCTCTGCAGAATTTTTCACGAATTCCTTGACTGCATTGGATGAAAGTTTCTTGTCCCTGTAGAATTTGAAACCCTCCATAGGGATACCACTGACCTCCGCAACCACCTCCTCTATGATTTGGAAAGAAACCCCATTCACCTTGACCTTGCCATTGTTCCACAAGTTCACCATGTTGTTGGTGACCTCAGGGTCAAAACCATGGAGTTTCTTGAAAAAAATCGCAACCCCGCCCTTTTCCAGTTTTTTCTAGACTTTTCCCATATTCTTCCACTTCTCCACTTCACCCACTGGCTCCTTTCTACTCTATTCTCTAGTCATGACATCCATTTTTTCTTCAACTATTCTCATGAGTCCCAATCTCTACAAATTTTTTCCAACCAAGATTTTGGCTCTGTTTTTATTATTGGGTTTGTGATCATTCGCCTCTCTGATACAATAGCAAGTGAAAATGATAATGATCCTCTAAACGTGTCAAAATGACAAAAAAAATCCCTTGAGATTATGAAAACCAAGAGACTTATTATGGCTCGTACCAACATCCAATCTTTCTTTATTAAACATGATAACAATTAGATTGACCCATACTTTCGTGGATTTTCTCTAGCTCGATTAGTGACTTAGCCTCCATCAAAAAATCTTTTCCAAAATGCCAGGTCATCTCTTTGTCTGCTCCCACCCTTTTGTTAGCGAACCAGTTAGCAACTAGGTTTGCCTCTCTAAACGCATGAATGACATGGACCTTCTCAAATTTTGTGAGGGTGGCACGTGTCTCATCAATTATATTTGCAATCGACCACGAGGGGGGGGGGAGATTCCATTAATATTGTTAATTATGTTTTTGGAGTCCCCTTCAAGGAAAAGCTTGGAAACGCCAGCTTCGAAAGCTAAACATGTGCATGGAAGATAAAGGAGACCCTTTCAACACATAAAAGCTAAAGCTAAACTAAAATGGAAATGCTAAAATGTAAACTAGGTAAAATTGAAAGATTTATATAATTAGGTCCTAGTTTTTATCATCGAGCCTTATTAGGGACATTGCAAGATCATACAATAATCACTAGTGTTAACTATTATGATATAGATATGATCTATATCAGATATAAATGTGGGGACCCAAACTATACATCAAAGACATAAAGGTCAAGGTGATGGTGTAGTTAGATTCCCTAGGTTTAGTGTAGCAAGATTATCTTCACATTGAGACACAAAATGTCAAGATGACCATAAGAACACACTTGCAAAAAATAGACAAGGACATAACATTGTAGATCCTAAGTGTCAAGTGGGTCAAGAAACATGCTCAAGACACCTAAGATCTAACAATGTACACCCATAGATAGAAATCAAAGGAATACATGCTCCATTCCCCTAGTCCTCTAGTTCACAACATCCTCAAGAGACTATTAGGAATGGAACACTCAACAAAAAAATCATCATAGACAATACACGAAGAGAAATAAGCCAATTTATAGTTGAAGTGTGTGTGTGTGTGAAATTCATATGACTATTTCCCTAGGACTCAAGTCTTCTGGTGAGAAAATCACAATATCATAGACTAGATGAAGTATTTGATAAATATTAAGAAACACCCAATGTTAAGGGAAAGTGTTAAAAATCACTATTTTAGAGCTACCAAAGAAACAAAATGCAACAAAGGGACCCATGGCAAGCTTAGATAGTTCATTCCCCATAGACATAGATGAGAGTAATTTCCAAGCTAGGCAAGGAAAATAAATATGAGATGAATGGTTTATGAGTGCAAAGCAAGATACTGATAGACATAGTGCAAGGGTCTCAAGTAGTGCCCATTTCTAGGTTTTCACTACTTGACATAAGTTTTTCTTTTCTTCTTTCAAGACTTTTTATGATTCTATTTTTTATATTTTTTGAGCTATTAAATTTTTTTGGTGATACATCAAAGTGCCTAATGCTAAGTTTTCACTAGATGATTATTTTGTTAGAATATTTTCTTCTTTTTAAAAAATTTTCAGCATCATATATGTTTTTTTTTTTGGATTTTTCAGGATCATAAGGTATGCACAAGCTTCGAGCAATGAGATCACTAAGAATAGAACTTCTTCAGATGTATTATATTGATGGACTCAGGGAGGTGGTCTCTCCTAGGTGTCAAAAGATGATAAGAACCAGAGAAAAATGCAATAATGACTATATAAGGACCCAACCACTCAGGTTTGAAGTTTCCCTTTTTTTCTCTATTTTTCTAATTCTTTGTATTTCCTCTAAGAAAATGATCATTAAATTGAAACTCCCTAGGATGAACTTTATTGTTATAGGTAGTAGACATTTGTTTCTAATATGCTTTCATGTGGTGAAAATAAACCTTGCGATGTTCATCTAGGAGTTCAAGCTCTTTTATCTACATAGCTCTATAATCCTCATCTATAATTATCCTTTACAAGGAGACTTGAAAGGTAGAAATATTAACCTCTAATGGTAGAATAACCTTAGAACCATAAACTAGAGAAAATTATGTAGCCCCAATAGGCATGCACATGCTAGTCCTATAAGCCCATAAAGAAAGATCAATCTGCACATGCCAATATATTCCAGATCTATATATAGTTCTATGCAAGATCTTGACCAATGTCTTATTTGATGCTTCAACTTGACTATTTCCTTGGGGGTGGTAAATAAAGGACCAATGTTATTTAGTCTTGAATTTATTACAAAGATGTCTAAGGTCCTTATTATTAAATTGTCCCCCATTATCAATGACTATAGAGAAAATAATGCCATAATGAAAAATGATGTGGTCCAATATGAAGAGAGAAACATGCTCCACTAGAGCACAATAGAGAGTTAAAACTTCAATCCATTTAGTGAAATACTCAATAGCTATGATGGTAAACTTGTGTCCACTCAAAGAACTAAGATGTATCTTACTAGCCAAGTCAAGAATAAACTCATGTCCAAGAGAATGAATTAGGTTACCATGGAGTTGGCACTTCTCGAAGGACTTAGCATAAAGCATGACATCAACTTTCATAGTAGGCCAATAGTAACTATTTCTAAGTATTTTTTGAGAAAGTGCAAGGCTATTAGAGTGATACCTACAAATGCCATCATGAATTTCAGATAACGCTCTTTTGGACTCATCCTTCTCTAAGAACCTAAGAGTGTTCTATCTAGACCTTTCCTATATAAGTCACCAAAGACAAGGGTATAGTGAGAGGCATTGAAAATGAGTTGGCATTTTCTATTGCAAGTTAGATTATCAAGAATGATTTGCTAATATAGGTAAGAATAGATAGTGGTGTAGCGAGAGGAATCTTGACCAACAATAGTAAAATAAATTAGTTATCAAGGGAATTTTAGGCAAAGTAGCATAACTCTTTCACTTGGAATTCAAATCAAGATTCATGTTCTTGTAACTATAAGATGGATGCCAAGGTAGACATAGCATCAACAACCTTATTTTCAGCTTGAGGAATTTGTTGAAAGTAACAAGGGTAAAATAATTCCTTAAAGCATCAATCAATTTCTGATAGGGAACCAATTTGTCATCCTTAGTTTGATAGTCATTATTGATTTGATTTATGTTAAGTTGGGAGTCTCCAAAAATTTGTAGCTTAGTGATTATTTGTTCAATAGCCAATTCGATCCCATTTGTGAGAGCCTCATATTCAACTATGTTATTTGTGCAAGGAAAAATAGCTTGTAGGACTTAGAAATACTATATCCATGACATTCAATGAATAAATTCTAGCACCAACACCATTATGATTACGAGATCCATCAAAGAACATTTTCCAAGTCCTTTCTATGAAACACATGATAGAGGAATCTAGAAAATTGATTTGCATCAGAGCATTACCTTGAAGTAGAAAATCCTCAAGTTGGTCTACAATATATTGTCCTTTTATGGCTTTACATTCAACATATTGAATGCAAAAATTAAAAAGAACCATCATCCATTTAGCAAGTCTATTAATGAGTGCAACCTTACTTAAGAGATACTTAAGAGGATCAATTTTGGCAATCAAGTGTGTAGTATGAGCTATCATATAGTGTCAAATATTTTGGGATGAAAATATGACAACTAGGAAAGCTTTCTCAATGTTATTGTAATTGATCTCATAAGAAACTAGAGTTCTAATATAGTAGGATCACTTCTTTCCATTTTCATCATGTTGTGCTAGTAATACCCCTAGGGAAGTAGTTGTAGCTAAGATATACAAAATTAAAATCTTTCCTAGAATAGGAGTCATGAGAATAGGAGGCTTGGCTAAATATTCATTGATTTGATTAAGGCTCTTATCACACTCTTCATTCGACACACATGTATACCTTTTATGCAATTTATTATTGAAGTGTTATTATCTATCAACCAACTCAGAGATAAACCTCCTTGTAGATTGACGACATCCTTGAAGACTTCTCAATTGACTACTATTGTGAGGTGGTGACATTTCCATAATTACCTATACCTTTTCAGGACTAACTTCAATGCCCTTAACATATATGACATAGCCTAGAAGTTTACCAAAATTCACACCAAAGGAACATTTCTTAGGATTGATCCTAAGCTAAAAATGTTCCATGCAGTCCAATATCAAAGTCAAGTCATCCAAGTGAGTGTTTCTTTTCTTAGACTTAGCCAATGTATCATCTTCATGGTCTACCATATTTTTATGCATCATATCATGAAAATTTGTTGTCATATCTCTTTGATAGGTGGCACCAACATTTTTAAGTCAAAATTGTTAGAAATTAAAGTCCACAAAGATAACTAGGGCAAGGGGGGTGGGGGGTGAATTAGTTATCAAACTATTAAAAAATTTATCAACCTTATTTATCCTTAACCATGGGATAAATATAATTAGAAACTATAAGAAGATGCTCATATACAATAACACTAGATATGTTAACTAGGGAAATCCTTGATCAGAGGGAAAACCCTGATGGGGATGGAACCCACAAAATGATGTACTAATATAAAAGTTCCTTGTAAGAGTATGGAATTTTTTGGGAGCCAATGAAATACATTCAATGCATATCAATCCATGTTAGGAGACTTTGAATCCTTGTTAGGAGATTCCAACCCTGTTGGGAGTTGTAGAAGGTAGGACCCAATATCCAAAAAAATTCAGAGGAAAGACCAATGAAATCACTATCCAACTAGTCTTTGTATTATTCCTTGTAGAATAATAGAAATGAATGATCTTGAACTTGTCTATCCTCTTAATTGGACCAATCCTCTTCTGATCTCAATACCAGATCACCAACTTCGCATCCAAACAATCCCTTGGATCTCTTACTCGCATTTGCCAAATACTTCACATATAAAACTTGAATACATTTCTTAATTACATGTCACACTTAACCAAAAGGAAATAACATCCTTTTATGCCGTATCCTCAAAATAATTCCTTGAGTCTGCCTTGAGGCTTTCCCAATTAATTATAATAGGACCTCATTAAGATATTACAATTGTTTTATAATTACATAAAATTGTTAGTTTATTGTCTTTAAAACTTCTCACAAGTGGGACCTTTGACCTTGTGCACTTTTTGACATCATCATCAATCTATCTACTGTCCTTGTATAGATGCACTCATCACAATCCTTTCCATCTTAAGAGATAAAATCCAAACATTAGAAACCACTTGTCAGGTACTCTATCTACTTACTGTCCTTTGCAATTTATAAATAACTTCCACATGCCTTCAAGTATCTGTATGCACAGTGTTTCACTTTATTAGGACACAATGTATAATATGTTCTCAACTGCACTTGACCTTATCCTCAATACATAATCCATACAACTAAATTCTCTATTTTCTACTCATGACGAATATAGTCATGAATACAACATGTTAATCATCATATCTGTATATCCAATGCTTAGGATACTCCACCAAAGGAATACAATCATCATTCATGCTAACAACCTCCCCCTTTTTCATTGATGGAAACATAGATGACAAACATCTAAATTCTAAGAATACCAAATAAAAATCTGCTACTGCTACTATTATTTCTCTTTTCAAATCCTCTTTATCATTCAAATTGAAAACTCACAAGAACACAGTTTTGTCTCCTTTCTCATTCTTAGGGTTGACATTAGTTGTTCATGCTTTAACTCTCAAGAACAACTTACATGGATGGAAATCAATTTTCCACAAATTCTCTATATATCTAGGAATAATTCTCCTCCACACATACATGTTTCATGGACACAATCTCCCCCTCATTATGTTAGAAAGATTATTCTCCATCTATAACACTTCTCCCTCATACATAGGAGATATTTTTCATGCAATCTCTCCTCCATTAAAATCAATGACAAAGGCATCATTATGTCAATCACTTTCTCCAAGTATTCAACTAGGCCAAGTGTCAAAAGACACTATTCAATACCAACTACCAAGAGTCCTTGATAGCTTTACTTATTAAAAATACTCCCCTATATACAAAACATCAGGATTTAGTATAGATAAAAAATAGCACTCTGTACCATTGGACTAATTTTTTTTCTACATCATCTATTCAGAAATAGTTAGGGGCATAACCCCAAGCACACCTTGCAAATACTCAAATGTATCTTTAGGTAAAGGCTTCATAAAGATATCTGCAATCTACTCCTTTGTATTCACATACTCTTATATGATCTATTTCTCTACAAATTTCTCTCTCAAAACATGATACTTAATAGATATAAGCTTAGTCTTAGAATGCAACATAGGATTCTTAGACATACTTACTGTACTTGTGTTATCACAATGTATGAATATAGGTTCTAAAAATTATATCCCAATGTCCTTCAACATCTGCTTCATCCACATGATATGATTATAATTTTTTGTTACTACTACATACTATGCTTCTGCTATACTTTGTGAGATAGAATCCCATTTCTTTCTTAGCCAAGAAACCAATCTTCCTCTATGGAAAAATGCTCCATCACTAGTGCTCTTTATGTCATCCATGCAACATGCCCAATCCACATTAATATAAGTACACAAAGTAAAATTGCTTGATTTGTCATACCATAAACCAAAATCAGGTTTACCCTTCAAATATCTGAATACTCTCTTTATTGTTGCATAAAGTGATTCTCTATGATCTTCTTGAAATCTTGCTTCTATCCCAAAAATATTTGCTATATTTGATCTAGTGTGAGTCAGATATTGTAATCCTCCAATCATAGAGTTGTATTTCTTTTGTCCAAATGTAGGTGTCTCATATTTGCTAGATAACTTGTGACCAATTATCATAGGTGTAGCAATAGGATTACAATTTTCCAAGTCAAATATTTTCAAAAAGTCTTTCAAATCCTTACCTTGTGATAGGAAGATACCATCACTAATCTATACAATCTATAGACCTAAGAATTATTTCATCTCACCAATCATACTCATCTCAAATGCATTCTTCATTTCATCAAAAAATGTGTTACTTGCTTCATTATTTCCTTCAAAAATTATATCATCTACAAATATGACTATAATCAACAATACACTCTCAATTTCTTTCAAATATAAATGGCTACCTTCTGCACCATTACTAAATCCAAAATTTGCCAAATATTTGTCCAATCTTGCATATCAAGTTCTAGGTGCTTTCTTCAGACCATACAATTCTTTATTTAATCTACATACCATGTCCTTTTCTTTCGTCAAAGGAAATCCTTCAATCTTCTCTATGTAGATTTCTTCTTCAAGTTCTCCATTCAAAAATGCTAGCTCTGATACACTTTAAACTCATTACTTGCTGCATAAGCCAAGAATATCCTTATTGCTTCAAGTTTGGCAATAGGGACACATGCCTCTTCATACTCTATACCTTCTTGCTATGAATATCCTTTTGCATACCAATATTTCTTTCTTCCTTAAAAGCTCACCTTGTTCATTCATCTCATTTCTAAAAACCCATTTTAGTTCCTATAAAATTCTTGTCTTTAGGTCTAGTAACCAATTTACATGTCTCATTTTTCACAGTCTGATCTCGTTCTTCCTTAATTTTTTGAATCAAATGATCATCCTTGCATGCCTCATCTACACTCTTTGATTCAACTTGAGAAATCAAAAAAATATTCTTCATGTACTCTATTTCTTATCATAACTCATTTTTCTTTATTTCTAATAATCTGATCAATAGGGTGATTCTTTGTTAAATTCTTGTTTGGTGTAGGCATTTTTGTTTCAACTCTTACTTCTTCTCTAGGTTCAGATCTTTGTTCTTCTCTTTTTTCAAAAAATTGGAAATCATTCTGTAAATCATTGTTAGTCTCAAAGAAGAATTCAATATTTTCTATAACAGATTTAGGATTATTTTCCTCTTAATCAGAATTATAATCCAACATTCTTTCCATCACTTGAAACTTTTCATCCACTTTTACATTTGCACACTCAACAATAGTTTTAGTTCTTTGATTGAAAAATCTATAATCTTTTTTTTTCAATGACTAGCTAAGGAACATAGCTTCATTGCTTCTTGCATCAAACTTACCAATATCATCATCTCTCTTTATGTAGTGCTTATTTCCAAAAATTTTGAAATATTTCATGAAGGGAGCATGTTCAAACCATAATTCATAGGGAGTCTTATTTGTACCTTTTTTTATCGATACTCTATTCATTGTATATACTATTGTATTAACTACTTCTCTCCAAATTGCCTTGGATACATCATTCTCAAACATCATGGATCTGGTTGCTTCTATTATAAACCTATTTCTTCTTCTTTCAACAATCCCATTTTTCTCAGGAGTCTTAGGTGCTACTAGTTATCTCTTGATGCCATGAACTTTAGAAAAGGTGTTAAACTCTCCGCCTCTCTCTGATCTCAAACATCTTATCTTTACTCTAGATTCATTCTGAATTGTATTCTTAAACAACTTAAACTTTTCAAATGCCTCAAATGTTTCATTAAGAAATGCTACCAACATCATTCTAGTGAAATTATCAACAAAAATCATAAAATGCCTTTCCCATAGAAACCTCTTGTTCTATTAGGACCACTCACATATGTACGAACAATCTTAAATTTTGTCGTGATAGTGAATTTCTTGCTAGGAAATGAAATTTTCTTATGCTTATCGATAACACATTCTTTGCACACAACATTACTGGGCTTCACAATTTTAGGCATATCTTTGACAACAAGCATACTACTAGCCTTCACAATATTATCAAAGTTTATATGAAAAAATATTCTATGCCATAAACAACCATGATCCACTTTTGCAACCAAACATGTTGTCTCTGTAGGATTCAATTGTAAAACATTACCTCTAGATCTTGTACTAGTGCTAACGAACTTACCATCTTTATCCTTGATAATGCATGCCTTATATGTGAATTCAACTGATAACCTTTATCAACCAATTGCCTAACACTCAATAGGTTATGCTTGATCCATCACGAGAATAGACATCATTAGTGTTAGTCTTTCCATCAAGGTAATAGTTCTTGTTCCCTTGATATGACATGTTGCATTGTTACCAACTTTGACAATTCCTCCATCATGATTACTCAACTTAACAAACTTATTCATGTCTCTAGTCATATGGCACTAACAACCACCATCTATAATCCAATCAGATCTCTTTTCAACTTGCAAAACTAGGACTTTTTCTTCTCTAACTTTTTTTTTTCAGGATTTTCTTCTTTTATAGCTAAAAATCCTAATTCATCATCATTTACACTTTGAACTCTTTCTTCAGACTCATCATCTTCATTTGCATACAAACAATCTCTAGGCCTTTTAGATTTGAAATTCTTCTTATATTTTTTCTTTATTTTAGGGCAATTAGAATCATAATGACCAAATTCATTGCAAGTCCAACATTTAAAAATTCTCTTACCATCTAGTTCTCTTCTCACAAGTACAAAAATTCCTTCTTCAATTATTCTATCTGATAGCCCTTATTTTCACTATGCCAAAGTCTTGAAAAATTACTGTGAAAATGTCTTGAATATGTTGTGTAGTTAGGGTTTTTTATATATTATTTTCAAAGCTTCAAATAAAAACCCTAACCTAGTAGGGTTATATCCTAGCTCTTTTTGAAATTTTTTCCCTAACATGGGATCTTGCAATGTCCTAAGAATTATATCCTTTACCCTATCATTAAAAGTTTTTCCTTACTCCAAAATCATATTTGGCATTTACCCTAGGTTTTATGTTTAGCGGGAAATCACATTTGATTTTTATGCTTTCTATCTTTTCTTATGATCTTATGATTAAGGTTTTAGTATCGAGTCATAGGTCTAAATTTATGTTCTCCCAATTTTATGAAACAAAAGCTAGCACATGGTTATAAAGGTAAATGTCAAGCATCCCAATGATATAATATCCAATGTAATCATAGAATCATGGATGTATGTAATGCAAGTTTTGATCTTATGCTCATGGTAGTAGCATATCATTGTAAGTGTTTTGTGGTGAATATCAAGTGTTACAATCTTATGATGGATGAAGTAGCATATAAACATAAAGGTTTTTAAGTGGACCATTGAACATATGAAAAGAAAGAGAATCATAAGATTGTAAGGCGAGAAGTTCTAAGGTTGAAAAACATTACAATATTGCGAAGTGGGACCATGCATATAAGAGAAAGCGAATTGAGCACGTGTCAATAAATTTTCACAAAGATTCAAAGATAGGAGATCATAAGATTGCAAGAGCAATCCATGAAGGCTTTTGAGGCTATGAAAAAAGGTTAATCATATGGTTATAAGGCTTAAGGAAAAGTAATTGTTAAAGCTTCCAAGGTTATAATAAATAAAATATAATAGTCAGTGTATGATCGGGAGGTATAAGAAGTGGTTAAAAGAAAGCTTCAAAAGGTATGATAAAGTTTAGATAGATATGATCAAGAGATCATAAAGAAAGAAAAGGTGAGCTTTGATGCAACATGAAGCTATGATTGTAAGATCATAAAAGTTTATATACATACTTTCGATGCTAAGAAGGGGTTTGTAAACTGCCTAGCGTAATTTTGCAGTTTTAAAGAAGGCATTGATGTTGATGTTTCCAATCTTATAATAAGATGCTAGATGTAAGATTATAAGAAACTTAAAAGGGCTCTTTGCTAATATGATGAAGGATCGATCATAAGATCGTAAAGGCCAAATCTCCTGTTTATGAGGATACAAAGGGTTTGAAATTTAAAGTGAATCATAAGATCAAAAGCCATAAAATATGACATGAAAAGTGCTTTTTTATTTTTCTAAGATGGAAAATGACAAGAAGTTCTCGACTAGTGAAAATTGAGGAAAGTACAAAAAATGAAAAGTTGGATAGTTATCTTGATGATTGATTGCAGTGACAGAAAAAATTGAGTTTAAGGCTCGTCCATGTAGGAAATCAATGCATTGAAATGGTTGATGAAGTACACATAGCATAAAAGACATTCTCTTGGTTGATAACAAATTATCATTTGTAGAAGAATGAAGTAATTGAGGAGTTGCAGTGTTCAGTGTGAAGATTTTAGAGTTCCCAGTGCTAGTTGCAGAGCTTCGAGATTTTCAATTTTATAGTCAAGATGTCAGGTAAAGAGATGAAAAAGATTCAAGATAATGACATGGAAATTGTAGGAAAATCCACTTCTAAAGGAGGAAATACTTAGAAGAGAAAGATGAATAGATTTGCCGAAGAATGGATGAAAATTTTCCTAGACTCATCAAACACTATTTTACAAATAACCATGACTTCAAAGACCCATATTCATTCTACAAAGATTCAATTTTCCCAAGTGTCAATGGGTATGATCTTTTTAGATATTTATATAATAATAGATTTGAAAAGATCCCTGTTTGTAATCCATGGAAGAAGAATTTGGAAAAACTCTTCTTCTTAGAAGTATTTATAGTTGTTGATTTGGTAAAGGCCCCGATCAAATCTTACAACCCGACAACTACATCATTTCACAGACATGATGGAAGCATTTTGTGTGCATTGGATCATGCTTATTTAATTGAATATTTTGGATTAGATGGACAAATAAGCAAACCACTAGACATAGATGAAATTCAAGGCAAGTTTGAAAGGAATAGAAAGGCCTACACTAGAAATATAATGATGCAACACATCCCTATGGACCTCAAGAAAGAAAGGGATTGTCCAACGAAATTAGATAAAATAATGTAGTTAGAAAAATTTAAGAATTACTTCCAGAAGATTGTATATGATGTCCATAAGGTGGTGGGTAGTGATAGGTCTGATATGGTATATGGGTTAATCTACATCATAGCCCGAGATGTACAAGATGCATATCATGGTGGGGAATATGACTATGTAGCTTACATCCTAGATAAGATGAAAAAAAACATTGGATTGGCATAGAAAGGAGAATTGGGGAATTTCAAATTCCACCATTATTCATTATTAATGCATCTAATTCTGCAGAAGAATGTGGGGTACATTAGCCCAAACTTCATTAGTCAAAAAATGGATGCAAATGGAGAGCTACTAGTGCAACTTTTGACATGGGTATGGCATATATTTTATCATTACTCATATTCCATTTCATTCTTTAATAATTTTAGCTTTGTAATAATGAAAATGTTATACCCTAGCTTCCTTAGGGATCCTAAGGTATTAAAGAGTCTATTGAGGACAACCTTGTTGCCTGAACCTAAGAGGCTAGACCATAATTGGGGTGACATATTTTTTGTTTCAAACATTTTTTCTCATGAGAGTACATGGATAAATTGAGCTACCCTATGAAGACCTAATTAAAAATCTTGTAGTTGAAGGGGAAGCTATAGATAAATTGATAAAGTTTGAGGATGTGTTGAGGGTTGAAAATGAGATGAAGAGAGTAGCCAAGATTCAAAGGGTTCTATATGGATATCCCCTATCCACAAAGACTAAGGAAGATGGTGGAATATTATAATGATATCATGGCACAGATGTCCATAGAAATAGTAGGTGAAGAGGGAATAGTGAACCCTAACTCCCCTGAACCAGATTTGTTTTAGAAGTTGAGGAAGAAGAGGCTGTAGAGGTGTCATGGGTTGCTAAGGGCACAAAAGACAAAAAGTGATCTAGATACATGAAAAGGTAAAACAAAGGACACTTCAACTGATGAGCAGGAAGAATCAGTATTTTGTTAATTTGAGGAAAAATTATTTGCAAAAAAGGTAAAATAAAGGACACTAGAACTAGCATCAAGTAGGCTGGATGATAAGATCATCCAAGCACAACAGTTCATGGAGGATGATGAGTTCCTCAGATCTTCTGAATTCAAGTTCTTCTTTGATGCAGGAGCATCTAGTGGTGTATGGGCAATCTTGTATCACCCAAAAATATACTTAGATATAGTTTTTATTTAATGTGTTTTTATTTATAGGTACCCATTTGGGTTAACTAAAGGTTCCCACTCTCACAGTTCCACTATTAGTTTTTTGAGTTAGAGTTTTTAAGCACCTTGGGATACATGTAAATGCATAAAATGGGTTATTTTGTAATTGAGCCAAAATTATGATGAGTCAAAGGGTGTAATTTGGAAGGATAATTATAATTATAATTTAAAACACTGTAGAAAAAGAATTAGGTCAAAAGGCTTTACGGTTAGAATGTTGTTGCAGTTTTAATTTTTTTGGAGACCTCCTAAGAGCACTTCAAAGTCAGATATGGGGCACTAAATGGCCTTGTACAGGGCTGAAAAATGGGGGACAAGTGAAGTTGGTCCATAAGACTATAGAAAACTTTGAGAGCTTTCCAAAAATGTAAAGGGTTCATTAATCGGAGTCTCAGTTCAAAAGTTATGCCTCCCAAAAGTTGGACTATTGTTTCTGGATTCTTCTAATTTTACACCAACTTCTAATGTGACTTTTGAAACCTTCTATTTTTGTGGTGGATGCCAAATGGCATATTCTAGAATGTACTCCTAGCCCTAAATGAATTTGGGGTCTATTTAAGAACATTTCTGGCATTGTAAAGACAATTCTTAGTGGAGTCAGATAGAAGGTATTGTGTGGAGGATTTTTTTCTCCAGAATCATACTATTGTAAGCCCATAGGGCATTTTTCATTAATAATAATATTTCCCTTTTCCTATATGTTCATTTTGGTCTTTGGTTGTGTCTCCATCACGTGGTATCAAAGTAGGGTTTCCTGAGTGTGTAGATACAGTGTCGACTGTGAGGCAGTTTGCACTAGGACTATTTGGTTGTGGGTTTGAGACAAGAAGATGCCTCCATGAAGGGAACATGGTGGAAGGGCCAGAGTTGTTACTCCTAAGGTTAGATCCCTCTAGAGATAATTTCAGGGATTATAAGAGGATATCTGTAGAGGACTAAATGTTGTCATAGGCAACGAAAGTGAGGAAGAAAACAACAAGAAGAAAATATTGGATAGGAAGGGGAAGGTGACGATGAAGTCTTAAATCAGGCAAAGGAGAGGCTTTTAAGGGCCATTTCTAAGCTTGGAAAAAGACCTAAAATTGATGTGGGCATGTTTTTGGGAACTCTAAACCCAAAGGATTTGATCGATTGGATCAATGAACTAGAGGAGTATTTTGAGTATGAGGATATCAGAGACCTAGAGAGGGTTAAGTTTGCGAAGGCCAAAATGAAAGACCATGCCAAAATTTGGTAGCAAGAGATTCAACTAGAAAGGAATAGAAGAGGAAAGGAGAAAATTACAAGGTGGGATCGCATGGTGGACAACCTAAAGAAGCAGTTCATTCCTGTTGATTAGAGCTTGATTTGTTCAAGAAAATGCAAGGGTTAAAGCAAGCAAGAAAATTTGTCCAGGAATATACATAGGAATTTTATCTACTTCTTATTAGGGCAGGGCATGCAAAAGCTAATAAGGAGAATTTTTCTCATTACCTTAATGGGTTACAACCTAGCATTCAGGAGGAGTTAAGTCTAGTTAGAATGACTACCATTGAAGAGGCATACTAGTTTGCCCTACGAGTTGAAGAGAAGATAAACAAAAAGTTTGACAGAAGCCAATGAGGGCATGGTCAAGGAGGAAGGGGTGGTGGTAGGTCATTTGGAGGCTAAAATGAGACCCAAAAGAAAAATGAAGATGAGGTACTAGCAGAAACCAGAGGAACGAGGGTTTCAACCGCTCTCGTGATCAAAACTTTGCAGATCAGAGAGGAAGAGGCAGAGGATGTGGACAAGGTTTAGGAAGAGGAGGCTTTTGTGGTACCTATTTTCATTGCAATGAAGGTCATTGTGCATTTGAATGCCCTCAATGACAAGGAAGGATAGATAGGAGAGCTGATGGTCAACCAAGGGTTGCTCATGTGGATGAGGATGCACAGCCATCGTATTCTGAGGATGCAGAAAGAGGAGAGGTTCTCATAAATGAAAGGGTCTTACTAAGTGGTGAGATTGAACCTAGACAAAGGAGGAGTTTGTTTCATATGAAGTGCAAGTGTGAGGATAAGTGTTGTGATGTGATTGTTGATGGTGGTAGCACTAACAACTTGGTGTGTGAGGAGATGGTCTCTAAGCTAAAGCTCAAGAGGGAGAAACACCCCCAACCCTACCAAATTTATTGGGTGAAGGATGATCATAAGGTCCTGGTCAGTGAATAGTGCTTGATGAAGTTTAAGATTTGGAGTTACCATGATGAATTTCTATGTGACATTATTCCAATGGATGTTTGCCATTTATTGTTGGGAAGACTGTGGCAATTTGATAGACATGATGTACATGGTGGTCGTGCAAATACATACTCTCTGACAAAGGATGGAGTTTGCCACAAACTAAAGCCCTTGATAAAGGAAGGTGAAAAGGTATGCAATAGTACTAGGATATGTCTTATTGATGGAAGAAATTTTTTGGATGGTATGAAGTATGAGCGCATGTGTTATGCTTTGATTCCTAGAAGAGATAAGGAAGGTAGTAGTGAAATTTCACTTGAATTTTTAGGCCTATTAAGTGAGTATGGAGATGTCATCTCTAATAATGTTTCGAAAGGGTTGCCACCAGTAAGGTAGATTAGTCATTAGATAGATTTAATCCCTGGAGCTAGTTTTCCTAATAAGGCTGCTCATAGGATGACTCCTACTGAAACTGAGGAGCTAAATAGAAAAGTTTAGGAGTTATTGAGGAAGGGTTTGATTCAAGAGAGCCTGAGTCCATGTGCAGTACCTATAGTACTGGCAGCAAAGAAGGATGGAGAGTGGAAAATGTGCACAGACTCTCAAGCTGTAAATAGAATAACCATCAAGTATCGATTTCCTTTGCCAATAATGGATGATCTTATGGACTCCTTGAGTGGAGCTCAGTACTTCACAAAGATAGATCTCAAGAGTGGCTATCACTAGATATAGATATGAGAGGGAGATGAGTGGAAGACTATATTCAAGACCAAGGAGGGTCTATATGAGTGGTTAATCATGCCCTTTGGACTAACCAATGCACCAAGCACCTTCATGTAGCTTATGAATGAGGTACTAAAGAAATTCTTGAGAAAAATTGTTATTGTCTATTTGGATGATATTTTAATTTTCAATAAGACTTTGGATGAAAATTTATTGCACATTTGTAGTGTCCTTGAAAGGTTGAGGGAAGAGAAAATGTTATTTAATTTGAAGAAATGTAGCTTTGTAAAAAAAGAGTCAGTCTACTTGGGGTTTGTTGTATCATTTGAAGGTCTCAAAATGGATCTAGAGAAGGTAAAGGCCATCTTGGAATGGCCTACTCCAAGGTGAGATCATTTCATGGTCTGGTTAGTTTTTATAGGAAGTTCATTAAAAATTTCAGTGGCATATGTGCACCCCTAACTGAAACAATAAGGGGGGATAGGAAAGAGTTCAAGTGGACTATAGCTACTGCAAGGAGTTTTGAATTGTTGAAGAAGAAGGTGATGGAACAACCTATGTTGGCACTTCCTAATTTTAGTAAAGTGTTTTAGGTAGATTGTGATACTAGTGGCAGTGCTATTGGGGTTGTATTGAGCCAAAAAGTTAAGCCTATTGCATATTTTAGTGAAAAATTGAATGATGCAAAGAAGAAGTATTATGTTTATGATTAGGAGTTCTATGAAATCATTCAGGCCTTAAAGAAATGGGGGCATTATTTATTGCCAAAAGAATTTGTCTTGTATACTAATCACCAGACATTGAAATACCTAAGTAGCCAAGGTAAATTGAACCAAAGACATATGAAGTGGGCAGAGTTCATGCAGAGCTATACATTTGTGTTGAAACATAGAAGTGGAAGGTCTAATAGGGTTGCAAATGCATTGAGTAGGAGATAGTTGTTGCTAGTAGTAATGCAGGTTGAAGTGGTTGGGTTTGATGAACTCAAGAATTTGTACCCAGAGGATCTTGATTTTGCTAAATCATGGAAAGCTTGTAAAGAACCTACTACTATAGACAAAACCAGGTGGCTAGATTATTGATTCAAGATGGTATGTTGTTCAAGGGTAGTCAATTATGCATTCCAAGGAGTTCTATGAGGGAAAACTTGATCAAAGAGAAACACAGTGGGGGAATGGCAGGGCACTTTGGTCGAGATAAGACCATTGCCATTCTTAGAGAACATTATTTTTGGCCTCAAATGTCACAAGATGTGAAGAAATTTGTGCAAATTTATCAAGTATGTCAAGCAACCAAAGGATTTAGTCACAATGTTGGACTTTATCAGCCATTGTATGTTCCATCAAAGCCTTGGGAGGATGTAAGTATGGATTTTGTTCTTGGATTGTCGAGAACACAAAGGGGTAATGACTCA
The DNA here is from genome assembly GCA_028749045.1 of Cupressus sempervirens. Lineage (NCBI taxonomy): Eukaryota > Viridiplantae > Streptophyta > Pinopsida > Cupressales > Cupressaceae > Cupressus > Cupressus sempervirens. The sequence goes on from CM053792.1 coordinate 604,744,528, forward strand.
GTATTTGTGGTGGTTGATAGATTCTCCAAGATGGAACATTTCATCCCATGCCACAAGACTCATGATGTTGTACATATTGCAGATTTGTTTTTCAGAGAGGTGGTGAGACTACATGGTCTCCCAAAGAGTATTATTTCTGATAGAGATACTAAATTTGTGGGGTATTTCTGGAGGACTTTGTGGAAGAAGTTGAGGACAGAATTGAGGATCAAGTCTACACATCATTTGCAGTCTAACAGATAGACCAAAGTGGTAAATAGAAGTATGGGCAATTTTCTAAGGTGTTTAGTGGGAGATAAGCCCAAGGGATGGGATTTGATTATGTCACAAGCAGAATTTGCTTACAATAATTCTGTAAATAGGAGTATTGGTAGATCACTATTCCAAATTGTGTATGGAAGCAGCCCAAGGACTGCACTAGAACTAAGGAAAATGGAGCAAGAGGAGAGGACAAGTGCCGAGGCAGAAGAATTTGTTGAACATATCAAGAGCCTACATGAGGAGGTCCATGGACACATCATGAAGATGAATCAACAGTATAAAGCTAGGGCAGATCAAAGGAGAAGACATAAGGAGTTCCAAGTAAGGGTTTTGGTTATGGTACACTTACGAAAGGAATGGTTTCCATTGGGTACTTACAACAAGCTAAAGATGAAGAAATTTGGACCCTATAAAATTTTGAAGAAGCATGACTCAGGAAATGCATATGAGGTGGTGTTGCCTGATGGGATTTACATTTCTCCTATCTTCAACATTGTAGAATTAATAGAATATCATGATGATGGTGTAGATGAGGGGTTGATGCTGGAGCCATGTCTAATTCCTACTTCTAAGGAGGAGATAGAAGAGATTCTAGATAGTCGTGTGGGTAGGAGTACCAAAAATAGGTAGTATGAAGAGTACCTGGTGAAGTGGAAAGGACGACCAATAGAGGACTCAACTTGGATATCAGTAATAGAGGTTGCCCATTTGGGTTTTCCTCTACCATAAAGTGATAGGGTCACTTTTCAATCTACCCTGGGTGTTTGATGCAAGAGCATCCAGTGGTGTAAGGGCAATCCTGTATCACTCAAAAATATTCTTAGATATAGTTTTTGTTTAATGTTTTTTTATTTCTAGATACCCATTTGGGTCAAATAAAGGTTCCAACTCTCACAGTTCTACTATTATTTTTCTAGGTTAGAGTTTTTAAGCACCTTGGGATATGTGTAAATGTAAAAAATAGGTTATTTTGTAATTGAGCCAAAATTATGATGAATTAGAGGGTATAATTGGGAGGGATTATTATAATTGTAATTTAAAAGACTCTAGGAAAAGAATTAGGTCAAAAGGCTTTATGGTTAGAAAGTTATTGCAATTTTAAATTTTCCTAGAGACCTCCTAAGAGCACTTCAAAGTTAGATATAGGGCACTAAATGGCCTCATACAGGGCCAAAAAATGGGGGATGAGAAAATATTGTCCATAGGGTTGTAGAGCAAATTGAGAGCTTTTCGAAAATGTAAACAATTCATCAGTTGGAGTCTTGGGTCAAAAGTTATGCCTCTTGGAAGTTGGACTACCATTTCTAGATTCTTCTAATTTTACACCGACTTCTAATGTGACTTCTAGAACCTTATGTTTTGGTGGTGGATACCAACTGGCATATTCTAGAATATATTCCTAACCCTAAATGAATTTGGGGTCTATTTAAGAACATTTTTGGCATTGTAAAGGTAGTTCTTAGTGGAGTTAGAGAGAACGTATTGTGTGGAGGATTTCTTTCTCTAGAATCATACTGTTGTAAGCCCATAGGGCATTTTTCATTGATAATAATATTTCCCTTTTCCTATGTGTTCATTTTGGTCTTTGGTTGTGTCTCCATCATTCCTATACAAGGAGAAGTAGAGTGAACTAGTTTTGAAGCTCAAGCCAGGAGAATTAGAAGAGAAGATACAAATATTGGTTGAGAAACTACATGCTTATGATCCACAAAGTGAGGAAATGACTCCTGTAGAGGCAAGGGGCCTAGTTTAGAGAAGTGGGATGCTTCTAGTGCCTATATGGGATCTCGAGAAAGCTTTTATGCTTGACCAGATAAGAAGATAGAAAAATTCAATTTCCTATGAAGCATTGGGTGCAAATTGTTTTTAAAGGGGATTAGGCTTTAACATTGATTCCAAGTCCTTAGTAGTGTGGAGTATGGATCCTAAAAAAAACAAGCCTAAGTTAATGGATGTACAAATTACTACTCAAGGCAATATGATAGTCTAGACCATGCAGAGCACATCTAGTTCAGAAATCTCCAAGGCCATGAAACACTTCTCATTTATGAATGAGGCAAAGGTAGAGGAGATAGAAACACAGCTTTCTAGAATATTTCGTGATTATATAGATATCAGGAAGTTTTATGAAGAAGAGCTCAAGAAGAGCTATGTTTACAAGAAAAGAGTAGAAGACCTAGAGGAAAAATCTCATGGGCTAGAGGTGAAGTTTGCATCCTTAAAGGAGAAACCAAACATTGCACAATAGAGAAAAGCATAGAGCAGCAATGAGAAACCAACAAGGGTCATGCAAGAGATTTCAACTCAGACCATAGAGTTGGTACAAGATGATATAGAGCTAAGAAGAATGAGTATTTCTCTACAGAGTGTTGAGCATGTTTGCAATGAATAACTCTCATGGCTATCACCCATTTTCAATCAATGGGGGCCATATATTCAATTTCTAGAAAGATTAATCTTGTTGATGGAAAAGAAGCTAGATTTGTAGGACAAAAACTTCATAGTAAAGAAAGGCCTAGAAATTGTAAAAGAATTGATTGGCTTCTTTACTAGTAAATTATAGATTATACAAAATAAAATGAAGGTTTTTTTAGGAGGGATTGAGCCATACATCCCACCCATTTTTGATGCTAACAACAGAGAAAATGACTCAAAAGAATGGTTAGATTCCTTTGATTCAATATTAACTCAAGGAGGATTAGATTCTATTTTTGAAGATGAAAGTGACATTCCTTTCAATGAATTAGTTGATTCCTTATTTAAGGTTGAAATAGACTTAAATAGGTTTGTAGCTGAATCAAGGGCTATTAGAGATGCCAAATGTAACAAGGTGGTTAATGAATTGGATGGAGTTAGAGGCACTAAGTGGCCCATAAAAAGGGAAATATATGTATGGGAAGCAGTTGGAGAGATCAAAGCTCTACCAAAAAGGAGTAGTTAAAGTTAGAACTACATGGAAGAAGGGACAAAATAGAGAAAAGGGTAATGGCAATGACAGGTTGTTGAGATGTAGACATATTCTTTTAAAGACACCTGAAGAAAGTTGCCACCTACTAGTTTTAGAAATGTGTGCCCAATTTTGTCAAAGTGAAAAGAATGTGTGTAAAGTGATATATGAAAAATATCTTTATATTTGTTTTTTAGTCAAATTTTGACAAGTGTCCTCCCATCTAAAGCTTGTTGCAATCCTTGTCTATAAAAGGATTTCCAAGACGTGGAGTGAGGGTCCGAGTCTATTATTTTTTGTGTCTATGTTATTTGCAGTCAGGCCAGTCTTTATGTAAATCATATGTTGTCTAAAATTTTGAATTCAGAGAACACAATGGAAATTTGAATGATAAACCTGTCAAGTTTTGAGTTACTCTAAGTTTTATATTAGATGTGTATTTTTTCAAGGAAATTAATACAAGAGGAATTTCTGAATATCTATGTCTTTGAATTCTATCTCCATTTTATATGCTTGTTACTTTGAGATTGGATGAGAAAAGTTCTTTCAATTTCAATTTAATGCAACTGGGATAGGTTGTATGTCTTTTCATTGCCGCTTTTAATTCAAGGAATTAAGTAAATGCTTCCATGAATTGATAAGGTTTTCTAAGTACATGGGAGGGATATCATAAGAATGGGACTTAGGGTTAACAACTGATAAATTTGATTTCAATTCAATTAAATAGGTCAAGATTTATTGATATGACTTTGTGTAGTAATGGATAAGGCACTAGTCATGAGTTAAGAGGAAAATTGACACAATAATTTGGTTGCATAGTACACACTTAAATAAAAAATCAATTATCTAAATTATATATAATGAACTATATGTTGGTCATCCACTTATTGTTATAAGTATTGAGTTATAGTTAGGTGTTGTAAATCAATGGTTAGTTTCAATTTAAGAAGATTTTTGACCATTTTCTACTATAAGGGATAAATATTGCATAAAGAAAACTCGTAAGTAAGAAATATAATCCCTAGGTGCACCCACCTTGGCCCTATAGATCCTAAAGAGTAGAAAGCCCTTGTTCTTTTTTATGTTGGTCTAGATCTTAATAGGTTTTTGTTGAATATGGGAAGTAGCTAATCCTTAGGCAACCACCCTCTTCCTGCATCTTGGTGTTTTTGTTAGAACCTATAGTTTTAAAACACCAACACTATCCTCCTCATATTTGGATTTTTTGCTACTAGCATAGTATCCACTAATGCTTACACTTCTGGATAAAGAAGGGTTAAGACTTAATGCATTAAAGGTTGTCTCCACTATGGGAAAGTCTCTAGATTGCATCAAGCTTTCTTCTTTTGCTTCAAATCTTCCAAGTAGTGTCTCTTTGCTGAAATTCTCAGTACAAGGTATCGTTAGTTCAATCATATGTGATGTTTTCTTGAATGGTAATGTCAACGTTTTCATGATCTTCCATATAATCTCATCTTTAGTTTTAGATCCATTAAAAGACTTAAACCTGTAACAATTTTTGATATTCTACCAATATAGCTTCTTATGGATTCATCTTCCATCATTCTAGCATCTTGAAAAAAAATATGCAATTCTATAATCTGATTCTTTTAGCATGCGCATCACCTTCAAATTTAGTTTCTAATGCTTTCCAAATGTTATGAGATATATCTAATAATTTTACTTATCTATATTTGTTCTTAGGAAGAGTTGACAATAATGTTTCTTTGGAAAGCATATTGCACATAAATGGATCTCTTTAAGCTTCACTACATTCCTCAAGTTTTCTTTCTTCCACAATCTTATTTCTATTTTTTTCATCAGCCAATACCCTAGCCCCATACATAGAAAATGAGTATTCATCTTCTCTTTCTAGCTATTATAGTTAACTCCATCAAATTTAGACCTTTCTTTTTTGAAGTGATCGGCCATTGATCTCCTTAAGCTATTTAGGATTTTCATCAAGGACTTGATGCTCTTATACCAATTGTTAGAAAGTGAATTCCACAAAGATAATTGGGGGGGGGAGGGGGGGGCGGGGTTGAATTAGTTATCCAACTATTAAAATATTTATCAACCTTATTAATCCTTAACCATGTGAGAAATATAATCAGAAACCATAAGAAGATACTCATACACAATAACACCAGATATGTTAACTAGGGAAACCCTTAATTAGAGGGAAAACCCTAGTGGGGATGGTACCCACAAAATGATGTACTAGGGTGGAATCTATTAGGAGCCTATGAAATAAATTAAGTACATATCAGCCTTGTTAGGAGACTTTGTTAGGAGATTCCAACCTTGTTAGGAGTTGTAGAAGGTAGAAGGACCCATTGTCCAAACAACTTCAAGGGAAAGACCATCAAACTCACTATCCAACTAGCCTCTATATCATTCCTTGCAGAATAATAGAAATGAATGATCTCAAACTCTTCTATCCTCTTGACTAGAGCAATCCTCTTCTAATCTCAATACTAGATTACCAACTTTGCATCCAAATAATCCCTTGAATCACTTACTCTCATTTACCAAATACTTCATATATCACACTTGAATACACTTATTTCTTACAAGTCACACTTCACCACAAGGAAAATAACCTTCCTTTACACTAATAATTCCTTGAGTTGGCCTTGAGGCTTTCCCAATTAATTGTAATAGGACCTCATTAAGATTTTACAATTACATAACATTGATGGCTCATAGTCTTTACAACTTCTCACATGTGTAAAATCTAACCTTGTGCACTCTTTGAAATCATCATCTAGATGTCTACTATCACTATCTAACTGTACTTATCATGATTCTTTCCCTATTAAGAGATACAATCCAAACATCAAAAACCATTTATCAGGTACTTTGTTTGCTTATTGTCCTCTGTAACTCATAAATTACCTTTTTATGTCTTTGACTCTCTATATGTGCACTTGTCTACTTTATCAAGACACCATGTAGAATATGTTCTCAATTATGCTCCACCTTATCCTCAATAAAAAGTTCATCCAACCTCATTCTCTATCTTCCACTATACTAGTCTTCACATAAACAATACTATGTTGACGTCAATGACAAACATAGTCATGAATACAATATGTTAATAATGTTATCCATCTATCTAATGCATAGGATACTCTCCCAAAAGAATACCATCGTCATTCATGCTAGAAAAAATTGCATAACATTCTAGAAAAAGGTACCCCATGCAAAAGAGAAAGAATTCTTTTGTTGGTCTCTAGGAGCTATCTTTGTTTGGTTATATCCCATGAACCCATCTATTAAGGAGTACATTTCATTTCCCAAAGTCATGTCCACTATTATATCAATATTAGGGAGCAAAAAATAATCCTCAAGGAAAGATTCATTTAGATCTTGGAAATTAGTGCAACCTTGAATGGATTTTTCGTGCTTTGAGACAAATACAATATTTGAGATCTATTCTTTGGTCACTTAGGATCTTTTCTAATTTAGCTTTCACCAATAGCACAACATGAAGATGCATTTTTTTCAATTTCTTCTTAATATGTTTAACACCAAGAGCTATAGAAAGATGATGCATGATACAATCCGTATCAATATCGGGAATGTATGCATATTCCAAGAAAATTTGATTTTCTTATTATAGAAAAAATAGGTGAATTGTTCCCTTTCTTCAGCTGATAGAGATTGAGGTAGTTGTATAATTTTTTGAGACTCTTTTGTACCCAAATTGATAGGTTATGTGGGCTCACTCAACACTAATGATATATCTTGAAAATAACTGGGAAGACTACTAAATATCTCATCCTAAGGTGCCTAAAAGAAGGTTTCACCCTTGGATATCTCTTTATTTTCACTATTTTTAGGCTTTGACACCATTACAAAGTGGCTTTCACCATTAAAGCACCTATTTTTCATTTTTATTTTTATTTTGTGACTAAGGTACTTGATATTTGTTTTAGTCATGTTGATGGTTGGTTTATTGGTGGAAGAGACTTTACCATCTTAAATATGATGCACTTGGATTTAAGACCTTTCAGCTCCTCTTTAGTGTGTTTGTATTTCATGTTTTCACCTTTACCACACACCTCATATTTTTTCTCTTCTTCCTCTTAGACAAAACTGATGTAGGACCTAATTGATCCTTCTTGATTTCCCTTCATCCTTCACATAATCATTGAATCAAGACTTAATCTACTAGTATCCTCCCTTTCTAGGACCCCAAAACCCTAGATTAGATCTTTAGATGGCATTCCAGGACATACATTTCATCACTAAACCTCTACTAGTCCAAAATTTGGAAAAGAAGACCCCAAAGGTCAACCTTCTAGACTAAGTTGACCCAAGTCAACCTGGTCCTGACTAGGTCAACTTGGTCCAGACAAGGTAGACCTAGGTTGATTTGGTCAAGACTAGGTTAACCCAAGTTGACCTAGTCTTGGTGCTTGTAGTGATGTTGGGCTTGTAGTTGTTTAACACTCTTATTAAAATCTCACTTGTGCAGTCAGCACTGACGATGTAGTTTTACAATTATTTTGAAAATTCACTATAAAATGGATCAAATCCCTCGTTTTCACATGACATGATAATAGGAGGATTTGAGGAGCAAGAAAGTGTGGACACCCCAATCTTACTTTGAGAAATTGCAAGGTGAAAACAAAGACTAGTTTCTTATTCTTCATTTCTAAGAAAGGCTATTCTTCACTCAAACATTCAAGGAAAATATATCAATCACGAAGTTTCAAAGGGATCTCAAAGATGGTTAGAGTAATTTAGCCATGAGGGCTTGGCATAATATGTACATTAATATTCAAATCTTTTTTTTTACACCTTCATACATTCACATACATGCACACTTACATTCTAGGGTTTCACTCAGAGAGTAGATTCATAACATTTTTAACATCTTTACATTCTAGACCTACAAATATAGGGTTACACACATACATACCATTTTTTTCCTAAAAACTATTCATGGATGTGGAAATCACCAAAATGGTGGGTTAACTAAGGAAAACCCCTTTATAGCCACCCACACACACAAAATTGTTCCAGATTTGTAGGTGGGAGTGAAAAGGATTATAGATGTAGAACTTACAATTTGAAATCTTTCTAGAGTCATCTATTTTAGAGTCATGGACTACATCAACCTGGTTGTAGGACATGTTTCAAAGTCAACCTAGTCCTTTAGTCATAAATTTTGAGGAGATTTCTGGATTTTGTTCCTTTCGCCACTATATTCCAAGATCCATGGTTGAAAGTTCAAAATTATTTTAGATTTGTGAGTTCTAGAGCTAGATTACATCTTCCACTACACATTTCTAGAAAATTTCTTCATTCCTTATTTTCCATCTTAGCATACATTTACTTTCAGATCTCTATCAGGCTATTTGTGTGTATTTTAGATGTATACTTGTCATATCTCTTGTTTACATTGCATGAAAGAGAATTTGCTAGGATACTTTCTTGATGAGTTTCTAGATTTCTTATTAGCATCTCTTTATCCTCTTTAGGGTTTTGCTAATCAAATTTAGGGCTTATCAAGAGTTATTCTTGGAAGCCCTTCTTTCTCTTATATTAAATGTCTTAGGGTAAAAGTGTCTAACTTTCTTAGCATTACTTGCATTATTATTGATGCCATTTTCCCCCTAAACAAAGACTATAGGCTCAAGAGTGTTAATATAGTAAGTGGTCTCATACTCATTTTGGAAGGATAATAGCTTGGGGGGTTGGCTTTGTATAGACCAATCAATGAAATTAGGGTGTATGAATGATAGCAAGGTGGAGGATTCTAGGTTGTTGAAGCCAAGGGAATCATCTCCTATGATAATAGAGTAAGAATCTATCAGGAATTCTTCAAAGGTGTCCAAATAGAGATAAGGACTAGGAGAATCAACATAATCCACTAAATAAATTTGAGAATTAGTCTCATCAAACCCTATGAAAGACTCATCAACTACGTCAATTTGATTAGGATACACATGCACAACATCTACGCCAACTTATGAGATGCAATTGAAAGAGAATCCCACCCATATTGATTTAAATCAATGCTTTGGTAACATGCTATAAGGTGAGAAATATTCTTTCTCATTTGATCTCTATTAGGATCTTCTATATCCAACTCATCAAACTCAAGGTTTCTAGAAGTGGAAGCCTGAGTATTATGATAATTATTTGGTTAATCTTCACCCCAAATAATGGAAGTAGAAGGTACAAAATCCTCTTCCTCATAAGTGGTGCTAGCAATAGGTTGAATTTATACTTTTAAATTACTAGCAATGGAAGGTTCTTCATAATAGATAGGTGGTTTTTCATTAATATCATAGCCCAAACCAATAGTGTCTCTACTTTTGCATCCCTTTGTGCGACTCATGAATTCATTAAGAGAATATCTACTATTAATCAAAGGTCCATAAGCTGAACAAGCGATCTTTCTAAGTAACTCATAGCCTTTTCCATACCTCTTAGGAGAAATAGGAGTTGTGAGTGAAACCTCATCAAATATATCTTCTTCCCTATAAAGCTAGTCTCTCATAGCTTGGTCTCCCTTTTTATTTTATAAGGGAACCACTGATTGAACAAAAACAAAAGTGTCATAGATAGTCATAGATGATAGTGTTAGATAGTTTCCCATAAGAGCAAGGGAAAATTGTAAGCACCAAAATGGAGTCAAGAGTATACTTCCCCATACCAATATTCATCATCTTGATCCTCTTTTCATAACTAGAAAACATGTTTCTAGCCTCATTAACATCTTGGTTATTTGTAAATAAGGATTCAACATCAATAAGTGTGTTTATTGACATAGCATTGTCTCTAGGAATAGAGACTTTAGTACCACTGAAGGGAAATTTGATACAATGGTGATGTTGAATTATGATTGAAAGATCATTGATGAAGGAGATTGTTAAAGTAGAAACTATATTTCAATCATTTCTTTGTCACTGATGTCAAATCTTCTATTTTTTGGAAAGACAATTGCTTATAAGATTCAAGTACTATCACTTAGTTGATTGATGAAGAGGATTTGATCAATGAGAGGTAACAACATCACCTAGAGGAAAGGTTGAGTTATGCTTATGTAATGAAGTACAAGGATCAATTAAGACAGTGAATAATTTACTTAAGGTTGCAAAGTTGGGATACACTTAGAAACTTTAGAAGAACAAGTTACTCAAAGATAGTCTACCAAGCTTGACAGTAACATAGATGATGAAGACATTGAACAATTGGAAGCACTATTGGAAAGGAGATTTCACAGAGGAAAAGGAAAATTCAAAGGTAAGCTGCCTATTATTTGTTTCAATTGTAATGAAGTAGGTCATATTTCTACTAGATGTCCAAAGAAGAAAAGTTATAGAGGTGGTGACAAGTTCAAAGGAAAAAGAAATGAAGACAACAAGGATTATAGAGATAAAGGCAAAAAGTGCTACATTGTTGAAGAAGATGATTCAAATGAACATGATGATGAAGTTGTTTATATTACAATGAAAGATGAATCAAATGAAGATGAGGTGACCGCACTTCTAACATGTGTGAACAAAAATGAAAAATGGATCATAGACAGTGGATGTTCACATCACATGATTGGAGATAAAAGTAAGTTTGTTACCTTAAGATATTATGATGGAAATAGTGTTAGATTTGGTAATGATGCTCAATGTCTAATAAAAGGAAAGGGTTCCATTAAACTTGCACACAAGATCTAATGTGATAATGCTTATTATGTTGAAGGGATAAACTATAATCTATTGAGTGTATCACAATTAAAAAATTTGGGATGTATAGTTGAATTTGAAACAAGACAGCCAAGATCTATGACATAGATGGGAAAATGATAAGAAAAGGAGATCAGACTAGAAGCAATCTATTTTACCTTGATATAGAAGATGCTCCTTGTCTTATTGCAAATTTTGATGATGTATGGCTATGGCACAAAAGTTTATGTCATGTTAACTTTGACAAACTAATTAGTATTAGTAGCATGAGAAAGGTTAGAGTTTTGCCTAAGTTGAAAAAGCCTAAAAATATAATATGCAAACAATGTCAGCTAGGCAAGATGACTAAGTGAAGTTTCAAAAGCAAAACCTACACCTCTAAGGGGATACTAAAGATTGTTCATATTGACTTGTGTGGACCAATTGATGTAAAAATCTAAAAAAGAGACAAGTACATAATGCTATTTGTAGATGATTATTCTAGGATGATGACTGTCGTGTTTCTAAAGAAAAAAATTGATACTTTTTAAATGTTTAAGTGGTACTTGGCTAGAGTTGAAAAAAAAATAGGAAAAAGTTTGAAATTCTTGAGATTGGATAGAGGAGGAGAATTCACATCACAAAAATTTGAGATGTTCTATAATGACAAAGGAATCAAAAGATAGACATCTGCACCTAGAACACCTCCACAAAATGGAATAGCTGAAAGAAGGAACCGATCTATAATGGACTGTGCCAAAACACTAATGATGGAAAAGAATGTTGCTTTGAAAGATTGGAGAGAAATTGTTAGTACATTTTTGTCTATACCCTGAACCAAGTACAAGTCAAGAAAGGTCACATTTTACATCTTTTGAATTATGGTGTGGATATCCACCTAATGTAAAACACTTTAAGGTATTTGGAAGAAAATGTTACATTCTTAAAGATGTTAGAAATGGAAAATTTGATGCAAAAAGTGAAGAAGGAATATTCCTTGGTTACTCCACAAGAAGTAAAGCTTATAAGTGTTTAAATACAAACACTAACAAGATTGTGAAAAGTGAAAATGTAAATTTTGATGAGTATATAGAAGTTCATGAGGAGGAATCCATGAAAGAACTAGAGGTATACAAATCATTTATATATTTCTATGAAGGAATGCCTACAAAAGAAGAAGTTGCAAATCAAGTTGGAAACCAACAACAAGTTTCAGTAACTGCCAAGTCTCACCCTATGAATGTCGAGCTACATTCAAGAATTGAGATACATTCAGGAATCGAGCTACATTCAGATGTCAAGTTGTAGAATGAAGAAATTACACATTCTAATTCTGAGATTAGTACACATGAAAGAGATGCTAAGATACCTGATAGATATGCACATAGCGACATTGAAGCTGAAAGAAAAATAGAGGAAACTAGGACTGAAGCAAGACTATCCAAGTATGTCAGAAGACACCATCTTGTTGATCAAATCATTGGAAACAAAGATGCAAGGCCAATGACCAGTAAAAAACTAAGAAGTGAATCATGTCTACTAAGCATGAAAGATCCCAAGACAATAAAATATGCCTTGGAAGATGATGACTAGTACAAATCCATGAAAGAAGATATTGAGCAAATAGAGAAGAACAAAACTTGGAGCAAAACTTGGAGCCTAGTCCCTAGGCTAGATAATAAAAATGTGATTGGAACCAAGTGGCTATTTAGAAACAAGTTAGATGAAAATGGAGAAATCACAAGAAATAAGGCAATATTGGTTTGCAAAGGATATGCACAAGAGGAAGGAATTGATTATGGAGAAAAATTTTCCCTGTTGCAAGACTCAAAGGAGTAAGAATTTTTCTTTCTTATGCTGCTTACAAAGGATTTAAGGTCTACCAAATGGATGTTAAATCTACATTTTTGAATGGAATACTAGAAGAAGAGGTTTACATAGAACAACTAGAAGGATATGTAGATGTCAAAAATAAAGACATGGTATGCAAACTGCACAAAGCTCTATATGGTCTGAAACAAGCACCAAGAGCATGGTATGAGAGACTTTATAAGTATCTTGTGAAAATTGGATTTGAGAGAACAAATGATAATAACAATTTGTATATGAAGATAGAAGAAGGTAAAGGAATTATGTTATCTGAAATTTTTGTTGATAACATAATATTTGGAGGACAAGATGCTTTAGGAAAGGATTTTGCCAAATAAATGAAGCATGAATTTGAAATGTCAATGTTTGGAGAAATTAAATTCTTTGTAAGACTGCAAGTATATCAGATGAAGTATGAGATATACATTACTCAGTCAAGGTACATCAAAGAGATATTAAAATTTTTTGGACTAGAAGATTCAAAACCAATAAGCACACCTATGACAACAGGAGTCAAATTTTCCAAGAATGATGAATCACCCGAGGTGAACCAAACAATGTACAAGTTTATGATTGGTAAGTTGCAATATGTTGTACATAGCAAACCTGATATTGCTTTAGCTATTGGGATAGTTGCAAGATTTTCTACAAATCCAAAGGAAAATCATTTAATAGATGTGAAAAGAATAAGGAGATACTTGAAAGGAATAGAGGAGTTTGGCCTATATTATAAGAAGGATGAAAAGTTTTATTTGAGAGCCTACACTGATGTTGATTGGGTTATTAACGTAGATGACAGAAAGAGCACCAATGGAGGAGCACTTTTCCTAGGCAAGAGACTAGTTACATGGACTAGTAAGAAACAAAGTTGTACATCACAGTCTACTACTGAAGCTAAATATGTTGCTATTGCTATAAACTGCACAAATATTGTATGGATCAAGAAACTACTCAAATGTATGAAGGAAGATATTATAGCTCTTGTGATACTTTATTGTGACAATACCAGTGCTATTAACATATCAAAGAATTCAATAATGCATGCAAAGACAAAACACATTGCAATTAAGTATCATTACTTGAGAGAGCTTGTAGAAGACAAAGAGGTGAATATGGAATATGTTAATACAAAGGAACAGATTGCTGACATTTTCACAAAGCCACTACTAAAGGAAGCACATGAGTACCTACGAGGTAAATTAGGGGTGATACCCCTATCAAAGGAAATATAAGTAACTAGAGAACTATCTTGCATCAAATAGGTTGATTGTCAAATGTCACAAATTGATGTAGAGGATCTTATTTTAGGTATTACTCGAAGTAATCAAAGTACTAAAATTATAAATCAGTCACAAGCAAGGTGATAGAGGGAGGAAACTGGAGATATTACAAATTCTATATCTACATATTAAGATGTTGAGATGTTATATATTTGGCATTGTTGTCAAAGAGGGATAAATAGTAGAAACTAATCAAAAGGATCAAAAGCTATAGAGAAATAGAGAAATAGTAGAAAGAGGGAGACACTGATAAAAAAGATAGAAGATTAGAGGTAAACACATGTATAATGAATCTACCTAGTAAGAGGGAGTTACAAGAAAGAAACTCAAAGGGAGTCATAAGAAAGGAGTTTTGTAACCTAAATCAAAAGAATGAAGTTGCTGATAGAGGGAGAAATTTTGATTCAACAATTTTCTTTTTGGTATTGTCTTACTATTTTAATCTAGTCAGTCTAGTTAAATAAATTGTTTTATCATCTAGGTGACTCGGTTGATCAGTTTGGTTTTCCATCAATGCCAAAGAGGGAGATTGTTGAAATCTAATTGAAAGATCATTGCTGAAGGAGATTGTTAAAGTAGAAATTGTATTTCAAAATTTTTTTTGTCACTAATGTCAAACTTGCTATTTGCTAGAAAGACAATTGCTTATAATATTCAAGTACTATCACTTAGTTGATTGATGAAGAGGAATTGATCAATGAGAGGTAACAAAAACACCTAGAGGAAAGGTTGAGTTATGCTTATGTAATGAAGTACAAGGATCAATTAAGATAGTGAATAATCTACTTAAAGTTGCAAAGGTTGGATACACTTAGAAACTTTAGAAGAACAAGTTACTCAAAGATAGTCTACCAAGCTTGACCAAGTTGGTTAGTAGGATCTGAGCAAAGTTAGTTCAAGCCAACCAGAAAATCACTTGGTTCCAAGTAAAAGCTAATTCTAGTGTATGTTGAGTAAATAGTTAGTGCCGAGCAAAACACAACAGGTGCCAGGCATTAGTAAAAGACAATTGATGTCGAGTAAACACATAGTTGATGCCAAGAAATGTAGTATGTGTTGAGCATCAGAAGATTAATAATGTTGAGCTACTGCATTATTAGAAAAGTCAAAGATTTGCCAAATCTAAGCCGAAAGGTTTGTTTTCTTGAATTTTGTGAACTAGATGGAAGATAAGGATGATGTGCTGGTGGCACAGAATTTGAGGTAAACCATTTTAAGGCAAATTCAAGTGGATTCTAGGAGAAGTTTCTAAAAGAGATAAGATATGGTGTAAATACATTGTATCTTACCTAATCTGTCAAACCCTAATATGAACGATGGAAAACAAAGCAGGAAAAGTATTTTAACTTTCTATAAAAGGAATGTCTGGTCATGAAGCAAAGTGTTAAGGGGGAGATATTGAGAAAGCCAAAGAAGATCAGGAAAGAACGAAGATAAGGACTTTGCTTCGTCTAGTGACCAAAAGGGAGATTGCATTGGCATACCAAGCGAGAAGGCTTAAAGGAGATGTATGCTTGAAGGGAGAATGAGCTATTAGAGCTGCAAAAGAATGAAAGCCAAGAAAATTGAGGACTGAACTGAGATCTAAAATTTGCAAAGGAGTTGTAAGTCAAATCAAATCAAGCTCTTCTATTACTCTCTAACAATTTTATCAGTTAGGGTAAAATCCTTTGGACTAAGGTTAACTTAACAGTCATTAAAAAATCCTTTAATAGGGTGGCATTCCAAGTGAATGGACTGAAGTCCTCTAACAAGGCTCACTTTTAACAAGGTGATAAAATCCCTTAACCGGGTCACATTTAACAGCTGTGTGTTGTAACCTTTAACAAGGTTGGCTTTTCATAGGGCATCACTTTAGAAGAGTAAGAAATGAGTAGCATGTTACTAGTGGTTTTTACCAAATTGGGTTTCCATGTTAAATCATTGTGTCAAATGTGTTGATGCTTTATATTTACATTTTTGCATGGTTGATTTAACAACAAGCTTCAAGTTTTAGTGATTGCATATATATGAATGCTTAATGGGTTCACTGAGATGAGGAAAGGAAAAAATTTATTGGTACAAAAGGACCTTGGGTAACTGATTCACACCCCCCTCCCCCTCTCAGTTATTCTAAAATAAATCCAACAGATGATAGGTAGATGGGACAACTTCTATGTCATGTATCCAAGGCCTTCCTAACAAAATTTTATATGGAGATGGGATATCAAGAATTTGGAAGACCACATCTTTCTCTATAAGACCTACTTGAATAGGTAGCACAATTAGACATCTAAAAGAGTTCTCATCTTCATTATAAGCATTGATAGTAATATTTCTTCTAGGTTCAATTGAAAATTTAGAGAGACCTAATTGTTGCACAAAATTGAAGGAAATGATATTCAACCTTGCATCGTTATCTATCAACATATGCCTAACTTGGGTACAATAGATTTGGACTTCAATATGGAGTGCAAGTTTATGCGGGTGGCTAAGTGCTTTGTCATCTTCTTCAAAAAAAATAAGATGATGCAACATTGATATGTGGTTGACCATAGCTTGGAAATTATCTATATCAATGTCAATAGAGATACTAGACAATCATAATGCTTTTTCTAAGATCTCCTTGTGCAAAGGGAATAAATCTAGCAAGTCAAAGATAGAAATATGGATGGAGGTAAATTGTAATTAGTTCACAAGATCATAAAGGGAAAAGGCGAAAGTGGAACCTTTTGAAGTGGCTCTTTAAAATGATATCTTAAAAAAATTCAATAATACTCTTTTGAATCCTTGAAATATATTCTCTATTGAGCCCATTCAATAGATAAATAATATTCTTGTCCCTTTTCATAATCTTGTTTGTATCATCAAGATAATTTCTTCACATCCTCAATAGATGGTTAATCTTCTCACCCCATTAGGATTTATTTGGAACTTGGTGCCTTTGAGGGGAATACCTATATTGCCATTGTAGGATAAAAATTAAACAACATAAATTGTCAAAATATGAACCACTAAATGCTAGGACTAGCAAACTATTCTAATACCCCCATAGAGAACATAAACTAGATATACAAGCATACACAAATAACAACAACAAAAATTTCTTTCATAGATGCATCTTGGTTATCTACATTTACCTTCTAAACTTTATTTCAAATAATGGTATGCAACTCTCACATTTTATAAAGCACTACTTGCAACACGGTTGCATGAAACTATTAAGATCGCTATTAATGAAAAATGATGAGTAGAGGTAGATTATATAGACTTTTTCCATTATCAATGAATAATGGAGTATGCTTAAGAAAAAATTAAGATCAATAATCAAGAGTGAGTGAAAGAAATTGATTGAGAGGATTACAACGTTAACATATTTCTTAAATCGAGTCAATTTTATGCATGATTATAATGATATGAATTGATTGATAAAATAACTTAGAGTAAATGGTAGACAAGTGGTGAGGTAGATACTTTAAGAGAATCAAATAATTATTTAATAACATGCATGAAGAATTAAGGAAAAGAGTTACATAAATTAATTATTTAATTCATGTACATGTAGGGAAATGAATAATTTTGTAACTTTTATTAAAATAGTTATATTTAGAGGAGATCAATAATGAAAGAATCAAAATAATTTATTGAATTATAGAAGAGAAAGTTAGTTAAATGGTTAAAACAATAATTTAATGTTATTGAATTAGAGAAAATGGATTTATTAGCTAATTAAAAATTAATCAAAAAATTTCAAGGATATATTAATTAAATAATCATATTTATTTAATTAATTTTTTAGAAAATAATGTAATAAAATGATTTTAAAAATTAAATTAAAAGTTCAAGGAGGGAATTTCAAATTGAGAATTATCAATGAAGAAAGAAGCTTGGATTAGTTAAATAACAAAAACATTTGATTCATTTATGAAGGAAAGAGGTTGTGGGATGGGGGTGGGGGTTGGCTAGTAGAGATCTTGTGAGAAGGAAAAAGGTGTTAAGAGATTGTTTAAGGGAGGGGAACCAAGTTGGCCTAGAATCACTATCTTAGATGTTGGTAAGCTCAAGGGGATCCTCAAGAAAATCATTTGCATGAGGAAAATGCCCTAGTATATAAATTACTCCTTTTAGTGAGGGTGAACCTGAATGGGAATCCCATTTCTTGTTTGGAGTAGTGTTCAGATTAGGGATATGGTCCTTAACCAATTGTACAAGAAATGTATTAGCAACACATGAGGATCAAAAGATAGCCATGTTAAGGGCTTGGTTGAATTAATTAATGAAATATATTACAATCTTATGGAGGCACATGGTCTTTCCATTAGCAATGAAAAATTTCTCTTTATTCTTTAAGGAATAAATAATCTAGAATAAAATTTATCTTTAAGATATGAAAAATACAATTAGGAATGGGGAAAAAGTGAGAGTGAAAGCTTTTGAAGTTGCCCTCTAAAGTGATATCTCATGAGAACTTTAATAGTCATCTTGTGAACCCTTGAAAGATATTGTCTATTGAACCCATTCAATAGAAGATTAACCTTATCATCCCTTTATGGAAGAAATGCTTAGGCATGGGGAATTGTTTAAAGTGAAACCTTTTGAAGCCACTCTTTAAAGCAATATCCTAGAGAAACTCAATAGTAATCGTGTGAACCCTTGAAAGATATTCTCTATTAAGCCCATTCAATAGATGGCTAATATTCTTGCCCTTTTTCAGGATCTTGTTCATATCATCAAGATAATTTCTTCATATCCCTTTAGGATTTTTTTGAATTTTGTGCCTTTGACAGAAATACCTATATAGCCACTATAGGACCAAAACTTAAATAAGATGAATTGTCAAAATATAAACCAATAAATGCTAGGACTAACACACTATTCTACTATCCTAATAGGGATTATAAGTTAGATGCACAAATAGAAATAAATAGAAACAATAAATTTAATTTCATACACACATCTTGATTATCAGCATTTCCCTTCTTAGCTTTATTTTAAACAATGGTATACAACTCTCACATTTTATAAAGAACTATTCACAACATGGTCACATGAAAGGTCAAAGATCAATGCTAATGAAAAATGATGAGTAGACTATTCTATTATCCATGAACAATGGAGTACACTTAAGAAAAAATTGAAGATCAATGATCAAGAGTAAATGAAAGAAATTGATTGAGAGAGTTAGATTGTTAACCTATTATTTAAATTGAGTCAATTTTATACATGATTATAATGATATGAATTGATAAATAAATGCAATTATATTTTTTATTAGAAAAATATACTTAGAGGAAATAAATAATGAAAGAATCAAAATAATCTATTGAATTTAGGACAAAAATTTAGTTAAATAGTTAAAATAAAATTTTAATGCTTTTGAATTGGAGAAAATGAATTTATTACATACTTAAGAAATAATCAATTAATGTTGAAGGATATATTAATTAAATAACCAAATTTATTTAATTAGTATTTGAGGAAATAAGATAATAGAATGATTTAAAAATATTAAGTTAAAATTACAAGGAGAGAATTTCAATTTTTGAATTATCAATGAAGAAAGGAGGTTGGATTGGTTAAATAATTTTTAAAAAGTATTTTATTTTATGAACAAATAAGGGTAAATAGTGTGTTGGAGCTTGTCATTTATTATTTTATTTGTGGGATAAGGTGCAAAATGTTTTTCCCAACTAATATAAGTTTGTTATTGATGTCAACATACTTCTTGATGAAATGTTATTTTTGGCTTTAGTTTTCTTAGATATGACAAATTTGTAGTTTTTTAAAATCTATTCTAGAAACTCTATATTTTTGTGCTTTATGTTAAATTGGTATGCATTCCTTTGTGGGCATTAATATTACATCACATGTATGACATTATGTTTATTTATGATAGTAGAATTTAACTTCACGTTTTCACATGATATGATTCCACAACATAAAATTATATGGTTTGAGTTATGTCTAATACTTTCACCAATTTCTTCTTTATAGAACAAGTTTTCCAAGTTCACAATTTGCTAAGATGTTGCTTTCTACCTACAATTTTAGGGGTAATATTAAGGATTGGTTGTCGCATATTGGAATCATTTCACTATGTCTATGCTAACTTATCTAAATGAAATGTGTGAAGGGTTTTGAGAGAGAACATGAAAATGATTTTGGGAGCTAACTCATTTTTTAAATAAAATATTTGAAGCCAACCTAAAGCATGTATGGACAGGTGTGTTTATGAAATTGATAAAAAAATTTAAAGTTATGAGTTCATGTATTATGCCTAAGACATAGAGGATTCACTTAGTGATCCTATGTTATAGCACACACATTGGTGACATAGTAAAGGATCGCCTAATTTGGAAAAATATTTCCCTTTACTCCTTTCTTGTCACCCCCTCCTAATACATTGCTTGAATTAAACCCCCTATTTTGGCTAGATATCATATGTATCAATTTTATATATATAATTTTTGATAGCTCGTAATATTTCTACCTGTATTAACCTAATTGTTATCCATTCAAAGCATTCTAAGCCTGTTGTATCATTTTTAATTTAAAAAATAATTAATTTGAAGTATCATGAGTAGTCATTCCCTTTATCACCCTCACAAGTCATCACTAGGATTTTTTATGTGATTATGTAGGGAGAGACCTTTAATTTAGAAAGGTTTAAACTACACAAATTGTCATGCACATTTCAACCCAAAAGTGATAATTTTTTTTCCATAGCTTATCATGAGATTTATGTGATTTGATCCCAAAAGAATATATCTTTCCTCAAAAGTGAACCATAAGTGCCATCATAACATTTGAAAAGTTCTTAATAGCCAAAATTTCCTTGGTCCCTAGTATTTCATTGTTTTCCATGTTCCAAAAGGAGGGATTGTGAAATAAAAAAATTCAACACTATTTCATAAGTTGTGTAATAGAGCATTTCCATATGGAGAAATATCACTTCTTCACAAGAAAGTTTAAGGAAATTTCTAAGAGGTGATAAATCACTATTTTTTGAAGGCCATTGTGGCCACTTGAAAAATGATAAAATTTTGTCACCATTCCACATAAGCACAAAGATGGACTTGCAATATGGTGAAGGGGAAATTAAAGTAAAATTACCTCTTATTCTCTATGATGATAGAAAAACACTTTTGAATACAAGAAGTAAATTAAATGTTGATAATCTCAAAATTGTAAAAGATGATACACAAATTAAATGCACAAAAATTCTCGTTCAAGTTTTCAAAAGATTTATGAGATGGGAGTAAAGTGTGTGTGGAGAACTTGGATGATCTTGGACACTAATAGAAAAAATTCATTAATTTTATAGGTAGGAGTTAAGTAGTAACTTGAAAATTCTCTATGAGCTTCAATTATTTCAATTTAGAAATGCTCAAAAAGAAAAAAATCATAGAAACTATTGATAAAGGGTAAAAATAAAGAAGAAAAACCCCCATGGTTCCTATGAAAAAAGCTTTTTAATATGCACTATTGGAGTTAAAGGACACCAATGTTATTAGATAATTTGAAAGGGGGTGAATCAATTATAACCAGTTATCCTACATGCCTTTAAAATACTTTTCACCAACTCAAACACTTTAATCTTTTATATCATAATTTTGGTAAAAAAATCTAACATGAAAATATAAACTCATATAAACTTTGATATAAATTGTCAACTTAGTATACCAAGTATCAAAGTTATCTTCTCGCTTAGATCGAGTTGTAGCAATAAATAATAAACATGAAATAAACTCGAAACATAATAATTATCCACACAAATTAACACAAGTATTTAAAATGGAAATCCTGTAAAGGGAAAACCCACCTGGGAACTAACAACCTAAAATTTCCACTCTTTTGAAGTGAGTTCTATTATAATCCAACCTTGTTAAAGGTTACATTGTGAGGCCTCACCCCGACCCATCATAGCATAGTTGATACATTATTATTTTGATACCCATGACTTCATATGTCGAGACACTATCGGATACACTAAACATTATTATGTTATCTTATGTTGTGTGATGTTTTACTTTTAGTTATTTGATTTCGTCATTTAATGCTTTATGAACATGTATACTGATGAAGTAAGTGAATGCAGAATTAACACTTTGATTATGCAATTTTAATGATTGAGAATATGAGTAGAACAAGATAAACAACTGATTATTTGAAAGATGGATGTTTTAATTTATGTGATTTCCCTGATACGTTATATACATATATGCATGTGATTTTCTTGAGCTAATGATGTGTGCAATGAGTGTGTAGGATATTTTAGCTGAGAAATCTAATGGAGAAATGACACTGAACCCTATGTACCGATTGTGGAAACCAAGGTTGAATCTAAAAAAAGATGCAAACCTTGTTGTTCGTATTTTATTTTTATCATGGATTGGATGAATATATTATTTTTTAATCTTTAAATGTCAATTTTTCATAATAGTATTTTTATATTGTCATTTAACACTTGTGAATTGTATATGCATTCCAACATGATAGTTAGGGTTAACCAAGTAACCTAAAGATCTAAGTCAAACTAGATTAGTGACCGTTTTGCTAATCAGTTAGTAATCGAGGTTAATTAGCCTAATTAGGATTAGTGAGTAATTTCCATTTTTGAAGTTTTTAGAAAGTCCTAAAATTTTTCTAGTTTTTGATAGGTCCCTAATAAATCTTAAAGGCCTAAGATCATGAAATCTAAGTACCCAAGGGGTGTGAGTATGGGTTGGGGGCATTTTCCACCCCCCTAGCCCCTTTTGTTGACTTTTATGGTCACTGAAAAACTCCATTTTTGCTTTATTGCGAAAATTGAATGATTTCATCATGGGTTGGATAACTTTAACTCCACCTCAAGGTCAGCCTTATGTCTAGTTGAGTTAAAAGCCTCTAGAACTTTAGGCAAGTGGGGGAGTTATTGCTTTTTAGAGTGGTTGAGTTTAGGATCTTATTTAGAGGCAATTTTGAGAGGGTTTGGAGTGTTCACCCAACCTCTAGTTTTAGAGTGCAAATTAGGATTGAAGGAGAAGGAGAAGGAAGGGAATGCTCATCTCAAACTTGTTTAGTTGCCATAACCCCATTTGGAAGGTAGGAATACTTCACCTCATTTTGTTTATGTTGTGTTTCATGTTTTAGTTTTATTGCATATGTATGTTCATGTGTGTGTTGAGTATGTTGGGAGGGATTGAAACAGATTTTTAAAAATGTTTTTTCTTTGTATTTTGCTTTGAATTTTGAAGGTATTGTATGGGTTTTATTGGCATTACTCACCCTTGGATAGGGCAGAAGTGGTCATATATGAGAGGAGGTCTTTAGTTGGACTCCGATAGTGTAGAGTCTCTTCTTAGGATGAGAAGAGGGAGAGAGGGTAGGGTGTTATGGGGCCCTACTCATCAAAATAAACCACGTTTTGAGTTTTGGTATGTAAGAATGGAAGAACAAAAGTTCTTGAGTTTTAGCACCAAAAGGGCACTTGTTATGGTGTTGTTTCTGATGTTTCCTATTGGAAAAATCCACCTTCTCCCTATCTGGTTCAATGTCGAACCTATTGTGTAAACCCAAAATGGGAGTGAATTTTTGATTTTGTCTTCATGTTATGATTGGTTGTCTCCTGGTCAATTTTTGTTCTCTCCATGATGTATTGCAAAATTTGTAATGAATCACTTGTTAAGGGCTAGGAAGGAAATTCAGAATTGTATTGGATTTCAAATATGTTGGGAGTTTTTCCCTTGAGATAATATCCTGTGTAAAAATGTTACATTTAAACTTATTGTTGAAGTGGCAACAATGTCGAGTTTTCTTACTAGTTCTTTCCTGGTGGAGCCTTTGAATCAGGTTGTTTAATAGAAAAAGAGATTGAGTAATATTCTTGCATTTGAGTCTTATAGCATTTCAGTTTATGCATGTGTGTATTGAAAAATAAATAAAATGGTGATATACAATTATGTAATTTTAAGTTCAAATATGTTTAGGAAAAATTTATGTTATGGTTGGAACTTCGATTTAATTTTGTGATTGTTAGGAGATAAAATAACCTTACATTAAGGTTTAAACAAATTAGTAAACTCGATGATTAAAATTAATGTAGACAGAAAAAAATAAATATATGATAATGCTCCCCTTGGTCAAATAGATATGATGGTATCAAGCCAATACTTAGAGGAAAAAAATTATAGGACACAAAAAAAAAAAAAAAATCCTCTTGGAAAATTATACAAGTTAGAAAATTCTTACACTTAGAAAAAAATTTGCATCCCAGGAGTAAAAACTCTCTGGATTTTGTATGAGGAAAAAAAAATTAATCCCTTGAGATAAGAGGGCATAATTTTTTTATGGTTCTCTTTGAAAATCATTTGTTTAAATCTATTAAATAATAAAAGTAAAATAAACAAAAAAAAGAGAGAAAAGGAAACATACATATATATATATATATATATATATATAAACAAATATCCTAAATACAACCACTTTACTTTAATGCATAACTTTTCCTACCTTTATCCTTGCAATCACCTAGCTAACTTTATGTTCCTTCCATATTAAATAGAGAAAGTTGGGTGGCTAGGTAAACTTGCCCACATTTTCTTTCAAATTATAAATTCCCTCCATCATCCTTACACCACGTGACATGTCAGTTTGACTTGACATTTGGGAGAGGCATTAAAGTTGGCAGGTAAATTTGTTTGAAGTTTGACAAAAAATAAACATCTAAAAACTTTCCATGCCCTTTGATTTCTTTGCTGCATTTTTTTCAACAGCCTTGTGCCACGTGGGAGGGGGAGTAGAAAATTAAGGCATGAGTGAGGGGTGGTTAGTATTAATGTGGGGAGTTAGTAGATTTGTTTAGTATTAGTTTAGGTTAGCATTAATGCAGTATAGTTAGATATTTAGAATGTTAGTGGGGTGTTAAAGAAAGGTGTTATTATTGTTTAGTTTTTTAGTTAGTATTTTATATTAAGTTTTTTTTGTTGTTGCAGATAATAATTTGTTTATTTAGAATTTAGTTTTAATTAAATTAGTTTTAGTTTAGTGTGTTTTTAATTAAATATTTTATGGAATTGGTTAGTAAAGTTGTTATTAGTGTTTAATGATTTTAGAATTTAGTTAAATAAAGTTTTTAAATTAGTTAGTTAATTTAGTTTTTATGTAATTTAATTAATATAATTTTAAAAAAAAAACATGAATTATTTAGTATAGTTTAGCTTTAGTTTAATTATGTTTTAATTAGTTTTTAGTCTAAGTAATTATTATGTTTTGTTAGTTTAGTATTTTTTTTATATTTTAAATTAGTAAAGTTAAAGTTTTAAATTTAAATGTTAAAATTAATGAAATTAATTTATTAGATTTATAGTATTTAAATGGTTATTCGAATCAACTAATTATATAAGTTAATTGAAATTTTGCTTAAATGAAGTTTAAACGATTAATGTTAATAGGTCTTAAATTAGTTGAAAATTATGTTTACTAATGAGTTCGGTATACTTTCGTTTTGTGAGTATATTATTTTAAAAAGTATATAAAGGTAATAATGTATTATATCTTTTGGTTAATTAAAATTGGTTTGTTTAGTTTAATTGATTGATTTAATAATGAAAGTTTAATTTAACGATGTATTCAAGGATGATGATTATAAACTAAATGTATTGTCAAAACATTGTTAGGAGAACCTAAATCTATCTTATAGTGTACTTATAATTTCATTTGTGAAAAAAAAAACTTATTAAACTTAGTGGAATTAATTTGAAAAAAAATAAAATTACATGTGCTTTTGCCCTTGTATTTTTTTTGGGGCATGACATACATACACATTTTTAATGTGGCCTTGTTAGAGGATTTTCACCAAAGATCATCTAGACTTTGTTGATTCTTTGAAATTTCTAAATAATGGCCTTCTCTATAGAAATTCATAAGTTTGTTAGGTCGCTTTGGTTAAGATATTTATCTTCTATAATGTTTAGAGAGTAACAATGAAATGATTTGTTAGGTTTAGCACTACCTTGCTTGTTTAGATCTGTGTGTTGCTCAATCTCTTTTTGATCCCTTTCAAGATGATTCACACACTTCACATATCAACCTAGTACTTCCTTTGCTTGATCTTCACAATGTAGTTCTACTTAGTTCTCGTTCTTCAAATTCTTTAGAAACATCAACAACACAAACTTGTTTAGTGATATCAGAAATAATAAATATTGCGTTCATCCTTTAAACAAAAACCTTTTATGTTTTTCTAGAATCTTCCAGGTTTTCTTTCTTAATCACAATTGTTAGATCTTCATAAGGCTCATGTTCACTGAATCTAGACACTCAAGAAATATACTTCCACCTTGAATGTTTTTAACCATTTCCAATTATTAAATCTCCTTTAATATATCTTCTTTGGATTTATCCAACCATTGATATCATAACAAAATATATACTTCTCTTTGAAACTTCTTGAATAATCTTTATTTTCATCAAACATCAGCCTCAAATTAAATCTTTTCTTACACTATTTTTCCTTTACATGCTCGGTTAACATTACATCTTGCTTGGTCAATACTAGACTTGGTTAACACATAAATTTCTTGGTTGAGACTACACTTTCTTTGTTTCTTCATCAAGTGCTCAGTGATAGTTGTAGTAACTCATTTAATACTATGATTCCTCATTCATTGACGAAAATATCTTTCTTATACATGACTTCAACACTTAATCAAATCATGTAAAACAATCAAACCAACATTATACTATCAAAGTCTAACTCATTCAAGTGCCCATTAATTACCATATACGTATTAACTCTTGCATCATCATATTTATTCAAATCATTTTCATCAATAAAATCCTTTTCATCAATCAAAGGATATGGCACTCTACTAAATTAGCATAATGTTTAACCAAATAAGTCTTGACATCAATGACAACATAATAATTGATATAAATCTTTCATATACATTAACAACATTGTCACTTAGCCAAAAAAAAAACAACATTGTCACTTGGGACTAACAATCTATTGACAATATGGCTAGGTAGATGTATGAGTGTTGTCATTTATGGAAACGTATACTTTTTGTATTTCATGATGTTATCAGAGTTAGAAATTTTTCTAAATGTTAGATAGTTTGCAATAGTACAGAAATAGATACGATATGTACGCATGTCAGACTTTGAGTTAGTTCATGCATAGTTGAGGATCACAAGTTGATAGGGTCACGATGATGTATGCCAATGCGGAAGCCTATACAGAAAGTATGGCACAAGTTATAGTTAAATCACAAGTTTTGGTAATTAGTGATAGATTTTGAAGACGAAGCAAATGCACATTTAATGTAGAGTTAAATTTGAAATGATATAAGGATTGCATGTAAGATGTTCAGTACCATGTGATTGTGCAAAGAGTTTGCAAAAAATTATTGAGTGATTTGAGAATAAATGCAAGTGTGAAGCGAAGAGTCCAAGTGTGAAGTTGCAAAAGCTCTAATACGTGATATTAAAGGTATTTTATGAATCTTTAAGTTGGAATTTTTTAGTATCAAAGGTTCACAGTATGGCAAGCAAGTTAGACTATGATATAAGTGAGAGACATGGTACAAATTCAAGAAGCACTTGTTTGTTTCTCTTATTGATGTTCCATTAGGATCATTTTCTCAAATCCTGCCAAATGTACTTCATGTAGAAGACATTAGAAGATACATTCATTGTAAATTTGAGAGTGTTGGAGATGAATATATCCACAAATATTTAGGAGTTATGTGTAATGGAGACCTAACCCTAATATATGTATATGCATACCTAAATAAATTGAACTTGATTAAGTATATGTTTTATATAGAATTCGACAATCATGAGTGGAACAAGATTATCCTAAGTCAAGTTCATGAATAATTTTTCTAGGTAGGTTATGTGCCCATAGTAATTGAAAATGAACTAATTCATAAGGTCACATGTTTAAGAAATGAAGATTGTAATCCAATGAATGACCTGAATGTGAGAAAGATAGTTAAGGCAAACCCGAAAACTAAGTTTGATGGAAGGAATATGAGAGTTGATCTAATCCAAGACAAAGGAGTCAGAGTGTTGATAAAAATTATAGGATAAAAATTAAATCATAGTTCTAGAGTAAACTTAATACCAGCAAGATTTTTATATACGGACTATGTAATGATAGTTGAGAAAAAGAAAGTAAATATGTGTGATATTGTTAGAGTGTAGTTGTTGCACAACATTGTGAAGTTGAAGAAATCTAAGAATTTAGTTTTTAGATTTGAATCTCTATTGACACTTGTTTTTTTTATGCAACCAAGGAGTTTCCTAGTATGACAAGTTGGGATGATAATGAGTTTTTGATGAAGACGGTTACATAGTGTTACAAGGCCAGACTAGAGAATGTTAGAGACAAAGACATTGATAGAATGTTGAAGAGCTTCCAATCTAAGATGAAGCAAAAAAATAAAATCCCCTATAGTGGAGAAGTATAAAGATGAAATATTTGTTATGGTAGAGACTGACACTACTTGTATGGAGGTAGTAGAACCTAGAGTAAAGTTTATTGAACCCATGAGATATGAAATGAGTGAAGAATTCATTGAAGGCTACACAAAGATTATTCTATAGTAAAAAAGGGATACTAAATGTCCAAGATAGGGTACCTATGAAGAGAAGATAAAGGAAGTCCATTCCAAACTTCATAGTAAAGAGATAAAAAAGAATGTGGAAAAGAAGATTGAATCCATTCTTAAGAAATCTGGCATGATAAGAGAAGAATTCAATGAAATCAAAGATATTGAAATGGAGATGAAAGCCATTAGGAAATATGAGGTGTTAAAAGCCACACCTATTGCTATTGTAGTGCCATCTAAAGAAGTGAAAATAGAAGAGTCTACTTCATAAATGCCTACTGCACCTTATGCAACAATTATGCAAGTACAACTAGTCAGAGTACAATCTAGTCAGCAAAAGAGGAAAACTAGTGATGTTGAGGTGACAACAATATTTGTAGAGAAAATACAAGAAATTGGTGAAATTTAATCAAGAACCAACGCCATCTCCCAATAAAAGGGTCAAGAAAACTACTAGTGGACCCAAAAAGAGAAGAAAAGCATTACAAATCAGTGATTCTAAGAAATCTGATGAAGAGAATGAAGAAAAGCTAGTGGAATAGGTAGTTGGAGAAGGAAGGACACCAACTGGTAAGAAATCTTGGAAACCTAAAGTTGAAAATTTGAATAGGTAGATTATAAATAATGATAGTTTTGTTCAATTGAATAAGTATTATAGTTTGAATAGTAACATGGATAGGAGATAGTTAGAGAATTCTATAGTAATAAATATGATTTTGAGAAATAAGAGATTTGACAGCATCCAAAATAAGATTCCAGAAGATTTATACAATAAATTATTAAATAGGAAGAAAAGAGTAGCAAAGGAAGACACCAAGATGAGAGAGAATATGATTAATAAATTGTGTGAGGTAAGCACAAAATTATACTTAGAAAAGATTCTGAAATGCATTGAACCTTTGCTAAGGAACAAGAGAAGAGAAGTTCTTCTTATGGGAGGCAATTATGAAGAGGTTAAGAAGGAAATTGAAGAAGCCATAGTAAAATATATGACTTCCATGCCTAAGGTCACCAAGGAGAGTGCATAGCTAGAAACATCAACTTTCAAGTTTAGTTTATGTGGAGGCTAGTACTCCTACTGATGGTGGAGAAGAAGTTGAAGAGGCACAAAAAACTTGTTTAGCTCCTCATTGTAAGAATTTGGTATAGCTTTGATACCATGTAAGAATTTCCCTTAGGACAAAATGACACCAAGATCAAGAAGCACAAGACAAAGCATAATATGGACCAAATGAAGTATGATCATAATAACAATATGAAAAATGAATTGATATCTCACATATGATATATATACACGCTAGAAGTGCATGTATATAAAGGCATCTAGAATGACTAGGAGTCAACAAAGTGATAAGTAAAGAAACTAAGCACACATCCAGTAGAAGTGGATTATCCTCCATTGAGCACATAAGTATGTGTGATGATGAGAAGATAAGCCTGCATAGGTGTATCTCATGTAGAGATATTGTAGACACCATGTGCTTAATTAAGTTTCTAACTATTGTGTTGTCAACAAGACAACTCATATGACAACACATACTTCTAGGTGTCTAGATAATGCATTAACCTAAGTAAACTTAAGTAAAGTGTAAATAGTAATTAATTATTTACATTAAAACTCATATAGTTATTGGTATTGAATCTGTGCAAGTGGATAGTACGCACATAACTATAGATGCTAAGGAGAATCCTTTTGTAGGATATGGGTCCAACATTTTTTGAAATATTAATTCTTAATCTAGCTTAGATAAAGAGGATTGTGAGGCCTCATCACAATCCATCATAGCACATTTGATATATTTTACTTTGACACATTATGACTTGATATATTGAGACATTATCTGATGGACTGGATTTTATTTATATTATTTTATGTCATGTGATGCTTTACTTTAAAAATACTAAAATAGGTTATTTGATGTTTATGTGTGGATATGCATTATGATGGTGTACTTGTTGGCCATTTTAGTCCTGCACCCCCCCCGCCCCCATGGTCGCCCCCCTTTTTGTTCCAATGTTACCATCCTCATGAGACACCCTAGATATAGTCATGTCTCACGATCTAACGAATTATTCAAAAAATGCAATGCATGCATAAAAAGAGATTTGTAAAAACTTTGGTTATACATTATTTTATTTTATATCCCTAAGTCTTTAAATTCTTCATATTGTATGTCAATATCTTTATGAGTATTTCAAGTCACGATGGTGCAAAATCCTTTCAATCACCTTGTCTCTCTAGTTTGTGATCTAACTGTTGTAAGGGATGTGAGGATGCAAAACAGTCAAGATAATAGCCATCACAGCTTCACAACTATTAGGGATAACAGTTCAGTTAAGGTCACAAAGGAGAAATTCAATGGAAATCACATGATCATAGCAAGTTTCTAGCTAAATTTTTAAAGTTGTAAAGATGTGAAAGTCAACAACTTTAGTCAAGATTTAGAGTTTTCATTACATCACAAGGAGTTAAGAGTAACCTGGGGTTAAGGTGGTGAAGCTACAAAATGACTTGGTCACACTTTTGTAGGGTTAAAAGATGAGTTAATGTTTTAGGTTGTGATGTAGTGATGAAAGTAGTAAAATAGTTATCGCTATTTCACAATAGTTAGTGAAAGGAAGTAGTAAGAATCTACAAAAGAGCAATCAATAGTTGAAAGAAGTTATCACAACCTTGCAAAGTTATCATAGCCTTGTAGGTCAACATGGTCAATGAAGAGATAAATTTTTGTTAATGTGTTGCTTCTATTCTTTAACTTGTATGTTCTATCTATTTTTCTTTTGAATGATATAGAATGAAGTTCCTTCCTTATAACATTCCATTGGTCTATGATCTTCACGTGGTTGTTGAATTAAAGAAAAGATTGAATCAGTGTGCTTTGGGATTATATTGATGAACTATGTAGTTCTAGGTAGATATAAAATTGAACATACTATTTGGTGTATCACCCCTCTAAATTAGATTAGGTAGTTTGATTTCATGCATTTCTTTCTCCCTTTT
Organism: Cupressus sempervirens; assembly: GCA_028749045.1. Taxonomy (NCBI): domain Eukaryota; kingdom Viridiplantae; phylum Streptophyta; class Pinopsida; order Cupressales; family Cupressaceae; genus Cupressus; species Cupressus sempervirens. The sequence continues at coordinate 604,776,141 of CM053792.1, forward strand.
TCTTCAAAGAGTAGTTAGGTGCATCTTGATAGTGAGGAAGTTGACCTTATCTGGAGACTCAATCTTACAGTTCAAGTCCCACATCTTGGAGACTATTTCCTTATTTCTCAAGGTTTCCTTTAGGTCAAACTTCAGGCAAGGGTGTAAAATTTTGTGACAACAGTTTTTGGCACACTTGGTGGGACAAATTCAGCTTCAAAAGTCTACTAGTTAGCCAATTTGAAGATCCATTCACTAAGAAATTGGGTATTTTTCTCAGTGTCATCAGCCTTTGGAGGCACTCATTCAACACCATGGTGACTCTATTCATCTATCAGTTTCAATAGACCAAGTGCTAGTATGTTTTTTTATTTCTTATGTCTCCTCAAGATTTCTATAAAGATGCTTGTTTAAAGGCTTTATCATGGATTCCCTTATAGAGATAACTCCCACTTCCCCCCATATCATGAAGAGGCTATTCCTAAGCCTTCCCATCCTCTATATTAGCCACAGCTTGGTTATGACAAGCATGATTACCCAAAACACCAAGAGGCTAATTTTACTCCAACCTATCATGTCATCTATGGTCATGAACTTGTAAAAATTCCCCCCACCAAGTTCATCATAGTCCAAGAGTTCAAGGAGCAACAAGAGAGGAAGAAAAAATCAACCCAATGCATTGATTCCTCCTTAGGTTTGGTCTCCCCTATAATATCAAATGATTAGACCATCCAATCTCCATAAAACCCTATAATGACCCTAGGTCAAAGATGGGAGATTTTTTTGACCGCATAAATGATTTGGGCCTTGAATTTTATGACATCAATAAGATTTTAGAATATGTTCATAATCCTTATTAGGATACAGACTGTGGGAATTCTACTTATGTTATTCTCATTATGAATTATTGGCTTAATGATTTGCATAATGAGAGAGAGAGATGTGGGAGAATGACCCTCATGTTTGCAGCATGGTGTCTAAGCCCCTTGATTATTTTAATGAGGCTCACCAAGCCTTCCTTAGTTTACATCAAAGGAAAGAGTTAAGATAGAGGCAATTTGAGGAGGATCTTGCAGGAAGATAGCTATTCTAGAAGAAGAGACAAGGCTCAAGTTTACCCAAGTACAAGTAGCTAAAGTACAAGAGTCTCCAAGGAGAAAATTTACTAGCTTTAGATAGAGCAGCCCTCCTATTCTAAAAAATACCACACAAGAGCCAAAGGCTTGCTCACAAGAAACACTGCCAAATCCATCTGAAGAAGAGCCACCCAAATGTAAGTTTCCTAGCCTTAGAAGGAGTGAGCCTTAGTTTTTTATTCCTTGCTGCAATGATCAAGAGCCTATAGCTCTTCAACTTGATGTTGAGTTTCTACCAAGGGTGGACAAAAAAGAGACAAATGAAGGAAAAGGTTTTTTCTTCTCTTGAAGAATAAAATTTGGCTTCTAAGCCTAAGGTGGAACCTAAGGGCATGCTACAAAAGGATGAAAATCCAAATCTAGTGTTGTAATAGGAAGCTTCCCACAATATGGTAGAAGATGAGGCATTGCCTAAGTTGGCACAAGTTCAAGAGGTATTAGTTACTTCTCATGAACTATCACACACTCTAGAGGGAGACGCCTTGTTGTAGCAGCTAGAAGCACAATGAGTACAACTTGAGACAGAGCTCTCAAGTAATCTTGAGGTAGATTTTGTGAAGAGGATAGAGGCCCAACAACAAGAACATGAAGCAATTATTGCAAGGGAGTTGGCTACAAAAAGGGAATGATGTGAGAAGGAACTACAAGAAAGGTTGATGAGCATGATGAGTGATACATTAGAGGCAAAGGAGACACAACTACCCCTTCCTCCCATGACACAAGAGCTTATACAAGTATAGGAAGTGCAACCCCTTATTCACAAGGATTCACGTGGGCTAGTGGAGAACATACTACCAACCATACCATCAGAGCTACCCCTTGCTAGCCAAGAGGATTCAAAGGTTGTAGAGCACAATTGAGTGGTCAAGGTTGATTCCTTTGACCCTCCACCATTAAGAGGATTCCCTATTAGGAACTTGGCTTTGCAACAAGACACCAAGTTTCCCCCAATCATGCTTACCTTAGAGCATGAAGAATATTTTCACCAGAAGGGGCAAGTTGATCTTGCTCAAGACCAAGGTGTCCTAGCATTAGAAAGCTTCATTATTTTAAGCATTGGGAAGGTGCTTCAAGTTGCAACAACATGCTTGTCATGCTTGCTACTATTTTTAGTTGCCCACATGCACGAAAGAAGAAATCAGTTAGTGAGGAAGGGAAGCTACTTTAACAAACTAGTGAATGGGTTTATTTGACCTTCCATCTCTATAAATATTTGTAAATAGTAGATTAGGTGTTTCGGCTTTTCAAGAAGTGCACGAGTACTTCTCTATGTAATAGCAAGGTTTTAAGGTTTTTGCAGTTGTAGAGGTTAGAATTGTTTGCAAAGCAGTGCTCTTTTTTGTGACTTTATAGCCCAGTGGATTGCTTAAGGCCATTGATATTTTTCTTAGTAGGCAAGAATCCCCTTTGAGTTGCTAGAAATGTTAGCCATTTTATCCCTCCCCCCCACCCCCCTTTTTGTTCCAATTTTACCATCCTCATGAGACACCCTAGAGATAGTCATGTCCCATGTTCTAATGAATTATTCATAAAATGCCATGCAAGCATACAAAGGGATACACAAAAAATTTGGTTATACATTCTTTTATTTTATATACCTAAGTCTTCAAATTCTTCATATTTTTTGTTAATATCTTTATGAGTATTTCAAGTTGTGATGGTGTGAAATCCTTTCAATTGCCTTGTCACTCTAGTTTGTGGTCTAACTATTGTAAGGGATGTGAGGATGTGAAATAGTCAAGATAACAGTCATCATGGATTTGCAGCTGTTAGGGCTAACTATTAAGGTAAGGTCATGAAGGAGTGATTCAATAGAAATCAAATGATCACAATAGGTTTTTGGCTAAATGTTTTAAGTTGTGAAGGTGTAAAAGTCAATAGCTTTAGTCAATATTTAGGGCTTTCAATGTGTCACAAGGAGTTAAGAGTAACCTGGGGTTAAGTTGGTGAAGCTACACAATGCCTTGGTCACACTTTCACAGGGTTAAAAGATGAGTTAATTTTTTAGGTTGCAATGCAATGATGAAAGCAATAAAATGATTATAGCCATTTTGCAATAGTTAGTAAAAGGAAGCAGTAAGCAACTGTGACAGAGAGATCAATAGTTGAAAGAATTTTTTGTAGCCTCATAGGTCAACATGGTCAATAAAGAGATAAATTTGTGAGGGTGCAAAGGTGTGAATGTGAATAAAGAAGATAAAATCATAAGCTACGAGGGTGCGACAAGAAATCAAAATAGTTAAGGTTGAGTCATCGTAGCTTTGCCAGGTTTAGTGATAGTTAAGTTTTTAGGTTGCAAAGCTGCAAAACAATGATAACAATCATCCAAGACAATGATCAAAATGTCACATGGTTAAATCAAGCTTTATATCTGGTAGTTGCAAAGGGGTGACACGGTTAATGTAAAGGTCTTCAAAACATTACAAGTAAGAGAAATTTTAAATTCTAAACTACCATGAAGATGCGAGAAAGCTAGTGTAATGATCATCACAAGGTCACATGGGTTAATGAATTGAAGTGATAAACAACTATGAAGAAGAGATAAATAATAGATAAGGGGTTCTTGTTTTGCATGGCCATAAAATCAATGAAGAAAAAGGGTTGCAAAGCAGTGAACAAGGAAGAAGGTGCATCACTGTAGGCTTGACATGGCAATTAGAAAAGCAGGATGATCTAGCATAACACTTCAAAGATATAAGGCCACATGGAAAGGTTGACTATTGGATTTAATTGACTTGATGAAACAACTAACCTAGTGTTGTTATGAACACTATCAAAGCAGCTCATTCATGGTGAAAAATCCTTTGATCACCTATAACCACCATTTGAGTGTTCTCGATGCCTGATGGTAAAAAAAAAATTCTACCACCATCTTGGTAATCCATCTACTAGCCAAAGAAGTTATGGCCACCATTTCTATGTCTTTAGGGCTATATTTTGCATGTAAAGATTAGATTTTCTTCAGATGGACATGCACCCAATCAAATCTTCCTCGAATAAGTAGTGATTTCTCTCTATAACTTGAAGATAGTGGTTGAGTTTTAGGGTTATAGTTAAAATTTATCACTTATCCCTAAGTTATAGTTTCTTAATAACACAGTGATAGGAATACATACACCTAGGGGTAGATGATTCCCATGTTCAATGTACCTATTCAAACACCAGGGCCAACTATAAGGCTATACTCCTTCTACTTTGGGCTCTTCAAGACCTAGGTAGGTGAACCTCAGATTCGTTCATATGGTACTAGTTTCCAAAAATATACACTTGAATCCATACAAAGAAGATATTACCCTAATTCTTCCATGCTTATGCCAATAATCATGTATATGAAATAGCTAATAACATAACTCATGAATTTGATAACTAAGGGAAACTCTTTTTAGCTCCTAAATGGAAAGGGAAAAGATATTTGATTAAAGATTTGAATCAACATAACCCACATATGAAACAACAATAAACATGCAATCTCCAAGCTAACTAATCCCTTATCCATTGGGCATTAAATAAATTAGAACATACACAAGGATACGCAAAATATACTCATATACCCAGATAAAAAATCTATCCATTCACCTTGCAAACAAACATCTATCTTCAAAATGAAACTCATCCTTATCGAATCCTTCCATGATTCCTGCAATTCCATCAATGCATATCAAGCAATTTACTCAAGTCCTTGATCCAATAGAAAAATACACAATGGCATACAACTTCAAAGCCAAGTTGCAACTGGACAATATGCAACATGTACATATATCACAAAAAAATAAAAACTCATAAAGAGGAGACAAGCTTTAGATTGAAACTTTCAAAGAATTTAAATTCATTTCCTCGAAACCAATACATCAAATGTATGCAAAAAATGGAGAAAATACACAATAGGCAACTGTATTATCTAAATGCTTCTAAGAAATTACAATGTTGTTCATAATTGAGAAAAAATGCTAAGGATGTGGTATCACAATATTAAAAATGGAACCAACCTTGTGTTATCACAGTCATAAAACCAAAACCCTTACAATGAGAGAAAAAAGAGAATACGATACGATCCCGACTATACGATCCTCTTTATTTTCATAGCATCTTAACACTCCAATTTTAGCCTCTAGTCAATTTGAAATCTCATAAAATATTAACTCTCCTCATTATGCCTTACGATGTCATGATAGCCTTGGTTTGGCATAGCATCAGAAGTCTCCAATTGAAGCATCTCAATCTCACGACTGACTCCCAAAGCTACCACATCATCATGTTGAAATATGTGTCATCAATCAAAATTATCTACTGTCACCTCAAACCAGACATGGGTGGACCCCTCCATGCTAATCTTTTTGCCTTAGAAGATGTGTGTCTCTTAAGAAACTAAGCATGCAAGCCTTTGTACATAAAAATAATAAGAAAGGGTATCAATCCACCAATGTGGGATAATTTTCCTTGAATGTTTCTGATGCCTATAGAGGGAATATCATGAGGTGAAAAGTCAAATATGATGGGGGATCAAATCAAAACCTTTTCCTATTTTCATGTGCTACGATGACACCATTTGAGGGGAGTCCTTATTTGAAAAAAATACACCACATACCACCTACTACATTTGCACACTCTTCATATGCATGTACAAAGTTGGGGACCACGTGTAGCTATTAGAGAACACTATTGAACATGACCCTCCTAACTCTGTACATGCCCTAAAATGCCACATCATATTAACATAATTTTAGCATAAATCAGACTTGCTTGGAATAGGAACAAAAAAGAAAACATGAACATGAGGAACATCCTTGTGCAGTTAAAATGTGGTTAAAACACAAATGGCTACAAGAATTTTGGGCATGTGTGGATATTTTTAGATAATTCAACCACATTTTATCCACTCTACTTCCAAACAGGTTTCTTAATACCTCCAACCTTTCTCCAACTTCTATGTAGCCTTCTTCAATGCAATTAATATGTTGTTGAACAAAATTCCATCTCACATCGTCTAGATTTCAATGCCAATTATAGCTATTGGCTCCAAATTAGGCCTTTCCAACTAAAAGTACTCTGGATTGGTAACCTTTGGTGCTTCCAACTCTTCATATACCAAAATCCTCACTTTATTATCAAGCTTGGTGATGGTTGTATAAACATGGGTCAACTTATCAAATGAAATAAATGGAGGGAACTTAAGATGGTGCTCAACATACTCCCTAGACTCTAGATTCCTATGTTTGTGGCTAGCCCAATAATAATGGAATACAAAGCCTCATTATCAAACTCCTTTGGCTTCCATTTATATCTATTTTTTCCTTCTACCCGAAATGAGTCCTCAAAAGTTGTGGTGGAAACACTAATTTCCATTTTAAAATTATCACAACACTCATTTGGTTGCTGCAAATAAGTTCCCCTCTTTTTTCATTTACCATTGCCCATTGGATCCATCATTTTTTTTAAACTTTCATGCTCTGCCTATACCTTGAAGTTAACATAAAACTCCCAAGGAGATCGCCACTTCTAATCTCTTGGCATTTGATTTTTTTTGAAAAATGCCTCAATCCCTCCTTTATCTAATCACATTATTTATAAATCATTTACTCCTTTGATCCCAAAAGGAAAAAAATAACTATACTTTGACCATCAAAAACATCACAACTCCTGAATACATCTTTCATCACTTAAACATCTTCTCAGTTTGCTTAAACTAGTCAGGCCCCAAAGTAGTTTTGGCTAAAAAAAATTGAACTAAAACACCTAATACTTCAACTTGATTAGTTAATCACCCGGTATTGTTAAAAATAAGATCTGACCACTAAATCACCATTTAAAACTCATTTAACCTTGTTCTTGCAAACTATAATTTTATGCTCGGATGCCTCTGAGACTATCTTTAAAAATTGACTGAATCTAACAACTAGGCTCTGAGAATTGATATGTTGATTCTTTGTTCTGCATTCTTGAACCTTTTCAGATTTCGTGTCATGACAACACTTGGATCAAAAGATACTAACTATCAAATTTGCCTTCTTAAAACTGCCTGCAAACAAAAATGTCAGAAAAAAATAAATTACATTTGGTTTTGGCTTTGAAAATAGGTCAAACAAACACTTGTAGGCACAAAAACTAGGGCATCAGTTTATTGTCATGGATAGAGTTTAAATATGTGATTTGTGCTCATGATGAATAAGTGAGCACATTTGGAAGGTGTTTGAAGTTAGGTAATCAAAATTACAGAATAAAGAACATTTGCAAAATTGTGATTTTATCAAATGAAATGGACCTGGAAAAGTGTGTAGATGGATTGGTCAAGACTCAAAAACATGACACACTTAAATTATTTTTAGATTAGAACATAGTGGTACAAACCATTTAGTCTCATCTATCACAAATTTAGATTTATGACATCCTAAATAGGGGTACTCATCAATCTACATTTTTTGACAGTAGTAAAATTTCACAAATTGCATTTGGAACCGCATTTGAAAACATATCAAACAGATTCATCATAGGATCAAAACTAAAACATAGAAAGTGTCTAATCCATAGAATGCAATGCAAAATGAATTTTCTTATTTTGGCCAACTAGGTCAAAGTTATAACTGGTCAAAAAGGGCTTCTCAAAATTCTAAACAATATACATTGGCATGACAAAAGTAAACAACCAAGTTTGAGGAATTCAAAACCTAGTCAAAACATGTCAGAATGACTTAATAAATAAAACGTAGGCTCTTTGATATGCATAGTAAACACTCCCAAAGTGGTGAGTCATAAAACATAACCAAGTGAAAGAAATTCAATTGCAAACTAGGCTTCCTATTATTGTTTGACACTTGGGCAAAAATGCAGACCTGGACAATGCTCAAAATGACGCTTCACAAAATGACTTTGAATTACAATTTGACATCATGGGACACATGGACATGCTGAATCCAATGTTTTAGAAACATAAAACACCTCATAGGCCTCTAAATGACAACCAGATACACAACCAAGAAAAACACTTATAGGGCTCAATTTGACTCAAAATTTTAGAATGGTACTCAAAAAGGGAATGCAATTTTGTTTCCCATTTGTGGCTTTTTCTAGGGATGCATGTCCCTTGTAGGCATGGAAAGGATTCATATCTCTAGAAGAAGCAAACCACTCAAACAAATCTCTCGAACAACTTATTGAAAGCAAACAAAACTACTCCTAAACTGTACAAACAATGGCCCCAAGCCACTGAAAATCAACAAAACTTCGCAACTTTGTCATATGTCTATTAGGAAAATTGAGAATATTACTTCTATTAGTTTCACCAATCAAATTAATATTCTAAAACAACTTAGAGAATATCACTCTCATAATGCATATACCAATCAGAAACTACTTCCACATCATGCTCACTATGAGAAAATGAATTAGCATGCTCACATAAACTAACATCAAATTGAAAACCATCATCTATAGATGAATGATGCATGCTATCAACTGGAAACATGAAAACTTTATATTCTATTTCATTCAAAAAGTTGCATGTGTCAAGAACTTGCAACTCACCTTGTGTCACCGAGTATGAAGAATATACCAAATTTGGTTTCTTTTCTCTTGCAGTCTTGTTACTCATCTAATTTGATTTATCACATGTCGAGACTCCTTCACACTCTAGCAATGGATTAGTCACCAAGTTTGAAGAATTATCATGCATGTACTCACACAAAATATGCTGATCATAATCATAGTCTTCATCTAACAACTTGTTAGTATGAACTTTGAACTCATCATCAAAGAATTCATCAACACATAAGGAAAACTCATAATTAGATTTACAATTTCCCTTTACATCAAATAAACGATCAAAATTTATTGTAGCATCATCAGCATTTCAAGAAACTCAAATAGTACAAAAATTTCCTTCAATCACATCCCCAATATCTAACAAGTTGTCATGTGCACAAACATTTTAGGTATTGTCATATACACCTCCAAAGCTCAACAAAGATGGTTCGGATTCTATATCTCTTTCCACATCAAACTTTGGGGAAATGACTTTATTAAATTAAGAAACACCATAAGGGAAAAAATGAGAATCCTTAGAAATATTACTTATTTTTCAAAATCACAAGCTAATAAAGCTGAAATTTTATCAGGGTTCAAATATATTTCCTCACAAATCTTCTCATCTTGGCTGTGATTGTTATCCAGATGACATGAAGAACTTAAAATAAAAGAACCATTTGTATATTAATCTGAAAAATTGCAATCATCACTACACTCATTTTCATCATTAGTAAGGATTACCTCTATTGTTGTTATACATTTCTTCACTCTCATACACACTGTCAAAAGATTCATTTTCAGTTACATATTCATGTTCCTCATGTTGACTGCAATCATTTGATTCACTAAAATTCGAATCCTTCTCTTCACACTCAAAAGACCAATTATCATTATCTACGGATTCATTACATTCATTCTGACTTTCAACACATTTACTAACAATATTAGAAGACTCAACATGAATTCTATTGTTATACAAGATAATTTCCAACTTCTTGATGTATTCTTCAACTTGAAAAAGCCTTTGTAATCTTAAATGTGTTGGCCAGTTAACTGAATCAAGCATAAAGGCATCTAGGAAAATAACGGGTAACAGAGATTCTTTAGGTCTTAAAGAAAAATGCAACTTCATGAGTGCTGATTTGAACTTTATATAAACATGATAATCTCCCAGACCTTAAATACTTCCTACTGTATTCCTTATGAAATTGTCAATCTTATCATGGATTTCCTTGTTCAATACAATAATATTTTCAATTACACTTTCATAACTTGGTAAACTAACTTCAGATTTGAGATCTGATTCCATCTTGAAATAAAACTTCTACCTCTCTCATCTAGTGTTGATAATGACTAAATAGAGGTAATCATTCCTAACTCTTGATTTTCACGAAAAGAAAACACATCAAAATCAAAATACCTTAAGTGCTAATGGATGCAAGCTTTCTTTGCTAATTTTGGCACGAGTGTAAATCTTGAGCTTCGTCACACCATTTATCAAAACCATGTAGAGCCACCACCTCCTTGAAGAGGAAAAATGAGATCACTGCTATGATTCACCTTTTAACATTTCAATTTATTACAACAACAAATGCATTCAACACTCAAACTTATCAATCAAGAATAGATAACTTCTTTTCCAAGAACCACTATCAAAAGCTTCAAATCTACCTGCACAAGCTAAAAGTCCTTCAAATTTTTTAACATGAAATCAACTAGGATACTGTTACAAAGATTAGAGTCACCACTAACACTTGTGAGAAATAAAACATAATTTGTCACCTGACAAATCTGGACTAGACTTTTAGTTTATGGAAAATATGAAAACCATCAAACCACTCTTGGCGATTTACAAACTTGAAACAAAGAACAAACCCTTGTGTTCATTCTTGACTCTAAACTTTTACAATAGCACTTGGAAATAAAACTCGACTGAATTGATTGATGATAAACCCTCTTAGTAACAATACAATTTACACTCAACCCTCAAAACCACTACTGTAAATGTATAAAGCATTCCTAGGATGCATGATTTTGAGTAAGATATTGGAAAGAACATCCAAAAACTTATGACTAAAACTTGTTCCATGCACTTATTTCTATTGTATTGATTCCTTTTTCAAATTCTCAAGGTTTTTCTATCATAAATATTCAATACACTCCCCGACAGAGTTGCCAATTAATTGGCTTCTAAATTAACAATTTTTTAATAACCTAGTGATAGTATCACATACCCTTAGGGGAAACTAATTCCCATATTCAATATACCTATCCAAATGTTGAGGCCAACTATAAGGCTATACTCCTTTTACTTCAGGCTTTCCAAGACCTAGGTAGGTGAACCTCAGATTCATTCATATGGTACTAGTTTTCAAAAATGTACACTTGAATCTATACAAAGTAGATAAAACCTAGATTCTTCTATGCTTATGAAAATAATCATGGATATGAAATAGCTAATAACATAACTCATGAATTTGATAACTAAGTGAGGGAAACTCTTTTTAGCTCCTAAATAGAAAGGGAAAAGATACTTGATTAAATATTTGAATCATTATAACCCACATATGCAACAACAATAAATATGCAATCTCCAATCCCTTATCCATTGGGCATTAAATAAGTTAGAAGATACATAAGGATACCCAAAATATACTCATATACCCAGATATCAGATCTATCCATTCACCTTGCAAAGAAACATCTATCTTCAAAATGAAACTCATGCTTATCAAATCCTTCCATGATCCCTACAATTTCGTCAATGCATATCAAGAAATTCACTCAAGTCCTTGACCCAATAGCATACAACTTCAAAACCAAGCTACAATTGTACAATATGAACCTTATACATATATCACAGAAAAATAAAAAGCCACAAAGAGGAGACAAGGTTTAGATTGAAACTTTCAACAAATATTTGTATTCATTTCCTTGAAACCATACATCAAATGTATGCAAAAAAATCAAAGCCACTGTTGTAAATGTATAAAGCATTACTAGGATGCATGATTTTGAGCAAGGGATTGGAAATACCATCCAAAAACTTACTACTACAACTTGTTCCATGCACTCTTTTCTGTTGTATTGAATCCTTTTTCAAATTCTCAAGGTTTGTCTATCATACAGATTCAATACACTCTCCACAAAGTTGTCATTTAATTGGCTTCTGAATTAATAGTTTTTTAATAACCTAGTAATAGAAACACATACCCTTAGGGGTAGATAATTCCCATGTTCAATGTACCTATCTAGAAATCAGGGCCAACTTCAAGCTTTCCAAGACCTAGGTAGGTGAATGTCAAATTCATTCATATGATACCAATTTCCAAAAACATACACTTGAATCTATACATAGCAGATAAAACCTAGATTCTTCTATGTTTATAAAATCATCATGGATATGAAATAGCTAATAAAATAACTCATGAATTTGATAACTAAGTGACGGAAAGTATTTTCAGCTCCTAAACAGAAAGGGAAAAGATATTTGATTAAAGATTTGAATCAGCATAACCCACATATGCAACAACAATAAACATGTAATCTCCAAACTGATCAATCCCTTATCCATTGGGCATTAAATAAGTTAGAAGATACCCAAGGATACCCAAAATAACTCATATACCTAGATATCAGATCTATCCATTCACCTTGCAAAAAAAATCAATCTTCAAAATGAAACTCCTGCTCATCAAATCCTTCCATTATCCTTGCAATTTCCTCAATGCATATCAAGCAATTTACTAAAGTCCTTGATCCAATAGAAAAATACACAATAGAATACAACTTCAAAGCTAAGCTACAATTGGAAAATATGCACCTTGTACATATATCATAGAAAACTACAAACTCACAAAGAGGAGACAAGGTTTAGATTGAAACTTTCAAAAAATATTTGTATTCATTTCCTTGAAACCAATACATCAAATGTATGCAAAAAAATTGGAAAATACACCAAAGATGACTGTATTATCTAAATGATTATAATAAATTATAATGCTATACGTAATAGAGAAAAATGCTTAGGATGTGGTATCACAATTTTCAAACTGGAACTAGCCTTGTGGTATCACAGTCATAAAACCAAAACCCTTACAATGAGAAAAGAAGAGAAATATATAGATATGAAGAATTCTTGGATTAGATATGATACTGCTAAGTTTCCACATGAAACTCTTCATCCTACTATTGTAGAACTTATCCCTTCTCTCCTTAACCAAAAACCAAATCTCATCCCTTAGACACCACACACTTGCAGAAATATCCCCTTAAAATATTGAGAAAACCTTCCATTAATGGGATATTAAATAAGAATCCAAAATGTTGAAGAGTCTTTAATTTAATTTTTTTTGTCCTCTACTACGCTAAATCATCTAAACCTTCAACTAACTCTTGCCGACAAAGCCTTATTATTTGCAAATGCTTTCAAAATATTTACTTCATTCCTGGTGGCCATTTAGTGAATCTGATTTCATCTAAATCTAATCTTAATCTAATTTAATTCCACTTGAGAATCAAATCGTCATTATTTCTTATAATACCTTAGATTTACAAAATTGCTTATAACTTCTGCTACTAAAGACCTATGCAAATTCTAACTATAGAAATGGAAAATGTAGCTTCTCCAAGTTCTAATAGTATATTATACTCCATATTTTAGATAAAAAAATGATGCCTTTGGTGTGCATTTGAAAATTCAAACCCTAGGCCATGAATTGGGCTTTTAAAACTTGAAATTTTTAAAATTTCATATAGTTTCAACTATTTAATATAATCATAACCATTTAAAATTTTCATCTTTAGAATGGATGCACACTCAAAAATATCTCATTTCAATTTTAATTTTATACTTTTCACCTTATTCCTCCTATCCAATCCCTAGATCCCACATGTAATTTTATTGGTCAACTTCACCCAGGTGGACCCCACATTTCCCTCTCCTAGCCTCTTGATCATACATTGATCGTAGCAGGTAAACTTCAAATTTTTCCTTTCCCAACTATACGATCCTCTTGATTTTCATAGCATCTTAACACTCCAATTTTCACCTCCTGATCTTATGATGAGCATAAGATCGTAACACATCAATTTTATCCTGCCGACGATTCAAAATCTCATAACATCTTAACTCTCCTCATTCTACCTTACGATCTCATGATAGCCTCTATTTGGAATAGAATCACAATTCTCCAGTTGAAGCCTCTCGATCTCATGATTGAATACTGAAGATGCCACATCATCATGTTGAAATATGTACCATCGGTCAAAATTATCTACCATCACCTCCAGCTAGCCATGGGCGGTCCCCTCCATGAAAATCTTGTTTCCTCAAAAGAGGCATGTCTCTTAAGACACTAAGCATGTCAAACTCCATACATAAAAATAATACGAAAGAGTATCACCCCACCAATGTGGGATAATTGCTCTCGAATGTTTTTGATACTTGTACAATGAAAAGCATGAGGTGAAAAGTTGATTATTATAGAGCAGAAAATAAAAACCTTTTCCTATTTTCATGTGCTACAAAGGCACCATTTGAGGGAAACCCTTATTTGAAAACAACACACCACGTGCCACCTACTGCATTTGCACACTCTTCATACACATGTGCAAAGTTGGGGACCATGTGCGGTCGTTAGAGAATAATGTTTAATGTGACCCTCTTAACTCAATAAATGCCCTAAAACATCACATCACATTGACACAAATTTAGTGTAAATTTGGCCTGCTTGGAATAGGAACAACAGAGAGAAAATGAATTGGAGGGATGTCCTTATGCAGTTAAAATGTGCTTAAAACACAAATTGGTACAAGAAGTCTAGGAAATGTGTAGATGTTTTTAGATAATTCAACCACATTTTATCTGCTCTACTTCCAAACAAGTTTGCTAATAAAAAATAGACTCATAGGCTCTTCCAAATTTTCTCCAACTTCTACGCATCCTTCTTCAATGCAATTAATATGTTGTAGAACAAAATTCTATTGAGTATTGTCCAAATTTCAATGCCAATTGCAACTATTGGTTCCAAATTAGGCCTTTCCAACTGAAAGTACTTTGGATTGGTAATCTTTGGTGCTTCCAACTCTCCATCTACCAAAATCCTCACTTCATTATCAAGCATGATGATGGTTGTATAATCATGGTTCAACTTATTAGATGGAATAGATGGAGGGAACTTAATATGGTGCTCAACATACTCCCCTGACTCTGAATTCCTATGTTTGTAAATGAAGTACACTTTATTGGTAGCTCCACATTTTTTTGTCCCTATCATAATGGATTATGTAGCCTCGTTATCAAATTCCTTTGGCTTCCATTTATATCTATTTTTGCCTTCTATCCAAAATGAGTCCTCAAAAGTGGCAGTGGAAACACTAATTTTCCATTCTAAAATTCTCACAACACTCATTCGATTGTTGCAAATAACTTCCCATGTTTTTCATTTACCACTTTCCATTCAAATCATCATATTGTTATTTCATGCTTTGCCTATACTTTGAAGTCAACATAAAACTCCTAAGGAGATCGTCCGTTATAATCTCTTGGCATTTGATTTTTTCAAAATAATGCCTCAATCCCTCCTTTATCTAATCACATTGTTTATAAATCATATACTTCTTTGATCCCAAAAGGAGAATTGTAACTATTCTTTTACCATCACAAACATCACAACTCCTGAATACATCTTTCATCACTCAAACTTCTTTTTAGTCTGGTGAAAACAATCGGGCCCAAAAATGGGTTCGGCTAAAAAAATTTGAACTGAAACACCCAATACTTCAACTTGATCAGTTAATCACCTGGTATTGTTAAAAATAAAATCTAACCACTGGATTGCCATCTAAAACTCATTTCACCTTGCTCTTGCAAACTATAATTTTACACTTAGATTCCTTTGAGACTATCTTTAACAACTAACTAAATCCAATAGCTAGGTTCTAAAAACTTCCATGTTGATTATTTGTTTTGCATTCTTGAACCATGTTAGATTTCATCTCATGATGACCCCTGGGTCAAAAGATATTGACTGTAAAAGTAGCCTTCTTAAAACTACTTGCAAACAAACATATCAAAAAACTATAAATCACATTCAGTTTTGGCTTCGAAAATAAGTCAAATGGACACTTGTGGGCACAAAAACTAGGGCATTAGTTCACTATAATGGGTACATTATAAATATATGATTTGGGCTCATGACAAATAAATGGGCCCATTTGTGGGTTTTTGAAGTTAGGTACTCAAAATTGCAAAACAAGGAACATTTGTAGAATTGTGATTTTTCGTAAAAGGAGTGGACCTAGGAAAGTGTGCAGATGGATTGGTCAAGACTCAAAAATTGGCACACAAAGTATTTTTAGAGTAGAACATAATGGTACAAACCATTTGGTCTCATCTATCATAGATTTAGAGTTATGACATCTCGAATAGGGGTACTGATCAATCTGTATTTTTTGACACCACTAAAAGTTCTCAAATTGCATTTGGAATCACATTTGAAAACCTATCAAACAGATTCATCATAGCCTCCAAACTTAAACATAGAAAGTGTCTGATGCCTACAATACAATGCAAAAATAATTTTATTATTTTGGTCAACTTGATCAAAGTCATAACTGGTCAAACAGGGCTTCTTGAAATTGTGAACAATATGCATCAACATGACAAAAGTAAACAAACAACTTTGAGGTATTGAAAACCTAGTTGAAACATATCATAATGAGTTGAAAACTAAAACATAGGTTCTCTAATATGTGTACTAAATATTCTCAAAGTGGTGAGTCATGAAATGTAACTGGGTGCAAGATATTCAATTGCAAACTAGACTTCTTGTTGTTGTTTGATGCATGCAAACTTTCTTTGCTGATTTTAGGCACGAGTGTAATTCTTGAGCTTCATCACATCATTTATCAAAACCATGTAGAGCCACCACCTCCTTGAAGAGGAAAAATGAGATCACTTTTGTGGTTCACCTTTTAACATTTCACCTTTTACCTTTTTACAAACTTGAAAAAAAGAACAAACCCTTGTGTTCATTCTTGACTCTGAACTTTTACAAAAATACTTTGAAACAAAACCTGGCTGAATTTATTGATGATAAACCATCTTAGTAACAACACAATTTAGACTCAAGCCTCAAAGCTAATACTATAAATGAATAAAGCATTATTGGGATGTATGATTTTGACTAAGAGACTAGAAAAAACATCATAAAACTTACTACTCCAACTTGTTCCATGCACTTCTTTTTTTTGTATTGAATCCTTTTTCAAATTCTTAAGGTTTATCTATCATACAAATTCAATACACTCCCTAGTGGAGTTGTCATTTTTTTGGCTCCTAAATTAACAAGTTTTTAATAACCTAGTGATAGGAACACATACACCTAGGGGCAGCTAATTGCCATGTTCAATGTACCTATTCAGACATCGGGGCCAACTATAAGGCTATACTCCTTTTACTTCAGGCTCTACAAGACCTCAGTGGGTGAATCTTAGATTCATTCATATGGTACCAATTTCCAAAAGCATACACTTGAATCTATACAAAGAAAATAACTCCCAAATTCTTTTATGCTTATGCAAATAGTCATGGATATGAAATAACTAATAACATAACTCATGAATTTGATAATTAAGTGATGGAAACTCTTTTCAGCTCCTCAATAGAAAGGGAAAAGATATTTGATTAAAGATTTGAATCAACATAACCCACATATGCAACAACAATAAACATGCAATCTCCAAGCTAATCAGTCTCTTATCCATTGGGCATTAAATAAGTAAGAACATAGACAAGGATACCCAAAATATACTCATATACCTAGATATCAGATCTATCCATTCACCTTACAAACAAACATCTATCTTCAAAATGAAACTCATACTTATCAAATCTTTCCATGATCCATGCAATTCTATCAATGCATATCAAACAATTTACTCAATTCCTTGACACAATAGAAAAATACACAATGAAATACAACTTCAAAGCCAAGCTGCAACCAGACAATATGCACCTTGTACATATATCATAGAAAACTACAAACCCACAAAGAGGAGACAAGGTTCAAATTGAAACTTTCAACAAAGACTTGTATTCATTTCCTTGAAACTAATACATCAAATGTATGCAAAAAACTTAGAAAATACACCACAGATGACTGTATTATCTAAATGCTTATAAGAAATTACAATGTTGTTCATAATAGAGAAAAAATGTTGAAGATGTGATATTACAATTTTAAAACTGAAACAAACCTTGTGGTATCACAATCATAAAATTGGAACCCTTACAATAAGAAAAGAAGAGAAATATATAGATAGGAAG
Source organism: Cupressus sempervirens (assembly GCA_028749045.1). Lineage (NCBI taxonomy): Eukaryota > Viridiplantae > Streptophyta > Pinopsida > Cupressales > Cupressaceae > Cupressus > Cupressus sempervirens. The sequence goes on from CM053792.1 coordinate 604,794,105, forward strand.
AATTCTTGGATTAGATCTGATACTGCCAAGTGTCCACATGAAACTCTTCATCCAGCTATTGAAGAACTTATCTCTTCTCTCCTCAATAAAAAATCAGATTTCATCCCTAAGACACCACAAACTTGCAAAAATATCCCCTTAAAATAATGAGAAAACCCTCCTTTGATGATATATCAAATAAGCATCCAAAATGTGCAAGAGTCTTTAATTTGATTCTGTTTGTCCTCTATTTCCCTTAATCATGTAAATCTTCAACTGCCTCTTACCGATAGACCTTTATCATCTACAACAACTTTCAAAACATTTATTTTATTCCTGGTGGCTATTCAGTGAAGTTGATTTCATCTAAATCTAATCTTAATATTATTTTATTCCACTTGAGAATCAAATCATCATTATCGCTGAGAACACCCCAAATTTACAAAATTGCTTGTAACTTCTACTACTGAACACCTATGCAAATTCTATTTCTAGAAATGGAAAACTTAGCTTCTCTTAGTTGTGACGATATATTATACTCCATATTTTAGATAAAAATGGTGCCCCTAGCATGCATTTGAAAATATAGGCCCCAGGCCATGAATTGGGCTTTTAAAAGTTGAAAAATTTAAAATATCATATAGTTTAACCTATCTAATATAATCATAATCATTTAATTTTTTCACCTTCAGAATGAAGGCATGCTCAGGAATACCTCATTTTAGTTTTTTATTTTATACTTTTTAACCTTATTCCTCCTATCCAATCCCTAGATCCCACATGTTGCAATTTTATTGGTCAACTTCACCTAGGTAGGCCCCACATTTCCCTAAGCATAAGATTGAAACCCTAATCTCCCAGCCTACCAATATTACACTGATCGTCACATCTTAACTTCATATTTTTCCTTTCTTGACTATACGATCCTCTTGATTTTCATAGCATCTTAACACTCTAATTTTCACCTTCTAATCTTATGATCAGCGTAAGATCATAACACATCAATTTTAGCCTATGAGTGATTCAAGATTTCATAACACCTTAACTCTCCCCATTCTGCCTTATGATGTCACAATAGCCTCTATTTGGTGTATCATTTCAAGTCTCCAGTTGAAGCCTCTTGATCTCGTAATTAACTCCTGAAGATGCCATGTCATCATGTTGAAATTTACTATCACCTCTAGCTAGCCATGAGCAGGCCCCTCCATGTGAATCGTGTTGCCTTAAAATTGGTGTGCCTCTTAAGACATTAAGCATGTGAGCCTCCATACATAAAATGAATACAAAATGGTATCAGCCCACCAATGTGGGATAATTGCCCTTGAATGTTTCTAACACCTGTATAGGGAAGAGCATAAGGTGAAAAGTTGATTGCGATGGAGGAGTAAATCAAAACCTTTTCCTATTTTCATGTGCTATGATGGTACCATTTAAGAGAAATGCTTATTTGAAAACAACATACCATATGCCACCTGCTATATTTGCACACTCTTCATATGCATGTGCAAAGATGGGGACTACATGCTGTCATTAGAGAGCACTACTGAATGTGACCCTCTTAACTCGGTACATGCCCTAAAACATTGAATCACATTAACACAATTTTAGCATAAATCTAGCCTACTTAGAATAGGAACAATAGAGAGAACATGAATAAGATGGATGTCCTTGTGTAGTTTAAATGTGGTTAAAACACAAATAGCTATAAGAAATCTAAGCGTTGTGTGGATATTTTTAGATAATGAAATTTTCTTTGTTTTTCATAAAAAGTTGTTTCTAGTCATAAATCAACAAATTTTTCAGAAAAACTTACGTTTTGATAAAGCTTTTTGAATTCTACATGGGGTACTTTCTTTGTGTTTTGAATTTTGAGGACATATTAGAGGTCAGTAACTCAATTTGTAAGAAATGGTCTATTTTGGGAAAATATGTCCCTAGGGCACAAATCAAGAGATATTTCTAAATTTCTTGCATTTTTGGAAATCTCTCTAGTTTTTGGTAGGGGTCTCTTCTTTTCATTTCCATTTTTGGAGCCAAAATAATAGCAAACAAATCAAATCTTGTTGACTAGGTTAAAAAAAAGTAAAAAAGAGAACATTTGTGATTAGTTTGCAATTTTTTTATTTTGTTTTTGCATATGCTTGATTGCAAGATAGCTTAAATTTTTGAGGCAACTAATCACTTTTTTTTGTAGGTCTTGCTTGGTTATTACACTCGAACTTGTGGTTTTGTAGGGAACGCATGTCAAAGACAAAAAAAATAAAAACCTATCAAAAAATGCATGTCAAAGCTTCAAATGCAAGGGCTACTAACACTTGTTTGCAAGGGCTGCCCAAAGCATAAAACTAGCACTTTCTTGTATTTCTTTTATTCCATGTGTGAATCTCTACTAGTTATTTTTATTTTATAGGAACATTAAACTTGTGATAGGAGGGTATGCTCTTCACCCTTGTGGTGAATCAAAAATCTTGACTTACCTTTGGATTTTGAAAGCAAGGGGATTAATTGAGACATCTTGGTGTGTTTGGGGGAAACAATCAAGATAGGAGAGTATGCTCTTCATGTAGGGTGAATAAAAAATCTTGACTCTTGAAAGTGGATCCAATCTATTTAGTTAGCATCCTTTAGCAGGCCTACTTCTGAGAAATCAAGGGGAATGAACCAAGTGGGACAAGCAAACCCGAATATTCCAACCCACTATAATTTCAAGGCTATCGAGGACACAAAACCTCGGTAGATGTAGCACTTGTCTTACCTAGTATGATTTATTGTGGGATTGAGACCATAAGGAGATCACTAGGGAGGAATGCTTAAGGTACTATTGTAGTCGTGAGACCAGTTACTCACCATAAGATGAGGTGTCCTGCATTAGGAGAAAGAGGAGTGTTATGAATGGAAATTTTTTCTGAACACCCTAGGTTAGTATCTACCTTATTTTTCCTCTCAACTTCTAGGTACAAGGATCAATCCTAGTGGATTACCCAAATCACCCTAAGATTTCCCACTCACCATTTATGTTCCCTTGGTTATGCTTATGGAATTTCCTATTGGCATTATATTATATTTTTCATTAGTGACAAAACTTACTCAATTATGAATGCTTACCGAGCATCCAATGGTTACCTTGTAAGCTTAGCAATTATACAGTTTACACCGAGCATTCCTAAAGCTTTCGTGTAAATGTAGATGATGTGAAGACTAGCAATGTCTACTGAGTTTCTTAGTAACTACTGTGCCTCATAGTGTCTACTAAGCAGTAAGGTTGTGACATAAAAATTCAGAGTAAACCGAGTGTTGGTAGAAACAGTGTTTGCTAAGTAAAGCAAGGTAAACTCAGTGTGTAGTATCTACCAAGTGATACTACATCTACCGAGTCACCAATCGTTACCAAGTTTAGAACTACATAGAGTGATTAGTATGGACCGAGCCTTCACTTCTATAGAGTGCATGATGATGTCGAGTAATGTAGTGGACACCATGTATCAGAAGGTCACCAAGTCAGTTCAGTAAACCCGAGTTATTTACTGTTGGGCCGACTCTATAATGTATTTGTTTACTTGTATTTTGGCTGACCTTGCAATTTTGTAAATTTGAAAGGTATATATGTAAAGTGTGTTGTAAGATATGGAACATCAAGGAACAACGAAGTAATTTTGAAGAGTATCTGCGAAGGATTTCAACAATAGTTCAAGGAATTCACCAAGGTCAATACAGAGGCAGAAACATTATATTCATCACATAAGGTGATCAGTGCATAAAGGATCTTATCAGCAATCTATTGTAAGTAGATCCATTATTTCATCTTAACTGGTGAATCAATCCTCTAAATCCTCTAACAAGGTAGACTTAACAATCTTTGTATAAATCTCCTAATTGAGTGCATACTTCATTGTATGTTTGTAAATCCTCTAACAAGGTGAACCTAGTAGTCCTTTGTGCTCCTAATAGGGCAGATCACCAGAAGTGGTCAATGTAAGCCTTAACAGGCCAACTTTATGCTGCAGTATTGAAGTTTTGTGGGTATCATCCCCACTCCAGTTTTACTTTCTATTTGGAAAGTTTTTGGGTCACCAAAATATTGTGTTCACTTGTGTAATGAATGTTTTATGTTTTAGAACTAATGAATGCGGTAGCATAGATGTTATGTGTGGTAAATATAAAGGAAAGTTTTTAAAGTTACTGATTCACCCCTCCCCTCTCAGTAACTTGTCATATCTTGAATATTTCCAACAATTGGTATCAGAGCTTTGTGGTTCTTAGAATAAAAGTTTGGCAGCTTGAGCAAAGATCTAAAAGACAAATGGAGATATTCAGACTTGACAAGGCAATTGAAAATGAAAAGCTAAATCTAGAAATGGCCATAGCTCAACTCAAAGAAGCAAAGGAGCATCTTTCCCAATCCCTAAAAAGAAGGAAGGAACTTGCAAGACAAATGGATGATCATCAGTATTTTGAAGAAAAGATTGAAGACCTTTTACCATCAAGTAGCTCAAATGAAGCTAATAAGGCAATCAAGGAACTCATAGCAATAAATGGCTCTCTGCAAGAAGAAGTAAGAAAACTCAAAAGAGAGCAAGAAATCCAATCAATCAGGCTATGTGAAATTTTGGAACAAAGAAATAAGGTAAATGAAGACTTGGAAGCAAGAAATAATCAATCCAATCAGCATGAAGACCTGATTGATCAAATCTCTGGAGCAAATGAAGAAATCAGGATTCTCAAAGCACTGAATGAAAGAATAAGAAGTGATCTAAATTGTGAAAGGGAAATTAATGAAAGAATATTAAGAGAACTGAGATGTGAAAAGAAAATTGTTGAAAAATTAAAGAATGACCTAAATACTGAAAAACAAATCAATGAAAGAATGTTGAAATCACAAGAAGACATGAATCAACTGATTCAGCAAAATGAGCAGAATCTTCATAAGTAAAAAGGTAAAGCAAGACTTGGACACAATGAAGAGCAAGGTGAATCTTCCAAGCAAGGTGCAAAAAGGAATAAAAAACCCTCATGCAATCATTGTGGGAAAATTGGTCATATATCAAACAAATGTTGGAGCAATGGAAAAGGAAAATTCAATGGAAAGTGTTATAACTGTAATTAGCATGGTCACACAACCAATGAATGCAAGGAGAATGTCATGCCCAAAAATATCGGGGCAAAACACACCAATTTTTATTTTTATTTTTAAATTTTAAAAATACAATAATAATTAATTCAACTTTTAAAAGTTAGCCATGCTACTAACTTCGATGTGCTTATTTGATCATGTTAATGTATAGTCATAATGAGAAATAGGTACGTGATCTCCTAACGATGTCCTATCTTTCCCAAAAAAGTTTATAACAATGGAAGAAAAGATCACTAAAATTGAACATTTTTTGTTACATTGATTTTGACATTGGTTTCGTTATTACTCTAATTTTAAAGTAATCCATTATAAATAAAACAAATAAGTCAAGTTATCCTAGATTTGCCATATTAAACAACTATTTGATTCTTAAAATTTGCTCTAATAATCTGACTTATTATTATTATTATTATAATATATATATTTTTTAAACCTTTACAAAAGAGAAAAAAAAACATTTTAAGATACAATAATACTAACTTTCTATTTAAGAACAATACAATTACTTATAATAAGTCTCAATTAATTTTAAGACAGATTAAAGATGTTAGCTACCTATCTTAGGCAATATATGTTGACCAAAATGATACTAACCTTTTTAAAACATAGATCTTACTAAATACTAAAATAGCTTAATAACCTTTCTCCAAAAACTTAATATCAAATGTGAGGTCCGCTTAATAGATTTAAACATTTATTGTTGTCCACTATAATGTTAACAATTCAAATATTAATAATGATATAATTAAATTCTTCTAATAACAATTTAGGTAAACATAACTCTAATTATTTATAAATTACAATCATAGGACTATCCATCTAAAATTATCACCTAGCAAATCATTAACTAAACTTTATTGAACACGAACATAGACAAATCCTCTAACTTTGAAAACCACATTGATATCCTACACCCAAATAATAACATAATTTATGATTCTCTAACATTTATATAACACCACTAACCTAATCACATTTTGCTACCAATTAAATCTTAACACCCTAAACATACTAACAACTCTAATACATACTAATTTAGCTACTTAACCAACACCTAACTACACTTTAAATTAATACAAGTTCTAAAATGATAATACTGAAAATGTATTCTAATACTTACCAAGTTCCAAAAACTAAGATATCACAATGACTTTAACCACACATTAATAACACTAATCCCTCTCGATTGTCCCTTTTGACCCCTGTAGACCTCCTCCCTTCTGTTTTGAGAAAATGTGGACCTCCCACCCTGACCTTCTAGAGAGAATTAAGGGTTGGTGGATCATAGATGTGGAAGGCATTGCTATGTTTAGTTTAGCTAGAAAACTTAGTAATGTTAAAAGGATGATAAAAGCTTGGAATAAGTCAGATTTTGGTCATTTATTCTCTATGAAAGAGGATCTTTCTTCTAATCTCTCTTCCATCCAAGACTCCATTCAGGAAAATGGGTATGATGCCTCGAGTAGAGATGAAGAACTGTCCATCCTGTCTGATTTACATGACATCATTAGTAAGGAGGAAAAGTTTTGGAGGCAAAGATCTAGAATCAATTGGCTCAAGGAAGGAGACCAAAACACAAAGTTCTTCCATTTATCCACTCTTAAACATAGAGCTAACAACAGGGTTTCTGGCCTGAAGAAAGATCAGGGTGTGCTGACTAAGGAAGATAATATTTCACTTGAAGCTATCTCTTTCTTCTCCTCCCTTCTTTCTTGGGATCCTTTTTTCTCTAAGGTGGACCAAGAAGACATTGTCTCTTGTATCCCTCAGATCCTCCAACCGCACCATAATAATCTGATCCGAGCCATTCCTTCTAATTCTGAAGTGAGAGAAGCTCTTTTTTCTCTTCCGGTGGATAAATTGCCTGGACCTGATGGTTTTCCTACCTTCTTTTTCCAAATGTACTAGCCTGTCATTATGAAGGATGTTGTTAAGGTGGTTCAAGAGTTCTTTGGAGCCAAAAGCATTTTGAAGGAAATCAACTCCACATTCTTAGTTCTTATTCCCAAAGTGCCAAGGGCTGACACTCTGGATAAGTTCAGACCCATCGGCTTATGCAACTTGTTTTATAAGATCATCTCGAAGGTGCTAAATTTGAGGCTTCTTAACCTTCTCCCCTAGATTATCTCTCAACAACAATCAGGCTTTGTCCCGAGCAAACAGATTTTAGATTCGATTATCATGGTGCATGAAGTGATTCACTCTATGGAAGCTAGTAAGAGAGAAGGGATGTTACTCAAACTTGACATGTCTAAAGCTTACAATCAGGTGGATTGGTCCTTTTTGGAGTTGGTGTTGAAGGCTTTTGGCTTTGATGTTAAATCTTGCAAGCTAATTTTCCAGTTGGTCACCACCCCCTCGCTAACTGTTTTAGTGAATGGATCCCCCTCTGATTTCTTCAAACCTACTAGAGGCCTTCGTCAGGGGGATCCTCTATCACTAATTCTCTTCATCATCTTGGCAGAATGTATTGGTAGACTCATGGAGAAGAAAAAGAAAGAAGGGAGGATCAAAGGCTTTAAACCTTCTTCCAAATGCACCCCCTTCACACATCAGCAATTCATTAATGATACCATTATGGGAGGAGAGGCTTCGATTAGGGAGGCCAAGGCTTTGAAAGACACTTTGGACACTTATTCCAGAGGGTCGGGGAAGCTCATCAATTGGGACAAAAGCTCTATTTTCTTTATCAACACTTCAGAGGGAAGACAGTAGAGAATCTCCAGAATCTTGGGATGTCAGGTGGGGAAGCTTCCTTCTACCTACCTGGGTCTCCCCTTGGGCACGTCCCCCTCTGATTCCTTCTAGAATAGAATCTTGGATAGGTTCAGTAAGAAGCTAGCTGGCTGGAAAGGAGCCTCTCTCAGCCAAGCTGGAAAATGTCAACTAGTTAAATCCATCCTTCAAAACCTACCAATATATGCCCTGAGCCTTTTTACCATATCCAAAAAATACGTCGAGAGGATGGAGAAAATCCAATAGGATTTTTTATGGACGGGAACTGAAAGGATTAAAAGGTACCCCCTTGTTGCTTCGGACAAAGTTTGTTTCCCTAAAAAGAATGGTGGTCTAGGAATCAGGAAGCTCACTCATATCAACAAGGCCCTCCTAGTAAAGCAAATCTGGTACATCTTTAGTAGCACGGGGGATGGAGAGACACTATGGTGAACAAGTATATAAAAAGGCCCTCTCTTCAGTTCACTCTTTTCAGTAAGGATATCCCCAGAGGCTCAATTGTTTGGAACGGCTTCTTAAAAGCCAGGGATTTGGCTAACTCTAAGGTCTCCTAGAAGTTGGGAAATGGGGAGAACATTCTATTCTGGACGGACTGCTAGCTTCCTTAGGGCCCCCTCATTAATAACCCTAGCTATGGTGTTTGGGCTAATGATTGCATCAACCTTTTTGGGCACAAAGTCAGCAACTACAGGACTGAACAGGGATGGAAGGACCTCTCTATTATCTTAGAGGACCTTAAACCAATTATGATCATGCTTAATTCATTATCCCTCAGCACCAACAAGGATGAACTGGTTTGGAGGGATAATGCCAATGGGATCTATTCAGTTGCCTCTGGGTACTCTGCTTTATGGAGTACAAAAGTGTCCCCCCCTTGGTCGAGGGCCTGGCTCCCAGGCCTAACGCCAAAATTCAACATGTTTTTTTGGTTGGCACTTCAAGACAAAAATCTCACCCAGGATAATCTCATTAAAAGATGTCATATCATGCCCAGCAGATGTGTTTTATGCAAAGATGAGTCAGAGACAGGCAATCACTTGTTCGTTCATTGCTCTTACTCCAGGATAGTCTGGGACTTCCTCACCTAGGACCTTGACCACAACTGGTGCATTCCTTCCAACCTCCTAGACTTTTTTTACCAATGGCATGGTATCTTCAATGGGTCTGCCTTGAAAGAAATCAGCTCCTGGCTCCTGCCCCATTTTTGTTGGAGCATATGGAAGGAGAGAAACAACCAGATTTTTAGAGATAGGGAAGAGCCGACTTTGGTTGTTGTAAGGAAGATCTTTAGTAACATAAAGGAAATTTTTTCTGCGAGGAAGGGGGGAGCTTTTGAGATAGGACACAGGAATAAGGAGAAGGTAAAAGGAAAAATGAGAAAAAGATAGGAAGCCAAGTGGCTCCTCCCTCCTAAAGGCTGACACAAAGCCAACTTTGACAGAGCGTCCAAGGGCAACCCTGGATCCTCGGGTAGTGGAGGTGTGGTTAGAAATAAAAATGGAGATAGTATTGTGGCTTTTGCTCTCCCGTTGGGCTTCCAAAAAAATCATTTTGTGAAAGCCAACGTCGCATGCAATGTTGTTAAACTGGATTTTGAAATTGGGGTCACCAATTTATGGCTGGAAGGGGCCTCAAATAATATTATTAAGTGCATCAATGGCAATTCGTTTCCATCTTAGATGATTGCAAATCTTATCAATGAGACTAGAGAGACCCTTGCCAAATTCAAAAAATTCCACGTCACCCATACTTTTCAGGAAGCAAACCCGATTGCCAATAGGTTGGCAAATATAGGGGTCAGCACAGACCAAAAATTGACTTGGCTTCCCAGAACTTCTTTGCCAATGGACATCAAGTGTCAGATCGACCTGGATAAAATCCAAGGAAGTATAAAGGATATCAAGTTGTAATTATGAATATGAAAGGGTTAAGATATATGGGTACTTTGCATAATAGAAGAGTGGGAATTCGTAAATGCAAATATCCTTCATTGATTAATTGCCACGCTTTGTGGGTTTTTTATTGCAATCATTTTAGGGGCAACAACAGAGTTATTTTTCTCTGCTCTTTGCTTAATCTCGATGGTCCATTCTAGTCTCACAGTGAAGAGCTTATGAGTAAAGTGGGTGTGCAGTGTGCAGAGATGGTGGGCGAGAGATGCAGAAAGGAGCCGGTGGGGGACTTTAAGAAATGGAGAAGCAGGTTGAAAGTTTGGGAAAAGCTGGATGAGGGTGGGGTAACCAAGTATCTCATGAAGCTACACAGTTTTGATCAAGAGGTGACCAACAGTATGGTGGGGTCCTAGAAAGATGGCAGGGTTAAGGTGAATGGCATCAATTTTTGGATAACGGAGGAGGTGATTGCCGCTATCACCAAGATCCCTATCGAGGGTATCAAATTCTTCAAGGATAAGAAGCTCTCAGCCAATGCGGCTAAGGATTTTGTGGAGAGTGAGAAGGAATTGAAGGTGTTGAAAAAAATTGATAGCTACTATGTCCCCGACTCCATGAAGAAGTAGTGGAGGTATGTTCTAAAAGCTATTATTGAGTATATCACTCTGGACCCAAGGTTTGATAGAGCTTGAACCCACCACTTTGTTATTTTAAATCATTTTCGGAAGAAAGCTAGAATTTCTTTCCCTTTTTATCTGTTAACCTCTATGAGTAAGGCGATGGACAGTTTCAAAAAGAAGCCCATTGCTAACCCAGCTCTGCATGAGGGGATATTGCTACTTATCCATGAGCACGTCAAAGCTCAGACTATTAGCAATGCCCCCCCTCAGACAGAGATAGTGGAGTCTAGAAGTTCCAGTTACTCCTCTGACTCGAATGATATTCAGATCCTCAGTTCTAAGAAAGGCGGGATCTCCTCTTCAGGGAAAGCAACGACTTATCATGTCAAAAAATCCCCCCCCCCACCCCCCCCATAACCCCAAGCAGAAAAAGCCCTAGGGATCTCAGGCAGAAGTAGGCTGAGAAGGCTGAGGAGGGAGGTAGTGAAGATGAGGAGGATTTGGAGTCTGAGGAGGTGGTGAAGGAGATGCAGGAGGAAACAAAGGAGGATACTAGAAGGAAGAAGCATAAGAGGGAGAGTCTGGAGGATGTGTGCTCTCAATATGAGGAGGTGTCTGTGCTGCCCCTTTCTCCTATCCATTTCCACCCTGAGGAGAAGAAAGAGGAGAAAGCTGGGTATGCGGAAGGGGAAGTGCAGACCAATAACAGGAGGAAAGCATGGATCAACTTCAATGTCAAAACCACCAAAATGGGAATCTTTAGGGAGGCCATGAATCTCCAAATCGTCGTGGATAATCAAGAAGAGCAGCGGCTGGAAGAATTAATTGATCCGACGATTGTGTCTATTTTGAACAAAGCTAGGGAGACAGGGATGAACCTTTTAAATAATACTTGCAACAACATGATTGATAATTTCATATCAATCAAATGGATTTTCCATGAGCTTGAGGAGGTTAAAGACCAGGTGAAACACATTAAGGCAACAAGGAAAGGAATGGATGCCAACAGGAAGACAGATTCGACTGATAGGCTCACTCTAGCGAAACAGAGGATACACAATCTGGAAAACTACAATCACAACCTTGCAAATTAGATGTTTTCCTTATTAAGTTCCATCAACAACAACATCATCTCTCTCATGGGCTGGATCAAAGACTGAGAAATGCACGATGATGAGGATGGAAATGACAGGGACGAGGCCAGAACGGAGGACGACCCTATAAAGGACAACTCCACTCCTGCTCAGGACTAGGTGAATCAAAGGGCGCAACAGATGGAAATGGAGGAGAATAAATAGGCCTTTGAGGCTACTCAGGTGATGCATGATCTAGAGTGAAAGAACAAGGAATAACTCTTGCCTATTCTTTTGTTTATCGCTATCTTTTGGCTTTTTGTTCTGGCTTTTGGCCGTGTCTTTGTCTGTTTCCTTTTCCTAGTCTTTTCTCAGTACTCTCTCCTTTGGCTAGGCTTAATACTTATTATCAGCCTTTGAACTTATACTTTTTTGGCTGGGCTGTCACGCTTATTATCAGCCTTCTTATGTACTAACTTTCAAGTTTTAGGTTCCCTGTAAAACCTGTTTATCTAATCAAAAACACTAATCCCTAATAAGACTAATTAAATTTTAAACTTTATTTTAAATAACCATACTAGCCTAGAAGTTACTTACTAATTCAATCCACTAACATCATAATAAAATGCTAACCTAAACTGATTAAAAAAAATCTCACATAAAAATCACAAGGATCAATTACTAAACTTTACCCTAAACTAACTCTTACTAACATACGGTTCCTACCTAATTACTAACATACATTAACACTTAAAATAAATCAGCTAATCAATTTAAAACATTAAATACATAATTTACCCTAACTTATATAAAAAAAACAACTAAAAAAGTAAAAAAAGGCAATAAAGCTAATGCTAACACTAACCTCTAACTACCTACTAACACTATCCTATGCCACTACACATGCAACCCGAAACTATCATCACACAGTCCCAAACTGCCAACTCGTAGACCCTACTCCCTTACCACTCATGTTCCATATATGGAGAGCTTCATTAACATGGGATAAAGGTAAGAATTAAACAAGATGACCATTCCTATGCATTGACACCACTATTCAAAATTTCAAACTGCCCCCAAAACAAATGGATGGAGAAAGTATGCCTACAGGATAGATAAGACCCTCCTCTTGCCCATGCACATGATCCCAAGATAGCAATAATGATGGCTTCTTAGAAAATTCACTAGCTAAAGGGAGTTTGGAAAGAAAGTTTATTATGTCATTCCTATAAGATAGCTTTCCCCTCCAACCAAAATTCATTTCCCTTATGACAACATTGCTATGGGGATGCATGAGCCATCAAGCCTCAAGGCTTTGTCAATGCCTAGAGATAGGGAGGGTTAGAGTTTTTAAGTTTTTATAAGATTTATTGGTAGGAAAAAGAGTTATGATAAAAAGTTAAGTGGATAGTACTTAGGATAATAGTTTAACATATGTTTCCTTCCTTTCTTTTTTATTTTATTTATTAATATATTAAAAAATAGAATATTTAACAAGTTGAGAAGGATATTTGAGAGAATCTTTTTAAGATTCTCTGTCTCAACAAAAGGGAGATTAAATTTTCTCCATACAAACTCCAGAGAGTTTTTTTGCTCCTGGGAGTTATATATATTTTTTAAAACCACATTATTCTAAGTGTTAAATTTTTGGGAGTATCTACTTCTTCTTTTTGTTTGGATGGGGGTTGTTATAGTACTTCCTAATTAGGTTTTAAGCCAATCAAATCAAATACATGAACAACTATATTATTCATTTTCCCTCTAGAGCTGATTCATGATGATTCCAATGAAGATCCAACTCAATACAAATTTTCTTAACCTAGTTTGAACTTATAATTTGCAAGATTATATTTCAACATGTTATCAAATTTAAGCTAAATCAAGGAATGCATTTACAAAACTTAAAATGCCATAAAAAGGGGAGAAGTGTCACCACATCTACTATCAAGTAACATAAGCAAAACTGATACAACGAACATCTCATATGCAAGAAACATTATCCATTTTTTTTTCTTCTTCTATTAATCAACCTAGTTCAAGGCTCTATTGGGAAAGAACCAGTAAGAAAACCTACGTTCTTGCCAATACATCAAAATTTAAACACATTTTACATAATATTACAATTCAATTGAATTCTCTTCTAGGTCCTTCACAAGTGCTTTCTTCCAATACCTTCAATACATCAAGGAAACCAAAGAGAAGACAAGAGCTGACTCGGGGTGAAACATCACAACATCAAGAACAATTCAAGTGTACACCCCAACCCGATTTTACACAATAGGTCCAAACATAGAACCTGACTAGGGGGGAGGTGGATTTTTCCAATGGGAGACGTCAATCACCATAAAATAACATAGCCATTTTGGGGCTAAAACTTCAAGAACTTCAGTTCTTCTACAAAGCCCTTTCAAAGCTATTATCGCAAGGATTTTCATTTCTTTCCATAATCAAGAATTCACAATATCAAACAAGGTATGTGATGACAAGTAGGGGCCCATACACCCTACCCTCTTTTCCTCCTCTCACCATGAGAGGAGACTCTACACCATTGAGGTCCAACTAAGGCCCTTCCCCCGTACACGGCCACTTCTTCCCTATCCAAGGGTGAGTAATGCCAAAACAATCCCCATGAAATTCTCTCAAAAATAAAACATCAAGACAAGCATAAGAATAACATCAAGAACAAGTTAAAACCCCTCCAAATCAATCTCAACACACAAGCAAGCAAAACAAAGAACAACACAATGTCTTATGCATGATTCAAGCATGAACAATATGAAGAACAAATTCAAAAGAGTGAATAACTCCTACCTTCACAAAAAGTTATGGTAAAATGACAAGTTGAGAAGAGCTTATCCTCCCTTTCTTTCAATCTTCAAACTTCTCTCTAAAATCTAGAGATTGGGTAACAACCCCAAAGCTTCTCCAAAATGCCTCTAAAAATGACCCTAACTCAACTAGACTTTAGGTAACCCCAAGGTGGAGTTTGAGTCACCAACTCATGAAGGAGACAAATCAATTTTCGCAATCAACCAAAAGTAAGGTTTTTTAGTGACCCTAAAAGTCAACCAAAGAGGCTAAGGGGGTGGAAAGTACTCCCAAACCCTACCCTTACCCCTAGGGTACTTAAATTTAATGTTTTTAGACCTTAAAGACTTGATAGGAACCAATTAAAAGCTAGGAGAATTTTACGACTATATAACAACCTTCAAAGAATGACAATGCAATTTAACACAAATAGCAAGGGGTTTAGTCTCATCTTTCCATTGGGTTTTTGAAATGTCCCTTCACTGATTTTGTATGATATTTCCAACCTCTAATCATATTTTTCAAGATCAAACAACCAATATTTCAAAGATCCACCAATTTCTCAATAAACCCCAAATCGGGTATGCCGAAAATAGTGTCAAAAGCTTCACAGCTTCACCTATTATTAATAAATCTGAAAGTGGACATTTTAATAGAAATTTGAGCAGTATAACAGCCTATAAAATGAAATTTCTAGATCTTTATAACATGCACACAATAGCTCCCAAACGGAGGACAAAAATAATGCTCATCGGGCTCCTAAAAATAGCACAAAATAGCTCGGAATCACCACAAAAACTTAATAATCTATCACAGAAGTATAATCATATCCAAATACATATTTTTAGCTCTATTTTAACATTTAAAATTTTGATATACAGCGGCAGCCCAAACTGATATGAAATACTCAACCGAAAATACCAAACTCTTACAAAAAATACACCCGAAAACTCACAAATCTGCACTATTTAGCACAAAGGCAAACTCTGCATGAGAATGCACATGGAATGGCTTCAAAATCCCATCCTTAGACTTCTTTAAAACCTAAAAACTCCCATTCTTGGGTCTCCTTCTTCACAAGTTTTGCAGCCTCTGAAGAACAACAAAGCAATGTGCAAAAATCAAGTTCTGGAATGAGCCCAAAATGCCTCCAAACCCCTTAAAAGAGGGCATAACCCTAACTCACATCCAAGAGGGGTTAATAAAACATATTTTAATAATAATTTTCATTTATTAGTCCATTAGCTTCCAAATATTATCCCCTTTTTCCGAAACTTCACCTTTTTGGGCCTGCCTACCTTAGAAAAGATTATTATTTTTAATTATTTGAAAAGGGGACATGGCAAGTCCTCCCCTTCCAAATATTGCTTGTCCTCAAGAAATGGCTGAACAATAAACCAATCAATCCACCTAGGTCCCAAATTTAGTCATGAACTATACTCTTGTCAATTAACACAGGCTCCTGCAATATCCTCTGCAATATAACCAAGAGGAATCCATAATCAAACTGACAATTACTGATCAACCAAACTCCAAAGTCACAACTTCCACAGTTAGAAACCCACGAGACACAAACTCTTAGAACATCAAAATCCAAGTAAAGTGGACAAATCAAACTGCCAACACAATGAATACCATCAATGCATTCCACTAGCCTATATGGAATGTACAATCCAACTCTGCAACAATGGTGAATGCTCCCAAATGAAACTGTACCAAGTATGGAGAATCCACACATTGTACAACTCTTGTAGTCAACACAACTCTGTAGATCACCGACCACTGTCTCATAACCATAACTCCCATGCACCCCTAATGGTGAAAAGCCATCACAAGATAAACAACAAGAATTGGAACCCAAACGAAATTTTCTTGCCATCAACTCCTCAACACAAGGATCAAATGCTAACTGATGTACATACCTTGCAATATAATGTTGATAAAAAAAACCAACCTCAATCAACAGCTCACCATGAACAAGTGATACAACCCACTATGACTAATCACCAGCTAAGTCAGGAGATGTCACAACCAAAGGAGTAGAATCAGTAACAACACCCGTTGAAGCATCACTCTTAAACTCTTGCTCTAAGTCACGTATTATCAAGCTGTCAACTGCAAAACCTATTGCCATGTCGTGCCCATCACAACTCTCATCTCGAGGCATCAAACTATCCCATAACTAATGATAAGAACTAGGAACCAAAGTACATCTCTGTATCATCATCTCATCAACATGGTCATCAAAGGTAAATTGATACAATGTAATGCTGATAGAATGCACCAATCTCAATCAGTGGCTCAGACTGCAATCCAAATGTAACTAACTGCAATCGATCAGTAACCAAGTTGGAATTGACTACTACCTCTAAAGACATCGCCAAGGGAGTAGTATTACTAGCAGGAACCATGCCAACTGTCGGCTCACCAACATCACACATGGTCTTTGATACATCATCTCTAGTCTTCGTGCCATTAGTACTAGAGGTCACCACCATGTCAGGCATACCACAAAAATCTGTTGTAGCACCCAACTCAACTGAACCTGACTCTAGTGGGGATGAACCCGATATGCCAATGTTAGTATCAAGGATGGATGCATCTCCATCTCCACTATCTTTGACAATCTCGACCATGGACATCCTCGGATCATCAAGCACCACAGCTTGTGACTGTACAGAATCTAGTAAAGACTGTAGTTGCTCTAACTCCATGGTCACCTTAGCCAAATGAAACTGTGACTCCTTGAAAGCCAACTGTGTACTCTCAAGAATCTCAAAAGTCACCTCAAGTTGCTCAGTAAGCTCACTCACCTCATCTTCCTTGGCCAACAATGCATCATATGTTGTACTGCCCCACTCCATAAGATAATCTCTATCAGCTACCAACTACATATAATCCTATCTCAGAATCTGGATAGCCTCCCATAAAGAGTGGAACTCTATCAAGGAAAGATAACTACCTCCCTGCTCATCACTAGTAGGAGAACCCCATCCATAAACTGCTAACAATTGACGAGCAACATCGAAATGTTGGCAAGTGATAGCAATGTCTTGCTCACTAACTCTCAACTAATTAGACACATGATGACACTGGCTTGACTGTCTCCTACAAACCTCCTCTGATGCACTGTCTAAAGGAGTATCCTCAAAGTTACTAGTCTCTAGAGTATTACCATCCATATCCTATGAATCAACTCTAAAGCTCATATCAACATATGAAGTATCAAAAACTGTAGCACTACTGTCCAACTCCTCTGTACCTAAGGAAACTAAGTCTTCACAACTGCCCACTGCATCCTCCTGCATGTCATCAATGCCAATATGATCTTGGGACTCATCTATACACACTACCAAATATGAAAGATCATCAACACATTCCAGCAAGTATGGTCAACTGGATATATGAACAAAGCCCAACATCGGTGTATAAAAACTAATACCAACATCGGATAAGCTCCTGGCACAAGAAAAGACAACACCGTGCAATCTGCTAATCAAATCCATGATAGCACCCAAACAATCACTGCTACCAAAAAGTGTTAAAGATTTCCAATAAACTAAATCCAAAATGCAAATATAACAATCTTGAGTCCATATACGTAAACTATAATCAGCTGGTAACTCAAGAAAACTCCTCACCTGAGTAATATGACCAATACCAACTAACTCCACATACCTGTCATGATGAGATAATGAAGTCAAAATACTGTCTTTGTTCACTTTCAGCTGGCTGGACAAATCATGTGAAGTACTACCAGTCTCAACCTCATGTGTCGAAGCATCTAACTATGCCTGATACTCTCTCTTAGAAAAGTCATGAATGCTCAATGTCTGCTCATCTCTACCAGGTATCTCACCATCATGCACAACAACATCCTCATAATCATCATCCTTGAGGTCAAATCTATCTATCACTCTTTGACTAAAATCATCAAATGTAGTTACCTGATCATGACCTTGAGGAGTCATTCCATGATACCACCAATCATAGGCTGCATCTTCCAAGTGTAGACTTGCAATTTGAATAGCATCACTCTCCTTCATGGGGTTAAGTGTGAAGAAGGTCTATAATTTTTGTAGCCATGCTCTAGCTGAAATTTTATTTGTTCCATCAAAAGTAGGTGCTATAAACTTGCTTATTTTATTTTTGAGCTCTCTTCCACTTATGTCATGCTCCCTTCTGTACTCTTTCTTGGGCATCAAACTGTTTATCATATCCACATATTCTCTAAAAGGAACTAAACTATGAAAGTCATCATCTAAACCATTGTAAGTAGCTCTTAATGCAATCAAGTTACCTGTAACCTCTTCCATGGGATTAAGGGTTGGATTTGGCACTGGTGGCTCATCTGCATGCAGAAAAATAGTTTTTGTTGATTGAGAGGGTGTGAGTTTCAAATTTCTTGACTCCTCTGAAGTGCTCCCTTTCTCATTAATAGATGCAACTCCTTGCAATTTTTCTGTCAATATTCGCAAAGCCTCTCTAGTTTCTGCCAAACTATCCACTATTTGCTTTTGAGTATTTTGGATGTCTTGAAAGAATTTCTTTGCCATCTCATCTAGATTAGCCATACTTTTTTCCTTCCTTGGATTTTATACTTTTACTTTCAACTGGAGGTTTGATCAAAATTTCTTTATTCTTTTCTCACTTTAAATATCTCTTTTCTCTTTCACTTAGTTGCATGCAACCATAAATTTTGACATGCAGCTTATTAGAAGCAACATGCAACCACCAAATTCACCAAGAACTAACATGCAAACGATTAGAAGTAGAATGAAACCATAAATTTTGACATGCAGCTGATTAGGAGCAACATGCAATCATAAATTATGACATGCAAGATCTAGGTAGTTGTCAAAACTGACATGCAAGATCTGGGTAGTTGTCAAAATTGACATGCAAGATTTGGGTAGTTGTCAAAACTGACATGCAAACTTCTACAAACCCTCAGGCTGGCAAGATCATGGCTCTAATACCACTGAAATGTCCCTTCACTAATTTTGTATGATATTTCCAACCTCTAATCAGATTTTTCAAGATCAAACAACCAATATTTCAAAGATCCACCAATTTTTCAATAAACCCCAAATCGGGTATGCCGAAAATAGTGCCAAAAGCTTCACAGCTTCACCTATTATTAATAAATCTGAAAGTGAAAATTTTTATAGAAATTTGAGTAGCATAACAGCCTATAAAATGACATTTCTAGATCTGTATAACATGCACACAATAGCTCCCAAATGGAGGACAAAAATAATGCTCATTGGGCTCCCGAAAATAGCACAAAATAGCCCGAAATCACCACAAAAACTTAATAATCTATCACAAAAGTATAATCATATCCAAATACATATTTTCAGCTCTATTTTAACATTTAAAATACTGATATATATCAGCAACCCAAACTGATATGAAATACTCAACCGAAAACACCAAACTCTTACAAAAAATACACCTGAAAACTCACAAATCTGCACTGTTCAGCACAAAGGAAAACTCTGCATGAGCATGCACATGGAATGGCTTCAAACTCCCATCCTTAGCCTTCCTAGAAACCTACAAACTTCCATTCTTGGGTCTCCTTCTTCATAGGTTTGGCAACGTCTGAAGAACAACAAAGCAATGCGCAAAAATCAAGTTCTAGAATGAGCCCAAAATGTCTCCAAACCCCTTAAAAGAGGGCATAACCCTAACTCACATACAAGAGGGGTTAATAAAACATATTTTAATAATAATTTTCATTTATTAGTCCATTAACTTCCAAAGATTATCCCCTTTTTCTGAAACTTCACCTTTTTGGGCCTGCCTACCTTAGAAAAGATTATTGTTTTTAATTATTTGAAAAGGGGACATGACAGTTTCCTGGCTAAATCTCTTGCACACTCATTGCACACATCAGTAATACAAGAAATTCACATACATATATTCAAAACTTATCTGTATAGTTACATAAATCAAAGCATGAATCTTTCATATAGTTAACTGTTTAATTCATTTCCTTTCACATTTAATCATCAATGGACACAAAATCAATATAACATAACTTACTCAGTGATTCAAATTAACGTACTAGAATAATCATCGTTAGGCATGTATCTACCTAACATCATAACATCACTAATTTAGGAATATTGAACTATTTGAAAGCATAAAACTTAATCATCGAGGTACCAAAATCAACACCCTTATCACTAGGTGCAAGATGCCTTGTATTATCATTAGTAAAATTTTAATATTTTCACAATCGAGATAATGTAGTAGTTCTTAAATCACTGAGCATTTTAAACATGGATGAATTAACTGATCACAATTTCATTAGGGCATTCACAACATAAATCATTACATCTTATCCATTTCAATCTCCTACAACAGTTTTGATAGAGCATTGTATTGATAGTTGCATACAGGGGGGGGGGGGGGGGAGAAACCTTATAGAGAAACCAAAATTTGAAGGTAATTGTCACAAATGCAAGAAGCATGGTCACAAGGCATCTCAATGCAAATCCAAATCATTCAATCCAGTTGAACAACTTGTAAAGGCAATATTTGGATGGGACTACAATACCATGTGCAGATGTCATTATTGTGGAGAATATGGACATATTGGTATAAATTGTGCAAGGCATCACCTAAGAAAGAAAGATACTACTATAAGGTGTTACACATGCACTGAACTCGATCATATAGCTAAAAATTGCATGAATGTAGGCAAAGTTGAAGATGAAAAGAAAGCAAGAGCTAACAGTATAAGGAAACAAATGAGGCAACAATGGATTCCTAAATCTACTAAGGATACTAGCTCAAATCATGATAGTGAAGTCACTCAAGGAGTGGATGACTCCATCCCCTCAAACTAAATTCCTAAGAATGCGTTGGAGTTGTACTCAACAAGAAAATCATAAGCAATTCCAAGAAATATAAGGAATGCAAATGATCCAATCAGTATTCCAATCACAAAAAGGTTATCTTTCACCGAGTTACATCAGACTCTACCAAGAAAAGTAATCATAGACCTTGCCAAGGAAATTCAGGAGTAAAAGGGAATTTGGTTCATCTACCGAGTTGATACTCTTACCGAGTTAGGTTAGCGGATGACATTCTATCAGTCACTACAACAAGTATTAATGGAAAACTTTTCATCAAAATGAGAAAAATTCAACTTCAATTTTCATCGTATCCTAAGAGCAAAGAGTTCTCCAAGTGCATCTCAAGCGATTCCAAGAGATTTTGAGTGAATTTGCAGTTAGGGAATTTGTTCAAAGATTTCCATCACTTAGCAAGCAGCAATGGCATCCAGAAGCACCAGTAGTAGCAAGGTGAAAAGGGGATCAAAAATGTTGGTCAAGGGTGTAGAATGGAAAACACAAAATTTCAAGTTAGTTCCTGTAGTGGTGGAGGCACTCGACCCTAATGGTGCAAAATCACAAATCCCACCAAAGGTACTTTTTATTAATGATATCTGCACTCATTTTAAATGTTCAATTCAAGAAATAGGAACCCTAGAAATGGATAGTACTTTAGAATAAATGTGTATTGATGGCTCACTAAAACCTGAGCACAAGCATTTGGAAACAAAAGGGTTGACACACATATCCCACCTGCTAAAAAGTTTACAAATAAAATGGATCAAGTATATTCTTAGTCGTGTTCACAATGGTCAGCTATGGTTGGAACAACCTGTATTGATCACCAAAAAGATGATTCAAAAGATTACTAGCCTTCCCATTTTGACCAAAGCTAAATCCACCAAAACCTTAGGTCAGGATGAACTCCAAAAGAAAACCTTAGCCAAATGGGATGGTAGAGGCTTGAAAATTAGCACCATTATCGATGTAGAGCTAAGATTCAAAATTCATGTAATTGCTCACAAGATTTACAGTTCTAGTTGTTTGAACAATGTTCCATGTGAGGTAGTAGACTTAGCATTCAAAGTTGTGAAGAAAAATTTGGATTTTGACCTGTCAAAACTACTACTAAGGCAACTAAACAAAAATATGGATAGCATCAGGTCATCAAAGAACAATCCTTGCAAATTCAGTTCTTTGTTAACATGTCTCTTCTTTTATGTGCAAAAATTCTTTCCATCTAAAGGATCTATCATATGGAGAAAAGATGTTCCCATTTTGTATTAAATAAATGAGTTTATAGCAAAAATGGGTGTAAACTTTGACACTATAAACTTCAAAGAAAGGATGAACAACAGGTTCAAGATTCCTCCTAAACTTGTTGTGGACTACAAAGATGATGTATGTTTCATGGTAGATTGCGATTGAGTATACATTCAAGCAATCAGGCCCCAAGTTGCATGGGTGAAACCTCTCCCTTATGAGGTCAATATTGATGAAACCAGGGACATCATTGAAGCACTAGTAAATGAGCTTATAGACCCCAAGCAACCAATTTTTGGTACTTATGATGAGGCAAAAGCCAGAATTGAACTAGAAATTAAGCTACCTCAAGCAATTAGCAAAGGTAAGAGAAAGATTGCTAAGATGAAAACTGTCACTAGTCCCTTCATGCTTACCGAGGAAAAAGGAGAGGATGAAGAAGAGGATCTAGAACAACAAGAAGAAGAAGAGCAAGAATCAGAGAAAGAGGCAGAGCCAGCAAAGAAGAAAGGGAAGGTTACCATTACTAAACCTCCAAAGGCTTCCATAGCTATTTTCACTAGGAGCGGCAAAGGAAAAAATAAAGGTGAAGTAGTATTCAACAAGCCCCAACCTACCTTCCAAGAAAGGTTGAAACAGATGGAAGAAGGAGCTGGCATCACAAACTTCAAAGCTTTAAAGTTTGAAACTAGAACTGATGCATAAAAGATGTAGATTGAGGAGCTAGTACTCACCAAGATGGAAAAATGGAAGTATTCCCAAGACCAGATTGCTCCTCAGATCTCAAAATAATTATTAGTAAGACTGCAACCGAGATGGGAATCAGCCACTCAAACAGCAAAAGACATTTATGAACAATCCTTGAAGAATCTATTACCAAATCTCACTGAGGTAGAAATAAAGGTAGCCATGAAGAATAATGAAGGTAAAATGATGATTAGATTTCACACATGTTTGATTCTAATTAAGGACATTGAGCATGTTGTAAGAGAATCAACAAACATGTGGAAGAATATCTATCATCTGCATAAGCCTAGTGATGATCCAGTCGAGATCAAGGATGATGATGGTGACAATGATGATGAAGAAGATGACAACACTCCATGTGCTACTGTTGATATTGGAGATTATCAGGCACTAAGGGTTGATGATGAAGAGAAAGGGGAAGAAGCTAAAGAGGAAGACAAGGAGGAAGAGGATTAAGAAGATGACCCAATGAAGATTGCGGCACAAGCCATAGCTTCCCTTCCTCACTCTCCACCTAAGCCATCAACATCATCAGGGTTGGAGACAAATTCAGCAGGATTGATTGCATCTACATTGGAAATATCATCTACTCCTGCTAACCCACAACTCCAAGCATCTTTTATGGAAGTATCAGTTACTTCATCTACCGAGCTCTATCTCTCTTCATTAGCACCCGAGCAATCAGTCACAGCATCATCTATTGTGCCAACTTATTCTATTCCATGTACGGTAAGTTCGTTGGCCCATTCTACAATTTTGTCTACAATATCTCTAACTGCACCAATCTCTGTTAGTACTTCAATTATAAATATTCCAGCCTATACATTACCCATTGGTACATCATTTTTGGGAAGCACATCAATTGTGGATACAATCGGTACTTCTCTCAGTTTTCCTCCAGTTGGACATATTCAAGTTTTTTCTGCTAGTCCATCTATATCAACTATTGTTTCTATTTCTAAATCCAAGGAAGTAAGCACTAAAGTAAAACCTAAGACTCCTCTAAAACTTCTGCTTACTAGGAAGCAAATTGATGAAGATATAGACTTGGATAAAGAAATTATTATTCCCAAGATAGATTTGGACACTGCCTCAGCCAACGAAATGAGAATGGTTAGTCATCTTTTAGAGCAAAAGGCAAGGTACAAGAAGCTAAGAGAAGAGAGGGATAGAGAATATACAATAATAGAAAATGCCAAAAATATAATTACTAAAGCTATTGGTGTTGATGTTGATCCATCTCAACACATTTTGTTACAATTAGAAGAGGTTGTAAATAAGTTCAATGAGGACACCTCTAGGCAAGAGAAGCTCATTGAAAAGGCACAAAAGAAATTTGACAATAAGGTGCTTGAGCACATTGCAATAAAGAAGGTAGAATTAACCACAATTTTGAGCAACCTTGAGCAATCTTTTACAAATGTAACATTACTTTTTGGAAAGCTCTGTGATGTTACCAAGTACACCAAGGATATTAAAGAAAAATTAAATAAGATAGATGTGGAAATGAAGGCTAGGGCTCAAAAGTTGCAGCTTGACCATAGTTCAAGCTCTTCACATCACATGAAGGTAAGATTTTTGTCAGAAAAGCAGGCAGAGTTACTTAGAGAAGAAGCCAAGATCATATCTACACTAATTGACATCAAGAATATGATCCTTCCAGTCATGGACCAAATGCAGAAACATATTGCCTATTCAAAAACATTGATTCAAGACAACAATTTTTCTATAGCAGATCATATGATTGAACTTTCTATAGAAGTTCAAGTGGCTCTCTCCACTTGCAAAATTTTGCAAGATAATTCGGCTAAGACATTGTCTCTTATTCTCAAGGTACACTCTGAATTTCTCTCACATTTTGGTGTCTCTATTTGAATTTATTGTATATATTCTTTGGCATTATTGTCAAAAAGGGGGAGTATGAGATGAACAAAAAAAGAGAGAAAAAGGGGTAAGAGAGACATTCTGGAGAAATAAAAATAAATTGACATATGTATAGATAAAAGCTATGCATGCCATATGTATGGGGGAGATATGTAAGATATGTATATAGCATATTTACAAAGATCAATTTTGGTAAATCAGAATGTCAGTCAACATAAGTTTTGGTTCATAAGTGTTTTTGTCACTAATGCCAAAGGGGGATATTGTTGGCATTATATTATATTTTTCATTGGTGACAACACTTAATTATGAATGCTTACCGAGCATCCAGTGGTTACCTTGTAAGCTTAGCAATTATACAGTTTACACCGAGCATTTTTGAAGCTACCAAGTAAATACAGACAATGTGAAGACCAGTAGTGTCTATTGATTTTTTTAGTATCTAATGTGCTTCATAGTGTCTACTAAGCAATAAGGTTGTGACATAAAAATTCAGAGAAAATTGAGCATTAGTAGAGATAGTGTTTGCCAAGTAAAGTAAGGTAAACTCAATATGTAGTATCTACCGAGTGACACTACATCTACTGAGTCACCAATGGTTACTGAGTTCAGAATTGCATCGAGTGATTAGTATGGACCAAGCCTTCACTTCTACCGAGTGCATGATGATGCTAAGTAATGCAGTGGACGCCATGTATCAGAAGGTCACCGAGTCAATTCAATAAACCTAAGTTATTTACTGTTGGGCCGACTCTATAATGTATTTGTTTACTTGTATTTTGGCTGACCTTGCAATTATTTAAATTTGAAAGGTATATATGTAAAGTGTGTTGTCAGATATGGAACATCAAGGAACAATGAAGTAATGCAAAGTAATTTTGAAGAGTATCTGTGAAGGATTTCAACAACAGTTCAAGGAATTCAGCAAGGTCAATACAAAGGTAGAAACAATATATTCATCACATAAGGTGATAGGTGCATAAAGGATCTTATCAGCAATTTGTTGTAAGTAGATCCACTATTTCATCTTAACTTGTGAATCAATCCTCTAAATCCTCTAACAAGGTAGACTTAACAGTCTTTGTATAAATCTCCTAACCGACTACATACTTCATTGTATGTTTTTAAATCCTCTAACAAGGTAGACCTAGCAGTCCTTTGTGCTCCTAACAGATCACTAGAAGTGGTCAATGTACGCTTTAACAACCCAACTTTATGTTGCAGTATTGAAGTTTTGTGGTTATTATCCCCACCCCAATTTTACTTTCTATTTGGAAGGTTTATGGGTCACCAAAATATTGTGTTCACTTTTGCAATGAATGTTTTATGTTTCAGAACTAATGAATGTGGTAGCATAGATGTATGTGTGGTAAATATAAAGGAAAGTTTTTAAAGTTATTGATTCGCCCCTCCCCTCTCAATAACTTGTCATATCTTGAATATTTTCAACATTTCCATGACAAAGCCGATATCTCTTGTGGGCAACCACTTGGTGTGAGGAAAAGGAGCACTTAGTGTGGGCCAAGTTGTTGAGTAATGAACTATGTCCTTTAGGTAGGATGCTCTTGATGTGTCTTAGAATGTGTTATACCTTTGAAAATCTTTTGAACATACACATGACGACAGTTCTAGGGATTTTTTTTGAGACCTCAATTATGCTTGTATCATGCAAGGTTGCTTTGTCCCTTGTTTGATTGTTTGAAGACTACTCCATGTGTCATTGTCTTTCTTGGAAAGAAATTGCTTTTGAACATCAAACTTTGTCAACCAAGTCAAAACATAAAGTGCAAATATTTTCTTCTGTTTCTTACTAAGGGGAGTTTCATCATTTGACTTTGATTTGCTACATCTCTAGTTTTTGAACATGCTTAAAGTGGCTCTTTCGTTTTAGTGCTCTTGGCCTTTCCATCTTGATGGTCTATGTCTACTTGCTAGTTATCTTTTTGTTAAAATGGTTATCTTGATTTCTTGACTACACTCTTGGGTTGGGAAGTTTGTTCACTTGTTCTTGCTTGCTCTATCTGCTTGGCTATTTGGGCTTCTTTCCTAGCTATTGACTTGAGCCATTCATGTCATAAGTTTCTTGGACACATTGTTTAACAAGTCATTTTCTCATTGCTATCCTGTATTTGACAAGTGAACATTCTATCTCCTATAATTTGAACATCAAGTTATTGTCTAGGCTCTTTTATGCTTGGCTTTGCATCTACAACTATGGGATCTAAATCTTGTGCTATTAGATCTCAACCAAGTCTAGATGATCCTGAGTTGTTTGAGCTATTTAGGGAATTTCAAATCTTACACACTCAATACAATAAACTTGAAGAGACCCTGGACCCTACCTACACTAGTCTCACTAAAGGCATGATAAAATCATATGCTAGATTTGAGAAAATGGTCGAGGAAAAAACATCATTAGATGATTCTCTTTCTAGTACTCTATATGTACACAAGTCACCCTCTTTAAGGTCATCCTCTTTTTCTAGGTCTACATGCTCTACATCAAGACATCAATTGTCTTCACCTACTAGATCTAAAGACCTTTTCAGAGAGCTAGAAAATGATACAACCTTGGAGCATATGCCAAAATTCCACAACAAGCCTATCTTTGACCAATATGATGAAGACATGATAGATTGTTATTTTCTTGAGAAACAAAAAAATGATTCTAGACATGTTTTTTAGAGAACTTTTACTACTATAGAAAATTCTTATGATGACATTTTGAGAACACTTCTTGGCACCAAGCTCATCATGTTGCCTAAGTCTAGCCCCTATGTAAATCCTTTCTTGGATGATTTTTGTGCTTATCATCATTCTAATGACCATGTTACTTCTGATTCTATAGAGTTAAAACATAAAATGCAAGATCTCATTGATGATGAGACTATTGATCTTAGAACCTCTAGTGACTAATGTGGTGAAGATAATTCTCTTGAGAAAGATTACATTGATGACCCTATGTCTAGTAGTGGCTCCATTACATCTTCCACTTCTTCTAATACTCATGCATCTCCCATCACTTCAAAGCTTTCCATCATGCTTCTATCAAAATAATAATAATGCTTTCCACATTGACTATGTGTACCCTCAAGGGCTACCTCTAAAAAAAACTCAAGCTAACCTTCACTTGGCTGCAAACTTTTTCCATGCTACTACAACTAAAAATCTTCAGTCTGCATGTGCTACTATGCCTACTCCATGTGCTACTCCATTCTATCTGCATACTCCCTTTTCCTTAGAAGTGGCTCCATGTCAAGAGGACTCTCAAAAAGCTAAAGCTATAAATGTCAAGAAAGATCAAGATCAAGCACCCATTCATCTCTTTCAAGATTTTTGCCTTCCATATCCTATCTTATCCACCTCCTAAATATGATGAAGAAACCACTTCCACCATTTCCCTTGAGCTTACCAAAAATTATGAGAAAAGTTCTCTTCCTATGCTATTCAAAGCTACTTGTCAAGATCAAAGCATCCCCTCATGTTCTACTTCTCCATTATCCACTTCAAAATTGTGCTCAAGCTCCAAGCGCTCCTATTAAAAATGTTGCTCATATCAAAGCTACTCATGTTTCTATTAATGGCTTTAACCATGTTGCTCACTTTAAAGATGTTGATAGCCCTTTCCACTATCCATTTGCATCTCTTAAGTCTATCCTTGGTCCTATGGTGTTCTTTACTAGTGAATATTCATAATTTTGTGAATTTTAGAAAAAATTTGCTACTAATTTGGCTAATAATTTAAGATTTCATGTAACCTAAACCACCACATTTTATTTAGTTCTAAAATATTTAGGATCACTCAATAATTTATTTTATTAAAGAAATTTAAACTCAAACATTCACCACAATATTCGATAAATGATTAGATTTGATTCACCTAAATATTATATATATTATTATTATCATAATTATTAGTTGCTTTAGGGATACATTACCAATATTTAGTTTTCACTATTGATTTAAAATATAATGTAATTGTCATCATAATTTCCATGAGATAAAACATGTTCAATTTTGATTTGTAATATTCCATGACAATTAGCGAACTTCCTATTATTATTGAGATTCGTCAATATTTTTTACTCAAAAATTATGATTCCAAAATAATCACCAATGTAAATAATATTTAAAACAAAAAAATTGAGAGATATGCTGATAAAAATTATTTTTTTCAAAATAATGAAAGATTCTCCAATAATTTATATCTTTTTCTGGAGGGGGGTTACTTAAAGTTTAGCCTGCTTGGTCCTTATCTATCAAAGCTAAAGTCTTCAAACCTTACATCAATATTGGGATCTCATGTTCCTTCATCTCCTGCATTTTCTAGTCCTAGCTCTCCCATCATACCTCAAGATCAACACAGAAACTTATCCTTGATGAATTTGCACCCATCTATCCATCTAAACTAGTCATATCAGCCTTATTCATCCACAAGTCCCAAGTATTTTGGAAGCAATTTGGATGATCAGCTCAAACACAAATGCATGAATTCATCTTCACAAGTTCACCATGTCTCCTCTAATCGACATGTGGATACTAAGAAAGAAAATGCACAAAAGAAACTACAAAGGTCCACTACTCATATAGATAAACCAAAGAAAGTATGAGTTCCTAAATCCATTACTAAAGAAATGAACTCTAAAACATCCAATGAGGATTCTAAATCTATATAGATTCCCAAGTCTTTCTTAAAGGAACTGAATATTGAAAATACTTCAAAGTTGGCATTCAAGCTTCCAAAGGCTTCCACTCCATCTTATTCCAAATGTCTTCTTCGAATGATTTCACATATTTCCACTCCATCTTCTTCTAAAATTCTCCTACCACCTCATACATCTAAACCTCAAGCTATTTCATCCATCATTCCAACACCCTTCAAGATGTTTGTCAATGTTGATCTTGCCCAATATTTCAGCTACCCTCATGAAATCCTCTAAACCTTACACTTACTTTCTATACATAAAATATTATCCTCCATATACTCTTCCTACTTCCATCTCTCTTGCTTCACCCTATCAGCATCTTTGAACATAATTATCTATGATCTTTGCTTATCATGACTCATCTTTCCTATAATAGCGCTATCCAATTTTAAAAATATTGAGCTCTTTCTAAAAATTCAAAAAAAATAGAAAAGAAAAAAATAGAACTAATAAAGGAAGAAAAAAATAAAATAAAATGTGCCTTGGTGAAAACCACTTCTTGTGGCACCTTGGTAGCAAAAGTAAAAAGAAATAAATGCATCCTATGGTGAAATGCACTTCTTATAGTTCCTTGGATAAGTACCATGATGAAAACCTAGTACATGTGCAATTCTTCCATTATCCATCCCCTTTTCTCCCTCTTTGATCTTGACAATGTTGAGCTATCATTGTGTAGTGGCTATCCTATCCATCATCTTCCCTATTGTTCTTACTCATTCATTCATAGCCTTCATCTCTAGCTTCATTCTTGTTGCTCTATCTCATCGCTATCCTATCTAGTTGACCCCTTGGTCTTGATCATAATAAATAAAATATGGTTTGCATAGGTCTCTTAACATGTCTACTCCTTTTGGACTACACATTTTCATGCTATTGTCTTCCATCGCTTATTCTATATGCTATATCGCTTGTTGGCTTCACTGCTTATTCTATATGTTATCTTGCTCATTGCTCCCATTTCTTATCAAAAACCTACTTCCTATGGTTATCTTTCCCTAGCTTAGGTACTCTTGAGGAGTCTGTCCTTGAGGATCACTTTCACTTGCTTCATACTCCTTTCTTATCCATCCCTGCTTATTCACCAGCTCGTTGCTCCACATTCTATACCTTGCTATACATTGGGACAAATGGATGTGATCTTTCTTGAGAATTAGTAATCTCTAAATTTCTCTACAAATCCTAAAAATCATATATGATGCTAAAAAAATCCTAAAAAACCAAAAAATGTCCTGAAAAAATGACCATCTTAGTGAAACCTAGTCATAGGCACTTTGATGTATCATCAAAAAATACAAAATTTTTGAAAAATTCCTAAAAAAATCTACCAAGTGGTGAAAACCTAGAAACAAGCCCTACTTGAGACCCTTGCACCTATGTCTATCAGTCTCAATCACCCACTCTGTAACACATTTCCTAGCTTGGAATTGTTTCTTGTCCTCATCTTGGGGGCACAACTGCTTAGCCTATTGATGTCTCCTTATGCATTAGGGTTTCTTTGGCAACTCACAAAATAGTGTCTCTCAACACTACCTCCCAACTTAACACCAAGTGTTTCTCAACAATTTTTAGATAGTTTACCTACAGTCTCTAATGTCGCAATATTCCTCGCTATTAGAATCAAGTCTTGAAGAAGTGGCTAAGTGACTAATACACACACTTAAACATTTGAACAACTAAGCTATGATGAAATTTATCTACTTTGTGTGTTGTCTATGACAATTTCTTTGCTATGTGTTCCCTCCCTAATAGTCTTTCGAGGATGTCATGGACTAGAAGACTAGGGGCATGGGGCATGTTTTCTTTCTTCTTCTTGTAGGTATACTTTGTTTTTCTACAATTTTTAAAGCATTCATACTTATCCTATTTGACACTTAGACTTACAAATGTATCATCCTTGACTATTTTTGCAAGATCACACTCAAGGGTTATCCTAATGCTTATGCCTTGATACAGGTGTAATCTTGCTAAATCAAACTTAGGGAATCTAATCACATGGTTATCTTAACTTACTTTTTTTTGATGCATAGATTGGATTTCCACATTCCTATTTGATATCGATCATATTCATACACTCATAGTTACACTAGTGATGGTTGTATGATCTCATGATGTCCCTAATAAATGCTCAATGATGAAATTAGAGTCTAAATATTATGTGTTTCTTGCTAGAAAACCACTTTACATTTTAGCTTTCATTTTAGGTTCATTTTCTAGCTTAGTCTTGCATTCCTACATATGGGGAGAGCTCTCTCTTCATCTTTTTTTTGGACATATTAGCTAACTGCTTTTATACCTTCTTTGTTTTCTTCTTCATCATTTCTTTTCACCTTCTTGATCTTTCGCTTCATTTCTTTGCTATCCTATTATCACATCTATATAAAAATTTTACCTCTTACATAATTTTGACATCTTGGATCCATTTTCAAGATCAAAATCAAAATTTGAGTTTATCTTAATAGTCAAAATCATATTTTCAAATTCTACCTTCTTCTATTCAGTTACTTGACCTTTTGAGGTCTAATCTCTGAATCATCTTTGGGGGCATCTTCATTTCTTCATGTCTTCATCATTTCTACACTTAATATCTACTCCACTTCACATTTTCATGTCAAAAATCACTTTTCTACTTGATTTGACCTAATTTTCATGCTTTATCCTTTGTGGTCAACTCTGGTCAGATTGGGGCATTCTATCATTTCTACATGGTCATTCTTTGGTTCTAATCATCTATCTATCATCTTGGACACTAATACATTTTTTATTTTCACATATCTAACTCATTTTTGCATCCCTCTTACTTCATTTCAATTTCAATCCGGAGGGGGTAGAGATACTCTATCATTGCTTGTTATAACTATATATTTCTCAAGATCAAATGTTCGATCTTTTCATTTGCTCTTAGTCTATCTACTTTTCTTGGTGTTAACATTCTTCTTGAGTTCTGACATTGCCTCTTTCCTAGTGTTCAGTACTACCGCTATCAAGCTATACATTTACGATTTGCTACCTCTTTCTACATTTCATTCTTTAGAATCAAATATCTTTATCTATTGTTGCCTACTTAGCTTCTTCTTTTTTTTGACATAATGTGTTCCTAGATTGATCATGCATTATTCAAAGAGAGGCAAATGTAATCATCCAAAAATTTTCATCTAGACTATTAGCCCCTTTATCAACATTTTGGCTAAATTAATTAATCATTTACCTAGACCAAATTGCTAATAATCAATTAATTTGATTATAATCTATACTTTGACTTTGCTATCCTAAGTTAATTATTTGATTAAAAGAACATGTCCCCTTTTAATTAAATAAAAGCCCCCTTTCATCTAACCCAATTAAAGTGCACACATAAAGTGCTTTTTCTAATTTACAAATTAAAAGAAAAGGCTTTGTGACTTTTGTCTCATATGCAAAGTCAACTTCTATTTTATTGGTTGACTTGCTTGTACACATGGATCACTCCTATTTTTGAACTCCACCATTGATCTTCCATCATCTTGACCTTGACCTCTATTGTCTGTCGACTTTAAAGAGAGAGAGTTTTCCCCCTCAAAGGGTCCATCCATCTTTTGAGTATTTTTATGCTACAGGTTTTCTAACAGGTTTCCTTGGAGATTTATGGAGAACTTCTTATTCCTTGTCTCATTCTATCATCGCCATTGCATATTAGCTTAGAATAATATTGCATGTAGCTTAGTTTCTCTTTTTTTATAATCTAGCTCACATAGTAATTAGTTTGGATTGTAATACTCTCATCTTGTTTACATGGCTGCACTATGCATTTCATACTAGCTTACTTCTTAGTCTTGAAACATACTCTCTTGCACTCTGTGGATAGGGAGCTCTAATTTGGCATCCAAGCATTTTGAACTCATGGAATCACTTAAATAGGAGGGTTTAGAGTGTGATACATTTTGGGTGTACACCATGCAACCTTCTTCAATGCAATTAATATGTTCTCGAACAAAATTCCATCTTACATCATCTAGATTTCAATGCCAATTATAGCTATTGGATCCAAATTAGGCCTTTCCAACTGAAAGTACTTTGGATTGGTAATCTTTGGTGCTTCAAACTCTCCATCTACCAAAATCCTCACTTCGTTATCAGTCTTGATGATAGTTGTATAAACATGGGTCAACTTATCAGATGGAACAGATGGAGGGAACTTAAGATGGTGCTTAACATACTCCCCAAACTCTAGATTCCTATGTTTGTAAATGAAGTGCACTTTTTTGGTAGCTCCACATTTTTCTGGCCCAATCATAATGGAGTATGGAGCCTCATTATCAAATTCTTTTGGCTTTCATTTATATCAATTGTTGCCTTCTACCCAAAATGATTCCTCAAAAGTGGTGGTGAAAACACTAATTTCCCATTCTAAATTTCTCACTACACTCATTTGATTGCTACAAATAATTTCCCATATTTTTCATTTACCACTACCCATTGGATCCATCATATTTTGTTATTTTCATGTTCTTCCTATACCTTGAAGTCAAAATAAAACTCCTATCACCCCTTCTAATCTCTTGGCATTTGATTTTTTCTAGAACAATGCCTCAATCCCTCCTTTATCTAGTCACAAAGTTTATAAATCATATACTCATTTGATTCCAAAAGGAAAAACATAACTATACTTTGACCATCACAAAAATAACAACTCCTGAATACATCTTTCATCACTCAAATGTCATCTTAGTCTACTGAAAACAGTTGAGCCAAAAAGAGGGTCTGGCTAAAAATATAATTTTGAATTGAAACACCTAATACTTCAACTTGATTAGTTAATCACCTAGTACCATTAAAAACCAAATCCAACCACTGAATCACCATTTAAAACTCATTTCACCTTGTTCTTGCAAACTATAATTTTACACCTAGATGCCTCTAAGATTGTCTTAAAAAGCTAACTGAATTCAACAACTAGGCTTTCAAAGCTGACATGTTGATTCTTTGTTTTGCATTCTTGAACCCTATCAGATTTCATGTCATGATGATACCTAGGTCAAAAGAAATTGATTATAAAAGTTGCCTTCGTAAAACTACCTACAAATAAACATGTCAAAAAATAATAAATTGTGTTTGGTTTTGGCTTTGAAAATAGGTCAAACAAAAACTTGTTGACACAAAATATGGGGAATTAGTTCACTATCATGGGGAGATTATAAATGTGTGGTTTGGGCTCATGATGAATAACATGACACATTTGATAGGTGTTTGAAGTTAGGTACTCAGAATTGCATAACAAGGAACATTTGTTGAATTGTGATTTTCTCAAATGGAATGGACCTAGTAAAGTGTGCAGATGGATTATTCAAGACTCAAAAACTAACAAACTTAAAGTATTTTCAGATTAGAATATAGTATTATAAACCATTTGGTCTCATCTATCATGGATTCAGAGTTATGACATCTCGAATAGGGGTACTGATCAATCTATATTTTTGACACCTGCAAAATTGTACAAATTGCATTTGAAATCGTGTTTGAAAACCTATCAAATGGATTCATGATAGGATCAAAATATGGTGTTAGAAACATAAAAAACCTCATAGGCCTCAAAATGATAGCTAGGTGTGCAAATAAGAAAAATGCTTATATGGCTCAATTTGACTCAAAATTTTAGAATGGGAATGCAATTTTTAGTCCCATCAGATTCTATAGCAGCTAATTTGTATAATCTTCTACTCTAATTTCCTTTTACTCTAAATCAATATACTTCTTTGTTATACCTCTTTCTTCCATTAATATATTGTGTAATATCTTCTTGCCTTCTATTAATGTGTTGCTTCCATTCTTCAACTTGTATGTTGTATCTATTTTTCTTTTGAATGATATAGATTGAACTTTCTTCCTTATAAAATTAAATTGGTCTTTGATATTCATGTGGTTGTTTAGTTAAAGAAAAGATTGAATCTATGTGCTTTGAAATTATATTGATGAACTATGCAGTTCTAAGTAGGGATAAGACTAAACATACTATTTGGTGTATCACCCCTCTAGATTAGATGAGGTAGTTTGATTTCATGCATTTCCTTCTCCCGTTTCCTTCAAAAATTAGTTAGGTGTGTCCTGATAGTAAGGAAGCTAACCTTCTTCGAAGACTCAATCTCAAAGTTCAAGTCCCACAACTTGGAGATTGCTTCCATGTTTCACAAGGTTGCCTTTAGGTCAAACTTCAGGTGAGGGTGCAAAATTTTGTGGTAATAGTAATTCAATAAATGACTCAGGATTATGAATATGTTAACTATTTAATTATTGAATTAGTGATGATTGAATATATGTGCAGAAATGAGAAAGGTTATTTAAATAAAACTTTTAATGTTTTGATCAATGTGATTATGAAAATGAGATTTAAATATATACATGTGAGTTCTCTCGAACTATTGCTATTCAAATTGAGTGTGCAAGATAATTAACCTTGGAATTTATTAGAGAATCGGTAATTGACCCTATGTGCAAACTATAAGACTAAGGTTGAATCCAATAAAGTGATTTAAACCTCATTGTCAAGTGTTTTATTTGTATTATAATTTGAATGTGTGTATCATTCTATATTTTGTAATGTATTCAATGTTACATAACAGTGAATCTAATGGTAATGTATTCAATATATATGTATGTATGTGTGTGTGTGTATCAACATGTTAATTATGATTGGCAATATAAACTGTTACTCGAAGATTGATTAAGTTACTAATCTAAGTTAATTACCCTAATTAGGGTTTAGCAGAAATGATTCATTCTTAGGGTTTTTTAAGATCAAATAATTCAAGCCACTTGTGTAGGTCATAAAATGATCCTAGAGTCCAAATTTAATGCAATCCAAGCACCTAAGGGGTATGTGCATGGGTCGGGGACCTCTTTCACCCTTCTAGAACTTCCTAATAGCATTTATGACCCCTAATTTTCTCTTTGGTGCAATAATTGACCATCTCCATAAGGTTTTTCAAGTTTACACTTCTCCTGAAAAGTTGTCTTGATAGTAGGAACAAGTGGGAAGACCATAGAAGGCTTAATTCAAGTCTGGAGTTATTGTCATTTTGGGTGGGTGAGTTTAGAAGCCTATTTAGTGGCCATTTTGAGAGTTGAAGGTTTTTCACCCATTCTCTACATTTAGAGTAAGTCAAGTTTAGAATTGAAGAGGAAGAAGAATTTAGCTCATCTTAAAACTCCACTGCCATAACCTTTGTGAAGGTAGGATTCTTCATAGCCATGTTCTACGTGCATTGTTCATTGCTTACTTATGTAAATCTCTTGCATGTGTGTATTTCGTGTTTGTGTTGTAACATGTGAGGGATGGGTTATTTGTGGGTTTTCTATTTTCTTTCCTTTCATGTTTTTCTTTTGGTTTTGTTGAGAAATTTCTGAAGGGTGTGTTGGCATTACTCACCGTCAGATAGGGAAGAAGTGGCCATGTACAAGAGGAGGGCTTGGTTGGAATTCAGGTCAGTGCATAGTCTCTCCTTATGTTGAGGAGAGGGAAAAAATAAGGTGTTGTGGGCCCTTACTTGTCAATATAAACTGATGTTGTTTTAGGGAGATAAGGAGAGAAAGAATAGAAGTTCATTGTGATTTATTAGCCTTGGAAGACGCATATAATTTGTGTTCATGATTGACATCTCCTACCTGAAAAAACATTCTCTCTAGTCTT
Organism: Cupressus sempervirens; assembly: GCA_028749045.1. Lineage (NCBI taxonomy): Eukaryota > Viridiplantae > Streptophyta > Pinopsida > Cupressales > Cupressaceae > Cupressus > Cupressus sempervirens. The sequence goes on from CM053792.1 coordinate 604,831,452, forward strand.
GGTTCAATATGAAACCTATTATGCATACCTTGGATGGGATTTGTTTGTTGAGTGTGTCATTGTGATTGTTCTATTTCTCACACAATCATTTACTGGTTCTCCTAAGCTTGGGGTGTGGCCTCACATCGAGGCCTTGGTTGGGAGGTGAGCTCTCCATGGTTGTCATTATGTATTTTTCAGATTGCTTGGATGGTATCTTGAAATGGAGAAAAATTGGATTCAAAATTTCCATGGTGTTCTTGAGTTCATTATTATGAAGACTTCTTCTTGTAGTGATTCCATTGAATCTTGTTCATGTTATAAAAAAAATGTTGGATGTCTATTGGATCTATTGGATTTCAATCTTCCTAATGTAGTTCTTATTGTAATAAGATGAAATATGATCCTGATGTATAAAATTTGATAGTAAACATGAGAACATGTTAAATAGAATTCAATGTAGATCTCTTGTAATTGATTGGTATAGACTGAATGTAGAAATGTAGTTGTTTCACAATTCATTTCTTGTACCTTTGAAAATTAAATTCTAAATAAAAAGTAATCAATTTTGTTCTAGATATTGATGTTATATAAAGCTATTCAATTTGATTATGACCATGTTCTATAGGAAATTGGATTCGAATAAATATTTACCTTACATTGCATGTGTTATAAATTATTTAGCATTACTCCTAATTTATACGCAAAATTTAACATTTAAACTATTCTTACAAACCCATTCAAGAAAATGAACAAAACATGATTACCCTATGCCATGTTAAAATTTCTATAAAAAAAAACCTAGCACTTGGATGAGAAAAGATATCACATAATTTCCATCTATTTGAGAGCCAAAATGCTCTCTGGATTTTGTATGAGAAAATTTAATTCCCAATTTTAGTAAAAGGGAATATTCCCTATAAGATTCCCCTAAAAGACCTTTTGTGACCAATTCAAATTAAAAATATAAAAAATATAAAATGAAAAAAAAAATCAATGTAGAACTATTTCTACCCTACCTCACCTTATGTTAGAAGTAATAGTTCACCAATATAACTAAGAGGGGGCATGTGGGGGGGTGAATTAGTTATATATCAATCTTAAACTATTCTTACTTTATCAACCAAAGTAAATAGCAATCACAAGAAATGCACATACATAAATACACCATATATGTTGACTAGGAAAACCCTTGATCAGAGGGAAAACCCCAGTGAGAATGATGCCCACAAAATAATGTACTAATTTGAATATTCCTTGTTAGAGGATGGACAAGGTCAAGAGTGTCCCTGTTAGGAGATTCCAACCCTATAAGGAGTTGAAGAAGGAAGCTAAACCCAATGTCCAAACAGCTTCATGATCAGACAAACGAACCCACTATCCAATTGATCTTGATACCATTCATAGATGTGAACAATCTCATATCTCTTCCTCTATCTAGTACATCAGATTTCTTCACCCTTAGATCATGCAAATGGATCTAGAACTCATCAGTAACCCTTAAGGTTACCTACATGCATTAGCAGATTACTCTACCCTTCACAATTCACAAGTCTGCTTTGCTTCTCAATCACAACCATGGTATCTTAGAACTTGGAAAAAATCTTTCCTTTATACCATACTCAATTATTAACCCTTTGAGTCGGCTCCACACACTTAACATTAATTTGAGTCAACTCCATGAATAAAATATAGATTTAATTAAAGTTGTCAGCTCTAGTTATACACAAACTTTCACACGTGCAACTTTCATACCTGCACACTTGCTAACATCATCAGTGGTTGGTATACATTCTCTAGTTAACTGCACAACCCTTGACTCCAAGAAAAGTATGTTATATTGATCATAAAATAGAGACTATTTTCCCAATACTCTGTTTTCCTGCAATTCTCAGTAAATCATCAATATCTTTCGTACGCTGTCGATTCAAGTTCTGCGCACTTGACCACATGTCAAATACATGTTGTAGCATATGTTGTTAACTATGCATGGGTAAACACGCAATGTGGTGTCCTCAATATATAAATCTTAGTCTACTGCTCTAACAGTTTTACTATCTTGTCATCAATAACAAACATAGTCATAATACTATTCTGCAATGTTTTCTCATAGCATCAGCATTCATGCTAACAATCTCCCCCTTTGGCATTGATGGAAACATAGATGAAACACATCCAGTTCCAAGAATACCAATCAATCAAATCCTTCAACACAACTCCCCCATAGTGCAATTTCTCTTTAGTGTTTTACATGTCACTCTCTCCCATTTAATGTAATTCGTATCAGTCTCTCCTCCATTCACATTAATGTCAAAGGTAGTACAAAATTTGAACATATAACAACCTATCAACATGACCACAAGCTGGTCTATTGCTTTACAATTCTATCACAAGTATCAAAAGATACTGTTGTATACCAATTACCTATTACCAAAAGTCCTTGATTGACTTTGTTCATCACAGATACTTCCCCATTGAGGGAGCATCAGCATTCGGTCCAGTCTAACAATGATGTTGTGTACCTTGGACTGATAGTCTAACAATGATGTTGTGTACCCTGGACTGATGCACTTCTGCATCTCTTATTTAGAGCTAGGTAGGGGCATAACCCCAAGCATACCTCTCAGGTACTCAAATGTATCCTTTGGTAAAGCCTTTGTGAAAATGTCTACAATTTGTTCCTTGGTGCTGATTTATTCCAGTCTGATATCTTTCTTTGCAACTTTCTCTTTTAATACATGATACTTTATTTCTATGTGCTTAGTTTTAGAGTGCAAAATAGGATTCTTAGACATGTTGATTGTACTTGTATTATCACAATAAATGATCACAGGTTCTATGAATGATATTACAATATCCTTCATCATTTGCTTCATCTATATGACTTGATTACAGTTGTTTGCTACTACAACATACTCTACTTCTGTAGTACTTTGTGAGGTACAATCTTGCTTCTTGTTGAGCCAAGAAACTAGTCTCCCTCCAAGGAAAAATGCTCCACCACTAGTGCTTTTACTGTCATCACTATCTCCTACCCAATCAACATCTATATAAGTGCAAAGAGTAAAGTCACTATTTTTGTCATACCAAATACCATAATTTGGTGTTCCTTTCAGATATTTGAATATTCTTTTTACTGTTGCATAGTGATATTCTTTAGGATCATCTTAAAATCTTGCCACAATTCCAACTGCATTAGCTATGTCTGGTCTACTATGAGTTAGATATTGCAATTCACCAATCGTAGATCTATACTCCTTTTGTTCAATAGTAGGTGTCTCATCTTTGTTTGATAACTTATGACCAACTACCATAGGAGTTCCAAAAGGTTTACAATTTTCCAAATCAAATATTTTCAATAAATCCTTTAAATACTTGGTTTGAGAAATAAAGATACCTTCTTTGTTCTGAACAATCTGCAATCCCAAGAAAAATTTCATTTCACCTATCATGCTCACTTCAAACTCATTCTTCACGTCTTTTGAGAATTTGTTATTGTCTTCATCATTTCCACCAAAAATGATGTCATCAACAAATACAATGATTATTAGCAAACCATCTTCTATTTCCTTCAAATATAGGTTACCATCTATTGTTCCTTTAACAAACCCAAGCTTTGCTAAGTATTTGTCCAACCTTGCATACCAAGTTCTTGGTGCTTGTTTTAATCCATACAATGCTTTATTTAGTTTGCAAACCATATCCTTTTCTTTTGCTAAGGGAAAATATTTTGGTTGCTCAATGTATACTTCTTCTTCAAGTTCTCCATTCAAGAATGTTTACTTAACATCCATCTAATACACCTTAAAAAATTTGTTTGCTACATATGCTAGGAACATTTTGACTGCTTCCATTCTTGCTACAGGTGCATATGTCTCTTCATAATCAATTCCTTCTTGCTAAGAGTAACCTTTTCATACAAGTCTTGCCTTGGTCTTATTACTTCACCCTATTCATTCATTTTATTTCTGAATACCCATTTAGTGCCAATCACATTTTTGTCGAGTCTAGGAACTACTTCCCATGTGTTATTTTTAATTATCTACTAGAGTTCTTCCTTCATTGCTTCTTTCCAACAATCATCTTTGATAGCTTCATCAGCTCTTCTTGGTTCAACTTGAGATATCAAACATAGCTCTTCATTAACTTTGCCCCTTTTCATTACCCCTTTTTCCTTACTCCCTATAATCCGATATGTAGGATGATTTCTTATCAAGTTTCTGGTTGGAGTAGGAGTAGCTACTTTAATTCTTATTTCTGGTACTGCATTCTAATTTACTCTTACATCTTCAATTTGCATAGTACTCTGCATGTCATTGTTAGTCTTGAAAAATAACTTATTACCTCTATTAGTCATTCCAAAACAATCATCTCCATCAGAGTTATAGTCCATTATCTTTTCCTTGGTACCAAACTTTTCATCAACTTTAACATTTGCACACTCAACTATAGTTTTTGTTCTATAGTTGAAACATCTGTAAGCTTTGCTTTTTAATGAATAACCAAGAAACATACCTTCATCGCTCCTTGGATCAAATTTACCAATATGATCATCTCTTTTGATGTAACATTTTCTTTCAAATATCTTGAAGTACTTGACTAATGGTGAATGACCAAACCATAATTCATAAGGTGTTTTTTCCATACCTTTTCTAATATGTTGTATACTGTGTTTAGTGTGTATACTATTGTATTGACTGCTTCTCTCCAAAAACTCTTTGGTACATCATTCTCAAATAGCTTAGCTCTTGCTGCTTCAACAATTGATTTGTTTCTCCTTTTAGCAATCCCATTTTTCTCAAGTGTATGGGGTGAGGATAGTTTTCTCGTGATGCCATGTTCTTCACAATAGATATTGAATTCTCCTTCTCTATCTAATCTTAGGCTTTTAATCTTAACTCCAGATTCATTTTCAACCTTGTTCTTAAATATCTTGAATTTCTCAAATGCTTCTAATTTTTCTTTGAGGAAAGCTACCCACATCATTCTAGTGAAATCATCAACAAAAATCATAAAGTACCCTTCTGCATAGAATCCTCTTGTTCTTGCAGGACCACTTGGATCTGTATGTACCAATTCCAACCTTTGTGTCGTACAAAACTACTTGTTAGGAAATAAGATTATTTTCTACTTAGCCAAAATACATTCCTTACAAATAGTGTCAGTGGGCTTAGAGATCTTGGGCAAATCTCTCACAGCAAGTGTATTATTGGCCTTCACAATGTTATCAAAGTTAATGTGACAAAATCTTATGTGCCATAACCAACTATTGTCAATCTTTACTACTAAACTTGTTATTTCAGTGGAGTTTAACTAAAATAAATTACCTCTAGTTTTTGTGCCAGTACCAAGTAGTTTTCCTTCCTTGTTCTTGATTATGCATGTTTCATTACCAAATTGCAGTTGATATCCTTTGTCCATAAGTTAACCAACACTTAGCAAGTTATGCTTCAATCCATCAACAAAATAAACATCATCAGTATATGTTTTACCATCAAGTGTTATAGATCGAATTCCTATAATATGATAGGCTACATTACTTCCTACTCAGACAATTCCTCCATCATGGCTTTTGAATTTGAAAAACTTTCTCATATCACCAGTCATGTGATGTGAACAACCACTATCAATGATCTAGTCTTTCTTTTCAACTTGTGAAATCAATGCACTTTCTTCTCTGATTTCTCTATCAAGATCATCATCTTTTATGGGCATAGATCCTAATTCATCTTCACTTTGGCTCTGATCAGATTCTTCTTCATCTTTTTCTTCATTAGCATATAAACAATTTCTAGATCTTCTAGATTTCAATCTACCCTTAAACTTCCTTTCTCTCTTAGGACATTTAGATGTATAATGACCATATTCATTGCAAGTCCAACATTTAAAAATATTCTTACCATCCTTTTCTCTTTCCACAAGAAGAGCCACTCCTTCTTGGATCTTTTCTTCAATGGATCTACTACTGCTAGCAATATTTCCCTTTGGTTTTGTGCTCCTTGCTAAACTAGGTTTGATGTCCAGTGAATTGAATGCTATTTCAACTTTTGCCAATTCTCTAGACTGTTTTAGATCAAATTCTGTAGCTTCCAATCTACCAAGCAATGTCTCTTTGGTGTAATTAATAGTGCAAGGTATCATCAGTTGAATCAATTGTGCTACTGACTCGAAAGGTAGTGTCAGACTTTTTAGGATCTTCCATATCACCTCATCATCAGATTTCTTTCTATCATGAGATGTGATTCCTACAACAATCTTAGATATTCTCCCAACATAGCTTCTTACAGATTCATCTTCCATCATTCTAGCATCTTGAAATGCATAATACAAATTTTGCAATCTAACTCTTTTTGCATGTGTGTCACCTTTATAATTAGCCTCTAAAGTTTTCCAAATTTCTTGAGATGTTTTGAGTAGTTTTACCTGACTATACTCACTTTTGAGTAATGCTGACAATATTGCTTCTCTTGCCCTTATGCTTCACATAAACACTTCTCTTTGTTCCTCAGTGCATGTTTCAAGATTATCTTCATCTACAATGTTCTTAGATATCTTGGTGACAAGCCAATATCTTGGACCTATGCACAAAATATGAGTCTTTATTTTATCCTTCCAGCTATCGTAGTTTGTGGCATTGTGTCATGCCCAAAAGTAAGGACAAAAACACATACACTATTTTTTTTTTTTTTTTTTTTTGTGTTAAAACTTAAAACTATTATTAGCTTGATATGCTTGTGCTCATAATATAAGTAGAGGTTCTGTACACTTCATCTACGTTTTATAATCTTCACGCGTGAAATTAACATTAAATATAACTTTCATCAAAAAAATGATCTTGAGCTAACTTACAATTTCAACAATCCTCAATCATAAACTGAATTAGTACAACTACCTAAGAGATAATTATAAATTAAATTGAATGAAAGAAATCTAAACTAAAGCATACTATGACAATTAATATTTAACGTATCCATTACTTCCCTTACCAATGAGCACTAGAGTTACACTAATTAATTAAACCTTTACTAACCACTTAACTCTAATCCTAAGTTTATTAGAAAGTTAACTCCTACATAATCATAACAATCCATCTTGCATCAATCTATCATTACAATTAAGATTGAAGACTAGGGTTAATTCAATTAGATCTAAGAGTCAACTGAACGTTATTTAAAACTACTAAAATTTTAGGTTCAACTTTTAAGTGCCAGTGTAGGGTACCCTCTAACTCTTCTCGCAATCTATAAAACTAATTATTAAACATTAAAATCATTCAAATCAAGATATTCAAATTTCCAAGTTTAAACTTTTATAATAACTAATTTAATATTAACATCATTTCTTAACACAATACATTTCCTCCTAATGCCTTCAAATTTCAAAACTAGTTTATCGATTAATACCATCCTTTATTAAAAATATAAACAATCTATAATTTATCTAGCCATCTAATACCCTAACTTAGAATACTATTGATCAAGTAACAGTAACCACAAATCCTCATGTAAAATTAACATACATTTCAACTAACTAAACATAAATATTAACTTGAACAATCCTTGACTATTAATATAAATTAACATAAATTAACATAAATTAAATTTTAAATTAACATGATTTAACACTACACTAACAATATAACAACTAAATTTAACTCAAATAAATTTAAAAATATCCTAGCTAAACTTCATATTGAAACACAACTAACCTAATTACTAATTAAACATGACTACTACTAATTAAAATTACAACTAAATCTAAACTAAACTTACTAACTTACACTTACCCAAGACTTAACCCCCTACCATACCCCACCTAAACTCACCCAAGCCATACCCCACCTACCTTCACGCTACCCAATCCCCACACGCTGACCAAGGTCTGTCAACGCTGACAGACCTGTCTCCACTGTCCCTTGCGTGCGTGAGGGCAAGGCTAGCAATACACATGGAGATGGAACAGGTGGCTAGGGGGTTGGTGGAAACGGGCAGGTGGTTGAAAACGCTTCCCCACCACGCCTTCTTCTTTCCCCACACACGCAGCGCACTGCCCAAGAGAGATGACAGTGGTACGTGGGTTGAATAAGGGATGGAGATTTAAGAGATAACCAAGAGTCTCTTAATTGGATGATGTAAAGGCATGAAATAAAGGTGGTGACATGGGATATTCACCTTAAGATTTAATTAATTGTTTTTTACATTGTTTGCCCCATTTTTGGTTAACTCACACTCCAACTCCCAATCAATACAACTGATGCCTAGGAGGACGTGGTTGAGAGATGGAGAAAAGTAGAGTAATGAGATAAGACATTTTTAGGATAGTTATTACTAAAGTTTTATAGTTGAGATAGGATAAATGTCATATCCAATTTAATTAGAGTTTGAAAATTAAGTTATTGCATTTGAAAGAAAATAATTATTAATAAGGAGTATCCAAGAGAATATTCTCTGTGACAAGGATGGGAAAATAAAACTTTTCCATACATTTTCCAGAGAGGATTTATTTGATCTGGAGATGCACATTTTTTTTTTCTTAAGAGGCCAATTTTGGCTAAGTGTTGACATGTTTCCTTGCTAAAATTCTTTGATACACAAGATGAGTTAAACATTTCTAGAGGCAATATGGAGTTATAATCTTCTAAATCTAATTGACACACAAGCATGCAAGGGAATATAATCCTCTTAATCAAATTGATTTTTACTCTTTATGAAGCTTAGCAAGGAATTATGATCTTATATTCAGGATTCAAAAAGGTGATGAATTAATCCTTATCAAATTTAATTGTATCACTATTGTAACTTAACAATGAAAGTGCTAGCTTGGTGATCAATATAGGATTGATATTATAACATGTTAATGTTCAAAACATTGAATTGAAACTTCAATACATCCATTTGCCTTTCATTATCATAATTGAAACTCAAAATTTCCCAATTTAAGACATTTACTATCATTCTAATTTCTCACATACGCATGCCAAAGTTTGGAAACACATGAGGGCATTGCAAGAAGAATTTCATAATCTTTTTCTTTCCTTTATTATTCATCCGGGTTCAAGGCTCCATCGAGAAAGAACCAGTAAGAAAACCCGATGTCTTTTCCACTACATCAAAATCAATTACAACTTAAAAAATATTACAATTCAATGAGATTTCTTCAAGGATTCCACAAGAGAACTTTTATCAAATTTCTACATTGCATCAAGGGTAAACATGGAAGAGGCAAGAACCAACATGGAGATAACAACACAAGGAGATAAGAAAATTGAACATGCATTCCCACGCGGTTGCACAATAGGTCCAACAATGGACCAATATAGGGGAAAGGTGGATTTTCTCAATAGGAGAAGTCAATCACCATACCTTCACTTAGCCCTTTCGGGGCTAAAAGTTCAAGAACTTCCATTCTTTCACAAGGCCCTTTCAAGGCTATATCCACAAGGATTTTCATTCTATTTCACATTCAAGAATTCTCAATAACAACAAGGTATGGGATGACAAGTAGGGGCCCATACACCCTACCCTTCTCCCTCCTCTCACCATGAGAGGAGACTCTACACCATTGAGGTCCAACTAAGGCCCTTTCCCCAACATGGCCACTTCTTCCCTATCCAAGGGTGAGTGTTGCCAAAAACATCCCCATGAAAACTTCTCAAAAACAAACAAAACATCAAGAAGGCATATGAATAACATCCAAAGAAGACAAGATAAAATCCCTCCCAAATCCACCCCCAACACACAAGCAAGAAATGCATAACTACACAATGTCTCCAACATGATTCAAGGAAGATTCAAAACATGAACACACATAAAGAACCATTCATGGAGTGAAGAACTCCTACCTTCATAAAAGAGTTATGGCAATGGTGGTTTGAGAAGAGCTTCCCTTTCTTCCTTCAATCTTCAAGGCTTCCTCCAAAACTAGAGGATTGGGTGACAAAAACTAAAATCCCCCAAAAATGCCTCTAAGTATGGTCCTTAACTCCACTAAGCTTCAAGTAACTCAAGATGGAGGTTTGGTTTCACTAACCCAAGTAAAGAGCAACCCATTTTCGAAATCAGCCTATAATAGGGTTTTTAAGAGACCCTAAGAGTCAACCTAGGAGGCTAAAGGGTTGGAAAGTACCCCCACCCATACCCTTTCCCATAGGGGTACTTAAATTTAATGTTTCTAAGCCTTTAAAAGCTTATTTGGAACAATTAAAGGTTAGGAGAATAGTAAGATCAAATTACAACCCTTTAAAGAATTACAATATAAAGTTAGCACAAAATTAACAAGTAGTTTAGCTTCGCTTCTTTGTTGAGTTGTCTTGGCTAATTTTCCTACACACTCATTGCACACATCAGTAGGTCCAAAACCATATGCATAATGTGAATTACATATTAGACGAATTATATGAATAAAAACATACATTTCTTAATAAATAGTTGTTTATCTAATTCTACTCATATTTCTAACCTTTTGACTTGCATAACCAAATGTGTTAGTGTTGCATACATTTTCTTCATCGTTATGCATATTTATAAGCATTAAATGACAAAATCAAATAACTGAAGTAAATATCACACATCGTAAAAATAGCTTAACCATGTTCAATGTATCCAATAATGTTCTGACATAACAAGCATGAGTATCAAAATAACAATGTATCATCGGTGCTAGGATGGGTCGGGCGAGGCCTCACACATTGAATCTAGGACTTTTCTTTCTGAACATATTCACCATGGATCTCCCAAAGTTGCTAAACTTTCTTTCAAGGACCTAAGGCTTTGATACCAATTGCTAGAAGAAATAGTTCACTAGTATAACTAAGAGAGGGGGGGGGGGGGGGGGGGGGGGGGGGGGGTGTGAATCAGTTATCTATCAATCTTAAACTATTCTTACTTTATCAACCAAATTAAATAACAATCATAAGAAATGCGCATACACAAATACACTAGATATGTTGACTAGGGAAACCCTTGATTAGAGGGAAAACCTTGGTGAGAATGATGCCCACAAAATAATGTACTAATTTGAATATTCCTTGCTAGAGGATGGACCTAGTTAAGACTCTGTTACAACACCTAGTACAAGAGTCCTTAGGAGACTTTGAATCCCTGTTAGGAGATTCCAACCCTATTAGGAGTTGAAGAAGGCAGCTTAACCCACTATCCAAACAGCTTCGTGATCAGACCAATGAACCCACTATCCAATTGATCTCAATACCATTCATAGATGTGAACAATCTCATATCTCTTCCTCTATCTAGTATGTCAGACTTCTTCATCTTTAGATCATGCAAACAGATCTAGAACTCATTAGTAACCCTCAAGGTTACCTACATGTATTAGCAGATTACTCTACCCTTCACAATTCACAAGTCTCTTATGCTTCTCGATCACAACCATGATATCTTAGAACTTGGAAAAAATATTTCCTTTATACCATACTCAATTATTAACCCTTTGAGTTGGCTCCACACACATAACATTAATTTGAGTCAGCTCCATGAATAAAATACAGATTTAATTAAAGCTTTCAACTCCAGTTGTACACAAACTTTCACATGTGCAACTTCCATACCTGTGCACTTGTTGGCATCATTAGTGGTCAGTATACATTCTCCAGTTAACTGCGCAACCCTTGACTCCAAACATAGTATGTTAAATTGATCATAATACAGAGACTGTTTCCTATGGTTCTCAGTAAATCATCAATATCTTATGTACACTACCGATTTAGGTTCTACGCACTTGACCACATGTCAAATACATGCTATAATATATGTTGTTAACCGTGCATGGGTAGATACACAATGTGGTGTCCTCAATACATAAATCTCAGTTTGTTGCTCTAACAGTTTTACTATCTTGTCATCAATGACAAACACAGTCATAATACTGTTCTACAATGTTTTCTCATAGCATCGGCATTCATGCTAACACCTTATCCTCCATTTCACCTAATAAACATTAAATCCTAACTTCTTTCCCTTTTCATCCCATGCATTCAAAGATGATGTCATCCCCACTGACCCCAAATCCTATCACAGGGCTGACATATTCCCCACCTTGGGAGTTGTATGCCATTCCCCATGCATATCCATTAGGGCTGGTACATTGACATGAAAAGGGGGGAGGGATGTTTGAAAATGTAATGATAAAACACCTTGATTCTTACCTTTCCATCGTCCCATGCGGGGTGGGGGGGGGGGGGGTGGGGGGGCGTATGACTGTTGCTTGGACAACATGGAGGATGTTGGGTAGTGGGCCATCCATTTGGGAAGCTACCCATGTTTATTGGAAAGGATAGTTAGATGGGTAGGGGTTAGTAGGTAAGGGTTTGTTAGGATGTTAGTGGGTGTGGTAGTTAGGATTTGATTAGTAGTTAGTTATGAATTTGTTAATAGTTAATTGTTATTATTAGCTATAATTTTTAGTTTGTAAGTTTATTGTATGAGATTTTTGTTAGTATAGGTGTTATTAAAAAGGTTTTTTTTTTTATTTTAAATATTTAATTATTGAAAGAGAAGGGATAGGCTTAAGTAATTATTTTATGGTTAGAAGTTATATGTTGGGGTTTAGATATTAGATTTAAATATTTTAATGAACATTCAAAATTTTCTTTTCTTTTTTTTTAATGATTTATTATGATAGATTTTAATGAAGTTGATAATTTCGAACATTAGTCTTAGGTGTAATGTGTGAGTGGAATCGAGGTAGTGTTAAAAGTTAGAGTTATGTTTAGCTGCTTATGTTTTAATGTTTTTTTGATTTTAAATATGGAAGTAACATATGAAATTATTTTATTTTATTTGGAAGTAATTAAATAATGTGTTATAATGTTTTTGTACATTTACTTAAAAGTTATTTTAACTCAAATTATGAGGGTTATCAAATCAAAAGGTCATTGGAAGAACCTTAGGTTGATAACCTGACAGTGGTTAGGAATATGATTCAAGAATGACATGAAAGTCATGAATAATTTAATAAATCAATATTTAATGATTTTAACTAGTTTAAAAGTTTGTTTTAATAATGAAAATTAAGTCTTAAGGTAATTAGACAAACTTTTTGAAATGATGAAACTAGTTCACCTAGGAGATTAAACTGGCACACCAAATGAATGGAAGATAACTTGATAACCTAATAGTGCTTATGAAACTTTATGAACTTAATAATGTGACTTGGGGAATGGTCAAATTAAGGTTGACTTAGTCAATAATTAGGTTTTACTCAAGCTGAATGCAGTATTCCTATGGCACCTTAACTTCAGTATTCTGAATTTGTATAATATGGTTGAAATGTCAACTCTACATCTTATTGAAGAATAATCGAAACACTTTTAATCCTTTGTCAACTTTCCATAACCTATTTAGTGTAGTTTGTAATAACATAGTGGGTTAATTAACTTTAAAACAAAATCCTTGTATTTTTGCCCTAATATTTTGGTCATGACAAGGAAGATGAGGAAGGAAAGAAAAAATGCAAAAAAGAATAAGGAGGAAGAAGATTGAAGGAAAGAAATAGAGAAAGAGAAAGCAATATTAGAAGAAGAAATAAAGTTCAAGAAACTTCTAAAATGAAGTAGAAATGGAATATTGTGATGCAAGAATTAACATTCTTGCCCAATCTGAAACATGTGGAAACAGAATCTAGAAAGGTAGGGTTTCAACATGAAGCTAACATACCTTATGTTACACCAACAGTTATACCTATTACAACATCAACAGCTACCCCAAGATTAGCAGTTAAAATATTAATGTTCTCTTTGAGAAAACTTCTTGAAAAGAACAAGTCCGTAAAGACTTTGGAAAGAATATTAGGAAAAGTGTTGGAAAGGATGCAAAAGATAGTTCACACAACTATCACAAATACAAACTTACAGGTAAAGGCAAAAGAATTGGTGAAATCTTTTGATGAAAAATTCACAACCTTGTCTAAAAAAATTTCATTTCAAGCACAAACAAAGCATGAGGTGTCACTGCTTGACACAATATTTAGCAGTGTTACAAATGACTTGTAGGAATTAAATGTGCGCATTAAAGAGCTAAGGAAAAGTATATGTGAAGGAAATAAATTGTATGGACAATGCACAATGTCATACAATCATCTATCAGAATTTGATAATCTGATTAGAGGCCAAATGAGTGAGCTTCAAACACTCACTATTAGGTTACATCAACTAGAGGCAAACATTGAAGATATTGGAATAGAGATGAAGAAAATTCACAATGATATTAGAAGAATTGAATTGGATAACAAGAAGGTAATAAAGAGATTCTCTATCTTTAGAGAAATTTATCTCCTAAAGTTATCATTTTGTAGAGGCAATTACAAGAGTGTCGTGCAGCAAAGGCATCCTATGATAAATTTTCCTATATTGACTTGAGCACAGTAGAAGTGGAATCTTATGCACTTTGTGCACTCATCGGTATCTTTGATATAGTCAAATAAAATTGGAAGAAGGAATTTTATAAGATGAAACATGACTTTATAGATTACATATCCAAAATGTCAAGTTGATCAGAGGCAAGCAACACAATTTTGTGTGTACAAATTTTTGACACCTTTGCCATTGATGTCAAAGGGGGAGAAGTATGTAAGGAAATTTTTATATGTGCATGTTTGTATATGTAAGGAAGATGTATGTAAAATTGTATATGTATATGTAAGGGGGAGTTTAGCTATGTATTGTACATGAGTGATCAGGAATGTAATGATCCATCAAGAGATGAATAAATTTTTAATGTTTTGAAGGGATTTCCTTTTGTATTTATTTTATTTTTATATGAAGTCATTTTGGGACTTAACCAATTTTCCCAAATCTTGCCATCAATGCCAAAGGGGGAGATTTTTTACAATATGGCTAGGTAGATGTATGATTGTTGTCATTTATGAAAATATATACTTTTGGTATTCCATGATGTTATCAGAGTTAGAAAATTTTCGGTGTTAGATAATTTGAAACAATGTAGAAATAGATACGATATGTATGGATGTCAAACTTTGAGTTAGTTCATACCCAGTTGAGGATCACTAGTTGACAGGGTCACAATGACATATGTCTGTGCATAGACTTGTACGAATAGTACAACACAAGTTACAATTAAATTACAATTTCAGGTAATTAGTAGAGCAAAATAGAGCATGACAACTAATTGAAGGGTACAACTTAAGGAATTATTTTGGAAACAAAATAATTACTTGATCATGTTATTCTGACATCCTAAATGTTTACCCTAAGTTATTTTAAATTTGGTCAAGCTCATAAAAGCATCAAAGCTAACTAAGAAGAGTTTTGTTAATTTGCAAGATATAAGTAAAGCTCATATCTTGCACAAATAATGTGAATTACGAAGGTGATGTGAACTATATGTTAAGAAATCTTAAATGATATGCAAGCCATGTGTGATGTGAAATCTGATGTATGATCAGAGTAAGTGCAGGATAGAATAGTAAGACATTATTATATGTATATCTACTCTTGTGAAGAAACTAAATTGTATATTGCATGTTAGGGTAGTGGGCTCTTCTTGCATACATTGTATTTTATCTATCAACTCCTAATAGGGTTGAAGCAACTCCTAGCAGGGTTGAGGCTTATAACAAGGCCTATTCCACTAATAAGGAGTAGACTCCTAACAGGGTCAATATCCTTAACAGGATTCTTTTTTTTAGTAGATTTGGGGTTTTTCCTTGTCCAAGGTTTCTCTAGTTAGCAAATAATGGTGTTATGAGCTCTCTTTGTGTATGGTTATATTTACTATTCAACATTATTGGTTTACTTTCATATACAAGTTATAAAGTAATTAACAATATTCAATTGTGGACAAAAGTTTGTAGAATATGGATTCACGCCCCGGCTCACCCCCTCTTAGTATTATCTATTTTTGACACAATCTCCCCCTTTGGCATTAATGGAAACACACAAACACATAAGTTATTACATTAAATAATATTACTTTATGAAATAATAAATTCCAACACATATTTAGTTATCTGGCTTCATTTAAGTTCTCTATAATAGGTTCATCATTAGGTTCTTCAAATCTTCTCCACTTTGACATATTCTCCCACTTTGGGTGTACTTTTCTATTTAATAGTATCTTAAATATATTTTATCAGTTATAAAATTAATCCCCCTTTGACTATACAACACTTCATATGTCTCTCTTCATCATTCTCCCCCTTAGGGTATCACCTTCACACATTTTCTCTCCCCAACTTGTTCATCTCTCCCTTTCTTTCTCATGGTTCCGTCAACAACAATGCCAAAGGTAGCTATAAATTTCAATTAGAAACCTATAAAACCTTGTAGTTATACCTTGTACATTACATGTAATGATTTCATCTGCTTCATGACAATCACCTTCAAACCTTTGGGAAAGAGTCTCTAAAGAGTGATCTCTTGCATCAACTCCACAAAGATATTCTAATAATTCATGAATTGATGCAACATAAATCTTATCCTAGTAAATATTGTCTAGGGTAGGGACCCCTAACTTACCTATCTAATACTCAAAAGCATCCTTAGCAAATGGCTTTGTAAATATATTTGCAATTTGCTCCTTAGACTTCACATACTCTAGTGTTACTTGTTTCTATCAAGCTTGGTCCCTCAAGTAATGATACTTGATAGACATATGCTTGTATTTTTCATGCATCACCACATTTCTTGATATGTTAATAGGACTTATGTTTTCACAATAGACACTAACAGGTCTTGTGACTTCTTCTTGCAAACCTTCCAACAATTGCTTGATCCATACAATATTTGGACAATTAATAGAAACAAAAACATACTCAACATCAGTTATAGATTGTAATATAAAACATTTTTTCTTACTCAATCATGTAATCAACCTATCTCCTAAAAATAAATCTCCATACTAGTACTCTTTCTTTCATTAATATTTCCTTCCCAATTAACATTAGTATAAGCTCTAAGCTCAAAATCACCTTCTTTATTATCCCATAAGCCATAATATTTCTTTCAGGTACCTAAATCTCCTCTTAAATTTAGTCATAAATGTCTCCTTAATATTAGATGAACATCTTGCAACTATTCCAACTACATGTGTAATATCAGGTCTACTATGTACACCATATTGCACTGTCATGTCTCATTCACTTTAGCAGTGTTTTCTTCCTTAGATAATTTTCATCTAGTGACTATAGGGGTCCTAATTGGCCTTGAGTCATCCATACCAAATATATTCAATATCTCCTTTTTGTACTTATATTGGGTCACATATATACCACCTAATGTTTGATGAAATACATCTCAAATTGTTTGCTCATCTAATTAGTGAATGATTTGCACAAAAAACATTACGACCAAATATTTTATCATCAACAAATATTTCACTTATTAGAACCTTATTTTCATCTTCACTTCTCAAGTACAAGTTACTATTTTCACTTGTGCTAATAAATACAATCTTGATTAGGTTAGAATACAACCTTTCATACCATTCTCTCAATGCTTTCTTTAATTCATATAGTTCTTTGTCCAATTTACATACCAAGTGCTTTTGATTTGGCTACAAAAATCCCATAGGTTGTTCAATGCAGACCTCTTGTTCAAGTATTCCATTTAGAAATGTAGACTTAATATACATTTTATAGACTTTAAATATCTTATAAGTTGCATAAGCCAAAAATGTTTTGATTCCTTCCAGTCTAGCTAGAGGTGAAAAGCTCTCACCATAATCAATACCTTCTTCTTGGGTATAGCCTTTACAAACAAGTCTAGATTTTTTCTCTCGTAACTTCTCCTTTATCATTCGGTTTGTTCCTAAATATCCACTTGGTTCCAATCACATTTTTGTCTTTTAGTCTCGGTATTAATGTACATGAATTATTTTTCTCAATTTGAGCTATTTCCTCATTCATAGCATTGATCCAATCATCATTATTGGGTGCAGATTTCAAATTTCTTGGTCCAAATTCAGGAATCAAACATGTATTGTCCTTGACCTTAATACTTTCCATGATTCTAATACTCTTTTCTCAAATTATTTTATCTTTTGAATGATTCCTTCTCACATAATTTTTTGAGATAGGTTCAAATCCATGATCTCCAAAATTATCTTCACTTGGTTAGGCTAAACATTATGCTCAGGTTGTTCCAATACGTGGCTTAGGTAATATACACTATTATTCAGTAGATCTCTTCTATTTCTTGGTGTGCCATTGTAATGCATTAGGTTGGTGCTCAAATAAAGTAGAAGATGTATCATCATAGATATACACAATTTATTTGTAATCTAGGTTCTTTATTTCTCTCTTCATCATCTTATCTACAAACTCATCAATTCTAGCATTTTCACTTTCAATCTTTGTGTTAGTGACTTTGTTCAAACATTTGTAAGCCCTTTTCTTAATAAAGTAACCTAGGAATATACCTTCATCACCTTTTCAATCAAACTTTCCATTCCTTTCATCTTTATGAATATAACACCTATTTTCAAATATTTTGAAATAACTTACATTCAGTGTATGACCATACCAAAGTTTACATGGTGTCTTGTTTGTCCCTTTCTTCAACTAAATCAATTAAGCATGTAAAAAAATACTTATAGCTTCTCTCTCAAATATTTGCACAACTCTTTTTTCAATTAGTAATGCTCTAGTACAATCAACAACAAATTTTTTTCTTCTTTCTACAATCTCACTCTACAATGGTAGTCTCAGTCTAAATAGTTGTCTCTTAATTCCATGCTCAACACAAACATTAGTCAATTCATCAAACATAAACTCATCACCTCTATTAGATCACAAAACAATTTTTTACCAATTTCATTTTCAACTCTTTCCTTGTACCACTTGAACATTTGAAAATTGTCATATTTAAACTTCAAAAATATATCTGACATCATTCTAGAATAATCATCAAGAAAAGATATAAAATATCTATCTTCATAATAGCTCTCAACTTTCATAGGACCACAAAAATCAATATGTACCAACTCTATAATTTCTTTAGATGAATGTGTATTACTTAAAAACCTAGAATTAGTCATCTTACCAAGATGACATTGCTTACACATATAACTGTTAGGTTTATGCATGTTTGGTAAGTATCTGACTTTCTTATTTCTACTCACTTTGACCATATTCTCAAAGTTTACATGACACAATCTCTTATTCCACAAGAAAAATTCTTCAATTCTAGAAAATAGACATGTACTAATAGTAGGATCTAGGTAAAAAAGATCACCTCTTGTTTTCTCTCCTATACCAATCAAGTTTCCATCATCATCTTAGATCTTTACCTTCCTATTCTAAAATTCCAATTTGTGACTTGTATTATTCAGCTATGAAAAAATCAACAAATTGTACTTTAGTCCTTAAACCTAATAAGCATCATCATGTCTAATTTTATCATTTAGCATCAATGGTCCTCTACCTTTCATAGAACATGGAACATCATTTCCAAATTTAATAGTTCCACCATGATATTCTTCTAGCTTATCAAACTTACTAATATCACCAATCATGTGAACATCCACTATAAATAATCCAAGTATCACTTTCAATAACATGAGAAATAAGATCTTTGCATTCCTAATACATTTCCTCATTAGGATCTTCTTTAATAGAAACATATACCACTTCTTCACCTTCATTCTCATCATTTGAATCTCACTCGGACTGATCCTCCTCAACAATATAGCATGACTTATTTCCTTTTTCCTTGTAGTCCATGTAATGCTTGTTCTTTCTGTATTTGTTAGCCTTCTTGTCTTTTTCTTTCACTCTTGTTCTTCTTGGGACATTTAGTAGTAATATGACCAACTTCATTACATTTAGAACATATCAGAGGAAGTTTACCTTTGAATCTTCCTTTAGCTCTTAGTAGCCTCCTTGTGAATAATGGTTCAATCACATCCATCTTGTTATCATATGAATTTGAATATCTCTCATCCTTTCTACTCTTTTCTTTATTTGAAAACACATTTTTTAGTGATGTCTTAAAAGCATTCTCAATCTTAGGCATACTATTATCAAAGTTAACTCAAATAAAGTTAATCTACGAAATAAACCATCAAGATTAAGATCATTAGTAGGCATAGCTCTAAATTCCTCAATCGTAGACACTCTTATAGAATAAATAGTCAATAGTGTTCTTAGAATCTTACTTACATCTTCTTCATTTTTTATGACCTCCAACAAATTTAATGGCACTCATGACTTCTTTGATTTTATTTTCATATTGAATAATGTTTTATGCTTTTTTCATCCTGATCTTGTCATACTTGCCTCTTAGACTTTCTTCTTTGGCTATCAATATATTCTAATCTCCACCATGCTCAAGTATCAGCTTATCCCACACCTCTTTAACAGTAGCACAGTCTTTGACATCATCAAACTCCACATCATTTACTGCAGAAGAATTATCAATCATCAGACTATAGTGTTATTTCTTTTTCTTTATCTCATCAACTGTCATAGGAGGACCAGTGTGTGTAATGGTTTTCTAGATAATATAATGCATTATCTCTATTTATAGATAGATACAACCTCATCCTGATTTACCATGAAGATAATTTCTCCTTGTTCAACTTCAATACCTCTCTCTTATACATCTTCAAGTCTTTAAATTTCTTCAAGCACTCAACTCTAATAACAATTGTTAGATAAATGAGGGGGGCGGGGGGGGGGGGGTAATCAATTATAAATAGTTATCCTACATCCCTTAAAAATATTTTTCACCAACCCAAACAAACTAGTACATTTGAGGCTCCTTTTTGATAGTTATCCCTTGATATTGCAATGCCAAGTCATCACACAACTAATAGAAGGAGGCATCAAATCCAATTTGTTGCAAACTATTGATGATTGATCTTTCCATCGATAGTTCTATGGTAAATTTCATCATCGTGCACATGTAGGGTGCCAAAAAT
Source organism: Cupressus sempervirens (assembly GCA_028749045.1). Taxonomy (NCBI): domain Eukaryota; kingdom Viridiplantae; phylum Streptophyta; class Pinopsida; order Cupressales; family Cupressaceae; genus Cupressus; species Cupressus sempervirens. The sequence continues at coordinate 604,852,324 of CM053792.1, forward strand.
TATCAATACATAGAATGTCAGAAAATTTGGTCTTTCATTGACATTGCAATGACTAGATGTCATAGTAGTTAAGCATATTTATTAGAACACACTGTTGCTAGAGTTAAGTTTAAAATTTGCAACACCATTTTTAGTGACAATGTTGTATAACCGATTAATACCCATTAGAAATGTTAGATGACTGGTCATTGAACTTGATAGCAGTCATATGACATCAACACCAAAAATGTGTTGCAGAATTTTCACTTGCCATCAATTTTGTTATGGCTACCATGATTTTAAGAAAAAAGCATTCAATTTGGATTACTTGCTACATGATCATGATGGGCATGAATAATCCTAGGCCTAGTTATTGTTTATAATTGTAGTATAGTCTATGCACAACATACTATGGTATAGTTGGTAATATTAATACTAGTGCATAGAGGAAGATTATACTATGATCATAAATAATAATTAGGCCTAGGACTATTCATACCCATTGTATGATCACACAAAAGATAATCAAAATAATCCTTTATTGAACTTACCCATGGCCCCACAAACTCCATTATGTTCCCTTATAGATGGAATGTGGAAGTAAAGCCAAGAGCTTGGCCTATAGACACAAGGAGTTTCATTTAAAGACTCAAAATTTTCCATTATTATTATAACCAAAAACACAAAATGACTAAGGCTGAAAAGAGAAAATGTTTCATCATTATGATCCATGAGTCGTCATTTTCTCTTGTCAAGCTTACCCATCCTCCCCAATAGCCTATGATTGCATGCAACACATACACATATCTACATGCATAGCGGAAGTAATAGTTTATGAAAGGGAAGTGACTTATATTGATTAATCAATATAAGATAGTCAATGTTATAAGAGTCTCACTGCTGTCATGCCCAGGTCACCAACAAGTTTTGCTTTAATATTTAAAAGTGATAATAGGATAAAATGTAATAAACAAGTATTCAAATAAATTCACTTAACTTCCTCACGCACATGTATAATGATAAAAATTAAGCACAACTCAAATGCAATTTTTTTTTAAAACATATTTTAAACTTAAAATTGCATAGCTAAGTATATATCAACATGTTATCTGATAAATCTAATTTAAATGAATGTGATTACCAACCATAAAAATGTGCAGTAAGGTAACACCATCACATCTGATTTTTAAATTACATATGCAAAATTGAAAACAAAGCTATAAGACTCAATGCAAGCATATTTACTCAAACACCATTTTATTGGCAAACCTGATTCAAAGGCTCAGCCGGGAAAGAATCAGGAAGAAAACTCGGCTTCGTTGCCAATCCAACAAAGTTTGAAATACCAATTTACATAGGATATCAATCCCAAATTTCAACAATATAATTGAATTTTCTTCAGGACCCTCATCAAGGGATTCATAACAAAATCTGCAACACATTTCTACGAACCGTGGAGGAAACAAAATCTGATCAGGTGATAACAAGCATGACCAAGAAACAAATCAAACATGCATATTCATATAAAGTTTTCACTATATGATTCACAATGAATCAACACTAGGGAAAGGTGGATTCTTCCAACCAGGAGAAGTCAAGCACAACACCAAACAGATGCCCAATTGGGGCTATAAACCAAGAACTTCCGTTCTTCCATTTCAACATACCATAATCATACAAGGTTTGTGCTGACAGGTAGGGGCCCATAACACCCTACCCTTTCTCCTTCTTCTCATCCTAAGAAGAGACTCTACACTGGTTGGAGTCCGACTAAACAGACCTTTCCCAAAATTGGCCACTTCTGCCCTCTCCAAGGGTGAGTAATGCCAAAACACCCATGCAAGAACATCTCAAAATTCAAAATATAAACATGAAAAGAAATCATCAAAAATAACATGGTTTTCAAATCTTCCCAATATACCCACAATCCTACAAACATTCACACAACAACAAGGTAGCATAAGCAAGAACAAACATGAAATCTGAACAAAGGAGGTGAGAATTCCTACCTTCACAAAGAGGTAATGGAAAATGAACAAGTTTGAGTAGAGCTTTTCCCTTCCTTGCTTCAATCTTCCAAGACTCCTCTCTAAATGTAGAGATTGGGTAACAACCTCCACTAGTCCAAGAAGGGCCTCTAAATAAGCTTCAAAACTCAACCACCCAAAGGATCAATAACTTCTCCCACCCAATTGCAATTCTAGAAACTCCTAACTCTACTCTCACTAGGGTTAAACATTAAGTGGAGATGAGGTGAGGTAACTCAAGATAACCATGGTCAATTTTCGCACAAAGGCAAAAAGAGACTTTTTGAGTGGCCTCAAAAGTCAAAAAAAGGGGCTTAGGGGTTGGAAAAGACCCCTAACCCATACCCATACACTTTGGGTATAATTATTTCATGTTTTAAGGCCTTAGGAATAGGTTTAGAGCCAAACAAAAGCTAGGAAATAATTAGGACCAACTAACAACTCTAAAATGTAGATTAAGCTCTAATCTGGATTAAGGATGACTAAACTCGATTAAGAACAAAATAAGAAAAAGATACTAACTTAATCCAACTTAGGTCCAAGGTTTACATAGCTAACCCTAACTAGCACGATATAGAGCACAAACAATTCACGAGTGTCAAGCGACACTAAAAGAACATAGTTACAAACATTAACATTTACTGATCACAGAAAGATACATACATACATCTCACAATAAATTTGATTACGAACAACAAGGTTTCTACAATGAGCACATAGGGTTCAGTTCTGTTCCTCTGTCAGTTTCCTCGGCTAAAATATCTGCACACTCATTACACACATCAGTAGTCCCAAAAATCACATGTACATATGTATATATACATATCAGGAATCACATAAATTAAAACATCCATCTATAACAAAATCAAGGCTCCTCTCATCCTATTCAATTCTTAACCATTTAAAATATCTTAAACCAAAATGTTAATCCTACCTTTTTACTTAATTCATCAATATACATATACATAAAACCTTAAATGACGAACGTCAATATCTAAAAGTAACATCACACAACATAAAATAATATAATATGTTCAAGTATCTAATAATGTCTCGACATCTCGAGTCATGAGTATCAAAATGATAAACAACTAAGGCTACAAAGGGTCAGGGCAAGGCCTCACATCATTTAATCATCAGTAATTACTTAATCAATATGACATATAACTTATTCATTAATTCAGATTAAGTACAAGAATAATCATTGTTAGGCATGCATATACCTAAACATCATAACATCACCAATAGTGAATATTGAACTATCTAAATGCATAGAATCCTAATCATTGAGGTAACAAAATCAATAACATCATCATTAAGTGAAACACCTTGTTTTATTGTTAGTGCCAACATAGTCATTCTCTAATATTTAAGTATTAAAGCATGGATGTATCTTTTGTTCTCATTTTTCATTAGGACATCTAAAAACCTACAACATTACTCCATATCCATTCAAATCTCCTACAACAGATTTGACAGAAAAATTCATATCTAATAAGTACATACGAGGAGGGACCTTACAACTACATACTTTCATATTTTAAAATTAGTTTGATTTTATTTAGTCATTGTTTAACATTAATGAGTCATACTATTTACCAAATTTCCTCTTATTAAATTAGCATTTTAAGGTTAAAATATTTACATATGACACATGTTTCATATAATATAATTCCATAGGTTTCAATCTTACTTTAGGTTGTGCTTCTTCTTATCTATTTCAACCAAATGTTGAATGCCAAGAGTTGGATCTTCTTGCTCTTCAACCTCTTTTCAATTTTTTTTCCAAATTTGTAGTTTTCTTTGATGTGAGTTAAGTGCCCTAATTCCCTAGACATCCTAAGATGAAAATGAGAATTGGCTTACCACTAAGAATTTTGATTTTACAAGAGGTCATTAATACTTATGTACCTTTTGGAAAGAAAAAGAGAACTCTAAAATACAATACTTACGCCTTATTGAAAGCATCATCTATGTTTTTGTCAATACCAACAGATTGCTAACCATCATCAATAATAATAAAATGTGGTGGTGTTCCTCCTTCTAACAGACTATAAGTTATCATTTTGATTAACATAAAGAAAATTAAATGATGTATGTGATAATCAATGCCATATAGGAGGGAAGACTGATTAACAACCCTTATAGCAACAATATTGTATGTCTCACTATCTCTGATGTGCACTAAATCTTGTGCAAAGTCAATTGTCTTCCCTATCACACTATGTGTAATCTGATAGATAGAGAGAAGGTTAGAGGAAAAAGATGGAACATAAAGTAAATCATGAAATGTATCATCATCAATGTCAATAGAACATTTCCCACATATAGTCATAATAGTGTTGTTCCCCATCAAAATATGTGGGCTAGGAGAAGCCTCAAAAGAAGAGAACAGATCCTGAGAAGATGCCATATGGTGTGAAGTAGTTGAATCTAGTAACCATCTAGAAGAGGGTGGACTAGCATTTGCACATAGTGCATGACCCTTTCCTATATCTTTACCATCTAACTGAAATGATGATGATGAAGATGATCTATGAGAAGTAGAAGGAATATCAAAGTTGCTCTTCTAAACGAGAGTAGTCAAATATGAAACTTGTTTGGAATATCTATCTAACTTATTCTCATAGAAATGAAACTCATCATGATTAGGATTATTATAATAAGCACAATTAGGTCTTTCTGGCTTTGATTTACCCCCTTTAGGAGGAGGTGGCCCTAACGAATTATGACTGCTAGAATCGGTCTAAGATTTTGTAGAATGAGATTTATGTGTCTTCTCCTTCATCCCTGAAGATGGTCGAGCTACCAATGCATAAGTGTGTGAGCCTATGAGAGAATCCAACTAAGAGAGCTTAGCTTACTCTCGAGTCAAATGATCACAAAAAACCTCAAAGGATGGCATGGTAAATCTATTACCCAAAGCATCTTTGGTGGAATAGAAGGTAGAAGCAAAAATCTAAAAGTTTTCACGAAGCTTAAAAGAATCAAATAGATGTACTCAGTGTCAGTCTTGGTTTTCCCACAACCCTCCAATAAAGATCTATATAGATTGAACTTCATCAAGAAATTCTCAATGGAAGGAAAAGAATATGGTGGTGTGGTGGTGGTGTTAGGATAAACCACGGACAGAAATAAAAACTACATGCAAATATAACCAATAACAGAAAATAATAGAACACACAGAAATGAACACAAGGCACCAAGATTTAACATGGTTCACCCAATCCCTGGGCTACGTCCACCAAACAGAAAGTCCGATCTTATTACAATCCAGTGATTACAACCTGATTACAATCCATAATCCCTTACAGCTCAATACTGCCGCAAGAACCAATTTCGTATCACAACATAATAAAAAATACCCAACCCTAAGCCCTTTTATACAAGTATTAAACCGCTTTAGGGTTATAACATGTCGGCCATAATATGTCGGCTACCATGTCGGCTACTTCCAAAAAAAAAAATTGAACCCCACTATTTATGAAGTATGTACAGTACTTTCCTGATCAGTCACCACAATCTAACAGGTGGTGCCTTGGCAGCGCACTGGTGGTTCACCAGTGGCTAGAGGGCAGCACTACAGGAGTAGGTTGTTGGTAGTGGGAGAGTGACATCGTAGATGAAGGTGGTGCACAGGTCACAAAGCGGTGATGCGATGGCTAGCTACTAGCATTGACCATAGTAGTTCTACTATGGTTAGGAGACCACAATGGCAACCATTGTGGTTAATTAACCATGGAAATAAAAAAAATTATGTTTTTATATTCATTTATTTTGCAAATTTTTTATTATAAAAACCTGCCTTGGATTGTCTATAGAGGTCGTATGACCCTGTTATGCAAAAACAAATTGCCTTCCAAGTCAACATTGTCCAAAATTGACAAACTTTATATGAAAATGAGGGATTCGATGCCTTTTGAATACAACCATGAGGTCCGTTTAGCCTCAAAGTGCTCTGAAATAGAGACCCTCTATTTTCATAGAAATACCCAAAAAACACCAAATCTATTATGTCCAACCCTTGATCTTTTTTAAACAAGAACATGTAGTCATAGGCAAGGCTCTGATACCATGTAAGATTTGATGATGAAAAAATTCATAGATCCCTAAATATCCTACATTCATATAACTTGTTACAAGGAAGAAAGAAAGGCAGAGAGAGAGAAGGGTTTGCTCAATAAAAACAAGAAGATTGAATTTACTTGTGCAAAATAGAATGAATGAATTTACAACCAATCAATCCTTATGAAGGAGATTGAAACCCTAAAAGGGAAACATTAAGAGGTAAATGACATTTCATTACTAATTAATTATTAAATGAAAATGCAAAGTACATATAGTGCAATCTTAAGAAGGGAGTAAAGGTAATTTAATAAATGAAATTAAATTAACAGTTTACTCTAACAAGAATTACCTTTTCCCTCAAAATTCACACCTACATGTTCCACATGTTCAAAATCCACATTCACCAAAGGACAAAAACCATGTCCCCCTTCATTGTGATCATGTTGCCTACAATGTCTCTAAGATGTTGTGATTAGAATTCTTTAATTCTTTAAGCCCTTGCATTTTTTGCAAGAACAATAACATTTTCCATCACCTTTCTTTTGAACTGAGACCACAATCTAGCAATTGTCACCTTATTTTGTTTTGGGTTCATTTTGTTAGGTGTGGACTTTCTTCACATGTACTTGCTTTTATCAAGAACTTGTTCAAGGTACAAACTACGTAAAGTTGCACATTAATCCTCTAAAAAAATTAATCCTCGTGTGGATTTATAAACCCTTTAAAATGCAAGAATGGAAAATTGCAAGTCATGGTCAAAATCAGACTAGGTAGTGGAACTTGAATTCCTTGAATTCCAACACTAAGTCAAAATCCATTGGGGTGTTGGAATTTTATTTCCAGTTCATGCTCAAAATCTATACAAAATCTTTATCTCTTGGAAACAAACATTGCTAAAGAAATATCTTTTGGCATAGTTTTACAATACTAAAATTAGATCTCTTCAATACCTTTCCAACAATGTAAGTAGTTTTCAATTTTGGGCACCAAATAGAAACTCATGACTCCACCAAGTTGGGGTATCCAATTTCATAATTTTTTGGAATTTTGTAATTTTGTAGTTTTTTTTTTCCTCCAAGAAACTCTTCACTTTGAATTGGTTGGAATCGTGTGATTGTTGGGATTGTAGATATATGTATAAAACTCATTTTGTGTAAGTTACTGGAGACTTTTGATGCATACAACTCTTGTTACGAGTTTTTCTAATGCCCATTTTTTCTCAATATACTTGGAATTTCTGCATACCTATTTACTGCAACTGAATTCTCCATTGAATTAAGATCACTGAAGGAAGAGAATGTAGAGATAGCAGAAGCCAAATAACCCAATTGACACAAGAGTTTGCTGATTTGGATTTAGCAAATGAAGGAATGGATGTTGTAATCAAATTTGCAGGTGGATTTTTTGTTACAGTTTCTTTTGAAGGTGGTTTTGATGTCAGATTCAAAAATTGAAGGTGTTTTGTGAAGCCTGCAGACATAGAGATGCATACAATTTGTTAGTTCTCTTTCAAATTTAAAGCTTATGTGAGTTTGTTGTGATGGATAATTTTTACATCATTTTGTGATGATTTTATTAGCCCCTATGGTTTTCATATCAATGTTATTTCATCTTTCTTTAACATATCAATTCAGTTGGTTTGGTATGAGTAATTTCCATTGGAGTTTGCATATCTTTTACAATTGTTTGAAGCATTTTTGTATTGCAATTTATGTCTAAGAGAGGTTTTTTATTTATATAGGTGTGGTAATGTGGTTTTGTTTTAAGAGCTCATTAAGGTATCTCCATTAGTGTAATTTGTAGAAATGGTTTTGTGGTATGTACAAGGAGTCCCCTGCATCAAGAAGAATACTAGAATGTTTTCTTGAATTTTGAATCTCATGGTTGTTTTAAGTTTTCAAATTTAAGTCAAGTCAATTGAATGGCTTTTACAAGGTGTGTGTGTGTGTGTGTGTGTGTGTGTGTGTGTGTGTGTGTGAGAGAGAGAGAGAGAGAGAGAGAGAGAGAGTTCCCCTACATTAATATGATTAAATTCACAAAATACTGGGACTTTTACTAGAGATGTCACTCTTTTTGAGGAGCCACGTTACAAAAAATGCAAAGTTCTAGATTTGTCAACTTTGCATGTTACAAAAAAATGACATTGATCTAACAATTTATTATTATTTTTAATGTCCATATTTTAAACATGCCAAAACAAGAAGAAAAATAGTATTGAAGCACCAAACTTTCCTAATTGAATGCATCTATCATTATTTAAATAAAAAGTTATTGATCAATATTTGCTTATTGGCAATCATCTACCTAACATTTGCAAAATCTACATATAAATGTTGAATAGAAAATTACTGACCACTTCGTTGGTGCAACCAAATATAGCTATAATTGAAAAAACTTCTCAATGATCCAATATCTTACCAATGAAACAAAACATTGTACTTGGTGGTGCTTATTTTGAAAACTTCTCAATAAAATATAAAGGTACTATTACAACCTAAGGGTCTAAGGATAAATCAACAAAATAAAACCCCTAGAGCTTTAATATATGTAAGCGACCTATATTGACCTATCCTCCTACTACTCCCACATGCCCTAAATGTGGTTGTTCTAATCCAATGATAGAAAAGGATTCTTCAAGTCACCAAGATATAGATGCGAATATAATCAAAGGTGCACTAAAAGACTTGAAATTCTAATAATTTAGCTTATTAAAGAAGCAATTGTAAATGACGTGATAGGAAGAAGAGTGAATTCCAAATTCAAATTTTTTGATGACGTTTGGTTATTTGGATATGCTACCTAACATGAAGATGATGTGTGTTTTAGGGATATTAAAGCCAAATCTAAAGGAGTGAGATAACAACTAAGTTCGTCGATACTTTTAGATTTTTTCTTGTTAGCTCACATGGAATTTATTTTTCCTAACAAGTCAACGGGTTTGCATAGTTTTATTAGAGTTACCTTAAGTAAGGGTTCACCTACCATGCAACTATATCAGGTAGAAGTTTCTTTTTTGTCAGATCCATTTTTGAACTTCCTTGAGTTTCTCCAATTAGTATATAAGGTGTCTCTTTTATTGGTTTTAATACGTTTATGACTCTTTGGATAACACATTGATAATTATGCATTCTATGGGTTCCTCCTACATCCTTTTACAATTAATGTTTGTATTTAGAGCCAATTGTTCTCATGTTCCTTGTATAGTCAAATGTTAAAACAATTAAGGTCTATTTATTCAACAAAATACATGGCTTGTTTTAAATTTTAATTATTTAAATATCATCATCATTTATACCTTAAAAATGAGCCTTATTTTGTGAAAAACTATGAAAAAATCATAAATTTGTGTAATGTTGTTCAAGATGTTTAAATCCCTAATGAAAGAAGGTTTTCAGTGCTCAAAATTTGAACACACATAACCAATTAGGTTTTGAGTGGTTGAAAAATAACTTGGATAAAAGTACACCTTAACCTTTCATAAGAAATTATAATTTTTTTTATGAAAAGAATGTCTTTCTGCATTTTAAAAGAAACAAGAAACATTGTTTGAAAGAGAAAACCATGTTTCGTAACATCATTCTTACAGCAATGCATGTATTTGTCTTTTCTCTCCACTAGATTTATATCTTTTATCATTTATCTTAATCTATGTATATGATCAATGTGCACTTCTTAAAATTAATACATGGTAGAAAATTTTGATATTATGGCATCCATTGACCTTGAATGTCACTAATACCATACAATATATGAACAAAATGTCAAATCATAGCTTGTGGCTCAACAATTGAAGGTGGGTGTACAAGGTTCCATTATTGCTCAATGCATGCCAACAATAGGCAGCTCAAATAGTAAAAAATAATATATGACTACAAAAGATTCTTTGTATGGATAATGAATAATTTTCAATTGAATTATTCAAATTATTAGCATCTCAAAATACCTTCCAAGAGATGTGCATGAATGATAAAATAAGTCTTTAAAAGGGTCATCTATAACAAATTTTTCTTTCAAATGATTGGAACTTCAAAATGGGCATTCAATATAGATACATCATCCACTCTGATCTTCCATAGTTTAGTAAAAACTAATATTATCCCAAGACTTGTGGTGTTCCTCTAAGGTTCAGCTAGGATATGATACATTTCCAAAAAAAATTGATAGGGCAGGAGCATGACAATGGATGAGGGGAGGAAGCAATACAAATAACTAAAAGAAGCTAATGTTATAACTGGATGCATAGAGATTAATGTGATAGTGTAAACATTTCCCATGCATTTTCTCAAATATAGTTTAGTTCTACCAAATTTGATCGAAAAAAATTGAAATTTCCAAGCAAGTAATTGGTAATGAGCATAAATCAAAACATAAAGAGATCTTAAGATTTTATGATTGCAAGATATGTATGTTGCACCATAGATTAGAAGGATTCATCATCAAATGAAAGCCCTAGAGATTTAATATATGTAAGCCACCTGTACTGACCTAGCCTTCTGCTACTCCCACGGGCCCTAAATGTGGTTGTATGTAAGCCACCTGTACCATTGTGTATATAAAGCCCTTCCTTTTGCTTTTCCTTTTATTCCATTTCCATTGAAAAAGATCACAATAGAGACATGGATAAGAACGGGAAGATCACGTTATAACATAATCAATCAAAATTTAATGACTTTTAGTTTCCCTATAATTCTCCCAACTCAACAAAACCATGAAGTTACCTTCAACGGCGCCGAGAATATCACTGTCATGCCTAGGAACAACGTTGAACCCTACCACCTACACTTTGCCACATCAAAATAAAATGAAATTTCACTTTTCTTTTTTTTCTTTATATCTTGACAATGTTGAAATTTTGACAATAACATTAAGTTTCATCAAAATTTTGACTAAAAACTTAAGTATTGTAATGAAATTTTGATGTTATCAGGATCATATTTTTAAAAAAATGTGAATTTGACAAGCCAAATTGGCCTGCCATAAAAAGTTTAGGTCGAAAATGGAACCCAAATTTACCAGCGTATATACTGCTTTATCATCAAGTTCACATCACAAAATAATGGCACAATTATCATAAATTACCACACATTTCTTTTCATAACTTCTCATTTCAGAATCTTTCCTTTATACCATAACTTTTCATAATATTTTGCATTAAATTGGCCTTCATACTTCCACATGTTTGCCAAAATGCAAAACTATGTCTTTCCCACTTAGGATTAACATCTAGGATCTTGTCCCTAGTTAGTCAAGTAATTTTTTTGATAAACAAAATAATACCTTAACATAAAATACTTAATTCATATCATGTTCAATTGACTCATTACTACAATTGGAAATACTACAACAACTTTGTTTGGATTGTTCGTACTACCTTGCGCACATAACCTGCAGTATTCTGACATACTATACTTAATTTAGCTATGACAACACATGCCAATATTGCCTCTATGAACTGCGCCAATCAAAACTCTAATTGTGTTTAAACTGTATGATACTTAGACAATTTTCTAAGTCTAATTGTTAAAACAATATCTTCATACTATGCTCACTTCATATGATTTATATGTTGCCATAAATGACAACTTTATGCTCTCTAACCTAGCCAAATTTCCAACACATTGGCATATGTGATCGTAATGCCACAAGCATATTTCTAGACCAATCTGTGACACTGGCCAGTACTTAGGTATGATATATATGCTTTTATTTCATAAATTTGTAGTATAAATTATGTATTTTTTAATTTATGTACTTTATAATTCATGTATATATAATTTTGACTCAAGGCTTATGTATCCATGAGTGTTGGTAGGAGTATAGTGTTGTGGTTTCAAAATCCATGCCCCATTTCTCCTAGAAATGGGGGACCCCCTCATAAATTTTTTGCTTTCCCAAACCCCTAATCTAGGGTCTGAGTCATTTGTAGGGTTCTACCTAGAGTTTAGGTCTTGCTTGGTCCTCTGCCTAAGAAACCCATGTGCCAGAAACTGAGAAATTTTAGAAGAAAGTGTGATTTTGTAAGTGTAAGGGGCACACTAGTGCACCTAGCGCACCCAGCGCACCTCTCAAGGTGTGCTAGTGCACTAACTACACTACCACGGAGCACTTCCCTTTGGAAGTGTGCATGTACACACATACGCACCCCAAAAAGGTGTGCTCCATCCTACCCCTATAAAATCTTGGGACCCCACCTTCCTTCTCATTCATTTCTTCTTGCATCCACTAGAGGTGCACCTTCTTCCTCCCTACACACATTACACAAAACAACACCTAAGTTAGGAGGTGCACAAGTGTGCACCTTTCCATTGATAAACTTTAATAAACCAAACATGCACCTTTCAGATAGAACTCTAAAGCAACACTTCAATGATGCGTAAGTGCGCATCTTCCAAGATGTGCAACTGTGCACCATTAAAACTAAACCCTTAAGCCTTTGCACATAAAGGCGCACAAGTGTACACCCTTAGTTTTTTAAAGTTATCTTAAATTGTATTAGCACACCTAGTGCACCCTCAAAGTGTGCAAGGTGCACCAAAAACTGCATATCACAGGCTAAAATGGGGTTTTTGAGTGTTTATGTTGGGTTTTGCATTATGGGTTTGGTTTTTTAGTAACTAGGGTTTGTTTAGGGTTTTATTTTCAACCTTCTGAGTAGATAAAATGGCTTCATCCTCATCTTCAATTGCAACAAAGATTTCGCCAAAACCAATTGTCTTTAAGTTTCAAGGTGTACAAACGAAATCATGCTTCCAGGATGCAGATTTGAAGATTTAGGACACTAAATTAGGTCATATTGATTGGAATGCATTCCTGGTACTCTGCAACAAACTGAATGAAAGGTCACCAATGATTTATACACTTATCAGATCCGAGTTGATTAATGTGGCCTCACATTCTACTTTAGTGTAGTGTTCAGAGATTGTTATGACCTTGGAAGAGAATTATGTGTTAGAGGAGAGAGTGGTGAAGAGCATGATAGGGGAGATCATCCTAGGCCTAAGGCCGAAGAATATCGAGAAATTTTTCCATCTCCAAGCAAAGACCAATACATTAGGTTGACTTATCATCAAGTAGAAAGGTGGTATAGGGATAATGAGCAGAAAGCTACATAAATCATTCAATCATCATATTTGATTGATAGGACACTTATGGGATGAAAAGCTGGAAAAGTGGATATGACTAGAGGATACATGAAAGATGACATTGAATACTCCATTTCACTTTTCAAAAAAATTATGGGTATACCGGCAACAGGGCACTTGAACATCTCAATGGTACATTTCATTGAGACCATCAGAATGATGAAGATGCCAATTAACTAGGCCACAATAATTAGTGAGAATCTAGATGAACAACTAGTGGCAGTTAAAACTAACCCCAAATTTTATATGACTTCATATTTGGTATATCTGTTAGCAGAAAGGACTACAAACTACCCAAGATTATTCAACAAGGGAAGCATGCAAGATGCTAATGCTTGGCCTTATGTGGTATACTCCCAGTTGGTGAAGAAAAAGTTGTCAGATCAGAGTAAAGAGTACATGATAGTGAATGATGCTTTCATTTTTGCAATCATCCAATTCATTGAAGGTGATTATGCAAAAAGGTTGTTAGTAGAGGCAGTAGCAAGAATTATAGAAATAGGTGCCTACTACATCCAATTCAAGACATTCACCTACCTAAGGGTAGCGAGTACAACTGTAAATCCTAAGAAGCTCCCTAGGTACCCATGTGATAGACTCATTTTGCTGGAGATTGCACAACAACTCACATCTACATATGATAGAGTGAGAAAACAACATAAGAAGACTTGGGTATGGCCTATCATCATAGGTCCATTTTGGAGTCAAGAAGCAAGATATCATGACTGTTGATTTAGAATGGGATTAGTATCCCTTGGAAGACTATAACTGCCCTCGTCCATGTTTTGAAAATATTGGCAAAGTTCAATATTTGGAAAAAAAACAATTTCAACATGAAGATGCTATAGAGAATCATTGGATGAATGCAATAGATGACTACAATATTTGGATAAGGGATTACTGTACGATGAATCTTCATTTGGAAGCCAATGCCTTGAAAATAAATTTCCCATTGAAGGTTGTTCAACAAGACACTTCAAATGTCTTGGACCCCCTATATAATCAGGACAAGATATACAATCGATCAGTCATGCATGCAAAAATTGATAGAGAAGAAAATGCAGATATCAATTACAGGGCAAGGCATATCATCTAGTTGACCAAGAAATGGATTAAGAAGCCATTCAAGTTGGACCCGGTTCCTCAAACAAGTCTTATATGCCATAGCTCGCCCAGTAAAGGCAAGAGGGGCTAAAGTTATAGTACCAACATTCACAGCCCAATCTCTAATTAAATTAGAAACTTGTATCAGCATGATAGGCAAGTTGGATACTTTAAAGTGGAAAAGGGCAAGAATAAAAGAAAAAGAGTTTTTCCTCAACAAGTTGAGCCCAAAGTTGAAGGGACTCAAGCCCAGGAGGCAAATCAAGCATCTGAAAACCAAGAGCCTAAAAATGTAGAAGTCTCTCAACTCAAGATAATCCACAAGTGACATTGTTGGAACAGGGGCAAGGTCCTAAAGAAGAAGCATAAGAGGTGTCCCCACATGTTCAAGAGGAAGAAGCCTCTCCAACAACTCCTAAGAGAAAAAGGACTAAAACTCCAATCAAAAGGACTAGAAGACAGAAAGTGCAAAGGAAGTTTATTCCTATTCCTTTAGTCCCATAAACCATTCTTGAAGAGGATGGAGAAGATGAAAAAGATAACCTCCCCTTGAGTCAGAGGACTCATTTGGCTAGTGCTACTAAGGCAAAATGAAGGAGTTCCACAATAACACCGCCATCTATTTCCACACAACCTATTCAAGTTACAACTCTAGAGGATGAGCTTAAATAGTGAATTAATGAACAAGAGAGTCAAGGGAGTGATGCCTTTGACATTTCATATTTTGACCTCATGTCTGTGGGTACAGAACTAGTATGTGACAGGATAAGGGATACACCAATGAATCAACCTTTACAAGAATATTGGAATCAATTACCACCTTTTTCCACAAGGACCTTTTAAGTGCCCCACCATCACCAATTGAAGATTTATCTTTTTTGAATAAAGGTTCAGCCACTCCTCTCCCTCTTTTTAATGAAGAGCAAGTACAAGTTGTATAGGAAGAAGAGCCATAACAAAGACTCACTAATGAAGTATCAAAAGAGGGGAAAATACATGAAGAACCTCAACAAACTTCTCAAGATAACAAGGTGAGAACTGTGGAATCAACAGACATGAGGATGCTTGATGTAGATCTCTCACAGAAAGAGAAGACTTTGAAGAGGAGAAATAAGGGAAAGGGTCTAGTAGGACAAACCCACTCTTCAACTAAGTATATGTCTCCAATGAAAACTACTCCAAGCTGGTTGAAGGAGGAGGTGATGGTTAGGCATAAAAGGAAACTATATTGTAGTGTCAATGAGGGAATAAAAGAATTAGTTGAAGCCCTCAAGAAATCTGAGCTACCTACAAGTGACACATGAACATTGGCCTTTATTATGAAGAACCAAAATTAGGACTAGTTTTCCCATATTGTCATCCCTCCTCTACATGCAGATATTGAAGATCTGACCAAGACAGATTATCACATTAAAGAGGTCATGTTGGGAAAGCCCACTATTGACACTGCTAAATTGATGGTCACTACAAGAATTAAAGAAGTGTTTTAGCCGCCTGGAACAAGATGAGTTTGAATTGCTGAGGCTTCAGAAACAGAATGAGCTTCTAAGAGGCTATTTGCATGAAGTGCTTGGTCCTTTGGACCTTGATCATCCTGAGGCAACTCTAGGTGTGACACTTGATAGGAAGGAGAACACAGGTGTACAATTGGATCCATTTTTGAAGGCGTGTCAGCAATGGTGGGAAAGTTTTGAGGAAAAATGTGTGCAGACAATACAAGGAAATATTAAACTATTGTACCATATACAAATTAATGCAGACAAGTTGGTTCCTATACTGAACTAGGATTTTGGATTGATGGACAAGGTTCATACTTGGGGTAAAGACCTTCCAACGTTAGAGTCAATAAAGGGTCAGAGGTATTGTATGCTTGTGGATGCATATATAAGGGAAGAATTGGATAAGATAGATGATTGGATGGAGAAGATTGATGTCGGTAATAAAGTAATGGAGACATTACATGCAGATATTCATAAGCTCAAGGATCAAACCCAAGAGCAAATTTTGGAAGCTGAGAAGTATTATAGTGTCATGAGCCCAAATTTAAGGATATATGAATATTTGAATAACATATTATACAATGATAATAATTAAGAATAATAATGAATAGATAATAATAAATATTATAATTACATTATGAAACTAAAGAATATTATAATATATTCACATTTGAATATATATGATATTAATAACTAATGATAATTATAATAAACTGATTAATAAATTACGCAATATAATATTAAGGATACAAGAATTAATATATATATATATATATAAGGATGGTAATAATGGTGACAACATTATTATGTTATATAAATAGCTTATATTATCCATAATCCTAAGGATACACTACAAATAAAGAAATTTAATAATTAATAAATATTATAATATATATTAATATATATTGTTAAATATATGTTAATTAATAGCTATTAAACCTTAACCATAACAACTAGTTAATTATTATTTGAAGGGATGCAACCATTCACGACTATTCACTAGTAATAATATATATAAATAGAAGAACAAATGATAGAGAAAGGGATATCAGATATGAATTATGATGAAGGCTTAGGGGAATAAAGAAACAAATCAAATGAAAATATAATGGAAACTATACAAATTTAAGAAAAAGTCACAAACCAATGACCCCTAAAAGTCATTACAAATGGAAGGACTTGGGTGAAAACATATTTACAATAAGAAACCCTAATATCCCAAAAAGGGTCATTACGAATGGTATCAGAGCATCGATCTTGCCATCCTGTGAAGAATATATCTGCATAGAAGAAATTGAGGTGCAAAGGTAATACCTGCGAAGCAATTTGTGTTGAGGAGTCAGAAATGGAGCATTTGAACTATGTATTTGTACTAGCATAGAATTATTAAATTATCAAACTTCTAGATACAATCAACGAATATACATATACATTGCATCTAGAAAATACTTGTAGCAAAGACGTACATTCAAAATAAAGAAGCCAAGTTCAATAATGCTAACTGTGCTAGTTGGATCCTCTCACAAAGAAAAGGCAAATGCACCAACAGTGGATCCAACTATAGTAGAACCACCCACAACTACATCAGTGGATCTGGCTACAGCAGTTGTTACAAAAAGAGCCACCAGCTTCTATAAGAAATTCTTGAACCAACATTTATACCTAGGCGCTCTATTGTAAACAATAAGACTAGGCATCCAACGTTCCCTATCCAATTATCTTAAAAGAATGGAGGCAGAGAGCACGATGAAGAGAGTAAAAAGAAGATGTTTATCATAATCTTTAGCAATTCGTTTAGAGATCATTGCAGGGCGTGAAGGATTAGGAATTTGTTTTAAGTTAGGCATACAACAATAGCAAACATTGTGAGGCCCGAGCCAAGACACTTCTGCACAATCGGATACACGAGAAGTAATTCTCTAATTGAGGAAACAAAATTGATTGGAGTGGAACAAATATTTAAAGTGAATGGTAGAAGTCTTCAGCGGCAGTAGCAATAAAATATCAAAAATAGCATTCGCATCATGTTGTGAACATAAAAATCAATATCAATATGCAAAATTGGCACTATATTTGATATAATTCAAATAGTTGATGGAAGGCATAAAATCAGAAGCCCAACTATAGGCGGCTGCATATCTTCTCTGCCAATCAGACTATGAAGCTGTGGTAACAAAAGGAAGTATTAAAAATCTGTGTCACCATTACAATTTCACATAAAAATATTGAAGATAAATCAATATTTAAACCCTAATGGTAGTCACGCACGTGCGGGTCATTACTTTTGTGTCATTTCCTCTCCATAAAAAGGCGTGCGAATCTTTTCGTTGGATCAACAACAAAAAATTTGGGAAGACAATGATAACAAAAGTATATAGAATATATATCATAAATATTGATCAGATATGGAAGACGTTTCAACGTAAGGAATGATTATGGGGAGATATAATTCATATCCAAGCAAGAAGTGAAATTTACATGTAAAATAAAAGCAAGCTCTCTGCGCATAAAGGGAACAAATCCATGAGGGCATGGCGATGATTAATTTTTGAGGATTCAAAGTTATGTTACTTGTTTGATCGGTATGCTAGTCACTGCAATAATTGTGCTTTCTACATCTCATCTGAATGCCAACTCATCTTTGAGGGGTCAAAATCAATTTGTTTAGAACAAATAGGGTGCATTTTTTGAGGAAGGCACTAACTATAGTGGCAACTATAAAGTTTGAATGGGAAATGGAGGCATTAATAAGATGGATGGAAGATATATCAAGTATATAGAATATAAGTGTTACAACTTTTTCATGGACTACGTGTGTAGGTAAGCCAAAGTAATGACGAGGTAAGAAATATTTGTCTATTTTATTATGATTACATTTTTTTAAAGTAATATGGATTATGAAAATTGATTATTATATTTTCATAATGAATAAAAAATAATATGTTTTAAAAATATATAAAAGGAGAGATTTAGATTTGAAATGGTTAATTAAAGGATAAGTAGATTTCTTGTCCATACATGAATAATATAGGCCAAAGGTAGTATCGATGAGAAAGACCTATAATAAGGCCTTGATAAAGGTACGATTTTTCTTCTTCGCTCTTATAAAATGTTGGAGAGTTTTAATTTCATAATTGTTATTTATATATATGAACATGTAAGTATTCTAGATGCTAATTTGTTTATTGATTAAAGGAGGTTATAAATATATAATTGAAAAAGCTTTGTACAGGTGCATGTGGAAGCTTTGTGAATACTTGGGTATAAATCAAGTGGGAGTCCAATATTTCATAAAAGGATTTTTTTTCTGACTATAAGAAGTTATGAAGTTAATACAGATTGACTTTTAATTATTAAGAATAGCAACGTTAGAAGAGGAGTTTCATTGGCTCGACTAAATTAAGAGACTTTAATATGAAAAATGGATATGAAGGTTACTTCGTGCTTTTAAATGGCCACTCAGCACATAAAGATGATGAGGTAAATTATATGTTTTCTTCATATATTATGCAATAATTGTTAGTGTGTTTGTTATTATTGACATATTTTGTTATTGTGATAGTTTAAATACTTACTATCAATGATCCTAATTACAAAGAAATGAAATTAGAATATATGAAAAATGAAATATAAATGAAAAATATGAAATTGTAAGTTTTCTTAATGTAATCATAAAAGTGTAAAGTTGATTATTTGAGAAATGATTTAGGGATTTCGAGTAGCTTTCCTATGGAGTCTACAATCAAGGAAGGTCTATAAGATGCCTTATTGTAATACTAGTTAAGGGAAAGACTATGTAGAAACCCTACCATACTTAACTTTCCTATGGGGTTTGCAATTAAGGGAGGTCTGTTAAGACACCTTATTGTAGTATCAGTTAAGGGAAAGGCCATATTTAACTTTCCAATAGGGTCTGCAATTAAAGGAGGTCTGTTAAGACACCTTATTGTAGTATCAGTTAAGGGAAAGGCCATATTTAACTTTCCTAAGGGGTCTGCAATTAAGGGAGGTCTGTTAAGACACCTTATTGTAGTATCAGTTAAGGGAAAGGCCGTATTTAACTTTTCTATGGGGTCTGCAATTAAGGGATGTCTATTAAGACACCTTATTGTAGTATCAGTTAAGGGAAAGGCCATATTTAACTTTTCTATGGGGTCTGCAATTAAGGGAGGTTTGTCAAGACACCTTATTGTAGTATCAGTTAAGGGAAAGGCCATATTTAACTTTCCTAAGGGGTCTGCAATTAAGGGAGGTCTGTTAAGACACCTTATTATAGTATCAGTTAAGGGAAAGACCATATTTAACTTTCCTATGGAGTCTGCAATTAAGGAAAGTCTGTTAAGACACCTTATTGTAGTACTAGTTAAGGGAAAGACTATAAGGGCATCTATCCTTCCTATGGAGTCTACAATTAGGGAAGAGCTGCTATGATACCCTATTGCAGTACTAGTTAAGGGGAAGATAGTAAGGGAATCCTACCACTTTCCTATGGAGTCTGCAATCAGGGGAGAACACCCTATTATAGTACTAGTTAAGGGGAAGATAGTAAGGGCACCCTATCAACTTTCCTATGTAGTCTGCAATCAAGGGAGAGTGGTTAGGACACCCTATTGTAGTGCTAGTTAAGGGAAAGATAGTAATGACTCCTTTTCACAAGAACCTTTCTAGCCAAACAAGCAATCCACTAAGTAGACCACCTCGTGTGGATGCCTAACACCTACCACCGAGGCCCAATGGGCCAAAGTTCCACTCTTGGGCTTAGCATGGAATTGGCTTGGATTAACTTAATATCATTCAAATTTCTTTGAAGTTTATATATATGTATGTACTGATGCTTATTTTGTGGTTGCAGGGTTTATAAGCCTAACGAAGAAGTATAGTCATTGTGCATTTTAGGATCTAATCAAGGTTATGTATGATGTGTTTACATCGTGTCTACTTCGTGTCTTCATGCATCAATGTGTATGCTTCGTGTTTTCTTTGTGTCTTCATACATTCATATGTATACTTTGCATTCAAATGCATACTTCATGTGTGGCTCTCTATAGAATAGAATGAAGTAATCTTATAAGTAAAAATTTGAATGGGATCTAGTAGTCAATTTTGTTATATAAGGTGAAACAAATATGAAAATGATTATTGCTTGAGGACAAGCAAATTCAAGAGGGGCGGACTTGTCATGAGCCCAAATTTAAGAATATATGAATATTTGAATAACATATTATACAATGATAATAATTAAGAATAATAATGAATATATAATAATAAATATTATAATTACATTATGAAACCAAAGAAGATTATAATATATTCACATTTGAATATATACGATATTAATAACTAATGATAATTATAATAAACTGATTAATACATTAATCAATATAATATTAAGGATACAAGAATTAATATAAATACAATATTATATATATATAAATATATATATATATATATATATATAATAAATAAGGATGGTAATAATGGTGACAACATTATTATGTTATATAAATAGCTTATATTATCCATAATCCTAAGGATACACTACAAATAAAGAAATTTAATAATTAATAAATATTATAATATATATTGTTAAATATATGTTAATTAATAGCTATTAAACCTTAACCATAACAACTGGTTAATTATTATTTGAAGGTATGCAACCATTCACGACTATTCACTAGTAATAATATATATAAATAGAAGAACAAATGATAGAGAAAGGGATATCAGATATGAATTATGATGAAGGCTTAGGGGAATAAAGAAACAAATTAGATGAAAATATAATGGAAACTATACAAATTTAAGAAAAAGTCACAAACCAATGACCCCTAAAAGTCATTACAAATGGAAGGACCCGGGTGAAAACATATTTACAGTAAGAAACCTTAATGTCCCAAAAAGGGTCATTACATATAGTGATGCTTGCCTTGACATTTTTGAAGATGAGTAAAGGGATAAACTCATTATTGTGCAAGTAGTTGTCAAATAGTTTCAGAAGACTTTTGAAGAAGCTTCAACCAATGAAGACATTAGACAAGCATTTAAGACATAGGAGGCATTGCTAGAATTGGATGTAAAACTGGAAGACTTTTTAGAGACTCACATAGAAGTGAGCAACAAACAGAAAATAGTAAAGAATAAGTATGATGCTTTGGATTTTTTGGATGCAACTAAAGTGATAGAGATCATAGAGAAATTCAAGGGCAAACATCCATATATTTCTCTAGTATGAAGGAGAAGAAAATCCAAAAGCTAGAATTTCAGTTTTGACACTTGGCAAAATTTTGCATTTTTTGAATCTGCCACTAAGGTGCACTTCTCAAAAGGTGAGCAAGGTGCTTCTCTAAAGGTGTGCCAAAAGTTTCTGAAGAAGTCAAAGGTGTACCGACAGTTAACTACTAGTTCCAAATTTTGAGTTTTTCATACACTGGAAACGCATTCTAATAGCAATTTAACTCCTACAAACATCTAGAGAAGGTTGAGCTTTTATTTTTGGTATCTCCAGAGACTCCTACATCATGTGACAACTTTCTTCTTATTTTGATATAATTTCTTTGTTTTTAAGTCATTCAAAGGCTCATGCACCCATTAATCAATATAAACAAGGGTGGAGTCCTACTTAGCACCATTTAGAGAGTTAGTTTGTATATAATTAAATTTGTTTTATTAGTTTTAAGCATATATTTACATGAAGGAATCTCTCACTCTCAACACAAACCGAGGAGATGATTGCCTATCAATTTAGGAATGTAACATGTATTCCAGGCCATTATTTTGATGCAATAATATATGCTTTTGGTGCTCTCGTCTTGAGTTTAGTTATTCTTGTTAGAGTGTGTTATTTTCGTGGATTCTTGTTCATAATTATAATGGAGTCAATAGTTTTGTTGTGTTGATTTCATCATATGATATTTTAGTTCTAGTGTTTTCCACGTGTTGACAAATTTCGCTGACGTATCGAGTTGGAGAAGTGATCACCCTTATTATTCCTACATAGCTTCTTGTCTCGCATGGGTATACTTTTTGTAGCCTTGTGATTTGATAAGAAGTGAAACATCTTTTAGTTTTTACAAAGTTTTCATCAACGATTACATCGCTCTGCTCCTGTTTTCATTGGTTTCCTACCCCATCTTTTTGACAGTTTAACTCACACGTGTTGTTACCATGGGTTATGTCTATTAGGAATTTCCCTTTCATGTTATTTACTTTCATCTCTCTTTACCTTATCTTTGTTATTTTCTTTGCTAACCCTTGGTTAAATTAGGAATTCATATAGTTGCATTGTTAGATTGCATTCATTAAGAAAATAGAAAATACCAAGACAAACATATCTTTTTTTGTGGTTAATTTTGAAACAAGAAGATTTATCAGCTTATTCAAAATTGATACAAACTAGCAAAGGCCTCTTTGTGAACAATAAACATTTATCTTCAACTGAGTGGATTCCAGTAGGTCGCAACATTGCCCAAAACCTTGGAGTTAATCCCAAATCAACTTTTCAAGAGAGGTTTTTGAAAGGATTATGGTTGTTAAGCATCATGCAAAACGACAACTCAACATATAACACTAAGCCAACTGGAGGTACAGAGATCATCCTTTCAGGTTAGTATTGTTATTTATGTAGGTCAGTATGATATTTATCAATTTTTCAGAATTTATGTATTCTCTTCCGAGACTTGACCACTGCCACATTTGGTGGCTATGACAGTGCACCTCTTCCTATTACAGAGGGATGCCAATCTCACATGGTAAAATTTTAAATAAGTTCATTATTTAATTTTATTTGGGAACTAGATTTTGAAAACCATTTTAATTAACCATGTACATGTTGTCTTCTTAGGATGCCACAGACATTGTCACGTAGGATGTCCCACATGATGTTACACAGGATGATCCATTTGAGTCCTCTTCATGTGGACTGAAGATCAAATAGATTAGGTCTTATGACACCTTTACATTGTGTTTTTATGACACGTTTTGTTTATTATGATATACTTTGTATAAGGACACTTATCTCTATTATATTTTATGAATTATACATTAGACCATACTATATTATGTTTGTACAACACGTTTAATAAATGGTATGATGAAATTTTAGATTTCTTTCATTTTATTATCATTTTTAATTGACATATGTGTACAAGCATATCTAATGTGCACTTATATTGAATTAAATGTAGGAACAATATTTTATACATTTTGAATGTAATATCAATGGAAACATATAGGGGATCATTAAAATTTGACAAAGATTTTAATATCAAGTGCACACCAATAACTTTCAAATAGAAGTAAACTCGTATATTTTAAACAACTAAACTTATACATTTTTTTTAAAAAGTGAACTCGTATATTTAAAACAATACGAAGGACATAAATAGAAGTAAACTCATGTTTTTGAATGTTTACAACATGTTTCGATTCAAATAAAAACTGGATGAACACATTTGTTCAAATGGGGTTCTGCAAATTGAAACATGAATTTGTTGAAATGTTAGTAAAAACATAATTTTATAAGTCTTATGTGTATAATGTACATTCACCATGTATAATTGCACAAGATGTTGATGTTGGATCCATGGTATCATCAAAATTTGCATAAGTTGTACTTGAGACCTAAATAAGAAGTATATAAATTAACTTAATATTGATAATGCGTACATATATTTATTATAAAAATACATATAAAAAGAGCACAATAAAATAAAAAACCTACCTATGTGTATTTTGTGTCAACCTATTGTACCATATGCATCCTGTCTCTTTTGCTATTCATCTATGAATGCCTCATGCTCTTCCATTAAAATTGTCCATAGTACCTTATTGGCGGATCTCCCTTTGTATCTTTCTAATTTGATATTCGTTGCCACCACCAAATGAGAATAGTGTAAAATCTTCTTTTTTGATTGGTAGTCTTCAAATGCTAGTAAACCATTTCTTCTTGTTAGGTATCTACATAGCCAAGTGCTAGCTACAATGATAGACCCAATTGGATACTCAAAACCATCATCATCTACTTGATGACATATACTTTTTTTTATTAAATTCCACACATCTAACTAGCCAGTACTCAATTTGTTCATCATTATCATCAGGTGCAATAACAACATAAACATGTCCTACAAGATAAAGTACACATGCATGTACTTGAATTATATATATGACATACATAAATAAACAATATAAATTGAAGAAAAATCATAACAAATTGAATTAATTATACATATCAGGTCGTACAAGGTCTAAAATACGACCATAGTCATTTGATGCAAATTAACCTTTGGGCCTTCATTTATTATATAATCTCCAATGTGTATGTCAGCAGGTTTTAATGATTTGTGTTTCCAGTCTTCAACCCATTTTGTATTCTTGCATTCTTCCCATTCACCTACAAGACAAAACTAACAAAGACATGCAAGCTCCCTAGTCCATATAGTCCAAGTGTTAGAATCATAACTCCTAAAAGAATGTCATTTAGCTAACCCACTAGTTGTATCATAGTCATATCTTAACACGATATTATTTTCTTAACTAGCCAAAAGAAACGTCTGATTATAGAGCTTTGACTTGACCCTGTGTTTATATATTTGTTACACCATTCCAAAATGTCTTGTGCATTTTTTAATTTGGCTTTTTCCTCAAATTTTAATTGTTCTCTACAAAGGGCTCTCTTTACACATGCATCAACACCATCATGTTCTCCATTACCATGTCCAGCTTCAATAAAACTCCAATGTTTGATATTAGTTTCCCTATGTGTCCTACTCAACCAATAAAGCATTCTAACATTCTTGAATTGTTTTGTGCAATTATCTGACCATATTAGATGTTGTGTCATTTGAATTTGTCTCTCTCTTAAATTATCATAAAAGACATTGAAGCAATACTAGACAAACTCAAATGAATGTAGTTTATTATCACTCATATAGAAATGGTAATATCAATATTTTTTTATCCTCTTTTATACTATCAGGTGCATGCCTATAAACTACTTGAACAAAAATTGCTACTTGCACTAAATTATAATATTGTGAGTGTACCTCATCTTGGGGTGCAAGTGTGTAGCTCTGTACAAAGTCAATCACTAGAAGTATCCTACTAAGTGGAAACTTATTCTTACATATGTTAAATTTCCCATCAAGCCATCTAGCATATTGAGGGTGTAACATATTTTGGTATGATCACAAACTCATTCATAATACATGACAACTAGCTTTTTTTGTAACTAGATCACACCTTCTTCCAACCTTCCCATCCTTCAATTGATATTCAATAGTTTTGAATCTTTTTACGTCAACTAATTGTTGTCCAAAATCAGTCAAAGAATTTTTATGCAAACATTCATCTAACAAAGCAAGATTGCCACACATATCACATGTACTAGAAAGACATGCATTTAAAAGAAAATATTATTTATTAGGTGGATTGAAAAACAAACCTAATGTGAAATCCTTTATAGTTTGAGGTGGTATTTTTATCCCACATTCCTACATCATTTTATTAGTATGCATGTTACTACATATAGATTGAAATATATCATAATGGTAACAAATTTGAACATTAGTTTTACAACATATGACTCTTTCCTTGTTAATCCTTACATACCATAAGTTAAACTTTTCAAAATATATTTGACTAATGCTAATAGTTAACACCTTATAATCTTTTTTTTTTATAATAATTTAGTTTGAGTGGTGTCCAAAAGGTTTTTAGGTTGTGGATCACGTATTTTTGAGTTGACACTCAATTTAAGAACATCTCTTGAATTAGTTGATATTGTTGTATTATCATGCCAACTTCACTAATAAGTTTCATATTAGATCTTGGGTGTCTACCAACACTAGAAGTCAAAAAACTATTTCTTGGATCACATTCAAAGTTAACCCTTCTCTTTAGAAATATTTCTAAAGTTTTAAGACTCACATTAAGATATTCACTTATGTTACTAATCAATATTTTGTAAGAAGTTGATTTGTTAACTAAAGTTGTTGTTATTACTCGATGTGTTGTATTATTATCTTTAGAGTGACTTCTCTTTTGGATAACATTAAAGATACTAGCAACAATGGATACGACTTGTTTTAAAGACTAATTTTGATTCTTGGGCTTTGCATACATTCCTAACATTTTCATCACTTCTTTGATTTTAGACATTTTAATTAATTACAACATTGATTGACATTGAAACCTAAATTTCTTATTATAAAAAAAATTGTCTATATAATCTATTAGCATGCATCCTAATATGTCTTCACGAAACCAATCCACGAAGATTATCTAGCACATCATTAGAAAATTGAAAATGTTTATGTACTTCAGTATCATTCAAACATGTTTTTTCACTACTTGGTGCTTCCATGTCTACATTCATATTGTTGTTTTCAATTAGCATTTGATTTTCAATGTTAATTGGAATTTGAATCTCATTTTCATTTGTGCTTTGTATTTCTTTTGTGTCTTGAATTTTAATTGGAGTTCTTTGTGCTTGATTGTTTGTCAATCTATTCACATGAAGAAAATCTAAATCATTTAAATCATAACCACCTTCTAAAAATCACCAATTTCATTATGAGATAAACTCAAGGGTTTGGAGACACACGTGTATTGAATGTTTGATTATAATGTGCACCTGAATCTCCTTGTATTGGGTTCTCTTTTTCAACCTATTCATCCTTCATGGTATCCTCAATGTCCTCCTCTTTTGAAACAATATTTGAAATTGAAGCCCCAACATTGTTCAACTCTCTAATTCTTTGTCTTCTCTCTCATTGACATTGTGCTTCATTCTCTTTGTTTGGTACAATATCTTCATCTATTAGAATTTTCATTTTCTTCTTTCTTCATTGTTTTTATCCCATGATTGCACCAATTTTGAATTAAAATCAATCAAAGATTGTAAAATGCAAAAGATGACAAGAAAATAGAATAATATGCAAGAAATCTATTGTTGCAGCTTAGAATTGTTGAAGAACAATTGCAATGATTGTTTTTTGCTCCTATGGGCCAATTTTTGGGCCCCAACGACTATCTAAGAATTAGGTACATGATTTATAAATCGAGCACTCAATTCATGCAACTACTTGATTGAAATCGAGCATCCAATTTTTGAATTTAACAATCAGGCACCCGATTCTAAAGCCTTGGACAAGAATTTATGGTTGGCATCGGGGTTTACCTTGGGTAAAGGCATAGTATAGGCTTGGAGGGACCAAGTGTGTGCCTTTAATCTATCAAAATATTACTAATGAAATTATTCTACCATTTCATGCATTGTCACAATTTTTAGAGGGTCTTCCTCATCAAATTTTTTGTCGAAATGAAACCCCATTATAGGTCTTACTATCTTGATTTCATTAATGTAAATTTTATAATGTTTTGACTTTATTTGCTATTTTTACATTATTTATTAATCAAAAGTGTCACCTAAACAATAAATACTGAGGTTCACTAAAACTTTAATAACATTTTTTTATTTTTTATATTTCTTAAATTAACTTACAGGTCATTAATCTTCACACAATTCTTTTGAAGTTAAATTAAAAAATAAAAAATTGAAATTTTGATCAAATTATGGTGTTCGTACACGAGAGGTTTTAAAAATTAGCTTAGTTGTCAATTAAAAATTAATTTAAAAATATTCAATAAAAAATGAAGGAAAATATTCTCATCAATCTTTAGTGTGCCAAGTTACTTCCTTTAAAAGGATTCACATAAATTTATTTATTTATGTCAAAATAGGGTGTTTGTACATGAGTGTGGTATGGTCCTCAAACGTGCATTTTGAAAAAATAGTTTTTAAAGATCCATACAAAAAAGCATATCATATAAGTATTAAAATAAATTACATATTCAAAAAGTAGACTCACTACTATTTCTATTACTAACGTTTTTTTAATACTCAAACTATAAGTGCCTAAAATTCTGACATCATTTGATAAGAAATTCTGAAAACAAGAAAAACACTTGCACTTTTTGACAAAAAGTGAGACACAACTTCTTGCACTAACCCACCCATAAAAAATGATCACTGGTACTGTCTATTTCTGCATACAACTAATTTATAAATATTGTCTTTCGGACAAGCTCCATGTGCAAGTATTTTCTTCAACCTTGCTTTTGTCATGTAGGCTTAGGCTTTCTCCACTTTAAGGGGTGGTAGCAGATTCTTACATATCCTTGTGTGGCTCTTCATCTTCCTCAAGTAAAGCATCACTCTTTTTATTAAAACCAACTTCCTCCCACTTGTTGTAGCACTTCTCCCATGCATTTTGTGTGACATCCTACAAGATGTGATTTTGATGATGCAAGATTATTGCATGATCAAATTGAGTGGTATGCACCTTTAGGGTGATTTGACTTATGTTGTTGCATGAATAGACTAGCTCGTTGTGTGAACCAGAGTGCTTGATTTGATATGCCTCACTTTGGTTTTGTATGTGTACTATTGCTCCTATGTGATCAATTCAACTAATTCTATGAAGCAATTATCATCCTTGACTAGACTTTCATGTGACCTTGTGAGATGCACCCTATATAGTTGATTCTTGTGTCCTTTTTGAGATGACTATTGTGGTTTTGATTGATATTTGTCTTATGGGATTTATAATGTGTTATGATGGTTTCATTGAGGTATGTGTTAGTGGTTACCGATGGTATCACGATGTTATTTCGTGAATACCCTTATGATATGATCATTAGTTACACCACGTGATGCATTCAATTACCAAGCCTTATTTTAGTTTCTATGGTAGTGTTGATTTATATATTAGATTATGTTGTTAATGGTATTTTGATCATATCTATATAATGGTGTAATATGATTATGGTTGTTGTATTTTGCTTTCAAATTATGGATGTTATATGAGGTCATTATGTTGCACTACACCACTACTATGTGTGGAATATTTGTGATTGCTAATACAAAGTGGCAACTAAGTTGTAGTCACTTGCTTATAAGATCTATATGGTGTTTTTTTCTCCTTCATGTGGATTTTGTTTATTTGTGCTTTGGTTATTTATATATTGAGCATCTTCTCTTGATGTTTGCATGTTTATTGAATAAGTACCAGGTAAGTTCATTTTGAATTACAAGAATTGAGTGTGTACTATATCCCTAGCATTTACACGAGGAGATAGTAGCTTTGGGCTTACATAGTGAGCTAATGCCATCCTTGTATGGGTGGCATATCTAATTATTTCATATGATCCCTCTAGTATGTACTTGGGAAATCCAAATTTATTTTGATAAACAGGTGAGTTTCTATGCATTAGAGTTTCCATGGTTATACCCAAAGGATGTTATTTAAATGTTGATTTAATGTATTTTGGGATTTAAATTGTTTTATTTTAATTACCAATTGATTTTCCATAGTTGAATTCCATCTAAATGAAATTGATTTATATTTATTGGAAAAATCTCAATTAGATTACTTCATTTATTTAAATAATCTATTTCGAAGGTCTCTTTTGGAAAGAGTGTTTATAATGCCTAAAGTGAATTTTATTCTCAATTCTCATTTTTATGGTATGGGAATTTGAGATTCTTTCTCTAAACCTTCTTGGAGAAAATCAATCTTTTTCTTGATAGGTAAAATTTAGGTGTCAGATTTGTGCATGGAGCAACTTGTTGGATTCATGTCGCAATTGCTCCATTTCACGGAATGCTTTATCCAATTCGATGGAGTCTTTATTTATTTCATCATCCTTGGATTTGTGCATGGAGCAACTTGTTAAATTCGTGTTGCAATTGCTCCATTTCACGAAATGCTTCGTCTAATTTGGTGGAGTCTTTATTTATTTCATCATCTCCTTGGTTTTACAATTTGTGTGAGGTAGGGCTCTTCATATCTTTTGATTCACTTTGTCTTTTCAAATGAAGTAAATTCTTAGTTCACGGGCTAAGAACTATTGTTTCCTCACATTTTCACTGCTTTCCTTAACCCAGTTGGATGGGTGTGAGTTTTTGTTGTTCATCCATGTGGAATCTTTTTACAATTTTATGTTGTCTGATTTTCGTGAAGTGCTTAAGTCTAAATTATTATTTTTGAAAAGTATGATATTGGGTAGATTGGGACAAATGGATTTTAGTTTTGTTGATTTATTTGATGTTTGATTTTTTGGCTTTTTATTTGCCAAATCATTTTGCATGCTAGCTAGAACCTATCAGTCACCATGTTTGGCTTGATTGAATTGTGAATTTAGTAGACATTACTATAAGGATTAGGATCATGGGGTTGAAATGGCTAGAGGATATTTCAATTTTTTTTAATCTTAATCTGAATGTGTTCCTTCAATGTTAAAATGTGTTTTTCCCTTTTCCAAATTTTACATTGCTTTTAGGTGTTTAGTACCTTCCACATGTTCTAATGAGGTGATTTATGGATTCCATGAGAATTTGTGCTCTTAACATAGTGGTTAATTGAGCTATGTGTTATTGTTTCTTTCTTTGGTTTTCATTTAATTGTTTTCCTTGAGTGTTTTGGAGTTGAGATGTCCTCGTTGTTTTTTCCCATGTGTTGGCACCTGTCATGTTTAAGATTGATCTTGCATGAGATATGTGGATGATTGTGTGTGATACCAAATCCAACATGTAGTTGAGCCATGCTCCTATGTTGGGGTCTAGCTGAGCGGAACTCTTGGTATTGAGACCCATCAAGTTTGTCGTATTTTGTGTTTTATGACTTTGTGAGTCTTGTATGACTTTTGTCATATTGATTTATTCTTATTAATGTTTTTTTCTTGGTGTCTCGTTGTTGTAATGAGTTGGCCTTGTTTAGTGTTCTAGAAGTGGAATGGAGAAGCTTTTCAAGGCAGGTTGACACACAAAGGGGTCCTAGAGCATCCCTTGTAGAATCCTTAATTAGTGATAACTAAATAAATGCATTGGATCTTAAAATGTTAACAAGATATTAAACAAATTTTATGTGACTAACTACCTTGTCATTGTTTGAGAACGTAGATATGGTATGTCTCCCCTTTTCGTTGTTGAAGATGTTGATATGGTGCACTACCTTGTCATCATTTAAGGACATTGAAATGGTACACTATAGCCTTGTCATCCATAAATGTTGATATGGCTTTTCAAGCAACCTTGATGAGAGAAAGTTGGGTTGATGTCGTATAGGCTTTATGAGTTGCATGATGACACTTAATTCCCATGTCTCCACACTAAACCTTTGTTAATACTAATTAGTACCCTTAGTGTATTGTGACTTTTGGTGTCCTTAATTATATTTGGATAGTGGATCTCATGTTGATAGTTCTCCATATATGACTGCATTCTTCTCTGCTACACTGTATTGGACATTGTGATGTCCCATGAGATTATTGTTTTTCTAGTGTTTGTCTTAACCAGTCCTTGCTTGTCTATATGTTGTATGTTTGGCCCATTTGGTGTCTCCATGAGCACGGTGAGTTGGGCCTATGAGTTCCATATGGTTAGGAGGCATTGCTAACTATAGCACTGTTGGGGATTGGTGAACGTGAGTGAACTTCCTCTAACTACAAGATTTGAATCTTGTATGCTCTTTGTTTATTATAGAGTTATTGATGGTATACATGTATATTTGATGCTATAGATATTGATGTTAATCCATTCTTGTATATTTATACTTTACATTTATGTATTGAAACAATTGAGTGACCATCACCTCAATATGTGTGTATTTGGTACTCGCTAGTGTGGAGGTAGCTACATTTTTCTTGTGCATTGGTTTCATCTTAGTTGTGGCCTTTTCCTTATGCATTTTCATTCAAGATTGACAAAATGACATCTCCACCTACATTTAACATCTACGACCTCTTAGACATTTTTTAGCATATTGGCATCTAAAAATTTGGTGTCTATGCCTGAGGTCTTTCATTTATGACTCATTGGACTGTGTTGTTTTCAAACTTAACCAAAAAAAATTTTAGCGTCTACACAAAAAAATTGCCATATCTTCCTATCCTTTTTCATCTCCACCCTATTTGGATTGTAATACAAGTTAGATGGTGGGAGATGTGTTTGACAATTTGAGTTGGTTCCTAGGGTGCTCAAGTAATTCAACACAACCATATATAAAATATATCATTTAAGTATAAGAAATTCTTTTAAGGTGTACATACACACACACACACACACACACACACACACACACACACACACACACACACACACACACCTTCAAGATGTTTGAGAGTTGTTTCATCTTTCCAAGGGTTAAGACTTAGCCGAATTTTAGGATTGAACATTTGGCCTTTGACATGGTGTCTTGTGGGAAAATGATCATAACCTTGAGTTATTGTCTTGTGCAGAACCGTTTGAATGTTGATGCCTACTATTTTGATTATGTTATGGTTAGTTAGAAATGGATATGCATGTTTAACTATGCTAGGAACATTTATTTTGGGTGTAAAGAATAATTTTGCTTGGGATAGCTAGATTAGTATCTCCCTATTAGTGTTTGTGGATGTTATCCATATCTCCTTTGAGTATTCTCTTGAATGTCTATTCTTGTTTTGAGGGTCTACTTTAGTGCTTGAGAATCTTTGGAAGTGTTAGTAAGACTTTTGGTTGTGTAGGTCAACATGTGAGTTCTTCCATGTTCCATATTTTATTATCTTGTTTAGATGTTTAATTATGCACTTGGTTACTCCATCTTATAGCAAGGTAACTTATAATTAAGAAAAAAATTATTCAAGGCATGTTTTATCCTTGTGATCCAAGGATTCCTAGGTGGGGCATGACACTTGTGCAAAAGAGAATTTAATTTCTCTTCACAATGTTTGAATATGTTATTGACCAATTTACATGTTGCAATAAAAGGAACACATTGTATATTGCAAACAACCCATAACATAGATATGATAAGTTGAGATATTTCCTCCATCTCTTCAATGCACGAAATCATAAGGCTCTCCATAACTACTAAAACCTTATTGTGACCAAAAAGTGATGAAACATAGCATGGATCAAATCTTGCAACTCAATCAAATAGGGAAGTTACTTACTTTGACATTTGCACAATTCTCCAATATTCTATATTGCACGTCCAATAGATCAACACCAATGTCATCAAGGCTCTAAAAGTTGTCAATAATCAAGTGCAATATCTTTGTGAGGGTGTCATTGTCATTTGATGCTCTGGGAGTCAAGATTCTCAAAATATCACTTAGACAATTTGTAATTGCTAACTTGATTTCCTTGTCAGGGTATCTCTAAAAATTTGATTGTCTTAAGACAATCTTGATCGGAGTAAGGATCCTCTATATAAATCTTGAAGGTTACTAGACTAGTCTGCATTACACAAACATGTATCTAATATATCTAATGGAATATCAACTCCATTACTGAGCTCTTTGCCAATCTTTTGTAGCACATTCAACCACCATTTTCCATCATTGTTGGGCACCATAATGTGATCCAAATCCCTAAATCTCTCAATCATCCCAATGATATGGAAAGATCACCATCTTTTGATACCATTATAATGTCCCCAAGACAATGTTGAACCAAAGAGAAAATCAACCTAATAGAGATCTTGGCCCAAAGAAAAAAACAACCCAAAGGGGAACTCAACTCGAAGGTGAT
Source organism: Cupressus sempervirens (assembly GCA_028749045.1). NCBI lineage: Eukaryota > Viridiplantae > Streptophyta > Pinopsida > Cupressales > Cupressaceae > Cupressus > Cupressus sempervirens. The sequence goes on from CM053792.1 coordinate 604,886,720, forward strand.
CTCAGGATGAAGGGGATCTTGAGATGAAGGGAAAACAAGCCCAAAAAGGATGTCAAAAGATGATCTAGGTGCAAAGGGGAACTTGACTAGAAGTTGATCAAGGCCCAAAGGGGAACTTGACCCTAAGGTGATCTCAACTTGAAGAGCGACCTCCTCTTGAAGGAAAACTCAGCTCAAAGTCAATCTCAGCTTGAAGGCAATCTCAAACTGAAGGAAATCTCAACTTGAAGGTGGTCTCAAATGAAGTTGGGTGGTATTGTAATCCCTCTCTATGATATATCTTATGCTTTATGTAGTATTGTAGGCCCTCTATGTGATGTATCGTAGGCCCTCCTTATAATGTACCATATGCCCTATGTTGTACCATAAACCCTCTTTGTGATATATTGTAAGCCCTCTCTATGATGTATCATACCCTTGTGTTGTACCACACACCCTCTCTGTGATTAATGTATACCTTGTGTAGTACTGGAGGCCCCTCTGTGTGATGTATTGTAGAACCTGCATTGTAGTGAAGGTCCTCTCTTTGATATATTGTAGGTCCTATATTGTACCATAGGCCCTCTCTTTGATGTATTATAGGTCCTATATTGTACCATAGGCCCTCTCTCTGATGTACCAAAGGAAATCTAGGCCCAAAGAGGAACTCAACACTAAGTTGGGTTGTAGTATAGGCCCTTACTATGATATACCATATGCCATGTGTAGTACCAAAGGTTGTATATGTGATGTATTATATGCCCTATGTTGTATTGTAGGCTCTCTATATGATGTACTATACACCTTGTGCAATATTGTAGGCCCTCTTTGTGATGTGTTGTAGAACCTATGTTGTACCGTAGGCCCTCTCTATGAAGTATCATAGCCCCTATGTTGTATTAGAGGCCCTCTATGTGATGTATTGAAGGTGATCTAGGCCTAAAGGAGAACTCATCTCAAAGACAATCTTGAGCCAAAAGTGATCTCAGACCAAAGGGAGAATTCGTCTGAAGGAAAAATCAGCCTAAAGTGGTCTCGACTTGAAGGGTTTTCGACCCAATGGAAATCTTGAGTGAAGTTGGGTTGTACTATAGGCCCTCTCAATGATTTACCATATGCCTTTGTAGTACTATAGGCCCTTTTTGTGATGTATCATAGGCTTTGAATTGCACCGTAGGCTCTCTTTGTGATGTACCATATGCCCTACATTGTACCGTAGGCCCTCTTTGTGATGTTCTATAGACCCTATGTTGTAGGCCCTCTCTATGATGTATCACAGACCTTGTATTGTATTGTAGGCCTATTGGCAATTTGGCCAAGTTAGCCATTATGATGTCATTTATGGCAACATATAAGTCATGAAATGAGCAGGTTATGTGGATTGTAGTGCCTCTCATGTTTGCAGTCTATACCATGTTATATTTTGATCCAAGAGATACTTGTTACTTATGTTATGTTTACATTAGAGATGACCTGAGGGTCAGATGTTATACTTTAATTTCAATATCATAGACGTTAGACTACTATGTTGTTCAGTTGACCATATTGGCATGATGATACCATTTTGAGATGATAATATGTTTTATAATGATATCTAGTTGTTTGGTATTTGGACATATCTCTGATTATATTATATGTTGATTTAATACTATGCTTATTTACTTCAATCTTGCTTTGTTATGCTTTATGCAAACGTGAGTAATGTAAATGGATTATTTTAGCATAATTAAATAAATGGTTAAATTAGGTTATTTAATGTATTTATTGCTTCTACTATGTTATTATATGCAATTACACTTGATCATGTGTTTTAGTGTGCAGGATTTATATCTCTGGCAGTGGCATATGGAGTTAGTGATTCAGCTATTCATATTTACCAATGTTGTCCCTGTATGGGTGACATATCTTATTTAAATTTTTAAATTTAACCTTCTAGTAATTTTATAAATCCGGCCTCACTTGCATTATGTAATTAGACCTATGAACATGTTTGTGCATTTAGAGGTTTGCATTGTCGCGAAATTGTTAAGGAGTTCTGTGATTTTGGTTTAGGGTTTTTAGGCTTTATTTTAATTAATTTAATTTCTGGCAGCTTTTCCATAGATGAATTCCAATTACTTAGAATAGCCTATTTTCGTTTGGGTTGATTTGAGGTTTAACTAGGTTAACTGGTTATTTACCCTAATCAATTATTCACTCGAAAAGTGAATAAGTGAATAAGTATCCTAAGAGGTGATGCAGGAGCATCGAACTTGGATTTTGGTGTATCTGTGCTTTTTGTGGTTAGGGATGTGTTGGAGACACATTGGGTAATCTTTCCTCATGATTGCATGGAGATTGGATGGATTGAGTTGAAGTTTGAGCTATTTGAACCTTGTTGTTGAAACTATGTTTTTTTGGTTTATGGGTGCCTGTTTCAGGGTGTGTAACTAATTTTGCATAATGAGTTAGAGGATGCAAATCTAAGGGATTGAATAAGGCCTAGAGTACTACCTATGGTTTGAAGAGCGAACTCTAATTCAATCGAAGCTAGGAGATAATGCAATTTTTCTTGGGTATCAATTTTTGGGTATTTAATTGTTGTTGGAGGCCGACTTTTGGCATTTAATTTATGCATGGGTATTTAATTTGTGTTCTAGGCCGACTTGTGGCTTAGATTGGTATAAGTAGGGATTGTGGTGAAGTCTTTTACTCATTCATTCATGGAGTGATTCATTCATTCAGAGGAGTGAGTGTGGGAGCAGTTGAAGAGTGAGTTTTCCTGAGTCTATGGACAAAGCATCGAATTTCAGGCAGTTTACAATAGGATTATGATGGAGTTGTGAATGTGTGGATAAAGCAATGAATGTGAGGCAGTTTACACTTGGATCATGAATAAAGTTGGTGCAAAACTAGTAGCTATGGCTTGGAAAACAAGGAGATTGCTTGGTGGGCATGCGAGCACAAGTTGAGATCTTCCTTGGAGGTTTCTACCAAAGCGTGGATTTGGATTAGCTAGGGTTTGTATTGGATCTTGAGGGATCTTGCAGAACAATTATTTTCTTTGTATTTGGCCATAACTGAGAAGGTATTATAGCCTGGCACGTTACATGTAATAATTATTTATGAATAAATTATTGTAATTCGGTATCAGATATTGCATTATATCTTTTTGCTATTGTGTTTCCGTTGTGTGGTTATTTGTTGGGGGCTAGGACATCTCCTTTGGGGATTCTCTTGCCTTGCACTATGTTAAATGGTATCAAAGCACAGTTTTCCCTGAGAATGTAGACAGATCGTTGAAGTTGTGGCAGTTTGCACTAGGACTTGGGTTGGAGATGTTGAACTAAGTTGATCTTGATCTACTGGTGGATTTTATTTCTAGAGTCCTAGATCTCTTGGTTGCGAGGTGGCAGATCAGGGTTCTGACTTGCAATTACAAGGGGCTTGTAGATGGATCGATGGATGTGAAGATGGAAGACTGATCTTGTTGAGGCATGATTGTAGAGGGTTTGTGGATTGCAGATTTTGTGTTCCTAGACTTGTGATTTAGTTCTTGATTGTTCATGCGAGGTGGAAGGTTGTGATCTAACTTGCAAGAAATTTAGTTCTGTCACAAGGAGCGTAGGTAGGATTTGTTGTAGAGGGTTACGAAAATCTTGGGAGATGGCTCTGAGAGGATTGGACCCTGAGATGATTGTGAATCTCCATGATGTGGTGGAGAGGAATTTTTCTAAGATGTCTGCTCAGGTTGAAGCTAGTTTGGTTGATTGAACTAAGGAGGTGGTTGCTCAGTTTGAAACCAGTTCGAATGATCGAGATAAGGATGGGATGAGGAAGGCATTCCGTAAAGTTTTTTAGAGTTGGATTATACCGATCTAGAAGAGAGTTGTCTGGCCACTTGAGAGACTTGTTTATGAGAGAAGATGGCATAACAACGTTGAGGTGGTTGAGTTTGGTTTTGTTGATCAATTTGTGGAGTCTGCTATAAAACTTGTAGAGCAGCTAGAGGTTGTTGCTAAAGATATTCCTAACTTTGTTGATGTTGGGATAGACATTAATTTTCATGATCAGCTGGCTGAGTCTAACATGGAAATTGTAGAGCACTTGGTCGTGGATGATCTAGTTGTTGTTGGTGATGACTTGTATGTTGCAGAGCATCTTGTTGTGAGCAATGAGATTTCTGGTGTTGTGAGTTTGACATGTGTTGATGGAGATCTTCATATTGCTTTTGATGCAAAATTGGTTGTTGTTGGTGTGGATTCACTAGTCACTCATGTGGATGAGGTTTTGTTGTTGAAGCATTGTGTTCAGTTTGTTCTTGGGCGTGAGCATGCTGATTTGGTTGTTGATATGTATTTGATTCTAATGTTTCAGTGTATGAAGCATAGATGGTAGATTTTCATATTTGTTCTATTAACTTTGATGAAGTGGAAGCCTTTGGTAAAGATGAAGTTGGTTGCAAATATTTCTTTGGGCATCAAAGTGTGGGACACACTTTTCTATTTACCTAGAGAGTATGATGCAGGAGCATCAAGCTTGGATTTTGGTGGAGCTATGTTTTCATGGTTAGGGATGTGTTGGAGACACATTAGGGAACCTTTCCTCATGATTTCATAGAGATTGGATGGATTGAGTTGAAGTTTGAGTTGTTTGAACCTTGTTGTTGAAACTGTGTTTTTCTGGTTTCTGGGTCCCTGTTTCCATGTGTGTAATTTTTTATAATGAGTTAGAGGATGAAAATTTCAAGGATTGAATAGGACCTAGAGTACTACCTATGGTTCAAAGGGCGAGTTCTAATTCAATCGGAGCTAGGAGACATCGTGATTTTACTCGGGTATCAATTTTTAGGTATTTAATTATTGTTGGAGGCCGACTTTTGGCATTTAATTTATGCATGGGTATTTTATTTGTGTTCTAGGCCAACTTCAGGCTTAGATGGGTATACGCAAGGGTTGTAGTGGAGTCTTTTATTCATTCATTCATGGAGTGATTCATTTGGAGGAGGAGGAGTGAGTGTGGGAGTAGCTAAAGAGCGAGTTTTCCTGAGTTTGTGGATAGATCGCCAAATGTGAGGCAGTTTATAGTAGGATTATGATGGAGTTGTGAATGTGTGGATAGAGCACTGAATGTGAGGTAGTTTACACTTGATTGTGGATAAATTTGGTGTAGACCTAGTAGCTACGGCTTGGAAAACAAGGAGATTGCTTGGTGGGCTTGCGAGCATAAGTTGAGATCTTCTTTGGAGGTTTCTACCAGAGTGTGGATCTGGACTAGCTAGGATTTGGATTGGATTTTGAGGGATCTTATAGAACTATTACTTACTTTGTATTTAGCCATAATCGGGAAGGCCTTACAGCCTGGCACATTGCATGTAACAGTTATTTATGAATAAATTATTGTAATTTGGTATCAGATCTTGCATTATATCTTTTTGCTATTGTGTTTCCACTATGTGGTTATTGGCTGGGGGCTAGGAAATCTCCTTTGGGGATTCTTCTGCCTTGCATTGCGTCAAGAGGAAATTAATTCCTCACTTCTCACTTTTGAAAATTACAAATTTGAGAGCTTTTTCCAAAATCCTCTTTTGGAAGATTGTGTTTTTGTCTTTTGTGAGAGCTACGAGCACGGGATCTTCATGAGGTTAGACTCATTGGATCGAGCTTAGGAAGACCTTAGTTTGCTATGACTTTTGACAACTTTTGCAAGATATTTATCTTATCCAGCTGATTCCCTTTTTAGCCCTTTTGGCTGTCAGGTAGGGCTCTCTCATTTTTGTGTTCTATTTTTATTTCTGGTAGTTGGATGTTAGGAGGCTGAGAACTAGTGTTCCCCTATTTTTCAGATTGTTGGACGGGTCTGACATTTTCCTATTTTTCGGGATGAGGGTTTGGGGTTTTGCACCGTTATGTTGGTCATTTTTGCATATGGTGTCTGAACTTGAATTTTATTAGATTTTTGTGGCTTTTGTGCCCTAAGACGAAATGGGTTTTATTTTTGAAATTTTTGAGTTTTAGATTTTTTACCTCGATTTGTGTATCACCTAGTTTTCTCAAGTTTTCTTGGCATGATGTTGGTCGTGGACCTAGATCATCTGTAGGATGTCAGTTAGACCATTGTTGCACATTTATGTTGCATTGGGATGTGTGTTGCATCTATTATCGTAAGCTTGTTTTTCGTTGAGTGTGTTTTCTACTTGTGTTCTCATCCAACCCTTGTGTTTTGACTTTCGTGGTGGTAATTTGGTGGAGTTATGTATTTTGGGGTTGGGTTGTGAATATGCATGCCTACGGGTGCTCATCGTTGGATGAGTATGGGTAAGGTAAGGTAGTTCCATGGAGGGGCTTCTACCGCAACCTTAGTGACTTTTCCTAGGTTGGTGGAAAGAAGGTTTAACAAGTGATAACTAAATAATTACTGGGTAATAAACTTAAGAAAATAAAATGTGTGAGCACCCAATTAAATTTAAGGATACAGTGCAAGAGCCTTCAGTTAGGAAGTTGATTCAACACCACGCTAGCTTGGGCTACCTAATGCTAAGCTATTTCCCCTACATGCGTGACCTTATATAGTAACCCATTGAGTGTTTGACTAGAACCTGTTGTACTTGCATTGTCTCATGATCTTGGTTGCAATCATCTTACTGTCTTGTGTGAGTGTTAGCCATGGATGTTTTCTTTATGTGTGTTTTTGGTTGGATCATTATCTCCATCAGCATGACAAGAGTAGACCTATGGGTTTCAATGGTTGGGAGGCATAGCTACATTCACCACCACTGGGGACTAGTGTACATAGACAATCTATTATTCCAGTGTGATCGGTGCTTGATGTTCACTTGGTATATTCGGGATTCTGGAGTATGCTTCCTTGTGATTTATGCTTTCATTAGAATTCTTGGATATCATGTTTAGATGATGTTAGTTTATTTGACACATTCCTATATTATGATGTTTAGCATATGATTAGATGTTTAGTGTATGATTAGATGATGTGTTTCGTTGTAGTATCTATTGCTTATTGATTTAGCATGTTAGATTTCATGTTCTTATGATGTTATTATGTTTTAGTAGTGATGTCCTCATAAGACAAGTGCGACAATCTAGTTAGCGGTTTGGGATGTTACGCATGGGAGATGGTTAGGGTCTTTGAGGTCTCATGATGCTATTATGGTTGGAAGGAACCGTGCATGAGTTGTGTTGTTTTTGTACATTGCGATGTTACTTTCAATACATTTCCTTTATTGCTATGGTGTAGATGGTTATTTGCATGTCCATCTTTTTTCTCTTATGTTTGAGTGTTCAAGCCTCAACTTGTGGACTCCTCAGTGTGGAGGAAATTATCTTTCCTACCTTTTATCTTATTTTTTTATTGCTTGTTGTTGCAGTTCCTCGTGGGGTAGCTTGCACTTCCTCACGCAAACCTCAACACTAATGTAGTGTATTTTGCCTGTCAGACCAAGCGGTTCCTCGTGCAAGGGGTTAGTTCCTTACGAGGCATGGTGTACTTTCTCCCGTGAAGAGGTACTTCCTTGTGTGAGACTATCATATGTGCTTTCTTGCACTAAAAATAGGGGGCACCTCTATTGTTGTCCGAAGAATGCAATTTGGTGTTTCGAGTACCCTTTGGGATTGTTTAAATTTCCAAACTTCAATGGATCGAAGATTATGTGTTCTGTTGTCATCTTTGGTTTTCGTCTTTCAGTTTGTGCTTGTCAATTTGGTAATGGTGCTTAGAGATCCATTAGTTGATAGAATTATTGGTTAAGTCTACCATTGTGATCTTCATGATCCTTGTGTGTCAGTTGTCATGTGCATCCATACTTGTTTATAAAAAAAATATTAGCTTTTATTTTGGGATATGGACTTAGAAAATTGTCTAAGTATTACATAGTTTATTTGTTAGAATAGTCAAAGTTTTGATCTGTGTAGTTCATAGAGGAAGAATTAGCACATGTGCAATTACATGGAGATATTAAAATATGTCAAAATGATGTGTGCAAGAGCACAAATTTGTATGGATAGTACAAACAAAGTTATAATGATTTTACTAATTGTAGTATTGCACAAGCATAATAGAGAAAGATGAGGAAATAACTATTTTGGGTTAAGGAATTATTGTGTTTACAAAATAATTACTTAACTAAAAGGGACAACATCCTACATGTTAACCCCAAGTAAGAAAAAAGTTAATTTTTTTATTTTGAGAAGTGTAATAAAGGTATGAGAATCGACAGAGCAGATATTTGTGAAATAGCAAAGTATAAAGGAAAGATTGCAAATGTGAAGTTATGTGAAATTTAAAAATGTCATTGAATGAAAGTGTGAATAATGAAAATTCTGATGTATGATCAAAGGAATGTGATTTGTGATAAAAAAATTGTGAAGAGAAACAAAGGCAATATCAAACATTGAACATATTAGCAACAGTGCAAAGGTTTTTATATCTAACTTTTGTATTGAACAACTTTATTGTACATTCCATGGGAAATGGGCTCATCTTACATACATTTGTAATATGTATAAAACAACTCCTAATATGGTTGAGGTTTCTAACAAGGCCTAAGTCCTCTAACAAGGACCGAGACACTATATGGATGTAATAGACTCCTAACAGGGTCAATATCTTTAACCAAATACTTTTGATTACTGGATCATTTGTGGGTACCATCCCCACTAGGGTTCTCCCTTGACAAGTGTTTCCCTAGTTAATAAAATATGGTGTTATGAGTTACTTTATTGCATGGTTATGTTTATTATTCAGCATAGCTAGTTTACTTTCTTATGCAAGCTATAAAGTTGTAAATGATATCCAGTTCTAAAAAAAAAATTTGTGAAATAATGATTATATTGACATTACAAGTCAAGTTTGTTTATTAGTGACACACACACTTAATCAAACTGATAATAGCTACCGAGCTTATTGTACAATTAACAATGTTAATTAACCAAGTAATTTAGGCTCTACCAAGTTCTACAGCTACTACCGAGTTCAAGGAACGACATTCCAACTTGCACTGAGCAGTTTCTATGAAGTTGATGATTATCAATGTAAACTAAGCTTTATAGTGTTTACTGAGTTTCTCAATGCAAACTGAGTTCTTCGATACTTACCGAGTTCACAACTTTAGCAATGTGAATCTAGTGTTGAATGAGCTATACAATGTCAACCAAGTGATTCAGTTTATACTGAGCTCATAGTGATAGTGTTGACTGAGCTATACAATGTGAATAAAGTGATTCTTCTTATATGTCAAGTTCCGCAGTATTCATCGAGTCACCAATGCATACCGAGTTTAGACTACTTGGAAGTGATCAGTATGAATCAAACTTCTACTTCTACCGAGTGCATGACAATGCCGAGCATTGACAATGATTGCCGAGTGTTAGAACCTCCCCGAGTTTGTCTTCAAAACCCGAGTACTTGCAATTTGGTCGACTTTGTGTATTTTGGTGAAACTTGTATTGTAGCTAACTTTGTTGAATTGTAAGTTAGATTCGTATATGTATAATGTATTGTATCACATCAGAAAAATAATAATAATATAAGAATGTAACAAGCAGTAAGAAGCAAAAAGTGCGATGTAATTGCGCTCAAAGGAATTTCATTTAGCAAATCACATTGCAGATCAGAGATCAACCACTGGTTCATCCTAACAGGTGGAACAGTTAAATCCTTTCACAAGGTAGACTTAGCAATCTTTTGTAAATCTCTTTGCTAAGTGCATACTTCACTGTATGTTTGTAAATCTTTTTACAAAGTGGACTTAGCAATCCTTATTGCACCTAATAGGGTAGATCATTAAAAGTGATCATTGTAAGTCTTCATAGGCCAACTTTATACTACAATACTAAAGCTTGTGGGTATCATCCCTACCCTAGTTTTACTTTCTATTTGGAAAGTTTATGGGTCACCATATTGTGTGTCAAAGTGTTATGAATGTTTTAATGCTTTTAGTTTTTCATGTATGCAACTAGATCAAATTACACATGAAGGATTAATTGATGAATTAAGACTAAGTTTTATTGGTTACTGATTCAACCCTCCTCTCTCAGTAACTTAGCCTATCTTATATTTCCAACAATTGGTATCAAAGCTTTGTGGTTCTCAGAGAAAAAGTTTAACAACTTGAGCAAAGATCAAAGGTAATGGAGGTATTCAAACTCGATAAGACTATTGACAATGACAAGCTAGATTTGGAATTGGCTATTGGACAATTTAAGAAAGAAAAGGAGCAACTCTCTCAATCCCTAAAAAGAAGAAAAGATCTTGCAGTACAAACGAATGACAAACTCTACATTGAAGAAAGAATTGAAGACATCCATTCAGAAAGTAATTCAAATAAAGCCAATGAGGCAATCAAAAAACTATTAGAAAAGAATGGTAGCCTTCAAGAAGAAGTAAAAAAACTAAAAAGAGAATAAGAAATTCAGTTAGTAAGATTGTGTGAAGTCATGGAAGAGAAAAACATGATAAAAGAAGAGATAGAAGGAAAGAACAATGAAATTCAGCATCAATCCCTTCAATAGGCAGACTTCATTAATCGGCTTACTAATGCAAATGAAGAGATCATGAATCTAAGATCAGAAAATGAAAGATTGTAGAATGATCTGAATACTAAAAAGCAAACCAATTAAAGGATGATAAAATCTCAAGCAGACATTAATCAAATTAAATGAGCAAAGCCAATATAGACAGAAAGGAAAAGAAAGGATTGGATACACAGAAGAAGGTGAATCATCCAAGCAAGGAGCTCAAAAGAATCAAAGACCTACTTGCAATCATTGTGGTAAGTTAGGTCATACATCAAACAAACGTTGGAGTAATGGTAAAGCTAAATTTAATGGAAAATGTTACAACTATAATAAGCATGGTCATAGAGCTAATGAATGCAAAGAGAAACCTAATTTTGAAGGAAAATGTCACAAATGCAAGAAGTATGGGCACAAATCTTCTAAATGTGAAACCAAGATATTGAATCCAGCAAAACAGATTATAAATGTTATATTTGGTTGGGACTACAACACTTGGTGTAGATGTCATTACTGTGGAGAATTTGGACACATTGGACTAAATTGTGTAAAACATCACATGAGGACAAAAGACACCACTACAAGATGTTTCATTTGTACAAAACTCGGACATCTTGCCAAGAACTATATAAACACTAGAAGAATTGAAGATGAAAAGAAAGCCAAAGCTAATAACATCAGAAAATAGATGAGACAACAGTGGATTCTGAAATCTTATGAGAATGCAAGTTCGAGCATTGAAGATCATGTCACTCAAGAATTGGGTGATTCAAGCATTTCTACTTGATCTCTCTCAAGGATAACTGGAACTAAGATTTTGAAGCAGACATCCTACATCAGTTCCAATCAGCTAGAAGGAAAGATTCATATCAACATTCAAGATGTAAAGGGATCACCGAACATCTAAAGAATTATGGACTCTACCGAGCAAGGTCGAGTTGCAAGACCCTACCAAGCAAGGTCAAGAGTTACTAAATCATTGTGTGGACATTGAGTCATGAATGTTCCTATCGAGCAATTAATTCAAGTCAAGTGGAAGACAGTTTTTCATCGAGCAAGTGAACATGCCAGTCATTTATGGCAATTGAAAAGTTGAATTTGTTAAAAAGGGCGAAATCGAATTCATTTGTCACTATGAATTTTCAAGAGCTATATGCGAAGAGCAATTTATGTGCATCCAAGCAATCTGTGCGAATTATTGTTGAAGTTTTCCATGTTTTCAAAAACCCTACCGAGCGATGGCATCCTCTAGCAACAAGACAAAGAAAGGGTTTGAGATGTTAGTTCATGGAGTCCAATGGAAAGCACTAGATTTCAAATTGAATCCATCTATTGCGAAAACTCTTGATCCTATTGTAGCTCAATTGCATATTCCATCTAAGGTACTTTTAGTAAATGTTATTCGCTCGCATTTTTGTTGTACAATTCAAGATATAGGAACCTTGGAAATGGATGAAACGTTGGAAAAGTTGTGTGTGAATGGTGTGTTAAAACCTGAGCATCAACACATAGAAAGCAAGGGTTTAACCCATATTCCTCACATGCCCTGAGACTTTTAGATAAAATGGATAAGGTTTATCCTTAGCCAAGTACACAATGGGCAGTTATGGTTGGAGAAACCTATTTTGATAACGAAGAAAATGATTCCTCAGATCACAAGGCTTCCAATGTTGTCAAAGGAAAAAACCACCAAAACTCTAAGTTGGGTGGAACTGGAGAAGAAAACCCTTGCCGAATGGGACGGAAGGGGTATGAAGATTAGTTGTATTATTGATATGAAGTTGATGTTTGGAATTCATGTAATTGCGCACAAGATATATAGCTCCAGCCATCTCAATAATGTATCATGTGAAGCAATGGATCTCACTTTCAAAGTGGTCAAGAACATGTCCTTCAACCTTGCTAAGTTGATGTTGAACCAATTCAACAAGAACATGGAAAGCATCAGTTCATCAAAGAATAATCTATGTAAGTTGGTTCACTTTTATCCTGTTTATTTTTCTTTGAGCAAAAGTTTTTCCCCTCAAAAGGCACAATTGTATAGAGAAACAATGTGTTTGTTCTTTATAAAAGCAATGAGTATATAGCAAAAATGGAAGGAAAATATGTCAGTATAATAGATAACTATTTGGATGCATTCAAGCAGAAGATGAATAATAGATTCAGGATTCCAAAGAAACTTGTAGAAGACTACAAAGATGATATTTGTTTTATAGTAGATTTTGGTAGTGTATATACAAGCAATCAAACCTAGAATAGTATGGGTCAAGCCTCTAGGTTAAGAGGTCAATATTGATGAAACCAAGGACATCAATGAAGCATTGTTAAATGAACCTATAGATCCAAAGGCCACATATTTTGGAACATATGATGAAGCTAAGGCCAGAATAGAACTAGAGATAAAACTCCCTTAGGCGGTCAGCAAAGGGAAGAAAAGAATAGCAAAATTAAAACAAACTAGTTCTACTCTCCTGTTGACAAAAGGTAAAGGAGATGACGATGATGCAAAACAAAAGAAAAAATCAGAAGAAGAAGATCCAGTCAAGAAGAAAGGTAAGGTTATTATAACCAAACCTACCAAGACATCTACTATAGTGTTTACAAGAAGAGCATCTAGAAAGAAACTGAAATTGGGTGAAGAAGCAGAGGATGTGATTTTCAAAAAGCCTCCACCCACCTTTCAAGAGAAACTAAAAATAATTGATTCCAGAGCTAGCATGGAAAATTTCAGATCATTGAAGTATGAAACTAGAAATGTAGAGGAGAAATAGCAAGTGGAAGACATGGTTATATCTAAGCTAGGTAAATGTAAATACTCACCAAACCAACTTGAACAAAAAAATCCCAATGAATTAATGGAGAAAGTCAAGCCAAGATGGGAACACGCCAACAAAACTGCCATGGACATGTATGAGTAGACTTTGAGGCAACTCATGTCGAGTCTCAATGACAAAGAAGTTAAAGAATCTATCAAACAAAATGAAGTAAAACTCACCTTGGAAGTTTAACACTTGGGTGATATTGGTCAATGACATTGAAAATGTGGTAAGGAATGCAACAGATACATGGAAAAATATCTATAATCTTCATAAGTAGAGTGATTTTGTTATTAATGTCAGTGATAAAGAATATGACAAGGAAGCGGATAATGACAAGGAACAAGACAATGATGATGAAGAAGTAAAAAATTATGATAATATAGATGATGAGGAACAAGAATAGGAAGCCACTAAGGAGAATCTCCCTGAGATTCGAAGTATTGAGGAAACATACCCTGAAAAGATTGCAACAACAGTTATAGCCTCACTTCATCACTCTCTGAGCGAAGCATTAAAGACATCAAGCTCAGAGAAAGCTATTGTCGAGTTGGTTGTGTCAAACACTGCTAGTCCAAGCACTCAACCAATCTCTGCACCTGTTCAGCTCAGTACTTCATTGATTGAAGTGACTAGCACTTCATTTACTGAGCAATCAATGTTTCCTCCTTCATCAGTTGTGGTTACTCAACAACAAGTTATTCATTCAATCAATTCTATCTACTTTTGTTTCTAGTCCTTCCACTTCCACTATTGTTACTATTCCGAGCATGCAAATAATAAGTACAAAGACAATTGAGAGCAAGCCTCAACCGAGTACATAAACTTCTAGCAAAGGTAAAAATAATGAAGAAGACATTAATCTTGATGAGGATATAGTTATCCTGAATTAGGATACCTCTAATCTAAATCCTGATCAAATGCATATAGTAGAAGAGCTATTGCAAAAGAAAGCTAAAAAACAGAGGCTTAGAGAGGAAAGGAACAAAGAATTTCAAGCGCTTGAAGATACAAAGAACATTCTTGCAGCAACACTCAGCACTGAGGTTGATACTTCTCAGCCTATTTTGGCTCAATTAACAGAAGTGGTCAACAAATTCAATGAAGATTTGAATGGACAAGAGAAATTGTTGCAAAGAGCGAAGAAGAAATTTGAAAACAAAGTATTGGAGCTAGCAGCACAAAATATTGCAATATACAAAGTAGACTTGTCTACCATTTTAGGCTCATTGGAAACCTCTGCCAACAATGTCACTTCTCTATTCAGTAAACTCTGTCATACATCTATCTTCACACAAGAAATCAAAGGTAAAATCTCCAAGATAGACAAAGATCTGAAGGCAAGCGCACACTAGTTGTCACTTGATCAGATCTACAGTTCTGCTCATTATAAAAAGATCAAATTTATGATTGATATGCAAGCAAAATTACTAAGGGAAGAAGCTAGGATAAGGGCTACACTTGTAGACATACAAGGCATGATTCTTCCAAGCATGGATGCATTGTAGAAACATATTGCATATGCTAAAACTCTCTTCCATGATAACAACTTCTCCATAGCTAATCACATGATGGAATTATTAGCAGAAGTTCAAATTGCATTGCATGCAACTAAGGTGTTGCAAGAAAATTGGGATAAGACAATGTCACTGATTCTAAAGATACATTCTGACTTCTTGTCACATTTTGGCATTACCATTTAGAAAACACCTTGGGCATTTATGTCAAAAAGGGGGAGAAGATATAATATAAGATGTGATATACAAAGGGGGAGAAGATGTGATATAAAGGAGAAGATAAGACATTGAGAAGATGTATATAATGTGTAAAGTCTATTGAATATATATGTATGGGGGAGCATCATAATATTATACATATACATGTTCAAATATTGAGATAAACATCTCTTACAAAAGTATTTTAAAAATAATATTAATAAATTAAAAAACAAAGTACATTACCAAGTTGAAGACACGAGATGGAGATTAAAGATTGTTTTGAACTTTTTGAGAATTCAGTTTTGATTGATAAGTGTTTTTGTCACTAATGCCAAGGAGGAAGATTGTTGACATTACAAGTCAAGTTTGTTTATTAGTAACACACACACTTAATCGGAATGATAGTAGCTACCGAGCTTATTGTACAGTTAACAATGTTAACCAAGTAATTTAGGCTCTATTCAGTTCTACAATTGCTACTGAGTTCAAAGAACAACATTCAGTTTGTGCTTAGTAGTTTCTACCAAGTTGATGATTATTAATATAAACCGAGCTTTATAATATTTACCAAGTTTCTCAATGCAAACCGAGTTCTCCAATACTTACCAAGTTCACAGCTTCGACAATGTGAATCTAGTGTTGACCTAGCTATACAGTATCAACCAAGTGATTCATTTTATACCTATCTCACAGTGATAATGTTGACCAAGCTATATAGTGTGAATCAAGTGATTCAGTTTATATGCCAAGTTTTAAAGTATTGGCCGAGTCACTAGTATAAACTGAGTTCAGACTAATTGGAAGTGATTAGTATGAACTGAGCTTCTATGTCTACCAACTACATGACGATGCCAAGCGTTGACAATGATTGTTGACTGTTAGAACCTCATCCAGTTTCTCTTCAGAACCCAAGTACCTGCGATTTGGTTGACTTTGTGTATTTTGGTAATACTTGTATTCTAGTCGACTTTGTTGAATTGTAAATTTGATTGATATATATGTAATGTATTGTATCACGTCCAAAAAATAATAATATAAGAATGTAACAAGCAGTAAGAAGTAGAAAGTACAAAGTAAAAGGCTATAGGAGTATAAGAAGCAGCAAAGATTTACCTATCATAGCAAGGTGATCATTATACTCAAAAGAATCTCATTCAACAAATCAAGTTGCAGATCAAAGATCAGCCACTGGTTCATCCTAACAGATGGAACAATTAAATCCTTTCACAAGGTAGACTTAACAGTCTTTTGTAAATCTCTTTACCAAGTGCATACTTCACTATATGTTTGTAAATCCTTTTGCAAGGTGGACCTAGCAGTCCTTATTGCTCCAAAGTAAATGATCATTGTAATCCTTAACAGACCAACTTTATACTGCATTACTAAAGCTTGTGGGTATCATCCCCACCCCAATTTTACTTTCTATTTGGAAGGTTTTTGGGTCACCATATTGTGTGTCAAAGTGTTATGAATATTTTAATGCTTTTAGCTTTTCATGTATGCAACTAAATCATAATACACATAAAGGATTGACTGATGAATTAAGATTAAGTTTTATTAGTTATTGATTCACCTTTCCCCTCTCAGTAACTTAGCCTATCTTATATTTCCAACAGATTCACTACCCTCTTACTATTTACTATTTCTAACAATTGGTATCAGAGTACAGTTACTCAAAGAATGCCTAATGGCTTCAATAAGATCGCTATGGATATGGAATAGTTACAAAAGAACCTAGAAGAAGCTCTTGAACAAATTGATATTCTTATTGAAGAAAGAGATGTGTAATATTCTCTTAACTTTTCATTCTTCAAAGGCTAAGTGGAGAAATAAGGAGAAATAAATTAAATTGAAGTCAATAAATAAATAAATCTAAAGGTGAATTTATAATTAATAAATTTAATTACTTAGAAGCACAACCAAGTATTGTATTGGAAAGGGGAAAGCTTCTAGAGAGTGCATTTTCTAGAAGGACAACCAATTATTGTATAGGAAAGGGGAAAACTTTTAGAGAGTGCAATTAAATAATATTTTATTTTCTTCTAAAAGGGTGAAAGAAAAGAATAAATAGAGCCGAAAGCTTCATTGTTAAGCATCCAATTATTCTGAATTGCATTTGATATAAACTTGGGATAAGAAACTAAGGGTTTCTGATTTCAGTTAGCCATTGGAGAGCGTCAATTCTTTAGTGTTGCAACCATTTGAGGTGGTGAAATATCCACTGAATTTGGCATTTAGGAGAGCTTCATTCTGGAGTTCTATTTGTGCTTAAAGTTAAAGAATAACCGAAGGGTTTGAAGAATATTGAAGGACTATCGAGTGCAGACTTGAAGGTTCATCTTTGGCAGCCATTAGTAATCTTCTTTTTCTTTGTTACTAAAATACATGTGAATAGTGCCACACTACAGTACTTGCACTACAGTATTTATGCTTGATTCCGATTGCAACTTTCATCTTCATCATTGGGCATCACTATAATCAAGTTCCTCTTGCAACTATTAACAGTTAGCATTGTAATTATAAGCATATAATTTTTTTATTGTAAGTGATAATTCAAAATCAGATTTGGCATTGTTGTAGTCATTACTGTAAGCCCATTTGTCTTGGCAAATTCATAGCAACATTGTACATGGGAATAAATTCAATAAAGGAGATATATGTTGCATATCATTTGTTTGATGAAATGTTAATCTAATAGTATATATTATTAGCATAATAGTTGTATGTCAATTGTTTATCAAAATGTCAGTTGGTTGTAGGTATACATTCCATATCTAGTTTTTATGTATATGCATTGAAAATACCAAAAGGAACTATACTTGCATATTAGTTCATTGTAAGAGGTATTATAATATCATTTGCAAACATTCTAAATTTCTTAGCATCATTCAAACTATATCAAACTATCTAAAATACAAAAAATCAGAAAAGAGAAAGGCAACATACAAGTGTTTGACAATATTCCTTGCGCTAAAATCAGTCAATTTGAGCAAGGGATATTACAATGGTATCAAAGCTTGCTTGAAAATTGTTTGACAAAATGCCAAACAACTAAATTAGAGAAGACTTTGGCATTTCACAAAGTTATAACCGATTGGAGTTATTACAGTGGTATCAAAGCTTGCTTGCAAAGTGTTTGACAAAATGTCAAACAATTGAATTTGAGAAGGATTTGGTGTTTCATGAAGTTATAACTGTTTGGGTTAATACATTAATATCAGAGCGGTTTTCTGTCATCTTGTGGGGTAGGAAAATATTAATTATTGTCAGATTTGTTGTTGCTTTTGAAATGACCAGCACTTTAGCATTTTCTAGCCATGGACAAACATAGGAGGACTGATAGTTCTAGAAGTTGGTGGAGTAATGAGGAACTTAGTGCGAAGATGAATGATTTGCACGAGAGTATGGAGAAACTTAAGCTTCATCAACAGAGAATGACAAAGAGCTTGTCAGATCCAGAGACAATTGAAAGTGCAGCAAGGTATATGGTTTCTGCCTTTAGAAGGCAGAAATTGAGGTTACAAGGAAGGAAGCTTGAATTTTCCTCAACAGGAGTCCCTGATGCAGATATACCTATATTTAGTACGACACCTGCTAGTCCTATCTGCACTATTGACAATGGACTTAGCGGCACCGAACTTCAATAGGTTAAGGCTCCTAGAGTTGTTGTTATAGTTAGTGCAGAGACAATTGATGCACTTGTTACCATTGATACTTTCGACTCTCTTGAGGATAGTATTATTATTGGAGATTTGTATGTGAGATCTCATAGTGTTGCTACAGTGCAAGAGATAGTTTCTTCCTCAGGTGAGACAGAGGCACATATAGAATCACTCAACTATGATGTTGGTGATGTTGGTGTTCCAACAGAGTTAGTAGATGTGGGTTTATGCTCTAGTATTACTAATTCGTAGCCTGGCATTGAGTCATATGTGTAGAGTCAAGAGTCCGTAGTTGAGGCTTTGTCAAGAGATGTCAATGCAGATAATATGGACACATTTGATGATCCATTTGATGATGCTATGAGATGTACTGAGTATGACACCTCTTGTCAGATATTAGGTGATGACTCTGAGGCATTTTTGGATGGGTCCTAGGATCGATGCTTACAAGAGCTTACTATTGAGGTGGAAGCTAAGACATGCGAGGAGATTGATAAGGCAAGGGTTTCCATTTCTTTGGATGAGGATTTGGTTAAGGTACATGGAAATTGTATGTTGGATGCAAAATTGTGCGAGGAAGATAGCACACGTATGAGCAATCTTGTGGTGGAGAGTTTTGATTCAATTTTTTATCTCAATGTAGTTAGTGAGACAAAGAGCTTGCATAGGTGTCAGGGATTATAGAGGCATCATGTGACTTGCCAATTGAAGGTAAGTGATAGTAACATTTCTTTAGCTCTTGAGCATTATGATGCTATGTATCAGATGTTAGCTACATATGGTTGGGGTGCTCCTATGTTTAATGAGCATGGTGATAGTACTCTTTCTCTAGCAAAGGTTTGTGCGCTTCGAGAGGTTGTTAGGATCTTGAAGCATAATTACTCTCAGCTAGTTGCTGATGGGGATTATCTTCTAGAGTAGGATAGCACTTGCTATGAGATGTTGTTAAGGAAAGAGGAGGAGGTGGCCAATCTCACCCAGGAGCTTGAGGTGACTATGGACTCTCTTCAATGTACTCAATTGGCTCTTCAGGAGTCATAGTCACAGTTGGATAAGGTTACCATGGAGTTAGAATGGGTATAGTTGACACCAATACTAGACCTTGTTCAGTTACATATTGTGGTTGGTGGTGAGTTTTCTTCTACGATTGAGGATGAGGGACGTGATGATGTGGTGAACACATCCGTCTAGGATATGAGTGTAGTATGTACAAAGGAGGTGAGAGCATCAGTGGAGACAGACTATCATGGTGATTTTCTTCCTTCTATTGGAATTGAATCTATTTCTTCTTTTCATACAACTGGTAGCATTGGACAATTGGCATTGTCACATTTTCAAAGGGATCGGTTGTGGATTGTGGGGGAGTAGATTCATGCTTCCACATATAATTTCTACTATATTGAGTCATTCATGGAGTATTTTCTTGAGAACTTGGATTTGTAAGAGGTTTCATATAGTATATCTGAGGTTACTCTCATTCGAGCCTCTCGTGCAATACGACGATTGGTCAGGAAGATTGTAGAGACCTTAGCTACAATACTTCCCAATAGGGATTTGGTGGTTGGGTTTGCTGAGAGGGTTGCCCAGGACCCTGCCCAACCAATAGTTTGTAGTCAAAGAGTGGAGTCATCTTCTAATTCCTAGTTTGATGATGATGAGATTGGGAGTTTTTATCGGCATTACACTGTGAGTAGTGCTGATCACTTTTCTTTTGACCCACAAGTAGAGGACTTGGTTTTCAGCATTATGGATGGTGACAAAAGGTTTGGTACTCATTACACCCGTAGAGGGCACACTTCTCCGCCAAGGGATAGAGATTTTGAGATACAAAGTATTGTGAAACAGTTGGATGTGCTAGAGAATGAGATAATAAAAATCGCAAATGAATGACCCAGCTGATTTTGAATCCAATATTTGAGCTAAACATGATATCATTTTTGCGAAGAGCGAAAACTGATGATAATTCATGCCAGGCTAAGTCAAATGTAGTTGTTGGCATGAGTTTCTCAGATCATGTATTTGATGGTGATGCAAAGATAGTGGGAGTAGGAACATGCGAGGATATTGTCATGTCAGCAGCCACTTTGGTGTCAGTTGAGCCATCTAACAAGGAGTTTAGTATGCATGTGGTTGTAGATGTGTGCTCTAATGATAGTACACTTGTTATTGTTGATGGGGTGAGTGATATAGTGACAGAGTCATGTTACATTGTCGATCAAAAAATTGTTGATGTTCACTTCATGGACAGTCCTATGTTCGACATGGCTGCAACATTGTCTTATGACAATGCACTATTTGAGTTTGATGTTGATCACTCACTTGAGTGGAGTAGGGCTCAACTTTCACCATCCGTAAAGATTCAATTTTGTGTTGGGACAATTGGTAATGTTCCTATTTCCAGAAATTTTGATGTGGCTACATCTATTGTTGATACAATTGGCATGAGTGTTGATCACGATTCCAGCCCAATATATATTATATTGGTGGAGACTAGGATGAAGATATTTCTTGTGGGATTTTCTTTCAATGATATTCCAACTCCTACATCATTAGGATAGGTTTTGAGTGCTATATTGTAGTTTATGTTGTTGGTCCTGATGATGTTAGTGATATGTAGTTGGTTCAATATTAATATGGGTGTCACATTCGACTTCATTTGGGATGCAGGTGGAGGTTGGAGTCCATTGTGTTGTTGGATTTTTTAAGGGCAAGCAATTTCAAAGAGGGCGGACTGTAATGTTCCCCGTCTCTTGGGCCCTCAATGGAGTTCTTAGCTTTTCATTCTTTAAAGGCCAAGTGGAGAAATAAGGAGAAATAAATTAAATTGAAGTCAATAAATAAATAAATCTAAAGATGACTATATATTTAATAAATTTAATTATCTAGAAGCACAACTAATTATTGCATTGGAAAGGAAGAAGCTTCTAGAGAGTGCATTTTCTAGAAGAACAACTAATTATTGTATTGGAAAGAAGGAAGCTTTTAGAGAGTGCAACTAAATAATATTTTATTTCCTTCTAGAAGGGTGAAGGAAAAGAATAAATAGAGGTGAATTGCATTTGATATAAACTTGGGAGAAGAAACTAAGGGTTTCCAATTTCAGTTAGCCATTGGAGAGCGTCAATTCTTTAGTGTTGCAACCATTTGAGCTGGTGAAATATCCACTGAATTTGGCATTCACGAGAGCTTCATTCTAGAGTTCTATTTGTGCTTAAAGTTAAGGAATAACCAAAGCGTTTGAAGAATATTGAAGGACTATCGAGTGTAGACCTGAAGGTTCATCTTTGGCAACCATTAATAATCTTCTTTTTCCTTGCTGCTACAGTAAGCGTGAACAATGTTGCACTACAGTACTCGCGCTACAATATTTATGCTTGATTATGATTGCAACTTTCACCTCCATCCTTGGGCATTACTATTATTAGGTTACTCTTGCAACTATTAGTAGTTAGCATTGTAATTTCAGGCATATAATTTTGCTGTGTAAGTGATAATTCAGAATTAGATTTGGCATTGTTGTAGTCATTATTGTAAGCCCATTCCTCTTGGCAAATTCATAGCAACATTGTACATGGGAATGAATTCAATAAAGGAGATATATGTTGCATACCATTTGTTTGACGAAATGTCTATCTAATAGCATATATGATCAGCATAATAGTTGTATGCCAATTGTTTGTCAAAATGTTAGTTGGTTGTAGGTATGCATTCCATATCTAGTTTTCATGTATATGCATTGAAAATACCAAAAGGAACTGCACTTGCATATTATTTCATTGTAAGAGGTATTGTAATACCATTTGCAAACATTCTAAATTTTTTAGCATCATTCAAACTATATCAAACAATCTGAAACACAAAAAATCAGAAAAGAGAAAGGCAACATACAAGTGTTTGACAATATTCCTTGAGCTAAAATCAGTCAGTTTGGGCAAGGGATATTACCATAGTATTAGAGTTTGCTTACAAAGTGTTTGAAAAAATGTCAAACAACTAAATTAGAGAAGAATTTGGTGTTTCACGAAATTATAACCGGTTGGGGTTATTATAGTGGTATCAGAGCTTGCTTGCAACGTGTTTAACAAAATGTCAAACAATTGAATTTGAGGAGGATTTGGTGTTTCACAAAGTTATAACCAATTGGGAGATGCTTCGAAAGAAAGATATGAAGATGCAAAATACTACATTGGAAAGTTGAAAGATAAGATAGATCATTTCAAGTCCAAGAAAGAGCCTAAAGTTCAAATCAAGGACAGTGATAAAGTTTCAAGACTAGAGAATGAAAATGAGACCCTAAAGCATGAAGTCAAGATAAAGATCTAAAGTTGAGCCTAAAGGATGATGACAGTAAGATTGAATTAGTTTTCAAAGCTAAAAATGTGAATCTGAGATCCTCCCTTAACAAAGTGACATCTAAGCTTGATTCTACAAAGTTGTAGTATACAAAACTTGAGCAGTACAATATTATTGTGAAAGGAGAACTTAGTCTAAGCTACGGCTTGAGAAATTATATTCTAGTACTGAAAAGCTTGATGAACATATATTTATACAAAGACCCTCTTATGATAAAACAACTATTGGATACCTTGGAGAAAAATCAACCAAGAAGTCTGAAGCTAGAAAAGAATATGATCTTGTGATTCATCAAGCTAAACACAAGGAAGATAATCATAACAAGATTGAGGCAAGTCAATCTAAAGTTATACTTTGAGCAAGTTAATCAGCCCAAGCAAGTTGATGTACCTAAGAAACCTGAGCAAGTTGAATCACCTAAAGAAGTATTTATTTATTGGAGCCAAACTTCTTGAAATTGAGAATGCCAAAATTGGAATAAAGAATGAATTCATAGGTAGATGTTATAGATGCAATGAATTTGGCCATATGAAAAGGGACTACACAAGTAAGTCATTCAAACTTATTGCTAATTTTTATTGTTGTAATTGTCATGGTTTTGGTCATAAAATAGTAAATTGTAAAAAGCCTAAATTTGATAACAGTAATAGCTTAGAATGTTTAGAGGTACTAACCTTGCAACAAGAAGATTTAATGAAGGGAACAATGGAATGAGAAGTAACATTGTGTGTTATAAGTGCAACAACTTTAGACATATTGCTAGAGTTTGGAGAGAACCAATTAACCAGTCTAGACCTAGATTTGGGAACAATGTGTTAGTATGTTGGTTATATAACAATATGGGTCACATAGCAAGATTCTATAGAATAGGCATGAGAAACAACATGAGAAATCCTAATTTCATAAAGAACATGAACATAAATGTTTTGAAGGAATGATAGCAATAGTGACACCCAGAAAGACAATATAAGAGAAAATGTAGAAGACTATAATGAAGTATATGTCAAAGCCAAAGATCCAACAAGTACAAATGTGGTATTGGAAGGTCAGTCAAGTAAAGCATCTAAAAGTTTATTAAAGTCAAATGTAGTGTTTGACTCATCAAATTGAACACTTTAATCAAGGAATCGGCTACTCTACTGATTTGAATCATTGATAACACATCTATTCATTAAAATTATGAGGAAATTCCCTGGTATGCAAGATTATGAGTGGAATGCAAGAAAATGCTCTATGAACCTGATAACTCACTAGTACAAGAAGCATTCAGAGGATAGGATAACAGAGGATATCACTAGAATGATGAAGACTTTCCAAGAAAAAACAAAACAAAGATATAGGATCCCTCCATCACTTGTTGAGAAAAATAAAGATGACATCTATTTCATGGTTGAAACTAATGTAACATGCATGGAAGCAATGGAACCAAGGGTCAAGTTCATTGATCATATGGGATATGAAATGACAGAATAACTCATTGAAAGATAAACACAGATCATTCTTAAGTCAGAGAGAGATAAGGAATATCCTAGATGGGTCACTTATGAAGAAAAAGTTCAAGAAGTCAACATTGAACTATACAACAAAGATATAAAGAAAAGAGTTGACAAGAAAATAGATACAATTTTGAAAGAATCGGGTATGAGCCGAGAGGAATACAAGGAAGTTATGGGAATTGCTCTTGAAATGAGAGAAAGTGGACAATCAAAGATACTAATTGCTAAGCCCTTAGCAATTAGAGCTACACTAGAAGATGTAACAATAGAAGGTCCATCAACATAAATACCTATTGCACCTTATGCAATAGTGTCCCAAGTGCAACCCCAATTTGTACCATTTATTCAAAAATATGAAGAAGATATCAATATTGTGAAGGTACAATCATCCACCCCTCCAGGCATAACGAAGTTTGAAAGGTTGACACAAGTTAAGGAGCAACTTGAACCCTCCGAATAGAAAAGAGTGAAGCAGATGGCTACATAACTAGAGAAGAAGAGAAAGACTCTTCTTACCTATAAAGGCAACTCAAGGAAGGACTTAAATTGTTGAGTCTGAATCAAAAGAATTAGATGAAGAAGAGGCACGGGTAAAGGAGGTAGAAAAAGTGAAGACATGGGTAAAAGCACCTACTAGAAGAAAAGCATGGAGACCAAGGATTGAAACATTAAATGATGATATCATAAATAAAAGAAAATTTTGTATAGTTGAATAAGTTCTATAAAATGTATAGTAGTTTTGAGAAATTTGTGTTGGTGTGAATATGTATTCACTATTTACACTTACTTAAGTTTACTTAGGTTAATGCATATTTTTAATATTTATTTATTAGTCACCTAGGAGTATGCATACTCTTGTGAGTTGTCATGTTGACAACATAGGAGTTTGCACCTCTATTTATGCACATGGTGTCTACAACACATGAGTTAGCACACTAATTAAGCACATGGTGTCTACAACATCTCCACTTGAGATACACTTCATCATTCTTATCCTATCATCTAGAATGATGGATATGACATGTGCTTAGTTGTCATGCTTATCTTATCTCTTGATTCTTTCTAGAGACATTCTAGGTGCTTCTTGAGAGACCTTTATATACAGGCACTCCTAGTGTGTGCATTCATCATATACAATACAAAGCAATGTATGAGGACATACTCTGATCTATTGAACATACTCCTTTTTTGGTCTATAGTTGTGCTTGTGTTCAAGTTCTACAATCTTGCGTGAATATTGCCCTAAGGAAAATTCTTACATGGTATCAAAGCTATACCAAATTCTTACAATTTGAATTAGAAAATGTTGTAATAAGGCATCCAATACTGAATGATAATAAATTTGCTAACATACAAGGTCTTATTCCAAAAGAGTTGTATGTAAGACTTGTAAATAGAAAGCAAAAGGTAGTAGAGGAGGACAAGAAAATTAGAGAGAATCACATAACGGAACAGTGACTAGTGATGGACACTTGCAAAGCTTACTGAGCAACCTTGCACCCTATCTAGCGAAACAACACAAGACTCATCCTAATTATGGGAGCAGATTGTGAAGAAGTAAATAGATAGACGAAGACAACAATTGTGCATATGATGTTACACTTGAAGGCATCCAATCTGCAAAAGGTTTCAAAAGAAAAGAAGAAGAGCATTAAAACAAAGGTAAAGGATATAGAAAAACCTACAACAATAGATACAACGATGACAGGTAACAATTGCTATTAACACTATGCAAATAGACAGTACAAGAATTACCTTGGACACAACAAAGGATCCTTTTAAGGATTATGGATCATCCATTGGTGGCAATTTGGTGAGATACACTAACTCTGAGAATGAGGAAGTAGAAGAAGAGGGGGAAAATAAAGAAGAAGAGAAAAGGAAAGAAGCAGAGGGCAGAAAGAAGAAGGAAGAAGAAAAGAAGAAAGCAGAAAAAGAAAAGGAGGATGAAAGAGGAAGAAGAAAAGAAGAAGCTAGAAGAAGAAACAAAGAGAAATGAAGAGGAAGAAAGAAAGAAGAAAAAGGAAAGAGGATAGATGAAGAAAAGAAGAAGAAAGGGAGAAAAAGAGAAAAGAAGAGGCAAGCAAGAATGCAAGTGAACCTAGTTCTAGGTCACCACTTTAATTGACAACTTTAAAAAGAAACAAATATGATGATGTTGATGATCAACAAGGATTAATATCATCGTTAAGAAAATTACTTGAGAGGAAAAAGGTAAGTAATCTTGAGAAATCACTAGAGCAAGTATAAGAAAAGCTACAGAGTGCCATCACAGCCAAGGTAACAAAGACAGATCCACAACTATGAGCAAGGGAATTGGTGAAATCTTTTGACAAAGAATTCACTCAATTATCTAAAGTGGCAGTGATATAGGCACACGCAAAACATGACACTAAAATGTTTGATACATTGTGCTAGAATATTAGAAATGATTTGGTAACACTTGACTCATACATAAAAAAGTCGAGGAGATGTGAGATAGAAGGAAAGGCATTATATGGACAATGTGCCTTGTCCTTCAAATTCATCAAGGATATAAATGAGGAGTTGAGTGAAAGTTAGAAAGAGTTACAAAATTTTGTGAATGAACTCCGACAACCTCGAAACAAGATTGAAGACTTATTTTAGTGGGCCCGATTCAGGATGGTCGGATGAACTATATATAGTTGTGAGAACTCCAGGCTAGCGTGATGATCCAACGGTATTGAGCTATTCATCCAAAGGAGCCCACCCAGGATGGTAAGGGAAGACTCTTTCACTACACCCTTCTCCTTATTATGAGCATTCCTGGGTGGGATAAAGAGACGGCCCCTACAAAGAAAGTCGAGACGGCCCCGTTACATAGATTATTTGGCCCCAAGTCGAGACGCGTTACATAGATTATTCGACGGCCCCTACAAAGAAAGTCGAGTCCAGAATTGTAAAGACTTCTAATGATATAAATCTAATTGAGCTTAAGATAGACAAAATCATCAAGACATTTTCTTTATTAAGAGAACATTTAACACTAAAAATTGGCAATGTGCAAAATTGGATAGAAGAATATCTTAAGGCAAATACATCATTTGAGAAGTTTGTGTACTCATATTTGAATGTAGTTCAATTAGCATCCTATGGACTGTGCACCCTGATTAGTGTATCTAAGGAAGTCAAGGATACATGATAGAGTTTGAGAATCTGAAGGCAAACTTTATAGATTGTATTTATAGATTTTTAGCCTAAAGATTGAGGTAAAACAATTTTGACGTGTATAGACTTTGGCGTCTTTGTCATTGATGTCAAAGGGGGAGTGTATAGGAAAAAAGTATGTATAATGTATATGAAAGGGGGAGTAGTAATAAAGTAAAGGATTTAGTCAAAGGGGGAGTAATATTTTAATAGTAAGGAAAAGATGGTATAAATATTGATGATCCACAATTTTTGAATTTTATAAAGGCCACAATTTTTGAAGTTTTGTTTTGGGACTTACCCAACTTTCCCATATGTTGCCATCATTGTCAAAGGGGGAGATTGTTGGCAATTTGGTTAGGTTAGTTATTATGATGTTGTCATTTATGGCAACATATAGGTCATATGAAATGAGCAAGTTATGCGCATAAAGTTTTGGAATATAGACTTAGAAAATTGTCTATGTTACACAGTCAAAGTTTTGATACGCGCAGTTACAGAGGAAGAATTAGCACGTGTGCAATTACTTGGAGATACTACAGTATGTCATGATGACGTGTGCAAGAGCACTGATTTGTATGAGTGATAGAGACAGAATTATAATGATTTTACCAGTTGTAGTATTGTACAAGTAGAACAAAGAAAGATAAGGAAATAACTATTTTAGGTTAAGAAATTATTTTGTTTACAAAATAATTACTTAACTAATAAGGGATGACATCCTAGACGTTAGCCCTAAGTTAGCAAGAGTCGATTTTGTATTTTGATAACTGCAATAAAGGTATGAAAGCTGATAAAGCAAATATTTGTGAAGTAGCAAGGAATAAAGGAAAGAGTGCAAATGTGAAGTTATGTGAACTTTTTTTTAAAAATGTGATTGAATGAATTGTGTATGATGTGAATTTTGATGTATGATCAGAGGAATGCAATTTTTGATAAAGTTTTGTAAGGAGCAACAAAGGCAATATCAAATATTGAAGATATTAGTAGTGTTACTGTTTTAGCTTCGGTAGAAGTAATTATTTATCTGATATACTAATGTGTGTTTATGTGTAACAGATAACAGATAAAGTTGTTATTGCTGATTATTAAAGTCAATGCATGTGTGTGTGTGTGTGTGCGCGCGTGCGCATGCGTGCACTTTGGATAATATCAAATTGCATTATGATAATCATCGGCAGACATTTGTATGTTTATTGGCAGCCATATATATAATATCACATTATTATGATTGGGCTCCTTGATATAATGAACACCGGTGGACAAAGTTGTGTTATGTCTTTTCTTAATAATACATAATAAATCATGCCCCTGAAGAGGCATGACTCTACGTGGCTAAAGGCCACGTAGAGCCATGACTCTTCAATTCATATATTGAGAACCTTGTCGAACGCTAATGAAACATCAATCAATATACAACATTTTTGTATCAACTGTCTACACTTTACTTTACCAATATTCTCCATTTCATATATAACTTGCAGGTTCATTAGAAGCCATTCCAAAATCAAAAGCAATAGAAAAGGGAAGACGACTTTGTTTCTATAGTCCCAAAAAATCTGCATTATTCAAAGAACAAGCTACTCACTATACAAGTAAGAGTTACATTGCTCCTGTGTTAATTGTTTTATCTATCAGAGATCCAAATAAAACTAACATGGTATTAGAGCCATTATGATTAGAAAAACCATTACACAATATATATTTAAAATCTAAATTTTTGAAGAAGGGGCTAAAACTCTAAATTATTAAAATGGTAAACCATGTAAGACTAGAAGATTGGCTTGAGGGTGCATCTAATTTCTCTTAATGGAAAATTAGAGTAATGATAATTTTAAGGAAAATGGAATTAGAAGAATTCATTGAATCAAACATGACTATGCCTGAAAATGGACCAGAGAAAGTAACATGGAAAAGACATAATAACAAAGCTATGAAGATCATTATAGATTTTGTAAAAGATCATATTCTACCATCCATATCTAGTCTTAAGATTGCATTTGAAATATTCTCCACAACTAAAGATACATTTGAAATGAATAATACTAGCAGATTATTAACCTTAAAACAAGATCTAGTATATATTAACATGAAAAATGGAGAATCAATCACTTCGTATTTCATAAGAATTTCTGAACTAAAAGATCAACTAGCAACTATGGACAATTGAGTTGATGACAAAGAACTCAGCATGATAGCACTAAAAGCTCTTACATTATCATGGGAAACATTTATTCGAGGGTTAAGTTCTCGTCCTAAACTTCCAAAATTTGATATATTAACAAATGAATGCAGTCAAGAAGAATCTAGACTAGTCTCAAGGGGACTGAGTACAAATCAAGAGGGAGAAATTCAAGCACTGCATATAAAATCAAATGAGAAGAGAAAATTAAAATACAACAAAAAGGAGTCCAACAAATCCTTCAAGCAACATGATTGGTCAAAAGTTAGATGTTTTAAATGTGATAAAATTGGTCACCCCCACAAAATTTGTCCTAAAAAGAAAAGAATTCAAGCAGCACTTGCTGAAATCAAAGAAGAAGGTGAAGAGAAAGAATGAAGAGAAAACTATGCATTTTACTTAGCTCTTTCAAGTAAATTAAATTCTAATAATAACACTTGGATCATCGACAGTGGAGCATCTCGACACATCACCGGTTTTAAAGACAAATTTGAAACATTCTCTAAACAAGCATCAGAAGAAGTCACCATTGGAGATAACTCTACTCATCCTGTTAAAGTAATAGGTTCATGTTCAATTCAACTAAATTTAGGAACCACTCTATAACTCAAGAATGTCTTATATGTACCAAGGATCAAAAGAAACCTAGTTTCTATTTATGGTCTTGCTGATCAGGGTTTCATAATCACATTTCTAGAGGACAAAGTTCTAGCCTGGCCCAAGAATTCTAATATTAAGAAAGTTATTTCTATTGGTTTCAGAGATGGAAGTCTCTACAAACTTTGTAATAGTCAAGATACAAAATTAGCTCTAAGTCATGAAACCTCAATCTCCATTGAAATTTGGCATAGGAGGTTAGCTCACCTTAATTATCGTGCTTTATCATCCTTGAGAAAAATAGTAAAAGGTTTACCTAGCCTAAAGACTGATCATTTATATATTTGCAAAGGATGTGCCTTAGGCCCAAAAAAAAAAAGACACAAAACAATCATTTCTTAAAAGCGATCACAAATCTAAATCCATCTTTGAACTAATCCACACTAAGCTTTGCAGTCCTTTGTCTGTACCTTCTCTTAATGGATGTTTATTCTATATAATTTTTATTGATGATTATTCTAGAAGAACCTAGATATATTTCTTGAAACAAAAGGAATCATCTGAAGTTTTAGCTAAATTCAAAGAGTTCAAAGCCCTAGTTGAAAATCAATTAGGTCATAAAATAAAGACCCTAAGATCTGACAATGGAGGTGAATATATCTCTAATATTTTAAAAAAAATTTGCATTGATGTTGGGATTAAGAGGGAGTGTTTTGTATCTTATAATCCTCAACAGAATGGAATTGCAGACGTAAAAACAGATCAATTGTTGAATCAGCCAGAGCAATGATGCATGATCAAAACCTTCATACTTCCTTCTAGGTTGAAGCATCTAACACTATAGTCTACATACAAAACAGATGCCCACACTTAGCTTTAGAAAACACCACTCCAGAAGAAGTATTCTCTAGCATTAAACCTGATCTAAGTCATTTTAGAATATTTGGATGTCCAGTTTATATTCACATACCTAAAGAGAAAAGAACAAAACTAGAGAAAAAGGGAATATCTATTCGATATAGTGAAACAACTAAAAGATACAAAATCTTCATTCCACGACAAAGAACAATTGAGATTAGCAGAGATGTAAAGTTTGAAGAAAATATTGCCTTTAAAATTTTCAGAAACAGTGATGAATCTATTATTGAGTCTATTCTTAAAGAAGATCCACAAATAGAAATTGAGAGGGAGGATTATGAACCCTCCTCTTCCACTATGCCTATTCATGAAGAATCTAAAAATATCACGAATAAAAAGAGGCCACTCTGAGCTAGGAAAATGATAGAAGAGAATCATATTGAACCTGATGAAGTTATACGAGAGAGCAAAAGAACAAGAAATCAATCATGTTATGTTGCTTTGTTAACTGAACTTATAAAAATAGAACATTCTAATGTGAAAGAAGCACTTTCAAATCAGTCTTGGAAAGAAGCAATGATTGAAGAATGTAACTCTATATTAAAAAATGATGTATGGGATGTGGTACCAAGACCTAAGAACAAATTAGTTGTTTCTTCCAAATGGTTGTTCAAAATTAAACATACATCTGATGGTAGCATCGAAAAATATAGGGTCAAATATGTAGCATGAGGGTTCTCACAAAAAGAAGGCATTGATTATGAAGAAACTTTTGCTCTAGTTGCCAGATATACTTCTATCATAACCATCTTGGCTATTGCAGCATCCAAGGGATGGAAGGTACATTGGATGGATGTCAAAATAGCATTCCTCAATGGCAAGATTGAAGAAGTCTACATTGAGCAACCAGAAGGGTTCAATACTCTTGACAGAAAAACTCATGTCTGTAAGTTAAAAAAAACACTTTATGGTCTCAAACAGGCTCCCAGAGCTTGGTATGAAATGATAGACAACTACTTACTGAAGTTAGGATATTCCAAAAATGAAGCTGATCCTAACCTATTTAGATGGTGATGATATGATTATACTTGTGTTATATGTTGATGATCTGTTAATAATAGGTGAGGAATATCTCACAAAAAAATGCAAACAAGAACTCACAGCAGAGTTTGAAATGAAAGACTTAGGTCTACTTCACTACTTTCTTGGATTAGAAGTCTGGCAGCAGGGTAACTGCATTATTCTGAATCAGAGAAAATACACGATGGATATCTTAACTAAATTTGGGATGATGGAATGTAAACCTGCAACTACTCCCATGGAAGTAAATTTACATAAGTTGAAAGATGATGTAGTCAAATCTGATCATACTGACTCTACCTACTATAGGCAGATTATTGGATATTTAATGTATTTGGTTAATACTTGCCCTAACATATGCTATTCACACCTTGAGTCAATTTATGTGTGCACCAAAGAAGATACATCTACATGTAGCAATATACATTTGGAGATACTTAAGAGGTACTACTGGAATGGGAATCAAATATGACAAAGTCAACATCAAACTTCATGGATATTCAGATTTTGACTAGGTAGGAAGTCCTATTGAATGTAAAAGCACTTCTAGATATTGCTTCAGTCTAGGATCTGGCATGATTTCTTGGTCTAGCAGAAAGCAGACATAAGTTGCTTTAAGTTCGACCGAAGCAGAATACATTGCATCATCTTTGGGTGCTAGAGAAGCGGTGTGGTTACGAAAGTTGTTGGCAAATTTGTTTAAAAAACCTTTGAAGCCCACTGTGATTCACTATGATAATCAAAGTTGCATCAAGCTTTCAACCAATCCAGTATTCCACAATCACTCCAAACATATTGAAATTCTTTTTCATTACATACGAGATATGGTGAATAAGAAATCATTCAATTGGAGTATATATGTACTAATAAGCAAACAGCTGATATCTTTACCAAGCCTCTTGCTAAAGTGAAGTTGAAATACTTCAGAGAAAAACTTAGTATGATTAATTTGTAATATTGAATATCAAATCAAATTTTAAATTCATGTGTTTATGCTTCTATTGTTTGTTAGTAGCATCATATGTAATGAAAGGTGATGATCTTTCATATACATATTTATTCATAAGATAATTATTTACAAGGTGACGATCTTGTAAGTAATAGGCTTGTTATCATGGACATCTCTAGACATTGCCTCAAGCAATTAGAGATCATAGATAACAAATTCATGTTATTGTCATGGACATCTCTAGACATTGCCTCGAGCAATTAGAGATCATGAGTAACAGATTTTCATAGACATCTCTAGACATTGCCTCAAGCAATTAGAGATCATGAATTCCTATGGACATCTCTAGACATTGCCTCGAGCAATTAGAGATCATAGATAATTGTTATTGTGGCTTCTCTAGATATTGTTTAAGACAATTAGAGATTTTAAATTTGCATTATGATGATTGTTCATAATTTTATAGTATGAGGATCAAATAAAGTGATTAAATGTCTATACTGAAATTCTAATGGTATTTACTTCTCCCTCACTAAAGAGGGAGTGTTAATGTTTAAGCTTTAGTAGAAGTAATTATTTATTTGATATACTAATGTGTGCTTGTGTAACAAATAACAGATATAAGTTGTTATTTCTAATTATTAAATTCAATGGATGTGTGTGTGTGTGCGCGCGCTTTGGATAATATCAAATTGCATGATGATAATCATCAGCGGACATTTGTATGTTTATTGGCGGCCATATATATAATATCACATTATTATGATCAGGCTTCTTGATATAATGAACACCGAAAGACAAAGTTGTATTACGTCTTTTCTTAATAATACGTAACAAAGCATGCCCTTGAAGAGGCATGACTCTGCATGGCCAAAGGCCACATAGAGCCATGACTCTTCGAGGGTCATGACTCTTCAATTCATTTATTGAGAACCTTGCCGAATGCTAATAAAACATTAATCATTATACGACATTTTTGTATCAGCGGTCTGCACTTTATTTTATCAATATATACTCCATTGCATATATAACTTGCAGGTTTATTAGAAGTCGTTCCAAAATCAGAAGCAATACAAAAGGGAAGACGACTTTGTTTCTACAGTCCTAGAAATTTGCATTATTCAAAGAATAGGTTGCTCACTATACAAGTAAGAGTTACATTGCTCCTGTGTTAATTGTTTTATCTATCAGAGATCCAAGTAAAACTAACAAGTAGCAATGCAAAAGTTCTTGTATCTATCTTTTCTATTGAAGAACTTTATTGTACATTGCATGTTTGGGCAGTAGGCTCATCTTGCATACATTTGTAATCTGTATATAACAACTCCTAATAGGGGAGGCTTCTAACAAGGACCGAGACACTATACGAATGTAATAGACTCCTAACAAGTTCAATATATTTAATCGGATACTTTTGATTAGTGGATCATTTGTGAGTACCATCCCCACCGGAGTTTTCCCTTGGCCAAGGTTTCCCTAGTTAACAAAATATGGTGTTATGGGTTACTTTATTGCATGGTTATGTTTACTATTCAGCATAGTTAGTTTACTTTCTTATGCAAGTTATAAAGTTGTTAATGATATGCAATTTTGGAAAAAAAATTGTGAAATACTGATTCACTTGTAATTTTTAATATATATTTTTTAAATGATTAGATAAGTAGTAAGAAGGATTAGTAGTTTAAGTATATGACCATCATTTATTGGTGCCAAATATTCTATTCATTCTTACAAGAACTATTCATAAAATATACAACAAAATGTAATACTAATTAAATATATAAATATTATTAAATTTAGTATAAAAAAATTGATCGGTAAACGGTTGAAGCTTTTTTTAAAATTTAGTAATTTATTAATCTACTAATTTATTATTTAATTAAAGAAAAAAATTATTTTAAAAAAAACCAAAGACTTTAGAATTAATTATATTTTTACTTATTCTATAACATTTTCTAAGCAAGTACACTATAACACAAAAAAATGCCCCTCCAATGATGTGGCAAGAGATAAAAGTACAGTGGCTTCTATGGAGATAGGCATGGGCATCCAACAATGTAGAATTAATTGGTTGGGTAGTCGTTGCCCTCTTTGTGATATATCGTAGGCCCTATGTTGTACCATAGGCCCTCTTTGTAATGTATTGTAGGCCTTCTTTGTTATGTACCAGAGGCCCTCTCTTTGATGTAGTGTAAGCTCTATGGTGTACCATATGCCCTCTCTATTGTGTATTGTAGGCCCTTAATGCACTTTCATATGTATAACAGAGTATGCAAGAATGATCATATACCAATTACTAAATTGAATTGTCAAAGATTTCACAAGGCCCTCACATGTACGAAGAAATTCAGATTCAATAATGATAGTACTTCAAATTATATCAAATAGATTTTTAATATAACAATTTTGGACCAAGAGCCAAATGCGTATTTGTATTTGTCTTCTAACGAAAACTTTCACAAACTTGACGCACAATGTGAAATATCTAAATGACATTTCAACTGTAGACAAGGGTGAGGAACAACGCCCGCCAAAACTGCAATCACAAAATAAGGAGGATCTTTCACCTCTAAAACTAAACTGCATAAACTACCTTAAGCCTCCAACCTCCAAAAAATATGAAGAGAGTTCAATTACATTTTACAAAAGGCCTCCAAGCGCCTAAAAAGTTACAGTATGCACACACTACAATATTTTATTATTTAGGCTTCCTTTATTTAATAATTAATTATAGGTTCTTATAAAATTATTTAAAAATCTGGAACCACTTAATTTATTAATTTGACTAAGTCACTTATGAAAATTGGGGACATTACATATTTGTTTGTAGTTTTTGATATAGTTCATTACTATTAAATTCATTTTCCTAAGGGATTGGCCAAGGAGATGAATACTCTCCTAGAAAATTGGGGACATTACATATTTGTTTGTAGTTTTTGATCCAGTTCACTACTATCTAAGGGATTGGCCAAGGGGATGAATACTCTACTAGAAAGTTACCAAATAGTCTCCATTTGCAACACCCCGCTTCACACCTCACTTCAAACAGGGATTGGCCAAGGGGATGAATACTCTCCTAGAAAGTTACCAAATAGTCTCCATTTGCACCACACCACTTCAAACATGAGTGCAACAAGCTGAGACAATTATACAAAGTTGTCAATTCTCTACTGATTCATCTCATCACATCTAGTTCACTTCTGTAGATGTAGATCTGAATTAGAACAAAATAATTGATTTTCCTAAGGGATTGGCCAAGGGGATGAATACTCTCCTAGAAAGTTACCAAATAGTCTCCATTTGCACCACCCCACTTCAAACATGAGTGCAACAAGCTGAGACAAATATACAAAGTTGTCAATTCTCTATTGATTCATCTCATCACATCTAGTTCACTTCTGTAGATGTAGATCTGAATTAGAACAAAATAATTGATTTTCCTAAGGGATTGGCCAAGGGGATGAATACTCTCCTAGAAAGTTACCAAATAGTCTCCATTTGCACCACACCACTTCAAACATGAGTGCAACAAGCTGAGACAATTATACAAAGTTGTCAATTCTCTACTGATTCATCTCATCACATCTAGTTCACTTCTGTAGATGTAGATCTGAATTAGAACAAAATAATTGATTTTCCTAAGGGATTGGCCAAGGGGATGAATACTCTCCTAGAAAGTTACCAAATAGTCTCCATTTGCACCACCCCACTTCAAACATGAGTGCAACAAGCTGAGACAAATATACAAAGTTGTCAATTCTCTATTGATTCATCTCATCACATCTAGTTCACTTCTGTAGATGTAGATCTGAATTAGAACAAAATAATCCCAGCTTATAAACTTATAAATATCTAATTAAAACTCCATAATTTTCCACACCAGCAAATCAATTTCTCAAAATTAACTTAAAAGATTGTATGAATAAAACCAAATTAGAAAAAATATATCTGCGATCAATAAAATAAGCATGTCTTATTCTACAAATCCTAGGCATTTCTCTAGCTTTACCTTAGTCTTATCCATTTCTTCTAATGCTTACTGCAGCTTCCGTTCCTAAATATATGTTTAACAAGCTTCATGAAACCATACAATTATTCCCCCAAAATTACACCATTTAAACGGGCTCAACCTGATTGCTTTTGGAAGGTCTGCAAATCATAATTCATCCGCCACCTTGCCAAGAAATATCATGTCCAAGCTCAATTGTTTCCATTCTTCAAAATTCAGCTCACTTGATACTTCCAATACATCAGTTTTCCACAATTTCCACATAATTTCTCTTCTAATGCTTACTGCAGCTTCCGTTCCTAAATGTATATTTAACAAGCTTCATGAAACCATAAAATTATTTCCCCTAAAGTTCGCCATATAAACCGGCTCAACCTGATAGCTTTTGGAAGGTCTGCAAATCATAATTCATCAGCCAGCTTGCCTAGAAATATCATGTCCAAGCTCAACTGTCTCCACTCTTCAATATTCATCTCCTCTTGATACTACCAACACATCAGTTTTCCACAATTTCAACAATTCGTGAAATTATGATTGTGTTATCTTCTGAATCAACATTTCAAATTTCACTCATTTATCCTGGTGATCACAGAGGACGATCTGGAACGTTGATGCAAAAGCTAACACAATCAAATCCAAAAGCATTACTCATAATCACTTACAAAAATAAATTTCAGAGAGGAGCTCTTCTCAGTAACATTTTGGACACATGAACAAGTGAACAAAATTCCTCAATCTTCCTGTGACTGGTGCAACAAAGTTTCATCATTGAGGATAGAAAACAATAGTTTCTGCA
Source organism: Cupressus sempervirens (assembly GCA_028749045.1). NCBI lineage: Eukaryota > Viridiplantae > Streptophyta > Pinopsida > Cupressales > Cupressaceae > Cupressus > Cupressus sempervirens. Next base: position 604,924,891 of record CM053792.1, read on the forward strand.
GCCTTATTGCCCAGATTGATGTCTTCCCAGAAATTTAGAGAATTAATGAGGCAGGACTTGATGTCTTCCTATATATTAGTAAATTAGAGAATTTCTGAGGCAGGACTTGATGTCTTCCCATATATTAGAAAATTAGAGAATTTATGAGGCAGGTCTTGAATAAGATTTATCTAAGATTCTCAGTCGCTCTACAAGTTCCTGGAATGATGGACGGCATTGAAGGTCACTGCAATGATAAATGTCTAATATATCAGTAGGGACTTAATGTGTACTAATTATAAAGAGCATGTAGTGTGACATTTAGATTAGAACTGGAAAGTTGAGGCTACCTGTGCCAACAAATTTCAATAATGGATGTCCACTGAGGATCCAAACTTTCTGGGATCTGTAATCTCTGGTCCCTAAACCCCACGGCTCCTACAACCTGCAAATTATAGTTTAGTCAAGCCATGGAGGGTGTACAGGCACCAAGATAAACAACCAAAGCATAAAACGAATAAAAACTAACAAACATCAGAGCAGATGCTATACCCTGTTACACTAACCCTAAGAGATATAGGAGAGGAAATCAAAGTACAAAATACACAGAACCGGTTGCCACCATAAGCACTATGGTTAAAACCAAGAAGAACCAAGAACATTGCTGCCTCATTGCAGCCAAAGCCCCCATTGAGAGATACCAGCACCAGCAGGGATTAAAGAACACCTATAATATACCCTCTTGGAACTCCATTGCCAAAAGCTGGAGTCATCCTAACTTGTGCTTGCATATACATAGCAGACTACTCCAAACAACATTAAAGAAAATGCATCTGATTAATTTCAAAACCCTCATTAAGTGAGAATAGTTTAATCAAAATGAAGAAGATTACTGCCACTCCATCTTCCGCACTACTTTATGGTTTTGATAACCATATTAAATCTTAGCAGAAATCCATGACGATGCTCATATCACGTTTAAGCACCTGCACTTCTTCCCACTACATTTCTACATGGTCATAACAAAACATCTGAACTATACAATTTTTCACCTCTCTATTAATGCTCGCGGGCTCTAATCTGGTCCTCTAAAATCGTGGCTGGGTTTTGAATAACACCTGCATCTGCAATAACCCCTTACCCTAGAATGGATTTAACAAACTTTATCATAGGTGCATTCAGAGCACTAAATATTTCCTTCAATTGTGATACGAGGCCTTCCCCATTGCGAAGGGGGTTATGAGGTACAACCATATGGTACCCTGCTACTAAAAAAAAGCCTGAAGGTTAGTTAATACACCTTATCAACTCTGACCATGACTGCAAAATGAAGAAGCCAACACACCATGCCTCTGTGAAACTTGCCACACCAATTTCACAACACTCTAAGTCTAAACACACGTCTAGAGGCCTATGAATCCAACTTTGACTACAAAATATGATGTAATCGAAATAAAAACTAAAGGTCTCATCAGACTTTGCCTAGTAAGGTTTTTCTCTGATTAATGTCCATGAAGAGCCCACTTCGAAGAAGTTGTGTAAAAAATTGGGTGAGATTTATCAAATCAATTCTCTACATTATTTTTCAAGGAAGAAGCTGTATTCCTTGAGAATGGAATAAGTTGAACAAATCTTTAAGCATTTGAAAACATTCAATATGTTGGTGATTCAATTTACCTTAGTTAAGGTGACCTTAATTAGGATGAAGGTGGCTGAAGAACAAAGGTGCCAAATATTGCTATGTCCATTGTCAAACTCATGGAATAGCCTAGTCATGGCCATTAGAAGCACTCAATCACTTTGAAGATGGAGAATGATGGTTCTCTACTCTCTAAGGAAAAGAATGCCAAAGAGGCTTTGAGTGTTTGAGGAAGACTAAAAGAATGAGCCAAAAAAGAGAAGCAGTATGGTCATTCTAAGTCTAAGAAAAAAAGGAGATCAAAATCCCCATGTAAATCCAAGAAAATATGTTGAAACCATGGCAGACTTAGACAATTTTAAAAGGACTGTAAAGAAGACAAGAAGTAAGATTATAATCACAAGTCAGAAGATGTATTTTTTACATTTCGTTCCATAAATCTGAAATTGGAATACCAGACATGCTTTGTTGATCACCAGCTCTACAAAGGCACCAAGTCTTCGACATTATAATCGACCATGCCATGCGTTTCTGTCACGGCCTCCTTCATGGCTATTCTCTCCATATTGTCATCCAACAGCTCTTAAGGCCTTCTTTCCAATTCATTGCATGATCTGACAAGCATAATCTCACACATCTCCACAGATTTGAAAAACAACCCATAACTGTCACATCTTCTGCGCCTGGCCATTAGACACAGGTCAGACAGATCTTGCTTCAAATCGTTCAAAAGCTATGACAGACGATGGATAACCTAGCAGCGGCACCACTAGATCTTCTATAGTGGCTTCGGTAAGCATATATCTTCTTGGCACTATATAATAACCATCAGTCGCGACACTGTAAATGCAAAAATAAATGGTTGGAATACCAACCTTGACGGCTACAGTGGCAGCTCAGTGCTGGGAAAAATTATGAATCACATAATCCGGTTGAGTCCGCAAGAGAAGATTCTCATTTCCTAAGGGCCAAGAGCAATCTTCAAGAGATCTACCAATTCCAATTCCAGTTCTGATTCCAATTCCAAGTTTTCAGGTGGAAGATCTTTATGCTTGTTTTGCATTTTTTAAATACAAACATAGAATTTGGAAATTCCGGTATTGGAAAAATTCAATTCCAGGAAATAAACGAGCCCTCATTGATGATTCTGGTAGGACATAAGTTTATTTTATGCTGAGTAAAGTTGAGTCTTCTAGCTGTTTCAAAGAATTTACAGCAGTGGCTGAGGTGCACATCAGAAAAAAATATTAAGTGCTTGATAATGGACAATGGTGGCGGATATTGCTATTATGATTTTGAAATAGCCCACAAAGATTGCAATATCAAGAGATAGAATCCAACCCCATATTCTCTACATAAAAATAAGGTTGCAAAAGAATAACCAAGACCTTTATGGAGAAGGCTAGGAGTATACTCAATGGTGCTGAACTAGAACAAATTTTTGGGCCCAAGTTCAAGTCACTATCTACTATCTGATAAATAAGTGTCCTATGTCAGCTCTTGTTGATAAATTTGATAGGTTTTGGTTGCATGGCATATGCACATGTTCTAAAGAAGTGGATAAAATTGCATTTCAGATGGTATTACGGTGTCAAAGGACACAAGCTTTGGCAAAAAAGGTTATTTAATATTTATGCTATAAATGTTATTTCTTGAGAAAAAATCAAACCTTCTTCTATTACAGTGCAACTGAAAAAAGGAAGAAAGAAAAAAGGCATGATTAAATTTCCCTCTACAAAAGAGAAAATAGAACTAAGGCCTCTAGAAAGGTACGAGGTTGAGGAGAGCTCCACAAGTTTTGCATCATTAGAGGAAGAAGTAGAACCTAAACTCCATGTTGTTCAAAGACACCTACCAAGCATACAAAACCACCAAAAAGTTGGAAGTAATTCTTTTGATGATTGGAGATGGATATTTCCTTTTAATGCTAATGTCAATGAGCTGACATAAGTAGAAGAGACTCTTGGCATAAATGATATAGAGCCTTGAAAAGTAACAAAGAATGATACATGGGACGTTGTACCATTGCCTGAAATATTAAACCTATTGGTCGAAAACGGCATGTTCAATAATAAGATGGGTAGATGACTACTTTAAGGGACTATAAACCATAGGGAATATGGGCCGCAAAGGGTTACTCCCAGGTTGTGAGATTAGATTATGGTGAGATTTTTTCTCCTAAAACTAAAATAACCTCCATTCACTACTTTACTTTTTATTGCAACAATTTACGATCAATACATTGAGCAAAAAGGTAATGAAAGGAGGAACAACATGCTTTTGGTTTATATTGTAATGTCCCCATTTGTTGCCAGCATCAAAATTTTAGTGATTAGCCTAAAGTGGGTCCTCTTAGGCTAATAAGGATGATAAGAGGGGTCTTCTGAGGATTGATTCGTCTCCAACATTCAAGGATTTATGGATTTGGCCTTCGTTCAATACCTTTTGGACTCCATTCGCCATACTTACTATGTATAGTAAGTAAAGAGTAATAGAGATGCATCATTTCTATTTTTAGACAGTGTATTTGGTCACATGGGGAATTATGAGGAGAGATTCCTATTTCAGATGGCATGGCAATCAGACAAGTATTTCAAGAGATATTAAAGTTCAAGTGACTTAAGTGACTAAAAGACAAAATAGTCTTTTATCCCACATTGCTAAGTTGTTCATACCTCTCCTCATTTCGAAGTTATAAAGGAAGGCATTTGCATTGGGATTGTTACAATAAGATGAATATTTTTTATTGTTAATTCCTAAAGGTTACTTAAATGTGACTGGATATTTCGTAAGGACGAAGCCCCTTAAGGAAAGAACTGAGACTGGACGCAAACCTAGTGCTCACATTGCAGGTTCAGAAATAAGAGTTGAGTTGATGCAAAGATTTTCAGATTGATGAAGCTTCATGGTAGGTAGCAGAATTGTTGATTGAACTCTGTAGAGTTATTTGGGCACATACAGATCCTCAGTGAATAGATGTCGGTGCTTGGATGCCAGACAGGGTTGGCAGTCATTTATAGCTGAGAGGTAAATACATATCAGTAATCTCATTCTGCAGTAGCATTGTTTCACGTCTGAGAGTGGGAGTCTCCTGGTAGCAGATTTACAAGTGCTGGGAAATATATACAGGTTGGGTGTGTTAAAGGCAGACCAGGCCAGTTATCAGCACCACGTAGGGAGTACACAGATCTGCAGGGTTAGCAGATAGTAAGGTGGTCACGACAGTTGCCCACCTTGACTGTAACTCCAGTATTATGGAGACTACATCATGAGCATCACCTACAGGTGGGGCAAAGACATAATCACATGCGGTTAAGGTGACAGTCACATTATTCTTGCTGCAGAAAACTTCCTTATAGCACACTGTATACAGCAAAGAGCTCTGAAGAATCCATGAGCATTGTAACTACAGGTCCCACGTCCCCCCCGCCCCCTCCACCCCCCCCCCCCCCCCCCCCCCGCATTGAATACAATATCAGTTATCAAATCTTTCAATCGGATGACTGTAAAACTGTTGTATATATGACAATATTGATGAAATGAGAATTGTGTTTGAAATATCAATTTCTGAGGTGTGATTATCTATAATGCTGTATGATCATTATTGTGTGATAGCCGTCTATCATTTCATAATAGGAGAACCGGAATTCTCAATATATTGGACTAGCATTTATATTTGTACTGTTCTTCTTCTTTGGTATTTGTTCAAGAGGATTTGGTCTCCAAGCATATTTCAGAGATTGCTTGCAAACTGTTTGCAAAAATGTCAATGAAGGAAGTCTGAATTCTTTATAAAACTTGGGAAGGGATCTTACAGCAGGACTGTAATTTGTGGTAGCCAAAGAAGTATTTCATTTAAGTTCGCATTTCAGTTGATTGTATCTGCCAGTTCTTGTATTAGAAATATATATATATATATTTTTTATTTTATTTGAAATAGCATTGTCATTCTTGACTGCCAATGGTATAATTATCTTGGATCATCTATGAATTAACTGTTTTGGTCTATATATCATCAGTTTACTAACAGTTCCAGCTAGAGTATCTTAGGGATATCAGAACTTTCATTTTCGGGTTGCATTTAAACTGTTCATGAAAATGTCATCAGATGAGTTTTGAATTTTCTATAGTTCCGAGGGTTGGAATATTACAGTGAGTTTATATATATATGGGTAAATCTTCTGGTTTCTATGGTGTTTCATGATACATATCCCTCTGTTAAATTCTGAATATATTGTTGAAAAATAAATCTAGTAAATATCCGGTTTGGGATATTTCAGTGGTATCAGAGCTGTGTATTCTGTCAGCCTGTGTGGTTTTTTGGAAACTATTTATCAGAGATTTCATCAAAAACATTTTTACAAAAGGTTTAATCTGAATGAACATTTTTACACAAGGTTTAATCTAAATGGTTTGAAGTTGTATTCTTTTGGAGGTGGAAGAGTATTTCTTTGTGAGAAATAAAGTGAAGCACTTCGTTCAGAGCCTAGTTTCCTGCCATCATGTGGTGTACGAAAGTTATTTTGTTTTCAGTTTTGTTGTTCCATTTGGAGTGACAGCACTCTAGTTTTGTTTTCTTATGGAAAGACATAGGAGGACTGGTAGTTCTAGAAGTCGGTGGAGTAATGAGGAATTTACCAAGAAAATGAATGCTTTGCAGGAGAGATTGGAAAAACTTAAGCTTCATCAATACAGGCTGACGGAGAGCTTGTCGGATCCAGAGATAGTTGAGAGGACAGTGAAGTATATAGTTTTTGCCTTTAGAAGGCCGCAATTGAGGTTGCAAGGAAGGAAGCTTCAATTTTCCCTGACAAGTTTCCATGATGCAGATGTACCTATATTTAGTACGACACCTGCTTGTCCTATCTACAATGTTGATGGTGGACCCATTTTACAGAGATTAGTAGATGTGTCAGTACCTTGGGTGGATAGAGGCACTAAGTTTCAGCACGTTGAGGCTCCTAGAGTTGTTGCAGTTAGTGCAGAGACAGTTGATGCAGTTGTTACTACTGATACTTCAAGTTCTCTTGAGGGAATTATTATTGGAGATTTGTATGGGAGTTGTCATAGTGTTGCTCCATTACAGGAGGTAGTTGCTTCCTCAAGTGGGACCGATGCATGTATGGAGTCACCCAACTGTGATGCCAATGATTTGGGTATTACAATGGAGTCAGTAGATGTAGGTTCATGCTCTAGCATTATTGATCCATAGCCTGGCATAGAGTCATGTGTGCAGAGTCAGGTGATGGCAGTTGAGACTCTATTAGGTGATGGGGATGCAGACAATGTAGACACCTCTGGTAATTTATCGGATGATGCTATGAGTTGTACCGGGTATGATACCCCTTGTTAGATATTGGGTGATGACTCTGAGGAGGTTTTGAATGAGTCCTAAGATACATGTTTACAGGATCTTACTATTGAGGTGGAAGCTGAGACATGTGGGGAGATTGATATTGCGAGGGCTTCTATTTCTTCGGAGGAGTTGTTTGAGGTACATAGTAGTTGTATCTTGGATACAAAGTTGTAAGAGGATGATAGCACATGTATGAGTAATCTTGTGGTGGACAATTTTGATTCAATTTCCTATCACACTACAGTTAGTGAGACATAGAGCTTGCATAGGAGTCAGGGGTTACAAAGGCATCATGTGACTTATCAGCTAAAGGTGAGTAGTAGTGACATTTCTCATCTCTTGATCATTATGAAGATTTTCGGCATATGCCAGCTACATCTAGTTGGGGTGCCCCTGTGTCAGATGAGCATAGTGCTAGTAGTCTTTCCCTAGCAGAGGTTCATGCACTTCGAGAGGTTGTTAGGATCTTAAAGCATAGTTACTCTCAATTAGTTGATGACAGAGATTACCTTTTGGAGTGGGGTAGCACCTACTATGAGGCGTTGCTAAAGAAAGAGGAGGAGGTGGTTGAGCTCACCTGGGAGCTTGCAGTGATGGTGGATTCTCTTCAGTATACTCAATTGGCTCTTCAGGAGTCATAGTCATAGTTGGATGAGGTTACCGGGGAGTTAGAGTAGGTACAGTCAACACCAGCCCCAGACCCTGTTCAGTTACATATCGTGGTTGGTGGTGAGTTTGCTTCTACAATTGAGGATGAGAGATGTGATGATTTGGTAAACACATTCGTCTAGGATATGAGTGTAGTATGTACAGAGGAGGTGAGAGCATCAGTGGTGAACTGGCTCTCATGGTGATTTGCTTCCTTCTAATAAAAGTGAATCTATTCCTTCTTTTCATACCGCTGGTAGCATTGGATAGTTGGCATTGTCACATTTTCAAAGAGGTCAGCTGTGGATTGCGGGGGAGCAGATTGATGCTTCCACATATAATTTCTACTGTACTGAGTCTTTCATGGAGTATTTTCTTGAGAGCTCAGATTTGAGGGAGGTTTCATATAGTATATCTGAGGGTGCTCTCATTCGGGGCTCTCATGCTATTCGATGATTGGTGAGGAAAATTATAGAGACCTTGGCCACAATGCTTCACAATAAGGATTTTGTGGTTGGGCTTGCTGAGAGGGTTGCCCAAGATCCTACCCAACCAATATTTTAGGGCCATAGATCGGAGCCATCTTCTGATTTCCAGTTTGATGATGATGAGCCCTTGACAGAGATTAGGAATTTTTATCGACATTACACTGTGAAGAGTGCTCATCACTTTTTTTTTGACCCACAGGTAGAGGACTTGGTCTTCAACATTATGGATGGTGACAAAAGGTTTGGTATTCATTTACCCCACGAAGGGCATACTTCTCCGCCAATGGAGGGAGATTTTGAGATATAGGTTATTGTAAAACAGTTGGGTGTGCTAGTGAATGAGATGAATCAAAATCACAAACGGATGACCCAATTGATTTCAAATCCAAGATTTGAGCAGAGCATGATATTGTTTTTTTGAAGAGCAAAATGTGATGATACAATTGTGGCTTTAGATTTGCGGGACATTTCTTATGAGACACTACATGAGTTGGGCACAATTGAGGTGGAATGTGATGAGAATTTATGTCAGATTAAGTCAAATAATGTAGTTGTCGGCATGAGTTCCCCGGATCATGTTTTTGATGGAGATGCAGTGATAGTGGGAGTAGGAGCATGCGAGGATACTATCATATCAGTAGCTACTTCTGTGTCGGTTGAGACATCCATTGAGGAGTTTAGCAATATACATGTGGTTGTATATGTGTGCTCTAATCATAGTATACTTGTTATTGTTGATGAGGCGAGCAATGCAATGATAGAGTCATGTTACACTATCGATCAACAAAGTGTTGATGTTCACTTCATGGATAATCCTACATTTGGCATGGATGCAACATTGTCTTATGACAATCCGTTGGTTGAGTTTGAGGTTGATCACTCACCTGAGTGGAGATGGGCTCAGTTTTCATCGTCTGTAAAGATCCAATTTTATGTTGCAACAGTTGGTAATGTTCGTGTGCCAACAGATTTTGACGTGGCTACACCTATGGTTGATACAGTTGAGATGAGTGCATATGGTTCTTCTGTAGCTATGTCTCTTCAAGGGAGTGTTGTTCAGGATTCCAGTCAAGTTTATATTATATGGGTGGGGCCCATGATGAAGCTATTTCTTGTGGGGTATTCTTTAGGTGATATTCTGACTCTTACATCATTAGCACAAGTTTTGAGTGCTATACTGCAGGTTATTTTGTTAGTCTTGATGATGTTAGTGGTATGCAGTTGGTTCAATGTTAACAGGGGTGTCACATACTACGTCATTTGGGACCCAAGTGGAGGTTGAAGTTCACTGTGATTGTTGGATTGCTTGAGGGCAAGCAATCTCGGGAAGGAAGGACTAGAATGTCCTCATTTGTTGCCAACATCAGAATTTCAGGGATTAGCCTATTATTGGATCCTCGTAGGCTAATAAGGATGATTAGAGGGTCTTCTAAGGATTGATTCGTCTCCAACGTTCAAGGATTTATGGATTTGGTCTTCGTTCGATATCTTTTGGACTCCATTCGCCATGCTTACTATGTATAGTAAGTCAGGAGTAATAGAGATGGACCCTTTCTATTTTTAGAAAGTGTATTTGGTCACATGGGGAATTATGAGGAGAGATTCCTATTTCAGATGGCATGGCAATCAGACATGTATTTCAAGAGATATTAAAGTTCAAGTGACTTAAGTGATTTATTTAAATATTTTAATGTTATTATAAAGTTATAAAGTCACTTTATGACAAAATGACTTAAGTGACTAAAAGACAAAATAGTCTTTTATCCCACATTGCTAAGTTGTTCATACCTCTCCTCATTTTGAAGTTATAAAGGAAGGCATTTGCATTGGGATTGTTGCAATAAGATGAATATTTGTTATTGTTAATTCCTAAAGGTTGCTTAAATGTGACTGGATATTTCCTAAGGACGAAACCCCTTAAGGAAAGAACTGAGACTGGACGTAAACCTAGTGCTCACATTGCAGATTCAGAAATAAGAGTTGAGTTAATGCATAGATTTTCAGATTGATGAAGCTTCATGGTAGGTAGTAGAATTGGTGATTGAACTCCGTAGAGTTATTTGAGCACATACAGGTCCTTAGTGAACAGATGAGGGTGCTTGGATGCCAGACTGGGTTGACAGTCGTTTATAGCTGAGAGGTAAATACATATCAGTAATCTCGTTCTGCAGTAGCATTGTTTCATGTCTGAGAGTGGGAGTCGCCTGGTAGCAGATTTACAAGTGCTGGGAAATATATACAGGTTGGGTATGTTAAAGGTGGACCACATACAGCCAACATATCTACAGTCTGCAGCCAGTTATCAGCACCACGTAGGGAGTACACAGATCTGCAGGGTTAGCAGATAGTAAGGTGGTCACGACAGTTGCCCACCTTGAGTATTATGGAGACTACATCACGAGCATCACCTACAAGTGGGGCAAAGACATAATCACATGTGGTTAATGTGACAGTCACGTTATTCTTGCTGCAGAAAACTTCCTTGCAGCACACTGCATACAGCAGGAAGCTCTGAAGAATCCATGAGCATTGTAACTATAGGTGCCACGTTCCCCCCCCCCCCCGCCCCCTCTCCCTGCATTGAATACAATATTAGTTATCAAATCTTTCAATCGGGTGACTGTAAAACTGTTGTATGTACGACAATATTGATGAAATGAAAGTTGTGTTCGAAATATCAATTTCTGAAGTGTGATTATCTGTACTGCTGTATGATCATTATTGTGTGACAGCTGTCTATCATTTCATAATAGGAGAACTGGAATTCTCAGTATACTGGAATAGCATTTATATTTGTACTGTTCCTGTTCTTCTTGTTTGGTATTTGTTCAAGAGAATTTGGTCTCCAAGCATATTTCAGAGATTGCTTGCAAACTGTTCACAAAAATGTCAATGAAGGAAGTCTGGATTCTTTATAAAACTAGGGAAGGGATATTACAGTGGGACTGTAATTTCTGGTAGCCAAAGAAGTATTTCATTTAAGTTCACATTTCAGTTGATTGTATCTGCCAGTTCTTGTATTAGAAATATATATATATATATATATATATATATATATATATATATCAATGAAATAGCATTGTTATTCTTGACCGCCAATGGTATAATTATCTTGGATCATCTATGTATCAACTGTTTTGGTCAGTATATCATCGGTTTAATAACAGTTCCAGCTAGAGTATCTCAGGGATATCAGAACTTTCATCTTTGGGGTTGCATTCAAACTGTTTGTGAAAATGTCATCAGATGAGTTCTGAATTTTCTATAGTTCCGAGGGTTGGAATATTACAGTGAGTTTATATATATATGGGTAAATCTTCTGGTTTCTATGGTGTTTCGTGATATATATGCCTCTGTTAAGTTCTGAATATATTGTTGAAAAAGAAATCCAGTAAATATCCGGTTTGGGATATTTCATATATCTTCTGGTCAGGATTTTTTCTTATGCTAGCTGGCATTAAAGGTAGAAAAAAATATCATAAGTAATTCTAACAAAGTACTAAGATGTCAGATATAATAATGTAATGATATAAATCTTTCTCCAAACTCTAATTCATGACTGTGAAACTGTAATCAATAGTTTTAATATTTATGTTATAATTATCTAGCCACAATTCACATTCTCTCAACTACAATTATGAAAATTTACCTCTTGCAATCGGCATCTTACAGGAAAAATCATACATTTTTCAAAAACTCAGTATTGTTTGTTGGAATTAAGCCATTTTATGCATTTTTAAATAGATTCATATAAATTAAACAATGGATGAGGAAATTATGGCTTTCAAAACCTTACCTGCATGGGATTCAGTTCATCCCAAGGAACCTTCCCAGTGGCCAGCTCCCACATGATAACACCAAAGCTATAAACATCCGACCTGTTCATTCACATTGAGAAACAGAAGCAATAGCTCTATTCATATTCCTCTAGGAAACAAACATGTCCAGTCATTACTTCACGATAAGTCTGAAAGATGTGGTGCTAACATCCAGGTTCTACTTAATAACCGGAAAAAGATCCCTATCAGTTAACATCCATACAACCTAGTTCATGATATACGAAACCAAGAGTTACATTGTTTCTTACTTTTCATTTGAAGGTTCATTTCGAAGAACTTCTGGAGCCATCCATTGTGGCTGTGAAAGAAGAAAACCCAATATGTACTCCTTGGCATCATTCAGAGGCAAATAGATTTATAAGAAAACTAAAACAGTCCAGATATACTCACTGTGCCTTTTCCAGAATTTGTAGTTAAAATTGTGGTATTCTTGAGGTGGGACAAACCAAAATCCCCAACCTACAATAATGAGCAGTAGCGAAGTTACAAGAAGAAATGGAATTTAGTGGATAAATAAGATTTTGAAAATATAGACTTAGGAATTCAGTCCAATTAGGGGGTCTACAGAGAATCAGAACCAGAAACCTTAACAGTCCAGGTCTTGTCAACCAAAAGATTTGATGATTTTAAATCACGGTGAACTATAGGAGGATGGCAATGGTGAAGATAGTTTACTCCACGTGCCTGATGAAAAAATGATTTTTAATTCAGGATAAAAATGACAATCAACAAGGCTAAAGCTCCACATAATTTTACTTATTAGAAAAATACAACCTGCATGAATTGTGTCCTTCATTTTGCATGCTTTTTGAAGTACAAAAATTTCACTCACAATGTCCAATGTCATGCATGTCCGTCGTCGCCAGTCCATTACAGGCATGTTTCTTTTAAGCAACTGAAACAAACTCCCACTACAACAAAGAACTTCATCATTCATGACATTCCACTTTCAAAACTTCTTTGGAAAAGGAGAACATAAATTTTGCCATGAACCACATAAGCGATGATATAAAAATTATAAATTATGCAACTTGCTTTTGATAAGAAGCTAAAAAGTTCAGCAAATTTTGAGACTACACAAAAATAAATTTCGATAGTGCATGCAAAGTTTTTGGATTAAACCATGTAAACTTAATTTCTTTGTTAACATTCTATGATCAATGAACTTTTATGTGATTATCTCATCCTTGTGATAGATCATAGAGTGTGATTCTAAATGTTGATAAAGATAAAAAAATTAAGAGGTATTCTCATGGACTCTGGGAATTTCTTAAGTTCCAATATATCATATTATATCTATATGACTGACCACAAATAAACCAAACAAGAACATCTGGTAGTATACATACATGGATGCCAATTTTTTGTTGATCTTAAGGGAAAGATTACTCAACATTACTATGACAAAACCAATCACCTTAAAGAACCATTAAAAAGGGAAGAAACTTCTAAGTTCTAAGAGTTAAAATCAAGAAAAAACATTGGAAGCTAACCATGGAAGATACTCTGTGACTATACAGAATCGCTCAGGAGAAGTAATGGCTCCCATGAAAAGTAGCACATTTGGATGCCGCAGCTTCTTCATTATTACCACCTTTAGGACAGAGAGGTAAAATAAAGTTCTTGTGTAACACAAATTTTCAAAAATGATGAACGAAAAGCTGAAGATTGCCTGTTAAAGCTGTATGGCTTTAAAGTTCAAGTAGATAAGTTAAGATAAGATAAATTTGTTAATGTCCAATAATTAAATTTATTGATGTCCAACAAGAGACTAGGGTCTCAGGGACAGTAAGTTTACTAACAATGGGAACCACCGAAGCAACAAAGAAAGATTGCAAGGAAACGGACTAGGGATCCTTCCTAGAAGAACAGAATAGAACAGAACTCTCTAGAGAAACAATACCAGCATAGCGATAAAAAATAGAATATCAAAAATAAAATCTGAAACAGAAGATATTTTGCATACCTCCTTGCAAATTGCATCTCCAAAATCATTTAGACAATCATGGAATACTTTGATTGCTATATCCTGCATGAAACATCAATTTTAATAATGTTAAGATTCTGTTGTCTGTAATCATGTATGTGGCATCCGTCTGTGATTAATGAATAAAAAAGAATATAACTTTAACTGAAACAGATTAATTACATACCGAACCATACCAGAGACCATGGTATACAGTTGCAGAAGAACCTGCCACAAATGTTTCTGTGTTAACAAATCATCTCCTGTAAATGCAACATACATAACAAGCATACACGTTTCACTTACCCAACCTTTCATGCACACAAAAGATATTAGCATGAATAATCTCAAATATTAGGTTTACCGTTTATCCCATTCAAACATGTTTACCTTCCAAAAGATGGTTACTGTATTCCAGTATAGTTGATTCATAAAATATACTCAAAGTCCCAATTTGTCACTTCATTTTTAATTACTAACCTTAAGAAAAATTGGGAATTACTTGTCCGTGGGCATTTAGAAACCATCTCTAAGTAAGCTCCCACAAGCACATTACGGATTTCCATTTTTGGGGCTGTCCTCAAGGATTTGTGATATAAGTCCTTATCCCTATCTTGAAAGTTCCTCCAACATGGTGTTACTCCATTTGCAGAATTGTAGTTCTTTTGTGATTGACATATTTACTCCCAAATTTCCCAATTCACCAATCTTAAGAGAGATAGGAGTGTTCTTGCTCATGGAAGCTAAGAAATCCTATGTGAGCAGACAACTCAAGGAGTCTGTGGAACATATATGCATTACCTATTTTTAGGGTACATCCTCAAGGTCTCGTGATACTTGTCCTTACCCCTATCTTGGAAGGCTCCTTACATTGTGGGGTATTACTCCATCATTGACAAAGACAACCCATTCTCTTAATATAAACAAGGGTTTGAGGAATTGGTTGAATATATATATATATATATATATATATATATATATATATATATTCTCTATAATACGAACATATATATAACATCACATCTTTAATTATGATGTCTTGCACATACTTTTATTTAACATAGCTTGAACATACATGTGTGTATAAATATATAATCTTAGGATCTCTTGGTTCATATAAATATACACGAATTAATGTTACCAAACAGAATGATCACTTTTTCATACTCTTTCCCTTTAAAAAGTATCCAAAAAGTATTCCTTCCCTATTCTTCAATTGTCACATCCCAAATTTAAAATAATCTTCTAGCTGTTGAGAATTCATGTGAATTTAGTTGATCAGTAAAGTTGTTGAGATATTTGGTTCATGTGAAATGGAAGTTTGGTTATTAGTTATTATTTCATTTAACATGTTAGTTAGTCAATATGATGGAAATTGAAAAATGAATATTTTCAAAATTGAAAATGATTATGTGATATTTTTATTTTTCAAACTATGGAAACATATCATTCCTCCTGAACCTTTTCTTTTGTAGGAGCATGACGAGGGGGGAGCATTGCCAAAATGGGAGTTAGGGGGACACCTAATTCCACTGTCAAACCATCTGGTATGAAATCTAACCACCTAGATCAAGGATGAAACAGCTAGACAAGCAAGAACGTATAAAGGATGACCATGAGCTAACCAATTGGATTATAACATTATAAAAAACTCAAACAAGAAAGAATACCATCATAATGTTGGAAATATAGGAGTAACTGGGGGGGGGTGTGAATCGGTTACTACTAAAATAAATCCCTGATCCCTTAGATGTCAACAATAAGATTTAGACTGATAAAACTAACTGCTGCTAATGCTCGGTAAACAAATAGAAATTGCTGTAAGGGGGCGAGGGGGGTGAATCAGTTACTACTAAAATAAATCCCTGATCCCTTAGATGTCAACAATAAGATTTAGACTGATAAAACTAATTGCTGCTAATGCTCGGTAAACAAATAGAAATTGCTGTAACTCAGTAATCAATTATCCTTAAGATGTTATTAGTAATTACTTATTCTTAGTTGCATGCATGAGAAAAGAAATGAACACATGAGACACCAAGATTTAACTTGGAAACCCAATTTGGGAAAAACCACCAATGTAACTAGTTATTGTTTTTCACTCTTCTGAAGTGAGCCCTGTTAGGAGCCAACCCTGTTAAAGGTTACAAAACACACTCTTAGGTGTGACCTTGTTAGAGGATTTAATCACCCTGTTAGGAGTGACCTTGTAAGAGAACAATTCAATGGAATTGCCACCTTGTTAGAGAATTTACAACTGGCTGTTAAACCAACTCTGTTAAGAGATTTTAGATCACTGCTACAATGGTTAGAGAGTAACAATGAAATGACCTGATTGTGATGCAACTGAATTGCTAAATCTAGATCTCTGTTCTGCTTAAACTTGATCCTTCCTGATCGAATGTAACTTTTCTGCTCCACAAGGATACGTGCTTATCCTTCAAGTTCACTTCCACTCTCTTCTACTTTTAATTCAATCAATACACTTGCAAACCACACTTAAAATCTCAACTCGACCTTTTATTTATACCTTCCAAATTGTCAAGTCGGCTCAAATATAAACTAGAATAACCAATATTCATCATCATAGTCGGCTAAAATCAATACATAAAATGATTAAGCTTCTTATGCCAAAATAAGAAAATCCTTCATTAGCCGACCCAGCTCGATAGAAACTAGCTCTGAATCGATTTCCTGTGTTAACCAACAGGAGCTCGGTTAACACTACAAATTTGCAAAAAAAATCATTTGGCAACCAAGTGAACTTGGTTAGCACTAGCTCTGTTCAACTTTCCTTTGTTAACCGAGTGAGCTCGGTTAACACTCTTTTCTGCTAAAATTCCTTCAACGCCCGAGTGAGCTTGGTAGACATTGTCTTTGCACAGAGTAAACTTAGAAACACTCAGTAGACAAGGAGGACTGTCTTCATTGACCAAGCGAACTCGGTAAGCACTGACTGTCAACTGATATGACATTTGTGTAACATTAAAGACAACATACAATTAATCAATTGTATCCAACAATCTCCCTTTTTGGCACTGATGGCAACACAACATGTCATAGCATAATGAAATTTGAGAATAAGACTCCCTCTGACAAAAAGTTTCTCCCTCTTTGATTTTACACAAAAACTTCTTCCTCTACAAAATTTCCAACTTCTCCCTTTACAAAATTCCAGAAAGATGTGACAGTAAACTTCTCCCTCTTTAACAACACATGCCAAATTAGTATCAATGTACCTTGAGTACTGATTCATATGCAATATTCTCTTGACTGTGTTGCATCAACAGATTGATCTTCAACTTAGTTCCTGTTGATGCATCGCTAAACTTTATTTAGTGAGCTTCAAATAGGAGAATGACCCCTAGCTTACCTTTTAGATACAAAAATGCATCCTTAGGTAATGACTTGGTGAATATGTCTGCAATTTGTTCTTTTGTATGGACATATTCCAATCTGATTTCTTTGTCCTGCACCAGTTCTCTGACAAAGTGATATTTTATAGCAATGTGTTTTGTTTTGGAATGCATCATTGAGTTCTTTGATATACTAATTGCGCTCATATTATCACAATACATGACTACTAGTTCTTTGATCTCAACCTTCATTCCTTCCACTAATTATTTGAACCAAACAATGTTAGAATAATTTACTGTTGCTGCAACATATTCTACTTCTGTTGTGGATTGAGATGTGCAGTTTTGCTTCTTGCTTGTCCAAGATACCAACCTTTTACCAAGAAAAAAAGCTCCACCACTAGTGCTTTTTCTGTCATCAAGATTTCCTACCCAATCAACATCAGTAAATACCCTTAGGTCTAGATTTCCTCCAAGTTTGTACCATAAACCATAGTCTTCAATACCTTTCAGATATCTCAAGATTCTTTTGATTGCCATCATGTGGTTTTCTCTGGGTTTAGCTAAGAATCTTGCCACTATCCCAACTGCTAAGGCAATATCAGGCCTTGTGTGAACTACATACTATAATTTCCCAATCATTGATCTGTATAAGGTCTAATCTACTTCTTTGGAGTCATCATCTTTGGTAAGCTTAAGTCTAGTACACATGGGGGTACCAACTAGTTTTGAATCTTCCATTCCAAATTTTTTGAATATCTCTTTGATATACTTAGATTGAGTGATATAGATACCATTTTTGTTTTTTTGTATCTACAATCCAACAAAGAATTTTATTTCTCCAAACATGGACATCTCAAACTCTTTGTTCATTTGTTCTGAAAATGCTTTGCATAAGTCATCATTTCCTATAAATAGAGTATCATCCACAAATATCTCTGCCAATACAATCTTGTTATCTAGTCCTTCCTTGATGTACAGGCTACTATTATCATTTGTTCTTTGAAAACCAATCTGTATTAGATAGTTATGTAATCTTTGATACCAAGCTCTAGGAGCTTGTTTGAGACCATATAGTGCTTTGTGTAATTTGCAGACCATGTCCATTTTGTCTGGATCAACAAAACCTTTTGGTTGTTCAATGTAGACTTCCTCATCAAGAATTTCATTTAAGAATGCAGATTTAACATCCATCTGATATACTTTGAATCCTCTATGAGCTGCATAAGCAAGTAGGGTCCTAACACCTTCTAATCTTGCAACAGGGGCAAAAGTTTCACCATGGTCAATACTTCTTCTTCAGAATAGCCTTTACAAACCAATCTTGCTTTATTTCTAGAGACTTGTCCATCTTCATTCAGCTTATTTCTGAATATCCATTTTGTTCCAATCACATTTTTATCTTTAGGCCTAGGAACAAGAGTCCAAGTTTTGTTCTTTTCTATTTGTTTTATCTCTTCGTTCATTGTCTCAATCCAACTTTCATTTTCCAGTGCATCCTTAACACTTCTAGGTTCAAAATTAGCAAGTAAACATGTACCTTTTAATTTGCTTCTTGTCATTGTTACTTCTGATTTATCTCCAATAATTTGATCAGGTGTATGATGCCTTCTGACATACTTGGCTAATATAGGTTCTTTTCCTTTTGAATGAATTGCACTGTCTTCATTTTGAATTTCAACTTCAAGCTCAAGTCCTTCAGACTCAATATGCACTAGCTCGGTTGCTTCTGAATGTGACTCGGGTCCCTGAGACTCGGTTTGCACTGCCTGCAACTCGGTAACTATGAAGGGCTTGGGAGGTGAAGTCTCCTTATTATCAGATATGCCTGACAATGTATCAGGTTCGAAGTAAACAAATCTTCTATAATCTTCTGGTTCCTTTTTTCTTTCTTCTTCAGTCTTTTCTGCAAACTCATCAATTCTTACATGTGCACTTTCTATGATCTTATGAGTAGACAAATTCAAACATTTATATGCTTTACTTCTACAGGAATATCCTAAAAATATACCTTCATCACCTTTCAGATCAAATTTTTCTTTTCTAGATTCTTTCAAGATATAACATTTGCTGCCAAATACTTTTAGGTAACTTACATTGGGTTTGTAGACATACCATAGTTCATAGGGAGTTTTATCTAAGTCCTTCAACTATACTCGGTTCAAAGTATGAACTGCAATGCTGATGGCTTCCTTCCAGTATTTGATAGCAACATTCTTTTCAATCATTAGTGTCCTTGCACAATCCATGATGGATCTGTTTCTTCTTTCAACTATTCCATTTTGCTCAGGAGTACTAGGGGCTGATACTTGTCTTCTGATTCCTCTTTCAATGCAGAAATTATTGAATTCATTGGAGATGAATTCACCACCCATCTCTGATCTTAAGCATTTCAATATTTTTCCTATTTCCTTTTCTACTCTTGCCAGATCACATTTGAATTTCTCAAATGCGTCTAACTTTTCTCTAAGATACATAACAGTCATCATTCCAAAGTAGTCATCAACAAAAAAAATAAAGAATTTTTCCCCACTATAACTTTCTATTCCAATAGGTCCACATTAGTCAGTATGCACAATTTCCAAAACATCTTCTGACTCATAGTTTTTGCTCTTAAAATTAGTCTTTCTCATTTTGCCAATTTGACAATTTTTGCATTAACCAACATCTAGTTTCTTCAAACTAGGGATACCTCTTACTTTTATGAATTTGCTTATCTTGATCATGTTATCAAAGTTTATATGACAATCTTCTATGCCATAACCAACTTTCTTCTACTTGAGCAATAAGACATGAGCAATCACCAAGATCAAGATAAAATAGATTACCTTTTGTTTGCTTGCCTAATCCAATCATATTACCTTTGTCATCCAATAGTCTTCCCTTGCCATGCATGAACTCTACCTTGAATCCAATGTTGATTAGTTGTGCCACACTTAATAGATTATGTTTTAGACCTTCAACCCAATAGGCATTGTCACATACAAGTCCATTGGTTAATGAGATGCGGCCTTTTGCTTTTATGCAACAAGGTTCATTGTTTCCAAACCTTACACTACCTCCATCATAGTGTTCAAAATGTTCAAATTTTGTTTTGTCTCTAGTGATATGATGTGAACATCCACCATCTATGATCCATGTATCATTTTTACTAACATGAGAGATAAGTGCCATCTTATCTCCATCATCTAATTCATCTTTTACAGTAATGTACACTATTTCATCCTCACTGTTATCAGAATCTTTAACCATAAAACAAGTTTTCTTACCTTTGTCTTTGTATGATTTGTGACTTTGGAATTCCTTTTTGCCTTTGTGCTTGTGGCTCTCCTTCTCATCCTTGATTTCTCTGTTTGGACACCTGGCAGCAATATGACCAATTTCTTCACATGAAAAACAGATTAGAGGAACTTTACCTTTGTACTTTCCTCTACCTCTAGAATATTTCTTTGCAAGTAAAGCTTCAACAACCTCAAGATCACTATCAAAACTTTCCTCTATTTCCTCTTCACTTTCTAACTGATTGTCCTTTATTTTCTTGTCTTTATCCTTGAGAGAAAGTTTAGCTTCAAATGCAGACTCGACATTTTTGGAAGCTAGAACATAATTGTCAAAGTTGTCTAGCTCAAAAGCTATCAATCTTCCTACTAGGGCATCCAAGCCTAACTTGCTATTTGAATAACATCTCTTTTCTTGAATAGAAGACACTCTGATTGCATAGATGGGAAGCAAAGTTCTAAGAATTTTACTTACAATAGTTTCTTCCTTGATTTCTCCTCCGGAGGCTCTGATACCAATTGTTGAAAATATAGGAGTAATTGAGAGGGGGGTGAATCAGTTACTACTAAAATAAATTCCTAATCCCTTAGATGTCAACAATAAGATTTAGACTAATAAAACTGACTGCTGCTAATGCTCGGTAAACAAATAGAAATTGTTGTAACTCGGTAATCAATTATCTTTAAGATGTTATTAGTAATTACTTATTCTTAGTTGCATGCATGAGAAAAGAAATGAACACATGAGACACCAAGAGTTAACGTGGAAACCCAATTTGGGAAAAACCACCAATGTAACTAGTTATTGTTTTTCACTCTTTTGAAGTGAGCCCTATTAGGAGCCAACCTTGTTAAAGGTTACAAAACACACTCTTAAGTGTGACCTTGTTAGAGGATTTAATCACCCTATTAGAAGTGGCCTTGTAAGAGGTCTTGAAACAATTCAATGAAATTGCCACCTTGTTAGAGGATTTACAACTGGCTGTTAAACCAACTCTGTTCAGAGATTTTAGATCACTGCTACAATGGTTAGAGAGTAACAATGAAATGACCTAATTGTGATGCAACTGAATTGCTGAATCCAGATCTCTGTTCTGCTTAAACTTGATCCTTCCTAATCGAATGTAACTTTTTTGCTCCACAAGGATACCTACTTATCCTTCAAGTTTGCTTCCTCTCTCTTCTACTTTTAATTCAATCAATACACTTGCACACCACACTTGAAATCTCAACTTGACTTTTATTTATACCTTCTAGATTGTCAAGTCAGCTCAAATATAAACTAGAATAACCAATATTCATCATCATAGTCGGCTAAAATCAATACATAAAATAATTAAGCTTCATATACCAAAATAAGAAAATCCTTCGTTAGCCAACCCAGCTCGGTAGAAACTAGCTCTGAATCGATTTCCTGTGTTAACCAACAAGAGCTCGGTTAACACTACAAATTTGCAAAAAAAAATCATTTGGCAACCGAGTGAACTCGGTTAGCACTAACTCTATTCAACTTTCCTTTGTTAACCGAGTGAGTTCGATTAACACTCTTTTCTGTTAAAATTTGTTCAACGCCCGAGTAAGCTCGGTAGACACTATCTTTGCATAGAGTAAACTTAAAAATACTCGATAGACAAGGAAAACTGTCTTCACTGACCAAGCGAGCTCGGTAAACACTGATTGTCAACTGATATGACATTTGTGTAACATCAAAGACAACACATAATTAATCAATTGTATCCAACACATAATGTGGATGATCTCATAATATCTTGCAAATCTTATCATGTCTTGTATAATAATATCATGTCTATACTCATACTTGGGTGGGTGAAAAATATGTACGTATGTTTACACACACACACACATATCTACATATATGTGTGTCTGTGTGTACACACACACAAATATATATATATACACTCCTACATGTTAAGGCTACGCAAACAAGCATGAAAATTAAGGAGTGATACTATTATATTAAGGCATGAATGAAGACATTTGTTGCTACCCTTATTTTTATTTCAGACCTTGGGAATAGTTTATTTATTTTTCCATGAGCGGTCACCTTTTTCATATCACTTTTATGCCATTGGGCTATATGTTTTATGCCATTTTATTCAAATTAGATTAGAAACCCCGTGCAAACGCTTTGCCTCCTTAGCAATTCTTGTGTAACTAAGCATGTACACAGTGCATCTTTGCATATTTGCTCGCCTCAACAATGATACATTAATAATTGCCTCTCACCTTCTCGGGCAATTCTTTCAAAAACATAATTGCTTTTCTCCATAATTCATTTGCTCGCTATGTTTTCTGCTCTTTCAAGCTAAAGTGTGATCATATCTAGTGATTGATTCTAAAGTTGAGCTTGTCTAAGATTTCCCAATGTCCCTTTATACTAGATGTGAAAATAAGATTTGATTGCGCAAGAGAGCGATATACTCAACGCCAATTTAATTGCATTTTCCAAATCGCGCAATACCAATCTCAGGTCATGCATTTTAATCTGGTTACTGTTTATTTTATAGAAGTCATGCATTTAAAATTGCCGACTTGCCTCTTAAGAAAGGCTTCAATGTTTCTTCTCTTGAAATCAAAATAGGAATGATTTCAGCTTGTGTATTTATTTTTCTTTATGTTAAATTGATATGAGAAAAGAGTTCTCACAATCAAAAGATCATATATGTGTTAACATTTCGAATATGAATGTACTTATGTTTTTTTGTCAAAGAGTGCTAACTCGTAGAGAGATATGGTCAATATATCTCTGAGATGGGAGCAGCACCTTATGATAAAGAATTAATCAAAATGAAAGCATATCTCATTTATGATGCCATAGACCAATTTGGGCATAAAAGATGGCAATGTTATATTCAGTAAACCATAACAAATTAGAATGAAAGCATATCTCATTTAGGATGCCATAGACCAGTTTGGGCACGAAAGATGGTAATGTTATATTCTGTAAACCAGATAAAAATGAGGAACCACCCCAGAATTCATCCATGAGGACCAGTATTGTCGAGATGAGGGGAGTAAATGGGAATAATCCTACGATGAAAAGTGAACATAATCAATAACAATGCTCAAATCTCAATAAAATAAGTTAGCTCATGGAAATCCTTTGTATAATTTCTTATTGTCAAGTCGAGGTCGCTGATTGGGCATCTATCTTGCCCATCCAAAATCCTTGGCCAATGTAGGTTAATGGCAAGATTGGCACTGTGATCACTAGAGGTCAGAGTGCTAGTGGTTAGAAGATAGGCTGATTGGAAAGTGCCCACAACCTCACCAGCTGACTAGCCAACACTCTTAACACCAGGATGCTCAGTGGTAGGACAATCGTGTCCCAAGCCTAGTCCCAGGGTAGGGAGGGCCTTTCTTGATGGCGATTGTGTGAGGATAATTAAAGGTCCTTAGTTGAGAGGTTAAGCCCATGGCAATACTTCTCTTTTCCAAATGCCAAGACTTGCACAACAAAAGTACATCATCTTCTTTTTCTCGGGTATCGATTTCAAGTTTTTGTATTCCATTTGATGTACATATTATCATCATGAATTTTTATTTCTACTATTTCTTATTTCTAGTTGTCAAGAAATCAAATATATGAATTGCAATGCAATGGTAGTTTTAACTTAATTTCATATGAACCTAGAAGTTGAAATGATTGTTAGTTTCTAGTTATTGGAAATATTGTTGATGTCAGTTTTGTACCACTACATAACATATAGGATTTGAATGCTTGATATAGAATATCAAAAACTCAACCCTCTCTTGAAAAGTAAATACTCATGGAGAACATGAGTAAAACTCCAAGGTTCCTTTACACCTGTGGATACTAACTCAGTTATATTAATGTGATTTGTTGGTTAATCACATAGGTAGACTTACATTGTTCTTTCAAGGATGTCGAACTTTTGCTATGATGATGATGAAATCTAGCTTTGCAATGTATACTAGCACCAAATGATGTTGATGGCAATGATGATGGAGGGTATGTCCACCAATGCTCAAATTGTCTGACTCTCTTCTTGAATGAACTCCAACTACTAAACTACTTGCTGCTTTACTTCTACTCCTATGAATGGAAAGATTAGCAAATGGACGGGGATCAAATCTGATGAAAGCTTATCAGCGGCACTACCTCCACAAATGCAATGATCAAAGGAAAAAAGACTAGATTACTATGCAAGGCCTCCTAACAAGCCGCTAGGATGCTAGTAGCCTAGTTTATAGATCCCTATCAAACATCCACTAATGTCACCATACAACTACCTATCTATTCTTACTCTTGCTTAACAACTCTCTTGAAATAAAATCTACTTTAACAGCTTCAAAGAAATTTAACTTTAACTATTGGAAGTAGAAACCATGCAATAACACCAAGTGTTATTGCAAGTCACCATGCAAGTCATAATCACCATGCAAGTCACAACAATGATAAGAGAAGCAATTTTGATATTATCTTAAGCAACAATTTTCTTCAACAATTGGAAGTAGAAACCATGCAATAACAACAAGTGTTCTTAATCACCATGCAAGAAACAACAATGATAAAGAAGCAATTTTGGTATTATCTTAAGCAACAATTTTCTTCAACCCTTTACAAATGAGAGAAAATGGCCTTATATAGGGGCCAAAATTACAACCAACGGTAGAGATTAAGAAACAAAATCAATAATCTAGATCAAATCCTAGAAACCCTAACTAGGGTTGCCACCCCATCGGCTAATGGGAAAATGTCACCTCATCAATGGACCAATGAAAAAAAGGAAAAGTGACAACCAATGAGAAGGCACCAAAATGGTAGCCAATCAGAATCAAACACCTATCCTACACAAGAAGAAAGAGAATTTACCACTTGGGCTTACATCAAATGATCCTCTAATATAATTCTACCCTTTTTCTTTCATCTTTTTAGCCAAGGCAATGAACTTGGCTAGCTTGTCATTGACTTCCTTCATGGGAGGGCAAGGCGTGTGCTTCATCTTGAGCTCAGCTAAATTCATCGTGTTGCTTGCTGCTTGTAGTGTCTTCTCATGATCCTTCTCATATTCTTTTGCATATCCGATAAAGGCATTGAGGGCGAAAAGGGTGCCCAAATGCTTCTTCCTGATGGAAACCTTCCCCAACTCATCCAATCTCGATCCAAACTCTATCTCATTAACGTTCTCCTCTTTGATACTTTCAAAATCAAGTGCAACCCCAACATCACTCATCATGGTTGAAATGGAAGTGTCAATGCCTAGGCTGTGTTGTGCAATCTCATTCCATATCTCCTCAAGTATCCTCAATCTGGTGGTTAAGGCAACATACCAAGACTCAACCGTACTCATTCCTCCTTCGTCCACCAATGTGGTTCTCTCCAAATATCTCTACGGTAATGCAATAACTGCCTATAGCCTGGGAATGCCTAAGTCCTTGACTAGAAGGAAATCTTTCCGCTCCCCTTCAAATGCTCTGAATTTGTCTCTAATAGCCACTAATGACCTGAATGTCGAGATAGAGGAAGGCAAGAAATTTCGCCCATCTTGAATTATATCAGTGATCCAATCCTTGATTTTGTGCAGTTGACCAAATATCTCTTCTATGTTGCTCCTGTTGTCTTGCAGAAGGGCTTCCTGATGCAACTGTTGGATAGGATGGCAATCTCTCCAATACTTGTTTTCGGCTTCCAACTTTACAATCCTCTTGTTTGCCTTCCTCAACCTTTCTCTAATTAAAACCATGCCTTCTTGGATCTCCTCACACTCCATGTCATCCGTGATTCTTCCCAAGTTATGATCTACTATCTCATACTCCTGGGCTACAATCTCATCTATTGCCTTGCTAACCTTTGGTATAACAATTTGAACTTTTCAGTGAACCTCATCATCGCTTTTGATTACCTTTGCTACCGTTTTTGCAATTTGTCTCTATTTCTTGCCATCTTCCTTTTCCACTAACCCTTGAATATCTTCAACTATTCGGACAGGCACCACCTCGCCTCTTGGCATAAGCATTTGCCTTAACCATAGTGGTGCAGTGCATCTCCCCAAATCTGGATTCGGTTCGACTAACAAAACATCACCAATGGCCTCAAGTGCCTAGCTTACTTCCTCAATATCAATTGGCCTATCCTCTTCTTCACTAGTGACTTTCATACCATCCCCATGTTGGTTCACTAAGAGAGGAGAGTGCTCGGTACTGTTATTGTAACCACTTGATTCTGAATCAAAGCTCACCTCTACCACGACCCCTTGTCCACTTGTATTAACCTCTTGGCTCCTAGCTTCAATTATGCTCTCCCTTGACAGCATTGCATTTTCTCTCTTTGTTGGAGGCTCCTAATGTTCTTTACTTTTCTCAACTTCCAAATTTCTCTTCTTGCTCTTAACTGTTCTTTGTTGCTGCCTACTGCCCCCACCTTTTTGTCCGACTAACTCCGCTGGACCTTCTTTCTCCGGTTTTATCTTCTCATAAGTAAGGTCTACCTTCGACTTTGTAGTTGCCTTGACTTCTCATTTTACCATGACTTAGTGTGTAGATCAACTATCCTTGTTACTGCCTCTAAGGAAGGATCCTGAGGATTATCCCAATCCACTAAACCCAATTCTGTTCCATCCACTGTATCATAATCTTCCCTTAAAGCACACTTTCATCATCTTCCAGTTGATTGGGAATATCAAAGCCTCTCCATCTGATTGCCCTCATTATACCCACTGACAATCTTGAGAAAGCTAGCTTCCTCACATGAAAGTCATCCTCTGCATTGGCCCAAAAATCATCTATAGTAGGAATATGTTTGAATATGTTTTCGTGAGATGCCTTGATAAGACCATTAGGATCGAATCCCCATCTTGCTCTATACCATCCTAGATGATACCACTCTAACTCCTTCTCCGCAGTTGCAAAGGCGACAAGATTAGGGCAAGTATCATTGCCTATTCCAAATGAGAAGGTCATCCATGTCTCACCTTTCAGTTTCATCATCTTGTCATAATGCTCAAGTTGCCTAGCCAACTCCATCAAAACTATCTTGTCGGGTGGGTACCTTCTCTTCAGACAAACTATACTTCCTGTCACTTTAATATATGTGAATTGCAGAAATTGAATAAACCAACTCCCATACTTCTTAACTTTTGTTTCTGCTTCCAATGAGAGCCTCCTAGTAGGTGTCCCTTGTAATATCCTTATCGTCTTCATGGCAAGGGCATCATAAAACATTTTATAATATTTGTTGTGCAAATGAAGTTGTGGATAGCACTCATGCACCAAACATTGCCCCAACCCATTACTAATCACTCCTAAGGTCTTATGTCCAGGATTTTCATATAGTCTCACAATCAGATAGAAAAGATAGGACCCCATATAGAATTGCTTTTGATTTTGGACTGTTCTAAGTTGCAACTCTAAATTTTCACTTATAATTCTAGCCCAATCAAATTCTCTTTCCACTTTCAATTTCATCAATAAAATAGTACATCCAGTTCTCGAATTGCATACTTTGAGCCACACCCATGATCCGATTGAGAAGCACAATAAGGTCGCCATACTCTGATTTGAAATCTGACCAGGTGAGCTTTAACGATTTGGTAACTCCCTTCTTGCCTTCGTGTAATCAATTCTACTTTAGATGAGTGAAGTAGGCCTCCTAATTATCCTAAAAGAACTTGGCCACCTAATCCATCATTACTACTATCATGCCTTTATGCTAGGGAATATTAAATGCTTCTTCGACCACTTGTCCGCTGATGTAGCCAACACTCTCCTCCCCTCGTAAAAAATGATGGATTGGGTTATAATATCAA
This sequence comes from Cupressus sempervirens, assembly GCA_028749045.1. Classification (NCBI taxonomy): domain Eukaryota; kingdom Viridiplantae; phylum Streptophyta; class Pinopsida; order Cupressales; family Cupressaceae; genus Cupressus; species Cupressus sempervirens. The sequence goes on from CM053792.1 coordinate 604,953,230, forward strand.
ACTGGGATGCACATTCCATTACCAATTCTGAACAAGGCAAGGTAGGAGGGAAAGTCGCTATGTGTATAATTCCGCTCGTGTAGATCTTCTTCACCATGGGGGATTGTCCTTCCTTCAATCATATCCTTCAACTGTACCATGTTTACCGTGCCGATATTGGTGTCCGTTATTCACCTCACTTTCAAGAAGAAAGTGATCTTAGGCATTATGTCTTTGTCTTTTTTGGTATTTGTTCCTTTTGGGTTCTTGCTTGCACTAACATCCATCATCCTAAACACTTATTTCTGCCCCTTTGTTCTAAATGATATGGACTACACTTATCAATCTCCAAACTTCTTTCTATCGATTTCTTTCTATAGATGGAATCTACCTTATTTTTGCCTCTCCAAATCCCATCTCTAAACTTATCAATCTCCAAACTTCAATCCTAGGGGTGGGACTACCACTTATTTCTGCCTCTTTGTCACCTTAGGATGGACTACACTTATATCTCCCAACTTCAATCCTAAGGTGGTCTAGCTTATTTCTGCCTTTCGAAGTGTCCCATCATAAAATCTACACTTATATCTCTCAGCTTCAGCCTATCAATGGAAATGATGAAGTGGTGAATGAATAGTGCAAGAAGAAAATATAGGGAAATGAACCAAGCAAGAATAAAATTCGTCTTTAAAATCAATCTTCACCTCTAAAAATGAACGAAATTTTACCTTAAATCTGCCTTCTACCAACAATCAGGCCTCTTCAAATTCAGATCTGTTCTTAGAAATTTCAGTCCTCCTCCAAAATGCGATGCCCTAACAAATGAATTGCTTGCAAAAATCTACTCCCTTCTTACAAATTTTGACTTCCTTGCCAAAATCATCCAACTTAAGGTAAATCACTGCCCTAGGGCAGAAAAGTCTGCTCCAAATCAGAATTTCGACCTCCTAAAATCGCCCACAATTGCAAAAACTTAGATCTCAAATTGTCTTGCCTCTTCACCAAACAAAATCGCCATAGCTGGAGGAAAAAATCGCTTCCCTAGGAGGAAAATCATACCTCCAAAAATTGCCCAATCTTGCAAAAAATCAGATCTTCACCAAATTCGCCTTAGGGCAGAAATCACCCATCTCCAAGGAAGAAATTGCTGCTCAAAAACGGAAAAATTAGACCCTCAAAATCGCTGCCAATGACAACTTCGCCTCTTTGGAAGAAAATCGCTCAACCTCTAGCAAAGGAAGTGAAAAAGAATGAGGAAATAAGAGGGGGGCAGCCCCTTCTTATATCCTCCTGAATCTCGGGGTGTGCACGGGAGGGAACTGCTTGATCTCCAAAGTGGGTCGACCTGCCTGGAGGGAAACAAAAAATTAAGTTAGAGCCCCCCAAATGGTCTAGTTTTAAATAAAACATGAAAGTAACTAAGCCCTTTAGCGAAATTGGCCCATCTAATTGCCAGTTTGATCCAAAATTGCAAAATAGAAATAAGGTAAACCTATGACATGTCAAAATTCTCATTTAATAAAATTTTGGCAATTAAAATTATCATTAAAATCAAATCTAGCAAGCCAAAATCAATTTTACAATTCCAAATTACCAATTTCCTTTAACATTTCTAAAATCCTCTAGGCAAAATTTCAACCAAATTGATGAGATTTTGCAATTTAATTCAATTTCAATTTTGCACTACAATTTCAATTTTTTAACAAAATAAATCCTTTCCTGGCAATCAAAATTCAAACTCTAAATTCAATTTCACTATCAAAATTTCTTTTCACCAAAAAAATTTCAAGATTTTCCAAAAAACTAAATCTAAAATTCATTTTGAAAATGTTCAAGCTTGTTCACTAAATCAAATTTTCAAAATCCGTCAAAGTCCAAAATTTGCAAATTTGTCCTACCAGATATTGTTTTAGCCATCAAAAAAAATGTTGTTGAATTTTGCTTAGCCTAAGGACAAAATCACATGTTCCGGAAAATCAAGTTTCACACTGGGTGAAAACAAACCAAATCCTCTCCTGGCCTAAAGGCGTCCAAGATGTAAAATTGCCAATTCAATAACCTCTGGCCAACTCCAAATTTTGCTAAGGCAATCGAAAAAATTCCCAAAATCTGCGAAAATTGCCAAGGCTTGCCCAAAAAGGGGGTCCCTAAAATTTTTAGGGCAATGGTGTGAAAACATCACAACAAATATAAGTTATGGTTAACTCGTATTTTCCCTTTCATGTGAAAAGTAGAATAACTGATATAACTGTCACTCCTTTCATTCGGTTAAGATTGTTATGTTATCTCATTTAATTGTTGGTTAAATAGATTTCAGAAATATAACATGTTACATTAATCCTCTTCTAAAGTAATCCAACTTCTCTGTTGGTGTACATTATATTTCTTCCTATTAGTAATATGTTGTTAGCATCAACATTATCAGTCATTGTCATATTGATATTGGATGTTGTATCAGTTCTTACTATGTGCGTGAGGAGTTGAGTTTATATTTGTTGTAAGTAATTATAGATATTGCTAGCAAGCATATCGGATAGATACAAAGTTAATGACAGTTCTCTTATGGCTTACCAGCCTAGTCCCCTTGGTAGACATTACATATAATACCCTGTAAATCTGTATCTATTCATGGATAAATTAGAGTAGGACATCCAGCTCAAGAATATCAGCCATTCAACTTTTTCACCAGAGTGTTGTATGTTGTATGCTAATTGCACCTCTTCGTGGGAATGGACACATCTTTTCCCTTCTTACTTGGACACTTCAGTTTAACAATTGACAAATATTCTAATTGCACCTTCTTAATGTAACCCCAAGTCTTTCTAATCTTTACTTGACTAATCATACGATTATATTCTTATCTTTAGAATGATCAGTCTATTTGTAACCTTAAATACCTTGCGGTCATCAAAACTTAGTAATGTGTAGATTCAGTGTCTAATATGTGCGTTAATGAGCCTAATATATATGGCCACAAACTCTAACGAATGGGAACACAATATATGGCTGAAATATATCTGTTACCATATGTAGGTGGTATATAACTACTCCTTTAAAACTAGAAGTAGATGCTATATATATCACTAAGTTGTTATCTCCTTTTCTGGCCCCGTTGACAACTGTGATCTATCTATCCATGATGACCTTGGTAACTTTTCTTTGTAAATAATGAGTCTAGCTTATATCCTTGCCAAAGACCATCTATGTAATATTCGGAAGGCCATCTTGGCTTGAAGGTGATCTCTATCTAAAGGTAATCTTAGTCTGAAGGCGATCTTTGTCTAAAGGTAATCTCCATCCAAAGGTGATCTCAGCCTGAAGGCTATCTCGATCAGAAGGAAATCTTGGCCTGAAGGGGATCTCGACTCGAAGGCAATCTCGGTCTGAATGCTATCTTGGTCCAAAGGAAATCTCGATCCAAAGGGGATCTCGATTCAAATGCAATCCTGGCCCAAAGGGTATCTCGGTCCGAAGGTAATCTCAGTCTGAAGGTAATCTTGGTCTAAAATGGATCTCGGCCCGAAGGCAATCTTGGCCTGAAGGCAATATCAGTCCAAGGGGGATCTTAGTGCAAAAGCAATCCTGGCCTGAAGGCTATCTCTGTCCAAAGCTAATCTCAATCCTAAGGCATATGACAAGGATATTGAATGTACAATTGAGATTGGATGCCAACGCCTGAGGTGTAGAGTATGATGATCATGCAACGTCTCCGGAGACGACAATTAACTGGGAGATGCCGAACAGATGTGCATTAAGATATTAACTAGATGCCAAATATAACAATCATATGCCAACAAAGATATTCGCCACAACACAATCTAGAATATCCACACACAATAAATTCCAAAGATAGTCACCATACTTGTGCGACACAAATACATTAATTTCCAAATGATAATACTTGATTACATATTTTGGACAAGATCTGAGTAGTTACAAAGCAATCACCTATCGACGATGATTAGCAAATCTAGCACGCATAGTAAGATATCTGAGTGATACCTCCAACGGTAGAATAGGGTGTTATTGAACCACCAAAAATGCAACAGGCGAAATGGGGGGTCTTTCACCTTCGAAACTACGCACAACTTCCTCAATCTTTAGCCTCTAGAAACACAGAGAAATCAAATCCAATCCATCATGCCTACAATGCCAACAAAGGCCTTATAAAGGCCTCCAGAAAGTTTTCCAAAATATTAAAAACAAGACCTCAGCAGACAAACTTTAATTATCATTTTATTATTTGGGCCCTTAATTAATTAATTAAGCCCTTGGGATAATATTTAATTTTTAAGACCATTTAATTAATTAACCTAATTAAAACATTTTACTACAAAATAGGGATATTACAATCTATTGTTAAATGCTTTGAATATCAATTATATTTTATTTATTCATGCTATAGAGAGTTTGGATAGGTGGATAGTTTGAATAGGAAGGATAGGGGCTATAGATACATGCATACCCCTACACCCTACTATTGAAAGGGAAGGTATTCATTTCTTAATATATATAGTATTATAGTATTGAATATATTATATTTATTCATTATTATATCAAGAGTATAGTCAATTTTAAATATAAATTATACTATAGTTATTACTATTTATTTATCAATTTTAAAGGGGACTGTCACAAGGTCCAATTTATGAGGGTTAGTTGCAGCACCAAAAATGATGTCCCCATTGAGACCAAGGAAATTGAATGCCTATCAAGCAAAAGAGATATTTGGTATAAAGAGGAAGAGTATGATAACACATTTGGATTCTTCATAGAAAAGATGAGAGAGAGGCCTCTATCCTATTTGATGCTCTAAAGATAGCACAAGCTTAGGAGTATTGACTCCTACCACAAGATGGCTTAGTAATCTTGCGGTGAAGCAAATAATGTTTCATTGCATGGATCATCTCAAATAGGGGGAGAAAGTCTTAGATAAAGGATCAAAGTGGTCCTTCGCCATTGATGTAAAGGGGGAGAACAAGCCAAAATGTTTAAATGACAGAACTCGTTAAACAAGAGCATTATTATTAAGGGGAGCATTCTGTTAATTTGCCATCAATAATATAGGAGCAGAATGTCGAGAAAAAGTTGCCATTGATATCAAAGGTGTTGTTCATTTTTGTCGTTGATGTCAAGGTATCTGAAAGAGTGCAATAATTGTCATGTCTATGTCTCAGAAGTTGTGTTCCACGAGGATTCTAACAAGCTATGTTTGATGCCTCTCTTAATGTTATCATTATGCTCCAGTATTTGATATTACTAGTTGTTTATTACAAGTACTAATGTATGAAAGTATTTGTAGTAGGTTTCTGAGGTTTATTGCTCAAAAACTGTGAGTGCACTAAGTTGCACTTTTATGATGTTTGGTACTACATTCTACTGCAATTCAGAGTGATGGATTCTGGTTTGGAAGTAGAGTAATCCAACCTCGAGGTATCATATTGTGGAGTTTTAGAGGCTAAGCTTCAATAGATACAAAGTTAGAAATGAAGAGTACTTATTGGCCAACTGTGCTGGTGCTCCAAATGAATGTGCCAAAGGATGTAATGTGTGCTAGTTTGAGGTAGCTTGTCGATGTTTATTGAGGCCGCTAGAATATATATTGAGAGATGCATATTATCTCTTATCCTGGAGTAAAGTTTGGGATTTCAAACTTAGCCTATTAGAGGTTTTGTTAAGAGTTGTTGTGCCCAACTTGCAGATGCATTAGTCTTGTTCCAAGTCGACATATGTGACTGTTAGGTGATTATCCAAAAGTGCAATGATTGGTGTCTAGTAGATGGGTGTTGTTGTGTGCATAGTATATCAATCATTGTGTGTGGTTTTATTAAAAGATCATATGCAATGTGTGAAGAAGATTTGAAATTGATCAGATCAGAAGAAAGTTTATTTGTCAGCCTTGGAGGCCCACATTTCATCTCTCTTTATTCTATGAGATTGATGTCTTACATGATGAGTTGGTGCTCAACTTTTGGATTCAGGAATTGTTTTTTCGCAAAATTAATTGGGGATTGGTGTCTCCTGTAGGTTGCTGCCTACTTCAGATTGTAAGTTATTAGTTATATTGTGGTGAGGCTAGATTTGGGCAGTACACCCAAGCAGCTATTCTCAATATGGTTTTTTCCTTCTGGATTTCCATGTATATTTGTTCTTATGTGCTGTTGAAGGGAAGTGTTTCCTACCTGATTAGCTGCACTAATTAAAATATAATATGTGCTATTTGTTCTAATGATTTGGATTTGAGATTGGTTTTGTCGCTGAGAGAACTTATCGATGTTAATTAATGTTGAACAAATTTGAACTTGTGATATACTGATTCACCCCTCTCTGTACATCCATGTGTCTAACAAGATGTATTTAAGATATATACACCAGTAAATACAAACATTTAAAAACAAAACGACTTTGATGTGGACTTTGTGATTTGTTCGAGTTGATGCGGGAAAAATTAAATTAAATGTGGTAATACAAAGTTACAAACACAAAGAAAGTAAATAATTACCATGGAATTTATGGTTTGCTCAGTTTGATGCAAGAAAAATACTTTTAGAAGGCCAACATAGATGTGCAGTCACTCAAATAAACGCAATTATTTCGCCCCTCTGCTTGCTTCGTTTTTCAAATCAGTTGTTAGGAGGTATGAAGGAATGATCAAAGAAATGGAAGGCAAATAATATGAAATGGACAATCCAGAAGAATGACACAGAAATTGCCTCTATCAATTACATCCTGGTCAGTTTCAAATGCAAATTCTATACATAATGAAGCCTAGAAATGGAAAACAGGAACCTGAAACTACCTTGCCCAACGTATTCTCCGATTCTAATGTCTTCCCAGAGAATTTCACAGTCCAGAGTACCCAAATTTGTTTCAAGTGATTTTGTATTTCTGCAATTGATGCTGCTAATTCTTCCATTGTGACTCACCCTAGCTGCATTGTTTGATAGATGAAGGATGGAGCAATCACTAAACCTTGATTTATTCATATCATTATTGTAGTTTTCTTTACAATAACTTGAATTATTTTCTTTGTGATTTTCAGGATCCTTTTGCTTATCAAGGTTCCTCCAAGGCCATCCAAAACGATTTTTAATCTCCTCAAGATGACATTCACTTCCCCAATTCAACACTTTTCCCTTCTTTGTCATCCATGTTTCTGCTTTAAAGCCTAAGGTATTGCGAATCGCATTTTTATTCTCACCTCCATTGCAAGTGTTGCTTTCAGATGTACCCCTAAACTTTCTGAAAAGGGTAAAATGTTGAGAAATGCTAGAATTAAATGATATTCTAGTGTCTTTGAAGGCCTTTGTCTCATTGAAATTAACATTGTGATGCTCTCTATGGTCTGAAGCCTGGCTAATATGAGGAACGTCTTCAGAACACTTGCCTCTATGAATCCCACCTTCACATTTCACATTGTCACCATTATGCATCCATGAACGCACCTTAGATGTTACCTTAGATGCCTGTTTCAACAATTCACGCAACACAGTATGTTAGGGTTGATTTATGAACAAGACCCCACAAATCTAAATACCAGCACAGTAATGATCTCAACATCCCTTGTTTCTGATGTAATTCACCCTTAGAAAACAGAGAAATAGCAGAGAATGGAAAACTTACAGCACTAGATACTTTTGATGCAATAGGATGTTGAAAGTGAAACAACTGTTGAAATTCCACTTTAGATTTGCCCATCTCATTGTTTCTGCTTGCTCGATCACCACCCTCACTGGAAAGAGATGAACAGTTGTCAATTACAGTAGCTTTTCCATGAAGACGACGTGCATCATCTGTCACAGAAATAACACCAACAAAGAGCCCACTTTCATTATAAAGAGGTGTGTTGGTTACCAATGCTGGAAAGATATCTCCAGATTTCTTTTTGAACAACAACTGCCCTTTCCAGCTATGTCCTTGCGCAAGCTAATCAATAAGCTCATTTTCAAAATCAGTATAATTTTTATGCACAAGAAGCTGGACGACATTCTGTCCAAGTATTTCTGAAGTGGAATACCCATATAGTATCTCAGCAGAATGATTCCTGCAAGTGATAAAGCTTGAAAATCAACAAACCTTTACAAGAAAAAAGTAAATGGAAATTCAGTTTGTGCAGTGCCAAAGAATGAAAAAAGCAAAATGGAGAAGCATCATTTCAAATAAAGGAAGACATTGTTAAAACCGTACAGAGTACATAGGAGGAAGAAGATAAACAGGGAGAACATAGACAGCCTTGGTCACAGATGAGCAAATTTTTTCATCGGCATCTATAAAAACATATGAAATGCAAAACGAATACATCTATTCTACCAGTCCTTATGTCAAAATGGACTTGGCATTGTTTTTTCCTCCATAATAAAGCCTTGACTTACACACACTTAGCATAAGGGAAGTTAAGGCAGGAATGTAATTCAACCAGCTCATGATAAGTAGCATAGTCAATGAAATACCTTGAAGTGAAATTAAATGTATACAATACTTGGTATTAATTTTTAATCATGAAATTCTATAAACAGGAAATATAAGTGAGGAAAGATGTTATTAGTTCTTGTCAATAGGCAAGGAATCAGGATAACTATAGCATCTACTGAATTCATTTTTGCCATCAGTTTAGGCAATCACCATAAAGAATTAAAAAATTAACCAGAAAATTTATAGTTTCTGATTATTTCATATTTTAAATAACTATACAAACATCTTTTACTCTTTTTCCATTGGTTCATTTTTCCAAAATTAAATATTTAAATACATTATATCAAATTATTATATTAAAAGAATAAATATGACAGCTATTTTTGAAGGTGGTCAATTCATGATGCTGCAATAAAAAAAAAAGACAATTCTTTTAGTGCTCAAATCAAGCAGGCCTTCCCCACTGGCTGGTGGAAGGCTGTCCTTGACACTACATTTACTCCCTCCATTAATGGAGTAAGTAAATTTGATAACGATTCTTTCTTAAGGGACTCCATTACTATGGGCTCAAAATCACCATGAATTGTCCATTCGAAGGATACTTCCTCTCTGCAACCCAAACCCTCATCCAAATAACTGAATTCTTTCAAACAAATGCTTGATAATAAAGTACCTATGCCCCGAGATGCGAGATTCTAGCAACAACGCATTTGAGGTGGCAAACCGAATGGAGATGAAGGACATAGAGGTAAGAAATCCTCTACCCTTGTGGGCATTCTCACACCTAACCCACAAATGGCCTTGGCTATCGAAGCTGAGAAGAATGCCACTAGCTAATCTCCCAACATATTGTCCATGCGATGCATGCTTCTAGTGACATAAACATCATAGCATATCATACCCCATCTTTCATATGACAACATGATAGACAGAAGTATAGACAACAGATGGTAACAGAGTTTTCATGATTAGACAGCTTGCAAAACATTAAGTGTTTACATATTTTGCAATTATCCCGGCCACCATCTAAATTCTCTTTGCCGACCAACTTTTTGATATTGAAGAATAGTTTTTTGTGCAAATGAAGGTGGAGGCGAGCAAGAACAATGGATAAGAGTCGATATTCTATGTGTCCATACCCTGCACGTATTTGCAAATGTATGTGTTTCTTTTTTAAAAAATTATATAGAAGTTTGTGCCAGCCGATCTTTCGATACTGAATAATAGTTTTTTGTGCGGATCAAGGAGAAGGCAAACATAAGCAATAAACAAGAATCGACGTTCCACCTATGCATATCCTATGCGCATTTTTGCAAATGTATGTGTTTAATTTTTTTACATAGAAGATACCAAAAATACTCTAAAGAGAAATATATTTTGATGGCTGCATTTTAAGTTTGTATATTGTTTTTATATTTTCATGAAGAGACTATCCTTTCATGTTTTCCACTTTTCCAACTGAAATTTGTTACAATGTCCAACAAGTTTTCCCTCTTTTTTATCTGCTCCTATCTCTGGACTTTTTCAACATTTAGGGGTTGTAGCTTTCCAACGTCTCTAGCTGTGGATTAATATTAGTTTGCCTATAATTTCATTTATAAAGTTTTTCTTCTAGCATATAACCATAGTTTTAGGGGTTGGTAATATGTAGCCTATGATTTGGTAGTATATAAGTTTATAAATATAACTGTAGTTAAAATGTAACTCGAATGTGTGAGTTATTTGAAGAAAGATTGCAGGGACCAGATGAATGATATATGTGTTAGAAATAGGGAATACTGGGGGGGAAGGGGGGTGAATCAGTATTCCACAACTTTTTGCCCAAATATGGATATTAGATATTAACCTTAAACTTGTGTGAATGATTAAACTAAAAAGCAATAATAAGCAACCCCACAAAGAAACTCATAACACCATATTTTGTTAACTAGGGAGACCCTAGCCAAGGGAAAATCTAGTGGGGATGGTACCCACAAAATGATCTACTTCAAAGTACCTTGTGAAAGGTTTTGACCTTGCTAGGAGTCTATTACGTACATATAGTGTATATGTCCTTGTTAGAGGACTAGACCTTGTTAGAGGCCTCAACCCTGTTAGGAGTTGTATTACAAGAGGTGAGCTCACTGCTCTCACAACAATATACAACTTTAAAAGTGTCATGCCCAAAAGTAAGGGCAAAAACACACACAATTTTTTTTTAATTTTTTAAAAAACTAATTATGATAATGGGGTCGACAAAAGTTCTTGTGATTAACTAAGATTAAGCAAGACAACATGGTCAAAAGGGTTTAAGGGGTTTTACTATAATGAAACTAATCGTGATCAAAAGTTACAACCTTAAGGATGGTCTAATTAGCTAGGTCCTTTTATTAAATTGATGACTGGAACGTCATCACAATTTTAATCCTTTACTTCAGGCTTAATGTCATTAATTAACTTCTTTTAACTTCACTTTAATTACGTTTTTAAACTTAATTCCAAATCTAAACTTAACCTTAAATTTTCTCCAACATACTAATTACCATCTAATAAATTAATGTATTGTTTACCATTAAAAATTGATGACAAGAATAGATTCAATGACTCTATATTTTAATCTAAACTTTATTTGAGCTATCACGAATTTAAGTCCATATTAAAATTGATCTATAAGGCTCACAATAGTATAATGTTAAAATTGTTCTAATTTAAGTATTCTAATGTCACATTTTAAAAACTTTTTGAATTACAACTATTTTAATATTTTACATCTAAATCACTATTTAGTAATAACATCATTACTTAACATGGAAATAATTACAATTTAATTCTTAAACATATAAAACACCTAATGCACTAACATGGAATACTACTGATCCAAATAATTATAACAACTAATCCACATTTATATTAACATACATCTCTAATTAGCAACCATAAGACATTAACTAGAATGAACCTGGATTTCTAAAATTAACTTAGCTTAAATTAAATTTTAAACTATCCTAATTTAATATTAAGCTAAAGAATATATATCAACTAAATAAAATTTAATTTTTTAAACAATACTATCCTAACTAAACTTAAGATTTAAACAAACTTACTCTAATCTTAATAATATATATATAACTAGTAACAAAAATAACTAAAACAAATACTAAACAAGCAATACTAATTAAAAATACTAAACTACCCCCTGCACCCTATACCTCAAACCTAACCCTACTCGCCACATAAGCCAAGTGGCCCGCCCCACCATGGCTCCCACTTCCCAAGGGGAGAGTGCGCTGTCCTAGGTCTGCCTAAGCGCAGGCCTGTCTCCCTTGCGTGAGGGATGGGCAAAGCCATGTCAAACGCATGGACAGAGGGAGTTAAGAAGATAATAATGTTTTTGAAACAAACTTCCTTTATCCTTTCCCCCATTAAGATGTGACATTCGTACTTTGCTGCAGGGTGGACGTTGGAGGGGTAAATAAGGTAGGTTCCAAGTTAAGGGAATGAAACGCATTCTTTCTTATTTCCCAAATCGATATGACCCTTCACCTTGCTGCACGTACCTTGCTACGGAATGATGAGATTCGCTATGCCTAGTATTGAAACGAGTTAAGGGAAAGGGATAATATATGGTTAAATAGAGTATAGTGGGTGAGTCCTTTAAGTTAGATTTGGTTTTAATAATGAATAGACATAAAGTATTAGGCTAGCACCATGCCTCTTAGTCTTTAGAAATTTAATGCGAAAGTGAGGTTGTTGAGAAATGTCAACGAAAAGTTCTTTTAATTATTATAATTTTCAAATGCATTGAACTTATATTCATTTTAAAGATTTAGTATTAATTTTAGTGCAACCTAAAGAATAATACAGAGAATATTCTCTGTGATCTTGGGAAGATTAAAATTTCTCCCATACATTTTCCAGAGAGCCTTTTTGACCTAGAGGTGCACATTTTTTTTTAAAGAAGCCAATTTTGACTAAGTGCTAACATGCTTTCTTGCTAAAATTCTTTGGTAAACAAGGTGAGTTAAACATTTCTAGAGGCAATATGAGGTTCCTATGAACAAGCACCCTAATGAAAAAGAACGCAAAGGATCATAATTCTCTTACTACTATAGTTCATGTTAATTCAATCATCTAACGACAAGGATATGTGGTTTGTGTATAATCATCATACAACAAGGCATGTGTTCTTTTCTTATTTATTTAAATTCAAAGCAATTCCAAAACTCTTAATCAATATGCTCTTGTTGTTTGAATCTAATCAAGGAATTATTCTCCTAAATTTAGAATTCAAAGGGTGATGAATAATTCTCATCAATTTTAATTGTATGACTATTGTAACTTAACAATTAAAGTGCTAGTTTGGTGATCACAATATAGAATTGATATTATAACATGTTAATTTTCAAACATTGAGTTGAAACTTCAACACATCCATTTGCCTTTCATTATCATAATTGAAACTCAGAATTTCCCAATTCAAGACATTTACTATCATTCTATTATCTCATAAACATATGCAAAAATTGAAATCACATGAGGGCCATACAAGGAGCATTTCATAATCTTTTCCTTTCTCTATTATTCATCCTGATTCAAGGCTCCATCGGGAAAGAACCAGTAAGAAAACCCGATGTCTTTGCCACTACATCAAATTCAATTACAATTTACATAATATTACAATTCAATGAGATTTCTTCAAGGATTCCACAATAGAACTTTTATCAAATGACTTCATTGCATCAAGAGTAAACATGGAAAATACAAGAAACAACATGGAGATAACAACACAAGGAGATAAGCAAAATGAACATACATTTCCACTCGGTTGCACAATAGGTCCAACAATGAACCAATATAGGGGAAAGGTGGATTTTCTCAATAGGAGAAGTCAATCATCATACCTTCACTTAGCCCTTTCGGGGCTTAAAACTTCAAGAATTTCCATTCTTTCTCAAGGCCCTTTCGAGGCTATATCCACAAGGATTTTCATTCTTTACCACATTCAAGAATTCTCAATAACAACAAGGTATGGGATGACAAGTAGGGGCCCATACAGCCTACCCTTTCTCCCTCCTCTCTCCATGAGAGGAGACTCTACACTATTGAGGTCCAACTGATGCCCTTTCCCCAAGCATGGCCACTTCTTCCCTATCCAAGGGTGAGTGTTGCCAAATACATCCCCATGGAAATCTTTCAAAAACAATCAACACACAAAAAAAAACGTATGAATATCATCCAAAAAGGAACAAGATAAAATCCCTCCCAATACCACCCTCAACACACAAGCAAGGAATGCATATCTACACAATGTCTCCAACATGATTCAACAAGATTCAAAACATGAACGCACACAAAGAACCATTCATGGAGTGAAGAACTCCTACCTTCATAAAAGAGTTATGGCAATGGTGGTTTGAGAAGAGCTTCCCTTTTTCTTTCCTCAATCTTCAAGGCTTCCTCCAAAACTAGAGGATTGGGTGACAAAAAAAAACTCAACTCCCCCCAAAAAGCCTCTAAGTATGGTCCCTAACCCCACTAAGCTTCAAGTAACTCAAGATGGAGGTTTGGTTTCACTAACCCAAGTAAAGAGCAACCCCATTTTCGAAATCAGCCTATCATAGAGTTTTTAAGAGACCCTAAGAGTCAACCTAGGAGGCTAATGGGTTGGAAAGTACCCCCACCCATACCCTTACCCATAGGGGTACTTAAATTTAATGCTTCTAAGCCTTTAAAGGCTTATTAGGAATAATTATAAGTTAGTAGAATAGTAAGATCAAATTACAACCTTTAAAGAATTACAATATAAATTAGCACAAAATTAACAAGAAATTTAACTCCGTTTCTTCCATTGGGTTATCTTGGCTGATTTTCCTGCACACTCATTGCACACATCAGTAGGTCCAAAAAAAAATCACGTGCATAATGTGAATAACATGCTAAAGGAAATTATATATATATATATATATATATATATATATATATATATATATATATATAGTTTAAAGCATCTACTTCTTAATAATTAGTTGTTTATCTAATTCTACTCATATTTCTAGCCTTTCGACTTGCATAACCAAATGTGTTAGCTTGCATACATTTTCTTTCATCATTATACATATTTATAAGCATTAAATGGCAAAAAATCAACTAACTGAAGTAAGCATCACACATCGCAAAATAGCATAACAATGTTCAATGTATCCAATAATGTTCTGACATAACAAGCATGAGTATCAAAATAACAATGTATCATAGGTGCTAGGATGGGTCGGGGTGAGGCCTCACAAAAAGTAGTATAGAGAAATACCAAAACTCACTGTGCTGATATCCCAAATATCTTATCAGTCCTTTGTTGTTCCTTGCATCCAACCATGCATATAAAATTTTTCTCTTCTCTAGCCATTAAAATAACATCTAACAAACATCAATAAAGTGTGCATATCATAATCATAGCATTGTATAACTACTGGCATCTTCGCTAAACTAAAAGATCTTCCTTTATACTGTTTTCTTTGACCAGGCGGCCTTGCACTTTATCAACACATTACCAAAATCAAATATTACTTTCTGCTAGCTGAGGATTAACATCTAGGATGTCGTCCCTACCTTGTCAAGTTCTTGATTTGACAATTCAAATCAATTCCTTGACCAAATTGATCATACTGTGCTTCATACTCTGCTTCTGCGATGTCAAACTGTTAGTAGCATTTCCTTCCAAAACTGGTGTCAATCACAAAAATAATTTAAGAGGCCTTAAACATATCATCTAGACTGACCAAAATATCATCTAGACTGGCCAACAACCTTCCCCTTTGGCATTGATGGCAACATTGTGAAAAATTAGTTAAGTAAAAAGATGTTTTTTAGATTTTCAAAAACTTGGCAAAATTTTAGGAAATCAAAATATGTGGATCATCTATACATCTATTACATGCATACCTCTTCATTCTATATTGTTACTCCCCTTTTGGTTATACTTGCATACTGTACTTGTACTCCCCCTTAGTATAACTGCTTCTTCCTTAACCTTATACATTTTATTGTCTACACTCCCCAAAAACATTTCATTTTTCACTGTCTTCATTCCCCCTTTGACATCAATGCCAAAGGCAAGTAAAAAATGTTATGCACATGTCAAAGTTTTGTTCCCAGATTGTTCTTCTAAGGTAAAAGTCTCATCCAATCTGAGAAATTTCTCCTCAAGGTCTCACTTTCTACATCCCATGCTATCTTCACAGATTTGCCACATGTATCACTGTGCATATTCCATATGCAGCAACTTCTGCTCTATTCAAGTCCATTGCAGTGAAATTTTCATAAGATTTCTTTGTATCTAATAATGCATTCAACTGCTTTTATAGCATATCAATCTTAAGAGTCAAATTGTTTCTAAATAAATTGAATCTTGATAGAATTATGTTTCTGTCACATTCCCGTACATCTAGAGCATCAAATGTTTTTCTCACTCTCTTATCCACTACAATGATACTTAAATCACATTACTCCACTTCTTCAGCAATTTGTGCTAATTTTGACTCATCCTTTCTTATACATTCTGTGACATCTTCAATAAACTAATGTGCTCTTGTGCATGCAGTATACATCTCTGCTTTTGATATGCATCCTCTAATATCCTTAATGCATGTGTCAAAGATATGTAAATCATTTCTTATGTTGTCACATACCTTATGAAATAGCCTTGCTTCAAATTCTCATTGATCTTTCAATGTCACTGAATCTACAAGTGTGGTGAAGTGATCATCAAACTCCTAAATTACTTTCTCCAAATTTTCAGCTGAGTTTGATCAAGAGTTTCAAAGTGCCATCTCCAATATCCTTCGATTCCTTTCCAACTTTTTTTTTGACTGCTCTTGTGCTTTAGCAAATGCAAACGCAGAGATTTGCATAAAACTTTTCTCATCTAAATCATCAATAGCTAACTTCTTGATATCTTCCTCTATGTTTCTACTTGCCAGCAATGTCTGAATAGTAGGTGATGGTGTGGAAGTTGTTGCAATACTCTGCCTTTTCTAGTGCCCCCTGTTCGACTGCTGGAATTTGTACAACTGTTTGTGCCTTAGCATCTTTCCTTTGATTTGCAATAGGGTCTGGCATAACTCTCTCAGAAGAGTCAGCTACTGTGGAAAATGAAGATCCTTCTTTATTTGCCACAGATGGCACTGTATCCTTAACTGCATCCTTATCTAACTGAATGTTCTAATTCTCTGTCTGTACATTCTGATCTGATCCTATTCTGATCTGTGTTCTTGTTGCTCTGTTTGCTGGCGAACTGTTTCGTCTTCTTTAATCTCATCTTGCTTGTTTTCTGTATCCTTGTTACTGTCATCGTCTATGGTTTCTGCTATGCTAACTACTTATGTCATAATTTTGCCAATCTATCCTAGATTGCCAACATCATCCACATTTTCTTGTGCTAGGTTTTGCTCTTCTTCTCCAGGGTCTACATTGAAAGTTATGGCCACTCCACTTACGTAGAAACCTGGTTGTTTAAAAGTGCTAATAAATTGTTTTGTTTCTTTATCAGTGCTTCCCAAAACCTTAGGTTCAGTGATAGTAATTCCATTTGATTTCTTTCTAGACTTCATTGCATTAGGATCTTTTAATACTTCATGTAATGCTTTTAAAATCTCCTCTTGTACTACCTGACACTGTCCTACCATTAACTTAACTGCCCTCATCTTTGTCCTTAGCAATGGTTTGACATTCCGAAGTACATTGTGCATTTCATCATAACTAATTAAAGTATGAAGTTTACCAACTGTATCCTCTGTCATCTTTTTGTCTTCTGCAATTTCTCTCAATCTCCGTTCTTCCAACTTCCAAATAAATAATCAGGAATACTTCCTTGAAGTTATACCACATTCCTCTTAAACTTCAATAAGTAATAATGGAATTTTCAATTAGCCTTTGTTGGTCTTCATTGTATCTCCAATAAAATTTCTATACCCAGTCTAGATTCCCATCAGGCTCAATCCTTTATGTGACCTTCTTCAAGTCTGGCTTCCGTTTCTTCCTTTTAGCTGCCAAGTCCATGGTTGTTCTTCAACTTGTTCCTCAACTTCTTGTTTTGTGGCCTCTTCTTGATTTTTCTCCTTTTCTCTCTGATCCTTTTTTTCCTTTCCTCTTAACTGTGAGCATTGGTTTCTTGAAACTTGGGGCCAGGTTCCTTGACCTTCTACCTGGTAGTTATCTTCACTTCCTCTTGAATCTTTTCCTCTGTTTTGACTACTTGTCTTGATCTTTTGGTTCAGTTTTATGTTCATCCTCCTTGACTACAGGAGAAGATCTTGTAGATCTTCTTAGTGAATGGATCTTTGGAATAACCTGCACCTTGGTTAATCTCAATATCATCATCCTTAATTTCTTCTTTTGTTGTTGTTGTCTATGTGCTTATTCCCTCTGTGGTAGGTTCCTTCACTTGTTCACTGCTAGAAGCTTCAAGTTTTTCCTTTGCATGTATCTCACTAGCCTTCTTGGCCTCTTGCCACTCTTCTTTACTCATACCTTATTTCTTGACAATATCTTCCATGATCTTTGCTACTTTTCTCTTTCTAGTTCCACTATGCAACTGCTCCCTTACTGTACTTGATTTTTCTTTATAGGTACCCCATCTTGGGCAAGTAGGGTCTCTTTCTGATTATAATATTACTTTTGCATGCTCTCCAAGCATTCCCTTCATTACCTCATATCCCATCAGATGTATAAATACTTTTCTTGGTTCTATTGCCTCCATACAAGTGTAATTTGTTTCAACTTTCAACCATGAAGCAAATAGTTTCTTCATACTTCTCAACAATTGATCTTGGTATCCTTATCCTTTGTTTCATTTCCATCTAAAATCCTTTGACCATGCCAAAGATATCTGTTGTGATCATAGACTTGGTTTGCATATTGTAGTAATCAGTGATCAATTCCATAGTGCACTTATCTGTTACCCATGCTGAATGTGGCATATTAGGAAACTTACGTAAAATGTGGAAGAATAAGTACATAATCAGTGATCCAAATCTATCAGGCTAGTACTTATCATCCTTAATATTTTTAATCTCGCAGACATTGAATTGTTCTCTCTCAATAGCCATTTTATAGGTGGTGTGAATAAATTCTGTTGAAACTGCATTGTTCCTAGAGCTGTAGTTCATCTTGAATTGAAGGATTTTGATATTTAACCTTACATTTGTTTGCCTAATGTTAGATAGACTCATTCCTCTTCTATCCCATTTTGCTCCTGTCAATTTTTCCACTTCCCTCTTAACAAGTATTGTGGCTACTAGAATTGTACCAGTGTTGCTTAGGCTAGTTACTTTATGAATTAAGTCATTAGTTATCATTACTAGATAGTCTCCCATCCAGAACATGTTATCATGCACTCTGCTCAAAACTAGCTCAATCCACTCATGTTCCTCAAATTCCTCATAGCTCATGAATTGTAAAATGTTAAGGTCTCCTAGATCTTCAAGCCTTTCTTTGAATGACTTGTCATCATGATAAACTTCATCTAGGTCTGAGTAGATATCCCTATCCCTAATTGATTCAAATTTGCAGTGTATGTAAGCTCTAATGTCTTCTATACATAGAACGCCTTCAGGGGTTTGTGAGAAAGCACCCGCAAGGTAGTCTCCCATCAAGATAAAAGGATGTCTCTCGAATTAATACCTAGGTCACTCATTCACATTGAATACTTGTGTTATTGCCATGATAATCAATCCTTTAAACAACTCAAATTCCAAGCTTAATACTACTTCACAAGAATGGTAAATACCTCAATCAATACACATTAGGGCATTAACCAATTTTCTTCCAAATGCTTCAATTCACCTTCAAATCTCTTTGCTAGCTCCTTGCACAATCTCTTTACTCAAATGGTGATGAATGGTTTCGATTTCTACCCTTAAATCCTTTCTAAATTAAGTTTGCATTAAATTTGTTCAGTGAAATTGCCAAAAAATTGATGATATTGACAGAGTCCTTTAAATCTTTAGCGGTCTTCCATATCTCTACATTAGATTCTACGAACTTAGATTTAGATTCCATGATACTTGATAATGTTGTAATTGATTGTGCAAAACTTACTTCGATCATTTAGGGGTCTAGTGATTTACTTGTGAGAATTCCCTTTTTAGACTAAAAGTGTTCAATTCAAGATGAAGTAGAAAGTTCACTACTGGGCATTGCTTCCACCTTGTTCTTTTTGTTTTCCTTTGACTTTTCCTTCCATACTTGCATGTTCATTGAAGATCCTTCCCTCACAAATGTCTTATAGATGCTTTCTACCCGTATTCTATTCATATTCTCATTTATTCTATTTTTGATATTCATGTCCACTACTTGTTATCGAATCCATTGAATCTACAATATCTTGTTGTATGACCTAAGTTGATGCAAATATGACATGAAATAACTTCATTCCCATACTTTGGTCCAAATTGATTGATTTGTAATCTGCAATCCCTTGCAATACATCCAAAGTTGTTGCATTTGTAGCACATAGCTCCATTGATGATAATATTGTTCATTTCCAAAGGTCTGCTAGCTGCCATGTTAGTCCTTTCATTTGTCCTCATATTTGATGTTTGATTAGGCTTCTTGCATTCATTTGATTTATGTCTATAAAGAAAGCAATTGTAACAATAACTAGTAAAGGATTTAACCTCTAAGTTACCTTTGCAATCTCTCTTCATGTGTCCGAACTCATTGCATGCAAAACATATGCCATTGAATGGTCTTCTCTAATCGCCGAGTTGCCCAAACTGATTTTTAGTCTGACTGATTTGATCTGATGGTTGATTAGGTTCTTGTTCAAGTTTGTGCTCTTCTGTGATTTCTGATTCCTTTAATAATTCTCCTTCTATGTAACCAATTTCTATCATATCTCCTTTAGGGTTTTGTGTCATTAATTGTTCATCAAGCTTTTTTGTGCTTGACTATAGCTTCTCAAGACATTGCTTCATTTGTACAAGTTCTCCCTTCACTATACAATTATACTTCTCAAGCTCATCAAACTTTAAGTTAGTATCCTCAAGTTCAGATGTTACCTTGGTAAGCTTTCATTTCGGATTTGCATTCTTAATCTTTAGATTTGCTTCTGCCTTTTGTTTATCTATCATCATACTCATCCTTAGTGCTCTGATTTTATGTTCATCCTTCAGTATCTCATTTTCCTTCTTGAGTTTGGTAGTTGATTCACAATCCTTGATTTGTTCAATTAGTTCTTTCGTCTTGGATCTTGAATTCTCAATCTGACATTTGAGCTTCTGAATGAAATCTTGTGCATCTCTAAGCTTGACCTTCAACTTGTTTCTTTCATTATTTACCTGACCTAATTCCTCGAGAGTTGCCTCAAGGTTCTTTTACAAGTGATTTGTATCCATATCTCCCTCAAGTTGTTAAGCTCCTTCTGTAACTATGCTCTGATACCAATTGTTAGAAACAAGGAATACTGAGAGGGGGTGAATTAGTATTCCACAACTTTTTGCCCAAATATGGATATGAAATATTAACTTTAAACTTGCATAAATGATTAAATTGAAAGTCGATAATAAGCAAACCACAAAGAAACTCATAACACCATATTTTGTTAACTAGAAAACCCTGACCAAGAGAAAAACCTTGGTGGAGATGGCACCCATAAAATGATCCACTAATCAAAGTACCTTGTGAAAGGTTTTGACTATTTTAGGAATCTATTACATAGATGTAGTGTATTTGTCCTTGTTAGAGGTCTTAGCCCTATTAGGAGTTGTATTACAAAAGGTGAGCTCACTGCTCTTAAAACAATATTATACAACTTTGCAAGTAGTATAGAGAAATACCAAACTGACAGTGTTGATATCCCAAATATCTTATCAGTCATTTGTTATTATTTGCATCCAACCATGCATATAAACCTCTACTCTGCTCTAACCATCAAAATAGCATCTAACCAACATCAATAAAGTGCACATATCATAATCATAGCATATTAGAACTATTGGCATCTTTGCTAAACAAAATGATCTTCCTTTATATAGTTTTCTTTGTACAGTCACCCTTGCACTTTATCAACACATTACCAAAATCAAATATTACTTTCTGCTAGCTAAGGGTTAACATCTAGGATGTTGTCCCTACCTTGTCAAGTTCTTGATTTGACAAGTCAAATCAATTCCTTGACCAAATTGATCATACTATGGTTTTGCAATGTCAAACTATTAGTAGCATTTCCTTCCAAAACTGATGTCAGTCACAAAACTAAGCTAAGTGGCCTTAGACATATCATCTAGACTGTCCATATATTATCCCTCGAAATTGTCACCCTATACCTGCTTCCAATGAAGCTTTGCTAAAACAAACAATCTGCCTGTACATTGTTTTCTTAATTGACGCTTAGTCAATTTTCTTCGTGATCATATGTTAGAATTAATATTTATCATCAGCGGCCTTACCTTAGCATAATGTTGCCATGAATGACAACATCTACTAACTTATCTCATCCAACTTGACAACAATATCCAAGTCCAGATGACGTTTCAAAAATAATTTGAGAGGGAACACAAGCAACCCCAGGAAAAGGTGGCATTTGTTTCAATCTAAATTTGTTTAGAATGAAAGCCACGAGATATATGTACTCAATGGATTTTAGTTATTATAGAAAGCATTGCGTTAAAAGATTGCTTTATGGAATTACTGGTAAACATATTTGTCACTTTGACATTGCGTGATTTAGCCCAACGGAGTGCATGTAACAAACTATTTCCGATAGTTGGATAGTCCCTTGATATACAACCTTTCTCTGCATTAAGAGGGGTAGATACCTCGTAAGATGTAAATTTTGGGTTTTTTAAAGGTTTAAGTGAAAAATAAGTATTACGATTTATAACACTTCGTTCTTTCTTAAAGAATATACAAACTTTTAACAAGAACTCAAACTAATAAAGATTTAAACTCCGTCATGAATACCAATGAGCATGAAATGAAACAACTTCAACTTTCTATATCACAAGCACAATTTAAAGATACCAAGAAAAGTAATTGATCACATAGAATAGATTTTTAGCTGACTATTTTCCTTTACAAAAGAGAGAGTGTGAAATGTTATATCCTCATACGATGAACATAATTGATAAGAGCTTGAACAACCAAAGGTATTGAAAATACTTTCAAATTAACTTGGTTCTCAATACATGAAGTATACTACTATAATAAAATTATCCTATCAATTCTTCAAGTTTCAAAAAGTCCCTTTACAAAGCAAAATGATTCCTTATATAGACTTGAGGTTAAGAAACTACCCTTCAATGGTTAATAACTACCTACCAATCACGTGTTTTTGGTGAGGTTAATTAACCTTGCAAAAATTAACCAAAAATGGTCAACTTCTTAACCCTGACCAAAAGTGATGAAAGTTCTAATTACAAAGACGAAAATTTGAAGTGTATGACATTATATAGAGAGGAAGATGTTAAGCTTTCTGTAGTGACAAAGCATCTTCTTGTAACAACATTGTGATCTTTCTCAACTGCATCAAACACCCAACATTTCACTCTTTTTGAATGATTCCTTCGCATCTCAAGAATGTTATCTTTTTGAAATTTAGAATAATTTCTCCTTTGAAATTTGTAAAATGTCACAAATATCTCCTAGTGTCTTCTACAAGTCAGTGAGTGTCTGTCAATATGTATGACTGGTTTCAAATCTCCTGCACCATACGGAACCATGATTCTATATACCCATTGACAACGTTCTCCATGCATAATTCATGTCCTTAGAAAATTTATAATCAAAGGTCAACAAATATCTCCACACAAATAATGAAATGCTTTCATATTATTCAAATTGTGCAAGATTATGATGGAGAATATTGTTGTATCTACTTACACCCACCACTTGCACATGCTTGAAAACTCTATAACCTATCCATCAAATCCTCTTACTGTATATTGTGTCATGGTGTAGAATGGAGTTGTTAGGTTCATTAAAGATAATTTCTTGAGCATATTCATAGTGTCAACCAACCCTTTCATATTAACCCTTAACCAAGTGTGTCTTCTCCTTATTTCCCAATGATGGCCAAGGCTCTTTCTACTTCAAGATTTTGTCATTCAAGTTGATACGTTCACTTCAATTCCCAAATTTAAGTAGGTAATGAGATCACTACTTATAGCTCATTGATCAACTGCTCAAATGCATCAACATACACACACTAAGTTGTTGACTCCCACAAGCGATGCTTTGATGTGGCTTTATGCTTACCATCTGCAATAGCTTGGGAATTTCAAATGCTTCTCAATGATAATTCTGTCTAACGGTGAATCCCACAGTCATGTATCTAGTAAACTAACATTGCATGTCAAAGGCCATGCTTCGCAATCTTACTAGTGGATGCATGTATAGCGGTTTTTTTTGCCTTTTAAAATGTATCACATAGTCTCTCAAGGGCTTGAGTCTGGACATTATTAAGAAAGATAGTGACCCATTATTGACTCAGCGTCTTCCACAGTTCTATCTTGCACAAATCTCCTATTCATTGCACTATATGAGATTGCACCTTCTTGGGGATAATCAACAACCAATTCTCATGTTTTGATGAACTTCATAAGATTTTTAAATCTCTCATGTGTTATTGAGCTATTAACTATTACAATTTGCAAAGGTCGGAGTATGGATTGCACATTGCCAACTATATATTATAACCAAGGTTCCTTTAATGAAACTGCATTACAGTAGCTTCGTTGTTCCTCCCATCTCTTTCTATTGATGAATTTCCACGTGTTATTTATTGTCAAATGGACCTATGTCTACACTTTCTTGTATGCCTAAGCCTACGATTTGGAGAGTTATCCTCGATAATTTTTCAATTTCAAACACGGTTCTCCATTTCTCATTACAAAGGCTAGATAATTGAGTGTTTCAATAACATCTTTATACCTGGATGGATTAGAGGTACTCTGTTAAGTTGATGAAGTGATTCACCTATTCTCCCTATCTACGCAGGGAATTTCTTAATTGATGAGGTGCATGATGACTTGTTTTACGTCCACTCTTTGAGAATGTTGTGTAAATGACCCCAAACTCAATCTATATTGGTTGTGCCAATCTCTCTGTAGCCTGCTATAGAATCCTTTATTGGGCTACACATTCTACCAAATAGTTTGCATGCCTTGTCTATACTGCCTAATTGCATTAGTTGACTAAGAAGCTTTATCAATAAGAAGCTTCATACAAACACCCATCCTCCACAACCATTCAAACGCCTTCCATTAAATATTGGTCACCAATGTCAAAGAGATGGGTAAAGAAGTAAAAAATGGTTTCAAATATTGTGATGCAATTTTTCCCGAATTCAAAAGCCACCAACAATGATTGGGATGATATAAGTACAGGAGTAATGAAAGATTACTCTGACCAATAACGAAAACCACCACATTCACCATTCAATTTAGTTTGTCTACTGCAGTTAACTTGTTTAATACTTTGGCATCGAGCAAGCAATATTGCATTATACAATCCTCCATCTTATCAAGGATCATTGTCAACATTTGATATGTAATATCTTTGGTTTCACATTTTTGTTGGGAATTATATCAAATGGTTCATGGGCCTCCACAACTTGACTCATGGGAATGGGTTTGCTTGCCTTCTTGCAAAGCTCTAGCACTAGCAGCAATGGTGAGAATACTAACAAAGGAGATATCAATTAGCGTTATATTTTCATGCTTCATTACACAGAATAGATGTAAAGCTTCCTTTTCAAAGTTGTGTTGCGCATAAGGAACAATCATGATATTCCATGATGCAAAATCTCATTCGCTCATTTCCTCAAAAACACTTGGCGCACATTCTCGATTCTCATACACTTGGCATACAGAATAGAAAGGTCATTGCTTGAGAGAAAAGCTTCAACGCATCTTCATTGTAATCATTCTGACCATACCCTGCAATCATGGAGGTCCAAGATGAGATCTCTTTCCGACACTTGGTCGAACACCTCATGAGAATCCTTTGTAAACTTTAACATACCAAGCTATGATCATATCTACACTTTTCTCATGAGGTCAACAAGGCATGCAGATGAGAAATTAAGGAGCATGATCTCACATATGTGCGGGCTAGAGGTGGCCATTATATGAACACATGTTGCAGATGTTTCCCTCATCACATTAAAGAAAGAAGACTCCTCACATGGACTGCCCAAATCAATGGAGATCAATCCCCTAACACTCAATAGACCACAAGTTGGAGGTGAAGCTTGGTTGTCTTGCCTTGAAGATTTTGAATGCCATCATCACCTGCTTTGAAACAATTATCTATTGGGTGGAATGAGATGAGCAAGTGCATGGGATTTCCTTGAATGATGTTCAATATGCCATAGCTTCTCATCTTCAAACCATCAATTTCATCCTTTCATGTCTAGTATGCATTTTCCATTATACACCCACCTCTTATCATCGCTTTGAGGTAATTCATCTCTCATTTCTTAACCTCCATTAACTTGGAATAAGAGGTCAATAACCATTTACAAAATACCTATTTGAGATCCAATCTTAACCTTTTTAGTTTTGGAGGTTAAGCACGTTTGGGATATTTTTCTTATCTTTTTTTGCGATGAGAGGTTAAGATTTTGAAAGGAAAAATGCATTTTGAACTTGAACCTTAACCTCTTAAAGATTAAAGGTTAATGTTGCCATTAAAACATGTGTTTTGGCACCTTCCATTAACCTGCTACAACATTTGACTCGGGAGTCGAATTTCAAAAATTCGAAGTGCTGGGCGGAGCTGATGACAAGCCAGAGGATTTGGAATCGTGAGACTACCAAAAATCGGATAAGCATCTGACCAATTTAAATCTTGAATCCAGACGTTCCTTTGCATACTATGACTGAAATTTTTTGGATTTAGGTATGGTAAATACTAGGGCAACAGGAATAAAGCTCTTTAATAGATTTTTGGTTGGAAAAGTTGAAACAAATAAGTTCCAAGCACTAAAATAGACTGCAGTAATAATTTCTAGTGATGTTTTAATTTCAAAAAATTATTTGAATAATAATAGACTGCAATTATGCAACAAACAACCAAAGCCATTCTCCAACAAGAAGTGTCAAAAATGCAATTTTATCATCATCACTCATTTTTGAAGAACCTTCCAGATCTATTATAAAAACTCTAAATTCAATACAGCTCCTCTCTTATCAATAAATCTAAACTTTTTTTAAGACATTTAAATTTTATGAGCTTTTTCTTAAAAAAATCAGATATCTTGGAAAATTTATTAGGAGATAAGCTATGTTCTATTATTTTTTAGAAGTATAAATTTGGTATTGGTGCAATGTTCATCTTATTATAATATTAGAATTTTATGTAATATATGGCCTCTTGATAAATCTTGAAAGGCTTGGTATTTTGCCAGGTTTTCATTTCAAATAGAAGAAAATCTATTCATATTTAATTTATTTTTTAATATCATTCTCCCGTAGATTTTTTTAAGTTGTAAATCAAAGTAGAAATTAAACTTTTTATGGCTATAAATTAAAGAGAGAATGATTATTTATCAACTATTTATCATAATGCTTGGATGATTGTTGAAGTATTTGAAATTTTTTAATACGTAAAATTTGAGATCAATATCTTTTACTTGCGAAGTAAACTACAAATAACAAAAAGATTGTTTTCATATACATCATAGATTTTTCATTGGAATACACAAAATATAAAATTCCTATGTAAAAGAAAAATAACTGATAAATCGGCTTATCTTTTGTTCAACATTAGAAGATTTAGCACTGCAAATTGTGAGCAGTTGTGTCAATCTATGTTTCTTTTGTCTTAAATTAAAAAGTATTTTTTTGGGGTAATTTAGGGCTATCTTTTGAAGTTGTTGGTCCACACGATTTAAGAGGGCAGTTTGTAAGTAGGAAATGTTGCAAATGAAAAAATAATTATGCTGAGAAGCATATACAATGGGAGCAACAAATCCCAGCACGAGAATATGCCAACGAAATACGTTATGTAAATAAAAAAGATTTGATAGTAGCTACAAACGAATGATTTTTTTAAAAACCAAATTAAAATAGCAAACGTCATTTGGCATTTGCTGCTATTTGAAATTAAATAAAAATACCAAATGTCATTTGGCATTTGGAATGGGTTAAAAAAATAAAATTAAAATACCAAATGCCAAACGGCTTTTTTTTTTTTAATTGATAAAAGGCCATTGGCCTTGATAACAAGAATTTCTCCGTTTTAATTAAGTATGAAAGCATCAATGTAGGTTAGATGCCTCTGATTTTAATTCAAATTATAACAGTTTAAAGATACTCCATCCTTGCATAGTTCGCAAAACTTGTAATCCATCACTACACTGGTTCCTTGAAGAGCGTTAGAGCATGTAATGTCCCCTTTTTTTGGGCCATTATATTTCTGTGTTACTAGCTCACTTCGCCTAGGTTTCGGGGGCAAAAAGGTTCTTTACGGGGTTCAGTTCAAGGTTTGGCCTAGACATTTCCAGTTTCAAACCCATCAGAGCAGTTTTGGCAGTTTGTCCAGATGCTTACTATTTTTAGTAAGTAAACAAAGCTCAGTATTTTGGTTATCTCAGTGTTGGTTTGGAAGCATCTCGTCGAGAGCTTTCCAACGAGCTATTGCACGTGCTTATCCAAGTTCATTTGGTCAGTTATTTTAATGCCTGATGATTATATGGTTTACTAAGTGACTATTAAAGTTCAACTTGTCACTTTATTTAAAACAAAGGGTACTATGTTCACTTAAGTGACTAAAGGACAAAAAAGGGTGCTTTATCCCACATTGCTTAAAAGAGCATGCATCACATTGGGAAAAGTGATAAAGGTACAACAAGCTCCACATGGGGAAGTCATGAAGATTATAATGTTTAAAACAAATATTAATTTGGGAGCTGGAAACAGTTACTGGTTATCTCTTTGAGGACGCAAACCCTTCAAGAAGCATTTGAAGGTTGGACGCAAACCTAGCCTTCTTACAGGTTTTATCTACATTTGCCAATCTGACTATTTTTGTTGTTTATAAGATTGGATCATTTGGATAGTTGTATGTTATTGTATTGCTGTTGTCTAATACAATAACGTTATTTGGCAACTATTTGTGTTAATTCTTGGTTTATGTATGTACTTCTAAATATTGGAGGAATAAACAATCCTTTCTAAGTTTTCTTGTATGCAAATCTACTGGTTACAAATCGATTTAAGTTCTGGAATTTATATGGAATATTGGTTTTCTGCTCGGTTTTAAATCTGCACTTTAATATCAAGGGTTTTTGAGAAAATATCGGGAAAGGGATACTACAGTGGTATCAAAGCCGGTTTTCCTGCCAACCTGTGAAATTATATCAGCAAATGAAATACAAGAAATTTTATGAATCCAAAATATTCATAATTCTAGTTGCTTAGATGTGACTGGGTGAACTCAAGGACGAAAACCCTTGAGAAGATTTGAAGCTAGATGTAGCCCCAGTCTTCACATGGAATTTCTTTGATTATCAGTTAGAGTCATTTGAGATGGGATCTTGGGCAAATGAATAGGGAGAAAGGAGTCTACTGAAAACTGGAGCAGATCATCTAGACACCTGGAAACAATGAGTCAGCATTTAGAAGGAATACTCCGCAGACATTGAAATTCATTCTGTAAGTCTGTTATTATTGTTGTGACTTTGGTACCTGTTAAAAATCACTCTCGACGGTATGAGGTCAATATCAGTTGTAGCTCATCTGGCGGAAGGTCACTTTAGATGCTTGAGAGAAATACACGTTTGAACACCATTACGAGCTTGGTCACGAGTAGTAGACATTACTTGCGATTACACGGCAATGGGAGCTATTCTCAAATACTCTCCACATTGGCATTAACCTGGGGACACAGCATTGCAAAACATTACCTCCAATACGGGTAGTCCTCCAGTACCACATGACGCAGAACAGATTGGGGGTGAGTCGGCATGCGGTATAGTGGAAGACGTAGCTCTGTCACAAGTCGAAACATTAACTTGCTGTAATAAACCAGGCAGATTCACGGCTAGTTGGAAGGACGCTATTGATATTTGTGATTGGAGGAAGGTTTTATTGGTGTCATAGGTTACTGGGGAATAGAGTTTTTCTAAGAATGTGTAATCTTCATTAGCCTACACGATTTGAAGAGCAGACAAGAACTTTCAAAAGTGTGACAACTCCTACCTCCTTCGTAACAAGGTGTAACCACGGAAGGTTGGCAATGGGATATATGAAATGCGAGTCCCTTTTGTTAGCTGCAGCCTGGAAAATTATGCGTAATGCAGACCATGTTCAAGGCTAATTAAAGGGTTGACAGCCACCGGAAGTTTGGAGGAGGCCTAGTTGTATTCACAGGTAGACGAGTTAACAACAGCAATGTGCCCGCATCCTACCACAGGTCAAGCAGCATCTTCCACCACATGGCATTCGGCACAATACTAGAACAAGCGATAAGTCGGGTGAGGGCTGAGTAGCGTGACCGGCTAAAGATTGAGAGCCAACACGGATGCCTATAAGATACGCCCCCCATTGCTCGGGTCTGTTCCTAATGCATTCACTCTATATTTTTATATTGAATCATGATCATTAAGGAGGGTCTGCTTACTATGTTCCTCTCAACATATAGTTAAGGTCTACTTATATATTGTCATGTATGCAACAATTAAGATTACCAAATATTAATCTCATAACATCTTTATTTGGTTGTGTACTCTATTATCGCATTTTATGGTCTTGGCTATAGTAACTAGTAATTTATTGTGTGTAAGCTGAATAATTGCTAAGAACTGAGTTTTCACATCAACTATTTGACCAAATACTTCAAGGTCAATTTGGAATTTGTTGTTAAAAAATAACAGAGATTATTATAGGCTTTGGCACTGAGAATCCAATAAAGATCAAAAAAACTGCACTCAGAGCTATACAGGACAGTATTAAAGCTGAAGACTCTTTTGTGGTTTTAGTGTAAAGGCAAATGATACTTGCAACAAGAAGCAACTTGACGACAATATAAGGGTTGCCGCCACAAGGAGCAGATATAGTTTGATGATAATTTTAATAATTTATTGAGTGGAAGTACATAAACAAAAATTCAATCACTGAGCAAGTCATTGGTATTACAAAAATCTGCAAAAGAACTCATTCCCAGGAATAGCCTACAGAGTTCGGGGTCTCACTCACATACACATCGCAGCAGTAGAACATAATCAAACATTCAATGAGAAAGTCATTGGTATTACAAAACATCTGCAAAAGAACTCATTCCCAGGAATAGCCTACAGAGTTTGGGGTCTCACTCACATACACATCATAGCAGTAGGACGTAGCAAGGCAGTAGGTGGTTGGAGTACAAGACTGAGGATGGTTTGAAGGTTTTATCATTGGTAAAACTCGCCCCAGCTTACCCACAACATCACGGTTTGTATACCTACTGATGGGACTAAGATTTCATGGTAAATGTTTGATGAAATACCTTAAGCCTAGATCATAACTCCTTGGTCAGAACTTGTGAAGTTTATTACAGTGATTGGCTTTGAGTCAGAATACCTTAAGCCTAGATCATAACTCCGCTGACAGTGATGGTGTTGTAAGCCCTGTGCTTGACGTGGCTGGGTAAGTACTTATGATGGTTCTCTCAAATTATGTATGCCCCCTTAGATCTCCATCCTTTATGTTTTCTAATTCTTATTCCAAACTGCTGTGTATAGATTATTTTGTGAGTGTCGTACCCCTTTTCCTTCCCTTCGCTGCCAACTCATGAGCTCTCTGCGATCCAAAGGTTGGATTTATGGTGTCCAATCTATGCTCGATGGAGTCCCTGCATGATGGCGTGTATTATTACTTGGCCTGCATCTTGAGTATGATGTTGAAGGCGTGGACTGTCCTTAGTGCATGCAGATTTGTTGATGCAATTAATGAGGCTGTCTCCTCTTCTTGCGCATGGAGATTTGTGTGTTGCTCTGCTACTCATCTCCATTATCTCCATCTACTTCCCTATTCCTTATCTGTCTTCCTTCCCTTATACATATTGGCAAAACTCCTACATGACAGGTCATGCCATTTGGATTTATTGTTGTTATGATTATTGTATTTACTAATTAAATTATCTCTTTATTGTTGTTATGATTATTGTATTTACTAATGAAATTATCTCTCTTGTATACTTTTCTAGTTTAATATTATGATCTATTACTATTTGTTTGAATATTTTATATTTAAATTTGTAATCATTGATAATGTTTATGTTGATAAATAAATTCATTATTTATTAACTAATTATTTAGTATTGATGATATTATAGTATATAATTATATCATAATTATATTATTATTTATATAATTATATAATTTACATTTTGCTACTATATCAATTGATATAATATTATATTATATCAATTTGATATCTTGTTGATAAAAGATATATATATATATATATATATATATATATATATATATATATATATATATATATATATATATATATATATATATATATATATATATATATATATTTAGTATTATTATTTAATATTACTTGTTAACTTTAGCCTTTGAAAAGGGGAGATTACAGATTCCTATTGTACTATTTCACCATTCCGGATTTGAGAAGATACATGACGGGTTACATCGGCAGAGGAGTAGAATCTCATTCTCAAGGCAAGTATGGGATCCTAGCATTTAGTTTTTGCAGGAATCAGCGGATTGCTTGAGGGCAAGTAATCTTTGAGAAGGGAAGCTTTGTAATGTCCCCTTTTTCTGGGACATTATATTTCTGTGTTATCGGTTCACTTCACCTAGGTTTCGAGGGCGAAAAGGTTCTTTACTGGGTTTAGTTCGAGGTTTGGCCTAGACATTTCCAATTTGAGACCCATCAGAGCAGTTTTGGTAGTTTGTCCAGATGCTTACTATTTTAGTAAGTAAACAAAGCTCAGTATTCTGGACATCTCAGTGTTGGTTTGGAAGCATCTCAATGAGAGCTTTTCAAAGAGCTATTGCACGTGCTTATCCGAGTTTGTTTGGTCGGTTATTTTAATGCCTAAAGATTATATGGTTTACTGACTGACTATTAAAGTTCATTTAATTTGTCACTTTATTTAAAACAAAAGGTATAATGTTCACTCAAGTGACTAAAGGACAAAAAAGGGTGTTTTATCCCACATTGCTTAAAAGAGCGTGCATCACATTGGGAAAAGTGATAAAGGGACAACAAGCTCCACATGGGGAAGTCATGAAGATTATAATATTTAAAACAAATATTAATCTGGGAGCTGGAAACAGTTATTGGTTATCTCTTCGAGGATGCAAACCCTTGAAGAAGCATTTGAATGTTGAACACAAACCTAGCCTTCTTACAGGTTTTATCTACATTTGCCAATGTGACTGTTTTTGCTGATTATAAGATTGGATCATTTGGATAGTTGTATGTTATTGTATTGCTGTTGTATAATATAGTAACGTTATTTGGCGACTATTTGTGTTAATTCTTAGTTTATGTATGTCCTTCTGAATATTGAAGGAATAAAAAATCTTTTCTGAGTTTTCTTGTATGCAAATCTGCTGGTTACAAATCGATTTAAGTTCTAGAATTTATATGGAATATTGGTTTTCTGCTTGGTTTTAAATCTGCACTTTAATATCAAGGGTTTTTGAGAAAATATCCGGAAAGGGATATTACAGAGCACAAATTATTAATTTAAAATTTATTCAAATTTTTAGATATGTAAACCAGATCAGATTTATTAATCCTTGACAAAAACGATAATTGGATCATGCAACATTCAAATTTTAGATATTTGAATTAAGTATAAATAGACACTAACACATCCTTCAATATTATCTTCAAAGTCCATATTGGAGTACATTTTAAGGAGATATATATAAATGTAAATGTAAAGTTTGATAACTCATCGAAAGGATCGTTTGACCTAATTAGTTCAAGGCTTATGTTGTCCAAATTTTCCCAAATCCCAATCATGCAAACATTCCAATTTTAGATATTTGAATTAAGTATAAACAGACACTAACACATCCTTCAATATTATCTTCAAAGTCCATACTGGAGTACATTTTAAGGAGTTACATATAAGTTTGATAACTCGTTGAAAGGGTCGTTTGGCATAATGAGTTCAAGGCTTATGTTGTCCAAATTTTCCCAAATCCTGATCATGTAAACATTCAAATTTTAGATATTGAATTAAGTATAAACAGATACTAACACATCCTTCAATATTATCTTCAAAGTCCATACTAGAGTACATTTTAAAGAGTTGCATAAGTTTGATAACTCATCGAAAGGATTGTTTGGCCTAATTAGTTCAAGGCTTATGTTGTCCAGATTTTCCCAAATCCCAACCTAATCTTCATTCATAAAGCAGTCAATCCAACCAAAGAAAGGCAAGAATCTTGCATGCAGGAAGTGCATTAAAAAATTAACATTTCTTCTAATGATTGGTTTTCATTTTTTGAACCATTTATGATCTGAAGTAAACAAAATGGGGAAAAGAGGCACATTTCTCCTACCATTCAGGTTTATGTCATAGTTGCATGGTCTAGGAATCAGACGTCCTTCATTTATAGTTATCAAAACGTTCTCCAAGTCTTCTACATAATAAGTCGATGCTGAATTTTTCAAACTCAACCATATGCACCATTGCAATAAACATTGAAGTTATATCTATCGACACTTGATACCTATCAATATTGAAGATGAATTCTTTAAAAGAATTCTATAAACTCCTCTTATCACCAAAAAATGAGTGAAGAGAAGCATTTCTTTAATGCTGAGACCTGTGATCAGTTCATCAAAAGCAAAGTAACGAGAATCGGAATTGGATCGAAATTGACAAGGCTGAATCAAATAGGCCAATTTAAAAAACCCTTGAAATTTAGAGATTTTTCACAATTTAAAACTTATTTCATGCACCCTTTATTGAATATAACTTAAACATACTATAACATCGTCAAATAGAAGCTAACATACATAAGCATAGAACATAAATGATAAATCCATCACATATGTAACTATGTTACACATAAAATGTAAATTGTAGCTGAAGTAAATAGAAATCATAGGATCATGATGAGTCAAATCATAGAATGTATGTAAGATGAAGATCCATAAGACATCAAATCATAAATGTATGTAAGATGAAGAATCAAGATCCATGAAATATGTCTATCAGTATTTGTAAATGTATGTCTATTACTATCTGTAAAAGTGTCCTTTTTTGGTGCTCTTCCTTCTTGCTGGTTGCAGACCTGTGGTTTTTATTTTCTCTTCTTCTCTCTCACTGTTTCTCTCTTCTATTTATGCTAAACAATTAGAAAGCCCTTTAGGGTTAAAACTTAAAACAAAGAGGAAAGGCAAAAAAATTATAAAAAGATGTATTCTTATTAAAATTTGACTTGACTTTTTCCCTATCGGCCGACCGATTTCTCACGATTAATAGAGGTGATTCATGCGATTCATGCCATGAAATCGTTGAACTGATGCCATGACTCGAATCGCCGAACTGGCAATTCAAGCAATTTCATGGCGATTCTCATTACTATGATCAAAAGTCATTTGGGAATCAAGCCCATGAAGCCTTATTTTTGTTTCCATGCTTGGACCTATCCTAAACATGTCCTATAATTATCATATTTATAGGAGTACACCATAGAAAAAGAAAGAAGATGAGATTCATGGAAGGTGAAACGATTAAAGATGTGTGTTGGATGACAAGTAAGGTGAAATGTCACAGTGGTCCATGACAAATATAACCCTCACATCACTAAGAAATCTAATCTTATATAGATGTCCTTTGGGATTCTTCAATTAGTTCCTTTGCTTAAAAAAAATTAATCTTCTATAGGTCTACTTATTATGCGAAAAAACCTATTGCTATAAAACTAATAAGCTATATTTTTTATTGGAAGGTTAATACTGGATAAGTGACAAACCATCCATGTTGCAGCTACATGAGATGTACATTTAGAGAAGAATATGGATGTCTTAATGCCGAATGCTTCCACCTTATTGATATATTCTTAGAATTTTCATTCTGAGGCTATGCCAACAAAAGGGGAAAGCATCCCACCTTAAGAAGAATAAGTTAGCAATATATTTTACGAAGATACTAAAATGAAGACAGCAGCTAAAAACTAAAAAACTTGAAAAAAGGAAGGGGAAACAACAAATCTAATAGATATAGACTCAAACTAGGTAATACTAAGGCAAAAATATGATAGCTAAGAGGGCCTTAATGAAGGGGATGAGGATTCGACTAGACAGCCAAGGCATCAAGAGTTATCTTGTGCAGGAAATCCTTACTAGGAGAACTTACTAAGGATAAAGATGAGAGGAAGGATCCCAACATACGTAAAAAGGCTGCTACTAAACGAAGGCTAAGCATTTTATGTCTAATGAGAAACAGAGATATATGACTACACTAACCCTGTAGGAGAAACAAAGAAGAGTGGGTTTTGGTGATATTGTTATGTTTGGGAAACTCTGTGATTCTCAAACACATGATATCAGCCAAAAACCCTATCTACTTTCAAATCTGAAAAAAGAAAGGAAACACCTACAGAAAACATATAGGCGACATCTTCATAACCTTCCTGACAAAGGCAATCCGAATGAGACAGATAAAGTAAAGTAAGAAGGGAATAAGCATCTCAGAGAAGCTAATAATTTTTAAGCTCTAATAATAGAAAGGAGTCAGAGATACAGTTATCGATTGTAAAAAGCAGTGAAAAAGGGTTAAAAAGGAAAGGATTCACAATACTTAAAAATACAGCACTTAATCAAACACCAGGGATGAAAGCTAATTACCATAAAGGAAGGTAACTCTTAACATTCAGACACTATTGGTATCCAAATATTCTAGAATCCAATAAAATTACTATTATTAAATCAATATCGAAGATTAGATGAGTATCAAAGAACACAAATTAAGAAACTTTCCTTGTATTCGTAACTGCTATACTAATCCCACCTTTTGGTTTATGGAAAATTGCTCACCAACATCTCAACAACATGTGTGATCTATTATATAAAGTATGCAAGAATCTTGCTATATTCATTTCTTAGATATTTGTTTATTGACTCATGCACTATAGATTTCATTCATAAAGCATATCTAATCTCCAAGGAAAATAAATCTCAGAGATCAGTATAAATTCTCAGATTTTTGAAAGATTAAATCATACGCTTTTTAATTATATTTTCAGTTCCCACTCAATAAATAATCTTTATGTTTAAATTTTCCTGCATGCCACAACATTTGATGGGAAAACTTCAAACTAGAATTGATGCGAATATAAAATGGACATTTTTTATTATACCAAGATCTTTTATTGATCATATGCCTCTAGGTTTCAAAATCAGAGTTTTATTTGGATCATGACTAAAATAGTTATCTTATCATAAGCAAATTTATGAAGAGCTATATGGTGACGTTACTTACAGCTTATAAAAAGCTTACTATTATACCAAAAATTGTTTGGCATACTGAGCTTAACAAAACTTCTATCATGACCGTCATTCTTAATATTAACATAGATGATAGAAGACAAAACAATTGCAAAGGTACAAGTTTCCTATCCAATAGTGACTATTAATATTTTTAGAAAAAATTATATCCGATCCTTTATACGAGGTTTGTAGTGCCTACCGCTAGTTTAATTTTCATGTTTAATTGCCGAATTCTTTTAGGCTAGCTTTATGGTTATGTTTTATGATTACTAGTACTTGGTTACCCGATTTGATTTGGATGATATTTCATACTCAGCTGATATATTTGATGAGCTACTTGATACGTAGTTATTTCATGTGTTCACAATTACTCTTTTGATGATGATACGTGTATGTTCATATAGTGATTTTCAATTACCTCATGATGATGGATAGATGGATGGTTTTATTCAATTTCTATTAATACTTGCCCCATGCTTGTATGCGTACGTTGTACATGTATGTTTTATTTTATGTTTGACGTTTCTGATGTGGTTGAGGGAGGCAGTCGTAGTCACCTGCTAGTCTTGGATCTACACGATGCACCACTCCCTACCATTGCCTGTTTAATTTAGATTTCTATGTATATGTACATGCTCAAATTTTATGCATATTGCAGGTATCGGGCATCAACTTCCTTGAATTGCCAGGATGAGTGTGCCCTATCGCAATGTCTCAATGGTAAAGAGGGGAGATAGTTCTTGAGTCTAAATCCTAACCCTAAGACAATTTTTCTAGAAAGTAGGACAAGTATCTAAGTTATTTACCCTTTTGAATTCGTCAAGTGACGTGAATTCGAGGTCTTGACCCTCTGAGTTTGATTTAGTACTCTATCTTTATAATGGGTTTTCTTATTTAGTTTTGTGGGTCTGTTGTGATTTTCAATTATAATTAAATCAAATTAAAAGAGTATTAAATTATTTAATTTAACAAAAAAATTATTTAAAAAATCAATATTTAATTAATTGAGAAATTAATTAAATAAAAGAACTAAATTTAAAAGGTTTAATTAAAGTTCTAATTTTGGCGTAATTATATTTATTTAATTTAATAATAATTTATTTAGGACTTTCATTTTTATAATAAACTCTAAATATTGTTAGTTAAATTGATAAATATATTATTAAAGGCATCTTGTGATTTAATTAAAGAGAAAAAATAAATTAAATAAAGTTTATTTTAATTTAAAACGCAAAAAATTGAATGAAATTAAAATAAATCAAAATAATAAAAAAATGGGGTTTGCGTGTTTGCAAAATTGAAACCCTAAGGGAGAAAGCTCTTTATTAAGAAATTAGAGCTTATTTCTCCACACAGATTTGGAGGAGAAAATTTTGATAAAGAGGGTTTTCAAGAAGTCACGAATTCCTTGCGAGCTCCGAGCATTCGTCTGGTTAGCATTAGATTGAGGTAGGATCTTGTTGAGTTTTGCGGAGTTATTTCCCTTTGAAATTTTACTGTCTTCTCCGTGTTTGTATGGATTTATTTTCAGAATTTATTTGGCTTAAAACCCTAGTGTTGATATTTATTGTTCTTTGAAGATGTCTGTGAACGAATTTAAAATTGGAAACCCTTGTTTGAGAAATTCAATGATTCGTAATTTGATTGAATGAAATCAGGATGGGATTTGAAAAAAAAACCCAGAATTTAGATTTACAAATTTGACTGGTTGCGATTATTTTCCCTATCAAATCTATTATGAAAATTTATTAAAAACATATATATATATATATATATATATATATATATATATAAAATTACCATAGTAATTAATAATTACTGTGATAATTATATTATATATAAAAATGAGAATTTTATTGAAGAGGGCATTGTTTTTAATTTGTTTTTGTTATAAAAATAAAAATAAAATTGGTTTGAAGGTGGGGCGGGGACCACCAAATCCCCAACCCACCTTGCGGCTGCGATCTGCAAATCGCACAGCGGCTACCGCAGCTTTACAAAGCTGGCCGATGGGCCTTAAACGTTTATTGCAATTCAGTTTTTTTTATTATATTAAATTTTATTTAATAAATTTTATAATATAGTTTTGTTTAATATATATAATAAATAATAATAATATTATTAATATTAATAAGTAATTATTATATTATTTAATTTAATATTTATTATTACTAATAATTTAATATAAAGATTTTATTTTTTTAATCAATAATAGTTTTTTATTTTATTAATAAAAGAGTTTTTACATCATTTCAAAATAGGCTCCATTGGTTAGCCTTACTTTCTACTATACACTTCACTTAAACATCTTCTACCTAAACATTCTATAGCTTTATACATCGATTGCCACTTTAACATCTATATCATTTGCACGGGTCACAAATTCATCTTAACTTCACAAAAACGAAAGGCTTTAAGCCTTTATGCCAGTTGTCCTTCTATTCTTTCCCCGCTTCCGCCACCTACAACTCACACGATTCTCATCATCTTCCATGAGGCTACATTGCACTTCCATCATTTCTTCATACCTTTGGCCTCTACAAAACAAACTTTTCCACCATGCCAATTCCTATTCTACTTCTTCAAAAAAACTTCACAAAGGAACATTTCCAAAGGTATGTTGCAGGAATTCTTTGTTTATCGCTTGCACTTTATAGATTTCCTTGTCGTTGTTTATGGGCTTGTGAAAACAAAAACGAAACAAAACAAAATTACCTCTTACTGTCACCACTTCCCTTCAATCCTCCACCCTTACTGGGAATCTAACGCGCACCACCCATTGTCTCTTCCTCTTCCCCACGCTTCTCCGCTCCTTTGGATGGGCAATAAGGAGACCCATCACCTTTCTTCCCTTCCTTTCTCTGAATTTGCCAATTTCCTCCACTAGCTTTGCCCGTGCCACTTTAATCTTGGCTTTATAGGTGTCTTTGTCAACCCCCGTTAGCCACCAGACAAACCCAAATTTTCCACATTTTCTGCCTTCCTCTATATTCTCAAAGCATTCACTATAGTCAAAACCCTTTCCTAGCCACGCCCATTCTAGCAGGGAATCAATCCCTACAATCAGGTCCACTGGGAACAACATCTTCATTACCCATTCAACTTCCTCCACAGGGAAATGTCAACTCAAGGCCCCAAGCCATCACCATTGCCGCTATGTTGACATTAATTTTCCAATGGTGAGAAGAGTTTTGAAACAAATCCCCCAACATTTCCTTCACTGCATCTATGACTCCTTGCGTGGGGCAATTCAGTAGCAATTTCAACCTCATTC
The DNA here is from genome assembly GCA_028749045.1 of Cupressus sempervirens. NCBI lineage: Eukaryota > Viridiplantae > Streptophyta > Pinopsida > Cupressales > Cupressaceae > Cupressus > Cupressus sempervirens. The sequence goes on from CM053792.1 coordinate 604,993,346, forward strand.
TAAACCGGGCCAAACAGAGCTTTCTGCTGTCTTGACATTTTAAAAGTAAAGGTAGCTTCCATCGTTTCCTATTTTTTCTATCACTATCACCACTGTTTTGATTTACTATTCAAAATATTGAAAAAGACCTTTCTTACTCTACTATTTAAAATCTGTCAGTGGGTTCCTTTCTTGTAAATCTTCCCGACACCACTTAAATTAATCATGCTTTTTTCTGTTTGTGTGTCCTTTCATTATGAGTCCATTTATTACAGATTTCCCAAATTTGTTCTTTCACTTTTGCTAACAGTCCTTCATGACGTCAGTTTCCTTGCGTTCACACACCCTCTAAAAACACATTAACTTATAAAAGCCTTAGTCATTATCACCTAATCCTTCCCAATGCCTACACCATTTGAAACTTGACATTCCTTCTGCCAAAAAGCCTGCCGCCCATTTTGAAAGGGTGTCCGCTTCTCTATTAGCTTCTCTATAGACATGACAAATTTTAAAATCCGCCAGTGCGTTTAACTCTTCATTTACACAACCCAACAAATTTCCTAAGTGTCATGCTGAAATTGAGTTGTTTCTTACGGGTTGTACTACAACCATCGTCACCCTCCAAAATCACTTTACCTCTTCCTACCTTTTTACAGATTTTATTGCCAAAAGTGCAACCTCAAACTCTGTTTCATTGTTTGTTCCATTAGGTAATCTTATTGCACCAAAAGCCAATGTCTCCCCTAAATGGTCCCTAATAATACATCCTACACCTAATTTTCTAGGGTTTTCCTTCGATGCCCCATCAAAATTAACTTTGATCCAACCTTCTTCTAGAGCTTCCCACTTTGCACATTCCCTCTGATTTACCTTAGAAGAAATATTCCCCTTCGCTCTGGCCACTCCAATTTTTATCCAAGGCTACCCTTTTTTAATAGCTTTGTCACAACTCATAAACACATATTTTGACATATTTTCCCTAAACACTACAGCACTAACAACTTTTTCTGTTGAATGATCAATCCTTTTCATTAATTGGTCAATTGTCTCTGTCACTTCCTGAAAGATCCTCCTATTCTTCTCCTTCCACACTTCCCAAATGACAATCGAGGGACTCACCTGCCAAACACATTCAAACAAATTTCTCCTCGTCATCCTTGGCCACAAGATAAAGAAAGCCTTAAGAGAAGGGCTCCATCTTTATCCACATTTGGTCTCCATCATTTGACATTTGCCAAACCAACTTAGCACCTAGGGCAATGTTCATATTGTTCCAATCTCTAATTCCTATAGCTCCAAAAAAAATTGGTCTGCAAATTTTCTCCCACTTAAGTAATGGACATTTTTTATCCTCTCCCACACCACTCCAAAAGAATTTCCTCATCTACTTTTCCACTGTATTAATCACCTTCTTCAGGATTTTTAAGCACATTATTGAGAAAATAGGCATAGCTGAGACTATAGATTTTAGCATCAATATTCTTCCTGCAGAAGATAACCATTTACCCTTCCATCCTTCCATTTTTCTAAAGCACTTTTCAGCCAAACCCTTCCACACTTCACTTCTATTTCTCCCCTAAAATAAAGGGATCCCCAAATACCTGTTTGGCAAATATCCCTGTTTAATATTCAGAATTCTACCAATTGCTACTCTTTTATTAATAGGAGTGTTAAAGAAAAAAATTCAGATTTTGCCAAATTTATTTTTTGTCTTGAAACATTCCCATAGATTTCTAAAGTCTTTCTCATCAGTCTTGCTTCCTGCTCTAAAGCCTCCCCGGTTAAAAAAGTGTCATCCACAAACTACAAATGTGAAATTGGGTCCACACCCCGAGCAACTTTAACCCCTTTTCATAATCCTCACTCTTTTTCCTCTTATCAATCTCCCTAAAACTTCTGCCATAATTATGAATAGGAAAGGGGATAAAGGGTCCCCTTGCCTAATACCTTTTTCTAACTCAAAGAAACCTTGGGGGCTTCCATTTACCAAAATAGAGAATCTGACAGAGTTTAGGCATCCCTTAACCCACTATCCATTCCTCATTGAAACCAAATTTTTTTAGAACTTTGAACAAAAATTCTCCAGTTACCTCATCATAGGCTCTCCTTATAACCAATTTCGCCATCATTTTGCTGAGTTTTTTTATTCTTATAGAATGCATCATTTCATGATCAATTATCACTCCTTCAAAAATATATCTTCCTAGAAAAAATCCACTCTGTGACTTTGAAATGATATCATTTAGAACCAACTTTAGCCTATTGGCAATCACCTTCAAAATGATTTTATACAAGATATTGCACAAAGATATAGGTCTAAAATCTTCAAAGGTTCTGCACTCTTCATTTTTTGGAACTAAAGCAATAAAAGTATAATTTATATCTTTCAGAACAAAACAATCTCTTTTGGACTCTTCAACCATCACCCAAATTTCCTCCTCTATGCAATCTAATATTAATCTGAAAAAACTCCCTATAAAGCCATCCGGCCCTGGGCTCTTGTCTTTTCCTAAAACCCATAGAGCCTTTTTAACCTCCTCTCTTGTGACATCAACACTTAACATTAAATTTTTCCTATCTGTAACACAAACTGGAATGCACTCCAAAACCTCATCTGCTAAGGCCTCCCCCTCAACCTCCACTCTCCCTCTTCCTTTGAAAAAGTCTACCACTTCATTCTTTATCAACTTTGGATCACTTAGCACTACTCCTTCAGGGCTCTTGAGGGAGAAGATCTTATTATGAGCTCTTCTGATTTTAACTGGGTTGTGGAAAAACTGTGTTCCTATTGCCCTCCTTCAAACCAAGTTTCTCTAGATTTCTGCCTCCAGAACACTTCTTCTCTCTGAAGGATTTCTTCGTATTCCTTTTTTAGCTTATTTTCTTCTTGGAAAACCTCCTCATTCATCCCCTATTGAATTATTCCTTAATTCAGGGTTTTAAAAGATTCTTCCAATTCATCTTTTCTCTTAAAAATATTTTGGAAAGACTCTTTGTTCCAAACCTTCAGCTTACCCTTTATATGTGGTAGCTTCTTGAAAATTTTGAAAGCCTTATTACATTCCCATTCAGGGGCCTCTTTCCACCATTGTTGAACCATCTCTTTAAACCCATCCGCCCTTAGCCACATTGTCTCAAATTTGAAAGGGCACCGTTTAGGAGCACACTCTTTCTGAATTCTTAGGCTTCTAAGAAAGTGGTCCAAACCATAGTGGGTAAAATTTCAGCTTCAACCATCCAATCCACCCTTCTCTAGTCCCCCCCTAAAAGGAATCTATCAAGTTTTTTGGCTATATTAACAAACCCTAGTCTCCTATTATTCTAGGTGAATTCCCCCTATTTAAAGGGAATATTAATTAGACCATTTTCAACTACAAGGCTTGAAAAATCTTCTTGTTTGGTTGTTTTCCAACCCTTGCCCCCTTTTTTCTCTTCCAAGTAGAGGATAGCATTGAAATCCCCCCCTCCCCAAAATAGTAATTTCATCTTATAGAATTTCTAAAACATCTGTTAAGGTTTTCCATATTTCCCTTTTCTCTCAACTTTGAACTGGGGTATAAACATTAAGAACATTAAATTCAGATCCTAACTATTTTGAGGTTACCTTAATCCATTGCTAATTCTTTCCCATCTACATTACAGTTCCAACCACTATATCCAGATTCCATAAGACACAAATCCCTCCCGAAGCTCCCTCTGCTACAACCCACTCACTATGCCATCTTACAAACTTCCTCTTAACACCTTCCACACCTTCAACTTTTATCTTTGCTTCTTGCACTAGGACCACATCCAGTTTTGCTTGATCAAGACTTGTCTTGATCAAGCACATTTTGTGAGGGGCATTGCATCCCCTGACATTCCACGAAAGGATCTTCATCATTTCCAGGAGGGGGTTTTTCCCCTTCCTATTTTCAATTTACTTTGGCCCCTTGCACTTCCTACAATTTGGATCAATGCATTTAGTGTTCTCCCTCTTTTTTGGCTTTTCCGGATTTGGGCTTTATGCTTTTTACTTTCTATCTTTTCAATGGTTCTTTTTTCTTTGAGGGCCATATTTTCCTCTAAACCAAAAAATCCTTCTCCCCCTTCAACCCCCCAATCTAAATCTTCCTCATTCGAGCTTTCCTCTGAGCTTGACTCCCCTGAGCCTCCTTTCAGGTTTCGAATTGGAGAGATTTCAATGTCCTTAAAAATCTCTCCCATCCCTCTTTCTTCTTCCCCTTCCAAAACTTTCTTATACCCTTCATCTTCCTCCTAGCCCTTATGTGTTCCCTCCATCCTTTGAAACATCTTTGCCTCCCTTAACCCACCTCGTTGTGGCATTTGAGGTTCTTCTTGGTCCTTAAACCCTCTTTGTTCTTCCCCTACTGAAGACCTACTAACAGCACCAACACACGACACTAGGCCTTGCCTTTGCTCTTCCCCCATTCCATCAATTTCTTGTAGAACCTTACCCTGCTGAGCCTCACCCTCAACCTTTTCTTGCTGGAGTTCTTGTTGCGAGACACTACCAATAGCCTCCCTAGGGCCCATGTCATGTTCCATCTCCATAATTTCAAATATCCCTTTCCTATTCTCTTGACAGTTATTAGCTTTAGTTTTCAACATCATTAAATTTTCCGCCTCTACATTAGCCCTTTTTAAGAAGTTTGCAGTCACACCTATCTCCTCTTCCCTCATTCGAGCCATCTCTATCAACTTATAGAGTAACCTTTCCTCTTCTTTACCTTTATGTCAGCCTTCTTGCTTACAGCTTTCTGAATCGTGTTCCTCACACAAACAAAACTCACACACCATCAGACCTTCTTCCCAAGACACTGGTTGTCTCCAAACTACCCCTTCATTGAAGATCTCAACCATTTCAAATAATGGGTGGCAATCATTCCACATTATGCATATTCTTGGAAACATTTGAAGGGTTTCATTATCCACCATTTCTACAGCCTTAATAAATATGCCTAGTTTATTTCCAATAGCTTTATAACAGTGTTCTAGCCAATATTCTTGAGGTGGGTTTCTCAACCCCACCCATAGAGGAAATTCCTTTATTATTTCCTTTGTTGGATCAAAGTTTGGGACCCATTTTTTCATATAAACCCAAACCCTTCCAAAAAATAAGGTCCACTATTCAGAATCCAATCTCTATCTTGAGCCATTTCTACCATAATCATGCAAAAACCATTTTCTAAAGTTTTGAAATCTTTCACCTTTCTCCATTTCTCATCACACAAAGTTTTGATCTTACCTATTGCTGGCCGTGGTCCTCCCCATTTCAGGAAAAGAGCATTTCCCTCTAGCAATTTTTTCTTCTCCTTCATAGGACCTCTATCAAGCACCACCCTTTCTACTATGCATCTTGTCATTTGTTGTTCCTATATTAGTTGCTTCTCTTGGTTTTCCACAATCTATGGTATTCCTAGTGTTTTGGCAATATTTTCAAAAACCACTTCCCCCCAGAGTGACTGATGTGAATCTTTGCATTGGGTGACTTCTGAGGCCACTTGAATTGTGTCTCTCTCTATCCTTTTGCCACTTACCTCCATTTTGTTGTCCCACTCTTTTCCATTGAAAACTTTCTTGAAAGTTTCAGCTCCCATTCTGTCATCTCCCATTTCTATTTCCCCAATAGTTCCTGCCTTCATGTATTATGAACAACTCTGATTATCCCCCATATAGACCAAGCCTTCCATTATTTTTGTAACCCTCAGTAAACTGCTTCGGGAAACCATTCCTCCATCGCTCCACCATTTTTTCTCGGATGTCAATAAATATATTATTTTATTAATAAGTTAATAAATATTATAATTAATAATTACTATTAAATTATGATAATAATATTTAATTATATGAATTGTTTAATACTAGTATTTAATTGAATCTTTTGTTAATTACTTTATTATTAACATATTTTTATGAAGTAAATTGATAATTGTAATTCAATTGGGGAAATCAAATGTTTTTAATAAATTCGGGTTTTCCTTAGATGGTTCAATTTTATATGAAAATGATTTCTAATACTAAGAAATTTTGGAATATTTGTGAACTCAAAAACCTTAGTAATTATGACACTTTGGAAATGGAAATCTAGAACCCTGTTTTTAAATCAAAATCTTATGTTTTCAAAACCAAACAAATTATGAAACTACACTTGTTGTGAAGTATGCTTTTACTTTGAGTTGGGATTGGGTTTGAGTTAGTATGTTGACCAGATTTGGATGTGTACCAAAGGCCTTGGAGTTATTGTTTTATGATGTTATATGTTATTTGGTCACGATCATTTATTCACGACCATTGTGATGTATTCACACATTTCTATGATGAGTTTTGATCAGTTGCTTGTTAGTGCTTTCCAGTTGCTCGCATAGATCTGAGGTTAATGGCGCGATTTTTCTGTTGTAACCTTTAAGCTTCGATTAGTTATCTTTTGATGCTTTCCAGTTACTTGTATAGGACTAACGTGACTATTGTGATTTTCCTGGTGTAAACTTTGAGTTTCGATCAGTTATCTTTTGATGTTTTCCAGTTGCTTGTATAGCATTGAGGTGATTATTGTGAGTTTCTTGTTGTAACCTTTGAGTTTTCGATCGGTTATCTTTTGGTGCCTTCCAGTTGTTTGTATAGAACTGAGGTGAATATTGTGAATTATCTTTAGGTGTTTTCCAATTGCTTGTATAGGACTGAGGTGAAAATTGTGATTTTATGAGTTGTACTATTCATGAGCTTAGGGTAGGTAATTTGTGTATGTTGGGAAGTGGTTTGCAATGGAGGTTGGAGCCCTAAAGAGGCTGCCTGGATAACCTATTGTAAGTTGTTTTAATAAGTGATAACATTTCATTAAATGGGTTTAAAACAAATTAATAAGAGTCAGTATTTTTCCTCACCCATGCCTTGAGTGCTAGTACAAGCTAGGATGGGAGTAGAGAGGATGCTTGGTTGAGACCTTGCTTCGTTAATATGCCTTATTTGTACAAAAGGATACTGATGCCGCATGGAAACACTAGGGGGTCGAAGTCCAGAGAGGCTGCTAGGGTAACCTTAGAGTTGGCTCATGCGATGACACTTGCCCACTTACATAGTAGATTTTCTATGTGTCATTATTGCCTCTGGGATTTGATGTTATTTTTGTCTTGGTACCCTTTGAGATAGACTGCTATCAGGTGTTTTCCTTAACCTAGATATTGGTTATGACTGTGAATTGATATCTGTATGGGACTTAAGATTATCTCCTCAGCACAGTGGGAGTGGGCCATTCAGGTTCCATGAGGTTGGGTAGTAGTGTTTCTTATACCATTGAGATCCGGCAACACAATGTCATTGCTGGATGTACTTGTGCAGTTGTTCCTTTCATTATGATCTTGTGTTTCTGTTGGATGGTTATATTCTATTGTATTGTACTTGATTTATCTGGAGATCTTATGAAATGATGTATTTATTCATGATGAATATTCTTTGAGCTTTTCATACTCTATGACTTGTACAGTGAATGATCATGCATTCTAGTTATGCCATGCGGCATCTTATGTAATTGTATATTATTTAATTGAATTCATACTTGTGGTTATTCTATAATGTGGATTTGTTATGTATCAGATTTAGTATTAATAAAACTTATGTATGTGATTCAACATCATGGAACCCTTAAGAGATGTAATCTGTTTATGGATTGTATGTATGTTTGTGAGTCATTGCTTCCGCTATGTTATCTCTTGTTATTATTATCTTTTAATCTTCCAAAAAAAAATGTTTGGCAAACATAGTGAATTTTAGGTTAATTTCTTTTGGGTTTCCTGGCGGGGCGTTACAAGGTCGATAAGCTAGACAAAATGACAAAAAAGGTTGAACCTATTCTTCCGTCCTACGAATAATGATGAGCTCCTCACAAGTCTTTGTCCTTGTTGATGCTTCAAAAACTTGTTGATGTCAAGACTGTTCCAAATTTCTTTGGTTTGTTTGACCTTTTAATCTTAGGAAAAATAAACTTGAAATTGTTATGGTCCCCAATTCAGTAGGAGATAGCCACATTTTGGCTTTCTTAAAAAGAGGTTCCAACCACAAATTGTTTTTTTCTTTAATTATATTACCCCATCTGAGAAGGATATGAATGTTGGAAAAAATTCCTGGCCATGCCTTGTCAAATGCAGAAGGGTCTCTAATAGATAGTATCGGGTATTTTGGAATCTTCGCTAGTTTTAGGCTCCCAATAGGCCAGCCCATGTAGGCTTCATGATATGGAATCTCTAATCTACTATTAATGTTAGAAAGAACATTGTGGAGACCTTTCATCCATGTTGGACCAAAAATACATTCACACAATATAATCTTGTCCCATTGATTGATACCAGCCCTTAAGAAGCATGCAATGAAGCATCCAATTACCTCACTTTTCATTCTCTATGTTTGGTTGTAGTCAAAAAAAATTTCTCCCAGAACTCTATTAAGCACCATCCATACCATGTCGTCGAAAACTTGTAAAATCTTGCTCCACCTTTCCGATTTGATAGAGCCTAGAAAGGTCATTGTCCTATTTTTATGCAAATAAAAAATAACAATCACTGAATCCATAGTAGATTTTTTAAGGATGGATACGACACTGAGATTAGGAATGAAACAAAGGACTAAGAAGACTATCGATATTGGGTGTAATTAAAGGAGGATTAAAGAGTGAACCAAAATATTCGAGATAGATGCCTCTAATATTACAATGATTATCTTAAGCCTAATAATATAATAGACTTAATGCCTTAAATGCTTATAAATTCATAATTGTCCTTATGAAAGGTAATCCTAAATATGGGAGAAACTAGGATCGATCAAGATGCCATATGTCTAAAGGATTGAACTTTAATAATTGTCAATATTAGGCCTACCGCAATGTTCTTAGACAATCTCCAAAGTTAATAGCCAAATCTAAGCTTTATATCCTTTAATAATTCATGCCAGTTTAGTGATGACTGACATCAATGATTATTCAAACTAGGAACTAGATCTGTTGCAATGGGCCAGCATCCCTCATGGGGTTCACGACATGGTTTAATCACCTCCTGTGGTTCTATAAGACTATTGGTTGTATCGGGCATTGACAGGTCGATCTTTTGGTGCAACGGAACCCTAGCCTTTCTAACAATTGGTATCAGAGCCTGGTCATTGGTTCAAGTCCTGTAGGCCACGGTGAGCGACGCTAGGAGGGGGAATTGTAGGCAATGGGCCAGCGTCCTGCATGGGGTTCACGACATGGCTTAATCGCCTCCTATTGGTTGTATCAGGCATTGACAAGTCGATCTTTTGGTGCAACGACAACCTTGGCCTTCTTAACAAGATCGCACTGAGTATTAATGATGTTAAATTAAGGGCTTAACATATAGTCCACTAATATCTATTAATCATATGACTTAAAGGACCTACAATGTTAAAAAGCCTAGCTTCCAACATCTCTAGGTAATTCATAAATATAGTGTTGATAGCTCTGTGGAAAATCCTATGATTGATTATATATCTTTTATATTGAACATGTCAAATAGCATGTTTTCATCAATACTTATCGACAAGGTTATGCTTGATTAAAGAGAGGACCTAGTATTATGCTAGCTACCTATCTATCCCTTCGATGATATCTAATTTAACTTTAATAAACAAAATCAGTATTATTATATTAATGATGATACACAATACTGCATTCATATACCGAAGTTCGATTCTAAACTAGGGGCTATTTTACTATAGTGGAACTAGATAAGCCTATTAGGTTTAGAGGTCTTTCAAATATTAATTTTCTCTTGGGAACCTAATAGGAGACAAGCTAAATGGAGTATTTTGACATTGTTTGGAATTGGGCTAAACTTGGAGTTAGATGCTAAGTAAACCTACTTTTGGGTTTATAAATTTGTCTTCAAGATAAATTAGTAAGTCGACTAAAATTTGCTCAAAATAGACTAAATAATGAAAAAGGCTTAGGGGAGGGGAAACAACTAAAGATATACAATTTGCCTAAATGATGTGAATAGGTAGCATTAATTCTTATTTTTATTTTTAAAGAAAGTTATAAAAAAATAGCGTAATGACCTTAAAACAAACAGTTATGTTAGCTAATAAACTTAGTATTTAATTCTGAGAAATCCAGGCCATCTACACTTTTATTAGCCAGATTGTCGACCACTGTATTTCCTTCATGGTAAATGCGTTTAAATTCAATGTCTTCAAATGATTTCAAGAAATGCATGAATTTTCCAATTGGGGGTTTTTCCCACCCTTCATGTGTTGACAACAATCTGGGAGTCACCCTCTATCCCTAATCTAGCAATACCTCAAATGTTACCCATTTTAAAGCCTTATGTTAATGCTAAAAGTTCTACTATATTGTTGGTTGTTTTATGTAGAGGTTTAGCTAGTTTGGCAACCATCTTTCCCTCATGATTGTGGATCACACAACCAATTCCAGCTTTCCCCAGGTTTCCCCTAGAGGCTCCATCGAAATTGAGCTTGAACCAACCTAGCTTAAGAGTACCCCGCTTACAATTAGCTATTTTTTCTTATCTTAATGCTAAAAGTTCTATTATATTGTTGGTCGTGTTATGTAGAGGTTTAGCTAGTTTGGCAACCATCTTTCCCTCATGATTGTGGATCATGCAACCAATTCCAGCTTTCCCCAAGTTAACCCTAGAGGCTCCATCGAAATTGAGCTTGAGCCAACCTAGCTTAGGAGGACCCCGCTTACAATTAGCTCCGATTACAATTAGCTATTTTTTCTTTGCTACTTGAACCTCCTTTTCCAAAATGTGGTGGAATCATTAATCTAAACCTATTCTTGCAAATGATTCCATCCATAAAAGAGAAAGTACCTTCATGGTGGTTTTAATTCCTAAATCCTATTGTTTAGATTCTCGACAAAACTAGCATCAACCTTATTACCAAGAGCCTAAGCTAACATTTCATTTTTTTGGGACGTATGTCAGTTCCTTTCTTTCCATAATTCCCATGACATTATTGGAGGTGCGATCTTCCAAATCTTCTAGTATAGACCTTTATGCAGTACTGATGACTAGTTCCTAAGGTGTTCAGTAAGATCGTGATGAAAGGCAATCTGCCGATTCAACTTTGAGCAAATTTTGAGCCAACATTCTTTAGCATAAGGGCAATAAAGAAGAATGTGGTCGACAGATTCTTCATCCTTCTTACATAGAATACATCTAGATGGACCTTCATAACCCCCTTTTTTGAACCATTCTGCAGCAAGAATTTTTTTATGCATAGCAGCCCATAAGAATGTTCTAGCTTTTGGTGCACAATTTTTGTCTCAACATAAATCCAAAGAAAGATTCAAAATTGAAGAATTCAGGGTGATACTAAGTAATTATAACCTTCTTTAACTTTATAGTTTCCATCTTTAGAACCTACCCATATCGATTTGTCATATCTATTATTAATGGAGAAGGATGTATTAGAACTAACTTTCTCAAAACTATTCTTTTGCTTTTCTACTAAAGGAGTATCATTCAGATCTTTCCATTTCCAACCTAACAATGAGTTGTCCTTAATAAAGTAATCACTCAATCTTTTGCCCCAAGCCTCACTTGGAATAATCTTGATATTATTATCCAGACCTTCTGATTCCAAGGGAACAAATCCAGCCCAAGAGTCCTCCTAAAACAGTACTGGCTCCACATTGCCTACACCCCAAGATAGTTTTCCATTTATTACTAGGAAGCAAGATTTAATAAAATTCCAAACTTTGGACCCAATTGGATGGTTATGAGCATGAAACAGATTTATTGGGTCAGCATTTACGACATTTGTTGAGAAATGTAGAGTCGCATTTCCTATTAGGCTCCTTGAGGAGATTCCATACGAGTTTGACTCCTAATGCTAAGTTTTGCCAATATAAGTTTTTAATGCCAAGGCCATCATTTTTAAGAGATCTGCATATTTCCTCCCATTTAATAAGAGCAAACTTTTTATTTTCCGAAGAACCCTTCCAAAAAAATTCCTAATTTTGGCATCTAATTTCTTCTTGTTGGATGAATCAAGGGGAAAGTTTGACATTAGGTACGTGGCCATAGTTGAAAGAACGGACTTAATCATTGTAATTCTACCCACATTGGACAGCCACTTTCCTTTCCATCCATCCACTCTTTAATGGATTTTGGTAATGATATCCTCCCAAAGCTTATTGCTCCTAGCGCCTTTATATAAAGGAATCCCAAGATATTTACATGGAAAGTTCCTAGGTTTGAATCCCATAATACTACATATTTCTTGCTCAATTTCAGGTTTCATGTTCATGAAAAAAATCTTTGATTTATCAGCATTAACCTTCTTCCCTATAGCATTCATATAATCATTAAGGATGTTTTTGAATCGCATTGTTTCCTCCTTAGTACTTTTGCCTGGGAGAATAGTATCATCCACAAATTGTTGATGGATAATATTTTAAGTGTTTATCACTATCTAAACCCCATTAATCTTTCCTTCATTGTGAGCGCTAAAAATTGATCGGCCTAAGGCTTTTTCCATAATGACAAAATCAGGTCACCTTGATGAATATTGTTTGACATATTATTAAGAAACCTTCTAGCTTATCATTAACCAAAATGGAAAGTTCGGGGGTAGAGAGAATTAAAAATGAGATTTATCCAGCTCTTTGAAAACCAAAAGGCCTCTAGGCACTTACATAAGAATCTTTGTCATAAGCTTTTTGAATATCTAACTTGATCAGCATACAAGATTCTCTGTTTGATTGGGTGGAGTGAATGATCTCTTGGGCAATAATAACTCCTTCAAGAATGGATCTATTTGGGACAAAACCTGTCTTTTCCTCGAAGATGATCTTTGGTTAAAGAATTTTGACCTATTAGCAAGAATCTTAAAAAATATCTTATATACTGTATTACAAAAGGAAATAGATTTAAAGTCTCCTACTGAATTACAATTGGATTTTTTGGGAATGAGAATTCAAAAAGTGTTACTAATCTCATTTAAGAGTGCACCTATGTTCCTAGTTGCTTTGATGGCACCATGGAGGTCTTTACCAATGATATCCCAGCACTTTTGAAAGAATTTTGGATTAAAATCACCTGAATCAAGAGCTTTATTTGGATTCATTTGGAAGACAGCTTCCTTAACTTCTTCAGAGGTGATTGCTTTATTTAGACTCTTATTGTCTTCTTCTGTAATGAGGCTTGGGATGGACGACGACATTTTGGATTGGGCGAAAAGATTAGATTGATCCCTTTCATTGTAAGTTTTAGAGAAGTAACTAACTACCTCATTTGAGATATCCTCAGGCTTCTCAAGTATATCTCCTTTACTGTTCTTTATCTTGGATATTCTATTTACTGCTCTTCTAATTTTAGTACTATTGTAGAACTTATTGTTTCTATCCCCTTCTCCTAGCCATGTCTCTTTGGATTTTTGTTTCCAAAAAAATTCTTCTTTCGCTAAAATAGCCTCCAGGTTAGCTAATACGTTTTTTTCTTTTAGATATTTATCATTATCCATGCCTTCATTAGTGATATAACTTGGTTGAGACTTCTCAACTCTTGTTCTATTGAAAATTCCTCTTCAAAAATATTATCAAAATGTTCTTTATTCCATGTGACTAGGTTTTGCTTAATATATTTTAATTTTGAAATAGAGTTGTACACCTTAGATCCTTCCACTATGCACTCATCCCACCAAAATTTAATTATATTATAGAAGTCCTTGTGTTCAAACCACATAATTTCAAATCTAAAAGGGTGCCTAGATGCTATCAAAGGCTTAAAAATGTTTAATCGAACTAGGAAGTGGTATGAACCTTGGTGATCAAGAATTTCTGCTTCTAATTCAAAGTTAAAGCTTGAAAGATCTCCTCTATATAGAAATCTCTCTAGTTTTTCGGATATGCTATTGAAATCTTTTCTCCTATTAGTCCATGTAAATATGTCATTTTTAATAATAACTTCAGATAAACTATTTAAGGATACCAAATTGCTGAAGTCTTTTTGTGATTGAGATATAACTTTACTATTTCCTTTCTTTTTAGAGGTATCTAAGATAGCATAAAATCTCCTCCTAAGATAATAGTCTCAGAGGGGTCTAGAGATATTAAGTTACTTATGGTTCCAAACGGCTAACTTCTCTCCTATACTAGTACGACCATACACATTTATAGAGAAGGCTAGATTACTATTGACACTATTGACATTAGCACAAATCCAATTGTAACAATTGTTAATGTTAGATACATTCACCTTCCTTTGATCTCTTAATAAGGCTAATCCACTTGAAGCACCAAGGGAATCAACCCAAGTTGATTGCCATAGACCAAGCTTTCTTTTCAATTTTTCATATTCTTCTCTATTTATTTAGTTTCTTGTAAAAGTATTAAATTAGAGTCAAGAGTTTTCAGACTCTTTTTTAGGAGTCTCTGTTTATTAGGGGCATTTAGTCCCCTAACATTCCACTTAGATATCTTCATTGGGGGTTGCAAGGGAGCTTCCTTGCTCCTGCATTGAATAGATTAGTTAACTTTGATTGTTACCAGCCATCCCATCCTTGGTCATGAGTTCTAAAAAAGTTTTTCTTCCTCCTTCCTTTTTATGTTTTTTTTGGCTATTTTAGGATTATATAGCCCTTCTAAATTTGTTGCTAAAACTAATTTCACTAGGGAGATTATTTTTGTGGTTGTATTATAGTTTGGAGATTCTGAACATATTTATGTGATTAGAGTATCGCTAAGGTTTCCATGAAACAACCTCAGATGCAATTGCCTCGTTCTTTTCCTAAATGCCTACTTGCTCCAACAATTTCTGAACAAAAGGAGTCTTTGGACCTCCTGTCGATACTATATCAGCTATAGGACCATTAAAAGGATCTAGACTACAATTTAAAAGATTAGCATCTAACTGAGGATCCACTCCACATTCCTCAATCCATTCATTTAATCCTTCTACAAGAAACTAAATTAGAGTCAAGAGTTTTCAGACTTCTTTTTAGGAGTCTTTGTTTGTTAGGGGGATTTAGTCCCCTAACATTCCATGTAGATATCTTCATTGGGAATCAGAAGGAAACTTCCCTGCTTCTGAATTGATTAGATTAGTTAACTATGACTGGTTACCAGTCATCCAATCCTTGGTCCTGTGTCCTGAAAAGGGCTCTCCCTCTTTTCTTTTTATGTTTTTTGGCTATTTTAGGATGATCTAGCCCTTCTAAATTTTCTATTGAACCTAATTTGTCCAAGGAGATTATTTATGTGGTCGTATTATAGTTTGGAGGTTTTGAGACTATTTCTTTGATCAAAGTATCCCTAAGGTTTCCATGAAACTCACCCTCAGATGCAATTGCCTCAACACCTACTTTTTCCAATAGGTTTTGAACAACTAAAGGAGTATTTGGACCTCCTGTTGAGACTATATCAGCTATAGGACCATTAAAAGGATCTAGACTGATTTAAAAGATCAGAATCTAACTGAGGATCTGCTCCACATTCCTCAGCCCATTCATTTAATTCTTCATTAATTTCCTTAACACCTACTTGCTCCAGCAGGTTTTGAACAACTAAAGGCGTTCTTGAACCTCATGTTGAGACTACATCAGCTATAGGACCATTAAAAGGCTCTAAACTATGATTTAAAAGACCAACATGTAACTGACGATCCACTCCACATTCCTCATCCATTCATTTACTTCTTCTAAAGGGTGGATTGTAACCTCAGAAGAGATCTTAGTGGGGAAGAATGACTTCCCAGAGATAAAAGAGTACGAAAAATGGTGTCATAAAGCCATTTCTTCACATACTTCCTCATGAACCATCATTAAATCCTCCATTGTATCATTAAGAGTTGACATATTATCTTCTACTTTTTTTATAAAGACATCTACCTCTTTCAAGTCCCTGAATCTAGGTTCATCAATTAAGACCTCTATTTTAGGATTCATCTAATCCAATATGGTCTTTTTTACCATCGTGTTATCTTGATTCAAATTTAGTGTTACACCCTTGACCTTAGGAGAAAAACATGTAGGCTTGCTCTGATTTAAAATTGAAAGCTCATCATGTTTTTGACTGCAATCCATAGAGGATTCATGGACAGACATGTGCTCAGAGAAAAGAAAAGGGATCTGAATAGATGGTGAACTTCATAAGATTGGGTGATTGAGGGTCCCAATCTTCAGATATAGAAGAAAAAATGATTTCTCCTTCTTCTAACATGGATGGTTTATTAAAAAAACCAAATCCTCTGCATTATGAAAATCTAAAGCTTAACTCCTTATCTATAAAATCCTTATTTGACTTACCAAAATAGAATTCTTTCATAATATCAAAATCAGCTAATACAAATTTAGATCCAATTATACCCTTAAGAAGACGGGATCATATTATATATAGAATTGTTTGTGATGATCTTTATAGGCTTAAGGGTTTTATTCGAAGGGAAATCTACTAAAATCTTAATTGAGTTTGAGCATAAAAAATTCTTTGGTAACCCTTTAAAACCCCCCAACATGTCTCCAATATTTTCCAATATGGAGATATCAAGGTCACCGGGAGACGGGGAGACTTCGAGGTCTCCGATACTGGTACTGGTACCGATACGACAATTTTTCAAATAGGAGACGGGGGTAGTTGGAGACGGCAATTTTTTTTTTAATAATTTTTTTTAATAGTTTAAAGAGTCTAATACTAAAAGTAAATACAAAATTTGAAAATAGTAATACTATAAGACTAAAGTAAATAATAATAGCAATGTCACATTAAAAATTAAAATAGACGCATAGAGTCAAAGATTTCAAAACTCACATGATCACAATATTGTATCTCATGGATATATTTGTTTTTTGAATATTGCATATGATCACCATCATATCAGATTGATAATCGTTGAGATTATCATTACATATTCAAATTTTAAATTCAAAAAAGTATAGTTTGATGCTGAATTGCTGATATGCAAACAAAAATGAACACTTTGTACAATAAACCAAAAACATAAATATATCTAGTATTAGTATGTCGATGGTACTATTATCTACTCCACAAGGTTGTGATCATCCATCTCAAGGTCTTCAGCTATCATGCTCTCCAAAAAATCATCACTCTCCAAAAATATTTTAAATGATTTAATCATTTAAATTGTTGAATAAAAATAAGATTTTAAAAGTGTTTCTAATGTTTTCAAAGTTATTAATTTATTAAATAAAATATTTTAAATGATTTAATCATTTGATTTAAATTGTCGGTGGTCTTAATTTTTGTATTAAAAACATTAAAATGGATGCTAAAATATATAAAATTATTTAATATTATATTTTACATTTATATTTTACCAGGAGACTTCGAGGAGACTTCACTTTTTGGATTAGGAGACGGGGAGACTTCAGGAGACTTCGTCGTGAAGTCTCCAACCTTTTTTGAAGTCTCCAGAGATGCGAAAAGTCTCCGAGACCGAGACGCGACTTTTAGGGGGGAGACGAGTCTCCTGGTAACCATGGGAGATATTCATTAGTTCTACAGGAAAATAGGAAATTTGACCCAACAGTAAGTGGATGGAATAGGTAAATAGGACAAATCAAAATTTGTATGCCATTCAAAAAAGGAAATTAAAAAACCTTTGATAGACATAGGAGGGCCTTTTAAAAGCTTTTCTTTAATATTTTGGCTTAAACATTGTGCAAAAAAAACCCATTATGGAGTTTAGTGGTACATACCACTCCTTTGAAAGTTGTTGAGAGCCGTAGAGCATGGTCGAAATCAAAAAAGTTACTTTCATGCCAAAATGCAATAAGGCCAAATTTATGGCATTCATTCCATAATCTATTTGAGGTTGAATTGTCGATGCTCAAACAATCGGTTTCACTCTGATTTCCAATGCCTTTGTCTTTTGAGTGATTTCCTATCTTTCCCTCATGAAATCCATTTTGAACTTTGACTGGATTCTTCCTCTGTATTTGACGTAGTCATCTTCTAGCTAGGGTTTCATTCAGATATTCTTTCTTTTGTGCTTGCAAAACTTTGTAATATTTTGTTTTGTGAAAGTAAGAGCCCACCTGTAGGTAAATCGTGGATTTTCTTTGGTTCCAATTCTATTATGAGCTCCATTTCTGTTATGAGCCTTTCTAAGGATTTCTCAAACGGATTCTCTTCTTACAGTTATGGACATAAACCCAACCAGCTTCAAAGTTTTCATTCAAGCCATTGTCTTTACTAACTTTAGAATCCTAGTTATGGAAGACCCTATTGAATTTATCTTCAGTTAGGATCCCGAATGCATTCATTTTCACTGCATATTTTGTATTGTGAAAGTACTTTGAAGCCCTAAAATCATCACCACGCAGTCCGCATATCAAACCACTCTGCTTTTTGCGTTGCATTCTTTCTTATCTATACTTCTAATAATTTCAGAATTTATTTTATTTTTAGTTAATGTTAATGTTAATATGACATTAACTTGACCAATCAAATCAAAGAATTTAAACGTTTATATGCAACTTACAATGTGTATATCTATTTTTCATTTTTCCTTATTTTATAAATGACATTTTGTGCTCATTCTATTGGTCCATATTACTTTTGGTAGGGAGAAAAATCAATTTTACTTAACAAAAATTCACATATTCTTTCCAACAACAATGATGTCGTGCATTAACGATAGCTTTATCTTTTTCGCAATTGTGATAAATTGATTAGAGTTTCCAAAAAGTAATTATTTTATCTTCCACCTTACTACCTAAGACATAAATGCATGTCTAATCAACAATAATAACTGAATCATTTTTCTTACCAAAGATTGTAAATATATCAATCTATTATTTTTAACATCTTGTGAGTTTAAGTTTATTAAAAATCTTACTTAAAAACTAATTATCATATCATTTTAAAATACATTTATTTAATTTTTTTCTTCACAATAATTTAAAATTATTTTATTCTAATGTAAAATTAATTTTTTATTCTAAATTATAATTAAATTAATAAATAACAAAAATATATTTTTAAGAATACAATTATTTGATAAATTTATACTAAAAATATTTATAAATTTTGTTACAAAAATAATTTAATTTAGTTTTCAATGTTTATATTTTCTATTTTAAATATATTTATTAGTTTTACATTGTCCCTTACTTTTGTCAATCGTAAAATGCTAACTTTTTTCACACTATGTTTAACTAGCTATTTTTTCCAATCTTGTTTTAATTCTTTTTTGCATTTTAAAATTTGTAAAACTAATATTAAAATTCTTCAAACTTACTAACTCTTTTGTTGGTTTGGATCAAGTAGTCAACAATTTATTTTTTTAATTTTAATATTTAAATTTATATTGGAAAAGGTAGAAACAAATACTTCATTGATTTAACTCAATTTTATAATTGTTATTTAAATATTTCTTAAAATAACATAATCCTTAATCTTTTTTTTAATTCTCTTCCAACTATCTCTATTTAGTGTCCCCATAATAACATGTCATTCTTTCTCTTTTAAATCTCTTCATATCCTTCGTATCCTTCATTTCTATCTATAAATCTCTATTATCTCTCTTTTCAATCTGTCTTCATATATATATAAATCTCCATTTTCCTTCTTTTCTAACTATTACGACAAATATATCTCTTTTAACTCTCTTCATATATTTTACTCTCTAATTTCCTTCTTTCCTAACTATTGGTACGAACTTTGATGCAATGCGTCTCTTGTTTCAAAAGTCTTACTTGTTAAAGCACATATTCTTTTAATGCCGAATGCCATTTGGAATAGATTAAAAATAAGAATAAAAATACCAAATGTCATTTGGCATTCAAATAGATATTAAAATTATGAAATCTAGTAGAAAGAATAGGAGAGAAAAAATAAAAATAAAATATATATATATATATATATATATATATATATATATATATATATATTAAAAAAAAAAAATCTATTTTATATAAAAAAAAAATTTAAAATTAAATAAATTAAATATTAAAAAATATAACTTTAAAAGTAAAAATAAATTTTAAAAAACTATTTAAAACATAAAAATTTAAATTTAAAAAATCAAATAAAGATGGTGTGGGATCCCACACACCGCAGGGTGGGAATCATGTGCATTGCTAGCATCTATGGGGGTTACACCCTGTTGTGAGGTTTTCACACCATCACCCCAAAACTTTGGGGACCCCCCTTTTTTCTTGATTGCCTTGCAAAAATTTTCAAAGTTGTCTGAAAAAAAATTGATTTTGAAAATTTTACGCCTTGGACACCTTCGAGCCAAAGGAAAGATATGGTTGGATTTATTTTTCACCTAGTCTTAGCTTGATTTTCCAGAACTTGTAATTTTATCCTTAGGCCGAATAAATTTCAAAGATTATATTTTCTTTCGTTGGTTAAAAAAAAACTTGGCAAGATAAAATTTACAAATTTTTGGACTTAGACGATTTATTTTGAATTTTGGATGTAATTGTATAATCTTTAGCATTTTTGAAATAATTTTTTTAGATTTAATTATTTCAGAATTTTTTTTATTTTTTTGGTGAAAAGGAAAATTAATTTTGTGATAGTGAAATTAAATTTGAAAATCGATACCAAAAAAAAAATTATTATTTTGGTTAAAAATTAAAATTGCATTGCAAAGTCAAATAGATTAAATTGCAAAAATTGGCATTAAATAGGTTAAAATTGCCTTGAAGATTTTAAAAATATTTAAAGAGATTGGTAAATTAAAATTGAAAAAATCACTTTTGGCTTGCTAAATCCAATTTCAAATGATATTTTAATTACTAAAACATCATTAAATGAAATTTTTTAATATCTCCAAGGCTTTATTAATTTTAGTTTTGCAATTTTGGTCTTAACCGGCAATTAAAAATGCAAATTTCACAAAGGCAAAATTAATTTTTAGCTTGGCATTTAATCTTGGACCATGAATGGTGGCCTAATTTAATTTTTTGTCTCTCCCAGGGCTAGTTGGCCAGCTTGGAGGAGTGTGTGAAGTTTGGTATAAGAGGGCTTCTCCCCTCTTTCATTTCTCATTCCATCAAGCCTTCTTTTCTTGCCTTGGCGATTTTTCAAGCAGCTCTCTCTACTTGGCAATTTTTTTTCTAGCTTGGAGTAGATTTTTCTTGCTTGGGCGAATTTTGTGGAGGCCTAATTTTTGGGTGAATTTGGATAGTGTGTTGGAGGATATTGAAGGCAGATTTGAGGATATTTTTTTGTGCCCTAGATCAAGTATTTCAATGACAATTTCCAAAATTTGATCAAGTCTGATTCAGACAACATAAGGGCAAATTTTTAAACATTTTGGTGCTCTAGACAAGGAGTTTTAATAAGCATTTTCAGTATTTGCATAAGGTGGACAAAATTCCAAGGTCTTATTTCACTTGCCATGACTTCACATTCTTGCTTGGAGGACTAAATTTTCACATACCGGACAAATTTCCAAAAAGTGTTCTTTGTTGGTAGAAGGACGAACTTCATTTCGTGTTTGGAGACCGCTCTAAGGGCAAGGTTGTCTCTCTCTTGTTCTTGCTTGGTTTCGTTCCTCTTCTCTTGCTTATACTTTTCATCCACCATTTCATTATCCCATTGATAGGTTGAAGGTTGGAGAGATAAGTGTAGATTCCATGATAGGACATTTGGCAAGGCAGATATAAGCTCGACCACCCTAAGAATGAAGTTGGAAGATATAAGTGTAGTCCATCCAAAGGTAACGAAGAGGTAGAAATAAGTGGTAGTCCCACCCCTGGGTTAAAGATTGGAGATTGATAGGTGTAGTGATAGGACTTGGCGAGGCAGAAATAAGTAAGAATCCATTGATAGAAAGAAGGTTGGAGATCGATAAGGGTAGTCCATATCACTTAGAACAAAGGGGTAGAAATAAGTGTTTAGGATGGTAGATGTTAGTGTAAGCAAGAACCCTAGAGGAATGTTTACAGAAAAAGACAAGGAAGACATGATGTCAAAGACCGCCTTCTTCTCAAAATTGAAGCAAGTCTGTGACACCAACGGTAGCACTATAAACATGATATAGTTGAGAGACAAACGATGGATCAGGTTGCCAAGTTCCACCAAGATAATCAAGATGCCTACTTTTCTCTCCTAAAACAAAATTAGGTACACGGAGGCAAGAAGGGAGTCCCCAAGGTGTCAAGGTTCACCCGATCAGACTTCAAATTAGAGTATGGCGACCTCATTGTGCCACTCAATTGAGTCATAGGCGTCTCACAAGGTATGCAATTTGAGAATTGGATGTATTACTTTATTGATGAAATTGTAAATGGAAAGGGCAAATTTGATTAGAATTATAAATGAAAATCTAGAATTACAACTCAAGGTAGTGCAAAACTAGAAGCAATTCCACATGGGGTCCTAGCCCTTCTATTTGATTGCAAGCTGGCAAAGGTTGAAGTGCAAGCTTTGGTGAAGAATGAAATCGGGTGAAGGGTGAATTTGCTTGAAGATTGAGATTCACGAAGCCTCGCAATTTTAAGGAAGGGCCGATTAGTAGAAGAGATTTGAAAATATTTGAGGTTAGGCAAGGATAATGGGGGAGGTTTAAGTTCGATTTCAAGGTAGTAGCCAAGAGCAAGACTCTCAAGTTGCAAAGAAGTTCACATCTAGGGAAGCCATCGGGGCCAAGGCAAGATTACCCCAAGTGCATGAAGACTTCATCCTTTCAGGGTCAGCACATCAAGTACAAGCAAGTTCGAGTGGTGATGATAAAATTTTTAAGGACAAGCTCAAGCATCCAAGGCTTCACCTTATCTCAAGGATTGAATAAATTTATAAGATAAGGTTGATGAGGTGGCACTTTCATGTGCATGCAATCAAATCATGCCAAGTGTCCTATTTTCTCATTGGTTGACAAATTATCGTAATTTTCTCATTAACCCACAAAGTTGGTGCCCTAATGTAATTGGTTGAATAATGGTAACCCTAATTAGGGTTTGTGAGAAATAATCTTGGCCCTTGATTTTGCCTCTTAATCTCGGCCATTCATTGTAATTTGGAGCCTCTATATAAGGCCATTTTGCTCTCATTTGTGAGGGAGTTATGTTGGAGAATTGTTGCCAAAATACTATCAAAATTGTTCTCTATTCATTGTTGTGGCTTGCATGGTGGATATACATGATCATTTTGGTGTATTGCATGGTTCTTCTCATCTCTCAAATTAAAGTAGGATTTCATTTCATGTTGTTAGAGTAGAAGTAGATGGCTAATTGTATGGTGATGTTAGTGAATGTTTGATAGGGATCTATATACTAGGCCACTAGCATCCTAGCGACTTGTTAGGAAGCCTTGTGTGGTAATCTAGTCCAATCGCTCCTAAGTTCTACTTGCATATCATCTTTCCACTTGTACTTCAAGTTGGGTTGGAAGCTAGGTGTCAGTGTGAAAATCCTAAGAGTATCCCTTAGAATCATCGCACCAATGGAGGTAGCGCCACTGGCGAGCTTTCATTTGGTTAGATCCCCGTCCATTTTCTAATTTCTCCATCCATAGGAGTAGTAGTAGTAGAGCAATAAGCATTTAGTGGTAGGAGTAGTTGAAAGTGAAAGTGATTAAGGAGAAAAGGAACAACTCAAGCAAGCAAAGTACCACCAAGTTATCTTCGAATGAATAACGTAAGCCCGCCTACATGATTACCAACAAATCACATCGATAACTGAGTTAGTATCCACAGGTGTAAGGAACATTGGAGTTTTTGCTTATGTCTTCATAAGTATTAACTTTTCAAGAGAGGAATTGAGGATTTGATATTCCATATCAAGAGTTCAATTGCTATATGTTATGTAGTGGTACAAAAACTGACATCAACACACCCCACATTGTTGTTGCAGTGATACTGACAGTGGTGGCAATTAACCCCCACACTATTGCCGCAGTGACACTAACAGATGTGATAGTTGACAGTTGTAGTAACTGTTGCAAATGTCAATTCCGCTACGACAACAGCATGGGGTGTAACCTCCAAAAATAGTTGCAGCCTTGAGATTGATGTGGGGCGTGGCCCCATCACTCCCCATTAAAATTTACAATTTTTTTATAAAAAACGTCCAACACAGTGTGGTGGCATTTTTAATATTTTTTTAATAATTTTAATAAAAAGATTTCTAATGAACATTTAAGAAATATGAATAGTTGGAGAAAGTTTTTTTTAAATGAAAAATCAAGAGACATTTTGAGGAGATGAAGAGTTTTTTTTTGAGATTATAAAACACTCTAATTTCATTTTTGTTTTGCAAAGAGGAGTGTAAATTTTGAGAGAGAGAGAAAAAAGATTTTGACAGAAAGAAGAGACTTTTTGAGAGAGAAAATAAATTTAGCAAGGAGGAAAAGAAATTTGGAGAAGACAAGTTTGGAGAGGCATATTACAACTTTCAAGAGCAAGAATACATATTTGGAGAAGGAGAACAAGCACCAAAAAAAAAAGCAAGCCACCTCACTATATTTCATATTTATTTGGATTTGTGTGTTTTTGACTTTTTGCATGTTTGCAAGTAAATTTGAGGGAAGGAAATATTAGCTACAAATATGTGCACCCAAAAATGTTGTGTTTTCGACCTTTCGAATGTTGACAAGTAAATTTGAGGGAAGGAAACATTTTGTGCAAACATGCACAAGCTGAAACTATTGTGCGTTTTCAACTTTTCATCATATGTTCACAAGTAAATTTGTAGGAAGGAAATATTTGGTGCGAACATGTGCTACATGCCAAAAATGTTTTGTTTTCATCATCAGATAAAATGGCTTATCAAGAAAAGATTTTTGGCACATCCCGATGGACAATGTTACTCGATAACTCCTATCAAGTAATACTTTATTTTTTCTTCGACATATGCTCTTGGCAGAAACAGTGTGTTTTTGACATGGTGGGTCCTAGTCACTTTTAAGGATTTGAATGTCAATCATCCTTTTTGACATTGATGGCTCAGATTTTATTGCATGTTTGCAAGGAAACCTAAGGGAAGAGAATTTTGAGTATGAAAGTGCATAGGTAAAAAATGTTGGGTGCTTTCAACTTTTTACATGTTCACAAGTAAATTTGAAGGAAACATTTGGTGCGAACATGCGCATGCCAAAAAAATTGTGTTTTTTACTTTTTACGTGTTCACAAGTAGATTTGAGGGAAGGAAATATTAGGTTTGAACATGTGTAGGATAGAATTGTTGTGTTTTCTACATTTTGCCTATTCACAAGTACGTTTAACAGAAGGAAATATTTGGTGAGAACATGTACATGCCAAAAATGTTGTGTTTTAGACTTTTCGCACATTTGCAAGTAAATTTGAGGGAAGGAAATATTTGATGTGAACGTGCGCAAGCCGAAAATGTTATGTTTTTGCCATCAAATATGATGGCTTATTGTTGGAAGATATTTGGTCTATCCCAACGGACAATGTTACTCAATAGCTCTATTGAGTAACATTTTTGTTGTTTCTCCAATATTCTTAGGTGGAAAAAAATATTGTGTTTTTGCCATCGGGTAAAATGACTTATCACTGGAAGATCTTTGGTTCATCCTGATGGACAATGTTACTCAATAGCTCACTCTATCAAGCAACATTTATGTTGTTTCTTCAATATTCATAGGTGGGCGAAAACATTGTGTCTTTTTGCCAGTACATAAAATGGTTTATCGCTAGAAGATCTTTGGCCCATCCCAACAGTCAATATTTCTCGATAGAGCTACCGAGTAATATTTTTGTTGTTTGATATCACAAAATAAATTAAATTAAATGAAAGAAATGTCATTTAAAAAATTAATATCTTTAAAAATTCAATAAAGATCTAGATGCTTAAAGATTTGAAATAAAATTAAAAAATCTATCAACATCAATCAAATTAGATAGTCGGATAAGTCTGCTCCTCTAACAAATACATCTATCTATATCTGTACTTGGCAATCCTTTGTTTACTTCCATTTACTTCATTTAAAATGGGTAGCATGTATGGTATGCATGCATAGTATGATTTTTGTTGTATGAAGGTGCAATTTCTCTGAAGCTTAGCTATGTCCGAGGAGAATAGGCTAAGAAATTCAATTGTTTTTCTTGTGACATAAGATATTAATAAGATCCCTTTCAAAGCATATTTGAATGAATGGGTTTATAATATATGCAGCAAAAATTGTGGTTTTCGTTTTTCTTATTTATGCATGATTCAAAGAGGGTTGTTCTTAATTTTTTTATTAACACTAGTTCCCAAAAAGAAAATATTGATAAGCAATTTGGGGAATTGGCTCTACCTACTTTTAAGCCATGCCATGGTCACCAAAGGGAGTCAATGCTAAAGTCTTGGCTCTTCACTGCCCTTGGCAGATTAATGTGGGCAACATCCCTCCTTTTCTATGGAATCTTCAAATTGGCAAGGTGCTAAGGGTTAATAAAATATATAATCTTTCGCACTGATGTGAGAGTTTTGATTTCCATTGACCCTAGCAAAGACCAGCCTAATGGATCTCTATGACCATTCTTTTTGTACCCTATTTCATTTTTGGGTGCTCTTAATTCTTATTTCCTCTACATAAGAGAGGGTCATATGAGGCATGAATGACCTTTTTAAATTAAAAAGGACTCCCAAATTACCTAAAATTAAACCTAATCATTCACAAGTTGTAATCCCTTCACCTCAGTAGCGAAAACCTAGTTATGGCATTATGCAAAAGATGGCCTTGGCCCTTAATATCCTTCTCTGGTTACTTTTTAAGCTCTTTGTGCCTCCCTTGATGCCCTTAAAGTAGCTTTTAACAACAATTATGTCCCCCTCCATATGAAGTTGATTTTTCTTTGTCAGATTCCCTTCCCAGTGCTAATGAGATTGATTTCAGTTTTGAGCCTCAAAATGCCAAACCAAAACATGAGTGTAAAATGTCCAAAAAAATGTTTTGAAGAGAATCAAAAGACTCTCTAACCATCCAGGAACATAGTTCATGTCCCTTTGCTTCTGCCTTAATAAATCCACCCCTTCAACCTACCCTCTTAGGTAGGTATGGCTAGTTGTCCTAAAATACCTTTAAAATAGTTCCTAAGGAGAAAATAAAGGGTAATTAACCAAGTAAGGTGGTCTAGGAGGTTGATTCATCCCTTGGTGATTTAGATGCTATTACGTTCTCCTGTGATCTCAAAGATAAGTTATGTAATTGTGAGCTTACTGTTATCTCAAAGATAAGTTGGGTAACTGTGAGCTTATTGTTATCTCGAAGGTAAGTTGTGTACTATGAGCTTACTATTAAGATCCTAAGGTTTGGGTCTCTGCCTCCCCTCTCCATCAACCTCTCTACCATAAGTATAAATGTATACTCACACTAAAAGGGGGGGTTAAATCTAGCATCATAAATGTACACCTTTTCTAGGTGTTCCAAACTCTTTTTTAGGATGCGGTAAATAGCATAATACAACTTGATTTTGAATCTTTTCTTCTCTTTTCACATGGATTAACTAGCTATCCCATATAATTTATAGTTTCTCTTTCCTCCATGATCTCGTAGCATAACACATCTTTATAGTTGGTTGGATCCTGTGGCTCATGTTATATTTGTTGTATGCTCTTGCTCTTTCCATGCGACCAATTGCACTCCTTCAATAACATTTTGAGAATGATATTAGTGGTTGAGACATTTTGTTATCGCAATATCTTTAACTAGTGCACATGGGGCCTTTGTAAGTCTTTTGTCTTTGTTTTGTTTTGTGTGCCCTTGTGTAGTTGTACAAGTTAAGATCCTAAGGTTTGGTTCTCTCCCTCTCCCCCTCCATCTCCCTCTCTACCATGAGTATACATGGGTAAAAGAACAAACATGTGTTACCTTTTTTCAAAGGAAAAGGCTAACATCAAAAAAGTGTTAAATTTCAACAATGTAAAAGTCATATTTCTGTTTTGAATTTTAAGTTGGTGTAAACTGATGAAATGTGTATAAAAGGATAAAGTTTATATATGTTATTTAAAAAAAAAAAAAAAAAAAAAAAAAATAGCATGTTTTTATAATTTTCAATGACCCTTTTTTACAGTGTTAAAAATTGAGCAAATTAGGGGTTATAGTTCCCACCACAGAAATAACTGCAAACAAATGTATTTTCATCTAAATTTGAACTATGTTGTTGATGACATATGTACCTAGAACTATCAAAAAGAAATTTTCAAAAATATTGTATATTTTGTTTGTTATAGCTATTTAAAGTTGAAGTTTTCATAATTTAACGGTTTTTCGTTCCCACCATCTTTTCCCTAGTAAATATATGTTAACCATTACAAATGTTATATATTATTGAAGAGGACTCTCTCCTCTAGAACAATTCATCATTTAAAAAAAAAATTGTTATCATCTACTAATTTTTATATTTTTCAAATGTGCATCATCTTCAATGTTGAAATACCTAATTGCATTATTTTGCAATTATTGTAATCGATCATGTGTCACCTATAAAAAAAAATTATATTGACATAAATCTCACTACAAGTTCTATCTAATGGTATTTTAAAATTTTTTTTGAAAACCTAATTCTGATGATAAAATTGGCCTCTGAAGTGTTAAGTTCTTCAGAATTGCAAAAAAAATGAAAGAAAGTGCCACATCGAATGACACTTAAACAGTTCTAGTTGGATCCAATCCAGCCATACTGGATATGGTCGAGTCAGCACGACACAAAATTCGCTCGCCCAACGTCACATACGCGAGCGCCTTTAAAAATTAGAATAGGTTTTCTATTTGAAATGTAATGTTTTTTTTTTTAATTGTTACATTTAATTCAATAAAATAGGTTTTTTATTTTAAAGGTAAAGTTTTATTTTTAAATTTAATTTAAATTACTAAACTTTAAACAATAAAATAGGTTTTCTATTTGAATGTAATGTTTTATTTAATTCAATACAATATGTTTTTTTATTTTAAAGGTAAAGTTTTATTTTTAAATTGTTCTATTTAATTCAATAAAATAGGTTTTTTTTTTTTTATAGGTAATTCGCCAAAGCCTAGATTATTTATCATTCATTTTTATTATTATTGTTAGATTAATTATTATTATGTGTTAATCTCAAGTAAATTTGAACCCAAGACCTCCCTGATGATAGCCTCGCAATTTACCAATGCATTGTAGGATCTTGCCTAATAAAATAGGTTTTTCATTTTAAAGGTAAAGTTTTATTTTTTAATTATTATATTTAATTCATAATTGCATTTCTAATAGTAAAAAAGTAAAGTTTTAAATGAAATTTTATTGAAGAAATATTTAGAAATTAGATTTTTAAAGTTATTTTTGTATTGAAATTGATTGATAAAATTTGTTGTTTATTGAAAATTAATTAATTAATTTGATTTAAATAAATTATTAGAATCAATTTAGGTGTTTTAAAATATTATGAAAACTAGGCAAGAGCCTACAACACAATGGTAAATTGTGAGCCTCTTATCGAAGAGTTCTTGGGTTTGAATCTACTCGTGCTTAATAAAATAATAATTAATAATAATACATTATAATTAATCTTGGCTTCGGCCTCTTACTGATCAAAAAAATATATTATAAAAACTATTAAAATTATTAAATAGTTAAATTATTTAATTTCTTTAATATATTTAATAAATTGTTTAATCTAAATTTAGCAATGCTTTAATGCAAATACTTGTCTTAAGATTTTGCAGTGTTACAATCAGTCAAATACAATAACCTTCTAATGTTGAAAGTTTTTTTCTAAATTGTCTATGATCTACCAATATTTATGTAATTAAATGTGGAAGTCTTTTGTATGCAGATGATATCAAGCTCTCTGTTTAGGTTTTTGCGCAACGGGAAATAAAGCGAAAAGAGCAAAAAGATATGATCGAGTCAGAGGTGGCCAGAAGAAAGGATGGACAAAACATAATATAAGCCACCAATTTAAGATCCATTGATTGAAGTTGACAAAGATCCTGTTGAAGTTCGAGGAAGTAGTAGGACATTTGGAAAATTTGATGGAGATGAACGAAGACTCTCTTTTAAGAGAAATTGAATCATCTGAACAGATGATGCCTGAAAGTACAATTAAGCTACATCTAAAAAATATGTGGGAGGAATTTTTTGAAAATAAATCTCTAATTGGTAAAGCAAAATTATTTGTTAGATTATTTAGGAAAAGAGAAATGAGTCCTGTCCTAGAGTAGTTAGGTGTAAACAATAAGAAAAGCTCAAAAGATATTGTGAAGGCAACAATAGTTCAGAATTTGAGAGATGCATTAAATGTTATTGATAACAGAAGTCGAGTAGTTGATTTAGAGAGATGGGGTTTAGGAGTTAGAGAGAGATAGAGGGGAGAGATGAAGTTATGTTAGGGGTTATGGGTTAGGGTTGGGATAAATGAGGTTGTGTGTGTGTGTGTGTGTGTGTGTGTGTGTGTGTGAGAGAGAGAGAGAGAGAGAGAGAGAGAGAGAGAGAGAGAGAGAGAGAGAGAGAGAGAGAGAGAGAGAGAGAGAGAGAGAGATAGATGAGATGGGAGAAATGAAGTTATGTTAGGGATTAAATGGGGTTAGAGAGTAGTTTAGGGTTTAGAGAGATGGGGTTTAGGAGTTAGAGAGTGGTCTAGGGTTTACAAAGATGGGGTTTAATAGTTAGAGAGAGATAGAGGGGAGAGATGAAGTTATGTTAGGGATTATGGGTTAGGGTTGGGATAGATGAGGTTATGAGAGAGAGAGAGAGAGAGAGAGAGAGAGAGAGAGAGAGAGAGATATATGAAGTTATGTAAGAGAGAGAGAGATAGATGAGATGGGAGAGATGAAGTTATGTTAGGGATTAAATGGGGTTAGAGAGCGGTATAGGGTTTAGAGGGATGGGGTTTAGGAGTTAAAAAGTGGTTTAGGGTTTACAAAGATTGGGGTTTAGGAGTTATAGAGTGATTTAGTATTTAGAGAGATGGGGTTTAGGGGTTAGAGAGCAATTTAGGGTTTAGAGAGATGGGGTTTAGGGGTTACAGAGTGGTTTAGGGTTTAGAGAGCAGTTTACGGTTTACAGATATGGGGTTTAGGAGTTAGAGATTGGTTTAGGGTTTACAAAGATGGGGTTTAGGAGTTACAGAGTGATTTAGTATTTAGAGAGATGGGGTTTAGGGGTTAGAGAGCAGCTTAGGGTTTAGAGAGATGGGGTTTAGGAGTGGGAGAGATAAAGTTACGTTACGGATTATGGAGTTTAGAGAGCTAGAGAGAGAGAGAGAGAGAGAGAGAGAGAGAGAGAGAGAGAGAGAGAGAGAAAGAGAGAGAGGTTTTAAGATTATATGGTTAGAGAGTGGTTTAGGGTTTAGAGAGAAATTTAGGTTTAGAAAGCAGTTTAGGTCAACATATTTGGATTTAAAGTTCAATATAGGAGTTAGAGTCTAATCTAATTCAATGTGAGAGTTTTAGTTCGAATTTGATTAGGTTTAATGTTGTGATTTAATTACATTTAATGTTAAGTTTTGCTCCTGCTTAAGGTTCAATGTTAAGGTTTCAATTAGAATTTATTTGTGTTCACGGTAAGAGGTAAAGCCTGATGTAGTTCAATCTAATGGTTTCTAATTTACATCTAACTAATTTTCTATATTTAATAAAAAAAATTCTATTATTTTCTAAAGTTTCTATTTGTTGTAGTATTTTCTAAATTTTCTAATATTTTCAAAAAGTTCTAATTGTTCTAATATTTTATAGATTTTCTAATATTTTATAAAGTTCCAAAACTTTCTAACTATTATAATCTTTTCTAAATTTTCTATATAATTTTCTACTATTTTCTATAAATAATATTTTACAATTTCTCTAATAATTTCTAAGTTTTACTAAATTTCAATACATTTTCTAAACTTTATCTAATATTAGAGTACTTAAAAACACAAACGTATAATAATATAAAAAATTGAACTCTTTAAAACAATCTACATTAAAAATACACATTAAAAACCATATTTCTACCTAAGAAAACATAAAATAAAACTTAAAACACATTTAAAAATTAGGAGAAATTGCTAGCATGCCTGATTCGGTCGAATGATTCCTGTAGCTCTTGCCGCTCTATAGTTCCAAAAAGCTTGTATGACAAAAATGATTGGTGGATTTGTCTTTTTGTGGCTTATATAATTTTTGTTGTTCCAGCCAGATTGGATCTGGCTAGATCCAATTTGGTTGGATCCCTGCAGATGTGTCCACACCACTTGGCGTACAGTCGACGCCACGTAGTTTCAATCGGATTCTATCCCCCCAGAAGCCATCTAGTCAAATTTGGTCCCGCCGGAACCAAAAAGTTAGCCCCAAAGGTAACAAAGATCCATACTTTCACCCACATGTAGACTCATACTCATACTAAAGTGGGGGTTAAATGTAGGATCGTAAAGTGTACACCTTCAAGCTAGGGTATCCAATTTCACACTCTCCTAGCACTCATTTTAGTATGTTTCATTTTATTGTGCATTATAGGGCTTCATTATGCTTTTAATTAATAGTTAATTCAAAATATGAGTCCCCTCCTAATTTCCATTTCATAAAAATCCTATATGGACCCTTAATTATAGGTATGCCTTCAAATTATTTCATCCCCTCAATCACCACTTGACTACATAGGCCCTATATTACCATGTGCAGCCTTCCAAATTTTGTCCCAATGTCACAACTGAATTTTTCTTTCAAATTAACCACTCCCCAATCTTTTGGACCTCTACTTCAAATTTAGGCCTAAATTGGAGGCAATGAGCTAAATTATGTCTCACTCTCACCAATTCCACCTCAAATCTAAATCGTGCATTAGTTAGATTATTAAAGAAGTAGTTTTACACCCACATGATCTTTCTCTGAAATTTGCACCATGAAATGCTTGATAAAAGTATACAAGAAAACTATCCTCCCTCATTTTGATATACACTCAATTTAATTCAAGATCTAAACTACAATCTTGCATCTTTAAGTCCTCAAGATCAAGTATTCAAGCGTTTAAAGCCTTCTTTGGATCTATCATTATGGAAAGCTTCAACATTATTCATGAAAACATGTGTTCATGAATTTTGAGTTTAGTCTTCTAGGTCATGTTATTGCATTAACTTTTGTGACTAAATTCAGAGAGAATTGCATTAACAAGATATGACACATTAATTCTCTAATATATCATTTCCTACATATCAACATGCCTTTAATTATATTTCAATTTATTCCTAATTCAAGATTAATTCCAAAGTTGTGTTTGACCTTAGTAAACCCCTTTCAACCCAACACATTTTCTTCTTTTATGTATACAAAAACTGATGGAAAATGCACAAAAAGTATTCCAGACATATTAGGAGAGCTACAGTCTCCAATTCGTTTTGCGTAAAACTTTTGGGAGTGAGAAGACGAAGATTCAAAATGTAAGGTGGGGAAATGGGGTTTACTAGGTTGTACAAGGAATATAGGAAGATTTATTACAAATGTAAATGGTGGAATACTTGAATGAATTAATCAGAGATCAAACTAATCTATATATACAAAGAGGAGAGTCGAATAGAATAGAAACATTCTAATATCTACAAAGATATAATAAGATACAATAGTGAGCATTAAAAGGAAACATGAAGGTTATTTTAATACCCCCCCCCTTAATGCTCAATCTATTTACTACACCAATAGATCCCCTGAATTTAACAAACTTGTCAGGACCAAGGGGTTTTGTGAAAATATCTTCTGATTGCTCTAAGGTAGGAACATAGCCTAACTGAATAGATCCATCTTCTACTAATTGTCAGATGTAATGGCAATGAAGCTCTATGTGCTTGGTTCATTCATGAAACACTGGGTTCTTGGCAAGTTTGAGTATGCCCTGATTGTCTGAAAACAAAGAAGTCAGACCTGCTTGAGGAATATGCATATCTGCAAGCATCTGTCAGAGTCAAACTGCTTCACAAGCTGCCTTGACAGCTCCTCTATATTCTGCTTCTGTAGAGAAGAGTGCATGTTCCTGTTGCTTCTTATTGGTCCAAGTAACTGTTGTAGATCCGATACTAAACACATAGCTAGAAGTAGATTTCCTATCATCAACTGAGCCGACCCAATCAAAATCGGTGAATCTACTGAGCTGAGGAGTAGTACTCCTTGTGTAAAGAAGACCATAATCTAAAGTACCATGTACATAGTGTAACACACGTTTCGCTGCAATCCAATGATCAGTCTTGGGGTTTGTCATAAACCGTGAGATGTAGCTGACTGCAAAACTGAGATCAGGTCTAGTAGTAGTAAGATAGATGAGACTACCTACTAGCTGCTTGAAGAGTGTTTCATCTACAGGAGGAGAAACTGATTGTGCGGACAATTTCAGACCAGTCTCCATAGGAGTGGAGGCAGATTTGCAATCCTGCATTCGAAACCTATCAAGCAAACTTCTGGCATACTTGGACTGAGGCAAAAAAATACTGTTGTTAGTCTGCCAAACCTCAATACCTAAACAATAATGAAGCAATCCGAGATTTGTCATATCAAAAGTTCTACATAGATCCTGTTTGATTTTTGAAATCAAATGTTCTGAATTTCCAGTAATGATCAAATCATCCACATAGACAAAAAGAAAAAGAATATCATTACCAGAGTGTTTAATATACAGATTATTGTCTAACGAACTATGCTAAAATCCTTGAGCAACCAAGTAATGATCAATCTTTATGTACCAAGCCCTAGGGGCCTGTTTAAGACTATAGAGGGCCTTCTGGAGTCTACATACTTTGTGTTCTGAACCGGTAACCTTAAAACCTAGGGGTTGCATCATGTAGACTTCTTCCTGTAATTCACCATTGAGAAAGGCGCTCTTCACATCCATCTAATGAACTTTCCAACCGTACTGAGCTGCAATTGCAAGAAGAATGTGAATAGTGCTCATCTTGGCTATCGGTGCAAATGTCTCCTCATAATGAATGCCTTCGCACTGGGTGAATCCTCGAGCAACAAGTCTAGCTTTGTATTTGTCCAAGGTACCATCTGCATGGTACTTGACCTTATAGACCCATTTACAGCTAATGGGTTTCTTCCCAAGAGGGAGATCTGAAAGAACCCAAGTGCGGTTCTTTTGAAGACTCTGAAACTCAGCATCCATTGCTTGTTCCCATTCTAGAATTCCTTTGGCCTCTGCATATATCTGGGGCTTAGGGATATTGTGGATGTTGGCCATAAGAGCTATATTAACTATGTTGTGCTAAAGGCTCTTATTGCTGGAGGTTCTACCCTTAATGAGTTCATTAGGACGAAGATCACTAATCGTTTGAGCCCACCATTTTGGCCGAAGAGTCGAGGAGCCAATATCAGATGCTGTCGGAATAGCTGGATGAGAAGCAGGAGCAGGATTTGTATTATCTGGAAGTGACTGAGGTGGTGTGTCAGTAGCATCAGATGACTCATATAAAATAGAAGAACCCAAGTCAAAGATTGTTAAAGACTAAATCTCGAAATGTGGTGGGGAGTCAGAGAGCGAAAATGGTCCAAATTCCTCATCAAACACAACATCACGACTGAAGATTAAATGATCAGTATTTACATCAATTAGTCTGTAGGCCTTATGTGTGCGACTGTATCCTATAAACATAAGTTTCTAGCTTTTGGAATCCAACTTAGTGCGTTTGACATCAGGAATCCATACATATGCCAGAGAGCCAAAAACTTTCAAATGGTTGATCCTAGGTTTGCAACTAGACCAGGCTTCCTCAGGAGTCTTATGATTAACTGCAAGGGTGGGTGACCGGTTAAGAAGGTAGATAGCTGTGGATACTGCTTCTGCCCAATATTTTCTAGGAACATTTCTATGTTCTAGCATAGCCCTAGCCATTTCTGCAATGGTACGGTTTCGACGGTCTACAACACCATTTTGCTGAGGGGTGTGAGGTGTGGTGAACTGATGTCTAATGCCATGAGTAGTACAGAAGGCAGAGAAAGCAGAAGAACAGAATTCCCCCCATTATCGGTCCTAAGAGTATGGATGGAGGAACCAGACTCTTTTTCTACTAGAGCTTTAAAATGCTGAAATACAAGAAAGGCATCTGATTTTTGCTTAAGAAAATATACCCACATTTTGCACTGAAATCATCCACAAAGAGTAAGAAATACCTGTTCCCAGTAATAGAAGGAGTATTTATAGGACCACATACATCAGCATGGACTAGCTAGAGTACTCTATATGCCTGCCATGATTCACCATTCTTAAATGGTGTCCTATGTTGCTTCCCTGCTTGGAAAGCTCCACAAACGTGATGGTTCTAGGTTTGAATATTAGGTAGGCCATGGACTAAATTATCCCGAGCAAGTTGTGCTAGATATTGAATGTTCAGATGACTGTATCGCTGATGCCAGAGACTGTTGAGAGCTGATGATTCGACGATGAAGGCATGCTCAAGGGAATCACTTGAATCTACAAGCCTATAAATACCATGATCCTCAAGACCGAAAGCAAGGGTAGTGTGAGAAGCACGATCAATAATCAAACACTTATTTTCACTGAAAACGACATCCAACTAAGGAGAGTGCTTCATAATTTGAATAACAGATAGAAGATGATGTTTCATGCCAAGAACATAACATACATTGAGAAACATGAGTTGTCTTCCTCTAGATTGAATCTAAACATTGGCCTTGCCGACAATATTGTATTCTTCACCACCTCCAAAGATTACTGAGTCAGAATAGGGAGTGAATTCAACAAACCAATCACGCCTATGAGTGACATGTCGGGAGGCACTAGAATCGATGTACTAGGCAGAAGATTTCACATGATTTGCAGGTATGCTGGCCATAAAGGCATGGTAGATAGATTCTTTCCGCTTTGAGTGTTGGGCAGCATTGGCTTGCTGTTTAATTGAGTCCGACTTCTGATGCTGCTGATACAGATGCTTATAATATGTGAATATTTCAAATGGCACAAACTTCAAGGTGAGAAAATGAAAGACCCAAAAAAATTAGAGTACCCAAAAAAGAGCTCAAAATATCCAGAAATAAAATGTTGTCGAAATTTGGATCTGCTGGCTCAAAAATTGAGACACAAAAAAGGAAGCACCTACAAAAATCTGATGAAGACCCATCTGAGATTTCAAAAAACCCACCAAGAATGTGTGATAAAAAAAAATTTCCGAAGTCAAAAAACTAGAGTTTCGAGCAGAATAATAGTCGGCGGCCAAAGAGGTCAAAAAGGCAAAAAAATGATGTTTGCAGGTAAAACAAAAACAACAAAACCCATCAGCTGAAACACGAGCTGAATATCCAACAGGGATAGACAGACCAATTTTTGAAAAAAAAAACAACCAAAAAATCCCACTTTTTGAGATCTGGGTGTGAACAGATTTGAAAAAACGACCTCCAAATTTGAAAAAACAACCTTCAGATTTGTGATTTACAGACTAAGCCGCGGGTTTCCAAGAAAAAATATTAGCAGAAAACAAATCCACGATTTTCCAAGAATGCCTGTAGCTAAAGACAATTTTTCAGTCGATTTGCACAAAGGGTTTAAACCCTTGCTCTGATACCATGTTACAAATGTAAATGGCGAAATACTTGAATGAATTAATCAAAGATCAAACTGATCTATATATACAAAGAGGAGAGTCGAATAGAATAGAAAACATTCTATTCTAGACTACACCTAAATATTAGAAACATTCTAATATTTACAGAGATATAATAAGATACAATAGTGAGCATTAAAAGGAAACATGAAGGTTATTTTAATAAGATTATGCATATTTCTTCTTACATTAGAAGGAAGATGATCCACTACTCAAGATTGCTCAAGTGTTAAGTTGATTTAGTGATCCTTCGATGTGGGGGGACTATGAAGCTATAATTATGATTGAAAAATGCGAGATCTAGGACTAAATAAGGTGAAATGTGGTTTTATGCAAGTACAAGGTGATTAGGAGCTAATATACAAATTTAAGAACTAGATAAGGTAAAAAAATCTATAGCCAACTTATAATCAAAATTTCAAGTTGAAGTATAGGGGTTAAGGTTCCCAAGCCAACCTACTCCCTAAACTAGGGTGACCTAACTGACTAGATCATAACAATTTTGATCGATTAACTTGCAGGCTCTATCTCTCCTCATCAATAGATTATAACTTTATGAGCATATCTACAACATATACTTGCATACAAAAAAGAGGGAAAGTATTGTGTAGAAAGGGGTTTGCCTAAGTAAAGCCTCAGTTTATGAATTTACTTTGAAATTGATATAAATATATTTCAAAGTCTGAATTTGAGAATCTGAACATTCTATACCTTGATGATGCAAGTTTATACTTGAATGTAATCACAAGTGTTGACGGAATAAAATGACTCCACAAAAACCCATAAGGGAATTATAAAAAATATTCTTTGATGAAGGTTGTTAAAGCTTGTTGAAGCTTGTCACAATGAAGAATATGGTGGGACAAAATGCCTTTAGTGCTTATACCTTTCTCTTTGGGACTTAAGATATAGAATGATAGTTGAGATATTAAATTGAATCGAGTTACTTTTTGTGGATATCAAAATAAGTAATAGTAGCCTTCTTTCATACCTATCCCAACCATCTTGTAGAGTAAAATCTTGATAAAATTTATAAACATTGTTTAGCTTCAAATTGGGGCCAATCATGAAGAAATGGGGCAGCTAGATTGGCCTACTCCCTACAATGTGGTCCCAAATTAGGACCAAAGGTCATAATTGAAGATATTACATTCATAATTGAGCTAGGGTGAACAAAAATGAATGTGGGAGGCCACACATACTAAAATAAGATGTAAGTAGAAAATTGAATAGAAATTCAATTTATGATGCTAGAATACTTAATATAAAATGAAGTAAATTAATACATATTTGGAGACCATTTTCCACCATCAATTTAAAAATTAAACATCTTTCCCTCAATTTCTCTATAACCACTAACAACAACAATGTGTTGGGACTACAAGTAGTTGGAACTACCAATATTAGAGAATTCTAATATAAAATATATTAGTAATTCTTTGTTTTCTTACAATTATCTTGATCCTCAAGACTCCGCTCACAATAGAAGTCTTTAAAACTGCATTAGTATAGTTTCTATTTCAAATTAGCACCCTATTTCCAATTTTAACCATTAATCTTTTTCTATCTTCACCTAACCTAGTGATACAATTCCTAATTTTATCATTCCAAGACCACTTTGCCTA
The DNA here is from genome assembly GCA_028749045.1 of Cupressus sempervirens. Lineage (NCBI taxonomy): Eukaryota > Viridiplantae > Streptophyta > Pinopsida > Cupressales > Cupressaceae > Cupressus > Cupressus sempervirens. The sequence goes on from CM053792.1 coordinate 605,032,396, forward strand.
ATTGTACTGGGAATAATTGGCTTTCTTTATTCTTTGGCAATGCTACTTGCACACTATCTATTTCCTTTTACGATTCACTTGCATAAGATGTATTCACACAAAATGTAAAAGAGGTGATACAAATAATACTTTCCAATTATAAGTTTATTACATCAAATAATTCAGAAATAATTTCCTCTACTAGATCTCACTCGTCTTAATGAAGAAAATGGAAAGAATAATGGAAATCATCTTAGCATACAAGTACATTCTTAATGAAAGCACTTCTTTGTCCAATGCTAATATCGGTGTATCTAAACTCAAAATTAATATTGTAGACGATTTGACTCACGAAGTCTGATTGTCTAGACAAGAGAAATCAACAATATGAACTTTAAAACCATCTCATGCTTTCATTTTATCTACTGTAATTAACTATGATAACACTCCAAACCAAAATATAGAACTAACTAATTTCCTAATAACCTTCTTTGACAATATATTGTACAAAGCGCAAAATCCTATACTAATAGTTTTGTCCTATCTACTCCTTTGTGCTGTAAAGATAATAAGTATAACATGTTCTTCGACAAGATGAGCATACTTGATTTTGATTTAGCGATTGAGGACATTAAAGATTCCACTAAAAACCTCTATTGTGTCAAATATATTTACATTGAGAAAGTTGTTGGTATATCATACTATAAAATCTTTTCATGAATTATAACAAAGGTGCAAAAATTGAAGACTGGATTGTAGAAAATAGAAAAAAGTATGAAGTTTATGACAAAGTTCCATGGAAAATTATAAACAATTTTAACAAAATTCTCTTGATTCTTTAGGGTGTTATGCTTAAGACAAATGTGAATAGGAACACAAAACTTGTGATGGACTGCAATGGCTAATTATGCATGAGTTGTATAACATCCTTTTTATTCTTTAGGGTTTTAAGCTAAAGACAGATGTGAAGAGTACTAATAATTAGCAAATTGGAGAATTTTAGAATGTGTGTGAATTTCTCTTTAAGCACTATGTAGTTGGTGTCAGGATTTCAAAACCAAGATTGAAAAGAAATCTATGTTTGAATACTTTCTCATATTTCAAGTTTCTTGTCTAAATGAAAATTGTCAAAATTATAATTGTAACTCACAAAAGTTAACATACAACTAAAGCTATAGTAAATTTGATCTAGATGTGTCATCGTTGAATTTTTTTTTTTAATTAGCCGAGTTAATGAAATAGTTCATGATATGAATTCTAAAAGTAGTACATGTATTCAAATTTATGAGCTTTGATTTTTATGTTGTGTAATATTTATTACACATTACATTATTGTCTAGGATATCTCCAACCATATTGAAATAATCATTAAAGATTCTTAGTTGAAAATCTATGTGCTAGCATTATCAAAGGACTTTAAAAAGTAGAATCGACTTGAAAACAATAGAATAACTTTTTCTCAAATTATAGAAACTGTCTTTATTCATCTTCAACTTTTCCAATGTATTTTGATTATTTCCAAAAAAGCATTAAGCAATGAAATTACATCACTTATGTATTTTGTTTCAAGTTCATTTGCTAAGATCACTCGTGGCGCCTCCTTCCTCTTCTGCGGCGATTCTGAGAGAACACGCCTAATTATCAACATTGTTTCCCTTGGCTAAACACGTCTTAGAGATGTAGTTTTGATGGTAATAAGAGTAGTTGTGACAGCGCGTAGAGGTGCATTTTGAGAGGAGGAATGTTTTGAGTTGTGTGCCGACTACCATAGCTTTGCATGGACGCCATCTGGATATAACTGATTGCATGCAGTTTTCTAGCGAGCCATGTGGACAAATAAGACATCAAAGTATGTAAAGGTGTTGATATCACTTGTGTAAAATTATATATTGCTTTAAATTAGTCTTAAGTTGTATCTTTTATGCTATAGTGTATAACCATTTAGAAGTCAAATATTATTGTTAGGTTAGCCAATGTCTCTGTCCCCATCAAAACGACATTTTACTGTTTTTAAAAATTAAAATTAAAATTATTTCAAAATTGTATCTTAAATTTAAATTTAATTTAAAATTGTCGTTTTGATGCTGGTGTAGACATTACCATTGGGTCAAAGGTGGATTAGCGGCAGTTGTATATTTTTATTTTTTAAGTTTTGAGTTCGTAAGGGTAGGTCTTAATGGGGATGCTAAGCTTCTTTTAGCTAGCATCCACTTCTCAAAAAGTCACATAAAAAGAAGGAGGGAAACAGATTTGTGAAGTTACATTATTTTTTCATTTTTTCCAATAAGCAATTACTCTTATTTTCAACCCCTTATTTTTTTTAATGCTTAGGGTCCCATGGAGCTTTTAACAAACAATGTCTTCTCAAAAGTTGTTTGAAGGCATTCAAACCTGAACTAATTATGTTATATAAAAAAAAAATTAATGAATTAGAATTTAATCTTTTTACTTTAAAAAAATTGAAATTTGGTAAGCTATAGGTTCTCGCATCAACTCTATGTCGGGAGGACTCGTTGTTCTATGGGATCCTAGGAGAGTTAAATACGATATTCTCCAAACTGAATCCAATTGGATGATTAGAATTGTGAAAAGTTTTCATAACAATCTCCAATTTTTTCTTGTTGGCATTTATGGTCCCATCACTACGATAGGTAAATCCTTACTCTGGGATAAAATTGGAAACTTTATGTTCACCCATAACCAATGTCCCTTCATCTTAGGTGGTGACTTATGCTATCAAATGCATCAAAGAAAAAGAGGGTGGTATTTGCACCACTATCTAGTCTATGAAAGACTTCAACCATTGGATTTCCTCATATAGCATGATGGATCTCCTCACCTCCAATGGAATATTTACTTGGTCCAACAAAAGATATGGCCTTGACTTAATCCGTGAGAATCTAGATAGATTCTTATTCTATAGCAACCTTTCTCTTTTGACTTCAATCTCAACACATCTCTTATGCCCATTTCTGGATTAGATCATTCACCAATTTCCCTTGAGATTATTGAAGCTTACTTTAAACTTGAGAGTATGTGGTACTTAGACAACAACTTTAGGTCCCTTCTAGAAACCTGGTGGAAAGGTTCATCATTTGAGGGATCTGAAATGTTTAGCTTTGTGTCCAAGCTTAAGAAACATCAAATTTTAGATTGGAATGATAATCATTTCAAAAATATTTTTAAAGAAAAAGCCAACATCAAAAATGAAATTTCCAAGCTGAACAAGGACATATTCAAACACGGTATGGATAATGCAAAACATTTCAAGTAAAAAAAACTCCTACTCAAACAAGAAGATATCCTCCTCAAATAAGAAGTCTTCTAGAAACAAAAAATCAGAGAAGACTAGCTCTTTGCATGAGACAACAATACTAAATTCTTTCACGACATTATTAAAGCAAGGCACAATGTTAATAGAATTACTTTAATCAAAAATCAAGATGGCCACCTAATTGAAGATCCACATCTATTGCCCAAGAGGTTGTCTCTTTCTTTCATAACACTCTCAACAATTGAGAGTTTTGGACATTCAAGTCTAAAAGTCCATGCTCGATAACATTTTGAAACTAATTTCCCATGAAGACAACTTGATGATTAACCAATCATTTACAATTGAAGAAATTAAGGTTGCACTTTTCCAAATGCAATCAGACAAATCCCTAGGCCCTAATGGCTTTCCCACTAGCTTCTTCTAAAAATGTTAGCGTTTTCTTTTCTATAAGTTATGGGAAGCTATTGAAAACACTAGAAAAGTTGGTCACATTCTTAAAGAAATCAATAATACCATTCTCTGTTTAATTCCAAAAAAGAAAGATGGATCATCCTTTAGTGAATTCCAACCAATAGCTTTATGCAATACAATTTATAAGATTATGTCTATAGCTATACCTAACAAATTAAAATTATTACTCTATAAGATTATATCTGGAGAACAAAAAGGCTTTGTGCTCGGTAGATCCATTTTTTATGGTATTATTATTATTCAAGAACTTATCAATGCAAGTCATAAAACAAAACAAAAGATAATGCTAATAAAGCTAGATATTCAGAAAGCTTGCAATAAAGTAGATTGTCATTTTCTTTGCAAATATCTTGAAGCCTTCGACTTCTTATCCCAATGGATTAATCTAATCTTTCAATTCATCTCCACCCCTAAAATCTTTGTCTTGGTTAATGGTCCTTTGGAATTTTTTTTGATATATCTTGAGGCCTCAGACAAGGAGACTCAATCTCTTCATTCCTATTTGTAATCATGGAAGAAGACTGTGGGAAAACAATCTCAACTTACCAATCTATAAATAAGATCAAAAGTGTCAAAATTACTAAAATTGTGGAGAATATTGGACATCAATAATTTTCTAATGAGACCATTCTCCTCGTTGAATGCTCCTCCATCAAAGCTCTTAATAATAGACAAATTTTGGACCTCTATATGGAAGCCTTTGGTCAGCATGTCAATCTTAACAAATCTAAGATTTTTTTCCTAAACTCAGATCATGCCTCTGAATTGTTCATCTATAATATCCTTGGCTTTAAAAAGGATGAGTTTCCTTGCAAATATTTGGTTATCTCATTGGACAAAGACTCCAAATCTAACAAAATTTGGGATCCCTTAATCAACAAATTAGATCAAAAAGTGGATACATGGAAGGGTAAATGGTTATCAAACATTGCTCACCTCATTATGATCAAATATGTCCTCTCAACCCTCCCTTCATATCAAAAGTCTTGTGTACCCCTTTCTACAAAAGCCAATTCAAATGCAGATTGTAAAATGAAAATTTTCTTTTGGAAAGGGACTTCTAACAATAAGAAAATGCACCTTATTAGTTGGGAAAAAATATGCAAATGACTCTCCTATGGTGACCTCGGCATTAAAAAAATCTCATGGTAGAACAAAGCTTTCAAGGTCAAACTAATTTGGAACATGTACCTTCACCCCATTGTAAATGGGTTAAGATTATTTATCATAAATATTTAGATCACTCTGATCTTCCCATTGTAAATGGGTTAAGATTATTTATCATAAATATTTAGATCCCTCTAATCTTATTAACATCTTTCATACCATCAATCTTCCTAGATGATCTATAGTATGGAATTTCATGCTAGATTGTAGAGCTATAGTATCTAACAAGTTGTCCTAGGAAATTGGTAAGGGATCCAAGGTCCTTTTTTGGGATGACTTGTAATGCCCCACTAGGGAACCCAAAAGAAATTAACCTAAAGTTTCATTAAGTATGGCAAATATTTTTATTTGCAAGATAACATCAATAGATAACATAGCGAAAGTAATAAATCACATACATACAACCATCATAAACATATTACATCTCTTAAGGGTTCCATGACATTGAATCACATATATAAGTTTAGTAATATTAAATCTAATACATAACCAAAATCCACATCATGGAATAACCACAAGTATGAATTCAATTAAATAATATTCAATTACATAAGATGCCACTTGTCATAACTAGAATGCATAATCATCCACTGTACAAGTCACAGGGTATGAAAAGCTCAAAGTATATACATCATCAATAAAATACACCATTTCATAAGATCTTTGATAAACAAGTCTAGTATATTAGAATATAACCATCCAAAAGAAATACAAGATCAGAAAGAAAGGAATAACTACACAAGGACATCCAACATCGACATCTAGCTATCAAATCTCAAAGATATAAGTAAAAAGCACTACCATTGACCTCATGGAACCTAAATGGCCCACTCCCACTGTGTTGAGGAGATAATCTCAAGTCCCATACAAATATCAATCCACAAGTCATAACCAACATCTAGGTCAAGGAAAACCTGAAAGCAATCTATCTCAAAGGTACCAAGACACAAGTAACATCTAATCCTAGAGGCAAAAAAGATACGCAGGAAAATTTCCATGCAAGTGGGTAAGTGTCATCGCATGAGCCAACTCTAAGGTTATCCTGGTTGCCTCTCTGGACTCTGACCCCCTAGTGTCTCTATGCGGCACTAGTATCCTTTTGTATAGATAATGTATACTAATGAAGCAAGGTCACAACCAAACATCCTCTCTACTCCCATCCTAGCCTATACTAGCACTCAAGGTATGGGCAAGAAAGAACAATTACTCTTATTAATTTATTTTTCTCTCATTTAATGAAATGTTATCACTTATTAAAACAACCTACAATCCAGAGTTACCTAGGCAACCTCTTTAGGGCTCTGACCTCCATTGTAAGTCACTTCCCAACATACACATAGGTTAACTACCCTAGGCTCATAAAAAATACAAATCATAGAACCATAGTTTTCACCTCAGTCCTTTGTAAGCAACTTGAAAGCACCTATAGATAAAACACAGTATCCACTTCAGTCCTTTACAAGCAATTGGAAAGCACCTAAAGACCAATCACAATAATCACCTCATTCTTGTACAAGCAATTGGAAAGCATCAAAAGACAACTAATTGAAACTCAAAGGTTACACTAGGACAATTGCAATAATCACCTCAGTTCTATACAAGCAACTAGAAAGCATTGATCAAAACTTATCATAGAAAACATGTGCACATCACCATGGTTGGGTATAAAAGATCGTATACATAACATCATCATAGAACAAAAAAAACCCAAGCCTCTGGTAAACATGTTGACTAGTCAATGCACTAAGTCAACCCTAAACACAACACAAAAGAAAACATACAACACAGTAATGTAGTTTCATAGATTTTGCTTGAATTAAAAAATAAAAAAAACCTACAATTTTTTTTAAACAATAGGATACAAGTTTTCATTTCTTTTTAAGTCTCACAGCTACCAAAGTTTACAAATTTCCCCATAACATATAAATGATTATTTAATTGAATCAATAATAGATTTAAAAATGAATAATCCAGTTATACCTTGTTGATTTAAATCAAATCTCAATTTCCAAAACTTGTAATTTATTAATTAAATATATTTTAAATTAAAAATTATAATTAAATATTTATTATTTATTATTAAATAATTATTATTATTAACTGTTAATAAATAATAATATAATATTAACTATTTAATTTTATTAATAACTTTTTATTTTAATTAATTTAATTTATAATAAACAAACTATATTAAAAAGTTTTATTCAATTAAAATTTTAATAAATTTAATTTAAAAACAAACAAATATAAAACAAGCATTTAAGGCCTGCCAGCTAATAACATGTTGTCATGGTAGTGTCATTGCTTCTGCAATAGTAGCATATTGCCTTATGGTAGCACCTGTTGCTACGACAACAGCAACAACTGTCATGTGACCATCGTGTGAGCCATGGGTGGGTGGGGGTTTGGTGGCCCTGCCCACTTTATATATATATATATATATATATATATATATATATATATATATATATATATATATATATATATATATATATATATATATATATATATATATATATATATATATATATATATATATATATATATATATATATATAAAATTGTTTTTTAATAAAAAATAATTAAAACCAAAATCTTGCCATCCCTTTTTTTAATATGATAGTATAATTATCACAGTAATTTTTAATCATTGTGGTAATATATATTCTCCGTTCAAATGGGCACTGGTAGGAAAGAACGAGGTAAGAAAACCTCCAGCCTTGCTCAGGACTGAGGTCCTATATTACACAAAGTTTAAAAGGGGCATTCCCTAGTATATTCCTAATTAATGAGATCTTACAGTGTCCAATTATTAGATCTAATATTGACAGGAATAACTTTTCTTGCAATATTCAGCTTGTCTTCCAAATTGAGACTTATGATGCTAGTTGCAATTACATATACCTCCTAAAATAGTACTTCTACTAATCTGCATATCAAAAACAACATTTCTTTCCACAAGTATTAGTAGTATTAGACCAATAAGAGTAAACGAAGAGATCAAACAAGAATGGACAAAAGAACCTTTTCTATAACAAATTTAACACTTTTCTCCTTAGCTATATGTAGCTTATTATGAGTTGGTAGAATACCATCTAATTTATCAATTTTTAATGTTTGTGTCCTTTTAATGTTTATACGCACTTGTAGTGTCCAGATTAGTGAATAATGCAATCATGCTATACTATACTATATTGGGAAGGATTAGGAGCGATAAACAATTTCCATTAAAAGATTTCATTGCCTCTTTGTTGTTGTTTACTATAGTTGATCGATTTATTTCCTTGTACGTTTCTTGCACATTTTGAACTTAATTTAAATATGATTGTTCCTACATGAATTGCAATGTGTGGAATGTAAACTTACAAATTGATATTACCAATTTTTGAAGTTAATACTAAGATTTTGACATTATTCATACATTTATAAGAAAACAAGATATGCAAAGCCTATAATCATCATACAGATGTTGCCAAAACTATTAAAAAAAATTCATTATGAACTATAATTATATTTTGAAATTAGATGAATAGGGGTTACATTAATACTGAGTGCCCAGGGCAAGCAAATCCTATTAGAATTAGAAAACAACATAAGTAAGGAGAAAGGAAGCGCCCAAAACAAAACCACTGCCCATATAATGAAGAAGGAGGAAATTAAAAGACATAAATTGATACCATCTAAAATATAGATATGCCAAAAGGCAAGAAAGGAGAAACAAGAAGAGAAAAGCTCCAACTAGCATTCGAGATGATCAAAATTCAACACCGAAAAAAACTATCAAGTAGGGGACACCAATAAACTGTAACCTTCCTATTTCCAATACACCATGATGATTTCTGCTATGTCCTTAGGGTTCTTGGTTTGGAAGTTTGACAGAAATTTGAAGGTGCTTTTCTCCCTATTGGACTTTTCCATATTCAGGATACAAAAATCCAAAGCTTCCAGGTTATCTAGCTCCACTCTCAGTTGAATATAGGAATTGAAGATGCTGAGATAGTTCCTGAGCTAGGCCTTGCTATGGTCTTCTAAGATCGCTCTCCACCTAAGAAGAAAATGGATGTTGGCTTCCATTTTTGGTCACTCTTGAAAAAATAAGGCATTCTCTTAGATTACTAGAGAGGGACGTCTAGGGACAATGGCCAACTCGAAGCTTCCACGCTGATGCACCATGTAAAGCTCTAGGAGAGGGATTCTAAGTTTCTCATTTGTACTTTGAACAACTTCTTCAAGACCTACAAACCAAGTTGGATTGAATACATTATAGCAAAGCCTGATAATTGTTCACTTCTCCACTTTGGCTCTGACCAGACAACCTATAAAGGAACCTACAATGTAGTAATTATATATAAAAATAAATTTACATACTATATCTGGTAGGAGAAAAATGAACAATCAATTGAATTTTACATATCAAATTTTGGTTTCTTTTACAAACCCTACTTGCATTGTACTCAATCAAATTACGAAACTCTAAACTTACAAAACAAGGGTTTACAATTTTAAATTTATTTATAGATGTTTTTGAAACGAAGAACAATAGAATTCACAAACAAGGCTTTCAACCCAATTAAATTCTAAAAAAAAATCCATTTAGACACAGAGAAGACATATATTTCAATGAAAAGAACTATTGCGCAAAACCCACAAGATCCTACCTGGATCTGATGTTAAACAATGGATGCACAAAGCTCACAAGCAAATTCTTTTTTCTTTCGAAAATCCTCTTCTTGGAAATTGGCTTCTCTAAATCTGTGTGTGGAGAAATGAGCTCTAATTTCTTAATAAAGAGCTTTCCCTAATTAGGGTTTTAGTTTTGCAATCATGTGAAACCTTTTCTTAATTATTTTATTATATTTTAATTTCATGTGTAAACTTTTGTATTTTAATTAAAATAAACTTTATTAAATGAATTTGTTCTTTCTCTTATTAAATCACAAGACATTTTTAAATAAAATATTTATTAATTTAACTAATAATGATATTTAGAATTTATTATAAAAATGAAACTCCTAAATATATTATTATTAAATTAAATAAATATGATTACGCCAAAATTAGAACTTTAATTCTTTTATTTAATTAATTTCTCAGTTAATTAAATATCATTAAATATCAATTTTTCTTTATAAAATTTTCATCAAAAGAAATCATTTAATAATCTTTTAATTTGATTTAATTATAATTAAAAATCACAACAGACCCACAAGACTAAATGCAAAAACACATTATAAAGTATGAAATACTAGACCAAACTCAAGGTTCAAAATCATGAATTCATGTCACTTGACAAATTCAGAAGGGTAAAACTCAGATACTTGTCATACTTTCTAGGACAATTGGCTTAGGGTTAGGATTTGGACTCAAGAATTATCTCCCCTCTTTTACGATTAAGATGTTGTGATAGGACTCGCTCATCCTAGCAATTCGGAGAAGTCGATGCCTAATACCTACAATCTACATAAAATTCGAGTATGTACATATACATATAATCTAACCTAAACAGACAATGGTGGGAAGTAGTGCATCGTGTAGATCCTAACTAGAAGGGGACTATGACTCCTTCCCTCAACCACATCAAAAACATCAAACATAAATTAAAACATACAAGTACACCATACACATGCAAGTATGGGGTAAGTAACCATAGGAAAATGCATATAAATCATTCATCTAACTATCATCATGAAATAACTAAAATCGCTATAGAACATACATATATCATCATTGAAAGAATAATCGTGAACACATGAAATAATTGAGTAACTCATGACATATATAAATTGAGTCTAAAATAATATCCAATCAAATCCAGTAACCAAGTATCGTTGATCATAAAACTGGCCTAAAAGAGTTCGACAATAAAACATGAAAATAAAACTAGGGGTAGGCATTACATGACTCCTAGGGTGGATACTCTCCCCTCTCTGATATCATATCCCCACCTATTAAAGAGACCCTCTCTCACCTCTAGGGTCCCACCCTCAATAACTACCTATTTTTTCCCCTTTTCTAACCCATGTCTTAAATGGAAATGATGCTCTTTAGAAAACACTCCTCTCTCCCCTCAAAACAAAGAGGAGCTTCTCTCCATTTTGTGTAACGCCCCGCTAGGGATGTAATGTCCCCTTTTTGGACATTAGAAATACTAAATTCTTATTTTATATAATGTTAAAATTGACTCTAAGACATGGACTCAAAATATTAAAAGGTCGATTTAAAGTTATAAAAGGAAAAAAGGTCAAGGAGCAATAAGATGAATTATTAGAGAGAAGTTGAAGAGTCACAAGGGAATAGGATGAAGGCTAGAGGGGAGTTGAAGAGTCTTAGTTTGTGTATTAAAAGGGGACAGAGGCTCATTGTTGGGCATGATTGGTTTATGATTCGGTTCAGTTTTCTCTCTTGTGAGAGGGTTTCGAAAGCTTCAGCTTTTAGTTAATTTGAGGACATAGCCCCTCGTGCTGGCAAATAGTGGTTGCAAACCCATTATCCCAAGAGACATCAATTCAGGTGTTTCATTCATGCTTATAGGTTTTTATTCTAGTATTCCAATTTGATTGTTAAATCTGTACTTAAGATTGGGTTTTCTAATGTTGGTTGTTGTATTGTTGTTGTATAACCGCAACAATGTATCTACATAGATTGTACAAGTGTTTGCTAGTTTTATATTACTGATTTGTGACGTACTTTCATATGTTCAAATCCTAAATAGTATCTTGGAAAGACAGTTATTTTCTTGTGGAGAATCTGTTGGTTTTATTATTACATCGTATTATATCTATCTATGTTGAGTTTAGATATTATATTTAAGAAGTTGATTAAATATCTATTGGGATTTCTACTAGTTTCGATTGTGTCAGAAAAGATCTGCAATGTTTTATTTTTGAATATTTTGTTGAACGAAAATTTTAGTAAATATTCAGTTCAGGATATTTTAGTGGTATTAGAGCTAGTTTTCCTGCTAGCTTGTGAAGCTATAACAAAATCTAGTTATTCTACTAGTATGAAGGGTTACATGGAAACAATGATATTCTTTTCTAAATTCTAAAGAAGATCATTTTGATGAGGTTTTCATCTCCTATAGAAACTAAATATTGTGAAGTTTATACAGCTTTGCATATACACTTGGTTATTATAGGTTAGTAGCTTTTTCTACTAAACTAAGGAATCATTTTCCAAGATAGTTTGTGTTGAGATCTAAATATTTATGAAGGCATGATAGAGAGAGAGGAAGTGTAGTGATAAAAAAGGGGGAACAACTGATTGGAAGATTTGCAAATCTTAAGACAAGCTAAATAGCAAACTAGGACATTAACAGGTAGAGTAGTCTGGGTGTGTAGCACATGGTGTAGAGCTAGTATTTTGATTTCTTCTAGCATCTAAAATTTTCATTCATGGTAGTTCTGAAAGGCTAGACGGTCAACACCTGATTGGAGTCCAGTTGATGCTCACATTGGGGAAGAACAATAGTTGTGACTTGTGCTTATAGATAGATATAAAGGGATATACTCTTATATTTGGTGGGGCATTTCTAGACTTAGAGAAAACAATATCAGAAGACATCAAGATTTCTCAAGAGGCTTTGGAGCACCTATGTGTGAAAACATGAGGGCCAATGGTCTTGCAAATGTTGTTGTTACATCATCCTTGCTAGAATAAGTAATATGAGATATCTCATATCAAATAGTTTTTAATGTTGAAAGTCGTGATCTTATTGCATATGGTGTGATACCAGAGTTTATTGGACAATTTCCTATTCTTGCTAGTCTTTTTTCTTTGAATGAAGATCGACTCATTCTCACAGAATCTAGGAAGAAATCGTTGTTTGAAACTGAACTAAGTTTCCTTCTTCACCCACATCTACTACAAGTGTTATAGAATTAATTAGTTGTATCATTCAAAAACATTTGAACTCTAAAGACAGTCATCTCCATGAGGTTGTAAATCTGAACTATTTGCAGAGAGATCATTTTATTCGGCCGAAAGCTATGAAGATGAAACTGTCAAAGTCTATGGCATTAAATAAGATAAATTGTTCTCATGTGTGATTTTAACCATAGCTTGGAAAGGCTTGAAATGACAACCATTGACTCCTTCCCTCTTGAGTTGTAGGTTGAGTGATTTTTCCAAAGACGACAGGTTTTCTTGGTCAGTTACTTGGTGGTTTGTGTTGATGCTCACCATCTTGAGGAAGAAGATGATGCATGTAAGGATTTAACAACTTCTATATGAACATTCATTGCCAAGGTCAAAAACACCTATAGATTGGGAAAAATCTTGGTAGGAGTTGGTTGTAACACCTAGTAGTTATGGAAAGATGGTCCACTAAGTGTTTAAAACATCGAGACTTAAAAATGTGAAGATAATGTTACAAAATGTTGTAACTAGGTGAGACAGAGCCATTGTGTGGATTATTGAATTGATTTTGGGCCAAGATGAGAAAAGCCAATGTTGATAGGTGTCAAGAGTGTTCATGCCAAATAATGAACAATACAGATAGCACTAAGATCGTAGAAACAAGTATTTGGTCGGAGTGGATGCCACATAGAAGGCTACCTAGACTAGGGTATAAATGCCAAGAAAGGTCTAATATTGTTGCTGCTTTTCTTACTGACGGACACATGTAGGTCTCTACACTTGGTAATGGGAAGGAAAATCTTCAACAAGAAAGACATTTACATTAGAGGAGTTAGAATAATTGCCAGGATTCGAGCGTTAGAAAAGTATGTGCGGGTCTGATAGTTATTAATGATGATTAAATTTGGTCTTAGGGAGATATTCACAATAGTAATGAAATATCATTCAAATGATACTGCCCCAACTGTCAATCCATCAATTTTAGAATCAATATAATTGGGAAGAAAGCCAAATAACACCGTAGTCGGGAATATGATTATTGGTGTTATGTGAAAATCAATGAGTTGTGTGTTATATTCATAACAAAACATTAATATTCAAAAGGCAATGAATTTTCCTAAATCCACAACATAGCATTTTTGGGGAGCAATTGGGAACATTAGTTTGAGCATATAATCGAAAGTCTAATTATAGTATATTACCAGTAAGGCATCTGAATATTGATTAGGCACAAGCATGGAGCATTCAATTTGATGACATGGCATCAAAATATTCCAAATTTTTGGTGAAGCCGATAAATCAAAAGAGAATATAGTGGATAGTGAAACTTAGAAATACACTTCTGAATGGTTCTATTATATTTTCAAAATGTTCAAATGATGGTAGAAGAATACTGGTGGGGTATCCCCTGGGCATAGTCAGTATATTATTGCCATCAACTTTCCTACTATTGTACTTGAGAGTCATGCATCATTTTGGGGTGTGTGGTAATTGCGTTGTTGGAAAGACATTGAGCAGGCCATAACAAAAGCTATAAGAATTTGATTGATCATATTTACTAAAGTTCTAAGGATGGAAAAATTTGATTGATTTGGTAAATGCTTACTTGAACTCTGTGGTAATAATGGCATTGCAGTGAGCGATGATGCAAACCTAGTTCTAGTTGTCAGTTCTGTCTTATTGCAGGAATTGGTACAAGTGTGGCAGTGGTGCATCTCTTGCTGATGATTGTTGCTATAGTAAAAGATATTATTTTGAGGTGTACAAAAACATTTTGGTTGGGATTCAAATACTTTGGGGTTGAAGGTTGATTTTTGGAGCCATCATGGTTTGCAGAAGGTGCATAGTTAGTTTGAAACACTAAGAAGTCATTATCAACAGTATTCAACCTTCATTGCATATATGTTACTTAATGTAATAATGCAATAAATGAATTAGCATTGTTGTTCATGGGTGTAATCGATCTTTGAACACCTCAGTGTGATTACCTTGAAGTTAAGCTTTTATACCTGGGACAAATGTGAATTGTTTTACCATATTCTGATTTCCTATGTCAATTAAAGAATATAGTGGTTGTCAAACTTATAGTAATAGGATAACAACATTCAACAATGGGAAAGGGTTTGGATAAAATCTTGAATGGTACTATGAAACTACAAGAAGATGTGGAATCCTGATACATTTCCTAGAAATAAATATGGGTCATTGAATGGAAATGGTGATTTGACTATGGTAATGCATCATTGGATCAGTCCACATTGGGTTCCTGATTTTACACCATATAGGAGTTGGTTAGATTAGATACATCACCCATTGGATAGTTTTTGTTTTGAGGAGAGTTATGTGTTGATCATAGGGAATGATCTTTCAATTTTACTCTTATTCATAGTACTTAGGTACTCAGAGATTCTCCAAATTGAAAATGAGATTTTGATATTGGTTGTGCCTAGGGTATTGTATTCGAGTTTTGAGTGGCTTTTTTATTACATCATCTACTTAGGTTGGGATGTCTTCATCTACTTGGTTATGCATAGTTTACTGATACATTTCTATCTTATCATATCAGTGGGTTATGACAATAGGGTTTGGGATCTAGGTGTTGACCATTTGTATTTTTGGCTTGTTGAGGACCTTGTTGTGATTCTATTTAGTTTGAGGTTGGATTCAATGGTATCATTGATGATTAGAGTTATTCAATTTATAGGTGCAAAGTTTTTTCAGAGAGTTATATGGGATCTAGGGATCCAATTGAGAGATAGATTGCAGAGAGACCTCCAGCTTCACAATGTAGTCGAAATTGTTTTTAGATTAGACTACAGGGCTACCTACAAACTTGTATGGGATCCTAATACTAATTGCTTGAGGACAAGCAATTTTAAGGAGGGGATATTTGTAATGTCCCCTTTTTGGACATTAGAAATATTGAAGTCTTATTTTATATAATGTCAAAATTGACTCTAAGACATGGACTCAAAATATTAAAAGGTAAATTTAATGTTATAAAAGGACAAAAGGTCAAGAAGGAATAAGATGAATTATCAGAGAGAAGTTGAAGAGTCACAAGGAATAGGACGAAGGCTAGAGGGGAGTTGAAGAGTCTTAGTTTGTGTATTAAAAGAGGAAAGAGGATAATTGCTAGGCATACTTGATTTATGATTTAGTTCAATTTTCTCTCTTGTGAGAGCTTTCAAAAAGCTTAAGCTTTTAGCTAGTTTGAGGACGTAGCCCCCCGTGCTGGCAGACAGTGGACACAAACCCATTGTCCTAGAAGACATCAGTTCAGGTGTTTCATTCACACTTACAAATTCTTATTCTAGTATTCCAATATAACTATTAAATATGTACTTAAGATTGGGTTTTCTAGTGTTGGTTATTGTATTGCTATTGTATAATGCAATAATATATCTATGGAGATTGTACAAGAGTTTGGTGGTTTTATATTATTGATTTGTGACATACTTTCATATGTTCAAATCCTGAATAGTATCTTGGAAAGACAATTATTTTCTTGTGGAGAATCTACTGGTTTTATCATTACATCATATTATATCTATATATGTTGAGTTTGGATATTATATTTAAGAATAAATTGATTAAATATCTATTGGGATTTCTACTAGTTTTGATTGTGCCAGAAAAGATATGCAATGTTTTATTTCTAAATATATTGTTGAACGAAAAGTTTAGTAAATATCTAGTTCGGGATATTTCAAGGGAACCTAAAAGAAATTAACCTAAAGTTTCACTAAGTTTTCCAAATTTTTTTTTTAAAGATAATGACAACAAGAGATAATATAGCAAAAGCAATAACTCACATACATATAACCATCATAATCAAATTAAATCCCTTAAAGGTCCCATGATGTTGAATTACACACACACACACACACACACACACACACACACACACACACACACACACACACACACACACACACACACACACACACACACACACACACACACACAATTTTTATTAATAACAAATTTGATTCATAAAAAATCCACATCAAAGAAATATTACAAGTACAACTCCAATTAATTAATATACAATTACAAAGGATGCTACTTTTCATAACTAGAATGCACGATCATCCACTGTACAAGTCATGGGCTATGAAAAGATCAAAGAATATACATCATGAATAAAATACTTCATCTCATAAGATCACTGATAAATCAAGTACAATATAACATAATATAACCATCCATCAGTACACAAGATCAGAAAGAAAAGAACAACTACACAAGTACATCCAACAATGACATATAGGTGTCAGATTTCAATGGTATAAGAAATGCTACCACCTAACTTCATGGAACCTAAATGGCTCACTCCCATTGTGTTGAGGAGATAATCTCAACTCCCATACAAATATTAATCCACAAGTCATAACCATCATCTAGGTCAAGGAAATCCTGATAGAAATCTATCTCAAAGGTGTCAAGACACAAGTATCATCTAATCCCAGAGGCAACAAAGACATGCAAAAAATCTACTATGTAAATGGGCAAGTGTCATTGCATGAGCCAACTCTAAGGTTACCCTGGTAGCCTCTCTGGACTTTGACCCCCTAGTGTCTTTATGTGGCATCAATATCCTTTCATATAGACAAGGCATACTAATGAGGCAAGGTTACAACCAAGCATCCTCTCTACTCCCATCCTAGCCTCTACTAGCACTCAAGGCATGGGCAAGAAAAAATGTCAACTCTTATTAATTCATCTTATTCTCAATTGATGAAATGTTAGCCCTTATTAAAAACAACTTACAATGGCTTACCCAAGAAGCATCTTTAGGGATCTAGCCTCCATTGCAACCCACTTCCCAACATACACACAGATTACTTACCCTAAGCTCATAAAAGTACAACTCATAAAATCACAATTTTCACCTCAGTCCTTTATAATCA
The DNA here is from genome assembly GCA_028749045.1 of Cupressus sempervirens. Lineage (NCBI taxonomy): Eukaryota > Viridiplantae > Streptophyta > Pinopsida > Cupressales > Cupressaceae > Cupressus > Cupressus sempervirens. The sequence continues at coordinate 605,050,057 of CM053792.1, forward strand.
ACTAGAAAGCACCTATAGATAAAACACAATATTCACCTTAGTCCTTTACAAGAAACTGGAAAGAACCTAAAGACCAATCACAATAATCACCTCAGTCCTATACAAGCAACTAGAAAGCACCAAAAATAATTGATAAAAAATCAAAGGTTACACCAGGATCATCACACAATTCACCTCATTTCTACACAAGAAACTAGAAAGCACTACAAACATCTGATCAAACTTATTATAGAAAATGTGTGACTACATCACAACGGTAAGGTATAAAAGACTATGACTGAAAATATAGCCATAACATCATCACAGAATAAAACTCCTAAGCCTCTAGTAAACAAGTGTGGAAACCTAAAGTTTCTCACCTAAAAGAGAAGGAGGAGATCATGGTTTCAAAAGCTCAAGATGAAGCCATTGATAAAGATAGTCAAAAGGAAAGGAATAGATCTGTGGGGAATAAACCTGTGCTACAACCCAAGAAAGAGAACTCTGGAAAAGGTGATAATGGATCCATGTTTCAATGAGAGGCTAGAACAAAATGTAGATGACTTGGTAGATTTATCGAAACAAATTGTTATTTATCAAAGGATGGAAGACCGATGGGGAGATTTAGATGAGAAGGAGATTCTTGAGGAAGGGGAAATCTTGGCTGATTCTAGAGATCTGTTAGAGGAGACAGATATTACTGAGTGTAAAGATATTTCTCTTTTTGGGAATCGTATTACCCTAGAAGTTTCAAAGAGGAAGGAAAAGACTCAAAGCATAAACCTAATCAAAGGAAAAAGGCTGAAAAAAAGACTAATACTATTTCTAGGGGGTAGAGACTAGAAGTAGTAAAGTGGATCAACAAGTTAAGGTGAAACCTATTGATCGTACCCCAAAAAAACTAGAAGTAAAATGGATCAGCAAACTAAGGTGAAACCAGATGTTGGTATCCCAGATAAACCTAGAAGAAGATCCTCTAAGAAAACTAGAGAATTAGAGAGTATGCAGAATATTACTGATGGAAGACAAACAACTATTCTGGATTTTACCCCTAAAAAACATTAATAAAAATTATAACTTGGAATATTAGGGGGTTGAATAGCATCCATAAGCTTGATGTTGTCAGGAATTTTGTTAGAGAAAAAAAGCTAGATTTTCTTTTATTGCAAGAAACAAAGATGGATAAAGAGAAAGCTGAACAGATTAAGTCCTTTAAAAATTACTCAATAAATGCTAGTAGCTCAGAAGGTGCTTTAGGGGGAACTCTGTTATTATGGAAGAAAAACTATTATTCGGGAACATTTTGAATGCTAGTAAATATCTAATGTTAGCCAAAATTACTAGCATTGATCGTAAGGAAGAATTGTATATTGTCAATATATATGCTCCCAACAATAAGAACCTTAGGGAAAAGGTCTAGGAAAATCTCTCCAATATAAAAAGTAAAGATTATCTTGGTCGATGGATCATTATGGGTGATTTTAATGTTCCTCTCTATGACCATGAGAAAAAGGGAGGAAATGTGAGTCAATTGGAAGGTAGATTGGACCTTATAGATTTCATCAACAAGGAGGATTTAATGGATATGGCCCTCCATAGAATCCAGTTTACTTGGAGTAACAAGAGATTTGGTGATCAGTGTATTTAGGCTCGGCTTAACCATGCTCTTATCTCTCCTGAATAGACAAAAGATTTTATTTGCAAGTTGGAAGTCTGTCAGAAGATTGGGTCATATCACTTTCCTCTGATCTTTACTACTGTAAAGATAAATTTCAAGAAAAAAATTTCCTTTTAGATTTGAAAAGATTTGCTTGCAGTATCCTGAGTTTGAAAGCAAACTGGCTGAATGGTGGAATATAGACAATAAAGGTACATCTCTCTATAGAGTAGCTTCCAAGCTCAAAAATGTTAAAAAAGAAGTTAAAATATGGAACAAAAAATGTTTTGGTAATATTTTTGAGAATAAATCTGCTATCAAGGAAGACATCCAAAAAATTTAGGATAAAATTTAGAAGGAAGGATACACTCCTGACCTTATTATAGAAGAAAACGACAAGTTGGCCCAATATCATGACATCATTACTAAAGAAGAAATCTATTGGAGACAAAGATCAAGATTGATATGGTTGAACAAAGGTGACAAAAATACCAAATTCTTTCATCTCTCTACCCTCAAGCACAGAGCTAAAACTCACATTTCACACCTAAAAAAGGGGGATCTAAAGGTTACTGAGGATAAAGACATTATGGAAGAAATGGTTGCCTTTTTCTCTTCTTTAATGACTATTGATCCTAATATTAATCTGGACCACCAGGCTGATTTTCTTAGAGTGATTCCACCTTTTGTTTTGAAGGAACAGAATAAATTGTTAAGCTCTATCCCCAAAGATGAAGAAATTTTCAAAGCTGTTTGTTCTCTAGGAGGAGACAAAGCACATGGTCTAGACAATTTTCCCATGTTTTTCTTTCAAAAATTATGGAAACTTGTTGGAAAAGATGTTTGTGATTTTGTGAAGGAATTTTATGGAGCAAAACAAATGCTAAAGGAAATCAATTCCACATTCCTCTATCTGATTCTCGAGAAGATTGGAGTTGATTATCCTAATCAGTTTAGGCTGATCAGCCTCTGTAATTCTTTCTATAAGATTATTTCCAAAGTACTTACTTCTAGATTACTTATGGTGATTCTTTCAATCATTGTTGATCAGCAAAATGGCTTCATCCCAGGTAGACAAATTCTTAACTCTGTTATCTCAGCCCATGAGAATATTCATTCTTTGTCATGTTCCAATAATCAAGGTTTTATTATGAAAGTGGACATTGCTAAGGCCTATGATAGAGTTGAATGGGTTTTCCTATCTAAAATCTTATATGCTTTTGGCTTTGACCATAAGGTTATTGGAGCTATTTATTAGTTGATTTCAACCTCTTCTATAGCTATCTTGGTCAATGGTAGTTCTTCTCATATTTTCAATCCTTCCTGTGGTCTGAGACAAACAGATCCTTTATCCCCCATTCTTTTTGTTATTATGGCTAATTTTCTGGGGAGATACATAGGGGTTTTGGTTCAAAAAGGTGTTATTAAAGGTTTATAGCCTTCTTCCCAACCTCTTATTTGCTCTCATGGTTAGTTATTTGATGATACAATCTTTATGGGTAAATCTGAAGTCAATGAAGCCAGAAACCTAAAGCAAGCTCTAAATTTGAATTCTTCAGCCTCGGGTCAATTGATTAATTAGAATAAAAGTGTTGTGTTTTTTATTAATACCCCTATTCCTAGGCAGAATAAAATTGTTAATATCCTTGGGTGTTCAATTGGATCTTTCCCTTCAATCTATTTGGGTCTACCTTTAGGTTTGAAAGTCCCTGATTCCTTTTGGGAAGACCTCATAAATAAATTCAATAAGAAGTTGGTGGGTTGGAAAGGAAATCTTTTAAGTCAGGCAGGTAAATTAACTCTTCTCAAAGCTTGTCTTCAAAGTATACCAACTTATGCTTTGAGCCTTTTTATAATTCCAGTGAAATTTGCAGATACTATTGAAAAAATTTAGAGGAATTTTTTATGGACTGGGACTAAGGAAAAAAAGAGACTGCCTTTGACTACTTAGGACCAAGTATGTAAGCCTATTAGAGAAGGTGGTCTGGGGATCATAAAAATAAGAAGTATGAATAGAGTTCTGTTGGCTAAACAAGGTTGGAGAACTTATCATGATGACAATGAATGGAGTATCATATGGAAACATAAGTATCTTTTTAATGTTAATACTCTAGCTGATTTCCTTTCTTCTCCTAATGTCCTTCAGGGGACAAAGAATACTCTTAGAAAGGGTTGCTCCTGGAAAATTGGAAATGGGCAAAAGGTGAGATTTTGGGAAAATGTTTGGTTAAACAATTATCCTCTACTAGAAGACTTTCAAAATACTGCTCAAGTTGACATATGTAAGAAAAGGTATGGCATTTTAGTGAGTCATTACTGGCATAACAATTCTTGGGTGAATTTGACTGATATTGATCAAGGCTTCAATAACATACAATTAAGTTTGAATGTTTTTTCTCTATATCCTACTTATGGGGATGCGATAATATGGGATGTTAATCCTAGTGGTCAATTCAAAGTTTCTACTCTCTTTACTTCTAGGGAGAAGGGTAATCATCCTTTTTGGTCTTAGATTAAGGGTCTCATACATAAAATAATTTTTTTTTACTGGATTATGCTTCAAAATAAAATCATCACCCAAGATAATTTGCAAAAAAGAGGTATTAATGTGGTAAATAGATGTACCTTATGTAAAAATGGATTTGAAGACATAGACCATTTGTTCTTGAACTGTTCTTACAGTCAACAAGTTTGGGTTGAGATTCTCAACTATTGGAATATAATTTGGGTCCATTAAAACAATGTTGAACTTTGTTTTAAAAGTTGGAAGTGTCTTTCTAGGGATCCTGATGTTCAACTGCTATGGAAAATAACTCTTCCCCATCTCTGGTGGGGTATCTAGAAAGAAAGAAATAATAGAATCTTTAGAAATGAAGATTTGCTAGGATGGGTGCATGGACAAAATATTGTTACAGCTATAAAAGAAAATTTCAAATCTCAAAGAAAAGCTATTCAAACTTTTCAAATTGATAATCCTTTGTGATCACAAGGTCCTAATTTGAATATTGATAATCCAAGATTAACTTCTAGATGGAAAACTCCCCCTAATGGATAGATTAAAGGGAACTTTGATGGTGCTGCGAAGGGTAATCCAGGAAGAGCAAGATGTGGAGGGGTCTTAAGAGATCATGCTGGCAATATTATTGATGCCATTGCAATTCCTATAGGTAATTCTAATAGCGACATTGCTGAAGCTACTACTGCTCTATACACTATGAAGTTAGCGGCTAATTCGGGTTACCCTAAACTATGGCTGGAAGGTGACTCATTAAATATTATTAACATACTCAATAAAAAAAATTCAATTACTTTGTCGATTGAGGCAACGGTCATGTAGATTAAATCTCTAATTAATAAATTTGAAAAAGTTATAATATCCCACACTTATCGTGAGGCTAATGGGGTAGCTGACTAGGTTGCCAATTATGCAGTTCAGATGGGTCATAAAATGATGTGGATTGGTGAGCTATATAAGCACGTTGATCTTAAAGCCCTTATTAATTATGATGTTACTCATGCGAAGGTGGGAAAGATATGCCAAGATTAGAAATTTAATGATTTTTGGTAGTGGGCCTATGGTTGTCAGAGTTTCTTCCTCGAGGAGGTACATTTATGTGATTAGAAGGCATGATTTTCACGTATCATCTCTAAAATAGGTTTAATGTGATGTGATGAAAATTTGGTATCTATTTTACTTGTTTTCTTTTGGCTTTCACTTGCCTCTAGTTTTAGCCATTCTTTGCAATTCTCTGAAAATGGGAGGTGAGTCACAAAAACAAGAACCCAAAAATTGTGATGAATGGAAGGCTAGGAAGGATGTTTGGAATATTTTAGAGAAGGGGAAGGTGAGAAGTTATTTGGAATGCCTTCACGGGTTCAAATCGCATGTCACCACAGCCTTTTTAAAAAAGTGGACTGAGGACAGGGTCTCTTTACATGGTGTTACTGTGAAATTGATGGAGGATTTCATAGCGGAGATCATGGGTTTACCCATGGAAGGCATTAAGTTCACAAAACAAACTAGCATTTCAAATGCTTCTTTCAAAAAATTTCCTAAAACAGATGTTAAGGAGAAAAATCGTGGAGCAGATAAAGGAAATTTGGCGAGATGTGCTCTCCTGTACCCATGAGTATTTCATTTTGGATGGTAGAAATAAAAGAGTTAATAAATTTCATTTTGTCTTTCTCAATCATTTCAGACACAAGGATAAACTTTCTTTTCCTTTCTATTTGCAGTTTTCTTTACTTCAAAGTCTGCATGCTAATAGGAAGAAGGAGTCACGTCCTATTTTACATGAAGGTTTAATTCTCCTAATTGAGGGTTACTGTAAAAGCAAGTCCATTGTTTCCACTCCTTCATTAGATAAAAATAAGGGTTCTGTTAATGATTCTCATTCTAAAAAGAAGAAGAATGAAGAGAATGTTAAGGGTAAGAAGAGGATTCTTGAACAAAAACCCTCGCATTCTCAAAAAGAAAAGGTGGAACTGAACATTGAGTTTGAAAACTCTAAAAGGAAAGAGGATGATACTCCAGAGCAAGCGGATAACATGGATGTTGGAGATTTTAGTTCTAATCTGGAAGGATACTCAGAGAGCAAAGGAAAAAGTGGGAAAGAGGATGAGGAAGAAAATAGTGAAGATAACACAGAATAGGGTAACACTGGTGATGAGGGTAATCAGATTGATACTGATGTTGGTGAAGAAGAGATGGAAAAGGATAAAGAGGACCATGTTACTATGAGGGAGGAGGATCAAACTGTTAAGATTGCTTCACCCACCAGAGAGGTTATGGAACAAGACAATAATGAGGACCCTACTACCATAAGGAGAAGGAACAAACAAATAAGATTGCTTCTCCTACTAGAGAGGTTGTGGAAGAGGACAAGAATGATTCTCCGCAGAGGGAAACTATGCTCTCCTTTTTGCACTCTGCTAAGCAAAAAGACAATTCCATTCTCCAAGTTGATTCATGGATATATAATGAAATTATGGGTTTGAAAAAGAAAATGGATATTGTGCAACAAAACTAGAATATTGACCATGCTAAAATCAGCCAGCTGGAAGTGCAGGTGGGAAACATCCCAAACAAACTCAAGGATTATGAACAAAACCTCTGAATGATTATAAAGGAAAGTGGTAGTAAAATAGAATAGGTGACTTCTAGTATCTGCACTACTGCTGCCAGTCTTGGAAAACACACAAATGAAGAGATCATATCACTAGGGGGTCCAAGCAAGAGAACCAGGCAGAGTTCTAGGAAGCAGGCTTAGGAGGCTGTTGTTGCTGATTCCATTCAAGACACTGCAGAGATTGGAAAAGAGGTTGTCAAAATGATCAAAGAGCTGCAGTAGAAGCTCTCTTTGGGTTTTGTTCTTTGGTTTTTGTTCCAGCTTTTGGTCCTTTTGGCTGGTTGCGATTAATGGTTTTTGTTTCTAGTCCTGTTTTTTGGTTTTTGTCTGGTCTTTAAACTAGATTCTAGGTCCTTGTAAAACCTGGGTACTTTTATTAGATATTTTATGTGGTTTCAGGTCCTTGTAAAACCTGATTTTAATATTGTTTCTTAGTAGGTTTTAGGTCCTTGTAAAACTTGGTGGTCGTTAATGCTTTATCTTTTCTACTTTTGTTAAAGGGTTTCGGGGTCCCTTCAAAACCTGTTTTCACTGTAATCTAAAACATCTTGATAGGTCAAAGTACTAACTCAAACTTGAACCCCAAATTGTACAATACAAAAAACATCTCAAGTATTTAAACAAGTGGTTTCAAAGTTCATTAGTTTTCAAAACACTAAGGTTTGATATACAAACAAGGTTTCGATTTTCAATTCCAAAGTGTCATAATTACTAAGGTTTTCAAATCTTCAAAAGACCTAAAACTTCCTTAGTATAAAATCATTTACATACAAACTATACCATTTAACAAAATTTGAGTTTTATTAAAACAAATCATTAATAATTCCTATAAATAACTATTAAATTTAATCCTTAAAAGGAACAAAATTTAATATTATTAAATAGAAATAAAAAAAATCCCTTAAATTAATTTGATAAAATTTCATTAAAATAAATTAAATCAAATCATATTTTAATATGTTAATAAATTAAACTTTAACTATATTTTAAATTTTTCTTTTTTTATTAACTAATATTTAAAATTTATTAATAATTTATAAAATAACATTTATTTTAAACTAATTAATACTTAATACTAATAATTTAAAATAAACTATTAAAAAATACTATTAAAAAATAATAATTTAAAAAGTCTTTTAAAACAAAAAGTTTTTCCCCTTTTAAAGGGAGGCTGCTAGGCAGTCGCATGTGCTACGTAGGCAACCGTGCATGTTGCAGCAGCAACAAGCACTACCTACAACATACGACAGGAAAATAAATGTGAAGGGGGGGGGGGGGGGGGGGGGGGGGTGGGGGTTAATGGGGAGGTGGTGGCCCCCACCCACCCAATTGTGTGTGTGTGTGTGTGTGTGTATTTGTTTTTAATAAATTACATTATATAAAATGTAATTTATTTTTATAAATTTTTTTTTATTTTTTAAATTCATTTCCAGGTAGAGACCTAGTATACAATTTTTTCCAGCAACCCCTTCTTTTTTCCTTTTTTAGATTATAAATTTTAATACTAGGAATGGTTTTCCTCAAATTGATTTTCAATTCAAACAGATCTCATTCTTGAATAAAAGCAAACCTTATCTAAGTTGATAATCCAAAACATAATTACTCAACATGAAGGTTTTCAATCTTCAATTCGTTTACATATGTTTTCAAAATGAAGAACAATAATTTCACAAATAAGGGTTTCAACTCAATTAAATTTTGAATACAGATCCACAAACACGGAGATGACAAAGATTCCAAAAGAAGAATTACTATGAAAAATTTCCAACAAGATCCTACTTGGATATGATGCTAAATGATCAGACTCTTAGAGTTTGCAAGCAAATTCCCTTTCTTTTGAAAACTCTCTTCTTGAAAATTGGCTCCTCCAAAAATATCTCAGATTTCTTAATAAAGAGCTTTCTCCAATTAGGGTTTTAGTTTTGCAATCATGTAAAACCTTTTTCTTTATTATTTTATTTTAATTTAATTTCATATGCAAACTTTTACATTTTAATTAAAATAAACTTTATTAAATTTAATCTTTCTCTCTCTTATTAAATCACAAGACGTCTTTAATAAAATATTTATTAATTTAACTACTAATAATATTTAGAGTTTATTATTAAAAAAATGAAACTCCTAAATAAATTATTATTAAATTAAATAAATATAAATTTGCCAACTTTAGAACTTTAATTAAATCTTTAAATTTAATTCTTATATTTAGTTAATTTCTCAATTAATTAAATAATGATTTTTTAAAATAAAACTTTCATTAAATTAAATCATTAAATTATCTTTTAGTTTGACTTAATTATAACTAAAATCATAATAGACCCACAAAACTAAATATGAAAATCTATTATAAAGAACAAAGTACTAGAACAAACTCAAGCGTCAAAATCATGAATTCACGTCACTTGATGAATTCAGAAGGGTAAATAACTCATACACTTGTCCTACTTTCTAGGACAATTGGCTTAAGGCTAGGATTTGGATTCAAGAATTATCTCCCCTCTTTTATCATTGAGATACTGTGATAGGGTACACTCATCTTGGCAATTCAGGGAAGTTGATGCTCGGTTCCTGCAATTTGCATAAAAGCCGAGCATGTACATATACATATAATCTAAACTAAAAAGGAAATGGTAGGGAGTGGTGCATCATGTAGATTCCAACTAGCAGGTGACTATGACTCCCTCCCTCAACCACATCAGAAACATCATAGATAAAGTAAAACATACATGTACACCATACACATGCAAGTATGAAGTAAGTATCCATAAAAACTACATATAAATCATCCATCTAACTATCATCATGAAATAACTGAAATCACTATATGAACATACATGTATCATCATCAAAAGGATAAACATAAACACCTGAAACAACCATGAACACATGAAATAACTGAATATCAAGTAGCTCATCAAATATATCAACTAAAACTTAAATGACATCTGATCAAATTTGGTAACCAAGTACCACTAATCATAAAACTAGCCTAAAATAATTCGGCAATTTAATATGAAAAGTGAACTAGGGGTAGGCATTACATTTTGTCCTGTAGATCCATCACCACCAAACCTTTTGGTGATCTTTTGGTCTAGTTAGGTTTCAAATTAGGCTCTTACATAGTAAAAGTCAACTATCAAACCCTAGTTGATCATTAGCAGTGGTCCCCTTCTGACCTCCCCCTCCACTTATGCTAGGACACATTATGTCTTCCTAAAGCTGGTAGGTTCTCTTGGGCTGCCCTCCAAAAATGCATCATCACTTCTAAATGGTTCACTAAGCTTGGCTTCAAAGGCCCCTCTTGTTGTGCTCTATGTGAATCCACCTCATAATAAATAAACCACATTCTCCTACATTATCCCTATGCACAAAATTATCAGATGTTGCTCATTCAAAAACCTCAACTTCAATTAGCATTTCCTAATAACCTTCTTGATTTCTTTAAGATTTGGCCCTTACTTTGTAGTAAATTTATCTAATTTCCCCTTTGTGTTATTGCTCCTTTCACCATGATCTTGGAGCTTTGGAAGGAACATAATAGTACAATTTTCCAAAATTCCAAGCTTAGTGAAGTCAAACTAATTAACAAAATCAAAGCAAGCCTAATCAAGTTTTTAACCAATAGACTTAGGATCCTTAATTGTCGCAACTCTATCTTATGGGATAATAAGGTCAAAATAATATTTACCTAACCTCATTGCCACCCCTTTATCCGACTAGGGAGGCAAAGCAATCCCCTTTTCAGGAATCCAATGTCATTGGTTCCACTTCCCATTCATTGGCATAATCTCAACTTTGATGCGGCTTCCTAGGGTAAACCAAGGATCTTAGGAACTAGTTGTACCATTAGAGATTGGAACAACAATACATATGGCAAGATTGCTAAATAAATAGGCACAACCACTAACAATATAGATGAATTTGAAGCCCTATGCAAAGTCTGACTCCTATGTATCTAATTAAGCATAAAAATCCTAGCAGTAGAAGGTGACTCTCAAATAGTCATCAATGCCCTTCACACAAGATCCACTCCCAATTGGCTTCTAAACTCTAAATTGCAAATAGAAATTAGCCTTATTAAAAGTTTTGAGAATACCAACTTCTCTCACATTTATTAAGAAGGTATTGAAGATGCAAATAGTTTGGCCAAATCCTAGGTTGATGATATCTTCATTTGATCTTCTCCTTCAGTAGTCTTCTAGGTTAGTTGCTTTCATCTCTCTCCCCATTTTCCTCTTCAAATATTTCACTAATTTTTGGACTATGTTATATGACATACATATTCCTTTACATTTGGATTATGGCCTCTCATATGGAATCTTCTTTCTCATCCTTAAGGTATTGCTTAATATCAAATAATACAATATACTTTTATGGCTACAACCATTAATTAAAATAATTTTTATATTCATTTTTTTTTGCTATAAGCATATCCCCTATTACTATATATAATATATCCCCTCAAGGTAATCTATTTTTTTCTTTGTTGGTGCTTTTCCTTTACATATTATATAATATAGATTAATACGACATATTTTTATGGCCATAAATATTAGCAAGGACAATTTTTACTTATTCATGTTTGTTGTGATATGCATATCCCTTATTTCTTTATATTATATAATCTCTTTAGGCCCTCCCTTTTCCCTCGTGTTCTCCTCCCTTATATTTTCTCCCTCCTCACTCTGCCTTTTTTTCTTCTTTCATCTTCCCCTCCCATAGTTTGCACAAAGTTTTGCATTACTATAGACATTTCTTTACATTCATCGCTTCACCTATTGTGGCCAGTATTAGTCTTATTTCATTATCCCATCTCTTCTTGTCAAACTCAAAAGATAGTTCCAATGAGGAACTGGTGATTATTAGGTGTACATGAGGTTCTTCTCAATCAATTATCTCATGTATATAGGATTTTTGTTTAGGTTATGTCTATAGTGCTCTTACAATAATGAAATAGTTCTAGTTTAATAGTACCTCTAGTCTATGTATATATGTCTTTCAATTCAGAAACTCTAAATACTTTTTAGTTAAAATTTTCATATAGTACAAAGACACAATATCTAGGATCTCTTATTACACTATAAGTACTCTTAATATACTATAGAGACAAAAAATTGTATATGTGAATACACTATTAGTTTTATATATGTGAATACATTGTTACATATATATTCCTATGGACATAGTCCAACATTCAATGCAGGTCTCCTGATTGATTTAGCTAATGATATGTTATAGGCTCATTATGGTTCATTTTGATAGATATTTTCTTTCTATATTATCAGTTTGTTAGCTAAATACATGAGCATTTTATTCATAAGTTATTGGTATACATTGTACATTGCTACTGATAGGATTCTAACTATGTAATGTAGGAATCATACCAAGCTACTATGTTCTCATTCCATTAGAATTTATTATGGGCATATGAAGCCCAACAGTCACTAACTATTCATTCTCCCTTGACTCTTTATATTCATAAAGTTCTTTATAAAGGTTGTATGCAACCCATGTAATGTCATCAGATATTTCCATAATAAGTAGTCCCTGCTAGAGTGTGGGCTTAGACAAGTTTTTCCAAACCATGATAAATACCTGTGTATTGTGTTCATTCTTCTTTGTTTACTATTTTGTTTCATTTCTCTACTTACAATTGGTATTAGAGCCAAGGTGAGGTTAGAGAAAAGATGGAAGATGATGAAATTGATTCTATCATCAACGAATTTCTTGAAAATTTAAACTCGGCAGAGAGTGAGGCTGTGCATAGAAAGAGAAAAAGAATTTGCCATGTGCATTGGTGGGATGGCTGGGAAGATAAGCTGGAAGCTGAAGTGGAAGAAAATTTTAAAGCTCTTAAATATGAGCTTAATGCAATTCTTGAGCACACGGTAATGGTGATGTGCAAAACAAGAAATTTGTCATGCAAGAATTGTGGAAGAGAGCAAAAGAGGACAAGACTGGTGAGTCTGTAAAACACTTGATGTTGGCCTTTTATGGCATGACTTCTCTTATTTCTGACTTCAAACTAAATAATCCAAAAAAAAATTGCTTCTAAAGTACACAAGATATTGCAGTTGGAAAACTGTACATATGTCCCTAAAGAAGGAAAGTCTGGGATAGACGAGAAGTTTGTTGTAGAAGAAAATGAGAAGTTTTCTATAGAAGCGGATGAAGGAACATACAAGAAGTTCATTGTAGAAGATGAAAGGGTAGATGAGAAGTATATTATGAAAGAAGATGAAGGGGCATGCAAGAGGTTTGTTGTAGGAAAAGATGAAGATGAAAACAAGGAGTAGGGTGTTTTTTAGTGGTGAATATTCATAATTTTGCAAATTTTAGAAAAATTTTGCTAGTAATTTGGCTAATAGTTTAAGATTTAATGCAACCTAAGTTGCGACATTTTTATTATATTTAGTTCTAAAATATTTAAAATCGTTCAATAATTTATTTTATTAAAAAATTAAACTCAAAGACTCGCCACAATATCCGATACATGATTAGATTTGATTCAACTAAATATTATATATTATCGAAAAAATTAAAATTAATTCACCAATAATTAAAATAATTATTAATTACTTTAGGGATATATTAACAATATTTAGTTTTCACTATTGATTTTAAATATAATTTAATTATCCTTATAATTTCCATGAGATAAAACATGTTCAATTTTGATTTGTAATATTCCATGACGATTAGCGAACTTCCTATTATTATTGAGATTCACCAATATTTTCTACTAAAAAATTATGATTCCAAAATAATCGCCAATGTAATTAATATTTAAAAATAAAAAAATCGAGAGATTCACCAATAAAAATAATTTGGTTTTTCAAAATAATGAAAGATTCGCCAAAAAATTATATCTTTTTTCTAGAGGGGGGTTTCTTAAAGTTTACCCTGACAAGTAGTTCCCTCTAAAAGAAAGTGAAAGTACATAGGAAGGGAAAGATAATTCCCTAAAGGTGTATATGAAGGTGAAATTTGATTTAATTATCGATGAGTTTATTGATAATTTAGAAAGAGATGTTGTGTATGTGAAAGTAAGAAAGGAACATCATGTATGCTAGTGGGATGGTTGGAAAAAAGAGGACAATTCACTTGAAGACAAGGCGAAAGATGGGATTATTTCATTTCATAATGTTGATGTAGCTATGACATTTATTCAAAATAATAGCTGGCCTCGCAAGACAAGTTTCCAACTTCTTTTCCCTATATTGAAGGCGGAGATAGTTTCTAGTTTTATGAACAATGAAGGTTCAAAAGATTTATCATTAGAGTCCTAGGTCAAAACTGATGCAAAGTTTGTCTCTCAAGTTGAGGGGGATGAAGCTTGCAAACATGCTACTAGGCATAGGCAGCTAGTGGAGGCCAAAATGAGAGGCTTGCATATCAACCAAAGAGAAGGTCAAGAAATGCAAATTACTAATCATCAACAATAAGAGGCACATAATATGTCAATGTTGTCTTCTGAAGATGGAAGAGCTCAAAGCGATCCTGGTGAAGGTTATCACAAGATATTAATAAGTGCGTGGTTTGATTTCCCTTCACATACGGAAGACAATGATTCTAGCAAGAAAATTGAAGGATGTTGTATGATGCATGACACATCTAACTGGGATGGGGATGACCAAACTTGCAACCAGGTGAATGTGCATATGTATAAATGCCCAAGTGAACATGAAATGGGTGGGACTGTTGTTGAGATGTTGGATAACAACCGACTTGAGAAAATCATAAAGTCAGATCCGGTGACGGAGGATTGTGCACATCCTTTCAACAAAATTGACTGTGCACAAGTCTATCAAGTATGTCAACAGTCCATGGAGGAATGCTTTCAAAACAATTGGAGGCAACGAACATAGTTTGATAAATTTTGGGGCCAAAACAGTTGGTCAATACTCCTATCCCCACGTAGAGAACAACCTTGGGAGGATGTAGGTGGATTACAACCTCTACAACAAGGCTCTACTATGGACAGTCATATGCATATTGGGAAAAGTCTTGGATGTGGGTTTATAATACAAGACACCCTATCAGTAGTCCAACAATAGTCTATCAACAATAGTCACTCAACAAGACTCTATCAATAGTCCAACAACCATAGATAATCCTCCGTGGACTCATCTAACAGATGCAGATTATGAGGAGCTTTTAGATGCAGACTTTGGAAAAAGCCAAGCCAATTTTTATATCGAAGAATGTTAGAGGGGAAGTGGCAGTCAAACGGTGGAGCAATGGGAACAGATTAATGTAGGCACCGTGGAGTGCAAACCATGGGCTGTTGAGATAGTCAAGAGGAAGATAGAAGTTTTATAGATCCTTTCTTTAGTATTGAAGGAGAAAGAAGCATTAGAACAGAAGTTGTTCAGCTGCTAAATTATATTCAAGTTGATAAAATCTGGAGAAGATTAATTCACACTATCCTCGAACAGGGTTTGGCAAAGTTAAAGTCTTTTTAGGGTTTGGTTATTATATAAATTTGAATGGGAAGTAGAGATGCTAATGCACATGGGTGTACTAGTTGGACTTCATGGGGAGTTTGTTCATTCTCCCTCAACTCTTTATATTCATAAAGTTCTTTATAAAGGTTGGTTGTGTGCAGCCCACTGTCATCGGATATTTCCATAATAAAGTATTCCCTACTAAAGTGTGAACATAAGCAAGTTTTGTCGAACCATGATAAATACTTGTGTATTATGTTCATTCTTCTTTGTTTACTATTTTATTTCATGTCTCTACTTGTTTAATATTTACATTTATCTAATTGTCAAGCAACATCATTCTTTCTGTCCATTTGATAATAACCAACTCTTAGTGGATCTTTATTTATTCAATATCCTCATAAGGAATGATGCCAACACTCCTTAAGGATCATTCTAACTCGGGCAATATCTTTATTTTAAGTATACTTTGGTTCTTTATTAATTTTATTAATTTTTAATTTTTATTTAATTAATTTTTAGGCTCTTAATTATCTTTTATTTTTCATTTAATTATTTGATTCTTAATCTTTGAATATAATTTTAATAGTCTTCATCTAAATTTAAATTGTTTACACATAATTTAATTCAGCTCTAATATTCAACCTTTGTCCCTATCTAGTATTTTATCGTCTTCATTTTAATTATAGCAGATATATTTTGACTTTATTTTTCAGTTGGTTTTTAATTTTTAAATTAGAAGCATTAATTTTAGTTATTTTCATTTGAACAATTCTTCTAAATTTAAATATATATCTATTTCTTATGTGTAGTCTTATATTACTTTTTTTTGCCTTTTATTATCTTCTTGAGAAGTTTAATTTAACTATTAAATTTCAATTTATTTCAATCTCATTTTCTTCATCAACATAATTATTGTTAATTTTTATCTCTTTTATTTGGGTTAGATCATTATCTCCTCATTCATATTATCCAATAATTTTAATTTTAATTTATCATCGATATTATTATTATAAAAATTATTTATGCAATTAAAGGATGATGATTAGTTTAGTCATTTCATTTTTAGTACTATCACTTTAAACCTTTTTTAAATAATATTGTCTTTTTAGTTTAGTACTAATTTTTTATCGTAGGTTCATGACTTTTCTTTTTGGTAAGTAATATTGGTTCAATATTACCTCTTCAACCTTGGTAGGAATATCCTTTCCAATGTAATGTCCCTGCTATTTGGCTATCTTGGGACACTTAATACATGCAAAAAAAAAAGTTAGAACTAAATATTAACAAGTCTAAATATATTAGTCTACCATTTATTCTGGCCATTATCTCAATCTCTTCTCTCCATTTATATAGTTTACTCATCTCTTGCACTAACATGATAACCATTTATACAAGGATCTCACTTCCTAGACTAGCACTATGTGATTCCATTCATTACTCATCTAGCCATTTATACATGAGTTATAGTTACCTCTCTCACTAGCACTATAAGTTATTTATACAAGGGAAAACCTCACGCACTGACACTACAATATTCAATCAATCCCAATTTCTCCATTTATATAAGAAATCTCAATCCCTATACTAGCACTCAGCCATTTATATAAGGTTGAATAGAATTCTTATACTGACAGTTTGGGAGTTACCTTAATTCTTTCTATTACTAGCCAAGACACAAAAAATATATGACCATAAACATCATTACTTTGATCATAATTAACATGTTTACATATTTCTATTTTAAAGACATATTAAATTATGTAATATACATATAACTTCTTAATATAAAGGAAGTTGCTTTAATTTAACTTACCTATGTATATGAATACCTTACCACATATATATTAATATTTACCTATTGTGTGGGGTTGGATGCCACTAATCCCCTTTAATTCCAATCCCACATGCTCATCCTTAGTTAGTGTTAGATTGGCATGTGCCTTCTTTTATTGTCATGAATAAATCTTCATCCATGGGTTTGATCCATGTCACCCCTATTGTAGGTCTATACATGCATTCTCTACTTATCGCAGGTGTTTGTAGGCATCATTAGTGTATGGTTATGTTTGCATGTTCTTCTATTTGGAGATTGGGATGTCGTCCCTTCCTTGCCCTTTGATATTGCACTATACCAATAGTGTTCTTTGGTTAGATCTTTTTTCCTTTTTTATTTTCTTAGTCTTTCTTCTAACGAATTCCCCTTTTGTGATTCCAATTCGTTAGGCCTTTTATACATGGGGGGGCCACCACCTTGTGACCCCTTCTCTAAGGGCTTATTTGGTAGTGGGAATATGAGTGGAATAGACATATGTAAATTCTTAAAATTTTGAATTCTCCATTTGGGTGCACCAAATTAGAATTGCAAATAGGAATATGTATTCCAATTTTGGCCCAAAAATGAGCATTTTCTATTGCACTAAAATAGGTGGAACTGGAATCCATATTCCTATTCCAATTTTATTTATTTAAGGAAACATAAATTTTTGGGTCCATGAATTCCCCATCAAATTCTGAGTGAACCAAACAAGAATAGGAATACATATTCTTAATTATTATTCTCGAATAACAATTCCAGAATACGTATTCCTATTCCCATATTATTATTCCCATAGCCAAACAGACCCTAAGGGTCACAATTAAATATGCCTTTTGATTCATTTTAATATATTGTGCTTAGTCATTTATATCTACATTTGTTCTTTAGTATGAATGTAGTTATTTTAATAATTTATTTATCTAATCATTTAATGAACAATATTATTATTTTATATTATTAAATAAAAGTATTAGGATTGCTTATTATTATGTCTTCTTAATATTTAATGCTAATTATGATCATTCGAATAATATAAAAACATCTAATATTATTATTATTATAGGTAATGTCATTTATCTAGACAAGTTAATGATTTGAATGCATATGTTTATATCAAAATTAATAGATATTTAATGTTTCAAAGGGGGTTGTTACATCCAAGTGTGGGTGTTTAATTCCTACAAGATCCTCGTTCATTTTCTAAACTTATGGACTCCCCACTATTAGAGACTCCTCAAAACAATTGTCAAGATTCTTACACTCTATTTTCAACTACCCCATTTGATGTAACTGAAATTGATTTTGGAAATTTGGCTAATGTAATGCATTAGGGTTCTCATTTATGACAAGCCACAACTTACTTTTAGATGGCATAAGATAATGTGAAAGACAAAGTATAAAATTGTCTAAGTTTGGTAAAGGTAAATAGTGAATAGATAGATAGTTTGGTTCGATGCGCTTTACTAGAAACACTTGGAGACTTGTGCACTTAAGGGAAGGTATTAAAGATAGTGTATAGTACATTTGTAAGAGAACTAATGGTGATATTAAGTTTTGCATAGGTTATGAAAAAAATACTAGTTTTGAGTTGCCAGGAAATAATAGAGTTAAAGGTAGAGCAATGGCATTTTTGTTTACCAAAAAATCCTTAACAATATACCAATGGCATTTAATGACATTTTTTGTTTACCAAAGGTAGAGCAATGGCATTTTTGTTAAGGAGTTGTTTTGGTTTACCAAAAAAATTACTTAACAATATTGAAATTAAATCCTAGATATTAACCCACATGTGAAAAAATATTATTTGAATATTTTGCAAAGTCTCAAGTAGCAAGGTTGATAGGACAAAGAAATTTGGTATAAAGGAAGAGTATTTTGTCAAGCGAAGTGTGACATTTTATTGTATTGATATAATGTTTATATGCATACTTTATGCAATTGGTATAGATGTGAATTTGATGTTAGATCAGAGAAGAATAGTTGTATGTATAGTATTGAAGAAGGAACTACAAAGATAGATCAGATATTAAAGATATCGACACTATATAAGGTTTTTTACCTATGTCTATTGATATCATTATTGTGAATGCATGTTTGAGAAGTGGGATCATCTTGCAATCTTTTCTATTGTAATAGAAACTCCTAAAATGGTTGATGCTTCTAACAAGGACTAGTCCTCTAACAATGATAGATACACTATACAAATATAATAGACTCCTAATATGGTCAATATCTTTCGTAAGATACTTTTGATTAGTGGATCATTTTGTGGGTACCATCCCCACTGAGATTTTCCCTAGTTAACAAATAATGGTGTTATGAGTTGCATTGTATTTTTCTTATGTTTACTTTTCAATTTGATCATCTATGCAAGTTTAAAGATTGTTAATAATAACCGTAGTTGGGAAAAAGTTTGTGGTTATCATTATAATTATTCTATTTATGGTCATTGATGTAATGAGTGTAGGAAACCTAGACTTAATAATGGTATGTATGCAAGGAATAGTAACAAATGGAGCAACAAATGTTATAAGAAATGGAATTATGTGTTACAAATACAACAATTTTGGACACATTGCTAGATATTGTAGACTACAAACTAATAAATTTGAACATAGATATGGGAATGGAGTTAAAGCATGTCATATTTACAACAATTTGGGACATAAAACAAGGTTTTGTAGACTAAAAAACATGAGAACACCTAATCCTAGAAGAAATATGAACAACAATTCAAGAAGGAATGAAAGTGTGAAAGGAAAGCAAGTTAAAAATCTTTTTAAAAAAATGGTTAGAGAAGGAAATCTTGCAAGCACTCAGGTATGGGTTGAAAAGAAAAAAGATACATTAGAGAACAAGATGAAATCAATAATTACTACTGAAACCTTGCATCAACTTAAGCAATCACTTTATAAGATTAAAACATAAGATATTTCACCAGATATTCATTAGACCCTTTATTGGAAAAATTGAGTTTCACACTATTGGTAGTAACTTGTAATTGGTATAAGGATGTTATGGTTAAGAGCATACAAAAATATATGAAGATATGTGAGGTTGCAAAATAATTAAAGGTCTACAGGATTTAGTATCATTGTTTTGATTGTGAGTACTTGTGCAATCAATGAAGATGCAATTTTGTAAGGATTTAAGGATTGAAATCAATTATTTTGTCACCATTTAAATGATTGGAATTCAAAAAAGCTTGGTAAAATGAAGTAAAAGAGATCTAAGGCAATTTGGAAGCTTTTCACAAGTGATTTGAGTAAATTTCTATGAAGCCCTAAAACTGTGATTTGAAAGGTATTTATTCTAGTCCTTAAGGTTATCTTTTGAAGAGAATATTTGAAGTTAATTTGAGGAAATGGACACTCCATCTGTTTATGAAATAATTGAGAAGTCTAGAAATAAATTTAAGAGAAACCCAATTTTACCCTTGGAAGATAATCTTCATGGGTCATTTTCAAAAGTACCTTGTTGGTATAATTAAATATGGGACTAGCTAATCTCTAGACAAAATGAACCAAAGATAAAATAAAGTCAAATATGGCTTTGGTTATCTCCTTTCTTCCTTGAGTTACCTGAATTTTGTCCACCCTTAGGCCAAAACCCCTTTTGTTGATGACCATGATGACTACCACTCTAAGAGGGTGCTGACTAGGCTTGACCCTTTCCTAAGGACTAAGAATATTGTACATCCTACTCTAAGAGGGTGCTGACTAGGCTTGACCCTTTCCTGAGGACTAAGAATATTGTACATCCTACCCCAAAGGTAGAGCACTTTGGTTCTGAGAACCAAATTTTTTGTTGAACCCCCTAATCAAGTTATTCTCCAGAATTCTCACCTTCTCTATGAAAAAAGCAAGTGTCCTAGGTTGGTGAACATAGACATCCTTAATGATAGATTCCTAAAGGCCCCTAACAAAATGTTGTATGAGGAGTGCCTCATCATGCCAGTAACTCGAATACTATATGAACCCAAGGAAACACTTTTCATATTGATCCACTATCATATTTTCCTATTTGAGCTCATGAAATTCATCAATATGAGCTTCACGATACTATAGAGACATGAATTTCTCCTTGAATCTCTCCTCAAAGTTCTCCCAAGTGAGATCTGCCACATTGATACAAAGCTTCTTGCACTCCATATCCCACTAGATGGAACCATGTTCCCTTAACCTATGTGATAGTACAACGAGCCTTCATGTTGCTCTCGTAAGGTAGTAAGAAGAAGCAACACTCCATATCTAGTAACTAGGTCTTGATCTTGAGTCCTGTCCCCTAGCCATCAAAAAATGGTGGTTTAGACCTCTGAAGTTCCTGCATCACTTCAACTTGCATGAAATCATCATTATCATTCTGACCATGAGCTCTCCATCAGTGCCCTCTACCACCAGGTGGTGTATGAGAATGCTCCCACTCATGATCACATTCCTCTTCCCTATGCTCCAACCTATGGGAATCCCCATGATGAGATCCCTCTTCTTGATTATGATCCTATTAGTGTTCCTCTGCACGAGGGCCCAACTGAGAAAGAATCTCTTGAAGCACTAGCATCAATACCCCAATGTCATTGTGTTCATTATTACCCTATTCTCCCTCTCCATCCTAACATTCCTCTTCCTAATGTTCTTATCCTCAGTTATTGGTATAGCTACCACCCCAACCACCAGATCTATGTATAGGAGGCATCACTATGGAAGCAACAACATAAAGTCAAAACATATGAAGCACAACTTGAACTAAAAAAAGATATAAAATAATCAAACAATAAGATAACAGTACACATATAGAAAAAAAAAACCATAGTGGAAGCATAACACAAAGATCCCAATGTTGCAACATGGGCTCTGGTACTAGATGTAATGCCTCGCTCAGAGATCCTTGAAACAAAAATAAATATAAACCAAGATAAAAAAAAAAATTTGAACAAGTATGGGTGGACATGACATACGACATACAAGGATCACAAAGATCACAATAGAAGACTAAACAAACATCCAAACACCAACGAATCTCCAAACATCACTACTAACCAAAAACAACTAAACATGGAAGGACACAAACGATTTTGAATTTGAAATATTCTAAAATCAAAATGAAATTCCAAGGTATTCAAGAACACCCTAGAGGGTAGCCAAAATAACTCCCAAAAACTTTCGGACAATTTGAAAAGTGCCCACTATCCACTCGGACAGGTTTTTCCAAAACCCAGGTGGTAGATTAGTACATCACTGTGCAATACTTTCTAGTATCGTATGACCTTTCTAAAGAAGGAATGCAATACTTTCAAGGTTTGGATGACACTTCTCCTGAAGCCGTACAATACTTCATAAGTATCATATGAGATTTTTACAAAGGGAGTGTGATACTTCAAAGTATCACATGATAGTTTTCCTATGGGCCTGTGATACTTTCCAGTATTGTGCAATTATTCTTCTTTGGGCATGCGATACTTTAAAGTATCACCAAATGATGAAGCACGGTCACCTAGGAATAGCAAGGAACCCTCCAAGGACAAACCAAGGGATAAAATGGAATGTCATAACCTCCACATTGGGAAATATCAGATCCACATATCGAGGCAAGGTCATTCAAACCAATAACTAAAAGATGAAAGTTAAATCTAACCATCTACCATAGCAGTAAAAGGACCTACTGAAAGAAAAATCAAACTATATTGAAATAAAAAGCTAAGTGTGCAGTTCCTCCCAACCATAATAACATCATGAAACCTTGAAGATCCTAGCCATCCCCTGTGTGTAACATCCCAAACTACCAACTAGATAGTTAGAGTTATCTTATAAGGATGTCACTACTAAAGCATAATAACATCATAAGAACAAGAAATCTAACATACTAAACCAAAAGCAATAGATACTCCAACCAAGTAGATAACATCATCTAATCATATGCTAAACATCATATTAAGTGAATGCATCAATAAACTAAAATCACCTAAACATGATATACAAGCTTTCCAATGAAAGCATAAATCACAAGAAAGCATACTCTAGAACCCAAAGTACCAAGTGAAAATATCCAGCAATAGTCACACTAGGTTAATATACCATCTCTGTACACTAGCCCCCAGTAGTGGTCTAGGTAGCTATACCTCCCCAACCTTGTGAAACCTATAGGTCCACTCCCACCATGCTGATGGAGGTAATGATCCAACCATAAAAAAACAAAAATCACAATGGCCATGGCTAACACTCACGCTAATAATGATGACTAAAACCAAGATCATGAGATAATGCAAGTACTATAGGTCCTAGTTAGACAATCAATGGCTACTAAGTAGGGGTTGACATCATGGAGAGTCATGTAACATCCATAAACCCAAGCTAGTATTGGCAACATCAACTTCCCAACAAAATGTGTACAGTCCTGGAAGTATCAACTTCCCAACGAAAGGTGCACAATCCACATTTGAATTATCTTAAATTTATTACCACCCAATATTTTTATTTAGTTATCACTTACTTAAAACTTCCTCTTCCAACCTTGGGAGTGATCACTAAGTTGTGAGATAGAAGCCCCTCCATATGCTACCTACCTTACCAATGCTCATCCAATGATGAGTGCCCATAGACATGCATATTCCCAACCCAACCCCAAATAATCATAACTCCACCAAGGTATAAATGGGAGATCAGGCCTCATAAGTCACTTGATAATGTACACATATGTACTCATGTATGGTGCACCACCATCACAAAGATCATAACATAAGGACTAGATGAGAACACAAGAAAATATCACTCAACCAAAAATAAGCTCGGGAGGATAGATGTGACACACATCCTAATGCAACATAAATGTGCAATAATGGTTTGATTGATATCCAAATAGATGATCCAGGTCTATGACCAACATCATGACAAGAAAACTTGAGAAAATATAATGGCACACAAAACAAGGTAAAAACCCCCCAAAATTGAAAAACTTAAAAATTAAAACCCATTTGGTCTTTGGGAACAAAAGCCTCAAAAATCCAATAAAATTTGGGTTTGGACACCGTATGCAAAAACAACCAGCATAACAATGCGAAGCCCCAAACCCCCATCCCAAAAATAAGGAAAAAGTTCATACTTGACCACTCAGGAAAAACCAACAAAAAATGGAGGGGAACATTAGTTCTCAACCTCCAAACAATCATCTACTAGAAACAGATACAAAAACTTAGCTGAAACAAGAAGACAGGAGAGCCCTACCTGACAACAAAAGGGAGAGCCCTACTTGATAGAAAAAAGGGATGAAAGAGGAAACACCACAATAAAAAAAATAACCCACAGAAACTGGCAAAAATCATGGTACATCAAGGTCTCCCCAAGCTAGATCTAATGAGACTAACCTCGCAAAGATCCTACGCCCGCAACTCTCACAATGAACAAAAACGTGATCCTCCAGAAGAGGACTCTAAAAAAAGCTCTCAATTTTGTATTTTGCAAAAGTGAGAAGTGAGGAATTAAATTCCTCTTTCAATACTTATTCACTTTTTGAGTGAATATTTAATAAGAGTAAATAGCCAGTTAAACTAGCTAGACTCCGAATCGACCCAAATGAAAACATGCCATTCCTAGTAATAGGAATTTATCCATGGCAAAGCTGCCAAAAATTAAAAATTGATTAAATGAAGTGTGAAAACCCTAAAACCAAAATCATAGAAGGCCTTAACAACTTCACAACAATGCGAAACTCTAAATGTACATACATGCTTATTGGTCTAATCACATAATGCAAATGAGTAGATTTAACAAATCATTGGAAAGTTTAATTAAACATTTAAATAAGATACATCGACCATACATGGATGACATTGGTAAAATGAACACCTAAATCACTAAATCCCTATGCCACTACCATGGATATAAATCTTGCACACTAAAACACATGATCAAGTGCAATTGCATATAATAACATAGCCGAAGCAATAATTGCATTAAATACCTAATTTAACCATTTATTCAATTATACCAAAATAATCCATTTACATCACTCATGTTCGCATAAAACATGCTAAAACAAGAATGAAGTAAATATCCATAGCATAAAATCTATCACATAATAGAATCATAAATATATCTAAATACCATATAACCAGGTATTATCATAAACCTACTATCATCTCAAATGACATCAACATGCAAATATGATAAACTGAACAGTATAGCAGTATAGCATCTATGATACTGAAATCAAAGTATAACGTTTGACCCTAAGGTCATCTCAAATGAAACATAACAAAAGTCTCAAGTAACTCTTCGATCAAAATAAACAAGGTACAACCTGCAAACATGAGAGACACTACATAAATTTCATATAAAGGAAGAGTATTTTGTTACGTAAAGTGTGGTAATTATATTATATTGATATAATGTTTATATGCATACTTTATGGGATTGGTATAGATGTGAATTTGATGTTAGATCAGAGAAAAATAGTTGTATGTACATTCTTGAAGAAGGAACTACAAAGATAGATCAGATATTGAAGATCTATCGACAATATATAAAGTTTTGTACATATGTCTATTGATAGTATTGTACAGTTGTATATGTATGTTTGAGCAGTGAGATCAGCTTGCACTCTTTTGTATTGTAATAACAACTCCTAACATGGTTAAGGCTTCTAACAAGGCCTAGTACACTAACAAGGATGGATACACTATACAAATATAATAGACTCCTAACACAGTCAATATCTTTCACAAGACAATTTTGATTAGTGGATCATTTTGTGGGTACCATCCCTACTGAGGTTTTCCCTTGGCCAAGGTTTTCCTAGTTAAAAAATAATGGTGTTATGAGTTGCATTGTATTTTTCTTATATTTACTTTTCAATTTTATCATCTATGCAAGTTTAAAGATTGTTAATAATAATCATTGTTGGGGAAATGTGAGGCCTCGCCCCGACCCATCGTACCATAGCGATGCATTACTATTTTTTTTTTATATGCACGACTCGAGATGTCAAGACATTATCTGATGCTTAGAACATATTTTATTATTTCATGTTGTGGGATGTTATTTTCAGATATATTTGATGATTGTCATTTAATGTTTCATGAATATGTATGTTGATGAAATCAGTAAATGTAGGATTGAGACTTTGATTTGAGAAATTTTAAATGATTAAGAATTAAGTAGGATAAAGAAACTCTTATTGATGTATGTTTTAATTTATGGGAATTTTTGAATATGTATACATTTATGTACATGTGATTTTTCGGGACTACTGATGTGTGCAATGAGTGTGCAGATAATTAGCCGAGAAACCCTACGGAGGAACAGAACTGATCTCTTTGTGCTAATTTTTGGAAGCCTTGTTGTTCGTAATTCACGTATTGTATTGTGAGATATATGTATGTATCTTCTTTGTTCAGTGAATGTTAATGTTCGTAATTATGTTCTTTCAGTGTTGCTTGACACTTGTAAAATGTTTATGTGCTTCGGTGTGCTATTTAGGGTTAATTGTTTAACCTTTGGATTCAAGTTGGTTCAAGTTAGTGTCAATTTTCTATTAGGTTCTTAATTAGGGTTAGTCATCCCTAATTCGGATTAGTGCGTAATTTGCAAGTTAGAGTAGTTAGATGGACCTATTTTATTCCTAAATTTTATTTGACTCTAAACCTCTTTCCTAAGGCTTTAAAACATGTTATTTTTCTAACTAAAGGGTATGGGTATGGGTTAGGGGTCTTTTCCAACATCGAAGCCCCTTTTTTTGACTTTTGAGGTCACTCAAAAAGTCCCTTTTTTCCTTTGTGCGAAAATTGACCATGGCTATCTTGAGTTACCTCACCTCATCTCCACTTAGGGTTTAACCATAGTGTAGGTTGAGTTAGGAGTTTCTAGAGTTGCTAGTGGTTAGAAATAGTTATTGCTCCTTTTGGGTGGTTGAGTTGGAGGCTTATTTAGAGGCCTTCCTTGGACTAGTTGGTTGTTATCCAATCTCTACATTTAGAGAAGATTTCTTGAAGCTTGAAGGAAGAAAAGGGATACTCTACTCAAACTTGTTCATTGCCATTACCTCTTTGTGAAGGTAGGAAATTCTCATCTCCCTTATTCAGTTTTTATGTTTGGTTTCATGTTCATGTTACCTTGTTGTTGTTTCATTGTTGTATGGTTGTGGGTATGTGGGAAGATTTGAAAACCATGTCATTTTGGTTGTTTTCCTTTCTTGTTTATGTTTGTAATTTTGAGTTTTCCTTGCATGGGTGTTTTGGTATTACTCACCCTTGGAGAGGGCAGAAGTGACCAATTTTGGGAAAGGTCTGTTTAGTTGGACTCCAACCTGTGTAGAGTCTCTTCTCAGGATGAGAAGAGGGATAAAGGGTAGGGTGTTATGGGCCCCTACCCGTCAGCACAAACCTAGTATGAGTATGGCATGTTTAAATGGAAGAACTGAAGTTCTTGGTTATTAGCCCCGATTGGGCATCTGAATGGGTGTTGTGCTTGACTTCTCTTGTTGGAAGAATCCACCTTTACCTAGTCTTGATTCATTGTGAATCCTATTGTGTAAACCATGTATGATTATGCATGCTTGATGTTCTTTTGGTTCTGCTTGGTTGTCACCCGATCAGATATTGGTTTCCTCCATGGTCCTTGAAATGAGATTCAGAAAACAGTACAAACTCCTTGATTATGATCATGAAGAAAATTTGATATAATTGTTCAAATTTGGGATTGAGATCCTATTGTAATTTGTATTTTAAACCTTATTGTAAATGGCAACGAAGCTAGGTTTTCTTCCTGATTCTTTCCTGGCTGAGCCTTTGAATCAGGTTTGCCAATAAATTTGGTGTTTGAGTTTAATTGGTTATCTTGTGATTTAATCTTAATTTAAATTTAAATGAATGCACATCAAAATTAAGATGAAATGATGATAGTATAATTAAGTAAAATTTTGAGTTTCCTTTATGTTGAAAAATGGAATTTATGTTATGAATGTATGTTCAGATTTCGGGATTATTGGAAGCAAAACAATTCTTGCATTATAGTAAAATGGATCATTCATATCCTTGGAATATTTAAATTGTAATAGCTCCTAATTGACTTAAAATATATATATATATATATATATATATAAAGCCCCTTTTGGTCAATATATCAACTTCAAAAAAAAAAAAAAATCTATACTTAAAATTTTAAAAGACAAAACAAAATGTTCTCCAAGAGAGTAATAACTCTCTGTGTTTTGTATGGAGTTTGAAATTTAAATTTCTCCACAACAGAGAATATTCCAAAAATATATATATCTATATATTCTTATATTTAAATTTTGAATAAAACCAAAATGGAGGAACAACATAGATATTTGAGTTTAAAATAACAAAAGAAATTTCAAAAAAATAGTTATAAAACATTCCATCTTAATATCTAGATTTTACCTAATAAACTTTTGGCTTAAATGTTCTTTCCCTTGCATGTCACCTCTGTACTACTTTTCTGACTTTACTCTTAGGAAGCGTTGGGTTTTGTATGGAGGAAAGTGATTGCATTTTTTTTTTTTACTTCACTTACCTCTTGCCTTCATCGCCACCTCACGTGGCAGGGTTGTGTCAGTCCTTGGCTGTCCTTGGAAGCGAGTTGCTTCCTTGGGAAGCGCTGCCCTTTTTTTGCTTTGGGTTGGGATATTGCATTAATGCATCAACTTCCACCTCTGCCTTTGAGGTCGCCATCCTTGAGTTTTCCAGGCGCAAGTTGTGGGTGGCATCAATGACAAAGTGTTTGCAAAATATTTCATTTGTTTTAAACCAATGTTACCTTTTTACCTTGACGCCTCCATTCCTTTTGTCAGTGGTGTCAACTTTTAATGTGCTCGGGCAGAACGCCTCTTGTTTGACAAAGCGCATGGGTTTGAAATGAGCGCTTGGATATGTGTTAAAGTGTTTGGGTGGGGTAGATTGAGTTTGTTTTTAGCTTAGGTTGTTTTATTTTATTTTATTTAAGTTTTAGTATTAAAAGTTAGTTTTAAATTTAATTAAGTTAGATTGGTGTTAGATTATGTGGTGTGAATTTAATTTACTAAAGTTTTAAATTAGTCATAAATTGATAGTAAGGTTAGATAGTTATTCATTATGTTAAGTTAGTTGTATTGTTTAAAGTTTGTAAACTTTAGATATATATATTTTTAGTTTAGTTTTTAATTAATTTAGTTGTTTTACTATTTTAGAAAATTTTAATTTAACAATTAGTTAAATTTAGTTAGTTGTTATATAATTAAATTTAGATTAAATTGAATTTAATATTTAATTTAAGTTAAATTTTGTTTTTAGTTAGTGCTTAATCTAAACTAAGTTGCGTTTTAAGTTAATATTTATTTTAAGATAGTTGTTTGATTGGTATTAAATCAAGTTAGTATGAGATTAATATTAAATTTTTAATTTAGTTTAGATTTAATTTAATTTCGATTAAATTTTTGTTTAGAGTTAAGTTAAGTTTAAGATTTAAGAAATGTTAGTATTAAATAGTATCTTTGTTAATTTGTTTCGGTAAATTGTTTTATTAAAATTAGCTTAGTTTAAAGGTACTTAGCATTGGATGTAAATATTAATTAGATTTAATTAAAGTTGGTTAGTCTCATGGATTTTATTTTATTTTAGTAGCTTAATTATAATTTGTTTAATTAATGATCTAATAACTAAAATTATTTCGAATAATTTAAAGTTATTGTGTACAAGTATATAATATTACCAATATGATAAAACTTTTAAAATAGAAATTTGATCGTTAAAATAATTAACCGTGTTAATGATGAAAGATAAATTGTTGATTAATTCATGTGTAAAGATTACAAACTTAAGGTGTATTGTAGTGAGCCTTCACTTCTCTTGCATGAGATCAGATTAAAACTTAGAGCATGTTTAATTATTATTTATCATTCAAAAAAAAAAAATATTGTGTGTTTTCGCCCTCGTAGTTTGGGCATGACAGGAAAAGTTTGTGGCTATCATTATAATTGCTTTATTTATGGTCATAGATGTAATGAGTTTAGGAAACCTAGATTTAATAATGGTATGCATGAAAAGACTAACCCTACAACTAGTAAACTATTGGGAGAAACAAATGTTCTTAGGAATGAAATTATGTGTTACAAATTCAAAAACTTTGGACATATTGCCAGATATTGTAGACTACAAACTAATCAATTTGGACCTAGATATGGGAACACAATTATAGCATGTCAGATTTGCAATAGTTTGGGACATACAACAAGGTTTTGTAGATTGAATAATAAGAGAACACCTTACATGAGATCACAAAACATGAGAGCACCTAATCCTAGAATAAATATGAATAGCAATGCAAGAAGGAATGAAAGTGTGGAAAAAAAGCAAGTTGAAAATCTAACAAAAAAAATTGTTAGAGAAGGAACTCTTGCAAGCACTTAGGTATGGGTTTACAAGAAAAAATACACATCAGAGAATAAGATGAAATCAATAATTACTAGTGAACCCCTACATCAACTTAAGCAATCACTTTATAAGATTAAAACATGAGATATTTCACCAGATATTCATTAGACCCTTTTATTGGAAAAAATGAGTTTCATACTATTGGTAGTATCTTGGAATTGGTATAAGGATGTTATGGTTAAGAGCATAGAAAAAGATATGAAGATATGTGAGGTGGTAGAATTGAAGGTCTATAGGATTTAGTATTATTATTTTAGTTGTGTGTATTTACACAATCAATGAAGATGAAATTTTGTAAGGATTTAAGGGTTGAAATAAATAAATTTGGTCACCATATAAATGATTGGAATTCACAAAAGCTTGGTAGAATGAAGTAAAAGAGATCTAAGGTGATTTGGAACCTTTTCACAAGTGATTTGAGTGAATTTCTATGAAACCATAAAATTGTGATTTAAAAAGTATTTATCCAGTCCTTAAGGTTATCTTTTGAAGAGAATTTGAAGTTAATTTGAGGAAATGAACACTCCATCTATTTATGACATAATTGAGAAACCTAGATATAAATTTAAGATAAACCCTATTTTACCCTTAGAAGATAATCCTGCTAGAGCATTTTCGCAAGTGCCTTGTTGATATAATTAAATATTACTAGTTACACTTAAGTTTACTTAAGATAATGCAAGGCCTTCTATCTAGATTATCACCAATCAAGATGCATTGACATCAATGACACAATCAATATTCCTCATTGCACAAAGTGTAGTTTGTTTGGCTCCTGATCTACAGTGACATCTGAGTTGGGTAGCAACACCCAACACTCAGGTGACCTCATACATTTATTTGGGGCATTATACATTCTCTATAGCAGTCAAACTTAATATAACATTTGGTGAGCACTCGCAGAAACAATGTAGATCTATCCTTATTCATTCACTCTTGATCTCTCATCGACATCTATTGATATACATCCACAATAATTTGAGCTTGCAATCACACATTGAGCATCATCCGACAGTAGAAACATTTGATCCACCTTTGATTGTCATGATCAAGTACCTTGATCAAATCAAGTACCTTGATCAAATCAAGCTCTTGGTGGAAATGAGCCAACAAAGTATCATCCACCTGGAGCAACAATCAACTCCTACATGACCAACTACGAATATCCATATTTTGAGATTCATGTGGGTGACGTTGAGCCTCAAGCACTTATGCTTGATCAACATAGAGCCCACCTCTATGTTAGGAAAAAAAAAAACCAAATTTGAATCCATCAAATATTTTTCCCATGAGGATATCATCTAGTGCCCCCATCAACAAAATGGTAGTTTAATAAAATTTACATTTCAATAGTTTTTTCTTGATATTTAATTTGACACCTTTTTGCGTGTCATTGGGCCTAGTGTTCATTTTGTTTTGAAAACTTCAAAAAATCTCAAATTTAAGCTCATTTCAAATTTGATGGTCATCTAGCCTTCTGACCTAGGTGATTTTTGTTTTCCTATGATGGGATATCAACTGTCAAATTTAGACAGTCTGATGTCAATGGGAATTTGCATTTTGAACCCCTCACCATATTTTTTATTTGGCGGTCTAGCTTTAATAAACCATAAATCACTCATTCAGACAAGAAATTGAGCTCAATTTTTTTTTTTTGGCCTAAATTTCTTGAATTTTGCATTTGTACAACTAATTTTTGGTTTTGGTATGAATAGCTTACAAAATTGGTAGATTTTGGTGATTGTACTTGTTCAATCCTATATTTTGCAACTTTTGAGGATTCATTCAGGCTCACTTGAACACATTTTCATGTGTCATTTTTTTTGAAAGTGCATTTTTTTTTCTACTTTCTAGAACTAGTATTCGTTTGGAGAAATTTTAGGTGGACATAGTACTTTCAATATTTGGTCTATTTTGGAACTTGTAATTGATTAGATCCTTGAGAGATCTAGTGTCTTATATTCTTGAGTCTGATATAGCTTCATATTTTCTATTGTTACCATCAAAATCAAAAGTCCACTTTGGTCCATTTTGATAGGTGGTACACCCACTATGTATAAAGTGTCAAAGCATCTATTTTTGAGGGGAGGGTTATTTTATTCAATGGGGGGGAGGGTTATGGGGGTGGAGGTTGTTTTGAGTGAATTTTCTTCTCTTTCTCTCATGCTCTTTCATCTTGTATCATGGGTTCTCCTAAATTTCTACTTTTAACTTCACATAATTATGTTACATAAAAAATTAGAGCATAGAGTAAAATGATGGTAAAAGTTTTAATTGGTTATATTGATGGAACCATTTTTGTACCCTCTGATCTCGATGAACTAAAAGAATAGAATCATAAAAATAGTATTGATAGTGGTACTTTAATAAATTATGTACATGATGATCTTTTCTTCCATATTGACAGTTGTAAAACTATAAAGAAAGCATGGGACAAGTTTGCTAGATTATATGCAAATTTAGACAAAGCTAGGGGATTTGAATTTGATGAAAATATCATGAGATTAGATCTTAAGGATTTTTACATAATTCAAGATGGTATCACCAAGGAACATGAACTAAGGTCAATGGTTAAGGATTGTGGAATTACCATAGAGGATGAAAAATTGATCCATAATTTGATGAGAAAAATTTCTCTAGAGCATGCACCATTTATTTCCAGCTTCAATGCTCATAAGTTGACCTTAGTTATTCATACACCATGCCTTCATTTGATGCCTTCATGAATATTTTGATAATATAACAATCAAACTTGATTAGCATGAGGATTCTCAAGTCTTCAAATTCTAGAGCATTGGTGGCTAGGAAAGGGAAACAAGAAAAAAAAAACCATGGCAAGAAAAGACATAACAAGAGAAAGAACACTCAACCTCCTCACCACAAGACACCACCAATAATAAGGGGAAATCTTCCAATAAGGAGTTTCTTAATTGTGCATATTGTAAGAAGAGTGGACATTAAGCCCATCATTGATACAAGAAGGAAATAAATTATTTGAAGATTCAAATCAGCTTACCTTCAAGAATGAAAACTTCATCCTCTTCTTTTCTTTAGATTAAGGAAAGGATCAAATAGGAAAAGGTCAAACATTAGTTTTTTCTTCAAGTCAAGATTCAGGGAGACAAATTCTAGATTTAGGGGCTTCACATCATATGACATTTTCATAGTCTATGTTTTCATCATTTGATCTTTGTCATTCTCCATGTATTTTGATAGGAAACTACACTTACATAAATGTGTTTGGGAAAGGAATTATTGATAAGGGGGAGAGATTCTTCAAAGATGTGTTGTGTGTACCTCACCCAAGTCATAATATTCTTTCCATCTATCAATTCACTTATGGGGACACAAGGAGGATTGTGGATTTCACACATGATTCAATTTTTACTAGAGACTTGGAGACCAAAGAGGTCATTGCTACAAGGGTGGTTGATCATGCATCTTAGATATAGTATTTCTCAAAATTTTCTCATGATGATGATAGTGATTTCTCTACAAATTCTTTAGTGAGTTTTGATCACATCCCAATGATGATTCAAATTTTGAGGAGAATTTTGGATACTTGAACTTGGGTACTCTCACATGTGATCAAGTTCCCGAGCCATCCATTTCTTCTCCTCCTATTGAGATTTGATCTACTATTTTTCCTGATGGTGCTTGTATTCACACATCCATGATTCAAGTAATTTAGTGCAATATGATATTCCTTGTCTTCTAGACTTAGTTCCATGGGATGGCTACTTGACAAACATTGTATGTTTGTTTGTGCAGTCCTACATTGTTGATTTGGGAGATACTATTGATTATATTCATCTTGTCTTCAATGAAGATGATCCTTTTTCAGATGTGCAAGGGAGTATGATGATCCTCATCTTCATTCTCTAGTTGATCATTCTTTCAAGGGTGACATGATGGTGGATAGTTTGATACAACAGTTACGAGGTCACTTTCTCTTCATAGGAGACACTTGAGTATACATATTCTACGTTCATTCTCAGTTGATCATGATTTGTCATTTTTAGTAGAGTGGCATAGTACATATGTTTTGGAGGAGGCCCCTCTCATTATTGACATAGGGACACTTGAGTAGGTTTCAAAATTTCCATAATTTTGAGGTTTCGTCCTACATATGGGGGAGGTTTCATTGATACAACTTTGGTTTTGTTTCTTCTTAAGGAAATGAATATTTTTCTACTCTCATGGAGTAGTTTCTATATAGATTCTGAAGCATCTACCATAGGTGTACATTCTACATTTAGGATGATCTAATCGGTCTCTCTTCCACTTCTTCTCTCCTATATGGGGATTATCTATGGTAGATGCATGATGTATGTGATAATGGGGGAAGGGGAGGGGACTTGAATACTCCATTCATCCATGCATCTTGCTTTTCTTTTCATCTCTCTTTTTGGGAGAGGTTTTTTCCTATGAGGTTTTCCCTCTTTCTTTTCTTTGTAAGATATTGCATTATTTTGTACTTGAAAATTGTACATGGGTACCTAACATGGCCTAGTAGTTTGGACCCATCTTGCATTGTCATTTATCTTTTGTAATCTTAAGTTCATTCCCCTAAGTTGCACTTAAGGGTGGTCTTGGTGTAATTAAATATTACTAATTACACTTTATTTAAGTTTACTTAGGATAATGTATTTTCATATTAATTTCCATGTAGACACATAGGAGTTTGCACTTTGTTTGAGCACATGTTGTCTCACACATCTCTTTGTGTGATACACCTTTGTGTTCTTATCATCTCATTATTGCATATACTTTCATGCACAATGGAGAATAACCCACCTTTGGTGGACATGTGTTTAGTTGTTATTCTTATCACTTGCA
Organism: Cupressus sempervirens; assembly: GCA_028749045.1. NCBI lineage: Eukaryota > Viridiplantae > Streptophyta > Pinopsida > Cupressales > Cupressaceae > Cupressus > Cupressus sempervirens. The sequence goes on from CM053792.1 coordinate 605,085,350, forward strand.
TGAATCCTAGTTATCTTGGATTGCCTATATATTCAAGCACTTCTACATGCATTGTATCTAATTATCTATTCATTTGATCATATCGTTTTGTCCCTCTTCTGCTATCAATTGAGCTTCTAGATCTTGGAATTTTCATTCTTTTCCTTAGAAAAATACTTACATGCCTGAAGGAGTTTTCTTCATGGAATATGTAAGGTTATACATTCACTGGAACTTTGAAACCATAGGAGATATGGACATATTAAGACAACTTGACAATATTTACAAAAATGACAAATCTTTTAAGAAAGGTTTTGAACACCTAGGGCATCGAAACATTCCAGACTACATCTTTTATGAAGAATTTGAAAATAAAGAATGGTCTAGGATAATTTTAAGTATAATTCATGACAACATGTTTTGGATAGGAGACATACTAGTGAAAATTACAAGTGACTTAATTTATGAATTAACTAGATTGTATAATGAGGGTACTATTCCTATTAATGAGAAGAGTGTGAAAAAAATAGTTCAATAGAACACATAAACTAATTGGAATGGCATAGGTATGATGTTGAGAAAAGTAAAAAAAACTAATGTTAGATTCATAAGAAATGTTATGGGTTACAAGATGAATTATAGTTTTAGAGAAGATGAGGTATCAGCTAGATTAATCCATGTTGTATTCAAAATTTGTATTAACAAAATGAAATTTGACCTATGTGGGATTCTAAAGAAGCAACTACTTGACAACATTAGAAGAATTAAGGGGGACAAATATAGAAAATTTTTATTTGATTCTTTGAAACTTTTCTTTTCTTTCATGTAATTAAGAAATATCTCAATATGCCTACTTTAGAATGGAATTTAGGGAAATGTACTATGGAATTGATTAAATATTGGTTCAAAAAAATTCCAACAGAGAAAATGAATGACAAAATCACTTTAATGATCACATCATTCCAGACATAGATGAAGAAAAGAATAAGGACTCCCAAATCTGTGGTAGAGAAGTACAATGATGATATATGCTTTATATTTCAGAATGACAAAATATGCATTGAGTTAATTGAACCTAGAGTCATGCATGTTGAGCCATTTGTTTATGAGGTTACTAAAGAGATGATTGATGGATGTGCTAAAGAAATTCTAGAATCTGATTTGGATGAGAAAAGCGATAGATGGAGAACATATAAGAATAAAATGAGCAATGTTAAAAAACAACTAATAAGTAGAGCAAGCAATGCTTGAAGGATTCTAAGATGAGAAAACAAGAATGGGAGGATGTGAAACATATAGATTTTGATATGAAGGCTGGTAGAAAAGAAAATATCATGATGATCAAACCATTGGTTATTGATGCTTCACTTCACACTCTCATTGCATCAGCATGCACACATGCTACAACAAGAATTCAAACACCATTTAAGGATGATGTGAAGAGTAATCATGTCCAAACCTCACCTACAACACCTACAACAAGAATCACAAGGACTACACTGCTAATTGTTTAGACAATTTATTTGCAAATAGATATCAAACAAGAGGAAGAAATACCTAAGAGATTGAAGAGATCTAAAGAGATGGCAGTAGGAATTGGACCCAAAAAGAAACCTAATATTGTGGTTTCCTACCAAGGAAAGAGGAAGGATAAAAAGAAGCACCAGTCGAGAAGATGAGAGGGAAAATTTCACTACCTCAAGAAAATCCAAAGGAAAATCAACTAGAGCAAAGAAATGGTAGCAAGAAGAGAAAATGGGAGCTATAAATTGGTAAGATGAATGAAATAGTTATGAATGATGGTAATATAGAGAAGTTAAATAAATATTATGATAATTATGATGCCAATAAAAAGAGGAATTAAGAAGTACCTCTCATTAAGTATATGATAAAATTTAGAACACCTTGTATTAGTTTACATGTAATATTGCCTAATGAAATGTGTGAAAGATTGAATAATTCAAGACTTGGAGTATTGGAAGAGGAGAAGAAATTAAGAGAACTTTCGATACCTTAAATGTTGCATCAAAGAAAATGATGAGAAACTAGAAAGAATTAAGCAGAAGTTGAACCCACTTTTAAGAGAAAAAATGAGAGAAATTAGCCTAATGAACAATTTATATGAAGAGGTAATGGAAGAAATAGAGAAAGTTGTTTATCAAGTATTGAGTGAGCCTAGTATTTTGGAACCACTATCAATAGTAGAAGAGCCATCACAACAAGACATTTTAGTCATAGATAAACATGGCACTACAATTTCTACATATAAGATAGACAACACTTCAATGTACATAAATGGAGTATAGATTACTATTGGCACAATAGTGGACCCCTTCAAATATTACTTCGATTTTTTAGTTGGCAATTTGATTAGTGATAACTAGTAATGATGAAGAAGAAAAAGATGTTAGAAAGAAGCACATTGAAAGAAAAGAGAGAATAGGTCATTAAGACACATATATTCAGTGTGGTGATGAAACTTTAAGAAAACTATTTATGACTTGGCCCTATCCAAGTTTGGCATCATCAACACCTAGTGTGGAAGGTGTACATATCAGTATTCAAAATCAAGGTCAATGAACTCAATAAAATAATAAATAAGAGGACAATGAAGAAAAGAAATATAAAATCAAGGAGCAAGGGAAGGAATAAATGATGAGTGTGCAACAAATTACACCAGAGGTGATATGTTATAAATCAGATGAACTTGGCAAGGAAAGACATATCACAACATTGTAGACACCTCCTAAAAAGAAAACTAATACATCTCTAGCAAATATTTCAAAGTCACTCTTTGAAGCATTACTTTTAGATTTTCCATAAGATGTTACAAACATGTTTTTTGTGACCATGGATATTCAAAAATACATTCATCTATCAACATTTTCTATTGGGAAAATCATAGAAGAATTAGGAAAGGTGAACAAGAATGTACAAAGGTTTCTTGAGCTAACCATTGAAATATTGTAAAGCACATTATCTTTTCTTGTATAGTTAGTTGAGTAGAATATTGAGAAGAGAGGTGAGAAGCTAATAGAGGAATTTTAAAATCATTTTTCCACACCTAAAGTAGCTTACACTAAAATGAAGATAGAGCATGGTGCTAAATTATTTAGCACAATTTGTGAGAACATAAGGAATGATAAACTATACTAGATGTTTACATAAAAGAGTTAAGAAGATGCACTTTTGAAGGAAAATACTTATAGGTGAAATGTGCCTTAGCACACAAATTCACTAAGCATGTTTCTAAGGCCATCCGAGAAAAGGAGAATGAATTGGAGAAGATGAGTGAAATATTGAAGAACACAGATGAAATGGTCACAATATTTGAGCATAAAGTAAGTAAAACTCTTGATAAATCTAGACTTCTTGAAGATAATATGGAAATAATCTTAAAGAGAGCATTGTGAAAATTTTTGTAATAAATAAGCAATTGGATACTCTATTGGAAGAAAAAGAATCTTGTGACAAATTTGTATATTTAGACCTAAATGTAACAAATGTAGCATCTTATGCTTTATGTGAAATCACCATGATGGTAGATGTAGTATGATATTCTTGGAAAATAGATTTTTCCAATCTCAAGAAGAACTACTTAGATAGTTTTAAGTTATTGGAAAATTATTTAGATTGAAGAAGGGGGGAAAATAATCCAATTCTTGACTCGTATATATATATATATATATATATATATTTTTTGACTCACCTTTGTCATTGATGTCGAAGGGGGATAATAATGGTAAGAAAAATTGTAAGTATTGGATGAAGGATATATAAGTAAGATTATAATCCAAGGGGAGTACGGTATGTAGAAGATGGTTATTTTAATACAAATGATCCACATTTTGAAATTTTCACAAGGCCACAGTTCTACAATTTTGAAATTTTGTTACTTAGTCAATTTCTTTCCATATGTTGCTATAAATTCCAAAGGGTGATATTATTGGAAATTTGGCTAGTGTAAAGTGTTAAGGTTTTCATTATGGAAACATATAACTTACTTTGAGATGATTGAAGATAATGTGAAAGATAAAGTATAAAATTATCTAAGTTTGGTAAAGGTAAACAATGAACAATTAGATAGTTTGATTTGGCATGCTTCACTGAAAGCACTTAGAGACTTTCATACTTAAGGGAAGAGAGTATGAAAAATGTACAATATGTGTGTCAAAGTTCTAAGTATAATAACAAGTTTTTCATGAGTTATGATAATTTTACCAATTTTGAGTTACTAGGAAGAAACAAAGTTAACAATAGAGTAATGGCATTTTGGTTTACTATTGCCCATTTTTTCCCTCCTACCAAAACTTTGAATTTTTCCTATTAGGATGGCCAATGGTCATATTTGAAGTTAATTATTCAAATAACTCTAATAACATAAGGATATATTTAAAACTTTGGCCCATTACCTATATCCCTAAGTCTAATTATACCCTTCATGTTTTCATGTTATATCCTTCACAATGATTTAACTCATGACTCTACGACTATGCCTTCACCACTTGGTCACTGGAAGTTAATGTTCACTCATGGTTAGACCCATGACACAAAAAAAGCCTTTGTTCATTGGATCATAGGATTATAAATTTAACTCATGATTTGGTTGGTAAAATTGCAAAATTCTTGGTTCACTTGTTTGCATGGTTAATTCTTGGGTTAGTATATCAGGTAGAGAAACTATTAAAGCCCTTTGTTTGCATTATCACAATAAGTTAATGGTTAACCTAGGTTGGAGCTGCAAAGTTGTAAATACCTTTTGTGTGCATGGTCAAATGGTTAAATCACTCAACTGGATTTAAAGTCATGAGTGTGCAATAAGGATTAAGTGTTTTGTTGTTGTAGGGCCGCAACTTGAATTTAGCAAATAGAAAAGGGAGCATTTCACTGATATGATCTTTGATCATTGATCAGATGAAAATTTATGGCTAGTGTATATCCACCTTGTGAATATGCAGGATGTTTAGTGAATGCGAGAATGTGAGAGGCTATCACATGGCATCATGGGTCCAATTTCTTAGTGTGGGCCACCAAGTTGGTAAGTGTATCAGATGATTTGTGAGGTGTGTTAGAAATAATAGTCCCACTAAGAAAATTGAAAGGGGGGGGGGGGGGGGTGAATCAGTTATCCAACAATTAAAATATTTATCTTCTTTAAACAAACTTAAACATTCAACCAAAGTAAACAGTAACCATATAAAGATACACATAGACAAATACACAAGATATATTGACTAGGGAAAACCCTAGTGAGAATGATGCCCACAAGATGATGTACTAATATAAATATTCCTTGTTAGATGATGGACCCTATTAGGAGTCTATTACAACATTTAGTACAATGAGTACCTATTAGGAGACTTTGAATCCCTATTAAGAGATTCCAACCCTATTGGGATTTGTGCCAACCTTGTTAAGAGTTGTGGTATAATGTATGCAAGATGAGCCCACTACCCAAACATGTAATTTCAACTACAAGAAGAGCTCAATGCTTAAACAAGCAATTTATTTTTATCTTTCTTCTTTCCTTTGTCATTTCCTCTATCTTGTCAACCAGACCAATAACTGTCAAACCTTGTAGACTTGGTCACGAACCTTAGATCCTAATACCATTATTCCGATCACTCAGAAAAACCTCAGTAATGAAGTTTCCTTCATTTCATCACTGCTCTACTCAACTTCACATTTTGTACTTTCTATTGTTTATCAAATATTCACACTTCACATTTTTTTTTCTTATATCATGATAAAAGAAAAGGCCCTTCCTTTATACTAAGTCCATAAAACAATTCCCTAAGTCGAGTGTTAGACCTTCTCAATTAATTATTATAGGACCACATTAAGAACATGTTACACATAGCGATAACCTTAATCTTCTACCTTGCAACTTGAATAATTTTTTCTACATGCACTATTATGATGAATGAGCTTAGCCATGTCATTCCCAACATGTCTTCTCAATGTACTCAACCTTGATCCTAGAGATATCAACTCTTCTAAGATATATAACAAGTTTACCAGAACATGCCTCTGTAAACTCTATCTCAGAACATACATCACCAAAACTTACATATCTTCTTCTAGACTTATCCTTTCTTCTTTTGATGTTAACTAAATATACTAGATACTCAAAAGTATCTCCCATAATCTCAGGTGGTTATCATTCTCAACTAGCCATCTGTACCAACTTGATCTTTCTGTTGTTCTTCAGTCACATAACATAGAAAACTATTATGTAGACATAAAACATGCTATGTTGACATCAATAACAAACTCTGTCATGAATGTAACATATCATCATATTAGTACTCCCCATAGGAATATCATTAGCATTCATGCTTCTAACCAATCTTTCAACAATCTCCCCAATCTTCCAACAATCTCCCCCTTTGGCATTGATGGCAACATAGATGAAAAACATCTAGTTCCAAGAATACCAACAAAAGACTATTAGTCTTCAAATCCTCTTTATCAATCATTCTTCCCCATTGATATACCTCAATGAGCTAAATTTTGAACATTTCATTCTGCATGTTGTGCTTATGCCAAATTTCTCCCATTTAGCATAATGCTTTTCATGCAATACTTCTCCCCCATTGACATCAATGTCAAAGGTAACCAACTCTATTGCATCAAACTCTGCAACAATTGATACTTACTCAACTCGAGTGTCAAAAGACACTATCTAAAAAAATGTCACCAAGAGTCCTAGATGACTTTATTCATCATAGATACTCCCCTATATAGGAATATCATCAACATTCATGCTTCTAACCAATCTTCCAACAATCTCCCCAATCTTCCAACAAGGTGGTCATGTCCTATTGGCTAGATGAACTATTTTTCATTAGGAGTTTCCAAGTTCCTCCTAAGGCCATCTATTTGAAGACAGATCAAGGTCTATCATTTTATTGCTATGGAAAGCTGCTAGACTTTTGGACATAGCAACATAATCATAGGTTTCCATGTGTCTAGATATGTCGGGACTTGAAATGCTCCTCTTGCTGGCATTGTCACAAGGATGTTTGACAGTTGACAATTCTTGATTGATCGAAGGTGATAAAGTTATGAAAAGGTCTCAACTTCATTGTGATCATCAAATGAAGGAAGATCAATGGCTAGCATTTGCACACTTTTTGAAGTTGCATGATTTTTAACGAAAGTAGGGAAACAATGGTTTGACATGTGTCTGTGTGGGCCACATTTGTAGGGCTTCTTTCATCATATCATTGTAAGGGAAATATATCTTTATTAGATGAAGAAAATATGTTCAAAAACTGCCACCCATTTGACAAGCTTCAAGGTTTTAAGATGTGACACTATGAATGGTAGAAGCAATTTTAGTATCGATCTTCATCGTTGGATCTGGAGAGATCAATGACTATTGCATTCCTGCTTTCTTGAGTTGCATGGAGTTTAGCTAATGTAGGGATAAAACCTCATGACACATGTATCAGTGGACCCCATGTATGGGTTTCCTTCATTGCATGGTCACTGGAAGATAATATTCAACATGGTTAGAAGGGTGACGCAACAATTGCTTTGATTGCTCATTTACAGGGTTAGCATCAAAGTCAATGAGTTTAGTTATGACTAGGCAATCAACAACTAGGAGGGGTAGTCATTTCTGAGTCACAAGAATTTGATGCCAACTAGAAAATAAGTCTCTAGCCGATGACCAAATTGAAATAATGTGAGGGACCCTTCACTTGCATGGTCACAAAGCAAATCTGTTATCAGCTAAGACAAGCCATGACCTTACAAAGTCTTGGATAAGTATGGTCAATGGTCAATGTTTTTTGGGTCACAATGGATCAAGGGCTGACCATGATTAAGGCTATGACATAGTAAATACCTTTATTCATTGGTTCACAGAGGTTTAGGCCTAACCTAGGGCTTAAATGGCGATGGATAAATATTCTTTTATCACATGGTCACAACGAGTTAAGAGCAACCACAAGTTAAAGTGGCAACAATGCACTGGCTATTAAGGTTGACTATTTTGCATGGTTACAAGCAACTGATGTTAAAATGGAAAGCAGTTTGCAAAGCCATGATCATGGGTAGTCAAAGGTCAAACATGAAGATATGTTTTGGTCTAGTGGCGGAATGATAAAATATGATTGGTCCATGTGGTGAAGCCTGAAAGTTGATATGCACTAACTTATTGATATATCTAATTTGGCGTGTTGAGAACAACACAAATGGATCTTAATGATTAGATTGATCTTTTGATCATCTGTAATTACTTCTTTGCATTCTCCCTATTTTTTAAAATTGTATTTTCTATGTTTCTTAGTGCTTTGGATTATCTATCTACCCAATCTTTAGTTATGGCTACTTTTTCTATCCCTTCCAAGGTTGAGTATGTACATGGGGATCATATTTCTATATATGGATGTGTAATGATCAAATCTTTTTGATCTACATTGATGGTTCTCTTGCAACTTGGTGTTGGTGGTTGATTTTGTTAGCTTCTAGTAGAAGTTTCTCAATTATGCTTGAACTATAAAAGCAAGTTTTATACCCTTTCCAAGGGTTGATCTTTTTCTTTGATTCTCTAGAAGTAGTATTCTATACTCTGTTTACTATAATTTCCTTTGCCGCTAAGTTAATATATTCTCTGTTGTATCTCTTTCTACGATTCATATACTATGCAATACCTTCTTGCCTCTTGTTGATGTATTGTCTTTATTCCTTAACTATATGATTGTGTCTACCTGACCTTTGGATGATATAGAGTGAAATCTCTTCCTTATAACATTCTTTTGGTTCTAACCTACATTTGGTTATTGAGTTAAGAAAGGATTGGATTTTTATACTTTGAGATTGTATTGGTGAACTGTTCATTTCGAAGGAAAAGATAAGATTGAACAACTATTTTGGTGTATCACCCCTCTCTAGATTACATTAGGTAGTTTGCTTTCATGCATTCCTTCTCCCTTTTGCTCTCAAGAAGTAGTTAGGTGCATCTTGATAATAAGGAAGCCAATCCTCTTTGAAGATTCAACCTCATTGTTCAAGTCCGACACCTTGGAGATTGTTTCCTGTTTCACAAGGTTTCCTTTAGGTCAAAACTTTAAGCAAGGGCGTAATATTTTGTGACAACAATTTTTGGCACACCCAATGGGACACTCATATTGAAACATTCTAAGTAGGAATAACTTTAAGAATCCCCCTTTAGAAAAAAATATAAAATTTTGGCAAATCGAACATTAGTTTAGGGAGGAAAAAAATAATTTCTATTGAATTTTTTAAAAATTTTTAAGTAGGAATTTTTTAGATTTTGTTGGCAATTGCTTTTCAATCATATGAAAATTCTATAAAATTTTGGCGAATCTTTCATTATTGATAAAAATCATGGAAAAAAGTACACATACCTAGAAATAATGATTTTATTATTATTATTATTTTTATACAGAGCCTAATTAATTATTAAACTTTAAGGTTAAATTTAGCCCACTTTTATCATTATAGTTTCCCTCCATATTATTGAATGGTGGTTTGGGGGAAGCACCCCTATTATTTTTAACTGATGATCCTAAATCAATAGCCAAAATCCTATTAAAAGCCAAACTTTTAAAAGGATACCAAGTTTTAAAGAAAGTCACCAAAGTAAAGACACGTGTCCCTAATCAAATCTATTTGTGGCAAAGTGAGAAAGGATAAAAAGTTTCATGAAAAGTCTTCACAATAGAGACACATGTCAAATCTACATACTTAATCTATAGTGTAACTTAATTTTTTACAAAAATATTGGCAAATATGACCATCAATTAAGACAAGCTTTAAAAATTATAGGGAAAAATATTTAATTTACTATGTTGAAAAATTAGATTCCATTGGCCAAGTCATCACTAAAATATAAATACTTATGTATTATTATTGGCAATTAGCCTAACCATGGGACCCAATTTTGGTAAAGTATAGGTGACATGAACACCCCAAAAGTGTAAAAAATTAACCAAATCAAGGGTCCCCAATGAGCGAGAATAACCAATTGGAAAATATTAGCCACTAAAGTTATCCTTGATTCTTAGTCTACTGGCTCACTAGTGTCAAAGAAGAAATTCAAATACATGTTGGGAAGATAGTGCTTCTCTTAGTATTTCAAGCCTTTAGGGGGCTCATTTTCAAGGCACTTGGAAACTCTACTACATTCTACATCTGGTTTTCAGACCAAGGTTGCTGTGATTCATGCCTAAAGCTCACACAAGGGCATCTTCTAGAGGTAGCTTTCAATAAATTGAACTTTCATTCTCAAACCCTAGAAAGAAAAATACTAGACTCTCTTTCTCACCAATCAGGAGTACTAAAGAAATACATACACTTGCAAGATCCATCTCTACCCCTCCTACTAAAAGATCACAACCTAGAATACCATCTTCCCGCTTAAAGAGATTACTTGTTTATATGGCTAGAGCCCATGCTTTTTCTACCTTCAATGGTCGAAGTCCCCTTCTTCTGGCTTTGAGACATGATATACCAGTAGCAGCTCTCAAAAGTATACTTGAATTTACTAGTGAAACTTCCATTTCTCCCTTAGAACATATCCAAGAAGTTTCAAATGTTTTCAATATATGTGGTATTGTAGAAGATGATGTTATTGGCAGGCTACTAGTTTCATCTTTAAAAGGGAAAGCCTTACAGTGGTATAGAGATTTGGCTCCTAACTCTATTATTGATTGGGATGGGTTAGGAGCAGGGCTTTATAAACATTTTAAAGATAAGACTGATTACCTATCACTCTTGAAGCAACTAACAACTATCAAAAGAGCCCCACATGAGTACATGGCTGATTTTAATTACAAGTTTTAGAAAATATGGGATAGAATACCCATTGCAGTTAAGCCTTCTCCTAGTAATGCTTTCTCATATTACCTTAGAGCCTTTAATAGTGATATTGCTACCACCCTACAATCCATGGGAGGGGATACCTATCTTGATTCTTATGAAATTGCAATAAGGGCAGAGAACATTCTAATACAAGGAGGGAAGTTAGCCCCAAGGCTTCCAATGCCTTTCTTCCCAGATATGCCCAATCATTAGCCTCTAATAGCCCCTATCCTTACTACCTCCCCAAGACAAACTCTTTCTTTAGCCCCAGTAGCCTCCACATATTCCACTAAGTTTGAATAATTGAAGGACATGATGCAGGCTTTGATGTTGAGTAATTAGAAATTGCAAGATTAGGGTTCTAAGATAGGCAAGAAGTTGCATGATCAATAAAAGAATCTTGAGGAGAAATTCTTAGTGGTCCAAAAGATGAATAACAATGTGATGACCTTGAAAAGACAAGAAGCCCAAAATATTAGGCCTCCCCAACCTAATTTTCAAAACCCTACATATAATAGGCCTATTAGCAATACCTCTATAACAAATATAAACCCAAATCCAATGAGGACACCAGTTCCTCAAAATTATCTTGCTTAGGAATGAGACTTTTGTCCCTCCTACAATTATTCATATAGTCATTGCATGTGCCAAAAAGCAGAATCATACCTAGCCCTGACCACTCAAGACCAAACATTAGGACAACAATATAATGCCCCTCAATCTATGAATTATGACCATTTGTAGCATCAAGGGGTTTGTTCCTTTATGAATCATCAACCAGGACCCTATAGCTCACAACACTAGTCAGGATCCCATAGCTCACAACACTAGAAGTAAGAGAAGAGATATTGAAAATGATATCCCTCCTCCAATTAATCAAGCTTTAACTTTAGGGGCTACTTCTCATTTTCCAATAATTAATACCAAACCAAGTGTGGTTACCCAACATCAAGAAGATAAAAACAAAGGGAAGCCCAATGAATCTTAGACAAATCAAGTTTAGTCACCAGCCCTTGTAGTTCCCAAAGCTTCAATCAAAGAAATTGGTACTCCTCTTAACATTGTGGATCAGATGAAGAGGACCAATGTCAGTGTCCATATGTGGGATGTTGTTACTACTATGCCATCAAAAAGGGTGCTATTGCAGTAGGAGCTAGAAACCATAAGAGTGGAAGATGAATCAACTACTCTGAGAGATGCTACAAGCCTAGTGTAGCCAAGAAAAGAAGGAGAATCAAGTAAGAAAAAAATACCTCCTCATTTATATTTCTCTTTAATCATAGGAGATAAAATAGTCCATATTTGAATGATTCATTTAGGGGCTAGTAGTTCTATTATGCCTAGGTGTGTAGTTGACCTCATGGGTATCAAATTTGTGCCAATGGTTAGGGATGTGCTTTAATTGGATGGAAGCTCTATAAAGATAGTAGGAGTCTTAAATAATGTACAAATTTCATTGCATACCTACCCTAGTTGCACTTCTATACAAGACATATCAATAGCTAAGGTCAAACCACATTTTTCCATCTACCTTTCCAAAGAATTTACTACACACATAGGTGGCTATATTTCATCTGATTGGTGTTATATGTTATTCAGAACAAGGTATGGGGTAAGAGCTTCCATAAGAGTAGAGCCTCTAGTCCTTAATCATATAGAGACTTACACCCCAAGTCCCATAAACATGAATTACACTATCCATGAGATAGATGATAAAGACATGGCACAAGAGCCTGCTACTTCTTTGGTAGAGGTGCCTAACTATCTCTTGGATGAGTGGGCCATTGCTTATCAATTTGACCCAATGCAAGAGGCTAGGGGGAAAATTCTTGGAACCTATTGCATACTTGAAGAAGAGGCTCCTATTCCCAATCTCATAAAGACAAAAGAAAACCCAAGTGGATTATGGAGTTTGTTCTTTGATGGCTCAAGGAATAAGAATGGACCAAGGGCTAGTGTCATGCTCATTTCCCCTAAATTGGAGACGTACTATTTCTCTCATAGGCTCCAATTTAGCTACACCAATAATGTGTCAGAGTATGAAGCACTAATTCAAGGCCTTCAATTGGCACAAAAGAGAGGCATTCAATACTTGAATGTATATGGGGATAGTGAGTTGGTTGTTCATTAGGTTAGAAATTAGAATATTACAAAGAACAACTTTCTCAAATCTTCCAAGCATAGGGTATGGGATTTGCTAGAGGGTTTAACATCTAGAGCATCCCTAGAAGAGAAAATAAACATGTTGGTAGTCTTGCATCAATTGGTACTTCTTATGATGTGCCATAGCAAGTGGTTGTAAGACCTATAATCCCAGACAATAATACCAATTGGTAGGTTTTTGACTTTGATGCACAGATTGTCAATTTTATGCAAAATGAGGAAGAGTTCTTAGACAGGAACTAGTCCAAATTGAAAGACCAATATGGTGATCAGATCATCAACCTCAATTCCAATAAATTTCCCAAAGGTCTAATTACTTTGGAGAGTGTCTTCAATCCTAATGACTAGGCAAGGAGGAGAGGTATGAACTTAGCTACCAAAATAATTATTTAACAATATCGGGATGGCATCCTAGATGTTAACCCACATGTGGAAAATAATTATTTTAATATTTAGAAAAAATATCATAAGAAAGGCTAATAGGAATAAGAAATTTGGTATAAAGGAAGAGTACTTTGTTAAGTGAAGTGTGGCATTGTATTGTATTGATATAATAGTAATATGTGGACTTTATATGATTAGTATAGATGTGAATTTGATGCTAGATCATAGAAGAATAATTGTGTGAATTTTCTTGAAGAAGGAATTACAAAGAGAAACCAAATATTGAAGATATCAACACTTTGTAATGTTTTATACCTATCTCTATTGATAACATTGTATAGTTGTATATGCATGTTTGAGTAGTGGGCTCATCTTACATTCTTTTGTATTGTAATAATAATTTCTAATAGGGTTGAGGCTTCTAACAAGGCTTAGTCCTCTAACAAGGATATATACACCATACCGATGTAATAGAATCCTAATATAGTTAATATCTTTCACAAGATACTTTTGATTAGTGAATCATTTTGTGGGTACCATCCCCATTGGGGTTTTCCCTTGGCCAAGGTTTCCCTAGTTAACCAATAATGGTATTATGAGTTGCATTGAATTTTTGTTATGTTTACTTTTCAATTTTATCATCTATGCAAGTTTAAATATTGTTAATAATATCCATAGTTAGGAAAGAGTTTGTGGAACATTGATTCACTCCCCTCTTAGTATTCCCTATTTCTAACAATTGTAACTTGTATCATTTGAGCTCATATCAAAATATGTGATGAAATTTAATATGAGCATTATATGTATGTGATGCAAGAGCATCTTAGGTTTCCTTACTATGCTGCTCATATTTGTTCATTTTTCTAGTAAGTGTTGAGTTGCAATCATTGCCGAGCTTTAGTAGTTGCCGAGATGCAGTTGCTGCCAAATTTAGTGTTGGCTAAGTTGTTTTGTGTTGGTCATGTTGCTCAGTATTGTCTGAGTGCTTTGGTGGTTGAGTGTTCCTTCATGTGCCAAGTGAACCTGTTGTTTGTTAGTGTTCAATTTTTTCTTTGACCGAGTTTATCTATGATTTGTTCCTAGTATGAACCGACTTGTGTATTTAATTTGGATCATGAATTTAAGATAAGGATTATGCATGGGGATGTGTGTAGACCATTTTAAGGTCGAGCTTCTATTTTGTAATGATTCAAAATCTCCTGCAGGCCATTTTGCCAAGTATAAATAGGGGTGTTTAGGATTAGGTTAGGATGACAAGGGAGGTGCTAAGTCAAGGGAGTTAGAAGAGTTAGAATGAAGGATATGTGATAATTCTAACTCTAGAATTTCATAAATCTTGTTGGTTGTAATGCACAAAGCCTCATAGTCGAGCATGTATGTAGACAAATTGATGAATTAATAAAGTATTTGTTGTTCCTTCTCTCCTTATTGTTGTTCTCTATATTGTTTTCTTCCTTTATTTTTAATCGACAGGGTGTTTGGACTGTTAGGTGTGCCTTTGCCCCTAATTTTTCCATCCATACCAGCATCAATATCACAAGGGTATGGCCTTGATTCTTTATGTATAATTAGGTTAGGCTTTTTTAGTATATCCCAAAGTTTTTTTTGAAACATAAAATCAATCTTGATTGAGAATTGTATGTATCACAAGGGTATGCATTTATGTATCTTTAAATTACTCACGAGTTTGGAGATACAACTAGAGGTTTTCTTCCTTGTTCTTTCTTGTTGGTATGTTCCCTTGTACCAAGTTCTATAAAAATTATTTTTATAAATAAAAATTTATGTCTTGTGTCATTCGCCAATAAAAAAAGAGATAAAATTTATAAGTCTCAAACTTCCTTCAATTTTGGAGTTTAATTTTAAGCTAGGGGTGCATTAGAAATTCACGAGGCCACCACACTTAAAATATTCCTAAGAAAACTCTGCATCACCCACTAAAATATTTAGGAAGCCTCCTCCAGAGGATCTCGCTAATTTTGTGGGGACCCATGGAGGGGGGCTTCCTAAATTTTGAGTGGGTGGTGAAAATATTTCTTAGGAATATTTTAAACCTAGTGTTCCCATAAATTTCTAGTGTAACCAAGCTTAAAAATTTAAACTCCAAAATTAAAGGAAGTTAGGACTTATAAATTTTAATATCTTTAAATAAAAAAATTATATTCAAATTTGTTTTTGTATTCAAAAGAAATAGTTAAACCTGACTAAAATTTTATTGGGCTAGGAATGTAGATTTTAGAAATATTTTCCTAAGATGGTGGAGCTAATTCTAGCCCCACCATTATTTTTGTGCTTAAATAAGCAAGCCTATACTGTATAGGCTCTTATTTCTTGGGAAAAAATTCTAAATGTTCATGTAGCAATTTATTTTCTTCCTCATGAGATCCCTACTTCCTTTAAAATATAATATTAAGCCCTCCCATGGGATCCCATCTTAATTCTTAAATTATAGCCACTCCACTAAAATTGAGAAAGATTCCAATTTATCCTTTTGCTTCACTTATAAATTTGCATGAGAATACTCTTGTGGCTTAAAATTAAGAAGAAATGAAACTTAAGCAATTGCATGGGGACATGGGGTAATAGTGGTAGAAATGTAGGAAACAAAATAGTTGAGAAGTTATTTCTTTAATTTGAGGATATGAGGAGTGTGGAGTTCTTTCCTAATGCTTTTGCAATATTAGTCACAATATAATGTATCATTTTACCATTTTTAAAAAAAAAATTAGATTTTTCGTAGGGTAGATCTCCATGTGACTACTAGGCTTAGTTTGGCTAGTAATTGCTACTCCATACTTTTAGCGAAAAATTGTGAAGTTGGTGGCCCCATGGAAGCAAAATTTCTACTTATTTTTAAGTGAATTCTTTGAAATGAAATTTTCAAATAAATATTTGTTACAAATTAATTTTGGAAGAGAAAATTTAGGCCCATAAAAAGAAGAGGAAAAAATACAATGAAGACATCTATCATTTTCCAATAAACAAATGCTACTTATTGTCAACCCCTCATTTTTTTCAAAACTTATTTTGAAAGTGTTAGTAGTTGCTGCTCCACCATAATAGGAAAAGATTCCAAACTATCATTTCCTCTTCATTTAAAATCTACATAGGAACACAACTTGGTTTCTTAAATTTAAACAAAAAGTGTCCATAATCAACTACATGGGGACATGAGGTTAATCTATTTTTGAAGGAGTGAAGTTCCTCTTATTATGTTGATATGGATAAGTACTATACAAAGGATGAATATTTTTTAAATACATATTTTTATTAGAAAATTATCTATTGCTTATTTTTTAAATATTTATTAAAATTTACACTTTTTTCAAAACCATCCATTATGGCTACTCTTCCATTGATCATTCATTCAAACTCTTAGGAATATTACCTCTAAAATGTCTCCCATTTAGCTACTGAGTGCAAACTGCTACATGACTTTATAGATATGAAACTGAAATGGGGTGGATAATTATCTAAAAAAATACCCCAACATAATGTGCCACTGCAAAATGGGGTGGACATTCATTCCAAAAATACCCATGTCCCTACTTGATTATAGATAAATATACTAATAGACACACAATAAACATAGCGACTAGACCATTGGCAAACATGCATAAACCAAACTCAAAGTTTTCTCCACTCTTCATTTTTCCATGGCATGGTGGAGGAGAGGGCAATGAACCACCCATCAAACCCACACCATCACCATCTAAGGACTCATCCAATTCAAGGTTACCTCTATCCATAGAAATTCACACTAGAGAGTTTCAAGATCCTTCAACAACCTCTAAATTATTTCCACCATTGAAAACATTCAGTTGAACATCACATCTTCCTACACAGTAAAAATTTCTCTAAGGTGTTTGGCCAAATTTTTGAACTCTTCCCTAGCCTCTTCAGACATCACCACCCCACTTTATCCATCCCCTCAAACTCTATCCTACCTTTCTTGATGCCTCTCCCTTCTATGGCTCTCCATTTCCTCCCAGGCACCCAAAAGATGTGGATGAAATAGGTCCAAGTTGATATGAGTTTTAGGAAGCCTAGATGTGATCTCCAAATCCCAATCATGCACAAAATAAACAAGAAGGGGCCAAACCCACCTAGTGCCATTTTTTATTTTCAAGAAGTCCTCAATACCATGCTTAATGAGAAAAGGAAAAAGATGGGATTGGTATGTAGGGTAACCTACCCAATTCCCTTAGATGACCATAAACCCTCTTCCAAGCATTGTATACTCTAGAGTTTCATTGAGACCCACACAATATTTTTCCTTCACAAATCACTCTACAATATGCTTTACCTTCTCATTGAGCACAAAATTTAACCCCCAAGCACAAATTAGTGATGCAATATTAACAATTATTTGGCACTTGAAATCATAGATTGCATACTCAAAGCTAAAGAGAGACCAAATAATATTGATAAAGAATAGGTGTATATAAGTGTAGACATTACTCAACCATTCCTCCATATAGAAGTGAAGAAATTATTCAACCATTCCTCCATTACTTTCCCTTTGAAATCCATTTGTTGTTTTAGAGTGTCAAAAAAAAAACCTCTAGTTTTTACATTCTTCACATTTCTCCATACTCAAAATTGTTGTGACCACACACAAGAAATTAAAATGCACAAAGCCTATGAAAAGGTAATATACATTCCCTATGATAAATACACTTAAGGAATTTTATAATAAGAAAGCAAGTAAACATATTTGTGATGTATGATCAAAAGGTGAACACACTTCTATAGAGCATTACACTTGAGGGAACTTACGATAAATAGAATCCCAAGAGGTGGCCTATGGCTTCCAATCTATGATGTGCAAGGATTGAAATAGATTATTGTGGCTCTCAAATAGACCTAATTAAGTAACCATTGCAAGGTGCACTAGAGAATGAAAGATTCAAAGAGTAGAAGAAAGAGTACCAATATCTAAGAATCAAGTATGCAATGCCAAATGCAAGCTAAAGCTAAGTGAAATGGAGGATTAATGTAACAAGAGTGAAATAGTTACAAAACCCCTAATTAGTCTATGTGAGCTAGATAATGTGTATAGGAAAGCTAATCTGCAATGAAACTAAAGAAGAGTAAGTGCAAATTGTTGGAAACAATTCTTTAATTATATGTTGTCACTGATGTTACACAAATGTCAATATTAACTAAGAAATGAAGAACTTGCAATATTAACCAAGCATATCAATATTGATTGAGTAGTTGGATAATGAAGGGAATTCAATGTTAATCGAGAAATTAGGAATTGAAGCATATCCAACTTTCAATATTAACCAAATGGTCAAGCATCAAAGTACTTCCAGTGTTAACCGAGTAATAAATCTCAATATTGACTGAGTGATAGTAGAAAAAAATTGTCTAATAATTAACTGGTTGAGACCAACTATTTGGATGTTTAATTATTATTTGCATGGGTATTCAAGATGACCTATCAAAGCTTATGATATATAATAAAGTTCAAGTAGTGAGGATAAAATGTGCATGTGGAATACATGGAATAAGATGGATATATGATTGAAAGAAAAGATAGAGTACAAAAGTGTGGAAGATAAGTTGCAAAGAATATTCTAATCAGTAAGGATCCAGAAGTAAAGCCAAAAAAAAGATCTAAATCTACAAAAGAAGTTTCTCAATAAATGAAGTCAAACTACTATTACCTTCTAACCATTTTAGTAGTTAAAAAATCTCTTAATAGAGTTCACGTAATCATCATATTGTAAATCCTCTAGCAAGGTGACATTTCAAGATTGAAGTGTTTGAAGGCCTCTAACCAGGCCACTTCTAATAGTGTGATCTAAATCCTCTAACAAGGTCATACTTAACAGTATGTTTTGTAACCTTTAACAAGGTTGGCTCCTAATAGGGCTCACTTCAAAAGAGTGAAAAATATTGTAACTAGTTGCATGGTGGTTTTCCCCAATTGGGTTTCCAAGTTAAATCTTGGTGTCATCTATGTTCATTTTATTTTCTTGATGCTTTATGTTTCTACAACTAAGTTACTACATTTTAAAATAGATTAATATTCATAAGACTATTTTTTTAACCAAGTTAAAACATTAACTTAAGTATAACCGAGTTGGACAGTATTACATTATTAGTGAAATGTTTGATTGTACATCTAGGGATTGGGAATTATTTTATAGTAAATGATTCATCCCTCCCCTCTTAGTTACTACCTTATTTTCCAACAATTGGTATTAGAGCATTTGGTGCTTGTAGGAAAGGTTTCAAAGACCTAAGCTAAAGATCAAGATGTCATATAGAAGGGATATTCCCAAGCTTAACAGAGAGAACTTTTTTAGCGCAATAGAAAAAGATGAAGCTACACCTATCAAGCATTATAGATATTGGTATATTTTACATGAAAAAAAAAATTCCACTACCTAAACCTATGTTTGTGGAACATATGAAAGAGATAAAGGATCACAATATAATGATGATTGATATAGCTTCCTCTCTCAACTATTCTAAATTTGACAAGGTTAAATACTGTCCTACTACATTTGAAGTGTGGGAAAAATTGTAGAAAGTCTATGGAGGTAATAAAAATGTGCAAAGAGCCAAGGTAAAAAGTTTAAGAGGCAAGTTTGATCAAATGAAAGTGAAAGAAGGTGAGAACATTGTCTAATACAGTGAAAGAATCAAAGAAAGTGTGAGTGCAATTAGAGCTATAGGAGGAATTAAAACTGATGAAAAAATGGTTAGCAAGGTACTAAGAATTTTTCTTCCTATTTATACAATTATAGTTTCATATATTCAAGAGATTAGACACAATCCTAAAATAATATAACCTTGGATGCACTTGTGGGAAGATTGACTTCTTTTGAATTGGATAACTTTGATAACTATGTTCCTACTCTTGGTAGATTTGAATCTACATTCAAAGTCAAACTAACTCTTGGCAAAAAAAGAGGAAAATCAAAAGGAAAATAGGTTGATAGTGAAGAAGAAGATGAAATAGAGTGAAGAACTTGAAGTTATTGAAGCCATGCTAGCAAAAAGAACATCAAAAGGGAAAGGAAAACTCAAAGGCAAAATTCCATTGATTTTTTTTCTCATGTGAAGAGATTGGTGATATTGCTACAAGATGTCCAAACAAAGAAGAATAAAATTGAGAAAAGAAATATCAGGTTCAAAGACAAGAAATATTTCAAGAACTACAAAGATTGCAAAGATAAAGGTAAGAAATCTTGTTACATTACTAAAGATTCTAATAGTGATGATAATGAAGAAGAAGAAGTCTATATTGTTGTTAATGATGAATTTGATAATGGGGAAATGAAAAGATGACACTTATTTCTCATGTTAGCAAAAATGATACATGGATCATAGATAGTTATTTTTCTCATCACATTATTTGTGACAAAACTAAGTTTGAAGATTCAAAACACTATGACAGTAGAAGTGTTAGATTTGGAAATAGTAACTCATGTTATGTAAAAGGAAAAGGATTCATATCATTAACTGAAGGAATAAAGTGTGAAAATGCCTACTAGGTTGAAGGATTAAGACATAATGTACTCAGTGTGGCATAACTAAATAATATATGATATAAGGTAGAATTCATGAATGACAAAGCTAAACTATTGGATGGAAAATGAAACTTGGTTAGGATTGGCAATCAAAAAAGGCTAACTTATTTTACCTAGATCACACTGAAAGCACATGTTTATTAGTTCAATGAGAGGAAAGTTGGGTATGGCATAAAAGGATGTGTCATGTTAACTTTGATAACCTAGTTACTATAAGCAAGAAAAAAAGAGTAAGAGGAATACAAAATCTTAAGAAACCTAAAATGGGCATGTGTAAACAATGTCAAATAGGAAAGATAAGTAAAATATGTTTTAGAAGCAAGTCTTTTAATTTTGAAGAAGTTTTGGAACTAGTTCATATAGATCTTTGTAGAACAATAGGTATAGAAAGATATTGTGGAGATATTAGCATGAATGCTAATGATACTATGAGCATTGGAGAGTTTTGATATGTTGCATTCATGACTATGTTTGTCATTGATGTCAACATAATATTGTATCTATAAAGACTAGTTGAGTAGCAAACAAAGATCTTTATGGTATAAAAAATAGTTTGATTTTCTAGTGATGTGTAGTAACGAACATGTTTGACATAGTATCTCGATGACATAGTAAAGTGTATAGAGTCTAAGTCAAATATGTATAGAAGTTGTACCTAATTCATAGAGAGTATTTCAGAGACAAAGTATTAGGAAAGTAGTTCCCGATGTCTGTTGGCTATCTTACATCTGAGATGTAATGAAGGGATGCATAGTTAGGCAGTGACAAAGGATAGTTAGTTGATGATGTCAGCAAGTGCACAAACCCTAGCATCACACGTGTGAATTTTTGTATAGAATATGAGCTAATAGTGCTATTTTAATTATAATTAATTAATTATCTTATTTTAATTAATTGGGAAAGCCTCAAGGCCAACTGAAGGAATTATTATGAAGATATGGTATAAAAGAAATATTTTTTCCTTGATTGTAAAGTATATCCATTGTTGTCTAAAGTGAAAAGTGTGAAAAGGAGTAGAGTGCTTACTAAATGTGTGTAAGCAATCCAAGGGATTATTAGATGTGAGATTCATGATCTAATTACAAGATTAGAAGGAGCAGAGGTCTAATTGACAGGATAGGGAAAGAGGAAGGAAGAGTACAATACCATCCTATTATTCTACAAGGAATAATATAGAGATCATTTGGATAGTTGATTCATTGGTCTTTCTCTTGAAGCTATTTGGGCAGTGTGTCCAACTATCTTCCACAACTCCTAATAGGGTTGGAATCTCCTAACATAGATTCAAATTCTCCTAAAAGGGACTCATATGTACTGAATGTATTCATAGACTCCTAATAGGGTCCATCCTCTAACAAGGAATATTTATATTAGTACATCATCTTGTGGGTACGATCCCCATTGGGGTTTTTCCTATGATCAAGGGTTTCCCTAGTTAACATATTTGGTGTTATTATGTATGAGCGTCTTGTTATGGTTTTAGTTTATATTACTCATATAGTTAAGGTTTTTTAAGGTTGATAATTATGATAATAGTTGGATAACTGATTCACCTCCCCTCCCTCTTAGTTATATCGATGGACTATATATTCTAACAATTGGTATTAGACCATCAGGTCCTTGAAGAGAAATCTTAATAGCTTTGGGAAATCAGTGGCGAGTTATTTTAGAAAAGATAGTTCCAAGTTAGATAGAGGAAATTTTGACATCAAGAAGATTGAGATTCTTGGTGAGTTATCAAATTTGTGTAAAGAAGAGAGTATCGAGTTTCCAGATCCATAATTCTTTTGTTGCATACAAAAGGATCAAGGCACAAGTAAAGACAAATTTAGATCTGAAGAAGACAAGAAGATAAAAGAAGGTATTGATCTTCCTATGCAAAGAGAGCAAGAAGGTATGTAAATTTTTTTTTGTTGGACATGTAAAAAGTTTGGTCATTTTTTGTCCAGATATCCTAAGAGAGTAAAGAAATCTAGAAAGAGATCACTTTCTATTGAAGATGAAGAATTTAAAATAAGTATGGAAAGATTCTTGAATGACTATGATGAGAAAGAAAATGATCTTGAATTGTTTAAGAAAGAGGAAGTAATAGAAGAGATAGCTTTGGTAACTATTGTTGATCCAAAGGCTAACCATGAAAATATGGAAGTTATAATTGAGACTAACAATGATTTGTAGAATGTGAATCAATTTGAAAAGTAGAGATATGAGTCTAGAGAAGAAGAAAGAGTTGAGTTGACAACTCCTAGCAGAATTATATTTAGAAACAAGATGAATGAGCAAGGTGAAGTGAAGAGGAACAAGGATAGACTTGTATGCAAGGGATATTCACACCAAGAAGGCATAGACTATGAGGAGACATATGCACCTATAGGAAGAATGGAAGTAGTGAGGGTCTTCCTGGCTTATGTAGTGAATAAGAAGTTCAAGTTTTATCAGATGGATGTTAAATCAGCCTTTTTGAATGGAGAACTTGAAGAAGAGGTATATATTGAGAAGCTTGAAGGTTATCCTTTATTAGAAGATAAATACATGGTATGCAGATTAAAGAAAGCTTTATATGATTTGAAGAAAGAATCTAGAACTTGGTATACAAGGTTGAATAGTTATTTGGAAAAGCTTGGATTTGTTAAAGGTATTGTAGATAGTAACTTGTATTTGAAAGAAGTTGAAAATGGTTTGTTGATTATTGTAATATTTGTTGATGACATCATTTTTGGGGGTAATGATGAAGCAAGTTATAAATTTTCTAAAGAGATGAAGAATGAATTTGAAATGAGCATGATAGAAGAAATGAAGTTTTTCCTAGGATTAAAAATTGCATAGAATAGTGATGGTATTTTCATTTCACAAGTTGAGTACTTCAAAGATTTTTTGAAAAGGTTTGGTTTAGAAAGTTGTAAACCTGTTGGTACACCTATGATAACTAGTCACAAGTTATCTAGCAAATACAAGACACCTGTAGTAGAGTAGAAGAAGTACAAAGCCATGATTGGAGGTTTGTAGTATCTAACTCACACTAGACCAGATATAGCAAACATAGTTGAGATTGTAGCTAGATTTCAAGATGATTCTAAGGAGCATCATTTTGTAGTATTAAAGAGAATATTAAATATTTGAAAGGGACATCTGATTATGGAATTTGGTATGATAGATCAATTGACTTCACTCTATTTGCATATTCTAATGTAGATTGGGTAGGCAATATGGATGATAGAAAGACCACCAATGGTGGAGCACTCTCTCTTGGAGGAAGATTCATTTCTTGGTTAAGAAAGAAGCAAGATTGTATCTCACAAAGTATCGCTAAGATAGAGTATGTTACAACAACAAATAATTGTAATCAAGTTATGTGGATGAAGCAGATGTTCAAGGATATTAGAATTGAGTTTGAGGAACCTATTATCATTTAATGTGATAACACAAGTACATTGAGTATGTCTAAGAATCTTGTATTTCATTCTAACACTAATCATATATCTATTAAGTATCATGTGTTGAGAGAGAAAGAAACAAAAAAGGAGATCAGATTGGATTATGTGAGTACTAAAGATTAGATTGTAGATATCTTCACAAAGCCTTTTCCTAAAGATACTTTTGAGTACTTAAGAGGTATGATTGGGGTTATGCCCCTACCTATTTCTGAGTAGATGATGCAAAGAGTGCATCAATTCAGTGGTACAAAGCACTATTGTTAGTCTCGACTAAATGCTAATACTTCTTGTATGGGGATGTATCTATAATGATCTGAGTCATTAAGGACTCTTGGTATTTGGTATTGAATAGTGTCTTAGGATACTCGAACTAGTTGATGACTTGGTTCATCATATAGGCAATTAGTGTTTAAAAATTGGAATGTTGTAACATTAAGATTGAAGTATTTCACATTGATGTCAATGTGGGAGAATATTCAAGAAAAACACATCTCCTAAGGTATGGGGGAGAGCATCTTGTAAGGCATGGAGGAGAGATGGCTCTTTAGAGAGATTTAGAAAGATTCATGAAAGGAAGTAGGAATTTACACTTGATGTAGTGTGATTTTTTTAGTGTAAAGTAAACAATTGATGTCTAAGAATAAGGAGTATGCACCTATTGTGCACCTATTATTTTGATATTCTTTTTAGCATGTGGACAACTAATGCTGGTTAGCAACAATAATAGAACACTGTTTGGTATTCTTGGAACTTAGATGTTTTTTCATCTATTTTTTCATCAATGCCAAGTGGGAGATTGTTAGCTTGAATGTTGATGATACTACATTGGGGGAGTATCCTGAGCATTGGAGAGTACTAATATGTTGCATTCATGACTGTGTTTTATATTGATGTCAACATATCATTATTTTTGTAAAGACTAGCTAAGTAGAAGATGTAGATCTTGATGGTACAAACAATATTTTGATTGTATGGTGATGCATAGTTATAAACATGTTCAACACAATGTCCTAATGATGTAATCAAGTATGCAAAGTTTGAGTTGAAGACGTATGGAACTTGTACCTAATTTATAGAGAGTAGTTTAGAGATAGAGTACTGGGAAAGTAGTTCTTGATGTTTTTTTCTATCTTACATCTGAAATGCAATGAATAGATCCATAGCTAGGCAGTGACAAATGACAATCAGTTGATGATGTTAGTGAGTACACAAGCTCTAGTATCACACATGTGAAGTTTTGTACAGACCGTGAGTTGACAACACTATTGTAATTATAATTAATTAATTATCTTATTTTAATTAATTAGAAAAGCCTCAAGGTTGACTCAAGAAATTATTATGAAGATATGGTATAAAGGAAAGATGTTTTCCTTAATTGTAAAGTGTATCCATTCTTGTATGAAGTGTGATGTACAAAAATGAGCAGAGTGCTTACTGAATGTGTGTAAGAGATCCAAGGGATTATTGGATGTGAGATTCATGATTTGGTTGCAAGATCAAAAGGAGTAGAGGTTTGGTTGATAGGACAATGAAAGAGGAAGGAAGAGTATAGTACCATCCTATTATTCTACAAGGAATAATACAAAGATAATTTGGATAGTGGGTTCATTGGTCTTTCCCTTGAAGCTATTTGGGCAGTGGGTCTAGCTATCTTCCACAACTCCTAACAAGGGTGGAATCTCCTAACAAGGATTTAGAGTCTCCTAATAGGGACTCATATAAACTGAATGTATTGATAGACTCCTAAAAAGGTCCATCCTCTAAAAAGGGATATTTATATTAGTACATTATCTTGTGGGTACCATCCCCATTGGGGTTTTCCCTCTGATCAAGGGTTTCCCTAGTTAACATATCTGGTGTTATTGTGTATGAGTAACTTGTTATGGTTTCAATTTATATTACTCATATGAATAAGTTTTCTTAAGGTTGATAATTATGATAATAGTTGGATAACTGATTCATTCTCCCCCCTCTCAGTTATATTAGTGGAATAAATATTCTAATAGGAGACATATATTTCATTCTATTTATTGATGACTATTCTAGGATGATGACTATACTTTTCTTAAAAGATAAATCTGATACTTTTAAAAATTTTAAATGGTAGTTGGCCAGAGTTGAGAAGAAAACATCGAAGAATCTAAAATGCCTAAGATCAGTTAAAGGAGGCAAATTCATCTCAAATGAATTCAACGAGTTCTATAATAAAAGAGGAATTAAAAGACAGGTAGCAACACCTAGGACACTAGAGAAAAATGACATAATAGAAAGAATAGATCCATAATGGAGTGTGCAAGAACAATAATGAATGAGAAGAATGTTGCACCCAAATATTGGAGAGAATCAATCCATACATTAGTTCATACACTAAACTGAGTTTAGCTAAAGAAAGGTACAAACAAAATACCTTATGAATTATGGTATGGGTACAAGCCTAATGTTTGGTATCTCAGAGTATTTGGAAGCAAATGCTATATCTTAAATTATGCAAGGAAAGGAAAACTTGATGCAAAAAGTGATGAAGGTGTATTCCTACACTAATACATTTGACATCAATATGCGATGGCTAAGTGTCACAATTACGATAGCAATGGGTTGCCACTGCGATAGTAATAGACATCGTTGTTTTTTAGTCGCAAATTATGATGTCTATCCTCCACCATCACAATTACGATGCCTATCCATCGATATAAAACCACTTTATTATGGCACGAACCCCGTCATAATTACGACGTTCCCCTCAAGCATTCCGATGGGGTAACGACGGCATCTGGCGACGGGGTCGCTATGGCGGCGACCTCGACGTCTGTCGCAATTATTTCCTTGGACATTGCAATTGCGACGTCAACAAATTTTTTTTTCAAGGGTGGCGACAACATCTGGCAATGACATCGCTGTGGCAGCAACACCGATGTCGGTCATAATGCTTGCCCTGGATGTCGCAATTGCAATGTCACTGCAAGCATTGCGACGCCACCGCCGTGGTAGCGATGCCAAGTCCGTCACAATGGTTGGGGGAACATCACAATTGTGACATCCATGGTAGGAATTGCAATGGGGCCACTGTGGCGGCGATGCCAACTGTCGTTGCCGCCACAACGACCCCGTCACAAGCATATCAAGCCTGTTGCTTTAGCCACAAATATATTTACAAGTTTGACAAGTAGAAATATATCTCCATTTCTCACATTTATTTGATGAATTTTGGAAGTATAAGGAAATATTGGTTGCAGGAATCTAATGTTGAATCATTGAAAAAGTTTGAAGTAATGCATCTTTTCATGATATTTTGACTTCATTATCAACTTTCTGCAGTGTTTGCCATGTTTTCTGAATGGTTGCCACCAATGTGATTTTCCCTCTATTTTATAGGTTTTGCCCCAACATCAAAATATTGTCTAGCTTTACTTAAACCAAGTCTGCTAGGAACTTCTCTTTGTTTCTTTAGCTTAGTACCATTTCCACTGGAAAGCTGCCTATTTACAAGAGGCATCGAAGTATCACAAAATTTAGCAATGTTACACCCATTCTGAACCACACCAGCTGTAATTTCAGATGTCTTGGTTTGCTGCACAAAAACACAACCATTTATTTTGTTTGACAGACCCTTTCCATGAGATTGTTGTGGATACTTAGAAGCGACTAAACATGCAAAACTTTTTGCAGCTAGATACTCTTTTCTAGAAGGCATTTTTGCAGAGCATTTCTGCTTAAGAAAAATGTCAACCTTCTTAAGTTGTAACTTCATGCATTTCTTCCTTTCATTTTATCATTTCTTCCTCAAAATATGCATTGCTCTTAGAAGAAAATGCCCCCTAAAAGACAATGCTTGTAAAAACCGAGGACATGGAAGATGCTTCATAAGCTTCAATTTGTTTCTACTAACGAGGTAGTGGTTGTCCCCATGGTGTTTTTGGTACTTTTGGCTGTAAATACATTTTGTTTCTTGACTATATTTCTGCAACCTATGTGGATGCATAGCTTTTACACATGACCCATTCATTTCCCTTCCCTTACAAAGCAAAGTACCATTTTTTCCTCCCTACCAAAAGGAACATATAAAGATTCATTAGGACTAAAAGAAATTTTCTCAAAAACAAACATATACACTATAGCATTAATACAAAAAACAAGCACCTGAAATAAGGAACCATCTTCCAGGGATAGGAGCTTAGCAGCCTCACTCTCATTATCTATAGAATTGTGGACCACACTACCATTCTCTAAATGCTCATTAGCTACAAGTTTACCATTTGAATCATTTTTTGGAAGTTTAGTAGCATGATGCTAAGTAATAATACTTGTCAAACCATTTGTAGAATGTTTGACATTCTCATTATCTATTACCATTAATTTTTGAATAAGCTTCATAATTTTGGACAAAGGTATGCTGCTATAATAGGAGTACAAGGCCACAAAGGACATAGAGTATAGTTCATCAAAATAGTGGACTTTAAAACTCTAAAACAATGAAGAATAGCTCATCACTTTTACAACTCTAAAACAATAAAGAATAACTAATCATTATGGTAATAAGACATCAACGTCACAACTCATAACAAAAAGAGTACAATTATGACTATCAGTGACATTATGCGAAAGATGCAATGACCATGGAACCATCAACAAATAGTGGCATTGAACATCAAACTAAAATACATATGTAGTCATGTGCTATAGAAAAAATAATCTAACCATCGACACTAACGACATAGTGGAGATAATGTCTAAAAATAATGGTCATGGCAAGCAAGTAGGCATGTTGTTTTACAAAGGAAAAGGGGTACGAGTATGTTGTGATAAACCCAAACCAATGTTACTTGAGTCACAGTGATCAATCTAAATATAAGTTTGAGAAATATGTTAAGGAAATACTATAGCAGTAAGCTTATGAAATACAATGAAGTCATTGATGGATCAGCGATGATGCATCAGTGATAAAGGGAGTGGTCCCCAAGAATAAGAAACTAGTGATTAAAGAAAACACATAGTTATCAATAATGATAAGAGTCGATAAGTCTCAAATAAGTGAGTTAAAATCCAATTCACAATGATAAAAATTTATACTTGACATGAAAGAACATGTCTATAAAACTATTATTTAGTCATAAATTTATTAGAGATTCATAATATAGAATACCCAAAATGGATTCACTCCAGATGCATTCTTCACAAAGTTAATAAGATCAAAAGAGAAAATATTATCTCTTAATAATATGATATTTCCACTAACATTCAATGTCTTCAAATTTCAAACTCAACATTTATCATTTGTAGTGTCAGTTTATTTTTAGCATGAATAAGACATTGAGACTAATATAACCTGAACTCAAGCAAGAATCAAGTCCAAAGGGATTGTGATGACCTGGAACAAAATACTCTTCGCTGTATTCCAAAAAATAGTGTTATAAAACAATTTAGGGTGCACCTCTAAGAGCAAGACCTAGATTCATATCTCTATTACTGAATTCAAAAGACCAATTAACAATATTTGTAAACATGATTAGCTAACAAAAGTTTCTTGTTTGTTGGAGACACTTGAAAGATTTTCACCATTCTCCCCATAACCTCCAATTGCATAAACAAGACCATCCAACACTACATAAGAAAATTCATAGTGTGCCACATTCATTTATGTTAGTTTTCTCCGTCCAGCACACAGTCTACTACCAAGGGCTTATCAATTTGGCATTTCCTTATGCCAGAATGGAGTTAAAGCCTAAAGATATTTGAAATCCAATCATCTCACAAACTTAAAACTATCTCATCTAATCAAATTTAATGCCATAATACATAACTATTTATCTAATTTTAGTTACATTCAATTCACCATAATACCCTGCAATAAATAAATTCCACACATAGGCTGATATGCAGTGAAAAAAGAGAAGTCATGGGGGATAGAGAACTCCAATATTCAAGTCATTTAATACCCAATTAATTCAGATTATCTCCTACTTCAGATGATCATCACCTAATTCCTTCAGTCTGGGCCTCTCCTAACAAGGCTTTTGTCACCTCATAAAGATAAATTGGACCAACCTATCAATTCGATTGTTGCTTCTTATATGTGAAACCTAGCAGCTTCTTATATGTGAAACCTAGCTTTTCACTCAATCAGCCTACAAATGAGGAAAACAGTATGCACCGAGACAATTATATTACAAAAATAAGGAGGAAGAAATCTGGCTAGAAGTCACTCTCTCCTCCTGAAACTTGTCCAATAATTGAAAAAATGCCTCAAGTGTCAGATAGCCAACCTATTGGGGGAAACTAAAGCTTTCAGGGTGAAACCAATCATGTTTGTTGAAAAAAAATTTAGCACTTCAAAAATAGTAAGGACACAATTTCTACTCAATATAAATATCATAGAAAATAGTATCATATGCTTACTAGGTTTTATGAGCAATAGAAAATCCTCGTTTCTACTAAGCATGCCCGAGTGACTGGTGCAGGAACACCTTTATGAGGGCCCTCCCCTTCTTTGTTTTGGTGTGTGTTGTGAATGTCAATAGCAATAACAATCCTCCTTGTGATGATTGACTCAAGTTTTGGTTGTGACTAGGCTAGGTGATAGTCCTAGAGGTCTGCTAAACTTTATGAATGTGTTTTGCCCTTTAACTCAAGCAAAATGTCTATTTGAGGATTTTGGGCTTATTTTTAAAAATGAGCATAGGAGTTAGTGGTTAGTGGGTTTGTAATGCAAATAAGAGCTTTATAGGACCTATAAATAATACATTAGGATGAATGATCAAATATTACTCAAGCAACTTCATGTTGATCAAAAAGCTGCTAGCAATTTTTGCCTTGTAATGCAAAAATGGCCAAAGAGGCTTATCACACCCTAAGACCCTAATACTCACTCCTAAACCATCCTATTTAATTCTTTGAAAACCCTAATGTATGGGCAATTTTTGTTTGTCAGAGGTTTGGAAGTTGTGTTGTAGCAGACTGGTTTTTCTAAGAAGTGCAGCAGTAACTGTTATGACTGTGATTTTGTGATTTTGTGAACATAAAAGTGTTTTGTGGAAACATTGAAGGTTTTCTTTGTTTTTTAGTGTTCATTTTTTGTATGTGGAAGTTATTTTAGCTTTCTTTTACATTTGGTGTGTCATATTTTGTATATACAACTCTGTGTATTAGTATTCTACCAGTTTTGGAAAGTTTCATGGAAAATGGGGCTATAACTTTCTTATTCACCGTGGGTTTTCCATGGGAACATGGATATTGAAGGTACAGACCCCAATGTATATTGTTACCAGTGCAGGGCCCTTGAAGAGACAGGCAAATAGTTGCTTAACAAAGCCCTAGGTGATTGTGACTATACCTGGCTAGGTTGCAGTAGTAGCAAAAAATGTGCTACAGCAGGTGACTAGTAAAAAGTCATGACCTGCCCTTTTGAGGGAGTAAAAAGTGATATGAGAAAATCCAAAATACTAAAGAAGGAGGCTTGCTAAGAGGTGGAAGGCTAAGAAAAATCCCAGGAGTTTGGAGAGTTAACAAAACCCTCAAAACCCTCACTTTTGGCCAAGTACATTGTACAACCTTTTGGGTGCCTAAGACCCCAAAAATCTTTTAGAGGGGATCGATCTAAGAAAGTGTTCTTTTTTTTTAGAGGTACTAAATCTTTGAGTAAAAGGTAAAACTCCCTACAAATCCAATGGAGGGCTAATTAGGCCTATTCTAATAGCCTAGTTTCCAAAGAAACTATCAAATTGGGTGAATGGGATGAGTAGGTGTAAAAAATGTTTCAAAAACATCTTCAGTTCTATTAGATCTCCCTCTTGAAGTGTGTAACAACATAGGGAGTAGAAAGACCATTTTAACCTATATGAGGTCTTAGTTGTTAGAATGCAAAGCAAGAAGGTTAATGAAGGAGAGTGTGAAACTTGGTGGGAAGGTTAGGCAGGTTAGGGGAAGTCCTTAGCAGGATAAGGAAGCCTATTACATGTTGATTTACTTTTTATTACTATGCTCAAGACGAAAGGAGACCGTAATGTCTTCTATAATCATAATTCATATGGTTAAAAGAGTCATATTTGTCTTCCCTCTACTCTTCTTCCCACACATCATTTATTCAATACAATAGAAGTATTTTAAACAAAACAAAAGACTAACACATAGTAACCTACTCTAAATAATTATTTTATACTAATTTAACATTTTATACACCTTAGAAGTTTGGAAATATTTATATTATCTGTTATTACATATTGAGATGTTATAATCGATTTATATATAGAATAAATGTTTAGGCTGTGTCAAAACCTTCAAGGGATGGATAAGCAAGACAACACATACTTCATCATGCCTCCAGATACAATGCCTCTCACATGATCTTTCTATCTCTTGAGTCAATTCTTTCCAATGTGCTTGAGCATACATAGAACAAACCTGCATCCTTTATAAGTTTAGGCCAACCTTGTGAAGCAATAACCTAAAAGTTCAAGAATCACGAGAAAAATTAAACATGGAAAAAAATCCAATACTGTCATCATTATAATCTACTAGAAATAGAAAATTGTTCATGTCCAAACCTATCAATAAATGCCTAAATGCAACACCTTTTCCTATAGAATAATTCATCTACTCTAATTTTAAAAACTTATAGAAATTATATTTCAGAAGTTTGTTAGGCAAAACACGTAGATAGATATGACATTATTCTCATGCTCAAATTACACACCCAGTGATAGCATAACATATATTAATTCAATGAAACTAATTTTAAGAAGGGTTCAGTAATCTAGATGCCTATTTCACATGTGAGTAGTGGTACTCTACAACAATCATGAGATAACGTAGTTCAGATTTTGGTGACAATGTTGAAATGTGATAAATAAACTTAAAGTTTCATCTAGAGTTACTTGTTAGTGAATGTACATGTAAGTTCATAAGGATCATTGTGATGAAACTAAGTTACAATCATGATTCCAGGAACAACCTGTCAAATAATAAACAAGTCAGAATATGAATTTTATTAAATTTTAAAAGTTTAGAGATTAGAGATTGGATCTATGAAATTTAACTTTACATATTTAGGGATTAGATCTGTGACTGGAGATGTCACTTTTATGCACCCACAAACTAAGGCAAATAATGGACATACGGGTTATGAATCCAAGATTCCAAACAAATATTGGTGATGGGACATAGAATGTCATGAAATGATTTGTGTCATATTTAAACTAATTATTCATTTGTAATAATTCAATATTGATATGTTGAAGTTCAACAGTTTAAATTGGCATTTCACAGCTTTTGTTTCCTATGAAAAAAGTATTTTTAGTTCTACACCGAACTTATTTTCAAAGCAGCTTTCACAAAATTATAACTATTCTAGCCAACATTTGAAAGAAAGTCAGAGGTAGGTATGAAATAGATTGAGTCGATCTATTAAGCTAGACATAAGCCATTGTGTAGACTCTAAACTATCACATGGACTTAATTGATACTCGCTCAACAAGTTGAGGGAGGAAACCCTAAAATATTTGCCACATGAAAGCAGATCTAAGGGGTTGGTTGTGCAAGTCAATCTTAGGAGATCCATTATTTTCTTCTAAAGTGAAGCTCTCGCTAGAAAATAGGGTTACAAGCATAGTAGCCTATTTGAATGTATTATATCTAACATGTGCAGGTCTTAATTTGGTGCTCCTGGTTACATTCTCCACTGTAAAAGATGCTCATGTCCTTCCACTTGAAAGGGGCCTTAGCAAGACACAGTGTTATAGGTCTAAACATAGGACAAAATAGAGAAATATTTAGTATCTTATTCAGCTTCACTTTGTTTCGAGAATAGTTTAATATTCTCTACTAAACAGGGCCAACCACGTGAAGGTGGAAGCTCATTTGGCCCCACCCCCCTTCCCCTAACTTCACTCTACATTCCCTGTTAACATCTAACATTCATTCATTCTTTCAACCATTAATAAAATGTAACATTCAATCAATATCACATGATAAAAAACAAACATATCACATGATAACATTCATTAACACATTAGATTCGTTAACATGCAACATTCATCAATATTCTACATTAACACATAATTCATGAACATTCATTAGCACATAATTAAATTCATTGAGACATAAAATTCAGTCATTATCAATTAAGGTATGTAGATGACAATCATTTCTTTTTTTTTCTTTCTATTTCTTTTTTCTACGTAAGCTCTAAGAGGAGCATCAGTGTCATCATCAATTCCCCCCTCATCAGTTGTTCTCTTCTCTGTTCTTTATGATCTCAAATTCCTATGCTGTTGCAAAGGGGGGTCTTCTACAATAACAAATAAAAGAGTTAAATTAAAAATAATTTATTATAATTGTTACAAGTATTTAATTATTTTAAATAACATAACTGTGACACTCTTTACCTGATCTGACCACATCATTTTGTTTGGACTCAACGTCAACACAGTCATGAACATCGACCCCTTGATCCTCTATAGCTACTATACAAAATGTTACATTAATCCAAACACCAATTACAATTACATATAAAAAATTTAATAGCAAACGTATACCTCCACTACTGGGATGCACATCATGCGAACCTTCAGCATCCACAAATTGCGAAGAAGGATTGTCAGGCTGCATTCCAACATCCTATGCATTGTTATCATTGCTTGCTTAAAATAGACATACTCACTTTATATTGGAACTTAACATCAAATAGACTAATTGGTAAAGTATTCAATTTGAAATAAATTTCATTTAGCTTATTTACCTATGGCTCAGATGCATCATTATTAGAACCTTCCACACTAATTTTAGCTCGTAGCCATTCAACCATGACTCTATAGCCTTGTTGGAAGCCAATTCTCTTATCCTCTTCTATGAGCCATCTCTTGAACTCTGAGCCCTACATTTTTGCGTGGTATGGTAAATTTTACATGCATTGTTTCATCAACCAATGGAGGATAGTTAAAATATCAAAAGGAAATGGTAAATAGTTAGCAGGGTTTGCAACCCTTGTTACACCTTATTTTGGTCATGTTGGAGTTGTTCTAA
The DNA here is from genome assembly GCA_028749045.1 of Cupressus sempervirens. NCBI lineage: Eukaryota > Viridiplantae > Streptophyta > Pinopsida > Cupressales > Cupressaceae > Cupressus > Cupressus sempervirens. The sequence continues at coordinate 605,120,709 of CM053792.1, forward strand.
ACTGTCTTTGGTCTTTGGGAGTCCTAGAGGATCCAATTTCACTCTTGGTTGGGTGTGTAGAATAAAGGTCAAGTGCTACAATCTGCCCTGTCACTGTTAACAACAAGTTTTCCTTAGACCTGATTTGTTTTGGGTTGTGTTGATGTTTGTTTTGGTTTCCATTTATGTTAGAGGGTTGGAGTTGTCCAAAACACTTGGTGTCAAGGTTGGGTGTATGAGGCCTTGAATGGTACAAGGGAGAAGTAACTAGTATGCAGCCTTATGTGATGAATTGGGTCCATGAATTAAAGGAGCAGATGTTGTAACAGCAGATTAGTTCCTTGTTTGAAGGTGAATCAAGCCTTGAATGTTCTTGTACAGAACAAAGGATTGGGGTGATAATTTGAATTTCTTAGTTGTTCCAAGGTGCTAGGAGTTTGTTGGTACTTGGTGTAGGAGCACCTAGGCTAACCTCTACTAGTTAGTCAATTTTGGCTTGTACTTGACTCTAGCCAAGTCAAGAAGTTAGTGTAATTTGGTTGAGGACCTTAGAAGGTCTTGTTTTCTGTTGGCTAGGTGAATTAGTCACTAAGACTAAGGTCACACAAATAGCCTTTGTTAGTTGTTATTTAAATTAATAATGTTAGCAGTTAGGGAGATTGAGTCATTAATATGTCTTAGGCCTAAGAATGGTTAATGGTTATTAAATAAATATGATGATCATGAATGATCTTGGATCCTCAAATATGTGAGGATAAGAATCCTATAATATAGGATTAAGGCATCTATCAAAATTGCCAAGTGTTGTAAGAATGTTGTCATAACAACATTTTGCACTTATTGCAAATATTCCATGCAAGATGGATAGCCTTGGATTCCTTTGATTGTGGGAGGTTATTTTCAACCAAATAGGCCCTAGAATGGTGGAGAAGACACCTAATGGAGTGATTTCTTGAATCTCCAAGCAATGGTTGCATATTGTAAAAAGTTTGAGTTAATGAAGTGGTTGGAAAACTCTATTTTTGAAGTGATATTTTTATTTTTGAAGGAAAAGTCATACTTGAACCCTAAAACATGTTGATATAGTGGTTGAGACTTGTTCTATAGTCATTTTGAAGACTTTTTCATGCTATGTGTTAAGGGTTTGGATGAAATCTTGAATATGATAAACCTAAGAGCCAAGAACCTTCCCAAGTCAGTAAAATGGGATGGAATATGAATGAATTCAATGTGAAGAAGGTCCCCACAATGAAGTTTGAAATTTGTGATGTTTTAGTGGATTTGGCACTTAGATCCACTAAGTGAAAGTGAGAAAGAGAACCAAAATTAAGGTGTGGATCATCCAATGTGGAGTTTTCAAGGTGTGACTCTTGTAGTAAAGAGTGAATAGGATTTAGTTAATGATCTAATCCTATTAGGAGATCCTATAGAAGCATAGGATACTTGGAGATAAGAGAAATCTCTTGGTGGAAGTGGAAAACTAAGCCTAGGAGTTTTATCTTACACCAGTGCTTCCAAAGCATGTTACTCTGCATCATATATTGGTGTGAAGGAACACTGAGATCCAAGTTCAGGATTAGGAGCATAGACAAGCTAGTCTATCCTAGCATTTCCCATCACATTATATTAAAAAATTGATACAATTTTTTATTTTCTAATACTTGCAAATCTTTCTTGAATTTTTGAAAAACCACCAGAGTCGAGCTTGTGTGTCCCGTGCTTTTCTAGTCTTGCCTTTGTTGCCTTTGATGTGTCAGGCAATCTATGAAAAGTTTGAAATATGTTAGATAGTACAAATATAAAGGTTAATTAGTACATAATTAGATTCTCAATAGTATCACATACCTTGCTATACTCTCCACTGGTGTAATATTATTTTTCTTGTCAGCTTTATACTTTCCATCCAAAATCAGAGCCTGCCACTCAGCCTCAGGAACATAGGGCAGACGCTCATACCTGGGGTTATCCCATAAATTTTTTCTGTACTGGTCCCTAATATACTTCAAACATAAACTAGCTTTTTCAAGGAGCTTTTTTCTCTCGAATACACGAGGTCCAAAGAGTTGGGTCATGCTCTCTATAAGATCATCCTTCAATGGTTTGCATTGGTTATTCCACCTTTTAAGAAAAAAAAAACATGTTAGACTCATAAATGAAGTGAAGCTACCTTTAATATAGTTCAAGAAATGGATGAAGAGGGAAAACTATTATAGCAATGATATGAAATCAAAATAGTGGTTTGGGGTTTTAATTAGGATATGATGTTCCACCAGGTACGCAAAGTGGGCCCGAATATTCGCAAACACTGATCACCAAGTTTTCTCCAAAAAACATCATTCCCTACAAAACAATCATGGGATCATTAGTCGATGAAGAGTGATCAAAAACTAAATTACTATTATATCACTATAGAATAATAATAACTTTAAAGTACCTAGAACTTTGGCTACTTTTAATAGAATGCCTTCATCATCGTTGACGATCAATATGGCATCCTTCACCATTCCCATACTTGAAACATAGGAACATCCAGGAAATGATGTTGCAACTCCTATTGCAAAAAGTTTCATAAGTTTCATCAGTCTTTGTCATGAAGTATAAAAGAACAAATGATAATTGATGTTAAAAAGTTGTAAAAAAAAAACTATTTTTTGCTGTCATAAGAGAGAAAAAGAGGGATTTGTGTACCAACAGATGGTGCAATAGTCGATGCCTGTAAGTTGCATGTTTCTAACTCAGTAGTCAGAAAGAGATTTGTGGTTGTCCTGGATGGAGGTAGCGTCATCATAGGATTCAATTAATGTTAAGCTGAAGAATAAAATTGTTAGAGCATTAAAAAAAAGGATTGTTCGAGCATGTCTTGTCAATGATTATGATCATTCCTATATATATTCAGTTGAAAATAGAAGTGGGGAATGGAACATGTGATCTACCTGAACCACTTGCAGCACCCTCATCATGGGAACAGGGCTCGAAATCACAAAAAAAAATCTGTAAAGACAACGCATCCATATTTTAATTAATGCCATAAAAGAGCATAACATAAAAACCATTATTGAACTCTTTTTATAATTAAAAATTTCATTAATACTTACTTTTAAGGTTTTAGAGGTGTGCATCAATTCAGATCCCTTTTCTCTTATTTCTTGAGTAGTAGGCTTTATGGTTGCCAAACGTAAAATTTCTCTACCAATTTTCTTTAGCAACTTTTTAGTCGAACCGATCGGGTCATTGGTGTCTGCTAAATCAATATAAAAAGGGTCCTCCTCAGGGGGGGGGGGGGGGCTGCTGATCAAGGATTACAAGTTCCTTTCCCTCCCTCTGACCACTGGCCCTCTGTGACAACAATAGTATTAGTATTATCAAAATTACTCCAAAATAATGAAGAAAACAACATTAAAAAATAACATTTTTCTTCTATCTAGTTTGCACAATTACAATGAGTTTTACTTGCTCGTGTGTAGATGAGCCGGGAACATTGCTAGCATCCCCTGCAGGTGGTTGCTCCATATTGTGCCCCTATGTCAAAGATCAAGTATAAAAATGTTAACCAAAAATTTATTGACTAAATGGTATGTTGGAGTCATTGATTAGAAGTTGGTTTAATAGTATGTACCACCCCCATGATAGTAGCCTCATTTGTATCTATGCGGTTCAAATTGTAATCAATAAGAAGCTCTTCCCGTGCATGTATTGATTTTATCGCACAGATGAATACACAATTTTTCTCGCACGCCTCAAATATGCAATTGGGTTCCTTTATAGTTGACCCAGGTCGTGTACTATTTATAAAACTCGCAATATTCCCTGTTGCTTTTGGCCTTCCATCAATGTATATAGCCACACTTTTACTTTGATTATTGTCTTGCTGTAGTATATAATTTTCTGAGAGGGCATACCTAAGCATACTTTTTTTATATTGAACAATATGCATCCAACTTTTGTAATCGTAACATGGTCCAACATACTCCATAAATTCAAAAACTTTGTTGTACGACACCTTTATGCCGTCCATAGAAAATAGGCCCAAACCATGTAGTGATGATGGTGCTATGCCATATATCCTCTCGTTAACACAAAAATCAGTGTTTATTGGAGGAAGTTCCTTGGGTAACCAATGTTTCTGTAGATGTTGGTACCTCAAGAGCACCTCGATGTCGCCTTTCATCTCATCATCATAAGAACATGACCCCCTTTGAGCAAGGAAAAATTTCATGCATTTATTGAATTTCCTTCTAGTCCTTTGACCTCTACTTAATCTCCCTGTTCTAAATAAACTATATGTCTCACTTGCCTCTTCTATTCCTCTATTTCCCTCACTCGAGGAAGACACCTCTGAAAAATACCTATTCGCTGGTACCTACAAATGGGAGAGATCTTAGAAGACATAAATCTTACTATTGATAAGTGTATTAAATAGACTATCTATAAGGAGTATTGACTTATACCTGTCGATCCATGAGACTGTGCGTGATGCTCCTGAAAAGGGTTCAGTTTCCTACAAATGTAATTCAATTATTGTGAGCATAATCACATCATAATCATAATCAAATCCATCATTAGCATCACATAAAAATTAAAAACATTAAAAGGTACACAACATAACACTTAAATTAGGCTCACATTATAAGCCTACTAGGGAAGTAGGCCTAGTAAAGGGCTAAAACTGGGTTTTTGTATCAGCTGATGAGTTGAGGGCTTAGTCACCTTGGGGACATGCTATTTGAAGTTGTTTGATGTGTGTGGAGGTGGAAGAACACATAGTTAAGGTGAAGTCAAGTTTGGCACCTATTGAGGCATTGTGAGAATTTGATAGTTTGTTGATTAGATTGCTTGGATGAATCCATTGGATGGATTGAGGAACATTCATGGGATTATTCCAAAGATGTAGAACCTAAGGTGGCATAAGGATTTGGTGTGCACTCTGATAGGTTATGGAGTTGGCTTGCATCAAGGAGAGGGATATTATGAAGATGCTTGGTTGGTGTTGTGAGAACACTATGGAAGTCCCTCTTGTTATGAATGATTACAAGTCCACCTAGGGTCTCTGCATCACGTACAGAGGCAAAATTATTAACCAACAAATTGGGTAAGCACTTATATTATGTTTTCCCTATGAATTTTATTCTAGGTACAACTCCCTCTTATAGATATTTAATGAATTCCCTTTTCTAAACTAAACACTTACAAATGCTTTTGACCTAAAAGAAAATAAGGCTCAATACATTCACGCATCAATATTTGTTTTAAATAGTTTTATTTAATTAATTTAGATTAATAGTTAATTTAGATTAGCAGTATTCTATTTGTAGTTGAAACTTGTAGCTTTTAAATAGATAATGAATAAACTATGTAACCATATATATAAGACAAATATATTTCTATCAAGAAATGAATATTAAATAGATTAAGGATTGATGGCATACCTCTAAATTTCATTATCATCATCCTCCTCATCATCATCATCATCATCATCATCATTATCCTCCTCCTCCTCCTCCTCCTCCTCATCATCATCATCCTTGCCATCATCATCATCATCATCATCATCGTTGTCGTTGTCATCGTCATCATCAATATCATCATCATCAACATCAACATCATCTTCATCATCATCATCATCAATAGAAACATCATCGTCATCATCATCTTCTTCTTCTTCATGACAATTTGTGTTAGGAACATCATCCAATAACTTTCAATCGTGATCACCATCTACATCATCTTCTACTTCTTCAGTATCTTCTTCTTCCATCGCATTATACTTTATTGGCCTTCCTCTCAGTTTATGTCTAACAACAAATAACCAACCTAGTTTATGTGGAACCTCTGAGTAAAATACCTACTCACATTAGCTTGGAAGAACATAGGGCTCATCCTCAACTGGCTCAAATGACCTTGTATTAACCATTGTAAATCCATTATCATGTTCAATAACAATTCTATCAAGATCATTTGGATTAAGTTGTAGCCTATACCATTTGAAAATGAACAGTACTAATTTGAAGGAACTAAAGTCACAATCAAGTATATCATCCAAAATGCCATAGTATCAATTTTCAGACTCTTGAGGATGTAAGTCATTTCTAGATGAAATATTAGTCACTTGAAAGACTGCAGTTATTCTTGAATCACAAGTTTTCTTCATGTCATAAAACACTTTGATGCAAAATTTCTGACCATTACAGAACATAGCCTTGTGGTGTTTAACCTACAATAATATGTGAAACATGTCAAAATTATTGTATCATGAGTTAATAAACATACGAGTGATTAATAAATTTGTACGTACTTGGAAATCTCTTAAATCACATGCTAAATCTATTTCCCTTTGCGTAACATTGGAATCTCTATTACGATGAGCTTTTTTAACCAATGAAGATACACCTTCCCATGTTAATGTCAAACTAGAATGTTGACATCATTCAATTCATACCGTCATCCAATCAAGATTGTTTGTAATATACAAATGTAGTGCATCCCACTCTCGAGCACTTGTACAAAAAAAAAAATAGACAACTTACAACTGATTTACTTTGAAGATTAAGAAATAATTTATTACAATAACATCTTATAATTATTACCTCTCATTTTCCTCAATGTACCTTTCCCCATCAAGTACTCGCCTTCTAATTTTTTAAAAGGCTCGAGATCCCAAATGCGATCTAAATGGATATTTGATGCAAACTTAGGAAGATATTCAGTAATGTACATCATAGTCTGGTATACCATATATCCCTCTACCATAAAACCCTCAAGATGTGCTCTTTGTCGAACCAAAGCCTTCAAAGATTTCAAGTGCCTCTTAACCATCCACATTGACCTACTGTGTACAGGTCCACACAATTCAATCTCCTCAACTAGGTGTATGAGGTAGTGTTCCTGTGCATTGAAAAAAGTTGGAAGTAGACACTTTTGCATTTGACACAATAAATGAGGAATTCTTATCTTCCAATAGTTTATGTCTTCTTTATGGATTTCTTTAGATGACAACCACCTACATTAAGAGATTCAAGTCACAAAAAATATATAGATACAAGACTTTACAAAATAATATACAATAGATTACATAGCAAGAAAAAAAAATCACGAATATAATTAATATATACAACAAACTAAATAGATATTACTGCTTACCTCATGTATTTTCCAAGATCGTATATCACTCGTTTGATGTTATTGTTGAAGGGCTCTGGGAGAGATAGAGGAAGCACATACTGAAGTAATTATTGTTAGAGTAAATAATTAATATTTAATTATTTATTCTATTGATTAAGCTTACTTAGGTCATGCATTTATTTAATATTTTATATTTAATGCGTGTTGTGGTTAGTTGGTGACAACACGGGAGTTTTTTCCCTTCTAGTTGTCACACTTATCTTCTACCACCTTCCAGCCTGTTCTACAAGCTTCCATGAGCTCTTTATATTCGGGCTCTCTCTCATTGTAAAATATATCATCATAACAACGTCACATTATTGTAAATACATTTCTTCTTGTGTTTGCATTCATGGTGTCTCTCATGTCCGTTTAGAGTTTTTGCCCGTGCTCCATGCTCTTCCCTTCTATGGCTTCTCTTTGACAGGTTCGTATGCAGGTGATCTTGGCATCTTCGGAGTTGGCTTTCCTCAACTCCAACATGGTATCAGAGCCTTCCTGCTGCTGCTTCGTTGAAGAAATTTTGAAGCCGTGATTTGGAGTCACAAACCCTAGTTTGTTTGTGCAATTTTTCTTCAAATCAGGGGATCAGCATTTTTTCGGAGCACTTTCAGCCCAAATGGACATCACCATTGGATCCGAAAGGCCGTTTGTAGTCAGGATTCATATAAAGTTTTTCATTTTTGGAGACAGGGCATTTTTGGCGATTTTTTGAGGCCTCCAGGGTCGCTGCCGTATGGATCGTACGGACGCAGAGCGTAAAATTTTTTTTAAAAAATGGTTTTCGGGTGCACCGACCCCGCGCCACGGCGGGGCCACCGCCGCGCCACCTGCGCGTAGCCCGCAGCGACCGCAGCAGGCAGTGCCGCCCGCGAACCACCGCGGCCCGGCCGCCTCCCGGCCGCCGCCCTCCGCCGGCGGCGCCTCTCCAGTTCTCAGCCCGCTCTCCGCTACGGCCCGGTCTCCTCCCGGTTCTGCCGCCCCTGTGGTCGCCTCCGCCCACCAGCTGTGCAGACAACTCTGCAACCCGTCAGCAATCTATAGCCACTGCGGGGGTGACACGTGGCATGGGCGCCACGTGGCACCTTGCCACATGGACCCGCCATGTCACCCCTGTCGCGTCAGTACTGCCACGTGGAACTCTTTTTTTCTGTGATGACCACCAAACCGTCAAATTTAATCGGCTGACTTGCTGACGTCAGCGCTGCATCAGCCCTTGCATGCACCTCTCCCGATTGCTTTTAGACTTACCTTTGGTTTTTTGGCCATAACTTTTGCATACGGAGGTATTTTTCAAATCCGAAAGAAGAGCCGAAAAGCTGGTTCTGAGACGGAGATTTTGGTGTAGTTATTTTTAGGTTTTGATGCTTTTTTATTGCTCATTTTTTTTGTTGAAGTCCAAAGTCCTATTTTTGACTCCGGCATGCATATCTTTTACATCCCATGTCAGTTTTTGGAAAACTTTATATTTCTGGAAAGCTGGTGCTGTGTACTCTTCAGAAAAGTAGTCCTTTTTCTTTGTTTTTGGCCTCTGCTCTTTCTATCATAGTTTTGGCATTTTTGCTCTATGGTGGATATTTTGAGTGTTTTAGGCCCGAGGATCGTTTTCCTAGCATGGTTTGATTTCTTTTCAGCTGTACTTTCTTTTGGTTCAGCTCTTTTTCAGTTCTGATCATTGTAGCTATCTTTTTGAAGCACTTTTCTATTTTGCACTGAGATAAATTGTCCTTTTTCATTCTGGGAGTCATTAACATTATTTTGAGTCAGCTGTGCATGCACTATTTCATAAAGCACCATGGGGGGGATTATTTGTTTGCTATTTTAGGCATTCTCCCTTTGTCAAGTGAGTGTCCCTTCCATGACATTAGCCCCATGCAGAGTCAGTTGGACCGTGTCTTTATCGGTGTCTGTATCTCTTTTCCTCTTTCCTCGTTCTTGGTTCGTTTGCAGAAGATTTTGGCTCACCTTCTCAGTTGCCTGTCATCACACCCTGTCTGCATTAAGGGGGGGTTATGCTGTGTTCTAATGCATCCATGGTTTGATGGTTCGATAGTGTGAACTATGTATTCAGTGGTTGATCCTATATACAAGGCGATTGCAGTGGCTGGCTACCTATGCATTTCGGTGAGATGGATCATCTACCATATAGACATGCTTAGTTCGTGCCTTCTTCTTCCATGGAGGTTTCTTCATATCAGCAGTTTGGCAGATTTGTGACTTCTTCATGCTTCAGTGATGCTGCTTCTTCATGATCACTCTTTGTTCCTATTTTAGGGGACAATTTCCCTAGTTGGAGACTTCTTCAGCTCTTCACTGGGTTCTTACCTCTTTTTGGGGGAGGATTTTTCCCATGTGGTTTTCTCTCTTTCCTCGCTTACAGAGGTTGCATTCTTCTTGCATTGTACATGGGTACCTAACATGGCCTCATTGTCGGGACCCATTATGCATTCATCTTTGTTTTGTGAGCTTAAGGCATTTCCCTAAGTTGCACTTAAGGGGGGGTGTTAGAGTAAATAATTAATATTTAATTATTTATACTATTGCTTAAGCTTACTTAGGTCATGCATTTATTTAATATTTTATATTTAATGCGTGTTGTGGTTAGTTGGTGACAACACGGGAGTTTGTTCCCTTCTAGTTGTCACACTTATCTTCTACCACCTTCCAGCCTGTTCTACAAGCTTCCATGAGCTCTTTATATTCGGGCTCTCTCTCATTGTAAAATATATCATCATAACAATATCACATTATTGTAAATACATTTCTTCTTGTGTTTGCATTCATGGTGTCTGTCATGTCCGTTTAGGGTTTTTGCCCGTGCTCCATGCTCTTCCCTTCTATGGCTTCTCTTTGACAGGTTCGCATGCAGGTGATCTTGGCGTCTTCGGAGTTAGCTTTCCTCAACTCCAACAATTATAAACCAATCATTTCATTGTTTTCTAACATAACATAATGAACAATACACATAGTTTATGAATATATTGTAAATACAAAAGAACATAACTTACCTTGATGAAAGTATGCCAATCATGCGTTTTGAGCCCTGGCCCAAATTCACTTTTTTTTAATATGAGATTGTTTATGTTCACAACAAATCCTGTGGGAAATCAAATTTTTCGTATGACTTCTTTTATGGCATCACTTTGCTGCTCCATTAATAACCAAGGAAGGGCACTTATATTAATCTAATCTCTATTGCTATTTGAGTGAATGAAATTATTTAATGCATGATTGGATTCATGAATGTCATTACAAATTTTGACAATTTTTTCTTTGTCATGCCTTCCATCCAATATTTTCCACAATGTCTTTGTTATATTCTTTCCAATATGCATAGTATCAAAAAAATGCACAATTTGTAAGTGCTCATAGTAGGGCAACCTACTAAATTGTCTGGGATAGCTTTTTAGTCCCTTTGGAAGGTTGTCAGTACTACTTGATGACCTTCACGATCATCAATTACACAATTAGTAAACAAAAATCAAAATAGAAATATATAAATTAAAAACATAAACCTTTAGGTGGAACAACATTACCTCGACGATTAATTCTATTATATTCCAAATTCCATAGGCGAGGTGTCATTCTTCGTGGCTTTGATGTAATCTCTTCTTTCCCATTGAAAAGATGTTTTTTCATACTTCGATACTTATGATTCCTGTGGAGGAAGTGTCTACACTCATCAAACACCTGCTTTCCTAAACTTTTTGAATGACAAGATTTCATCTTTGGACCACAAACTGGGCATGCAAATTTTTCCTTTGTTTAAGGACCTACAAGATAATGATATAATTGGATTATTAAATATGTTGATTTTTATAATTAGAATTATTGTGCGCAACTTGAATTCACTATAACATACCACAAAAATGTGTTAGCCCTGGGGCATCATGTATTGTCCATGCAAGTATTGCATGGAATTGAAATTGTCTTTGTCCTATTGGTCTAGACACGTCATACATAGTGACACCATTCCATAACTCCTCCAACTCATCGATAAGAGGCTCAATATATACATTTATATCTATAACTTGATATTTACCTACTTGAATGAACAGTAACATTACATAATTATTGTGACCATTTTACTGCAAGATTTGTAAGTACATGTAAATTAATAACTATCAAATGATAAGATACTTGGAACAATCATTGTCAACATAATGTGCTCCCTCTTTATTGACATCCATGGAGGAATGTTATTGTTGATAACACCAAGTAAACAGATCTCATCTCTCCAAATGGATTGACACCGTCCGCTGCCAATGAAAGCCTAAGATTACGAGGCTCTTCTTTGAAGTGTTTTCACTTTTTCTCTATGTGCATAAATGTCGAACCATCCACAAGGATTCGAATAATGTCATCTCGACTTCTATTGCATGCATGATAATCCATAAATTGAGCCAAGCTACTACACCTAAATAATTGTCGCATCCATGGAATAATGAGGATGTAACAAAGAACCTTTTGAGGCACCTTTTTTGTTACTCGATCTATTCGATATCTACTCGTATGACATACAGGGCTTTGTGTTGCAAATTCATGTTCTTTATAATATATAATATGATCATTGGGACAAGCATGTATTGCTTCATACTCCATTCCAATATCTTTTATAACAGTAGTTAATTCTCAATATGAGCGAGGTAGAATATTTGATGATGGTAACAGAAACTCGCCTATCAATCTACAACAAAAAATATAAGTTGTTAATATAAGCAATATTAGTGGTACATTATTCACCCTTTGTTAACTATAAATACATATATGACATACCTTAACATACGTGACATTGTTATGTTGGATAAACCATTCATAACCTTCAAGTTCAACAATAACAATACAGTAGAGAGAAGAGTTGTTTGGGAGTCTTTGTATAGGGGCTTGTATGCCTTCTGAAGTAGAGGTACATCGAGGCTATCATCATCATCATGATCAGATATGCTTGGACTAAATGTGTCATGGATCAATGTATTTATACCATCCTCTTCAATTGTGTTTTCTAGCACATGATCGTCATCTTCCATGGGACCATTATATTCACCTTTGATATTTGTACCTCCATGTTCCTCCACTTTGAAAACCATATTCTTTGGATTGTTGTGGTTCATATCGTGTACTTCCCTGGGAAGATCAACCTATATAAAATTGATTAACATAAATAAACCATGATCATCAACTCATTGTCAAGTGATTTCATATGTATATAAATTGTTAAAATGATATAATGAACGACTTACCAATGGATGATAGTCATGCCCCCCTTCAATGTGACCATTCTCCCTACAATGTCTCTTAACTATTTTGATTAGCAGTATTCTACGGTTTAAGCCCTTACAAATATTGCAAGGACAATAACATTTTCCATCACCTTTTCTTTTCAAGTTAGACCACAATCTAGCGATTGTCTCCCTATTTTGTTCTTCACTTATATTATCTGACATGATCATTCTTTGCAGGAAGAAAAAATTGAGCTATGAAAACTTCGGTCTACAACTTTCACAAACTAAGAAAAACTGTTGAAAGTACACAAATCTTCTTAGACCTAGCTAAATACTTTAATATTTTAACAATACTTTCTTTCACTTTATTCCTAAGATTATTTTTAAAACTTTGACCAACCGCTTGAAGGTCTTATTTCAAGAGACCTTACAACATTAAGCCACTAAAAGAAATTTCAAAACATATAAGCTAAAAGTCTAGTTAAAATATACATTAGAATAAAAAATATACATTTCATACTCGAGCGTGTGGCTATAACTCATGCAACGGCCTTCTTGCTTAGTTGTAGAAGCTCTCCAACAATCAAATTATACAAACTACAAGGCCTAACAGCAATTTGAAAACATATAAGCTACAAGTCTAGTTAAAATATACATTAGATTAGATTCGACAATAGCAAGCAATATTATTTAGAATTAGATTCAACAAAAATTAGCAGTGTAAATAGCCATCTCCTCTAAACTAGACTCCAAACACGAGGGGGCATTCACATACTCTTCCCCTAAAGGTATCCTGAAGAACAAAGGCCACTATTCTTGAGTTTGTGAATTGCACCTCAAGATGAATGAAGCTTAAAAGGAATGAAAATTGTTTTCATATATTTAAATCAGGATGTAATATTTATTCATAAGTATATACCTTGCAAGCACTTAAAATTGTTGTTATATGTGTTGTAGGAAAAGAAGAAGTTTCAAGATAAGTTTACATTGTTGTTATATGTGTTGTAGGAAAAGAAGAACTTTACATTGCTTTAACTTGCAATTGATGAGTATCATCTAAGACTTTTACCAAAATTTTCCCAAATTTTTTTATCAATTTTGCCTCTCCATAATTATAATTATTAAATAAAATAAACCACACAATTATCGTTTACTACAGGAGAGTTATGTACATATGTTAAGAGACAATTCATTTTCTGTTATGAAAATCTGGGGATGCCAAATGCTCTCAAATCTGTTATATTTACTTTTGTTCTAATTTTATTACAATTAATTTCAATGTAAATTAAGGTTATGCTTTTTCTGAAGAATGATATTGAATGGTCTATCACAGGTATGTGCTTCATCACTTGGTGAGATTTCTGCTAAGGCTCAATTAGATGAGAGAGCCATGATTAAAGAGGCCTCAAATTTTGTAGCCGTTGATATGCCAACTATTCATCCAAGTGCTACTAAGGAACATGGTGAAGTAGAGAAACCAGAGTCTTCAGAAAAACCAAAGGAAATGAATGAACCACTTGAGGAAGATGGATGCCAGTTAGGTAAGGTTGATTCTAGTGAAAAAAGACTTGAAAATTTTGAAACTCCCATGCAACAAGATATAACTAAAGAGGTTGAGATGCACCTGGTGGAAAAGCAAGAATCTCCAACCATAGTTCAATCATCAATTGAGATCCTATCTTAGAGTGATGATATTGTGAAGCAGCAAGAAGAAGGGTTGCTAATTGTGGAGCTAGTTGCTAGAGCTGATGGTAATGCTTCTGCTTCTAAAGAATCTGAGTCTCAAGGGGTACATTCTAGTGTTGATGTTCAAAATGAAAAAAATATGATAGATAATAGTGATATTCAATGGAATAAAGATATTTAATGGAATAGTGATATTCAATGTAACAATGATATCAACAGTGCTTTAAGATAGTACGCATCTCTTAGACAGTGAGATATCAATAAAAGATAGTAATGCTCAATAGATGTCACTACTATGGCAAGCAAGGTCTTTTATATTAAAAATATCTTGAAGATGATAAGAGAAGTTAGGAGTAGCATTATGAAGAGTCATGAGAAAAGAAAGAAACTAAGAAATGAAGACAATATAAATGGCACTGATGAAAACATCAAAAGAATGCGATAGCTATTAGAGATGATACGAAGTAGATGAAATACATTTTTACACAAATGTTTCTAGTATAGGAGTTCTTATAATAGTTTTCCATTTTTATTAACTTTCATTATATAAATGAAGATCTATCTAGGCTGCATTGCTTGCAAAGCAAATCTTTATGGTTCTGGTAAACTTACTATTGGTAGTTGGGTAAGAATGGCACCTTACATCAAATGTAGGATGATTAGGTTGATCTAGACATCCATGGAAAATATTGTGACTCAGAGGGATTTTACATGAATATTAGGTCCTAAATGATATTTACCACTATAGAATTTTGAAAAAAAAGTGATGGTCATGACAACTCAAACAAAAGGATGTTCAACAGAGCATAAGGTCTCGTGAATATTATAGCAGTAAGAAAGAGATAATGGAAGGCACGTGTCTTAGAGACAAAGATACAAGTTTTTCTAAGAGAAAAGCATTACATAAAATAAGACAAGAACATTGTTGTTGAAAAGACGAATACTGAAATCTAAAAGGAAAGCCCAAAGAATGAGAATTCTAGTGCAAAATAGTGATCAACAAATTAATGGACAAAAATAGTCAAGAATCATGCAATTAAGATAGTAAAAAGAAAATTAATGGACAAGAGCCAAGTCATTAAATGGTGCTCATTCAAAGACAAACACAAATGTTGCAAAACACTAAAAATAGTGAGAAGGAATTGGAAATATTTTGAGCAGAGATCAATTAGAAGTCATCAAAATCAGTCACTATTATCTAGGAACAATGTTAAAGGATAGTGATAAAGAAATACAACATTAAAGGATAGTGATGAAGAAATGTTGACACACTTTTATATGTATGCTCAGTGAGCACAGATCAAGAATAACAGTAAATGTTGAAACTAACAAAACAAATATGTCATCAAATGGAATCCATAATAGTGATGACGAGACAGTGAGATGGACTGTTATAGAAATTCAGAGATGATAGGGCATGAAAAGATGTACATTTACCATTGTCTAGAGGAGCATCATCATTAGAGGTTACAGAAGAGCTATCAAAAATGATATGAGTATATTTAATGACATTAAAACAACATGATCGCAATTAATTTCAGTGAAGAAGAAGATCAAAACTATGATAAATATTAGAGAGCATGACTCATATGATGAGGGGCAGAAAGAGAGATAATTTCACCTTTTTGTTAAAGGTATTTAGAGTGTTTGCAAGGCGATTCACTATCCTTGGATACATTCACAGCTTTTATTTGAAGGATATTCACCATATAATGATCATCAATTTACTGTCTTGTCTAAGGGGTCCAAGCACTAATGTCTAAGACCAATTTCTGTTAATAATGGTACAACACTTTTGGTGAAGATACAATATCTAAAATTGTATGAAATGATGCTCTTGGTTACACAAAGTAGACCTAGAAATGTAGTAAGAATATTATGATGGCCATCAGACAACAAAGAGCAGTGAGGTGGCCAAGGGTAGAAACAATGTGTGTGCCATATAAAAGCAGCAATAATATATGTATAAGAGAAAAAATAGTGATCAAACAATGTAAGGAAATAGTGAGCAAATATGCATCCAAATAGCGCTACTGCAATGAAAAAATAGTGACATCACAGAGAAAGATAGTGGTGAATATACATGCAAAATAGTGATTGATGTTTTTAGGCGCAATTTTAGTACCCTTATTTTGAAACTTCAATATGTGGTTGTCATAAATTTGGGTTCCACTGGTTCACTAGTCTCTTGGTTGATGAAATATGCAAACAATATTGTCAAGGTCTATGCAACATAAATGGCAGAGTTGGAATGGTATAAAATGCTTTGTAAGGATAAAAACATTGGTTATTATGATTCTTTCAAAGAGAAGGATGGATGATTGTGCCATAGGTGTTGGGAAAAGCCCTAGCTATATATCTACTAAACTTCATAAGTTTAAGAGGGATATCGAGGAAGTTGAAAGGGAAAAGGAGCTCCAGGATGTCCAGTATATGCAGTAGGTCATGGCTCTTCTTTCTCAAGCAGATGTTGACATGGCATTAGAAACCTCCTGCAAGCGTTTCCTGGAATTGAGGAGAGTAGTTAGCAGGTCTCGAGAGAATTTCATTACTCATGAGCCATATTCACATTTTCAATGTCCTCTTATAGGGAAAGTGATGAACGATCTAGTTTTGATCTCAACTAATAATTCTTTTGAGATAGAAGCAATTGAGAGTGAGTTTGCAAGAGGTGAGCCAAAGGATCCCCTTACTAGTATAGTTCTCCTGAATTCCATTCTTATACCAAACCAAGCCTTGTACTGCACTATAAATCTTTGGAGGTAGCAGAACTATGTGGCAAGGATTTTGAAGGTAACGATAAAGTTGGAGACAAAATTATGTGCCGAGCAAAAAAAAGAGCACTTGTTGATCTGTTAGAACTCTGTAAAGAATATAAGAATATAAGAATATCTTGGAGCAGCTAGGCCAACAACGTGGTGCTATTTTGACAATTGTTACAATTTTAATTAGGGGCAATCATCCAGAGTTGACAATGGATATTGAGACTATTCTCAATGAGCTCTCTTATGATGGAAACTCATACAATGAAGGAAACATAAGATCAATGATCTAGTTTAATTGGTGCAAATCCTTTTCCCATTACCTTTTAAGAGGTACGGAGGAATCCAAATTGGGAATGGTCAAAATGCTCACACAATTGTAGCTCGATGAAAACATAAGAGAGGCCTTGATTCAACAAAATTTAATTGATGCTTTGAAGCTGGAGGGGTTCCTTTGCTACTTGTCTTCTTAGAGAAGCCTAATTTGAATATGAAAGTCAAAGCTACAACTATTCTAGCAGATTTAACTATGGAGCATGGAAGATCTTTTCTTCTCTGTGATGACAAGACACCAATGGAAGAATGCAAGCTTGTTGAAGCCATCATGGGAATTCTAACTTTTTGCAAATTACCAATTGTAGAGAATTTGATGAAGGTGTTGTTATTGTTGATGGAAGCTTCAGATGACAGTGATGTTGCAGGATTGATTCAGGACAATGATAATAACCTTCAAACCATTTAGGCTTTTATCAAAATGGCCAAGGCTCCCTTGCAATATCAAGCTATACAACTAGTTTTTTTGATGTGCAAAGATTGATGGTTTTGTCTGAATGGATTCTCAGCATGTTCAAAATGCGGCTGTCACATTAAAGCAGAGAATTTGGGGTTGAAAAAGTTCATGTATCTATATCTCATTAATCATGCAAAGAATATCATGCTGATGTTGAACGTTGAGAATTAGGAAGGTGTAGTCATTTTTTATGAGATTGTGAAGGAGTTAGATGCTTTCATGGTTGCCCGTGGAGACAAATGGCATATCAAGAAATGGTCATGTATTGGTAATATTTATGCTAGGAAGAGGTAGGCACAAGATCGTGTGTTGTCACTTACAAAAATTCAAGATCTTTTCTTTTCATAGGATTTGAGTAGAGAGGAGTCTCAAGTTGTTTGAGAACTTAAGTAAGTAATGAGAACTATTTTTAGGAAGTAGAAGGTAAGGGTTGATTGGCTTTAGGAAAGAGATATGAATATAGTCTTTTTCTATAATTATGTGCAAACTTATAGTTAAAATAGGATTTATATATCTACTTTGGTTAATTTAGACAGAATTTATCTAATCTTTTCATATGTTTTGTCTTGAAAAAATCTATGTGGTACTATTTAGAAGATTCATCCCTACTAAGGATGAGGGGAATGATGCAGAGATGGGTAAGGGCTCTTTATCAACTATTAGGTAGTCTTGCCAAAAGATCAAATTGCAATCCAAACTGACAATGTTCCTTAGGGCTACTAATGGCTCACATATAAAAATACAAGGACTCAACTTCACGAGGGTTCTACTATGGTTTCCAAGGTCCTCAAACACCTAACCCAACCCAAAAACTTCACTCACCAAGTTAATGGTAAACTAAAAATCAAATTCCATTAACAAGAATAAAGCCAATTTCTACAACCTTTTGACCATTATTAGAGCATGTGGAATTAGAGTTGTAAGCCTATGAAATATTTGAAAGGTTTCTTTACTAGATGTGGAATGGGAGTTGCAAGCCTATGAAGTATTTGAAAGGTTTCTTTAGTAGATGTCATCTTGTGGGACACATATTTGTATGAAGTATTTGAAAGGTTTCTTCACTATATGTCATCTTGTGGGACACATGATTGTTTTATTCTCATAAACTTAATCTATGCTTGTGAAAAATGGGAATTTTGATGAGTGGATGTCCATTAAAGCTAATGCCAAATTTAGAAGTTTATAAAGGTGAGGTAGGAGCATAAGTGGTTCTTGGTAATCTTGAATCAACCAAAAACATTTGCTTTGAGTTTGTTCCTTTTCATTCCAGTTCTATGTTTCTTTCAACATTATTTTGAATTGGCTGGTTTTCTCATGTAGACCTGTTTGACATGTTCCTAGCATTATGGTGTAGGAGGACCTAGGGTTTGGGCTAAAACCCCAAGATATTCTAGCTTGTAAATGATCCTAGTTTGGTCATTGATGAATAAAGACTCCAAGAGGGTCTAAGTGGTGTGTTAGGGTAGTTGTGTGTCTTTGTGATCCTAGCCAGGTCATTGATGAATAAAGACTCCAAGAGGGTCTAAGTGGTGTGTTAGGGTAGTTTGTGTGTGTTTGGGCAAAAGTTGAGAATAGGTGACAAGAAATTGCCAAGTTTGGCAAAATGAGATCATGCCAAATGACCCTACAAAGTGTGTAATTGTTTGAAAAGGATGGAGGCATGGTTCATGTAGCTGAGGAAGGCATTCTGCATCGATTTGAGGTGATGGTAGGTTGATAGGAGTCAAGATGCTGAAAAGTTGTAAAGTTGTCATTTTAACTTCAACATTTGGGTAAGATTTTACAAAATCTCCAAAGGTGGTTATGGGTCAGTTCCAATAGTTGGAACATGGTTTTTATAGCTAACATATAGAATGAATAGTTCTTAACATAGGAAAACTTATGTGGAGAATAATAACAATATCTTAAACTAACATATAACTGATTAAAAAAAACTACAACCCTACATTCTTGTATGCATAACAATTAACATTAAAAAAAAAAGGAGATATGTAAATACCAGACATTGGCAGTGAGACCCTTCTTCCTGCCAATCACCCTTCCTTCAACTAGCTGCTCTATAAAGTAGAAAACCTAGGCTTTCCCTGGAATGTGGGTAACGTATGTCCGAGATTCTGGAGGAAGAAATGTATGTTGGTTTTGTAGCTGGTACTGAAGGGTTTCATAGTTGGTATTGGAGGGTACTGATCAAAATCCAAATTCTCAAAGCATTCGACCAATCCCCTTGCCCATGCCTCTGTAGATAAGATCTACCATAATTACTCCACACCTAGCGGAACAGATTCAAAGTGCAATTGCCACAATGTTTGTCCACATCACCATTTTATCAAAGAATTATGCAAAATCAAGATGGTGCTTGTACGAGCTTTGCCTGATGTTGAAATCGAGAGCACCCATAATTCCAGTGTTCTTATACAATGTGAAGACTTGTGACCTCCAATGGATGGACAAAAGAGGACTTTATGCCGAAGCTTTGACAATGCACCAGACAAAGGGGAGATATCACTCCGAAACCATCAAAAATTGGAAATAGGCTCTGCATCAACTTTCCTATCTCAAGGGCTTCAAGCTTGACGCTTGTAATGGGTAAGATGGCAAGGACCTTTACACTCTTCTTCACTATGGCCTTGATGAGGCTAAAATATGTGTGCACTCCTCCAAACATTGAAATGGCATATATTGTATATGCCACCGAAAAAAACCCATGTTCCAAATGTTTTTTTTTCAATTTTAGCCTGACGACATCGCAATTGCGACACCTATGTTTCCTAATGTCGCAATTGCGATTTCATTGGGCTATAATTGAAAAAAAAAGCCAAAAAAATAACATTTTCCCACCATCACAAATTGGCGTCGCAAATTGACCCCTAATGTATTAGTGCTAGGTTACTCCAATAAAAGTAAGGCATACAAATGTTTGAATCTTGTTACTCACAAAGTCATAGAAAGTGCACATGTCAAGATTGATGAGTTTGTAGAAAAGAAGTGAAGAATAGAGCAACAAGGACCCCAAAGACTACAAAAAGTTTGCTTACTATGAGGAGAAACCTGAGACTTTACCACAAATAGTCAAAGGTAAGCAATAAAAAAGTGAACCTAGAAAATCAATGATAGTACAACCCAGGTCACATGAAATGCAACTTGAGTTGCAATTATAGATAGAGCAACCTGAGTTATAGTTGAACGAATCTGAGTTATAGCTAGAGGAGTTGATAGGGAGGTTGGTTGAATCACTCACTAATTCATGCTCTTGATCTCTTCATAACCCTAATCATTTTTTGTTCACCCCACTTGCCACCTATAGGACCTTAACTACTCAAGGATCCCCTAGTTCCCCTAGCCAACCCCAATTATCAATAAATATTCCATAGTTCATGAAAAACTTGATACTTTTCCCCTTCATTCAATCTAGCCGTCACAACAATATGAAGGCTTGCAACCTCCAAATCTTGAACCATACCATGCAAAGGAATGGAGGTATCAAGAAAAACTTCAAATCAACCAATTAGGTGAAGTCCCAACAAGTACATCTTGCTACTCAATTTCATCTTTTCTTCATAATTAGGCCTAATAGGCTAGTAGCCCCAATTAGGTCTCCTATAGTGAGAGAATAGGGAATTATTCTATGCCTTCCAGAGGAAACCTTTAATTTTTTTAGGATTATTTGTTAATTTTCCATCCTATTAGATATTTTTGGGGTCTTGGGGTCATACCCTTTCATCTGTTACCCTAGCCCAAATTAGGTGAAAATTGAACTTTTTAGGCTTAACTAGTTGCCTCCACAAATAAGATTGTTTTGGGATTGTTATTGAATTATTTTGAATCCCAATCCTTCATGTAATGATGGTAATAATTCCTTATTCCATGTTCAAAAGGAATTAGGTCTCTAGCTTTCCTCCTCTGCAAGATATGTTGATTTCTATATGGTCTTCCCTAACCAAACTCACCAAAGACCTTAAAATGGTTGCTTTACATTTGAAGGCTCTTTTGTAATGTCCCCACTAATAGAGTTAGTTAGGGACAAGTAATACCTACAAAATAAATGTTAGAATCACAATAATAATAAAACTAACTATATTATTCTACCCTCTAAGTTAACCCTAATCTTAAGGACGTCTCTAGATTGGGCTTCTTAGCTCATAGCCATCTCGTTGTCATTCTGGGAGTGCACCTCTTAAGATTCTTCTTGGATAGGCATTCTCTATCCAAGGCCAATAACATATGCATATGTTTGACAATATCAAAATATTCTCGCACATCAATTATCGACCATGGCAAACAATAGAGATCCTAATATCTCCATGCTCCATGCTTTGATATCGATTCTTAGCCATGGTTGACAATATAAATATTAATATCTCACATGCTCCATACTTTGAGTTCACATTGATTCTCAACCATGGCAGACAATGGAGATCTTAATATCTCACATGCTCCATGCTTTAAGCCTCATTAATATCTGTGGTGTTAACCCCATGAGCTAACACAATATTATCCACAAGTATGCTTCATTAATATAAATAAATTCATAAACATGTTGGAAATCTAATTGAAAAACTCATTGTTGAAGATCAAAGAGGGAGATTGTTGAAAGAAGGAAAATAATGTTTTCAATCATTGTTTTTGCATTGATGTCAAACTTGCTACTTGAAGGAATGACATTTGCTTATATGATCCAAGTACTATCACTTAGTTGATTGATGAAGATGATTTGATCAACAAGATGTAACAAGAGAATCTAGGGGAAAGGTTGAGTTATGATGTTGTAATGAAGTGTAAGGATCAGTTAAGACAATGATTAAATGATGTATTGATGACATACTTAAAGATACAAAGGTTGGTCACACTTAGAAACATTGGAGGAATTGGTTGAAACAAGGTGGTATGCAAAGCTTAAACTAAGTAGGGTGTCGAACAAGTTAGTCAAAGCCAAGAAAATTCTTAATAGGAGTTGAGTATTAGAAAATTCTAGTGTGTGTTGAGTGATCTTCAAATGTTGAGTGAAGATCAAGTGTTGAGCATCAAAAAATTCTTAGTTGGTGCTGAGTGATCTTCAAGTGTCGAGCATCAGGAAAAACACAATGAGTGCCGAGTAACCCAATATCTACCGAGCACCAGTATTTCAATAGTGTTGAGCTGCTACATTATATCAAATTATGAAGGATCACCAAATTTGAGCCAACATAGTGGTTACATTGAATTTTATGAATGAATTGGAAGATAAGGATGATGAGTTGGTGGCATCGAATCCTATGTAAACCATTTTTGGATGAATTCTAAAGGATTATTCAAGAAGTTTCTAGAGGAAACATAATATGGGTTAGATGCAATGAATCCTACCTAATCCATGTGAATTGAAACTAAAGAATGGAAGAATCGAGTGGGAAAACATACTCCAAGACTTTTATTTAAGAATTTATAGACCAAGAAGCAAAGAGCTACTGATACTATTGCTACTGAAGAGCCAAATTTGTGAAGTGGTTAGAAGGGTGTCAAGGAGGAGACATTTAGGTGAAGGAAGAGCATAGAGGCTCTGTTTCTATAAGTGGTCAGGAAGAGATGATTGCACTAGTACATTGAGCATGGAGACTCAAGATGACTAAGCTTGAAAGGAGGGCAAGCTGTTAAGAGTCGCAGTGATTGAAGGCCAAGCAAGGGTATGAGCTTAGAAGTGATCTAAGATCTTCAAGATAAGTTGTATATTGTACTTAGGTCAAGATTTTCTAATACTCTCTAGCAATTGTATTAGATCTAAAAATCCTAAGGACTTAGGTTGGCCTAACAACCATTTTTAAATCCTTTAATAGGGTGACATTCTAAGTGAATGTTCTAAAGTCCTTTAATCGAGCCCACTTCTAACAAGGTGGTTAAATCCTCTAAAAAGGTCACATTTAATAGTGTGTTGTAAGCCTTTAACAGGGCATGCCTTTCATAGGGCATCACTTCAAAAGAGTGAAAATTGAGTAGCATGTTATTGATGGTTTTTCACAAATTGTGTTTTCATGTAAATAATTGTGTTATGTGTTGATTTCTTACATGTTATGCTTGCATGTTGATTTATAGTAACTTGATGATTAGATAAGTTAAAGCTTGGATGAATGAATGGTGGCTCACTATACTTAGTGAAAAGTTTGAATAGGACATTTGAACTTTGAATAACTAATTCACCCCCCCTCTCAATTATTCTAAAGCAATTCTAACAATTGGTATCAGAGCCATCTACTGATTTAGTTTCAAGGTACTAGAAGTAGGAAGATCAAGATGTCCAAGAGAGAAATTCTTAAGCTCAACAAAGAAAACTTTTCTGCATGGCAGAGTCTGATGAAATTGCACCTTGGATCAATAGGTGAGTATGCACACACTTCAATTGGAACATAACATGTAACTCCAGTAGGACCTCTCACTACATATGATTTGAACAAAAAGAAGGAGCACAATCAAGCAATGTTGGAAATTGCCTCTGCACTTAATTATATAGAATATGATGACATCAAAGACTATGATTCTGCATTCAAGATATGGAAAACCTTATCAAAAATCTATGGAGGAGATTAGAATGTCTAGAGAGAAAAAAGAGAAAGCTTAAGAGGAAAGTTTGATGACATGAAAATGGAGGAAGGTGAAAATGTTGCCTAATATGCTGCAAGAATGAAAGAAGTGGTAAGTGCAATAAGAAGTCTAGGTGGACAGTTGGAAGAAGAAACTACAATCAACAAATACTTGAGAAATCAGCTCCCTATCTATGCTATTAGAGTTTCAACCATCCAAGAGTTAAGGTGTGTACAAGGGAACACACTAACCTTTGAAGGAATAGTGGGAAGACTTACTACATTTGAGCTATCCAATTTTGACAACTACAGACCTAAGAACCTTGAATCTGCCTTCAAGGCCAAGATGATAATAAAAGACACTGAGGAAACATCAAGTAGCAAGAGAAGAAAAGGAAAACATGCATCCAGTGATAGCAACATAGACGAGGAAGATGTGAAATAATTGGAAGCACTACTGGCAAGGAGATTCCATAGAAGCAAAGGTAAATTCAAAGGTAAGTTCCCTATCATATGTTTCAATTGCAATGAAGTAGGTCATATAGCTGCAAGATGTCCACAAAAGAAGAACTACAAAGAAGGAAACAAGTACAGGAACAAAAGACAAGATGATAGCAAAGACTACAAGGAAAAATGCAAGAGATGCTACATTGTTGAAGGACATTCTAATGAGAATGATGATGAAGCAGTCTATGTAGCCATGAAGGATGAATCAGATGAAGATGAAGCAACAATACTGGTTACCTGTGTGAACAAGAATGACAAGTGGATCATAAATAGTGGATGCTCACATCACATGACTGGAGATAAAATTAAGTTCATTACCTTTACTCGATATGATGGAAATAGTGTTAGATTTGGTAATGATGCCCCTTGTCAAATCAATGGAAAAGGTTCTATTGAACTCATAGAGAAAATTTCATGTGATAATGCATACTATGTTGAAGGATTGAACTAGAACTTGTTGAGTGTATCACAGTTAGACAATGTAGGTTGCAAAGTTGAATTTGGAAACAAAACTGCTAAGATCTATGACATTGATGGAAATTTGATAGAAAAAAGTGAACAAACTAGGAGTAATATGTTTTACTTAGATATGGAAGATGCAACATGCCTTGTTGTTAGACTTGATAATGTGTGGTTGTGGCATAAAAGGTTGTGTCATGTTAACTTTGATAATCTAATTAGCATTAGCAAGAAGAAGAAGGTTAAAGGGTTTCCCAAGTTGAAGAAACCTAAAAACACAGTGTGAAAATAATGTCAACTAGGGAAGATGACTAAGTCTAGTTTCAAAAGCAAAACATACACTTCCAATGAAGTACTAGAGTTAGTCCATATAGAATTATGTGGTCCAATAGAAGTGCAAAGCTACCTAGGAGACAAATATATAATGCTATTGTACATGATTATTGTAGGATGATGACTGCTATGTTCTTGAAGAAAAAATTAGATGCATTTCAAATGTTTAAGTGGTATTTGGCCAGAGTTGAGAAAGAAATAGGAAAGAACCTGAAATGCCTAAGGTTGGACAGAGGAAGTGAGTTCACATCAAAGAAATTTGAAATATTTTGTAATGACAAAGGTATCAAAAGGCAAACATTAGCACCAAGAACTCCACCACAGAATGATATTGTTGAAAGGAGGAATAGGTGAGTGATTGACTGTGCTGGAACCTTGATGATGGAGAAAAATGTTGCACTAAAATATTGGAGAGAAGTTGTAAGTACACCAGTTTACACACTGAATAGAGTTCAAGTCAAGAAAGGTACAAATGCAACACCTTTTGAATTGTGGTATGTTCACTCACCTAATGTTAAAAATTTTAAAATTATTTGATTGTAAATGCTATATTCTAAAGGATACTAGAAATGGAAAGTTTGATGCAAAAAGTGATGAAGGCATATTCCTTGGATACTCCACTAGAAGTAAGGCATATGAGTGTTTGAACACTAACACTAACAAGATTGTGGAGAGTGCAAATGTAAATTTTGATGAGCATGTAGAAGTTCAGGTTGATGAGTCCAAGCAATCAGAGGATTATAGATCCTTTATATACTTCTATGAAGGAATGACAGTTGAAGACAATGCTGCAAATCAAGTTGGGAATCAGCAACAAACTTCAGTATTTGTTGAGTCTCAGCCTATGAATGCCGAGCTACATTCAAAAGCCAAGCTATAGAATTTACAAAATACACATTTTGATTCTAAAAATAGTACACATGAGAGGAATGATGAAGTGCCAGATGAAGAAGAACAAAATAACTATGAGGCTGAAGGATCAAACATGGAAAGAAGGACAGAACCAAGATTAGCCAAGTATGTGAGAAGACATCACCCTGCAGATCAAATGATTGGTGTCAAGGATGCAAGACCAATGACTAGGAATAGGCTTAGGAATGAATCATGTCTGTTGAGCAAGGTTGAACCTAAAATAGTGAAAGATGCACTACAAGATGATGACTGGTATAAAGCCATGGAAGAAGAGATAGATCAGATTGGGAAGAACAAAACATGGTCTTTAGTTCCTAGACCAACTAATAAGAATGTGATTGGTACCAAATGGGTGTTTAGAAACAAATTTGATGAGAATGGGGAGATAACAAGAAATAAAGCTAGACTAGTTTGCAAAGGCTATGCACAAGAAGAAGGATTTGATTCGAGGGAAACATTTACCCCTATTGCAAGAATGGAAGGAGTAAGAACATTACTTGCATATGTTGCATACAAAAGTTTAAAAGTATATCAAATGGATGTGAAGTCTATTTTCCTGAATGGTATAATAGAATAGGAAGTCTACATAGAACAACTAGAGGGATTTGTTGATGAGAAGAACAAGGACATGGTCTGCAAGCTAAACAAAGGATTTTATGGATTGAAGCAAGCACCTAGAACATGGTATGAGAGGCTGCACAAATATCTTGTTAAGATAGGATTTGAGAGAACAGATGACAACGACAACTTGTACATCAAAGTTGAAGAAGGTAAAGACATTTTGATATTAGAAATCTTTGTTGATGATATAATATTTAGAGGAAAAGATGTTATTTGCAAAGATTTCACTAATCAAATGAAGCATGAATTTTATGATGTCAATGTTTGGAGAAATCAAATTCTTTGTTGGATAACAAGTACATCAACTAAAGCATGATATATTTAAGACCCAATCCAAATACATCAAGGAGGTACTCAAAACATTTGGGTTAGAAGAATCAAAACCAGTGAGCACACCAATGGCAAAAGGCCATAAGCTATTCAAGAATGATGAATCTACTGAAGTAAATTAGACATTGTATAGGTCAATGGTTGGAAAGCTACAATGTGTTGTACATAGTAGACTAGACATTGCATTAGCTATGGGAATAGTAGCAAGATTTTCTACAAATCCAAGAGAAAATCACTTAATGGTAGTGAAGAGAATACTAAGATACCTGAAAGGAACTGATGACTTTGGCTTGTACTACAAGAGAAATGAAAAGTTTGAACTAAAAGCCTACATTGATGCAGATTGGGGAGGTAACATTGATGATAGAAAAAGCACCAGCGGAGGAGCACTTTTCTTAGGAAAAAGGTTGATTATATGGACAAGCAAAAAGAAAAGTTGCACCTCACAGTCCATTGCTGAAGCTCAATATGTGGCAATTGCAATAAATTGCACCAATATTGTATGGATCAAACATTTGCTGCAAGGTATGAAGGAAGAAGTAACTGAGCCTGTGACACTTTATTGTGATAATACAAGTGCTATTAACATATCAAAGAATCCAGTAATGCATGCCAAAACCAAGCATATTGCAATCAAGTATTACTATGTAAGAGAGCTGGTGGAAGACAAACAAGTGAAGATGGAATATGTTAGCTCAAAGGAACAAATTGCTAACATCTTCACAAAGGCACTACCTAAAGATGCTTTTAAGTATCTTAAAGGTAAGTTAGGGGTGATACCCCTAGCAAAAGCTACTTGAAGCAAAATAAAGTATGCCCTACATCAAATGAGTTGAATGATGAAGATTCTACACATTGATGTAGAGGATGATTACTTTAGGATTCATGCCTGAAGTAGTAGAAGTTCTGAAATTCCAAATCAGTCACAAGAAAGGTGACAAAGGGAGAGATTGAATGAACCTGTAAAAGCTACACTTGCATATTAAAGATGCTAATATGTCTTTGGCATTGTTGTCAAAGAGGGAGAAGTAGACAATTGATCAACAACTATTGAAGATAAAGAATTAGAAAAGAGGGAGAAGATGTTTGAAATTGATCAACAGGAGAAGGATCAAGAAAAGAATCAAGAGGGAGAGATAGTAGAAAACTGATCAAAGAAGATAGAGGGAGAAGTTGATAAGAATAATTAAAGGTTGATCAGAATAGCAGAAGATAAGCAATACAGAGGGAGAAAGTCAAAGAACAAGGATACAGTAGCAAAGAGGAAGAAGCTGACCTGAAGCAATCAGAATAAGTAGAAAGGAGATGTGAAGCTACAATTTACTTTTTGGCATTTGACTTACTATTCTAACTTGATAAAGCTTGTAGTTGAACAATATAGTCTGATGGTTGATCAGTTTGGTTTTCCATCAGTGCCAAAGAGGGAGGTTGTTGGAAATCTGATTGAAAAGCTCATTGTTGAAGATCAAAGAGGGAGATTGTTGAAAGAAGGAAAATAATATTTTCAATCATTGTTTTGTCATTTTTGTCAAACCCACTACTTGAAGGAATGACATTTTCTTATATGATCCAAGTACTATCACTTAGTTGATTGATGAAGAGGATTTGATCAACAAGATGTAACAAGAGAATCTAGGGGAAAGGTTGAGTTATGATGTTATAATGAAGTGCAAAGATCAATTAAGACAAGGATTAAATGGTGTATTGATGACATACTTAAAGATACAAAGGTTGGTCACACTTAGAAACATTGGAGGAATTGGTTGAAACAAGGTGGTATGCAAAGCTTAAACTAAGTAGGGTGTCGAGCAAGTTAGTTGAAGCTGAGAAAATTCTCGGTAGGAGTTGAGTATCATAAAATTCTAATGTGTGTCGAGTGATCTTCAAGTGTTGAGTAAAGATTAGGTGCCAAGCATCAAAAAATTCTTAGTTGGTGTTGAGTGATCTTCAGGTGCTAAGCATCAAGAAAAGCACAGTGAGTGTCGAGTAACCCAGTATGTGCCAAGCACCAATATTCAAATAGTGTTGAGTTGCTGCATTATTTCAAAAAATGAAGAATCGCCAAATCTAAGCCAACATAGTGGTTACATTGAATTTTGTGAATGAATTGGAAGATAAGGATGATGAGTTGGTGGCACAAAATCCTATGTAAATCATTTTTGGATGAATTCTAAAGGATTATTCAAGAAGTTTTTAGAGGAAACAGAATATGGGTTAGATGCAATGAATCCTACCTAATCCATGAGAATTAAAACTAAAGAATGGAAGAATCGGGCAGGAAAAGGTACTCCAAGACTTCTATTTAAGGAGTCATAGACCAAGAAGCAAAGAGCTACTGATACTATTGCTGCTAAAGAGCCAAATCTGTGAAGTGGTTAGAAGGGTATCAAGGAGGAGACATCTAGGTGAAGGAAGAGTATAGAGGTTTTGCTTCTATAAGTGGTCATGAAGAGATGATTGCATTAGTACATTGAGCATGGAGACTCAAGAGGGCTAAGCTTGAAAGGAGGGAAAGCTATTAAGAGTTGCAGAGATTGAAGTCCAGGCAAGGGTATGAGTTGAGAAGTGATATGAGATCTGCAAGATAATTTGTATGTTGTAGTCAGGTCAAGATTTTCTAATACTCTCTAGAAATTGTATTAGATCTAAAAATCCTATGGACTTAGGTTGGCCTAACAGCCATTTGTAAATCCTTTAACAGGGTGACATTCCAAGTGAATGTTCTAAAGTCCAAAAGGTCCACTTCTAACAAGGTGGTTAAATCCTCTAACAAGGTCACATTTAATAGTGTGTTGTAAGCCTTTAATAGGGTAGGCCTTTCATAGGGCACCACTTTAGAAGAGTGAAAATTGAGTAACATGTTATTGGTGGTTTTTCCCAAATTGGGGTTCTACTTAAATCATTGTGTTATGTGTTGATTTCTTATGTGTTATGCTTGCATGTTGATTTACAATAACCTACTGATTAGATAAATTAAAGGTTGGATTAATGAATGGTTGAATGGGCTCACTATACTTAGTGAAAAGTTTGAATAGGACATTTGGACTTTGAATAACTGATTCACCCCCCCTCTCAGTTATTCTAAAGCAATTCTAAGAAAACATAATTAAACAAATATAATTCATAAACATACATTTCTTACCTTCATCTTTCCCAAGAGTCACACACTTTCATAATACAAATCCTTTGAAAAGTCACAACACTTCATAGTTATAGTACATACAAAATGTCACAACACTCCATAACTAAAATCCTTCAGAAAAGTCTCACTACTTTATAATCACAATATTTTTGAAGAGTCACAACTATTCATAATTATGACCCTTTCAAAGGTTCACATCCTTTCAATATCATTGAGATCTTTTCAAAAAGTCACATCCTTATTTTCTTCATATTACTTTCCTCTTCCATTTTTCCTTTTTGAACTCCTCGCTTCTCCTCCCTTTTTTTGTCCTCTCTAAAATAAACTCTCCTCCCTTTAATATCTTAATTTTAAGGAGTCATGTCTATTTGTTAAACATCTCTTGACTTTGCATTAGATTTAGTTAACTTATATTATTTTATGTTATATTATTTATTTACTTACTTATTTACGTTTATTATTATTTATTATTGAATTCTATTTAGAAAGTTAACATACTTTCTACAATATTTTCTCTTGTATTTAATTTAGTTTATTTATTCACTCATTGATTTTTTTAATTTTTTAATTATTAAAAATATCATACTAAATGTTATTTCATTAATAATATAGATTAAATTATTATTATTTCTTAGAATTATATTTTAGTATTAGTTTTAATATAACTTTATAATCATTGTTTATTTAATAACATTGTATTATCTAATTATTATTAAAATTCTATCTTAAAATGGGGATATGATAGTCGGCCCTTCCTCAAATTGCTTGTCCTCAAGCAATTAGATATTTTCTTCTATTCAGTTGAAATATATATATATATATATATATATATATATATATATATATATATATATATATATATATATATATATATATATATATATATTTCTTTTAGTCCAAATTCTTAGGTTGCTATCATGGATATGTTTTTATCCTTTCTAATAGTTATTAACTTTCTACATTAGTATTTCATATAAATTATTTTTCTAGATCTCCTTTAACCCTATAGGATGGAAAGATCATGCTTTGATACCACTGTAATGTCCCCACCAATAGGGTTAGTTAAGGACAAGTAATACATGCAAAATAAATGTTAGAATCACAATAATAATAAAACTAACTATATTATTCTACCCTCTAATTTAACCCCAATCTTAAGGACGTCTCCAGATTGGACTTCTTAGCTCATAGCTACCTCACTGTCATCCCTAGAGCACACCCCTTAAGATTCTTCTTGGACGGGCATCCTTTATCCAAGGCCAATGACATATGCATTTGTGTGACAGAATATTCTGGCACATCAATTATCGGTCATGATAGACAATGGGGATCTTAATATCCCCATGCTCCATGCTTTGATATCAATTCTCGGCCATGGTGGACAATGTAGATATTAATATCTCACATGCTCCATGCTTTGAGTTCACATTGATTCTCAGCCATGGTGGACAATGGAGATCTTAATATCTCACATGCTCCATGCTTTAAGTCTCATTAATATCCATGGTGTTAATCCCATGAGCTAACACAATATTATCCACAAGTATGGTTCACTAATATAAATAAATTCATAAATATAATTAAACAAATATAATTCATAAACATACCTTTCTTACCTTCTTCTTTTCTAAGAGTCACACACTTTCATAATACAAATCCTTTGAAAAGTCACAACACTTCATAGTTATAATACTTACAAAACATCACAACACTCCATAACTAAAATCCTTTGGAAAAATCCCACTACTTTATAATCACAATATTTTTGAAGATTCACAACTTTTCATAATTATGACCCTTTTGAAAGTTCACATCCTTTCACTTTCCTCTTCCATTTTTCCTTTTTGAACTACTCACTTCTCCTTTTTTTTGTCCTCTCTAAAATAAACTCTCCTCCTTTTAATATCTTAATTTTAAGGAGTCATGTCTATTTGTTAAACATCTCTTGACTTTTCATTAGATTTAGTTAATTTAGATTATTCTATGTCATATTATTTATTTACTTACTTATTTATGTTTATTATTATTTATTATTAAATTCTATTTAGAAAGTTTAACATACTTTCTACGATATTGTCACTTGTATTTAATTTAGTTTATTTATTTACTCATTGAAATTTTATTATTTTTTAATTATTAAAAATATCATAGTAAATATTATTTCATTGATAATATAGATTAAATTATTATTATTTCCTAGAATTAGTTTTTAGTATTAGTTTTAATATAACTTTATAATCATTGTTTATTTAATAACATTGTATTATCTAATTATTATTAAAATTCTATCTTAAAATGAGGATATGACACCTTTCTTTTGTAGATATGATATATATGGAGTCTACTCACTATTCCCAAGATGTTGTGCAAATTGAACGGTGGGAAAGAGAGTTAGAGCTCCATCTTCAAGAACTATCTGGACAAAACCAATGACAGTGTGGAATCAAAGTAAATTTCACAAAAGAAAAAAAAATCAAAAATCCCTATCTACCAGGACACAAATTCTATAAAACAAGAAAACTAAAAGGTTCTTAAGTGACAGTATGGATCTTTCACAACTAACTATCTACTGTCATACAAAACCAAGAAAATGCTCACAAAATGCTTTAGTATGTTGTTTGCAAAAATACACCATCAATATAATGGACTTCCAATCCTGCTCATAGGTCTTCTCTAGCCTTATATAGGATTTTTGGGTGGTTATAGACTCCTTATAATTCCTTTCTGATGATTTTCAACTATTTTCCAAAAAGTTGCTCAAACAATTTTTAAAAGTTGCAAAGTTACACAATGCAACTCTTACATTTTTTTGCAACTTTTCACCAATTTGGTCAAATGGCCTTCTCATCTTCTCAAACTTAACCAAAAATCTCAAATATGGTAAAACCATACCCTATCTCTCTCTAGACCCTATTTACCTCATGATGATGGCATCATCATGCCTTGTGCCAATCAGAGGGCTTTATAACTTCCTAGTCCCTAATTACACCTAGTAAAAGGCTCTAGGAACCTATGAACAAGACTCTTCAATGTACTCCAACTAAATCAACATGACCTTACCTTCCACATCCAAAATTTCCTAAGGATCACACTTGCACAAAAATATTATAAACTTTAGATTGCCTAGGCAATCCTTAGGTGCTCCTAGACCAGGAGCTCGAGAAAAAGGCAGAAGATCATGAAGAAACAAGTAAGCCAAGTTCAAAATCAAGAAAGAAAAATCCAAGAATTTCAAAATATGTTAGAAGACATCATGCACCTAAACAAATAATTGGAGGAGAGAGATATGCCATACTAATAAGGAAAAAATTAAAATGTGCTTGTTTTGTTAGTGAATTTAAACCTAGATCTCTAAAAGATGCTTTAGAAAATGAAGGTTGGATAGAGGTAATGAATGAAGAAATTGAGCAAATAGAAAAGAATAAAACCTATTCTCTTGTACCTAGACCTAAGGATAATAATTTTATTGGTAAAAAATAGATATTTAGAAATAAGTTAAATGAGAAAGGAGAAGTAACAAGGAACATGACAAGGCTAGTATGAAAAGGTTATGCACAAGAAGGTATTAAATATGAAAAAACATTTGCCCCTATTGCACAACTTGAAGGGGTCAGAATAATTCTAGCATATGGTGCAGAAAGGGGATTCAAAGTATATTAGATGGATGTAAAATCAACTTTCTTAAATGGAATCCGGGAAGAAGAAGTCTACATTGAATAACCAAAAGGTTTCCTTGATAAAAAAAAGAGAGACATGGTATGTAAACTTCACAAATATCTATATGGATTGAAGTAAGCTCATATAACATGGTATGAAAGGTTGCATGGATATTTGGTAAGAATTGGGTTTGAAAAGACAAATGATAATAGTAATCTATATATAAAGGAAGGATGACAAGATGAGATATTACTAGTAGAGATGTTTTTGGATGATGTCATATTTCAAGGACATGAGGTGCTATGCAAATAATTTTCTGAAGAAATGAGGAAAGAATTTGAAATGTCCATGTTTGGAGAGATAAAATAAATGACTCACCTCTCTAATTCACATACATCCAAACTCTTAAATCAATTATGCTCCATATATGTTCACACACACATGTAAATTAGGTCATAAAACCTTCTTACATAGTTGTTTGGGTGAACCTTCTAGATCCTAATCAATGATCTAGATTCATTCCTTTTTCTACTTAGCCCTTGATATTTTATGGTTGATGGATTTCCTTACATAGGGATTAATGATCTTCTATTGAAAACATAATCAACTTCTTGATTAGCTTCTCAATTTGTAAAACATGTTTCCATCTTGTCAAAAATAGTTTACATAAGGTTCTACCAAAATACATTAGGGAAAAATTGAAATGATTTAGAATGGAAGACTCCAAACCAATTGGAACACCTTTGTCCACTAGACATAAAATTTTAAAGAATGATGATTCAAAAGAGGTAAATTAGACTACCTATAGTTCAATGATTGGGAAACTTCAATATGTGGTACACACCAGACCTGATATTGGATTGGAAGTTGGTATAGTTGTAAGGTTTTCCATAAATCCTATAGAAAATCACATGATGGCAGTAAGAAGAATTCTAAGGTACCTAAAATGAACTAATGAATATGGTTTATGGTATAATAAAGGAGGAAATCTTGAGTTAAGAACCTTTACTGATGTGGATAGGGAATGAAGCATTGATGATAGAAAAAGCACCAGTGGAGGAGAATTCTTTCTTGGAAAGAGATTAGTATCTTGGATAAGCAAGAAGTATAATTGTATTTCTTAATCAACAATAGAGATAGAGTATGTTGCTACAGCAATCAATTGTTCTAACGTAATATGGATAAAGCAATTACTATCAAGAATGAAGGACGAAATCAAGGAACCATTGGTTATCTATTGTGATAACACAAGTGCAATCAATATATGCAAAAACCATGTGACAAAGATAAAACACATTGCAATCAAGTGTCATTTTCTAAGGGAATTGGTTCAAGACAAAGAGTTGAGATTGGAATATGTGAACACCAAGGAGTAAATAGAAGATATATTTACTAAGGAATTACCTAAGGATGCATTTATGTATCTAAGAGGTAAAATAGGGGTTATTCCCCTATCTAATGCTCACTAAAGCAAAAGATAATGATACATCAACCAAATTCCATTGAAGATCTATCAAGTTGATGCAGATTGTCACACTTATGGTGTGAAATGTAGAGCATATTGCATATGAATTAGTACAAAAGGTACATAGTAACATCAAAGTTTTTATCCTTTGGCATTTGATGTCAGAGAGGGAGAGTTTAGTGTCAATAAGGAAGAGTTTGATGTCAAAGAGGAAGAGGGGGATTTTTTTATCTAAGAAGGAAAGTATTCAGATGATGGAATTTACAAAAAAGAGGGAGAAAATGACAAAAGTACACAACAATGTAGTGACAGATGTAAGAGGGGGAATTCTTTCGGAAGAAAATGAGAGAAATCTAGGTAGAATCTCAAAGGGATTTGGTATGAATTAGAATCATAATTAAACTAAGGATATTATCTAATTGGTCATACTTATAGTAGTATATATTGACATGTTGTGTTTCCATCAATTCCAAAGAGGAAGATTGTTGGAAATAATTCTTCAATTGTATGTTTCCATTGATGTTACACAAATGTCAGTATTAACCAAGCAATGAAGAACTTGCAATATTAACCAAGTATATTCTGTATTGACCAAGCAGTCGGGTAATGAAGGGTATTGAATATTAACCAAGTAGTTAAGAATTGAAGGATATCCAACTTCTAGTATTAACCAAGTGGTCGAGCATCAAAGGAATTCATGTGTTAACTGAATGATCAATCTCAGTATTGATTGAGTGACAAAAAAAAAAAAAAACTTGTCTAATAATTAACTGATTGAGGCTAACTATTTGGATGTTTAATGATTATTTGTAATGATATTCAAGCTAACTCATCAAATTTTATGATATATAAGAAAGGTCAAGTAGTGATGATAAAATGTGCAAGTGGAATACATGGAATAAGACATATATGTGATCGAAAGAAAAGATAGAGCAAGAAAGTGTGGAAGATAAGCTACAAAGAATATTCTGATCAGTAAGGATCCAAAAGTTAGGCTAGAAAAGAGATTTGAATCTACAAAAGAAGTTGCTCCATAAATCAGGTCAAATTATTATTACCTTCTAACCATTGTAGTAGTGAAGAAATCTCTTAACAGAATCGACTTAATAGTCATATTGTAAATCCTCTAGCGAGATGAAATTTCAAGATTGAAGTGTTAGAAGACCTCTAATCAGGCCACTTCTATCAAAAGTAATCTAAATCCTCTAACAAGGTCATACTTAACTGTATGTTTTTTAACCTTAAGAGGGTTGACTCCTAATAGGGCTTACTTTAGAAAAGTGAAAAATATTGTAACTAGTTGCATGGTGTTTTTTCCAAATTGGGTTTCCATGTTAAATCTTGGTGTCATCTCTATTTATTTTATTTGCTTCATGCTTTATGTTTCTTCAACTAAGTTACTAAAGGTTAAAACATATTAATATTCATAAGAATAATTTTTTAATTGAGTTACAACATTAACTTAGTTATAACATAGCTAGATAGTATTGCATTATCAATGAAAAGTTTGATTTGACATCTAAGGACTGGGAATTGTTTTATAGCAACTGATTCACCCCTCCCCTCTCAGTTACTATCTTCTTTTCCAACACAAATGTGCTCAAGAGTGCAAATAAAAAAATGACAACATAATAATACAATGTAAGCATAAGGTATGAGAGAGTAAGCAGTGAACCTCCTTATAAAGAAAATGGATTGGAGGGAATAAGAGGCAAAATTAATAGTAGAGAATGAATCTCAAGTTCACTTTGTGCACAAGAATATCCAAGAGGCAAAATCAATGGTACAGTTTAAGAGGAAAAATATGTGTGGAGGAAAAAGGATATTCCATCCACCTTGAAAAGTGTGGCCTCATATGTGTAGACAAAAATGCTTTTCTTTTTATTTTTAAAATAGGAATACCCTTTTCATGTGAACACATAGGACAAGGGAAGATTTGGGGACTTTATTTAATTAAAAGGGGACATGATTCTTTTAATTAAATTGGAATTTAGTGTTGGAAAAGGAGTAACTGAGAGGGGAGTGGTGAATCAGTTACTACAAAAACAAATCCAAGTCCCTTTAAGATGTCAATATAAGCCCAAAACTTGTTGTAACTTGGTTAACACTGAATATACTATTGTCACTCAGTTAGCACAGAGTTAATTAGATCTTAAGATATTATAGTGATTAACCTTTATCAACTTAGTTTCATAAACATAAAGGAAATAACATGAAGACAAGAGACACCAAGATTTAACATGTAGAAATGAGAAAAATGTTGATCAAATTGAAATAGGATAAACTCCACAATGATAGATAAGAGATTAAGAGAAAAAGTTGACCACCAAGCATTGATATGATGCCCTAGTTTGATGAAGTTTGACCAAGAAAGAGAAAGCATAAGAACTAGATCAAAAAATGAAGAAATGTGAAACGATATGAAATGGAATGAATAAGAAGATAGGTAAAGATAGTAGAAATAATGAATAAATGATAGGATGATGATTTCCTCAAAAAGATTGAAAGATTAGCCTCAAAAGAGTCAATCAACTTTGTTAAAGATGAAAAAGTTTTAAATCACAATTTTGAAAAGCAATATGAATCCAAAATCTTTTCAAAAATTTGATTTTGATCCCAAAAATAGATCCAAAATGTAAAAATTAGGTAATGGTACAATTTTCACAAAAGTACGAAGTGATAAAAATTTAGGCCAAAAATAGGGTGGAAAGGTATATAAGGGGCCCAAGGGGTCATTTTCAAATCATTTGTCACATTTGAACTTAGGATTTTAGAGCATAAAGAAATGACACAATGGTATAGTTGAAGATACCATTTAAAAAGCACTGATTTAAGCTCAGCCAATTACACAACTAGCCTCGCCAATATGCTGTCTCAGTAAGTAACTAACATTAGAGTGTTTTTTTTGAGTGATTTTGAGCATTTTTTCACATTTTTTATAATTGTAGGAGAGTTTTTGTATGATATTCTTGCAATATCATACCAAACTTATGTGGTCCATCATACAATATGTCTAGTAGTTGTACAGTGTCATCCAATAGGTATATAGTTTATCATTTCAAAGTTACCCATCAGTCATACAAAACCTAACAAAGTATCATATTGGAATAAAGTATCATACCCATATTATGAGATGTATCATACAAGACTAGTTCAACCAAAAATAAAGGATACTAAGGAATTGAGTTTCTTAGTCCCACCAATACTTAGTTAATTTCTTCTATAGTTAAGTATTAATATCATGAGTTTCATTTTGATTCTAATTGCCACATACTCATACAATTGTGTGTATCTTTCATACATATGTCACTTCCATATTTGTCTATCAAAGAACCCAAGTTAGCCAATTTGAGACTTGTTCCTTAGTTTGACGCTACTTTGAGAGCCACTCTAAGAGCCATTGGATTTGGAGAGTTTCCATAGTTGCCCCATATTCAGGAAAACCATGGCTTATTGATAGTGTTGGTTGAGAGATGACATAGTGAGCATAATACTTTTCATCTACCAATAGGTGAGGTGATGATCACCCTCAAGAACATCTATAGGATCCTTCATATTCCATGTACTATAGAGCTAGTATCTTTGATAAGTTCTATATGTCACTGTATGCACTTAATCTTTTGAGATTAGTTCTGATTTAAAAATGTGTTGCAAAAATAATTTTATTAGTCCCTAGAGGATGGTAAGGCCACACTGTATGAAGTGTTCTTAGATGATACAATACTAGATAGGTGCATCCTATGGGAGTATATGATAAAGCACTATGGGGATAAACATCTAGTGGTATAAATTATGAGCTTTTTGATTGGGTAGTTTTTGGCTATTAATAGGAGCTAGAAGGGGTTTCCATATGGAGGGGGGAGACTAGTCATGGAATTGATATATAGGCCATCACAGATGACATGGGGTCCCATCCTCCTAGTAGACATGTATTGTGAGCTACATGATATAGTCTATAGGAAGGAAAAGAGTTGGGTGAGTGGAATGATACTAGTTGATGCATCATGAGCATCCTTGGGTAGTTGGAAATCCTATGTGTTGGTGATGAAGGAGCATTAAGATTAGAATTTATGGACTTATGTTTCATGCAATTAGGGTTGTATTCAAGGAATATTGGTAGAAAATTTCCTATGTAAACATAATGATTGGAGTGATCATGTTGGAGTTAGAGCTCTTTTGGTGGCTATTGGTGACATGTTCCTTATTTCCAGGGTGGAATTTGGAGATTATTTTGGTGAGCTTTGATCTATGGGATTTGGTTTGTGTGATCTTAGATGTGGATTATTGAATGACATGTGGGCCTATGTCTAAGGCTGCATAATGGTATGTTTTCATATGAGTTAGTTATGCATTGTAAACTTGGGGCTTGTCCTAAGTGTTTGTTTAATTTAGTGTATTAGGCTGAGTTGTGGCTTTAGTGTTTATTTAATGTGAGTGTTTATTTCATGTAACTTGCTAGGTTGACTTGTGGCTTGGTTTAGTATAAGTAAAGGGTCTTGTGATGTCTTGAGTCATGATTTAGTGGACCATGAAGTAGCTAGGAACATCTTGAGGGATCTTTGTATATGAGGATTGACTTGTATTCTTCTTTGTATTGACAATAACCCAAAAGGCCTTACAACTGGGCATTGTGGATGTAAGTCTTATGATTCTATCATGAGAATTGGTATTATTTGGATTTTAATCTCTGTGTTACTATTTATATTCCAATATGTGGTTACTTGCTGGGGCATGGGCAATCTCCTTTAGAGGCATGCCCAACCTTGTACTACATCAAGTGGTATAAGACTGAAGATTTGATTTGTTGGATCTATTGTAGAGGGTTTTTGAAGACCTTGGAAGATTCATTTGAGAATATTGGAACCTAGGGAGATTCCAAATCTTTGTGATGCTATGGAGACTAAGATTTCAGAGAAGGATAGATTAGATTTTAGATATGAGATAAAGTTGATGAAGAATGATATGGTTGTTAGGATCATAAGGGCTATAGCTAGTGTACTAAGGAATGTGGGTACAAAATATAGTTATGTGGAATTTACTGAAGACTTTGAGGTTGCTAGATCTAGTGGAGAAGATAGAACTGATTGGATGGAAACATCTATGAAAAATAGAAATGGTCAATTGGATAGATCTAGAGATTAGTTAAAACTAAAGCATCAGATAGAGGTTTCTAATTTCTTAGGTACTTTTAGTATCAAGGACTTGATTGATTGGATTGGTGAGCTATAAGACTACTTTGAGTTAAAGAATATTGGAGATCCACTCAAAGTGAAGTTGGTACAAACTAACTTGAAAGGACATGCTACTTTATGGTGGAAAGAATTGAAAAGAGAAAGAGAAGAGGAAGGTGAAATGAAGATCACTAGGTGGAGATTGATGATGACAAAGATAAAGGCTAAGTTCATTCCTACTAATTATAAAATTTTCTTTTTTAAAGAGATTATAGAATCTGAAATAGAAGGATATGACTATTAAGGATTATACCAAGGATTTTTATAAGTTAACTATTTAACATGGACATAGAGAAATTTATAAGGAACATGTACTTGAGATTCATGGCATAGTCACACATCAGGGAGACACACTACTATGGAAGACTATTTGATGGCTTACATTTATTTGAGTGGTGACCATATGTAAGATGCGATGACTAGGTGAAGGCTAGGGGTGAGTTGGCATATATGTTCTACAACCAACCATTATTGGGGAAACACCTTGAGGTAGTGGAGAGCCTTGAGATTAGTAGGGTATGGAGGTAGTTTGGTTGGAGGCAATGGGTCACTACATAGATGACCACATATGTGAGGTATAAAGATGAGGAGGAATAGGGGTGGATACCCATGCTAAGTTATGAAGTCACCCATCGAGACACACACTAGTGAAAACTGATAGCATGGGACCTACTATCAGTAGTGACACAAATTCAAGGGTGTCTTCTACCTATATGAGATAGATAAGGGAGCATGCATTCCCTAATTTTACTGTCATAGATGTAGTAGAGGTGAAAATTGGTGATGAGGTTGATGAAGGAGAGGACAAAGGAGATGGAGGGAGGGGATATAGGAGATGAGGCAATACTAGTGGGTCTAGGGGTGATGCTCCTTTTAGTAGTCAACCTACAATTAAGTCTTAGAGTAGAGGGTTATTGGTGATGATAGAGGAGGATGAGTGGGAGGAGGAGAATAGATTAGTTTGGAGACTTCAATCAAACAAGGAGAGGTAGAGAGGCCAACATCAAATTGAGTAGAGATAGCTAGAGCATAGGCCATTGACAGATGATGATAGAGTAGTGCAACTATAAGGTACACAAGTAGAGCTAAGGATGATACAAGGAGAGATGTATTAGGCACATGTTAGAAATTAAAGTACACCAAGATAACTAAGAGGGGGGGAATTCAAATATGCAATAAAAAAAACTTTTATTATTCTTATTAAATTTGAAACATGTAATCAGAAAGTGAAATAACCACAAGAAAATAGCCATACACAATAACACTAGATTTGTTAACTAGGGGAAACCTTAATTAGAGGGGAAAACTTGATGGGGATGATACCAAAAAAATTCTATACTAATATTTAAACTCTTTGCAATAGGATGGACACTGTTAGGAGTCAATGAAATACATTTAGTACATATCAATCCATATTAGGAGACTTTAAATCCATGTGAGGAGATTCCAAACTTGTTAGGAATTGTGGAAGGTAGAAGGACCCACTATCCAAACACCTTCGGGGGAAAGACCACTAAATTCACTATTCAACTAGCATTTTTATTATTCCTTTCAAAACAATAGAGAGTGGTCAACTGTCCACTAGAACTTTTTGCCAAATATAATCACTGTGCTCATTCATTGTGCCCCTGTTGCACCAAATACTTCTCACATCTGCAAACTCACATAACAAAAATCCCTTAGATTTCTTACTCCCATGTAATTCACACTTAAAATATTCTTACTTGCTTTCTTATTTCACTCATCATTACAAGGAAAATACCTTTGATTTATAGCAAGTCCTCAAATTAATTAATTGAGTCATCCTTGTGGATTTTCCAATTTACCATTACATTAGAACCTCATTTAGATAAAACAATACATGTTATATTGCATAATATGATATTTTCATAACACTATTAGCTCACAATCCTCAAAAATATTTACATGTACAACCTTGGACATTGTAAACTCAATGAAACCATTATCATGATGTATTTTCCCTTTGTCTAAGTGTGCTTGACCATATTTTGTCTATGTTAGGAGATATAACTCGATTACCATAAACCACTTCTTAGGAACTTCTATAAACTATCTTCAGTAAATCTCAAATAACTATCACCATTCTTTGACTTTTTGCATGCATTCTTAACCACAAAATCAAGAGACTCTATAGGGCATGTCCTTAATTGCACTTGAACTCATCTTCACTTTTTTAATCACACAATCTCAAGCTTTGTCTACTACTCTGATAGTCTCTATAGAATAGCTAGTATGTTGACATCAATGACAAATGCTACCATGAATGCAACATATGATCATACTAACAATCTCCCACATGCTCAAAAAATGATAGGATACTCCCCAATAGAAATATCACCATGATTCATGTGAACAATCTCCCCCTTTGGCATTGATGACAATATAAATAAAAAACATCTAAGTTCCAAGTATACCAAATATACCACTGGTCTATAACTACTCCATTGTTGTAGTCATCTTCTTTTCAAATCCTCTTCTGTAATTAAACATGAATCTCACAAAATTATCTCTCCCAATTGATATGCTTCCATCAATATTCATCAATCTTTAATTACACTTCTCTTCCAATAATAGAAATTAATTCTCCCCCTT
This sequence comes from Cupressus sempervirens, assembly GCA_028749045.1. Taxonomy (NCBI): domain Eukaryota; kingdom Viridiplantae; phylum Streptophyta; class Pinopsida; order Cupressales; family Cupressaceae; genus Cupressus; species Cupressus sempervirens. Next base: position 605,164,124 of record CM053792.1, read on the forward strand.
ACCAGAAGATGTTTTTCATATACATCTTTCCCCCATTGAGATCAATGAAAAAGGCATCATTATCTAATTTTTTTGCTAAAATTCTTTCAATAAGCTCAAGTGTCCAAAGGCACTGTTAAATACTAGCTACCAAGAGTCCTTCATAAATTAGCTCAAATATTGACACTCCCCCATAGAAGAAACATCAATATTTAGTCCAGATAAAGAATAGTTATCTATACCACTAGACTGATGTAATCTCTACATCATCTACTTTGAAGTAGGTAGGGGCATAACCCCAAGCATATCTCTTAGATACTAAAATGTATCCTTTGGTAAAAAAATTGTAAATATACCTTATGTTGCTCCTTTCTACTAATATACTCCAATATGATCTCTTTCTCTGCAACTTTCCCTGCCAAAACATGATACTTAATAGATATGTTCTTTTGCTTAGAATGTAACACATGATTATTAGACATACTCATTGTACTTGTGTTATTACAATGTATGAAAATATGCTCTATAAACTTAATTGCAATATCCTTCAACATTTTCTTCATCCACATAATTTGATTGCAATTGTTTGCTACTGTTGCACACTCTACTTTTTCTCTACTTTGTGAAATACAATCTTGTTTCTTGCTTTGCCAAGAAACCAATCTTCCTCCTAAGAAAAATGCTCCACCACTTTTATTTTATCTATCATCCATACTGCCTACCTTGTTAGGATTAACCTTAGATAGAAATAATAGTTACATGCAAATATAACCGCTACCAAATAATAGTAGATCGCATAAAAGAGAACATAAGACACCAAGATTTAACATGGTTCACCCAATCGCTGGGCTATGTCCACCAACAAATTCCAATATTATTATTATCTAGTGATTATAAACTGATTACAATCTATAATCCCTTACATCTCAATACCATCGCAAGAAGCTACAATATCAACATTCATTATGAAATCCCTAACCCCAAGCCTTTTTAGACAAGTTTTTTTTGCTTACAAAATTAGGGCTAGACTAAGAGAAAAATAGTAGCCAACGCCTTTTACAATTTAAGGCTATTTTTGGCTTCCCCAAAAACCCCTGCAGAGGCATTTCCCCTCAACCCCATCCTATACTACAACAAGGAGTGCACATAGGGCACTACCCTGGGACCCCATAGGGGCACTACCCCTTGACCCCTTTCTTGGGAGTGCTAGCCCCAAACCCCAATAGAAATCATCTGGAGGGAAATTGCACTATATAAACCTCTAAGTCTAATTATGCTCCACATCACAAAAATCTCCCACTCAGAGATTGAACAGACTCCACAATAATAACCTCCTACTTGGAGAATGATCATAGCACTACTAAACTTGTAGCTCCCATTGGAATACATCAAACCACCCAAGAATTGGTTGTTCTTTTATTTTGTTCAATCAAGAAGACCAACTAAAGTTGAAGAGGAATTCAATTTCTTCCTTGTCACTACCTTTGTAAACATATCCACTGGATTGGCATCTATATGTGTCTTATCCAACTTTAACTGTCCATCATCCAAAACTGACTGAATGAAATGGTACCACAACTGAATGTGTTTTGTCTTTGAATATAGAGCTAAATTCTTTGCAAGATGAATGACACTTTAACTATTTGCAAAAAAATAATTATCCTTCTGAGGGTGTCCCAATTCTTCTAAGAAGAATTGAAGCAATATTATCTCCTTAGCTACCTCTATAGCAAAAACATACTCTGCCTCTATATTGGATAAAGCATTAACCTTATGTAACCTAGAAACCCAGCTCACAGCTGCCCCACCAATAGTAAATACATAACCTAAAGTACTCTACTTGGTATCAATATCCCTTGCCATATCTGAGTCAACATAGCCTTGTAAATTAGTAATAGAGCCCCCAAAGTGTAAACACTTACTGGATGTTCCTCTCAAATATCTAAGAATCTATTTAATTGTATTCCAATTCTCAAGCCCTAGATGACTCATATACCTACTAACAACTCCCACTAAATGAGCAATATCTAGCCTAGTGCATACCATAGCATTAGTCAAGCTTCTTACAGGTGAAGCATAAGGTACCTTAGACATCTTGTCCTCCTCTTCTTGTGTCTTGGGACACATCTCCTTAGTCAACTTCAAATGACTAGGTAAAAGTGTGCTGACATCTTTAGCATTCTCCATATTGAAACATTGCAACACCTTCTTAATATAATTAGCTTGAGATAATGTTAGTTTCTTATTCTTCCTATCTATGCAAATCTTCATGCCAAGGATTTTTTTTGTTGCCCCCAAACCCTTCATAGAAAATGCATGTGCTAAACTGGCATTTCAACCCCTTAATATAATCCATGTTAGACCTAGCTACAAGCATATCATCAACATATAAACATAAAATAATGTAGTTGTCATCATCCAACCTCTTAAAATAAACATCTGAATGGCACCTACTATATCCATGTTCATGCAAAAAATTGTCAAACTTCAGATACCATTGCTGAGGTGCTTGCTTCAAGCCACATAAAATTTTCTTCAATCTGCACACTAAGTTATCCTTACTTTAGACCTCAAATTGTTTGTGGCTAGGCCATATATATCTCTTCATCCAAATCACCATGAAGGAAGGTTGTTTTAACATCAAGCTACTCCAAATGTAAATCTTCAGTAGCCACAATACTTAAAACAGTGTGAATAGGAGTCATTTTAGCAACTGGAGAGAATCTCTCATCAAAATAAATGCCTTTTTCTATGCAAATCCTTTTACAACTAACCTGACTTTAAATCTTTTCTTACCTCCATCCTCTATTTTCAACTTGTAAACCCACTTATTCTATAAATTCATTTTACCTGCAGGCAACTTGCATAAATCTCATGTCTTATTTTTCAGCAAAGAGTCCATTTCTTCTTTCATTGCAGACTCCCACTAAATACCTACATAGCTTCATCATAACATGTAGGTTCACCAACATTAGCAAGAAAAATAGAATACAAGGAAGGATAAAATATTTTTGGAGGTCTACTCATCCTTATTGATCGTCTAACATTCACTGGAGTGTGTGATATTTTTTGTTGCAGTTGTTACACATCATGAAAAATTGCTAGAAAATAAGCTTTTGGAGTATGATCTAGCACTACATAATCATTTTTTTTCTTCTCATGTTGTTGCAACAAATATTTGTACAACACTTTCTCATTGAATATGACATCCCTTCTTCTTATAATTTTATGATTTTTAAAATCCCAAATCCTATAACCAAATTCATTAATGTCATATCCAACAAATACACATTTCTTTGACTTATCTTCCAGCTTAGTTCTATTTTCAAAATCTATATGAGAAAATGCTTCACAATCAAAGGTTTTGAGAAAAGAATAACTCACTTTCTTACTAGTACATGCTTCCTCTAGAATACCACAACCCAAAGGAGTAGAGGGACCTCTATTAATCAAATATAGAATATTATTAATAGCCCCTACCCACATGTTTAAGGGAAAACCTACATGAAACCTCATGCTTCTTGCACAGTCCATTGTAGTCCTATTTAGCCACTCCATTTTCCTATAGATTCATTGGAATAGTTTTGTGTCTATGAATACCATTAGTAGAGAACTAATATTCAAATTAATGACTACAATACTCACCACCATTATTAGATCTAAGACACTCTAATTTCTCTCCAGTCTCATATTCAACCAAGCATTTCCATTTCTTAATATTTTGAAATACATCAAATTTTTGTCGAAGGAAATAAACCCATACTTTTCTAAGTTGCATCATCAATAAATATAACATAATAATGAGAGCCACCAAGAGAAGATACCTAAGATTGTCCCCATACATTTTTATGCACAAGCTCTAATCTCTCACTTTTCTTTTCCTTCCTAGTCTTCACAAAACTCACTCTCTTTTGCTTTCCATACACACAAATTTCATAGAAATTCATATTAAAATATTTCAAACATGGTAAAAATTCCTTTGAATGAATTTCTTTCATACCTTTCTCACTCATGTACCCAAGTCTATTGTGCCACAATGTTGTATTAGAATTTATAACAACTATTTGTTCTCCTTGCTCAACTGAAGCAATTGTTCCTGAGCATTCATTTTTCTCTAAAACAATCAAAGTAGAAGGAACACTATGACCTATACAAAGATATAAGGTGCCTACTTTCACACCTTTTGATACTACAAGGGAACCTTTTGAAACCTTCCAATTTTTATCAGTAAATGTAACTACATAACCCTCATCACCGAGTTGCCCTACTGAAATTAAATTCCTACTTAGCCTTGGAATATGTCTTACCTTATGTAGTAGCCAATGATTCCCATTCTGCAACTTAATCTTAACTTTTCCCTTTCCAACAATCTGACAGGGCTCATTATCTCCCAAATAAACAAGCCCAAAATCTCCTTGGATATAATCAATGAAATAACCTCTATGAGGTGTAGCATGAAATGAAGCACCGAAATCTAAAACCATGAATCATCAACACTTTTTAAAGACAAAATAAAGGCATCCTCTTTGGATTTGTTACTTACCATATTTTCCTCCTTGTTTCCTTTTGGTTTAACTCCTTCATTGTTCTTTTGAGTCTAATAGTCTTTCTTCTTATGCACTAATTTCCCATAGTACCCACAATCTCTTGGTCCTCTCGATTGAGACCTCTTCCCCTTTGACTTTCCCCTTGATTTCCCATAATTTTTGGAATTATTTCCTCTCTTAGTTATTCTGCCTCTGCTTTGTGTGTTCAAAGCACTTCCTGATGTAGATCTAGTTGAGGTTTTCCTATGAGTTTTTTCACTCAAAATAACATCGATCACATTATCATATTTTAGGATACTAGATCTTAAAAAAAATTACTCACAGCTATTACCAAGCTATTCAAAAATGCCAATTTCACATCCAATTGATACACTTTGAATTTCTTGTTAGCCACATAATTCAAAAACATTCTAATTTCTTCTATTCTAGAAATTAGTGCAAATATTTATTCATAATAAATACCTTATTGCTATGAATAACCTTTACATACCAGTCTTGCTTTATTTCTCACATCCTCACCTTGTTCATTCATCTTATTTATGAAAACCCACTTAGTTCATGTAACATTTTTTTCCTTAGGTCTATGAACCAATTCCCATGCATCATTATTCTCAATCTAATCTAATGCCTCTCTCATAGCTTAAAACCAAAAGTCATCTTTACTAGCTTCATCTACACTTTTAGGCTCTACTTGAGAAATCAAACATAGTTTTTCTCTTTGTACCTTGTTCCTTGTCATCACATCATTATCCTTGCTACCAATAATTTGATCGACAAGATGATTCTTTACATGATTTTTATTAGGTTTCATTGCTTCAATTCTTACTTCAGCTCTAGGTCCACTCCTTGATTCTTCTCTTTATTCCACAATTTGTATATCATTCTACAAATTTGTATCAATTTCATAAGAAAATGCAACATTCTCATAGTCAACCTTTGGATTAATTTCCTCATCATAATCATAGTCAAGTATTCTTTGTTGAATTCCAAAATTCTCATCAACTCTAACATTTGTGCTCTCAAAAATATTCTTAGTTCTATGATTAAAACATATGTATGTTTTACTTTTCAATGAATAGCTAGGAAACACACCTTCATCACTTCTTACATCAAACTTACCAATGTCATCTTCTCTATTAATGTGACACTTACTTCCAAAAATTATGAAATACTTAATTGATGTTACATGTCCAAACCAAAGCTCATAAGGGGTCTTACCAATGCCTTGTCTGATTTGTACTATGTACATTGTATATATTCCTATGTTAACTTCTTCTCTTTAAAATGTCTTTCAAGCATCATTCTCAATCATCATATCTCTTTCTACTTCTATCACTGATATATTTCTTCTCTTTGCTACACCATTCTTCTCAGGTGTCTTAAGGGATTAAAACTATCTTTTAATACCATTTTCTTCACAAAAAATACACAACACAAAAGATTTTGGTAATCCAGAAACCCTCCAAGGTGAAGGTAAATATGGGGTCGGGATGACACCCACAAATATGCACTATTGTAGTAACAAAGTTAGTCTATTAGGACTACAAATATGATACACTTTTGATGATTTGCCTTGTGAGGGGTCTTCCTTCTTATGAGTTTTACAAGACAGTTAGGTCTACCTTGATTAAAGGATTTAACACTTACAATGAAGTAATGATTTTGTTAAGAGATTTTTAAATGCTTGTTAGGACCACTTTATTAAGAGATTTACCTTGATTCAATATGCCAAAATTGATTCCATACCTAATCCTTCAATCTACACTTATAATGCTAATTAGAGATCTCCTCATTCTAAGCTTTGATATGATCTCTTATCTAATATATATTTATTCTATCCTTTACTACTTCATTAGGCCACTAACTCTATTACTTCAAAACTTCCACTTGAAACCTCAAAAACCTAACTCATTCATACAATACTTCGCTTCTACTCTTCTTCCTCACACACACTTCACATCTCTTGTCTCTTCTTGTAAAATAGGGTTTGGATCTTCCTTTGTAAAGACATTTGTAGAGTCTTCTAGTTGTTTCCCTTTTTGCCTCTTCATTTGATTGGTTTTCCTCCTTTCATAGGGCTTGGTTATCCATGTCAAAGTGCCTAACAACCATTTTAACAAATTCTGTGATCATTAAGTATTGTTTACATGTCATCTCAAAATATTTTACCTCAACATTTGTACCATTTTGGATGTTCTTGTTCACTTTGTGTTGCTTGACACATACTATCTTTGATGCTTGGTCATAATTGTTCTTCCTACTATTACTCAACCTTAACTAACTCAACTCATTCTATATGACTCGACATCTATATGCTTTGTCTGCTCAGAATTTACTAAACTTGACTTATATGGAAGTACTGTTGGTATCTCTAACTGTTATTTTATATTAGTGTCAAACACTTCATCATAAACTAGGCTAAGTCAGATGGTCATCACTACAACAAATATACTCTACATAGGCCAAGCCATGAGATATACTTATATATAAACATGTATATACTGATCTCTGTAGGAGGTGAGCTAGTCTTTCACCATCGATTATTTTCAATGTAAGTTGAGTCTAATGTTTACCAAGTAGTTTGAGCATATTGAAGTCAAGTTATATAGAAGGTGTTAAGAATAGTAAAGAATGACCATGAGAAAAATATATAGTGAGTGTTGAGTATCAGAGACAAGAAGTACTGAGCAGTGCAAAATTGACATTTAAGTTAGGAATGATACAAAATTTGATGTAAATCATTTTAGGCCATCATGGGCAGAATGTTTAATACTAGTAGAGGTTTTTATAGAGATTGTTATGCATTTTAATGATGTGGATCATAGATCCCTATGTTTTGTGATGATGAATCAAATGGAGAGACAAAAATAGGAAGCATCTAGAAAACTCTTTATGAAATCTTTAAATAAGGAATATCTGCATACCCTTATCTTTGCATGTTAGTAAACCCAGGTCCATACTTGTTATGAGATATCAAAATGGGGTCTTTTTCTTCTTTTTCCTTCTCAATAAAGATAGATGTATTCTCATAGACATGTTCTTCATGTAGGGAACCTCCACTAATGAAATTGATAAAAGTGTCATTTTGTGTACTGATCTTGGGTTGTTGTGCTTGCAAAAGTTATGATTTACCATAAGATTGGGGAGAAAGTGGTGACTCCCTAATGTGGAATACTTGAGACATAAAGTATTATCCACACCCTTTGTCTTCAATATTAATCTTTTCCTTGGTCTTACTGAGGATTATATTAGGATCCACATATTTAGAGGAATATGTGGGTTCTTCTTCTTTTTTTGTTGGGACTTGGTGTGTAGTAGCATACCTCAAATTAGCACAAAAATAGACAGGATTTGGATCAATAGGGATGGAAACCTCCACATTTTTATAGGAAAATTTTAAGCTCTGGTGATATGTATAAGGCACCTCTTTCATAGCATGAATCCAAGGGTGTCCTAGTATCATTTTGCAATTCATTTTGATATCTAGGACCTAGAATAATGTATTCTTAGTAGCTAGACCAAATTTTATAGGTAATATGATAATGTCCTTGGAGAATCGTTCACCATCATTATAGGCCTTTAGTATGATTCTACAAGAGGGATCCACGTCTTCTTCAGAGCAACCTAGACCCTTGACAAATTTAAGGGCACAAATGTTTAGTCCTGCTCCTCCTACTATCAAGACACATCTAACCTTGGTGTTATGGATAAATACTTTGAGATGAAGGGGGTAATTGTGGTTAGGTCTATCATTATGAACATACTAGGGTGAAAAGGTGATATGTTGTCATGCAGATAGGTTCCCAACCATGGCCTAGAATTGGGAAATATTAATAGTATCTGGTACTACTAATTCTTTTAGGGCTTGTTCAAGGATCTTTTGATGCTGGGGGGAATGAACACAAAAAATCTTATATGGATATTTGTGTAGGGGATTTGCCAAGTTGTTCTACATGGTTGTAATCTAAAGAAATAGGAATAGTAGGTCTACTAGAGTCATGAGTCGAGCATAGGTTGTAGATCTAGCTGGGGCCATAGGTCTAGATGGGGCTTCAAGTAAGATAATCCAAGTGTGATGTGTGGTGACAACACAATGAGAGCCTTCAACCTTTAAGGTGATTCCGGATATGTGGGAGTCTGAATCATTGAGACAATTGATGGTATAGTCATATTCAATGTGTGTGTAATTTATATTAGCCTACAAGCTTGAGTTTGAACTAGAGGCCTTCCATTTTTCATGAGCACTAAAAGGATCTTTGAAAATAGTATGATTAGAATTAGATGCTAGTAGTGATGGATTGATAGTAATCACACCATCATTGATAAGATCTTGGATTTCATGTTTAAGTTGGAAACATGAAGTGGTCCTATTTCCTTTGGTGCGACGATAATCATAGAATTTGTTGTCATCCCACCAAGGTGGTTTAGTTGATGGTTCATCCTTGACTAGAGGTAACTAAAAGAATTTATTTCTTAGTAATTGTTGAAGTGTAGTCTTGATTTCTATCCCCAGGGGTGTAAATTTTCTATCTTAATTTATAGGGCATCTTCACAATTTGTCTTGTATCAAGGCCTTATTTTTCTATTGTTGAGGTGGTGTGGGTAGGATTTTGTAAGTTAGTAGGGATTGCACTTTTAAGAGTCATTTGAGGTTGTGTTGTGCTGATTTTGTGTGCATCCACAATACCATCATTGATTACATTATTATTCTTGGAGAAAAACTTTTCCTTGTCATAAGACAAATTGATATTTGTATTTTCCATTTTTTTTTTTTGTGGATGCCCTTGCAAATGAGAGAATCTTCAATACTAGCTCCTTTTTTCATTAACTTAGCAATGGTGTTTGGAATTTTAATCTTGAGTTTGTACATTAAATCAGGGACTAGGTTTTCAATGGATAGATTAACTTTTTCTTCAAGAATATCTAGTGAGAATTGACTAACAAGGTTTCTCCAACATAATAAGAATGTTGTGAATGGGTCTACCATATTTTATTTCATTAAGCATGGATCATATAGTGTCACCTCATTTTTTTATTTTGAAGATGAAGTGGGATATGAATTTGTCTACTAATTATGACCAAGATTTGATATTACTAGGTAGTTTGGAGTATCATTCAAGTGCGGGACCACTGAGAGAACAAGGTAATAGTCTCATAAGGTATGTGAGCTTGTCACTAAGCTCAATACAAGAGGCACATAATTTTATGATGTGGTCATTTGGGTTTCCTTTTCCTCAATATTTTTCAAATCTTGGTGCCTCAAAATGTTTTTTAAATGGAGGCATATACAAACTTTTGTTGAAGGGATTAGGACGTAAATCACTTTCTATGTATAGGACTTGTTTCTTCTAGACTCCCAATGCCTCAACTTGTTTGGCTAATTTTTTGACCCATTGTAGTGAATCCTCATTAGGGTGTTGAGTGTTAATAATTTCTTCGAGTCTTTTATGTCTATGAGTGTATCATTTTCTATGATGAGAACTATGTCTACTTGGTTTTGAAATTTCTACATCTAAAGAATCAGGTGATGTTTCTCTAGGAAGTGGAGGTATGTTGGCACCTCAAAGATAGAATGGTCCTTTTGTGGTACTTTTTGTGGTATTGATTGCAATTTTTGTATCATGGGTTGTTGTTGCATCACTTATTGTGGTTTTTTTTGTGTTATTTGTTGTGGTTTTTATTGTGCCATTTGTTGTGATTGATGTTGAAATAGCTCTATTGGGTGAATGTAAGGCCATGTATGTGATTTTTGTTGTGGTGACATCTGTTGAGTTTGTTGTGGCACATGTTGTTGTTTCAAGAATTGTTTTTGATAGGTGATTTGTTCCTTTAGGAATTTTTGTTATTCCAACTATTGTTTTAGTTTCTCTTTTTGTTTAGAAAATATGCTTGTTGTTGTTGGAATTTTTATTGGTACACTAAGTGTAAGTCAAGTGGATTTAGACTAAGTTATGTGTTAGGGATGTTATATCCTTTTACCATTTGAGGTTGTTGTGGATTTTTATATGTTGTATGCATGTTAAGTGGATTTTAACTTGGTTGTGCATTAGCAACATTGGGTCCTTGGCCCACTTGATATTGGTGTTGTCTTGGAAGTTCATTATGTCCTTTAGAGGTGAAAATAATGTTAGGGTCTTTTTTTTTATAGTTTTGGGTATTTGATGTTTCACCTTGAGACATCATATTGAGATGGAAATGGGCCACATTCCTTTTGGGAATTGGTGAAATATCAATAAGGCTCTTCCTTTGTGCCTCAATAGGGGTTTTTGTAATAAGTGTTGATGCTTCACATGGTGTACTCATAGGGGGATCCATAACATTTGATGTTGTGATAGTTGGTAAAGTTAGGAGCAAGGGTGCACTTTGTTGATTTCCCCCCAAAGGAGGTATGTTTGGCATCCCTATGTTGCAAGTCCCCTTAGGCATGTCTTGTGGTTGCATCATTTAATTGAGGTCAATTCTTAGTGTCCTTTTGGGATATTTTGGAAGAGTCTTATTGCCATTAATTGGTGGAGGTTCATCGAATAAGGGGTTGATATTAATATGTTCAAAGGTACTTTGGATAATTTTAATGGTTGATTCTTGGTGACTTCTCCTAGGTGTGATCCTTGTAGTTGAATGCTCCAAAGGTTGCCTTCTCTTGTCCAAGTCTAAATTAATCATAGATTCTATGTTTTCAAATGTGAGGTCATCTTGATATTTAGACTTAGGTCCCTCCAAGTTTGGGTTAAATTTGATGATTTTTTGGACCTCCAAAAGTTTAAAGTTCTTTCAAAAAAAAATAATGACAAGCCCTAGCCATTTCTTTGTCAATATTGCCATATTCTATATCAGAATCATCACTTAGGTGTAAAGTACCTTGTTGTATGTTTGAAGGATTGAAGGTACTTGTGTTAGGTTTGTTGAATTCAAAGGAGTGGGTTTGTTCATCCTTTGGTGTTGTAGGTACACTTCCACATACAAGTGGTATAGGTACGAATATGGGTTTGAAATTAGGACTCCATTGAACCAGTCCATGTGTAGGGGAAGTGTTAAGAGGAAACTTCATGGTATACATGTTGTTAAGGGTTGGTTGACTCATGTCTTGAGAGTTGTTATTTGGTGGATACATGCTTAGTGGGTCCATAAGTAAGGGTTGTGATACTTCAGTTCGGTCTATGTCAAGTGTTTTTTTGAGATTTCTTGTTCTTATTTTGTCTAGGATGTGCTTTAGGTTATTTTTTTGCTTCAAAAAATGAGGTTTGATACAAGCCTTTTGGTCTGTCAGATGATTGTGTCATTGTGAGTGTTGGCATGATACCTAAGGATGCAAATGCAATGGAAAAAAAAACCCTAAATGGATTCTTTGCTTCCCAAGTGTGCACCTAAACTACCATCTACACTCTAATAGTACCAAGTGTACCCTAGGGGTGTGCACTTGTTATCCAAAAGGGTGCAATTAGTAAAAGAGTTGTTTGGGTGACAAATATGCAGAATATGAATGACCTAAGTATTTTTAGGGTTTAGGAATGCAGTGCAAGATGTCAAAATACAGTTTAGGGTTCTAGAAGCTAAGATGAACTTACCAATTATCGAATGCACTCTAAAACTACCAACTACAAATTGACACTACCAACTATGCACCTAATTTGTGCAATTAGTAAAATAAGGGTGCAGTTGGTAAAATAGGCAAAAACTTGATAATTTGGAAGTGGGTATGCAACATATGAATTTTTTTTGAATTTTTAGGGGTTTAGGTGTGTTGTGCCACCTAAGGAAGTGCAAAATGACCTAGGGTTATGATATGAAAGATGTACGTGACCTAAGAGGATGATCCACAAATGTAAATATGACTAACATTTTGGATTTTGACTAAGGGGTATGAAGATGGTTCTAAGGTATACAAAATGTAGATTAGGGTTGGACTTTAGACATGAAAATGATGTTAAAGGTTGATTTATGCAATGTGGATTATGAAAAGGGAGGTATGCCAAGGTTAATAATGAATTTTAGGGTATACAACATAGGGATGTGAGATCAATTAAAGCATTGGGTTTGACAAGTGATTTGGACAAGTTGATTATTGGAGATGTTAATGGGATTTTGATAGAGATGCTAGGGTTTTAGACTATGCAAGGTGAACTGATAATGCAACTAGGGTTAAGAAAAATGATGTTTAGGGAGACTAAGGATATGATAATTCTATGACAAGGTTGTGCAAGGTTTTGAACTTAGGAGAAATCTTTGGAAATTATTAATCTAATAGTTCAAATTTATGAAGATGGACTTTGGATCTTGACCAAAAGAGACAAAATTAGAAAATATCAAGTTGTTAAAAATGACAAGGTCAAACCCATCAAGACATAAATAGAGTTTGACCAAAGAAAATGACAAAAAGACTATGGTCAAGATCCATCATCCATCAACATTAGGAGATACTCTAGGACTCATACTTTGTTCTAATTTTTTACTAACTTCAAAAGGGTTTTTGAGTTCAAAATGAGGTTTAGAGAGGATAAAAATGAGGGTTATGCAAGATGCAAGGATCCTAGGATGCAAAATGATGTTTAGGGTGAAAAATGATTTTCAGGGTTGTGATTAGACTGAGGACCTATAGAGGCATCTAGAGGCAATTTTGGGGTCCCAAAATGTTGTCTGGAGGTCTAAATTGGCTATCCTAGAAAACAAGTGTGCTATGATAGCGCCAAGTGTGCTTTGGCTTTGAGCACAGTTGGTAGGTTCATAGCACGGTTGGGAAGCTAGGTTAAAAGTCTCCTAATCTTGGACTAGGTGACTATATAGTTATTATACTAGAGAGCTAGTTGACTGGGGATGATGTTATGATCAGATTGGAGATGAAAAATGAGGGTTATGACTTGAGGAATGAAGCCTAGGATGTACAAAATGAGGGTTAGGACATGCAGAGTGAAGTTCAAGACATGATCAAAAAAGTCAAAATTGGTTTTTATGGCAATGAAGTGTACTTAGATAGAGCCAAATGTTTTTAGGGTGCAGTTGGGGCCAGTTAGAGTGTAGTTGGTAGTTTTAGAGCACAATTGGTATAGTGGACTAAAACTAGAGTGGTTTTGGACTTGGTGACTTCTAAACTATTGTTCTAGAGAGCTAGTTGATAGGGGATAATGATGTGATCAGAATGAGGAATAAAAATGAAGGTTAGGGCATGAGGAATAAGGACTAAGATGTGTAAAATGAGGATTAGGGTATGCAGAAATGTAAGTTGGGGGATGCAAAATGAAGATTGAGGGCTGAAATGTAAAGACTAGGAGATGCAAAATGAAGTCTAAGGGATGCAATATGAATGCTATGGAATTATTTATGAGGACTAAAAGATGCAATATAAGGGCTAAAGGATGCAATTATGAGGCTCAAAAGATGTTAAATTCTAGGGTATTCTATGCAAATATGGAATCAAAATCATGCCAAGGACTTCTAAAGTTATAAGTCTCCATGTTTTTTAAAGTCTCAAGTGTTCGAAAAAAAAGTTTACAATGTGTGGTCAAGAGTTCTAATGTTTTGAAAATGTTTAAAAGTGTCTAAGGTTCAATTTTTTTGGAATAAATTTGGGATTATCTTGATTAATTTTATTCACACACACAAGAAATAATAAACAAGAATAGTTGTTGTTAAACTTAAAAGACACATCACAACCTAGGCTTTAAGACTATATCCACTAAATTCCCACTTGAATCGAAGTTCATCTGCACTTATCTAGAGTGGAAAACCTAATATCTTGGCACCAAAGGCTCCCTCTTATAGTGCACTCATTTATTGGGGCTACCAAGATTCGCTTCCCAAGGGTCATCACTTCCCAAGGGATTTTTGCCTCTTTCAAGAATCGTGAGAATGTGGGATGTCTTCATGGGCATGGGTGACCCCTTGAGCTAGTGGATAGAAATGATTTTGGCCACTAAGACAAGGTGTTTAGTTCAGGCACTCCATTTGGCAAGTGAATGATAAGATTCCACAGAAGGTCTCCCAACCCCAAGAACTGAGGTTTGACATACAACAAGGGCACTAGAGGAGGGCTATCACACAACAATACCATCGATAGGACGTTGACTGTATCAAGTTCTTTATAGAAGCTAAAGTGTAGACTTGGATTTGGCATGTTACCACTTCAAGTTCAACCCCTAAGACTCACCAAGTGGTTAGTCTTGGTTCCAAGGAAGAACTCTCTAAAGAAATTGCATGAATTTATCTTGTACCCAAGATCCACAAATGGCGAGGGGAGAGGATACATCCATACAAATCCTAGGGTTCTAAACAATAAAGAGATGACAAATAGAAAAGAAAATTAATTTTAGAGAACCAAATTAAGTGTTATCTAATATAAGAAAGCCAAACACAAAGTTTGAACAAGCATATAGGTCTTCATCAACATCTTGCATCAAATAATTAGTAGTTTCCAATGAATACATCTTCTCCCAACAATCACCACATGTTGCAAATAGATCGTCAATAATAAAAAAACATCTACTTTGAAAATGAAACCCTAGATGTAGATTATGATTGAAATTGGACCATTTTGTGAACCAATTGTGCCCTAACAGTGCAAACTACACCCTAGAAGACCAAAAACACTTAGAAGGTCCCCAAGTACTATCAGACTATGCCAACTATTCTCATGGTGCAATTGGGTCTAGTTAGAGTGCAAATGGTAGTTTCATAGCATGGTTGGGAAGCATGATGCAGACTAGGGTGAAATGATGTCAAAATTTCACCCACATAATGCAAAATTGAAATTGACACTACCAAGTACACCCCTAAAGCACTTGGGGCCAAAAAGGGAATAGTTGGTAGTTTTGGAGTGTAGTTGATCAGGTGGGAACAACATATAAAGGCTATAGTGATTCCTAAGCCCCTAAAATAGCTTTCTAAAACCCCCAAGTTTTCCCTGGCAAATCCAAGTGCACCCTTGGGATAGAGAGCTATAGAAATGCATAAATAAAAGACACAAACTTGTTACTAGGCCTCCTAATTAGACCAAATGTGATAAAAAAGAGTAGACAAGCATTAGAATCCTTCGAATGAGCTCCCTCCTTTCACCTACAAGCACAAAACAAAGAAACTCAAGTTAGTAAGCATGATCTTCATGTCCAGTTCACCAATTGTGGGAATAGAAAATGGGTTAGAACCTAACATACATCAACCAAAAAAAATCAATCAAAATACACTAAATCCTTCTAATATACCATGAAAGCCAATTAAAATAAAGCAAGAAAACACAAGTGGAACTTCCTCTTTAATTGTAGCTCCCATGTCCTTCTTTCTTCTCCATTTGATATAGCTCCAATTTCCTATAGTGCCTATACAATTGAAAGCAAATAAAAATTATGTGATGATTCTATTGATAATACTAAAGTATGGCTTGAGCATGATGTGAGAATATAGACTCTAAGGAATAAAAAATGGGAGCAATATGGCTCAATTTATAGCCAAAGTGTAAGAGGAGAGACTTGAATGAGTGGATGGATACTTGTCACTTCAAATGTGCAACTTGGCATGACATTCTTTAGAATATATATGAAAACCATGACACAATATACCTTATGTTGGATTCTATGATACATGAAATTCAACATGGCTAAAAGTGGAGGAGAATTAATGATGTGCATATGACACCTCAAAGCCACTTGTAGCTAAGAATCTATGACAATGGAGGCTTATTATAGACATGCGTAAGGAATGAAATATATCAAACATGACATATTTTAGCCAAGTGTAAGGAGAATATGTATGATGTGTCATGTCCATGTGTCAACACTAGGTGGAATATTTGAATTCAAATTCACAAGTTCACATTAATATAAATTAATAAATTAGAAATTAGAGGTGGAAAATATAACTTAGGAAATTGAGAATTCTCATAGTTTTATGAAGATGAATCAATCAATTAATAAATATCAATTAATTGAGAGTACTAGTTAGCAAGAATAATTAGTAATGTGGGATGGAAATGATTGAAATGACATAGGATTAGATTATGGGTTAATTAATCCTATAGGATAAATTAGGCCAATTTTCTTTGATAAATGTGTGACTATCCTTTTGGTGGGATGGGATGATTACACAAATCGATTAGGATGAGGGAGGGTAGATCAAAGCCATGACCAAATTGATTGAGTGATTAGGATTGATGACATGCCAAGGACACATGACATAGATTAAGAACATCTAACATTTAATGGACATTATAAATGCCACATAATCAAAATTGATTGATAAGGTTGATCATAATAACATTGACAGATATTATCAATGTTATTAAATTGATTGGATAATGCCATGATTTGATACTAAGGGATTTGACAATGTCAATGATCAAATGAAAAAAATGATAGATTTGACCTAGCATTGATGGATATGACAATGCTAAGGTCAAATTTGATAGGTTTGATAGGTTTGGTAGATTACCAAGGCATTGAGGGACATGAGAATGCCTAGGGTTGGACAAATGATGAGTTATTTGGGATATTTGACATGCTTTGGGTTGATTATGGTTGATTTAAGATAGTTCCAAGTTGATTTGGGATGATTTTAGGTTGATTAGAAAGGATTCTAATGATTTTGAAATGGTTTTGGGTTGATCAGATGTGATTTTGATTTGTTGAAATGATTTGGAGTTGATTCCGTAAAGTTTGGATAAAACGAGAACTAATTCTAAGATGATCTGTAATGATTTGAAAGAGGATATGAGTGATGAAGGATATTGTCAAAATATGGACAAATGATAATCATGTTGGCCAAAAGATCAAAATTAGTGAAATGAGAAAATGGGAATGAGTAGGGTTTCTTGATTACAAATAGTGAATACTTTATCCACTACAAAGGAAGAGTATGTTGTTGCTACAAAGGTAGCCAAGGAGATGATATCACTTCAATTCTTCCTAGAAGAATTAGGACACCCTTAAAGGGATAATTATTTGTTTCTAAATAGTCAAAGTGTCATTCATCTTGCAAATAATTATGCTCTGCATTCAAAGATAAAACACGTATAGTTGTGGTACCATTTTATTCAGTTAGTTTTGGATGATGGAGAGTTAAAGTTGGAAAAGAAACATACAAATGAAAATCGAGTAGATATGTTTACAAAGGTAGTGACAAGGGAGAAGTTTAACTCCTCTTCAGCTTCGATTGGTCTTCTTGATTGAACCAAATAATAGAACAACAAAGTCCAATGTGGTTTGATATTCTAGTGGGAGCCTCATGGAGTAACGACAGTACTATAGGATCAATCTCTAAGTGGGAGGTTGTTTTCTAGTGTGAATCCTAATCAGTCCTCAAGTGGGAGATTTTTAGTTTGTGGTGATTTCTTAGGGAAGTACAATACATACTCCATAATTCCTCAACAGGTTTGGGCTAGCATTTTGTAACTAATTTTAACCCTAAAGTGGAAAAAATACTTGTATATAATGGTTTAGGCTTAGGGATTTTCATAAGGTATGATATGAGCATTGCTTCTTGTGGTGGTATTGAGTTGTAAGGGATTACAAATTGTAACTAGGTTGTAATGAATGGAGGATAATAGTATTGGACTCATTTTTAAGTGGACATAGCCTAGGGATTGGGTGAACCATGTTAAATCTTGGTGTCTTGTGATCTCTTTTGTGCAATTTATTATTTTATGATATTGGTTATATTTGTATATAATTTTTATTTCTATTTGTGGTTAATAATAACACTCCAAAGGTTAGGTGCCCCTAGTGGTTGCACTAATTTGTGGAATCCCAAGTCAATTATTAGCCCTAGTCAGTTATTGGCCACCTAGTCAATCAAGGTTTGGGTTGGAAGCTTCTCAAATTCAATAATTTTGATGTTTCATTCTTGATCATTAACATATATGGTCCAACTTCCACATTGGATAAGGAAAAACTATGGGACAACATATCATCTATCATTCAACTAAGGCTTGATTAACATTTTATCATTGGAGAAAATTTTAACGCTATTAGAAACTCCACATAGAAAAATAGAGTAATTATGCCTCCTCCAATAGTCATGGAAGATTTTGATTCATTTATTCAAACCAACAACCTCTTTGATCATCCCCCATCAAACAAAATATCACTTGGAATAATAGGCACATCTCTTCTCAAATAAAAAATAGAATGGATAGGTTTCTAGTCTCACAAGATTGGAAACTACAAGACTTTTCAATCAACTTTGTAATCTTGCCATTTCTAGGGTCATTCACTTCTCGGTTCAGCTAGAAATATCTAAAATTCCTTCCTCAGATCTCCCTTTTTGTAAACCTTTTTTAAAATTTGAAAGTATGTAGTTTACGAACCCATATTTCTTTCCCCTCCTTAGGCAATGGTGCTTAAGTTCTCTTTTGGAGGAAGGCACAATAATGTTCTAATTCCACAAAAAAATACAATATGTAAAAATGAAAAATTAAAGTTTGGAACATCACGGTTTTCAAGAATTATTTTGTTCAAAAAGAGGTGGTTAAAAAGGAGTTGGAAGATATCAATTAGCACATTTCTAGGAATGGGTTAGATCCTCTCACCTTTGTAAGGAAGAAGGAGAAGCAAGAAGAATGGGTTGAACTTTGTAGTAGAGAAGAAGAATATAGGAGACAAAAATATCGTGAACTATGGTTGAAAGAGGGGGACAAAAACACAAAATTCTTCCATGATTTAGGTAAAAATCAAAGAGTGGCTAGTACTATATTCACTATTAAAGATGCCCAGATCATAAAAGTCATTTTAGATCTTGTGGGTATCCATCATAAAGGGGTCAAATTCTTTCAAAGACACTTAGATCCTCCACTATGTCCTTCACAAGATGAGGACAAGTTGCAAGATCTGATTAATGTTATCTTGTCACTAGTCTCCCAACAACATAATGATTCATTATTGGCCCCATTCTCAATGGAGGAAATCCATGGTGTGGTTTCTTCTCCCCCTCTAGATAAAGCCTCTGATCTAGATAGATTTAATACTTTCATTTTTCAAAAATGCTAGAATGTCATTTGCTAGTATGGAAGAGTCCAGAAGGAATGTGACTATGCTCAAACACTTTAAATCCACCAATATTGCAGTCATCTCAAAGACTTATGAGCCTTAGTATTTTGTATACTTTAGGCCCATTTATCTTTGCAATTCCATTTACAAGATTTTCACAAATTCCATCTATATGAGGTTGCAACCTATTTTGATGCACATTATTTCCCCCAAGCAAGCTGATTTTTTATTGCTAAGGAAACTATGAAAGGTGCACTTCTAGCCCATGAAGTGCTTCATTCCATTAATGAAAATAAACTTCCACCTTTTGTGATTAAATTAGATATGAAGAAGGCTTATGATTGATTGAATTGGTCTTTCCTCATGAAATTTTAAGGAAATTTCAGTTTGCTAAGAAATAATGTAGATGGATAAAGGTATGCATATCTAGAGCTTATATTTAGTATTTATTAATGGAACACCAACTGGTTATTTCAAATTTTCTAAAGGAGTCAAACAAGGAGATCCATTATCTCCAACACTTTTTATACTCATGGCTAAAGCTCTTGGCAGGATCATCACATCTCGACACAATAAAGGGTTCTAGTTTAGTATGAAATTGAGAGAATAAGCTTATCTATTACCATTCATTTTTTTCAAATGATACTCTCTTATTTGGATATGAAAAAATTTCAGGGGTAAGACAAATCAAGTCAATTGAAAATTAATGATCTAAAATCTAAGATTTTCTTCTTTAATGTGACTACTAATATATCCAATAGAATTAGAAATCTCAAATTTTCAAGGAATATCCTTCCCTCTCCATACCTTGGCATCTCCTTTTTCATGGGATCTAAAAAATCCTTGTACTAGAAGTTAGTTATTGATAGAATTAGACAACATACGATTGATTGGAAAGTTAGATGGTTGTCTCTTTGTAGGGAAATATTACTTATTAAGTTAGTCCTCTCTACTATCCTGAATTGATATTTCTCTACACTTCAAGGTCCTACTAGAATTACTTCTCAGATTGAGAAATAAGTAATTTTTTATGGACTAGTATCATGAAAGGGGAATCCAAAATATCATTAATCTCTCTTCAGGAAATGACATCTGATGAACAAGAAGGCAGGGTTTGTCCTCATGATTTATCCAAAATAAACAAGGCCTTTGAAGGGAAGTTGGTGTGGCAATTGTATGAGTGCCCTTAAAATAAATGGTGTCAAATTATTCAAAAAAAAGTACATTGATTCATAGGACCCCACTAGGAGCTTTACTACATTGGAACCCCCAAAAGCCTCATCAATATGGAATTTAATGATTGCCTCACTAGTAAATTTGAACTCAATTTTTGACAAATTTTGGTCAAAATTTTGACCAAGCAGTTCATGGTAAATTTTCTCATCAAAATTTTGACCAACCTACAAGTTGGTCAAAATTTTGACCAATACATTCATTGAAAAAAATTAATTTTTGCTAGCTCTGATTTGTCATTGTTGGCTGAAATTTCCACCAATGTTTGGTTGAATTTTTTTTATAATTGGTGGAAATTTCAACCAATTCTTGGTAGAAAACTATCAAAAATTGGTCAAAATTTCCACTAATGTTTGGTCGATTTTTTTTTTTTAATGTTGTATCAAGCAATTGTTTCTTATCAAAGCTATTTAATTTGCAATCTTTTAAATCTCTACAAAGATAAAGTTGGAGCAAGAAAATTTTTCTTCTCATATCTAGTTGAACAGATAATGGAATGGACTCTTTATAATCAGAGGACACCTTTGAGAAGAAAAATTCTCCTTCTCCAACATTATCTTTGCAGAGATTTAAAAGATTACAAATTAAATGGCTTGGATAAGAAATAATTGCTTGATACAACATGGAACAAATGGACATTTATGCATAGGGCACCATTAATTATGTGAATGATGCAGATGCAGCCAAATTTTTGTGTGGTCAAAACCACCAATTAATATAAGGTTTCTAATCTCCACGAGGTTGCCATTGTGATTGTAAGGGCTATGGAGAGGGTACTTCTTCATTGTCTACTTCATCACTAATTAACTTACACCACAGACCAATGGTTTTCATCTTTGTTGTGGGCTCCTATTCCCTATGTGAGTGCTGATGTAGAAGCCAAAGTAGGAAAAATAAGTGAAAGCATGTTGAATAAGGTTTCTAATCTCGACTTAGTCAACATTATTGATTTAAGAGATATGGATTGGACAATTCTTCAATGTCCAATTAGGGGTTGTATCCTCTTTAATTGTTACATGTACAACCCTAGGACAAAATAGGTTGTTGCTTTCTTCTTCTGGCCTTGTACTTTCTTCTTTATGGGTTTTTCTTAAACATAGCTCTACATACATCCCCAATTTCAAGCAATTTGGCAATGCATCTATTTGTTTCAAAAGCCAATACCCATTTCTTGTTTTAGTTTTTGATCGGTCTTGCTCAACTCTTTCATTTGGAGAGAAGGTTTTCGTCATGGTAGCAGCGCATTAAACATCTTAAGCTAAAACTAAAGATGAAAATGAGTACAAGCATATGGTTGACTTACCTTAGACAATCTTCACCCTTAGAACAATTCAAGAAGATGTGAACCAGAAATACAGAAGTTGTGGGATGAGAAACAAATATTAAATAGTATAAGCAAACTCAGCAACTATGCACAACAAGTAATATGAATAATAGTGTAAGAAAACTATGAGTAATGATATATTATATAATCAAAGTAACAAAGGAATTTCATATCATGGCAATCAATTTTTAAAGTATATATAGTACACAGGTTGAAGAAGAAAAGTATCCTAAACTGAACACCACTATATGAAAATTATGCATTTTATCCCACAAGAACTTTAGCACTGGAACAACTACTTTTGAAGTTTACTAAAAATGAACAGGGCATAACATTTATATAGAAAAGAGATAACAAAATTTCATTAAAATATAGCATATGCCCTATTCTATGTGTTGACTATGGATGTCTATTTTCTTTGCTCTGTAAGATGACCTATAGCATTTAACTATGAGTAAATCTAAAATAAAATGTTTCCAGAACTATGCATTCTACTTGGCATTTGCTAGTAACAATAGTTATAAGAAAGATATATTTTTCACTATTCTATGAAATTCTACATAAATATCCTTAGTATTTTGTCATTCTTCATTTTCTAAGTTGGATTAGATAGATTGATAAATATGTGACTCCATCTCTAAGCTTTTCCTTGAAGACTAGAATCCCAAACATGGATCTAAAGACAATTTTGTCTACATGCTCAATCTATAATATAGCATCCTCACAAAATTTTATAAATTTAAGTCAATAAAGCTTGAAGTTCATGAAGAAAATTGGAAAACAGTAAGATCTCTATCTCATTGTAATAAAAACTCTGCATAAATATCCTTTAGTATTTTGTCATTCTTCCCTTCCCAAGATGTATGAGATAGATTAATACAGATGTGACTCTATGTCTAAAATTTTAGTCGATGACTAGACTCCCGAACTAAAAACAAAATTTTGTCTACAATGTGAATCTATAATGCATCATTCTTACATAATTCTATAAATTTATGCCAATAAAATTTTTAGTTCGTGAAGCAAATTGGAAAATAGTAAAACAACCATGTCCATGCTTGGAATTCATGATAATCACAGTTTCAATAGCAAAGACCAAATGAAGAACTCACCTATAAAATACTAGCCAGACAAACTTGAATTATCAATTGAATAGGAAATTAATCTTAAGTTAAATCTTGTGTTGTCTTCATTTATATTTTATAGTATCCTCCTTCCAAGTAAGGGAGTGCTTAAATACCTCTGATTGCGAAGGTTCAACTTGCAAAGATGAACACAGAGAAGATGACTCAAAATTGTCTAACTACAAAATATGATTTCTATATAAAAGTACATCAGAATCGAATCTAGTATATGATAACCAGCATACAATCAAAAGCATTCTTTGGATAATTATATTTGACATTGAGACAGTTAACAAAAAAGACCTTGATATCAAGCAGACAACTAAAAATAGCCATTAATTTCGAGTATTCATTTGCACATAATCAAATAATCAACCATAATCCATAGTTTCCATCAAGTTATGGCATTTTCTATACAAATGAAAAGTTTGAATGTGACAAAAATGCATAAGAGAATCCATATGGCAGATAAGCTGGATAGCATCTCATAGACTTGACCAAAAACACAAAATTGTGCTCTTTAGATTTTCCTATCAATGTCTTATAACAAATTCCAAGACTCATCAGATCTCCTTGTTGAATTTATCTAAACACTAAAGGTTGTATATGTAGAAACTTTCTAATTCCTAGAAGTCTCTAATGTAGAAAGCAAATTATCTAAGTTTTTATTGAACCTAATTAACCACTTTGAAGCATTGCCTCATCTTGATGATGAATTATGTAGTTTGATTTGAAACATCAATTCGAAAAAGTCCACACTGTTTCAAGTTGTAAACGAAGCATGCTAATTCAAAATTAGATATTAGAAAAGCCATCTAACCTACAACTAGTGAAGTGACCAGAAGGCTACAAGTCTTGTTTGTAAAGGATCTTTTCTTCTTTCTTAACAAAAATGAATCTACACTATGCATATCAAAGCATTACATAAATCACTACAGTGTAATAATTGCATTCACATATTCTTGAATATAAAGAAACACCAACATATGTTTCTCTGAATTCATCTTTAAGTTCAATAAAAAAAAAGAAATTATTTTTTGTTCACTAACATCAACTTCAGAATGTACATGAGATTAGTGTGTACCATTGAGGAGCTTTGCTTCCCTGTCAAAAACATTGGAAAGGATGGACACGTATCTTCTTAAAATGTTTTCTAAGAAGGAAGATTACTAACATCCCCTTTTCTTCAAAATAAGCCAGAGCTTGTTTATTATATTCCATAGCACCCTGCAATGAAGTCAGAACTAGAAAGATTAGCTTTAGATGAGCACATTCTCTTTCTCCTCTGCACAACTCAAAATCACCCTAAGCCTAGAACATTAGGAAAAATTTATATGCACTTGAACATATATTTACAAAAAAACAGATTGGCAAACAAAACTCTGAGAACAGTAAACCCCAACAAAGGAAAACCAGTAAAATCACCATTCTCCAAAACAATTGCAAATGAAACTAATATAGAAAAATGTCATAATTTTATAGATAAGGTATTATTCCTTATAGAACTACCTTATAAAATCTTTTATGCTCAACTTCAAGTCTCACAGGATTAAGATTGTCCACTTAGATAATGTTGTTAGAAAAATTTTATGTGTCTCCTTCACTTTAATAGGCTAGGCTTATTTTGGCTTAGTTGAAAAATGAAAAATGAAATCTTAATGTGATTATTATCTGTATGAATTTTTTCAATGTACACAATATTATAAGTGGTTTCTTACAGGTTATTCATCTCTCAACTGGCTTCAAGATTTCATTAGCGAGCATGGTTCACTACACTCATTGCACATTGTATATGCAAATGAAAGGCCAACCATTGCTTGAGTCTAATGAATTTTTCTACTCCTTGTTAAACCAATTATTTTGCCTTCTATAGAATATCATCAATGCATCCTACTAGAATCGTCCACAACAATTTAGATAGGAAATAACTTATAAGTGAATAAATTGTAATGAATATATATTTTAAGAGTTGGCAGTGGCTAAAGAGAGCATGTACATTGATAAAATTATAGACAATGCATGTTCCCTTATTTTGCAAATATGCCTTGAAGAGACTAAACAAAATCACCAGTTGACCCACAAGGGAGCCTAGAATAATCTTAAACAAACATCTCATCTACAGATTTGAACTAGCATTTTTTGCTACTAAAACATTCCAAGGTTTTGGATCTCTATAGTTTCATTTTGAGTGACTCACAAAGTGCACCTTGACATCACTACTTCCAGATATACCAAAGTGAGGGTATTTCAAGGGAATCTGATGAACTAAATTGTCAAAATGATGAAATTCTAACTGATTAAAAATTTTTTAAAAATAAAACTTTCAAAATGATGCTAACATGTATTCAATTATTGATACAGAGATCGATGATATTTCTAACCATCAGGCAACGTTTCCATAGAGAAACATACTTGGAGCAAGTGATAAGTCATAGGAAACTTTGGCAGAGATTGACCCTTTCAGAGAATTGACCCTTCATAACATCAAACCCTCAGAAAGCAGTTGAAAAATTGAATGAGAAGAAGATTTTACAAGAAAGTCTATTTCAAAACAATAGTTCCCATGCTCCACTTAAATGAAAACATTGTAAACAAACCAGAAAGCTCTATAGTTTTATCTCATTCAACGCTTCTATTCATTGTAAGAAAGTTCACAATTATACAAATCTTAAGCTGGGTTATTGGTTTTCAATTAATTGAATTTTTGAAATTAATATTATAGGTGTTGAAAAAATGTACTTTCATTTGAAAAAGCACATGCATGGAATGTTATGATTGAGTTGTGAACAAATACGGCTTGATTTGAAGATAATGTAAGTCAAATCAGCGGTTAGGGATTCTAAAATCTAGTAGTTTGTTGTATCACCTTTAAATCATTTAACATTTCATTCCAAAGTAGTCCTTCCCCTTTTCTCTATCAAAGTTAGTTTTAGGTGATCTCAAGGGGAGCCAACCCATAATCTAGAAAGTCACTTTCATTATATGCAACCCACAAGCTCCAAAATATTTCAATGTTTCATCAAATTGCCCAGATTTAAAGTTTCCCATCAAGATGCAATCCTTGTTACAACAAGTGACACAACAAAATATTTGAAAATAAAGTGTCATACTTGGTACATTAGATTCAAAAGGGAGCACTAATTAAAGATAGAATCATATCTAAAAAAGCTAAATAATGTCAAAATAGGAAAAAATGAATACGCAGAAGTGAACAAAACTAGACATTTGTAGAATTGGAGGTAGCTTTTTCTAATCAGATATCTATAGAATCTATGATCTATCTTGTTCAGCATTAGGTTTTTTTTTCATTTAATATCAATCAGATTTCTAAACCTTCATCCCACAACAATTGAAATCAAACAATCAGGAAGTCATTCAACTCATTTTTTAGAATATCATACGCATAAATATGCAAGGAATAAGAAATTTATTAACTTTAAATACCTTCAGTAATGCTATATGATCTCCTACATTTCCTATGTGGAAATTCATCCTAGCATTATCTGCATGCATTTGCTTATCCTTTGGACGATAAAATATTGAGCCTCCTACTAACAGCATGGAAACACTTGTGATGATCTCTTCTGAACATTTATATTTATCTGATGAGACTATTATTTTGGATAGCATAGGATCCAAGGGGAACTCTATCATCCACCATCCTAATTTTGTTAACTCACCCTTGTCATTCAGGGCACCAAGAGCATAAAGCTACTCAAGTGCTCTTATTAATGTTTCTACTAGAGGAGGATCCATGAAGTCAAAATTTATGAGGTCATGAATACCTAAAATTTTGAGCATGAGCACAAAATTAGATAAATTTTTCCGTTGTATTTTTGGAATTGTATTTTCCTCCATTTCATTTTGATATGACCAAGCAGTGTACAATCGAAAGCATTTACCTGGCCATGTTCTTCCTACTCTTCCTGATCTCTGCAAGGCAGGTGCCTTTGAAATTGGAGTCACAATCAATGATTCCATTCTTGAATAGGGATTATAAGATTTCTGTTTACAAAATCCAAGATCAATAACATACTTTATTCCATCTATAGTCAAAGAAGTTTCAGCTATATTTGTTACCAGTATAACTTTGCAGGCTCCTTTTGTTGTTGGTTCAAATATTTTTGCTTGCATATCTGATGGAAGATTAGCATATATGGGAGATATGATCATTTTAGATATTTTGTGCCTAGATCCCTAGCCCTATGTTTTAAGATTTCTTCTGCTACTTCAATCTCTTCTTTGCCCTGTAAAAAATACAAGAATGTCCCCTGATTTTTCTATTACATGTATTTGTAACACAGTCACAATAGAAACTTCCAAATAGTCTGCTTTAGGTGATTTTGTGTAACGAAGTTCAACTAGAAATCTCCTCCCTGGTATTTTGAAAATTGGAGCCATATCAAAGTATTCACTAAACTTTTCTACATCTAATGTTGCACTTGATATAAGCAGTTTTATATGTGGACAAAAATGAGCAATATCCTGCAAAATAGAGTGAATTTTATTTCAAGTCAGTTGTTCATGAAAGAATATCAGATCGGTGAGCATTTCCTTGAGTACATGACAAGTCTAAATTTCCTCCATTTATTGAATTCTACAAAGTTTCATACCTCTATATTTCATCATTTGTATCAAAAAATCAAAAATTCATATATAATCAGCATACAAATGGTCACAACAACACATGATATCCAATTTCACTTACATTTACAAATATGTGTCTCACAATGATTATGATGTTGAATAATAGGAAATAATAGAAACCAACACATCAAGTTGGTGTGTGTGTGTGTGTGTGTGTGTGTGTGTGTGTGAGAGAGAGAGAGAGAGAGAGAGAGAGAGAGAGAGAGGGGTAGAGCATGAGAGAGCAGGAAGTGGAGGGGTGTTAGAATGTAAGACTGTTTTTCAGCACTGACCATGAACAAACATAAAAAGAAAATAAAGGCTTGCACACACCAAAAATACAATAACTTGAATAATCCAAATAATACATCTATCAAAATAGTTCTCTCATGAGCCTCGTCAACCATTATAACACTATAAAATATACAATGCAGTTGAAAAAGACATTACTTCTGACAATATTTGGACAAACAAATATGTAACCTACTGAAAAAAGTATGTGAAGTATAGCATTCCTTCACATTCTAAACAAACTTGTAGCTTGCTAGATCAAGTTCACCCAAGAATTCTCAGAGTAGCATCCCATCAGTCATGTATTTAAGAATTGTTTTCTCAGATGTGCAATCTTCAAACTAAATTGCATAACCAACCTATAAAATAATGCATACTAAACATTAAAAACCAAAAAATGATGGAATGCACAAAATATTACAGATAATGCTCCTTCAGCAAGGCTACTGAGGACCTTAAAAGACATCATTCTCCTTTTGTCAGTAAGTACATCAAATAGAAGTCATAAAAGATTAAGGAACCACCTCATGGCCTAGTTTAACACCCATTTCTTCTGCCACTCGAGCAACTACACTCATGGCCACAACCCATCTTGGCTGTGTACATCCAATCTACAAAAAAAAAAAAATTGTAAATGTAACCTATAAAGTTAAGCAATATTTGAAAGATCCTAATGAATTTTAAATTATCAGTTAAAATAATAGCTTTAGTTAGATAAACAATGGATGATAAAATTAATACAATGATTTATAGATTATATGCATGTATATACATCAATATACATTATGTATATTGATACATATATATATACATATTAAATACCAAATTATTATATTGATTACAATAATTACTTATCATCCATGATAATTTGATTATGATTGTCAAGTATAAATCTAAATCATTGATCTCTTTTAATCGATTTCTATTGCCTCTTATGTGTATCAATACCCAATCGATATATGAGAAAATGTTATAAATAACATATTAGACTCGAGTCTAATTATATATGTACACATTACCGATGATAATCTATATTAGTTTCATATATATTATTGTCGATTTAAATCGGTATTGTTAGGATAAAAAATAGTTGTTATTTGTGGAGAGACATGTCTATTCATTGGCAGGTCCCTATGTGCATGTGTGCACACGCGCACACACACACATAACTTTCCCAATTGATGTAGAAGGCAATCACAGAAAATAATAGTGCAAAACCATTCTAGACTTTGATCTCTATCCATATTCAGTATTGTTAATACAATAATCAGAACTCAACATTAATGTTTAATACTCATTTCAATATTGTGAAGTATAATAGTAATCTTATTCTAATTATAATTTGCAAGAGAAACAATAAATTAGTAAGATTATTATTCAAGAAAATTGAAAAGAGATACATATTCAAATCTACAATAAATCTAGTCAACATTAACATTATCATTACACTCTGCATACCAAATCATTACATAAGATCGACAAGATAAGAAGTGGCCATTGCAAGTGGGAAGAGTATACAAGGAATAGGTCCCTTCCCTCTTCATTCTCTGCATGCTCTACAGTCTTCAAGATTTTCTTTGCATGTTGTGGTTTTGTTACTGATCTCCATTCACTCCTCTTGTTCAAGTGAAAAATGGATGTTAATGTGAATTTCTATATTGAGAAAAAAACATAACATAGTATGATCATTGTATTCCTTATTCCACCTACTCTGACGTCAATGTACATGGGCATAGGTAGTCATTGTTATCTTCATGGAAGTGGGCACATATGCATAAAACTATGGCAACCATGAAAATCTAATGCTCAGAATTTGAGGGACATAAATGAATTGGAAAAAGAATGCACAATTTTACCTTCAAATTCAGCTTTAGCACTCTAGAGATTTACCCGAGCTTCAATTCTTGCTTCTTCTCCCTAGTACCTGGATTTTGAGTTAAACTATTTAAATAATTGCTCAAGATTTTTAATGTCCATAAGTCATTAATGGAAAAGAAAATCTATTTTATCCGAGCCATAATTAAATCAAACTCAATATTAGACTATGTATTCTAACTCAAAACTATATGATTGAATTTCATAAAATTGATGGGCTTTGAAAGTCCAAGCTCTGGATAGAATCTCAGGCATTCAAAAAATCCCAATATTTGAAAATCTTCAACCAAATTTCCTCACAAAGCTGAAAGAACACCTTGGAGATTGTTGTTTGGCATTGTTAATTTGCTTGACTCTTGGGAGATCTAGATTTGTCTATGGATTATAGATTATTCTTTCAAAGTTAATCTTTATGGTAAGTTGCCATATATAGACAAGAAAATACATAAATGATCAATGTGTTGTCTATCCAATGCCTTGGATGCAAATTTGACCATACTATCAGACTTTGGTCACACATTTAACCATACTATCAGGCTTTGGTGTTGGCCCAAGAAACCCTCATTTCAAATGATTTCAAAAGAAAGAAAGTGTATGTTATGCATTGACCAATTTTCATATTCAAGATGATAAAACTAAAAGCATATAAAGCTTCAGTTGCATCAATAGTCTTCAAGATTTTGATTCAGATTAGTTGTGAAGTGCTCTACTTACACATAAAATGAATAATTCATAACAATTTTGTATTTATATTTTTGGAGATTCAAAAGTGAAATTATTATCCTATATTTATTGATAAAATATCTTAAGTTGCATTTAACTATTAAAATATTTATAAGCTCTACTATTAGCTCAATTTGGGTATCGTTGCATGAATCTTTGAGGCCTAAGATTGGAAGGAATGGTTCCTTCTTCACAAAACTTAAAAAATTTACAAAAATAATGTTTGCTTCCTATAGTATTGGCTATCAAAAATTGAAGTTGTCCAGGGTGACACTATGTTTGTTTTAAATTTTAGGGATTTCCTACCTCTTCATCTCCCTTCATCTTTATGCATTCAACCAAATTGTGTGGTCTACTATAAAGGCCATCCATTGTGAAGTGTAGCCTTGTGCTACTAAAATAAATCTTTATTTTTGTCTTGGTTAATTAGTTAGAGGTCAAGGGACTTCCAAGAAATGTTTTTATGATTGAAGCTTCCAACAAAAAGATGTAATAAGTAAAGAAAAACTACTCTAGAAAATGGTTACCTATTATAGGTCTTGGATCATTCAGATTCTTCCCAAGTCATAACTCTAGCTTCAAGAATGCTTCTCTTGTGGTCACCAATATCAAAATGCCTCAAGATTTTTGAGACTTCTTCTTCCTCTTCTTCCATTGAACTCCAATTGGAAATTCTTTTATCAATAGAAGTATACTAAAAAATTGATGGCAGGCTTTGAAGCTCTAATTAAGAAAAATGACATGTTTCCAATGTGTATGCCAGAACCATGTACAAGTCCAAAATGAATGGAACCAAGTATTGTACCTCCAAAGGGGGGAAATGTGTGTATAGTTTGTGCATTAATGAAACTATTTATGACCACTCAGTACTAGGATTCACGTGCATAGAATTTCATTTTAAATTTAAGTTGTTTAAAGAAACCCTAGCATCAAATAGGCATTGGTGAATACCCCATTAGTCTATGAA
This sequence comes from Cupressus sempervirens, assembly GCA_028749045.1. Lineage (NCBI taxonomy): Eukaryota > Viridiplantae > Streptophyta > Pinopsida > Cupressales > Cupressaceae > Cupressus > Cupressus sempervirens. The sequence goes on from CM053792.1 coordinate 605,195,779, forward strand.
ATCACACCAGACATGGCCACCACATTTTTAAGACATTATAGAAATTCTCAACCTACTTCATGCAAATTGAGCTTAGAATGCCAAACCAGAAACAACCCACTAGAGCATCTTATTGAATTATATATTACCATACATTTGTTATTGTAGAATCATATTTTATATAATGAAACCAATATTACAAAAGAGAATGCACCTTTCATAAATTGCTCACAAGGATAAGCTAAAAATAGAATTGATGCTCCTTTGTCTGTGGGTATTTCTACCCTAACTTGCAATAGTGAGTTGTGTTGTTGATTGCAGTTTTGAGAATTCTCCTTCAAATATCTAGTAGGTTTACTTGATGTAGTAGGTCTGATTGCCCGTTGTCTCCTCAACTTGGTGCAAAGTGCATGTTGAGAATCCATGAAGTAGGTTACCCTCTCTACACTATCCACTTGGCTCGTTACTAGAGCTATCTCTCCCATTATTGGTAGAAAACAATCAATTGGGTTTTCTCAACAAGGTGAAATTGGGTGGGGTCCAACTGAACGGTGAAGGATAGACATTAGGCTCCTCAATTTTTTGGCCATGAAGTTTTCTTGGGCTCCTCGCATGCTCCCCTTCCAACAAGAAAGTGAGGGAGGGATGATTGAATGTTCCTTCCAGTAATGCAAATGCTGGAGAGAGGGAAGCTCATGTAAGAAACCAAATTTGTGAGGAATTTCGGTTGGGCTCTCACCCTCAATTGAACCTGAAGCATGAATATATTTGGTTCTTTTTTTTTATGACCCAAGTTGGTCAAAATTTTGACCAAATTAGGAAAACTTAGGACATTTTCGATCAACACAGGGATGAAAACCAAAAATAAGATGAAATCATAGCTTTGGTCAAAATTTTTGGTAGAAAAAAAAGTGCAAATGTACTAGTGCCTTGAGAGGGATGGTAACTAAATACATCACATGAAGAGTAAACAATAGTGAAAAAAAATTATTCTAGGAGACCTCATGGAATGAATTCCCTCAATTATCCTCATCCTCCCCTATTAGAGATAAGTGCATTAAGATATTTTAGTCCCACTTGGGGAAATTAGTAGCAGACTACATTTAACAAATTGACATCTATACCGAGAAGTTAGTTTGGAGAGATCCTTGTATTGTACACATATTTGAAGAAAATAAAACCTCATACCAAACCCTACTAAAGGAGAGGACAACTTACATGTCAAATCAACAAGATTTTGTCATTTGGGCTCCAACAAAAGATGAGAGATATTCAGTCAAGATGGTTTATAAGGATGCCATGAAAATGAAAGAAGCTTGATTGTAGAGCATTTAAATTTTTTTGGAATACTTCAATATTTCCAAAAGTAGGATGCTTTGCATGGTTAGCACTGAAACATAGAATACTAGTGAGTGGAAAATTGTCTAAAGTGAATATAGTGCAACCTTTCTAATTTGTTCTATGCAACTCAGTGGTGAAATTGACTGATCACCTCATCATGCAGTGTGAGTTTGCACAATAGTGTTGGCTCCATATCCTCTAGAAGCTCAATATTTGCATGTCACTACCTACAAGGCTGACCAATTATTTTTCCTCATTCTTTCTATTCATGCATATGGAAATGTGCTCCACCAACAATTGTATACATAATTTGGTGGGAAAGAAACAAACACATCTTTAGAATTGTTTAAGCTCCAATTAAATATGTCTTCAAATACATAGAATCATCAATTAGAGGTAGCTACTTCCCATGATAGATCTACTAAGGATCATCTTGTTATCACTAGTTGGGATATTACACTAGCTAATTATTGGGATGGTCTCCTCTCTCCTTCAAACCTAATCAATAGGATTGTTTATCAAAAAAAAATCAAAGTTTGGGTGTGAAGTGAACCCCCATGGTTGAAAATATCATCAAATTAAATTGTAATGGGCATTCTCATGGTAACCCTAGTATGTCTGGAATCGGGGTTTGTCTAAGGGATCATAATGGGGATTTAATTACATTTATGGCACAACCAATTTCTCTAGGAGAAAATAACATGGTCAAAGCTCATGCCCTACTCCAAGGTTTTTCCTTGGAAAAGAAATTGAAGATTGAGGATCTCCACATTGAAGGTGATTCAATGGTTGTTATGAAAGCTTGCATCAATAGGTCATCCAGGAGTTGGAAGAATGCATACATCCTCTACCATGCTTGGACCTTAAGTGATTCATTTCCCTTAGTTTCCTTCTCTCACATGCCTCATGAAGGAAATAGAGTAGTTGATGCTCTTGCAAACATTAGATGTGATAACTTATTCTTAGACTTGACAAAATCAAGAGTAGCATGTCCCAATTATCCTTGCCTTCAATCAACTATAAATATGGATGAAATGGGTTTGGATTTTTGCTTTCCTTTTGGATGTGTTGTCCCATCCAACTTTCAATGTTAAACTAGCATTTTTCTGAATAATTCACTGTCCTTACCTAAAGAATGGAATTTGGTTGATCCACTACCAATTAATTACACCCACATGCTACAATTATGACTAGTTGTTTTCACCCATAAGTTAGAATTATGAATGGTTGATTTTACCCATTCTCATACTTCCAAGAATTTCATCTTACATGTTAGAAAGATATTGGAATATGGTAGAATTGTGACTAGGTCATTTCTTCAATATATTAGTACACAAGTGATTGATTATTCCCATTTACATACTTCTAATCACTTTAAATGTGATCCATTATTAATCATGCATATGTTATAGTCCCCAAATATTGTTTTATAAATTTGTGGTCTCAACAAGATGAAGTCACTTATCTCGCTTATCCTTTCATGAATACAATAATTCTTTTACATGTAGGGTACAACTCAAGTCATAAATTCTCTTTTATAGTGGCATGTGGGTAAAGGTTTTTTCACAACAATGTGGTACTTCAATCAATTATGGACATTCATGGTGATTCATGCTTAAATCATGTTCTCTTTCACATTGTTGTCAATTTGTGCGAACTTCTTTATATACATAATTGTATGGTAACAATGACATTCACTTGTCATTTATCTTTTTTTATAAATATGGATTACTGCCCAAGAAACTTCAAAATTTGGCTCCAATCTACTGAGTGGGAAAGACCATTTGAGGACCTCATTTAAGACATCCAACTTTCCCAAACATTCTCATGTCAAGTGATGCTAGTGTCAACCAAGCCATAGTAAGTGTTGAGATAATTTAGTGTTGACTGAGTATTAGTATTGACCAAGCAAACTATATTGATGTCGAGCTAGAAGTTCTGTAGCGATCGAGCAATTTAATGATGACCAAGTGTTAGAACTTAGTGTTGGCCAAGTGATAGTATTTTGAATGTGTATGAGGAATCATGATTTCTAGTCAACTCAATTGATTTATTGGGATATGGAAAGCGTGTTAAAGATAAGGATTGATGTGTTGGATCATTTAATTCAAGGAGAGGATTAGATAAATGATCTAAGAGATTAATTCAATGAGAGGTTTCTAGAAATGGGAAAAAGAAAGGAGATGTACAGATACGATGAACACGATGAATCAAATCGCAAACCCTAAGATCTATGATGATTTTGAAAATGGAAAAGGGTTAGTTTTACCTATTTAAGGAGGCATAGAGACAAACTTTAGATGTGGAGGTGATGAACACGAATGATATATGCGAAGAAGAGAAAAGAATAGAGAAGTTGTATGCATGTGCGAGATTTCCAATAAGATGGAACAAAGTTGTTGAGGTTGATAAGAGAATCTAAGAAAAAGGATTAAAGTTTGTTGTGAAGGGTGGCCGAGCAAGTCAAGGACAAAGGTGAAAAGGGAGGCTTATCAGGGATTTAACACATGAATTAAACAAAGATTTGAAACTGCAAAATGAGTTGTAATCATACAAATCAAACCCTCCTATTTTATTTTTAATCATTGTAAACAATTTGTATTGAAATCTTTTTAATCAAAGGTTGACCTAACAGTCATTGAAGGATTTAACAGTCTATGTAAATCCTTTAACAAGGTGATATTCTAATGGAATGATCTAAAGTCCTCTGACAAGGCCACTGCTAACAAGGTGATTAAATCCTCTAACCAAGTAACATTTAACACTATGTATTGTAACCTTTAATAGGGTTGGATCCTAACAGAGCTCACTTCAAAAGAGTCAAAAAGTGGTGATATGTTGTTGGTGATTTTTTACAAATTGGGTTTCCACGTTAAATCCTAGTGTCAAACTTGTGGGAATGTTTATGGTGTTTTACATTTACATGTTTACATTCAACAAAGTTTGTTATCTTAGGACCATGAAATACTAGTCAATATTGTTATTCAAATTACAATAAAGACCAAGTTATAAAAAGATAAGAAGAATAGATAATTATGATATTGCTATCAAGATTTAACTATGTGATTTTGAGTCAAACTCATTGACCCATGTTTCATGAGTATTGATTCAACATGAATCCATATCTCATGAGAATAAATGGAACACTTAGCACTCATTGGATCTAGGTGATGCTCACAAGGGTGAAGTGTCAGAACTTCTGGGGAGGTCACCCAACCCAATACTACTCCAGCTTGACTGCACTTAACTATGGAGTTTCCTCCATGGTTAAACCCAAAGCTTGCAACCCTATTTGCAAAACCTTCACCAAGTGTTGTGCCTTATGAATCATTCATTAGAAATCCCCTTAAGCTCATCAATTGATAATGTTTAAATGTTTGATTGTTCATATTGTACTTATGGTATGACTACATGTTGATGGAGTTAGACCTCACCACTATTTGTCCCTCTCCCCTAGGAGTTTTCTTTGTAGAGCAATGAAACCAAATATTCATACTTTCTAAGCAACTAAGACTAGAGAAATGGCCTTTCTAGGCCCCATTACTCATGAGAGATGGAATTGTATTTTGAATCCAATTGAGAATTTGGTAAGGAGAAGCTTACTTAAAGATTTTGGTGAGAAATATTTTGATTATAGTTTCACTCATAGATCAAATGGGGTGATTGTAGGACTAAATTGATTCAAATAGCTGACAACGAATGACTTCTATAGTATCTTAAAGTTGAAGGGTATGATGTTCATCAATCATTTAAGAAATTAGCTTTGGAAACTATCCAAATTAAGCTTCACCAAATTCATTTGCCAAGAGTAGTGCTATGAAAATTCTCTATAAAAACAATTTGTTGGAGATATCGGTGGACTTAAACAGTGGTTCAAATGAGGAACTAGTTTTGATCAAGCATAAATAGAATGTCCAAGAAGATGAGAATATGGTAGTTTAATATGTTAAGGACAAATATGACTTAATATTTTGGTAATAGAATGTCTAGGTAGATAAGAATATGGTAGTTTATTATGTTAAGGACAAATCTGACTTAATATTTTGGTTGTCTTGCGGACTTTTGTTGAACACTCTTACTCTCATATAGATAGTTCATATAGTTTCTTTTTTCTCTTTTTTCTTTTCTTTTTGTGGGGGGGGTGGAGTAAAAACTTAATTCATGCATACTTCCTACTAAATTAATATACATTTATTTATTAGTTTGTTTATGTTTTTTCTATTTTAGTTTTTCTTTTATGTTTATATATAAATGTAGATCATATATATACATATCTATGTACGTATATATATATATATATATATATATATATATATATATATATATATATATATATATATATATATATATATATATATATATATATATAATGTAATTTATCAATTTATATTTATATATTTGAATTTCAATCTCTTTTATTTTCTCTATTTGTTGTCTCTCCTTTACTTTACATATATATCATTCTAGTCAAAAAATACACTTGTTAGCATAATGAAGATTGAGAGGCACATCTCATAAAGCTAGTTGATCCTTCACTCTTTGTTTCTCCTTTCATTTATATATCAGTTTGGCAACAATTATTTCTTATTGTAGCAATACATTTTAATTTTATCTATTTATGGGATCTATCATTTAAAATTATTTGTTACACTTTGAATTACCATAATGATGACATAATATCAATTCTGGTTTAGTTTGCACTGAGAGGTTTAAGAAGTTCAATTTTGGTAATCTACTATGTATTTCATTAACATTCTTGTTTTTAAGAAAAAGGGGAAATCACTCTAATTCTAATTTCCAAAGTAATAGCAATAATAAATATGAGAATTTTTTCTTATGATTAAATGTAGAGCTTAGATCTAGATTGGGAAGAAATAACACGACTTTCTACAAGATCGTTCTTTCTTCTTTCTCCCTTATATGTTAGATCTTTTCAACAAAGAGGAATGTACTTAAAATATTAACATAGGAATTCCTTTAATTATATTAATCCACATCCCCATTTGTAAAGGGAGAATTAATCTATATGAGTCAAACTTAGTGTTAGAGTATAAAGTATTTTCTTTTTAATTAAATCTTTGATTTAATTATTAAGTCACTTATTATCTCTAGTTTGCTTAAGCTAAACTTTAGGCATATAATAATTAATTATTTTATTAATTACTATCATGCAACCTAGGCTAGATCCTTTTATGGTTTTGATCTCCTTTTATAAGAATTGATCTCTCTTTGTAACATTCATCCATTCAATACAATTTGTAATGTTTTTCACAATCAAGAATGTCTCATCCTTTATAGATCCGTGAACTCTAGCCTCCATTGCTTTTGTGCATGCAGGTGATTCCTGGGAGCTATGACCAATTCTGAAGCTCAAATGGTTTTGATGAATAGCCATAATTTATATTACTTTGATTATCTTGATCATTGAATAACAAACTCCTACAAAATAAGTGTTAATTTATAGTTATTCTTATTTCAAGCATTTTTCTTTTTAACCTTTGTAACATCTTACCCTGCATAATCATAAAAAGTGATGATTGCTCCAAGATAAGAGACTTCAAGGTTGTAAGGAATCTATGATTGAGAAAAGTTCACATTTAGAATTCATTTCATTTCATTTTAGCTATCTTTTATCTTTAACATCGGTTAAACTATCATCTTATATAAAGTTAACAATTTTTTAAGACATAATTGATACTATTGGACACTAATAAATTGATCTTAGCTTGTAGTAAAGGTGTTTTGTTGTGCAAGTTGTCCAGACAAAATAATGGAAGGCGACTAAAAGGATAGAAGTGCAATCACATAATAATAATCATTAAAATTAGTGATAATGTAAGTAGCCTAAATTGCATTTTTTCACACTAGTCATGTATACTTGTATTCACTAGTCCAAGATGAAGTGTTAGTGTATCTGCAATACTAGAGGTTTTCTTTATATATTCTTTTTTCCCAAGTGTATGCACTTGAATGGGGTGTAAAACAAATATTTTAACATTAATAAAATTATCAAGGTCAAAACCTATTATTGAGCGATAAAATTGTTAGGACAAGGCAAATGTACAAAATTAATACAAAATTAAGTATACTCTGAAGGAAGACTCAATGAACAAAACAATTTGGAATAATTTGGTATCCAAAAGGTGCACCTAGTAGAAAGATACTGATCACACTAAAAGATTTGTTTGTATAGCAAGAATTAATACTATCTACGTGGTTTTAGCTTTAGCAAGTCAACATTATTGGATAGTTTATCCTAAATAGGCATGCACCAAGGGCATGATATTCAAGGATAGACTTGTACCATAGAGAGAGAGAGAGAGAGAGAGAGAGAGAGAGAGAGAGAGAGAGAGAGAGAGAGAGAGAGAGAGGGTACCATAGAGAGAGGGGGAGTGCATGATATTTGGACTTTTAGTTCTATAATTTTTTTAATTAAGTCCAAAAAACAACCAACATTACTCTCGATGGTGAATTAGAAGTATCAAGTTGCAACAATAAGACCTAGATGATTTACGCTAGACATGTAATGGCCCTTCTTTGTAACAACAAAGAGTGCTATATATTCTTTCTTTGGCAGTCGACCTTTTTTTCCTACTACTTTTTGTTGTTTATAGTTGTATTGAATTCTTTTTGTTGTAAAGACTTTTTGGACCATTCGAAACTTGTTTTTACCTATAATAATATTTTTAAAATGATATACAAACAATAAAGAGTCATTTATTTATTTCATTTTAGGATCAAACATGTTAATATTCAACATGACTATATCGTAGGTTTGATTTACTAAGGATCAATCAAATTATATATTACAATTCAAATGATCAAGTAGTACATATATTCACCAAGAAGAACTAGCTCATGAAGGATTCCAAATGCTCAAAGATCTAATTCTCCATGATGATTGCTACTGGACAGATAGAAAGCAATGATGCCCATTGTGTTACCTTTCTTGACATAGTTGTTTTCTTGTATGTACTAAATAATGCAACCGTTGAATTGGTGATAATAGTTGCATGCCCCAATGTTCACCTATAATTTAAATGATGATTAATCCTTTGCCTTTTTCTTCTATCAAGACAACTTATGACAATCACCGATGACCATCAGTAATTTATTAAAAAAATAAGGATTTTTGCTTTTATGTTTATATTATGATCGGTTGATCACCATCTTTACTCTATTGGCCTTTTTACATGGCACTTCAAACTTGATTAAAAACACAGTAAAGAATAACAATGTAGGTACGAGGGAGAAGGAAATGCAAAGTTTAGAGTACCAAACATCCAAAAACTGATCTCCACAGAAACAAGTTTTTTTCTATTTTGAAACTCTAAATTCTATGTTCTTTTTATTATACACTTTTTCTTCAGTTGCCACTCAATTTGAAAAAACAACTTGGATATCGCTTGGAAGCAGGTTGACAATGTTATTGAACTACACAAAACTCACTAAAATGATCCCATGAAACTTGATATGTCAAATCCATCTAGCATATGATAATAGAATCAATCAAATGTGAGGGATGGATAGTATCTATCTAAAAAGGAAATAAGCAATCTGACCATAAGCAAGTTGACAATGTTACTGCAGTACCCAAAAATCACTAAAATGTTCCCACTAAAATGTTCCCATTAATGTTGATATGTCAATTCCATCTAGTAGAAAATATAATCAATCAAACGCAAGAGATGGATAGTATCTTTATGAAAAGGAAATAAGAAATCTGACCATGTTAGATTACTAGTCAAACTCCAAACAACATTCCCATGAAATTTCATCTGAGAACCTCAATTTGGATTGTATAAATTTAGAAAGAGCCAATTCTAAAAAATTAGCAAATACTAGTGCAGAAGGATGCATACAACACTTCACTGTATTCAACATCACATGCATGTTGTTTCTGTAGAAGTTGAGAAAACCAACTTCACAGTCTACCAAGAACACCTACATGCAAAATACCCTGTTGCTGGAAGGAAACCAAAGAGGAAAAAGCGAAGCTTGGAAATCTCAGTGGAGTGAGAGAGAAAATGTATTTCAAGATGTTAAAAACAATAATTACAAGAATTCAACCTTAAAGGTGAAAAAAAGAAAAAAGCTAGGTTGCGCATTATAATTAATATAAAATATTAATTATATGCACCTAAGAGGCAACTTAAGTAAACTAGAGTAATAGATGTTGAGATAATGGGTGTTGCACACATTGCATAATATTGTTATTTTTTAATTTTATTTTATTATGTAATGTTGTACCTAGATGGACGTGTAACATGTAAAGATTCCCATGGAATATTCTTGATGAGTTGTATTGTAACATTGTGAAAATATTTCATGTAATTATTTAATATTGGGGAAAAGAATTAAATGCCCAATATTAAATGTGGGGTCAGTGGGTTAGGTAGCACATGGTTTTTAGCACACGGTTTATGTAATACCACTTGGTGGTTTTGTGGGACTTGCTACTATATAAGCAGCCACAAGGGTAGTTGTTGTAGAGAAAAAAGAGTGTAAGAGAGTGACAAGAAGAAGACAAAAGGCAAGAGTCGAGCGGGACAAGGCTTGACAGGTTAGCCAAGGGAGCATTTGTGAAGGTTGGAAGCATGGCATGGGATGTGTGGATTCATGCTTGTTCACATAGTTTGCTCGGTTGTGGCTATGGCCATGAAGGCTTCCATGGTTGTATGGCAATGATATTTTTGCTGAATAATACATGATGATGGATGCTTTTGGAGGCTGGGTTTCCCCTCAATGAGGGTTTCCCAAAGTATATCTTGTGTCACATTTTGTGGGTATGTTGTCTATTCTCTTGCATGTGGATTTTAATTTCGTGTTTATATTCAGATCTATTATGGGTTATGTGGAAACGGTTATATTCTTTGTTGCCAAGTTTCCTTACAAGTGGTATCAGAGCTATGGTTTTATTATTGTAACCCTAGATTGAATCCATGGGAATGCATGAGAGGATAAAAGAAAAGGGCAAGATATATGAATGATTTATTGCAGGTCTGAGGGTTTTGGATTTGTTGTTATGATGGGATGTTAAAAGATTTGGGCATGTAAAATTGTTGGACAAAAGGAATTTTCGGATGCTTCATTTAAATGAGGGTTTTGGGGGGTAGCATGTAGAAATGACCTCCTAGGTAAAAACAAACCTCACCATTGGATCCGGGTCGACATTTCCATAAATTTTGATATATAATATGCCCTAGTTTGGCCATGTTCAGAGGAAATGAAAGAGTTTTTTGGTTTCAGCCCATGATGGCTGTCAAATTTAATCCCGTCGAAATTTTTGTCACTGAAAAAATAAAAAATAAAAAATCGTACTGAAAATGGTAAAAAGACTGTCTTAGTAAAATGGCCATAACTTTCTCTCAGAATATCGGATTTCAAAGTTCTTACAGGCGTTGGAAAGCTAATTCAGAGCACTACAAGATGGTGTAGGTTTGGTTCTGTGATTTTAAAAAAAATTCAGATTTTCAGAGCCCTAAAGTCAGATGTTATTTATTTTGAGCACGAATTAGGGCATAACTTGGGCATACGGAGTCGCATTTTGGACTTCGAGTAGTCAACGGAAAGCTCTTGGAGAGCTCTACACATTGGTTTAGATTTGGTGCAGGTTTGACATGATTTATTTATTGATATATCGATCTACACAGTTTATTAATATATTTTGACTATGGTAACATTGTGAGTTTATGGCATTGGAGATTTAAGTTTTGATGTCATTGTATACTCAAGTTTGGTCTCATGATGATATGGTTATCAGTGTTTGATTTGGATATGCATGATGACTTGTTGGATCTACAAGTTGTGCAGTGTTGTAAGCGGTCTATACTTACAGGTTGCATTTATAGCTTGGTTATGGGTTGTCTTTGCCCATTGATCTTTCATTATCGGTGCATATTCAGATTGGTGGCTTGGATTTGGGTTGTCTATGCCCTAAGTCACATGATTTGCTAATTTTTTTTCTTCATGTAGAAGGGATGAGATGTTACCAGGTACAGTCATGGTGGAGGATTGTGGTTGACTATGCTGACAGGTTAGACATATTGAGAGACAGATGCTCAGTTCATGGATGTGATCATGGTGTCATAGATTTTGGCATGACATGATTGGTTATACAGGTACATCCTTGATGTTCATTAGCTTGGATTTCTGATATAGTTATGGTGGTATATCTTCTTGGTTGAGGATCATGGTTATTTAATTTTCTTTTGAGGATCTCATGATGTGCACTTTGAGTTCTTTGATAGTTTGATGCCTTGGTTGATTCTCATGGTTAGAGGATGGGTTTTCATCATGATGTCATGGATAGCTTGGATACACAATTTAGTGGGAGCTTGTGACAGTGATGGGGCGACAGTGCAGAATTAGTTCTTGGCTTGGTTTATATCTTCTTGGTTTGGAGAGGATGGATTTTATGATGCCATAGGTGAGTTGGTACCACAGTTGAGTGGGAGTTGTTGGCATTGATATATTTATTGAGTGTTTGCAGATGTTGGAGGTTTGTCTTAGATCCTGTTGCTGCAGAAGCGTCTTTGACATTTGCATGGTGCACTTGTTATCTTCATGGTGTGTGAAGATGGATAGATCTTGAGGACTCATGGAGTTCTTGGTTATCTTCATGGTGTGTGGAGATGGTTCTTCATGGTATGTGGAGATGGTTCTTCCTAGTATGTGGAGATGGTTTTCTTCATGGTGTGTGGAGATGGTTGCATCTTGAGGACTCACAGGGTTCTTGGCAAAGGTGTGGTTTATGTTTTTATTTGGCATGTTATCCTTGGTATGAGGATGGTTTCATTATTATGTCATGGTATACTCTTGATACGCGTTTAGAGTTGTGACATGTTATGGTATGTTCATGTGGAGCATGTTATCTCTTTGGTTGAGATGGTAAGATCATGTTGTCATGTTTATGTTCCTGAGGCCATGGTTGGAACTTTGACATTGATCTTGGTTTAGTTTCTTAGTATTGAGTACACTGATCATAAGCTGGATACTTCATGATATTGCTATGTTGCATTTGGAGTTGGCATGGATTGATTGGTTATAGGTGCTCATGGGTACTTAGAGACGCTGGTGATGCTGATTTCTCTTGGATTAGAGAAGTATTTGTTGGGATGGTTGATGGTTTCAGCAGGAAGTCCGAGGGGTAGTCACCTGATATGGACTTGAGAGGAGATTGTTCTTATATGAGTCTTGGTTGGAGACTTGGGTATCTTGATGAGCATTCTCATTCCCCACTCTTGGTCTACTCGGCGATTTGCTACTTGAGAGGTATAGCCCATTGTTTCTCTCAGTTGCATTATATTTATGCTTTTCTTTCATGGATATGGATCTTGAGCTATGGTACATGAGTTAGTTATGGAGGGTTCATTTGAGATATGGTTAAGCATTGGTTATCTCCATGTGCATATGTTGTTATGCTGGTTGAGTTTGGGAGATGGTTTTATATTTGGGCATATTCCTTGGTTTAGGAATGGTTTATTGAGTTTGATCTTCTTGTGAGAGGCTTACATCCATGATTAGTTATATGGTATGGTTTGGGTGTTGTTGAGGCTTCTTGTTGGGGTTTTATGGAGGAGATCATACTTGCACAGTTTACATCTAGAGGTGTGTGTAGAAGGACATGATACAGGTTATGATTTGCATGGTTTCTTTGGTCTTGGTTATCTTCCTGGATGTTCAGTTTTGCCTACATTGGATTTGAGATTGGTTAGAGATTGTGATCACTGGTTTGTGCTCATGTTTGTCATGTGAGAGATGACATGGTTATTCCTTTATCTCTTTCCTCTGTTGGTTGTGGTGAACTTGGGAGAGCATTGGAGACTTGTTATGAGAGTTGTTCTTGCAGGATATTAGTTTATGTATTGTGGATGTCCTTGATACTACATGGATTCACTTCTTTGAGATGTTGTGAGTGGATTGGTTATAGATTTGACATTATCTTTTGCCGTGGGAGCTTCTTGGTATATATGTGGTAGGTATTGCTCTTGAGGCTTGTGATTACAGGTTGCAAATTGGATATGTCGGTGATATGAGATTCACTTGTTATACTTTTGAGGTATGGATAGTTGGATGGGTTTGGCACTTGCTGTGGGTGCTATTTCAGCTATGGATATTTTGACAACTACAGATACATGTGATTACCTTTTGGATCGGGTTATTTGTGCTTGGAATTTCAGTTGGTACAAGATTTTATGATCTTCTAATGTGACAGGTTGAGTGGCTTTCTCTTTGGATGGCTTCTATGTATGTCCAGTGGGAGTGGCATAATAGGAGGTGAGATCATTCATGTTTGAGATGCTGGATACTTTGATTTTGTTTCGGGTACCAGGATGGAGCACTTGGTGTATTTTGATCCATGATGGTGGATGTGCTGGGAGGGATTGTTCCCTTGTTCATTTATGTGGCTACGGATTGACCCTATGCAATGTATACAACAAGTGGGAGATTGTTGAGATAATGGGTGTTGCACACATTGCATAATATTGTTATTTTTTAATTTTATTTTATTATGTAATGTTGTACCTAGATGGACGTGTAACATGTAAAGATTCCCATGGAATATTCTTGATGAGTTGTATTGTAACATTGTGAAAATATTTCATGTAATTATTTAATATTGGGAAAAAGAATTAAATGCCCAATATTAAATGTGGGGTCAGTGGGTTAGGTAGCACATGGTTTTTAGCACATGGTTTATGTAATACCACTTGGTGGTTTTGTGGGACTTGCTACTATATAAGCAGCCACAAGGGTAGTTGTTGTAGAGAAAAAAGAGTGTAAGAAAGTGACAAGAAGAAGACAAAAGGCAAGAGTCGAGCGGGACAAGGCTTGACAGGTTAGCCAAGGGAGCATTTGTGAAGGTTGGAAGCATGGCATGGGATGTGTGGATTCATGCTTGTTCACATAGTTTGCTCGGTTGTGGCTATGGCCATGAAGGCTTCCATGGTTGTATGGCAATGATATTTTTGCTGAATAATACATGATGATGGATGCTTTTGGAGGCTGGGTTTCCCCTCAATGAGGGTTTCCCAAAGTATATCTTGTGTCACATTTTGTGGGTATGTTGTCTATTCTCTTGCATGTGGATTTTAATTTCGTGTTTATATTCAGATCTATTATGGGTTATGTGGAAACGGTTATATTCTTTGTTGCCAAGTTTCCTTACAATAGACAACTCAATTAGTTAAATCAAAGCGATCTAATTAATAAGTGTAAACAAATAATTACTCTAACACCCTCCCTTAAGCGAAGCTCAAGAGTTAAGCTAACCTAGCACAGCTATAAAAGCAGGAAAATGGGTCCCAACAACAAGGCCCGATTAGGTACCCAAAATAATGAAATCTCTAGAACTGGAGAAATATAGAAAAACTAGTGGGAAAAAAACCTACTCCAAGAAGATATAAAACAAACATGCTAAAAAAACATGAAGGAAGGCCTCAACAAGACCCCCCAAGGACAACTTCCGTAACCCCAAGCATAGAACGCAACTGAAGATAGTGTGGCGATGCAAAAAGTTTGGTGAAGATGTTAGCAACCTGTGTGTCAATAGGAATGTACTCCAAAGAGAGAACACTATCCTAAATTTGCTGACGAATGAAATGCATATGAAGTTCAATGTGTTTTGTGCGTTGATGCTCCACCGGGTTGCAAGAAATGTGAATAGCACTTTGATTATTGCACCATAGAACAATATGACAATTAGGAGGAAAACCAAACTCAATCATCAACTGCTGAAGCCATAAAATCTCGTAACTAGCATGCACTGTTGCTCTATACTTAGCCTCTGTAGATGAAAGTGGATGAGCATGCTGCTTCTTGCATGACCAAGTGATAGGACCAGAGCCAATTCAAAAGACAAAGCTAGACGTAGACTTTTGATCATCAACATCACCAGCCCAATCTAACTCGGTGAAGCCAACAATGTGAGTTGTCTCAGATGTGTAACGAATGCCATACATAAGTGTGCCCTGAATGTATCTCTAAATACACTTGCCAACTTGCCAATAACTCTCATTAGGCTTATGTGAAAACTGAGAGACAAGACCAACTACAAAGGAGAGATTAGGATGAGTATGTGTTAGGTACAACAAACTCCCAACCAACTGCCGCTACAATGTAGGATCCACTAAAGGCAAAGTGTAAGAGGTAGACAAGGTAACACCCGACTGAAAAGGTGTGGGAGCAGGCTTGCAATCAAGCATGTCAAGAGCATACTTCTGCTGGTAGACAAAGATACCAGTAGAGGACTGAACAATCTGTAGACCAAGAAAGCAATGTAACAGACCAAGATCAGTCATCTCAAATTGTTCCATCAATGCACGTTGAACATCCTGAAGCATAGAGGATGAGCTTCCTGTGAGGAGAAGATCATCAACATATAGCACAAGGATCAAAACCTCACCCTCAAGACGCTAAATGTATACTGTAGGATTGGAGTAGCAACGTGTGAAGCTTGTAGAAAGCCATAAAGGAGTCCATCTTCTCATACCAAGCCTGAGGGGCCTGTTTGAGACCGTACAATGAGCGTCAAAGTCTGCAAACCAAGGAGGAATCCTACACAAATCCCTGAAGCTGCTCCATATAAATCTCCTTAGTAAGATCACCATGCAAGAATGCACACTTCACATCCATCTAAAAGATGGGTCATCCCTAAGAAGCTGCGAGGGATAAGACAAGGCAAGGGATAAGACAAGTCGAATAGAGTTCATCTTGGCAATGTGGGCAAATGTCTCAATGTAATCAATACCTTCAACCTGTGAAAAACCATTTGCAACAAGACGTGCCTTGTACTTATCAATAAAACCATCAGCAACAAACTTAGTATGATATAATCATTTGCATCACACTAACTTTCTTCCCTTACGAAGAGAACAAAGATCCCAAGTATGCTTCTTCATCAAAGAAGAATACTCTTCCTCTATGGCACTATCCCTCATCTTTTCCAGTCTCTTTTCTAGATGATGATGATGATGATCTTGGTGATCCCCATTTACCTCCACTACAAGATCCTCCACAGATGCCTAAATGGGCTCTGATAACATGTAGAAGTTGAGAAAACCAACTTCACAGTTCGCCAAGAACACCAGCATGCAAAATAACCTGTTGCTGAAAGAAAACCAAAGAGGAAAAAGCGAAGTTTGGAAATCTCAGTGGAGTGAGAGAGAAAATGTATTCCAAGATGTAAAAATCAATAATTATAAGAGTTCAACCTTAAAAGGTGAATGAAACCCTAAAAAGGGAAAAAAGCTAGGTTGCGCATTATAATTAAAATAAAATATTAATTATATGCACCTAAGAGACAGCTTAAGTAAACTAGAGTAATAGACAGCTTAATTAATTAAATCAAAGTAATCTAATTAACAATTGTAAACAAGTAATTACTCTTATCAGTTTCTGGTGTAGAATCAACTTCCTAATAAAAATATGTCAGTCTCCCATTGTGTTGTGCTGGTTTAATTCATTGAACCAATCAAAAGGATCCTTGCTGTTTGACAATAGTGCAGTTTCACATTTCCTCAAATTTAAACAAGGCTACTGAAAAAAAGATTCAACTTCTACACCTACTGACACTGATTACAAGTACAAAGCAAAAAGCATTGTGCCAGGTAGTATTTTTTAAAATAATGTCCAATTAATGAAGCAAAGGCTTTGCCAATACCAGACATCAAACCATGGAAATGGCAGCCAACATAGTTCCATGTTTTGGATTATTTTTTAAATAAAAATTAAACTGGAGATTGCTCCAAAGGTTATTACAGCCAGCAGACACCACACATCATCCAACACAGAATGAGATGCCAGTGGTGATCTGAACCTGTATGAATGTGGCATACTCCAGTTGAGTTTTTCCTATATGTACAGGCACAATGCTGGAAACAAAATACATCTTGGCATTGCAGTGTATAGAAATAACTTGTTTCAAACTGAATGTTTTCACATACAATCTTAAGCTTACTCTCTTTTGGCAAGAATAAAATGGCATAATATGAGGAAATCAGCTAAACCAATAAGCTCCCATTTATACACAGAAAATTTACAATTTGTGGAGAAGTGTTTCATATCAAACTGATTAAGCTAAGCCTTCTTTTCATACATCCTTTCAATTCTCTTGCAGTGCGCCAATTATTCTACAAATGTGAAAAACACAGCATCCTGGGAGTTGTATTCTCTGTGGTATGGTACCTGTACCATATTTCCACTGTATTTGGCTGTTCTGAAAATGTCCCAATCTGATAAATCCCTGACAATTGAAGTCCTCAATTAAAGAACGCCACTCTCCATTCAAGTCAAAGTCAAGCACAATAAACCCATCTACTTGTATGCAGCTACGAATCCCAAACACTGTTAATGGCTAGCACGAGCTGGTTCCCCATAGTGAGTTCGTACATGCCTTGTTAAATCAACTTTGTAACCAAAATGACGCCCACAATCTTGAAACCTGTAGTAAAAGCACATTTACCTTGAATCTTTATACAAAGGGCAATCACATCTAACACAGGATGCAAAGAAAATCAGAATGCATGTCATTCTAGTAACTAGTGAATATTATGTCAAAGTCATTTTTTTATATCCAATGAATTTTGTAAAGTAAATCATATAATTCCCTCTGTCGCGGCGATACCTCTGTAGTTATAAAAAAAGGTCATATAATTCCCATCCCTTAAAAGGAAACGCAGCACAAGCAAGTGAAGTTAAACAAATTACAGATAAGAGTAATTCACTTGCTTACTACTCACGTGCATTGAAAAGGTTTTTCGCCTGTGTGTGTGCGCTTATGCCCTTGAAGAGAATTTGTCCATTTGAATCTCTTTCCACAACCCTCCCATGGACAAACTAGAGGCCTTTCATTGCTATGTATTTTCTGATGTACAATCTAATCACAGGAAAAATATATAATGATGATTTTATCTATTGGTCCTAGACAAAAACAATTGAAGAAAACAAAAGAAGAATCTTGAAAATCTATATAAATCAGAGGAAGAGAATATTACCAAGCGCTCCTTGAATGCGAAACGCTTGCCACAACCTTCAAATGCACACCTATGTGCACATTCATGCTTTTTCAAGTGTCGACAAAGCAACTGTTTGCTCTTAAAATGCATGGCACAATCTTTAAATTTACACTTGTATGGTTTAACCCCACTAGAAACAAATGAGAAAATAGGACATGTAAAAAAAAAATTAGATTTCAAATAAAAATAACAAGTACACCATAATACCTTTCAGTTTAGATGGGCAAAAGAAAGTGCTAACGGTAGAATTTCTGGCAGATAAATAAAAATAGCTGCAGAGTGAATGTAAAATTCAAATTAAAAGGTCACAACCATAAACCTATGCTCATTCATGTGGTCCTTCAAGCTGCTTGGCGTTGCAAACCTTTTGCCACACTCTGTACAGTCATGTACTTTTTCATTGAGAAAAAGCATGCGTTTTGTTTCTTCTAGCATCTGAACAGATGAAACATGTTTAGTGTTGAGTTAAATTGTAGAACTACCAGAAAAAAGTACTTCTTACAAATCTATTTGCAGTATAATTAAACTGACAACCTTCTCTATTTGTGACATTGTTAACTCCTGCCATGGGATTGATAACAATTCAAATACTGTTTCTGATGTGGCTGTTGACTCAGCAAGTGATCTGAATGCCATGGCTAGCTCCTGAGTTTCACTTCCCTTCATCTGTTCAAACCTTTATGACATTATAAAGCTTGTCAGAATACCCCTGACTAAAACCAAGCAAATTGTCAACCTAAAGGAAATGTTTATACATGCCAGTTACTATTTATTTTTCTTTCAACGGAAACAAAGGTACTCCTTGTAATCCTCCACCAAAGTGGTATCGATTTCGAATCTTAAAAGAATTCGTCAGTTTTTTAATTTCACAAGACGAAAAATATTCCAAAAAACATTAGAGGTTCTGTTATAACTGACACTTACCAAATTTTCAAAAGTTGCTTGTTCAGATCAGATACAATCATACAGACACAAAAATTAACTCTATAAAAGCTTGAAAACATAATAGAAAACCAGAGACTCATGTCAACCTCATATAGCCAATCTGAGAATGTTTCTTTCCAAAAAATTACATTTGAACAAAATAAAATAAATGGTATAATAGAGCTAACAAACTTACCTTGTCCTTTTCCACTTTGAAAGTGTGGGTTTTCTTGTCACCGTTTTCTTCCCTGGCTTATCAAATGCTTCAGAGGAATTCAAAGTAGCAGTGACAAATTTCTGAACGCTCCCATTGTGTTGCTCATATACAATTCTCATTAATTTTTTATGCACTGCAGAGGAAAGAAATTCGTTGGGAAACAGAATTTACAATAAACAGTTTAATCTGCTAGTGCATGGTAAACTACGAGACAAGGAAGATTGTATACTATTATCATTCATTACAGATTAGCTATTCTCAAGCCTTTCTAGGAAAAACAATTTTGCCTATAAAGATTTGATATAGAAGAATATCTTTTAATTTGACCACCTGCAAAGACTTTTCACTTCTATAGAATCAAAATATAAACAGTTAACCCCACAACTTGCACTTCTATTGAAATTTCATTTCTTCATTCCTAACATTCCATAATAAGATATTCAATGTAAAGCAAAATTTTATGAAAGGAATGAAAATTGTGTCCTCTGGATCTGGATGTGCATGCAAGTACAGTAAAGTACTTTACACAATTCAAAAATATATGTACCAACCAAAAACTAAATTTCTGGTATTGTACAGCCATGGAAGATCTAATAGGCAAATGAACATTCTGAAAACAGCAGCTCAAGATTCCTAGTAAATACGGTTATAAGTAGTCAAGATATCAATATATACTTCAGGAAATCCTCTCAAATTCAGAAATATGTGCAACACAAAATGGTTGGCATACAATCAACATTAGGAAACTCAATAAGTTGGTTAGACTAGTAATAGACATTTTATGCCACATATTTTTTATGCAATAAATAGAGCAGACCTTTGCTCTGGACTGCTATATCAGAAACACAATTTGAGTGCATTTTTTATTTTTTAAGAATAGATTGTCATTCAACTGATCATGACGCACCAATAAAGGTTGGAACAAATTAAGGACATTCTGGCTTTCTAAGCCAGAAAAACAGACCACATAGACCTGAGACCAATTTATACCACTAGATGTAAGAGGTATTCTATGCACAGGTAAACCAGAACTCTATACAAACCAAAACATTTTGAGTTTTAACACCAGTGCAGCAAATACCAATTTGATAAGAGGATACTTGATGAATGCAATTTGCTCTTCAGGAAATGAATCTCATTAGTTCCATAGACCTCAGCCCAAAAACAAAATATTTGGAAGTCAATTCAAATCTGAAATGTCTAAATAAAAAAAGCGACGAGAAACGCCTTGGGGGAGTTTCTGGGATCCTTATAAGCTGTTCCCCAAAATTCCTAGCTTGGGTAGTTTGCCCGCTGGATAAGCATCTTACATTTAGAACAAGGCATGAGGTTGGTGCCAAGTGCCAAGTGCAAGTGCTAAGAGAATTGAGTCCAGAGAGGCCTGTTGTGGCCACAGGACCGAGTGCGCAATTGACCCTAGCACGGCTGCCTCTTGATTGTCCGTAGCAATCTTAAAAATATAAACTAGGAAATAACCCTAAGTCCAGCATGAGGCAAAACAAAGGCCATAATAAGGACCAAGATTCAGTAGCCTAGATTCCTCAGTTCCTGGACGAACTGGATGCAAGTCCCAGAACAACATTGAAAATGCTATCAATTTACTGATTAAAAAAATTAGGGCATGATGCCAATCAGAATCGCAGATATCTGATTGACACATGACTTCGAATCCAAAGTGCATGAAATCAGAATTTGTGGGTGTAGTTCAATCATTTAGCAATCTCATCAAAAACATAGAATTCAGAACTCATGCTCACCAAAAGGGTCTAATTGGAATTGGACCTGCTTTATTCTTTTCCTTTTCTTCTTTTCATTTGGCTGATGCGAGTTTTCAACACAAATGGAATTGGTATGTTTCAGTTGATCTTCTTCCTGGAGACGACCCTGTTCTTGTGATTCTGATAAATCTTCGATAGTTGTGTCTCTCCGGGCAGGAGCCTGTTGTTCTATTTGTGCTAAGGTGGTTTGATTCTGAAATGCCTGGTTAGTTACTGCAATTTGAATGGAAGCCAGAGCCCCTCCAAAACCAGGGTCCCCCAAACTAGTTGCAATGGGAGCTAAAGGTCTCTTAGCTTCTACAGAAGGATTATCGCTACATTGAATTTGAGACTCATCATAGTTTTTCTCAATGCAGTTTTCTGTGACGTTAAGTTCTTCTGGATCTTGTCCATTACCCTCATCACGGTTGTTCTCTGAAGTGGGTTCTCTGTCCTGCAGTTGTTCCTCTGGAAGTTGAGGTTGATCAAATTGGATAAGTTGAAAATGGGTTTGGTTGTGATGATGAGAAAGAAGAGAATGCCCTTGATGGGGTTGAGGTTGGTGTACAGTATGTCTAACCTGCAAGGGATGCAACCCAATTGGGTGATGAATCTGATCAGCTCCTCGCTCGGATGGTATCTGTTCTTGCTCCTCCTGTCTCTGCAGCTGTTCTTGCTGATAAGGAAATTGTTGCTGTTGATGCTGATGTTGCTGTAATTGATGGAATTGGATAAAATGGGTGTGGTGTAAAGGGGACGGAAAAAGCAGGTGATGAGCAAGAAATGGCGGCTGAGAATGCGAAGGATGGAGAAGTGTGAGATGGGTGCGAGGGGGCTGGAGAAAACGTTGTTGCTGTTGTTGGGGTTGATGGTATTCTGCCTCCATGCTCCTGGGCAAGAGGACTCCTATGTAAGCATATCCATGAAAAAAATCAAGAAAACATGATCCTCGATTGAACAGATTACAGGAAAACTAGATGGACACGAAGTTGCTCAGTAGAAGCGATTTCCAATCAAGGTTAAAATTTGGTTTGTACAGGCATTTGGCCAGGGCCTTGCAGTTTGTTTTTCCCAGCCCCCGTGTTCGGTTTATATAGCCTTACAACGTTAGGTGGGATGCTGACCGTATTTTTTTGTTGTTTTGCCAATAGTCGGACGGTGGTGCCTCGATTCTGTGACTATTTATGTATATATATCAAGCTCATTTGAAAAGTGTCATTAATTTAAATAAATAAACAAGGAAGTCTATATGGAGGGGAATCAAAGGGGTACACGAGATCACCGTGAGTCTTAATTAACTAGCAATTGGGTGCAATAGGTAGGCTGAAGAGTTTTATTTAGTGATTTATAGACTAAAAGAGAAAATTAAATACAATTAAAAGATAGGGAAGAAATCATGAATCTTACCTGAAGAGAGAAAATTAAATACAATTAAAAGATAGGAAAGAAATCATGAATTTTATCTGAAGAAAGAAAATGAAATACAATTAATTGATAAGTAAGCAAGATCTAATGGTTACAACTTAATGAGTAAATACTTTTTCTATATTACATTGAGCTCAATCTAAGGAAACAATGATAGATTGAGCTCAATCTAAGGAAAAAGAAAATTCTATATTGAGCTCAATCAAAGAAAACAAAACAACAATCTCTTAGAAGAGAATAAAATTTGTGAGAAGGCATTGATTAAGAATTTAGGTAGGAGGGTCCAGCTGCATGTATAGTTAGTTTTGGCAGGTCTAATCACATAGTGAATATGTATTATTTAGTATTATGATTTGATTATATTAACTAATATTTACTATTAGGATGGTAGTATGGGCAAGGTAGATTTAAATGTGCAAATACATCACATCAAACAAAAGCACATCAACAAGCATAATCATGATATTCAAATTAGGGCAGGAAAATTTAAAAAGAATCATTACATGTTTAAGGAACTTTAACGTTAGAGGTTAACTCTTTAACAACCACCTCCAAACATATTTTTGCCTTGATTCCTGAGAGTTCACAATCATTAATCCCTTTGTCCCTTAACTCCATGACATCGGCTTGTTGTTTGGATTTTAAGTACTCCCCATATAAATATGAGGCAAAGCCTCACAAAGCCATTACTAGACCAAGGCCCTTCTCCCCACTCAATTTCAAATGATATCTAATAACTGCCAACACTTGTGTCACTAGAATGAACATAGTTTTGAGGAGACCACTTAATAGAGAAGATGTCGAAAAGATGACTCCAAACATCCCAATAAAGAAGAGTTTCCATGAGATTGCATTCTACACTAAACCAATATAGAATTTCAGTTCCGTAATATCAAATGCCCTCGCCTCACTTGCAACAATCTTGAAATCTTTTTCACTACCTTCCCAATTGTGCAAAAATCGATTGCAGAGAATAACATGATCAATTGCATCTCCATGACCAGAGTATATATCACTCTACACTTGCTTCTCTTGTGCAAAAGTTGCACATTCCAACAAAAAAACATTTTTCATGCTTCGAGTGCTTGTAATTTTGAGGAACCTCATTTTTTGTGAAGGGATATGAGATGAGATGGAAGTGAAGGAGAATTGTTCATTTTCCTTTAGACATTCTTATTGAATTTTCCATTGCATGAAATAATGAAATTGTATATGACAGCGTAAATAAATTACAAACTCGTTAGAATGAAATAAAGAAGTTGTATATGAAAGTTTTATCCATGACACATTAAATAAACAATGACTATTGGATGATTCAGATTGTTTTGATCATCTTGCAAGCCTGGAGATTAATCATGAACTTTATAATAAATTCTATAACGCATTGAAGCTTCATAATTTTATTGTAGTTTCTTGAGAAGAGCTACTATTACGAGGATCAGTATGACATTCATCATGGCAATAAGAGGCAGATAGATCTCCACAAAGCACCTATCAGGCCTCCAACATATGTTATCATCATCAATTGAAGGATCCCAACAATGTAACAAACCAATATGTATGCTATCTCCAACATGAACCTTAACCAGTAGTTTTATATTCTTTAGTCCATAATATAGAGTCAACATTATTAATTTCCAACCAGCAATTGACATTATTATAATTCTTATTCTCATTGACTTGATGTTTGGATATATCCTCTGGTATTTATTATTAAATTTCATCACATGAATAGCTATCATATGGATAGTTGATTAGAAATGAAATAAATAAAGAGAGGAATACATTGAGACTCTTTTGCACATTGATAAAGTGTTGACTATTCACTAATCAAGCTTGGTCGTGTTGTAGATGAAGGGCAACTTCAGTTGTTGCTATTGCCTCCTACACCATCAATATTAAATAATTAAAGGCTCCTTTTATTGAAACAAATACCAATACACTTATTAGTCATTCAAAAACTAAGATAACACATTTCCTATGATCGTCAATTAAAGTTCAATGCATGAAATTATGAAATCAAGGTACTCATATATTTAACATAATTACTCATAAATACTTTATTTCCTATTCAAGGTTGACATAATTGCAGTAAAATGACAAAACTATTCATTTTCATAAGAAATTGTATTTGAAGGAGCCTTGAACACCCTCCTTATTTAATCAAAGTCAAGTATGTGTAATAGATGGCTAAAAAGTGACATCAACATACCTTTCTCTATCTACAACAGTATGTAATATTCAATGCTCGAGCCATGATGTATCAAGGCAATATAGAACCAATAAATCACATAAGGAAAAATTGTTTAAAAACAAGAATCCAATTGTGAACTTCACTGCAAACACTAAAGTGGACTGGAGAGGAGAAAAATGAAGTTATTGATCATATATACAACAATTTCTTACATAACAAAATTAGGCTTGCCTACATATGGCAATACTAGTTGTTTCGTCTTCAAATATACAAATGAAAGTAGTATCCTATCATATCTCAAGGAATAATAGTACATGACACAGGGTATACTGATAGGGAACAACATAAGAATGAAATATGTAATTCAAATTCCCATATTGTACATATTTTCCCTTTGTTGTTTCAAGCTTGTGCCATTTTTCTTTTCTATGTGATTTAAGTTTAAAGGGGCTGAAAGCTTGCTTCATGTTGGTTTTTTAATCTTCGATCTTTCTCCCTCATAAAACATTGTATTTTAAGGTTTCCTTTTTGGAAATTTGTTGAGTTTATGGATTTGGGAGAAAATTTATATGGGTTCACACGTATTACAATCAAATGAAGCCACCGAGAAACTGTGAGTTCAAGAAGGAAATTGAAATCCTTGTAACAACTTAAAAATCTCTATTACATTAAACAATAGAAACAACCGAAACCAAAGGAACGACTTGATTCTCATTGTTGTTCTCCCGATTTTGCTCCATAAATATCCAAGCAATTCGCATAGCTAGCATTCCTTCATTTTTTTTGCGGTGAAGAGAGAAATGTTTCAGAGGTGGTATTTTCCCTATGATTTGGTTGTAGGTTGAAAACATATGAAAGGAAATGACTTCCAATAGAAATGTGAAGGACACATTTCAATGAGGTGGCAAAATTTGTGGGACAAGTTGTTCCCACGTTAAATCCCTAGCATCCCACATCTCATTTCTAGTTTATTGAAAGGTATCCAAATGCAATGTCAAAATGATACGTGTAAATTAAAAGTGTTGGACAATTAGATTTGTTTTCATCGTCTTGCATTGGCTATAGTTGACTTTGGACCCTCAATGCAAAAATGAAGTTTGAAAAATTTAGTATGGGTACGCTTTCGGTGTAATTATAGTAGAACTTGAAATAACATAATCCAGGATCAAATATTGAAGTAGTTAGTAACATGAAAATCATGGAAGTGGTTCAATGGTAATTCTTTAGGATAAGTAAGTTGCTTAGCAATACTTATATTGTCCTTGTTTCCAAGGTTCGAGATCCAAAGATGCTTATTTTAGATCTAATAGCCTAGGCAATATAGTGTAAAGTGTTCTCTATGATCCTTGTGAATAGACTTAAACCTTTTCGAGGAAATTTCATTATTTCCTCTTACAAGGGCTTTGTTCCAGGCAGATAGATTCTAGATGCAGTGATAACAATGTTGAAAACAATTATTCACTTGTATGTTGTCTTTGATGTAACACAAAATGTCAAGCCTTTACCAAGCTATCAGTGATAGCCGAGCTCATTCGGGTATCAAAGGCAGTTTCCTATGTATGCCGAGCATTCAGTTTTAACCAAGTTTAGAGATAATATCGGCCGAGCTCAGTTGGTTAATGAAATAGATCCTATATTGATTGAGTTCACTTGGCTACCAAAGGAAAGTTAGCATGAAGTCAATATTGACCAAGTTGGGTTGGTTAATGTTAGACCTCTTGTTGTAATCGAGTTGGGTTGGTTAATGAAGGGATCTTCTGTGTTGACAGAGAACTCAATTTTGTATTAGCTGATTGTTAGCATATTTAGTCTAATAAATTTATTGGTTAATACAAGCCAACATAAGGCATAATAATTGATTGATTAAAAGAGTATTCAAGCCAACTTGACAAGGTGAATCATTTGTATGAAACGTCAAGTTGAGGATTGAAGTGTGGAATTGAAGAAGATGAATTAAGGAAGCAAATTTGAAGGATATCTATAAAGGGCAGAGTATTCGAGTTGACCGAGCTACAAAGAACATTCTGATCAAGGAGGATCAAGTGATCAAGCCAGAACTGATACTTGAATCAGAAAACTCAGTTGCATCAACAATCAGGTCAAGTCATTGTTACTCTCTAATAATTGTAGCAATGAATCAAATCTCTTAACAGTGTTAGCTTAATAGTTATTCATCAAATCCTATAACAAGGTGGCATTTCTAGATTGAAGTGTCTAAAGACCTCTAACAAGGCCACTCCTAACAGGGTGAATTAAATCCTCTAATAGGGTCACACCTAATAATGTGTTTTGAAACCTTTAACAGGGTTGGCTCCTAACAGAGCTCACTTCAAAAACGTGAAAAATAGTAACTAGTTGCAATTGGTGGTTTTCCCAAATTGGGTTTCCACATTAAATCCTAGTGTCTCTTGTGTTCATTTTATCTCCTTTATGTTTTTGCAACTAAGTTAATAAAGGTTAATCACATTAATATCTTAAGATCTAATTATTTCTATGCTAACTGAGTGACAGTAATATATTCAATGTTAACCAAGTTACAACAGAATATTCAATGTTAACCAAGTCACAACAAGTTTTGGTTTTATATTATGTTGACATCTTAAAGGGACTTGGATTTGCTTTTGTAGTAACTGATTCACCCCTCCCTTCTCAGTTACTCCTTTCCATTTCCAACAATTGGTATCAAATCTATTGGTGCTTGCAGATAAGGTTTCAAGGATCTAAGCTAAAGATCAAGATGTCTTACAAAAGGGAAATTCCTAAGTTGAACAAAGATAACTTCCAAGCATGTCAGGAACTCATGAAGCTACATTCGACAACCATTGGAGACACATGCCTAAAATATATGGAGAACAATTATGTGGCACCTGCTAGACCTTTGTCAATGGACCAAATTGTGGAAAAGAAGAATCACAACATAATGATGATTCACATTACTTCTACTCTCAATTATGTTGAATTTGATGAAGTCAAAGATTTCCCTATTGCTTATGAAATGTGGATCAAGCTGAAAGATATCTATGGAGGAGATGACAATGTGAGGACAGATAAGGAAAAAAATTTAAGAGGTTAGCTTGATTAGATGAAGATGAGAGAAGATGAAAATATTGCACAATATAGTGAAAGAATCAAAGCAAGTGTGAGTACAATTAGAGCCTCAGGAGGGAAAATAGATGATGTGATAGTGGTTAGCAAGGTACTCAGAACTTATCTTCCTATTTATGCAATTAGAGTTTCAGTTATTCAAGAAATGAGATGTGATCCCAAAAATGATACAACTTTGGCTACACTAGAGGGAAGGTTGATAGCCTTTGAGTTAGATAACTTTGATAACTATGTTCCTAACTCTGGTAGCATTGAGTTTGCATTTCAAACTAAACTATCACTCAAAAAGAAAGGTAGAAAATCTAAAAGAAAAAAGTCTGACAGTGAAGATGAGGATAATTATGATGATGACCTTAAATTCACTAAAGCCCTGCTTGCAAGAAGATTCCCTAAAGGCAAAGGAAAAATACCCCTAATCTATTTTTCTTGTGAAGAAGGTGGTCACATTGCTACAAGATGTCCAAACAGAGAAGGCAAAGAAGAAAAGAAACATGACAAGTACAAAGTAAGGAAAGATTTCAAAAGCTACAAAGACTACAAGGATAAAAATAAGAAATCTTGTTACATGGCTAAAGACTTTGATAGTAGTGATGAAGGTGAAATGGTTTGCATTGTTATTAAAGATGAATCAAATGATTAAAATGATAAGATGGCCCTTGTTTCTCATATTAGCAAGAATGACACATGGATTATTGATAGTGGTTATTCTCACCACATGACTAGTGATAAGTCAAAGTTTGAGCATTTGGAACTCTATGATGGTGGGAGGGTCAGATTTGGAAATGATGAACCTTGATATGTGAAAGGAAAAGGTTGCATTACATTAAATGATGAACTCAAACGTGACATTTCTTATCGGGTTGAAGGACTGAAACACAATCTACTTAGTGTGGCACAATTGAACAACATTGGATTCAAGGTAGAATTCATGATTGGAAAGGCCAAGCTGCTGGATAAGAAAGGAAATCTAGTTGGGACTGGAAATCAAACAAAAGGTAATCTATTCTATCTAGATCTAACTAAAAGTTCATGTTTCCTAGATCAAGTAGAGGAAAGTTGGTTATGGCATAAAAGTTTGTGTCATGTGAATTTTGATAACCTAGCCAAAATAAGAAAAAATAAAAGAGTGAGAGGCATTCCAAGTCTAAAGAAACCTAATATGGGAATGTGCAAAAATTGTCAAATTGGGAAGATGGGAAAGACAAGTTTCAAAAGAAAGAATTATCATTCTAAAGAAGTTCTCGAGCTGGTTCATAGAGATCTTTGTGGACCTATTGGCATAGCAAGCTACTGTGGAGATATGTATTTCATTTTATTTGTTGATGATTATTCTAGGATGGTGATAGTAATGTACTTAAAAGAAAAATCTGAAGCCTTTCAAAAATTCAAGTGGTATTTGGCTAGGGTGGAGTAAGAAATAGGAAAGAAAATAAAATGTCTAAGGTTAGATAGAGGAGGAGAATTCATCTCAAATGAATTCAATGAATTCTACAATGAAAGAGAAATCAAAAGACAGGTATTTGCACATGGCACACCTCAATAGAATGGCATAGAAGAAAGAAGAAATAGATTCATTATGGATTGTGCAAGAACACTGATGATAGAGAAAAATATTACAATCAACTACTAGAAGGAAGCAATAAGTACAACATCTCATACCTTAAATTGAGTTTAATTGAAGAAGGATACAAATCAAACACCTTATGAATTATGGTATGGCTATAGACCTAATGTCTATTATTTCAAAGTATTTGGAAGCAAATTTTATATCTTGAAAGAAACAAGGAAAGCAAAATTTGATGTGAAAAATGATGAAGGCATATTCCTAGGATACTCCAACAAAAGAAAAGCATATAAATTTTTGAATATTACTACTCACAAGGTCATAGAAAGTGCACATGTAAAAATTGATGAGTTTGCAGAAAAGAGTGAAGAACAAAGTGAAAAAAGAACCTGAAAGCTACATAAACTTAGTCTACTTTAAACCTGATACTTTACCTAAAAATCAAACAAATATAATTGGAAATTAGCAATCTTCACCACCTAAGTCCCCTAAATCTCAAGTTCAACCCGAGTTGTAGCCAGTGCAACCCAAGTCACAGTCTGAAGGACCTAAGTTTCAACCAATAGAAATTGAGTCACAATTTGAAGGACTTGAGTTACAAACAGTGGGGCCTGATCATGATTCAAAAGATCATTTTGAGCATGGTGAACAGAGTGAAACAAGTTCTCAATCCAAAGAGAATTTATATATACTTGCTAGATATGTTCAAAAGCATCATGCACCTAAGTAAATCATTGGAGATAAGTAAAAAGGCACAATGACAAGGAAAAAACTAAAAGGTACATGTTTTCTTACTGAGTTTGAACCTAGAACTATTAAAGATGCATTAGACAATGAAAGTTGGATTGAGGCAATGAATGAAGAGATTGAACAAATTGAAAGGAACAAAACTTGGACTCTTATTCCTAGACCTAAGAACAAAAATGTAATTGGCACAAAATGGATAAGTTTCAAGGAGCAAGGCAAGGTTAGTATGCAAAGGTTATGCTCAAGAAGAAGATATTGATTATGGAGAGACTTCTTCTCCTATTGCAAGACTAGAAAGTTTTAGAAAACTACTTACTTATGCTACACATAAAGGATTCAAAGTATATTAGATGAATGTAAAGCCAGTTTTCTTGAATGGAATCCTAGAAGAAGTCTATATTGAGCAACCTGAAGGTTTCATAGATCCTAACAAGAGGAATATGATTTGCAGATTACACAAAGATTTATACGGTCTCAAAAAAACCCCCAGAGCTTGGTATGAAAGATTGCACAATTATCTGGTAAGAATTAATTTTCAAAGGACTAATGACAACAACAATCTATACATCAAGGAAGGACCAGAAAAGAAGATAGTGCTAGCATAAATCTTTGTAGATGATACATTATTTACTGGACATGATGACTTATGCAAATATTTTTCTAAGGAAATGAGAAAAGAATTTGAAATGTCAATGTTTGGAGAGATAAAATTCTTTGTTGGCTTGCAAATTCAATAGATGAAGGATGGTATCTACATTACTTAATCAAAGTACATCAAAGAGATATTGAATAAATTTGGAATGGAGGATTCTAGACCAGCTGGAACAACTATGTCTATTGGACATAAGCTTTTCAAAAATGATGATCCCAAAGAGGTAGATCAAACTACATATAGATCAATGATTGGAAAACTTCAGTATGTGGTACACATAAGACCTGATATTACATTAGTAGTTGGTATGGTGGCAAGATTTTCTGCTAATCCAAAGGAAAATTATATCATGGCAATAAAAAGAATTATGAGGTATCTAAAAGGTACTGAAGATTGTGGTTTGTGGTATAAGAAAGGAGGAAACTTTGAATTGAAATAATTCACTAATGTTGATTGGGTAGGAAGTATTGATGATAGGAAAAGAACTAGTGGTGGAGAATTATTTCTTGGAAAGAGGTTAGTCTCTTGGACAAGAAAGAAACAAAATTGCATCTCTTAGTCTATAGTAGAAGCATAATATGTTGCAACAACAGTTATTTGTTCCAACATCATTTGGTTCAAACAACTATTTTCTAGTGTGAAGGAAGAAATCAAGGATCTAACATCTAGCTTATGTGATAACACCAATGCAATTAACATATCCAAGAATCTAGTAATGCATACCAAGACAAGGCACATTGCAATAAAGTACCATTTTATGAGAGAATTAGTGCAAGACAAAGAGGTTAGATTGGAATATGTGATTACTAAAGAACAAATTGTAGACATATTCACCAAGTCATTACCTAAGGATGCATTTTGTATCTAAGAGGTAAGCTAGGGATCATTCCCCTATCTGAAGCTCACTAAACAAGTTTAATGATGCATCAACCAAGCATTTTGAAGATTAGTCAAGTTGATGCAGTATTGTCAAAGCATATTGCATATGAATCAGTACATCGGGTACTTGGGAAGTACATTGATTGTTGTCTTTGGCATGAGATGTGAAAGTGGGAGAGTTTTTTGTCATATCATATCCAAGAAATTTTGTATGAACAGGTTCAATTATGCTTAAGAACAGATCAATAAGTCAGAGGGAGAGATTTTAGTCAAAGAAAATCATTCCAGAGGGAGAGATTGATGTCAAAGGGATTTCTCACTAATAGAGGGAGTTCTCATGGATGCAGAATGAAACTAAGGATATTATCCTTACTTTTTTTTTCTTTAAAATTTCTTTATATTATGACATATTGTGTTGTCATCAATGCCAAAGAGGGAGATTATTGAAAAAATTTATTCAATTGTATGTTGTCTTTGATGTTACACAAAATGTCAAGCCTTTACCAAGTAGTCAGTGATACCCGAGCTCACTCAAGCATTGAAGGTAGTTTCCTATGTATGTCGAGCATTCAATTATAACCAAGTTCATATAGAGTATTGATCAAGCTCAGTTGGTTAATGAAGCATATCCTGTATTGATTGAGTTCACTTGGCTACCAAAGGAAAGTTAGCATGAAGTCAGTATTGACTAAGTTGGGTTGGTTAACATTAGAACTCCTATTCTAACCAAGTTGAGTCAGTTAACAAAGGGATCTTCTATGTTGATTGGGTACTCAATTCAGTATTAGTTGATTGTCAACATACTTAGTCTAAAAAATTAATTGGTAAATACATGTTGACTTAAGGGATAATATTTGATTGATTAAAAGAGTATTCAAGCCAACTTGACAAGGTGAATCATATATATGAAAGGTCAAGTTAAGGATTGAAGTGTGGAATTGAAGAAGATGAATTAAAAAGGTGAATTTGAAGGATATATGTAAAGGGAAGAGTATTTGAGTTGACTAAGCTACAAAGAACATTATGATCAAGGAGGATCAACTAATCAAGCTAGAACTAAGATCTAAATCAGCAAAGTTAGTTGCATCAGCAATCAAGTCAAGTTATTGTTACTCTCTAATAATTGTAGTAGTGAATCAAATCTCTTAATAGATTTAGCCTAATAGCTATTCAGCAAATCCTCTAACAAGGTTACATTTCTAGACTGAATTATCTGAAGACCTCTAACAAGGCCACTCCTAATAGGGTGAATTAAATCCTCTAACAGGGTCACACTTAACAGTGTGTTTTTTAACCTTTAACATGGTTGGCCCCTAATAGGGCTCACTTTAAAAGAGTAAAAAATAGTAACTAGTTGCAATTGGTGGTTTTCCCAAATTGGGTTTCCACATTAAATCTTGGTGTCTCTTGTGTTCATGTTATTTCCTTGATGTTTTTGTAACTATGTTAATAAAGGTTAATCACATTAATATCTCAAGGTCTAATTATCTCTGTGTTAATTGAGTGATAATAATATATTTAGTGTTAACCAAGTTACATCATAATATTCAGTGTTAACTGAGTCACAACAAGTTTTTGTTTTATATTGTGTTGATATCTTAAAGGGGCTTGAATTTGTTTTTGTAGTAACCGATTAAACCCCACCCCCCCACCCCCTCCTAGTTACTCCTTTCCATTTCCAACAAACAATGCATGACGTGATCCACTCTATGGAGGAGCATAATTCCTAGTGTGCCCCTCAAACTTGATATTTCCAAAGCTTACGATAAGGTTGATTAGGCCTTTCTTTATAAAGTCCTTGAGAGGATAGGCTTTAATAATAAATTTATTGGGATGATTAAAACTATGATAAAAATTGCCAATTATTGTATTCTTGTCAATGGGACTCCTCAGGGATCTTTTTGTCCTTGCATGGGTCTTAGGTAATGAGATTCCATATCACCTTATCTTTTCATCATGGTAGCTAAAGTTATGGGAATATATTTCTCTAGATTAGCTAGTTTTGGAACTTTATTATGAATTAGGCTACCACTTCCTTACCTCTTAAAGTCATACAATAGTTCGTTGATGATACTTTTTCATATGGTTGTTCTTCTTTGGTTGAAGCTAAGATTTGGCATAACCTGATGTATGATTATGCTACTAGTTTGGGACAACAAATAAAATTTAGCAAGAGTGGGATATATTTCTTCAATGCAGATCAAAACCTCCAAGGATGTATAAAGAACATATTGGGTTGCCAGTTTGCTAGTATTCCTGATGATCACCTTGGTTTTCCCTTGATGGTCAAGGAAGTTTCCAACTAATATTGGAATACTATAGTGGAGAGAATCTAGAAGAAATTATCTAGTTGGAAGGGTAAATTATTGAGTAGTGTTGGGAAGATGCAATTACTAACTGCATCTTTGCAAGGGGTGTTAGTGTATTATCTCTCACTTTTTAAAATATCCCAAGGAATGGCGTAGAAACTGGAAAAAATTCAAAGGAATTTCTTATGGATTGAGAATGAAGAAAGAAATAAAATTAGCCTTATCAATTGGGATATGGTGTGGAAACCTAAAGACAAGGGGGGTTTGGGAATTAGAAAGATTACGGGTCTTAATAGAGTTGTCCTTATTAAGATTGGGTGGACACTGGTTGAGAATTAGGCAAGCTGGTGTAGAATTATGAATGCCAATAATATGGGCAATATCCCCTATGTGTATTGATTCATGGAGAATGATTGGTTGTTGGGTTCCAAAATATGGAATAACTTGATGAAAAATAGTAAACTTCTTAGAGAAGGGATGCGTTGGTTGGTTGGGGAAGGAAATAAAATAAGGTTTTGGGAGGATAATTGGTTGGGAGGAAAACTTCTTTCCTAAAGTAAATTTGGACATCTTGATGTAATCTTAAAGAAGAACTTTGGTGAGAAGGTTAGTGACTACTTTATGAGACAAGGGAAATGGAGAAGCATTCTGGAGGTTGTCCCTTATCACTTAAGATCTCTAGCTGGTGAATTAATGGAGCCTTTGGATTATGACAGAGTTACACAGTTCTTGGGAGAAGATAAGTTTTCTTGTGATAAAACTACCAATGGTAACTTCTCTATTAATTTTGCTTATCATATGTTTGATAGAGATCAGACTCCCTCTTACTAGAAAAATGTTTGGAATAACCAATTTATCACTAAAGTGAATTATTTTTGGCAGACAAACTTACATTGAAAAATACTTACTATTGATAATCTAAGAAAAAGAGGTTTTCAAGTTCCTGAAAAATGTTATCTTTGTTAAGTGGAGGAGGAGAGTATACATCACATATTCCTTTAATGTCCCTCTATTGTGGGAATTTATTAATCTATACTACAGAAGTTTCTTGTGGAATGGGTGTTCCAAAATAATTTGCAATAATTTATTTTATCTTGGCATTTTCCCTTCTTACATCCATTGATTAGATTAATGTGGAAGATAATTCCTCATCATGTTTTCTAGGGAATTTTCAAAGAGAGGAACAATTAGATCTTCCATGATGTGAAGAAAAAGGAGGAAGTGGTGTTCAATATTATTTTTAAGTTGTTGAAGGAGAGTTTGGAAAGTAGTAAGTAGAACCCGCAGGTCCCTCCTTCAATCAGTGAACAAAAGATTGCTATGAATTGGAAACTCCCAAAGTTCTTTCATAGGTATGACAACTCAAAGTCCCTAGCTAGGAGGAACACTAAATGAAAGCTCCCCATCCACCCCAAGGTAAAGCTAAACTCTGATGGTTCTTCTAGGAATGGATGTATTGTAGGAGAAGGTATTGTTAGGAACTCGGTTGGTCAATAGTTGATGACTTATGCGAGAAACTTAGGTAATACTTCAAACAATGTGGTGGAAGCCATGGCACTCTTATGGGGGTTAAAGTTGATTGTGACTGGCTTAGGATGGAAGCACATTAGCATAGAAGATGACTCTATATTAGTAGTGGAAATGGTAGAAGGGGATAAGGATCTAGGTTGGTCAATAAATGACATCATGGGAGATATTTGGAATCTCCTCACAAAGCTCAAAATTTATGATTTACAACACATTTATAGGGAAGGCAATGTGGTGATAGATACTATGGAGAGCTTTGGGCTTCGTGTCCAAGGTTTAAGGTGCTAGAGGTGGATAGACTCACTTCTAGCTAAGGCTTGAGCCCTTATTATAAGGGAACAAAATACTAACCAAGAGAATGATGAATTATTTTAAAGATATTTTTTATTGTTGGCTTATGTGGGTAGTGCTTATGTTTAAGAGGGACATTGATTTGAATTCTTATTTAAATCATTGAGTGATTGAATGGTGTAATATCAATGATGATATGGGGAATTGGAAATCGTACTATATTGTCATTATGAGATTCAACGGATGGGAAATGGAAGAGATTATAGGTGATTTTGTCATAAGAATACATGGTATGGGAATTAATTACCCTCTCATTACCCTTTCATCTTTCTTGATCAAGCATAATCTTCAAAGATTGTCACTTAAGTGACGAAATACAAGGAAATACACACATGTTAACCTTCCATTGAAGGAAATAGTTTTTATTTTCACTCCTCATCATAATTATACATATGTCTTTTAACATCATTATCAATAAAACTATGAGAAAATTATTTCTAAGGAAGAGAAGAGAGAGTAAGAGAATTTCTAGAATTGGAAACTTGGAGTTTCTAGAGAATTCTAATTAGGACAATAATTGGTCGGTGATATGGTGTGCATTAAGCGATTTAAGACAATGCGAGAAAAAACTATATCTAGATGACTTTTTATGAGGGGGGCTTGGTTCCTTTCATAGAAGTCATGTCGGGGTATGATGATAATGTTTTGTTAAGTTTTTTGACTCTTGGACATACAACACATCACTATTAATGGAATCTCATTTCATGTGATCAAGGAGATAATTGCTATGGCTATTGGTTCATCTATCAATGGATGAAAGTGGTAGAAGGATATTAAGATCACTGATGAGATAGACCTAAAAAAAATCTTCAAAAAAGTTGAAGAACCTTTGAGATTTAGAGGTGGATTTAGTTGTCAAGACCTCCCGTCCCCCTTGAATGAAGTATGTTTTGTGCTCATGAAGTGTTTGAATTTGGAAGGTAGATTTAGTGTTTGATACTATTACCATTTCCCACTCCTGAATAATTTTAGGCATCATGACTCAGATTTTCCATTTTTTTCTTTCTTTTACATTCTTTGATCCAGATTATCTAGAAAGATCAAATCTTTGAAACTTTTTTTGTAGGCCTTTTTAATTATCTTTTTCAGAGGTTTTCTACTCAAAATTTCAAGTTGAAAAAATGTTTTTAGTAGAGGAGACCACCAAGGTATTATTTGAACATGTTTGGGTTCATTTTGGGTTGCCAAAAAGCATTATTTCTGATAGGGATAATAGGTTCCTCAATAATTTTTGGTCTTTACTACGGGCTAGAATGGACACAAAGTTAACAAAGTCTATAGAATTCCATCCTCAAATAGATGGCCAAATAGAGGTAGTCAATAGAATGACTCTCCATATCCTTTGAATGTATCACTCCAAACACCCACGTACATGGGATGAGAGCTTGCCTTATGTGCAACATAGCTACAACCGTGCACTCCACACTACTATAGGGCACAATCTATTTTAGGTTTGTCTTGGGTATCAAGCATTGGCACATATAGATGTGGCACTACCTATCTTGCAATCTAGTTAGCCACTAAATACTAAAAAGGAGGCAGATAAAGTAGAAATATTTATTGAAAAGATAAAATAGTTACATCAACAAGCTCATCATATTTTGGAGCAGAGCAATAAGAAGTACAAGGAAAGACATGATCAACATAGAACTCCCCATAATTTCCAAATTGGTGACAAGGTATGGCTACATCTTCAAAAGAAGCACCTCCAAGGACCTAATAGAAAGCTTCCTCCTATTCAGTATGGCCCATATATCATTAATAAACAAATTGGTGAGAATGCTTTTGAACTTGATTTTCCATAGTTTTTGGGGTTACATCTAGTTTTTAAAGTGGAATTGTTGCGACCTTATTTTCCTCCATAATTGGACATCTCTCAAGCTGGTGAACATATTCATGCTACATAATTTAATCCTTCCACTACTACTCCATTACAATGTGATCATGTCAGTGAAGTCATGCTAAAATCTTTGAGAAATCAAAAAATTCCTCTATACAGGGTGGTTCAAGTTGGCCAATTCTCTCATCAAGGAAAGTGTTTTAACTAAGGAATAGATTGGAGCACAATTCCCTCATATATTATAGAAGATTGATGCAATGGGACCCATTACCTCTTAGGGAGGAGGAATGATCTAGATTATCTAGAACAATCAAATATTTGAAACTTCTTTTCTAGGCCTTTTAAATTGGCTTTTTTAGAGTTCTTCTGCTCGAAATTTGAAGTTGAAACTTTCATCAATCACTAAAATTGGGAAGCCAAAGGCTCACTATTTAGGGACTAAAGTTATATTTTTAGTTCTTTCCAATGATGTAAATGGTTTTGAATTTTGAGCTCTAGGTCAAAAGTTATGACCCCGACAAGTTGGGGTAAATAAACACCTAGGTTTGAATAGTTTTAGTTAAATATTGTTGTTTTTATTATAGCCACATATACATTTTGAATTCATGGCTATGGTGACTTTTGATGTTCCATCATTGTATATACTCTTACATTTTCGAATAATATGAGGGATTTTTGGTTTACATACAACTCTTTCAAGTTTTTGCATGTTTCTCCAAAAATTGAACATTGATATCATAGGTACCTAATTCTCACCAGATATTGTGTTTCAGCCCATTTTTTAAATCAAATCATTCTTGAAGCTACTATATCTAAGGCTAGGGATAGATGAAAAAAAGGAAAAAGGTACACTATTTTGTATCAAGGTCTTATCTTTTGTCTTTTTAATTTTCATTTGGACCTTGCTCCCCCATTGTATCTCTTTAGTTAATAATCAAGCCCTGCATAATCATATAGGTAAGGGTGGGGGTGTTCTCTGACACCCACTCCCAGCCTTCCCCTTCTTCCACCCCCTCTAGAACCCTAAAAAGCACAATAGGATTTTGGATGGGGCCCAAAGAAAGAAAAAGAAAAAACTAAAAAATATGGTGGAAAACTACCTTGTTGATTTTGAAGATGAAAATGAGGGTGGTCGTAGGAGGTCAAATAGGTTGGCCAAAACTAGGGCTAGAATGAAATAGAAGGCCTATATAAATTTGGAAATTAATGGAGAGGAGATGGGGCTGGAAACCAGAGAGAAGGAGGGGAATGAGAAAAAGAGAATGGGAAGGAGGAAGTGGACATGGAAGTGGGGATGGAGGAAAATAGCTCTTCTTCAGAGGAGGTTAAAATTAAGAAAAGGAGAAAGTCATCTAGGACACTACCCATGTGTCTACTAGCTTTACTATGAATACTATAGACTTTACCTCCAATGTTATTCCTTCTCAAGGGGAAGATAAGGATACCTTGCTGATAATGGCTACCTCCCCTATGAGGATTGAGAAAAAATATAAGAATATGTTTTTTGCTAACCTTGTTGTGATGGAGGCTCAAGTGTCAGAGGTGGCTAAAGGAAGTTGAATTGGGTGTCAGGAGATTTTTGGCTTTGTTAAGGACATGAAAAGGAGATGGAGGTACTCAATGCTTAGTTCAATGCTTTGGATGAGAGTTTTACCACTCTCTCTAAGTTTTCATTGAAAGTGATTCATGTTGTTGCTACCATTCTCTAATTGCTATACTAGGAAAATGAACATGAGGGCCTTGGTAAGGAAGATTCAAACAAACTATATGGTTTCCTTGTTGATGACTGCGCCAACGTTTTCCTACAAAAGAAGGGAAACAAAAGGCCAAAGTTTAGGCCTTCATTTAGTTTTACTTTATGTTATATCATCTAGACACATGTTCTCATATATGCCAGCTTTTAAATACTTGATCTGGTCACTAGGTTTAAAGACTTCAATACATTTAGGATAAAACATTACAACATATATGTTGTTGATAGTTTTAGTAGATATATTTTTATGGTTTTTAGAAGGAAAAATAATATATTGTCTGCTAGTAATTTATTTTTCATTACTAGTAGTTGGGTACTTTATTAGATAATATCTAGTTTAGTATTTCTAGTTTGGGGAATATGTTTTTGATATTAAGGGAGGGGCTATTGATGTACTAGTAGTTTTATCTCTAGACATGTGTTGTGAATGAATGGTTTATCCATAATAATGTACTAAGGGCCAACCCCCTTGCTTATCTGCTTCTTTTAATATCAAAGACAAAAACTTGTCTCTCAAATGATACTATTGGCAGGTTTTTTAACCTTTTCATGGAACCCTTCAACGTTCTCTCCAATAGGGTGTTACAAATTCTAATTTTAACAATAGGATTGGTGGAGCAAGTAGCACTCAAGTGCCAAGCTTGTTAGGATACCCTCAATTTAATACTCCAAATTTAGGAGAGAATTATGTGAATATGAATGTGAAATAATACGCAGAGATATTCAGACATAGGCAGGTTTGAAAAATAAAAAGTGTGAGGAAGTAAAACTAACAATTATATTACCAAAAGAAACACTTAAAATTTAGATATAACTCATATAAAATGAGAACAAATGGAGAAGAAGAAAAGTATATAAAGTGTAAGGTTGAAGGAAATATAACAAACAATGCTAATTCCCAAAAATATAAAAGATAAAACCCAAGTAGTAGACAACTCAGAATCCAAGGAAAATGAGCTTTCAAACACATATAGCCCTATGGAGATACCTTTGACATGGTTTTTTATTGAAAAAAAATTTTATAGGTTATTGAAGAAGATTTTGGAGCATGGTTGTCATTGTTGGAAAATTATGAAGAGGTAAAGGATCACTAGTAAGAAGTTAAGTTAATAGGTAAACAAGTGAAGAAAATAGGTAAACAGGCAAGTCTTATCAAAAGATAGAAGGAACTATTGGTAAAGGCAATAAGAAGACACTATCGGTAAACTAGATATAAAATATTATCAATACAAAGAAACACTATTGATGAACAATAAATGAGATGAAAAGGTAAAAGAAGAAACAATTTTGATAAATGAGATGCATGATCATCAAGGAGACAAATTCATTGAATCTAGACTTGAATAATAAAATATAGTACTCAAATCAAAGAATCATAGAAAATGGTTTGTGGAGAAACATGAAAAGATCTAAGTGTTGAATTTGAGGAAGGTTTAGCAAATGGAAATAAAGCAATTTTTGTAGAGAATGAATAAACAAGATTTGATGGAGTCAACCTATGGTCAAAATGTGTTATGGAAGATTTGAGAGGAAGTCATAAGGAACCCTAACTAGGTTTAGAAAAGAATGAAAGATAAAGGATAAATTAGGATAAATAGGAGATCAAGATGAGGTATGAGTATGACGACAAAAAGAGAAAAGAAGACCAAGAGTTATGGAATTATAGAGTGATAACAAAGCAGAGGAAGAGCTGAATGGGCTTGATAAGATTTTGGAGAAAGAAAACATAGGTTAAACTCTTGTTGAGTTATTCCTAACAATTTATCAATAAGATTGTAATATCCTTTAACTGGCTAGTTCTTAACATGACTGAAATGTTGATGTTTTATAGCTTTAGTCAGATATGACAAAACATGGAGAAGATATATGAGTGTATGTGTGTGTCTAAATATAATGTTTCTTCATTTTATATATGTACATAACTCCATCTATATAAACGTGTTTATATGATATATATTTAATAAGAAATTTAAATATACATTGTATAGATTTTATATATATATATAATGGAACAACATACTTATGATAGGCCATGGCTCATGAAGAGACATGACCCATTAAATCATATACATTATTCTCATTGAAATGCTCTTGGAACATATTGGAAAACACTTGAATATTATTATAAGTAGAAGCTCTCTCTATCATACCACATCTGATCTACTATCTACTATCCTCAACATGGTATCAAAGAAAAGATTGGAAGAAAAATCAATTGGTTATGGAACGAAGATTGTAGAACTTGCATCAAGCTCTTCAAAGACAATGTTGGTAGAGTTTTGGTTGAAATCTATGTTGTTGAGTCTAACATATATATCATTCTCATCGATTGAATGATAGCTTTTATGGGTAGTGTTCATATTTCATGAAGATTGTGGAGAAGTTCTAGAAAGGGCATATTCAATACCCCTACAAACATTTACGGGAGTTGTTTCATCTATCTCACTATTTCTACCAATTAAGAAACATTGGTAACCAATAAAATAAAATAAGGATTTCTTTGATTTGTTCGATCCCCTTATCTCTATGAATTGTTTCAGATTGAGGAATAGAGGGGTTTGACTGATGAAGTATGTGGCACCAACAAGAAAAAAAAAAGGTGACATATACCATTATATACATAGAATCTAACAAGACAAGAGTATATCGCTACCATCCAAAATGTACCGTGAGAAAAATTGTCAGGTCACAATGATTCATCTATCTTACATATTACATAAAAGAGTGAGGGTAATGAGTGGAAGACCATATCTTTAAACAATGCCAACTTCGTGAGGAAGCTCAAAGCCTCATTGCCACTCATCAAAGTTTATCAGGGACCAAATCCAATGCCACCTTAGACATAATATAAAGATTATGGAATAAGTGTTAAAGAAGTCATGAGACCCATGACAAAGAACTAAGGTAGAAGTCTGATCATCTAAATATAGAATAGGGAGGTGCATAGCGAAGAAATTTTGTGGAAGAGTTTTATAACAATTAATGTTTGGTATAAGGAATGATGCACTCATCATCAATTGTATAATAGACACAATTATTCTACTATGAGAAGACACATAATCAAAATTCTTATGTTAAAAAATGGATACAAATTGGTGGTGCATTAGATTAATGAAGAATCAATCTAAAGGTGACAAGGATAAAATATTGCAATTTTGGTTATTATTTCAGCATAATGAGACACCATTCACATATACCATTACAAACCTTTATATATTGGGTATATTACCGAATATGGAGAAAGTGTGAGTATTATTGAGCAACATAATCATATTCCTAGCAAGGGATTTTACATATATAGTCAAAAGATGAACACATCAACGATGATGAGGATAATCAAGGATGTTGATGTATATATTAGTATTTATTATCTTTTGACTACTACATGTATCTAGTCATTGTAGTCTCTCTCTTAATTTTATTTCTATACATATTATTAGAGCTATTTTCCTTGATCTTTTCTTCTGAGAATGTTCTTGCAGGAAATGGGAGGTTCATATTAGATTCAGAAGAACCGTGACACTTAATCAAAGACAAATTTGGATGAGGATTTCAAATGATTGACAATTAGAGGGAGTTCAAAAGTCAATGTATGTGATTGCATGATTTTAATGAGCCTACCCCCTATGTACATTACAAGGAAGTGACAAATTTCAAATGATATCACTTGTATTTGTAGAAGTTATTGGAAGGTGACAATCTTACAATAACTTAAATCATGAAATACATTTTTATGTAAATGATGAAATGGATCATGATGAATTATACTGTGTAAATCAACAATTAAGTATTAGATGTCATTCACTTGATGATTTATGAGTTGTTTGAAGGTATTTGTTGAATATCATGTGTTGATATTCTGTAGGCCATTACATTTTGAGTACTTGGTGAGTATCATGTGTTGATATTATGTAGGCCATTACTCAGAGTATTTGGTAAATATCATATGTTGATATTTTGGAGGCCAATACTCATGATATCAAATGTGATATCAAAATGGTGGAGATCTTTTGATCAAAGATATCCTTAAAATTTTCCATTTCTCATATTACTAATGGTGTAATATCTATGATGTATTTATCCTCCCTAAGCTAAGAGGGAGTTTTAATGTTTTATAGCTTCAACCATATATGAAAAAACATAGAGAAGTTATATAAGTATATACATACACACATACACACATACACATATATATCCATATGTATGTATATACATACATATGGATATGTATATATATACATACATATGGATATGTATATATATATATACATACATATACATACATACATATATATATATATATATATATATATATATATATATATATATATATATATATATATATATATATATATATATATATATATATATATATACATACATATACATACATACATACATACATGTGTATATATATATATATATATATATATATATATATATATATATATATATATATATATATATATATATATATATATGATGAAAATGAATATGTTAGGAGTTGTCTCATTTGTCAGTAGGACAAGGTGGTAATGAAGTCTCCAAGAGGCTTTTTGTAGTCACTACCCATGCCAGTAAAACCGTGGGTAGGTGTAAGTATGGACTTTATCACGGGTTTGCCTGATGTGGATGGGTATACAAGCATCATGGTTGTGGTTGATAGATTCTCCAAATATGCCATATTTGTACTATGCAAGGTACCATGTAGAGCAAAGGATGATGCTGACTACTTTTTCAACAGTTGTTGAAGTATTGGGGTGTTCTATTCAGTATCATAATGATTGGGACACTTTCTTTACCAACAATTTATGGAAAGAGTTATTCAAACTAATTGGGACAAGGTTTCTCATGTTGACGAGTCATCACCTGGAGATAGATGAAAATATTGAAAGGATCAATGGGATTCTGGAAGACTATTTGATGCACTTTGTTTGGTCAGACCAATCCAATTGGACAAGATTGTTGGACTCAGCTCATTTTAGCTACACCATGCAAAAGAGTGCATCAAGTCAGTTCTCACCATTT
Source organism: Cupressus sempervirens (assembly GCA_028749045.1). Classification (NCBI taxonomy): domain Eukaryota; kingdom Viridiplantae; phylum Streptophyta; class Pinopsida; order Cupressales; family Cupressaceae; genus Cupressus; species Cupressus sempervirens. The sequence continues at coordinate 605,240,389 of CM053792.1, forward strand.
GAGTTGGTAATAAGCTAGCAATTTCTGACTACTCATATAGTTTTGAGTTGATACATGTGAAAATGTCCAGATGTAAAGAAAAGGTTACAGGAGTGGCATGACTAGGTTGATCTTGCTAGGCATAACTTGGTTAAGCCTACAAAAAGAATGAAGCACTATGTAGACTCAGGGAGGAACAATATGGAGTTTAAAGTTGGCAACAAGGTCTTTTTGAATATGGATCCAATTTACTTTAAACCACCGAAAGGATTGAGTACAACACTAGGTTGTTATTCTGATAGATTATTCTCAGTGGTTGAAAAGACTGGGAAGGTGGCATACAAGCTAAAGTTGCCAACCTACATGAGAGTTCACAATGTGTTTCATGTCAACCAACTCCATATGTATCATCATGATAAGGAGGATGACAACAAGAACATCCCAACTTGTATACCGGCATTTTGCAAGGACAGACTGGGTTTGGAGGTGATTGTTGTTAGAGATCAAAGATATGGTAATAGAAAGTGGTAATAGAATATGGATCCAATTTACTTTAAACCACCGAAAGGATTGAGTACAACACTAGGTTGTTGTTCTGATAGATTATTCTCAGTGGTTGAAAAGACTGAGAAGGTGGCATACAAGCTGAAGTTGCCAACCTACATGAGAGTTCACAATGTGTTTCATGTCAACCAACTCCATATGTATCATCATGATAAGGAGGATGACAACAAGAACATCCCAACTTGTATACCAGCATTTTTCAAGGATAGACTGGGTTTGGAGGTGATTGTTGTTAGAGATCAAGGATATGGTAATAGAAAGTGGAAATAATTTTTAGTTCATTGGCAGGTCCAAACCAGGGTAGAAGCCACTTGGGAATGAGCTGAACACATGTGGAAACATTAAGACAAGGTTTTGGAGTTCTTAACGAGGGACTCCACCCTACCTCTCTAAACATCCAACATGGCATTGGGTACCTCCATGGCACTATATGGTCATTGTTGCTAGCATCGAGGACATTGCCTATTTTAGAGTGGGGGAGGATGTAAGTGGTGGTTGATTTCATAAGGGGAAGGGTTGCTCCTGGTATAAGAAATGTTTCTTAGGGAGTTGTCCAAAAAATAACTAATTTCTATTGCAAAGTTAGCCTCATCACAAAAGCTAATATGGGTGAATAAGACTAACCCAATCATTCAAAGATGAATGTTCTACAATGATTGCTTTTGTTCACAAGGTGAAGTGTCACAGTGGAGAAATCTAATGAGGCACACAAAAACATTCAACGAGCAGGGAGTTCAAGAGGAGTGTAGAGCAATGTAGTGTTAGTAGAAGAGGTGAGTAGTGCAGAGTGACTTGGAGTCCCCATCAAGGGAGGGGGCCTGGGTCTTATCTGTGTAAGTCAATTGGGTTCAATATGAGTTAGGGTCACCTTGATAAGTTCCAATGACATAGGGTGTTGGGGGTGTGGAGTCTATGTGAAGAACTATAACCAGGGAGGTGAGGTGCATGAGGTGTGTGTCCGTGTTCAAAGAGAGGATGCATATCTAGGGGTGGGAACTTGTATAAATTTCTTGGGAAGTACTCAGATAGTGATCAACAAGATAGTTGAGATTGATGTAGATTGGGCCATGGGCCATTTTTTGAAATCAATAAAGATACTTTTTTGCCCCAAAATATTGTGTTCAAAATTGAGTTGAATCATTCCATTGTACAAGATATATATTGTGTTTGTGCTGACCAGGGTGTGTATGGGTGTTGAGCTTGGAACTTTGGAGATAGGCATAGTCCACACACACACACACACACACACACACACACACACAATGATTCTTCATTTTATATATGTACATAGATCCATATTTATATGTGTGTGTCATATATATTTAATAAGAGATTTAATCATGCATTGTGCAAAGAATTATATGTGTGTGTGTGTGTTATTAAATAACACAGTTATGATAGGGCATGTCCATAACAAGACATGCCCCACTAAATCATATATATTATTCTCATCCAGATACTCTTAGAACATATTAGAAATCACTACAATATTGTTACAAGTAGCAACCCTCTCTATCATATCGCATCTGATCTACTATCCTCAACATGAAATTCTTATAACTATTTGTAACTCCTCTAAAAAGGAGAACACGTTGAAAGTGGAAAAAAATATTTTAATAGAGTAGTCTCTAATAGGATTGCAGATACTTTTAACAAGGTATCAATCTCTCCTAAAAGGATGATCATTCATAAGGTGACAAAATTGTAATCTCTTTTTAAAACCAAAAAGCCTTATTACTATAGTGATGAGTTGTGTGTATCATCCCTACCAAAGTTTTTCCCTTAGACCAAGGGTTTTATGCAAAACCAAATAATGTGCTATGTGTTATATGTATAATTGATCATGTTATGAGTTTATTACTTTACATTTACAAAATAGGTAACCAGATAATTCATATCAACAAGTTTAGCACTTTATGGTTAAAAGGTTAAATAGGTGAAAAAGTTGAAGGTACTAATTCACCTTCCCCCTCTTAGCACCTTATCTAACTTTCTAACAATTGGTATTATAGCCAAGTACTCTAGAGAGGGATTTTAACAACTTGAGAGTAGATCTAAAATAATGGAAAATTATAGGTATGAGAAGCAACTGGAAGAATCTCTAGACAATTCTAATGAACAATTACAAGAACTGGAAGACAAATTGAAGATGCCATTTACTAAAAGGAGGGAGTTGTTAGAACAACTAAAGATAAACCTAAATAAAATTGAACAAATATTTGAAGGAAGTGCCAATTATGAGGAATTTGATATCATTGATGCAGACCTATTGAGAAAGAACAATGCACTAGTGGAATAGGTTACCAAGATAAAGAGAGAACAAGAAAGTCATGTGCTGAGAATGACATTAGTACTTGAGAAGATGAGAAGCACTTAGGATGCAAAGAAAATTACTGAATGAAAAAAGAGGAATGATGAAGAAACAATAAGAACCAAAGGTTCAATCCTATATAGAAAACAATATGAGATCCATGCACATAATGAACAATTAAGAGGAATTAGAGACAAAAACATGCAATTAAAAGCATAAAATGAAATACTAAAGCAGGAAAATGAACAGTTGAAGAACAATTTGAAAGTGGAGAAGGAAATTAATGAGAGACTTGTACGATTTGAGTAGAACATGTAGATTATTGGTGAGCAATTGAAATTTTAAAGAAAACCTGGTGACACAACTAGACCAGGATATATCGGTAAAAAAAAACTTGAAGCTAGGGAATCATCAAAATTTGGAATCAAACAACATGCACATATCCCTGAAGAATCCAACATTATGAAAGGTAAGAGTACTTATTAGCCTACATGTTACAATTGTGAAATTTTTGTTCATACTACAATTTTTTGTAGAAGGAAAGTGAGGTCATAAGTCATAAATCTTATAAGTGTAATCAAGGCCAATCAATAGGTTATCTAAGAAAAGTTTTGTTTGGTATTGCACGAATGAAATCATTATGGATATAAAGATAAAAATTGTATAACCAAAATTCCACCAACAAGTAATCTTTACAACCAAGTGAACTATATGAGAAATGGAGATAATAACTCCATAATATGTTTTAATGTAGAAAAGTAGAACATCTAACATCAAAATGTAGATTGGAAAAAACTAGAAAGAATTTTGAACTTTGGAAAATAATAGGATTTTCATGTTATATATGTCAAAAGTATGGTCAAGTAGCATACAACTATTGATACAAGTTCTATATTGACAAGGACAATAAAGGAAAAGGAATTGTAAATTATGAACAAGTTAGATGAGGAATGTAGAAAATATGGATAAAGAAAAATGAGGATTATACTTAAATGGGCTACCCTTTGTCATCAAGCACAAGGGATTCATCTACCAACTAAGAAAGTCTGTAAAGTTCTTAGGAACCAAAAATTTCATTGATATATCTATCATTCCATCTAATCATTTTAGTCATGACACCTATTATCATAATTATATGCATTAGTGATAAAAGTCATATCAACAAAAAATAAGAAAAAAATAGTTTCTTTAGATGCCATAGATTGAAAAGAGGCATGTATTTATACTATTAGCTAAACAAAGAGGTGAATTACTAGAAAGAAGATTATTAGTAGTATCTAAGTAACTGTCGACAAAAAGATGGATTATCAATAAAAATGTATTAAATGCAAAATAGTCATTGAATACTTTTCAACTACTATATATAAGGATATTTATCCCATTATTGTCACACTAGTTTAAAATTTTTGCAAACAATAACTAAGTATGAATCATTTTCTAGTGAGTGAATACTTATTCAAAAAGGATTTGGAAGAACATAAGATCAATCAACCCTAGTTGCACATGGAAAATAACCTTTTGAAGAATTAGAGAACTATAGAAAGTTTGGTTAGAATGTAAAGTCCACCAATATAATTGGGGAGGGGGGGTGAATTAGTTACATTCTTTAAACAAATTTTATCAACTTTTAAAAAACTAAAACATGTAACCAAAATATATAACAACCACATGATGATAACCATGCAAATTCAGAAAAGATATGTTAACTAGGGAAAACCTTGATCAGAGGGAAAACATTAGTGGGAATGATGCATAGAAGATGATGTACTAATATAAATATTCCTTGTGAAAGGATGTGACCATATTAGGAGTTAATTCAATATAACTAGTACATATGGGTCCCTATTAAGAGACTTTGAATCCCTATTAAGAGATCCCAACCTTGTTACAAATTTTTAAGAAGTCAACTAGACCCATTGTCCAAATTGCTTCACATCTATTTTCACTAAAAAAATTAGCAAAACATATCCAAGAAAATGAACTAACTAAAACAACAACTTATCTTGCCAATACAATTCCTTTGTAGCCTATTTGGTTGCTGGAATAGGAATAGATTTTCTATTTTTTGTTTGGTGCACTAATTGGAATAGAGAATAGGAATATATATTCCCATTTCCCCCCTAAAATGAGCTTATATTCATTCCAAAAATAGTTGTTATTGGAATAGCCTTTCCTATTCTCAATATGCATTCCTATTCTCAATTCCTATGCCTGCAACCAAATGGGACCTTGAAGTCCTCAACATATCCTCAACATCATCCTCTTCTTTTATCTTTACAAATTTTCATCCAAAGCTTGCATAAATTTACATTACATAACATATGACCGCATATGATGATTTCCAACCAAGGAAACATCTTTATTTCACACCAAGTCCTAATAACTATTTGAGTTGGCCTTGAGGCTTTCCTGATGTACAATGAATAATATAGGACCCTCATAGGATGTTACATTTTGGTTCGAAACACAACATTGCAAATTACATAAATGCCATAATGCAATCAACCTCCAAGACCATTGAACACACTTTAACCTCATAAAAAATACAACATGAACAATAACATATAGTTTTTTGTAAACTGTCCTACAACCTATCCTCTGCAAAAGAATTGTAACTCACACAAAACTCCATAAATATTTTCATGAATATAGAAATAGTATCTATACACATCCAAGAGCATGGTGTTAACCCTGTTGAACATATCTTAGCAACCACAAATTGTGTCAAACAATACTGTCTCTTCTACTCTGCCTGAACTATCTAGAAAGATGATATGCTGACATCAATGACATACCAAGTCATGAATGCAACACATAAGAACTTAATCATATCCCAAATCATACTAGAAATCTCCATAAGGAATTCCTACCAACAATCTCCCCCTTTGACATTGATGGGAACATATGATGAAAAACATCAATGTTTGAAGAATACCAAAACACATTTCTTCCTTGGCTACTTACTCAATTGACAATACTATACATCAAATATACAAACTATATATATACTCGCCCATTCATGCTACTCCCATATGAATGAAATCTATCCCACTGACATCAATTTGAGTATACAAGGTATTTTTCATGTATTACTCTCCTCCGTTGACATCAATGAAAAAGATGTCATTATTCCAACTCTCAAAGTTAAATCATCTCCAAACCAATATGAAAAAGGATTACCAAGTGTCAAAAGACACTATTTAAAAAAAATGCAAGAGTTCTCAATAAATTTTCCCAAAAGTGACTACTCTCCTAAGGAAGCCTCACCGCCATATAGTCTAGATGTAAGAATAAGCTTTAAATATACTAGACTGATGCAATCCCACATCAACTACTCTGGAGAAGGTAGGCACATAACCCAAAGCATACCTCTCAAATATTCAAATGTGTCTTTAGCCAAAGGTTTTGTAAATATGTATACTATCTACTCCTTTGTGCTAACATAATTCATTCCAATTCATTTCTTTGTTACCTTCTTTCTTGAGAAATGATACTTTATTGAAATGTTCTTAGTCTTTGAATGGAACACTAGAAACTTTGACAAATTAATTAAGTTGCGTTATCACAATGAATGATAATATGTTCTAAAAATTCAACACCAATGTCTTGTAACATTCTCTTCATCCAAATATTCGTATTACAATTATTTGTTGTTGCTACATACTCTGCTTTTGTTGTAAATTGTGATATGCAATTTTGTTTCATACTTAACCATGAAAAAAATCTCCCTCCCAAAAATAATTCTTTACAACTTGTACTTTGCCCTTCATCAATAATTCCTTTGTAATTTGCATTAATTTGTGCACATAAGGTAAAGTCATATGATCTTTCATTGTCATATGATCTTTCATAACATAAACCATAATATGATGTACCCTTCAAATATCTGAATATCTTGGTAACTGCTTCCAAATGTGTCTCTTTAGGATCTTCTTGGAATCTTTCCACAATTCCAGCTACATTAGATATATCAAGTCTTGTATGAGCCAAATACCACAATCCTCCTATCATAGATTTGTATCTTGTTTGTTCTACACTTGGAGATGGGTGAACCCACAATAGTGGGTTCCACTTTTTTGGAGGAAGAAAGTCCTCCAAAAACCAAAATGCCAAATTTTTTATTTAGGGAGTTTCAATAGACACCCTCAAGGACTTTCGATAGAAAGTCCTATACTTTATATCAAAAGTACCCTTTTTAGGAACTTTTTATCGAAAGTAAAGTACTTTTGATCAAAAGTAATTTCTTGAAATCATATGAAATTTTTGAAATAGTTTCAATAGAAACTACCTAATTTTTTTTCTATAGAAAGTCCCCAAGTAAGAATATGATGCAATGACTAAATAATCTATGAAGAAATCTTGGCTTGGGGACTCAATTAGAGGGCACAAATGGAAAAATTAAGACACGACCATTTGTATGGAGTAACTACTAAGAACAATCTTTCTCATAGGTGAAGCTATGGTGGTGTAATTGAGTTGGAAATGGAGTGCAATATCCAAGTGATTGGGTGGATCATAGAACTAAGGGCATGGTGCTCAAGTAATTATGCATTGTAAAGGAATCCAAGATGAGAAAGATTATATGTATGCATAAAGAGTCACTCTAATACCATTGATGAAGGAAACACCATCCTTATCAACTCATAAAAAAATCCTTAGCATGGAGATAAGTGAAGATAAAATGCTTTACAAAGCATCCATTAATACTTGAGATTATTTACAAAGTATTCAAGATAATATGATTTCTATACATTCTCCAAGGAGAGAGACTACAGACTAAGAGATTCCGCACTAAGAGCTTCAACAAATAGATCTTCCACAAAGAAGAGATTACGAGAAAAAAAATTCACCAAAAAGATCTTTCATCCCAAGAGATTACACTCAAAGATCTTCTATCATAAGAGCTTCCACAAAGAAGAGACCACACCTTCCAAGCTTTCTTACAAATGGTCATATTCCTTGTTTATGTAGGTACTTACCAACCAAGATATTAAAAACACAACCAATGTGGGATATAAGGTAAATTCAAATACCTTGAAAAAAATATTAAACTCCCACTCAATGAAAACTAAGCACCACCATGTGGGCCAATTAGAAAATTATATTGCCTTTGTGGATCACAACAAATATTAAATGTGTGATTGAAGGAACTTTCCACAAACTTCTAAAATGCAACCTACACACCTTAATAAATGAACCTTTTCTATATATTTTCTTTTCATGCCACGTATGCACCTTGAAAATAGAAATGACTTTTTTTTAATTAAAAAAAATCCCTTTTCAATTTTTTTATTATTTTTCCTCCAATTTTGTTACTTTCCCTCTCCTACACAATATATTTTTTCAATCATGCCCCCTTTTATTTTTTGATGCAAGATGCTCTTGCATTAGACACCCATGGTAGGAAAAAAAACTTGTGAATATGGATTCACAAAATGGAGTATCCACCGCTGATTTTGTTTTCTCTTTTCCAACACCTACCTAGAACAAGCATTCACTGCCAATATATTTCTTTCTTTCTTATTTTCTAACACCTAGATGGAACAAGTGTCTACTATTAATAATACTCCTTTGTAGTTAAATTTATCCAAACGTAGCTCTCATTCTCCTCCAATCTTGGAGGATCTAATGTGCATATAATAAACTTTGTAATACCATACAAATCTTCCTTTTCATACCACACATCACTTGCAAGATCCTCATGAAAATCATCATTATCTTTGAAATCCATCTCAAATACAAGATTCCATGATTTTTAAAAATTTACCTCTTCAATGCCTTCACCTTAGTTTTCTTCTTTCATTTCATTAACAAGGCATGCAACTGCTTCATTTGTTTGACCTCTAACCAAGGCATCATAGTCTTCATCTACTGCTACAATATTCATTAACAAATCATCATCATCTACTTTAGGTTCACAAATATGTTCATCTTCATGCTCTCCCTCTTCATTTTTATCTTCTTCAACTTTAGGTTCAGAAATCTTTTAATATTTATTCTCTTCCTCTTCTTTTGTACTAGATTCATGATAATTCACTACATCTTCTTCCTTTTCCACATCCAAAAAATTATTAATTTTGCTCTTCTAATGAAGTGCTCTTATATTTCATAACTCTACTTCTAGTTCATTCACTTTCTTCTGCAAATCTAAAAATACAACTTGTAATGCTTCTTGGTTTCTTTCTCTAGTTTTCTCAAGTCTAGGAATCCTAAGAATCCATCCAATCAAAAAAGTCACCTTCTTCTTTCTCTTCTCCATAATCAATTATTTATAAGACAAACTTCACCCAACACAAGCACCTCGTGCATACTACCTCACAATTGACGATATATCTATGCACTTAGATCAAATCACAATCCTAGTGCATTTTGGTAACATATCTACATTTTCCCTTCTTTGTTCTAAAATGTTCTCTAGGTTTTGATCTAGGTTCTTCTCTTTGTATTTATGTCAGAAAAAAAATATTACTCTCATAAACAAATTTCTTCTCAATATTCTAATTGTTAATCCTTTGATTAATATTTTTATTAGAATCAGAGTCATGTATTTTTTCTTTAATTCTAAACTTTTCATTAACTTTCACATTCATGCTTTCAACAATAGTCTTCAATTTCTAATTAAAACATCTATATGCCTTACTCTTCAATGAATATCCAAGGAACATTCCTTCATCACTTCTAGAGTCAAATTTACCAATATCATCATCTCTCTTGATATACCACTTACTTCCAAAGATTCTAAAGTATTTTACATTAGGTGCATATCCAAGCCAAAGTTCATAGGGTGTATTACCAGTACATTTCCTAATCTTCACTTTTCTCATTTGTGTATATTGTGTTGTTCACTACTTCTCTCCAAATGATATGTGAAACATTATTTCCAAACATCATTTCTCTAGTTGCCTCTCCAACTAATTTGTTTATCCTTTCTGATATTCTATTTTGTTGTGGTGTCTTAGGGGATGAAAGTTGTCTCTTTATTATATTATCCTCACAAAATATGTTAAACTCATTTCAAATGAATTCTTCTCCTCTATCCAATCTCGTGCACTTAATCTTCAATCCAAATTCATTCTCTACTCTATTCTTAAATAATTTGAACTTCTCAAAAGCTTCAAAGTTTTCTTTAAGAAATGTTACCCTATCATCTTGTAAAATCATCTATAAAAAGCATAAAGTACCTTTAACCATAGAATTCTATTGTTCTTGTAGGACTGCTCAAATTTGTGTGTACAATTTCCAACTTCATTGTAGTAGTAAACATTTTTCTTGGAAATGAACTCTTCTTCTATTTTACCATCATACATTCCTTATAAACAATGTTATATGGTTTCACAATCTTGGGAAAATATCTAATTTTATGTGTAGTACTTATCTTCACAATGTTATCAAAGTTAATGTGACAAAATATCTTATTCCATAACCAATTGTCATCAACTTTTACAACCAAACATGTCACTCGAGTAGGATTCAGTTGAAATACTTTACCTCTTGTCCGTGTACCTCTACCAATCAGATTACCATCTTTATTCTTGATTATACAAGTCTTGTCTATGAATTGAAACATACATCCCTTATCTACAAGATGTTCAACACTCAAAATATTATGTTTCAATCTATCAACAAAATAGACATCCTTAGTGTTAGTTTTCCCATCAAGTATAGTAGATGCTTTTCCTTAAATCTGATAAGGTGCATTATTTCCAACTCTAACTCCTCCTCCATCATAACTATTAAACTCAAAAAAAATATTTCTACCTGATGCCATATGTTAAGAAAATACACTATCTATAATCCAATCAAACTTTTTATTTTTAGGATGTGATACTAAGGCTTTCTCTTCTATTATCCATTCTTTCACTTCTTTTACATGATTCTCTTCTTTAATAGAAAAAAAAGTTCATCACTCTCTAATAAATTTATGACCTTAGAATTAAATTCATTATCTTTGTCAAGATAGAAGCAATATTGTGTAAACTTTGAATTGTAAGGCTTCCTAGGTCTTGTCTTGTTTCTCTTTTAGGATATTCTGATGAAAAATGACCAAGGTCTTTGCAAGTCCAACCAACAAAAAAATTCTTACCTTTATGTTCTTATTTCATAAGCAATTCGTCCTTTCATAATCTTCTTCTTTTTGTTTGACTATCCATTCTCTAGTAAATCTCCACTTGTGTCAAAACTCCTTGTAAATTTAGTTATGTCTTTTTGTACACTGAAATGCATCTATGGCCTTATTACTCCTTGGTTCTACTTTATCTTCTTCTCAATTGCTTGTAAATTCCCAACTAACATTTTTATGGTAAAATTTAGTGTCATAGAAATTAATTCTTTAGTGATTTTAGCTTTGTGTACATACTCGGGTGTCAAAGCTTTCAATATATTCCATACTACTTTATCTTTTGTCATGACTCCTTCGCAACACATTATACATGCAACAATCTCAAATATTATGCCAAAATATTCTCTAATATATTCATCTTCCATTATCTTAGCATCATCCAACATATTCTTCCATTTTTTAAGTTTATATTTCTTTGTAAATTTATCACCTTCAAATTAATTTTGTAACTTAATACAAATTTTGTGTGCAAGGTATACGCCTTTTACCTTAACATACTTTGATTTTGGAAGAGATGATAACAATGCCTCTTTAGCATACATATTATACATGAATAGATCTTTGTCATCTTGAGAACATGATTCCAAATATTTTTCTTTCATCAATGCCTTACTTTCCCTTGTAACCAACTAGTAAAATATTCCCATGCATAGCAAGGGTGTAACTCCCTACCAAGGGACCCAAAAGAAACTAACCTAAAGTTTCACTAAGTTTTCCAAACAAATTTTTTTAAAAAGATAATGTATAATAACAGTTATAAAATAGCATAAGCAATAACATACATTCATACATAAGCAACACATAAACAAATTACATCTCTTAAGGATCCCATGACATTGAATCACATTTATGTTTAATTAATACTAAAACCAATATATAACAAATCCACATTGAATAATATTTACAAGTATGAATCCATATAAATAATATACAATTATCTTGAATGTCACTTGGCAACAATCAGAATGCACAATCATCCACTATACAAGTCACAAGGTATGAAAGGCTGAAAGAATATACATTATAAATAAAATTTACATCATCTTGTAATATCTGTGAAATAAAATACCATACAATACAATACAATACAAGCATCAATCATATTATATAAGAAACAAAATGAAAGAAATTACAAAATAGGGAACTCCAGCCATGATATTGAACTATTGGATCTTAATGGTAAAAGTAAAAAGCACTACCACCCAACCTTGTTAAACCCAAAAAGGTCCACCCCCACCATGTTGAGGAGATAGTCTCAAGTCCCAAATAGGATATCAAACTCCAAGGTCAAAATCAACATCTAGGTCAAGGAAAACCTAAAAGTAGTCTAACTCAAAGGTACCAAGATATAAATGATAGCTAAACCCAGAGGCAACAATGACATGTAGGAAATCTACTATATAAGTGGGAAAGTGTCATCACATCAACCAACTCTAAGGTTACCCAAGTAGTCTTTTAATACTCCACCCCCCTGATGTCTCTATGTGGCATTAGTATCCTTTTATATATACAAGGCATAGTAATGAAGCAAGGTCGTAACCAAGCATCCTCCATAGTCCCATCCTAGCCTGTACTAGCACTAGAGGCATGGGTGAGGAAAAATAGTGACTCTTATTAATTCATTTTACTCTCATTTAATATAGTGTTATCACTTATTAAAAAAACCTACAATGGGTTACTCGTTAGCCTCTTTATGGCCTCAACCTCCATTGCAAGCCACTTCCCAACATGACATACATATAATCTACCCTAAGCTTAGTAAAAGCAGTAGGTCTCATATGACCATAAATCACTCATCAATGCTTAAATAATCAATTGGAAAATATTGAAAACATTACTGATCATAATCATAGATTTCACCAATATGATCATCCTAACAGGACTAATTCAAAATAAAATACACATATACAAAATCATGACATCACCAAAATAATAACTCAATATCACATCACTCCTATACAAGAAATTGGGAAGAAATCCAAAGATAACTAATCAAAGACTCAAAGGTTATATCAAGAAAGACACACAATTCACCTCAATTCTACACAAGATAAACTAAATGCAATAACAATTTTTTTTTATCAACTCAACATAGAGCACACATGACACATCACCATGGTTGGGTATAAAAGATCATAACCAAAATAAGTCATAACATCATCATAGAACAAAACTCCCAAGCCTCTGGTAAACATCATGATTTGGTCAAAGAACTAAGTCAACCTTGAAACCCAACATCAGTAAACCACACATCATAAAGAGTACATACAAAAGTCATTTTCATAATTCATTAGATTTTTTTGAAAACACAACAGTTCAATTTTCACTAAAGGTTTCAAGTTTTCATTTCCATTTTCAAGTATAATGTTTTCGATCTCAATTAGGGTTTCAGTTTCCATTTCTCTAGTTACCAGATTGATTATGGTTTCCAAGTTCACTAGAATCCTAGATGATTCAACTAATTCATATAAAGTTGTTTAAACATTGTTTCATAGTTCAATTTATTATCAAAACATAAGAGTTCAATAAACACACACATTAAAATTTTCATCTTTTCAAAGTATGTTAATTACTAAGGTTTTTGAATAAGAAAATTTCCCTAGCAACATAAATAATTTCCATTTATAAGTATTACAGTTGATAGGGTTTTGGACTAAAATCCAAGGTTCACATTTTTTTGTTTCCAAAGTGTCATAAATACTAAGTTAAACCCAAAACCCAACATAAGATACATCATACATTTCATCAGAATTTTAACAACTATTTTCATAGATCATTTGGTTTTCAAAACAAAAAAGTTCGATATACAATCAAGGTATCAGTTTTCGTTGATTCAAAGTATCAAGATTTCTAAGGTTTTTAAATCATCAAAAGAAAAACATAAAACTGATAAAGTAATTTTATAGATCTTCTTTGATTTTGAAAACACAAATAAATTTGATTTACAACCAAAGTTCACATTTTAAATCTCAAATTTGCATACCTATTAATATAAATCAATTTCACAAAGTAAATTATAACAACTTTATAATTAATTATTATTAAAATTTCATTAATCATCATTGAATTATTAATAATAAAAATTATCCAAATATGTCTAGAGGTAGTGTAGATTCATGGTATTATATCTATATTAGTCTTAGGGTGGTAGTCTTATTTCGATTTTGTATATTCTTTTGGGTCTATATTCATTTGTACTTCGGTCGAGAAGGGAGTTTCTTGAACACTGCTTCTTTCCTCTCAGAGCCTCACTGAAGTAGGTATTAATAAAATATAATGGCTCTGCCATTTTTATCAGCAAAAAAAAACAATTATCCAAATATCAATAAAATAATGTATTTTTAATTATATTAATTTATTAATATTAATAATTATTAAATTAAATAATATAATGATTATTGAATAAAATAATAACAATAATAGCTAATAATAATATTAAATTCTTTTAAAAATAATATTAATAATATAACTTAATAAAAATAAAAAAAATTTGCAAAGTGATTTTAATTATTACTGACCCCAAGATTGGGTGTTGTCAAGCTGCATTGCCCAAGGGCAGCGTACGGTGCCTTGGCAACAATGGACTATCCTTGGACAACCACATGTTGCCATGGCAGCGCACCTATCCTTGGGACAATCACTGCCAATGGCAGCTAGGGGTGGGGAATGGGGTCCTTGCCCCCTTCCAAAATTATAAATTTTTTTTATTAAAAGAAAAGCCCCTTGCAATTAAATTGTAGTCCATACTTTTTAATCAATATTCTTCATATATATATAATAATAATATAATTACAAGTAATTACCAATTATTGTGTAATTATATATATATATATATATATATATATATATATATATATATGATAAATTTGTAATATAAACCTAGTATACAAATCTAGGTCAAGCAATCAAAATTGATAAAATAAACTTGGTTTTCATTTCACAATCCACATCCCAATTTTAACAAATCCATATACGAATATCCAATTCATCAAACAAGGGTTTCAAAACTAAATTCATTCACAAATATTTTCAAGAAATGAAGAGTAATAATTTCAACATGAGGGTTTCAAATTTCCAATTTACATACAGATGATCTTAAAATGAAGAACAATAATATCACGAACAAAGGTTTTAGATTCAATGCATAAACAGAGGTTTCTCAAATGAAGAACAATAAAATCACATACAAGGGTTTCAAATTCAATTCAATTCTGAAAAAAAATTCACAAACATGGAGAAGATAGAGAAATCAAGAATGAGCAACTACTACACAAACCCACAAGATCCTACCTAGATCTGATGCTAAAATAATGAATACACAAAGCACGCAATAATTTCCTTCCTTTCAAAAGCCCTCCTCTTAGAAATCGGCTCCTCCAAACCTTGGTTCTTGCAAAATGAGCTCTAGATTTTTGATAAAGAGTTCTCCCCTAAATTTAGGGCTTCGATTAATGTGCAATCATGCGAGAAGACTTATTGAACTTTATCTTTTATTATTTTATTACATTTTAAATATTCATGCACAACCTTTATACAATTTAATTAAGATAAACTTTATTAAATTAATGCTTTCTCTCTCTAGTTAATTACAAGAAGTCTTAATAATATATCTATTAATTCAACTAATAATATTATTTAGAGTTTATTATTAAAATAACACTCCTAAATAATAATTATTAAATTAATTAAATATAAATATGCCTAAATTAGAACTTTAATAAAAGCTTTAAATTTAATTCCTCTATTTAATTAATTTCTCAATTAATTAAATATCTAATTTTCTTTATAAAATTTTCATTAAATTATCTTTTAATATGATTTATTATTACAAAAAATCATCATAGACCCACAAAACCAAATACGACAACTCAACTGAAGACAAAGAATAAAATCAAACCCTAGGGTCAAAATCATGAATTCACACCACTTGACGAATTTAAATGGGTAAACTAGCTCATATACTTGTCCTAATTTCTAGGACAATTGACTTAGGGTTTAGGATTCAGACTCAAGAGTTATCTCCCCACTTATACCATTGAGATATTGTAATAGGGTACACTCACCCTGGCAATTCAAGGAAGTCGATACCGAGTAACTGCAATCTGCATAAAATTCATGCATGTACATACTCATATATTCTAAACTAAATAGGCAATGGAAGGAAGTGGTACATTGTGTAGATCCCGACTAGTAGGTGACTATGACTCCCTCCCTCAACCACATAAAAAATGTCAATCATAAAGTAAAACATACACGTACACCATACACATGCAAGTATGGGGTATGTAGCCATAGAATTGCATATAAATCATTCCTCTAACTAACATCATGAAATAACTGAAATCACTATATGAGCATACATGTAACATCATTGAAATAATCCTTAACACATGAAATAACTAACTCATCACATAAATCAATTGAGTATGAAATAACATTTAATCAAATTTGGTAACCAAGTACTAATAATCATAAACATAAATATAAAACAAGCCTAAAAGAATCCAACAATACAATTAGAAAAGGTAACTAGGGGTAGACATTACACCAAACTCCCCCTAGAATTAGGCTTGCTCCTAGAAGCCTACACGAAAGGTGAAACTAAACTAGGGGTAGACATTACATCCACTCCCCCTAGACTTAGGATTACTCTTAAAAGCCTACTACCATGACTAGGGTAACTAAAAGTCAAAGAGTACTATCTACAATGTCAAACAAAAAGCTCATTTAAGAAACTAATACAAATTAGTTAACTATGGATACACTTTCAGTCACTTAGAGTAATAGGATAATGGTTTAATTATAAATTGAAAAGTATATTGATCCAACATTCATCTTTTTAATAAATATTGAAATAGATCCTCTAAAACACTCCAAAAAAAATCAACATCTTTAAATCCATTGGAAAACATAAAAGTTATAATGTATAGACATAAATCAAAAGTCAAGAACATAAATGTTATGAGTTTCCAAGTTTCATCTTCAAAAGTTCCACTGCTTCTAATTTTTTTTGTTCAAACTGTTTAGGTTCAAGTTTGTAATAGATAAATATAACAATTCAAGTTTTGTCTAAGTTTAACTAGTTATCAACTAGTGGTGTTCCAATATACCTAGAGCTCCCATTGTAGAAACTCGGGCTCTAATACCAGATGTAATGCCCCACCAAGGGACCCAAAAGAAACTAACCTAAAGTTTCACTAAGTTTTCCAAACATGTTTTTTTGAAAGACAATATATAACAATAGTTACAAAATACTGGAAGCAATAACATACATTCATACATAAGCAACACATAAATAGATTATATCTCTTAAGGATCCCATGACATTGAATCACATTTAAGTTTAATTAATACTAAAACCAATATATCACAAATACACATTAAATAATATTTACAAGTATGAATCCATATAAATAATGTACAATTATCTCGAATGCCACTTGGCAATAATCAGAATGCACAATCATCCACTGTACAAGTCACAAGGTATGAAAGGCTAAAAGAATATAATCATAAAAATAGATTACATCATCTCGTAAGATCTATGAAATCAAATACAAAACAATACAATACAACTATCCATCATAGTACATAAGAAACATAATGAAAGAGAGTATAGAATAGGGAACTCCAGCCATAACATCGAACTGTCAGATCTCAATGGTAAAAGTAAAAAGCACTACCACCCGACCTTGTGAAACCCAAAAAGGTGCATTCCCACTGTACTAAAGAGATAGTCTCAAGTCCCGAACATGATATTAAACTCCAAAGTCAAAATCAACATCTAGGTCAAGGAAAACCTGAAAGAAATCTAACTCAAAGGTACAAAGATATAAATGACATCTAAACCCAAAGGTAAAAATGACACATAGGAAATCCATTATGTAAGTGGAAAAGTGTCATCGCATGAGCCAACTCTAAGGTTACCCAGGTAGTCTTTTAATACTCCGCCCCTAGTGTCTCTATGCAGCATCAATATCCTTTTGTACAGACAAGGCATACTAATGAAGCAAGGTTGTAACCAATCATCCTCCATACTCCCATCCTAACATGTACTAACACTAGAGGAATGGGTGAGGAAAAAATGACTCTAATTAATTCATTTTACTTTCATTTAATGTAGTGTTATCACCTATTAAAACAATCTACAATGGGTTACCCATTAGCCTCTTTAGGGCCTCGACCTCCATTGCAAGCCACTTCCCAACATGACATACAAATAACATACCCTAATCTTAGGAAAAGAAGCAGGTCTCATACAACCAAAAATTGCTCATTAGTTCTTAAACAAGCAACTGGAAAAATATTGAAAACATTACTGATCATAATCATAAATTTCAACAATATGATCATCCTAACAGGACTAATCCAAAATCAAATATACATATAAAAAATCATGACATCAAATGACATTGCCAAAGCAATAACTCAATATCACGTCAGTCCTATACAAGCAACTGAGAAGCAATCCAAAGATAACTGATTGAAGACTCAAATGTTATATCAAGAAGGACACACCATTCACCTCAGTTCTACACAAGAGAAACTAAAAGCAATAACAAAACATTTGATCAACTTAGCATAGAGCACACATGAGACATCACCATGGTTGGGTATAAAAGATAGTAACCAAAATAAGCCATAACATCATCATAGAACAAAACTCCCAAGCCTCTGGTAAACATCCCGATTTGGTCAAAGAACTAAGTCAACCTTGAAAACCAACATTAGTAAACCACACATCATAAAGAGTATATACAAAAGTCATTTTCATAATTCATTAGGTTTTTTTGAAAACACAACAGTTCAATTTTCACTAAATGTTTCAAGTTTTTGTTTTCATTTTCAAGTATTGCAATTCATAATATTTTTGATCTCAATCAGGGTTTCAGTTTCAATTTCTCTAGTTACTAGATTCACTATGGCTTTTGAGTTCACTAGAATCCTAGATGATTCAACTAATTCATATGAAGTTGTTAAACATTGTTTCATAGTTCAATTTGTTATCAAAACATAAGAGTTAAGTAAACATACACATTACAATTTTCGTCTTTTCAAAGTATGTTAATTACTAAGGTTTTTGAATAAGAAAATTTCCTTAGCAATATAAATCATTTCCATTTATAAGTATTAAAATTGATAAGGTTTTCAATTAAAATCCAAGGTTCATGTTTTTTTGTTTTCAAAGTGTCATAAATACTAAGTTAAACCCGAAACCCAACATGACATACAACATACATTTCATCAGAAGTTTAACAACTATTTTCATTGATCATCTAGTTTTCAAAACACAAAAGTTTGATATGAAATCAAGGTTTTAGTTTTCCTCGATTGAAAGTATCAAGATTTCTAAGTTTTTTGAATCATCAAAAGAAAAACATACAATTGATAGAGTAATTTCATAGATCTTCTTTGATTTTGAAAACACAAATAAATTTGATTTACAACCAAAGTTCACATTTTAAATCTCAAATTTGCATACCTATTAATATAGATCAATTTCACAAAGTAAATTATAATAACTTTATAATTAACTATTATAATTAAAATTTTATTAATCATCATTAAACTATTAATAATAACAATTTTCCAAATATCAATAAAATAATATATTTTAAATTATATTAATTTATTAATATTAATAATTATTAAATTAGATAATATAAAAACTATTAAATAAAATAATAACAATAATAATTAATAATCATATTAAAATATTTTAAAAATAATATTAATAATATAACTTAATACAAATAAACAAAATTTACAAAGTGATTTTAATTATTGCTGGCCCTAAGATTGGGTGTGATCAAGCCATGCTGCATTGGCAACAATATATTATCCTTGGACAACCACACACTGCCATGACAACACACCTGTCCTTAGGACAGTCACTGCCAATGGTAGCTGAGGATGGGGAATGAGGTCCCAACCCCCCTCCAATTTTTTATTTTTTATTTTTATTAAAACAAAATCCCCCCCAACAATTAAATCACAGTCCATACTTTTTAATCAACATTCTTTATATATATGTAATAATATAATTACATAGTAATTATATTATTTTATATATACATATTTTTTGATAAATTTGGTAACTGAACGTAGTATACAAATTTGGGTGAACCAGTCAAAATCGATAAAATAAACTTGGTTTTCATTTCAAAATCCAAATCCCAATTTTAATAAATCCATATATGAATCCCCAATTCATTAAACAATGGTTTCAAAACTAAATTCATTCATAGATGTTTTCAAGAACCATAGAGCAATTGTAAGAAATGAATAATGTTGAGCAAGGAATGAGAAACAATCCAAGTAAGTTAAGTGTGAAACAATGTTACCATGAGATAAGCAACTCCAAGAGCATACACCAAGATGGTTCAACAATGGAGACAAGGATTTATAAGGGGAAAGCAAAGAAAACCCCTTGTGAGTTATTATGAATGAAGGCAAATGCCTAAAGAAGAGAGAGAGAGAGAGTTGGAGCAAAGGTAGCTCAATACAATAACATCAAGTGCTTAGAGTGGTGTGTAGTTGTGAAGAAAGAAGGAGGAGCATCTCTTATATAGAGATGAGAGAGGAGTTGCATTTGTAACTCCCATTTCTATGAATGCCACATTCATAATAGGTGTGTGCAAAGTGTCACAATCCTCTTAAGGAGGATAAACTAAATAAAGAAATAAACAAGAGTTGTCCTTACATGTGGAATAATGGACAAATAATGACATGTCCTCCACATGTGTACAAGTGGACAAATTACATGTAGGGACCCTTGGAATATCCTAATTAAAATATATCCAAGGAAAGATTAACCTTTCTAACACCCCCCCTTAAGCTTTACTTGGGGAGTGTACTTCAATGGGTTGCAAACCCAAATTTTTACAATGGAACTGAAATCTCTCTTTAGAAAGTGGTTTGGTTAAGATATCAGCCACTTGATCTTCGCCTTTACAATAAAGAAGAATAATTTGATTGTCTTCAACTTGTTCTCGAATGAAGTGATGTTGAAGTGAAATATGTTTGGTGTGAGCATGATATACTGGATTCTTTGCCAAGGCAATAGCACTTTGATTGTCACAATGTATAGGTGTAGGTGATTGTTGAAGTAGACCAAAATCATCAAGAAGTCTTCGAATCCACAAAGCTTCTTTAGCTGCATTGGTACACCCTTTGTATTCAGCTTCCGTTGAGCATAGGGAAATAGAGTGTTCCTTTTTGCTTTTCCAAGAAATGGGACCTGAACCAACAAAGAAAACATAACCACAAGTGGATTTCCCATCATTGGGATCTCCACCTAGATCGGAATCAGTATAGCCATGTAAAATGAATTCAGAGTTTGGATCATAAAATAAGCCTATATTAATAGTTCCTTTAATATATCTTAAGATGCGTTTAGCAACTTTAAAATGAGTTTGTTGAGGTTTAGACATAAAACGAGACACTAAACCAACACTATATGCAATATCAGGTCTAGTAAGAGTTAAATAATTTAAACTTCCTACTAATTGTCTATACAAAGTTTCATCAACAAAAGGAGTATTCATATCATTTATTAATTTAGTTCCTAATTCACATGGAATTGAAACATGGTTAGAGTCATTCATCTTAAATTTTTCTAAAAGATCATAAGCATACTTGCTTTGAGAAACAAATATACCATTAGGAGTTTGAAAAATTTGCATACCTAAGAAGTAATGTAAGATACCTAAGTCGGTCATTTGAAATTTTTGTTTAAGTTGGAATTTAATATCAGAAATCAAAATGTCTAAACTAGAAGTGAGAATTAAATCGTCTACATAAACAATAATAATGATAATATCATCGGTAGTATGTTTAATAAACAAATTAGGATCATTTTTGCTTCTAGTAAAACCTTGAGAAATGAAGAAAGAATTAATTTGAGAATACCATTCTCTAGGTGATTGTTTAAGGCCATAAATAGATTTGTTCAATTTGCAAACTAGATTTTCACTACCTTTCTTAACAAATCCAGGAGGTTGAGCCATATAGATTTCTTCATGTAACTCACCATTTAAAAAAGCACTTTTAACATCCATTTGATGAATGGGCCAATTCAGTTTAGATGCTAAAGCAAGAACTAATTTGATAGTAGGCATTTTAGCAACAGGTGCAAAGGTTTCATTATAGTCTAAGCCTTCAATTTGGGAAAAGCCTCTAGCAACTAGTCTAGCTTTAAATTTACTAATTTCATTATTAGTATTCAATTTTGTTTTATATAACCATTTACATGAAACTAGGTTTTTGCCAGGAGGTAATGTGACTAAATCCCAAGTGTGATTAGCAAGTAACGAATCATATTCCTCTTGCATGGCTTTCTGCCAATGAGGTTGAGAGTTAGCTTGATCAAAAGACTTAGGATCGTTAGAATTCATAATAGTAGTCATCAAAGCATAATTACAATAATTAATCCTTCTATGTTTAATTCCACCAGATTTAGAAATATAATCATCAGCTTCATTGATGAGGTTTTGAGCCCATTTAGGTTTACGTTTTGTTGTAATGGAATTATCACTAGAGGAAGAATCATGAGTAAGAATGGTATCATTAGGATCTATTTGAGTATCATGCGATGGAGGAGTAGAAATAACCTGTGGTACTTGATTAAAAGAAAGAGTAGGGTTAAGAGAGGGAGGTTGGTCCTCCACTAGCACAATTTTAGTGCTACTGAATTCTTCATCCGTTGTAGTAGAGCAGTCATGAACTCCAGTTTCTGCAATACAAACATCTCTAGCAACTTGAACTTTGTTAGTAGTGGAATCATAAACTCGATAACCCTTAGTGTGTTCATCATAGCCAACAAACATATAAGGAGATGACTTAGCATCTAATTTATGCCTTTTCTGTTTAGGCGTATGGACATAAGCAGTAGAACCAAATATCCGTAAATGACGTAAATTTGGTTTCCTACCAGACCAAGCCTCTTCTGGAGTGATAGCTTTGAGAGCTTTGGTAGGAGTCCGATTAAGAATATAAGTTGCACAAAACATGGCTTCAGCCCAAAATTTATAATGCAAATTCTTAGCATGCAACATGCTTCGAGCCATTTCAACAATGGTCCGATGCTTTCTTTCCGCTACACCATTTTGTTGTGGTGTATAAGGAATAGTAAGCTCGTGCTTAATTCCACATGATTTCAAATAAGAATGAAAAGCATTATTCACATATTCTTTCACATTATCAGTTCTAAGAATTTTAAGTTTATACCCAGATTGCCTTTCAACATATAACTGAAATTCAATAAATATATCAAGAACTTGATCCTTGCTATGCAAAAAATAGATCCAAGTTCGTCTAGAAAAATCATCAACAAAGGTAAGTGCATACCGAGAACCTTGGATGGAGGTATTCTCCATGGGACCCAAAAGATCACTATGGACAAGATGCAACTTATGAGTTGCTTGCCATGATTTTCCACTTGGAAAGGGCTCCCTATGCATCTTACCACTCATACAGCCTGTACAGGTAATCTTGGAAGGAATAATGTTAGGCAAGCCATCAACCATATTATGCTTTTGCATGAAAGCAATATAATCAGAATTTAAATGACCAAGTCTTTCATGCCATATATTGAAATCAATAGAAGTATGTAAAGAATATCGTGAACTAGCAAATTCATGGAATTTAAACAAATTGTCATTATCCATTTTAGCATAAGCAATTACTTTAAGAGTTTGAGGATCTATAATATAACATGTATCTTTGTAGAATTCAACTTTATAGTTCTGACATAGCTGTGAAACAGAAATTAGATTAGTTTTCAAGTCAGGGACATATAGAACATTATGCAATTTACCATTAGGAATAGTAACATCACCTAGTCCTTCAACTTTACAAGTCTGATTATTAGCTAACTGAATAGGAATGTTAGCAATATCAGGTTGTAAGGAATCAAAAATTTCTTTATGAGAGGTGACATGTTGTGATGCACCACTATCAACAATCCATTCTAAAGGTTTACAAAGATTAAAGCTACAAGTAAAAGCATGACGAGAATTAGAATAAGTTGAATTACCTTTTCTATGGTTTGAGGTTTGATGATTGGTACTATGATTCATAGGTCTTTTATCATTTTGTTTCTTAAAACAATTATTAACAAGGTGACCATCTTTGCCACAATAAGAAAAATGAGGTTTGGGATTGGAATGGCTCCTCTGATTAGGATTACGAGTATTATTAGGGTGATGGGTATTATTATATTTGGGATGAAATTTATTGTTAGTGTTATTTGAATTAGATGGCTTGTAATTATGGGTATTGGAACGAGAATTATGAGTTGAATTTCTAGAGACAAAGGCATGTTCAGTTGATTTGAGAGTACCAAACTGGATTAGCTTAGCTTCTTCCTGTCTTAATAAAGTTTGGAAAATAACATAAGTTAACTGAGAAGATAAAGTAGGAATAGCAAGTTGTGCATGAATATTGGTTATAAACTGTTCAAACTGTCTTGGAAGACATTTTTTAAGAATAAGATGGATTAAACGAATATCCTCTAATTGAATACCTAAAGCCATAATTTGACTTTTAAGAGAATCAAATTTTAAGAGGAATTCATCCATACCTTTAAAATCTGCATACGTGAGATCTTCGAGTTGATCTTGCAATTGTATTTTGCGATATTCATCGCTACTGTCATACTTGGTCTTCAAAATGGACCACGCATCATGAGCTTTAGAACAGTGAGCAATTAAGACATATAAATATGGAATAATAGAAATACCAATTAACCCTAAAGCTTCTTCGTTTTTAGCTTTCCAGGTATCTTTCTCATCTTGAGTAGCTGCTGAACCAGGCTCAAGAGAAGGGTCAGTGGCTATTTCAAAGAGATGTTTAAAACGAAAAATAAATGAGATATGGGTTTTCCAAGAATGATAATTTGAATAATTAAGTTTGATTTCTGGAATTAATGTTGACATGATTAAAAAAAATTCTTTCCTTCTTTTTTTGAAAAAAATGCCCTTAATTTTAGAATCAAATGATTTGGAAAAAAAAATTTAAAATTTTTATGAATTGAAAAAATTGTGTTTTTTTTTATTTTATATTTTATTATTTTATGTTACTATTATTATTATTTTTTTAAGAATATTTGATTTTTTAAAAAATTATTTTAATTATAATTAATAGTGATAGTGGAATTTAAAAATAATTAAAGTTTAATTAAAATGAAAAAAAAGAGGGGGAAACGGATTTAAATCAAAAAATGAGGGAAGCGAGCGGTGGCTGCCGCGTGGCAAGAGAAAGCGGCGGTCGATGGTCGCCGCGTGTGTGGAGCGGCGAGCCACAGGCGGTGGTTGCCGCGTGGCGGGAGCGGCCAACATCGGTGGTCGCCGCGTGGGTGGAGCGACGAGCCGCGGGCGGTGGTGGGGGGTTTTAAAAAAATGCAAAGTGCGCGGTAAAGGTGCAGAGGTGGCGGCGGCGGAATGAAACCTTCGGCGAGGATGATGGTGCGGCGGCGCAAATGTTTGCGTGGCGGCGGGATTGTTGGCGCGGCGGCGTGATGTGCGCGGCCGAAAATGCTGCAGCGAGCTCGGGCCGAATATGAAACAGTGCCTTCGGCGGGTGGCTGAGGCACGAGGTGGCGCACGGGTGGCGCGGCCGCCTTAAAAAATAAAAGAAATTTTTTTATTTGTTTTTATATATATACAAACTTTATACTATATTTTTGTTGTTTTTTTTTGAAAAAAACAAAAAGAAGTAAAATATATATATATATTTTTTTAAAATAGTAAAATATATTATTTTTCCTAAAAAAGTTTTGATAAATAAAGTGAGAGGAAAAATAAAGAGATAAAAAGCTTCACTATTGTAATATGTTTTGTTTTGGCGGCATGCCGTCCAAAACAAACCAAAAAAAACTACTAAGAAAACTCTTTGGCGGCAAGCCGTCCAAAGAGGGTTAGAAAAGAATAAGAATCTTTATAAGAAAACCCTTTGGCGGCAAGCCGTCCAAAGAGGGTTAGTAAAAAAAATGAAGTTTTGCAAGAAAAACCCTTTGGCAGCAAGCCTTCCAAAGAGGGTTAGTAAAAAAAAACTTGCATGCACAAGATTAGTTAAAACGAGCTAAGATCCCAACACAATCTTCTTCTCTCAATAACGTCTCCAAATAAGGTGTGCTCCAATGAATGGCAACCTTCACCACAAAACTTAAAACAAGGATTAGATAACCAAGCTCTGATACCATGTAAAAAATGAATAATGTTGAGCAAGGAACGAGAAACAATCCAAGTAAGTTAAGTGTGAAACAATGTTACCATGAGATAAGCAACTCCAAGAGCATACACCAAGATGGTTCAACAATGGAGACAAGGATTTATAAGGGGAAAGCAAAGAAAACCCCTTGTGAGTTATTATGAATGAAGGCAAATGCCTAAAGAAGAGAGAGAGAGAGAGTTGGAGCAAAGGTAGCTCAATACAATAACATCAAGTGCTTAGAGTGGTGTGTAGTTGTGAAGAAAGAAGGAGGAGCATCTCTTATATAGAGATGAGAGAGGAGTTGCATTTGTAACTCCCATTTCTATGAATGCCACATTCATAATAGGTGTGTGCAAAGTGTCACAATCCTCTTAAGGAGGATAAACTAAATAAAGAAATAAACAAGAGTTGTCCTTACATGTGGAATAATGGACAAATAATGACATGTCCTCCACATGTGTACAAGTGGACAAATTATATGTAGGGACCCTTGGAATATCCTAATTAAAATATATCCAAGGAAAGATTAACCTTTCTAACAACAATAATTTCAACAGAAGGGTTTCAAATTTCCAATTTACATACAAATGACCTCAAAACAAAGAATAATAATACAAAAAATAAAGGTTTTAGATTCAATTCATAAACAAAGGTTTCTCAAATGAAGACCGATAAAATCACATATAATGGTTTCAAATTCAATTCAATGCTAAAAATAGATTCGCAAACACAAAGAAGACAAAAAAATCAAGAACGAGCAATTACCGCACAAACCCACAAGATCCTACCTGGATCTGATGCTAAAATAATGAATGCACAAAACACGCAAGAATTTCCTTCCTTTTGGAAACACTTCTCTTAGAAATTGGCTCCTCAAAACCTTGATTCTTGCAAAATGAGCTCTAGATCTCTGATAAAGAGTTCTCCCCTAAATATAGGGCTTCGATTGTGCAATTACGCGAGAAGACTTGTTGAACTTTATCTTTTATTATTTTATTACATTTATAAATATTCATACATAAACTTTATGCAATTTAATTAAAATAAACTTTATTAAATTAATACTTTCTCTCTCTAGTTAATTATGAGATGTTTTAATAATACATTTATTAATTCAACTAATAATATTATTTAGAGTTTATTATTAAAATAACACTCCTAAATAATAATACTTAAATTAATTAAATGTAAATACACCTAAATTAGAACTTTAATAAAATCTTTAAATTTAATTCTTTTGTTTAATTAATTTCTTAGTTAATTAAATATAATTAAATATCAAATTTTCTTTATAAAATTTCCATTAAATTATCTTTTAATATGATTAAATTATTACTGGAAAATCATCACAGACCCACAAAACCAAATACGACATCTCAACTGAAGACAAAGAACAAAATCAAACCCCAAGGTCAAAATCAAGAATTTAGATCATTTGATGAATTTGGATGGGATGGGTAAACTGACTTAGATACTTGTCCTACTTTCTAGGGCAATTGGCTTAGGGTTCAGGATTTAGACTCAAGAGCTATCTCCCCACTTATACCATTGAGATACTGTGATTGGATACAGTCATCCTAGCAATTCAAGGAAGCCTATACTTGGTACCTACAATCTGCATAAAACCCACACATGTACATGCTCATATATTCTAAACTAAATAGGCAATGGCAGGAAGTGGTACATCGTGTAGATCTCGACTAGCAGGTGACTATGACTCCCTCCCTCAACCACATTAGAAACATCAATCATAAAGTAAAACATACACATACACCATACACATGCAAGTATGGGGTGAGTAACCATAGAACTGCATATAAATCATTCCTCTAACTAACATCATGAAATAACTTAAATCACTATATGAGAATACATGTAACATCATTGAAATAATCTTGAGCGCATGAAATAACTAACTCATCACATAAATCAACTGAATATGAAATAACATTTAATCAAATTTGGTAACCAAGTACCAATAATCATTAACATAAATGTAAAACATGCCTAAAAGAATCCGACAATACAATAAAAAAAGTCAACTAGGGGTAGGCATTATAAATTGAGTCTTCATACTATCCTTCTAGTTGTCATAGTTCACTCCATGAAATTTTGGCCTTTCTTTCTTGAATGTAGCCATGTACCTATTTAATCTATTAAACTTTCTCTTCAAGGACCTAGAGCTCTGATACCAATTGTTATAAATTAGAGTCCACCCATATAGCTCAGAGACAGAAGGGGGAAGGGGGGGAGGGTTGAATTAGTTATATGCTTAAACAAATTTAACAAAACTAAAACATGTTTACAACCAAAACATATAACAACAAAAATATGATAAGCATGCAAAGTGACACAAGATAGTTTTGTAGGTATACGATTGATCACTGAAAGGGGGGGGGGGGGGGGGGGGGGGGGAGAATGGTGAATGAATAATCACCAAATTTAACTTTTTCTTTAAATCCTTCCTTTAACATAGTTTAACAACAAGATCTAGTTATACCTATAGTGCTTTTATTGGTTACATAACCAATAAAACTAAACAAATAGTATAAAAATCCAAGAAATTAAAACACCATGATTTATCTCATTGAAACTTGATTAGGAAAAAACCACAATTCTCACAAATATCATACTCTTCTAGAATACACTCTATTAGGAGCTTACCCAATTAAGGGATACAAAATATTGTTAAGTGTACCTTGCTATAGGATATCCCTCTAGATCTATTAGGATCTTTACTCTACTAGGAGTAATCTTGTTAAAGGATTGAACACTTTAATTTAAGAATGGTTCTTTGTTAGTGGTTTTACAATAGACCTATTAAGGTTACCCTTCCTAGGGATTTAGCTTTCTATAATAGTAAGAAAGTAACAAAAAAAAGAATGATATGTGATTGCACTTCATTATTATATTAGACTTAATGAAGCTTTTCAACATAACAACATATCATTCATTGTTCTTCTTCTTCTTCCTTTCTCTTCTCTGATAACTCTTCTCCTATTTTAGCTACTATTGTCCTCTCTCTCTCTCTCTCTCTCTCTCTCTCTCTCTCTCTCTCTCTCTCTCTCTCTACTTGTCCATTTTATGGTTTGAAAGCCCTAAACCTAGATCTTGCAATTATAAGGACATCTCTCCCTCTATGTAAAAACTTCTCGAACAATCCAATAACACTTAACCTAAAAAATTGACTTTACTTTCTAGCTTTACCATTATAAGATAACTTCATCGATAATATTTTTTTCTTTGATAACCCAACAAGATAATCCATCACTTAAAAATGTTTTTGGAAATAGAAGGAAGATTATAAGTGTAAGTCACATGCGAGTAAGCAATCTAAGAGATTATAGTGATGTGAGTTTGCGGATCTAGTATTAAGATCTAAAAAGTATTTGGTGTAGCGGAGGCACAATAAATGAGCACAATGATGATATTTAGAAGAGAGTGCTAGTAGAAACTTGATCAATTGCTATTATTCTGAAATGAATAATACATGGGTTAGTTGGATAGTGAGTTTAGTGGTCTTGCCCCTGAATTTATTTGGACACTAGGTTGTTCTTCATTCCACAACCCCTAAAAGAGTTGGAATCTCCTCAAGGAGATTCAAAGTCTCCTAACTAGGACTTCTATGTACTAAATGCAATTCATTAGCTCCTAATAGAGTCCATACTCTTACAAGGAACTTATATATTAGTACATCATTTTGTGGATACCATCCCCATTAGGGTTTACCCTTTGATCAAGGGTTTCCCTAGTTAAAATATCTAGTGTTATTGTGTATGCTTATCTACTTATGGTTGATGTTTATATTGATCACATGTTTGAGAATTAATAAGGTTAATAAAAGTTACTTTGATTAGATAACTAGTCCCCCCCACCTCGCCTTAGTTATCTTGGTGGACTTTTTTTTCTAACAATTAGTATCAAAGAATTAGGTCCTTGAAGGAAAAAAAAAAGCTTAAGGAGATCAATGGCATGTCATTTCAGAAAAGAAATTCCTAATTTTGATGGAGTTAACTATGATAGCTAGAAAGAGAAGATGAAGACACATATGCTATGCATGGGTCCAAGATATTGACTAATGAAGACACATATGCTTTACAAACTTTAGCCCAAAATTGGATATTATTAATAACCTTATAACTTGCATAAGAAAGTAGACTAATTATGTTGAGGACTAAACATAACCATGCAAAAAGAGAACTCATAACAACATATTTTTTAAACTAGGGAAAACTTGACCAAGGGAAACCCTAGTGGGGATGGTACCCACAAAATGATCCACTAATCAAAAGTATCTTGTGAAAGATATTGACCATATTTGGATTCTATTAAATCCATATAGTGTGTTGGCCCTTGTTAAAGGACTTAGGCCTTGTTATAAGCCTCAACCCTGTTAAGAGTTGTTTCAACCCTATTAGGAGGTGATATATACAAATACAAAATGCATGCAAAATAATCACACTAACTAAACATGCAATATACAATTTAGTTCCTTAATATAAATAGATAGATACAAAAACCTCTTTATACATCTATTGATATCTTTAATATCTGATATTGCCTTTTCTGCTCATCAAAAAACTTTGTCTCAATTCACATTCCTCTAATCATATATCACAAGTCACATATAACATAGTACATACATAGCTTCACAAAACTTTGTATTCAAATCTTTCCTTTATACATTTACAATTACAATATTACTGCCCAATCAACCTTCATGCCTTTACATACTTTACAAAATGCATAATTAACTTTTTCCCTCTTAGGGATAACTATTGACATGGAAGTCTACACCCTAGCCTAAAGTTTTGATATAAAGGCAACCTCGTGTAACATGGAAAGAATCTCGAAAGTGTGGGACTTTACAATTAGAGATTGAGTCTTTGGAGAAGGTTGAATTCCTTACTATCAGGGTGCACCTAAATATTTCTTGAGGGAAAAAGGGAGAAGGAATACATAAAATCTACTACCTATTCTAATCTAGAGGGGGGTGATGTTTTTTTATCCCTGCCTAGGGAAGCACAATTCATCAATATAATCCTCAGATACATAGATTCTATCTTGGTTTTAATTCAACAATCATACATAGGTAAGGAATCAATGGAATGGTATAAATAAGGAACTTCACTATATATCATTCAAAGATAAATGGATACAACATATAACTGAATAATGTAAACAATACACCAATGTAAGGCAAGAATATATTGCATGATATATTAATGAAAGATGGAGATACAACTAAGAATTATATTCACTCAAGGGAAAAGGAAATTACACTAGCAGAATATTCAATATAACTTCTATAGAATTAGAGAAAGGATTGACCCTTGGAAGGGTTACAAAACTTGCTTTTATAGATCAAGCATAACTGAGGAGACTTTTTCCTTAAGCCAAAGTTTAACTACTATCATAAATTCTTAGAGAACAATCACTGCTGATCAAAAGAAGATATGATTGAGTGCATACCCATATGTAAAAAATCATATCTTTCATACCAATTCTGACCTCATAGAGACAAAAACAATGATCATAACTACATGGTTGAGTAAATAGATAACTTAGGGTGCAATAAAATGTCCTTTACATCAAACAGGCATGGAGAACATCAAAAAGTAGTTGCATATGATCAAGGAATTGGTTTTCCATCAAAGAACTACTTCTAATAGTGTTTTCGATGCACCAGATCAGATATGTCATCATTTCAATTGTCAAACTTGCCACATGGCCCAATATCATTGAAGCATTGTACCACCCTACTAAATATTCAACTATTTGTTTCACCTATAATCATCTCTATTCATAGCTTCACAACCTATTCCTTTCTTTAAATATCCAACCTTGTGAAACCATGACCATCCACATTTCATGTTTATCACTACTTCATAGTTTCCTTTCACTCTATCTTCTTAACCGCTATGACCTTGTGCTCAATGTGAAATTGATCATTCACATCATCACCATGGTTTGGGTTGGACAACCCTCTAACTACATGATGATGCAAACTCTATTGATTTTCCTTTGTCTCCCCTTTGTAGCCTATCTCTTGGTTGGCATAAAGTGTGGATGACCCTACAACAAGCATTCAAATTGATCGTCCTCACACCATCACAACCCAAGTCCTTAACCTCAACTTAACCTTAGCAATGGTGCGAACAAGGCATTTTGCAACCTCATGATCTAAACCTTAGATCAACATTAACCTCATGTGATGGTGTGACTACCTCAAACCTTAGCTATCTACCATGAAATCAAAACATCACAACTTAAAATTAATAACTCATATACTAACCTCATGAATGTGTAAACAAGGCCATTTCACAGAATCACCACCTGAATTGCTAACCCAACTTTTAACCTTGTGAGCATGCGATGAAGGGAATTTGTAGCATCGCCACCCTGACTCTAAGTTAAGTTTTACCACTTGCAAAGAAAATAAATCTAAATTTCTAGGGTTAGTTTTTCTTGGTTGCAACTTGAATCTGCTTTCTAGCCTTTAGAGCTGCAGAGTCATGTTAATTGTTGAGATGACCACTTCTTGCATTCGTGGCCTTCAAGATGGTTAAGAATTAACTACCCATGACTAAGTGAAGAGCATAATCACACCATCATGACTTAGATTTTCTCATTAGATACAAAGGGATTAAAGACTTAGGGATATAAGGAAAAGTCAAAGTATGTTGTTTCCCTAAAATTCTTGCATGGAAAATATATTTGAATACTCAAATTTGAATGTTGGTCATGGCTATCACCCTAGAAATTCAAATTTTTTTTTTTTTGGGGGGGGGGGGAGGGGGGAGAATGGCTAACAATTTTGGTGACTTAGAGGGGATGCTTTCCTACTAAGCATGGATCAGTGGCCTTAGCAATCCATTGGGCTATAAAATCACAAGAACGGAACCCACATGTTCCCTAAAACTTTACAAAAAAATTGCCTCTTCTACAACCACAAAAGTCCAAAAGAACTACTATCTCCTACAGAGAGAGCTTGTGTCCATGCACTTGTTGAAAGATAGGGAAAAACTGAAAAACATCTACTCTAATATGTACACAAATTTATAGAGAAAGTAAATCAAACAAAGCCATTGACTGGCTTGTTGAAGTAGCTTCCCTTTATTTTCACTTTGGAATGCTTGGCATGTTCACACATCATCTTCTTATCATTACGTGGCTGGCTACAATACCACATTCTACAAGGACCTGATACAAATGGTGGATCACCCTTGTATTCACATTTCTCACCTTAGTGAATTAAATCATCCTTTATGTCCTTGAAGACAAAAATGTCATCATCAATCTCTTGAGAGAACCATGTTTCCCCTAGTTGCTCTATTTATTCTTGTTGCTCAAAGAATTCAACTAGTGCCAACCTAGGTA
This sequence comes from Cupressus sempervirens, assembly GCA_028749045.1. Classification (NCBI taxonomy): domain Eukaryota; kingdom Viridiplantae; phylum Streptophyta; class Pinopsida; order Cupressales; family Cupressaceae; genus Cupressus; species Cupressus sempervirens. The sequence continues at coordinate 605,273,955 of CM053792.1, forward strand.
GGACCTTCTCATTTTCAGTTGTAAAGGTAGGGAGCCCATTGGAAAGAGTAGCTACCATCTCATCCATTTCATGCATCATCAAAATTTTCTATCACTGCTGCTCTTTCATACTTTGGAACATATTTGGAATGACAACATCTTGTTCATGGATAACATAGACCCTTGGTTTGGCTTCATCCATGTGCCTAAATGGATCCAAGTGGTACTCCTCCCTATCAAAGAGGGTACAATTCATGTCTATAGGGTCAACCATGTAAGGCTCAAAATGATTAGTATTGAATGACTCTACCATGATGAAGGTCTTTGTGACATCTCTAGTTTTGAAGAACATTTGGGACCAATCAGTAACACTACACCCACCAGTAATCTTAGTAGTGGAATCTCTAGATAAGAAAATGAAAAAGTGTGTAGGGAGATCTATAATAGTTATATCCTACAAAATGGTGTAGCTAGGACATGCATGTAGGGTCACTTCTAAATCTCTGAATACTCCTACTATTCTACAAGAACTGCCATCCAACTGAGTAATCCCATTAGTCATAAGCTCATACTTTACACCTAGCTAATAAAAAATCCTTTTATACATGACTGAGGCACTAGCACAAGAGTCTATCATGCAATTATGAACTATTTTATCTCTTATGATTAAAGAGATATAAAAGGGGGGAGGATTCATTTTCTTACTTTGACCTTCTTCCTTTTAGGGTTGTGTATGGATAGCTGAATTTGAAGTTCCACCTTTCATTGATATAGGAGTAGCCGTAGACTCCTTCTCCTTGTAGCTTTGTCCTTTACTCTAATTTTGAACTTAGGAAGATGCCCTATTTTCTATCCTTGGGTCCATGGCATGCATAGCCGCAACACTATTTTTCTTATGACCTCTACCATCAAAATCATCCTTACCAAAAATAGCATAAGAAGCACCCCCTTACATTTGATATCCAACATTGGACTAATTTATATCATACCGTTGGCCTAAAGTTGTTGGTTCCTCTTTATTATTTAGTGCTTGAGATGATTCTACCTTGTAGCACATACAATACTCATAGGAGTAATTGCAAGAGGGACAAAAATCTTGTTCTTGAGCAAGGTTGTTCTAAGAAACTAATGCTATGTTTGGGTTTGTGTTTGTATTTGTAGGGGATCCATTACCCATGAATCTATTTTGGTTGTGTGGGACATGACCCTGAACTTGATTTGGTGGTCTATTAAGTGGAGGATTCTGATAGTTGGTTTAAAAAGGCCTACTGCCTTGAGCTTGTTGTCTCTTTAGGGTCACCAACTTATTGCTCATTGCATTACTGCACTTTGATCTTGAAACTTCCTATCCATATTTTTCATTATAGCCTACATCATGGTCTTGATCTTATCCTTTTCATTAAAGGATGTGGAGGCTATAAGGGTTATGGAAAGAGGTTGGAATGTAGATGTGGTAGAAATAGGGGCTATTGTAGGTTAATGATTAGGCATGTTAGGAAAGAAAGGTATTGGAGGTCTTGGAGCTAGTTTCCCCCCTTGAATCAAAATATTTTCTTCCCTTATGGAAATTTCATAAGTAGTTGACAAGGTGTCACCTCCCATGGTTCGTACTGTAGTAGAAATATCACTATTTAAAGCTCTAAGATAATGCAAGAAAGCATTACTAGGAGTACACTTCACTATAGCAGGTATTTTATCCCATGTCTTTTGAAACCTATAGTTGAAATCTATCATAAATTCAAGAGGTGCCCTTTTGATTGTAGTTAGTTTCTCCAAGAGTGATAAATGACCACTCTTATATTCGAAGTGTTTACATAATCCTTCTCCTCGCCCATCCTAATCAGTAATAGAGTTATGTGGTAAATGTCTATATCATTGTAAGGCTTTTCCTTTTAGAGATGAAGATAGCAATCTAACAAAAAAAACATCTTTTGTAATACCACGTATATTATAGATATTTGAAATCTCTTAAATATTCTCTATGGGAGAAATAGAAGTATTGCCAGTTAAATTAGATAGGATTTTAAGAGCAGCTACTAGAATATCATGTCTCTAGGCTAGGACAAGAGGAATTCCACCATTGAAGGTGGAAAAAAATTGATTTCTAGGGAGAGCCACGTGAAATAGTGATTTGTTCAAATGAAAGGATGATACTCTAGATTGTGATCTATCAACCAGAGGAGTAGAAAGAGATCCAACAGGTGTATGTGCTACTGCTGAAATCCTAACTGGTGATAGAGAGAGTCTAGTTCTCTTTCTTCTAGGACTTATAAATGAAAGTTTAGTATATTAAAAAGTACCTCTAGAATATGACCTTGTTTGAGTTTTGGGCATGAATCATAGCAATCCTAGTTTGAAACCAAGATGTAGAAGTAGAGTTACCAAGTGCTTGAATGCGAGCCTCTTTAAGGTATTGAATGTTGAGAGAAACACTATCTCCTCAACATTTATTTGAAGATATTTTTCTTTGACACCAGTAAACCAGTAGGATTAAGGAATGCTTCAATGTAGTCCCACCAAGTGTGCCAAAAGCTATTAACACAAAAGTCTACAACCTAGCCTAAAGTTTTGACCTAAAGGAAACCTCATGTAACATAGAAACAATCTCAAAAGTGTGGTACTTTGTAATTAGAGATCGAGTCTTTGAAGAAGGCTGACTTCCTTACTATCAGGGTGCACCTAACTATTTATTGAGAGGAAAAGGGAGAATGAATGCATAAAAGCAGATTGTCTATTCTAATCTAGAGGGGGGTGATGCAACAAATAGTATTTTTCAATATTTTCCCTACCTAGGGAAGCACAATTCATCAATACAACTTAGATACATAGATTCTATCTTAGTTTTAATTCAACAATCATGCAAAGATCAAGAATCAATGGAATGGTATAAGGAAGGAACTTCACTATATATCATTCAAAGATAAATGAGTACAACATATAACTAAAGAATGGAAAAAATACACCAATATACGGCAAGAAGATATTGCATGATATATTGATGAAAGAAGGAGATACAACTGAGAATTATATTCACTCAAGGGCAAAGGAAATTATAGTAGCATAATATGTAATATAATTGCTATAGAATTAGAGAAAAGATCGACCCTTGGAAGGGTTACAAACTTTCTTTTATAGATCAAGCATAACTAAGAAGACTTCTTCCCTAAGACAAAGTTCAATTACTATCATAAATTTTAAGAGAAAAATCACTTCTAATCCAAAGAATAATTGATTGAGTGCATTCCTATATGTAGAAAATCATATTTTTCATACCAATTATGACCTTGAAGAGATAGAAATGATGATCCTAATTGCATGGTTGAGTTAATGATTAACTTAGGGCAATGATAAAATGCCCTTTGCATGAAATAGGCATGGAGAACATCAAAAAGTAGTTGTAGATGATCAAGGAATTGGCTTTCCATTAAAGAGTTTCTTTTTATAGTGTTTCTAATGTGCCAGATCAGATATGTCATCATTTCAACTATCAAACTTGTCACATGGCCCAATATCATTGAAGGATTCTTCCACCCTACTAAATATTCAACTATTTGTTTGACCCGTGCTCATCTTTATTCACAACTTCACAACCTATTCATTTCTTTAACTATCCAACCCTGCATAACTGTGACTATTCATGTTTCATGTTTCATGTTTATTGCTGCTTCGCAGCTTTCTTTCACTCTATCTTCTTAGCCACTATGACCTTGCACTTAATGTGAAATTGGCCATTCCTAGCATTGCCATGGTTCGGGTTTGAGAACCCTCTAACTACATGATGATGTGAATGTTGTTTCTTTGCCTTTGTCACCCTTTCACAACCTATCTCTTGGTTGGCATAAAATGTGTGCGACCCTATGACAAGCATTCAAACTAATTATCTTCACACCATCGTGACCCGAGTCCATAACCTCAGCTTAACCTTAGCGAAAGTGCAAACAAGACATTTTGCAACTTCATAGTCTAAACCTCAAATCAACATTAACCTCATGCAATGGTGCAACTGCCTCAAACCTTAACTATCTACCATAAAATCACAACATCACAACTTAATTTTATTAACTCATTTACTAATGTGTGAATAAGGCCATTTCATAGCATCACCTCTTGAATTGCTAACCCAACTTTTAACCTTGTGAGCATGCAATGAAGGGACTTCACAACATCACCACCTTGACTCTGAGTTAACTTTGACCATGTACAAAGAATATAAATCTGAATTGCTAGGGTTAGTTTTGCATGGTTGCAACTTGAATTTGCTTGCTAGCCTTTTGAGCTATGAAGCCACATTGACTATTGAGATGACTGTTTTGGACATTCATGGCCTTCAAGGTGGTTAAGCCTTAATTACTTGCAACTAAGCAAAGAGGGTAATCACATTGTCTCAAATTAGATTTTCTTATTAGATACAAAGGGATTAAAGACTTAGGGATATAAGGAAAATTCAAAGTATGGTGTATCCCTATAATTCTTGCATGGAAAATATATTTGAATAGTCAAATTTGAACATTGGTCATGGCTATCACCTTAGAAATTTACTTTTTTTGGAGGGTTGGGGGGGGGGGGGGTTGGAGGGAATGGCTAACATTAACATCTAGGATGCTATCCCTACTTAGTTAAGTAATTATTTTGGTAAACAAAATAATTCCTTAACCCAAAATATCTAATTCTCTATTATGCCTCATTCTACCTATATACTGCTATGACTGGTAAAATGTCCAGAACTTTACTTGTACTATCTGTACTGACATGTAGACTTGCATATGTCATCATCATACTCTATACTACCTTTCTTCAAGTTTGCATGTGCCAATATGACTTCTATGAACTGCACTGATCAAAACTCTATCTGTTCTTCCAATAGATTGAGTAACACACAAAAAATTGTCTAAGCATAAATGTCATAACTAATTCCTCAAGATCTTCCTTCAACATATTGAAGATATGTTTTCATAAATGAAAAACATCCAATGTCTACCTTAGCCAAAATTTCAAAAATCTCCCCCTTTGGCATTGATGGAAACATATGGGAAAATTGTCTAAGTCCCAAAATGATTGTTGAAGTTGATGAAAGATCAACCCAACAGCTCCCAAGAATCACCTCTATGAAAACACCTATCACAGAAAGACAAAAGAAAAAGATAAAGAGGCTAGAATTCCCATATCCATTGATGAGACATTATTTATGAGAGAAAATATAAATTTCTATTATCAAAGGTGAAACAATAAATTACAAATAAATTAATCCTTATAAAGGAGATCAAAACCCTAACAGGAATCTAACTAGGTTGCATGATTATAATTAATAAAAGAATTAATTATTATATTCCCAAAGTTTAGCTTAAGTAAACTAGAGATAATTAGTGACTTAATAATTAAATCAATTAAATGCAATTAATAAGAAAATACTTTATTACTCTAATAATGACAAACTTCAAAATTTTAAAATTGTGGATCACCATCTTTCCTTGTATCTCCTAATTACATTATATAACTCCCCCTTTGACTAATCTCCCTTTCATACATCTATATACAATATATTTTCCTTATCTTTCTTTCCCATTTTCTTTATCCTTCTATATACATACAACTATACAACTTGTATGCAATTTTCCCTATGTTTCTCTCCCCCTTTGACATCAATGACAAGGTGCCAAAACTTATGTACAAGTCAAAATTGTATTATCTTTCCTTCATGTATAGTCTAAAACACTTGATACATAGTTTTTAAAACTTGTCTTCAAGTTCTCAAATTCTTTGTCAGGTGTCCTTCACTACCTGTGATATGATGAGTAATGTACATAGGCCATAGGATGCTACATCTACTGCGTTCTAATATTTATACAAAAATTTCTCATATGATGTCTTGGATACAAGATATTGCTCATGCTACTTCTACATATTACTAATCTTCAAGGTCAGGTGCTCTCTTAGTAAAGAGAACCTCTTTATCACTTTCTCTTTCCTTAGTTTAATAATTTTGATGTCATCATGAACTTGTGCAATTTTTGCCTCAAGATATTCAATTTTGGTATTTGGTTGCTGTAGTCTTTTTGTCAAAACTTGTAGTTCATTTACCTTATCATTGAATTATTCATTTATGTCTTTAATGTGATTGTATGGAAAATTACATCATCCATACAATTTACTTCCTTCCTCAAGACATCTCCTTATCTAACTATGCAAGAATCAAGTGTCTACAAATCATTCCTCATATTTGTACACACAGTATCAAATAGTTGTACATCATGCTTTATCTATGCTTGACTTGTTTCTACCTCTACTAACTGAGTAAGTTCATTGTCAAAAGCACTTATTAGCTTAATTGCTCTCTTTTGGCGATCAATTTCTTCTATTCTAATAGATACAACTTCTTATAATTTATCAAATACTTAGTCCATAATTTTCTCCAAGATTTTTACTTTTTATTCTTTTCAAATAGCTTGCCAAGTGATGTGATCAACCCAGTTTGGTCATCTATAATTGTTGTTAGTGCAACAGGTGTCCTAGAAGTACTAGGTGCACTGCTTTTTTCTCCTCTTCCTTCTTCTTCCTTACTCTTTCCTCCTTTCTCTCCTTCTCTTCTTCCTCCTTTTTCTTCATTTCTTCTTCCTCCTTTCTTTTTCTCTTTAGCTATTTTCTTCTCTTCTTATTTCTTTTTCTTTTCTTCCTCCTTCTTCTTCCCCTCTTCTCATTTCTTTTACTTTTCTTTCTATTTTCTTCTTTCTTTTTATTTTATTCATATTCTTTCCTCTTTTCCTCTTCATCTTGTTTCCTTTTCTCTTCTTCTACCAATTTTCTCTTCTACTCATCCTCCTCTAACTTCTTCCTTTCTACTTCTATGTTTTCTCCTTCTTCTTTCCTTCTATCTTCCTCCTTTTTCTCTCTCTTCTTCTCTTCTTCCTCATCTTCTTCTTTATTTTTAGAGTTGATGTAGCTCACCAAATTTCCAACATTTGTTCCATAGTCCTTGAAAGGATCTTCCTATGTATCAATAGTAACATTAGTATCATCAATTTTTATTATATTTGTACCAACTATTACCTATGGGGTCATTGCTATAACTTCTGGTGTTGTTGTAGTTTGATGGATGGAAAATTCAATTCTCTTCATCATTTTTACATAGATTCTTGAGTCTCTTTTCTCACCTTCTCATAGTTACCACCCATGGGCCTTGACAAAATTTCCAAAAAATTCAAACCTGTGGATCATTAAATTTTAACCATATTTCCTTATATCTCCTAATTACATTATATAACCCCACCTTTGACTAATATATCTTTCATACATATCTATACAATATATTTTCCTTATTGTTCTCTCCCATTTTCTTTATCCTTCTTCATATATCTATACAACTTCTATATGCTTTTCCTTATCTTTCTCTCCCCTTTGACATCAATGACAAGGTGTCAAAACTTAAGTATAGGCCAAAATTGTATTATCTTTCCTTCATGTTGAGTTTGAAACTCTGATACCAATTGTTGGAAATAATAAATACTTAGAGGGGGGTGGGGGTGAATAAGTATTCTACAAAGTTTATCCCAAAACTAGATATTATTAACAACCTTATTACTTGAATATCAAAGTAAACTAATTATGCTAAACAATAAACATTACCTTACAATAAGAGAACTCATAACACCATATTTTTTTAACTAGGGGAACCCTAGCCAATGGAATATCCCAATGGGGATAGTACCTACAAAATGATCCACTAATCAAAAGTATCTTATGAAACATATTGACCTTGTTAGGAGTATATTACATTTATATAGTGTCTCAGTCCTTGTTAGAGGACTTAGGCCTTATTAGAAGCCTCAATCCTATTAGGAGTTGTCTCAACTCTATTAGGAGTTGATATAGACAAGTACAAAATGAATGCAAGATGAGCCTACTTCCCAAGCATGCAATAGTTCCTTAATACAAAGAGGTAGATAAAAACACCTCTTTATCCATTTGCTAATATCTTCAATAGCTGATATTCCTTTCCTATTCATCACAAAAATTTATCTCAGTTCACATTCCTTTGATCATACATCAGAATTTTCATATGACATAGTACATATATAGCTTCAAAAAAATTCACATTCACAATCTTTCCTTTATACCTTTACAATTATAATATTACTACCCAGTTGGCCTTTCATGCCTTTACATACTTTACAAAATGTATAATTAATTTATTCCCTCTTAGGGTTAACATCTAGGATATTGTCCCTAATTAGTTAAGTAATTATTTTGTTAAAAAAAAAAATTCTTAACCCAAAATATCCAATTCTCTATTATGCTTTTTTCTACTTGTATATTGCTCTAACTGGTAAATTATCCAAAAATTTATTCATACTATCGATACTGACATGTAGACTTACATACATCATTATCATACTCTATACTACCTTTCCTCAAGTGTACACATGGAAATATGACTTCTATGAACATCATTGGTCAAATCTCTATCTATTCTACCAGATAAATTGAGTGATACTTAGACAAATTTCTAAGTATAATTGTCATAACTCATTCCTCAAGGTCTTCCTTCTTTATACTAAAGATATGTTTCCATAAATGACAACATCCAATGTCTACCTTAGAGAAATTTCCAACACATATGACTAATGATATGAATGAATTTTTTGAGTTCAATAGTTGTGATGGATGTGACTCGTCACATTAAAGGAATAGGATCTATTACTCTTGATGGTAAAACTAACACAGATGATGTTTATTTTGTTAATAGACTGAAATATAATATCCTAAGAGTTGGATAGTTGGTGGACAAGGGGTATCAATTATAGTTCACAGAGAAGACATGTATCATCAAGGATAAGAATGGTCAGATGATTAGTATTGGTACAAAATCAAGAGGTAATATTTTTTAGTTGCTAAAGTTGATAACATCTAGTTGTGGCATAAAAGGTTTTGTCATATAAATTTTGATAATATTGTGAAAGTGAGTAGTACACTTGTTGTTAGGATTTTTTATAAAATTGTGAGGCCTACTAACATTGTATACAAGGAATGTTTCATGGCTAAACAAAAGAAAATCTCTTTTCTTAGCAAAACATTTACTACATTTGCAAGGCTAGAGATTGTTCACACATATTTGAGTGGTCCTACAAAGACAAGAGGATTCTATGGTGAAAGGAACTTTATGATTCTTGTTGATGATTTTACTAGGATGATGTGAGCAACATTTCTTAAAGAAAAGTCTAAAGCATTTGAGAAGTTTAAAGTGTTTAAGAATAGAGTTGAAAATGAATCTAGATTAAAGATTAAGTGTTTAAGATCTAATAGAGGTGGAGAGTTTGTTAGATTAATAAAAAAAATTCTTATTAATTAAATCATATTGATTTAATTATTAAGTCACTTATTATCTCTAGTTTACATAAGCTAAACTTTGGGCATATAATAATTAATTCTTTTACTAATTATTATCATGCAACCTAGGTTAGTTACCTATTAGGATTTTTATCTCCTTTATAAGGATGATCTCTCTTTGTAATTAATTAATTCACTTTTGATTTTAGAACTTTATCTTTGTTCTCATCAAGAATGTCTCAACTATGGATCTAGGAATTCCAGTCTCCATAGCTTTTTCTTCTTTCTTTCTATGACAAGTGTTTACATCTAGGTGATTCTTGGGAATTGTGGGGTTGATCTTTCATCAACTTCAACATGGTATCACATCTCTAGATCTTCATGCCTCTATTTTGTTCTTGAGATATTTGGCATCAATTTTCAAATCTTTGGCTTTTAGAGGATTTTGTATTGGGGGGGGGGGGGGAGGGGGTAGGCAAGTGGATTTTTTGGAGCACTTTGAGCCCAAATTTACATTATTGTTGAGCTCAGAGCACTTGAAAACCCCCATTTCCATATAAAATACATCTAGTTTGGATGTTTTTGAAATCTGAGGCAAAAGTTTTTTGCATCGAGGGCAGTTTAACTTGGGCACACAAAACAAGACATCATTATTTTTTGGTTTATTTTAACAAGATTTTGTTTGGCATGTAAGACTCTTTTTTTAAAAAAAAGTGACACATGCAATTTTATTTAAAAGAGAGAAAGGGAGTAAATATTTTTAAGGGGTGTACTTTTCAACAGTACCATATCCTTGTCTGCACATTTAGGCGTGGCATCACCATCAATGCCGACAACCCATACTCCTATGGTGGGTGCTATTTTTTTAGGGTCTCTCATCATTTTCTAACCACCTACACATCCATTTTCACCTTGCTTTGGCACCCTCAACCTCATGCTAGCATGCACTTTGGTCCCACAAGCCTCACATCAACACATGTCAATGCTTTGTTAGAACCTCAACCTTGTTTTGCACTTGTTGATTTATGTGTTTTCCTCTATCATCCTCTGATGGGGAGGATTCATATAGCTTTTTTTCCATGCACCAATCAACACGCGTTTGATTGTTAATTCCCCACACAATCATTGGTAGCTTTTGTGAGTTCTTCATGCATTTTCAATGGTTTTAGTGGCATCGAAACACATCACGATCTCAATAATTTTTTGAGCCCATTTTCCTTGGATGTCACACCTTCTACTATTGGAATTATGATATATTTTTCATTAGTGCAAACACTTATTCAATTCTAAATGCTTATCCAGCTCATCACTTAGTCTACAGTGTATATCGAGCATTCAGTGGTTACCTTGTAAGTTTAGCAGGTATACAGTTCTCACCGAGCATTCCAGAGGATACCGAGTGAATGAGAAGTTTAGCAATGTTTACCAAGTGAAAAAGGTAAATGAAGGACTCAGTGCTTACCAAGTGAAAAAGGTAAATGAAGGACTTAGTGTTTACCAAGTGAAGAAGGTAAATGAAGGACTTAGTGTTTACCGAGTAAAGCAAGGTAAACAAAGAAGTTAGTTTCTACCGAGTGACACTATATCTACCGAGTCACCAATGGTTACCAAGTTCCAAGAAATGTTGTGTGGCTAGTATGAATCGAGCCTCTACTCCTACTGAGTGCATGATGATGATGAGTAACGTAGTGGATGCCATGTATCAAAAGGTCACCAAGTTAGCTTGAGGAACCCAAGTTTTCTACTATCTGGCCGACTCTGTAATATTTTGTTCACTTAGTTTTGGCCAACCTTGCAATTGTAAATATTGGAATGGTATATATGTAATGTATGATATCATTTGCAGTAGGATGGATATGAAAAATAAAAAGAGAGTGATGTTCGCATGTGAAGAAGGTATTGCTATATTTTGAGAATAGTGAAAGCGAATCAGCAACAGAATAAAAGGAATACAACAAGGTCAACATAGGAGCAAAAAATTTATATCTATCATATCAGGTGATCAGTGCAAAAAGGGATCTTATCAAAAAATAGTTATAAGCAGATCCACTACTTCATCCTAATAGGTGAATCAGTTTATAAATCCTTTAACAGGGTAGACTTAATAGTCTTTTTGTAAATCTCCTAACAGAGTGCATACTATACTATATGTTTGTAAATCCTCTAACAAGGTGGATCTAGCAGTCCTAATTGCTCCTAACAGGGCAGATCACCAGAAGTGATCATTGTAAGCCTTAACAGGCCAACTTTATGCTGCAGTATTGAAGTTTTGTGGGCATCATCCCCACCCCAGTTTTACTTTCTAATTGGAAGGTTTCTGGGTCACCAAATCATTGTGTTCATGTGTTATGAATGTTTATCTTTCCATGCATACAGTAAATTAAATAAATAAATGGTTAATGCTTTCAGTGCTGAATTGATTTAAAGTTTTCAAAGTTACTAATTCACCCCTCCCCTCTCAGTAACTTAGCTAGTCTTGATTATTTCCAACATCTACCTTAATCTATGTGCATGATTTATGAGACATTTGGTTCCCCTTTTTTGGCTATAGCATGTTTTTTTGGAGGATTTTTTGGCACTTCTCAACATTTTTCTAGGCCCCTGTACCAATCTTGCTACTAACATGTGCTTGGAGGCACCACTATTTAGAAAGAGATGTTTTTTTTCATCCACTAAAGCCAAAGATTTTGTATCCACTTCTTTTCCTTCACTTATATGGTTGTTTAGGCATTTTTTATGCCTTCTTTATGGCATATTTGAAATGCTTTGTAAGTTGGGCTCCCTTTTGGCTTGGGATCTGTCAACTCCAGACATCCATGTCAGAGTAGCCCCATGCATCATGGTCTTCAAGATGCCTTTGGTGGCCATGTTTTTTTTATGGCTTCATAAATCTCATCAGGCCCCTCCAATTTCTTTTGGTGCTTTATTGGGACATGGTTTTTTGCTGACAGGTCCTTGTGTTTGATACACCCATAGTGGAGTTTTTTTGTTGGTGTGTGCTCTCTGTACATGTGCTCTTCTCAATGCCCACCTGTGAACATGCCATGCAAACATTGTTTTTCACAATTTGAATGGGCAATTTTTGGTCATACATAGTGGTCTCCTTTCCCATAAGAGTTTGGATGTTGGGAAACATTATTATTCATGCTTCTTTTTAGGGGAGAGACATACATTTTTTTGGGCATCTCCCTATATATTACCTCTTGCTCTCATTGTGCCTTGTATTGTGGGGTTGTCCTCTCTCTCAACACATTTCAAGGATGACCATCCTTTATTTGCCTTAGTGCTTTATTTCCCAAGGCCAGCTCACCTCAACCTTTGATTCCCCACTACACAAGCAGCTCAACTGGCATCATTTTTAAGTTTGGTGGAGAAGCAATTTTATGGGGTCTCATCTACTTTAAAGCATTGTTCCCTATGCAAGAAACATGGTGTTCCCTCTACTTATCCCTTACGTCAACTCATGTTGGGTCCCACTGTTGTGCTTGGTCATTATTTTGTGTGAAGGGTTCTTTTTGCCATTTTATTTGGTAGTTTTGCACAAGTCGGTGATTTTTACCTATTAGCGGTTTTATAGGTTTTTTGGCATTTCTTTTCCATAGACATGATTGGAAATTTCTTGATTGGGAATTTTTTTGAACCTATCTACTTCTGCCACTTGGCCACCATTTTTTATTCTGACACTAGACCTTTGATTTGACTCTTGGTTTTGATGCCTAGATTTTTTTTTTCTGGTAGGGGTCATTTATTTGTCATTTTTTTGCCTCAACGGTCATTTGACCATCAAATTTATGCTCATCACTTACTGACATTAGCATTACATCAAAATTCTTGTTTTCCCTCCTAGCTTTTTTTTGGACCTACCTTCATATTTTTACTTGTATCTTAGACATATGGACTCCATTTTTTGCAAATGAGATATTACTAGAAAGCTAGTTCTAAGTCTTTCATAATGGTACAAGTAATTTTCAATTTTGATGTAGTTTATGGCATTTTCTACTATCAAAGTTAGGGGTACATTTGTGCACTCTGGAGACATATCTTGAGCATCTGATTCTAATTTGGGATTTTTTTATATCATTGGAATGGTCTTTTAGAGCTCTTTCTAGTGATGCTAGTTGTTTTCCCAGATTCTTCTCTAGGAATACTCTATTTAGTCTTTTGCATTTTCGTATTCTGGTGGATATCTTAGTTTTTCTAGGTCCAGGGATCAATTTTGTTGCTTTAGATGATTCTTCAAGGGTTTCACTATCTATTATATTAGCCTTATGTCTCTTGTTGTCTATTTAGACATCATTTTCATGCATTCTTGCAAATGCATTGAGATAAAGTGCCATATTGCATTTGTATTTTTATTTCAGTTGTTTTGCCTTGTTTTGCCTTCTGATTTGAGTAGTGTCATCTGAGGAAACTCATGGATATTATTGTATTCTTTGGATTAACCATATCTTGTGCCTTATTGTACATGCACTACTCTGATTAAAGTGTCATGGGGGAATTGATGTTTTGCCTTTGTTTGCCATCTTCCTTTGTCCAGTGACTTTCCCTTCTATGACATTAAGCTCATGATATGTCTAGGATTGATCACCCTAGTACACACATATGTACTCTTTTGTGCATCTTGATTGTGGTTTCTTGACATGCAATTCTTTTGGCCCACTTTTCCAATTTCCTATCACCTCACCCTTGTCTGCATTAGGGGGGTTCCTCTATTATTTCTCATACTTCCTTGGTTCAATGGAGTGAACTATGTATTCAATATTTGTTCCTATGTACTAGGAGGATGCAGTGGTTGGGTACCTATGCATTTTTGTGAGATGGATCATTTACCATTTAGACACTCTTATTTTTATTCCTACTTTGGTTGCAACTTTCCATGTTTAATTGATCAGCTCTTCAAGCTTTGGGGTTTTATGCCATTTGTATCTTTGAGTGCAGTTGTTTGGCTTAAGGTGCCTCCTGATTTGATGTAGATTATAGTCTTCTCTACTTGGTTAGTTCTATTTTAGTGGAGGTTCTTTAGATCAAAAATTAATTTTGACAAAGCTTTGCAACTTCTACATGCTTCAGCGGTGTTCTTCATGATCATTTTTTGTTCCTATCATCTGAGAAATTTCCTAGTTTGGAGTCTTCTTTAGTCCTTCACTATCTCTTTTCAACATTATTTCCATCTCTTTTTGGAGTAAGAGTTTTCCCATGTGTTTTTCTCTATTTCTCCTCTTTTCATAGATTTGGTTGTGCTTGGGTACCTCATCAAACTTTGTTGTCGAGACCCAAATTTACTTTCAGTAGTAGTTTCTAGGTTTTTAGCTACTCCCTAAGTTCATCTTAAGGAAGGGTGTTAGAGTAATAAAGTTTTTTTCTTATTAATTAAATTATTGATTTAATTATTAAGTCACTTATTATCTCTAGTTTACTTATGCTAAACTTGGGGCATATAAAATTAATTCTTTTATTAATTATTATCATACAACCTAGGTTAGTTACTTGTTAGGGTTTTTATCTCTTTTATAAGGATGCTCTCTCTTTGTAATTAATTAATTCACTTTTGATTATAGCAATTTATCTTTTTTATCATCAAGAATTTCTCAACTATGGATCTGGGATTTCTAGCCTCCATAGATTTTTCTTCTTTCTTTCTGTGATAGGTGTTTGTATGGAGGTTATTCTTGGGAGTTGTGGGGATGATCTTTCATTAACTTCAATAGAGTTTACTTTGAATGAGTTTAATATTTTTTGTTAAGTGAATAGTATTAAGAGACAAATTTTATCCCCTAAAACACCTAAGTAGAATGGTATAACTGAGAAAAGAAACATGTATTTAACTGAAGAAGCAAGAGCTATGATGTTTCAAAATGATGTATCAAATACATTTTGGAGAGAAGTAGCTAATATAATAGTGTATAGAATGAACATGTACAAATAAGAAAAGGTAAAAATAAGACATCTTATTAATTATGCTTTGTACATGCACCATCAGTGAAGGATTTAGAATTTCTAGAAGAAATAGTTACATAAATAGAGATAATGATATTGGTAAGTTTGATTCAAGAAGTGATGAAGGTATGTTCCTTGGTTATTCATTTAAAATAAAATATTATAAATGTTTTAATTAGAAGACTAAGACTATTGTTGAATGCACAAATGTGGAAGTGGATGAGAAGTTTGGAGTTCAAGAAAGGATACTTGATTCTTAGTTTGATGAAGAAGCTAATCCTAAGGTTAATCAAGATAATATTGAATTATTTTATGAAACTAAAAATGATTTGAAGAATGAAATCTAATTTGTAAAATAGAGAGAGGAACCAAGATCCAAACCTAGAGCATAAGAAAGAGTTGAAATAGTTACACTAAATAAGAACTTGACACAAAATCACCCTATTGAACAAATTATTGGAAGAAAAGACATAGAAGTTATGAAAAGAAACAAGGTACATGAAGAGTTATTTTTTATTTCTCAAGTAGAGCCTAAAAGTACAGATGAAGCTAGAAAAGATTACTTTTGGATTCAAGCTATGAGAGAGAAGTTAGATCAGATTGAGAAGAATGATACATGAGAATTAGTTCTAAGACCCAAAGAAAAAAACATTATAAGAAATAAATGGATTTTCAAAAATAAAATGAATGAGCAAGGCGAGGTTGTGAGAAACAAAGAAAGACGGGTATGCAAGGGATATTCACAACAAGAAGGTATAGATTATGAAGATACATTTGTACTGATTGCTAGAATTGAAGTAGTAAGAATGTTTTTGGTCTATGTGGCTAACAAAAATTCAAAGTGTATTAGATAGATGTGAAGTTAATAATTTTGAATTGAGAAGTTGAAGAAGAAGTTTATATTGAGTGGCCTGAAGGATTTTCTTTGACAAAATAAGGAGATATGGTCAATAAATTGAAGAAAGAAATGTATGGTTTGAAGCAAGTACCTAGAGCTTGATATGCAAGATTGGATAAAATTTGGAAAAAATGGGATTTGCTAAAGAAACAACATATAGTAACTTGTATTTGAAAGAAATTGAGAATGGTTTTCTAATTATTTATTTGTGGATGATATTATCTTTGAACGAGATGATAAAGCAAGTGAAGCATTTTCTAATTAAATGAAGAAGGAATTTGAGATGAGTATGATTGGTGAGATGAAGTACTTCTTGGGTTTGCAAAATGTATAGAACAATGAAGGTATTTTCATTTCTCAAACTAAGTATTTGAAAGACTTATTGAAGAGATTTAGTTTAGAGAGTTGTAAGCCTATTGGTACACCTATGGTAACTATTCATAAGTAGTTATATAACAAATATGAGACACTTACCATTGAGGAGAAGAAGTACTAATCCATGATTGGAGGTTTGCAATATTTTACTCACACAAGACCAAACATAGCTAATGTAGTTGGCATTTTTGAAATATTTCAAGATGATCTTAAGGAAGCACCTATGTAGCAATAAAGTTGATTTTTAGATATTTGAAGGGTACACTTAATTTTGGGTTGCATTATGATAGATCAAAATAATTTACTCTATGTGCATATACTGATGCAGACTTGGTAGGTAGTATGGATGACATAAAGAGTACAAGTGGTGGATCATTTTTCTTTGGAGGAAGATTGGTTTCTTGGCTAAGCAAGAAACAAGATTGTATCTCATAGAGCACAATATATATAGAATATGTAGCAACAACAAATAATTGTAACAAGATGATGTGTATGAAATTGATGTTGAAGGATATCAGAGTTGAGTTTACAGAACCTATTGTCATACATTGTGATAACACAAGTATAGTAAGTATGTCTAAGAATCTTGTATCATATTATAAGATGAAGCACGTATCTATTAAGTATCACATTTTGAGAGAGAAGGTTGCAGATAAAGAGATTAGACTAGAATGTGTTAGTGCAAAAGAGAAGATTGTAGATATATTCAAAAAGATTTTACCTAAGGATACATCTGAGTATTTTTAAGGTATTCATGGGGTTACACCCCTTCCTACTTCAAAGTAGATAATCTAGGAATTGCATTAGTTTAGTGGTACTGAGCACTATTTCTTATCTGGACTGAATGTTGATGCTTCCTCTATGAAGGAATATTTGTGATTGAGCTGATTCAAGGACTCTGGGTAATTCATATTTCAACAATGTCTTTGGACACTTGATTTGATTGAAGATATTGAGAAATATTTTAAGATAATGATGCCTTTATCATTGATTCCAAATGGAGAGAGAATACATGAAAAACATCTCTTGAGAATGAGGGAGAGAAGTATCTATTGAGAATAGGGGAGATAAGTATTTACTAAGAATGAGGGAGATAAGTACATAAATCTCTTGAGAATGGGGGAGAGAAGTATCTAATGAGAATGTGAGAGAGATGTACATAAATAAACATCTTCTAGATTTGAGGGAGCGTTGTTCATGAGATAGAGAAAATATTGATATCAGTGGGGGACCAACAACACCAATGAAGAGTTGTCCCTAAGATATTCAAATTTGATTGATGAAGAGGATTTGAAAACATGAGAGAAACATTAGAGTTATATTTTGTATTCATGAAACTTAGATTGTTTTCATCTATGTTACCATCAATGCCAAAGGGGGAGATTGTTAGAATGAATGCTGATGATATTCCTACAGGGGAGTATCCTAGCATTTTTGGAGCACTTGAGAGATTGTTACACTAGTTACATGTTGCATTCATGACTTTGTTTGTCATTAATATCAACATACCAATATTCTATAGAGACTGAAAAAGAAATATACATAGATAGAGACTATAATGATTTGAGGGTTAAATATGAGATCAAGAAAAGTTGAGGACATGTTCTATAGAGTATCCTAAAGTTATGGCTAAGAGAACATACATAAATTTGAAGAATAGTAATAGTTATTTGAGACTTATAGAAGATAGTTTACGAATAGAGTTCTTGAGAAGTGGTTTTGGTAACTGGGTTATATATCCTAATAGGGATAGAATCTAGTTATGTAAAGTTAGACAGAGGTAGAAGACATCCTAATAATGATGTCAGTAAGTGCATGAATTCTGAGGTCACACATGTAAAATATTTGTAAAGGCTATGAACTGATAGTGTTATATAATTATAAAAAGACGTAATGTAGTGTTTATTGTTTTATCTTAATAAGGTTTTATTGTAATTGTAAATTGGCAAAGCCTCAAGGTTAACTCAATGAATTATTTTGAGGGCTTGGTATAACTGAAAGTTATTTTCCTTGTGATGATGTGTGGAAGGAAGTATGAGATTATTTTTAAATAGAAGAAAAATTATAAGTGTGAGTTACATGCGAGAAAGTAGTATAAGGGATTATTGTGATGCGAGTTTATATATTTGGTACTGAAATCTAAGAAGTATTTGGTGTAGGAGAGTCACTATAAATGAGCACAATGATTATATTTGGTAGAGAGTACTAGTGGACAGTTGATTAATTACTATTATTTTGAAAGCAAAAATATAGAGGCTAGTTGGATAGTGAGGGCGGTGGTCTTGCCCCTCAAGCTATTTGGATAGTGGGTCCTTCTGCCTTCCACAACTCCTAATGAGGTTGACACAAATCCTAAATGGGTTTTTATATCCTCATAGGGATTCAAAGTCTCCTAATAGGGACTAATATGTATTGAATTCATTTCATTGGATCTCAACATAGTCCATCCTCTTATAAGGAACTTTTATATTAGTACATCATTTTGTGGGTACCATCCCCACTAGGGTTTTCCCTCTAATCAAGGGTTTCCCTAGTTAACATATTTGTTGTTATTGTGTATGTTTATCTTCTTTTGGTTGTTGTTTATATTTATCATATGTTTGAGAATTAATAAGGTTAATAGAATTTATATTGATTAGTTAATCAATTCATCCCCCCTCTTAGTTATCCTGGTGGACTTCACTTTCTAATAATGCCTTCCTTATGGCTTCTTGGTTCCTTCAACCAATAAATTTTGGTAATGATATAGTAACAACATGAAATAATAAGTTAATCAACTGACATCAATGATAAATAGGATAATTGATGAATGGTACAATTCATATCTTTCTTAATGTCATCAACAACTTGTGAATCAATTATTCCAATAATCTCCTTCTTTGGCATTGATGGAAAATCAATAAGCAATGTTGTGTGCTAAATAAAAAATCTCTCCTATTAAATATGATTCTCTTTCTTTATCTTATCATCTCTAACTCTTCATCACTTACCTCTTCATTTATTCTTGTATGATAAACTTCTCCCCATGCTTTCAATTACCATACTTCTCCTTTTTTAGTACTATACTTCTCCCCCTTTGAAAATAATTCTAAAGGCATCATACCTATTTGGCTTACATTTTTAATGATTTCCATGCAATTTCCTTTTCCTAACTACTCTTCTGTAGAGTAAATGCTATCTTCATCAGTCCATCAATTTTTTTTTAGTTTTTTCCCTCATGAACTAATGCACTATGCATCTTCCTAGTTGACTTTTGATAGGGGTAGAATCCCTAGTTTACTCTACAAGTGTTCAAAGATCTCTCTTGGTAGTGGCCAACTTGGTGAATATATCATAAATTTGTTCCTTGGTTGGAACATATTCTAGTTTAATTTCTTTATTCTATACTTTCTCTCTTAGATAATGATGCTTTATTGCTATGTGTTTGGTTTTTAAGCACATTACCATATTTTTGGATATGTTGATAGCACTGGTGTCGTCACAATGTATAAAAATAGGTTCTTCATTTTTTTCTTTTATTACTTCCATAATTGGTTTCATCAACACAACTTTTTGAGAATTAATTACAGCTACCACATACTTTTCTTTTGTAATTGACTATGATATACAATCATGCTTCTTACTAATCCATGCAACTAGTCTCTCCCCTAAGAAAAATGCTCCTCCACTTGTGCTCTTTCTTTCATCAATATTGCCTCCTCAATCTGCATTTATATAAACTATCAAATCAAAATATCCTTTCTTTTGATACCATAAACCAAAATCTTGAGTACCCTTGAGATATCAAAATATCCATTTATTTATTGTCAAATGCAACTTCTTGGGTTGTGATGAAATCTTGCAAGAATTCCAACAACTTGAGCTATGTATGATCTATTGTGAATAACATATTATAGCTTTCCAATAATTGACCTATAAAAGGTTTCATTTACTTCTCTAGATTCATCTTCTTTAGATAATTTACAAGTGGTAACCATTGGTGTAATAACAGGTTTAGATTCTTCCATGCCAAAGTACTTCAATATTCCTTTTATTAATTTTAATTGAATAATGTAGATACTATTGTGATATAGAACCTAATCATACTCTAAGGTTTATTTGGCTTGGTTTTCTCCCCATATTATTTCTACGAGCATTTGGGGGCAGTGCCCCCAAGATGATCTCAAGGGGCAGCACCCCTGTAGGGTCCTAGGGCAGTGCCCATGGTGCACTCCCTATCGCAATACAGGGTGGAGTCAAGGGGCAATGCCCTCATGGGGGTTTTAGGGGGAAGTGCCCCCAAAGCCAAAAGTGCCCTTATATTGTAAAAGGCATTGGTTGTTATTTTTCCTATTGGATAACTTATTCTAGCCCTAATTTTGTAAGTGGAAAAAGCTTGTATAAAAAAGGCTTAGGGTTAGGGATTTTCATAATGTGTAATGCAAAGATTGGTTCTTGTGGCAGTATTGAGCTGTAAGGGATTATAGATTGTAATCAGGTTGTAATCACTGGATAATAATAATATTGGACTTTCTGTTGGTGGATGAACCACATTAAATCTTGGTGTCTTTTGTTCTCTTATGTGTGATCTATTATTTTTTGATACTGGTTATATTTACATGTAACTATTATTTCTATCTAAGGTTAACCCTAATAGATACCCCTTTTCATATTTTGTACCTAAAGTCCAATAACAACTTGCAATGATAGGCATTTCAAATTCACTCCTCATCTCTTCTAAAAATGCCCTATTTAATGCATCACCTCCTCAAACTATTATGTCATCCATAAAGATTTCAGCAATTAGGACTCTATCTTGACTTTTAGTATTAAGATATATATTAGAGTTACCACTTATTCTAATAAATCCTATTTTGATCAAATAAGTGCGTAGTCTCTCATACAATGCTCTCGGTGCTTGTTTTAATCCATATAAATATTTATGTAGTTTACATACTAGATCTTTTCCTTGTTCTATAGAAAAACCTTCTAGTTTCTCAACATACATTTCTTCCCCTAATATTCCAATTAGAAATAATGATTTGACATCCTGTTAGAAATAGATAATACTAACAGGATGGGGGTGAATCATTATTCTACAAACTTTTACCCACAACTAAATATTGTTAATTACTTTATAAATTGCATATGAAAGTAAACCAACAATGTTGAATAATAAATATAACCATACACAAAGAGAACACATAAAACCATTATTTGTTAACTAGGGAAACCTTGGCCAAGGGAAAACCACAGTGGGGATGATACCCATGAGATGATCCACTAAACAAAAGAATCCTATTAAGGATATTGACCTTGTTAGGAGTCTATGAAATACACATAATGTCTCAAGTCCTTGTTAGAGGACTAGACCCTATTAAAAGCCTCAACCTTGTTAGGAGTTGGTAGATCAAATACAAAGTATGCAAGAAGAGCCCACTTCCCTAACATGCAATGTGTAATTAAGTTTCTTTTCAAGAGCAAATATACATACAATACTCTCTTATAGTTGTATCTCACACTTTCTCTGATCATACATCAGATTTCACATCACATAATGCTTGCATATCATTTACTTTCTTCACATATAGTTCGCATCAAATTCTCACATCTTCATTATGTGCACAAGATATGATCTTTACTTATATCTCACAAATTAATAAATCTCTGCTTAGTCGGTCTTGATACTTTTACACGCTTGACCAAATATAAAATGACTTAGGGTAAACATCTAGGATGTCGTCCCAACATAATCAAGTAATTTTTTTTTTCAAAAATAATTCCTTAACTCATACACTTGACTTAGCTTCCATGCTCTGTTATGATCTATTGATCACTTGAACTGGTAATTTAACTGTAACTTGCACCATACAGTCTGTACCAATTTGCATACTAACATACGACATCATGACACTGTCATCTATTGATCTTTAATTATGCATGTCCAAACTCAAACTTTTTCATCCATACATACTATATCTATCTTAGTACTTCTACAACCTGTAAAACACTTAGATAATTTTCTAACTCTAATTGCATAAATGAAATGCTAAATATATGTTGTCATAAATGACAACATTTAGACATCTATCTAGTCATATTGCCAAAAATCTCCGCCTTTGGCATTGATGGCAACCTTTGGTAAAATTGGCTAAGTCTGAAATTGATGTCATTCAAAATAAAATAAATACAAAAATTAATTATACAAAATTTCCTTCAAAAGATAAAACTTTATTCATGTTTTGATGGATCATTACATTCCTTATCACTCATTTACATAGGTAAGATCCCCCTTACATATACACATACTTTTCCTTTACAAACATATACATATATAATTTTCCATATACATATACAATTTTCCATACATGTACTTCTCCCCCTTTGACATAAATGGAAAAGGTGTCAAAAATCTATTTACAAAACTATGTTGCCTTTCTCTGATCAACTTGATATTCTGGCTATACAATCTGCAAAACTAAGTTGTAGTCTCTCAAGGTCTTTCTTCTAGTTCTCCTTGACTATGTCAAATATACTAATGAGTATACAAAGTGCATATGATTCAACTTCAACTATGCTCAAGTTAGTATAGGAAAATTTATCATAGGAGGCCTTAGCTACGATACACTCCTCCAATTGCCTCTGCAAAATATTGATTTTGGGTAACAAAACTTCTCTAAGAGTAGAGAATATTCTGATTACTTTCTCCTTATCAATTTCAATACCTCAAATAGAATTGTGAATCTTCTCCATTTCAGTTCTAAAATTTTCAATGTTTTCCTTTGGTAGCTACAATCTAGTAGTGAGTATTTGAAGCTCACTTATTTGGCCTTTGATATGATTATCAAAATTTGACAGGTAATTGTATGACATTGTGTACTATCCAAATAAATTCTTACCTTCATCTATGCTCTTCCTTAACTCATTAATGCACATATCCAATGTTTTTATATCATTTCTAAGATTTGTGCATACTATATCAAATATTTATGCACCATTCTTTGTGTGTGATCGTACTAAAGAAATTTCAAACAAGGTTGTGAATTTTTCATCAAAAGATTTCACCAATTATTTCACCTTTTTTTGTAAATCTGGATTTGTGATATTTATGTGGATTGCCTTTGGCATTCTGTCCAAGACTTCTATCAACATTCTTTCCAAAGACTTCATTGATATTTTCTTTTCAAGTAATTTTCTCAAATCTGATCATCATCATCATCATTATATACTTCTACTACAAATTCTACTGGAGTTTTTGCTAGAGTGAGTGTAATGGTCTTTAGTTTTGTACTCTTCTTTTCTTCCTCTTGTCTCATTTTCTCCTTCTCTCCTTCTCTCTTACTTTCTTCCTTAGCTTTCTTTCTTTCTTTTTCTAATATCTTCTCATCTTTGATTCTTTTTGCTTCTTGTTCTTTTCTTCTTTCATCTTCTTCCTTTTTCTCTTCTTTCTTCCTTTCCTCTTCCTCTACCTTTTTCTTCTTTTCATTCTTCTTGGATTTTTTATCTTCATCTTTGTCTGAGCTTGAATATGTAGTGATATTGCCAATAATGTTAGTTCCATAAGATTCAGACAAATTCTCCTTGGCATCTACAGTTATGTGCATACTATCCACTTGCATGGATTCAATACCAATAACTATCTAAGGAGGTGAATAATTTTGTTGTGCCTCTTCAACTTCTTCTTCACCATTAGTAGGAGTACTAACCTTGACATACACTAGACTTGTTGTTTTAGGTTGCGCACTCTCCTTATCAACATTAGGCATGGAAGTCATATATTTTACTATGGATTCCTTGGTTTCCTTCTTGAATTCTTCATTGTTTCCTCCCATAAGAATAATTTCTCTTCTTTTATTCCTCAACATAGGTTCAATACCTTCCAAAATTTTGTCAATATCTTCCTTTGCTAACTTCACATAATTTATTAATCATACTTTCTTTTAACTCAATATCTTCTTGTACTACTGTTTTCTTCCTATTTATCAATCTATTATACAAATCTTTTGGGATCTTATTTTGGATGCTATCAAATCTCTTATTCCTCAAAATCATGTTCCTTATAGTAACATTTTCTAGCTATCTCCTATCCATGTTATTGTACAAACTATAATACTTATTCAATTGAACAAAATTTTCATTATCTATAATTTGCATATTCTAATTTTCTACCTTGGGTTTCCAAGCTTTCTTGTGGACTAGTGTCCTTCCTTCTCCAATTGCATGTTCAAATGGCTTCTCTTCATATTTTTATTAGATTCCTTAGAGTCACTAATTTGCAATGTCTTTCTTCTCTTTCTAGGTCCACTGGTGGTTTTCTCAACCCTTTTCTTGGAGAATGGTGTTGGTTCCTACTTAACCTTCACCAATCTCTCTGATTTCCTCTGTGCAATTGTTGTATCATCTTTTGGTTTCCTCTTTTGTTGATCATGTTGTACCCTAACTAGTTGAACCTATGCAACTACTACATATGATGCAATAGGAATGTGTGAAGTAGGATCTACTACTATCACTCCTTTAGATGGCACTACAAAAACAATAGGTGTGGCTGCGAACACCTCACTTTTCCCACTATATTTCATCTCCATTTCTATGCCTTTGATCTCATTAAATTCTTCTCATGTCATACCAGATTCCTTAAGAATGGATTCTATTTTCTTCTCCACTTTCTTTTTAATCTCTTTGCTGTGAAATTTAGAATGAACTTCCCTTATTTTTTCCTCATAGGTACCCCATCTAGGACATTTAATGTCCCTCTTTGACTACAATATGATATGTGCATGTCCTTCAATGATTTCTTCAGTCATTTCATAACCCATGGGCTCAATATAATTTACCCTAGGTTCTACTGCCTCCATACATGTAGTATCAGTTTCTACCATGAAACATATATCATCTTTATATTTCTCCACCATAGAGGGAGGGATTATATATCTCAACTTCATCTCATATTGGAATCCCTTCATCATTATATCAATGTCACTATCTTTGACATTCTCTAATCTGGCCCTCTAGCACTGTGTAACCATCTTTATTAAACATTCATTACTTTCCCAATTTGTCATACCAAGGAACTGCTTGGTTACATAAAAAAAAAATTGTGTTAACAGATATTCAAATCTAAAAGTTGTATTCTTAGACTTCTTCATCTTTGCAATATTATCCAACAATTGCACTCTAAAAATCTCACACATATTTACTTTCTTTTTCCCACTTGCCATTACATAAGTTGCATGCAAAAATCCTACTGGCACAGAGTTCACTCTAGAACTATGATTTAGTTTATATCCTACAATCTTGCTCAATATTTTGACTCCATTGTCCTGGATCAGATCAACTTTCATATTCCTTCCATCAAACTTAGTATACAAGTTTGTCTCAACTATCTTTCTCACATTCTTGTCATTCACTAGATTACACCCTTCTTTGCTTAAACCCATGACTTTATGGATTAGGTCATTGTCAATTACAATAGGCACATCACCTACCCAAAACATTTCTTCATGAACTTGACTTACAATAATTTTGGTCCACTCATGATTATCAAATTCTATGTAGAACATATACTTAATCAAATTCAACTCATTCAGCAATGTGTACTCAAATTTTACGGTTAGCTCTCCATTACACATAAATCCTAAGTCCTTGTGAATATCTTCATATCCTACACTCTCAAATTTACAATGAATGTAACTTCTAATGTCTTCTACATGAAGTACATTTGGTGGGATTTTAGAAAACACTCCTAACAAATCATCTATGAGAGAAACAAATGGGTGCTTCTTGAATTTATATCTAGATCTCTCACTTACATCACACATTGAATGAATTTCCATACTAATAACTATGATACTAAATATTCCAACTTAAAGCTTCACAAAATACCTTTAATATCATGATTTAGGGCTTCTGCAACTTTGAACTCAAACGCTTCACTTCACACTTGAATTCACTATCAAATCACTCACTAATTTGCTCCAAACTCTCTGCACAATCAAATAGTATTGAATATCTTACTCGCAATCCTTAAATCATTTCAAATTAAACTCCACATTAAATGTGCATCTGCTTCATCTTAAAAAGTTGTCATTGATTACCAATAAACTTATTTTCTTCCATACAACTTCCTACAATCATCAAAACTCTTGCACACTTGACCATGGCTTCCCCTCTATGTCATCTACCTTATACTGATTTCACAACTTCTAATTCACAATCTATCATCAATTTTGATTAACTAAAGATCTACCTCTACTAGAAATGCTTAATGCAAATAGGATGAATCACAAACAATTTCTGACTTCAATTTCCCATCAGGTGCATCAAAATACTGCTCTTCAAAAACTATATGAGAACTTTATGGATCTCTAGCTTTCATAAATACTTCTTTGAATTCATCAACATGCTATTTAATTACTTCCTTCTGACTGTTATCACTGCTATCATCATTTCTTCTATCATTTTTGTTATTGTTCCTTCTATAATTAGGGTTCCTATTGAAGTTCCTTCTATCCATTCTACAAAATTATGTGTCCAAATTTGTTGCATAATTGACATACATGTACATTCCTTCTCTGATTAGTTCCATTCTAACTCTATATGTTGTACAATTCCTTGCAATATGTCTAGGATTGTTACATTTGTAACATACAACTTGCTCCATTTCACCATAGGTCTTTCACCATTATTGGATCTACTTTGTAATCTACCTCTTCCATCACCTACATGGTTAGTATTCCTAAACATTCTACTATTTTCATTATTACTATCAAACTTAAGTTTCTTAAAATCAATTGCTTTATGTCCATAACCATGATAATTATAATAATAGAAATTAGTAATAGGTTTAAAAGACTAACCTGTGCAATCCCTTTTCATATGACCAACTTCATTGCATATGAAACATCTACATCTAAATTCATGTCTAACTTCCTTAGACAATTCGGCTTGCTTAGGTTTATTAGCTTTCTCTATTTTCTTTGGTTCATCATGTTTCACAGAAAAATCAAATAGTTCAATCTCTTTAGATAATTCAGTAGTTATACTTGATTCAATTTTACTCAGATCAAATTCTTTAGGACAATTGGATCTGCTTCTTTTATAATTTCAACTTTCTTGGCTGATTTCTGTCCAATAAAATATCTAAGGCCTATCTTATCATAAGAGGGTCTCTACTAAAATATCTGCTCATCAATTTTCTCACTACTAGAATAAAGCTTCTCTAACTGTTGTCTAGCTTTTGTCAATTCTCCTTTTACATAGTGTTGTACTTTTCTAACTCAATATGTTTTGTATTAATAGAGTCTAGTTCAAATGTTACTTGACTTAACTAGGATCTAAGGTCTTCATTCTCAGATTTTAGATCATGTTTGGTTTTTCTATCATCTTTTTTAAGAATTAACTTAAGCTCAACAATTTTCAACTCATGCTTTAAGATCTATTTTCTTTCTTGAGAATTCCTACTTCATCATTCTCACTAATCTACTCATTTGATTCCTTTTTTGATTTCAGATCACCAATCTTAACTTTTAGTTTACCAATGTAAACTTTTGCATCCTCATACCTATCTTTCAGGTTATCTCTTTCTTCAGTAAGAAGATAAATTTTCTCAAGAACTTCTTCAAGGTTTCTTTTAAACTATTCCATATTCATAAGGATCTTACTCAAGTTGTTAAACCTCTTTAGAGTAACTATGCTCTGATACCAATTGTTAGAAATAGATAATACTGAGAGGGGGGTGGAGGTGAATTAGTATTCTACAAAATTTTGTCCACAACTAAATATTGTTAATTACTTTATAAATTGCATATGAAAGTAAACCAACAATGCTAAACAGTAAACATAATGATACACAAAGAGAACTCATAACACCATTATTTTTTAACTAGGGAAACCTTGGCCAAGGAAAGATGATCCACTAAACAAAAGAATTATATTAAGGATATTGACCTTGTTAGGAGTCTATGAAATACATATAGTGCATCGAGTCCTTGTTAGAGGACTAGGCCCTATTAAAAGCCTCAACCGTGTTAGGAGTTGGTAGATCAAATACAAAGTATGCAAGAAGAACCCACTTCCCCAACATGCAATGTACAATTAAGTTTCTTCACAAGAGTAGATATAAATACATATTGTATTACTACTATATCATTCACTTGTTGTGATCAAACATCATATTTTATTTCACATAAGGCCCACATATCATTTAAAATTTCTTCACATATAGTTCGCATCACATTCACACATCTTCATTATCTATGCAAGATATGATCTTTACTTATATCTCACAAATTAATAAATCTCTTCTTAGTCAGCCTTGATGCTTTTACATGCTCGACCAAATATAAAATAACTTAGGGTAAACATCTAGCATGTTGTCCCAACATGATCAAGTAATTAATTATTTTGTTTCCAAAATAATTCCTTAAGCTGTACACTTCACTTAGTTGTCATGCACTAATCTTCTCTTCTGATTACCTGAACTGGTAATTTAACTGTAACTTGTGTCATACAGTTTGTACCAATTTGCACACTAACATACAACATCATGACACTGTCATCTATCAATATTTAATTGTGCATGTCCAAGCTTAAACTCTGTCATTCGTGCATACTGTATTTATCTCTACACTGGTGCAACCTGTCTAACACTTATACAATTTTCTAACTCTAATTGCATAAATGAAATGCTAAATATATGTTTCCATAAATGACAACATTCATACATCTATCTAGCCATATTTCCAACACATCCATCTAATATAATTTGAATCCTTTATGGCTACATATGCTAGTATTATTCTTACTCCCTCAAGTATAGCTATTGGGGAAATATTTCTCCATAACCTAATCCTTCTTCCTATGCATATCCCTTGTAAATCATTCTTTCTTTGTTTTTGATCACTTCACCACTTTCATTCAACTTATTCCTAAATACCCACTTAGTTCAAATAATATTTTTGTCCCTAGTTCTAGGAACTAGTGACCACATTCTATTCTTTTCTATTTGATCAAGTTCTTCCTTCATAGATTTTTTCCAACTATCATCTTCCACCATTTTTGGTTCTATTTTCTATATCAGACATGTATAATTTATTTCTCTTATCTAGCTTCTGGTTAATACTCCTTCATTTCTATCTCCAATTATATCTTCCAGAATATGATTAACTCTTATCCTCTTTGGTGTAACAGGTTTTGTTTCTATATTTTATTCCTTAGGTTATTCTTGCTAAGGTTTTTTTGATAGAATGTTTCTAGTTCCTATATTTTTTTGTTGGGTTCCTATTTTTATCAAGTTTAAAATCTATTAGCTCATTATATTCCTCTAGCTTTTTTCTATTGTATTCCTCATCTTGTTCTAAAAATTCATCTGCCTTTACATTTGCACTCTTAATGATTTTGTTTGTCTTAAAATTTAGATATTTTTACACCTTTCTCTTGGTTGAATAACCCAAAAATATTCCTTCTTCACTTTTGGTATCAAACTCTACTTTCAATCCATCTTTCTTTATGTAGCACTTACTACTAAATACTTTGAAATAAATTACATTTGGTGTTCTTCCATAACAAATTTTATAAGGGGTCTTATTTACTCCTTTCATGAGTTATACCCAATCAGAGTATAAACTACTATATTGATAGCTTCTCTCCAAAATTTGCATGACACATTATTTTCACTTAACATCATTCTTGCACAACAACTATGGATCTATTCCTTCTTCTTGTGATACCATTTTGTTGGGGGTGTTCTCGATGTTGTCAATTGTAGTTATATTAAATTTTCTTAACAATATTGATTGAATTCATTTGATGTAAACTCAATTCCTCTATTTAATCTAAGACATTTCAAGGATATTTCAATTTTTATTTCTACTCTAACCTTGTATTTTGTGAACATATCAAATTCTTCTAATTTTTCTTTGAAAACAATATTTAACATCATCCTTGAGTAGTCATCAATAAATAGCATAAAGAACTTATATCCATGATATTTCTCTAGATCAATAGGACCAAAAATACATGTGAACTAGATCTAAAAAAATTTGTGCTGAGTATTCTTTCCTTAAAAAAATTGAACAAGTCATTTTTCCTAATTGACATTCCTTACAGACAATATGTTCTAGTTTTTTTACTATCAACATTCCTTTTAAACTTTTCCTCTTGCTTACTTTTTCTAGATTATCAAAGTTCATATGACATAACCTCTTGTTCCATAACCAACTTTCTTCAATTTTAGCAATCAAACACTGTCCTAGTGATGCATGCAACTTGAAAAGGTTTCCTTTTGTCTTTTCACTGGTAGCAAGTAGTCTTCCATTTTTTTCAAATATTTTGTATCCCCAATACTAATTTCAAACTTAAATCCTTTATGATTCAATTGTGAAATACTCAAAAGATTGTTCTCTAAACCATCAGCCCAATAAACTTTATCATTAGTTAGATTAATTGTACCTTTTCCTCTAATTGTGTAGGGTGATCCATTTCCAAATTTCATTGATCATCCATCACATAGTTCCATGGTTAAAAAATTAACTTTTTCTCCAGTCATATAATGTGTGCATCCACTATCAATGATCTAGTCATTGTTTTTGTCCACTCATGAGATTAACACCTTCTCTTCTCTGATAACTTCTTTGTTGGTAGTTGATTCTACTTTTAGAACATCAAAAACTATTTCATCATCAATATCCTTTTACATCATCATCATTTTCTGCATCCTCAACTATATAACATGCTTTCTTTCCTTTCAATCCAAAGTATATGTTCTTCCTATACTAGTTTGTCTTTTCTTTACTTTTCTCTTTCTTTAGTATGTTAGGGAATTTGTATGAAAAAAACCAATTTTTCTACAATTCAAATATGTAATGGGCCTCTTTCCTTTGTATATACCTTTACCTTTGGGAAATATTTTTTCCATTAAGGATTCTAGTTCTTCTAGCTCTTTTTCTTCTACTGTCATGTCTTCATATTCTCCATCATCAATAAATCTCTTCTTTGATGTGTGTCTTCACTTGTTGAAGGTTGAAGTGTAATTTCACTAATTGGTTAACTATTTTCATCATTACTTAGCTCAAAAATTGTTAACCTACCAATAAGTGAATAAATCGTAATCTTATTTTTCTCAATAGTTCTTAGTTCTTGTATATCTAAAACTTTGATTGCATATCGATTAGGTAAGGTTCTTAAAATCTTACTTATAATTCACTTTCTTCATTATTACCTCCATCTCCTTTGATTTCAACAATAATTTCTTTGATTCTTGTTCCATATTGTTAATAGTCTTATTCTCATTTATTATCATTGCATCCATTTTTCCTTTCAGTCCTTCTACTTTGGCTTCTAGAACATGCATATCTCCACCATGTACATTAAAAAATTTATCCCACAAATTTTTAGTGGTTATTAGACCCTAAATATCAACATACTCTGAGTTCTTTAAAGTAGTGGCCAATTTTATCATTATTGTTGGTGTAATAACTTTGTCTTGTTCTATGCATCATCAAGTTATCTAGTAGGTTATGTATATTCTATACTAAGAAATTCTTTGGTGTTGTCTCCATGTCATGTGCAATTTCATCTGGTTTTCCCACATTCCAAAGTCATCTTCATATTTCTTAAACTTTGGCACTTCCTTCCTAGACATCGTGATATCTTTTCATAAAGCAGTTTTGCTTCTAGTTGAGGAACCAAATCTCTAATACCAATTATAGTTATATGTTTGATTATTAGAGGGGGGGTCAATAACCACCAAATTTAACTTTTTCTTTAAATCCTTCCTTTCATGCAATTTTCCAACAATATCCAATTATATTTATACTGTTGATTGATTAGATAAACATAAAACCCAAAACAAATAGTATAACCATCCAAGAAATTATAACACTAAGATTTATCTCATAAAAACTTGATTAGGGTGAAAACCATAGTGTGATCATGGTGCTCACAAATATAGTACTATTCTAGAATACACTCTATTAAGATGTTACCTCATTAAGGGCCACAAAACATTGTTAAGTGTACCTGTTACAAGATTTCCCTCTAAATCTATTAGGATCTTTACTCTTCTAGGAGTAACCTTGTTAAATGATTTTAGCACTCTAATCTAAGAATATTACCTTGTTAGAGGTTTTACAATAGATTGGTTAAGGCCACCCTTCCAAGGGATTTAGATTGCTATAATGGTAAGAAAGTAACAAATATAAGAATGATCTATGATTTGCACTGCCTTGCTATATCAGATCCAATGAAGCTCTTCAACATAACAACATACTATTCACTATTCATCTACTTCTTTTCTCTACTCTATTAGCTTTTCTCCTATCCCAGCTAGTATTGTTCTCTCTCTCTCTCTCTCTCTCTCTCTCTCTCTCTCACACACACACACACACACACACACACACACACACACACACACACGTTATTATTTTTATGCTTCACATACCTTAAAACTAGATCTTACAATTACAAAGACATCTCTTCATCCATATAGAAACTTCTTGAACAATCCAATAACTCTTAACCTAAAAACTTGACTTTATTATCCCTCTTTACCGATAAAATATAACTTCATCGATAAGATTCTTGTCTCCAATAACCTAATTAGATAATGCATCACTTAAAAATGTTTCCACTTATTGTTTTAATTGTTAACTAATAAGGAACCCTTCCTTATTGCTTCTCAGTTCTTTCAACCAATAAACTTTTCTAATGATAAGTCAATAATTTGACATAAATGGAAAATAGCATAACTGATGAATAATACAATTCACAACTTTCCTTATGTCATTCACAACTTGTGGCTCAATTATGCTAACAATTTTAACTAGGGAAACCCTTGATCAGAGAAAAAACCCCAATGAGAATGATGACCACAAGATGATGTACTAATATAAAAGCTCCTTGTGAAAGGATGTGATGCTTTTAAGAGTCCATTCAATACAATTAGTACATATTAGTCCCAATTAGGTGACTTTGAAACCTGATCATGAGATTCTAACCCTATTAGGATTTATTCCAACCTTGTCAAGAGTTGATAGGAAGTCAACTAAACCTACTATCCAAATTACTTTAGAACTCTTTTCACTAAACAATTTAGCATAACATAGATCCAAGAAAATGAATTGACTAAAACAAAAAATTATCTTTTTCAATATAGTTCCTTTGAAGTCTTCAACATATCCTCAATCATGATTTCCCCAATATTATTAAATGATAATTCTTTGGTATGGGGTCAAAAATCAATTTTTTTAATCCCCTTTATAAGACCTTCTTATAGGTTGTTTTTGGTCTGCGATTTAGATTATTTTCCTTATACTATAAATTCCTATTGGAGTTCTCTATTTTTTGCCATTTCAGAAGTGGAAGATTTTCCCTACTTGTCTTTTTGGTTTTGATGGGATTCAATCCTCACCCTATTCTATCACCTGTAATACTTTTTTCAAATTTGGCAAATTAGAGTACCATCTTTTGGAGAATATTAGTATTTACTATGTATTCATGCTTGGCATTGATTTTATGGAGTTGTGTTCTAATATTATTTAAATATGAGTTTGTATTATCTTTCCAAATTATGTACAATACCCTATGTATTCCTCTATACTCCTCCCTCCATCCCTCTACAGTCCCTCTATCCACCTCCCTTTGTACTCCTCCCTCCAAGGCATTACCATACATACACCATCATACTGTACAACCTCCTTCTATATGAACATCAAGTAATCACTCCCTTCTCTTCTAGATGTAAATAAGTATAGAATCTAGGTCTCTTCATACCTTTAGAACATTACAGTGGTATTAGAACTGGTGATTTTACTAGCCTCTCAGTGATATTGGATATTTTTCCAGATCCTGATTGGTAGGAAGAATGGGTGAATCAAGCACTAAGATGATGCAACTTCTAAGTGAGCTAACAAAAGGAAAAGAACAACTTAGTGAAACCTTATAGAATGGACAACAACTTGGTGAGACCTTGGTGAAGGGGCAAGAAAAAATTGGCGAGAACCTTCGACTTTTGGCAAAAGGAAGGACAAATGGAGGACACAATGGGCATGGTGATAATTCTATCAATGAGAGGCTTCACACAAAGCATTCCCACACATGACCAATGATGCCAAAATTTCCCCAAAGATTGGAGCAACCTATGTAACAAGAACCTCCTTTCCACAAGATGTAAGATCAATTTCATCAAGACTAGTTTGATGTTGGATTTGATGTGGAATTATCCTTTAAGGATTGTGTAGATTTGTGAATGAGATATTCTAGGAGGCAAAGAAATTACAATGATGACATTAGATGAAATATTGGAAATATAAAATTATCATGCTTTGATGGATCTGGGAAAACATTAGCATGAGCATGGGTTCAAAAGGCTAATACATACTTCTAGCTCAACCCCATGCTTGAAGAAGAGGCAATCAAGTTTGCTATACTTCACCTGGAGGGAATCACTCGTGAATTGTGGCCCCACGAGATGGTCACCCTTGGTCATGATCAAATCACTTCATTTGATAATTTCATAGATAGATTTATTGACCACTTTGATAGAAAGGATTTGAAGCTCAACTTCAAGGAGTTGGCACAACTAAAGAAAATTGGAGCAGTAGAGACTACATTACAAAATTTTAGAGGCTATCACTACTAGTGACAGACATTTTTGAGAGAATACTTGTTGTCTTATTTATGGATGGGTTGATTGAACCCTTAAAGGGTTGGGTGAAGGGTTTTAACCCCAATAGACTTCTAGAAAAAATCAAGAAGGCATAGAACATGGAAACATCCACTTCTTCTAAAAGTTATTCATGTGTCAAACCACCCCTCACTCTGAAGGAGAAAGAAAACAAGCCCCCTTCAAGGAAGTAGTCGTGGGATTAAGCCACATGACAAGATTTGAGGAGGAAGAAGCTATGTTTTAATTATAAGGAATCATGAGAACAAGGATATCGATGCTTAAGGAAGGGGAAGACCCATTACATAGAGGTGATGCCATTTAGTGAGGGGGATGAGGAACCATAAATCAAAGAAGATGATAAAAAAGTTTTGAAAGAGGGTAACATAAATCATGTAGAGAGGATTGTTGTATTGGTACATCAAGGATGTACCATGCTCTTTCTAGGACTTTGAGGTGTACTATTTTTTAGGTACGGGGAACTCTCTAAGGACAATGGGTCATAGTTATGGTGGACAGTGTGAAAACACTCAATTTCATTAATTCATCACTTGTGAAATGGAGAGGTTCAACTACAGAGGCACATGCAGGATTCTAAGTCAAGGTAATAAGAGGAAAGCTCCTATCATGTACCCATCTAGTCCCACAACTTAGCATTACCACAGGGAACCATATAGTGATTGAAGATTTCTTTATAGTAGATTTGAATGACATTGAAGTCATTCTTGGAATCTAGTGCATGGAAACTCTGGAGGAATAAACACAAACCTTAAAATGAAGTGGATGGGATGAATTTGGTCCTAAGGAGAATATAAAATGGATGACTAAAGGAAATCTCAACACAATGGATGGAAGTCATTCATTGACATGACAATGTTGTTTGGACAACACAATGTTTGATCTCAACAAAATTGATGAGGGGAAAACAAACTGACTACGGAGATGAAGAACTTCACACAGTGTTGGATAAACATATTATGATATTTGTTGACATCCCTCTAGGTATCCCTCCACATGGAGTCTTTGAGGGTACCATTGAGTTGGAGAAAGGATCCAAACCCATCATCACTACACCCTACTAGTATCCTAAAAGGTTTAAAGATGAGCAAGATAAAATGATCCAAGAAATCCTAGAGAAAGGATGGATTAGGCCCAGTTCCAATCCTTTTGCATTGTTAGTAGTTTTGGTTAAGAAGAAGGATGGAACACTCTGAATGTGTGTGGACTATCATGCACCAAACAAGAAAACTATTAACAATAGGTACCCCATTCCTAGGATCAATGAACTATTGGATGAGTCACACAGTGTACTCTATTTTTCCAAAATAGATCTACATTCTGGATACCATCAGATTTGCATGAGGGAGGAAGATGTAGAGAAAACTACCTTCCATTGTCATTACAAACATTATGATTTCTTGGTTATGCCATTTGGTCTCACCAATGCTCCATCTACTTTCTAGTCATACATGAACCAAATCTTCAACACAAAATTGTGAAACTACCTACTGGTATTTTTTGATGATATACTTATTTATAATAAGACATGAGAGGAACATTTGAGGCATTTGGATGAAGTGATCGAGATCATGGAGTCACAATAACTATTTTCCATGAGGTCTAAATGTAAGTTTTGAATGACACAAATATTGTACCTAGGGCACAAAATCAGTTCTCAAGGGGTTCAGGTACACTAGGAAAATATTCAAGTCATCTTGGATTGGCTGCCACCCAAGACTCTCTTTGATCTACATCGATTCCTTTGATTGTGTAGTTATTACATAATGTTTGTGAAGGGGTTCTCACAACTTAGTGCATCACTAATAGATCTAACAAAAAAAGGATCTTTCCATTGGGATGCAAAGGCACAACACATCTTCAACAAGATGAAGGAAGTCATGAGTTCATGTCTTGTGCTAGCACTATCCAATTTCAAATGACACTCTATCTTGGAGTGTGATGCATCACGAGAAGTTATTGGGACAATGTTGATGCAGGATCGTCACCTCGTTGTATTTGAGAATCAAAAACTCTCAAGAGTAGAGAAATTATACTCCATCTATGACAAAGAGATGCTCAACATCATGCATGCACTAACAAAGTTTTGATAGTATCTCATTGGAGAAAAATTTATGGTGTGGACTAAACACAACAACCTATGATAATTTTTAGAGAAGAGAGATTTAAATGAACCACAATAGAAGTAGGTGAGAAAAATCCAAGCATTTGACTTTGATATTGAGTATGTGAAGGGAAAACATAATGTAGTCGCCAATGCTCTATCAAGAAGGCTTGCAATATGCTCTTTGTATCAAATTTTAGCATATTGGAAGGAACCCCTATTGGTTGAATACTTTAAGAACACATTTTCTTGCTAGTTGATGGATGGTCAAGTACATGATGATAGGTAAAAGATGGTAGATGATATCATCTACTACAAGGGCAGGATCTATTTGGTTTCTAAGTCCAAAAATGAAGGAAATCATTTTGAAGGAGATGCACGAATCACCCTTGGTTGGACACCTTAGATACCTAGAAACCTACAAGAAGATCCAAGAACATTTTTCATGGAAGGGCTCAAGAATGATGTCTTGCAGTATGTATGGGAATGCTCTATCTATAGGATTTGTCCAACCATTACTAATCCTTGATCAAAAGTGGGAAAGTATTTCAATGGATTTCATCATTGATCTACCCAAAGTTCAGGGCAAGAATTGAATGTTTGTTGTAGTTGATCATTTGACCAATTATGCCCATTTATTTTCCATTTCCACTGGATACCAATCATCTCAAGTGGCTGAGTTATTCTTCCATGAGGTTTTCTATTTATATTGCCTCCCATGGAATATAGTAAGTGACAAAGATAGTCATTTCCTCAACACTTTTTGGATGGAGTTATTTAGGCTAGTAGGAAAATAGTTGTTACCAAGTACAAGCTACCATCCATAATTAGATGGATAGACACAGATTATGAAGAAATGGTTGGAGGGCTATCTAAGGAACTATGTTCAATGTAAAAGAAGGCATGGGTGCGTTGGTTACATTTAGGTGAGAATTGTTATAATACTACCTATCACATGTCTATAGGCATGCCACCATTCAAATAATTATATGGTTATGAACCTTCATCATTCATGGATTTGGCATTAGGTGATAGTCATGCACTGAGGGCTAAAGGTTGGCTATAGGAGAGTTTAGATATCATGAGATCTCTCAAGAAAAATCTACAAAGGGCTCAAAACCAATAGAAGATGTTTGCAGACTGACATTGGATTGAGCGAAGTTTCAAGGTGGATGATTTGGTATACCTTTAGCTTCAACCATATAGATAATCCTCCCTAAAGTTCTCTGGAAAGGAGAAACTAAAACCCCACTTCTACAGACCATATAGGGTGGTTCAAAGGGTAGGAGAAGTTGCCTATGAATTGGAGCTTCCTAAAGGAAACTTAATCCACAATTTTTTTCATGTGTCATGTCTGAAGAAGGCTATTGGACAATTCATCATAGTTTCAAAGGAATTTCCTCCCATTGATGAAGAGACGAAATTAATTCTAGAAATAGTTGAGATCATAGATATCCAAGAGAAGAGGCTTAGGTCTTGTATCATTAAGGAGTTTCTTGTATGATGGAAGGATCTTTCGATTGAGGATGCCACCTGGGAAGGTGAGAAATTTCTAGAGCATCCAAGTTTGCAATTACTTGAGGGAAAGCAATTTTTGGGCAAGGAGGACTCTAATGTCCCCAATATTATTAAATAATTTTTTAAATTTTTTTTGGATCGGTAAACGGCCGAAGCCTAGATTAATTATTATTATATGTTAAGCGAAGGTAGATTCGAACCTAAGACCTTCCACATGAGAGGCTCACAAGTTACCATTGCGTTGTAGGCTTTTTCCTATTATTAAATAATTTTTTTTGTTATGTGGCCGAAAATCAATGTTTTTAATCTCTCAAGCCCATTCTTTATTTTAGTTTATTTTTGTGTAACTTGTCAGCCTACCAACATTTTTGTAATCTTTAGGGAAGCTTCCCCAAAGCCTTTTACAAGTTGTCTTGTAGGTTTTTTTAGGTATGTAATTTGGATTATTTTCCTTATACTGTGAATTCCTATTAGAGTTCTCTATTGTTTTCCATTTTGAAAGTGAAATATCTTACCTACTTATCTTTTTAGGTTTGATGGGATTCAATCCTCACCCTATTTTGTTTCCTCTAATACTTTTCTCACATCTAACAAATTGAAGCACCATCTTTTGGAGAACATCAATATTTAATATCCATTCATGCTTGGCATTGATTTGATGGAACTATGTTCTAATATTATTTGCATATAAGTTTGTATTATCTATCCAAATTATGCACAATACCCTATGTATTCCTCTATACTCCTCCCTCCATCCCTTTGTACTCCCTTCATACTCCATCCCTATGTAATCCTCCATCCATCCATCTTCCTTTACACTTGTCCCTCCAAGGTATTACCTTATAGACACCATCATACCATATGACCTCCTTCTCTATGAACATCAAGCAACCACTACCTTCTCTGATGGAAATAACTAAGTATAGAATCTAGGTCTCTCTATACATTGGGAACATTAAATCAACATCATCCTCTACTCTAACCTTTTCAAATTCACATCCAAAGATCGCATAACATCACATCACATAACATTTGATTGCATATGATAATTTCCAACCAAGAAAACATCTTTCCTTTATATTGAGTCCTAATAACTAATTAAGTCAGCCTTGATGCTTTCCTAATTTACAATGAATAATATAGGACCATCATAAGATATTATATTTAGGTTCAAAATACCACATTACAAACTACATCAATAACATAATATTGTCAAGCTTCAAGGAATAACCTATGCGTTATCCTTTACAAATGTTCACAAACTGAAAACTTGATTTTTCCATCTAAAATGTAGCATCATGAACATGTCTTTTACCAAAATTCAAACCCACTAAACAAGCTTATGAACAACAACGTATAATTTCCTATAAACTATCATTCAACTAGTCCTCTAAAAAAGTTATGTAACCCACACAAAAACCCATTAATCTTTATGAAAACATAAACATAACATCTATACACATCCAAGATCATACTACCAACCCCACTAAACATACTTAGCAACCACGAATTGTGCTAAATAAAACTATTTCTACTACTTTGCCTGAATTGTCCAAAAAGTTGATATGTTGACATCAATGACAAACCTAGTCATGAATGAAACACATAAGAACTCAATCATTTCCCAAAGCATAATAGAAGTATCCATAAGGCATTCATGTCAACAAGTTTGAGAAAAAAATATGAGGAACCATCATGGCTATAAGAATGAGTAGCTCAATATTGATCAAGAAGTCACAAAAACTCAGACTTGAATACTAATTGGACTCTTTGAAAGAAATAGAAATAGACAAAGTTGGAGCCTTATCTTTGATTATACCAAGAGATATGTTGACAAAAGACATGAGAGCTTTCATTTACTATAAATTAACTAAGATTATAGATGGTTTTTTTTGTAGTTCCACAAAACATGCTCCATTTTCTACACTGAAAATGGGGACCCCCCTTTTTTATTTTAGGTCATGGGAATATTCTCTTCAAAATAAGGTTTCTTCCAAGATGCCTCAGAGAGTAGAAGTACCATGGTCTAGGTCTAGTAGTCAAGAACATGCAGTGTCATCCAAATCTAGTTCCAAGAAAAGTTAGTATTTGACAAAATCTATATATTGCACACCTTGTCCACTCATTGCACATGCATAAGGTGTGCAAAATAGTGCTACCATCTCCAAAGCCTTTGCATTTGTTCATACTGTGCACTTGCACATGAACCAAGGCATGCAAGGTATGAAAGGTACACACCTCCCCCTTTGATCATGTTTTCCAAGTGTACTTGTTCACCCTTCATAGGTGCACTGGTGTGCCCGTGCAGAAGGTGAATAGATGTGAAAAAACCAATGTCTTTTCATTTTTGCTAGTTTGTCTAGAATCTAAGGGTTTCTTCGTTTCTTTTTGAGTCGTCGAGAATCTTTTATCCTTCTAAACACTTCACTTACTAACATTATTTGGTTTCATGTAGATTCTCAAGCCATCTTCATCATCAATATCAATAAAGATCTCACCTAAGCCAATGAACTTCACTTATGAAGGAGTGCCACACAAGTCCTAGTGCATAAATTTGTCATTAGAGATCAAAGATATAGAGCTTGGATACATGAACCTGAACAAGCTTTTCATCTTATATATTTATTATGCTGATATTCAAAACAAGCACCCCAAGAGTTCAGATCAAAGAAGCACAAGAGGGTCAAGCACATTCCAATGTTTGACTATAAGGAGGGCATAAATAATCAAAAACTTAAGAAATAAATACCCAAGAGTGGTCCTAGAACCCATTTAAATAGAACCCAGAAACCATTTTCAAATATGGGGACTTTTTTTTTGGTCAATTTTGCATCTTGTATAGGTCCTCAAGATGTGCAAGTTTTCAATTTTGAAAATCTTGGAGATGCACAAGTGAAAGGTCCACCAAGGTGCACAGGTATGCAAGTGCATAGGTCTACATTTTGAAGATTTGATGCAGGAATACATTTTATCTCCAAAGGTGCACAAGTGTGTAACTTTGTAGGTATGTATGTGTGATGATTTCTGAGGACTTGCGGTCATGCCAAAAGTTAAATGTCAGTTTCAATTTTTGGTTGTTTGTATGCACTGAAACCACATTTTTGTGAGTTTGACAACAATTTAACTAGTAGAAACACATGGAGAAGGATGAGTCCTCATTTTTAGAAGCTCTGTAAGCTCAAGTTCCATTTTAAGTCTTTTTTCTTCTTAACTTCTTCTTGTATGTTAGTTTAAAGTCATTGTAAAGGCTCATACACTATTGAATGAACAAAAATAAGAGTGCAAGCCTAATTAACACCTAGTTATGAGTTCGTTTGTACATAATTTTCATAAAACTAGAGATTTTAGTATGCTTTTTACAAGAAAAGAACCCTAGATCTAAAAATTGCATGAAGGATGGGGTGTCGGAATATATAGTCCACTGATATAATTGAGAGAGGGGGGGGGGGGGGGGGGGTGGGGGGGTGGGTGAATTAGTTATCCAACTATTATCATAATTATCAACCTTTAACAAACCAAACCATGGGAGAAATATAAACTAAAACCACAACAAGATACTTATACACAATAACACCAAATATGTTAACTAGGGAAACCCTTGATCAAAGGGAAAACCCTGGTGGGGATGGTACCATAAGATGATGTACTATTATAAATATTCCTTGTTAGAGGTTGGACCTTGTTAGGAGTCTATAAGTAAATTCAACACATATTAATCCCTATTAGGAGATTCCAATCTTGTTAAGAGTTGAGCCAACCTTGTTAGGAGTTGTGGAAGACAGCTAGAACCACTACCCAAACAACTTCAAGAGAAAGACCAATGAACCCACTATCCAAATGATCTCTGTATTATTCCTTGTAGAACAATAGAACTGTACTAATACTATTGCTTCCTCTTTCTCTGTCTTGTTAACCCAACCTTTGCTCCTAATTGTGTAACTAGATCACAAAACTCACGTCCAATAATCCCTTGGATTACTTACTCGCATTCTCCAAATACTCTACTCCTTTTCACACTTTGCACTTCATACAACAATGGATACTTTACAAACAAGGAAAACATCTTTCCTTTAGATTATATCTTCAAAATAATTCCTTGAGTCGGCCTTGAGGCTTTCCCAATTAATTATAATAAGATAATTAATTAATTACAATTATAATAGCACTATTGGCTCACAGTATATAAAACTACACATGTGCAATAATAGGGCTCGTGCACTCATTGACGTCACTAACAGACTATCCTCTGTCACTACCTAACTTTGCATCTTCTCACTATATCTTAGATGTAAGATATTGAATAAACATTAGGAACTACTTTTCCAATACTATCTTTGAATTACTCTCTATAAATTAGGTACAACTTTGGTACGTCTTTGACTTAGCCTCTATGCACTCGACCACATCATTAGGACACAGTGTAGAACATGTCCATGATTGCGCATCACCAAATAATCAAACCATTGTTTGTACCATTAAGATCTCTATATATTACTTAGCCATTCTTTATAGAAACCATGTTATGTTGACATCAATGAAAAACACAGTCATGAATGCAACATTTCAATACTCTCCAATGCTCAGGATACTCCCCCAAAGTAGTATCATCAACATTCATGATAATAATCTCCCCATTTGGAATTGATGACAACATAGTTAAAAGACCATCTAAGTTCAAATAATAACAAATAGTGTTTTGCTACTACTGCTAACCAACATCAGTTGTCCACATGCTAAAAAATAAATCTAAACCACAACAAGTGCATACTTATGCTTCTTTGACAATAATTGTTTACTTCACACTAAACAATTTACAGTACATCAAGTGCATATTCCTACTTCCTTACATGAATCTTTCTAAATCTCCCTAAAGAGATATCTCTCCCTCATTCATATAGTTCTTCTCCCCCATTTCTTAGGAGATTTTTTTTCATCATAATCTCTCCCCCATTGACATTATTGTCAAAGGCCTCAATCTCAATGTTACAACATATCAATTGTTACATACCAATTGCTAATATGTTTCTTCAAGTCTCAATCAATTTGAGTTTCCAAAAACACTATTCAAAACCAAATACCAAGAGTCCTCAATAACTCTAATCATCATAGATACTCCCCCATACAAGAAGCATCAAAATTTAGTCTAGTCTAACAATAGTGCTCTATACCACTAGATTGATGTACTCTCTACATCATCTACTTATAATTAGGCAAGGGCATAACCCCAAGAATACCTCTCAAGTACT
Source organism: Cupressus sempervirens (assembly GCA_028749045.1). Classification (NCBI taxonomy): domain Eukaryota; kingdom Viridiplantae; phylum Streptophyta; class Pinopsida; order Cupressales; family Cupressaceae; genus Cupressus; species Cupressus sempervirens. The sequence continues at coordinate 605,317,991 of CM053792.1, forward strand.
GAAATGTATCTTTAGGAAAAGGATTCATAAAGATATATGCAATCTAATCTTTAGTACTCACATACTCCAATCTGATCTCCTTTTCTGTTACTTTCTCTCTTAGCACATGATACTTAGTAGATATATGTTTAGTCTTAGAATGCAATTCAAGATTATTAACATACTCACTATACTTGTGTTATCACAGTAAATTATAATAGGTTCTTCAAACTTAATTCTGATATCCTTCAACATCTACTTCATCCACATAACTTGATTACATTTATTTGCTTCTATAACATACTCTGCCTCAATTGTACTATAAGAAATGCAATCTTACTTCTTACTTGGCCAAGAAACTAATCTTCCTCCAAGAAGGAATGCTCCAACATTGGTTCTCTTTCTGTCATCCATATTGCCTACCCAATCTACATCAGTATATGCATATAGAGTGAAATAACTTGATCTATCATACCAAATTCTATAGTTAGATGTTCCTTTCAAATATCTGAATATTCTCTTTACTACTATAAAATGATACTCCTTAGGATCAGCTTGAAATCTACCTACAATCACAACTAAATTTTCCATATTTGGTATGTTGTGAGTCAAATACTACAAACCTCCAATCATGGATCTATACTTTTTCTTCTCTACTGCAGGTGTCTCATCTTTGTTGGATAAATTATGACCAGTTATCATAGGTGTATCTGTAGATTTACAACTTTCTAAACCAAATCTTTTCAACAAGTCATTTAAGTACTTAACTTGTGAAATGAAAATGTCACCACTATTCTACACAATCTGTAATCCTAATAAAAACTTCATTTCTCCTATTATACTCATTTCAAATTCATTCTTCATTTCTTCAGCAAATTTATCACTTGCTTTATCATTTCCTCCAAACATGATGTCAACAAAAAATATTACTATTATCAAAAAACCATTCTCGATTTCTTTCAAATACAAGTTACTATCTTTTGTACCTTTATCAAATCTAAGCCTTGCCAAATAACTACCAACCTTGCATACTAGGTTCTAGGTGCTTGCTTTAGACCATGTAAATATTTCTTTAATTTGCATACCATGTCTTTGTCTTTTGATAAAGGAAAACCTTCAGGCTTCTCAATATATACCTCTTCTTCAAGTTCTCCATTTAGGAAGGTTGATTTAACATCCATCTAATAAATCTTGAACTTATTATTTGTTGCATAAGCCAAAAACATCCTTACTACTTCCATTCTGGCTATAGGTGCATATGTCTTCTCATAGTCTATGCGTTCTTGATGTGAATATCCCTTCCATACATGTCTAGCCTTGTTCCTCATAACTTTTCCTTGCTCATTCATCTTGCTTCTGAAGACCCATTTGATCCCTATCAAATTCTTTTCTTTAGGTCTAGGAACTAATTCCCATGTATCATTCTTGACAATAGGATCGAATTCTTCCTTCATTGCTTGAATCCAATGTTCATCTTTACATGCTTCATTTGTGCTCTTAGGTTCAACTTGAGATACTAGACATATCTCCTCATTTACTCTATTTCTTGTCATCACACCTTTTTCTTTTCTTCCAAATATTCTAAAATACTTAACTAATGGTGAATGGCCAAACCATGGTTCATAAGGTGTCTTATTCATACCTTTTCTAATCTATACTCTATTCAGAGTGTACACTATTGTATAGATTTCTTCTCTCCAAAATGTCTTAGAAACATCATTCTCAAACAAAATCATTCTTGCTTCTTCTGCTACAAACTTATTTCTTCTTTCAGCAATCCCATTTGGCTCAAGTGGTCTAGGTGAAGATAGTTGTCTTTTGATCTCAAACACTTTATCTTAACACTAGATTCATTTTAAACTCTATTCTTACATATCTTAAACTTCTCAAAAGCTTTAGATTTTTGTTTAACAAATTCTACCCACATCATTTTAGTGAAATCATCAATAAAAATCATAAAGTACCTTTCACCATAGAATCCTCTTGTTCTTGAGGGACCACTCAGATTTGTATGAACTATCTCCAACTTCTCTATGGTAGTGAACTTCTTGCTAGGAAATGATACTTTCTTCTATTTTTCCAAAATACACTCTTTACAAAGGACATTAATAGGCTTTATAATATTAGGCAAGTCTCTAACCACAAATGTGCTACTAACCTTCACAATATTATCAAATTTTATGTGATAGAATATTCTATGCCACAACCAACTATTATATTTAGCTACCAAACATGTCATTTCGGTAGAATTCAACTAAAATGCATTACCACTAGATCGTGTGCCAATTCCAATCATCTTACCATCTTTTTCTTTGATAATGCCTATCTTCTCAATAAATTGCAATTGATAACCCTTGTCCACCAATTGTCCAACACTCAACAATTTATGCTTCAATCCATCGACAAAATAAACATTGTCAGTGTTAGTTTTACCATCAAGACTAATGGATCCAATTCCTATTATATGATAGACTACATTGTTACCAACCCTAGCAATACATCCATCATGATTCTTGAACTTAACAAACTTATTCATATCACTAGTCATTTGATGTGAACAACCATTGTCAATTATCCAATCAAATTTCTCTTCCACTTGGGGAACTAGAGTTGTTTCTTCCCTAATTTCTCTATCAAGATCATCTTCCTTGATAGCCACAGATCCCAATTCATCATCACTTTCACTTTGACCTTTCTCGTTAGATTCTTCATCTTCATTTGCATACAAACAATTTTTATCACTTCTAGGCTTAAACTTTCCATTATATTTTTTTCTCTCTTTTAGGATATTTAGATGCATAATGAAAGAATTCATCACAAGTCCAACATTTAAATATTTTCTTACCATTTTTTTCTCTTCTCACAAGAAGGGCTATACCAACCTCAATCTTCTTGTCTTCATTAGATTTGCTATTACCATCAAAATATCCATGTGTTCTTGCACTCCTTATTAGATTAGGTCGAATGTTCAAGGCATTGGAAGTTATTTCAACTCTAGCTAGATCTCTAGACTATCTTAGATCTACTTTTGCAGATTCCAATCTTCCAAGCAATGTTTCCTTTATGAAATCCTTAGTGCAGGGCATTACCACCTGAATCATTTGAGCTACTTTCTTGAATGGTGGTGTCAAAAATTTCAAAATCTTCCATATTACTACACCGTCTTCCTTTGTTCCACCATGAGACTAAATTCCTACAACAATTTATGATATTCCACCAATATAACTTCAAATAGATTCATCTTCCATCATCTTAACATCTTGAAATGCACATATCCAATTCTGCAATCTCATTCTCTTTGCATGTGTATCACCTTCAAAAGTAGATTCTAATGCTTTCCAAATTTCATAAGATGTTTCAAGTGACTTTATCTAATTGTATTCATTCTCTAGAATAGCTGATAGTAGAGCTTCTCTAGCTCTCATATTATACATGAATAGATCTCTCTCTTCTTCACTGCATCCTTCATGATTTTCTTCTTCAATGATTTTCTTTTTACCCTTTGTCAAGATCCAATATCCTAGACCCATGCAAAATAGATGAGCCTTCATATTCTCCCTCCAACTATCATAGTTGGCCCCATCAAATCTAAGACTATCCTTTCTAAAAATATTCTCCATCAATCTCCCAAAAATATTAAGCTTATCCTTCAAGGACTTGATGCTCTGATACCAATTGCTAGAATATATAGTCCACTAATATAACTAAGAGAGGGAAAGGGTGAATCAGTTATCCAACTATTATCATAATTATAAACCTTAAACAAAATTAATCATATGAGTAGTATAAACTGAAATCAAAACAAGATATTCATACATAATAACACCAAATATGTTAACTAGACAAACCCTTGATCAGAGGAAAAACCTAGATGGGAATGGTACCCATAGGATAATGTACTAATATAAATATTCCTTTTTAGAAGATGGACCCTGTTAGGAGTCTATGAATGCATTCAGTACATAGTAGTCCCGAGACTTCGAATCCCTGTTAGGAGATTCCAACCTTGTTAAGAGTTGTACCAACCTTATTAGGAGTTGTGGAAGACAACTGAACCTACTACCCAAATAGCTTCAAGGGAAAGACCAATGAACCCACTATCCAAATGATATTTGTATTATTCCTTGTACAATAATAGAATTGTATTGTACTATTGCTTCCTCTTTCTCTTTCCTATCAACCGGACCTCTACTCCTTCTAGTCTTGTAACCAAATCACAAAACTCGCATCCAATAATCTCTTGGCTCACTTACTGGAATTCTCCAAATACTCTTCTCCTTTTTACACTTTGCACTTCATACAAAAATGGATACTTTAAAAACTAGGAAAACATATTTCCTTTATATTGTATCTTCAAAATAATTCCTTGATTCAACCTTGAGGCTTTCCAAATTAATTATAATAAGATAATTAATTAATTAAAATTACACTAGCACTTTTAGCTCATAGTCTATACAAAAATTCACACATGTGATACTAGGGCTTGTGCACTCACTAACATCACCAACATACTATCCTCTACCACTACCTAACTATGCATCTCTTACTGCATCTTAGATGTAAGATAGAGAACAAACATCAGGAACTGCTTTCCTAATACTCTATCTCTGAACTGCTCTCTATAAATTAGGTACAACTTCTATACATCTTTGACTTAGCTTCTATACACTCAACCACATCATTAAGACATTTTGTAGAACGTGTCCATGACTACACATCACTGGAAAATTAAACCATTGTTCGTACCATTAAGATCTATATCTACTACTTAGCTAGTCTTTATAGAAACCATGCTATGTTGACATCAATGACAAACATAGTCATGAATGCAATGTGTCAATACTCTCCAATGCCCATGATACTCCTCTAAAGTAGTATCATCAATATTCATGCTAATATGGGGCTCCCTATAAATACACAAATAATATAATATGTATTCAAGTATGATATTTTGATGTAATAAAGTATGCTATTGGTGCTCTCATTCTATGTGTAGTGTTTCTTATTGGAATATGTGTTCTCATTATGAATTTTATATTCATGAATAGCAATGGAGCTAATAGTATCATTTTACTTTAATGCTCATGCAATAAATTATTTTAGGTGTTTGTCATATTTATTAGTGAATTCTTCTATTATGATGAATAAGAGAAATGATCATTCTATATTTTTCATAGCATTTTGTCTCATCTGTGCACACTTTCCTTGGCTACATGATTTAATGTGTTGGTCTGATTTTTCATAGGGTAGAGATTGAATAAATTTTTGGTGAAAAATCAATTAGGTCCTTATTTCTTGCAAATTAGGGTTGCAAACTTTATGATTTTTATTTGTCATTATGCCCTATTATTGCTCTGTGTTGTTTAAATTCTTTCTAATTTCTTAAGGTTTGTTATTAGAGCAATTACCATAATACCTTGGATAAAAAGAACCCTAAATTTCTTGTTGAGTTTTCAAAAGGTTTGGAAAAGCACTCAAATCTGCCCCTTTACGGTCTCATGGTTTAGGGTTCAGCGGGTGAGTGCAAAGGGTTTGAAAGGGCATTCCTGAGCATATGCTTAAAGTGATTTGCGAGTGAGTGTAAAAGTTTTAAAGGGAGATATTATATTGTTTTACGTGGTTACGGGTGAGCCTTTGAGCAAATAAGAAGAAATGTGTTGGGTCTTGATCTATGTGATTATGATCTAGGGGATAATGTAAGAGTGTAATGCTTTGCACAATGAAAAGGCATAAAGTCCTTTACGGTCTTACGTTTGAAAGGGACTCATAAGACCGAAAGTGTTGATCAGTAATGTTTATGTGCCTTCACTTTGCAAGATGTGCAGACAACCATAAAGGCTATATTATGATGTGAATGTGTCAGGTGGGACCTGATGAGTTTTAAATGGGCCCTGATGTAAGCAAATCTGGTAATGACACATCACATGTAACAGATGGGCTAGGCCAATGTGGCACATGACTTAAGTTTTTCTATCTGCATGTGTTTTAAATCAACAATTATGATTTCATTAAATCTATTAAGGTTGAATCTGGATTGTTGCTGGGCTAAAGCAAGATTTTTGCTTTATGTTCTGGCAGTTTCAAGGTAAGCGTATGAGTGAAAGGTTGTTGAAACTTTGTTTACACTTTGATCATGAGCGTGTAAGCGTAAAGGAGGAATGAAGAAAAGGTAAAGGGTATTACAATACCACAAGTAGATTTTGAGAATAAGATCGAAGAATGGGTGAGATAAGTCTTGTGATATTTTGAGTACTGAATTGCGTATAGGTGTAAAGGGTGAAGAAGGCTATGATAAAGGTTTTACGCTTATACAATGAAAGTCTAAATTGTAAGAACGAAAGTATCAAGTGAAAAGGTTTGAGGTCATATGGGGTAAAGGGCATCATAAGAACATAAAAGGGATTTTCAATACATTGTCAAGACATCATTACATTCTTACAATTAGGGTATGCTGAAGCATCTCCAAGTGAACGTAGAAATTCATCAAGGGTATCTCTGGTGTTACGAAAATTGAAGGTTTGACTCAATGTAAGAGTGGAAGACCACAATTTGAAAGAAAGCAATTGATGTGTCATGCTAGGTAAGTAAGAAAGACAAAATCACCATAGCCAAGTAAAATAGAGCTTTGAAAAGTACATTAGAATCAAATTTCGCGGTTGATATATCTTGATGACAACTTGCATGAATGGTTTTAAAGCTCGTGCATGCTAAATTTATTGAAAAATCTGGTAGTTGCATGATTAAAACATCAAAGATTTGATTAAATGAAAGAATATTTTCCACTTTGAAGAATTCATTTTTTGTTCCATTCTGAAATCTACCAGTTGCAGAGTTTTGTGCATACTGTGTAAAGAGTCAATAACATACTTGTAGAGAAGATGGCAAACAAGGAAGTTGAAGATGAGGGTGATGATGTTGTAGAGGTCACATCTGAAGGAAAAAAGGAAGAAGTCTGCTACTTAGACTAAGAAGTCAAGGGTCAGGAAACCAAATAAGCATGCTAAGGATTGGCTGAAAGTTCTCTCAGGATCATCGAATGCGATTTCGGCAAATGATCATGTTTTTTGAGACCCATATGTTTTTGTTTGAGATGCTAAATGCCCTAGAGTGACTACTTATGATCTTTTTATGTATCATAATAGAATAGAAAATGTGCCAGTGCGTAACCCATGGAACAGAAATATGGAAAAATTGATATTTCCAGAAGTGTTCATTGATGTTGATTTGTTGAAAGCCCTGATGAATTCCTACAATCTAATAACCAGAACATTCCATAGGCATAATGGGAGTATACTATGCATGTTGGATAGAACTTCTTTTGTTGAGGCCTTTGGATTAATGGGACAAATAGATGAACCTATTGACATTACAAATTTGCAAGGAAAGTTTGACAGGAATAAAACATACTTTGTGAACAATGTTATGCTGCCACATATTCCTTACAAGGTAAAAAAGGTAGGGTTACTTCCAAAAAAGGTGGGGGATTTTCGACCTTTGAGTAGATTTAAGAATTATTTCAAAAACACAGTGTATGGGTTGCACAAAGTGATGGGAACTGATGGTGTAGAGGATTGTGTGTATGGTTCCCTTTTTCTGATGGCATGTGATATACAGGACCCTTTCCACCACAAGGAGTGTGATTATGTAGCCTTCATCATTGATAGTATGCATATGCAGATTTGTGATGCAAAGAAGGGAGAGATGAAATACTTCAAGTTCCACCATTATTCATTATTGATGCACCTTATCCTATATAATAACATTGGATACATCAGTGGGGACTTCATTGATCAAACTTCTGATGAATTTGGTGAGTTACCTATGCAACTCTAGACTCGTATTTAGCATAAGGATTTCTATTATTTAAATGCCCTTGTGTTCTTTAATTTTTTTAGTTCTATTATTATGAGGATGGTAGACCATACCTTTTTTAGAGCACCATATGTTTTAAGACCTTTGCTTAACCTGCTTTCCTAGATGAGAAAAATAGGATAGATAATAATTGGGGGGACATCTTTTTATTTAAGGAATGCACATTGATTAGGGTATATGCATGTCCACAACCTCCTCATATTTTACCCAAATATGTACCCCGCAGATTGGCCATTATTGAATTCTTTTGGCAATTTCTATTGATGAACAAGGAAATGATCCCTCCTACCTTACACAAGCCTGCATTTGTTTGTAGAATTTTTAAAATAGGGGATTTTGAAATTGGGAAAAATGAATATGAGGAATTGAGTGAGTATTTGAGCCAATATAAATTTTCTACTGGGCCATATAGGATGTATGACCTTGAAAATTATATTACCAATAAGGTCAAGGCCATTAGGGGATATGTCCTGCCTTCAAGAAAACCTATTCCTATTGAGGATTTGATTGCAAATATAGTAGTAACAGGGGAGGCTGATGAGCTACTTGAAAAGTATGGTGAAATTAGGAAGGTGGAAGAGACTTTGAGGAGAACAAAACCTGATTTTAAGGGTTTTTACATAGAAGTGCCCTATCCTAAAAGTTTAAAGAAAATAGTGGAGAATTTTGACTACATTATGTCCCAAATGCCACATGAACTAGAAGGAGAAGAGGCCACTATAAATAGGGAATCACCTGAACCAAATGTGCAGTTGGAGGTTGAGTTAGAAGAAGAACAACCATCAACCTCAACATGGGTCCATAAGGGAAATAAAAGACAAAAAACAATGCATATCCCAGAGAAGATAGTGAGTAGAGCTTTGCAAGTAATCCTAGGAAATGATGAGTATTTTGCTGAAATTAGGCAAAATTATCTATATCAAGGAGCTACTGAAGCAGGAAAGGCTTCCACTGATTTACAAATTGCAGCTTCAAGACTGGATGACAGGCTCATCCAATCTAAAAAATTCATGGAAGATGATGATTTTATTAAATCATCAGAGTTTAAAAGTTTCTTGTATAAAATTAAAAAAATGATCTCACTTTGAGCCTTATGCCAAGAGAATACCCTAAGAAGAATAAAGAACTGGCGGACAAACTACTTGCATATGATCCTGAGACTGAAACAATGACCCCTGCTAAGGCCAAGGAGTTAGTACATAGGAGTGGTATGATTTTGATACCTAACTAGGATATTGAGAGAGCTTTTTTCCTTGATCAAATGAGAAGACAGGAAAAATCTATTAGCTATGAGGCTAGTGGTAGTGAGGGATTGAAGAGGGGGTCAGGTTTTAATATAGATACAAAAACCCTAATAGTTTGGAGTATTGCCCCTGATACAAAGAAACCAAAAATGATGGATATACAAGAAACTACCCAGGGTAATATGATTGTTTGGACATTAGATAATACTTTTGGAAGAAAAATTTCTAGCCTAGTCAAACATTTTGCACTCATGAATGAGGCAAAAGTTGATCAAATCAAAGACAAGTTAACTGCTATGTACAATGAATGTATAGATATTTGGAAGTTGTATGAGGAGGAGATTAAAATAAAACATGTACAGAAGCAGAGGACAGAAGAATTAGAGGAAAAAATTTAGAGTTTGGAGATAGAAGTGTCATCTCTCAAAGAACAACTCAGAGCTGCATCAAAGGCAAAAAAGGTACCAAGGCAGGTCGAAGAAGAAAGACACACTGCAAAAGTAGAGATACAGACCGAGGAAGTACCTATAAGAACAACAATACCAGTGCCTATAATGAATGTGGAAACAAAGACTCCCCTACCTAATAATGAAACCAAGAAAAGTGTTATGATGAATGTATTGAGCCATAAGATAAGTATTTTGAAAAGAATATCTCAAGATGCCTATAATGCTTTCATCAATTTACAATTTGTTGAGCAGGTATGCAAGGATGCAATAGGATGTCTTGATTTGATCTTCCAAAAGTGGGGACCCTATATGCAATTCTTTGATAGGTTGATACCCTTGTTAGAAAAAAAGCCAGATTTGCTAGATAAAGTGATTATTGTGAAAGAAGGTATGGACAAAGTAAAAGAATTATTGCAATTCTTCACAGGCAAGTTGTTAGCAATACAAAGTAAAAATAAAGATTTTGACAAACAGTTTTTATTCTTTAATTCTTCTTGTTATTGATTTTGATCGAAAAGTGAAGGATCTTAATGAGTGGTCTAATTCCTTTGATCACATTATAGACTTGCCACAAGTGGTATCCATTTTCCAAGATGGTATTGATGAATGTCTTTTTAATGAGTTGGTTGATACCTTATTCAAAATTGAAATTGAATTGAATAGGTTTACTACAGAAGGAAGAGTGATTACTGATGCCAAGTAGCAAAAGTCTATTAATAAGTTAGCAATAGCTAAGACATGTGAGTGGCCCACTAAAAGAGAAGTCATTGTTTGGGAAGCAATTGTAGAAATAAAGGCTTTTCCAATAGGGAGCAATTAGAGAAAAGGACAAATTTGAAGTTTTATGCTCCTGTTGTCATCTATAACTTTTTCCTTTTTTGTTCTTTTAGAGTAAAAGTGTTTAGATATTTTGGAGTAAAAGTTTTTGTACTCATTGTTGTAGAGGGACACTTTTCAGTCACATTTTCCCTTTTCTTGTTGCAACTCATGTTATATAAATGAGTTTTCAAGGCAATGTGATGGTTTGAAATTGGTATAATTTCTGTGTTTCTCAAAAAAAGTACATTTAGTCAGTCCAATAGTATGTAGTTGTTTTGAGTTTGCTTCCAATTGTACTCTCTGATGACACATTGGAATGATAGAAATAGCAATCTATTCTGGGTTTTCAATTTATTTCTATTGGTCATTGTATTAGTCATCTGAAAGGATAATACAAAACAGTATTTACACTATATTTTGTGTCATCAGTTTTTGTCTCCTTTTTATGTGTTTGTCTACTTTGAAGTCATTTTAAATAAGGTTTAACTTGGCTGAATGCAATCTGGATGGGTTGTATGTTGATATCATTGTTGCTTTTAATTCAAGGAATTATAGAAATGCTTCAATGAATCAGTAAGTTTTATGAGTTTATAGAAAGGATACTTTATAAGAAAGGAAAGGGGTGATTACAATTGATTAATTCATTTACAAGTTATTTGAATTAGATCTCCTACCAATAGCTAATTTTCTGCCCAATGGATAAGGCACTGGTCACATAATTCAGAAGTGAGCAAGGGTGAATTCTGTTGCTGCATATCAAATCATTTTAAAAAAAGAAAATCAAAACCATTTCATTCCATTTTGTTTAAAGTTACAAATGCTGGTTACCACTCATTTGCATATAGTTTTCTGAGTCTTAGATAGCCACTAATTCCAAGAATACTTGTAAACCATAGGAGATTTATAACTAGATCTTCTTATAGGGGATGCATATAGATTTAAGAAGCTTTTTAGAGAAAATTGATAAACTGTGTATGTGCCTGAGGGTAAAAGATGAGAATCAGAATGAAACTAAGATAATTTCATACCACAATTTGCATTAGAATCATCCCTAGGTATAACGACCTTGGTTTAGTAGAGCCTAAAGAGTAGAAAACCAATTTTGATTTTGTTGAAGTTGGGTCAAAGTGGTTTATTCATGTAATTGCTTCTAGGAATTGGCTAATCCTTAGATTGTGTGAGTATTTTCACTATGATATTGAGCATTTTGTTGCTCAGTAGTTTCAAACACCAACATAATGAATTGTGAAACATAATATGGTTTTTCATTAGTTCTTTTGACAATTGCATTAGTGGAGCTAAGGATGTGCTGATCCTAATTTAATTGGTTTCCTTCTTGATCCTTTTGAAGATTTAATTCACAAATGTGTTGTTGCGATGGCTTAGTTACATTAGGAATTCCATTTTTTATAATTTTCTTTAAATTTTTTTTACCCTATCTCAATATTTTTCTTTTGAACACAAGGTTAGAGTAGGAATTCATATAGTTATATTGTTAAAGTTTTCATTCATCATAAAATTCTAAAATACACAAAAATATTAGTTTTTGGTCACATTTTTTCAAGAGTTTTCTGAATTTATAGATACCAATAAAGGCCTCCATGTGAACAAACACATTTATCTTCCATTAAGCTACCTAGTAGGTTGAAAAAAATCCATCTAGAACCTTGGATTTGGTTATTTGATCGTCTTTTTAAGAGAGAGATTCATAAGAATTCCTGACATTGTCATCGTGCAAAATAATTTCTCAATAGAAGTGACAATAGAAAGATGGCTAGTTGTGTAGTTTTACAACTTCATAGGTTTGTAATAGGGAAGGTGCACATGCACACAAGTTTTCATGTGCAAAAATTGAAAAATATTGATCCATCATCTCCCTTTCAATGAGCATTAAGGTCTTCACACAAATATGAGTTCCTAGAGCTCAACCATTTTTGTAAGCGTTGCAGTGACAAAGGGATCCCTATAATCCATCTATCCCCTCCACACGTTCCATCATCATCATTTACTTCACAATACACTACCCCTCTTCACACCATTTCACTCAACCCTAAAAAAAAACAAATATAGATACCACCAACATGCATAATGGTTTTCTTCAAAATGCAAAATTTTCCATTGAATATTGTTGGCCAATAATATAATGCCCAAAAATCTTAAGATTTTTGGCTCATGGTTCATATTTGGAGAATCACAAACAATAGAAGAGCATATTAAAAATTTCAAGGAAATTTGCTAGCAAAATAAAATTCAACATATGGACATGGTTTGTCACTTGTGCTCTTATACTTTTGGGGAAATGACATTAAATTGTACCTTAATCTACCACTAGTATCAATCACAGATTAGAACTCTTTTGAGAGAAAGTTTCTAGTATAATTCAAGGTCTACATCAATCCAACTATCCTACATCATCAACTCATCTCAATTAAGAGAGATCCCTGTGAGTCTATTTCATAGTTTAATAATCACTTCTATAGGATGTATCTAAGCATGGAGTCTCCTTGCACTGTCCCCTAAGAGGTTTCCATCCATATCTATTTGAGAATAATGGATTCATTAACTTCTATTTTTCTAAGAAGGCTCCCTCTTGGAGATGTTGATAAAGGTTGTTACATTCAAAAACCAGATAGATCCCCATGGTGGTAGGAACTTTATGTCTCCCTTCATTTTGAATAATGTAGTAGTCATACCACCATTTCTATTAGGAGCACCCACTATGCCCAATCAATTTCCCATGTTGAATTCAGTACCTTTACTACAACAAGTTACTACTGCTCTACTGCCAACAATCACATATTTAGGATATGAGCCCCATAATAATGCATTCTTTGAGAAAAAGACTTGACCACTTGTGAAAAATGAGAATAATGTGGCTAGTGAGTTTGAGGCCATGAAGAAGACCATGTCTCATTATCCAAAAAACTCATTATAATAAAGTTGAATTCCTCAAGAATTCAAGGCAATCATCTAAGATAACTTTCTGCCCAAAACAATTATTCTCAAAATCAAAGCAGAAACTATGGCCCCTATTGTAACATTAATAATGAAAATAATTGTATTACAGGTATGAGTCCAAGTGAAAATGGATATGAGAACAAGGATGTTTCAAATTAGCCTCCCCAAACCAAGGAGGAAAAACCTTTTCAATTTTGTGCTATGTTGTTTGAATCATATGATAAATCTACTATAGAACAAAGTTATGAATATGATCAAGAGGAGCTTGTGTTCCCACTCAATGAAGAGGAAGAACTTGAATATTTTGTGGTACATGTATATGGAAGTGATAATAAAAACTCATATATTTTTAGAAGAAGAGAAGAGCCTCCAAGGGATCATGTCCCTCTTGGGTTATATCCTACTCCTCCTAATCTGTAGGTTAATGATAGTCTAATACTTTCTAAGGCTCCAATTAAAGTTGCCCTGACATTTCGAGGAATTTTATACTAGAGATGAGGTTTTCAAAGGATTTATGGAGAACATAACAAGGATTTTTAAAAACCTTGGAGAAGATCAAGATCTAAATATCCTTTTGCTTTGCAAGAAAGAATATCTAATATATTAGTGTAGATGGATCAACCTGCTAAAATTTCTAGAAATAATAAAATTGTTTCAAATTTTGATGTGGTAATGAGCATGTATATGACATAAACTATTAAAGATGTGGGAAATTTGAGGTTCCAAAAAACTATGGAGTTGCGTAAATTTTCAAAGTTGCACAAAATAATGGAAATAAAAAAGATTCTCAAGGTTGCTAATTTTTTTAAATAAACATAAGAAGATTCTTTCATCAATGATATTGATAAATATTGCAATTAAAAAGACGTGTATGATTGAGGTTGTTAATTTGAATGATCTTAAGTGTGATTATTTGTTATTCATGGCTAATGATAATAATAACAAATATTGTAATTACAATGTTCTATCTTTTGAGTCTTGTTTTGACAACTATATTACACCATTAATGGATATGTTTTCATGTGTGTGTGGAGTTTTGTACCATGAGGTAAGACTACCAAAAGAAGAAATTGTGTTGTGTGTGTATAACCCTATGATGGAGAACTTGCTAAACGCGGTGATATCTTTCTATTATCCATCTTAGTTTGATGATTTTCAGTTTGAATATGATGCTAAAGGTAAGAGAACTTGTTTGTGGATTAATCATGACCATGGAGAGTTACCTCAACTTCTATTTTTTTGTGACTTGTGCCTAGAATTTGAGCCAATATTGCTCAATTTTTTTTTTCTAAATACAAAGATAAGTCAACATTTTTTAGAGCTAGATGGAATGGGTTATTACTATTGCACATAATGAGAAATCTACTAATAAGAAACCCATGTTCTTATTGTTCAATTTTTTTATATAAGTTTTTTTCCTCTTCTTTTGAGTCTATTTAGGTAGGTGTTAGTTTTCTTTATTTTGAGTCAATTTTGTTTAGGTTTCTACATCTTTTTTCTTCTTTTTCTTTTTAGTCTTTCAGTCAGGGAGTCAATATTTTTTGGCTAGGTTGTTCATTGTTCCTAGCATGTGGTCCATCCCAACTAATTCTGATTTCTAGAAGAGGTATTTCTTAGTCAAAGAACTTAAGGGTTTTATCTTGTAAGAAATTTCATATAGGTCTCATGAAGGAAGCATTGGTCTTTGATTATTAATATCACATAAGAAGTTGAATGTTCTCATCACTCTACACAATTCAGAGAGATACACATGATGTTGTTAATCTAGGTGAGAATTGATTAAGGTTTTTCCAATTGATTGGCATGAGATTAGATTGTTCCTAGAGCCTCTCTATGTTGCTTCTTGGAATACAAGTTTCCCAAAATTCAAAAAAGAGGAATGCAAACAATGAGAGTCAAAGAAAGTAAAGAGATTGAGAAATTTTAAATGCTTCAATAGTTATATAGTCTAAGTGTTTTTAGAGCATTTCAAAAAAAAGAAGGGAGAAGGAAAGAAAAATGAAATGAAAAGATTACTCAGGTCAGCACCATCTAATCATTTCCCTATCTACACAAAAGAGTTTAAGGAAACATAAAATGGAAACATGGGAGATCTCTCAAATTACAAATATTACTAAAATAGAAAAGCTAAAAAATGACTCATTGAAAGAGCCCTCTAAATGGATTCTCATATCTGGCCAAGAGTGATAGAAATGGGTTTCTTGAAGATTATTGAAGCTCTTAGTAGTTGGTGGAGTCCGGTCTTTATTATTGCTCTCTTGTAGTTTCCTATGCCTGATAATCAAAAGGAATCAAGACATTATGCACACACTCAATGTGAAAACTATTGGAATGTCCAAAATGGGAAGAATACTTCTAAGAGGATGGAGGGGTGGGGGTGGGGGTGGGGGGGGGGGGGGGGGGGGGGGGGGGTGGTGAATCAAAAGTACCACACTTTTAACCTTTTCTAATATTTTAAATCAAATAATTGAAAGTAAATTGCATGCATATAAATACATTAAATAGCCATAAAGTAAACACATGGAATAACACATAACATCAGATTTGGTAACCCAAAAACCCTCTAGGAATAAGAAGTTAAAATTGGGGTGGGGATGATACCCACAAAAATTACTACAGAAATAATTATTTGACCACTTTTGATGGTCTACCCTGTGAAAGTCCTACCTTGTTAAAGGCTTTACATTGTGTCAATAGTGACCTAATTAGAGGATTTGCAAACACTTTACATGAAGGGTCACCCTCTTAAAGGATTTAAAATAGGTTGTTAAACCCACCTAATATAATAGGATTTTCAATCACCTTCTCCAAAGGTTCTCCTACCTAGATGTTAAGCTAACCTATCAATATAGGATTTCCAACTTCTAATACAATGGCAAGAAAGTATTAGAAAAATGAACTTGACAGTTTGCAATCTCTAATTGCTGAATTTAGGCACTTGATCTGCTCTCTCTAATCTTGATCCTCTAAGATTTGATATTTGATCATGTCCCTTGTCCCTTGTGTTGTTCTGATCAACTAGATATAAAATTGTTGCTATGTTCCTCTAAGTCTTTCCTTCTTCACACCAAATTTCACTATATTCTCCCCATACACTATTCTCTACCACATACCTAATGGATTTTTCATCCTCCTTTTAAAGATTGTGAAGCCTTAGGTTTAGGTATGGATCTAAAATCCATATTGAATCTCAAGTTCTCGCTCATTCCTTGCATGTTTATCATTGGTTGCATGCCTTCTCCATTTTCTAATTGGCTGCATGTTGATCACATAGGAATCATAAAAGATTCATTCTTATCCTTTTTCTCTTTTGAAATCCTTCTATGTTGGCTCCAAAAATGGTTTACATCTGATTTTGTGAGGGCACAAACTCATATGTTGATTCTATGTTACTCGGCACATACTGGACTACTGGTGCTTAGCACATATACTATCCTAGATTGCTCGACACCTATTACACTCTGTCTTGCTTGGCACATATATGATTCTGGCTCACTTGGCATATGAAGCATTCTAACTTTCTTGGCATCAACTGTGACTCGGCACCTATATGTCACTCAACACTTATATACTACTCGACACCCAAAGTCATCAACACCTATTAAAATTTTGACTCAGCACACACTATGGCTCGACATACATAGTGTACTCGACTTTAATGTAGAAAGTGATTAAGTGTGTTGAAACTCAAATGTCAAAACCATCTAAGGACCAACAACCTCCTCCTTTGACATGAGTGTCAAAAACACTTAACTAGACATTACTAGTTTGTCCTTATGAGTACCTTATCCACAAAATTTCAAAATTTTATTCAAATTTTGTTCAAAATATCTTAACTCCCCCTGAGCTGATTGTCCCTTGACATTTTTGAAATCAAAATTTTGTACTGAATATGCCTGATACTCTTTGTCTTATGTCCTGTACCTATTTCTATACCTGTGTCTCTGTATCTATTTTATTAGAGCTTATGGAATTTCTGCATTTTGCATTAGAGCTATTTTCCATATGATTGCCAAAATTTTGTATCTCCCCCTTTTGACTATATCAGAATGAATGAAAGATTGTAAACAAAATTTGTAGCATTCTCCCCTTCTGATATATCTTCCTTACTATTATTTCTCCCCCTATCTTATTATCTCCCCCTTTCCTTATTACTATTTCTCCTCCTTTTTAACACTTATGTCAAAGGGTTCTAAGGAGTAATACCATACTTAGCCAAAATATTACTATTTACCTCCATTATTGTTTTTAGAGCTGCATCCTAATTCTCCAAAGAAATGTCAAGTGACTTGTGCTAGATGGAAGTCTCTACATAAAGGTGTACAAGTCTATCTAGTGTAGAAAGATTTGGATCTTTCTTTAAAACTATTTCAGCATACACTTGCTCCTTGTGGAGGAATTCTAAATGAGGGGTTATGTAGGACTACATTTGCATTAGTTTGGCCTTAATATTAGCTTCCTCTACTATTAGTATAGCTAACTCCCTTTGAGTGTGAAGCGATTGTGAAAAATGCTTCTCACTTTGAGCTAGATCCCTAGATAATTGCATGCTAGAGATATTCAAGTTTCTTTCCAAGCTCATTATTCTTTGGTTCACTTCTTGTGTGAAATTTGAAAAGTCACACAACTTCCTATACAATGAAAAAAATGTTTTCAAGGACAATTTTGACCTTATCTATTTTCTTGGCTAACTCTAGTTGTTCAAGTGCTATTCCGCTTGATATCTTTTCATTCACCTTTCCTTGAAATTTTCTCTCTAACCATTCCATGAGTTCAACATTGGTATCCTGGTCTTCATTTGTCACCTGGTCAACTATGTCTAATAGTTGCTCTATTATAGGCTTGGCTTCATTTGGTGACTACAAGCTGAAGGCATCCATAAAGATGTCTTTGATGTCATGAAGTTCTTGCTTATGTTTGAATTCTTTCCTTAGTATTTCCTAGCTCATCCTTCTATCTAATGCATTTTACATTTCAATCATTTGTGCCATTCTTATAGTCTTGGAATCATAGGAAGGAATCACAATATCTTCATCTAATTTAGGGTCTCCATAGTGAAATACCTAAGCCACTCTAGTTGAACTAAGGCTTGGAGTTTAGAATTGCAAGGGGATGGCTTCAGTGCTTGGCTTCTAAATGGTCTTTATAGGAGTGTCAATCTTTGGTAGTTCTACCAATGTCTAAATTGTGGCCTACTCCTTTTCTTTTGTTGTATCCTCTTTTTCATCTAACTTCCTTTCTTCTGCATTTGACATCTGATCTTTATCACTTGTTGCACTTGGTGGAGGTGGTGGTGGAAGCATCAAAATTTTAGTCCTAGTAGCTGTATATGTGAAAGGTGGATCCTTTGGCATCACCTTTTCCTTTTTTGGTGTAGCTACTACTTCTTGTAACTCATCAACACTCACCAATATAGGGCTTGTGCATAATTTTGCCTGTAAAGTAGATTGGTGGAGGATCTTTGAGAGATCCTTTGTAGTAAGTGGATTGATGTTCTGAGCTGACTTGTCAGGAACATCCTTGATGATTATTTTCTCTGCAGGTGTAGTGGTTACATGAGGTTGATTGGGAGGTGGAAATTGTGTGTCTTGCACACATTTTTCTTCTTCTTCCTACTAATCAGCTATTGCCATAGTTTCTTCTCCCTTAGCTGATTCTTCCTCTTCTTTCTCCTTATTCTCTTCCTCATCTTTCTTTTCTTCTTCTCCTTTCTTTTCTTCTTCTGTTTCCTTTGCATCTGCCTCTCCTTTCTATTCTTCTACTTTCTTTTCCTCCTCTTTCCCTTTGGCACTAGTTTCTACCTTATTGGTTTCCTCTACTTTATCATCAATAATTTTATAAATTTTTTTCCACAATTGTGTGGATTTATTTACGACATCCTCAATCTTGTTTTGAAGAATGCAAAGGCCTTTGTACTTGGGTGCAAACTTGCCACTATGTTTCTTGTTTACCTTTGTTATTTGAGCCTTTGTCATGTTAGGCTTTACTTGTGCTAGGGTAGATTCTCTAATCTCCCTCTCCATCTTTAGACAATAATGCCATTTATTATCAACTATCTCATATAGTTCCTTTGGCATGGTATTGTCAAGCTCTAGAGGTACATGTTTTTAAATTATGCCATCATGGCATACACAGATTCCTCTACTTTATTCTGCTCTACCCTACTGAGCTTATTGAAATTAAGAGACTTTAAGTCATTCAAATCTGCATTTTTAATCTTATCACAAAGTTTATCAATTGTAGATTTAGGAGGATGGCTTACCACTTTAAATTGGCCAATGTCCTCTAACTCTGTTCTCTCCTCATCATCTATATTTGGTTGTGCCACATACCTTCTTCTCTTCTTGGGCTCTTCAAATGGTTGTACAATGGCTTTCTTATTTTCCTTTGATGCCTCTTTGGCCTTTTGAGTGGTTGCTCTTGTAGTGGTTCTTGTTGCTGAAGCTAGTTTGGTTTGAGCTTGTTTGGTGACCTTTTTAGGCTTGGGCTGAGTTGTAGGCTAAGTTTTTGCCTTCCTCTTCTTTTGCTTGGTAGGTGTAGGTGCTTCCTCGGCTTCTTCTCCCTCGGCACCTTTCTCTCTATCTTCCCCTAAGCCTTGGGTCAGCTCTACTAGGCCTTGCCCTTGCTCTCTTTCTTCTTCCCTATCTCCTTCTATTTGTTCTTCTTCTTCTTCTTCACCTACTTCTCCCTCAATGCTTGCCCCAAATGTCTTCTTTATCTTCCTTACCATTTTATCTTTCTTCTTGATGATAGAAGCTATTTTCAATTTAATCTCAACTTTGGACTTGACAACATCGTATGTTCCAAAGTGAGGAGTTGCCTTATCTATTTCTTCTGCAACCAATGCTATTATTATTGCTAAGGCTTCATATATATCAAGCTCATATCCCAATGGCCTTAGCCATTTTACTTTTGGTATTGCTGCTTGAGTATAGGTGTAATCAATGTCAACCAAGAAGCATACGTCATTGACATGTTTCTCTACCAATGAAACTGGTATTCTCATTCTTTGCTTCATAGATTTCTTAAAATCTTCAAAGTAACTAGTCATTTGTGCCTCAAAATTGTCACCCATTTGATCAATGAACTCATTGATTTGTGTAATAGTAGTTTTGTTGGGGTTCCAATTTACCTTTCCTATAGAAGGGAATTCTTCCATCACATAAAAAAATATACACATAAGAAATGAGCCAAATTTACATTATGCACCCTTTGATCTCCTTATTTCTCCTAGGTTCTCATTAATTTGTTGCAACATGAGTTCAGCCAAATCATAGGTGTGATCTTTCTTCACCAGTTTGTAGGCTACATCAACTTCTAGACATGGCACATTGTTTAGGCTATTGGATTGATAGAATTTTTGAGATATAATTCACACAACAAAATCTAGAAGTGGATCAATTATTGTATCAATGGTCATTCCCCTATTATTCCATTTTGCTCCAATATTTTTCTCAATGACCTCCTTTTTGTCACTTCTCAATGTCTTTGGCCAATCTAGAGTTGGGAATCCTATCACCCTATGAACTATTCTCTTGGTAATCTTAATAGGTCTTGTCTCTAGCCATAGATAGCCATCATGAATTTGACTTAGAACAATGCGAATCCATTCAATTTTGAATCCTATAGGGTAGACTAGGGCATTGGTCAAACCCTTTTTCTCAACTATCTCAAACTCCTTTTTCAGAATCTTGTTCTCACATAGTTTTTCATAAGCTTGGAATATTTCAAAATCACCTATGATACCAATTTTGCAATTGTAGCACTTTCTTACATCTTGTACCATGACTACTTTAGGTGGAATGATGGATAATGCACTAGCTGGGTCATTTTTGTATGCAACTTCAGGGACTAGCCTAAATTTGGGTTGCTTTAATTCATTGCTGACTAACTGAATCTCATGACCTTCTTTTGCTTTAGGGTTTCTTTAGCTAGAGGCCATTTTACCTAACTACGGTTTTAAATGTATTAAAACTTTAACTTCTACTTAGCTTGACACTTGATAAATACCTTTGAATCAATGAGTTCATGCTGAATTACTATTGGAATTCATGCAAATGGCTATTAGGTTGTTTCTTGATTACTTCTTCACTCTCCTCATCTTTGCTTTGTGTTTGAATGGTGTGAAAATGAATGAAAATTGACCTTATACCTATCAAAGACCTAGCATTAAATGCTTCATGCATACAACTATAAACTCAACACTTGAAGGATTTAACATGAATTGTCTCCCATTGTATTTCATTTACTTGGCCTCCACTAGATTTCTACTTCACTTAGCTTTAACTATCAGCTCGACATTCATTAACTTTACTCAGCATGCAAGGGTAACTTAGCAGCTTCTTCAAAGTTTTACTTGTCATTTTTTTCTCATGCTGATTTCTTCTCTACAATACTCTTTTGTTCTTTGGGACTGATGTATGATATAACTTTGTATATCAGTCCCATTCACTCTTCTTTTGCTTAGTTGGATGAAGTGTAATCACTTGACCTTTTGGGTGAAGTGATCTCTCCATTTGATGTGCTACACTCACCTTTCTTCTTCCAAGTCTTGTCCATTTGTCCTTTTATTTGTTCAACATCAACCTTCTCTTTTCTTTTGTTGACTTCTATCTTGGGTGCTTTTGACTTTGTTGGGCAATTCGTGCTGATATGACCAGTCTTCAAGAAACTGAAACATGTAGTTTGGCTTAGCCATCTGCTATAACTTCCTCTGAAATGTGTTCTTATGCAATTCTCAAGGATGCATCCATACTCCTGATAATAGTGACAATTATACCTGGTATTGTAATCCCAGTTGTCGTAATGTGCATGGTTGGTTCCTCTTGAAGGCTGATTAGGTTTCCACATAGGCTTTGATCTGCATTCAAATGCTCTATGTCCATACTTTTTGTATTTTTAGCAGTGACCTTCAAATTTTGGTGTCCTCATAGTCTTGGTTCTACATTCATGTGCTTGATGTCCTTGTTTTTTGCACTTGTGACAAAAGCTTGCATTGTGGGCTTATCATGTTGATGACTATTCTTGCTCCTACACACATTAGAGGTATGCCCCTTTTTACCATAGAAATAACAAGTAGGTTTAGTGTTCTTACCTTTGTTACCCCTTTCTTCTGTAGTTTTGGATGATTTTCCTAGTTCAGTGTTGATGTAACCAAGTCCTGAAGTATCATTACTAGCCCTTGGTGATTTCAATAATTGTTCAAAGTACTTGATAGCCTCATTGGGTTTGTTGTAGCTTTCTGCAATCTCCTTTTCTCTCTTCAATTCATTCTACAATTGTTCATTCTACATCTTTGTTATGCCCGAAATACAAGGGTAAATACACACAAAATCTTTTTTTTAAAACAATAATGATAAAATTCCCTAAGTTCAATAGGTTTGAATCACAATTAAAGTATAGGTACACTAAAAGATGGGTACAAGATTCCCTACCAAAACTTTAAGACTATAGCTCAGTTTGAAAACATCATAAAGTAAAAGGTTGTTAAACTTAAATGTTCATTGTTAAATCAATTAATTAAATTAAACAAACTAATTTCCATTAATTAAAAGACACAACACTTTATAATTTTTAATTACTCTTTAATTATTGCATTCTTGGAGCAATAGTAGAACATAATTTACAATAAATTTAAGTCCTATTAACTTTAATCAATAATAAATGTATTAGGCAAAATATCAATTAACATTATAACTAATTGATTAGAATATCAAATTAAATAATATAAAACTAATTATTTGAAACATTAAATAAAGGAACACACTCACTAAAGTAACTTTTCACATATAATTAAGTAAATTTTAATCACAATTTTATTTAAATCTATAATTCATTAGAAATTAAAACATTCCTAATAACAATAATAATATAACTAAAATTAAATAATAATAAAAATTTAACAAAATATCTTAACTTAATTAAAACTAACTATCTACATAATACTAATTAACTAATATTCAAAACATTAAATTACATAACATAAACTACTTAAATTTTAAAACTTCATTTAATACTACAACCTAAAGCTAACGAATACTAACTACAACTAACATCACTTTTATAAAAAAAAAACTAATGCTAATACCATAACATAACTTCAACTAAAACTTAAAATATAAAATAACAACTTTACTATTATAAAAATCCTAAACTAATTCTAAATTAATCTACCTACCCCACATACTCCCCACTCCCTCCTACATCCCGTTTCCCCATGCCAAGTCTTTCCCCCCATGTGGCACAAGCCTAAATTGTTGGAAGAAAATTTTCAAGGGGCATATGGGGGATTAAAAAACCCCTTTTCAAATCAATCTTTATTTTAACCAAGACCCCCACCCTCCAATCACATTCATTGGTACTCTGTCCAGCATGTGGCCCCAAACTAGGCGCTAAAAAGGGAAATGGTGGAAGGTTAAAAACAAAATTTTTAATAAAAATCTTTACAAAAGCCACCCATGTAGGATACCACTCCCCAAAACTGGCTCATTTCCAAGCACATGGAGAAAATTGCGCAACTCCCAAGGCTAGCGCTTTATTTGCTAGAAGAGTATGCAAGGGGAAAAAGGGACACATTAAGGTTTTAAGCGGCTGGTTAAAACAAATAAGGACCAATTCTATGCATTCAAACCTGAGCTATTTCTTTTTTGAAGATTGACATTCCTAACTCCTAGCTGCCCACGTTAAAGCTTACACTTCCACCAATCACAATGAAGCATCTAGAATGATGAGACAAGGGGTGACGTCAGCCACACCATTGATGGCCCTCTTTTTTTTTTTTTGCAAGAATAATACTCAATCTCTTTTCTATTAAACCACTTTATTCAAAGGCTTCACTGGGAAAGAACCAGTAAGAAAACTCGACATCATTACCACTTCAACAATATGTTTAAATACATTTTACATAGGATTTCAATCCCAAGGAGAAATCTCCTCAACATAACTAAATTTCAATAACAAGTTGAATTTCCTTCTTGGCCCTTAACAAGGGATCCATTTCAAATTCTGAAAACCATCATGGTGATCGTGGAGAGAACAAAAATTGACTAGGATACAACCAACACATAATATGAAGACAAAATTAGACATTCACTCCCATCTAGGGTTTACACAATAGGTTCGACATTGAACCAGACTAGGGAGAAGGTGGATTTTTCCAATAGGAGACGTCAGAAACAACACCAAAATAGGTTCCCTTTTGAGGCTATAAACTCAAGAATTTCCATTCTTCCATTCTTACATTCCAAAACTCATACATGGTTTGTGCTTATGAGTAGGGTCCCATAACACCCTACCCTCTCTCTCTCTCTTCTCATCCTGAGAAGAGACTCTACACTGTTGGAGTCCAACTAAAGCCCTTCCCCCATACATGGCCACTTCTACCCTATCTGAGGGTGAGGGTGAGTAATGCCAATACACCCATACAATTCTTTCGAAAATTCAAACAAAAACACAAAGGAAAGACATTTAAGAAAACTAGTTTCAATCCCTCCCAAACATACTCAACACACATGTGAACATACTTATGCAATCAAATTGAAACATGAACACAAACATGAACCAAAATGAGGTGAAGTATTCCTACCTTCAAAAATTAGGTTATGGAAAATGCACAAATTTGAGATGAGCTTGCTTTCCTTTCCTTCTCCTTCAATTCTAAAATCCACTCTAAAACTAGAGGTTGGGTGAACACCCAAAACCCTCTCAAAATTGCCTCTAAATAAGATCCTAAACTCAACCACCTCTAAAATGCAATAACTCCCCCACATGCCTAAAATTTTTAGAGGCTCCTAACCCAACTAGACCTAAGGCTAACCTCAAGGTGGAGTTAAAGTCATCCAACTCATGATGTAAACTATAAATTTTCGCAATAAAGCAAAAATGGGGTTTTTGAGTGACCATAAAAGTCAACAAAAGGCACTAGGTGGGTGGAAAATGCCCCCAACCCATACTCATACCCCTTGGGTACTTAGATTTCATGATTTTAGGCCTATAGGTTAAATTGGGGACCTAACAAATGCTAGGAAATTTTAGGACTATCTAACAACCTTCAAAATGTAGATTAAACACTAATCCAAATTAGGGGTAATTAATCTTGATTATAAACTGATTAGGAAAAAGGTAACTAACTTAGTCTGACTTAGATTTTTAGGTTATACGGTTAACTCTAACTATCATGCTAGAATGCATATACAATTCATGAGTGTCAAGCGACACTATAAAACACTGTTACGAAACATTAACAGTTATTGATTACAAGATGATACATTCATACATCTCATGATACAAATAAAATATGAACAACGAGGCTTCCACAAATGGTACATAGGGTTCAGTTTCATTCCTCCATTAGATTTCTCGGCTAAAATATCCTACACACTCATTGCACACATTAGTAGCTCAAGAAAACCACATGCATATATGTATATAACATATCAGGGAAATCACATAAAATTAAAACATCCATCTTTTAAATAATCAGTTGTTTATCTCATTCTACTCATATTCTCAATCATTAAAATTGCATAATCAAAGTGTTTATTCTACATTCACTTACTTCATCAATATACATGTTCATAAAGCATTAAATGACAAAATCAAATATCTGAAAGTAAAACATTACACAACATGAAATAACATAATATGTTCAGTGTATGTGATAGTGTCTCAACATATCGAGTCATGAGTATCAAAATAATAATGTATCAACTATGCTACAATGGATCAGGGCGAGGCCTCACAATCTTCAAGGTGGAGATCTCAATGTCCTTCATGTTTAGCTCATGATGAGCATTCATCATCTGGCTTAAGGTGTCTAGCTACATGTTTGAGATCCTTTCAAATTCAATTGTCTTCTCCTCTAGTCTATTGGTAAGATTTCTCTTGTCACCTTCTATCATGGACTTGTCTTCAATGGCTCTCTTCTTTTGTTCAGTCACTTCACAAAGCATTATGGCTTGTGATTCTTGTTCAAGCTTGAGTAATCTGATTTCTTCAACTTGTGGTCTATTTTTTTCCATCAGTTCTACTATTGCTACATCGAATTCTTTGGAATGTCCATTGAAAAACACTTGTGTGGTATCAATCTCCTTGTAGTGTATGTCATTTTCAGCTATGTCTATCTCCTTCCTTCTTTTTAAGGAATTTCTCAATTCTTCTCTAGCTTCTTCCACTTTTTGTAGAGCTAGGTGCACATCAATCACCTGATTGTCTGTGATCTTCCCAAGTTTGAAGACTTTCATCTTCAAATCTTTTCTCTAAGTTGTTAGGCTTCTCCTTGTGAGAACCAAAAGCTCTTATACCAATTGTGGGAATGTCCAAAATGGGAAGAATACTTCTGAGAGGAAAGGGGGGGGGGGGGGGGGTTGGTGTTGAATTAGAAGTAACACACTTTTAACCTTTTCTAATCTTTTAAATAAAATAACTAAAAGTAAATTGCACACATATAAATACATTAAATAGCCATAAAGTAAACACATGCAATAACACATAGCACCAGATTTAGTAAGCTAGAAACCCTCAAGGAATAAGAAGGTAAAACTGAGGTGGGGATGATACCCACAAAAATTACTGCAGCAAGAATTATTTGACCACTTCTGATGGTCTGCCCTGTGAAAGACCTGCCCTATTAAAGGCTTTACACTATGTCAATAGTGACCTGATTAGAGGATTTGCAAACAATTTACATGAAGTGTCACCCTGTTAAAGGATTTATAATAGGTTGTGAAACCCACCTAATACAATAAGATTTTCAATCACGTTCTCCAAAGGTTCTCCTACCTAGCTATTAAGCTAACCTATTAATATAGGATTTCCAACTTCTAATACAATGGCAAGAAAGTATTAGAATAATGAACCTGATAGTATGCAATCTCTAATTGCTAAATTCAGGTACTTAATATGCTCTCTCTGATCTTGATCCTCTAAGATCTAATATCTGATCATGTCCCTTGTCCCTTGTACTATTTTGATCAACTGGATATGAAATTGCTACTATGTTCCTCTAAGTCATTCCTTCTTCACACTGAATTTCACTATATTCTCCCCATACACTATTCTCTATCACATACCTAATGGATTTTTCATCCTCCTTCTAAAGATTGTGAATACTTAGGGTTAGGTATGGATCTATGATCCATATTGAATCTCAAGTTCGCGCTCATTCAATGCATTTTTATCATTGGTTGTATGTCTTCTCCATTTTTCTAATTGGTTGCATGCTGACCACATAGGAATCATAAAAGATTCATTCTTATCCTTTTTCTCTTTCAAAATCCTTCTATGTCAGCTCCAAAAATGGTTTACATCTAAGTTTGTGAGGGCACAAACTCATATGTTGATTCTGTGTTACTCGGCACATACTGGACTACTGGTGCTCGACACTTATTACACTCTATCTTTCTTGGCACATATATGATTATGGCTTGCTCAACATTTGAAGCATTCTGACTTGCTTGACATCAACTATGACTCGACACCTATATGTCACATAGCACTTATATACTACTCGACACCTAAAGTCACTCGGCACCTATTCAAATTTTGACTCGGCACACACTATGGCTCAACATACATAGTGTACTCGACTTCAATGTAGAAATTGATTAAGTGTGTTGACATTCAAATGTCAAAACCATCTAAGGACCAACAAAAACTAATGTTTTAGATTGATGGTTAAGATACTC
The DNA here is from genome assembly GCA_028749045.1 of Cupressus sempervirens. Lineage (NCBI taxonomy): Eukaryota > Viridiplantae > Streptophyta > Pinopsida > Cupressales > Cupressaceae > Cupressus > Cupressus sempervirens. The sequence goes on from CM053792.1 coordinate 605,345,996, forward strand.
TATAACCTCTCATGGAATCAGTGTTAAGTTTGTTTCTTGATTGAGTGTGAGGGTGCTTACTGATAAAGAAATGCCTTTGTGGTTTCTTCCTTTTTTGAGGGCTATTTGTTGTGGTTTCACAATACACACCCCATTTTCTACTTAAAAATGGGGCCCCCCTTCTTTCTTTTAGGTCATAGGAATCTACTCTTCAAAATAGGGTGTCTTCCAAGATCCCTCAAAGATCAAGAGTATCATGGTCTAGGTCCAGTAGTCTAGAACATGTAGTGTCATCCAAATTGGGTGGCAAGAAAAGTTATCATTTGATAGTGTAATGCCCACCCGTATGTTTCTTTTCTATTATGATTGCCAAACTCTTTTACACCTATTTCATGCATCTATTTTTAGAGATACTTGATTTACATTTATATGGTATTATTTCATGACTTGGATTAGAGATATATCAGTGATGATTAATTAGTTGACTTAATTTCACATGTTATTAATGTTTATGATTGCTTGTGCATTAATGATGTTTCAAATGACTCGTGCTTAATATATGTGATATCTTTCATAATGATTTTAGATGTGTTGAAAATAATTATGCAATTGTATGTTGTCTTTGATGTTACACAAAATATCAAGCCTCACTGAGAAAGTTAGTAATTTTTGAGCTCACTCGGGCATTGAAGATAGTTTCTTGTCTATGTTGAGAATTCTAGTTATAACCAAGTTCATAGTTAGTTCTTACCAAGATCACTCGGGCATCAAAGGAAAATCTTGTGTTGATTGAGTTCACTTAGTTGCAAAAGGAAAGTTAGCATGGATCCTATGTTAACTGAGTTTACTTGGTTACCAAAGGAAAGTTAGCATGGATGCTATGTTGACCGAGTTCACTTAGTTACCAAAGGAAAATCTATTCAAAATCAGTATTGGCCAAGTTAGGTCAGTTAATGAAAAGTTTCTCTAAGTTGACTGAGTAATCAATTTTGTATTAGTTTACTGTTAGTATATTAAGTTTGATAAATTTATTGGTTAATACAAGCCAACTTAAGGGCTAATATTTGATTTATTAAAAGAGCATTCAAGCATGCTTGACAAGGTGAATGATATATATGAAAGGTCAAGTTGAAGATTGAATAATGGAATTGTAGAAGATGAATGACGGAAGCAAATTAGAAGGATATCTGTAAAAGACAAAGCATCTGAGTTGACCAAGCTACAAAGAAAATTATGGTCAAGGAGGATCAAGTAATCAAGCTAGAAATGAGATCTGAATCTACAAATTTAGTTGCATCAACAATTAGGTCAAGTCATTGTTACTCTTTAATAATTGTAGCAATGAATCAAATCTCTTAATAGAGTCAGCTTAAAAACTCTTTGGTAAATCATCTAACAAGGTCTCATTTCTAGATCGAAGTGTTTGAAGAACTATAAAAAGGCCACTCCTAACATGGTAAATTAAATCCTCTAATAGGGTCACACCTAATAGTATATTTTTCAACCTTTAATAGGGTTAGCTCCTAATAGGGCTTGCTCCAAAAGAGTGAAAAATAGTAACGAGTTGCAATTGGTGGTTTTCCTAAATTGGGTTTCCATGTTAAATCTTGGTGTCTCGTGTGTTTATGTTATTTGATTTATATTTATACAACTAAGTTAATTAAGGTTAATCACATTTAATATCTTAAGATCTACATGTTCATTGTAAACTGAGTTACAACAATTTATTCAGTGTTAACCAAGTGACAATTATTCAATGTTAATCGAGTTTCAACAAGGAATTGTTTTAAATTTATATTGACATCTTAAGGAACTTGAATTTTTTTGTGGTAATTGATTTACCCCTCTCCTATTAGTTACTCCTTTACATTTCCAATAATTGTTATTAGAGCATTTGGTGCTTGTAGATAAGGTTTCAAGGACCTAAACTAAAGATCAAGATGTCTTACAGAAGGGAGATTTCTAAGCTGAACATAGATAAATTCCAAGTATGGCAGGAACTCATGAAGATGCATTTGGCAACCATTCATGATAGATGTGTGAAATATCTGGAGAACAAATATGTGGCACCCACTGGACCTTTGTCTGTGGATCAAATTGTGGAAAAGAAGAATCACAACATAATGATGATTGACATTGCCTCTACTCTCAATTATGTTGAATTTGATGAAGTCAAAATTTGTTTTACTGCTCATGAAATGTGGAACAAGATGAACAATATCTATGGAGGAGATGGCAATGTAAGGAGACCTGATGCATAAAGTCTAATAGGTCAATCTTATCAAATGAATATGAGAGAAGAAAAAAAAATTGCATAATACAATGAAATAATCAAAACAAGTGTGAGTGCAATCAAAGCTTCATGAGGGAAAATAGATGACGTGATAGTGGTCAACAAGGTACTCAAAAATCTTCTTCTAGTTTATGCAATTAGAGCGTCATCTATTCAAGATATGAGATGTGATCCTAAACATGATATAACTTTGGATGCACTAGTGGGAAGGTTGAAATCATTTGAGTTAGATAACTTTGATAACTATGTTCCTAACTCTAATAGCATTGAGTCTGTATTTCAAGATAAACTATCACTCTAGAAGAAAGGTAGAAAATTTAAAACCAAAAATTCTTATAGTGAAGATGAAGATAATTTTGATGATGATCTTGAAGTCATTGAAGCCCTACTTGCAAGAAGATTTCCTAAAGGAAAAGGAAAGTACAAATGTAAAATACCTCTAGCCTATTTTTCTTGTGAAGAAGTTTGTCACATTGCTGCAAGGTGTCCAAACAAAGAAGGTGAAGAAGTAAAGAAGCATAACAAGTACAAAGGCAAGAAATATTTCAAAAGATACAAAGACCACAAGGAAAAATATAAGAAATCTTGTTACATGGCTAGAGACTTAGATAGTAGCGATAAAGATAAAATAGTTTACATTGTTGTAAAAGATGAATTGGATGATAAAAATGATAAGATGACCCTCATTTATCATAATAGAAAGAATGATTCGTAGATTATTTATAGTGGTTGTTCTCACCACATGGCTCATGATAAATCTAAATTTGAGCACTTGAAACACTATTATGGTGGGAGTGTCAGATTTGGAAATGATGAGCCTTGTTATGTAAAAGGAAAAGGTTGCACTGCATTGAATGATGAAGTCAAATGCAACAATGCTTATTGGGTTGAAGGACTGAAGCACAATCTACTTAGTGTGGCAGAGTTGAACAACATTTGATTCAAGGTAGAATTCATGAATGGAAATGCCAAGCTACAGGATGGGAAAGGAAATCTGGCTGGGACTGGTAATCAAACAAAAGGTAATCTATTCTAACTAGATCTAACTGAAAGTTCATGTTTCGTAGCTCAAGTAGAGGAAATTTGGTAATGACATAAAATGTTGTGTCATGTGAATTTTGATAACCTTGTCAACATAAGAAAGGACAAAAGAGTGAGAGGAATTCCTAGTCTAAAGAGACATGATAAGGGCATGTGTAAAAATTGTCAAATTGGGAAGATGGGAAAGACACATTTCAAAAGAAAGACTTATCATTCTAAAGAAGTTTTGGAGCTAGTTCATATAGACCTTTATGGACCTATTTGCATAGAAATCTACTGTGGAGATAAGTACTTTATTTTATTTGTTGATGATTATTCTAGAATGATGATAATGATGTACCTAAAAGATAAATTTGAATCTTTTCAAAAATTCAAGTGGTATCTGGCTAGAGTGGAAAAAGAGACAAGAAAGAAATTAAAATGTCTAATGTCCTATAGAGGACAAGAATTCATCTCAAATGAATTCAATGAATTATACAATGAAAGATGAATCAAAAGATAGGTATCTACACTTGGTACACCTTAGCAAAATGGCATAGTAGAGAGAAGAAATAGATCCATTATGGATTGTGCAAGAAAATTGATGATAAAGAAGAATGTTGCAATCAAATATTAGAAGGAAGCAATCAACACAACAATACATACCTTGAGCTGAGTTCAACTAAAGAAGGATGTAGATCAAACTCCTTATGAACTATGGTATAGATATAAACCTAATGTATGTTATTTCAAAGTATTTGGAAGCAAGTGGTATATCTTGAAAGAATCCAGGAAAGGAAAATTTGATGTGAAAATTGATGAAGGAATATTCTTGGGTACTTCAATAAAATAAAAGCATATAAATGTTTGAATATTTCTACTCACAAGATCATAGAAAGTGCACATGTGAAAATTGATGAGTTTGTAGAAAAGAGTGAAGAAAAAAGTAGAAAAGAACCTAAAAATTGCATAACCTTTGTCTACTTTGAACCTAATACAATACCTGAGATTCAAGAAAATGCAATAGGAAATTGGTAGTTTTCACCACCCAAGTCCCTAAAATCTCCAGTTCAACTCAAGTTACAACCAGTACAACCTGAGTCATAGATAGTGGGACCTAAGAATTATTCAAAAGATCATTTTGAGTGTGGTGAGTAGAGTGAAACAAATTCTAATTCAAAGAAGAAGGTACCTATACTTGCTAGATATGTTAGAAGGCATCATACACCTAAGAAAATCATTGGAGATCAGTCCAAAGGCACAATGATAAGGAATAAATTAAAAGGTACACATTTTTTTACTAAGTTTAAACCTAGAACTATTAAAGATGCATTAGAAAATGAAAGTTGGATTGAGGCAATGAATAAAGAGATTGAACAAATTGAAAGGAACAAAACTTGGACTCTTGTTCATAGACCCAAGGACAAAAATGTAATTGGAAGAAAATGACTATTCAAAAACTAAATTGAATGAAAATGGAGAAGTTTAAAGAAATATTGCAAGGTTAGTATGCAAAAGTTATGCTCAAGAAGAAGGTATTGATTATGGAGTGACTTTTGATATTGTTTCTAGACTAGAAGGTGTTAGAACTTTACTTTCTTATGCTCCACATATAAGATTAGAGTATATAAAATGGATGTGAAGTCAACATTCTTGAATGGAATCTTAGAAGAGGAAGTCTATCTTAAGCAACCAAAAGGTTTCATAGATCCTAACAAAAGGGATATGGTTTCTAGATTACATAAAGCTTTTTATAGTCTCAAAATATCCCTTAGAGCTTGGTATGAAAGATTGCATAATCATCTTGTAAATTTTGGTTTTCAAAGGACAAATGAGAACAACAGTCTATAAATCAAGGAAGGACCAGATAAGAAGATAATGCTTGCAGAAATCTTTGTGGATGATATATTATTTACTAGACATGATGACTTATGCAAATCCTTTTCTAAGCAAATGAGAAATGAATTTGAAATATCAATGTTTCAGAGATTAAATTCTTTGTTATTTTGCAAATTCAATAGAATAAAAATGGTATCTACATTACTCAATCAAAGTACATCAAGGAGATATTGGAGAAATTCAAAATGGAGGATTCTAAACCAATTGGAAAACCTATGTCTACTGGACATAAGCTTTCCAAAAATGATGATTCCAAGGAGGTAGATCAAACTACATATAGATCAATGATTGGAAAACTTCAATATGTAGTGCACACAAAACCTAATTGTACTAGTAGTTGGTATGGTGGCAAGATTTTCTACTAATCCAAAGGAAAATCATATGATGGCAATAAAAAGAATTATGAGATATGTGAAAGGTACTGAAGATTATGGTTTGTGGTATAAGAAAGGAGGCAACTTTGAATTGAAAGCATTCATTGATGTTGATTGGGTTGGAAGTATTGATGATAGGAAAAGTACTAGTGGTGGAGCATTCTTTCTTGGAAAGAGGCTAGTGTCTTGGACAAGCAAGAAGAAAAATTGCATCTCTTGGTCTACAAAAGAAGCAGAATTTGTTGCAGTAGCAGTTAATTATTCCAATATCATTTGGTTCAAACAAATGTTAATGGGTATGAAGGAAGAGATAAAGGATCCAATAATTATCCTCTATGGTAACATCAGTACAATTAACATAGCCAAGAATCCAATGATGCATACCAAGACCAAGAACATTGCAATAAAATATCATTTTTTGACAGAATTAGTGCAAGACAAAGAGGTGATATTGGAATATGTGAATACTAGAGAACAAATTGCAGACATATTCACCAAGCCATTAGCTAAGGATGCATTCTTGTATCTAAGAGGTAAGCTAGGGGTCATTCCCCTAACTAAAGTTGACTAATAATATTTTAGTGATGCATCAGCCAAGCATTTTGAAGATAAGACAAGTTAATGTAGCATTGTCAATGCAAATTGCATATGAATCAGTATATCAGGTATATGAAAAATACATTGATTGTTGTCTTTGGCATGAGATGTCAAAAAGGGAGAGTTTGATGTCATATCAGATTAAAAAATTTGCATAAAGATCACAGGGAGAGTTTGTTGTTAGAGGGAGAAATTGCAATCAGTGCAATCGAAGAAATCAGAGAAATCATTCCAAAGGGAGAGATTGATATCAGAGGGAGTTCTCATTGATGAGAATCATAATGAAACTAAGGATATTATCCTTACTTCTATTTTTCACTAAAATTTCTTTGTATTATGACATGTTGTGTTGCCATCAATGCCAAAGAGGGAGATTGTTGAAAAAATTTATGCAATTGTATGTTGTATTTGATGTTACACAAAATGTCAAGCCTTTTCAAAGATGTCAGTGATTGTTAAGCTCACTCGGGCATTAAAGACAGTTTCCTATATATGTTGAGTGTTCTAGTTATAACCAACTTTAGAGTTAGTTCTTACTGAGCTCACTCGAGCATCAAAGGTAGATCCTTTGTTGACCAAGTTCACTCGATTACCAAAGAAAAGTTAGCATGGATCTTGTATTAATCGAGCTTACTCGATTACCAAAGGAAAGTTAGCATGGATCCTATATTGATCAATTTCACTCGATTACCAAAGGAAAGTCAGTTCATAATCACTATTGACCAAGTTGGGTCAATTAATGAAGATTTTCTCTGAGTTGACCAAGTAATCAATTATGTATTAGCTGACTGTCAATATATTAAGTCTGATAAATTTATTGGTTAATACAAGTCAACTTAAGGGTTAATATTTGATTGATTAAAAGAGTATTCAAGCTGACTTGACAATGTGAATCATATATATGAAAGGTCAAGTTGAACATTAAAGAATGGAATTGTAGAATATGAATGAAGGAAGTGAATTAGAAGGTATATGTAAAGGGTAGACCATCCGAGTTGATTGAGTTGCAAAGAACATTCTGATCAAGGAGGATCAAGTAATCAAGCTAGAACTAAGATCTAAATCTATAAAGTTAGTTGCATCAGTAATTAGGTCAAGTCATTGTTACTCTCTAATAATTGTAGCAATGAATCAAATGTCTTAATAGAGTTAGCTTAATAGCTATTTGGAAAATCATCTAACAAGGTGGCATTTCTAGATTGAAGTGTCTGAAGACCTCTAATAAGGCCACTCCTAACAAGGTGAATTAAATCCTTTAATAGGGTCATGCCTAACAGTGTGTTTTGTAACCTTTAATAGGATTGGCTCCTAATAGGGCTCACTTCAAAAGAGTGAAATATTGTAACTAGTTGCAATTGACAGTTTTTACAAATTGGGTTTCCACGTTAAATCTCAATGTCTCATGTGTTCATGTTATTTTCTTTATGTTTCTACAACTAAGTTAATTAAGTTGATCACATTTAATATCTTAAGATCTGCATGTTCAATGTTAACTGAGTTTGAACAAGGAATTATTTTAAAGTTATATTGACATCTTAAGGGACTTAGATTTATTTTTGAGGTAACTGATTCACCCCTCCCCTCTTAGTTACTCCTTTACATCTCCAATAAGATGATGTTTTAATAATGATTATTTTATATTTCTAATGATGCATTGTTATATTTGAGTCTTCAATGTTTTGACTTGTGATTTATTATGATACTTACCTCATACTTGTATTTGTATGGTGCACATGCATGTTTTATCTTCTGTCTAACATGTTTGATGTGGTGGGTGGGAGTTGTAGTCACCTGCTAGTCAGGATCTACATGATGTACCACTCCCTACCATTGCCCATTTAGTTTATATAATTTTCATACATGTACATTCTCATCTTTTATGCAAGATGTAGGTACTGGGCATCAACTTCCCTAAATTACTAGAGTGAGCGTGCCCTATCACAATACTCAAATGGTGAGAATGGGAAGATAATGATTAGGTCCAATCCAAGACATAACCTAAATACTCGTCCTACATGCAGGACTCTCAACAAACTATTTATCTTTTTTAAAACGCTTGAGTCTTTTGTGCGTATTTGGTTTGATTCTTGTTTTGGTTGATTTTCCTTATGCATTTTTTGAGGTTTGACTTGGTGACTTGCCTGATAGACTAGTGATTTACGATTCTTGGATCAATCATTGATATTGATTTATGAAATGTTATTTAATTTTTAAAAAAATAGAAAATTGTTAAAATATGGGGATTTTGCATTTATTAGAATTATATGGGTTTTCAATTAAATTGAAAGATTTAATTTAAGTCCTAGATTAGAAAAACTACATTAAAAAGGATTTAAAAATTTAAAATTTAAATTTAAATATTGTGTAGTATTATGATTTGATTAATAAAGATTTAAAAATTAATGGCATTTAAATAATGCACTTAAGTTGTCTTTATTTATTTAAATAATAAATAAATGTCTTTTATGAATTTACTTTAAATGAAAAGTGGAGAAATAAATAAATAATAATAAAAGAATATTTTAATTTAAAAAGTGAATTAAGTGTGCATGAAATGAATTACTAAATAAAATAATTACAATTTTAGAGCTTATGGAGATAAAAATCCTAAAAGGTAATTAAAATTCTATATTAGAGGGTGTTTAGGTCATTATTGCACACACAAGTTCTGGAGAGCAACCCTGGTGTTTGGAAAAGAAAGGAATTATGGTGGCTTAAAGGATTTGGTTGCACAAAGAATTTCACCTAGTTGCTAGATTGTTAGCATTAACGTGAGGTAGGGTTTGAAAACCCAAGATTGGATATTCCATTGGAAAAGATATGTTTTGTTTTTTGATGGTCACTTTTTTAAAATTTCTTTTTAATTTTATTTTTTAGGCGCACATATATGTAAGATTTTATTCTTAATTTCTTGCCTCTTGTCTCGTGTTTTGATTCTTCCCCCCCACCCCCCACCTTTCTCAAGCCGCATGTTCTTAGGATTTATTAATTTCTTTTCTAACATTTATTTTTATTCTTATTCTTGGTTGTCTTGGGTCCTTGTGCTTTCCTATTTAGTTTTTACCCCACTTGTATTATTATTATTTTTTCTACCTTTGGGGTGTGTGCAATCCCTCTTTTCTTGGTCTTGTGAGGCTATGTTAAATATGCAACTTACATTGTTTTACATCTCTTACTTTCTCATCTTGATGATGGATCACATAGTGTGATTTGAAATGTTGATGGTAAAAATATCAACACAATCTAATCCAGAAGCTAAGCACCATGCTTCATGTTTGATTGGGTGCTTGAATCTTGTTTGTCATTCTAGCTATTTTCCTAGATTTGTATGGATGTAATTAGAATTTCCAATTATTTCTACAAAAGAAAATGTTAGAGAGAAAATGAATTTTGAGGCTAGGGTTTGATTGGAATTTTAATTAGATTGAGTTTTTTATTTGATTTAAATATCTTTGTATTTGTTTTAAAAATTAAAAATATATTACTGGCTAGAAATGTTTGACGTACAGGCCTGTACCTACAAACTTGTTGAATTTTTGTTTTAATCAAAATATATTATATTAAAAAAAAAAAATTTAAAATTTAAAAACAAATGGTGGAGGGGGGACCCTATCCCCCACCCCCACAGCTGGCAAGGCAACACTGTCCAAAGGACAGGTACACTGCATGATTGTCCTTGGATAGTTCACCATTGCCAAGGTAGCATATGTTGCCTTTGGCAATGCAGTTGCCTTGGGCAACCCAACCACTAGGGCCACACCCCTTATTCAAGGGTTTAGATTATTTTTTAATAATTTTTAAATATAATTTTTTAAATAAAAATATATATTTTATTAATCAGTTTCTTTTATATAAAAAATAATTAAAATATATTAATATTTTATTAAAATAGGATATGATTAATTGTTTAATATATATTAACTAAAATTATATATATATATATATATATATATATATATATATATATATGTATGTATGTATGTATATAATTGTTAAATATTGAATTAATTGAATTAAATTTCCAAAAATAAGCACCCTATACCTAGGTTTTGATAATTGGTCATCATCATTATTTTAATGAAGTTTGGTATTTAATGTTAGTTATATCATGATGATTATTTTGACTTATAGTATTTAACTTAGTTAGCAAGTGTGACTATGATTGTATTTAATATATATTGAGGTCATAGGAACAATGTTTAATCTTGAAACCATATTTACTCCAAACAATTAAAAAAGATGTTCTTTTGGCTAGATCAAACAAATGATTTTATTAGTTGTGTTGTTTCTGGTATTTACTTGTAGTCTAATGTTGATCTTTTATGATGGTTATTTTTCCTATTAGTTGTTTAGATTGGCCAACTAGGATGTATACCAGAGGTTGTCTTCATGATTTCTTTTATGATGTATATCTATTTTGGATATTATGATGAGCTTGTGTTTTAAATTGGAAGTTGCATTTATGAGTTTTGCGATGTAGTGCATTTATGTTTACTTAGGTCGGGAGAGCTAACTTGTTTTCAGGTTTCCTATTAAGGAATTGAGTTTGATCATTATGGGTGTTGTGGTATGAGACACAACTATGTATAATGTGCTTAGGAGAGGTTGTCTAGGTACATGTCTTTGGGAGTGGCTTGCAGTAGGGGTCTAGGACCCAAAGAGATCAATACCAGGGTAACCTATTGTAAGTTATGTAATAAGTAATAATCTAATAATTAATATTTTGGAAAACACACTAAAAAGATAAGTTAGAGATATTGCCTTGCCCATGCCTTGAGTGATTGTATAGACTAAGGATGGGAATGGGATAACAGTATAACTAGTTTTCCTCATCTTCTTGAGAGGGTTTTCTAGTTCTGCATATGTCATGTTGAGGATCGAAGGTTTAGAGTAACTAGTCTAGGGTAGCTCAACATGTAAGGATCTGAGGTCTATTGAGAGATTAGCCCAGGGTTACTCAACTAGTTTGACCATGTGATCACATTCCCTAGTATGTTGCACAAGTCTCCTCCATAGATTTTTTATTTGCCTCTGGTGGTGATTTCATTGGTGATGTACTTTTTAATGTGGTTATTTATTTTTATTGATGGTGATTGGTGATTCGTGGATGATGTACTTTTTACATGCATTCTTTGACATGAGGTGGATATCTTTCATTGGCTTTATCTCATGATTTTGGTATTCAATTTATCCTTGGTTTATGTATGATGTTTTATTATGTGGTGTTGGTATTTGGATTGAGTGTTCATTCTAATTGGATTATCTTATCTTCTTGAGTAGTAGGTGTTACCCTAGAGGTAGTTGTTGGCTATTAGGATTCCTTGCCTAGGAATGTTTTATAATTGATTAGACATATGTGGATCATTCATTATCTTTCCTACATGATGGGAGTGGAAGCCTAACTAGGTGACCATATGGTTGCGAGGTAGTGTCTTCTTACCATTTGGCCCCCCCTTGCATTTCCAGTTGTTGGATGTTCATTGCAAGAGATGTACCTTTATCATTCTTATTTTTGTCTTAGAGACTTCTATTTAGTTGGTGTATTTAGGCTCTTTTAGTTGATGTATTTATATTTATTTTCACACATAATGTGACATGTGCAGTGGATGCTATTCATTGGATGTATTTTCATTGTATTAGTTATATTTATGCATTTTCTTATGAGATGATGCATTTATTATTTCTTTATGATCATGAACATTGTACTTGAGACTTAAAATAATTAATATAACTTCTTAACATAACTTGACATGAAGGAAACCTTGAGGAATTGAAACTGATTTGTAATTGCTTATGTGTACTTGAGGTATATCTGTATATTGCTTCTGCATTAATTCTATCCTGATGTTTTTAATTTGTTTTTTTTAAATAGTTTAGTAAACATTGTTACATGTTAGGTTTATTTCTCTTGGGTTCCCAAGTGGGGCATTATAATCAGAATATGTATAGTGCACACCTTCCACACTTGTGCACTTGCACACATGGGCAAGGTGCACAAAATAGAGCTACACGTTAGTATTTTTTTCAATTGGTTGTAAAATCTCTGTGTTGGCAAGTTTCTCCTTCATGTATGGTTTTATTTAGGGTTTGTATTTGTGTGGCCACCTAAATTTTTAGCCTTAAAAATTTAGAAAACTTAGCATTAGTGAAGAAACCCTTTAACCTTTATATTTTGAAGTTACTTTTTGAGTAACTTAGGCGAGGGTCATTGCATCATGAGAAAGAGGTTATTTTCTTCCTAATGTTTCAAGATGTTATGTCTTGACCCCATAAAATTTTCCTTCACAATCATCATTTTAAAGATGTGTCATCATAATGTGTGTTAGTTTTCCCTTCAAGTTCCTAGGAATTCTTAATATTTCCTAAGTTTTCTACCTATGGCCCACACTTTATAAATGATATAATATTTGGTGCATAATTGTTTTTACCTTTTGTTTATGCAAGAAAGGTGGGGCCAAGATCGAATGACCAATTCATTTTTGGAAGCTCTAATAGAGATGAACACGAAGTAATGAGATATGTATGCATGTCATATGATAGGACGAAGCTTTTGAATAACATCTCATGTCCTGAAAGAAGATCGATGGCTCGTGCATCTTCACAAGGTTCTCTCTCCTCTCATGATTATTTAAATTATTTGTCAATATATACAAAAACTATTTCTCTTGTGATATTTCTATTACGATATACAATTTTGTAGTTTTTGAGTCAAATTCATCAACCCATGTTTGATGAGTAGTGGTTCACCAACCCTCATCTCTCATACAAATGAGTAGAATACAATATAGTATTAGCAAAGTATAGTTTATTTATTAGTTGTTCCAACTATTAATTATTACTACTATACTATTGTTGTTATCATTATAATTTAATTCTCTTTTTTGTAATTTACGTCACTATTTTATTTCTATTAAATTGGGATATAAATTTAGGTAGGGTCATAATCCACATACAATGTTGGCTTGTTTCAAGTATAGTCCTAGGATGATCTGCATAGTTTCTCAATATTGAACAATTAATTTTTGAGTCATGGAAGTTGGTTAGATTAACCTAATCACAAGTGTAATGCCTTGCCATGTGACCCAAAAGAAGTTAACCTAAAATTTTACTAAGTTTGACAAACATTTTTTTAAAGATGCAACTTAACAATTATAGAATAGTGGAAGCAATTAACATACACTCATACATCAAAAACACATAAACATGTTACAACTCTTAAGGGTCCCATGACGATGAATCACATTTAATTTTAATTAACTCTAAAACCAATATATAATAAATCCACATCAAATAATAATATACAAGTATGAATCCATTTAAATAATATGCAATCATCTCGAATGCCACTTGGCAATAATCATAATGCATCATAATCCACTGTACAGGTCACAGTGTATGAAGAGCTAAAAAAATATGCAACATAAAAATAGATTACAACATCTCATAAGATTCACAAAATCAAATACAATACAAAAGATATAACCATCCATCATATAAATATAGGAATAGATAGAAAGGAACATCTACACAAACACATCCAACAATGACACCCAACGGTCAGATCTCAAAGGTATAAGAAGAAACACTACCGACCGACCTTGTGGAACCCAAAAATGTCCACTCCCACCGCATTGAGGAGATAAACTCAAGTCCCAAATAGGATAACAAACTCAAAAGTCAAAACCAACATCTAAGTTCAAGGAATCACCCAAAAGAAAACTATGTCAAAGGGTACCAAGACAAAAGTATCAACTAAACCCAGAGGTAAACATAGACACGTAGGAAATCTATTATGCATGTGGACAAGTGTCATTGCATGAACAAACTCTAAGCTTACCCGGCTAGTCTTTTAATCCTCCAGCTCCCTAGTGACTCTATGTGGCACTAATATCCTTTCTTACTGACAAGGCATACTAAGGAAGCATTGTCGCAACCAAGCATCCTCTCTACTCCCATCCTAGCCTATATTAGCACTCGAGGCATGGGTGAGGAAAAAAATGACTCTTATTAATTCATTTTAAACCTATTTAATGAAATGTTATCACTTATTAAATAACCTACAATGGGTTACCTGTCAACCTCTTTAGGGCCTCGACCTCCATTGCAAGCCACTTCTCAACATGACATACAAATAACCTACCCTAAGCTTACTCAAATCAAAAGATCACAAAAGATCACATACCATACATTAGTTCTTAAACAAGCAACTGACAAGTACTGAAAATCATTGATCATAATCACAAATTCCACCAATACGATCATCCTAACAGAACTGATCCCAAATTAAGTATACATAAACCAATCCACATAATAACATGACATCACCAAGAACAAATCATACAAACAACTCAATCCTATACAAGTGATTGAAAGACAATCCAAATATAATTGATCAAAGACTCAAAGGTTATATTAGATAGGTTGCACCATTCACCTCAATTTCACACAAGAACATTGGAAAGCAATAACAACCAATACATCAAAACACCTCATAGAGCATACCAAACACATTACCATGGTTAAGTATAAAAGATCGAGATCAAAGCATCATCATGACATCATAAAATAGAACTCTCGAGCCTCTGGTAAACATCCTAATTTGGTCAAAGTGCTAAGTCAACCTAACACCTAATAGTGAAATCACACATCATAAAAAGAGTACATACAAAAGTAACTTTCACAAAATATTAGGTTTAGAAAACACAACGGTTTAATTTTCATTAAAGGTTTTCAAGTTTTCTTTTTCTTTTTTAGACACAAGATTCGATGTTCAAAACTAGGGTTTCAATTTTCTTTTCTAAGTATTATTGTTTATAGAGTTTTCAATTCCAAACAAGGTTCACGTTTTCATTTTCTCAAAATATTATAATTGCTAAGGTTTCTTAATCATAAAATTTCCCTAGTGGTCGATTTGCTAATGTTTCTGAGTCCACACAAGTCTCAACACTCAACAAATCATATAAAAGTAGTGTAAACATTGTTTTATAGTTCAATTCATTATCAAAACATAAGAGTTTAGTGAACATACACATCACAATTTTCATCTTTTTAAAGTATGTTAATTGCTAAGGTTTTCGAATAAGAAAATTTTCCTAGCAATATAAATCATTTTCATATAAAATCGAATCATCAAGCACAACCCAAGTTTACTAAAGACAACCATTAATTCTCCCAATTAATTTCTTTTATTTTTAATTTACTTTAGAATTATATTTAAATAATAAAGTAATAAATCAAATTTTTAAATAATTAAATTAAATTTTTTAACAATACTTATTAAAATTATTATTAATAATAATGATCGATTATTACCATAATCATTTTAAAATTATTAAACTTTTGAAGAACATTCCCAAAAAAGAAACTTGCTAAAAATAGAAACTTTCCAAAAAATGGAAATCTACTAAAAATAAAAACTTTCTAAAAATAAAAACCTGCTAAAACTAAAAACTTTCCAAAAATAAAAACCTACTAAAAACAAAATCTTTCCAAAAATAGACACTTGCTAAAAATAAAAAATTTTCAAAAATAAAAACATACTAAAAATAGAAACCTACTAAAAATAGAAACTTTCCAAAAATAGTAACTTTCCAAAATAGAAACCTGCTAAAAATAGAAACTTTTCTAAAATGCAAGCTTACTAAAAATGTAAACTTACTAAAAATAAAAACTTTCCAAAAATGGAAACTTACTAAAAATGAAAACTGTCCAATATAGCCCTGATATAGAAATCCAAACCAACCAATCAAATTCTATAAAACTAAATTTGTTTTCTTTTTAGAATCCAAAACCTAATTTAACAAATCCATATACGAAACCTCAATTTAACAATAAGGGTTTCAATTTAACTCTTTCAGAGATGTATTCAAGAACAGATAACAGTAAATCTAAACATGAGGGTTTTCTAATTTTCAATTTGTATACAAATGTTTCCTAAGAACGATGAACAACCAAATCCACACACAAGGTTTTCAATCATTAAATTGCTTATAGAAGTTTCCAAAAATAAAGAACAATAAATATGCAAACAAGGTTTTTAACACAGAAGAATTCTGAAAATAGAAACACAACAGACATGGAGAAGATAGGAATTCAAAGGACAGAAGACCATTGTACAAATAAGCCACAAGATCCTACCTGGATTTGATGCTAAAACAACAATTGTACAAAGCACGCAAAATAATCCCCTTTCTCTGAAAACTTCCTTCTTCGAAATTGCTCCCCTAAAACCTATGTAATTGCAAAATGAGCTCTAGATCTCTAATAAAGAGTCTCCCTTGATTTGGGGCTCTGATTGTGCAATCACATGATCTCTGATAAAGAGTTCTCCCTTAATTTGGGGCTCAGATTGTGCAATCATGAGAGGGAACTCGTTGATCAATTATTGTTTATTACTTTATTTTTACCTTCTCATGCACAATTATTTTAGATATTTAATTGTAAAATATCTTAATTTAAATCATTAGTTTTTTCTCTTTATTTAATTTATTATATTTTAATTTCATGCATACACTTTATGCAATTTAATTAAAATAAACTTTATTAAATAATTGCTTACTCTCTTATAAAATCACGAGATGCTCCTAATATAATATTTATTAATTTAAATGATAATATTATTTAGAGTTTATTATTAAAATACAACTCATAAATAATAATTATTGAATTAAACAAATGTAAGTATACCTAAATTAGAACTTTGATAAAATCTATAAGTTTAATTCTTTTATTTAATTAATTCACGAAACATTTTTTTAATAATATATTTATTAAATAAATTAATAATATTATTTAGTGTTTATTATTAAAATAAAACTCATAAATAATTATCATTAAATTAAATAAATATAAATATGTAAAAAATAGAACTTTAATATAATATTTTAAATTTAATTATTTTATTTAAATATTTTTTCAATTAATTAAATATAATTAAATATTGAATTTTCTTTATAAGATTTTCATTAATTAAATCATTAAATTATCTTTTAATTTGATTTAATTATAACAACAAATCACAATAGACCCATAAAACCAAAAGTGACAACTCAATTGAAGACAAATGACAATATCAAATTCCAAGGTTAAAGTCACGAATTCACATCACTTGACGAATTTGAAAAGATAAACTAACTCGGATACTTGTCCTACTTTTTAGGACAATTGGCTTAGGTTAAGATTTGAACTCAAGAGTTATCTCCCCACTTATACCACTGAAATACTACAATAGGGTACACTCATCTTAGCAATTCAAAGAAGTCGATACTTGGTACCTGCAATCTACATAAAATTCATGCATGTACAATTACAATATTCTAAACTAAACAGGCAATGGAAGGAAGTGATTCATCATGTAGATCTCGACTAGTAGGTGACTATGACTTCCTTCTTCAACCACATCAGAAACTTCAAACATAGAGAAAGCATACACGCACACCATATGCATGCAAGTATGGGGTAAGTATCCATAGAAATCATATAAAAAAATAGTTCATCTAACTAACATCATGAAATAATTGGAATCACTGTATACAATCATCATCAAAGTATAATCATGCATACATGAAATAACTAGTACTAAAGTAACTCAACACATATATTAACTAAATATGAAATACAATTAATCAATTCTAGTAATCCAACACCGCTAATCATAAAACATAATAATGAAACAGGCCTAAAAGAATCTGGTCAAAACAAATCAGAAAAGTCAAGTAGGGTAGGCATTACAACAAGTAGATACAAGAATCTCTACAATTCTTAGTTCCAACAACATGAGGAATTCTTAAAACACATTGTGCACTAAGCAATTAATTATTAAATGAATCAACCAATTAAGTACAAGATATAACATTAGTAATCCATTAAAAAATCATGTGGGTGTTTACGTAAAGATATTTCGTATTCATATGAATCTCATGATCGAAATCATTCTCCATATTCATATAACTGATATGAATTCTCAACCAAGTAAATGAGAAGGCACAATATGATTTAAAGCAACATCAAATCAAAGTGATTTTTTTTATGGAAAACCAACCACATGGAAAAAATTCAAAGGGTGTATCTAATTGGGTTCACCAAAGAAAGTCAAGGAAAATTACTCTCTATTGATCTTAGGATAAACAAATGAATTAAACAATAATTATATTTAAACTTAGAATTTATGTACAAATATTGCTAGGAAAAAATAAATTAGAACAATCTTTGAAATGACAACAATGGATTATATTTGTTTAGATTTATGAACAAATTGATGGGACTAGACTTAAAATTATATTATATTCAACGAATAAGTATTTTATGATATCAAATCTAGCTTCACTACAACCCAGTAGATGAAAAATCAAGTTCTACTTTGATAAAGGTTGAAATTGTGGTTCATAAACTTTTTATGCAAAAAATGTAGTGAAAATTGATTAAGTGCATGAAATCGATCTTTAGTGCATAAAAGTGAGCCATGAGACATAATATTTGTGAAATTGGTTCACCTTGCTTGTAAAACATAAATTTGCAAAGAAAGTAGTGTTTATAGGCATCGTGTGATTACTAGCCAAAGTGATTATCCTTTGGTGGAACACTTGAATGGATTGATTTTTTGACTTTTGGACATTGATTAAAGACAACAAACAACCATTCTAGATGACTATCTATTGATAAGTATGTAGTTACCAATGTAATAGTGAATGCTCGTGTGCAACTCTTAAATGATATAACAAGTAGTGGATGAGAGTTATGTGGACTATTTATGGCCTTGATATTAAAATGGATTTGTACTTTTATCATTTTGTATAACACCCTTGAATATGATACAAAAGATTTTGCTTTTCAAATTGACACAGAAACTATTCTGAAAGATATAACATAACTCAATTTGAATTTTATATTTTAAAAATAGAGCAAACAAATTTTCATTATAAAAATTCTACTAAAATCAATTTTATACACACACACACACACACACACACACATATATATATATATATATATTTATTTATTTATTTATTTATATTTCATAACTAAAACAGAGTGAAAAAAAACTCACTATCAACTATTAAACAATGTACAACCTTCCACCAACGCATAATCCTCTAAGAAAGATAAGACAGAAAAATTACAAAATGAAAACAATTCGAATAAAATTTGTTTGCCTCACTTCAAAATAGATCTCTTTATTGATAATATAGAACAAATCTTCAACAAATTCATATGGAAACTTTCACCCGAAAGCTCAGCGTCAATACCATAAATATGGCCATACAAAAACTTAAAAAATATGCTTCAACCTCATGAATTGGAGCTCCATTTCCCAATGTCAATCATAAGTGTAGAGATAATGGCAATCGTCATAGCCTGCAAATTGAGAAATATAAAAAGATGTTAAATAACACTTTTAAAGTAATCAGAAGTAGCATTTCTTCAAAAAAAATTAAAAAATTGCATGGCTCTGTACTAAAACAAGGGCTGTAATGGAGCCATGATAAACAATACAAAACAATAAAAAGTGCCTGCACTTTTATTGTCTGCAAAGTGCATAACTTCATGGTGTTAAAACACTTTGCATAACTTTATGGTGTTCAAAACTTGTTTAGGCAAAAATATGTTTTTGAATTATTTTATATTCATGATTTTTTGTATCAACATTTTGTCTCCTTTCAATCTGATAATAGATGATAGAATGTGATCTGAAATGTCAATGTAATAAACATAATTAAATTCAGAAATAGCATTCTTTTGATATCATAAAATGTAAAAATATTTTGAAACAAGACAAAGCTTCTAGCACATTGCTCAAGATACATGACGAAATTTAAAAATGTTCTTTCCCTTCTATAAGATTTATCCTAATAAATTAGGAATGAGAAAATGTAAACAGATTTCCACTATCCATAAGTATCATGAGTAAAGTTTCAGAATTAGATTGTGTAATAGAATTTTTATCATCAATGTTTCAGATCACACTCCATGATCCATCATCAGAATGCAAGAAAGTGCAAGAATGTGAACATTAACAATGAAAAAATGATCATGCGACTTGAATGTGCGAGGAAAGTAATCTTACTTGGGTCCACTGTGACTATCATTGCTGTACCTCCAAAGTCACAAGAACCACCCGCAGACTTGGTTGCTTGGAAATAGCTGTTGAAAGCATAAGAAGCATGAGAAATGACAGTGTCTGGGAGGTAACAGGCAGCATTGGGCTGAATGGCTTGGCAGTCAGCACCAGACCCACATGCATAGTTCATGGCCTGCTCTACTAGAGAGGCTGCCACTGTGGGCTTTGCTACACACCACAGCCCCTGCCCTGCTGGTGTGGAGGGAGTGTAAGGAGGAGGGGGAGTGCCCAAGGATGGAGTAGTAGGAGATGGGATGGGGGGTGTTTCATAAGCATAGGGAGGAGGAGGGTATGTGGGAAGAATTGGTGTTGTAGAGGGAGAGGGAGATATGGGTATGGTAGGAGATGATGTAGGTGGTACTGGTGGGGTTTCTATGGAAGGAGGAGGGGGTGGTAAGATTGGTATTATTGTAGGGCTAGGAGGAGATATGGGTATGATAGGAGATGATGTAGGTGGTGGGGTTTCTACAGAAGGAGGTGGTGGTATGATTGGTATTATTGTAGGGCTAGGAGGAGATGATGTAGGTGGTGGGGTTTCTACGGAAGGAGGTGGTGGTATAATTGGTATTATTGTAGGGCTAGGAGGAGAAGTATAAGGAATGGGAGGTGGGGGTTGTATAATGGGTGTGGTAGGAGGTGGATATGTGATAATGGGTGAAGAGGTAGGTGGAGTGGTAGGGGTGTAGGGAATGAGAGGAGATGGAGAAGGAAGTATTGGTGATGGTAGGATTGGTGTGATTGGAAGAGGAGGGGGATTGCTTTGTACAGGAGGAGACATGTCCTGGCATGGAGGGCATGGAGGAGTAGATGTCACTGGAGGAGTAGAAATGAGTGGTGGAGTGGTAGAAATGGGTGTATAAGGTGGTGTAACATATAGAGGAGGGGTAGATTGTGGAGGGAAGGGTATGGAAATGGGTGTGGCAGAGGAGTATGGAGGTGAGACATTGGGATTAGATGGTGAAGCAGGTTCATTGCACCACTTGGCTGAAGTTGGATCAATGGATTCCTCTAGTTTCACTCTTTTTGCTTTGAAGCCAGTTGTCAGCTTAGCAGCTCTGGGAGTTGATGAAACCTTGTCTCCTCCCTGATGATTATGAGTTATTGCTCCAATTCCCCTCACAGCCTCTGCATAAGTCATTTTAGAGCAATGGTCAAAAAAGGGGGCTACTTTTAAACTAATCTCTGTAAGAGAAAATTGCAACCAAAAACCACTTGTTGTAAAGATTCAGTAGAGAAATTGCTACAAGAAAACACTAAATGTTTTCATGATTCATTATGGACAGGAAAGAAAGTATATAGTTACCAGTGCTAGGGAAAACAATGGCTGCCGAGGAGATGTAAAGAAGAATTAAACAGACTTTCCTGTCCATTATGCTGCCCTGTACACCCATATCTGTCCTTATGGAGCTCTTTGACAATCTCTCAATGAGCTCAACTCTATATAGGCATCCAGTCTTCACTGTAGAGAACACAATTTACCTTGGAAAAAAGGTGCTTTCCTCTCAATTTGATCAATTGCTTAATCTGCCAAGGGGTAAAGAAATAGGTCTGAACAGCCCGGCAAAGATGATAGTAGGAACTTCCATTCTCCCAATTAAAAAAATGGGTTCATAGTAAAGGTTACACTAATTTTCATAAAACAGGTCACATCTTATTGTGCCATAAAGGAGGAGGAATCAAAAAGAAATTGAGAGACCTGGAAAACAAAATTCTGGGTCAATTTCAACTTAATTTTACAACACCGACTAGAGCAAAGTTGCAAACTAGCTGCAAGCAAAGATTCTAACATTCTCTGGGGGCTTTCTACACACTGTTTTATGCTTTCTGTCATCTATGAGACTTGAGTTGTAAGGAATTACTGATCAATGGATGGGCTAAAAATGGTTCGTTTTCTTAGAAAATGAAGTATTATGTGAGGAAAATCAGTATACAGCAAATGCAAAGTAGATTTGAAGTCTTGTTTGCGTTATAAGCTCAATGGATTCAAAGTGAAAACAGAGCTTTTCCCTTTTGTTTGTATGGAACAGCGTAGATTTGACTGGTAAATGCTTT
Organism: Cupressus sempervirens; assembly: GCA_028749045.1. NCBI lineage: Eukaryota > Viridiplantae > Streptophyta > Pinopsida > Cupressales > Cupressaceae > Cupressus > Cupressus sempervirens. Next base: position 605,368,326 of record CM053792.1, read on the forward strand.
TCCTTTATGGTCATGCATGCCCTCTTGTATGGGGCAAAGTATATATGCTTGCTTCAGTTTCAATCTCACACATGTATCTTGAAAGCTGTCTCGTATCAACTTGTATAGAGAAATTATCCTCAGCAAACATAAATCAATGGCTTTAGTAATTGAAATATAGACTTATTTGCGATTTGAGGTCTAATGAAGATAGCTTCTTCATTTTATTTTATATTTGTATATTATATAATATTATGAGAAATAGAAGTTTAGAATATTTTATTATGTTGTGAAGTTTAGATATTTATTTATTTATTCTATTCTTTTATTTCACCTTCTTGTATAGAGTTCTTGGTGTAATCAGGTAATAAGGTATAAATATTGACCATTTCTCTTATATGAGTCTTTTTGGAAGTAGCATTTGAAAGTAAAATGGAACATTAGATATATAATTTGAATATTAGAAGAGAAACTAATTTTTTTTGGTATTAAAATATATACAATAAAGAACTAAATATAATTCATAATCTCTATACTATATTATCATTACCATTGAAAATCTCTCTCTCTCTCTCTCTCTCTCTCTCTCTCTCTCTCTCTCACATTACCATTGAAAATCTCTCTCTCTCTCTCTCTCTCTCTCTCTCACACACACACACACACACACACACTCACACATATACTCAAATTTGATTAACTATTTTAATTAAATTGAGTCATCTTACTCACATTATTGATTAAATAATTATAAATTATTTAATTGATTAATATTATCTTTCTAGCTAATTTAATTTAATTAATTAAGAATAGTCTAATTAATCTAATGAAAATCCATAGCTAGTTAGTTAATTAATCCTCCTACTAATCGAAACAAATATTATTATTTGGTTCAGTTAATTCGTAAATCCCCTTTTATTCCTCTATGATTAAATAATTTATATTTAATCAATTTTAACACATGATTTATAACATTAACTCTTGACTTAGTCATTTTTAAATTGTCGAAAAGGGTCATTGGTTATCCTATGACCCCTTTCGACCCATTCGAGCAAATCAAATAGGTCCCTAGGGGTCCTAGGACCCCTAGGGACATATGTTGTCATGAAATGCATCAAAAGAGGTCATAGGTTAACATATGACCACTTTCAACCCATTCGAACAAATCAAATAAGTCCACCCCTAGGGACATATGTTGTCATGAAATGCATCGAAAGGGGTCATAGGTTTACTTATGACCCCTTTTGACCCATTTGAACAAATCAAATAGGTCCATAGGGGTCCTAGGACCTCTAAGGACATATGTTGTTATGAAATGCATCGAAAAGGGTCATAGGTTATCCTATGGCCCATCGGCTCATTCGAACAAACAAAATAGGTCCTTAGGGGTCCTAAGACCCTTAGGAATATATGTTGTTATGAAATGCGTCGATAGGGATCATAGGATAACCTATGATCCCTTTCGACCCATTTGAACAAATTAAATCAAATAGGTCTCTAAGGGTCCTAGGACTCCTAGGGACATATGTTGTCATGAAATGCATCGAAAGGGGTCATAAGTTAACCTATGACCCCTTTCAACCCATTCAAACAAACAAAATAGGTCCTTGGGGGTCATAGGATCCCTTAGGACATATTTTTTCATGAAATGTATTGAAAGGGGTCATAAGTTATCCTATGACCCCTTTCAACCCATTCAAACAAATCAAATAAGTCCTTAGGGGTCCTAGTTGTCATTAAATGCATCGAAAGGGGGTCATAGGTTAACCTATGACCCCTTTCGACCTATTTAAACAAATCAAATAGGTCCCTAGGACCCCTAGGGACATATGTTGTCATGAAATATGTTGAAATGGATCATAGGTTATCCTATGACCCCTTTTGACCCATTCAAACAAATCAAATAGGTCCCTAGGACCCCTAGGGACATATGTTGTCATGAAATACATCGAAAGGGGTCATAGGTTAACCTATGACACCTTTTGACCCATTCGAACAAATCAAATTGGTCCCTAGGGGTCCTAGGACCCCTAGGGACCAATTTGATTTGTTCGAATGCGTCAAAAGGGGTCATAGGATAAATCCTAGGGGCATTTGTTGTCATGGAATACATTGAAAGGGGTCATAGGTTATTCTATGACCTCTTTCGACCCATTTGAACAAATCAAATAGATCCCTAGGGGTCCTAGGACCCCTAGGGACATATGTTGTCATGAAGTACGTCGAAATGGGTCATAGGTTAACCTATGATCCCTTCCAACCCATTCAAACAAATAAGTCCTATGACCTCTAGGGACATATGTTGTCATGAAATGCATCAAAAAGGGTCATAGGTTATCCTATGGCCCTTTCGACCCATTCAAACAAATGAAATAGGTCCTTAGGGGTTCTAGAACCCCTAGAAACATGTTGTCATGAAATGCATCGAAATGGGTCATAGGTTATCATATGATCCCTTTCGACCCATTTGAACAAATTAAATCAAATAGGTCCCTAGGGGTCCTAGGACCCCTAGGGACATATATTGTCATGAAATACGTTGAAAGGACCTATGACCCCTTTTGACCCATTCGAACAAATCAAATAGGTCCTTACAGGTCCTAGTACCTCTAAGGACATATGTTGTCATAAAATATGTCGAAAGAGGTCATAGGTTATCCTATGACCCCTTTCAACCCATTCAAACAAATCAAATAAGTCCATAGGGGTCCTAGGAACCAGGGACATATGTTGTCATGAAATGCATCGAAAGGGGTCATAGGTTAACCTATGACACCTTTCGACCCATTTGAGCAAATCAAATAGGTCCCTAGGGGTCCTAAGATCCCTAGGGACATATGTTGTCATGAAATACATTGAAAAGGGGTCATAGGTTATCTTATGACCCCTTTCGACCCATTTGAACAAATCAAATAGGTCCCTAGGGGTCTTAGGACCCCTAGGGACATATGTTGTCATGAAATGCATTGAAAAGGGTCATAGGTTATCTTATAGCCCTTTCGACCCATTCAAACAAATGAAATAGGTCGTCAGGGGACCTAGGACCCCTAGTGACATGTGTTGTCATGAAATGTGTCGAAAGAGGTCATAGGTTATCCTATGATCCCTTTCAACCCATTCGAACAAATTAAATCAAATAGGTCCCTAGGGGTCCTAGGACCCTAGGGACATATGTTGTCATGAAATATGTTGAAATGGGTCATAGGTTAACATATGATCCCTTTCAACCCATTCAAACAAACGAAATAGGTCAAAGGGGTCATAAGTTATTCTATGACCCCTTTTGACCCATTCAAAAAAATCAAATAGGTCCCTAGGGGTCCTAAGACATAGGTTGTCATGAAATGCATTGAAAGGGGTCATAGGTTAACCTATGACCCCTTTTGACCAATTCAAACAAATAAAAAGGTACTTAGGGGTCTTATGACCCTGAGAAACATATGTTGTCATGAAATATTTTGAAAAGGGTTATAGGTTATCTTATGACCTTGTTCGACCCATTCAAACAAATGAATTAGGTCCCTAGAGGTCCTAGGACCCCTAAAGACATGTTATCATGAAATATGTCAAAAGCAACCATTGGTTATCCTATGACCCATTTTTATCCATTTGAACAAATTTAATAGGTCCTTAGGGGACCTAGGAACTCTAGGGACATTTTAGAATGAAATGCATCAAAATGGGTCATAAGTTATCCTATGATCCCTTTCAACCCATTCGAACAAACGGAATAGGTCCCTGGGGGTCCTAGCACCCCTAAGGACATATGTTGTCATGAAATGCATTGAAAGAGCTCATAGATTATCCTATAACCCCTTTTTGTTGAACCCTTGGTATTTGGTCTTTGATTGTTGTCATTGATGTCAATAATGAGCATATGGTCTAGCTAACATCATGTAATTATCTTATTTGCTGTCCTTCAATATTGTTCAAAACATATTCAAGACAAATACTTAAGTGTTATACAATTAACATTTAATGTTCACATTGTTTTTAAAAATGGATATAAAAGTAAAATAGTTTTGGTCTATTAGAAAGTCGACAAGCATTTTTATTAGATAGACATCAACTAGCATACCTTTTTGGAAAGGTTTTGGAGTTAGCTAAAATGGGTCTTTGTTAGTTTTTGCACAACACATGTATGGAAAGAGAAAAAGTCTGTTTTATCAAAAAACAAGTACCAAATTGTTATGACAGTTTTGGTAGTTTTGGTCTAATGGAAGTTTGGGATATGTAATTGCCTCCAAAATTTTGACTTTCTTGGTTTATAAGTAGAGGATACATTCCTCTAAAACATCCAATAGGGGGTTTTGATAGAAGTTGCAGAGTTGGTGTGCAATTCCTTGTAGATCGAACAATTTGTAGGCATATTTTTAACAACAAAGAAGAGGATAATGATTTATGTTTCTATTTTAATATTTGTGATTTGATTTTCATTCTAAAAGTTTATTAGAGGTAGAATAAGGGTTATATATTGCTTCTTCATTCATTCATATCAATATTTGATCATATCTTTTAATGGAAAAAGAAAATATACTTGGATATTGAATATTTTGAGGAGAATAGAAGTATATCCTACATTGTGTTTTCAACAAGAAGTTGAAATTAGCAATTCATGATTTGTGCTGTAATAGAGATGATCCTATGATTTTATATCTCACTTGTTCATTTTTGAAGTTGGTGCTTCTTGTATTCATGAAGTTGTTGCTTCAGGTGTAAGGGATTGGTGTTCCTTGAAATTGGTGTTTCTAAAATAGGGTGTTGGTCCTTCCCAAAGTTATAGCTCTAAAATATTTTCCCAAGAGGCCAATAAAGTTTTAGATTGAAAGTGATATTTTACCCTAAAGGGTTTTCCACACTAAAATATTGTGTCACTTTGTTATTTATTAACTATCTTGCTCATGTGTTAAATTTTTATAACTTGTAATTGTTTCAAGTTTTTAAAGTATTTTAAACCATTTATTCACACCCCCCCCCCCCTCCCCGCCCCCTAGTGGTGTTTGTATTCCAACAAGTGGTATCAAAGAAAAGTTCCCTATATCAAGTTTAACAACTTTGGGTAGATTTTGGTTGAGTGGAATACTTATCTTTTATAGCTCGAGATAGTTCTTCAAAGGTTCCTATTTTTAATGGATCAGATTATGCTTTTTGGGAAGTAATGATGCAAACATATTTATTATCTATTAATGTTGATGTTTGGGCTTTAGTTGTTAATGGTTATAAAGTTCCTAATACTTTACCTATAGATCTCGATGAAAAGAGGAAGTATGAAATTGATATGAAAGCTAAATTTGCTATACTTAACAATATATCTAAAGATGTTTTTGTTGAGGTAATGCATTGTAGTTCTTCTAAAGAAGTATGGGATAAATTAAAAAACACATATCATGATAATGATAGAGTTAAAGAAGCCAAGATAAAACATATGAAATCAAGATTTGAAGACCTTAAGATGGGTAATGATGAAAATGTAGAAGACTATCTCCTTAAGATAGATGAAACTGTAAATGGCATAAGAGGATTTGGTGAAAATTTTGATGATATTGATGTTGTAAAGAGAGTTTTGAGATTTCTTCCTAATAAATTTTATTCTAAGATATGTTCTATAGAAGAAACTAGAGATATTAACAAGTATACAATGGAAGATATTCATGGAGCGCTTGTAGCTTATGAAATGAGAACGTTTGGAAAACATGAATCCACAAGCAAAGAAGTAGCATTCAAGGTGGAAAATAAAGTGAAGCAAGTCTCTTCAGAATCAGAAGATCTTGATGTTCTTGAAGTGCTTTTATCAAAGAAATTAAATAAAGAAGCAAGTAAATACAAAGGTAAACTTCCTTTCAAATGCTTTAACTATGGTAAAATAGGACACTTTGCATCTAAATGTCCTTATAATAGTCATGATGAAGTAGATGATGAGAAAGAGAAATCAAGTAAAAAGAAATTCTATAACAAAAAGAAGTTCTTTAAGAAGAAGAGTAGTTTGATTGCTGATGCATCATATAGTGACTCTAGTAGTTTTGAATGTGATGAAAATGAAGTTTCATTCATGGCTATAGAAACTTCTTGTCAAGAATTAGATAGTGATGATGATGTTGAACTTGTTGAGGCTGATTTAGAATGTGAATTTATTTATGCACTTAAAAAGATCAAGAATTAAAAAGGAATTTAAGTGTTCAAGAAAATTAATTCTTAAAATAAAAAGAGAACTTTGAAAAAGAAATTAAGGACTTAAATCAACAAGTTATAGAATTGAAATTACAAGTTGAGGAACAAAAGAGAATTGTCTTTGTCACTAAGGAAGAGTTAGGTTCTAAAGATCAAGAATGTATAAGGTTAATGAATGAAGTAGTATTATATGGAAGAAAGTTAGAAAAATATGAGAACACTACTTTGGATGATATCTTAAGGAAACAAAGAAGAACTAATGATCTAACGTGAATTAGTTTTGAATTTGGACAATGTTATAGTGACAAGAAAGATAAATCTTTATTTGAGATATTTAAATCTGAAAGTAAGAAAACATATCAGAATGCTACCACTTCAAATGCAGGGAAAATGCAGATTATAATCAGATTTCTAATGATAAAAATTAGGTTATATCAAGCACTTCATTCATGGGTAAAAGATACTCAAACAAGTTCACTTCTTTCTTTGATGGGTATTGCTTCATGTGTCATCAATATGGACATAGAATAAGTAATTGTAGATACATGTCAAGAAGATATTCAAAGTTTCATTTTGGTTATTCCTTTCCTAAAATGAATAGTCTAAGATGTTACAAATGCAATCTCTTTGGTCATGTTATGAGTAATTGAAAAACTAAGTCAATTTAGAATGATCAATCTTATGCTAGTCTACAAGTTGATAAAGAATTTGATACTAAAGTGACTAAGATATGGAGGCCTAAGATTAATAAGTCTATGTTTGTTCATATGGCTCTACATTCTGAAGAAAGAGACTTTTGGATAATTGATAGTGGTTGTTCTAGAGACATGACAAGAGATATAACAAAGTTTAACAAATTGATTAACTACAAAGGTGGCAATGTTAGTTTTGGTGATGATTCTTCAAGGCAAATTAAAGGTTTGGGTTCTTTGATGCTTAGTGACAAAATGTCCATTCATGATGTGTATTATGTTGATGGATTAAAGTACAATCTTCTAAGTGTTAGTCAAATTTTTGATCATGGATATGAAGTTGTTTTTGATGATCATGGTTTCCAAATCAAATTAAAACATGGATATTTGGTTGCATTAGGTAAAAGATTTGAAGGGAATGTATAAGATTTAAAAGATATCACAAATACTAACAATCAGGAAGATGTTTGTCTTATGGGACAAGTGAATGAAAGTTGGTTATGGCACAAAAGGCTTGGGCACTTGAATTTTGACAACTTGGTAAGAGTTAGTAAGCATCAAAAAGTAAGAGGTATGCCATGTATAAGTAAGCCAGAGAATGTTATTTGTGAAGGGTGTCAACATGGTTAACAAACAAAGGCATCTTTTCCTTGAAAAGAATATTTTACTTCTAAACCATTGCAATTAGTACATACTAATTTATGTGGTCCTACAGGGACAATGTCGTTAAATGGTGAAAAGTATTTCATGCTTTTTATAAATGATTATACAAGAATGACATGGGTAACATTCTTAAAACATAAATTAGAGGCATTTAACAAGTTTAAGATTTTTAGAAAAATGGTTGAAAATGAGTCAAATATGAAGATTAAATGCTTATGATTAGATAAAGGTGGTGAGTTTACTTCAGATAAATTTGTTGATTATTGTGAAAGACATGGCATCAAAAGACAATATGCAGCAACTAGGACACCTCAACAAAATGGAATTGTTGAGAGAAAGGACTGAAGAGTGAAAGAAATGGCAAGGACTATGTTAGATGAATCTAAAGTACTAAACAAGTATTGGAAAGAAGAAGTTCAAACAATAGTATATATATTAAACAAGGCACAACTAAGGGTAAAAACCAAGTACACTCCTTATGAGTTATGGTATGGACATCCTGCATTTGTTAAGCATTTTAGAATTTTTGGAAGTAGATGCTTCATTAAGAATTTTGATGATAAAATAGGAAGCTTTGATTCAAGATGTGATGAAGGAATCTTTTTAGGATATTCTTCTCAAAGTAAAGCTTATAAATTTTTTAATAAAAGGTTGAATAAACTTGTTGAGACTATACATGTGAAAGTGGACGAAGTTGCGTAGAATAAAAAGGAAATGCAGGATAAAAAGGAAATAAGAATGGATAATACTTTCCTACAAGATAGTGATAAAGACTTGAAAGAAGCAGATAATAAAGTTGTTGAAGCTAAAGAATAGATAAAAGATCAAAGATCAAATAGAAACACTAGAACCCACAGGTACAAAGGCTACAAGAACAAGATTGAAGAAGTATCATCCTCAAAGAACAAATTATAGGAGATAAACATGTAGTATTCAAACGAGAACAAGAACTACATCTAGTGAATGTGCTAATCTTTGTTTTTTTTATCTCAAATTGAACCTAAATCATATAAAGAAGCTAGAACGGATGAGTTTTGGGTTAATGATATGAAAGTGGAACTAATTCAAATTGAAAAAAATAAAACTTGGGAACTAGTGCCTAGACCTAAAAATAAAAATGTAATAGTTTCTAAATGGGTCTTTAGAAATAATCTTGATGGAAATGGAAAGATATCAAGGAATAAGGCTACATTGGTTTGTAAGGGTTATGCACAAATAGAAGGTGTGGACTTTGATAAAACTTTTGCACTGGTGGCTAGAATTGAAGCAATAAGAATCTTTCTTGCATATTCAGCTTTCAAGGGCTTTAAAATGTACCAAATGGATGTTAAAACGTCATTTCTTAATGGTTATCTTGATGAAGAGGTTTATATGGATCAACATGAAGGATTTGAAAAAAAAGACTATCCTAATCATGTCTATAGGTTTAAAAGGGCTCTTTATGGTTTGAAACAAGCTCCAAGGCCTTGGTATTCTAGGTTGGATCAGTATCTTATCAAAAATGGCTTCAGAAGAGGTGGTGTTGATAGAAATTTGTACATATATGGTACATGTGATGATGTTCTCATTATTCTTGTTTATGTTGATGATATAGTATTTGGATCCAATGATGACTCTTTAAGTCAATGTTTTTCAAAGCTTATGCAATCTAAATTTGAGATGTCCATGCTTGGGGAACTATCCTATTTTCTTGGGTTACAAATTTCTTAGTTGGAAAATGGTATATTTTTATCCCAAACTAAGTATACAAAAGAACTGTTAAAGAAATTTTGTATGGAAGATTGTAAGCCTATGGGAACACCAATGATATCAAGATGTAAATGTACTAAAAATGATGATTCTCCTGATGTTGATCAAACTACTTATAGATCTGTGATTGGTTTATCATGCATGTTTTATGTTTTGTTGCAAGATTTCAATCTTCGCCTAAACAATATCATGTTATGCCAATTAAAAGAATTTTCAGATATATTCAAGGTACTTTGGATTATGGGATTTGGTATCCTAAACATGATGATTTCAGATTTTTTGCTGATACTGACTCAGATTGGGCAAGTTTTCTAGATGAAAGAAAAAGTACTTTAGGAGCAACATTTTTCTTGGGTAACAGGCTAGTGTGTTGGCATAGTAAGAAGCAAGAATCAACTACACATTCTACTGTAGAGGCTAAATATATAGCCACGTGTTCTTCTTGTCAACAAGTTCTTTGGATGGTTCAAACTTTATCAGATATGAAAGTAATAGTGTCTAAACTAGTTCCTATCTATTGTGATAATCAAAGTGCAATCAATATTTCTAAGAATCTAGTTATGCATTCACGCACCAAGCACATTGATGTTCGTTATCATTTCACAAGGGAACATGTATTGAATGGTAATGTTGAATTAGAATTTGTTCCTTCTTCAGATCAGCTTGCTGACATATTTACAAAACCTCTCTCAAGAGCCAAATTTGAAGGTTTAAGAACAAGATTGGGGGTTTTATCCCTCTCTTCTCTTGCATAAGTTCATAAATGAGTGATAGGTTTCATGGGGAACATATTTTACTTATCGTTTTGTTACATTGAAACCTTGGTATATCTCCTTTGTCATTGATGTCAAAGGGGGAGAAAAATGAAGAAGATGTCTACATGATGGATATACAGGTACAGGTACACATGGATATACAAGTGGAAGTTGGTATTGGCATCAATGTCAAAGGGGGAGTATGTTAAACCCTTGGTATTTGGTCTTTGATTGTTGTCATTGATGTCAATAATGAGCATATGCTATGACTAACATCATGTAATTATCTTATTTGATGTCCTTCAATATTGTTCAAAATATATTCAAGACAAATGCTTAAGTGTTATACAATTAACACTTAACATTCCCATTGTTTTTGAAAATTGATATAAAAAATCAATTTTAGTTTATTAGAAAATTGACAAGAGTTTTGATAAGATAGACCCCCAACTATCATAAATTTTTGGAAAAATCTCAGAGTTAGCTAAAATGGGTCTTTGTTAGTTTTTGCATAACACATGTATGGAAAGAGAAAAAGTTTGTTTATCAAAATTAAGTACCGAATTATTATGGTAGTTTTGGTAGTTTTGAGTGGTTTTTGTCTAATGGAAGTTTGGGGTATGTAATTGCCTCCAAAATTTTGACTTTCTTGGTTTATAAGTAGAGGATACATTCCTCTAAAACATCCAACATGTGGTTTTGATAGAAGTTGCAGAATTGGTGTGGAATTCCTTGTAGATGAAACAATTTGCAGGTAGATTTTTAACAACAAAGAAGAGGGTAATGATTTATGTTTATATTTTCATATTTATGATTTGAATTTTCATTGAAAAAGTTTATCAAAGGTAGAAGAAGGGTTATATATTCCTCCTTCATTCATTCATATCAGTATTTAATCAAATCTTTTAATGGAAAAAGAAAATATATTTGGATATTGAATGTTTTGAGGTGAATAGAAGTATATCCTACATTGTGTTTTCAACAAGAAGTTGAAAGTAGTGATTCATGATTTGTGTTGTAACAAAGATGATCCTCTGATTTTATATCTCACTTGTTCATTTTTGAAGTTGGTGCTTCAGGTGTAAGGGATTGATGTTTCTTGAAATTGGTGTTTCTAAAACAGGGTGTTGGTGCTTCCTAGAGTTGTAGCTCTAAAATTTTTTCCCAAGAGGATAATAAAGTTTCATATTCAAAGTGGTTTTTTACACTAAGGGGTTTTCCACATTAAAATATTGTGTCACTTTTTTATTCATTAACTATCTTGCTCATGTGTTAAATTTTTATAACTTCTAATTGTTTCAAGTTTTTAAAGTATTTTAAATGACTAATTCACCTCACCCCCCCCCTCTTAATGGTGTTTGTAATTGAACACTTTTGACCCATTCAAACAAATAAAATAGATTCATAGGGGTCCTAGGACCTTGAAAGATATATATTGTCATAAAATATTATGAAAGGGGTCATAGGGTACTATATGACCCCTTTCGACTCATTCAAATACATGATATATGTTCTTAGTGGTCCTAGGACCCTTAAGAACATATGTTATCATTTAATTGGTCAAAATAGGTCACAGGTTACCCTATGGTTTGTTTCAACCCATTTAAACACATGATTTATGTCCCTAGGGGTCCTAGGACCCCTAAGAACATATATTGTCATATAATGTATTGAAAGGGGTCATGGGGTACTCTATGACCCCTTTCGACTCATTTAAACACATGATATATTTTCTTATGGGTTCTAGGACCCCTATGAACATATGTTATCATTTAATGTGTCAAAAGAGGTCATAGGGAACCCTATGACCCCTTTCGTCCCATTCAAACACATAATGTATGTTCGTAGGGGACCTAGGACCCCTAGGGACATACATGATGTGTTGTAATGAGTAAAAAGGGGTCATAGGGCATGCCATGACACATTTTGACCTATTACATGACAAAATATGTTCATAGGGTTTGTAGGACCCCTAGGGATATACATGTGTGCCAATGTGTCGAATGGGATTAAAGAATATCCTATGATCCCTTTCGACCCATTACATGACAAAATATCTTCTTGTGGGTCCTAAGACAACTAGGGACAAGCATGTTGTGTTAACATGGAATTGAAAGGGGTCATAGGATAACTTATGATCCATTTCAATCAAATACATGACAACTTATATTCCTAGGGATCCTAGGGCCCCTAGGGATATATATGTTGTGTTCCAATGGATAGAAAGGGGTCATAGGGTATCTTATGACCCCTAGGGACATACCTATATTCCAATGGGTAGAAAGGGGTCATAGGGTATTCTATTACCCCTTTTGACACATTACACGAGAAAATATGTTCCTATGGGTCCTAGGATCCTTATCATCATGTGTGTTGTGCTCCAATGGGTCAAATTTCAACCCATTACATGATAACATATGTTCCTAGGGGTCTTAAGATCCTAGGACCATACATGTTGTGTTCCAATGGGTCAAAAGGAGTCATTCGATATCTTATGACCTCTTTTAGCCCATTACATGACAAAATATGTTCCTAGGGGTCATGGGTCCTATGACCCATAGGAACATATGTTGTCATGTAATGGGTCAAAAGGGTCATAGGATACTCTATGACCCCTTTCGACCTATTGGAACACAACATATATTTCTATAAGGGTCTTAGGACCCCTAGGAACATATGTTATCATGTAATAGGTTGAAAGAGGTCATAGGACACTCTATAACCTCTTTCTACCCATTGAAACACAAGATGTATGTCCCTAGGCATCTTTTGATCCTTAGGAAGATATATTGTTGTATAATGGGTCAAAAGGGGTCATAGGGTGTCCCATGACCCATTTGGACTCATTAGAACACATGTATGTCCCTAGGGGGACCCCTAGGAACATACATCATCATATAGTTTATTAACTTAGGTTACTAATATATATAATTTATAATAATATATATATGATATATAATAATATAATAATATAAAATAATTAATAACTATATATAAAATAATTATATAATAAATAATTATTATTATTTAATACTATATAATAAATTTGAGTAGAAATATATAATAATTTCCCCCCCTCCCCCAATTATGCTATAACTATATTATACTAGGACTTGATATAACTTAAAAATTGGGTCCCCCTTTGAGTTTGGTAAATAAAAATCAATATGTATCTTAAAAATTGGTCCCCACTCCCTTTAAATTTGAATTTGGCACCATGATTTGGGAACATAGATCAGGTACCCATTCACAAATTGGATACCCATTCTCAAGTTGGATACCCATTCTCAAATCAGATACCCAATCAGGCAAGGTATTACATTTTTGGTTTGGTACTAGGATGAGTGGGAAAAAAGTCAAAGTGCATTTTGAAACACTTTTAGACATTTCAAACTACATATTTTTCACATTTCCACTTTTTGGCACACCATGATCCTGCACATACCCAAGAACTAGGTGTGAAACAACAAAGAAATGCAATCTCCCAACTGAGCTCAATGCCATATCCATTGGGTGTTACATAAGCCAAAAAATATACCATGACTCTTATGAACTATCTATTTATTTTGTAAATGAGACATCATCTTTCACAACAAATCCTCTACTTCTATGAGATCTATAAGCATATAAAGGTATGTTAAGTGATTTTAATTCTTTGAATTAACACCAAACCACACTATGGCATGTAACTCAAAAAAAATTATAACTATGATTTATGTTCTTTTTCCACATAACATAGAAAATTAGACAACTCAAAGATAGGAGACACGATTCAAAATGAAAATACTCTAACAATTTCTTTGTATTCATTTCTTTGAAACTAAATACATCAAGATGCATATGCTAACTTAGAGCAACATGAAATAGACTAGGTCTATAACTATCACTTCATTATTCTTCTCAAAGAGATAGACAATGTACTATCCATATAGATGAAAATGCTAAAGAACGGTGGAAAAACAAGCTAGAGACTTGTCCAAAAATTGGAACCAACCTATACAATGGGAAAAAGAGGGAAGCTATAGAAAGAAGAAAAATCTCAGATCTAATCTGCGTGTGCCATCTATCCACTTGAATCTTCTTCTTGTTGTTGGAAAACATCTCTCTTCTCTCTTCCCCCTTCAACTAAAAATCAAATCTCATTATTTTCATAGAAAACTCATCAAATTATCTTCAAATTATGGACAAATTTTTTTTGGAAAGAAATCAAATCTGCTACTAAGACTTTAGCCAAAATGCACACTAAATGACTTCCAAAGAGAAATGTCATTGCTAGGAGCATCTCTACCAAATTTGGGACAAATCCACTTAAAATTTTACCTAGAAACTAAATTTTAAGTTCCATTTAAAAGCCAAGAATTTTTTTTTGAGAAGGCCCCTATTTCACAGAACTGGAAATATTTTTCACCCAGTTAGACATGCACGTGTTTCAACTATAAAATCATGGTGTACACTCTGAGACCTTTCCAACAATATACAACACTTGTATATTTGGATTCCACTAGAAACCTTGGCATGCCTCTCAAGTATGCATCTTATGACTCTTTGAAAAATTTAAAACTTTTCATTTTAATCTATAGTCTCAACTTTATAATAAAATGCAAGCTTATTAAAAAATGTATGCACATGTCTAGCAAGTGGTTTTGGGCCTCACTTTCCCTTGGCTTCAATTCATATTAACAACTCTACTTTGAATGAGCGTTCACTTTATTTGGAATCAATTTAATATTTCAATGAAAATTCACTTTTTTTAACTTTCCCTCCAAGCTCTAGTTAAACCAATAAATTGCACATGGGGCCATGTGGTATGCTTTGACTGGCTACTTGGAACACATTATGACTACCTAAAATCCTCGTTAGCACTTTTTCCAAATTGTACACCCTTGCGACTTCGTAAGCTTCATGGTGGGATGTGGCTGGAACCCAGAGAAGTTACACTCAAGATTTACTTTGTAACCTCAAAGCACATTTGATGGTCTATCTACTAACTGTCGTGAAGTTATGACTAACCACTAGCAATAAGTGTAACCTCTTGACCCATTCCATCTGATCGCTACAACCCTACAAATTTCATGCTTGTTCGTAACTTTAGAATTCATCTCGAGGTTAAGCCTCCATGCACACCTTGGAAATAGTGCCACATGGAACTCCTCTATTCACTCATCTAGTTTGTCACATCATCACTCACATTGGTCAAAATTTATGACCCAAAAAATTTCATGCCTGATCATAACTTTAGAACTCATCTCATAGTAAGCCTCCATTACTTTAGAACTCATCTCACAGTTAGCCCTCCATGACTTCAAAGCTCATCTCATTGTTAAGCCTCCATGCACACCTTGGAAATAGTGCCATGTGGAACTCCTCTATTCACCTTTTTGGTCTACCAAATTATCGCTCACATTGGTTAAAGGTTATGACCCTATGAATTTCATGTCTGGTTGTAACTACATAACACATCTCATAGTTAAGCATCCATGACTTTAGAGTGGTTAAACCTCCATGCACACCTCAAAAATAGTGCCATGCAAAACTCCTCTATTCACCTATCTAGTCTGTCACATCGTTACTCACATTGGTCAAAAGTTATGACCCTACAAATTGACCCTACAAATTTCATGCCTAGTCATAACTTTAGAACTCATCTCACGGTTAAGCCTTCATGACTTCAAAACTCATCTCAAGATTAAGCCTCCATGCACACCTTGGAAAATAGTACCACATGGAACTCCTCTATTCACCTGTATGGTCTACCACATCATCATTCACATTGGTCAAAATGTTATCCATGTACCCGCTGATAGGGTCTACACACATGTACATTGTCACCTCTTTGTCATAAAGTGCCAAGTGCTTAATACTCATTTTTGTTGTGTATTGGTGTATTTAAGTAGAGTGAATAACCTTGCCTTAACAAATGTGGGATAAAAGATCCTTTGTAAAAAGGTAACTAGTTCTTCCACTAACACTGCAAATAATATCATTCCAATGTAGTTGAATACAAATCTTCCCCACCATAGAAACAAATGATGAGCTCCAAATTATGTGTAACATGCCCATGCTTGGTGGCATTTCTCAAATCAATTGCCCATACTCAGAATCACATGCCCAATTTGTAATGGGCATCCAACTAAAGGCACTCTAGGTTGGTGCACTCCATCTCACACTAGCAATAGGAGTCATCCATCTTTGAATTCTATCTCTCTATTATGTGCATACTCAAATGATTTATCTTTCCCATTATGTATTGTAAATGTATGAAGTGAAAATTTGTATTGTGTTCATAATTACTTAAAGTATAGCGCACAAAATCATACATGCACCCCATTTTGTTTCATCATTTCTACATTTAATAGTTTGAAATCCCCATTGCAAGCAATCACAGCTTCTGAGAGAACTATGAGATTGACCCTCAATTGAGATTTATATGGCATTCACATGGAACACCCTCCTCATGCTACATTTCCTGATAATGTTATTTGGAAGACTTAATCAATCCTCCCTATGCGCAATTTTTGGCCCTATGGTTTAGAACTAGGCATGCTCATTTACTACATAAGCATATACACCCATAGAAACACATTGAACCTTGATGCTAGCCTATTTTAAAGTAGCACATACATGCTCTTGGACAAAAACATAAACCTCCAATTTGCATGGCACATTCCCTATTATGCTTTCCTCCTACACATCTGTACCCAGTTGTTCTATAAATCATTATAAACAATCTAGAAGACCATGTCTACCACTAAATTGTGGACCTTCCAACTCAACATGGATCCTACTATTTGAAATGGTCCTCTATGTAAGTTAACACACTCTTGGAGTCAAGTTTCATCTGTCATTGCCTCATGAGAAAGGTTTTAGATGATAGTTTTTAAAAGAATGGCCATTGCTAAAGTAGGTCTTAACAATAGAGAATCTTGGAATTCTTGCATGACATATCCAATTTCCTCTTCATATCTAATTTCTTTCAGGAATCAATTTATAATCTAGAGGAATACATCTATTGGCCATTTTATTAAAGTATTGGCATCTAAAGTTAGCTCCTAGAAATTGCAAAACTGGGTAACTTGACCAAATAGATATTTTTGCAAATGGAATGGACCTGGGAAAGTGCTCCAATGGATTCATGAAAACTTTCAAACTAGCGTACTTGGATTATTTTTAGTGTAGAATATAGGTGAGAAGTCAATTTAGGTTCATTTATCATTGATCCAAAGTTATAACATCACGTACATGTCTTCCAATAATTCGGCAAATATGAATACTAGTAAAACTTTAGAAATTGCAAATGGAATCACATTTGAGAACTAGTCAAATGAATTTTTCAAGAGGTTATATTTAAAAAATAAAAATTATTTGAACTCTAGAATGTAGTAGAAAAGGAATTTTCTCATTTGGATCAACTGAGTCAAAGTCATACTCAATCAAATAAAGCTTCCTAGATTAGTGTGCAAAGTGAAACTTGACAACAATTAACAACCAACTTTACAAAACTCAAAAATCCATCAAAGCTTATTGAAACAAATTGAAATCTAAAACATAGGTTCTCTTATATCCATACTAAACATTATCAAAGTGGCGAGTCATGACACTAACCTGAATGCAAGATATTCAAATGCAAACTAGCCCTCTGAACAATGTTGACACTTTAACACAAATGCAGATTTCTCAAATGCTCTAAATGACATCTCACAAAATAATTCATAGATATTAACACCATGAGACACATGAATATACTAAACTAAATGCATGAAATTCCTGAAATGTATCATAGACCTCAAAATGACAACCTGATACATAGGCATGAAAAGCATTTATGGGGGTCCTTTTGTAAAGTTTTCTAATATGGCACTCAAAATTACATTGAAACCAACAAACTCCTACTTCTAATTGTAAAAATGATGGCCCTGGGGCCACTAAATCCTCAATGAAACTTCTTACCTCTATCAAACACCTAATTTTCATTCGTATCTTCTTGAGGTAAGATGAAAATATCATTCATATCAATTTAACCAATCACATCAACATCTTCAATCATCTCATCAACCAAAACAAAATCTACATATTCACTTGTTCACTTTTATAATACATAGGAAAGTTAGTATCAATTTCAACATGATGCTCATTATGAAAGTATGGAACAACATGCTAAAAAAATTTGAAACTGAATTGAAAAAAAATTCACTGTGAAACTCATGCATGCTATCAAGCTGGAAAATCAAGGAATCATACTCAACTTCATGAGGTATTCCATACATACAATGATCTTGCAATTCCATTTGTGAAATTGGTTGGCATATAAATGAACAATCTAATCTATACTCACAAATTTAATCACTATCAAAATCTAAAACTACTTCCATGTGCTCCAATGAATCTTCACATTTCTCAAAAAATGGATTATAAAGATCATGAAAGCATTCATCAAGGAAGCCAATAGAAAATTCCCCTCATAAAGTTAACAAGTCATGTCATATCATTTAATTATGTAAAGTCACTAGAAAGCCTTTCCATCTCCCAAACTCGTCATTCCTCTTCCATCACCTACACCTATCATCCCTTTTTTGTCTACCACATTTTTTAATCCTCTTACGTATCCTACCATCGTTGAATATCTCCTATCCATTGACTCTAGCTAATTCCCTCCAACATCTCCTTCTCCTAGAATTATCCATACCCAATTCAACAAACTTCATTAGTCCACCCTTCCTCCCTCTATCCCAATTATAGAATCTCCCATCCTTCCATTTGCTACATCTAAAAATTCCATCAATTCATCCATCATCACATCATCCACACATTTAGTAGCTTAGTCTCTATAGAAAATAATCAACAACATAAAAACTTTCAGTCTATTTTCCTAATAGTAACGAACTTGTAGAATGTAAAAAATTAATAGTAAAACATCCTAGATAACATCCACACAAGTATGACACCAAGAGTTAATGTGGAAACCCAATTTAGGGAAAACCACTAGTAACATGTCACCAATTATTCACTCTTTTGAAGTGAGCTCTATTAGGAGACAACCTTATTAAAGGTTACAAAAAAAACTATTAAATGTGGCCTTGTTAAAGGATTTAATCACCGTATTAGGAGTGGCCTTGTTAGATATCTTTAGAACATTCCATTAGAATATCACCCTGATTAAAGGATTTACAAATGACTATTAGGCCAACCTTGATTAAAGGATTTACAAATTGATACAATGGTTAGAAAGTAACAATAGGTTGATCTAATAAATATAACTTAGTTTGAAAATACTGATCACAATGTAGCTCATGTGTTGATCCATTGGCTGGCCTCCATTATCATCTCCGTCTTTGATCTTCTTGGCACTCCTTTAGGAAATCACACTTCTTCTTCATAACTCTTCTCAAACTCCTCCTTATGTTTGCTAGTCAATAGTATCAACACACCATCTACTTGTTAACCTTGTTAGGCAACCCTTATGCCTCCTTAAATAGGTAGTTATGATATTTTTTCACTTAAACATTATCATAGATCTTAAGGTTTGGTCAAATTCATCGAATCCTTCCATATTTTTGTCTCCTTTCTCTTCTAGAGACTTCTCCAAACCTCTCTTTGAATCCATGCATAGAAATGCTCAAACATGTTTTCCCTTCAATTAAATGCTCTAGGTCATCCATCCTAATCTATAACATGCTTTCCATATTCCAAGAATTCAATTGTGTTGGCTAGAAATCAAAATTTCCTCACAAATTGGATAATGATGTCACTTGGACAACACTAGTTTTTGACGATTGGTCATCATTGAATACTCGGTTGATACTAACTATTATGTTCAACATACTTTCTAATACTTGGTCGATAGTGATGCTTAGTTGACACTGTATTCTACTCAACTTATATTGTCACTCAATTAACACTAGCATTACTTAGCATAAAATTCTAGTTACTTAATCTTTTTCTCGCTTGCTTGGTCAAGCCTATGCATTTGGTCTTCTATTGATCATTTCTTCTAGGCTTCAATACTACTATCTTGTCTACTTGGGTTATGATTAAAAAATTATATTATCTTTTCAAAGTCTAACTAATCAAGTTCCCATTGTAATTTTTCATAACTCAACATTTCCTCTAGGTCATTTAGTTATCTCCTCTTCTCAAATGCTCTTTATAAATCATCTTGATATGGAGCTCTACTCATATAGATATTGTCTTACCAACAAGGTTTGACAACATAACAATTATTTCAATTATAGTTTCCAATAGATTGTATCATTCCATCCACTCCATCTCAAGATCCTACCATCATGCTTCTTCCCCTACAAGATCTATTGTTACCACCAACTCCATCTAGACCATTTTTCATCCCCTCCAAATAAAAATCCTACCATTCTACCTACTCAAGATCCACTATCACCTCCCATCCAAATCAAGATCCAAGCCTCCTATTTCCTCCACATCATGATCCTTATTACCACCCATCTATCCTATTCCACCACCTTCACTCTATCCCCTTGTTTCACTTGCATTCAACCATGATGGTGCACTTGCAATACAATAAATAAATTTCACATCCACCACTTATAATTCTCCACTTAAAAATGGACTTGCATCTTGTTTCCCAAGTAATAAGTATCCTAGCTTGGATCAAAGCTCAAGAAATATAACTATCAAAGTAAAGACTTAGGTCCCTATGAGAAAGGCACCTTGGATCACATCCATGTCAAAGAACATACATGATCTTATGATCTTGGTTACACATCTCAAATCACTTAATCTGAAAATGTTGGTACACCTCATCTAAAATCCAAGTGCACTTCCAAACCCACCATTACATCTTCTAATTATTCCTCTAAAAAATTTAATTTGAACCCCCCTCCCCCCCCCCCATCATTGCAACCATGGGAAACCTATCATATCCACCCTTCATTATTTAAATCCATTTTGGATCCATATGTCCTAAAATATACTATTGCTCATTGTGCACATACCAAATCCATTTTGGATGCTTATGTCCCAAAATCTCACCCCCCATCTTATCCTAGTCATCCTTACATCCATTAATCCCATATCCCTATCACACATCATAACAATTCTACTCCTTGTATTCCATGTTGGAAATGTATTATAGACTAGGTGATTGAGAGGGGGAGGGGGTTGAATCAAGAACTAATAAAACTTATACTTTAATTCACCAATTAAACATTCACCGTGTAATCTTATCTAATTGCATGCATGAAATACTGAAAGCAATAAAACATTCATAACACTTTGATGACACAATATTTGGTAACCCATAAACCTTCCAAATAGAAGGTAAAACTAGTGTAGGGATGATACCCACAAGCTTTATTACTGCAATATAAAGTTGGCCTATTAAAGATTACAATTGAACACTTCTAGTGATTTTCCCTATTAGCAACAATACAGATTGTTAGGTCCACCTTGTGAAAGGATTTACAACATACAATGAAGTATGCACTCTGTTAGGAGAATTGGAATGAGACTATTAAGTCCACCTTGTTAAAGGATTTGACTGATAAGCCTATTAGGATGAATCAATGGTTGATCGCTGGTCTACAACTCAATTTTTGAATGAGATTCCTTTGAATAAAAATGATCACCTAACTGTGATAGATAAGTCTCTTCTTTTCCTTAAATTTCTTGTAGCCTTCTTTAATTCACACTCATTTGCTTCTTACTTGTTCACATACATGTTTTGGATATGATACAATACATTACATATATACCAATCCACTTAATTAGCTTATGAAGTCGATTACAATACCAAATTTATCATAATTTGTTAAGTCCTTCCACTGCTGTAACTTAGGGTCTGAAGATAGCTTAGTGATGTTCAGACACTTGGAAAACACTATCAACATACCAAAGACTATGGCACTTGGTTGATGTTGAAGCTTGGTCCATACTGATCACGTTGAGTAGTAGCAACTCAGTCAACATTGGATGACTCAGTGAACACTGAGAAACTCAGTAGATACTAAATTACTCGGTTGATACTACATGGCGCAGTCAACACTAAATTCACTTTGTTAACATTGCAAGCTCGGTATACACTACAAAGTTTGATTAACATTGTACTCTATCTTAGATGCTTAATAGATATTGGCATGAACTATAGTATGACTTATTAGCTCAGTAGCAACTAAAATCAATTGACTAAGTGTTAAGTCACTAATAGACAAATGATTTGACCATAAGGTCAACCAACTAGGATAAAAAAAGGCACATACCCACACATCCCATCCACCATCCTACCTCCATCTCTACATCCATATTTCCTCCATCCTATACAACTATTCATATTCCTCTAATGTTACTTGCAATAATTTGGATGTCAAATAAAAAATGCATAAAGCTATATGTCCAATATAGCCTATAAATTTCCATGTCCACTCTAAAAGACATGATCAAGAAAATAAGTGTCTAATAAAAAGAAGCACTACATTTTAAAGGCCACAAAGGCCCACCAAAGAAAAATAAAATATGTAGATCACAAAGAAAAAATATTAAATACATCAAAAGAAAATTCAGTAATGACATCCAAATTCTCTAACCCACCAACTACTTATTCCCCTTCTAAATCTCCTAAATCTATTTTGGGTCCTTGTGTCCCAAAACCACCTATCATAACTTATCCATCATATCCATATATACCATCTACTTCTCCTTCACTATTTCCATACACTTCACAACAGGTGTCAATGTTGATCCTAAGAACATACCCCTATCATTATCACTTTCTATGATCCCATTAAACACTTCATATCACATTATCCCTTATCCTAAATATATTCCCCATCATAACCATCACATCCATGCCTTTTCATAAACCCCTTATGCAAAATAAGGTTGCACCAACATCTAGTAATCACTGGACAAATGAGACCATATTACTTGACATTGAAATTGATGCTTGATTCCTCCATACATCTTCTCGTTATCCTTCTATCCATGAAATACATCCAAAATTTATCAAAAATTCCAAAAGATAAAATAAAAGGAAAATAAAAAAGGAGAAAAAATGTGTCTAATGATAAATCTTTTAAAAACAAACACCTTGGACAAGTACCATGAAGAAAAATGAAAAAAAAGACATCATGTGTAATTCCTCTAACCACTTTCTCTCCACACTTGTGCTATTGTAGTTGACATTTCTTCATCTCATATGCTTCCCATAACCATCATATCTTATCCATGTCACATCCTTCATCCTCCTTTGGATCTTGGAAAATCAAATAAAGGCCACCTTGTATACATGCTTTTGACCACCTTTTGGAATTCATTTACCCATCAAAATTTTCATCCACATATCCTTTATCTACCCATTCTTACTTCTATATAATCCCTTCACCTCCATTTGTCAACCTCATTTTCCCATCATAATTATGCCCCATCTATCTACCTCGTCAACTCATCATCCTATCTTCCATATATCTCCCTCATTCTCTTTTTTTCCTATCTTCCATCCTATCCAACCCCTCTTAAGGCCTCCTAATGCACAAGAATCTTGGGTTACATTACTATCCTTCTCGGTGAATTTATTTCTAATTGGCTCAATGAAGGTGTTTTTGTCTTCATTCGTCGAGTGGCTCGGGTTCTTCATTCGTCGAGTGTTTATGTCATGTATTAATTGAGTGCCTCAGTGACTCTTTGTTGTTATTTTTTTTGGCGACATCTTGTTCTTCTTTGACTAAGTTGTTTGTTTGGTTCTTATTTGTGAGCCAACTTGTTTATTTAATTTGGGGCCATAATTTAATGCATTGGATCAATCACTGGGATGTGTGTAGATGGTTATGTGGTCAACCTTCTCCATATGATGATATATAAGTTTTTGTAATCTATTTTGGCAAGTATAACTATAGGGTCTTAGTCTAGATCTAGGTATCAATTAGTGAGGAAGGGTTATAATTGGTAAAAGGAGATCATAGATCTCACATGCTAGAATTTATTCCTATGTATTTGAATCTTTGTATTGGTTGTTACCCCTCAGGCCACAAAATCGAGCATGTATGATGAAAATTTGATGAATCAATGAAAGCTTTCGGGTTCTCTCTCCTTTCTGGCATTTTGTCTTCATGATTTTATTTCATTGTGCTAACTCTGTAAGGTGGTTTGATTTTTATAAAATGCCTTTGTCCCTATTTTTCTTTCCTCCTCACATCATGGTGGTATCAACCCATATTTTCAACCTTGTGGATATTGGATCACATAAAACCCTATGTGAATTTGGTTATAAGGTGGAAGATGTGAAATTTGACATATGACTTGCAGAGGGTTACAATCTTACAAGAACTTGTTGTCAAATCCATTTGTTATAGAGTAAATACTAATAATGCAATTATGGACATGTTGATACAAATTGCAGTAAGACTTGATGTTGTGGAGACAACCTAGAGGAGGGGAGTACATCTTGATGATGTGAGTGATGATGAAGGAGCACTTGGAGCACCAAACCCTAGCCTTGAACTTAAGGTGGAATCTAATGAAGAAAGACTATTGAGAGTTTTTTTTTTGGGGTATATTCTAAGCATGTTGTTGAGGTTACAAGTTATGATGGAAGATTAGACATCAACACTTTGTTGGATTGTATCTATGAGATGGAGAAGTTTGTTGAATTTGAGGGAACACCTAATAATAGAAAGGTAAAGATAGAATTCACCAAGTTGAAAGGCCATGCTTCACTTTGATGGGAAAATTTACAAATTGATAGATAAAGAAAAGGAAAAGAGAAGACTAGGACATGGATGAAGATGGTGAATAAATTGAAGAACTTCGTCCCTATTGATTATCAAGTCAATTTGATGAGAAAAATTAAAAAACTTGTTGCAAAAGGATATGATTGTGAAAGAATATACTAAGGAGTTCTATATATTGGGCATGCTAATGATGAGGTAGAGAAAGTGGCTAGATATTTGAATGGTTAAAGAACTACAATTTAGGATGAGATCAATTTTGTGAAATTGGATACTTTGGAAGAAGCATACCCATATGCCTTGAAAGGTGAGGAGATCTTGAGACAGAAGCATGAACAAAGACAAAGAGGTAGAGGAGGAAGATTTCAAAGAGGTGGAGGGATATCCTATGGAAAAAGTACTAGATTTGACAATATTGTACAACATAATAGTGAACCTGAGTGGAAAAGTGATGGGAAAGACACCAAGTAGAAAGGTGGTAATTCTTACCAAGGTAGAGGTGGTTCTTATCGAGGTAATTATGGAAGAGGGTAATTTTATGGAACCTATTTCAAATTTGGTGAAGAAGGACATAAAGCCTTTGAGTGCAAGAAAATAGAAGGTAGTAACAAAAATTTTGTAGTCCAAGGAGAATCTACGAGTCCACCGAATGGACCTGAAAAAAATTTAATATTGAGGAGAACTTTGTGTAATGAGAGAATTTATGAAGAATCCCTCCGAAGGTGAAGTCTTTTAAAGATTAGATGCAAGATTGTAGGAAAATATTGTAAGATAATAATTTATAGTGGTAGTTAAGAAATTTGGCATCAAAAGAGATGGTCAATAAGTTGCAGTTGTAAAGAATGAGCACCCTAAACCCTATCAAGTTTCTTGGATCAAGGATGAGCATAAATTAATGGTAAGTGAATACTAATTTCTGAAATTCAAGACTAGGAATTACTATGATGAAGTTATGTGTGATATTATGCTTATGGATTTCCATAAAAATCTTGAGTAAACCTTGGCAGTATGATAGACAAGCATTGCATGATGGTAGATTGAATCAATACACTATTTATGCAAATGGAAAGGGACAAGTCTTGTTACCTTTGATAGAGGCACTTGATGAAAATCATTGTAACATAGTGCAAGTTTGCATGGTTAATGGAAATAAATTTGTGCAGGATATCATAAAAGAGAAGGTTTATTTTGTTGTGATTCCTAGTGCACTGAGTAATACTAGTGTTGATCAAGTTCTGGAAAAAGTTGAACAATTTATCACCAAGTATTAGGAGATTATTTCAAATATCACACCTGATGATTTAGCACTGGTAAGGAGTACAAGTCAATATATGGATTTGATCCATGGAGCTAATTTTCCAAATAAAGCACCTAATATATTGACACCTATCAAGAATGGAGAACTTAATAGGAAAGTGTGAGAATTATTGCAAAAAGTTTTGATGAAAGAAAGTTTAAGTCCATGTGGTGTACCTATTGTATTGGCACCTAATAAGAATAGTGAATGGAGAATGTCTACAAATTTCAGAGTTATTGACAAGATAACAATGAAGTATAGGTTTCCTATGGCGAGAATAAATGATATAATGGATTTCTTGAGTAGAGAAAAATATTTTACCAAGATTGATTTGAAGAATTAGTATCATCAAATCAAATTAAAGAAGTTGGTGAGTGGAAGAATTATTTTGAGATAAAAGAAGGTTTGTGTGACTGGTTGGTTCGTCTTTTGGTTTGACTATTGCACTAAGTACTTTCATGAGGTTTATGAATGAATTCTTTAAGAAGTTTTTGGGTAAGTTTGTGATTGTATATTTGGATGATATTTTGATGTTTAGTAAGACTGAGGAAGAGTGTCTTGAGCATATTAGACAAGTGTTGTAGAGATTGAAATAATAGAAGTTGCTAATTAATTTGAAGAAGTGTTCATTCATGAAAGAGAAAATTGTGTATTTGGGATTTATGATTTCACCTGATGGTTTGATGATGGATCTTGAGAAGGTTTAAGAAATTATTGAGTGGCCTACACCTTAGAATTTGAACTTGGGGTAAGATAATTTCATGGTTTATCTAGTTTCTATAAAAGTTTCATTAAGAATTTCAGTTTGGTTTGTAATTTTATGACTGGGACAATGAGAGGAGACAAAAAGGATTTCAAGTGAACACATGGAGCTAGTAAAATTCTTGAGTCTTTGAAACAAAAGCTTGTTGACTTACCAAAGTTGTCTTTCCTTGATCTCAGTAAAACATTTCAAGTTGAATGTGATGCAAGTGGTAGTGTGATCGGAGTGTTGAGTTGGGATGATAAACATGTTTCTTTATTTAGTGAGAAATAGAATGATGCTAAAAGAAATTATTCTATGTATGATCAAGAGTTCTATGTTACTATTCAAGCTTTGAAGAAGTGGAGATGTTATTTGATTCCTAAGGAGTTTGTGTTGTATACTAATCATAAGACTTTAAAGTATTTTAGAAGTCAACATAAGTTAAATAAGAGACATATGAAGTGGGTTGAATACTTTCATAATTTCACATTTGTGGTTAAGCATAAGAGTGGAGTGTCTAACCGAGTTCCAGATGCATTGAGAAGAAGAAGATCTTTGTTAATCAAGATTAAAGTTAAAATTCTTGGTTTTGATAAGATGAAGGATCTACATGACACTGACCCTAATTTTTTTGAGGCATAAAAAGAGTGTAGAGAACTGAATCTATTCGATCAACTAAGTATGAATATTATATCATTCAAGAAGATATTTTGTTCAAAGGAGTTTATTTATGTATACCAAGAGGATCTATGAGGGTTAATTTGATTAAGGATAAGCATAGTGATAGATTGGCTAGACATTTTGGTATTAAAAAGACATTGAGTTTGGTTAAGGATAAGTATAGTTAGCCATAGTTGTAGAAAGATGTCTAGATGTTTATAAGGAGTTGTGGAATTTGTCAAGTTGCAAAAGGAGTAAGTTGGAATACTATATTTTATGCACCTATTTCAATGCCCGAGAAACCTTGGAGTGATATCAGTATGGATTTTGTTCTTGGCTTAGTAAGGATTCTAAGAGGAAATGATTATGTGTTTGTTGTTGGCAATAGATTTTCAAAGATGACACATTTCATGCCATGTAAGAAGACATCTCATGCAATGCATGTTGTTGAGATTTTATTTAAATAGGTTGTTAGGTTGCATGGATTTATGAGAAGTATTTATCTAAACAAGATAATAAGTTTATTTTTTAATTTCAAGAATACTTTGTGGAGCAAGTTGGATACTGAGTTGAAGCTCAGTTCTACATCTCATCGATAGACTAATGGGAAAATAAAGGTTCTGTATAGAAGCTTGGGTGATTTGTTGATGTGCTTAGTTAGGGATAAACCAAGTAACTAGAACTTAGTGTTGGCATAAGAAAAGTTTGCATATAATAATTATGTGAATATGAATACTAGAAAGACACCTTTTGAGATTGTTACTGGGATGTAGCCTAGAGGTATATCAAATTTGAGGGGCTATGTTGGAGAACAAAAAAGAAGTGTTGAAGGAGATGAATTTTCTGAATTCATGAAGTCTTTGCATGAGGAAGTGAAACATAAGTTGGAATAGAGTAATAAAAAATACAAGGAGAATGCATACATGTCAAGGAGACATATGAGTTTTGAAGTGGATGATGAGGTGACGGTTCATTTGAAGAAGGGTGGATTTCCTACTGACACATTTAGTAAGTTGAAGATGAAGGAATTTGGTGCTTGCAAAATCTTGAGGAAGTTTAATCATGGTAATTCTTATGAAGTTGGGTTACCTGATGGCATGGGTATATCTCCTATATTTGGGTAAAAGCATAGATCTGTATCACCTTTTAGGATCTCTAAAACTATTTTGGTGAGATCTCATTTCTCTATAAAAACTCAACTTTAAAAATAAAATAAAACTACCCTTTTATAGATCTTAGCATCAATATCATCATTATATAAATTTCATAGTGTTTTGATTTGTTATAATATGCTATAATTTCAAAATATTATAAGTATCTATTTTAACATTTGAGAAGATTCTCTCTCACAAAATGAAAAAAATAGTAAATCATATCAAAAAAAGTTAAAATTTATATTTATCCCTAGAGGAGAGGGTCACATTCAAGAATATGTAATTTTCTTTCAAAAAAGTGTAGATTTGATAGGGAAGTTTGACATGAGGTGAAAATTGTTGGTTTTTGATAAGGTCAAACTCAAGTACTTATAACAACAAGAATATACATCAAAAACCAATATTTTTTTTTTCCCCTAGCTATACATGTTTTCTACAACATATTTTTCAAACCAAAGCAATAAATGATGATTTGAATATAGTTGTTTGACAGGAACTATACCCTATATCTTTCATAGTAGAAAAAAAGACTTCAAATATTTTTTAAAAAGCTAAAAAATTCTTACTAAATTTTTAAAAAAAATTATAGGCATAAAATTTATCCAATTTCATTCATTTCATCAATTTAAAAGATCTTCAAATTGTAAGCACAAATATCTTTTTTATGTTGTTTAAGTTGAACAAATTGCATTCTAGGATCCTTTTTCTTTATAAAAGATCGCACAAGTTTGTGATTTTATCTATTCAATGTTTCTTATTTATGTAAGTATCATAAATTTGATGATGAGATGACTATGTTGGGTGATTATTCTAAAAAGTGGACTAAAAAGATAAAACAAATTCTGGATTAGAGAGTTGGTAAGAGTACAAGAGGAAAGGATTACTTTGACTATTTGGTAAAGTAGAAGGACATGCCAGTTGAAGATGTTGTATGGATTTCTCAATTGGAATTGGATTTATCTCGGGTTGTGGAACACTCATGATTCAAGATCATCATTTCTTTTCAACCTCAGTTGTTTGATGCAGGACGATCCTAGGTTGCATTGCTATCCTTCTTAGTGACTTTGTTACTCATTGGTTTAGTGAAGGTGTTTTTGTCTTCATTCACCAAGTGGCTTGGGCTCTTTATTCATTGAGTGTTTCTATCATGTATTCACTAAGTGCCTTGGTGACTCTCTTTTTTTGTTGTGCGGTGATATCTTGTTCTTCTTTCACAGAGTTGTATGTTTGGTTCTTATTTGTGAGCCAACTTGTATATTTAATTTGAGGTCATAATTTAATGTATTGGATCAGTCATTGGGATGTGTATAGACCATTATGTGGTTGACCTTCTCCATATGATGATCTAGAATATTCTGTAACTCATTTTGGTAAGTATAAATAGAGGGTCTTGGTCTAGATCTAGGTATCAATCAATGAGGAAGGGTAGAATTGGTAGAAGGAGATCATAGATCTCACATGTTGGAGGTTATTTCCAATGTATTTGGGTCTTTGTATTGGTTGTAACCCGTAAGGCCTCACAATTGAGCATATATGATAGAATCAATGAAAGATTTATGGTTCTCTCTCCTTTCTAGCATTGTCTCTTCATGATTTTCTTCTGTTGTCTTACCTCTGCAGGGTGGGTTGATTGCTAGGTGTTCCTTTGGCCCTTGTTTTCATCCCCCTTGCATCACCTCCTCATGCATGATATATTTTAAGTGGGGGCAGCTTATTCCTTGGTAAAATAATCCTTGGAGACCCTTTTGTGTCTATATTTCCATCTCCTCATCCTTGTTTCATTTCCATCTTGTCATCACCAATCCATTATTCTCTCATCCCTAACTCCTATAGTCCTCCATTCCATCATCCAAATCCTTTCATCCATCAATATTTGTCTATTGATGCTTGCATCCTTATATCCCCCATCATCGCCTTTATGTCTTCATCCTCCTACATCTCTTGTCATTGGTTTCTAGCTTTAGGATACCCCCATGCAATCCAATACCATCCATTCATCCCCTAATTCTCCTGATAATCTACCATTATATACCACATCCCATCCTTCTCCTCCAACTATTTCAAATTTTACATTTTAATTATTCGATCCAAACACATCCTTAGTATTGTTTCTAAGAATTATTGCAAGCTTTAACCTCAATCAATCATCATCATTGGGATGAATCACAAAGTTACTTTTCATGAATGGAAAACTCCAAGTAGCCA
The DNA here is from genome assembly GCA_028749045.1 of Cupressus sempervirens. NCBI lineage: Eukaryota > Viridiplantae > Streptophyta > Pinopsida > Cupressales > Cupressaceae > Cupressus > Cupressus sempervirens. The sequence goes on from CM053792.1 coordinate 605,399,080, forward strand.
AACTAAAACATGAAAAAAAAAGGTTTGAGAAAGAATCCAACAAGTCTCCCACAACAAGAAAAAAATCAAGGCATGAACGCAAATAAAGGTAAAACATGATGTCTGGAACATGTCGTTAGGATCAAAAGAGATAATAATGCAACTAAAAGGAATGTTACAACAAATACAAAATTAGATTAATATAAACAAACTAAAAAAAAAATATTTTTGTTAATGTAAGATTTCCACGAACCCAAGATAATCCTACATCATGCATTAACTATCCTTCTACTGAAATTCACCCACAATTTCTTTTATTTCAGTTCTCTTGTTAATCCATATCATCTATCCAAAAGTTTCTTTCAAGATAAAAAGGAGAATTCAACAATTTAAAATGTTAGGATTTGACTAGCTTGAAATTTTAAACCAAAATCATTTAATGGTCAAGAAAATTTAACCAGTTTGTTGAGTAATCCTTGGTCAAGACAGAACAATTGAGACTTCACTTATACCTTTAGAATTCCTTTAAAAAAGAAAAATCCACTACTAAATTGGACATTAAAAATGATTTCATCTATGATCAAACAAATTTATCTAGGATGTTGAAAAATCATCCAGTACGAGAGATTAACCAAGACTTATCTAATTCCTTTCATCTTTATAAAAAGTAACAACCACTTCCAAATTAAAATCTCTCTCTCTCTCTCTCTCTCTCTCTCTCTCTCTCTCTCTCTCTCTCTCTCTCTCTCTCTCTCTCTCTCTCTCTCTCTCTCTCTCTCTCTCACTCACTCACTCTCTTTCTGTGTGTGTGTGTGTGTGTGTGTGTAAGAAATGATAGGAGTAATTATGTTACCCAAATGATAAGATTATTTACTAGATGTTGGAATTGTGAAGAAAAATAATGATCTTTACACATCAGTATGGATTTTGTGTCACCTCACACTTGTTTGAGTTCCTTTAGGATGCCACCCTTAGAAATAATAAATGAAAATTGGTGCACGGATTGAGACGGTTTTCCAAGGGGAATGATCCAAGTAATTAATAATTTGAATTAAATAAAAACATGTTAATATTGGAAAAATGCAAATGAGTCTCTTACATTGTATTCAGAGGGGACTCTTTGGTACTTCCTAAATCTAGTAGGAGCTCATGAAGTTTTCAAGTTGCACATTCATCTTCAACTATATTTTATGCCACATATTATAGAGTAGATTGGTGGATCCCATATTAAATATTTTCACTTGTAAAAAAAAAAATAGAAGTCAAAGGGGACCATATTGTAGCTTAAAAGTACCATTGATTATATTTAATATTTCAAGGGTAATGGTAATTATGTCTTCTTAGTCCCAAAAATCTAAAATAAAATTTAACGTACAACTAACTATCACATTATTTTCCCTTTCCTTCTGTTAGGATTAAACCATGGATAGAAATAACAATTACATGCAAATATAACCAATAATAAAAAATAATAGATCACACAGAAAAAAACACAAGACACCAAGATTTAATGTGGTTCACCCAATCCCTAAGCTACGTCCACCAAACAGAAAGTCCAATATTATTACGATCCAGTGATTATAACCTGATTAAAATCTATAATTCCTTACAGCTCAATACCACCACAAGAACCAATTTTTTATCACAACTTATCAAACAATACCTAACCCTAAGCTCTTTTATACAAGTATTTTTACCGCTTTAGGGTTATAATTAATAATTACATGTTGGCCCAAAATTCTGATAAAATAGGGCCCCAAAATTTTTTTTTTGGGGCAATGCCCCGAGCCCAAAAGAATTTATAAAGTATGTATAGTACTTTCCCAATCAGTCACAACAATATAATAATCTCCCACGTGGGGACTGATTAGGCTCCACACTAAACAACAATCTCCAACTTAGAGACTGATCTTGTAGCTATGCCACTACTCCATGAGGCTCCCATTAGATCAAACCACCCTAGACTTTGCTATTATTTTATTCATGTTTAGTCTAGAAGACCAACTGAAGCTGAAGAGGAGTTTAGCTTCTCCCTTGTAACTAACTTTGTCAACATATATACTAGATTTTTATTTGTATGTATCTTCTCTAGCTTTAATTGTCCATCCTCCAAAACTGACCGAATGAAATGGTACTACAACTGTATGTGTTTGGTCTTGGAATGCAGAGCTGAATTCTTTGCAAGATCAATGACACTCTGACTATCTATGAACAAATAATTATCCTTTTGAGGATGTCCCAATTCTTCTAAGAAGAACTAAATCCATATCATCTCCTTGGCTACCTCTATAGTAGCTATATACTCTGCCTCCATAGTGGATAAAAAATTAACCTTCTATAACCTAGAAACCCAACTCACGGCTGTCCCACCAATAGTAAAGACATAATCTATAGTACTCTGCCTGGTATCAATATCCCCTACCAAATTTGAGTCAATATAGCCCTGTAAATCAATAGTAGAGTCCCCAAAGTGTAAACATTTATTAGATGTTCCTCTCAAATATCTAAGAATCCATTTGACGGTATTCCAATGGTCAATTCTCAGATAACTTATAGACCTACTAACGAATCCCACTACATGTACAATATTTGGCTTAGTACATACCATAGCATACATCAAGCTTCCTACAGCTGAAGCATAGGGTACTTTGGACATCTTATCCTACTCTTCGTGTGTCTTGGGACACATCTCCTTAGTCAACTTCAAATGACTAGGTAAAGGTGTGCTAATAGCTTTAGCATTCTCCATAGAGAAATGTTGTAACACCTTCTCTACATAATCATCCTGAGATAGTATCAATGTTTTGTTCTTCGTATCTCTGCAAATCTTCATGCCAAAGATTTTTTTTTCTACCCCTAAATCCTTCATAGCAAATGCATGTGCTAATTTGCATTTTAGCCTCTTAATGTGATCCATGTTAGACCCAGCTACAAGCATACCATCAACATATAAAAATAAAATAATGTAGCTGTCATCATCCAACCTCTTAAAATAAACACAATGATTTGAATAACACATATTGTATCCATGCTCATGCATAAAATTGTCAAATTTCAGTTACCATTGCCAAGGTGCTTGCTTCAAGCCATATAAACTTTTCTTCAATTTGCACACTAAGTTCTCCTTACCTTTGGCCATAAATCCCTATGGCTAAGCCATATATATCTCTTCATCCAAATCACCATGAAGGAAGGTTGTTTTAACATCAAGCTGCTCTAAATGAAAATCTTCAATAGCCACAAGACTTAAAACAATATAGATAGAAGTCATCTTAATAACAAGAGAAAATATCTCATCAAAATCAATGCCCTTTTTCTATGCAAATCCTTTCACAACTACCTTGGCTTTAAATCTTTTCTTACTGCCTTGCTCTTCTTTCAACCTATAAACCCACTTGTTCTATAAAGCTCTTTTACCTGTAGGCAACTTGCATAAATTCCATGTCCAATTCTTCAACAAAGAGTCCATTTCATCTTTCATTGTAGACTCCCACTGAATCTTAGTATCCACCTGTACAACTTCATCATAACATTTAGGTTCACCAACATCAGTAAGTAAAATTGAATACAAAGAGGGAGAGAATATTTTTGGAGGTCTAGTTTTCCTTGTTGACCATCTAACATTCACCAGTGTATGTGGTATTTGTTATTGTGGTTGTTGCACCTCATGAGGAATGGCTGGAACATCAACTTTTGGACTATCACCTAGCACTACATAATCATCTTCTTTCTTCTCATGTTTCTACAACAAATCTTTGTACAACACTTTCTCATTGAATATGACATCTCTGCTTCTTAAAATTTTATGATTTTCAAAATCCCAAAGTCTATAACCAAATTCATTAATGCCATATCCAAAAAATACACATTTTTTTGACTTAGCTTCTAGCTTGGTTCTATTTTCAAAATCTATGTGAGAAAATGCTTCATAGCCCAAGGTTTTGAGAAAAGAATAACTCACTTTCTTACCAGTACATGCTTCCTCTGGAATACCATAGCCCAAAAGAGTAGAGGGACCTCTATTAATCAAATATGCAATAGTATTGACAACCTCTGCCCACATGTGTAAGGGCGATCCAACATGCAACCTCATACTCCTTGCGCACTCCATTATAATCCTATTCATGTGCTCAACCACTCCATTTTCCTGTGGAGTCCTTGGAAAAAAATTGTGTCTACAAATACCATTAGTGGAGCAATAATCTTCAAATTCATGATTGCAATACTCACCACCATTATCAGATTGGAGACATTTTAATTTCTTACCAGTCTCATTTTCAACCAAGCATTTCCATTTCTTAAAAGTTTGAAATACATCAAATTTCTAAGGAAATAAACCCATACTTTTCTAGTTGCATCATCAATAAATGTAACATAATAATGAGAGCCACCAAGGGATGATACTTGAGCCGATCCCCATACATTTGTATGCACAAGCTCTAATTTCTCCTTTTTTGTTTTCTTTCCCAATCTTTACAAAACTCACTCTCTTTTGTTTTCCATACATGCAACTTTCACATAAATCCATATTAACACATTTTAGACCTGGTAAAATTTTTTTTGAATGAAGTAATTTCATACCTTTTTCACTCATGTGCCCAAGTCTATTGTGCCACAATGCTATATTAGAATCTACAATAGCTATTTGTTCTCCCTGCTCAACTGTAGCAATTGTTCTTGAACATTCATTTTTCTTTGAAACAATTAAAATAGAAGGAACAATATGACCTGTACAAAGATATAAGGTGCCTACTTTCACACCTTTTGCTACTACAAGGGAACTTCTTGAAACCTTCCAATTTTAATCATTAAAAGTAACTACACACCCCTCATCACCGAGTTGCCTTACTGAAATTAAATTCCTACTCAGCCTTGGAACATGTCTTACCTCATGTAGTAGCCAATGATTCCTATTCTACAACTTAATATTAATTTTTCCCTTTTCAAAAATATGACAGGGTTCATTATCCCCCAAATAAACAAGCTCAAAATCCCCTTGGACATAATCGATGAAATAACCTCTATGAGGTGTAGCATGAAATGAAGCACCCAAATCTAAAACCCATGAATCATCAACACTTTCTAAAGACAGAAGCAAAGAATCCTCTTCAGATTTGTCACTTACCACATTTGCCTCATTATCTCCATCCGATTTATCTCCTTCATTTTTCTTTTGATTCCAACAATCTTTCTTTTTATGACTTGGTTTCCCATAGTACCAACAGTTGTTTGGTCCTCTCGATTGAGACCTTCTCCCCTTTGACTTTCCTCTTGATTTCTCATGATTTCTAGAGTTACTTCCTCTCTCGGTCATTCTTCCCCTTCTTTGTTCATTTAAAGCACTTACTGATGTAGATCCACCTAAGGTTTTCTTACGAGTTTCCTCACTCAAAACAACACCGATCACATCTTCACATTTTAGGGTACTAGATCTAGGAACAGAGTTACTCACAGCCATTACCAAGCCATTCCAGCTTTCAAGCAAAGAACACAAAATCAAGAGAGCCCTAATTTCTTCATCAAAATTGATACCCACAGAAGATAACTGACTAGTAATAGTATTAAACTCATTTAAATGATCTGCAACAGATCCATCTTCTGTCATTTTCATATTAAATAAATGCTTCATGAGAAATACCTTGTTTGAAGTGGAGGGCTTTTCATATAGTTTCACTCGGGTTTGCATCAATTCTTCTGTCATCTTTTCTTTTGTAATATTAAATGCCACTGATGGTGCCAAGCATAATCAAATGCTTCCAAGTGCCTTTCTATCCAAAATATCCCATTCATCATTTGACATAGATCCTTGATTCTTAGCTTTGCCTTCCAACGAATTCTATAAATCCTTATGATAAAGATAGTCTTCCATTTGCATCTTCCATAACTAGAAGTTCTGCCCATTAAACCTATCAACCCTTAGCTTACCCTCATCTGCCATTGCTCCCAATCAACTATGAGACTTTCCTGCAGAGGATAACTAAAAAACAACCTCACTCTAATATGACTTGTTAGGATTAAATCACAGATAGAAATAACAATTACATGCAAATATAACCAATAATAGAAAATAATAGATCACACAGAAAAAAAAATACAAGACACCAAGATTTAACGTAGTTCACCCAATCCCTGGGCTACGTCCATCAAACATCAAGTCCAATATTATTACGATCCAGTGATTATAACCTAATTACAATCTGTAATCCCTTACAGCTCAATACCATCTCAAGAACCAATTTTGCATCACAACTTATGAAACAATCCCTAACCCTAAGCTCTTTTATACAATTATTTTTACCACTTTAGGGTTATAATTAATAATTACATGTTGGCCCAAAATCTTGATAAAATAGGGCCCCAAAATTTTTTTGGGGGCTATGCCCTGAGCTCCAAAGAATTTATGAAGTATGTACAGTACTTTCCTGATTAGTCACCACAATCTAACACCTTCCTCCCTCCCTCTTTTCATTGTTGGTGGGAGAAAAATGTAGGATGAAGAGGGTATATAAATGTGTACTATAAGGGTGGACCAAACTCCTTTCTAAGTGGATTTAGCCTATCCATTGTGACTTATGTAGATACAATATTCTTCTTGCAATCCTAAAAAAAATCTCTTTATGATAAAAATTTTGTACAAAGGAAATAAATAACAAAAATCATCATTGTGAAATATTTGATAGAGGTAAAGGGTTCTAAGTGGCATGCTTTGATCATGATTTTTTGTGCACTATTAATGGATTCAAACACTTTTTTTTACTATGCACGTATTTTATTTATACTTATCTCGCCTACTATTCTCACAATACTTGAACCTACATAGCTCAACAATTTCCATGTTTAATATATGTGTAGCTATATATAACCATAACACAAAGGAAATTAATTCATTTTTAGTTATTTGTCTTATCAACTTATGCAATAATGTTGTGATGTCATAGGTTCATAATAAGGACTTCAATATTTTCATGAGTGTTACTTATTGTTTATTAGTTAAAAGCATATTTTGAAGGGACCATAAAACCCTTTACAAAGTATTTGTAAGGGACCCTAAAACCCTTTACAAATCAGATTTTGGAGGGACCTGCAACCCTACTTTAAAGATTTTCAAGACTCAACACTTAACTAAAATGGAGAAAAGATGAGATGAGGAAAAGCCAAAAATTGCCTTATAGGACTAAATGGTTGCAAGAGAAAAGGAAAAATGTCAAGAAAGATGAGGATGTAGCCCAAACCAACTAACAAAATGTATGTTTTACCTATAAATTTACCTTTTTAGAGAATGAAGGATCATATCAAATGTGACCTAATAGGGTTTTTTATTTTTTCCTCTTAAGCTTGATCAAATCCTCTTCCACCTTAGCAACATTATTCTACCAAGAAATAGAATCCAACACTAAAGAACACCCTCCATAGGGAGATAGATCAATAGGCAAGTCTAAGGTAAGGTCATCATTTCCCTGAGGAATAGAGAAAATAGTTTGAGAGGCAACAAGAATTCAGATGGACCCATTGGTGCAGGAGCACCTAGGTAGGCTAAGTGTGAAACCTAGGTATTTCCTTATTTTTGGCTTGTAGTGATTCTAGCCACATCACTATTGCAATAATAGTACTAGACTAGTCCTTAGGTAAGGTTGGTTAAGCTAGAAGGATCCAAAATGGGTCTATAGGCCTAAAGTTGCTCACTAGGTGATTTAGGTCCAAAATGTGAAAAAGTGACCAAAATAGGCTTTTAAAGGGTTGAATAGTTTTTTGGATTTCATATATGTCATTTAATATGTCTATGTGGTCCTTGGAGGAAGTTAGAGGGTCTAATTCTGTCTAGAGAAAAAGTTGCTCAAAAGTTGTCAATGTTGCCATGACAACATTGCAACTTTTTCTTGCAATTTTGACAACTTTGTCATATTGGTTGGTTTGAATGCCATAACCATAAAAATTGGTTGAGTTCATGTGAGGGACCCTATAAGAGGTCAAATGGATGGATTTGTATAGGTTGGACAAGTTGGTTTGATGAATTTTACATTTGTACGGACTTTGCACATGGTTTTGTTGCTGATTTTATGCATTTGAAGCATTTTTCAATAGAAGTGGATTGTATGGCCTGATATTTATGTGGGAAAAGTTTTGACATGTTGTTTTAAATCTTTGTGTAAATTTTTTTTGATCATTTCAATCATTTTGTTGTGGTTTAATTTTTTTTTGTTTAGACAGTTTGTTGTCTTGAACATGGCTGCATTGAAAAATGGGATATTAGGGCCACTTCCACCATTGGAAACCTCTAGTATTTTGAGATTTGGAACTAAGGTCCATGTACATTATGTACCAAGAAGGAGGTCCCTTGAAAATAGCAGGAAGCACTTTTAAAGTGATGCCCTAGGCAAGCCAAATGCAACTTGGCTAGGGATCACAGTCGAAAAAACAAGCTATGGAGGGGATTGAGAGTTCAAATGCCTCAATCCAGCCACACGGAAATTAAGGAGAAGGTCTAACCTTGCTCCAGTCCAAAGGAGAGGTCTTGGAAAGGTGTCTAAGGTGGTTTTCTATCACAACAGTGATGAAGCCTTTCAAACCCTCATTTTAGCCAAATTTTGTACTTTGGTTGTACAGATAGTTTGAGGGTTGGAAAATTACAAAATCTTGAGGTACATTGAAAAGTGTATCCATAAATATAATTTAGGAGGGCTAATTCCTAGTAGCCTTTTTGGAGCATTTTGGTGTTTGAAGCCTTGTGGGTTGAATGTGCCCATTAAATCAGAATTGTTTGGGATCTTGGATGTTAGAAGGAGTCCAAAGAAACCATAGATGACTAGTTAGCACCCTTGGAGGTCTAGGTGGACTTGAGGGTTGATGGTGAATTGGGGAAGGCTAGTGAGAAATGATGTTACTTTGTGGGTGTGCCTCCAACTGAAGGAATATGATCTCTTGAGCAAGATCCTAGGAAGCATAGGTGTGTAGAAGCCCTAGTGGGTTAGGTGAATGACCTAAGGAAGCCTTGAGAAAGCTTGGGGTTTGGAAGCAAGGTTGGGGTGTTACATCAGAGTGGTATCAGAGCAAGTTAAAGATTTGGGAAAAAGTAGTGGATGTTTGAAGCTACTAAAGAATCAGTAGGAGAATCCATGATGGTGACTAACATGCAGTTAGCCAAAGAGGTTAATGAACAAAAGGAAAGAAATTGGCTTCTTGAAGAAGCACTGGAAGAGGTAAAGCAAAAACTGGATGCAGTTGCAGAGGAAGCCAGAAAAAGGGAAGGAGAAGAAGATGGGAAGGGTAAGAAGGTAGCAGAGGAAGACATCATACCTGAACCTGATCCTATCTTGCAAGAAAAACCTTTCTTGAAGGCAATCAAAGCCTTATGAGGTAAATCCTTGGAAGGAGTTCCACTTTTTAGTGGTAAGATGGATATTGATGCAATTATTGATTGGTTAGAGGGTATGGAGAACCACTTTGAGTGTGAGGGTATCTCAGAGGCACATAAGGCTAAGGTGGCTAAGTCAAGGCTTAGAGGCTTAGCCTTTAACATGGTGGAAGTATTTACAAGATGAAAGAGTCAGCATGGGCAATAATCCAATTGAAAATTGGAGTGCTATGGCAAGAAAAATCAAGGAGAACTTCCTACCTAAAGACTTTGAGATCCAACTCCATAAAAAAAGGCAAGGACTAAAGCAAAAAGATCTTGATGTGACCTCCTATATTGAAGAATTTCAAAGGTTGTGTTTGAGATCCAAGAAGCAAGAAGAGGAGTCACTCAAGGTGGCAAGGTATCTCGGTGGCTTGAAGTGGAACATTCAAGAGGAGCTTAGCTTATGGGCCCCTACCACTGTCCAAAGATGTCATCAGCTAGCTTTCAATATATAAGAAAAGAACAAGAGGAAAGGAGATTCTAACTTCAAAGATAGAGGCAAAGGCAAAAATCAAAAAAATCAAAGAGGAGGCTACCAAGGCAAAGGTAGTGATCAAAAGAACCTAGGAGAAAGCAAACCCATGGAGCAAACTAGTGACCACTCTTCAAGAGGTGGTTATAATAGAGGGAGAGGAAATTAAGGAGGATCAAGAAGGGGTAGAGGAGGTAGGAGCAGCTCTTACTTTGTAACAATGAAGTGTTACAATTGTGGTCAATTAGGCCATCCTGCCTATAGGTGCCCGTACAAACCCTCTTCCTCAAGCCAAGATAAAAGGCTAGCATATGCACAAGAAGATAATACAAGTTTCAAGGATGCTGATATAGACCATATTGAGTCTGAAAAAGGTGAGAACCTCATGTTTAGGAGGGTGCTGATCAAGCAACCAGCTCCTGATGAGCCTAGACATAGGAGGGCATTGTTTAAGATCAAGTGCAAGATCCTAGGAAAAGTATGCAAGGTGGTGGTTGATTCCAAATCAACTGATAATGTAATATCAAAGGAGGCTATTACAAAGCTCAAACTAAAGAGGATACCTCATGACAACCCTTACAAGTTCACAAGGCTTAACAAAGGGCAAAGCATCCTAGTGAATGAGCAAGCATGGGTGGACTTCTCAATTGCAGGATATAAAGACCGATTGTTGTGTGATATTTTGCCAATGGATGCTTGTCATCTTTTGCTAGGGAGGCCATGGAAATTTGATAGGGAGGTGGTGTATGATGGCAAGGCTAATGCCATAACATTCAAAAAAGGAGCCAAGACTTTCAAAATTCAGTCTTTGTTAGAAGGGGAAGAATCACAGTCCCAATTGCCTAGTGTGTTGCTATGTGGAGAGAAAGATTTATAAAAGACCTTAAGCATAAGGAGAGCCAAATATTTGTAGTGATACTAAAGTCCACTAATGAAGAAAAATTAGTCAAGGAACCCTTACCAGTTGAAGTCCAAACTTTTCTTGAAAAGTATAAGGATATAGTGAGTGATGGTACCCTAGCTACCCTACCTCCTAGGAGGGTTATAAGTCATAAAATTGACTTTTTACTAGTTGCATCTTTGCCTAATAAGGAAGTCTATAAGCTCACTCCAGATCAGAACCTTGAAGTGGCAAGACAAGTCTAAGAGTTGATGGACCAAGGTCTGATCCAAAAGAGCATAAGTCCTTGTGCAGTCCCGATGGTTTTGGCATCCAAGAAGGGAAGAAAATGGAGGTTGTGTACTGACTCAAGGGCCATTAACCGCATTACAATCAAGTATAGGTTTCCTATTCCAAGAATTGAAGATCTTATGGATTGTCTAGGAGGTGTTATGTATTTCACTAAGTTGGACTTGAAAAGTGGGTATCACCAAATCAGAATAAAGGAGGGAGATGAATGGAAGACATAATTTAAGACTACTGATGGTCTTTATGAATTGCTTGTGATGCCATTTGGTCTTTCCAATGCCCCTAGCACATTCATGAGGCTCATGAATGAAGTGCTCAAAGACTTCACAGGAAGATTTGTGGTGGTGTACTTGGATGATATCCTCATCTATAGCAAGACTAAAGAGGAACATGTCAAGCATGTAGAAGCGGTTTTGAAGAGGCTTCATGAGGAGAAGCTAGCTATCAACCTTGAGAAGTGTGACTTCTTCAAGAAAGAGTTGGTGTATCGAGGCTTTGTGTTGTCTAAAGGAACCTTGAAGATGGACAAGGAGAAAGTTGCTACTATCCTAAGTTGGCCTACACCTACCACTACCACTAAGGTAAGAAGCTTCCATGGATTGTCCCAATTTTATAGGAAATTCATTAGAAATTTCAGTGGTATTTGTGCACCCTTACTTGATACCATAAAGGGGGGAGTTAAGTCTAAGTTTAGGTGGACCTTAGAAGCTGAAAAGTCCTTTGATATGTTGAAGAAGCAAGTATCCACTCAACCCATCCTACAATTTCCTAGCCTTGAAAAGTTGTTCACCTTAGAGTGTGATGCAAGTGGCCTAGCAGTGGGTGGGGTGTTGAGTCAAGAAGGTAGACTAGTTTCCTTCTATAGTAAGAAGTTAAATGAAGCCAAGAAGAAATACTCATCCTATGATCTAGAATTGTATGCCTTAGTCCAGTGTCTTAGGAAGTGGAGACACTATTTGCTGCCTAAAGAGTTTGTTGTTTTTACTGATAACCAAGCCCTTAGTTATAATAATACACAAGAGAAGCTAAGTAGCAGGCACTTGAAGTGGATGGAGTATTTGCAAGCTTTTACCTTCACCATAAAGCATAAAAAGGGGCAATTGAATAAGGTCATTGATGCCTTAAGTAGAAGAGTCTTGACTTTTCAAGAGATTCAGCTCCAAAGCATTGGAATAGAGTGTTTTAAGGGCCTCTATAAAGAAGACAATGACTTTTCTGATGCATACAAGGTATGTACTAATTTTGGGAATCACTTCCATAGCAAATTTTTAGAATTCACATTGCAAAATGGATTACTTTTCAAGGGTAAACAGTTGTATGTTCCAAGAGGTTCCATGAGAGAGAACCTAATACAAGAGAAGCATAATGGCAGCTTGAGATTGCATGTTGGTATCAACAAGACAATAGAACTAGTGTAAAGGTTCTATTATTGGCCTAAATTGGTCAAAGATGTAACCAAGTATGTGGAGCAATGCATAGTGTGTATGAAGGCAAAAGGAGGAATGAGCAATGCAGGTCTTTATCAGCCTCTACCAATTCCCAACTGGCCATGGGATTGTGTAAGTATGGATTTTGTTGTAGGTTTGCCTAAAACTAAGCAAGGATATGATAGCATCTATGTTGTTGTTGATAGATTCAATAAAATGGGGCATTTCATTCCATGTAAGACAACTAATGATGCAAGTCATATAGCTCATTTGTTTTTCAAAGAGGTTGTAAGGATTCATGGACTTCCATTAAGCATTGTGTCCGATCGAGATGTGAAATTCATGAGTCACTTTTGGAAGACTTTATGGAAGAAGCTTGGCACTAACATGTCTTTTGGTTCATCTTACCATCCTCAAAATGATGGTTAAACTAAGGTGGTTAATAGGACTTTAGGTAACCTTCTTAGGTGCCTAACTAAGGAGTATGGTCAGACTTGGGATTTTATCATCTCACAAGCAGAATATGCCTACAATGATAGCAAGAATAGGACTACCAGAAGAGTCCTTTTGAAATTGTTTATGGCATGCATCCAAGAGGTGTGTGTGAACTAAGGTGTCTTGGAAACATGGATCACATTAGTGGTCAAGTTGAAGAATTTGTACAAACCATGAAGGAGATTCAGGAGCAAGTCAAGGAGACTATTTAAGACAACACTCTAAAACTCAAAGCCAAGGTGGATGAAAAGAAGGAGGATGTTCAGTTTGCTGTTGGGGACTATGTGATGATCCATTTGAACAAAGCAAGGCTTCAAAAAGGTATTCCTACGAAGCTACAGATGAAGATGGTAGAGCCTTGCAAGATATTGGCTAAATATGGAGCAAATGCCTATAAGATAGAGTTCCCAAGTGATCTAGGCATATCCCCTATATTCAATGTGCAAGACTTGGTGGAGTTCAAAGGTACCTTATCTCAGATTAGTCCAAGTATCCAAGAAGACATTGAACCTACAGCAACACCTAAGGTAACCAAGCTTGAGGCAGAGAAGTTACTAGATTCAAGGGTAAAGAAGACTACAAGACACAAGGTGTACATGGAACACCTCATCAAATGGAAGGAAAAACCAATTTTAGAGGCTACATGGGTTGCTGAGACAGAGTTCAAGAAGGTTGGTATACCTCTAGATTTGTTGCAAACTGATCCACCTTGAGTTCTTTGTTGGAGGGGAGTATGGTGCAAGAGCACCTAGGTAGGCTAAGTGTGAAACCTAGGTATTTCCTTATTTTTGGCTTGTAGTGATGCTAGCCACATCACTAGTGCAATAATAGGACTAGACTAGTCCTTAGGTAAGGTTGGTTAAGCTAGAAGGATCCAAAATGTGAGAAAGTGACCAAAATAGAATTTTAAAGGGTTGAATAGGTTTTTGGAGTTCATAAATGTCATTTAATATGTCTATGTGGTCCTTGGAGCAAGTTAGAGGGTCTAATTCTGTCTAGAGAAAAAGTTGCTCAAAAAGTTGTCAATGTTGCCATGACAACATTGCAACTTTTTCTTGCAATTTTGAAAACTTTGTCATATTGGTTGGTTTGAAGGTCATAACCATCAAAATTGGTTGAGTGCACATGAGGGAGCCTATAAGAGGTCAAATGGATGGATTTGTATAGGTTGGACAAGTTGGTTTGATGAATTTTACATTTGTACGGAATTTGCACATGGTTTTGTTTGCAATTTTATGCATTTGAAGCAATTTTCAATAGAAGTGGATTGTATGGCCTGATATTTGTATGGAAAAAGTTCTGAAATGTTGTTTTAAATCTTTTTGTAAAGTTTTTTTTATCATTTCAATCATTTTGTTGTGGTTAAATTTTTTTTTTTTGTTTTAGACAGTTTGCTGTCCTAAACAGGGCTGCATTGAAAAATGGGATCTTAGGGAAACTTCTTGCCATTGGAAACCTCTGGTATTTTGGGATTTGGAACTAAGGTCCATTTACATTATGTACCAGGAAGGAGGGCCCTTGAAAATAGCAGCAAGCACTTTTAAAGTGATGCCCTAGGCAAGCCAAATGCAACTTGGCTAGGGATCACAGTTGGAAAAACAAGCTATGGAGGGGATTGAGAGTTCAAATGCCTCAATCCAGCCACATAGTGATTAAGGAGAAGGTCTAACCTTGCTCCATTCCAAAGGAGAGGTCTTGGAAAGGTGTCTAAGGTGGTTTTCTATCACAACAACGATAAAGCCTTTGAAACCCTCATTTTAGCCAAATTTTGTACTTTGGTTGTACGGATAGTTTGAGGGTTGAAAAATTACAGAATCTTGAGGTACTCTGAAAAGGGTATCCATAAATATAATTTTTTTGCAAGGTTGTTAAGAAGTTTTCCAAGAAATCTTGTTGCCGGCTATTTCGGAGGGCTAATTCCTAGTAGCCTTTTTGGAGCATTTTGATGTTTGAAGCCTTGTGGGTTGAATGTGCCCATTAAATCAGAATTGCTTGAAATCTTGGATGTTAGAAGGAGTCCAAAGAAACCATAGATGACTAGTTAGCACCCTTGGAGGTCTAGGTGGACTTGAGGGTTGATGGTGAACTAGGGAAGGCTAGTGAACAATGATGTTACTTTGTGGGTGTGCCTCCAACTGAAGCAATAGGATCTCTTGAGCAAGATCCCTAGGAAGCATAGGGTGTGTAGAGGCCCTAGTGGGTCAAGTGAATGACCCAAGGAAGCCCTGAGAAAGCTTGGGGTTTGGAAGCAAGGTTGGGGTGTTACATCACCCATGTTGAATCTAAGAAGCATGAGTAGTAGAAAGCAAGGGGGAAGAGTCAAAATCCATGACTCAGATAGTAAAAAAGACAGAAACCAAACACTCATTAGAATTAGCTACTGCACCAAGATCAAAACCTATAGCCAAAATGATATCAAAATATCAAGAGATAACATCAACTCCTGCAATAGCTATTTGAAGTTGAATGTTACTTGTTCACTAAGAAGAGAATAATTAAAGACCTACATTTTCATCTTCAAAAAAATGTGATTGGGGTTTTTATGATCATGTTTTATTTATAAAACCCCAAACATGTTATGGCTTGGACTTTTTGATCTCCATAATATATTCAAATTATTTGGATTTTCAAATAAACCAAACATGTCAAATGTGTATTTAGGTTTTGCATTCAAGAAAGGAAATGGTATTAATATTATTGTCTAGGGTTTTTTAGTTCTTTTCTCTATTTGTGCATGTGCTCCCATGCATCCCTATGATCCTCTTCATTATGTTTAGACTCTATCTCAATTTTTGGTTGTTGGTGTTTAGGGGTGCCTCCATTCATGAAGTTTTCTATTAGCTAGCATCATTTTTGGATAGTATTTTGACCTTATACATTTTTTTTTTCTTGTCCATACTTCTTTCTTTTTTCATATGCCGTCATTAATTTTTTTCATTATGGTGGTTTCATATCAGATTCAACATAATCTAAGGATTTTATATTTTGCATTTTATTCTTGGTATTTTTCATTTATTTCCCTTGCTTTAATTTATGTCAATTTTAGAAATTTCATTTGAGATCGTTTGTGATATTAGCATTGTGTCTCATAAGGACATTACAATTTGTATGTTAATCCCATGCCAATGATGATATGAAGTTGAGGGTTGTACAATCCTTACTATTCAATGCATTTAACATTATAAGCATTTCAAAGACCATTGGTTAGGGGTCCTCATATGATATATTAACTCTGATAAGGGGACGTGCTAATTCCTAATATTTGATATTTAATGTATTCTATATTATAATTCTTTAAAAAATCACTTATTAGAGTTTGTTCCATATGGTCTACCTTGTTGGCACAAGGTCTAAAGTTTATCTAGTTTCTGATGTATGATGAGTTCTATGGTTGACCTTGTTGTCCTGCATTTTGTCACCACAAAATGTAGGTAACAGTATGAAAATTTTTCAACTTAGTTTCATATTTTTCTAATATAGTTCATTATTTAATTGGCTAACATTGATCAATCATTTGACCTCAATTTGTATAATGAATCCTTTTACTGAAGACTTTTTTCAAGTTCTTTTTTCTAATTCATTTTATTAAGCCTATGCTTGATTTTTGAAGCCTTCAATGTCCTTTTTTTTCCATTTTTGAGTGTCTGTTTGTTTTCTTTTAGTCTTTTGGTTTTGTTCAATCTCTTTCTTTTTTCTTTCGCTTTGTTTTGGTATATCTTAGGGTTTAATGGACTTGGCAGTCAAAAGATATGACCATTTTAGTGTCCAAACGGTTGAACCTCTAGATGCAATTGCATAATTTAAAATATCATGTTATATTTTAATGTTGACATTCACTTTTTTAAAAATGTAACATAATATCACTTTATGTTACATTTTAAAGTTACTTTATCACTTAAGTGATTATAGAGGACTTTATCTCATATTTTAATGTTGAGTTGCTTTTTTAAATTTTTCACTTAAGTGACTTTATTAACTATATAGTTTGATTTATTTTTGGGTTATTTTATTTTTTACTTAAAACAACTAAGTTAATATTACTTTTTGAATGATTTTTGCACATGCTATATTAAACTATATTGTACGTAAATACTATTTTTGACCCAATTACATATTTACATGCAAATGACCTCCAAGAGCACGATTTGCACTAGAAATACATGTAATGGACTTCCTCAAGTCCACTTTGCATGAAAACCCTCCTTTACATGTAATTCACTTTACATGTAATTGCATCCTTAGAGTGTGATTTGCACTATAAAGTTATTTTTATGGACTTAGACAAATAAAAGCTAAGTTTTTAAAATATGCAATGCTCCTCAAGAGTGTGACTTGCATGGAAATGACCATTTACATTTTAAAGTGAAATATGTAATGAGGGTCCAAGAGTGAAATTTTCATTGTAAAAACATGTAATGAGGGTCTAAGAGTGAGATTCGCATTGTTTTACACTTATGTGCATTTTAAAACATGTAAATCCTCATAGAGAATGTGATTTTTCATTCCATCACATGTTATTGTCCCTTGAGACCACAATTTTGCCTCCGAGAGCAAAATGTGTATGTTCTTGGCCTTAGAGAACATATTTTTGTGAAGAAAGAACAAATTTACTCATTTCATGGCATGAAATCCATGCAACAAGGGGCATTTTTGCATTTCCATGCCTTCTCGTGCTCTAGGCATTCCATTTCCTTGCAAAAATGTCACATTTCTTTGCATCTAGAGGCCATGTTTTAGCTAAAAACACCAAGGTTTGTTGTTTCTAGCTCATGTTTTGGGCCCAAGAAGACTCATTTTGGCATTTCAATCCATGTCATTGCTACTTGTGATCTCGTTTTTACATTTTAATGCTAAAAACATTTCATGCTCTATCATATTGAAAACACATTTTTGATAAAAATGTCTAAATACTTGATTATTTGTAAAAAAGTGTTTGCGTATTTGGGATTGAAGGGCACATTTTTGGCATCCATATCCAAAAATTCCTCATTGATTTCCCATTTAAAAGCCATAATTTTCAAGTGTTGAAGAGGTCAAGTTAGTTGGTTGTAGATTTGAATTTGAAAGAGAAACATTCTTCAAACCTATTAATCTTCCATATTTGGCTCTTAATTACTAGGTAAGTTGAAGTTTTCCTTTCATTGCATATTTTAGTTCATCCTTGTGCAATTTTCCAAATACATGCCATGTATTTTTCAAAATTCCTTTAAATAAGATGAAAACCTTCATTTTCAAGTGCTTCAAATTTCCCCAAATTCAAAATTTGAAATTGAAAGCAACTTGATATTTTCCATGTTTGAGTCAAAAACCAAAGGTATGTTTTCATTTTGTGCTTGGTTTTTTCTTGTTGTCTGATTTTTATTTTTATTTAAAAAAAAAATTAGGTTATTTCCCAATAATCCACAATCATTCTTCACCATTCCACTTTCCACCTTTTCAAGCAAGTGCATCACACCATTTCGTATTCTGCCAACACATGCCAAAGCACATTGCCTACTTTTTCAATATACACAAATTCATTCATTTCATTTAAATGTAATTTCATTCTTCATGCGCATTTACATGCAAACCTATCCTCCATACCCACTTACATGTAATTCCATCCTCTGAACATAATTATATGTTTACATCAATTCCATCCTCCGAATATAATTACATGAGAGCCCCATGCATCCTCTTCTCAGTATTTTTGGTTATCAGTGGCTCTCCTCTTTTAGAGATGAGGTCAAGTGTTATGGTGGGGTCATAGGTTTTGGTGGGGTCACTTGTCTTATTTGGGACCACCTTTTTAGTACTATTTCCTTGGTTCACTCTGATAGTTGTGCTAGGTTCATGTGGATTTGCATTGATCAAGGGACCTCACTCTATAGAGATACCTATATAGCTATCTATTACTTCCCGCCAACATCTTTGTACTATGTAGTTCACAACATTGAGGGTGGGGACCCCTATGAGGACCTTCTTGAGCACATTACTAGATTCTTTTCCATGGGGGACATCATCATTTTGGGAGACTTTAACATGTGGACTAGGGACCTACAACCTCCCCTCTATGATTGTAAGTATGATCCCATGTGCACGACTACTTCTAATCCTAGTTTTGTGGGTCTACATCAGCTCTCTAAGGATTTTTATGGGCCCTTCACTAGGTATGGTCAAAATTTTCTACAGCTTTGTGAGTCATCAGACTTAGTGATCTTGAATGGGCTCTTTTGCTTTCCTAGCTTCAAACTCTTCACTTGTTGGCCACATGGTGGTGGTGCTAGCATTGTCGACTATGTTCTCTCTACTGCCTCTTTCATCCTTCTCATTTGCTACTTTACCATCTCTTGCCTTCCTCTAGCTAACCATGCCCTCCTTAGCATCACCCTTTGGGGACCTCTAACACCTCCTCTCCCTTGTTTATCCGCTTCTTCTTGCCCCTCATCTTCTAGCAGCCTCCCCCTCCCCCCCTACACTTGCACTTCTTTTCACTTCACTGATGGCAACACAAAGCTCTTCATCCATCACCATAGATGACTTCTCCTCCAAGATCCCTTCTCTAACTCTAGGAACATCACCTCCATGTTCCACTCACTTGTGTCTACCTTGTGGGAGTCTTCCCTTCTCTCCATTTCTCGCTACACCTCCTCACTCACCCCTCACCCTACTCACAAATCTTGCCCCATGAACCAATGGTTTGATGAGGAAGTTCACTTTGCCATAAGAAACAAAAGTTCAATTTTCTGCAATGTAGATCTCTTTGTGCCACATTTTTCCAGTCTCCAAAGCTCTTTTGGCACACCATTTCTCCTCGCCACCCCCCTCCCTCCATTCTAGACCTTCACTTCCTTGCCTCCCACACCTCCACCCTCTATGATATTCCTAGCTAGCCCCCTCTCCATCTCATCCTCCCCCCACCTATTGTCACCTCTTCTCCTTTTCCCACATTAGTGAGGTAGTTAGAGTTATAAATAGTAGCAAGACTCTAGATGAGGAAGGATTCGAAGCTGAATTCTTCAAGTTGGGCATCTCTATCCTAGGTCCCTTTCTTATAGTACTCTTTAATCGAGTGGTTTGTGTCATCTTTCACAACTCTCGGTCATGACATATTATCTATCTAATCCATAAATCTGGGCCAACTTCTAACCCCAGGAACTATAGGACCATCATGGTTGGGCATACCTTCGCCAAACTCTATGTAACTGTGCTGAATATTATCCTATCTAGAGAGCTCAATCAGTGACATTTTCAGGCTAGATGATAGATTAGGTTTCATATAGATTTTCAAACCACTGATCACATTTTTACCTTACAAGACATCATTGAGGAGGCTCACCACTGCTTAGTGAAATTTTACTATTGTTTTGTTGACTTTCACAAAGCTTTCAACTCTATTCCTTGGGAAGCTCTCTTCCAGTGTCTTAGGGACATCGAGATCTCAGAGATTCTCCTTACAACTATTATGAAGTTATACGAGTGCATTGTCCAAACATGGTGTGAAATAGGGCTGCCCTCTCTTCCCCACTCTCTTTGGCATCTACATCAATGAGCTTGAGGCATTTTTTCATGATTGCTCGCTCCTTGGTGATGGTTATTTTTTATATTAGGTATTAATCTCTATTCTCCTATTTTTTGATGATGTGATTCTCATAGAATCTTCCCTTGATGGTCTTTAGTGGCTCCTTGATGGCTTGGTCTCTTTCTGCGACTCATGTGAGCTAGTTGTAAATTTGGGCAAGACTCAAGTTATGGTCTTCAATTTTTTGAGGACATCACACCTCCATTTTTACTTCTAGGGTACCAAGATTGAGATTGCATCTTCATATACTTACTTTGGGGTTAAGTTTTTTGGACGTCGATTCAACTTAAGACTAGCCATGTAGCTCAAAGTCAACAAGGGGCTCGACTCCCTCACTCTTCTTGAGTGACAGTGCTTCTGACACCACTTCTAGGACACCATGACTAAGATGTCCCTTCTTGACTCCCTGGTCAAACCAACAGTCCTCTATGGCTATATTGTTTAGGGTCCCTCCTTGTTGGATTCTGACTGGGCTTCTGTTGAGAGAGTCCAAACACTTTTTCTTTGGTGCTTTATCAAATGTCACTGGTCCACACCACACAACATCATTCTAGTAGAGTTTGGTGCTCACCCTTTCAAATTGGGGACCATCTTTTATTAAGTTTTGCTTCTTCATCATCTTCAAAGCTTCGTTGATTCCTTTGATGGTTGTCACAGATATTCCTACTTGGCCTATTGGTCCTCTATGGAGGTTGTGGGTTCAGACTCTAGTCATGAGTCTCATTTCTAGGACACCTAGGTCTCTGCCCTCTTGGGCTCGATCGATATTAGTTTGGATTGTCTTCCCCCTTTTACTTTTCTCTAGATGCTCCAACCCATCTTCTTCCACCTCAGCGAGAGTTGAATGAACATGTTAGACTTGACATCTATAGACAATATGTTATCACGACCTGGAGGAATCCCCTAGGTGGGATCGTTCTACGTATGGCCTTCTATGCTGAGCACTTCCTTGATATCCAGGATGAGATCATCTTACACCCTTGGTACCTCACTCATCGTTGGACTCATGCTCTTCACATCTCCTTGGGATCTTTTAGAGTGGGATCTCACTAGCTACATATTCAGACTGATCACCAGATTGGTAGGGAGGATAGGATATGCCATCTTTGTCACCTTAGGGAGGTTGAGACCAAGTCTCACTTTATTTTTTGTTGTCCCATTTACTATGAGATCTAAGGGAGATTCTACTATTTGTTCAAAGAGTGTCAGTTTCTTCCCTCATTTTTTAGATATATTGACCAACACTGTCTTGCACTCTACCTTCAGGAGATCATGTAGCTTTGTGAGCACACTATATAGCTCCAACTTTTCTCAAAATTGACCCCTACGTAGCTCATCACCTCTTTCTTCAATCCTATGGTTCCTACCTAAGGATTGAAGTGACCTCTCTACACTATCTTGGTTCACACCAGATCTATAAGATTTCGTAGAGATTGCACTCAAAAGCATCCCTCTAGTAGACCTCAAAGGTGACCTTCCAGAGTACCTAATTTCTCTAATGTCCACCTTTCCATTCTAGACTACTTCTCACCTATGAGGATTTCTTAGCTATTGTTATTCCTTTTCTTGGTTCTTTTGTTGTTTTGCTTTCACGTTCTTTTGGCAAACACCATTTGGTGCTTCCCCTATTGGTGTTTTCCCTTTGTACTATTTCCAGTCCTTAGACACTCGTTGGTCTCTTATTGGACATTAATAAATTTATCTTATCTTATATTTATCTTATCATGTAATAATTACATGTAAATCACCTTACACATAATTACATCTAGAGATCCCAATTTTAGTAAAAGGTTACACTTTTAAACAAAAAAGTCACTATTTGCACACATCCATATGCATACCAACTTGCATTCTTGGCCATACCCACAAAAGCCCATCTTTTCCCACATGCAATCCTCCCTTGTGATTTTGATTTTGGCCCTTTCCATCCAAATACATATCATTTATAGTTTATTTCCAGCCATAATATGTGTTCTATAAGTATTTAATCCATACTTCAAACACTCACCCCTCATGGATTCATCATTGTAATTCAAATCCCAAGTTTTTCATGGATATGTTTTCATCTTCATGTTATGCACTCTTTAAGATATGTCAAAAATTCTTCAAAGAAAAAAGACATCCCATCAAGAAGGCATGCTTTAAATCAACGAAAACAATAATTCATTTGGTCTCCACTTTTCCAATGGTTGTCCAAGAACTTGAGTTTGTGTAGGAATGCACCAAGCACTTTGCCTACAAAAAGGAGAGTTAAAGGTGTTGATGGAAAGTTGTTCTGAGTTTACACCCATTCACCATCAAGAAGGTTTTCAAAGACTAGAGACTCCATAATGTGCCAATCTATAAAGGAGAATTCATGACAACTTGAATGAGAAAAAGCTTGGCCACGTCATGTTTTCAAATGACAACAGGAAATTCATCAAATAGATTTAGAGACTATCAAAATACACAACACTATGGTTGTTAAGGTGAATGCAGTGGCACAAAATAAAGGAACTCCCAATCCTGTGATAATCTGGGATTGCATTATCAAGTACAAGGCCTTTGTTGACAATCTATAGGATTGATTCATTCAAAATCAATAGCCTCAACTTTTTGTTCAAGTATTTTTATGTTTATAGTTGGAAAGAATTAATTGCATAAAATTATGTAATTGCATGTAATTTGATTACATATCCTTATGACATGAAATCCAATAATTTCTCTCACCTAGTTTGATCGGATCAAAGTTGGTTGAGTTGCTCCGACTTTTTCCTCCAATTTTTTCACAACTCCTTTTCCTATATAAAGGAGTTCCCTCTCTTTGTAAAAATTATCTTTTGTTATATGTAAGGAATCTCTTCCAAACTTGTAGAAGAATAACTTTGATTGTGTAGTACAAATTTTGGAGAAAAGTGAATAAAATAAGCAATTAAATTCGAAGCTTTGACTAGAAGTAATTGTGATAGAGAAAATTAGAAGCTTTGATTATAGTTTGTACCTATTGCATTTGATTCATATTATTGTGTGTTCAATAATAGAGCATAGTGAGTTAAGAAGAATTAGAGTTGAAGCTTTGACTTGGAGAAGAATGCATAGTTTAGAAGCTTTGACTGTAGCATGTGTTACCATCTCAAATTCATGAATTGTGCCCCAATGGTAGAGGTTTTTCTTATATAATTGATTAAAACTAAAAATAAGTTATAGAATAGAGATCATCTACTTCTAGAAGTCTTTGTGCCGCAATGGTAGTGATTTTTCTTATAAATTAGACAAACATGACTTAGAGCCAAATTGATATGATTTCAATCAACCTTTGAGTTGGTTTTGGTTTACCAATATCACCATTTCTAGCTACTAGATAGAAGTGTAGTTAGAGATTTCATCTTGCCCATTACTTGCTCTACAGGTAAGTGGATTCTTTCCTATTAAGAGGGAAGAATATTGGTAACACCCCTTACAAATCTCTTCTTTCTTACCTTGAGTTGATCCAAGGAATGGTGAGAAGGGGGGGCCTTCCCTTGAAGGTAGGAGAGGCTTTGTCTCATATGTTGTAGTTGGTCATCCTATTTTGTAACTGGATTTTCACAAAATTGTTGGTTGCAAAATATGCACCCGATAAAATATATTAAAGATCAAAGATCATTGATCAATTGTGTCTCTAACCCTAAATTGTCCCTAAGTAATCACACATCCTTCCAATATTTTAGATTTTCCCTTGATGGTTTAGGTATTTTCATTAATTGGAAGTAGTAAACCCAAAGTCTGAACCCCAATACTTTAGAATGCAACTTGTAAGAAAAATATTGTTTATAGGGTTTTTGTTTTGGCACCATTCCTTCTATTATTTATACCAACCCAACTCTTAACTTGGGGTTTTCTTGATGGTTAACTTTTTGGTATTTATTATGTGGTACTCTGACATCTAATCCTTGATTTTTATTATTAAAAATATTAGGAAATATTGGGGCATCAAGGTTCCTTATGTTGTCTTGGCATATTGGTAAAGGTTATGCAATATGTTTGATATTAAATCCTTAGATAATTTTATTATGATTTATAGGTGGGATAAGGTCTTGAAATTTTATTGGGATGGGTTAACTTGTTTGTATAAGTTGTGAGGTCTTCTTAATGTCCAATTTTAAATCTAGATTATTCACTTTACAAGACATTTAGATATAGAGTCATCATTATTTGTGGATCTCATGTAGATTTGAATGAGTGCACCCACTCTCCAATGCTATACAAAATCAATTTCATCATAGGAATCAAGCCTATGTATTCCTCAATGCATGCCATTAGATATAATTGAATTCTAAAGTTTAATAAAGAGAACTAATAGTTGATTTTTGTTTGTATTATTTCTAGACAATTAGATATGAGTACAAGTATCTTTTCAAATATTTTCTTGATGTTTTCCAATGCTTATATTTTCTAGAATAAGATAAGGAGACACTTCCCAAGTGAAGTATAAACTCAAGGGTTAAAATCCCCTTCCAACAATGACAAATTCATTTAGGGAGTTAAGATTAATTTTACCTCAAACTATAAAAGTTTAAGAGCCCAAATATGTAAAACTTGGACGAGGCTATCACCTTTTTGATATGTCATTTCATAGGTCAAATGTGATAATTTCTTATTTGCTCAATTATTTGCATATGCAATAAATTTGCTCAAATGGCTTTTTTCTTCTTTCAAGAAGGGCTTAGAGGTAACTTGACATTTAGATTTTAAATTTAAAATTTTCAAAATTTTGACCCCCATCTATTTTTTACTTCTTCTTCCCTAAGGTCTTTAGGGATGACTTAGATATATAAATTTCAAATTTCGAATTTTGGGCTCTTAGCAATATAGAACTTCTAAATTTTAGGCACCGAAGGTGTTTTTGTTCCTTTCTTATGGAAAATTGTAAAGAGTTATATTTCTTATAGGAAAGAAAACTTTTGTAGTTTTAATGTAGAACCCTTACTAAATATTGTAATATAAAAGTACTTAATTAATGAAGGACCATACCTATTTTTTCTTTATGATCCAATCTTGGGGATGCTATATATTATTTTGTTATTTTAACATTGAATAACTTGGTGAGATCTATCTTATTGTTTTTTAATAGTGTATCAAAATTGAACATGGAATATGGCAGTTTAATTGCATTAAACTTGAATTATCTAATGTTATATTTTCCTCAAATGCTTGTACTGATATTGTGGATGGTTGTATGAATACAAACTATTATAGTATTGATTTCCTAACCTATCTAACCTTTTAAATTTTATAAAAAGGTGTAATTTTCCCTTGTACAATATTTTATTTTTAGTTTATTTTTCTCAAATCATAATCATATTTCCATTTATTGTTGTGTGATAATTTCTTATAAACTTAGATCTAGGTTAGACTCTAGGACATTTTGGGAATTGAGATTTGAATGGTCAAATCTTAATTATCAAGAATAGTTGAATAACGTAATCATCCATCTCTATTCAATTTTATGACTACCAAAAAAGGTCCCTTGCAAACAAAACAAACAAATTTTCCACTTTTCTTTTTCAACAAAGCCATGAATTATTAACATCCATCTATTTAAGGGAATTAAAACGATTTACCATTCTACTTGATGTTAGTTGTGTCAAAACCACTATCAATCCTACAATTATACTCAAATGATAAATAAATGGTAGCACTCAAATTGATTGAAGTAAGAGACAATCCCCACCAAAAATATCACAAGTATCCATGGAAACAAATTGAGGTAGATAAAGATAGATATTTCTAAATGCTCTAACTAATGTGCTCTATGAAGACCTCTACAAATACATCTATGCATGACTTATTGAGGACCACAATCAAATTAAGTAGAAGAAGACAACTTAAACTTTATTAAATGTGAGAAAATAAGTATGCAAAGAGTCATGGATTTGAAACTATATACATGGAGAGATTCTCCAAAAAAACTAAGGAGCATGCGTGGATTATTTGTTCTGCTCTAGGTCTTTTCATATTTTATATACTTAGATCAACCCCACTAAACTAGATATAAAGCTATGCAATTGATGGCTAAGTCACAAAAAAAAAGAGTGACAAAAAGAATTAGAGAGATCAACGTCAATTGTTGGGTAAATATTTTATGGAATGAATATCATAATTGGTGATAATAGAAACTATGTGGAAAATAAGATTTATTATACCAATAAGGAACTCAATTGTAAAGATATTACTTATGACCATATAAAAGATGATTGTAAATGAAAAAGGTTTTGTTTATGTAAAATCTTAAACAAGTCAAAGACTATGGAAAATACAAATGCAAGTTCCCACACATTTTGGTATGGTTCCTCAATTATCTTGCATTTTATTTTATAAGAAAACTATTAGGGATTTATAAACATAGTTGGTAAATTTAAACTACATGGGGTCAAATAAACACACTTATAAAGTGTTTCTAAGAAGTGATAAAAAAAATACCTACAACTATTTTTCTCACCAAATTCCTGTAACCATTTTAAGGGATAAGTCCATATATTATAATAGCTGGTAATATCATAAACCAATTATTTTCATTGTCATTATGGATTTCATGTATATGGAGGTAATAAAGAATAAAACATCTTGGGTATTACTGTTAACATATGAAATTTCCAATGAACCAATTAAAACCAACACATATTGCTTTTACCCTACTCATAGATAATATAGTAGAGAGATTTGGAACAAATTTAGTAAAATATCAACTTGGAAAATGAAATCTATAAAATTAATATTAAAATAAATTGATTTTGAATCCCTGATAGTGGTAGATATTTCAAATTCACAACCACCTATTGTGAAGAAAGGGAAAGACAATAGGGAACCATGAATGTTAATTGGGTTAAAGATATGGCTACCCTTGTCACCTTTTGTAATTAGAGACTCAAGAGTGATGAAATAATTATAGAAAAAAGAATTGAATAAGTTATATCTATAAATTATAGATAATAAAATTGTTAGCATTATGATTTGTGTTGTCATTAATGTCAACTAGCTTTGGTATGTCATTAATGCTAGTCTGCAAAGGTTTACTTGTTGAGGTTATGATTGATGAAGAATATTTGAAAAGTGGATTAAGGAAGAAATTTTTGCAATGGGATTGATTGATGAGTAAGAATTTAAAAGAGGATTAAGGAAGCTACAAAGGCTATGACATTGATTGATGGAGAAGATTTGATTCCAAAAGACTAGAATATGCATGAAAGAGTATCTGAAGATCATAAAATGATGGATGATTCTGACTCTTGGATTAATTAATGGTTTTTTTTTTAATATTGCACTTTAATGTGTACAGTTTCCAAAAGATAATTATATGATGAAGATATGATGCACTACTTGGCTGACAATAAGGTTAGCTATCATGATGATTTGGATAGGCTTGGAGAATAACTTGAATTTCTTAGTAGGGGAATTTCAAGGTATGTGGTATGGTGGACTTAGATGATTTGTGTAGCATTTTAGTTTAGTTATTTCTTGTTGGTTTTCTTATTGTTGTAGATTTGTTGCTACATGTATTGTTCTATTGTTAGTGTTGGCTTCAAGATGACTCAGCTAATTGTTGACTTGATTCATTTTGATTAGGTCCAACTATAGGTTAGAGGGAGAGATAAGAAGCTTATGATGCTTTCCTATAGTGAGTGGTGCTTTAGATGACATTTCATGGATTGCAGGTTTTTTTCAGGGTTGACTAGTAACTTGTTTTTAATGTTTTTTTCACATGTTACCTTTGGGTCTAAATTTGGAAGTAACTGCGATGCTTGTGGACTAAATTTATTACTTCTAGGAAAGATATTTTGGAATGTAATTTGGTCCTCTTTACTTCCTAGAGTCGACCACATTGAATATTTATATTCAAGGTGGTCAACCTTGTATTAATAATGCATTTTTTTTTATGTTTGGCCTTGGTTTGTGTTTCTAATAGACACATCACTATATATCTTGATGGAAAAGTATGAGAAAGACAAGAAGGTGTATGAGAATAACTATGAAGTTTTTTATGAACAAGTGTGAATGAAAAAATAAGTGAACAAGGTATAACTAAGAAACTATTTGAAGGATTAGATTAGAAGGACAAAATTGTTGATCAAGATTGAGTTTTTATTTATGTTCATTAAGTATTGATGTAATCCTTGGCAGTGTGCCTAAATTGGTAGTGATAGTGTGTTCCTTGGCTTCTAGCCTAAAACATTGTAATCAAACAGTTTGCTATAGTAAATCACCTTGGTTTTCTCCATCTTTAGTTTTCCATGTAAATTTAGTGTTCTTACATGTTCATGTGTATCTAGAATCTTTACTTTATCTTCTTCTAATCATGAATAAATTTATTTCCTATATGAGATAATATTGCTACAATTTGTGTGATAATTCCCCAACTACCTTATTTAAAGGACATTTTTTCATGCTAGGAAAACCTATCCATAATGCATGACGATGCTTAGCACAATAAAAAAGATATTATATATTGGATCTTTTCACAAAGTCCATATTTAATGCTATAATTTACCAATAAATTTTTTAAATCATTAAATTTTAAACAAAAGAGAGGAACAATTTAAAATTATATATCTCTTAGCTCTATAAAATATTATTCAAGAAAAAAACTTGCCAGCACAAGCAATGATAAATTAGATACCTTAAAAATATGGAGTTTGTGGATAAAAGATAGGAGTGTTGCACTCTTATCTCAACTAAAGGAGAAAAAATATCACCTAAAGTAAGAATCTATTTAAGCCATTGAGATTATCAATCATAATATTATAACAAATACTAAAAGATTCTTCCTATACCTAAGCAAACTGTACGATAAGAAAATACATCACAGAAAATTGAAACATATCTATCATAATAATTATAACCATTAAGAATTCATTTGATGCACACATGGAGTCTTAAATAGAGACACAAGGAAAGGAAGGATAAAGAACAAAACTTGGGTTGAATCAAAGTTTCATAGTAAAAACTCCCATATAATGTGAAAAACATAGCATAAGAAAGGAACAAAGAAGGCATACAAGAAAAAAAACTTGAGCAATTGCTTCAAAGATGAGTACTTTTCACCCTAGACAATAATAACTTTTAGACCTTATGGATAAATTAATGAATTCATAACACAAAAATAAAATTCAACCATCCATTATACTATTACTAAATAGTATTAGTACTACATCAATGGGGTTTTAGGTAGATATGACACATGTTACCTATTGAAAATTTTGATTTGGGAGATGATTTAGACAAAAACACATCAAGAATGTATTGTGTAAATCTGTTTCCACAGGTAAGTAAATAAAGTGAGGGAAAATGTATGAGTTAAAAATGCACAGGTCACATCCATTACATTGCATTCCCTTGCCACTATGAATTTTTACACTTAATCAACCAATTTCATCATAATTGTGTCATTGTCATTTGTATTTTTTTGTTTAAATCTACTTTCAATCTTATCAAAATTGTTCGAGTGGTCAACAAGACTTGACCACAATAAAAAATGTATTAAATATTTCCTATTGTCATTATTCAAAGTTTATCTTAGGTATACATAAAATATGATGACAGACTTATTAAAAACTACATCTAAGCTTTTTTTTTAAAAAAATGTGATTGTCTTACAAAGAGATGTAATTATCATATGTTTCATTGTAAGAAAAATAACTTTAAAAATTGTTTATTAGATTGTGTGTTTTGTTTTTTTATCAGTAAATGGTGTAAGCCTTTGATTATATTTTTTAACAAATAAAGATACACCATAGTTATCTCCATTCTGATGGGCATTGGTAGGAAAGAACAGAGAAGAAAACCTCCAGTCTTGCCCAAGACCATAGTCCTTTATTATTACAATATAAAAGGGGCATACCCTAGTTTCAAGTTTGATTTTATTGCACCAGAAAAGAGTCTTAATCTGCATTCTATCTTTTCTGAGAACACCAATCCAGTTATATTCCTATTCTAAGAGAACCACTCTAGCCAGAGTTGTGGATGCTTAGATGGCCTCTCTTTTTTGCTGTTATATTTGAAGCTCACATGCCTTACTATTTTGCCGAACATTAGTCTACTAAGAAGAAATTGTTAGTATTGTTTCTTAAGAAAAATTGAGAGGTTTTCTTGATTAGTTGTTAGCACACTTTGCTACCCCATCATAAGTGAAAAACTTATCGTTTCCAAAATTGAATAAAAATTATCTTAGTGCTATCATTTTTTTAGTCTTGACATTCTTTAATAAATTTAGATATCATCTTGATATTAGGATCCTACTAAAGACCAATTTTTAGTTTGATAACCAGAATTCCACATAATCGCATGGGGGATATAGATTAGAGTGTCTCCAAAGAGATCTTGTTAATGGATTGATCTTACTTGATTTATTTTGGTTGTATTATAGAGTAACTTAATTACCTATTTAAAATGATTTATTTTGTCCCTCCTTATTTGTATGGTCCTATTCTATAAAATTTACTAAACCTGTTGTAATCAAAGTCCTAATTTTTTACTCCAACATGGGCCTTTCCCAGCTTGTCAAGACTAGCAGAGCTACACCATTCATAATAGAAAACCTACTTAAAATGTCTATTTCTACTATAGATTTGATTCAAACTTCTCTACAATCTATAATAGAACACTAACAAGAAAACATTAATAAGGGACTCCAGGAATGCTTCAATTGTTTTTCTTTTCTTTTCCGCTTATTGAAAAATAGAGCACATTACCTCTATAGATGGTGAGAGACTACACATCTAAACAAAGACAATGGGAAAATTGAAAAGTCTTACAAACAACAAAGTTTGAAAGAATCAGATGAACACGACTACAAATATAAAAGTATCATTCATATAAATAAATGGGTAAATTACATTTTGGAAAGATACATGATAGATATACTTTCCTATATACATACTATCTTCAAGATAAGGAGCTAAAAAGAAAATGGACCCAATATCTATACTTGTTCCATGCTTTATGATAAACTAGATAGGAAATAGGAAGAAACAAAAGGGGAATCTAGGCAGAGACCCAAAAAAAACATCAGAAAAGCTTCCAAACTAATAGACCAAAATGGAAACAATAGGCTAACATACTACCATATTGAGGTCCAAAGAGAAAAAATAGGGGATACCCACGATCAACCTTGTCGGAAGCAAAACCGAGACCAAGACACAAACGTAGCTCATGAAAACCCATCGGGCCCAGACACCTACTTCTCGTATAACATAATGATTTCAAAAATATCATTAGGCTTCTCAAGCTAGAAGTTAAGAGGAAATTCAAATGCATTTTTCTCCCTACTAGACTTCTCCATGTTCAAGGTGCAAAAATTTAGGGCCTCTATGTTGTCTAGAACCAACCCTTGATGAATATAAGCCTTGAAGATGTTAAGGTAGTTTATAAGATAGTCCTTGCTAACATCTTCAACAATCCCTGTCCACCAAAGGAGGAACTAAATGCTGGCCTCCATTTTAGGCCATTCCTCATAGAAAGCCAAGTTCTCACGAATGACAAGGGAAGGATGCCAAAACACCATAAGGATGTGTCATGTATCTTTCTAGAAGGGGGATCCTGAGCTTGTTGTCAATGCTTCTACCCTTATGCCAAATTGGGTTGGAAATTTTGCAATAGAGCCTAATCATATCCCACTACTCCACCTTTGCTCTGGCCAAACAATCGATAAATGTCCAAATTATATCACTGCTAGTCTACCATGTACAACTATAGTTAAAAGAGCCTTACCCAATGGCTCGACTAACTATGATCTTGGTCATATCATCAACAAGTTTCAAGACTTTACTATATCTCTCCAACTTAATATTCCCTTGAAATGCCATTGTCTACACCTCTGAGGTGTTAAAGAGACTAATATTAGTATCCATTTAAAAAATGCTCGAAATGACAAAGATGGAAAGAGATAGTGAAGGTATAAATGAAGAAAATAGACCTGGAAGGTCCTAGAAAGGCCTAGAGGCAATGACATCATTCACACGTGATGCCAGCTAAGACTGAAGTACAAAGGAAGCCAAAGTTCACCAAATGATAGAAGGATAGAGGGCAATGCCAACAGAACTATCATGAAAAAATGGGGACAAGAAAACAACTAAGCCCAAAGATAAAGCAAAGAAATAAGGGGAACTACAAAAAGGAGAAAAAAGAAAGGATATAATAAAGTCCTAAATGCAATAACTTTGATCCCTTGAGGGTTACATCCTACATGAATTTGATGATTCACAAACATGACTAAGCTGAGGGGAGATAAGGATAAAAATAGTATAATGTGGAGGGGAAAAACTAAAAGAAAAATACAAGGTAGAGGGTGGGTAAAAAAGAAGAACCTAGAGACATAGGGGAAAAATAATAAGAGAATCACCATCAGCACCCTTGGTAGCTAGCAAGAATTTCATTTAATATCCTACCTAATAAGAGTGTTTCCTAATGGCATTAATGCCACTTTGAGATCAAAAGTGACCTTTGAAGCTCCTATAACACTAGCAGTAGGGGTCCAGTGAGAGTACCACCCAACAAAGGCATAATAAAACATGGTCCAAGGGTATTTGACATCAAAAAAGGAAATAAATAAAAATGTTGTTAATTAAGAGAAAGAAGGTGAGGTGGCTCAAGGCTTATGATAAGATTATCGATCTCTGATAATCAGATAGGTTTTTCCATCAGCCCCCTCATTTGCCAATTGGTCTACCTTCTTGTTACCTTCCCGAGAAATGTGGTATATCTGAATATCTACTAACCTATCAAGAATATTAAGAAACTCTTCTAATTTTGAATTCAAAACGCAATTGGGCATAGCTCTTTTCCTTATAGTGTTTAAAACGATCTAGGAATCTCCTTCAATGATGATTTTGGATAGTCCTAATTTTAGGCAAAGCTGAAGCCCATCTTTCAAAGCTTCAAGCTCAACTAGGTTATTAGTGGTTGGGTCAATAGATTTAGCCCTTTTAGCTATCCAATATCCTAACTCATTGGTAATGATACAACTGATACCTAATAGTCTTGGGTTGCCTCTGGAAGCACTGTCAAAATTTAACTTAGACCATCCCTTAGGAGGGGGCGTCCATCTACAATTTTCCTTTGCCTCTTTGTTCTTCTTTTTATAGTTGAGCGGAGGGTTAATGAGGTTAGTCCATTTTTTCCTGATAAAGCCATCCCAGTTTGAGAATGATCCTTCTTCTTTCTGGGACTTCCTGAGGTGGGAATTTAGCGTCTCAACTATGCTTGCTTCTATCTTATTAACAATCTCATCTAGCTACATTTCCTAGTCCCTAAACAATCTTCTGTTTCTTTCTTTCCACACCTCCCAGATGAGGATAGATGGGAAAATATTCCAAATGCTGCTATAAACACCTTTGCAGGTATTAGTGGGCTAGCTATTGAGAAGATCAACTAAGGAATTTGGCATGGGAGCATGCCAACCCAACATTTTCTTGAGCCAATCCCAACAATGTTGGGTGTAAGGGTAGCTGAGTAAAATATGATTTGTATCTTCATTGTTTTGTCTACATAACACACATCTAGAAGGTCCTTCAAAACCTAGCTTGTGGAATTTGTCAGCTATGAGGATCTTGCTTTGATATGCCAACCATAAAATGAACCCAACCTTTGGCACAAAGATGGATCCCAACATAGTTTGAATGGGAGTTCCACCTCATCCCAACTTTGGGAATGAGTAAGGGCTTTATATCCAGTCTTAACACTATACTTGCCATCTTTTGATGCTGTCCAAATAAGATTGTCATTCCTCTCTAATTTTTTGATCTTTTTGCTCTTGATGATCTTTTCATCTATCTCTTTTTCCGATGGTACCAAATCTATATCATCCAAAGATTTCCACACCCAACTAGTCGTACCATTCTAAGTGTTCTTTATTTTGTAATCACTAACCTTGCATCCCCATAATTTGACTAATTTCTCTTTGAGCACTATAGGGATCTCCAGGCTATCTATGGGAGGATGTCCATCCCATGAGTCCTCCCAAAATAAGGCTTCGTCCCCCTTACAAATGTCCCAAGTGAGATATTTGCTAATGAGGGCTCGACATCTAATTCCAACTCTTTGATTCTTTAGGGAGAGTCTTCATCCCAAAAATAGAGAAGGGGTCTGCTGCATTAAGATACTTGCTATACATAATTTTGGCCCACTTGCTATTTCTTTCAAAAAAGAGGCACCATATTAGTTTGGCCCCAAATGTTTTTTTTTGCCAAAATAAGTTTTTAGTGCCTACACTTCTCGAATCCTTTGGTTTACAAATATTTTCCCATCTAATGAGTGCAAGTTTTTTGGAATCCTCACTATTATTTCAAAGGAAACTTCTAAGCAATACTTCAAGCTTCTTATTGATACTCTTGGGTAGAGGGAGGCAGGATGGAGGATAGATAGGGATGGCAGACATAATTGATTTAATCTTGGTGATTTTTCCAACTTTAGAGAGCCATTTATCTTTCTAGTCGCCTATCCTAGTCTCTAACCTATCTAGAATATTTTGACAAACCTTAGTGGATTTGCTTTCCTTTTCTAGATCAATACCCAAATATTTGCATGGAAATTCACCCTTTTTATACCCCATGATATGACAGATCTACTTTTCTATTTTTCCCTTAATGTTAATAAAGAAGATTTTAGATTTTGTTGTGTTTACTTTTTGACCTGAGGCTGCCATATATAATTGAATGATGGACCTGATGTTCAGTGCCTCTTTTGTAGAGTTGTCACTAAGTAGAATGGTGTCATCCGCAAATTGTCAATGAGTAATATTGGGAATATTTTCTGTCATAGTAATACCCTTGATATCCCCTTTGCTATAACCATCGGAAAGAGCTCTCTTGAAGGCTTCTTCCATAATGATATATAGAAATGGAGAGAGGGGGTCTCCTTGTCTAATACCTCTTGAAGTTTTGAAGAAGCCATCGAGGGTCTCATTAAAAAGTAATGAGATGTTAGCGATTGAGATGCACCGATATATGAGGTTGATCCATTGGCATGAAAAACCAAAAGCTTCTAAGGTTTTGCATAGGAACCTCCAATCCACCATGTCATATGCTTTTTGGATATCTAGTTTCATGAACATGCTTGCCCTTTTATTCTTATATGTTGAATGGATTTTTTCTTGGATAATAAGTATACCGTCTAGGATTGATCTTCTTGGAACAAAACTAGTTTTCTCTTCGAATATAATTTTAGGGAGGATTATTTTAAGTCTATTAGCTAAAATTTTAGATAAGATTTTATAGATAGTGTTAGACAACGCTATTAGTCTAAAATCTCTAAGATTTTTAGGGTCCTCCTTTTTGGAAATCAAAGAAAGAAAGGTATGGTTGATTTCAGACAACAACAAACCACCATTTCTAGAAGCTTCAATAGCTTTCCAGAGGTCTTCACCAATAATATCCCAACATTTTTGATAGAAAAATGTCTGAAAACCATCTAGACCTAGAGATTTGTTTAGATTCATATCAAATACTACCAGTCTAACTTATTCCAAGGTAGTGGGTTTGTTTAG
This sequence comes from Cupressus sempervirens, assembly GCA_028749045.1. NCBI lineage: Eukaryota > Viridiplantae > Streptophyta > Pinopsida > Cupressales > Cupressaceae > Cupressus > Cupressus sempervirens. Next base: position 605,435,096 of record CM053792.1, read on the forward strand.
TAGTTTATTATCTTCTAAAGATACTACTTTAGGAATGACTTCGAGCATTTTTGTTTGGGCTATCTTGTTCGAGAAATCATAATTCTTTAAAGTACATTGAAAGTGACTAACTAAAATCTCAAAAAATTAACTGGATCCTTAGTGGTGGTACCCAAGTTATCTTTGATTTTAATTATTTTACTTTTGGCTCTATTATGGAGGGTGGAATTGTGGAAGAACTTTGTGTTCCGATCCCCTTCATCTAGCCATTTTTCTCTTGACTTTTGTCTCCAAAAAAATTCTTCTTTGGCCAATATGTTTTCTTGTTTGGCGAGTAAATCTTTTTCTAGTAGATAGCTTTTGTTATTAATACACTTTTTGATTACCACTAAATCTAGCTCCTTAAATCTTTCCTCAATCTCTAGCTTTCTTTGAAAATATTATTGAAATGATCTTTGTTCCATTTAAGTATATATATTCTATAAGAATTTTCATTTTTGAGACAAAGATGTACATTTTAGATCCTTTGAAGCTACCTTGATTCCACCAATCTTTAATGTGTTCAAGAAAGTTTGGGTCTAAAAACCACATTTTTCACACTTGAATGGATTTCTCACTGGTTTAGATGTTTTAGAAAATTCAATTCTAATAGGGAAATGATCTGATCTAGCTATTGGAAGGACAGAACAATAAATGTTAGCATTAATTTCACTTAGCTCACCTTTGAGGAAAAACCTGTCCAATTTCTCAGCAATATACGAGAAGTCCTTCCTTCTATTGTTCCATGTGTAATTCCCATTGTTAAGTGGGATGTCAATCAGGTTATTGGAATCACACCAATATTTAAAGTCTTTAGAGGCTTGGGAGGATTGTTGAATACCTCCATATTTTTCATCAATATTTAAAATGGTGTTAAAGTCTCCTCCTAGAAGGATTAGATATTTATTATGATTATTAATGAATAAAGTGATTTCATCCCATAAGAGTTTCTTATCTGTATTATAGGTAGGACCATATATGTTTACTAGAATAAATTGAAGATTAGTTTTAATGCTTTTGACTCTACTACTTAACGAGTTGTTATTTGAGTTTAAAATATTTAAAGATACCTTCCTAGGGTTCTAGATAAAGCCCAAGCCTCCAGAAGACCCTCTAGATTCATGTAGTTTAATATTCCAACTACCTATCTTTTTTTCTAACTTGGTTCCTTCCTCCTTATTTAACTTGGTTTCCTATAGTAGAATGATTTCATATTCAAATAGTTTTAAGTTTTGTTTTAATAGTCTCTTCTTACTAGGGGCATTTAAACCCCTAGCATTCCAGATAGTGATCTTCATGTTTCTTTGGGAAGGATCCTCCCCTTCCCTGTATTAAATAACTAGTAGATCTTTTGCTGCTCTCTGGCCTATCCATCTGCTTCTCTAAGTTCTTTGAGGGATTTCCTACCTCTTTTAGATTTCACCTTGCCATACTTAGGGGATTTAATTCCATCATGTTTCATTTGGATACCCAACTATTCTATATTCTTCTATGCACTTAATGCAATTTTAGATTGATTACCTTTTATACCTTCCATATCTTCAATTTCCAGCTCCTATAATAGTTGCTCTATAATGCTCAGATAGTTATTTGTAGATCTATCCTCTGCTAATGTTAGCTTCCTGAAATCATTTCTCTCGAAGTCCTTACCTAGCAATATTTCTAGAACATCTTTCGTAAGTTGTAAAGCTTCCTCATCTTTATCATCACATTCTATCTCTAATAAATCTCTTTTTAGATCTTCACATGTATAATTATCTCCTCCTAATGTTAAGACTCTCTATATCAAGTTCTCCTTTTGTGCATCACTGCTCCTATCAATGTTCTCAAAGATAAAAACTTCAATTAATTCCTCAGTAAAGGATTCCTGATTGTCCACTTCAGCCTTATTAGGTTCAGATTATCCAACTCTTCCTCCCAAATCAAGTCTCTATGTAGAAATTCTTGAAAGTCTTGTATTAGTGATCTTTCTATTATACTCTGTTCATTGCTCTTATCCTTATGATTTCTACCAAAGGGGTTTATGTCTTTAGATTTAGGTGGTGGCATTTGCCAAAATTTGGAAAACCTACTGATTGATTCTTTGTTGATAGTTCATGTTTCTATCCCATTCTTTATTGTCTGAATCTAAGGAGATCCCTAAACCTCTTCTATATTCTTGTCTATCCCATTTTCTAATTTTGCCCCTACAAATAGAAGGAATTTTTTTGTTTCTTCTATGCTAATGTCTCCATAATCTAGCTACTTCTTAGATTGTTGTGTCTCCAGCTTCTCTGATGACTCTTCCTTTTCAATTGAAGTAATTCTTTTCTTATCCTTCTTGGTTTTCCTTGGATTTCTTGTTGTTGATTGTAGAACCTTGTGACTTCTTAATATCCTTATCTCTTTGATTGTTTCTAATGTCTATGCTGAAATCTTTGAGGCTTTCGTTCTCATAGAAAGTCTGCATTTCTGAAGGAGGGCTTACACCTTTGCATCCCCCAATGTTTGATTCATCTTTTTTTCCATTGCTAAAACTTGATACTGTACATTTTCCTTTATCTATACCCTAACCACTAATTGTTTTATCTTCTTGCATTACCTCTAGAGCTTTCTTTGCATTTCCTTAAGATCAAGAGGGAGATTATGTCTAAGATCTGAAATTGGAGTTGCTCTTATGGGTTCTTCAATGCTTGCTTTCCATTGTTCTTGGATCAGGTTAGAATTTTTTGAAATGTCTTGGTGAGTCTGAACTAAATCCTTCTTATGTGTGGAATCCCTTTGATTCTCTTTTTGATTCCTTATGTTCATCATAGGGAAGGTGCTTTTAAGATCCGTAGTTAATTGCAATGTTTTAAATATAATTTTTTTATCATTGTTTGGTCTAATGGTTTCTAATATTTTGCCTTCATATTTGTGAAATTTTAGACTATATATCACTCTATTAGTTATCACTTTGATCTGATTAGAATCCTGATAATTAACTTTGTATTTGATCAGTAGTTTGATATTGTTACAAAACTGAAAGGAAGAGTCAAAGCCTATCAAATAGCCCAATGATGCCCCTATTTTCTTAATGATATCCAAATGTAGGGGCTCCAAAGGTCTATTAGATGTTAAACCAGGTTGGTATCATGAAGTCTAACATCCCCTCCTTACAATCTAGAGACCATTCAAAAAATTTCATAGCATAGCCTTTAAAAAAACATTCGGAAACAAAAAGAGAATTCTTTTTGACAAATTCATCACTAGAATGCAAATATAGTAATCTATTTGAATGGTGAGAAATATTTACCTAGTTCTTGCAGAATTCCTATAGCCAATTACAGAAGTTGAGTAGTTCACACTTTGGACCATTCTAGTATGCAAATATGCCCACTTCTTGGCACTCTTGCCAATGACCTTCACTTATATGGTTACTAATGATGATAGTTTTATCATTTGGCCTGGGAGAGGACTAAGCCGATGAGGATCTAGATTGTTAGTTAATGAAACCTAATGGACTAACAACACGGGTTTTGCAATGGGGCAAAACATAAGAGCTGGGTGAAACACAGAGGGATAATGAGGCTATGGGCTCATTCGTTCATGGTTGGATCTTGAAGGGTTGATCTGCAACGCTACCAGAGAGAAACCCTATCTGTTACAAAAATAAATCATTCTTGTTGATGCCTGAATACTTAGTGAGATTGAAAAACCTGATTTGATTATCCAAGTTAGTTGTAGAGAAAATGATAGGGCGTGAACTAAGAGAACCCGATGGGAAGGAAGGCCAAGAAGATTTAGTATCAACTGAGTGATAATTGCCCCATAAGTTACAATTTATCTTCCGATGGGCATGGTTCTGAGATTTTCGATGAAGAGCCTTTGTGACTCGGTTTCTGCCATCACCATTCACGGTAGAAGTAGATTTGCCTCCTTTTCTGGTTGGTGAATCTAAGGGATGAATTGGAGTCGTCCCTGAACGATTTTGTCTTGCCCGATTTTGTTATAGGATGCTCATGCTCTTTGTGCCCACATAGAACCTCGAATGGATTCGAGATTTCTACCGTAAATTTGGTGGGCAGGTTGGATTGGGGAGGAGACACTGTGTTTTTGATTCTCCATGGCTTATTCTTCTTCCTATATGGGTTGCTAAGATTTGGTAGTGGGTTTCTTGCTGCGTGTGCCCTAGATGCGGGAACTTCCTTACGGTTTCTGGACTTCTTAGCAATCCATTGATTTTGTTTAGCTTTTGTTGTCTTTTCCAAATTATTCGCTATGTTATTGCCTGCTCTACTTGACATTTTTTGCTATAACAAAAGTATTTTTGTTACCTTTCTTGTTGATTAGATTGTGTTATTTTGTGACAATTTTTCATTTCTTTTAATTTGTATTCTTTTACACTATTTTAATAACTAAATAATTTTATTTCAAGTCCAATAAAATATAACAGTGAATAATAAATACAAAAGATGGATCATGGAGAATTTTTATCTCTATAGTAATCAATCATTCTAATTATGGATTATAGGATGTCTCATGGACAGAGATCCAAAATATTGATAGAAAAAACTACCACACAATCTAATCCAAAAACAACTCTCCCAAGCATGAAAACATAGTAGAATTGAACTTAGCTTTTGAAATTATATTAGATAAGTAATTTGATTGCTTTCTTCTATTTTTCATTGTAAATCAGTAATCCAAAATATAATTTAAATTTTTTACACAATCTAATAAAAAAAATAACATTAACAATGAAATTATACATTGCAAAAATCTAAATCATTACATAGGGCAACCATTGTGTACCTTTCTTGGCAACCTAGACAACGACAAGGGAGATTACATTGGTGTATCGTTTTTAGCAACCTGCATGGCAACAAGGGAGTTTGCAATGTAATGAGAGACATGTTCAATTTTCATATAAAAATAAATAACAAGGCAGAAGGGTGAGGGAGAGGAGAAAAATGGTATCTTATAAAAAGTATTATCCAAATTTTGGATTACAAGATTAATATAATAAAAAATATTTCTTAGCATGGTGTGCTTGAGTTGGCCATACAAGATCAAAGGTTTTCATGTAGAAATAATCAAATATGTTGAGTTGTGCCATTCTAAGATTTATACAAGTTTCAACACCTCACCTAATCCCTAAGGGTTCATAGTCATAGATCAACCATTGTACAGACAATTAGTGAGAAGAAATTTACCATGGGAATCTTGCAATGTGTATTTCCTTATCATTATTTGACCAACCAAAAAATCTCATTCGCTACAATAGATATGCAAGAACCCTTATTACACCCTCACTAGGTCCATCGATTTTAGGGAAAAAATACATAAAGAAGGGTTTTGGTATGCACAAACTTAATCACTGAAAAGGCCTCAAAATTTATCACTAAAAAGGCCTTAGAAAAATAAAATTACATGCAAGGAACATACTAGTTCAATTATAGAAATGATGAAGAATAACTCCTTAACATACCTATTGCAAAGGATTCTCTTTAGGAAGAAAGCTCCCAATTGTCTTTCCATAAACCTCACATGTAGAAAAGTGAATCAAGTGTTTGTTGTTCTATGAAGAATACTTAATCTAAATACATAACCAACAAGATGTTCATTTTCCTTGATTACTTTCAATATTTTAATAAACATGTCTGCATAGTAAATCATTTAGTAAATAGGATTGGGACTCCTCTTTGGATTTAAAAGACTTGTAATTTGAATACCTCATAAACTTTGTTAAATCCTTCCTTACCAATCTTCATACTTGAATTGAAGTAGCTAAAGAAATATTGATCCCACTTTCTTCGTCAACAAAGTATACCTATGCTAAAATCAATTGCACACATTATGCACACAAAAAACAACTTTAATCCTAGTTTCATTAAATCATTTTGCAATATGAATCATATTACATAAATCTTCTTCAATTGTATCAATTTCCAAATGACATTCTATGAGTATTTTACATACAAAGCTTACTGTAGAATTTCATAAATCTCATCAAATTTTGAGAAAGTGACATTTCTCTTGATTATTTTAGATACAAATTTTATTGTAGACCATCTTGAACTTCATCCATTTGTGAGAAAATTATGTTATTTCAATAAATTTTAAAATATGAATCCTACTGCCAAGCTTCTTGAATTTTATCAATTAGTGAGAAATTAATATTCCTTAAATCATTCTAAAATACGAAATTCTACTCCAAAGCTTCCAAAATTTTAAGGATTTGTACGAAAATAACATTTCCAAATATGAGTCTTGTTGTAAAACTTCTTGAAATTCCTAAAATATAATTATTTAAAACATCTTACAATAGGAATCCTATTGCATAGCTTCTGCAATTCGATTAATTTGTGGAAGAACAATATTCCTTTACCTAATCATGTTGCCTGTCGTTGGACGATACTTTAGTGCATAACTTTCGAAGACAGTGTCTAAATATAAACAACAACCACAATATAGTAATAAAGAGCCTCGCTTCCCAAGGTTCTGATCAAGATGATCACTATTTTCAAAGGGCTTGCTGGAGCAACAATCAAAGCCACAAGTTACCAAACATGTAACAAAATTAAAGAATAGACTTTAAAGATACTAGATTTCCGTAGCCTGATTTCTTTTGTTGTTTCTAAATTTGTCATTTAAAAAAAAATCATGAAATTTTCAAAATCTTACGACACTTTGAGAAACTTGGAATAAAATCCAATTTAAAAGAATTAAAAAGATTGCATTGACTTATGCGATGAAGTGTTGTAGAAGAAAGCAACTTTAGTAGTTGGCTTCGAGAGCCCTTCCATCTTGTAGTGAAAAGAACTTAACTCTTTTATGATCTCAATATAAGTCTGGAGACATATGGCATAGCTACTAGAATTAAACATTCACTTGCACATAGCCAATCCATAAATGGTGTTGCTAATCCATTGGCAATGATTTTCCCTACTATGAAAGTCATTCAATCGTCTTGCCATCTAATTTATGCCCTACATCATCCTACTTTACAAGGTTTTATTGATATTGTTTCCATGCAAAATGTGGGAGAGCATGGTAGCCACATGAAGTGTTATAAGGTGTGCCACTTGCTCATGATATTTAGCTACGTCGACTGTTTAAATTTTTTTGAATAATATCAGACAAGTGAATTAACATAAAGTTACCACCTGTCAAATGATTCATGGTACATGTATAGTTCAACAAATGTCCAAATGTTTCTAAATAAATTTTCTTATGTTTCTTCAATAAAAAAACAAAAAAGATCACCAAAAAAATCAGCACTGACCAATCATAATATAAGAATTTAATAGAAAAATTTTCACTTTAATGAAATATTTTTTACAGAACATAGGATAAAAGAACTACACACAGTTTCCGAGAAATGAATTAAGTAGTAAGAAGGATATGAAAACTTTAGTCTTGACCTATTTACATGTGGGACTAACAAACCTAGAACATGACATAAACCTCAAGATTATTTTAGAAGATGAAGCTTTAATTGTGCTAACATAGATGGAGCTTTAATATACATGTCTAAGTAGTAAACCATTTAGTAAATAGGATTGGGACTCCTCTTTGGATTTAAAAGATCTGTAATCTGAATACCTCATAAACTTTGTTAAATCCTCCCTCACGAATCTTCATACTTTCTTTGTCAACAAAGTATACCTCTGCTAAAACCAATTGCACACATTATGCACTCAAAAAACAACTTTAATCCTAGTTTTGTTGAAACATTTTGCAATATGAATCATAGTACATAAATCTTCTTCAATTTTATCAATTTCCAAATGACATTCTATGAGTCATTTTACATACGAAACTTACTGTAGAATTTCATAAATCTCATCAAATTTTGAGAAATCAACATTTCTCTTGATTATTTTAGATACAAATTTTATTGTAGACCATCTTGAACTTCATCCATTTGTGAGAAAACTATGTTATTTCAATCATTTTAAAATACAAATCCTACTACAAAGCTTCTTGAATTTTATCAATTAGTGAGAAATTGATATTCCTTAATCATTCTAGAATATGAAATTCTACTCCAAAGCTTCCAAAATTTTAGGGATTTATAGGAAAATAACATTTCCAAATATGAGTCTTGCTGTAAAACTTCTTGAAATTCATCAATTCATGAAAAATAAAAAATTCTTCTAATCATTTTATGATAAAATCCTATTAATAAGATTCTTGAATATCTAAGAAAATAGAACTCCTTGAATCATTTAACTATACGATTTCTACTATAAATATTCCTAAATTAGAATTATTTAAAACATCTTAAATATGAATCGTACTTTATAGCTTCTACAATTCCATTAATGTGTAGAAGAACACTATTCCTTTACCTAATTCATGTTGCCTATCATTGGAGGAGACTTTAGTGCATACCTTTCGGAGATAGTGTCTAAATATAAACAACAACCACAATATAGTAATGAAGAGCCTCACCTCTCGAGAAGTCCTGATACTTCACCTTGTAAGCATCACCTAGATCCATTGAGTGCTAAGTGTTCCAGTTATTCTAATGAGAGATGGATTCATGTTGAATCACTACTCATGAAACATGGATCAATGAGTTTGACTCAAAATCACACAATTAAATCTTGATAACAATATCACAATTTGACTTACTGTGGAAATTATCTCCTACTTATCAATTAATGAGTTTAAGGGGCTTTCTAATGAATGGTTCATAAGGCACAACACTTGGTGAAGGTTTTGCAGATGGGATTGCAAGCCTTTGGTTTAACCATGGAGGAAACTCCGTAGTTAAGTGCGCTTAGGTTGGAATATTACTAGGATGGGTGATCTCTCGAGAAGTCTTGATGCTTCACCCTTGTGAGCATCACCTAGATCCAATGAGTGCTAAGTGTTCCATTTATTCTCATGAGAGATGGATTCATGTTGAATCACTACTCATGAAACATGGGTCGATGAGTTTGACTCAAAATCATAGTTAAATCTTGATAGCAATATCACAATTTGACTTGCTGTGGAAATTATCTCCTGCTTATCAAGATGATCATTGTTTTCAAAGGGCTTGTTGGAGAAACAATCAAAGCCAAAAGTTACCAAACATGTAACAAAATTAAAAAATAGACTTTAAAGATTCCGAATTTCCATAGCCTGACTTCTTGTGTTGTTTCTAATTTTTTCATTAAAAATAATAATGAAATTTTCAAAATCTTACAACAATTTGAGAAACTTGGAATTAAATATGATTTAAAAAATTAAAAAATTGCAATGACTTACATGATGAAGTGTTGGAGAAGAAAGCAACTTTAGCAATCGGCTTCGAGAGCCAAGTTTGCAGACATAGGGCATAGCTACTAGAATTAAACATTTGCTTGCACATAGCCAGTCCATAGATGGTGTTGCTAATCCATTAGCATTGATTTTCTCTATTGTGAAAGTCATTCAATCATCTTGCCATCTAGTTTATGCCCAACATCATCCTACTTTACAAGGTTCTATTGATATTGTTTCCATGCAAAATGTGGAAAAGCATGGTAACCACATGAAATGTTATAAGGTTGCCACTTGCTCATGATATTCAACTACGTCGACTATTTAATTTGTTTAAAATAATATCAAACAAGTGAATTAACATAAGTTACCACCTGTCAAATGATTCATGGTACGTGTACAATTCAATATTAGATGTCCAAATGTTTCTAAATAAATTTTCTTATATTTCTTCAATAAAAAAATAAAAAAAATCATTGGAAAAATCAACATTGACCAATCATAATATAAGAATTTAATAACAAAAATTTCACTTTAATGAAATATTTTTACAGAACATAGGATAAAAGAACTACACACAGTTTTCGAGAAATGAATTAATTGGTAAGAAGGATATGAAAACTTTAGCCTCAACCTATTTACATGTAGGACTAACAAATTTAGAACATGACATGGACCTCGAGGTTAATCTAAAAGATAGAGCTTTAATTGTGCTAACAAAGATCTCATCGAATTCATTGGGACTACGTTTCATTTTCTTTGAACACCCAAAATCAGTAATCTTGTGGAAGGTAGATAGATTGAGAAATGACCAATTCATCAGAGTTGTAAGAAATGAAATCTTGGTATCAGGTGAAGATTTTGACATTTCATGATTTTATACATCATTCCCAAACAAGGATCAAATTAATTAACACTCTTCGTGGTCAAGTTCATAAGAAATAGGCATAGAAGAAATTTATCATTTAAGGAATGGACATTGAATACTAAATGTTATTGAATTAAAATCTAAAAAGTAAATGGATTAAGCTGCTTATCTACGACAATATTGTTACTCGATGTTTACTACAATAGCTACTGGAATTAGTTAACAATAGGCTTCCATAGTAGGACCTAAAGTTTCACAAGTGCATTGATATATTTATTGTGTGAATTATCAACTCCAAAGCTTCACACACATTGGGAACATAGCAAAATTTTACAAGAAAAACATTTTACAAATTCATGAACCTAATGGTGTCTCATTGTTCAAGGTAATTGCAAGCATATTTGAAAGTGTTGAGACATCTACAATAATTTATTTTTGTTTGATTATTAACATATTTCTTTCATGAAATCTTTGAAAACGAAGTTCTGAATAATGACTTTTCTAATTATTCAAACTAGACATATGGAAAGGTTGTAGGATAAGAGATGTAGATTACACTCAAGTGTGGCTGAGGTTTACAAATATTTGACAATATTTACTAAATATTGATGAGATTAGAACTCAACATTGTATAGGTTCTTATAACACAACTCAGTTGTTACACCAAAAATCATTTTGTCATAACTATAAATTTCTATAAATATTTTAATATACGAATTTTCTAAATGTAAACATTTAATTACTTATCTAAATCTTTTAACCAATAATATTAATCAATATAATAAAGTGGTCAATAAATAACAATAGTTATATTAAATTATAGTTATATTAAATTATAAATAACTAATGTATTATAGCCTCCATAATACAACCATGTCATGAAGCCATCAAAATAATGTAAATTACTACCCTCATAATATAATGTTGTTAGTGTCACTTACAACTTCTGTATAAAATCATCTATTCTCTATATTTCAAGTTAATTAATAATATATATAATCTAAAGAGACATTAATAAATATTCTTTTTGAGTTAATGGGTAACCATTAGAAAAATTATAGTCAACAATAATAATAATAATAATAACATTTCACCATCCTTTGAAAGGAGAAATTATTATGTTGGACACAATATTAGTTGACATCTAACAATAAGCTATTAAATTCCAAAACAAAATGACATTTTGTATGACAAAGGATCACGACCTCACAAACCAAAATATATAAGTAAAAATCATCATCTAGTGAAATGAAACAAAATATATAAGTAAAAATCATCATCTAGTGAAATGAAAAAGGTATCAAATCCATAATTTAAGAAGTGACCATATAATGAGGCAATGGATAATAATTCAAAGTCATCAAAAGGAAAAAATAACAAGCTCAATTTTTCTATGCCACTCCCTAATTCCTTGTAGGATCCCTTTAAGGCATGGCTAATTCTACACACCGAATCAATTTTTTCATGTCTTTGGAAGTTTATCCCTGTCTTTGCAGTTTGGGCCATTTGGTGGGAGAGAAATAATAGAATTTTTAGACATATTTCATCTCCAATCTCCCAAATTTTAAAAACATTAAAAAGATCAATTATCGAGCTTGTTAATGCTACAGTAAGTATAAGGGTAATTATGTTTTTTCTTCCTGGGACAACTATGTTATTCAACATTAGAAAGGCTTGGTCTTTCCACATCTACCAACTCCATTATGCCCATCCAAGATACCTTTGGTCCAAGCACAAACTAAGTGGATTGCCTCAAGTAAGGGTTATTATAAACTCATTTTTGACTAGGCTTCTAGGGGGAATATAGGTAAATCAGGCTATGTTATATTTTTCGTTAGAGATTTTAAAGGTCAAGTGATTGTAGCTAAATCTTCTCCTTCCTCCAAGTACCAATAACAAAGCCAAAGCCTTAGCCTCGCTCTTTGGTTTGGAACTTGCAAAATCACTATCTATATCTAGTTGCATGTGGAAGGGGACTCAGACATTATTATTCATGTATGTGTTAAACGTCATGTGTATAATTGATCCATTCAATATATAATGCATCAAGTTTGGTGCCTTCTTGATTCAATATCTGAATGTTACATTATTCATACTTATAGAGAAGGCAATCTTTTAGTTAATTGTCTGGCCAATCTGGGTACTGATGGGGTTATTATGAATTCTTTACTTTCTCCACTTAATCCTCTTGACCAATTTGGTTAATATTATCACAATAGAACATCTTTAGAATTGTTCTAGCTTGACTCTTCATTTTGGCTCCTCATTATGCTTATTTTGGCGACTACTAGCATCAAAGGATTTCTCTACAAAGTGTTTGGATTTCTCTTTGGTTACATTTTTATTGTTTTATGGATTTCACTTGTTCTTTTGAGGTTTCATATACAATTCAAGGATGTGGCAAACTTGTATCTGCATAGGATGGCCTTCTTTCTATCATCATGATCTTATTTTTGTATCGTAGATGAAGAACACTAATGGTGATTTTTGGGCTCTACTTTGTGGCATTTAGTTTTGCACCACTTAATGACTAACTTTACTTTTGTCTTCATATGAGCTCTAGACTTTTCAGCAATCATAATATATTTAGCATGTACTCTTTTTAATGTTGTCATTGTTCTATGGGTTGGGATTTAGGCATGGTTTTGGGGTCTTTTTAATCAATTCACTCCTCTTAGAACATTGATATAAGGGTTTTTGGAATTTAGATTTGGGTCTCACAATGTTTAATACTTTGTTAGAATGCAATATTTTTTTCTTCTACATTCCTTTTTTGTATCAAGCAATGACCAGAGTTTTTCTTCACCGATTCTTTTCTTTGAGCCCTTTTGAACCAGTTTGTGTATATATATAAAGTTTTGCCTTAAAAATTTTTTTTTTTACTCATCTAAATCTCTTAATCAATATTATTAATCAATATAATAAAGTGGTCAACAAATGATATAGTTATATTAAACTATAAATAAATAATGGACTGGAACCTCAATAATACGACCATGTCATGAAGCCATCTAAACAATGTAAATTACTATCCTCATAATATAATGTTATTAATGTCACTTACATTTTCTATATAATATCATCTATTCTCTACATTTCAAGTTGATTAATAATATATATAATCTAAAAAAATAATAAATATTCTTTTTGAGTTAATGAGTAGCCATTAGAAAAATAATGGTCAACATAAATAATAATAATAAAAATATAATACCATTCTATGAAAGGAGAAACTATTATGGTTGGATACAATTAGTTGATATGTAAAAATAAACTATTAAAATCCAAACCGAAATGACAATTATGACACGGTCACCACCTCACACATTGAAATATATGCAAGTAAAAGCATCATCGAGTGAAATGAAAAAAGTGCTGGGTCCATAAATTAAGAAGTGGCCATATAATGAGGAGGCAATGGAGAATAATTCGAAGTCATAACAGAGGAAAAATTAGGGCAGACAAAGTAATATAAATTGCAAAGTTAGAAAAGTATATCCCACACGAAAAATAAGGATGAAGCTATACTCTTGAATAGTTAACTATATATATAAGTAAACAAATCAGATTTAGGGAAAGAGGTCCTGCTTGCAACTAAGATAAACAGGTAAATATATGATGTTAATATCTATTACATTTTTATTCTTTTTAATAGACAAATATTGAATGGAATTATACATACATTACATATAAAAGTATGTTAAAAATATATTTGTATTTGCATATGTATAATTACAATAAAATATATTTGAAAATGATATTTAATAATATGATATAATGGAAGTTAAATATGAAGAATCAATTGTTATAAATTAAAAGATACTGATATTTTTTTTTTTTATGGATAATTTATAGAGACATTTTTAAGGTTGGGGTTAGGAGGGTAGAATAGTATAGTTAGATTTATTATTATTTAAATACTAACGTTTATTTTGCAAGTATTACTTATCCCAAGCTAACTCTAATAATAAGGACATTACACATTTGGTAATATTTGACAATCTTGACCAAACTGACTTCATGCATAGTCCATATCTTAGACAATATTTAGGAAGACCTATCTTTTATAAAACATCTTATGATTTCTCCAAACTAGCTTAACAAAAAAAGTCAAGCTTCAATTTTAAAAAACATAAATCACAACTATTTTGCCACTAATATCCATTTGTCCATAATATTATCAAAAGATCAACATCATTTTAAAAATCAAATATAATATTTAAAAGACCTAATAAAACCTCAATGATTTATGTTCTTTATTTCCCTTTGTAAGTGATTTCCCACTTTATCATAAAACAATCTCCTTTAATGTGGTTTTGGAAGAGCCCTGATTTTAAGGCTCTTGAAGAATGGTTGGTCAATTGAAAGGGGTTTGCACTTCGCATCTTTGGTTCATATGATAAGAAATCTTTAAAGAAATAAATGAAATATTATAGACTAATTTTCTGAAATTGTCGTACTCAATATTATGCATAACTCACATAAGATTATAATTCACAATTCACTTCATTTAAAATAAAAATATCTTACTAAATATATTTTAAATTTTTACTGGTATACATTGCATATCTCACTATAAGAGTCAGAGTAATCAAATGTCAAGTATTATATACAAAGGTATTTTGCAAAATTAAACAACAACAATTACAATGTCTACATTAGAACTTTGGAAAGGAATATTTGGGCATAATGAAATGTACAACAAAAGGTCGCAACTCTAAAGATGCCTTTTGCATCACTAATTTGGAAGTACTGAGAAGAAAAGATCCGTGTATGGAGAATGTGATATATTTGTAGGTGAGAACCTTACAGAAAAGTTGTAAGGTATTGGAGGCACCAAATACTCATCATGTACACTAGGTGACCAACTGTCATCTCCTCCGAGACCCATATGCTTGTGGTCAAGGTGCACCTGTGACAATTATATTTCAGTTTTCTAGTAAACATGGATGAGAGAGAAGTAATAATCTAGCTAGATATGTAAGAAAATAGAGAATAAGTTCTGTATGCATAACCAACAATTTCTAAAGAATATAATCCATTGATGCATCTTCAAAATTAAATTTATTGAGCTTCTAGTTCTAGAATATGACACACTAGATTACAATGTATCATTTCAATGTACTTTTTTCCGTTGTGTTAAATATTCACTCATATTGTCGTAAGAATATATTTCCAAGTCGAGAGCTTTAGGTTTTAAAATCAGATAATGATAAAGCAAATACTGAAGGATTATTTGGAATCTTATCTTGAAAACTTGGAACCTCTATGTTTTTGCCTTCAGATGTTTAATGGCTGCCTTCCAGGTGTGGCTGGAAATTTCTCCTAGAGGTTTAAAAATATGACATCATTAGAAGGCTATGATTTTTTTGGATTCCTTCCAACAAATCTTGAGGAGATTTTTTTTATTTTCCTTTTTTGCATTGCAGTTTTTAAGAAAATCATTGGATCACCACTTTCCAATAAATGTTTTACCATTAACTGCTCCTACAAAATCTATGGGACTGCTAAGTGTTAATTTATGATTAAATTTATTGCAGATTTAGCTATGTATATCTTTTCAAAATTTTCTTGAACAATGTTTTACCGATTAAATATTTCTATTGCAGATTATAATCAGAATGCAGATCACTATTATTTTCACAACATTTCTGAGACTTTGCTGATAAATTCTAATTATTATATGTGTAAGACTGAAAATGGATGAGGATCGAATCTTAGAAAGACTATGCACTTTCGATATTTGTGAGCCTTTCTGACCGATCAGGCCTGATTATATATGTCTAATTTGAAGACATGACAATGAATAGTCATGTTTTCACATGAGCAAAGACATGCTTATTCATTGGTGTGTTTTTTCATTGTTATTTCTTTCTTGTCTTTATATACAAGGTTTCGTGTCCTTTCAAAATCTGTTTTTACTTCATCAAAACAATAGTTATTTTTATTATCTAGTTTTATTTTAATTTTTTATTTTTTAAATTCTCTTTCACTTCTTTTCATCCTTACTTCCTCTATTTTATGATTTTAATTCCATTTTTTCATTTTTATTCTTTTTGTAATTTTTCATTTTCTATCGTTAGTTTTTCATTTTTTTTTATGTTCTAGTATATATATATATTCAGATTTTTTGCTTATTTTCTTATATATTAGTATTAGTATTATGTGTAATTCAGTCTTTCTAGTGCTTGGTTGTGTTTTTAATTTATCTTATTGTTGTTCTTAATTATTATTATTTTCTTCTTTTTAAGTTTTAGTTTTTATTTTCATTTTTATTATTAATCGTGTTTAATTTTTAGGCTCTCCTTTAACTTTTATATTAACTTATCATCCCTTTTTTCCTACTCTCCTTTGACCTCTTTGGTATCCTCCTTCTCCTTCTTTTGTTTCCTTGACTTGCGTGCTGTCCTCCTTAGCCCCCCTCTCTTTCTCTTTTTATTCAGTCTGGTCTGCAACATATTATGTTTTTTCTTAGCTCTCTCATCCTGATGATGGATCATGTAGTATGATCTGAAACGTTGATGCTATAAACTTTCACACAATCTCACCAGAAGCATAAATATTCAAAACAATAGTGTTTTTTCATTTGTAACAATTGTTAATTCTCTTAATAGCGTCGTTTCAGATTGACACTAAATGCAATCAAACTAACACATGTTTGTTATCGGTAATGAGACATGTATAATCAGGTAACATTCTGATTTATTATGAACAATATTCACTCATTGATTCATAAGTATGACAAATATAAATTGATCAATTTCCGATCAATCAAGGCAGATGTATACTTGCAAAATCTATGATGCTTTTATCTGAATTTATGAATTTCAAAATAAGATCAATATTATGTAGTTTCAAACTTTTAAATATGTATATGTATGTATTATGTATATATATGTATTATGTATACATATGCATGCAAATAATTATATCATTGTATAGCTCATACTTTATTCGTTCAATATCATCTGACTGGAGCTATTATTTTCAATAATAAGATTGTAGAAAACTTAAAAATTTCAGCATCCCCTACTGAATTTTTTAAGTTAAAACCTCTTTCATGGAACCATAGCCAAAACCTCCCCATATCAATTACTATTAATTCTAATTGTGTGTCCATTGACAATTTCCTTTTGGTATCCTTGTGACCCAAGCTAGAGGCCAACCCACCTTACCTTGGTCTTGGCATTGAAGTCAACAAGGGGTGAGCTAGGGTGAGACTAATCCCTTGGAGATATATGCAATCACCCACAAACCACATTGATTGGGTAAATCCAAGCTGCAAAGTCAAACACAAAACCTATGGGGAGCAAACGCACAGTTCAAGTCAACTCTGCTCTTCTTGCGGTCTGTGTCCCATAATAAATTTACTATTGGTATCTATTTAATAGATGGTTATATGTGTCTGTAGCATTATTTGTAAATCTATCAAGATACTAATGACATGTGTCATACCTTTCAATTTCTTTTTATCATAACTCTAGTACACGTGACGAAGTTGCATTTAAATAAGTATGTATTTGAAACAAGTACAAACTAGCTTGGATATATCGAATTTCAAGGCTCTCTACCACATATACAACTGGATAATAATAATAATAAAATCATGTTACTACAAGTTTCAAGGACCAGGTTGTGCATGGGACCATAAGCAGACAACATGCAATAATATAAAGTCTAATATGTAATAATTAATGACCAAAAACACAGAAACAAATGTAATTAGTCAATAATGTAAATAATGAGTAAAAGTGTAGTATCCTCGACATAATTAAATGACTCAATTAAATTTAATTGAGTAAGTGATCCCAAGTTTAATAATAATATCTTATGGACCCTTTTAATTGATTAATTTAATAATATAATAAAATAAAAAGTAATAAACTATTGTTGGCCTACTTGTAATCCCTCAGGAAACTTCCTAGAGCACTTTATAAGGTTGTGCTATCGTTGTAGGAAGGCATCATGGAGTTTATATTCTTATGTATTTGCAATTCTAGTTGGAATTGAGTCTTTGTTTGTCGTTTCAAAGGTGCAAGACCCTCCCTATTATGTATTCGCAATTCTCACCCTATTTTGCCTATCATCCAAATTTGTGAAGTCTTTGGTTGAAGAAAAAATAATGTGATGTGAGATATTCAAATTATTTAAAAGCACAAATATATAGTTCTTGGTCATTCAATGTTGTTGACGGTGCATACTCTATGTTGATGACTCATTCTGTATTTGCAATAATATTAATGGCGAAGGAATTATCTACAACTAGATCCTTCATCATGTTTCAATTGAAGTAACAACCTTCATTGTTATGCAAAGTGTTTTGAGGTGCAACCTTTCTTTTTTGGATGGGTAAAACATACTTCATAGGGGAAGTGTCAATTACTAAACAGACAACTTGATGTATGAGTGACACCTACTTATCGTACCCTGAAGCCTAACTACTATATGGGTACCTAGTTGCACAAGTGAAATATTTTCATTGGAGCCAAAGGCTGCCAAGTGTCCAAGAGATTTTCCCCTAAGGTACTTCCCCTTGAGTAGCTTCCCCTAGGGTATATCCCCTCAAGGATTTGACCTCAGGTACTTCCCTTTGGTTTAAATGCTCTCGGGTGTTTCCCCTCACATATTTACCCTCAAATACATTCCCCTTGGGTATCTCCTCTTGAGTACATTTCCCTAGAGTATTTCCCCTTGAGTACTTGCCCTCAAGTACATTGGCCCTCGAGTGATGATGGGGACACAACCCAAGAACAGGATGGAAACAACACAAAAAGGAAATTATATTAACTGAGAAAATAAGCTAGTACAAACAGTACAGGAAAATAAACTTCAAAACATGCCCTAAGGGCTTACAATAGCATAAATCTGGAGATAATTTCTCCTTATGGTACGTCCTCTCAAACTCCACTCCGAACTGCCTTTTACAATGCCAGAAATCTCCTTAAATAGACCCCGGAGGGTTAAGGACTAGGAGTACATTCTAGAAAGTGCTAGTAGGCATCCACCGACCAAATAGAAGGTTCCGGAAGCTGCGTTAGAAGTCGGTGCAAATCTAGAAGAATCCAGAAACGGTAACCGAACTTCCGGGAGGCATAACTTTTGAACCGTAGCTCCGATTGACGAATCGTTTACATTTTCGGAAAGCTCTCGAAGCGCTCTATAGCCCTATGGACGAGCTTTGCTCGTCCCCCATTTTTTGACCCTTTTCGAGGTCATTTAATGCCCCAAACTTGACTTTGAAGCATTCTTAGGAGGTCTCCAAAACCCGAAAAACTGCAATAACTTTCAAACCGTGGGGCCTATTGACCTGATTCTTTTTCTGGACTGCTCTAAATCATGATTACATTCATCTGGCCAATTCACACCTTCTAGTTTACCGAAATGATGGCCCAAATACATGCTCCTATTTTTTCGAGATTTTCAAATGCATTGATAGTTGAACCGTGAGAGTTGGAACCTTTATTTGACCCAAATGGGTATCCAAAAATGTAAAGACATGAAACAGAAACTAAGTCTAAGTACATTTTTTGGGTGACACAGGATTGCCCTTATACCTCTGGATGCTCCTGCGTCAGACACCCAGGGTAGATTGAAAAGTGACCCTGTCACTTTATGGATGGTAGAGGAAATTCCAAATGGGAAACCTCAGCTGCTAAAATCCAAGTTGAGTCCTCGATCGGCCGTCCTTTCCATTTGACCAAATACTCTTCATACTGCCTGTTTCTGGTACTCCTACCCACACGATGATCTAGAATGTCTTCTATCTCCTCCTTCTTAGAAGCAAGAATTGGACATGGCTCTAAAACCAGCTCCTCATCTGCACCATCATCATGATATTCTGTTAAATCTGCAATGTTGAAGATGGGAGAAATGTGAATACCTTCTGGTAGCTCCACCTCATATGCATTTCCTGAGTCATGTTTCTTCAGAATTTTGCAGGGGCCAAATTTCTTCATTTTCAGCTTGTTGTAAGTACCAACTGGAAATCTTTCTTTTCGTAAGTGCACCATGACTAGATCTCCTACTTGGAATTCCTTATGTCTTCTCCTTTGATCAGCCCTAGCTTTATACTCTTGATTCATCTTGGTAATGTATGCTTGAACCTCCTCATGTAGACGCTTGATATGTTTAGCAAATTCCTCAGCTTCAACACTTGTCCTCTCCCCTTGTTCTATCTTCCTCAATTCTGGTGTAGTCCTTGGGCTATTCCCATATACAATTTGAAATGGTGATTTTCCAGTACTCCTATTTATAGAGTTATTGTAAGCAAACTCTGCTTGTGGTAGAATCAAATCCCATCCCTTGGGCTTATCCCCAACTAAACATCTCAGCAAATTGCCCAAACTTCTGTTTACCACTTCTGTTTGGCTGTCAGTTTGTGGGTGATGCGTAGAACTGAATTTCAAGTCTGTTCTCAGCTTTTTCCACAATGTACTCCAAAAATACCCCACAAATTTAGTATCTCTGTCAAAAACTATACTCCTTGGAAGACCATGTAGTCTTACCACCTCTTTGAAAAACAAGTCTGCAATATGGACAGCATCATGAGTTTTGTGGCATGGAATGAAATGTGCCATTTTGGAGAACCTATCAACCACCACGAATACTGAGTCATTACCCCTTTGTGTCCTTGGCAATCCAAGAACAAAATCCATACTTATGTCCTCCCATGGCCTTGATGGAACAGGCAATGGCTGATATAGGCCAGTATTGTGACTAAACCCCTTGGCAACTTGACAAACCTGGCAACTTTGTACAAACTTCTTCACATCCTATGAAATTTGAGGCCAAAAATAATGTTCTCTAAGAATGGCAATGGTCTTATCTCGACCAAAATGTCCTGCCATCCCCCCATTGTGTTTCTCCTTAATCAGATTTTCCCTAATGGAACTCCTTGGAATGCACAATTGACTACCTTTGAACAACATGCCATCCTGAATCAAATAGTCTAACCACTTGGTTCTATCTACAGCAACAGGTTCTTTACAAGCTTTCCATGCTTCAGCAAAATCGGGATCCTCAGGGTACAAATTCTTGAGTTCATCAAACCCAACTACTTCAACCTGCATTACTATAAGCAGTGACTGTCTCCTACTTAGTGCATCTGCAACCCTATTAGATTTTCCACTTCTATGCTTCAACACAAATGTATAACTCTGCAAGAACTCTACCCACTTCATATGCCTCTGATTCAATTTACCTTGGCTATTTAGGTACTGTAATGCCTGATGATCAGTATACAAAACAAATTCCTTTGGCAATAAATAATGCCTCCATTTCTTTAAGGCCTGAACTATTGCATAGAACTCTTGATCATAAACAGAATACTTCTTCTTTGCATCATTCAATTTTTCACTAAAATATGCAATAGGCTTACCTTCTTGGCTTAATACAGCCCCAATAGCGCTGCCACTAGCATCACAATCCACCTGGAAAACCTTTCTAAAATCTGGAAGTGCCAACACAGGCTGTTCTGTCACCTTCTTCTTCAGCAATTCAAAACTTCTCGCAGCCGCTACAGTCCATTTGAACTCTTTTCTATCCCCTCTTATTGTATCAGTTAGGGATGCACATATGCCACTGAAATTCTTAATAAATTTCCTGTAAAAACTAACCAGACCATGAAATGATCTTAGGCCATTCCAAGATGGCTTTTACCTTCTCTGGATCCATTTTGAGACCTTCTGGTGATATAACAAACCCCAAATAGACTAACTCCCTTTTTGCAAAGATACACTTCTTCAGATTAATTAACAGTTTCTCTTCCCTTAGCCTTTCAAGGACACTACGAATATGCAGTAAATGTTCTTCCAAAATCCTGCTGAAAATTAAGATATCATCCAAATAGACAATAACAAATTTTCCCAAGAACTTCTTAAGTACCTCATTCATGAGCCGCATGAAGGTGTTTGGGGCATTCGTTAGTCCAAAGGGCATGACTAACCACTCATAAAAACCCTCCTTGGTCTTGAAGGCTGTTTTCCACTCATCTCCTTCTTGAATCCGTATCTGATGATAGCCACTCTTCAGATCTATCTTTGTGAAGTACTGAGCTCCACTCAAGCAGTCCATAAGATCATCCATCCTTGGCAAAGGAAACCGGTACTTGATGGTTATCCTATTTATAGCTCGGGAATCTGTACACATCCTCCACTCTCCATCCTTCTTTGGTGCGAGTACTGCAAGTACTGCACATGGACTCAGGCTTTCTCGAATCAAGCCCTTCCTCAACAGCTCCTGAACCTGTCTATTTAGCTCCTCTGTTTCAGTAGGAGTCATCCTGTGAGCAGCCTTGTTCGGGAAACTAGCTCCTGGAATCAGATCTATCTGATGACTGATTTGCCTTACTGGTGGCAATCCATCTGGAACATTATCAGAGATAATATCTCCAAACTCCCCTAGTAAATCTGAAACTTCAAGTGGTATTTCACTACTACCTTCTTTATCTTTCCTAGGAATCAAAGCATAGCACATATGCTAATGTTTCATGCCATCTAAAAACTTCCTTCCATCAACAAGACAAGTCCTAGCACTACTACATACCTTTTCACCTTCCTTTTTCATGGGCTTCAATTTGTGGCGAACTCCATCCTTTGTCAGAGAGTATGTGTTTGCATGTCCATCATGCACTGCATGTCTATCAAACTGCCATGGTCTACCCAACAATAGATGGCAAACATCCATTGAAATAACATCATAGAGAACTTCATCATGGTAACTCCCAATTTTGAATTTTACTAAACATTGTTCACTTACCAGGACCTTATGATCATCTTTTACCCAAGAAATCTGATAGGGCTGGGGATGTTTCTCCCTCTTGAGCTTCAGCTTAGAGACCATCTCTTCTGATACCAAGTTATCAGTGCTACCACCATCAATGATCATGTCACAACATTTATCCTCACACTTGCATCTGGTACGGAACAAACTCCTCCGTTGTCCTTGTTCAATCTCACTACTTAGTAGGACTCTTTCATTTACCAAGGTCTCTCCTCTTTCTGCATCCTCTGAATGTGATGATTGTGCATCCTCATCCACATGAGCAACCCTAGCTTGGCCCTCAGCTCTCCTATCTGTCCTTCCTTGTTGTTGAGGGCATTCAAAGGCACGATGACCTTCACTGCAATGGAAACAGGTACCACGGAAGCCTCCTCTTCCTTGTCCACGTCCTCTACCTCTTCCTCTCTGATTTCCAAAGTCTTGGTCACGGAAGCGGTTGAAACCCTCATTCCTTTGGTTCCTGCTAGTACCCTCATCTTCATTTTTCTTTTGGGTTTCATTGCGGCCTCCAGATGATCTACCGCTTCCCCTTCCTCCTTGACCACGCCCTCTTTGACTTCCTTCAAACCTTTTATTCAGCTTCTCTTCAACTCGTAGGGCAAACTGGTATGCCTCTTCAACACTGGTCATTCTTACCAGACTTAATTCCTCCTGGATGCTAGGTCGCAACCCACTGATATAACGAGCAACCTTCTCCTTATTTGCTTCTGCATGCCCCGCTCTAATCAAGAGTCGGTAAAATTCCTCCGTATATTCTTGAACTGATCTTCCTGCTTGCTTTAACCCATGCATCTTCTTAAACAAATCAAGCTCATAGTCCACAGGAATGAACTGCTTCTTCAATTTGTCCACCATGCGATCCCATCTTGTGATCTTCTCCTTTCCTCTTCTGTTTCTTTCTAGTTGAACCTCTTGCCACCAGATTTTGGCATGGCCTTTCAGTTTGGCCTTTGCAAACTTAACCTTATCTGGGTCCCTTATATCCTCATACTCAAAGTATTCTTCCAGTTCATTGATCCAATCGATCAACTCATCTGGTTTCAGATTTCCTGAAAATACACCCACTTCAATTGTAAGTCTTTTCCCAAACTTAGTAATGGCCCTAAAAAGCCTTTCCTCTACAAGATTCAGAACTTCCCCGTCAAATTCCTCTTCTAGTCCCATTACTTCTTCTTCATTGTCATCCTCACTGTTGTCACCTGCGGCAACATTTGCTCCTCTACGAAGCTCCTCTTGCAATGCCTGCACTTGCCTTTGGAGGGCTCTAACCTCCTCAGGATTAATAGCTCTGGCCCTTCGACCACGCTCTCTTCGTGGAGGCATCTTCTAACTTGAACCCACAACCACACAGTCCTAGTGCAAACTGCCTCACAGTCGGCGCTCTGTCTACACACTCAGGAAAACCAGCTCTGATACCACTTGATGGGGACACGACCCAAGAACAGGATGGAAACAACAGAAAAAGAAAATTATATTAACTGAGAAAATAAGCTAGTACAAACAGTACAAGAAAATAAACTTCAAAACATGCCCTAAGGGCTTACAATAGCATAAATCTGGAGATAATTTCTCCTTATGGTACCTCCTCTCAAACTCCACTCCGAACTGCCTTTTACAATGCCAGAAATCTCCTTAAATAGACCCCGGAGAATTAAGGACTAGGAGTACATTCTAGAAAGTGCTAGTAGGCATCCACCGACCAAATAGAAGGTTCCGGAAGCTGCGTTAGAAGTCGGTGCAAATCTAGAAGAATCCAGAAACGGTAACCGAACTTCCGGGAGGCATAACTTTTGAACCGTAGCTCCGATTGACGAACCGTTTACATTTTCGGAAAGCTCTCGAAGCGCTCTATAGCCCTATGGACTAGCTTAGCTCATCCCCCATTTTTCGACCCTTTTCGAGGTCATTTAATGCCCCAAACCTGACTTTGAAGCATTCTTAGGTCTCCAAAACCCGAAAAACTGCAATAACTTTCAAACCGTGGGGCCTATTGACCTGATTCTTTTTCTGGAATGTTCTAAATCATGATTACATTCATCTGGCCAATTCACACCTTCTAGTTTACCGAAATGATGGCCCAAATACATGCTCCTATTTTTTCGGGATTTTCAAACGCACTGATAGTTGAACCGTGAGAGTTGGAACCTTTATTTGACCCAAATGGGTATCCAAAAATGTAAAGACATGAAACAAAAACTATGTCTAAGTACATTTTTTGGGTGACACAGGATTGCCCTTATACCTCTGGATGCTCCTGCATCAGGTGACCTCTATAGTTTGGTACATTACAATGGTATAAGAGCTAGTGATCTTGCTAGCCTATTAAGTGGTGGATGTGGAACAAGCTCGTAGTATACACCAGAAGGAGGTATGGTTTTAAGGACAGAATGGAAGAGCCTAACTTGAACTCATGGGATTATTGATGGAGCTAACTACAAGCCAAGCCAAGCTCATCTCAACGAAACCATGGCTAGGGGAGAACAATGACAAAAACTCATGGAACAAACATTGCGACAATTGGTGGAAGGAAAATCAATTAGAGACCACAAAAGAAATGGCAATAATACAGTCACTTGAAGGTCAAGCACACAATGTGCACACTCTCATACCTTGACGTTGGCGTTCCCCAAAGAACATAAGCACCTCGCAGATAGCAAGAACCCACCTTCATGGAGATGTAAGAACGACTAAAACAAGATTGAAGGGATGCAAATCTTGAGGGAGAGATATCGTTCAAGGATTATACAAGTCTATGAATGATTTATTATGATGTTAGGAGCCATGGCCATTACAACAATGACATCAAACGAAAGATTTGCAAGCTAAATTTATCATCCTTCGATGGGTCCAAGAAAACATTAGGACAAGTGTGGATACAGAAAGACAATGCCTACTTGCAGCTCAACCCAATGCTTGAAGATGAGGCAATCAAGTTTGTAGCACTTCACCTAGAAGTAACTCATGAATGGTGACAACAT
Organism: Cupressus sempervirens; assembly: GCA_028749045.1. Classification (NCBI taxonomy): domain Eukaryota; kingdom Viridiplantae; phylum Streptophyta; class Pinopsida; order Cupressales; family Cupressaceae; genus Cupressus; species Cupressus sempervirens. Next base: position 605,460,956 of record CM053792.1, read on the forward strand.
GGGATGGTCATCATCGGTTATGGTCCAGTCACTTCATATGTCATCTTTAAAGAGAGACTTATAGATCCCCAATGGAAAGGATTTGGAGCTCAACTTCAAGGAGTTGGCTCAATTGAACTAGACCAAACTAGTGGACAATCACATCAAAGAATTCCAAAGATTGTCAGTTTTGGACATAGACATCTTAGAAAGAAGACAAGGTGTGTTGTTCATGGATTGATTGATGGAACCCCTAAAGGATTGGGTCAAAGAGTTCAACCACAACATACTCATAGAAGCAATTAAGGTGTGTAACATGACTACCTCATTTTCTTCCAAGAGTTACACACATGCCAAACCACCCCTACCACTGAAGAAGAAATAAAACAAATTATACTCAAAGAAGCTATGATTGGACAAGGCCACAAGACAAGGGCTCACCAGGAGGAAGCTTTGCTACACCTTCAAGAAGCCATGGGAACTAGAACACCGATGATTAGGAAAGGGAAAGATCAACTCTATTGAGGTAGTGATTGATAGTGAGAAGAATGAAGAGTCTAAGTTGAAGAAGAGTACGCTAAAGAAGAAACAAATTATGTAGAGAAAATTGCCACACTAATATGGAGAGGAAGTACCATTTTTGCCTTGGCCACTACCACAAGGTGTAGTGTGTTTTGTGTACGTGGTACATTCTAGGGATAGCAAGTGCTAGTCATGCTTAATAGTGGGCCACACTCAACTTCATCAACTCACCACTCGTCACCAAGAGGGGTTTGTATATGAAGGAAAATGAAGGGTTTGAAGTCAAGGTGGTAGGAGGATATCTATTGTCATGTACTCATCTGGTTGTGCAACTCAACATCACCATCAATAGTTACACAATGACAGATGATTTCTTTGCAGTAGATCTCAATGATACAAATCTCATCTCGAGCATCCAATGGATGGAGACCTTCAAATACTACACAAAATCTTTCAAAAGGATGGAATTCTTATTCGAAATGGATGGTAAAAGGTGATACTAAGAGGAATGTCGAATGATGGGTAGAGGGAGATTTTGACAAAACGAACATAAGCAATTTTTAGACATGATGATTTTGTTTAGAAGGCACATTGCTTACTCTAGACCAAAGCTTTGATTGGGCAACAAGCTTACTACCATAATTCCAAGATTCAAGTGATGTTCGGTAAGCACAATTTGGTCTTCACAGATATTCCACTTGGTATACATTCACTTAGAGATTTTGGGCACACCATTGAGCTAGAGAAAAGAGCCAAGTCTATTATCACCACACCCTATCACCATCTTAAGAAATTCAAAGAATTGATAGAAAAGACGATCTAGGAACTCCCTAACAAAGGATGGATCAAATCCAACTCTAATCTCTTTGCATCCTCGATAATGCTGGTGAAGAAGGGTGGGACCCTCAAAATGTGTGTTGACTGTTAATTGTTGACCAAGAAGACCATCAAGTATAAATTCCCCTTTCATAGTATCAATGGGTTGTTGGATGAACTATACAGAGCAATTTACATCTCCAAGATTGATCTCTATTCTTAGTATCACCATATCTACATGAGGGAACAAGATGTTTAGAAGATAACATTTTGTTAGCATTATGGACAGTATGAGTTATTAATCATGTCATTTGGGTTGTGGTGCATGAACAACATCTTCAACAAGCAATTGAGTAAATTTTTGTTGTTGTTTCTTTGATGACCTAGTCATTTATAGCAAGATGTGAGAGGAGTATTTGAGACATTTGGATGAGGTATTAGGAATCATGGAGTCACTCGCTATTTGCAAAGAAGTCCAAATGTGAATTTGGGATGACTAAAATCTTGCACTTAGGTCATGTCATCATCAACCAAGGGGTTCAAGTGCATAAGGAGAAGATTTAAGAAATTCTTGATTGACCCACACCTAGAATACATTGAGCTTCATGGGTTCTTTGAACAATGTAGTTACTACTGAAAATTTGTAAAAGTGATTTCACAATTAGGAGCACTACTAACAAACCTAATGAAGTGGGGGGCTTTATGTTGGGATGAGTAGGCACAACAAACCTTTGATAGATTGAAGGAAGTCATCAATACTTGTCTGGTAATAGCAGTACCAAACATCACTTGACCCTTCACATTAGAGTGCGATGCGTCAAGAGAATGCATTGGAGCACTGCTAATGCACAATCGTCACCCCGTCATGTTTAAGAGTTTGAAACTCCTAGGAGATGAATGCTTGTATTTGACCTATGATAAGGAGGCAGTCACCATATACATGCATTGGTACCCAAATCCAAGATGAAGGAGAAGATTTTAAGGGAAGTTCACAGTTCACCCTTGGCAAGACACCTAAGGCACCTCAAGACATATAGGTAGATTTAGGCGAGGTTCACTTGAAAGGGCCACAAAGAGGATGTTCTACAATATGTGAGGGAATGTTTCACTTTCCATTTGCATAAATCCTAGCATACCTTGCCTACAAGGTTACTTCAGCGTTTGCCAATACGTGCTCAGAAATGAGAAAGCAATTTGATGGACTTCATCACTAGGCTTCCCAAGGTACAAGGGAATGATTGCATTTATGTCATGGTGGATCATTTGATCAAATATGCCCATTTCTTTGTCATTCCAACAATGTTTCAAGCACCTTGTGCATAGTAACACGGGGACACATCCCCCCCTTTTTGCCCTGCATCCCAGAGACAGGGATGCACCCGGGACTTGAGTACTACATTCCCCCCTTATCAGCAGTACCACTAGATTTCGCCACCTCTAACGAGGATGGGGGGACGTTCCGGTGTTGACTATTTTCTAATTTGATTATTTCTATTCAATGTTTGATGTTCCAATTCAATGTAACTTTGTTCAAGTATTTACTCTTTTACACCTTATATCTTATATTGAAATACATATTTTTCATAACTATCATTTTAAGTTCCACATGTATAGTATATACAACCCCTGTGGTCTCCCTCCACCATCCCCCCGCCGTCCCCCCACTTGTCCCCATATTAAGGCCCCTCTATTCCCCTATTCTGTCATTCCCCCAACCCCAGGGTGGTGTAACTATGATCTCAGGTAGTCTAGTTGTTTTTTCGAGAGATGTTTTTCTTACATGTCCTTCTACAAAATATTATCAATAACAAGGATAGTCATTTCCTCAACACTTTTTGGAAAGAACCTTTTTGCTTGATACGTATGAAGTTGTCAACGAGCATGAGCTACCACCCACAAATAGATGGCCATGCAAAGATTGCGACCAAGTGGTTGGAAGGCTACGTAAGGATCTATGTCGCAACACAATAGAAAGCATACATCTATTGTCTTCATTTATGGTAGCATTATTACAACGCTACCTACTACATGTCAATAGGTATGTCAGCATTCAAGGCACTTTATGCTTATGAGACCTCGTCATATGTGGATCTGGCATTAGGCGACAGTTTTGCACCGAGGGCCAAGGACTAGTTGCAAGAATGTTTGGATATCGTTTGGTTTCTCAAGGATAGCCTGCAACTAGCTCTAAACCAGTAGAAGATGTATGAAGATATGCACATGGTTTACCAGAGTTTTGCAATGGGCGATTTAGTCTACCTTCATCAATAGCCATATAAACAATCGTCCTCAAAGAAAATTGGTTTTGAGAAGCTGAAGTCATGCTACTATAGACCATATAGAGTGATACAGAGAATGAGAGAAGTTTCCTACGAGATGGAGAGTCCAAAAGGAAATCGTATTCACGTCTTTCATGTTTCAAGCCTCAAGAAGGAAATCAATCAACGTGTCACAACTTCTTAGGAACTCCCATGTAGTACCTCTCGTGTTTGCATCCTATTCCATAATTATTTTGATTCGAGATATACTTGTTAGAAATAGAAAATACTGAGGGGAGGTTGAATCAATATTGCAACACTTCTATTCCAACTATATATTGCAAAACCTAATCGTATGCATCCACAAATAAACAAATTGACAAGTAAAACACACAACAATAAGAAACTCATAACACCATGATTATTTTTCGAGGAAACCCTAGTCAAGAGAAAACTTCGATGAGGATGGTACCCACAACAATGCACTAATCTAAAAGTTTTCTATTAGGAGATTTGACCATGTTAGGAGTCTTTACATACATTTAGTACATTAGCCCTTGTGAGAGGACGAGACCTTGTTAGAGGTCTCAACCCTGCTTGGAGATGTACTACAAAGGGAGTTCACTGCTCTACAAAGATATTAGATCTATACAAGTTATAGATACAATATCAAATGATTGTACTAATATCTGCAATATTTAATTAGTCCTTAGTATATCTCGCATCTGATTGTACCCATACAATAGCAGTCCACATTTGACCTTCAAAACATCATCACAGCATCATACATAAAGTTAGCATATCATGTCCATCACCATACAACACTTCGCATCAACAAATTGTCCTTATTTTATACCCTTTCAATTATACTATTCAGATGGCCTTGATGATGAACATGTAGCACTCCTACATAACTAATTACTAAAACTTGCCAACTAAGGGTTAACATCTAGACTGTTGTCCCTACATTTCCAAGTAAACAAATTGGCAAGGCAATTCAATTCCTTAGGCCAAAATGTTCGATCTTTGCCTCTTATCTTGTAGTTGCGATATAGACCTGCCTTCACATTTATCAACCAAAACATATGCTATTTGACATGTTAACTCTAGCAAACATACTAGCATCATATTGTAGAGTCCATTATAGCATTATCCAAAATTGTGGCCAATAATAATAATCCTGCTAAGTTCATTGATAAAAACATTACGTTTGCTGATATTTTCCCTTAACTTTACTGAGCTGATTTTCTCATCAAACCAAAACCAAAACTGAATACAATCCAAGTGGCCTTACCCTCTGATAGTGTTACCATAAATGACAATATTCTTGCCTCCATAATCGATTACTTGCCAACAAGCTCCTCCCCCTTTGGCATTAATGACAACACTTAGTGAAAAATTGACTACGTGACAAAACATCAAAACTTTCCTTATAAAAACCTTAACCGAAATTTCAAAAAACCATCTATATACTTGATTATGTTGTACTCCCTCTTTCTCATACTCCTATTTTTCAATGATATATACTCTCCATTTGACATTAATGGAAAAGGCGAAATTACAATATTCTATATACAAAGAAACATTTTCTTTCCCAAAAACATTTACACAAACCTCAAAACATCTGCAAAATTTCTCCTCAAAGTAGCAAATTTAGTGTCCCATACCTTAATATTGTTTCCTACCTAAGTTATACAATGTAACACCAATATTGGGGTATGTTGGGATGCCCAGACAAGTTTTTGGGATGGGGGGAAAATGGGCCTCATTCTTGGGATGGTGGGAGGACGGCTAGGGGACGACAGCAAGGGGAGGATGGGGTGTTGTATGGTATACATATAGAACTTGAACTGCTTGTTATAAAATGGTGTTTTAGTAGAACATACCAAATTAAAATACTTGAACATAGAAAAATTGGAAAATGAACTAGAACCATTGAACATCCAAGTACCCATTCCAACAGCAACATGGTTGGGGAATGGCAGAGGTGGGGGTACTTAGGTATGCAACTACCCAGTGCGGGGACATCTCGGGGACAGATACTTGGAGGTTTGTGAGGGGGTACAAGTTCTCATGTTACACTGGAATTAGGCTTGAAAACCTTATAAATCTTCTTTGAAGATTCCAATAATTCAAATTGTTTTTTGCACTAGTTCTAACTTAGGCGACAATAAACTTTACAGTTAAGAAAATCTGCTCAAAACTTTGTCCTTTTCCTTCTGAAGAACGCTGATTGTATCAACACTTAACTTACAGACTTATCCATGTTCATGATACTTTGTTCCATATTAGCAAACTCTTGTGCAAGCTTTTCTAGCTTTTCCTCTACATCCTTAATACTTTGACTCACATCTTAAACACATTCTTTTATCTCTTTAATGCATCCATCAATAACCTTGACATCATTTTGAATGTTAGCACATACCTTGTGAAACTATTCTCCAATATAATTATGTTCTACTTTAACCTCAATAGATTCCACAAGCGAAGGGTAATGTGCATAAAAATTCTCAATTACACTCGTCAGATTTTCAATTATATCATTACCTTCAAAAGTTCTTTGAGTGGGCAAGGTATTATGTAATTATTCCAACGCTTAACCCAATATCCTTGCATGCTTCTCATATTTTCTCTCTAACCTTTACTTAGCTTTTACAAATGTCATCAAAGATATCTTCATTAATGCATCTTTATCTATGCTTGTGATATCATGACTTACATTGCTTTCCAACAATGATGTACGGACAAACAAGGAGTGACTTGTGTAGGGTCAATAACCTTTTCTTTTACCTCTGAAATTCCTGTGATGTCTTCTTGTACCATTATGACTTGTTCTGAAGGTGTGATAAAGTGAATGTCAGCTTGTGTACCAGCATCAAGTATGATAAATGAAGGTTTACCTTTATCCTTCTCCTTTTCTATCTTCTCCTTATCCTAATTTTCATCGATCTGCTTAGCTTCATTTGTAGCCTCTGTCATTATATCTTGAATTTCATCATTGCTTACCACATTGTCCATGAATATGTCTTGTTCTTTCTCTTTTTCTTCAAGAGCAGTGTCAAGAGTAATTGGAATACCTGTCACAAGGAAATCTAGTTGTTTGACTGTGCTATAAAACTCACTCACCTCTTCAGCTTCCTCCTATGGTAGAACTAATTGTTCTCTTATAGAAATTCCAACTGATTTGAGAGATGATTCAGTAGCATGTTCTGCCCTCATACCAGGTTCATCTAGGACTTCTACAATAGCCTTTTCAGTCTCATTAGAAACTTCCTTATATAGGCCAGCCACGATTTTGACTAACCGTGTAGTCAGAATAAAGTAACTATTGTGTTTAGTTTGTATTAGAACTAGTTGGGTTGGGTAGGTAGGAGGTGAGGGAATGCATTTGTTGGTTTCCAACCAACTGACCCTTCTGTAAGTACTTGGCTGATTGTCATTGTACTCATGTTGATTTTTGGTATTAATAAAGAAATCATTTCCTCGCCTACTATATTATGGTATTCTTGGTACATTCGATGGTTTTACTTATATCTTAATTGTGTTATTTTGTATGATTGGTATATCTCTATGAACTTGAATGATATTTCCACTCTACATTTTTGGCGTCGTTGCCTGTTTACCGTACTGGGTAAAGAAAACAATGCATACAGATAAGAGACAGAATAGCAAAACTCCTTAGATTATTTGCATATGCAGACATTACATTATGCTTCATAAGATAAGATGAATGATGAATTACAATGATCGAAATACTATCCGCCGAACCTTCTCAAAGGAGTCCGTTGGCCACAAACATTATGTCTGCTACAAACTATTTACCTGTCGGCTACAGAATACAGAAACACCAACGACAATCACCCCATCGGCTATAGAAACACCAACGACAATCACTCCGTTGGCTGACACAGTTTCTACCTACGACATCATCCCCCCCAAAAGAAAAAGTCGTCTTCAGACAACAATTACAAAATATTTGAGATAAATTAACAAACAAAATACATTAACAGAGCGACTACAACACAGTTTCTACCTACGACATTGCCTAAGTCCGAACTTGGAGGTTGGCAAGATGGAGTAATGGGAAGGGCCTTTGTAGTATTGTACTGCTCATCCAAGTAACAAATAGTGACGAGAAGAGGAGGAAATAACCAGGGAAGATTAGTTGACACATGATCTGGTGACAGCCTAGGAAGTTGCGGTCGATCGGTACGTATGAAGGGAAGCCCATGAGAGAACGGTCCTTAAAGGTACGGTACACGACGAACTTCCAGTGCCACCAGCGGTGTATGATCTCCTAGGAGAGATTCCTCGTCTATTAGCAAGAAATTTGTTACGAATAAAAGAGAAAGACAATAAAATTGATTCATGCCCTTGATTCCAAACATATATCCTAGGTGGGTGCAAGTAGAAGAAACTAAGGAAGAAGTTGCCTTGAGGACACTACATCTCCAGCAGCAATAGGAGAGACATTGTAACTTGAGGGGAGGACAAGGGGATTCCACTAGAATCCAAGAAGGGTTGATCGAGCATACAATCAAAGGTATAGAAAATTTGGTCATCTCGGAGGCACCAGCAAGGAAGTTGGGATACAGAAATCCAGAGACGCCTACGGGGAAAGATCTCCGACAGGAGCAAAGTCAACAAGAAGAGGATACTTTTAGTAGTTCCTCCTCGAGAGCAATCTTCCAGTTGGGAGGAGGTGTTCCATCGGGAGTCCCCTCCAGAGGAAGTGTTCCATCAGGACGAGGTGTCCCAACGGGAGGAAGTGTTCCATCAGGAGGAAGTGTTGGAAGAAGTGTTCCCACAGGAGGGCAAAAACCTCACATAATGGCAATAGACAAACAAAAATTACCAAGATTCACAGGGGATGACTCGAAGGACCCCACTTGCCATTGTAAAACATGTATAACAATATGGCAAGCGAACAAAGAAAATGCCGTAGAATGGCTAAAAGCTTTCCTAGCCACACTAAGGGGTATGCCATTGATTGGTATACCAATTTGGAGGCAGCAAAGGAAAACACATGGGATAATATCTGCACAACCTTGGAGGAAGAATTCAAACTCCTGAGGGATGATGATGAAACAGTAACGGAGATTTATAACACACGACAAGGGAAGAGTGAATTTGTCAAAGCCTACAACAAAAGAATGAAAGATTTGATAGGGAAACTAGACAACAAGCCAGCAGATGGACTAAAGAAACAATGGTTCATTGAAGGATTAACACTGTCCCTCAGTAAAAAGATGAAGATAGTCCCACCATCGACCTTTGGGGATGCATGTACCCGTGCTATGGACATAGAAAGCGAGAATAAAACTTTCAAGGCAAGAAGGCATGGAAGTGCGAGTGAAAGTTCCGAGAAGAGCGAAGAAGAATCCAAAACAATTCAAGCCCTGAGAAAAAACTTGAGGCAATTGATGAAGTGGTAGGGAGTAAAGAAGAAAAGAAAGAAGGGAGAGAACTTTGGTGTACTGAGTGTGAAAAAGGCCATACAAAAGGAGCATGCCCAAAGAAAGCATTTTGTGATATTTGTTAGGTACTGGGGCACGCAATTAAAGATTGCCCCTACAATTTAAAAATAAGGAGCGCTCAAGTATTCTTGACCCAAGGGGGGCAATCCACACCCCCCTCCAGGCCGTCAAAGAACACAAATACAAAAGCCTCACTAGGAGGATACAGAAATAAAATGAGAGGAAGTAATAATAATAGCAACAACAACATCAATAACAACACACCATGGTGTCCACTCGAGTATGATTCCAAGGGGAGGCCGATGATGCAATGTAGGAGATGCAATGAATGGGGACATTTTGCACGAGACTGTCAAAGTGACGGTGGACAAAATGGAGAAATGCTTTGTAAATGGTGTGGGCTAGGCAATGATGAGGATGCAAATTGCCCAAGACAGAAGGGGGTAAATATGCTAAACATTGAAGATCAAGAAGGCGAAATTCTTGTAGTCACCAGGATGCAAGCCAGAAAATTAGCCTATCCAGATGCCACTACGGAGACTGAAAGATTTTAGGAAGCAAAGAAATACATTCAAGATAGCATGAGAGAAGAAGGCAAGACAAAGCCGAAAAAGCTTACTTCCAATAGGGGTGTAATGAATATTGTGTGACAAGTACTAGAAACTACTATCCCAGTAAAAATAGATGATTTATTAGAAACATTACCCCAATTGCAAGTAGTACTAACATAGGGGGCAAATCCGAAAGGGATAACCTCAAAGAAAGAGGAGGGAGAAGTACAGACAATAGACAATACCCTGTTCACCATAGGAGTGGGGAGAACGCCAGTGGTAGTAGACATGGAGATACTAGGGTACAAGCTCTCAAATACTATTGTTGATGGAGGTTCCAGTGTAAATGTTTTATCAGAAGAAACATGGAAGGAAATAGGGAAACCCATACTTTGGCCACCAACATTTCAACTAGTGGGAGCCGACCAACATGGAATCAAGAGTATAGGAACACTCATGGGACAGAAAATTATAGTTGGTACACAACAATTTTTTCTGGTTATCACTTTAGAGAAAAAAGGGTACGATGGTTTATTAGGCAGGGGATGGTTGGTCGCAGCAAAAGCTACCCATAACTAGAAACGAAACACGCTATCTATTGAGACTGAAGGAAAAAAATACATCATAGATCTCAGGGACCAATTAGTAAGTCAGGACTTGGCATCATACTCCAAAAGGAGAAAACTATTAAGGGATGGAACCAAATGAGGAAGGGGTGCTCAGACTAGAGGAATGCTTAGACAACGACACAAGTTCCCTTAATGGATTATTCCATTGGCAAATGGGAAACTATGACGTTTTCCACACAGAATGTAATATGTTGCAAATACAAGAATCTCTGTCGAAAGAAAGCTACCCGGAGGGGTGCACGAAGTATAAAGAGAATGGGGATATAAGGTTATCTACTCTAGATAATAAACCTATCAGAGACCTAGTAAATGGGTCTAAGTTAAAAACATATGAGAAAAGAAATAAATTGGCAAGTAACTATTTTATAAGTACGAAAGAAGAACAAGTATGAAAAGAAAAAAGTTAAAGTGACCAAGGAGGAAAAATTAAACCAAGTCCTTATAAAGAGACAGAGTCACAAAATAGAGAAGTAGAGGAAGAAGTAGTTGAGAGAGCAGCTATACGGACATTCATAGAACGAGAGCAAAGGGTGGCCGCACAAGAACATCTCAGAGTATGGAAGGTGACAGTAGGGCAGATGTCTATACGATAGGCATCCATACGGTAGGAAACATTTGCATGTGGTGACGCTGTAGGATAGTTACAAGCATCCATGCATGTACACAAGGAATCCGTATAGGAGGCAGAAAAGGTCGTATGACAGGCATCCATACAAGAGGAAGAAAAGGTGCACGTACGTAAGGAATCCATACGGGAGGAAGGAAAGGTGCCAGAGAAGGCCGTATGACAGGCATCCATACAACAACAAGCATCCACCGCTGTACGAAAGACATTTGTACAAGTACGAAAGGAGTTTGTACGGGAGGCAAAGAAGGAAGGATAGAAGGCAACCGTAAGTGGGGAGTCCGTATGTAGGGAATCCATAGAAGCAGCCATACGAAATTTCGTACTAGGGAGGCTATTCGTACATGTAAGACAGGAGACATTAACAGCAGAGGCACTTCTCATCTCCGAGACAAGAAGAAAGACTGGGTCGTACGGTGGCAATCTATATACACGTACTTCAGTGCTAACCGTGGGAGTTGGTTACAAGCAATCACATTAGAGTAATGGGTGGTACAGGTGGCATATACAAACAGTTAAGGAAATCTTGGAATTGACACCTCAACACACCATGGTGAAATTAAGCATAGGAAATCCGAACATAGGAAACATTATTGACTCCAAAAAGAAGAAACCTGTGGCACTAAAAGCCAAAAAGGAGATAAGGAAAATGACAAAAAGAAAAAGGAAAATGGCATAGAAAATCACAATCACGGCTGAGAATATTATGTTTCAAAGTGTGACGGGAAGCGAGTGCAAGGCTTGGTGGGAGAAAGCAGAAGCGGATCATCCCCTGAAAAAGGGCGGTGTACGGCAAAGGTAGACAAAATAATTTTATGCCAATTTTTGAATTAAAAGAGTTTGAACCTATACTGCGGAATTTAATCACAGGTTATGAGAAATCATGTCATAAATCTATAGTACAGTATTTCCAGCAATAGGTGACAATTTCTTATTCGGCAGGAGAAATGAGTAGGGTTTTTGGAATTCCCAATAGAGGGCAAAAACTGGAAAATACCCTTGTTATAGTAGAAGACAAGAAGAAATGGTTGAAACTAATGTGCCGGAAAGATCTTACAAGTCTAGAATGGGAAGAAATTTTGAAGAACAGTAGGGGTCTGAAGAAAATCTTCATTGCAAATGATGAATGGCGTTGTGTTGTAGATTTGGTTAAAAGCAAGCTCACTTCGGGCAGTCGCACTTCTGACATTGCCCTTTGGATGTTGCCTATAGTGGATGGATTGTATAAAGGACAGGCGTATAACTGGGCTAAATTTCTTTCTGATAGACTTCGGGAATTCATGGAGTTGAAACACAAAGCCTTTTATATGCCTCATCATATCGTGGCCTTATTCTTAGAAGCAATACGCACTCAGGTGAGCAGTGAGCACCGAGGGACATTGGTACCAGCTAATAAAGTAGAACCCTACAAACTGGCTATGACATACTGGCTCCATCTGGATACCATGGGTGTAGGATCTCACAATGGAGGCGAACCAAAGAAAAAGAAACTGAAACAAACAATGGTAATCGAAGAGGAAGAGGATGAAGGGAGATCAGAAGAGGAAGGCAGCGATACAAATTCATCTTCCTCGGACTCATAGGAGGCAGAAATCCGCCTAAGTCACTTGTAGGGGACTCCATGAGAAGCTACTTTTTTACCACTTGCCAAGGGGCCACTCCCAATGGGAATATCAAAATCCTCAAAGATTTACCCTAACATGACTGGTGATTTGGAAGGAATTATTACAGCAAATTCTTCTGAAACAAATCAAGGGGCAGGCAACATGCAACAAATTCTGACATGGGGGCCTTCAAGAATATCACTTCCGAGGTTGGCGCCACTTATCCATCCAGAACAAAACTCCCGTACTAAGGTAATCGACTTAAGATGCCAACCAAAGTGTGCCCATAAAGTGAGATTACAAACACCTCTCGGCCCAAAAATAGTCCATCCGGTTGCTCTTGTGGTACAACCAATAGGAGGAGAGGATAAACAAATAAGGGAAATTCACACTTAAGAAAGTATGACGGCTGTGGCTGGGGCAGATGTGGCCAGGGTAGATACAGTCCTGGAGGAGGCTGACAGGTTACTCGAGGAAGAAGGCATGGTGTCTTCACCTTTAGAGGCAGTTGTTGAGGAATAGGTGGAGATACAAAGCAAGCGTGGGGAACCTCCAAACACGGCTTCTTTTGCAACCAAGGCAGAACTGTTCCCTACTGAGCTACATGCCATGGAGCATTCTACCAGGGAGCTCATGTAGTAGGCTAGGGCTCAGAATCTAGAAGCTCTCATAACAGTAGCAGAGGCATTGGCCGCGTTTATGCAGAGTAACTTCCATATAGATTGGGGACTTCTAGAACAAGGTGGATATTCAGAGGACATGGCTACTAAGTGGACAGGCAGTTCTATCATTTCTGGTGGACAAGAACAATTGCCTCTCATAGAAGCCCTTACAACTATCGAAGTTGCCTTTCCGAGAACCTTCTTGAAACTTCAATAGGAAAAAAGCCTAGCTAAAGCATGGGAGCTAGAAAGGAAGAATCTTCAACATCAGTGGGCAGCCGAGAAAGTTGCCATGCAAGAAGCCTGGAACATAGAGAAAGTTGAAATGGAGAGAAAGGTTGCCACTGCAGAAGCCAAGAAGATGGACGTTTTACAAGTATTGCAAGGCGTTTGGACAAAGTAGAAGACAGTTGAACAAGACCTACAACGGCTAAGGGGAGCTCCGAGCACAGAGATGTCATCCCATCCCTCTTCTTGATGTCAAAGTTCTTTTTGTTGTTTCGTGTTCAACAATCTTTTGGAAGACAACTTCTTCTTTTCAGGGATAGATGTAGTCGGAATAAAGTAACTATTGTGTTTAGTTTGTATTAGAACTAGTTAGGTTGGGTAAGTAGGAGGTGAGGGTATGCGTCGGTTGGTTTCCAACCAATTGACCTTTCTATAAGTACTTGGATGATTGTCATTATATTCATGTTGATTTTTGGTATTAATAAAGAAATCATTTCCTTGCCTACTGTCTTATGGTATTCCTGGTACATTTGATGGTTTTACTAATGTGTATCTTAATTGTGTTATTTTGTATGATTGGTATATCTCTGTGAACTTGAGTGATATTTCCACTTTACGAACCTCATCTTTGTCCTCATTCTAGGTGTTGCTTTCTCCAAAATTCTCTTGACTTCATCAACTGTTATCAAAGTACAAAGCTCACATAGAGTCTTTTCCCGTATTTTTTGATCTTCTTCTAAGTCAAATTGTCTTCTCACATCAAGTTTATCATGAGTCTGGAATATTGCCTTTTATCTCTAGTAGGTTCCTTTTGAAGTTCAATAAATACTTAACAATTGAATTTTCTATTATAGCTTGATCATCCTCAACATGCTTGACATAGTATTTTTAATTTAGTCTAACTTGCCTTCGTTTTTAATTCTCAGTGTGATCTCCTTTAAATTTGGTTGCCACTTCTCCTTTTCAATGTTTATTTCTATAACCTTTTGTACTTCTTTCTTTGCAATTTTTGTTTGATCCACTGTTTTCTCTAATTTCTTATCATTATTTGACTTCTTTTGTTGTGTGACCTTTCCTTTCTTTGGGCTAGGGCCTTGTGTCTTTGCCTTCTATCTTGTAGCTCTTGTAGGCATTGGTTCAACCAGTTTTCCTATCTTGACTAAGGGAGGGGTCCTTGTGGACCTCCTAGTACCTCTACAAGGTTTAGGAGTAACCTCTTCCTCTAATATGTCAACAACAGGTGTATCTAACACCTCTAAATTTTCTGTAATGTTGTCTCTGACTTGTTCTATACTTGAACTGCCCAACTGTGCCTTTGAGAGAACTTTGCTTCCCTTTTTCATTGTTGTCCATTCCTCTTTACTAATTCCTTCCTTTTCTGCTATCTTTTCAACAAACTTCTCTACTTTCCTTTTCCTAGATCCTCTATATAGCTCTTCTCTAACTTGGCTGAACTTTTCCTTGTAGGTTCCCATCTTTTTGCTCCCTTGTCTCTAGGTGATAGCAACATAACGTCTACATTTGTTGAAGAACTTCTTCACAAATTTCATATCCAAGAGGGTGAACAAATATCTCTCTTTGCTCAACAACCTCTATACATGTAACATCAGTTTCAACCATAAAGCATACTGTATCAACATACGTTTCAACTACTTGCCTTGATATTCTACCTTTGCTTCATCCCTCTTTGCAATCCTTTAAACAAGCCAAACAAATCACTTGTAATATTTTCTTTGTATTGCATATTATAGTGTTCAGTGATCAAAGCCATGGTAGGTACATCATTAGACCATGCATGTGGGTGCTAGTTTGGAAACTTATGAGTAATATGAAAGAAAAGGTGTAGAATTAAGGATCCAAACCTAAAACGTTGAGTCTTGTCATGCTTAATCCTTCTTATATTCTGAAACAATTGTTGTCTCAGGATCTCACACACATCAAAGTGTTCCTTCTATGTTCCCAAAAGAACTCAACTCCAGAAACTTTACCAACACGACTCTTTCTAATAATATCTTTTAATAACACTATTATAATAATTATAAAGTATCATTATAATAATGTGACTTTAGTAATTAATTAATAAATATGAGCTCATGCAAAAAATAACCACACCCACTGCAAGTGATGACTAATTGCCAAAAATAGACTTAACTAAAAATTGTAAGTTTGCAACAAAGACCCCCTAATCACCTTGTCAGCTTACAAGGGTCGCTATAATGAACTGACTCAATCATCTGCAAAAACACACTGAAATCAGGAACATTACATGGAGTGGATAATCTTGACACTACATCAAAATCCGACCTCTTGTCAAATTTCAAAATCTTGACACGTCTCCTTGTGAAAATCCTAACATTTCAAAATCTCCGCCCTAGTCAAGGCAAGATTCAAGTGGTTAAAGGGCAGAATTCAAATGATAAAACAATGAAAATATGATGGGATGGGTAGTAAGACAAATAATCAAGGTGAAATTTGTATTTTTACAAACGCAGATCCATGCCAAGAGTCCAAAAATAAATCAGATGAAAATGAGAGGAGAACATCAAAACAAAGGGGCAAAAGTAGAAGTTCACATGAAATCAATGGTCTTAGGGGATATGAAAGCTTGAATGAAGAAAAAAGTCATCCGAGAGGAGGCTGGAATCGACCACCTCTAAGGACTCTAAATCTTGATATTCTCAAAATTTTGTCCCCTTCATCTTGTGAAAATCTCGACAATCCTAAAACCCTGTCCAACAATAAAGGCTATTAAATGGTTCCCTTTATTATATAATACATTCGAAGCATAAATAAAAGTTATTGGGGATTTAAGTGAAGGAAAATTATGGACATAGAATGGGAAATATTAAGAAAAAGTATTCACAATAAAATAGGGGCAGAAAAGAAAATATCTCAAAACAATAGAAAAGGGGAAAACGGTGATTTTGTTTATCCCGCATCTATAATGTGAGTGAATAATCTCTTCAAAAGACACTATAAAAGAGATGGGAGTGCCTTCTTTCAACATGTTTGGATATTTACTAAGTTACCATTGTTCATCCTTGGACCCCTCGGACCTGCAGAAGTTCGAACTAGTTTGAAGTTCAGGTCTAGGTTGCAGTCTAGTTCAGCTAGGATTCCGATTTTTGTATTCTGGTTCGATTTGGTTTGAATCAAGTTTGAACCCAGATGAAACAGGCCAAAAAAGTTGAACCAACTTTGAACCACATGCTTTCTAGGCCCCGCGGACAGCAATAAAGTGTTTTTTTTGCAAAATTTAATAAGTTTTTGGTGTCCACAAACCTAAAAGATTGTTATGAAATGTTTTTGGTGGCCTTGCATTGCCATTTTTTGTGGCCTCGTTGTCATTTTTTGAAAAATTTGATGCCAATACCATTGTTGCTGCTGCCGATCCCATTGGCATTAGCTCTATTGCTGAGTCAACAAATGCCAGAGATGAAGAAGAAGAATAAGAAGAAAATGATGATCAAGAAGACAAAGATTGAAGAACTAAGAATATTAATAGATTTTAATTCCATTAGTTGAACAATGAAAGTGAAACAATGATACTTGAACTTGATGCTCTGATTTATTTTTAATGTTTTGAATCTTTGATGTTGAACTATATGATGGTATGATCACTATGATTACAAATTTATGGTGTTTTTGTTGTTTAAATGTGTTTATGCTACTATGCTACCTCCTAATTTTAACTCATGCTTCATTAATATGTATGTATGTATATGTTATAATTTTTACATGTTTTTGGTCTAACGAACCCAAACCCCTTTCCAAAATTTTGACAAACTTGGGAACCAGTTCTCGAACTTCAAACTTCCAACCGAACCCGAACCAAACACTTAGGATATTTATCTGAAATTGGCAAAATTGTGGAAATCTTCTCTAGGGTATAGTAGACAAATCCCCTCTATGCTAACATTCTTCTTGCTGTTCACAGATACAGTCAGTGAAATTTGTGGATTTAGCTTCAAGGTATATCTTTTCAATCACTATTGCTGATGTTTGTGAATTGCAATTCCCAAGATGAGTTGAAATGAAGAGTTAGAGTTTGGAAGTGAAGTGGCAAGAGTTTAGAAGAGATTAAATTACCATAGCAAAGTTATCAGACTTTTTCTAAGCCGTCATTGTTGGGTACAACCTGCTGTCTATTTAAGCCAAAGGTCTGTTGTTGGGGTTTAGAATCCACTACATTAGTGAAATGAAGTTCTGAAGTGACATTAAGGAGAGCCATATAAGTCAGAGATCTGTTATTGGATTTGTACCAAGCTGAAAAATCAATAAGGTTGGAGGTGTGAAATAGGACTGCCAATTCTTGTTACTGTTCAGTTAGCAACAATTTGGCTATGCAAAAAATAATGCATTGTATTTTTTGATTAAAGGAAAATAGGAATTTCAACTACTGTTTACTATTCTCAGTGCTGTTAATCCAAATCTAAAAAACCTTACTATTTGTAATGGTTAGAATTTGGTATGGAGTAGAAAATACATTAGTGGTATTCTGGACATTATTTGTTTGGGAATCTCATTCTTAATCTGTCCAAGCGGCTATAAAATCTCAACAAACAAAATCACAAATTATAACTTAGTGATCAGATTGCAAGCCAACTATTTAACAAAATTATAAAGGGTGTACAATTGAAAAGTTTGTTTAGAAAAAGGAGTGTTCTTACAGTGGTACCAAAGCAGTGTATCCTGCCATTCTGGTGGGTACAGTACAGGAGATTATGATGTAATTCTCAGCATGACCTGGATGGAGTAACTAACTGAATTCACTTTTAATTTGGAGAAAATGGAGATGCGATTTAAACGCCAGTGTAGGAAATTGGTACCCAGAGGCTTATTAGACAGCGAACTCAGGGTTTGTCTTGTTTAGGAGGATGGAGTAATTGTTCAAACACGGTGAGGTGGAGTGGGCAGAAGACTGTCTTATTGGTGCAGGAACACCTAGTTCCAGGAGGTCAAAAGAGATGTCATGAGTAAATTCACTAATGTTTGAAGGTCATTCCAATGTGTTTTGAGTCATTACGAATCCACATGTAAGGCTAAGTAAGCCATTTATAATAAGTTGTCAAAGTTGTCCATTAAGGTCCTAAATTCGTCAATATGGTCAAATGTGCAAATGTGTCTAAGAATGGTCGAGGAAGATGTAAAATGAGGTTTCTAGTCCATTTAATTATGGCTTGAGGATCTGTCCAAAGTTTAGGAGTTATTTATGTCAAAATGCAAGAATTGCCAAAAAGTTGCAAAAACAATGTAAGAGGGAAGGTATTCAGTCTAAGGGGTAGTTGAAACAGTTTTGGAACTGTAAGAGGCGATAAATGACCTTTAATGGTCATGATCAAGGCAGTGACAAAGGTTAGAGGAGGATTTTACACAGGGTGAATCAATTAATCCTGTCACTTTTTCTGCGGAACTGCAGTGACAGTTGAGAGTTTCATGTAAGGTTTCAAATGTAGATCTAACTGTAATGATAAATCAATTGTAAGGAAAGAAGCAGAAATCATGAAAATCAATGGTAATGTATTTGGTTTGAATGTTCAATGAGTAAAAGTGTTGATTTTGTTCAATATGCTTAGCTGCCCTGTAATGGTCATGCATATTTACCTTTGTTATTGAATTGTTTTGATTCCAAAACTCATTTGAAGTTTAAGATCGGTGAAGAATGCAAGGTTTTTCTGAAAGCTGTTGAAACACTCAGTGACAGACCGATGAATAAGGGTTTTGTAATAACTCAAATTATAACTGATGGAAAATTCCTATTCCTGGATATTTTGAAAGTAGTTTCAATGAACTTTCAATTGGATTTGGTTTGGTATTGAAAGGTTTTGTATCATGCAAGAAAAATGATGCCCTAGCGGGCAGATGCAGTGAATCTTATGGTTTTTGACGGTAAAATGGAATTGTTCCTTCAAATTGTTAATGTATGGGGTTTCCAATTGTGGAATTTGTTGAATAATTATTGAAACAACTTCAATAATCCATTAATACGCATGACCAGGAAAATTTATGAATGTTTGAAACACTGAAATATAGTTACTGTCAGGAGGAAATGACAGTCAGGCATGTGATCTGGCATTATTTGTTTGATTGGCTTTTTGATCAAATGTTTAGGTCTTGACACCTTGCAGTGGAAGGGATGCAAATGTTTTAAATGCTGTTTGGAGGTTCGATGCATAGATTAGTTGTAGCACTAAGTTGATGGACAGTAAATCAGTAAATGTTGCTTTTAAGTTTTATCAAATCTATTTTTACAGGTCATAGGAATCCAATGGTTGGAGATTATTTAGATGGTTGGACTAATACTTGGATCTTGATCAAGAATGATAATGTGACTAATGATGGTGTACAGACTGATGCTAAGGGCTGCGGAGCAGTCAGAGTACAGAGATCATTGAGTTGAGAAAGGTAATGGAAAAGTTGGTTATCCAAATTGGCAAGTTGCTTTCCAAAAGAGAATGATTAATGATATAGTGGTATGGCAGTTGTGTGGGCAAGGCCTAATAGACCATGAAGCTAAACTGCATTGTGAGAGTTAAAGGTGTACTCATGGAGCATTGAGTTTTGTTAGGACTATTGGTAGTCTTCTTGTTGGTGATGGTTCATTTGGTCTATTGGATTTGAAATATTCCTTGGAAGCATTAAGCTGTGATCAGTTAATTGACTAATTGTTTATGGTGAATTGGTCTGATGAAAATAGTGTGTTGGACCCTATGTGAATGTGAAGAGGTCCTATTGATGTGTTAGTGATTATGTTGGCTATATGTGACAATGCCTCTGATATGCTGCTTGTGACAGTTCAAGATGAGTTGATGACAATCTCCATGCTTGATTTGGAGATTCGAGGGTTATTGCATGATGCTCTGCATCACTTATGCGTACAAGTTCTAAGCAGCAGATTAAGAGTTATCACCCAAACGTTCAGGAGGTACATATCCAGACACATTGAGGTCTTTGATAGCATTGCACATAGGGTCCCACCTAAGAGAGGTATTGAACATGTCATAGAATTGGAAGGGGAAAATCTCTGATCACCAATTCATACAAACATTCAAAGAAATACAAGAATGAGATTGAGAAGGCAAAAAAGAAGTTGCTGGAGATGACTCACATTAGGCCAAGCAAGAGCCCATTTGCATCGGCAGTGGTTTTAGTGAAGAAAATGGCCAGGAGAAGTGTATTGACTACAGGGACTTGAATAAAAAGAAAGGTTGCACAGGGGGGTGGTACTTGGGGCACAAGTACTGGTACGACTATTTTTCAGAATAGGGGATGGGGGTACTTGGGTATGTCAAACCTTATTTTTAATTATACTTTATATTTATTAAAAATCTAAAATTATGAGCCATGACAATGGTTTTTCAAAACAAGAACTGTGATAAAGTTTGCAAATCTCATGTATTGTTTTCAGTTTCAGATTTGCTATATGTTTGTAATAATAATATATGATAAATGATTAGATGCATAACAGAGAAGGCAGACTTTAAACATGAACAAAAAGAGCATAAATCATATGACAATGACATATTGGAAATGATAGACTTCTGACTTAAAACAGTGATAAAGTTTATTATTAATCAATATGGTATCAAAGTTTCAAACTGATTAGGTATTGAATTAAAGCTTGATAAACAACAAGCTGATACGCAAACAAAAAACTGCAAAAAAAATCAGAAATCTTAATCAAGGTCCTTAGCTATGATGCTCTCCACCGAGTACCTGGTACTTAGGATACGTGTATCCGGTACTCGGGTACAAGTACCAGGGGTGTGGGTACAAGTACCCATGCAACATTGATGAAAAGACAATCAAGAACAAGTAGCCCATTCCATGAATAAATGGGCTTATAGACGAGTTACATGGAACCTGCTACTTCACTAAGATAGATCTCAGGTTTGGTTATCAACAGATCAAGATGAGGGTCGAGGATATTGAGAAGCCGACATTCAAGCGTCATTACGGCCATTTCGAGTTCATGATAATGTCATTTGGGCTTACCAATGACCCTACTACATTTCAGAATTACATGAACTAGGTATTTAGGAGGTAGTTGAGAAAATCTGTGTTCATCTTCTTATATGATATCTTGATATTTAGCATTACCCAGGAGGAGCACTTACAACACTTAGGGGTCTTGAGTATCTTGGAAAGTGAGTCATTGTTTGCTTAGGAATCAAAGTGTGAATTTGGCATGACCGAGCTATTATATCTTGGGCATATCATTAGTGCCCATGGGTTGAGGGTGGATCTAGAAAATAGTAGAGCCATCATTGAAAGGCCAACTCTGACTGGCCTCTTACAGTTGAAGGGTTTCCTTGGTTTGTGTGGCTTCTATAGGAGGTATGCAAAGGGGTTTTCACAAACAATAACTCCATTGACACATCTAACCAACAAGGGAGCCTTTGACTGGTCCAATTAATCACAATACCATTTGAGCATTTCAAGAAGGTGATGTTGTCTTGCCCAATATTAGCTCTTCCAAACTTCAACAAACCATTTGAGCTATAGTGTGACACTTTAGACAATGGGACTGGTGCTATGTTGATGTAGGAGAAACACCCCATAGCTTTTGAAAGTAAGAAAGTGAGATAGGTGGAGAGGAGTTATTTTTATTTATGGCAGGGAAATGTCAGCCATCATGCGTGTTGGCCAAGTTCAAGTTTTATCTAGTGGGAGGCAGATTTGTTTCCGACAAATCATAATAGTGTTAAATACTTCATGTACTAGAAAAATGTTCATGACAAAAAACAAAAATGGATCACTAGACTACAAACCTATGACTACAACATTGAGTTTATCAAAGGAAAGAAGAATGTAGTAGTAAATGCACTCTCACAAAGACCACACATATGCTCGTCGAGAGATAATTCTAGCAAACTATGAGACGGATCAGTGGAAAGCGGGTTTGACTTAGGGCACAATTTAGGATGACACGTACACAATAAATGGTGATATCATATTCTATAAACACAAACTATTTTCAGCCTTCCTCGTGCATTAAGAATTGATCTTGAGAACATTTCATGATGCTCAATTGGCTAGTTACTTGGGGCTCTTCAAGGCTTATATGCCAATTTAGGAGATGTTCACTTGGAAGGGGCTCAAGAATGAAGTTCTAAAGTATGTTGGAGAGTTCCCAATATGCCAACTGAATAAGAATGAGCATATAGTTCAAGTGGGTTTACTTAAACACTTGCTAATTCTAAATCAAAAATGGAAAAGTATTTTGATGGAATCCATTATAGGATAACCCAAGGTACAGGGTGAGGACTACATTAATGCGACAGTTGACAAATTTAACAAAATTTGCACACTTCTTTGTCATTGCATGTAATGCCCCCATCTTAGGTAGGTTACTGCAGTTGGCTTGGTCAGTTCACCATTGTGACCCTCGTGAGCTGACAGTGGGATTTGAGGGTCTCAGTTGTAGGGTTATGTGCTTTTCAGTAGCCCATGGTGTGTTTTGGCTCCATTTGACAGACTTACTATTTATAGTAAGTCAAATTGTTGGTTCCGATAAGCTCAGTTGAGTTAGAGGAGTTGGGTGATGCTCTCAGTTGTTTTTCCCAGTCTTTTGGTTTGGGTTGCAAGAATTTTGGAGAGAGGGTCTATTATAATAAGTCACCTCGTCAGGTTCATTTGTCATATTTCTTCATCGGGATCACTCTGGTGTTGTCAGATTTCGATTCTAATGCTTCTACAATTGTTTTCGCAAGATGGGTGATTTATTATTATTATTCATCTAAATATGCTGAGATTGCTATTTTTGTTGGTGTTGTATGTTGCTTACCTCAATATTATAGCTTTTTGGTACCGGGTAAAAAAGTTTTAAACCGTGGGCACAAGAAACAGTGGTCTTGTGTGTCGAAATATTATGTTATGGTGGAAAAGGTCATGTTTGGGAGCCAAAAGCAACTAATAGATTATATTATAATGACATTTTATTATGTTTTAATGTTGTGGAGTTTATTTGGGAAATTTGTGTCATTTAGAGATTATAAATATGAGCTCATTTGATGAAAAAAGCATCCGATTATTTGATTATCTTATTTTCTTTTGTTGCCTTGGTGACAATTCTAAGGGCTCTAATTTTGTGCCCTTGCTGAAGTAGAAGGGTTTGGGATTTAGAGCTGAAGTATTGTAGATTCAATTCCAAGATTTATTGGCAAATTGTGCTGAGGTATACAATTTTTCATTTCTCCTATAGTATTAATTGTTGCTAAGGAGAAGTTTAATTTTTCTTGCTACTGGAGGTTGTTTTGGAATTTGTGAAGGGATTCACAAGAATTGTTATATCAAATTGTGTGCTGGTTAATTTGGAGTTGGTTGAGCACCCATTTATATTTGCTACTAGGCGTTATTTTGTTCTTGCACTTTGCGAGCAGTGTTGTCCATATTTGCAGCTGCATTAGTTTGTTGAAGAATTAATTTGTTGTTGCTAGCCTACATTTCAGAGGGTTTCAAGGCATGTCTTACCTATAAGTTAATGGATTGTAACTTTTAATTTTTTCTGGGTATTGTTGATTTAGATAATAGGGGATATTTTATCAATTGCGTTGTTGGTATTTTGTGAAAATACTTAGTATCTAGGTTGATAATCTGGAATTTTCAGCTACATATTCCCTATGTAATATCCAAATATTTGAGTTGAAATTATTATTGCAATATATTCTATTTTGCTGCTATATTGTTGTATCAAAGATTGCAAAACCTCAAAAACAAGAAAAGAAATCAATTCTTCAACACAGATTGTTTAAGAGCCAGCAAGGCTCATTACAGTGGTATCAGAGTGGTTCCCTACCATCCTGTGGGGTAGGAAGTTCTTTCTTATTTCAGATCTACAATAGTGATTGGAGTGTTCAACACTCTTGTCGTTTCTAGTCATGGAAAGACACAAGAGGACTAGTAGTTCCAGGAGCCAATGGAGTGATGTGGAGAATAGCAAGAAAATAAATGCCTTGAGGGAGAGTATGGAGAAACTTAAGCTTCATCAGCAAAGGATGGCAAAGAGCTTGTCGAATCAAGAGACGATTGAGAGGGCAGCGAGCTATATGGTTTCTGTCTTTAGAAGGTCGACAGAAGGAAGCTTGAGTTTTTCCTGACTAGTGTCCAATGCAGATGTACTTGTATTTAGTACAACACCTGCTAGTTTTATTTGCAATGTTGAAGATGGACTCATTTCACAAAGATCAGTAGATGTGTCTGTGCCCTTGGTGGACAACATCACTGAGCTTGAGCAGGTTGAGGCTCCCAGAGTAGTCGTTGCAGTTATTTCAGAGGCAGTTGATATTGTAGTTGCCACCGACTATTTAGACTCTCTCGAGGAGGGAGTTGTTATTGGAGACTTATTTCAGCTATCGTAGTGTTGCTCCAAAGTTGGAGGCAGTATCTTTATCAGATGGGACAAGTGAGAGGATGGAGCTATCTTGTTGTGATGTTAGTGATCTATCATCTAGGTGTTATAGTGGAGTCAGTAGATGGGGTGCTCTGGCATTAGTGATTCTCGGAGTGACGTTGGGTCATGTGTGCACAGTCACGTGACAGCAGTTGAGGCTATAGTAGAAGATGTGGATATAGAGTATGGATACCTTTGATGATTTATTGGAGGATCCTCTGAGTTGTAGTAAGTCTGGTGTCCCTTGCCAGTTGTTAGGTGATGACTCTAAGGAGGTTTTCAATAGGTCCCAGGATCAAGATCTACAAGGACTTTCTGTTGAGGAAGTAGAGTCATGCAACAAGTGCAGTACAACGAGGGCTCCTACTTCAGAGGTGTTAGTTGAGGTACTGAGTAGTTGTACCTCGATTGTAGATGTATGAGGTCGGTAGCACACATGTAGTGAGCAATTTTGTAGTGGGAAGTTCTGATTCAGTTTCCTATCGAAGTGTAGTTAGTGAGACAGAGAGCTTGCATAAGAGGCAGGGGTTACAAAGGCATCACGTGACCAGTGAGCTGAGGGTGAGTGAAAGCGACATTTCTTAAGCTTTTGAGCATCATGATGCGATATGTCAGATGCTAGCTACATCTACTTGGAGTGCTCCTATGTCTGATGAGTGTGGTGATAGTACTCTATATCTAGCAGAGGTTCATGCACTTCAAAAGGTTGTTAGGATCTTGAAGCGTAACTCTTTGCAGCTAGTTGCTGACATGGATTACCTTCTGAAGTGGGGTAGCACCTGTTATGAGACATTGTTAGAGAAAGAGGAGGTTGTTGAGCTCCCCCAAGAGCTTGAGGTGACTGTAGACTCTTTTTAGTGTACTCTGTTGGCTCTACAGGAATCACAGTCATAGTTGGACGAGGTTACCGTGGAGTTAGAACAAGTACAATTGACACTAGCCCCAGATCCTAGTGAGTCGCATATTGTGGTTGGTGGTGGGTTTGCTTCAACGATTGGGGATGAGGGACATGGTGATGTGGCAGACACATCTGTCCAAGACATGGGTGTAATAGGTACCGAAGAGATGAGGACTACAGTGCGATTCTTGTTGTGCCACGTTTTTAGAGAGATCAACTGTGGGTAGCAAGGGAGCAAGTTCACGCTTCCACATATAATCTCTATTGCACAGTCTTTTACAGAGTATCTTTTGGAGACTTCGGATGTGTGGCAAGATTCATGTAGAGTGTCTGAGCGTACTCTCATCCAAGTCTCTCGTGCTATTCGGAGGTTGGTGGAAAAGGCTGTAGAGACTTTGTCTACAATGCTTCCCCACAGGGATCTTGTGGTCGGGTTTGCTGAAGGAGTTGCCTAGGGTCCTACCTGACCAGTAGTTCAGAGTCAGAGATTGAAGTGATCTCCTGATTCCCAACTTGATATTGATGAGCCCTTGGCAAAGACTGGGAGATTTTATCAGCATTACACTATGAGGAGTGCTCATCACTTCTCTCTTGACCAACAGGGATTGGATTAGGTTTCACATTGATGTGGGTTGGCTCTAGTTTCATACCATCCATTATGGAATGGGTTAGAACCATCTTTTGTAGATGGGATCGACAATTGCAAGTTAGAACACTTGCAGTATCTCCACTATTAGGGTTGATTTGAAATACTAATACCTTCAAAATAAATGTTAGGCTTAAATACTAACAATTATAGATATATTATCCTTGCCATAGTTCTGGTCATTATCTCATTCTTATCTAGCCATTTATACAAGATTACTCATCTCTTGCACTGGCATGATAGCCATTTATACGAGGATCTCACTTCTGGCACTAGCACTATAAGATTCCATCAGTCCCCATCTTAGCTATTTTTATAAAGACGACTCCTGACTATATACTGGCACGAAGCCATTTATATAGGCATGCAATGTCCTTACACTGGCACTATGGGTTCTTAATCATTTTGTAAGAAATATATGTACTAAATAATTAATTAACTTATATTCATAAATATAAATAAATTCATAAACATAATTAAATAAATATAATCTATAAACATACCTTTCTTACCTTCTTTAATTGGTCTATGTGGCTCTATCCTTAGTCAACCCTTCAATGAATTATTCCTTCTAGATTATCTCAACTCTATATTTACTTTCCAAAACTCTTCATTTTCTAATTATAAGGAAAGGAAAAAATATACTTTTTCATTTCTTCTTTTCCAAGAGTCACAACCTTTCATAATACAAATCCTTTGAAGAGTCACAACTATTCATAATTATGACCCTTTCAAAAGGTTCGCATCCTTTCAATATCATTGATACCTTTTCAGAAAGTCACTTATTTTCTTCATATCACTTTCCTCTTCCATTTTGTCTTTTTGAACTCCTCTCCTCTTCTCTTCCTTTTTTTTCCTTCTCTAAAATAAACTCTCCTCCTTTTTATATCTTAATTTTAAGGAGTCATGTCTATTTGTTAAACATCTCTTGAATTTTCAATAGATTTAGTTAATTTATATTATTCTATGTTATATTATCTCTTCACTTACTTATTTGTCTTTATTTTACTTATTATTAAATTCTATTTAGAAAGTTAACATACTTCTACAATATTGTCTCTTGTATATAATTTAATTTCTTTCTTTACTCATTAAAATTTTATTATTTTTTTAATTATTTAAAATATCATACTAAATATTATTTTATTAATAATATAGATTAAATAATTATTGTTTCCTTGTTTTATACTTTAGTGTTAGGTTTAATATAACTTTATTATTTATTTAATAACATTGTATTATCTAATTATTATTAAAATTCTATCTTAAAATGGGGATATGAAATTGACACTTCGACATATAATTTCTACTTCATAGTCTTTTACAGAGTATCTTTTGGAGACTTTGGATGTGCGAGAGGATTCATGTAGAGTGTCTAAGCATACTCTCATTCGGGTCTCTCGTGCTATTCAGAGGTTGGTGGAAAAGGCTGTAGAGACTTTGTCTACAATGCTCCCCCACAGGGATCTTGTGGTCGGGTTTGCTAAGAGAGTTGCTTAGGGTTCTACCTGACCAATAGTTTAGAGTCAGAGATTGAAGCAATCTCCTAATTCCCAACTTGATATTGATGAGCCCTTGGCAAAGACTGGGAGATTTTATTGGCATTACATTGTGAGGAGTGCTCATCACTTCTCTCTTGATGTGGATTAAGTTTCACATTGGTGTGGGTTGGCTCTAGTTTCATACCATCCATTATGGAATGGGTTAGCACCATCTTTTGCAGATGAGATCAACAACTGCAAGTTAGAATACTTGCAGTATCTACACACCCAGAATGGTTTATCAAAGGTTGGAGTTGGTGATAGTGATTTAGGTACTTATGGTCGTTATCATCTTCATAGTGTATTTGGGTGTGAGTGTCAAGTTTGATAGGGACTCAGATGCTGACAGAGTTGGTATTTCAGTTGGATTGAGTTCCAATGCGTTGTTACCACTATGAACGCCTACAGTTAGTTTCCAAATGATTTTGTCATTGATATCGATTATTTGGGTGTTAGTGCTAGAAGAGTTGCTTGTACACAGTAGGCATAGTAGGCAGTTCTACCCTTGGGATCCAGGTGGACTGTGATGTTCATTTTTCTTCGGAATTGCTTGGGGACAAGCAATCTTAGAGGACTATAATGTCCCCATTTTAGGCAGGTTACTGAAGTTGGTTTGGTCAGTTCACCATCGTAACACTCGTGAGTTGACAGTGGGATTTGAGGGTCTCAAATGTGGGGTTATAGGCTTTCTAGTAGCCCATTGTGTGTTTTGGCTCCACTTGAGGGACTTACTATTTATATTAAGTCAAATTGTTGGTTCAGATGAGCTTAGTTGAGTTAGAGGAGTTGAGTGATAGTCTCAGTTTTTATTTTGAGTTTCTGGTTTGGGCTCCAAGATTAGAGAGAGCATATATCTATAGTAAATCACCCCGTCATGTTCATTTGTCCTCTTTCTTCAGCAAGATCACTTAGGTGTTGTCAGATTTCAATTATGATGCTTCTACAGTTGTTTTCTCAAGATAGGTTATTTATTATTATTCATCTGAATATGTTGAGGTTTTTGTTTTTGTTGGTGTTGTATGTTTCTCACCTCAGTATCATAGCTCGTTGGAACTGGATCAAAAAGTTTTAAATTGTGGGCTCAAGAAATAGTGGCCTTGTGTGTCAGAATATTATGTTATCGTGGAAAAGGTCATTTTTGGGAGCCAAAAGAAATTAATTTATTATATTATAATGACACTTACATTTTAATGTTGTAGAATTTATTTGTGAAACTTGTGCCATTTGGAGATTATAAATATGAGCCCATTTGATGAGAAAAGCGTCTGATTATTTGATTATCTTATTTTCTTCTATTGTCTTAGTGACACTTTTGACGCTTTGATTTTGTGCCCTTGCTAAAGTATAAGGGTTTGGGATCTACAATTGAAGTATTGTAGATTCAATTATGAGAATTATTCCGAGATTGCTTGGTAAATTGTGCTGAGGTGTACAATTTGTCATTTCTCCTACTGTATTAACTATTGCTAAGGAGAAGTTTAATTTTTCTCACTGCTAGAGGTTGTTTTGGAATTTATGAAGGGATTCATAGGAATTGTTATATCAAATTGTGTATTGGTTAATTTGGAGTTGGTTGAGCACCCATTTATATTTGTTGCTAGGCATTATTTTGTTCTTGGACTTTGGGAGCAACATTTTCCATATTTGCAATTGCATTTGTTTGTTGAAGAATTAATTTGTTGCTGCTAGTCTACAATTCAAAGGGGTTTCAAGGCATGTCTTACCTGTAAGTTCATGGATTGTCACTTCTAGTTTTTTCTAGGTATTGTTGATTTAGATAATACAAGATATTTTATCAACTGGATTTTTGGTATTTTTGTTAAAATACTTAGTATCTAAGTTGATATTAAAATTTGAAATTTTGAGTTGTATATTCCCTATGTAATATCAAAATATTTGAGTTGAAATTGTTGTTGCAATATCTTCTATTTTTGCTGCTATATTGTTGTATTGAAAATTGCAAAACCTCAAAAACAAATAAAGAAATAAATTATTTAACACAAAGTGTTTGAGAGCTAGCAGGGCTCATTACATTGCATCAACATACACAACAACCCAAGTGGCTAACCAGTTTTTCAAAGAGGTGTTCAGATTCCAAATTACATGGGTTGCCAAGGAATATCGTGAGTGACAGAGACAATAAGTTCCTAAGATTATTCTAAGAGTAGAGCTTTTCAGATTGTGTGGCATGGAGTGCACCCTTAGCACTAGCTATCATCTATAGACTAATGGTCAAACAAAGACAGTGAACATATGGCTAGAGGGTTATCTACGAAATTGTGTGTAGGCAATAGAAGGCTTGGGTCATATCGTTACATTTGGGTGATTATTGCTACAATACCACCTACTACATGATTATCAAGATGACTCCATTTATGGTGTTCTATGAGTATGACGACACAAACTTCAAGAACTTATTCTTTGGGGACAGCAAAATACCTAAGGAAAATATTTGTTGCAGGGGGGTCAAAATGTATTGAAGGCATTCAAAGAGAACATCAAGTAGGCACAAAAATGGTAAACGTTATATGCTGGTCAACACAAGTTTGAGCACAATTTTGAGATTGGCAATATGGTTTATCTGAGACTCCAACCTTACAGACAATCTTCATTGAGACAATTGGTGCTGCGAAACTTGTGCCACGATTTAATGGTTCATAAGCTTACTGAGGAGGTGCCATACGAGCTACAGTTGTTAGACAATAGCAAAGTGAAAATATTTCATATCTCCAAGCTTAAAAAGCCTTTAGCAGATAATAAAGTTGCATCAGTAGAATTGCCACCCCTAAATGAAGAGTGGAAATTGAAATTGATTCCTGAGGCGATCATTGATACCAAGGAGAGGACACTTTGGAAGAGGACAATCAAGGACTATTTGGTTAAGTGGAGGAACCTTCCAATTGATGATGCTACTTGGAAGAGTGATCTTATCTTGCAGCATCCAGAAACAAAATTTCTTGACAAGCAATTTTGGAAAGGGAGAATTGTAATGTTCCCTTTCTAGTGTTCATAGCACGGCATTGTCATTAGCCTATTTCCCATGGTCCCATAGGCTAACCAAGACATAAAAGGGACTTTGAGGCCATTTGGACATGTCAATGCTGAAAGTTTAAAATCATCAAACAGATTTGTTTATCATTGATATGATGTATTGTGCATTTGTGAAGTTATAAACTTCAATTAAAATGGTTCTGTTTATTCTATAATACATTGGAACCATAAATAAAAGTTATTAGGGACTAATGTGAAGGAAAATCATGCCCATACAATAGAAAATATTAAAGGAAAAGCAATCGCAAAAAAATGGAGGCCAAAAAGCAATTGCAAGAAAAAATGGGCAAAAAAGGAAAAAAATACAAAATAATAGGAAGGGGGAAAACGTTGGTTTTATTTATCACACATTGACAAGCTGAGTAATAAGCTTTTAGAAAGCACTATAAAAGAGATGAAAGTGGCCTCTTTCAGCATGCGTGGAAATTATGTAAAATTGGGGAAACTGTGGAGATTTTCTCTAGGGAAAAGAAGATGAAACCCCTCTATGCTAACAATTTTCTCATTGTTACAAGATACAGTCAGGGGAATTTGTGTATTGTGCTTCACAGTAGATCTTATCAATCACTATTACTGCTGTATGTCAAGATTGTATTTCATGGTAAGGGTTTGAATTAGGAGTTTGAGTTTGGAAGTGAAGTGGCAAGGGTTTAGAAGAGCTTAAACTGTTGTAGCAGATTTATATCTTTCCTAAGCCATTTATTATTGTCGAGTATGATATGCCATCAATTTAAGCCAGAGGTCTGCTGTTGAGGTTTGGAATTCACTAAATTAGTGACTTGTAGGTCTGAAGTGACAATAAGGAGAGCCATATAAGTCAGAGGCCTTCTGCTGGGTTTGTACCAAGTTGGAAAATCCGAAAATCAGATAAAAGGCTGGATATGTGAAGCAGAACTGCCAATTCTTGTTACCATTCAATCAGCAGCAATCTAGGTATGCAAAACATAATGCACTGTATTGATTGATTTAAGGAACATATAAGTTTCAAGTGCTGTTTATAATTCTGAATGCTGTTAGTACAAATGTGAACAGTCCTATTATTTGTAATGGTTAGATGTTGCTAATAATGAAATAGAAAATACATTGGTAGCATTCTGGACTTTATTTTTTTGGGAATCTCATTCTTAATCTTTTGAAGCAACTAGAAAACTTCAGAAAACAAAATCAGAAATTATAACTTAGCATTCAGATTGAAAGCCAACTATTTGACAAAATTACAGAGGGTGGAAAATTGAAAAGTTAGTTTAGAACAAGGGGTGCTCTTACAAGAGAATATTTCTTCACTAAGGATTATCATGGTGCCAAATCACCAAACATGTATGCTTGTAACCCAAGAATGATTCCCAACCGAATCAGCCCCTTTCTTTGCCAGAAATCATGGGCTGAGTTCCTCCTAATCTCCAAGAAAAGGAAAAGAAACTACAATTTGAATAATTGAATTTCAGACTGTGCCAAATCATGAAATATGAATAGATAGAGCCTAATGGTGTTACCATACAATTTCTAGATGATGAAATATCCCTTGTACAATACTGCACATGCACAAGACTATTAATTAGGCCCTTATAATCAAGCATCAAACAGAACTCGTCCAATTACCATGCACCACCACATATGCAATCTTAAGCTTGACTCTACAGTAAATTGAGAATCCAAACAGTTAAAATAACTCTGAAATCTCCAAAAAGGAAAAGAACAAAAGAAAACCAAACATATAGTTTTTGGTTATGCAAGATAGCACACCCTGTGAGATGCTCCTACACCAAAACGTAAAAACCCTTACTACAAAACCAAATAGGAAAACTTTACATGACATCATACTCAAAAAAACCATAAAAAACTTATGAGATTTGAGCACTTCTTTTTCTAATTTCATGTTTGAGTGTATGATGCTATTGAGCAACATCTTGTGGATATCATGCCAATAAATTATGCTGGCCACACCTTAATCATGGCCACTTTTTATTTATAGTAGGCATCACCACATGTTAACATGGTCATTCATTCTTGGATTACAAGTATTCATGCATACTGACAAGCTAAAGTTCAACAACCCTCTTGATGGGCTCAGATTAGTTTATCACAAACACCAATTTTACAATCATACAGGTTTCCAAGCCCATCTGTCAACAATGAATAACATAGAACCCTCTCACAATACCACTACAACTCAACAAACCATTGCCTTCACCAATTGAGAATCCATAAATGTAATGTCCCCGTAATGTCCCCGATTAGGACATTAGTTTATAAATCCCTACTTTGCATATATTTTTCTATATTTTCCTCTGATGATCCCTTACCCAAGTTTGTATTCCGTATATATATTTTCAATTGTAAGAGTCGCGTCTCTTCACAATAAAGCAATTATATATATACACACACACACACATGTACAGTTATATGATAATATTTATGATATATAATAATTTATATACATTATTAATCATTTTAATATTATAAACTTTATATAAAATTTATTTATTATTAAATTATATATGTCAAAATGGGGATATCACAGTCCTCCCCTCTCAAATTTGCTTGTCCTCAAGAAAAATCATTCATACACCAGCTCCTTCATAGATACAAAACATATTTGCATACAAAGACTTAAAAGATTTATGAAATGCACATCTTAATGAATGAAAACACGAAGCAGACACAAAGTAGTCACATCAATGCATGAAAACACAAAGCATACATGATGTAGATAGATGAAGACACGAAGCATACACAAAGAATATACACGATGCAGACAAATGAAGACACTATGTAAACCCACAATACACATGTTATGCAATTTCTTTATTGTGAACCTGCAACCACAAAATCATTAGTACACATTCATATACCTATACCAAGGAATAAAAAATTAGTACATATAAGTATACTTTCAAAAGAAGCTAATAATTTTTTCGGAAAATAGCTCTACTGTAATGTCCCTACTTGTAAGGGCGTATAATATTGTCCTGTTTTTCCAAAGAATCAATTTAAAAGATTATCATTGTATTATTTAATCAAAATAATTCTTCATATATGTATATATTCATATCCTATCCATTACATTGTATGTATAGGCTAGGTCACCTGGGGATTGGACAAGGAAACCGCATTAAAGACTTGACAAGACCTTGGTCCTTGCCTTTCAAATGGCTGCTTTCCATTGTCATAACCCCATAATGACATATAACGAATGGAAATCTCGACAATATTTCAAATATAAATATATGTATTCATTTCATCATTAGTGAATCATCATATTCCATCATTATAATGTCGACCATTTGTATTAACATAATATAAATATTATATTGAATTAATCTATAAAATAGGAAATATTAGTAAATGATAATATTCGATAAATGAATAATCATATTTATGATAGTATGATTATCATAATATAGAAATATTTACTAATAAATTATTGTCATATGTAACATATGGTATGCTTATTTATAAATGATAACATTCTTATAATACAATAATATAAGTCAGGAGTTAAAGGGTCACGACCCCCAACCACAAAAGAAAATAATAATAATGGGGGAACAAAAAACATCTAGGAAGAAGAGTGGGAAATGTACGAATAGGACAAGGAACACTTTGCATTCCGGCTACAAACTGCAGACGCCATGTGCAAAGTAAGGAACCAATGTAAAGAAGACTTGGCTAATTAGGAGTTCATTTAATGATATAATCAACAACCAACAAATGAAGGTGGGCCATAACAAGGATTTAAGGCATAAATTCCCGTACACACCATAAATGATTCATTCACCAATCGCAATTATCCACGTCAGCGGGGGTGAGATTAACTACGAAGATTACGATTCATTGACAAGATTACATTAGGACGAACACAAGGGTAAGCATCAAGTAATAAGGTAAGTATAATGAGATAAGTTGTTAAGTTTCTTTTTCTTCATATTATTATATATGAAATTAAAAATGATAGCTAGATATATGTGAAACCGGTCACACTATTTGGTGGGCCCTAGCCAAAGTATAAATGAATGAACCATGGGGAGCTTATAAGGGAATATAAAAAACATTTGCGTTCCTTATTTATCTACCATTTATTAATATAGAAATCAAAATTAAGACCTTGGGTAAGAAAGCAAGAGGGATTCATTTTGGATCCAACAGGTATTTAGAAGAAACAAAGATTTGAAAGAAGACACTTAATTAAGAAGGGAGCACACTAAGAGGAAGAATTTCTAATTATGTGTGGTCGGCCAGGAGATTGGATAAAGGTAATGAAGGTAAGATTCTAATGGTTTATTGTAATTATGAATATATCTCTTTTGTAGTTATGAATATATTTTTATGGATAATTTATACTTATACATATATACAAAAGTATATATGTATATGTAGTTATGGAGTTCTAAGAGAATTATACACGTGCTTTGATATGATAAGATCAAGAGAGTCCCTTTGGGAGAGTGATCTTAATATGTTTATAAGGCTGGAATATTCCGTAGATGTCAACATATGCATATGTGTCAAGGGCCCTGGATAGAGTACGTCTCTTCTAGGAAGGACCTTAAAGGGAGCACTTCATAAAAGACAAAGAAGTAACCGGGGATCTAAGGATCCTCAAGAGGGTTATTGATCCCGATGTGAAGACGTCTTTAAGGTTGGGTTAGGATAGAGGGTAGAATAGTGAAATATATTTTTATTATTGCATAAATTCTTTTGGTTTTGTAGGTATTAATGTCCTAGTTAGTGGGGACATTACATCCATCCCTCACCATGCCTAGATGCTATACCATACTACAATCCTCGAACATTGTGGTGGGGTCCCACAGCGCGATAAACCTAAACCCAAGAGTCAGTATATACCCCTCTTGCCTTAGGACTGAACCCTACCCTCTTATCCACCTAGTTCTTACTGATTAACATAATCTTGTGATCATTTTAAAATCATTACTTCTTAATGCTATACCTTACAAGAGTACTCAGGTATTGTAATGGGGTCCCATAGCTCAATAAGCCTAAACCCAACAGTGGAATACATCCCTCTCTTGCCTTGGGGATTAGCCCCACCCTTTTAACTACCTAATCCTTTCGTCATTAACATGCATTTCCAATTTATCTTGAATCATTTTGTTTTGATAATTAATCATTAAAGAAATAATTTCATTATACTACTTCTTATCATTACCATTTATAATTAGTCTTTGATTATATATTTACATTTCTCTCTTACTAATTTCTTATTTACTAAATAATAAACATTTTACACCTTTTAATATTATTTAGTTATGAATTTAATTATATATATTAAAGACACGCTTCCTTACCTGGATCTGCAGTGATCTGTTGTCCTTTTCCACCGATGACATGGACATCCCCACTCCTTAGGACAACTTTACCTTTATACTTTTTATATGCTTGTCAATGACGTAGGCCTTGTCTCGTTGTCCAATTTGCTTTCCATGGCAAATGACCTCCTCGATGGGCTCATAGTCTGATGTGAAAAGTCTTATATACTAGCCGATCTCTTCTTACCCTATCATGACTAGTTCTTCATGCTAACGTGTTTCAGTACATTAGATTCATCGCTTGTTGTGTTTGCTCAAGATGATAATAATGAATCCTAATGAAATTTGGATGCTTAGATGTCATTACTTCTCCTTGATTTTATCCATTGGTTTGGTCTTAATAAATTGTAGAATTCGGCTACACGAATGAAAATAACCAATCATGATAGCATTGTGATATAACCAATGAATAATTCCATGCTTCTGTGGAAGCGGTATAGTCCATTCTATCCTTAGATATTTTTTATTTACGGGTTGCTATGTCCTTGGAGATAAGATTCATAATAATGATAATATGTTATCTTCTAACTCGAAACTCATATCCATGATTTTAGATTTTGGTAATTTTCTTTTAAGTATAACCTATTCCTTTATTTTGACTTTCACCTCTCCTCCATCCTATGTAGTCCTTCTTCACTTTGTCTCATGCCACAAAGAAGGCAATAATTCTGAATATGGAGTGGAGTCGTAATTAACTTAAACAATATGATCCTTTTTTTTCCCATACGGCAACTACAATATGCATTCATTTTATCCTGTTTGAATGCCTTAATGCATATGACAACTCCTTAGAGAGATGCAAAGGCTTATGTGATAATTCTCATAATGAGTACTTGGTAATGCTCAAAATTAAGACATCCCAATCTAATGTTCATGCGTTTCAATTTTTCCAAATATTAGGTATTCCTTATCCACTTCTCGTGGGAACCCTCTTTTCCTTTGGTAATCTACTTCAGATGGTCATAGTAAATGTGGAGAAAAATGTTTCTTCTATTTTTCTATATGTTGATGCACTCAACTAGCCCACGGAAATTATTCAACCTTGTTAATGAGACATTATCTGAATAATTTGTCTCCCAATATATCTTATTGCAAATCTTAATGCCTTCATATTTGTCTCCAACAATCATGAATGTGTAACTCTTAAAATTCAAAGAGTTTTCATTCTTAATTTTCCTCAAAACTAATGCTTCTTAGTACTCTCTCAATAGATATCTTTCATGATACT
The DNA here is from genome assembly GCA_028749045.1 of Cupressus sempervirens. Classification (NCBI taxonomy): domain Eukaryota; kingdom Viridiplantae; phylum Streptophyta; class Pinopsida; order Cupressales; family Cupressaceae; genus Cupressus; species Cupressus sempervirens. The sequence goes on from CM053792.1 coordinate 605,498,390, forward strand.
TATAGGAAATCAATTGCAGAATTATAATGTTCTTTAGGCTGGTAGGAACATTGCTCTGATACCACTCTAATGTCCTCGATTAGGACATTAGTTTATAAATCCCTACTCTGCATATATTTTTCTATATTTTCCTCTAACGATCCCTTACCCAAGTTTGTATTTCGTATATATATATATATATATATATATATATATATATATATATAATATTATATAAGTTTAATTATACATAACATATATTATATCTATGGTGATATTGTTATATAAATATTATTTATTCGTCAATTTAATATATCATAGAATATATATATATATATATATACATGTAGAATTATATGATAATATTTATGATACATAATAATTTATATTTTTAATTTATATACATTATTAATCATTTTAATATTATAAACTTTATATAAAACTTATTTATTATTAAATTATATGTGTCGAAGTGGGGATATCACAATAAATGGCACAATTAACTACAATGATACTGAAAGCAAACCTAACATCATTGAAGATACATATGACTCAAAGAATGATAAGACCTGCCAGAAAATTGAAACTTTTAGCAACACATCAGAAATCAACAAAAGTAAAACGCATGTCCCCACTACAAACACAATCAATAGATAATCTCACCTTGATAATTGCACAATAAAGATACAAATACAGAACCAGGCCAAGCATCAGAGACCGTAGTTCAGCCTATCATAACCCATAATTGCCAACAAAAATTTGGCTGCACCCAAACCCCTCTGTAATAGCTTATCAAGATCAACAGCAGTGGAACTTGTTAATTCTACGTAACTTCGATAACATACTGATCTGAACAGCAGATCGTACATGATCAGATAAAGGATGGGCATCCTTATGTAGGATTTGCCTATTTATAACCCTTTATGAATTACCTTACCAGTGTCTCATTTAGGAGCATTAAATAATGTTTAGTTTGCATAGTTGTTAAACTTTGTTTGCTATCTAATTTGATCTTCTAATAGACGCTGATCTTGGAGGATAATTATGTATTTATTATAAGGGTCGACCTAGAAGAGTCATGTCCTTTGTAAGGACATGCCTCTTGGGTTCAATATAAATATAGGGTAAGTATGAGGATAGAGAGCACACAATACAAAATAAAGTCTGCTCCTCTACATTACTGCCTTATTTGAATTATTGCAGAGTAAGAACATTTCCAGGATAGTATTTATACTATTGATAAACACTTCAAATCTGAACTAAAGAATATCATCTTCAGCAAGCAAGAAAGAAGGTTTTATCTCGGTTTGATTTATAGCAGAATTTGCAGAAATTTTACATGGTATCAGAGCTTTTGTAGTCGAACTTAGGCTCTGCAAATTAAACGATCAGACTTTATATATCTAGCAACATCCTTCTATCTTCAATGACAAGCACAATCAGACCTGAGGACAGGTTTGATGGGAAAGAACACTTCGTTGCTTGGAAATTCAGAATTATGATGATTCTTAAAGACAATGATATGAAACATTTTGTTGATTCAGCATCCAAGCAACCTACTGTTGAACCAAATAAAACTATCTGGAGTAAAGGAAATAAGAAAGCCATGTAGATCATATTAGATGGAGTGAAAAATGAAATAGTACCTATGCTAATGAAACACCAAACAACATTTCATATGATGAATGCATTATTATATGCATATGAAGTTAACAATGTGACTAGAACCCTTGCACTAAAAAGGCAACTAAATCATATACAGATAAAGAAGGGAGAATCTATGAACTCTTACTTCCTAAGGGTGGCTAGTCTAAGAGACCAACTTGCAAGTATAGGGACCATAATTGAAGACAAAGAACTAACACTTATGGCTATAGATGGGCTACCAGATTCATGGGAAACATTCTCACAAGGAGTAAGTGTTAGAGACAATCTTCCAAACTTTAATAGACTTAAAGGAGATTGCCTGCAAGAAGAATCTAGGAAACTTAAGAAAGGAGGAAGATTGAAAATTGAAGATGAAGAACTTCATGTTCTCAATACAAATTCTTATAAAGGTAAGACGAAGAACTTCAAGAAGAAGAATGGTAATAAAAGAAATGACAAACCTAAGAAAGATCTATCCAAAATAAAATGCTTCAAATGTGAAAAATTTGGACATTATAGATCTAATTGCCCTGAGAATACAGAGCAACAAATAAACTGTACAAACATTACTAGGAACGAAAATAACTATGATCCTAAGAATCGTGTATTGTATTCTGCACTATCAAATGAAGTATCAAGCAAAGCATGGGTAATTGATAGTGGATCATCTTGACACATTATAGGATACAAATAAGCATTGGACTCTATATCTGAAAAAGTTGATGGTGAAGTTACCATCGGTAATAATTCCGCTCATTCAGTCAAAGAAATTGGGAATTGCACCTTGAAACTAAAGTCGGGTAGTTCTCTACATCTCAAAGGAGTACACTATGTAACTAGAATAAAAAGGAATCTAATCTCAGTTACAATACTTGAAGATGATGGACATAATGTTGGATTCATAGACGGTAAAGTAATGACCTGGTTTAAGAACTCTTCATTTAAGAAATCAAAGTTGATTGGTCAAAGAAAGGGATACTTGTATTAATTAAAAAATTGGACCTTGCCAACCTATTCAAGCCTTAATTCATGAAGTTGCTGATATAAATAAAATATGGCACAAAAGGTTAGGACATCTAAATTTCAAAACCTTATCAACTATGGAGAAGATGGTAACTTGTTTACCTAAGTTGAATAAAGGTCACTCAAGCATATGCAAAGAATGCGCTCTGGGTAAGAGCACCAAAAGTCCATTTCATGATAGCACTAGAAAAACTAACAATGTTTTGGAATTAATCCACTCAAATTTATGTGGACCTATGTATGTTCCTTCTCTTGAAGGATTCTGGTACTATATACTTTTATAGATGACTTCTCTAAGAAAACTTTGATTTACTTCTTAAAGTGTAAAGAATCAAAAGAAATCCTTAAGAGATTTAAAGAATTCAAAACCTTAATTGAAAACTTATCAACACACAAAATTAAAACTCTTAGGACTACTAATGGAGGGGAATATACTTTAGATTTGTTTAAAGAGTTTTGTAAAGAAACAGGAATTAAGAGGGAGTATACCGTTCCTTATAACCCACAACCAAATAGGGTAGCAGAAAGGAAGAATAGTACAATTATAGAAGCAACAAGAGCTATGATATTTGATCAAAATTCGGAATATTATCTTTAGGAAGAAGCCTCTTGTACTGCTGTCTATATTCAAAACAAGAGTCCTCACTCCTACCTTAAAGATAAAACTTTTGAAGAAGTCTTTACTAAGATTAAACCTAATATAAATCATCTTCGAATTTTTGAGTGCCCATTAAATATACATGTTCCAAAAGAAAAGAGAACTAAGTTAGAATCGTTTGGGAGGAAAGGTATTTTTGTCGGGTATAGTGAAACATCTAAAACATATAGGATTTTCTAAGAGGGAGTATACCATTCCTTATAACCCACAACAAAACAGGGTAGCAAAAAGGAATAATAGAACAATTATGGAAGTAGCTAGAGCTATGATATTTGATCAAAATTTAGAATATACTTTAGATTTGTTTAAAGAGTTTTGTAAAGAAACAGGAATTAAGAGGGAGTATACCGTTCCTTATAACCCACAACCAAATAGGGTAGCAGAAAGGAAGAATAGTACAATTATAGAAGCAACAAGAGCTATGATATTTGATCAAAATTCGGAATATTATCTTTAGGAAGAAGCCTCTTGTACTGCTGTCTATATTCAAAACAAGAGTCCTCACTCCTACCTTAAAGATAAAACTTCTAAAGAAGTCTTTACTAAGATTAAACCTAATATAAATCATCTTCGAATTTTTGGGTGCCCATTAAATATACATGTTCCAAAAGAAAAGAGAACTAAGTTAGAATCGTTTGGGAGGAAAGGTATTTTTGTCGGGTATAGTGAAACATCTAAAACATATAGGATTTTCTAAGAGGGAGTATACCATTCCTTATAACCCACAACAAAACAGGGTAGCAAAAAGGAATAATAGAACAATTATGGAAGTAGCTAGAGCTATGATATTTGATCAAAATTTAGAGTATTATCTTTGGGCAGAAGCCTCTTGTACTGTTGTCTATATTCAAAACAGGAGTCCTTGCTCCTACCTTAAAACTCCTGAAGAAGTCTTTACTAAGATTAAACCTAATATAAATCATCTTAGGATTTTTGGGTGCCCAACATATATACATGTTCCAAAAGAAAAGAGAACTAAGTTAGAATCCTCTAGGAGGAAAGGTTTTCTTGTTGGGTATAGCGAAACATCTAAAGCATATAGGATTTTCATACGTAGTCAAAAAAACATTGAACTTAGTAGGGATGTAATATTTGAAGAAGATTTAGCTTTCAAAAGAGTCCTAAGTTCTAGAGAACCCTCTCCCTTACCTAATTCTGAAGAAAATATTGAATCTGAGTTTCAGAGGGAGAACATTGAAGAAATTGAAGATGATACTCAAAATCTTAATCTTGAGGAAACTCAAAATCCAAAGAAAAGACCACTTTGGGCCATTAAGACAGTTCAGGAAGCACAAGACTTCGTTGCACCATCTAGAATCTTCAGAGAAAGCAAAAGACCCAAAAGATTTTCTAGTTATGCAACAAACATGACTGATTCATCTAAATCAAAACCAACCAATGTTTCAAATGCTATTAACATATAGCTTGGAAGGATGCTATGATGGAAGAATACCAATCCATTATTAAGAATGATGTTTGGAAAATTGTTCCAAGACCTGAAGGAAGATCCATTGTTTCTTCTAATTGGATATTTAAAATCAAGCATCCTGCTGACGATAGCATTGAAAAATATAAAGCTAGATTTGTATCCAAGGGATTCTCTCAAAAAGAGGGAGTTGATTATGAAAAAACCTTTTCTCCTATTGCCATAAACACCTCTGTAAGAGCAGTCCTAGCTATTGCAACATCGAAGGGATGGAAAGTACATCAGATGGATGTAAAAACAATATTTCTAAATAGAAAGATTATAGAAGAGGTATATTTGGAGTAACCTGAAGGATTTGAAACTCATAACCCTGAAGTTTTTGTTTGCAAGCTCAAGAAAGCTCTCTATTAGACTCCAAGGGCATGGTATGAAAGAATTGATAAGTATCTCACCCGCTTAGGACTCTCCAAGAATGAAGCTGATCCAAATCTATATTATAAAAGGGATAAAGATGATACGGTAATTTTGATATTGTATGTTGATGATTTATTAATAACAGGTGATGATCATCTTATAGATCAATGCAAGAAAGATCTAATCAGAGAATTTGAGATGAAAGATTTAGGATTCCTTCATCACTTCCTAAGACTAAAAGTATGGCAGAATTCTGATAGCATCATACTTAATCAAGGAGAGTATACATTAGACATCTTCAAGAGATTTGGAATATGGAACTGCAAGCCTATGTCTTCTCAAATGGAGACTAATCTACATAAGCTTAAGGAAGCAGCAACAGAATCACCTTCCGTAGATTCTACTCTTTAAAGACTGATGATTGGGTCTCTTATGTATTTGGTAAATATGTAATGTTCCTAGTATGGCAAGGTTGATGTGTTACAGAGATGGAGTTATTAAATTTCGTAATGCCAATGGAGGGATCCGTACAATTTAAGAACAATGCACAGAGAGCTGTACGATGCCACTAGGGAGGCCGTACAGTGTATTGAGTTGTGTCAGTATGGTAACTTGTGTCTGTATGGTGGCTGCTGGGAAGGACTGAATGTCATACGCCAAGGGAGGGAAAGGTCGTACGGTGTCTTGGTACGGATGGTAGTATGTACGGTAAGTAGCCATACGACAGGAGAGACCAAGACCGTATGGAGTAGAAATGATTTGTTAGCTCTACGTTGGGATATCCAACAGCCGTACGGTGGCCTATGCTTGGCCTTACGGTGGCAAAAGACGAATGTAGACAATCTCCCTTGATAAAATATACACCGAAAGATGGTGAGTGGCCGTACGGATAAGGAATGGGGCTGAAGTGTATAACAAACACAAATAATCAATAACACCAAAGATCAAATAAATATATATGCAACTTGTTACCGAACAGCAATAATGTTTCTGCACACGGATAGTGCACTAAATTGCCGGATCCCAAGTTAAGCCGTACACATCGGAATACAAGTGATCACCTTCGCCAAAGATACCAATAAATGCCAGAGCAAGTATAGAATAACAATCATAGATTGATATAGCTATAAATATTTGCAAATAATGATGGCACTCCAAATTGCCAGATACAGACTGAGCCAAACACCGATGGAATAGGGTTAGGGTTGAATCCCACCGAAACCACGCGAGCCAAATAGGGAAGATCTTTCAATTCTGAAATGGCGAACAATCCGACACTCCAACAGGAATTCGCAGTATAGAGAAATATAATCTAAAGCATACCAACTACAACCTACAAGCCGTGCTTAAATACCCATTGGAAAACTTTGTGAGGGTGTATAAAGATAGCTAATGGCAACACAAACTACGAAGAGAAAATAAATATGGGTCCGAGATAAATTAAAACAATCGGCCCATTACACGGATTAATTAAATACATTTATTTTATGACGGGGACATTACAGTCCTCCCGTCCCAAAATTTGCTTGTCCTCAAGCAAATGCAAACTCGCTTCTAAACCTTCCATAATCAGCTCCTTCAGTTCCGAGTCAGGTACTAAGTAGATCTTCCTGTTGAAGTAAATGATGTCATCAATAACTTTGTATTTTTCATCGCGTACATAACCATCCATCAACTCACATGCAAAAGTGTTCTTGGAATATTTGGCCGCTAGATGGGCCCGCCAATTATCCACGGAATGCAGTGAGGTGTTGACTATCTTGTTTTTACTTGCAGGGTCTGGGGCCAAATCCTGTTTAAAAATTGCCTCCATCTTCTTGATTGTGACTTCTCTCGATCCTTTGTTTGACATTCCTCTTAGCAACACCTTCTTGCCATCCGTCTCAAATGAAAAGTCCATCCTTTTGAAACTGAGTGTACTGGTCAAGAGTTTTCAACCATTGGATGCCCAAAATGATATCAGTATCAACCAAATCTATGACAAAGAAATCATCTGTGAGGGTATAGTTTCCCATGGAAATCTGTAGCCGTGGGATCACATGAGTGCAAGGTAACAAGGTTCCTCCTGCAACCTTAACCTCGAGTCCTCCATGTTCAACTGCGTGCAAGCATTTACTAGTGACCAAAGATGAATTGATGAAATTGAGTGTGGCACCACTATCAATCATGATTGGGACTCGTTTTTCGTAAAGTGTGTCACGAACTCGGAAGATACCACCTCCTGTCGATGTAGTGAGGGTAGCAATGGAACCCCCTTTTTGTATCAGGGCATTATTCTCTCCTACTGGGTAATTTATTCGTCAATTGCTATAGATATTTGTTCTTCGTTGTCATCAAGCATCACCTCGATGTAGTGAATCTTCCCCCTCCCGAGGCAGCGATGACCAGGACCCCATGGTTCTTTGCACGTGAAACAGAGCTTTTTCCTTCGGAGTTCTTATCGAGAGTCTTCATCAAACTGAGGTTTTTTCTGAATTGGCTCCTTGTCTTTGTCTTCTTGTGGGGATGGTGTTGGTGTAACTGTGTGAGTTTTGGAGGAAGATGCGGCCATGTCACGCACCTTCTTAATAGCTTCGTTGAGTGTACCCAGGTTGAACCCTTTGATCCAGCCTCTCAAAGGCTCTCTCAGCCCATCCATGAATAACACAATTCGACATCTTTTAGAGATGTCTGTGACTAATACTGACAGCCTTTGGAACTCCGTGACATAGTTGTCTACCGTGCCTGTTTGCTTTACCTAAGCTAGATCTTTGAAGTTTAGCTCAGGATCCTTCCCATCGAAATGATCAATGAGTCTCTCAGTAAACTCAACATAAGAGGTCCCTTGGTCGTGACTGAGAGTGACCAGTCTATGATGCCACCACTCATGCGCGACTCCTTCCAGATGAAGTGTTGCAAACTTGATTGCTTCCTCTTCAGGCATTGGATTGAGTTGGAAATAGGTATCTGCCTTTAGGACCCACAATTGTGCGGTAATGACTCCAGATCCATCAAATGGCGATAAGTTTACCTTTTCGATCTTTCTCCTGAGATCATTAAAATAACCGCAATTTCCTCTGCCAGAATATCTCATTCTTAGATCAACATAGTCTCTGTAAGATATATCACCTTCCATATTCGTGTTCTACCAATCCTCCTGAAGTTTTTCTTGCATTTCCTCAAAAATGGGCTCTCTTCCTTTGTGTGGTGCCTCCATTCTTGGAAGGAAGATGGGTATCAAGGGTCAAGAGCGAGAGGATTGAAAGTTTGTCCTTCTCGAAACACAATTGTTGCTATGCCCATTTTGTTCTCCTCCTATCTTTCCCTCGGCCAATTTTTGTAAAGTTTCCTGCATGAGCCTTTGGGTTTTGTTGATTTGCCTTTGATTTCTGTTCAGCTCTCTTAAAAGATCCATGAGTTCTGTCATAGGATCCTGATGATCTGCCATTATATCAATAGGGTTATTTTGTCTTCTCCGAGTATAAACTTGCATCCACTTCCACAGACAGGCAAGATCAAAAGCTTTGATACCACTGTAATGTTCCCAGTACGGCAGGGCTGATGTGTTAAAGAGATAGAGTTATAAAATTTCGTAATGCCAATGGAGGGATCCGTACAGTTTAAGAACAATGCACAGAGAGTTGTACGATGCCACTAGGGAGGCCGTACAGTGTATTGAGTTGTGTCAGTACGGTAACCTTGTCCGTACGATGGTTGTTGGAAAGGACTGAATGCCGTACACCAAGGGAGGGAAAGGCCATATGGCGTCTTGGTATGAATGGTAGTATGTACGGTAAGTAGCCGTACGACAGGAGAGACCAAGAACATATCGGGTGGAAATGATTTGGTAGCCGTACGGTGGCCTATGCTTGGTCGTACGGTGGTAGAAGACGAATGCAAACAATCTCCCTTAATAAAATATAAACCAAACGATGGTGAGTGGCCGTACAGATAAGGAATGGAGCTGAAGTGTATAAAAAACACAAATACTGTGTAACACCAAAGATCAAATAAATATATATGCAACTTGTTACTGAACAGCAATAATGTTTCCGCACATGGATAGTGCACCAAATTGCCGGATCCCAAGTCAAGCCATACACAACGGAATACAAGTGATTGCCTTCATCAGAGATACCAATAAACGCCAGAGTAAGTATAGAGTAACAATCACAGATTGATATAGCTATAAATATTTGCAAATAATGATGGCACTCCAAATTGCCAGATACAGACTAAGTCGAACACCAACTGAATAGGGTGAGGGTTGAATCCCACTGAAACTGCAGGAGCCAAATAGGGAAGCTCTTTCACTTCCGAAACGGCGAACAATCCAAAACTCCAACAAGAATTTGTAGTACAAAGAAACATAATCCAAAGCATACCAACTACAACCTACAAGACATGCTTAAACACCCCTCGGGAAACTTTCCGAGGGTGTATAAAGATAGCCGACAGCGACACAAACTACGAAGACACAATAAATATGGGTCCGAGATAAATTAAAACAATCGGCCCGTTACACAGATTAATTAAATACATTTATTTTATGACGGGGACATTACAAAATACAAGACCTGATATTTGCTATGTTGTTAATGCCTTAAGTCAGTTTATGTGTGAGCCAAAGCAGATTCACCTAGTTGCAGTCAAACACATCTTGATATACTTATAAGGCACTTAATCTTGGGCTTAAGTATGAGAAAGTTGACTTGGATTTACATGGGTACACAGACTCATATTGAGCTGGAAGTGTTACTGATAGGAAAAGCACTTCAAGATGTTGTTTCAGTTTAGGCTCAGCGATGACATCTTCGATATACAAAAAGCAGGCATCAATAACACAAAGTTCCATAGAAGCTGAATACATTGCAGCAGCAATGGCCTCTTGGGAAGCAGTTTGGCTCAGAAAGTTACTTGTGGAATTATTTGGTCAACCCATGAATCCTACTATTATTCATTGTGATAATCAAAATTCCATCAAGCTTTCTGTGAATCCAGTTTTTCATGACAAGTCCAAGCATATTGAAATTTCTTACCATTACGTAAGAGATATGGTAGATAGGAATACTGTAAAATTAGAATACATTTGCATTGCAGATCAAAGAGCAAATTTCTTACCAGACCTCTCTCTCGAGTGAAAATAGATCACTTCAAGAAAAGACTTGGTATGGTTGAATTATAATACATTTGTATTCTTTAATTATTAATAATTTTAAATTACAATTATTATTGTCAGGCTATTGACTATTATAGGCATCACCATTTGTATTCATTATTTAAGAGGTGACGATCTCTAAGATAATGAAAACTTGTATAAAAGACATTATAAGAGATGACGATCTCTTAGATAATGTGTTGAACAATTGAGAACTCCTGTCAAATCTAGATGAGTTCAAGATCATCTTGTGATGTAAACATTTCTATGCATATGAGTCACAACTTGGATAAAGGAAGAATTTAATCATTCTCTGGAATGTATCCTATGTTTTAGTAGACCTTAACTCGGGATCATGTTGTGATATAGGATTGCCAGTACCTATGAGTCACAACTTGGATAAATGAAGAATTTAATCATTCTTTGGATTTTATCCTATATGTTGCATTCCATGCAATACTATTATCACTAGTATGAGTGATAAGTCATATCACAAGATGGTAATATGACAATATCATGTGTTCTATGATACCACATGCTTAGAAGATTCAAATAGATATAGAGTATCAATCTATGCTTATTAATCTTAATTGCTATTGCTAGATATTTTATCTCTTAGTATGATTATCAAGTTAAGAGGGAGTGTTAATTCTATGTAACTTCAATAACATACTGATCTGAACAGCAGATCGTACATGATCAGATAAAGCATGGACATCCTCAAATAGGATTTGCCTATATCTAACCCTTTATGAATTACCCTATCGGCGTCTCATTTAGGAGCATTAAATGATGTTTAGTTTGCATAGTTGCTAAACTTTGTTTGCTATCTAATTTGATCTTCCAATAGATGTCAATCTTGGAGGATAATTATGTATTCATTATAAGGGCTGACTTAGAAGAGTCATGTCGTTTGTAAGGACATGCCTCCTGGGTTCAATATAAATATAGGGTAAGTATGACGATAGAGAGCATGCAATACAAAATAAAGTCTGCTCCTCTACATTACTGCCTTATTCAAATTATTGCAAAGAACATTTCTAGAATAGTATTTATACTATTGATAAACACTTCAAATCTGAAGTAAAGAAGATCATCTTCAGCAAACAAGAAAGAAGGTATTATCTCAGTCTGACTTATAGCAGAATTTGCAAAACTTTTACAGAACTTACCAGAATGTAATGTCCAATTTCTGGGACATTAAGAACTTCAATATAAATTCATAAATATTAAATTTGACTTGTGAGTGTTTAAAGAAACTTAATAAATTGGTCAATTTAATATTATAAAGGGAGTTAAAAGGTGACAAAAAGGAAAGAGACGAAAGGACATGAGAAGGAAACTGAAGGGTTGTCGTTTTGAGCATAAAAGAAAGATGTGGAGTTCTTTTCAGCAAGCTTGTTTTATGATTGAGATTTCAGTTTCTCTCTTGAGAGAGTTGTTTGGAAAGCTTCAGCTTTCATCCAACTTGAGGACACAAACCCTCATGTTGGTAGATAGTGGATGCAAACCCATTGTCCGTGGAGACGTTACATCAGGTGTCTCACATGTGCTTACAAGTTCTTTTCTTAGTATTTCAATCTAACTATAAAACTGTGTTTAGAGTGAATTTTTGAATGCTAGTTATTGTATTGCTGATGTATAATGCAATAACATATTTTAAGGTATTTTATGAGAATCTACTAGTTTATAGTGTTGGTTTATAATGCATATTCATATGTTTATGTTCTAAGAATTATCGTCAAAAAAAAAAATTAGGACAATATCCATTTGAGATATTACAGTGGTATCAGAGCCCTGTTTTCTACCAACTTGTGTGGTTACTATCGTCTACAAAATTCTGCGAGCTTAATTTACAGTGGCTTAGTATCCTGAACGAAAGTCAATATATTATCTGAGGGCTTGCTATGGAAAATATTACAGTGAGACGTCTACTGGCAGAAGTAACCCTATGACAAGTCTAGAGGCGGAAATCTTTGAGCTTGCACTTCAGAGGAAAATCCAAACTTAATTGGAAGGAGTTCACTATAGGATTTTTCTATGAGTATTGATGGTCTATAGCAACAAGTATAATGCATGATACTTCCCCATGGCAAAAGAGTGAGCAGGCATAGCTGGAAATTTTGTTTGGAGAAGGTTGGTTTGAAGAAACTATTATTCTTGTAGCAGAGGTACCATCAGAATTGAAGTCATTTGGAAAGCAGCGTATGCATTCTTTCTAATATTTGCACCGTGTCGGATACCTTCAGAGGCAGAATAATTATACCATTGAAGACTTGAAAGTATTGAGAGATGGAAATATATTGTAACTAGACTATAGTCCATTTCCATTGGCAGAAGTTCTGTCATCAAATTTTGAGGCAGTCTGCAGTTTCAAGTGGAAAAGAAAACGATTCTTGAAATAATTCTTCTGGAGGGAAATATTGATGTGAATGAGTTTCTCATCCGGCCTATTTTGTGATAACCAGCGGGTCCCAAATTACATGATAAACATTGCTTAAGTTTGTGAAGCAATTGAATCCCCAACTTCTACCGCTATTGTCATAAAGTGTAGGAAGAAACCAGGCAACTTTATTGGGTGCACACTATAACTTGGGCAATTCAAGAATCTTGGTGCCACCTAAGAAATATTTTTGCTGAGCATGCAAATGTAGTTAAAGCCATGGAAAACTAAATTCCAAGGCACACGTTATTTCTTATTTCCCACTTTTAAAATTTCGAGTCGAGCGTATGAATTCCTAAATTGATTGGATGTCATTATTCATGGAGTGGAAAGTGATTAATATTTCCAAAACTATAGTCCGGTACCGGAAATTCTTTATTCAAGATAATTTATTAGGTTGAATTTCATTGGCAAACAGACTGTGTCGAGCAATATTGAGCAACTGGATGAAAATTATGGTGGTAGCAACAACTTGTATAGATCAATTAATTTCCAAACTTTGTCATGTATATTGTAACCGTAATACAGTGAGCAGTGTTGTGCAAGTAATAGGAGTCATCATAAATATATAGGATTCACAAATTGGAACTGGGCCTCAAGTATTTTGGTGTCTTATTGCTATGCAAATCATTATTCAAACATCATATTTATTGGGGATGGTTATTAGTTTTTGTCGTTGTGGTAATGCTTGACTGGGCATGTGAACGAAGAGTTTCTTCCAACCTGCAAACTAATAATTAGCAAACGGGGAATCATTTCAAGACTAATGGACACTGGCAAGTGGAATGAATAAATCACTCCTAAATATTGTAACGGTTCTTGTATACCTAGACATCATAGCAAATAGTAGCCGATTCAGCTTGAACGGTTACAAGTATAGGGGAAGAATGGTAATGGTGAATCTATAGGTGGCCATTGCAACCGACAACTCTTTATTAACGACAGTGCTAGCATTGTGCAAGAACCATAGTTGATTAATATTCTGCCATGAAAGATGAGTGGTGCAGAAATAAATAGGAGGCTTATGGGGGTTGCAGTTAAAATATCATTACCAGCAGAACAAAAGTAGAAGTTGGAGGATCATGTCAGGGACAATTAATAAAGGCATTATCGACACAGAAAGTGGAATGAAGCAAGTATTGGGCGTTAGAATTAACATGGAATAACTGTGATATCACAACTTCAAATTAGCTTCAGAGATGGACGTTTAAGTTTTTGGATTTTGTACAGGTTAGACGACATCTGAAGAAATTACTCAGTGACATTTTCCAATTAAGTTTTGATGATTGTTGTGAGTACAAACATCTATCTACGAGAACATGACAGAGCAAAAACAATGCTAGAATTTGCTTGGGCTAAGAACGGAATCTGTTGCTTCTCTAGTCATTAAATTTGTTGGTGTTGAGTAGTGTTATAAATTTAATAGAGTCATCTCAACCTATTGCAGGATTAACATTTCTAAGAAAATTCTTCAATTCATAAGAGTTGCGGTACATAAGCCCTCTTTGAGGAGTATTATCACATTCAACGTGAGCAATTATCTTGGCACAAAACTCTTGCATGTTAAACACATGAGTTGGGTCAATCTATAGATGGTCGTCCAAAGATAGATTGCACATTCGGGTGATTGAAGTGTTCAATATTCAAAAGGAAGTCATTGGTGGGTAGCATCCAGATAGAATTGGATATCATTTGATATTGGAGTTTGATTTGAAGACTATCTCGTTGAAGATTATGCCTATCTGAATGAAATATTAGCTAGGTGAGTACTGAGCTGCAAAAAAACACAAAATCTCGAGCATTTATAGGACCGAGTCTAAGGTTAGAGGTTACAGTTGTCTTAATTACCAAGTATTGTGTGCTTGAAGGAAAAGCCTAGGTTTGTAGATAATGTTAATTAACCTTTGATTTCATTTAAGTTCTGAGTAAATGACAAGATGGAGAGATATAGAGTTTAGATGTTACTACTCTACTACATCATTACCACTATTCTCTCATCCTAAATCAAACATCACATTAAAACACAAGATATATCAGTTCCAACAATTTTTAAAAAGTTGCATGCAACTTGACTGTCAAAATTTCATTAAGATGGGATCACGTTTGTTAGAAATGGAAAAAGAAATCTGTAAATAAGCAATACCAGGAAAGAATCTAAGTGAGTAAATGCATGAAAAGATATTACCATAAAATAGGAGAGAGAATGCTTCAAGCTCCAACATCATGAGACAAGATATTTGGAAAGGGGAAAGCAAAGAAAACCCCTTGTGACATTATGAATGAGGCATGAAAAGCCTAAGAAGAAAGAGAGAGAGAGCAAGAGAGCAATTGCTCATAAAATAATTGAGAAGAGGAAGAAACCTCATTGTTAAATGAGAGAAGAGGGCTATCTCTTAAATAGAGATGAGAGAGAGGAGTTAGAATGTAACTCCCATGTCTATGAATGCCACCATTCATAAGTGTGTGAGGCCAAGTGTGAGATTCCTCTTAAGGAGGAATAATCTAAAATTAGAAATTACAATAAATATTTGTCCTCACATATTCCACTAGATGACAAAATAAGATGTAGTGGAAAAAGGACAAAAAAGAAATATATTAGGATACCTTGGCTTATATCCTAATATATTACAACAATAAAGAAAGGAGTTCTAACCTTGGTTTATAAATACACCAAGGAAAGATTACAACTTCTAACAACGTTAATAAAGAAGAAATCAGACATACAAGACAGCTTATTACAATAAGACAATTGTTTGTAGAAATTCCCATGACTTGAACATGCTTGGGCACTACTTTGTTTGGGACTCAACAATCACTCCACTGTGTAGAAGACTCAAAACAAATCAGAATAGGGGTGGACATTTTCAGCAATAGTAGTTGCTTGAATTGCATCTGAATTTAGCAAACATGTTTAGGCAGCTACTGAAATTTATTGTCAAGGACAAGGATCAAAACCTTGAAGAAAAGCTCTGCAATATAAGAAGAAAGCTTGCATATTTGCCTCAATCAAGACATGGGTTACTTCGCAAGTTGGAAGCAATAGAGAATTATTTATCCGCAATGGAACAACTAGATTCAAAGAGTAAACAAGTGAACATCCTTCTTACTATGATTCCTTTGGCTAAGCCAGCATTGTTGAGACATCCTGATAGGGATGTAAGACTTGCAGTCGCGCAATGTATTGTTTAGGTTATGAGAATAACTGTACCCTATGATCCATACAGCAGGGAAGTGATGAAAGAGTTAGTTGAGTTGATTGTAGAAAGCTTTCAAAGATTGTGTAATATCCGTAATCCATCCTTTGGTAAGGCAGTCAATATTTTAGAAATAGTAGCAAAACTTTGTGCTTGTATGATTATGTTGGATCTCAGTTGTGAAGACTTAATTCATGACATGTTCCATCAGTTCATGATTCCTATTAAAGGGGACCTCAAGAGAGATGTTTTATCCTTTATGCAGTCCATTATGTCCTTGATAATTGAAGAGAGTGGTGATGATTTACAAAATTTCTTTTCTACCATATTGGCTGAACTAAAACAAACACATGTCACTTCTTTTGATGCTTGTAGATTGGTTGGCAATATCATCAAACAATGTGAGCAGAAATTATAATCATTCTTAGCAAGGTGCAAGATTGTAGAAGAAAAGGAAGAAAATTTGTTTCAGCCTATAATGGGGGATGAAAAGAAAGACAAAACTAAGTCATATGGACAGCTCAACAGGGATAAAGCTGATGGTATTATGCAGGACCACAACACTAAAAAAGACACAGCTATGGATCAGCTACCTAAGAATTTAAAGGAGTCTCTATACATTATGACATCATGTCCATTGGTTGATGACTATAGGATTGATAAATCATATTTTGAATCAGCTAAATGTGTAGCGACACCTGAGGATAATTGTTCTTATGAAAATAATACCTTCAACCAACATAATTCTGATTGTTTAGAACATAGTAACTCACTTTTGAGATGGATGCTATTTGGATAGTAGAGAATCCCTTATTTGAGTTTGAGGATGGAATAGCTTTTGATGTCGATCAACAGTCACCGATTGATACTGATTGCAACCAGGTGGTGACTAATTTATTACATTTGACAGAGGGACATGATGTTGATTTTGCTAACATGGTCAAGGAGCATATAAGGAGAGAGGACAGTGCTGATGGGTATTCATTGATTGACTCTTCTGATCATTTATCTAGTGGCTACAGTTATCGAGCATAACGGGGGTACTTGGTTTGTTACACTTCCCTTCATGAACAAGGAAGCCATATCTAGCTTGCTTCTTCAATACAGTTATAGATTCAGCATACCCGTTAGATGAGCAGTGTTGTGGCAATTTGATATTTTGGACATTCTACTATTTTTTAGCATGAAACAACTAGATATTCCAGACAGTTGTGCGGGTGGATTTTTTTTTGTTTGTGGGACCCAGGAGTATCAGCCACATGGTCAGTATTGTTTCAAGGAGTTGGTTGGCATGATGTTGAGTTCCCATCTCTATTTGACTCTAGCAGTGCTTGTGATCTTAGTTGGAGTGAAGTTCTCAGTTGGATTCAGAATTTTCTCGCATATGTTAGCAACACATGGCTGGTTAAGTCAATCGATTATGCACATGTAGTAACATAGGATCTTGGTATTAGCATGATTGGTGCATTACGGATGTGGGGAATCAATGAGCACTTCCACAATTCTAGACATATTGTTTATATTAGACTAGCGAAGCGGCTTGAAGCAGCTTCCTTGAGATTGATATGGGACCCTAGTATTAAATTGTGGATTCATGATTGCTTGAGGTCAAGCAATCTCAAGGAGGGAGGATTTGTAATGTCCCCTTTCTGAGATATTAAGAATTTCAATATAAATTCATAAAATATCAAATTTGACTTGTAGGTGTTTAAAGGAACTTAATAAAATGGTCAATTTACTATTATAGAGAGAGTAAAAAAGGTGACAAAAAGGAAAGAGACAAAAGGACAAGAGAAGGAAACTGAAGGGTCGTCGTTTTGAGCATAAAAGAAAGATGAGGAGTTCTTTTCAGCAGGCTAGTTTTGTGATTGAGATTTCAGTTTCTCTCTTCAGAGAGTTATTTGGAAAGCTTCAACTTTCCTCCAGCTTGAGGACGTAAACCCTCATGCTAGTAGACAATGGACGCAAACCCATTGTCCGTGGAGATGTCACATCAGGTGGCTCACATGTGCTTATAGGTTCTTTTCTTAGTATTCCAATCAGACTGTAAAACTGTGTTTAAGATTGGATTTTTGAATGCTAGTTATTGTATTGCTGATGTATAATGCAATAACATATTTTAAGGTATTTTATGAGAATCTACTGGTTTATAGTGTTGGTTTATAATGCATCTTCATACGTTTATATTCTGAGAATTATCTTGAAAAGAAAAATCCGGGATAATATCCATTTGGGATATTACACAGAAGTAAACTCACAATTCCAGTGGTGCAACAAAAAAATAAACCAATCTTTCAGAATAACCTGGATTTTAATCAATGTCCAAAACGAATTTCAACAACAGGAAGGGATGAGCTGATCTTATATAAGGAGGGCTAAAACTGTTCCCTATTATAACTGGTATATTACTCTTATCTAGGACAAAAATAGAAATCGCTATATGCTCCATTAAACTTTGTTTCGTATCTGAGGGACTCTGCTTACTGCATGAAGGCATAACACGTAACTTTCTACAGTTGTAAGCATGGCTATGTGGAGATGTGGGATTACAGGTTACCACAAGGGAAATAGGGACGTATATATAAATAGGATACATAAAATAATGGATAAGAGTATGGCTATATCATATATAAATGTAGTGACCAAATTTTGTGGATACCAGGGCAGGGACCTGGTCGTAAACTAGAGATTCCTGGTAACAACAGAGTTTGTAAGCAGTTTATAATGCACAAATCTTTATCATCTATAATCTCTTTCTGGATTTTACTTCTAAGTTCTAATAGTGGACATGGAGATGTGGGCTAATAGGTTAATATAAGGGAATCAGGATAACTATTAAAATCAAGAGACATAAAAAAATGAATAGGAGCATGACTATATTATAGATAAATATAATCACCAAAATTCATAAATACAAGGACATGGACCTAGTCATAACAAGTTTCCTGCTAACCATAAAATTTGTATGTATTTTATTGAGTAGAAATATTTATCTATACTCTTTCTAGATTACTATTTCTCAGCTCTAATATAACCATGTTATACAGCCATTTCAATTAAAGTCGTGTTCTTTCACTGTTAACCCCTTTATCTTATCTGTGTGCATTGCAACGCAATTCATACAAGAACTTAAGCACTTTGAAGAATGAAATCCTGAACAGACATGTTTCAGAATTTCAGCTGGTACTGTCATTCCACAAAAATCTAAACCATACTTCTCTTAAGTAATCTGGCCGAATTTATGATATAGTGTACGGTAAAAGCCAAGATAGATAAGTTTGTCTATAAACATTCAGGTAAATAATATAAAATTTATAAAAAAATCTAAATGGAAGAACTAGAGTTTTTATGTCAAAATTAAATCTTCTCATCTTCAAAGAAATAAGCTGTCATGTATAGAATTCCTGCTGATATCCATGGTTTTCTTTCTTGATAATTATTTACAACAAATATGGAGACAAAAGTGGGATACTTATGTTGAAGAATAAGAAAATCACAGTTTTGTTTCATCTACTTTGTCAAGATACAACAACAAGCAAAGAAAGAAAGCACTAACCTCAATGCTGTCCCCTTCTCTAAGCTCCTCGTCATGAGTTGCTTTGTCCAAATCCTCAGTTTTGTAATAGCTTGCACTCATCTGCATTGGAGGAGACTCATCATAGCAGCTAGCAAATAGACCAGTGCCTTGAGGATTTGTGAATGCAACCCATCGGACATCTGCTCTGCCACCATTCTCACTGGGAACAATATATGGAACATGCATATCTGAAACATCCTTCCTGTATATTCCAACATGAGCTGCATGCTTTCTATCCGGGTAGGATTCAAAGGGTCCTCTTCCAAACCACTCCACTTGCTTAAAACTCTTATCGATCTCAAACACTAGGCCAATGCGTGGAAGAGGTGGAAGTTCCTTGTTTGGTTCTATATTGTACTGCAAAATCAGATCTCCTGTTCCATATGCCCAATACGTAACATTGACTTTGAACCAAAATGGATTACTTTCAAGCTGCTTAAGGCTGTCAAATTTTACTGTTTCTTCAACATGATCAGTTGTTTTATCCGATGCCACATCTTTAACATCCTTTGGTCTGATAATATGAGTCACTTCTATTTGGACAACATGCCGAGTGACCTTTGCAATATCAAAGCTTGTAGTGTGAACTTCAAGTCTATCAAGGAAGAAAGCTTTCCAACGGAAGGCATAACTACGCTCCTCTCCTCCTTTATCATTATCAGTTAGTGCTCTCCAAAAGCATGGTAAAACTCCTTTTCTTAATATAGGAAAATTGTTAATCTGCATTCAAGAATAAAGTTCAAGAAATCAAGCAGAATAATAAAAAATGACATACATAGCAATGTGAGACATTTCGTGCCAGATTCTAATTCATTGTTGCTTTGTTATATGCTCATCTTTTAAGACACTCCTACAATCAAATTCAATGGAAAAATAGAACACTGAGTAGTAACAAAAATCATGGAGCATACAAGCATGAAAGAACAATTGAGCAAATGAGATGCCAGCCTCTTTTGTTAGGGTGTTGGATTCCTCTTTCAAAATTGCTTTTTGCAAATGTGTTTGTATCTATAATTTCATGTATAAATAAATATTCAATATTTATTAATCATACAATGTAACAAACAATACAACTAGCCAATCATGCTCCATCACAAGGATCCCAATTTGTTCCATTCAAGATTCTTCCCCTCATGGTTGACTGTTTTTATAATATATGGCACATCAGAATCAAACAAAATCTAAACTTTAAGAGTACCAAGGTGATTCATGACCCCTATTGATCTAGTACTTCACAATAAAAATCCCTTCAAATCTCTGGTACCTTTCTACCAGAATATATTTAGTTTGGATCCCAACTTCACCATGGTTATCTACCAGCCAAAGAGCTATGAGAATCTGTATGGTTATCCAAGTTTATTTAATAATAAATTTTCTTTGTTTAAAGCTAATAACATGGGGTTCATGCTAATGGGTTTGCACAAGGTTTTTAGATCTTGTAACATTCATGCAACCAATGTATGCATATGAAAATACAAGGATATGTCAACTTGGCATCTGTAGTCGGCATAAAATATCTATTATTCTGTTTGATAATATTGGTTATTTGTCAATGTATTAAATGTATGTATTAAGTGTGTTATCGTTGTCGGGTAGTTGTGTCGGTTGACGATCCTCTTCCTCTTTGCAACCATTGGGCCATTTAAAATGTCACTGCCAAGGAAGGGGGTATGGTATTGTCAGTTAAACTGTAAGACTTGGCTGACCATCTCCGGTCTTCTTCTTTGTAATGAATTCATGAGCTAATAAAGATATATTTCACTCCTATATCTGGTATGGACTGCAATCTGTATTATTATTTCACGTATGTAAATTACCACATATATCTGTGTGTTCAAGCATCCAATCCAAGTCCAAAAACAAATTATCAAAAATCAATCTTGATGCAAGCATCCCCTACCCTCTTGTTGCTCTACGAAAATCAACCTTGACTCAAATTCTCATCATCAATGACAAACAAGGGAACAAATCCCAAAAGCAACAATGCTTGTGTGATATCCCCATCAAAATAAGATCCATAGAATTGAAATTCAGATAAATAATAAATTAATAAAATTATAGTAATAATATAATATTAATAATGGTATAGTTATAATTTATTATAATCATATTATAATATTGCATAATATTAATATTAAAATATGAGAATTAAATATTATTACATAAAACAATAAGACATTAATAGTCATAATATAAAGTAAATTGTATTATAATAAAAATATTATTATTAAGAAAGATGAAATCTATACCACTTGAAAATGGCTCGGCATTCTATATTTTCAGCCCGCTCGTTTTTGCTTCCAGGCCTCAGGTAATTTCGCTCCTCTAGATAAATCATCTCCATTTTGGAATCCCAGTGTCACTGCTTATCACTCCTTTTATGATATTCCGACCAAGAATTCGTTTTTTGTCTGAATGGAAGATTTTCCTGCTTCGACAAAGAACCTGGAGGAATCTAATTAAAAAACCCTAGACCTCAATCGGATAGTTCGCAGTCAGGTTTCAAACAGAGGAAATTGGAGCAAGGGAGGTGTTAGGCTAGAGAGTTTGAGAACTGTAGGGATTATAGCAGGGAGAATTGCAGGACAAAGCAAGCCCTAAGGAACAAATTATGTATTCTTCCAATTAATATTTCTCCTTGGGCTACCAAAGCAAATGCAATCCCTTTAGGCTTAACTAAGGTCAAGAATTCAAATAGCTCCTTGCCTAGTCCTTCTCTAGCTTCGAATTCTAAAGGGACTTATCATGACAATTCTAAAGGGAATTCGCTTTCATCTAAGGTTTTTGGTGATCTAGCGCAACTACCTAAGGAACCCCAAACCCTACTTAGCAATATTTATATCGATGGGCTCTGGGACTATTGTAAATCCAACCGTATTTTTCCAGATGGTGTGGATTGCACCCTTTAGGATCTAGAGCAAAGGAATGGTTGGAGGCGTCTTTCGGCAACCAGGTAAGTAGTTCGGGTCTTAGTAACAATGTTTTCTTTATTGATTATAAATCTTAGACCTTCGAAGGTGATTACTGCATGGCAACCTATTTTTTCGAAGGGCGTCATTTTAAATTTGTTCGATGGGTACCTAATTTCAACCCCAACTCTTTTCATGAACTTGAGGTCTTAAAATGGATTACAATAAAAAATCTTCCAGTTGAACTTTTGCAGAGTCAAATTCTTAGACATAGTGGGGTTCGATAGGAAAAT
This sequence comes from Cupressus sempervirens, assembly GCA_028749045.1. Lineage (NCBI taxonomy): Eukaryota > Viridiplantae > Streptophyta > Pinopsida > Cupressales > Cupressaceae > Cupressus > Cupressus sempervirens. The sequence continues at coordinate 605,521,090 of CM053792.1, forward strand.
ATAGTGGTTTGCAAGAAAGATTTATCTCCTCTTTTGATGTTAAGATCCTGATTGAAGTGGGATTATCAAAAACTATGTTTAATACTCTAAGACTGATTATGAACCAATCTATATACCTTTTATACCCAAAATTATATTTTGAAAATATGGCTAGCAATCTCTTATGACAACCACCCTTATGTGGGCATTGTGGGCATCCCTAGCTTCAGGGCAGGAGGCTTTGTTGAGACCTACTACCACTGGGAGAGATGGACAATATGACCCTATTCCAAGTCATCCTGAAATTGAATGCCCTAAGACTGTTGATGCAGATGTAGACCAAGTAGGTATCATCAGGGTTCCCCCCTCTCAACCCAAGGACTCTTCTCCCGTGGAATCATCCTCTCTTCAGGTGCGGTTGTGGGTTCAAGCTCTTTGAGTAGTGCCAATGCCTCCCCCTTAGGTTTGAGCTTGGAAGAAAGTGATTCCTTTTGTGAAAAACTTACTGAGGATATAATCAATGCCTTTACTAATGAAGTTGTTAGTGAGAAAATAAATCATCAAAAGAAACTATAAGTAGTTAAACTCCTTGAATTAGGGGGTGAAGGATATCCTACGGATCATCTTAGGAATGATTTGATCCATATAGCCAATCTAGATAACCAAAGAGGTATCGACCAAACTGAGGAAGAGCTAGTCTCTCCTAATTTCAAAAAGATTATGAAAAAAAGAGGCTGAAAATCCCTAAATGAGTTAACATCTAAGAATGCAAAACATGAGGGTTAAGTTAAATTAACTGACTTATTTGATGTAGGGAAGGGAAAGTTCTTTCCCGAGGAGAAATGAAAGTCATTATATGCCATGTTGGGGGTCTTAACGCCCCTAACAAACAATGCTTACCAAAGTGTTGTATTAGTAATTTTAAACCAGACATTCTTCTAATACAAGAAACTAAATTAAATCAAGATGAACTTTTGGCCTTTAAAAAGAAATTCGGATTCAGGGAAATAATTGGAAGTCCTGCCATAGGTGCCTCAAAGGGACTTTTTGTTATTGGAATCCTCAAAATATTACTTTAAGACCCTTATGTATTGGGAAAATTTGATTAAGTGTATAGGTTATGTGTTTTAAGTTGAATTTAAAAATTCTCTCTAATTAACGAAAAAAGGGCCAACCTTTAACAACGATAAAAGCCTCCTTTGGTAAGAGGTGGAGCTTCACCTCCAAGAATTTAATACTTTCAGCATTATAGGTGGCGACTTCAATGCTACTCTATCATTTTCAGAAAATAGGGGATGACTATCAAAGTTTTCTCAAGCCTCAATTGATTTTAGCAATTGGATTAAAAAATTAGGCTTGTTAGAAGCAATTACCAAAGGTAATTCTTTTACCTAGAACAATAGGAGGAAGGGTTTTAGCCAGATTGCTGAAACGTTGGACAGGTTTTTTAATCTCCAATATGGTGATGCTTCCTATTGCTTGTTTTACTTCTAAAACCCTCCCCATTTCAGGATCAGCTCACTATCATGTCTTGATAAACCTAGAGCTTGAGGGTACTCCTAACAGAAACCCTTTTAAATTTGAGAAGATATGGCTTAAAGATAAAACCCCACTTAATAAAATTAAAGAATGGTGGAAAAACACTGAAGAGTCGTGATCTAAAATATATAGGGTAGTTCAGAAATTAAAATCAATTAAGAGTAACCTTATCCAATGGAACAAGAACAATTTGCAACATCTTTGACTTAAAAATTGATGTGGAAGCCCAAATGAATAAAAGGTTAACTCAGAGGTAATGAAATTTTGAATAGATGAAACTCTCTATTTACATGAGAAAAGCCTTTGACCGAGGTTGGAGGATATCTTGGCCAAAGAAGAAATCTTTTGGCATTAGAAATCAAGAGAAACATTGCTTCAAGAAGGTGATTGAAACACAAAAATTTCCTATAGTAGCACAAAACTCAGAAGATCTATAAATAAAATTACAAAAATTAGAAACACAAATGGACTTTCTGTTGAGGATTCATCTAAGATAGCTAAAGAAGCTGCTAACTTTTATGAGAATACCCTTTAAAAACTTCATGGATCCTCCTTATCTGCTTAATCCTCGTTTCTAAACAATATGCCTAATATTATTTCAGTTCAAGATCCAAAGCAAAGGAATGGTCGGAGGCATCTTTCGGAAACTAGGCAAGTATCTAGGCTCTCGGTAGCAATGTTTTCTTTATTGATTGAAAATCCTTAGACTTTAAAAGGAGATTATTGCATGGCAACCCTAATTTTTTTTAAGGGCATCATTTTAAAATTATTCGATGGGCTCCCAATTTCAAACCTAACTCTTTTAATAAAGTAAGGTCTTAAAATGGATTACAATAAAAAAAAATTACAGTTGAACTTTTGCACAGTGAAATTCTTAGGCATATTGCGGGTTCGATAGGAAAATATAGTGGTTTGGAAGAAAGATTTATCTCCTCTTCTAATGTTAACATCTTTATTGAAGTGGAATTATCAAATCCTATGCTGGATACTCTAAGACTGATTATGAACCAATCTATATACTATTTAAACCCAAAATTATTTTGAGGAAATATGGTTGGCAATCTCTTATGGTAACCGCCCTTAATGTGGTTCTTATAATAAGAAAAGGGATCATCTGACATTAAATCTATTTGGTCTTATAAACCCTAATTAGGGATTTCCTCTAGCCCTCGAGGGGAGGGTGGCTACCATCACTAAAAAGAGCCCTCCCTAAAAATCCCCCCTGGAGGCTCAAGTTGAGGACGAGGAAATTGTGGATAACCTCCGCTCAAGGGAGGACGCTCTATTGAGACCTAATACCACTAGGAAAGATAGACAACAAGATCTTGTTGCAAGTCATCCCAAAATTGAATGTCCTAAGCCACTTGATGGGGATGTAGACCAAGTAGGTACCATCAAGGTTTCCCTCTCTCAATCAAGGGACTCTTCTCCTGTTGAAGCATCCACTCATCCCTTATAGTCTAAAAAGGCAATCCGACACACAGTGGTGAAGGGTGTGCTATTTTAGATGCAATAAATAATGTTTTGGTGTTAAGACCAAAGGCATTACCAAAGGGGATGAATGATGTGGTTGAGTGTTAGGCATGAATTTTCGCTCTCAAAGTTGCCAAGAAATATGGGGTAAAAAGATTCACCTCTATGATGATTCACAAATTGTGATCAATGGAATTATCAAAGGCAAGATGAATGTTGGGGTCCTTAATAAGTTCATTAGTGTAATGTTTCCATTATAGAATAAAGCATTAATCAAACTATTGTTAATGGGCCGATTGATTTAATATATCTCGAACCCATTTTTGTTTTCATTCTGTAGTTTGTGTCGTCATCGGCTACCTTTGTACACCCTCGGAAAGTTTTCCCAACGAGTATTTAAGCACGGCTTCTAGGTCATCATTAGGTATGCATTTTAGGTTATTTCTTTGTATTGTGAGTTCTAGTTGGGATTCTCTATTGTTCGCCATTTCGGAAGTGAAAGATCTTCCCTACTTGGCTATTCCGATTTCAGTGGGATTCAACCCTCACCCTATTTCGTCCCCTGTAACACTTCGCTTGGATCTAGCACATCGGAGCATCATCTTTCGACATATAATTATTGAAAGATATTCATGTTCAAATCTTCTTCTTGTTTGGTTTTCGTATGATAAGTTCGGGCTTAATAGTTTAGGGTGCATAACTATCTTCCATCCATACTTCATCCACGACTAGCAACCTTCATTGTAACTCCATACTGCAACTCTACCACTGTACGGCCTCCTAGTTCCCTATACTAGCTCCCCTCCTCACCGTACTGCATTCATTGTTCACTGTACTGCCCATAAACCTTCATACAGCATCTATAGCTTATTGTACAGCCTGCATAATCTCCAATACGACCTCCATAGCCTACCGTACAACCAACATAAGTATACCGTACAACCCTTTCCTGCGTCACTGTACGGCACATCTCCTACTCCCCACCATACCGTACGGCCTGAAACCTATGGCTGCCCCATTGTTCATACGTTGGCAAAGTAACATCCATACACCATCTCAACTCAGCCGTACTAGCCTCTAGACCACCGTACGTATTACATCTAACTACCTAATTGTCTGAGGAAAGATTGTGAGTTGTATACGATGTTAGTGAATAGATTGTCCTCCAAGAAAATGCGTGCAAGTATAACCCTAAATGCCAAAGTGAGAGGACTAATCAGCACCAACAGTTGGACAGGTTATCATTGGATCGATAACCTTCCTCTGAATTTTATTGGGTACAGCTCCCCGTGTAAGATATACAATGAATTAATTATGGATGCTTTTAACCAAAAAGCACAAAAGGATTTCAAACATCTACCTGTAAACACAAAGTAAATGCGGAAAAACTAAACAACTGCAAGAAAATAAATAGAAAATGATGCAAAGTCCATTCACCCCAACATGTTACAAAGGACGAAATCAAGAAATAAATTTTCCATCTTCTTGAGAAAGTGCAGAAACAAAGCTATGTAGATGTCTTGCAATCAGAATGTCTACAAGAAATAGCAACAGTAAAAGCATATCTTAGAGAAAACGAAAGTGTCACAAAGATCACGATTAGTGGGAAGTGGAATGCTCAAACTCTAGGTTTTGACATATAATCAACTTCCAAGTTTCCCTTCCCTAAAGCATAAAAGACACAAAGACCTTATTACACATTTGCAATTACAATCACCATTAAAGAAAGCAGAAACTCCTTCTCTGTATTACATAAACAAATCACAACTCTCCTATTTTACAACACACAGTTCAGAAAAGAGAAAAGAAACCTTAGCTCTGCTCCCTGCAACCTTCACAAGACAATGGGATAATTCTGAAAATCTCTCCTCTTACGGAAGCCCACAATCTGCAGTCTCGGAGAGAAAAGATGGAACTCCCGTATTCATTTGTTGTTGCATATTTATCTTTTCTCTGTCGGTTTCAATTCAATTTGAGTAACTGATTCTTTCAAGAAAACCCATCTATTTACCTTCTGTCTCTTGACATATCCATAATGTCTCGACTTTTTAATAATCTTTAAACATTATGTGTTTAAGATAAAGATGTCATAAAACGATTAATTTTCCCCCTTTGTAGTTTAGTTGCCGGAATGTTTTAAAATTTGTGACAATCTGGCATTTCTTGACACCTTCGCATATATTAAATAAAAAATCCAACTGTCTTAGCAATATCACAAATCCGAGATAAACTTTTGAGGAGAATATTGGATTGCTTCACCACCTTAAGAATTTCATTTACTTGCTCTAATATATGGGTTCGCATTTCATAATTTTGATTGATGAGCATGTCACAGGCTGCCACAAACTATGACCTCAAATTTGTCTTTCCATTCGTGCATTCAGCCAACTGAATCCACACTTTAATTTGATTGTATCATTTGAGTGCACTTCATACTGGTTTTATCAAAACCATTTGCTTTGTTCAAATAAATTTGACCAATTTGATCTCAATGAGCACCTTTATCCTTCATGCAATATAATGAACCAATATATCTCGCGCTAGTATTACTCATGACAAGATTTGGATGGGAGGCCATCGATGGAATGCCGCAGATGACCATCCATACAATGTTGTTATTAACTTCTTCGTAGTCGGCACCTTGTTCTCTGATCTTCATGGTGAACTGTGAGTTTGTTGCCACCAACAAGGTGTCGCAGACCACACCTCGCTGTAACAATCCCGTGGTCATGTTAGTACCCACTTCAAGTGCCCGAATGTGGCTTGTCAAGATCTGTAACAATGGCAACTGTGGCATCTCGTTCCCAAAGATCCATAAACAAAGCAATAACTTCATCGTATATTGGGCTGCTAAAAATATATCCAAAACTATGCGCTTTTTGCAAGATTGACACCATAGCCAAAGAAAATATAACTCTCATTGCTGCTCGCAATATCATAGTACAATTTCTGATTGTGGGAGTACCACCTATGTCAATGACCTTATGCATTATTTCCATTGCAATGTGCATTTCTTTTTCCTCTGTCCACATCTCCGGAACTTTAGCTCTAAGTTCTTTTGCCCATGTCCATCAATACGGCTCTCTATATTAGCCTTTTCACTGTAAGAAACCCACAATTGAAGATGCAATGGGTAATCCCAATCTTCTAGTTTATTTATAACTGCCTCCCTATGCTGGTAAAGGTTTACTTCAGCATCCCTATCCATAGAACCTGATAGCAATTGGTGGTTTGAATTTTAAATGTGCGGCTTTGAAAATGGATGGGGTTCTGTCGGCTCTATTTTGCTTTGTGTATATCATATTGATGTCTGAATTGCTTTGCACCCTCCGGCTTTTTCATTTCTTGTCTTCGACAGTGTATCGATGCCAATCCTGCTATGCACCATTTTGAAGGCCAGATCTGCCTTTCCAGCTTTTTCGCAGTGCATTGATGAATGCCAGTAGAGTTTTCCACAAACTTCACGACCCCTATCTATAATTCCGTTTGCCAACATGCATACTTGAAACCCGATTCCTGTCCTTTTACCGTGAATCTTTTCCATTTGAATTCGGGATTTTTCTTTTTTTTACCATACCCAATATCATCTCATACATTCCCTTATGATGCAAGACATTTTTTTTGATTAGCAGCATTTTATTCGTCATCAGGTTTGCCTTTTTTTCTATCGAGCCCGATATATTCTTATAATCTTTGTCATGGGAGAAAGAGAGGCCACAGGATTCGTATTCCTATTTCAACGTCTTTGATTCGCAGACCTTCTTTGTACTCACCAGAAACCATTTCCATCAACATTATGCATGCCAACTCTTTCATCTGCGCACTATGTGCATTGTGTTTGGAACCGGGGTCATTGTGACTTGAGTATAGGAAAAACAAACATTCCCTTGTCCTTGAATGTCATGAACATTATGGATTATGAGAATCGGTCGAGTGAGATGCTTGATCCCTTGCATCGTTGTGGGAGATCTAAGAACAAGTTATCTTTCTTCAAAGAGAATATTTCACTAATGGGCACTCCCGAAACAAGTAGAACTATAAAGAATAGTTTGGTAGTTATGAGCCCGCCAGCTAGGATTTGCCATCATTATCACATAATTGTGCCTTTATGAACTTCGATATCTATCCTGAAGATGCACTTTCATGTCAAGCATTTATGAACATTTTCAATTTATCCCATTCACAAAACTTATTTACCAAAACCTTAATGCTGTTATAATCAGTAATCTTTGGCATCATTGATACCATAAGTTCAGGAAAGTGAAGGTGCCTTGGATTTGCATGATCGACCACTATGACGAGCCTTATGTGTTATTGAGGTTGGACATATTCCAGAATCAGCAACATGAACTTCTAGACTATGATATGAGATCCATAGGCCTGTATCTGAAAACTCAATCAATGCTCTTGAAATGGGTTTCGAATTCTGGACCTGAACGATGAATTCTGAACCTTTGCTTGAACTGAACCTGTAAAATAAATCAGTTTGAACCATCGAACTACTTTGAACTTCTTTGAACTTCAGTTCGAAGTGGTTCAACACTCTACACTTGAAGTTTTCAAACTGGGTCCATATTGGTACTAACAAGGGCTCTAACTGCGAAGCTGTTTTTTACTGCAAAAACAAAGAACTCCAACAATCTCTGGTAAAGACAAGTGCCTTATCCATTGGGCGATAGAGTCAACAAGAAAAGAGGACTGGAAGCTACTTGCAGAGAGGGTGGGGGGAGTAGGGAAAAATAGACAAACCAAAACACCTAAACTACCAGCAAGCCCGAAGCTTGCGCATTATTCAAACTACCACTACGCACAACAAAACATATTTACAATATTTACAAAGGTAGGAAGAGAACCTATCATAAGAACCGGAAGAAAGAAGAAGTTATGTGAATCCATTTACCGGTTGGGAGAAATAGGAGCTTTTCTAAATCAGCAAATCATACCTCAATGAAATAGCTCCAAACCATTGCTTGCTGACGACTTTTTCAATGCCGAACTTCAAACTAACAGCGTGCAAACTAATGACGACTAGGAGTTTATAGATAGAATGGTCGAGAGATTTGATTAGAAGGACCCAAAGACTTACTTATGAGATCTTGCAAAGCTTGGGAAGATAGACAGCCTAAAGTCTTTCATTAGTGAGTTTCTAAGACTCTTCCATGGTTCCTAATGTGACAAAGAAACGCTTGGTTATGCTTTTTATAGAGGGGTTACAAGAGCCACTAAGAGGAATGCCTAAGACATTTGATCTGTTTTTTTGTAGAGGGCGAGAACCAAAATGAGGCGACAGGTTTTGAACCGAGTTCTAGTTTGAACCCTCACTTCTAGTAATGTAATGTTGAGCTAGGTTGCCCAACATCCTTCTCCTTGGCTCTAATAACTACTCGATCTATACAGCCAGAATGCTCAACCAAAGGTGAGAGGGCAGCGATAACGAGGCATAGTAGAATAGCACATGAACAATTATAATTATTCCCACAGGATAAAAACAAAGGATCACGAGCTGGTTGAACCTTCTGCCTTATTAATTGTGGGGTATAGAATTGTGGGTGGTTGGATCAACCTTCCAAGCACCGGATAGAGATTAGAGCAATTTGAAAAAGGAACCTCGTTATCGGTCAGTTGGAACCTCATTATTGACATGGGATGGAAGCTCGTCGAACGATAACAAGGATGGACCCTATAGAATTGTAGGCTGCAGCACCATTTGCCTTATAGATAGTAGGGTTGTTGGCTGGCCTAACTAGCCTACACCCCCAGTGAAGGATGGGCCCCCTATTTATTTTATGTTGGCCCTTGTCTCCCGGATGAAAGTACTAGTTTTCTCTCGGAGATCTCGTTGGTGTTGCAACTAAAGAGCCACCTAGAATTTTATAGGATAGGCTAGGGGGGTGCTCTCAACAAAGGAGGATGCTGAGAAATAATTATTGCCCTACAATTCTCAGGCCGAGGGCTTTGCGAAGTTGACTCGGGATCACCATTCATTTCTAGCAAGACTCGATGCGGGACAAATTCTATAGATATGATCTCTATTCCCCAGAAGAAACCGGTGGCATTATGACACCTCTATTGCTGGCATCGGTTTGATAGGGGTGGAACTGCGAAGACCCAATCTAGGTGTACAAACTAATAGATTGGGTAGAAATCTATAGTGTGGAGTGAACGCCCCTATCGTCAATCTAGTAACTAGAGGATCTCGATCAATAGGATTCTATCTACCCTCTCCCTATCAATCAAGAAGGCCAGGAACATGGAGCTTTCTCTTCCTAAGAGGCAAGCACAACCTAAACCTATCACCCCACCTACAAATGAGGTACACTAACTGGCTACTGATGAAAAAAGAAAATCAACTGGAAAGCATGATGAGGCATCACATAAGGATTTGAGGAGACAACTTTACTACTGGTGCAAAGGACCTTATCACAGAGGACACTCCTATTCTTTGAGGCCTAAAGGAGGGGCAAGCCATTTTATGTCGGTGTACAAAGATGAGTTTGAGGCTTAATCTTCATAGCAACTTGTTGGTTCAAATGATTATGTTCAAGGGATCTCCACTGAGTTTGGTCTTGATGCCAGGATGTCTCCTATAGTGTTATCTACTATTGTACCACTTCACTCCACTTTTAAAATGCGGAGACTAATAGAGGGACATCATTGCATCTCCATGCTAGACACCAGGGTCACACATAATTTCATAGATGAGGGTTTTGTTAGTCAATGTGGTCTTCAAGCAGAGGAGTTCCCTGCATTCAAGTCAGAGTGGTAGATAGCTAGACACTTACTTGCACGAAACGCATACATCTCTATTTCTTGGTGACTACAAGATGTAGTAAAATTTATATGTGATTTAGGTGGGAGGGATGGATCTTGTGCTAGGGATGCAATGGATACAGGGCATTGAGGATTTTTTCCTTAGTCTTTTCTTAATGGTGATTAAGGTTGAGTACCGGGGCAGGAGGTATGTATTGTAGGTATCTGAGAGGGAAGTTTATGTACTATCTCTCTTTGTATAGTGGATAGTTCACACCAGCCTGTTGGTTCAAATGATGATGTTCAAGGGATCTCCACTAAGTTTGGTCTTGATGCCAGACTATCTCCTATAGTGCTATCTACTATTATACCACTTCCCTTCACTTTCAAAATGCAAGGAGTGATAGAGGGACATCATTGCATCTCCATGCTAGACACCGGGGTCACACATAATTACATACATGAGGGTTTTGTTAGTTGATGTGGTCTTCAAGCAGAGGAGTTTCCTATATTCGAGTCACAGGGGTAGATGGCTACACACTTAATTGCAACAAGTGCATACATCTCTAATTCTCAGTGACTACAAGATGCAGTAAAATTTATATGTGATTTAAGTAGAGGGATGGATCTTGTGCTAGGGATGCAATGGATACAGGACATTGAGGAGTTTTTTCTTAGTCTCTGCTTGATGGTGATTAAGTTTGAGTATCAGGGCAAGAGGTATGTGTTGCATGTATCTGAGAGGGAAGTTTACGTACTATCTCTCTTTGTATAGTGGATAGTTCATTGATGATGTTCAAGGGATCTCCACTGAGTTTGGTCTTGATGCCAGACTATCTCCTATAGAGCTATCTACTATTGTACCACTTCCCTTCACTTTCGGAATGCAAGGACTGATAGAAGGACATCATTGCATCTCCATGCTAGACACCGGAGTTGCACATAATTTCATACATGAGGGTTTTGTTAGTCGATGTGGACTTCAAGCAGAGGAGTTTCCTGCATTTGAGTCAATGTGGCAGATGGCTACACACTTAATTGCACCAAGCGCATACATCTCTCTTTATTTCTTGGTGACTATGAGATGCAGTGAAATTTCTATGTGATTTACTTGGGAGGGATGGATATTGTCCTAGGGATGCAATGGATATAGGACATTGAGTTTTTTTTCCTTAGTCTGTGCTTGATGGAGATTAAGTTTGAGTACCAGGGCAGGAGATATGTGTTGCAGGTATCTAAGAGGGGAGTTTACATACTATCTCAGTTTGTGCAGTGGATAGTTGGGATTGACAGAGGCATGATACAGTTAAGGAGGAGTGGGTTACACATCACGTCTTCTGTAGTTCACAGTTGCCTAGTTCAGATCACTTAGTCCAATTGTAAGAACCTAACTGAAATAACTTCAAGTAGAGGTCGGAATGTGACCTCTCTTGGTGCTCTAAAGCCCAAGAGAAGGTTAGATTCTGACCTCTCTAGGGGATCCATGTCTAGTCAATTCCCAAATTTGCCTAGCATAGAAGACAAAATCAGAACATGATCACTTAATGCAGATCAGATTTGAGGAGTGAAAACAAGATTAAAAATACGAATTCTGTGTTTTGTGGTTGTTTAAGGATTAATCTTAATAAAACCAAGCAGCTTTCTGGTATATGCAAGGAAAATCAGAATGAATATTAAGCTTTGGAAAACTCAGAATTCTTCCCACAGACTAAAATTCACGACATGGCAATTGTTTTTACAGACGTAACTTTATATCAAGTTAACATCATGTGAATTGTAATTACAAGATTATATTAATGTTAATGTTCATACTTGCCATTCTTAAAACAGGATTTTGTCTTATTTTGCAAGGGTGAAAGTGACAAACAAATGACAGCATGGAGGTATCATCAATGCAATCACTAATAATTCACCAGAAAGTTGCAAGAGTTCGAGGTCAAAGTACACACCAAAATGGAGTTCAAGGACAAAATAACAATGAAAGTATAAACATGAGGATTGATCAAGCAAGTACATCAATATGAGATTGTGATTTCATGTACAAGCAAGTTCAGGGTCGTGTCAACTATAAAGGACATATGTAGAACATAGTTTGGCCATCATTATAATTATGATGATGAGACAAGCAAGCATCAAAGCACTATTTCACATATTTACAAGTTAATTTCTTTTGTTATATGGAAAGTTGATTCTATGACCTTTGAGGTCAATGCAGGTGTTCTCAAATGATGATTAAGGATACTATTGTCAACACCTTAATGAGTGCTAAGGTTTGCACTAGATTCATTGCATATCATGTTTTTTGATACCAGGAAGACATTCTAATTTTTTACTACATATGTTAAAGGGTTTCCAAGGATCTATCATCAAAACTGAGTCTTAAGGTTTTCACTAAAGAAAATGAATATGGTGTTTATGGATGTCAAGAGCACATTTATGGATGTCAAGAGCACATTCTATTTGTTACTCTTATTTGTTCTTGTATATTAGGATGACAACTATAATAGATTGTAAGTATTATGTGTAAATATTGTTTCTCTATATCAGTTGCATTCCATTTGAATATTGTTAGTGCTGTATGACTACATCTTGTATATTTGTAAAACATAGAGCTCCTTTAGGCTAAGCTCCATAATGACCATTTTATTATCTGTCTTCTTGTCTCGAGTGTTGGGCATTGCCCATTGAACTCATTGTGAGAGCACATGTATCACCTTGAATTATACACATCCGAGCAAAAATGACCACTGACAAGTTTAATTTCTTTTCCACTTAACAATGTAGTTTAACAATTCCAAACATTTCCTATATGGAACCAATTACTAGACACTTGTTGGGAAGCTGAAAACAAATCCACCATTTTGAGATTGTTGATGCAGGTAGGCATTACAAGCATTTAACTTAGGATATATTCCCAGATGAAGGCTTCATGCCATGGTATGAAGAATTAATATACATTACAAATATCAATATGTGATACTGCTATCAGGATTCAACCGTGTAGTTTTTGAGTCAAACTCACTTAATCCTGATAGCAATATCATAATTTGACTTGTTCCAGAAAAAATCCCCTACTTATCAATATCAATATTGTTAAGGGATACAGATTTTGTAAAGATCAATGGCATGAGATTAAGCAGACATCCAGCTTACACTATATAACTTCCTTGATATCTTGCTCAACATTCAAAGACATAACCAGGCATATATATTACAGAAGACTTACTTTCCATTGCTGAAGAACACCAGTGCTTGAATTAAATTCCATTTCCCACTCATCTCCTTTAATGATGCGAACTGTGTCTTTGAAACGTTCAACTTCTAATCTCGTATTTTCAGACATGGTAATCTGATCAAACCAAAACTAAACTTCAATATGAAATGTCAATGTTGATAGAAAGTTCTAAACAACTGCATACTCACTGTTGTTCAAAGAAAAGTGCATGTACATACTTGATTATTAATTCTCTGGATAACGGGAAGGCAAAGTTGCTCTGAAGCAACCAAGTGTCCAGCATCTACCCAGCGAGTGGGATGTATAAGTTTAGCAGATATGGTTAGGAGTGCTTCTCCAATAGCTGAATCATGCCAGAGTGAGTACCATGGACATGATTCTAGTAAAGTTTTATGTGTTTTTTGAGGTTCTATTGAAGGGAAATCTATCAGTCCAGAACCCAAGAGCTTTCCATCCCCATTAGTAAGGCACCACTTAAATTCCAAAGGTTCTGTTGTATCAAAGAATTGCTGGTTATGTATCTGCAAAGAAGTACAACGAACATTAACAAAATAGTAATTAAATTGTGATTATGGATGCATGATCGAAAAAACGAATTTTCAAGTTAAATATATATACCTCAATGGTGTTCTCCCTTAATGATATCCTTATTGGTTGGTAAACATATTTTACCTCTGAACAGTTGCAAGACATAATTCAATCAGTGATATAGAAGATTGATGCAAAACTGTTCACAGTATGGATGAATGAGAAAAATAAACACTATATTAAAATTCTTTCTTTCCCTTGTCTATTGTTTGTCCTATATCTTTAGACCTCCTCCGACTCCCTTTTAGATGTACTCTAATGGATCTAACCCATAACAAGGTTTGTATATAATTATACCATGCAGTGCTGGATGAGGGGTTCTATCTGGCCATGTGAGCCCATTCAAACAGAAGTTAAGATCATTTGGACTGTCGCCAAAGTCACCTCCATATGCCCAATGTTTACTCCCATCAGCTCCATCCTTTAACAAGCCCTAAGTGAAAGATAATTATGGAAATATAATTAGAAAAAAGAAGCAAATTAGTTTGGGCAAAAGATCAATGAAATGCTATTTAAAATTTTCCATGCCATTAAATAAATTTGCAATTCAACTCTAAGAGCAATAAACCTCAGAAAAGTAATTTGGATTTCTAATTAGACCATACAAAAGATTCATTTCAGCCTAATGTTTTCTAAGTTCTCCTAGGATAATTAAGGGTTAAATCAGCTTTGAATGATTAGATTCAAGAAAATGCAAGTGAATAATCATTAATGGAACTAAATATAATTCATGCCTTGCATGTACATGTTTATTTGATGAACCATTTAAAAAGAGTATTCCCATAACAATGACATCAAAATAAGAAATATCAAAATATTAAACATTATGGTGTGGGGAAGTATAGCAAAGAATAAGCAATCTATAGCATTTATTGTGATTTATTGTTGCTCACAATGAAGGTTCAGGCGGGTAAGACAGGACTCAAGAATGTTCATAATTCACCACTGCCATACAAATATCAGTAAATGATTTTTTATCATTCCGTGAGAACCCCTGCAGGTTCGAACTTAAATATTGTAACACCAATGCTCTCAAGCCAACATGGTCATTTCGTCAAACACTTGAAAGGCTGTCAAATTTGGAGTATTCAGTAAATTGCAGATTCTGATCTCAAATGATTACAATCTGAAGGTTTCAGCAGCCTTCATAACAGACATAGCAATCAAAACATTATTCTTGTGAGATCACATTGCAATAATAATGCACAGAACTAATGGTCATGCTGCAACAAAAAATGTGACTGATGTCAATGCCTGGAAGTTTGATAGCTACGGCACATTGCAATCCCATGACTTATAGACTACAAAAGGTCCCTTCCAAATGTTGCGCCTCTAACAACACCACAAAAAACCCACAGCGCCCTCCTTTCTTGCAATCCAAGCACACTCAAACTCATCTGATGATATGGAAACTCCTCAATGCTGCCCTAGATAATTACTGAGAATAGATCTTTATGAATGACTTATATGAACAGCTCATTACATCACAAACTCACCCTTTTAGCTCAGATGTGAACTCTCCATTGAATCCACCGACCTCAGAAGGTATGGACTTTTGTTCAGCCTTCAATAATTCCAAGGGTTTTTGTCCTTGAAAAACCAGTCACTGATTTCCAGCAACAATGGAGAAATAGCACTAAAATATATTATCATAACATGACTCAAATGAAATGATGGCCTTACTTAAATAGCCTTTTAGTGGGGGAATGCTTGTGTTTTTTTCAATGTGGGATAGAACATTCTTTACTTAACTTCCTCCTTATGAAGTTGCTTCTCGAACAAGCTGGAATAACTTAAAGTGACTTTATATTATAGCTTTATTATAGTCACTACATAATTCAATTAATGATATGCACTTAATAACTAATTATTTTTAAACTGTAACTTTGATAATAATTATAATATTATAACTTCATCATTAATCATCGCAAATCAATTCTGACTTCACCAAGAGGTAGCCCATGGCATTCAATACTAAGAAGGTTGCCATACTAAAAATAGAAAGGGTCCATATCTATCAACCTTTAACTTACTATAATTAGTAAAAACCTAAATACCTGATCAAAACAAAGGTGCCAAAGGCCATCACTACAAGTGAGGCAAGTCGAGGTGCCCTACCAAATATAATAACTAGGCATAATTAACTTACTATAAATAGCAGTGGAACCTAGAGACTCGCACCCCTTCCAAACCTCAAAGTACCCATCCCTGAAATGTCCCCACATTGGGTACTTAGTATACCCGAGTACTGGCTCTACCATTTCGCAACCACACCGCTGCTGGGGTGGGTGCTTAAATTTCTAATTGGGTTTTGATTTTTGAATGTTACTATTGGGTATGTACTATGTAACCATGTTGAATGTTCAATGGTTCTAGTTCGTGTTGCAATTTTTCTATGTTCAAGTATTTTAATTTGGTATGTTATATTGAAACATCATTTCACAACTAGCATTTCAAGTTCAATATGTATGGTATACAACACCCCTCCCTTCCTCACTGTCCACCCATTGCCATTCCCCCACCATCCCAATATTGAAACCTACCATCCCCACTTCTTGGCACCTTGACGTACACCAATGCTTATGTTACATTGATCAATAGTAAGTCCCTCAAATTGAGCCAACCAATGAATCAATCAATCACTATGCACACCTTAAGTTTTGGTTCCCTTGTCAAAAATAGCTCTAAACATAATTTGATTTACTATAAATGGTAAGTCCCAAATTAAAAGCTTTGTCAATGACACCACAACTCCATAGTTATAGCCAACTGTCCAAGTTCCCTACTAAAGACAAAGACTAACTTACCCAAAATAGATACTTTCTATAAATAGTAAGTGTGTCAATCCGACTCAAGTGAAGAGCAATCTTGAACATCCCAAACCTCAATGGGAATTGGCCTCCAACTCTACCAACTAGACCCTTTGAACAACTCCATTACCCTATGAGGGTTAGGAAATTGGATAATCCTCTAAAAGATAACACTCACAAAAAGGGGGCATTAGAAATTCAACCAGCCTTTAAAAGGAGAACGTAATTGAATGAAATGCAAAACGGGCATATAGCAGAAACAATCGAATTAGTTAGTTAGGTTTACACAAAGGCAGTCAATGTGAATTAAAAGGAATCCAACATTGTGGCCAAAACATTACAATTATAGGGTGTGATAATAACAAATAAATATTTGACAACATTTAAATACATTATGCAATGTCCTTTCTTTGGGACAGTAGAAAAAAATTAAGTTCAATTTATGAAATGTTTAAATCAGTTTATGAGAGCTTAATGCAGATTTTGAAAAAGTCATTTTAATATTTTAAAGGGAGTATCACAAAATCATATTATTTAATCATTTAAACAACAAAAACACCATAAACTTTAAACTTGTAATCACAGCATCATGAATCATGATTATACCATCATATATTTGAAGTTCAACATCAAAGATTCAAAACATTAAAATTAAATCATGATTAACAGAAAGTTCAAGTATCATTGTTTCAAGTTCAACTAATGGATTAAAATTTTATTAATATTCATCTTCTTCTTCTTCATCATCATCTTCTTCTTCTCCTCCTCTTCCTAGTTCATTTGCATTAGTTGACTCAGCAACAAAGCTATGGCCAATGGGATCAACAGTAGCAATAATAGTATTGGCATCAAAATCTTCAATTGAAAGACAAGAAGCAGAAGCATCCAAGTCCACCAAATCTGCACTTACATCCCACCTCTTTGTCTCCCCTTCTTTGTATCCTTTAGTCTTGTGCAAAAGGAGACACAAGTTGTAATACACAAATACCAAGTTCTCTGCTCTTTTTTATTGCAACCTATTGTGCTTCACTGAGTGCATGAAAGACTATGTGCTCCAATTTCTTTCTGATGCAAATGAACTAGCAACCTATGAAGACATGACCAAGTAAACAATTAAAATAAAATTTAAATTAAGTATCTTGAATCTTAGAATTTCCAAAAATTTATGAAGACAAAGTAAACTAATAGTAATTTTTTTTTAAATTAAACTTGATTGCAAGGGGCTGCAACGTTTTGAATCTTTGGCCATTGAGTTACACCAACTATGAGTATCCTTCCTAAACCGATGACAAAGAGCATCATTACTTAGAGATTTTGCAACCACAAACTATATGAACTCATCCATAATTAGATCTCGCATATCATCATCAAGAAAGAGTCTTTCAAATGTTGACTTCTATCCATCAGACACTTCTAAATCTCTATAGGGTGGTAGCCTTCTTGGTAGATCAGTATATTGAGTGTTATATCATTTGGGTGCCAATGCATAGGAAAGCAAATGTAGAGGAGTGGTCATTTTGTTCCATCATTCTACAACACTTGCTTGCAATATTTTTAAGATCTCTTGAGGATCTTGCTCTTTTTCATTTACAATTTGCTTGATCTTCTCAAGCATTGAGTCTATGACATCCTAGATTTCTCCAAGGCAAGGCCTATCCATGTCAACCTACCTAAGCATGATCATAATGGGCTAGATGAGCTTAACAAGATGTTCCACACATTCTCACCATAATTCATCGAATATCCTAAGCTTTATTTTGAATGCCCTCTCACTATTGCTTTGCCTCCATATAGCCCAATTGTTGCTGATTACCATACTGGGAAGTGCCTCTTTCACTTCCATAAGTCATCCCAAGACAATTACATTTGATGCAAATCGTGTCTCAGCAAACTGTAACATAAAAAAAGGAAAAAAATACAGCTATTAGATACATAATTCAAAGAAGAATATACATTACACAATCAAAAAAACAGAAATTGTAAGATACTACTTTTTAAAAATTAAATTACTTACTTGAGTTCAAGTTCACTTACCTTCAATAACTCCGAATGTGAGAACATTCTGAATATTCCTAGAGTCATGTGCTGATTTGTGATGAACAGCTGGATGTCCTCAGCTTTGGCATACACCTCCTTAATCTACTCAATACTCTTCCCAATCTTTTGTAGCATAAGATTGAGTGAATGAACCACACAAGGTGTCCAAAAAATATGATGGTATCTCTTTTCAACCAGCAGCTCTACAATTCTTTGAGTTGTCCGTTACAACTTGGACAACGTTTCTAGCACCCATTTCTTCAATGGCAAAGATGAGAATATTAGCAATAAATGGCCCATCTTTTACTTGGCCCTCACAATCAACTGCTTTCATAAACATTACCTCTTTAGGGGACACCACCAAAACATTGACCAATGGACAATTTCTAGTCTATTTCCACTCGTCTGAAACAATTGTTACCCCTATCTCAATCCATGAATCCTTTATGGGCTTCAATTGTCATCGATCAACTTGACCTCTTGATCCCACGAGGTGGTTAGTACTCTCACAAAATTGGGACTTTAATAACCTACAGGAGCTTCATTAGCACTTCTCAACATCCTCTTGAAATATGATTTTGAAATGCAAGCATCTTTCCATGTTAACTCTGATTTTGAAATGGTACCATTTGCATGCAAGCATCTTTCCACATCAATGTCGGCAATTTTCCTACTCTAATTTTGAAATGCAGTTTCTCGTGGTCCCTTTTGTCGTGTACAAGGGGTACTTCATTTTGAGAATCAAGGGCAACTGAGGTGGTATAGAAGGGTTGATCTTCTATCACAACATCTATGATGGATTTCATTCTCTTTGTTTTTTTTTTTTATTGCTAGTGCAATCAATGATATTTTGCCTATGTTCTCTCTCTTCTGCTTCCTCATGCTCTTGAATATATTTTAATACTGATGCATTTAGCACAGGTTTAGTTCTTTTTCCAGGACATTTCTTGAATCCTCTTCTAGCGTATCCATACAAATGGCCCACCACACAAAAATATTAAATACTCCTCTCTACATCAAAACACCAACATTTCCAATGAAAAGTGCCACCTCTTGGAAGAGGAAGTGCAATATCCACATACTTACACAAAAGAAAATCAGAATGGGGTTCTATTCTTTATTAGGTATTGCCTACTAAGGAAGAGATATATCCCATTGTAGTTCCTTTTCCTATGGCAAGAAATTGTATGCATATTGAGAGTGATATTTTAGTGAAAACAATGGCTCGATCTTATTGGCAATGAAAGATAAACGGAAAAGAAATGCTTAAACAAAACAAAACAAAAATGGAACAAGGACTTACCTCTTCCACTCATTATAAGATTGCAAAGGTGTAGGAATGAAGAACAAGGACTTCAAGATAGCTCACAAACCAATCTTCCAACGCATCTTTGCACAACAAACTCTTGCAAAACCACCTATTTGCTCTTGCTCAAGGCAAAATAACCTACTTGCACCCAACAAATAAGTTTTAGAGGCCAACATAAGCCTTTCACTTTCACTTTTTAGGGGTAAGAAAGTCAAAATATTATAAAATATGCAAAAAAAAAAATCAGTTTTGCGACCATAGATGGACTAGTAGCAGAGTTCTCAGAGTTGAAAAAACTGGTCGAGTTTTCTAGCTTGGCGAATTTTTATGACTTTTACTAGTGTCAAATACTTGCAGAATTTGTTGCAAGAACTTGTTGAGTACTTGCTGAATTTTTTTTAAAAACTCAGTCGTAGTTTTATAAAAGCAGTTAAAGGCAAAAAACAGCCGAAATCAGTTTTATTTCTCATTTCTTCACTTGTATTTTGCTGAGAGGATAAAAGTCTTCCAAACACTTGGAAATTGATTTCGATCAATTTGAAGCAGACTTCAGACAGGTTTGAAGGCCATTTGCAGCAGGTTTGGAGCGAAGTTTTTGAAGAGGATGACATCAATGATTTGAAGAGGCAGGTTATGGAGGAAGGCATGGATTTGGTTTCATGTTGGATGACATTGAGTTGAATGAGTAGTCATTGC
This sequence comes from Cupressus sempervirens, assembly GCA_028749045.1. NCBI lineage: Eukaryota > Viridiplantae > Streptophyta > Pinopsida > Cupressales > Cupressaceae > Cupressus > Cupressus sempervirens. The sequence goes on from CM053792.1 coordinate 605,541,506, forward strand.
TAGTGCTAACTGAAGCTAGAGGCAAAGCTATATCTAGGATTGAGGACAAACCACAAACTAAGTTAGACATATCAAGCAAGAAGGCAATCATGGCCAACGCAGACTTCTAAGATTAGACCCTCTAGTTTTACCTCTCCCTTAGTTTTTATTAAAACTGAGAAGAGGAAGATGTAATTGGAATGATGTATTTACTTTTAGTTTTACATAAATTATTTATTATTTTGCTTCCAGCCATGAGTTTTGCTCAAGAGAATGAGATTTTGTGCCCACTTTGTGTTTAAAAAATATCTAGACTAAGCTTGTTTGTTTTGTGTTCTCATTTATTAACTCATTCAATGCATCTTCTCATTGAATTTTGAAAAAAATGTATTTCTAATTAAATTTAAGCAATTTTTTTAGTTGCCAAGTTTTTGCTGAAAATTGGCTGAGTTTTCCACAAATTTATTTTTCAGACCTTGGCAAGTTTTCCAAGTATCTTTTCGACATCTTCAAAGCCCAATTCTACTAGATACGCAGGTGACTCGATCTATGTATGGCAAGTTTGTCTAGCTTCGATCATTTATCGGATCAATTCAAACTTGGGCACAAAATTTTGAACCCTATCTGAACCAGTGGTCGAACTGTACCCGAACAAGGTACCAGTTTGAACCCTATCCTGGTCCACAGGGCAAAGTGATGAACCAAGGTAACTAAGGAATTTTCTGAAGTACAGATCTACTAAGTCATGCAATTAGTAATGCTTGTGACCATAATGCATAAATAATATGTGCTCATAAGATAGAGAACAAGCACAATTTTTGAATTATGAAAATGAAGTAACAAGAGTAGTCCAACATTAGTCTCCAAAGTGAGAGCTACGCTACTCAATAACATGATCATAATTTATTCTAAAATAGGTGAACCCCTTATAGTTTCAGAGGTTGCCGCTCATGCACAAGCAATAGAAACAGACTCTATAGTTTTAGAGGCCACCACTCATAATCAACTAGTAGAAGGTTATACAAAACCATTTCTGATTGGACATGTGCTAAAAAATGAAATAACAAGTATCATAAGAAAAACAATTAATGACATAATCTGCATACATAAGACAAATACTTGAGTATGTTTCATAGGACAAGGCATCTAACTAAGTTCGTTAAAACAATTAATCTGAAAAGTTCATAAAGGAAAAAGACACCATCAGATAACAACATAGTTTAAATTACTCATCTTCTATTCATATTTGGCCCTCTGAAATATTTAATTATCAGATCTCTTGTTAAGAAATGTAATGAATGTAGCTCAAGGAGCCATTCCTTTGGGTGGTGTCATGTTAAAACATCCTAGATGGAAATGAGTATGAGAACCAAATACAAAAGGTCCGGCAAATGTCCCCATCCATAAGTTACCACTAAAAAGGAAACAAAGGAACTTTTCGAAGGTACCTTATCCAAAAAGGAGTCCTAGACTCCCTTTATGCCTTGCATGAAAATACTAGAAAAATAATGTTTTAAACTATAAAATTCGAATGGTGAAGTTTTCACTACCGTGAAACTGATACCTAACTACTCAAATGCCCATCAATTACTCATATGGCCTTTCAATATGCCCATCAAATGAACTAACTAGTGTGAACAGCCTCCTAAGATAGCTCTACCTCCAAGCTTCCTATCAATAAACTCGAGCAATTACTAACATCTCTACCATAATCATGTGTAGACTGCAAGTCACAGTAGTCGATTTTTCTTCTTTTTTTTCCCAAATACCCATAACCTGTGAACTCAATGAGTTCAGTTCCTCTTTAGTCAGTGCATCCTCTTTAGTCTCTCCCCCAAACACTGGTTTAGTACTGCATACACAATCACCCGCTTTCTTCAATAGATGGTTTGAATTTGTATTCACCTATGGGCTGAATAGTGACAGCTGAAAACTCAGCAAATATATTTTTGCACCCTCCTTGTGCAAGTATATCATGAGCTAACTTACGATATTGTTTCTTTGCCAGAACAATCTTGTGATGTAGCCTTGGATGAAAGTCCATGTAATAAATGAAGGGTAGATCTCTCATAATGTGTGCGCAAAGAGTATCATACTCATCAAACATGTTGCTTGGACACAATCCTTCATGACTTTTCTCATACCGAGCATTTTGACAACCCTCTAATTATATCAAACAGGATGGCAAGTTCAATGCTCAGATACCAATTTTTAAGCCCTTCCATGTTCTAATCCAATATTTGCATCACAAACCTCACAAACATTGCATTGTCATTTTGTCAAACACTTGATAATCACTTCAAACTAAATATTTACCAACTCCCGAATTCTGATTCGAAATTTTTCAATGCAAAACACATGAATAGTGGACACACATTAATACAAGAGCTTCTTTATCCAAACATTCAAAAATAGCCACAGATTCCCAAAGTGGCATTAAACCAAATACTTTGCTCACTGTCTATCAACAAGGAACAATTCACTGTTCTATACGTTATCTATACGCTCTTCTGTTACAGAACTGAAGAGGTTAAATTAGCAGTAAATAAACTCCCAAATTACATTAAAATATGCATTCATAGGGATTACAATTAGTTTCAGATTTGCATATAGAAAATTAGAGAGCTCAGAATTGCAAAGACGGCAAATATAAATCCGATTGTTATCAAGGGCATAATTTTTACCAGATTAAACTACAGCTTCTTTAAATTAGTTACAGCATGCCTTACATTACATTCCATGCATTACAAAGAATGCACTGACACCATGAACATAAAATAACAATATTGCACATGAGAATATCTCAGTATGCAGTTCCATTAGAAGGAAGGTCATTTAGATGTTTGCTGCCATGACCAGACGTGAAAGCATCTCTTATCCTAGCTGTGGAGAATCAAAGGGCATAGTCATTGAATTGTAGCTCTGAAAACACGCCCAGCAACAATACCTTTAATATTCGAGGGCCTCCTTGTTGGAATGACTACCAACATTCATATTTTGGATTGAAGGTAAAATCTTCTTTAAAATACTTATTTGATTTTAAAACTCCACCATTAAATCTAGGTGTGAACTCCGTATGAATCCACCAATCTTTGAAGGAGTGGGTTTTCGTCCAAACCTTCTTGGCTCCAAGGGTTTTCATCCTTAGAAGAATCCAATCATTGTATCTCAGCAACAAGAGAAATAGTTTCAATGAAATAATCTCATAACATGATCTTGAAGGAAGTCATGGTTCATTTGTAAAAACTGCTCAAACTCCAAGAGAACCTCCATGCTCAATGTCAAGTAAATCAGTGTTTAGTTTTAATTCCTCCTTATGAAGTGGCTTTTCGAGAAAGCTGGAGAGCTCTATTAATTAATATGACTTTGTATTGTCATTTTATAAAGTCAATTTATGAAAATAACTTAAATACACTTTAACCCCTCTATGTCATCATATCATAGAGCCATTTATATTAATATTATTAAACTTGTTTTAACTTTAATAAATTAACTTAATCCATTAAACCCCTAACAATTTCCAATATCAACTCATGGGAATAATCCATACACTTTCCAAGTATAGATATGATGTCAATTGATTACCTTGGTGCCTTACTATAAATAGTAAGTATGAGCAAAACATCCGACTAGCTTATTAAAAATAGTAAGTGTAAATCAAAGTGTCTTGAATGATCTCTAGATGACATGCCACTGAATAATATTGAAATAAACATCAAAATTTGAGGGCATTACAACCTAAGAGAACCTGGTTATCAAATTAATGTTTAATTCTCATGCTGTGTACAATGAAATGTGTCATGGTTAAGTTCATGGTATATGCAATGCAGCAATTGTATTGTAATGTTAGTTGCATTCCTTGTTTGGCAAAAAAAAAGAAATCCTGTGTGTCATTTTCTTAGTTCTTGGGTTCCCCGGCGGTGGCATTACGTTATCCATTCTAAACAAATTGTTGTTATAAAAAATTACAAAAAGAATTTAAAAAGAAAACATAATCTTGCAATATGTATAAACTAACAAAGAAATAAATGTTCAAAAAACACCCAAACACGTTTTGAGAAATCCACAAAATTGTGTTTTTCAAAAACAAAGTGAAAATAATCATAAAAACTTGAAAACAATTGTAATAAATATGAAAAAATTCATTAAACTACTTAGCTTATATCAATTAATATTCTTTGTGCAAGCTAGATTCCTATCCATTCAATTTTGCTATTGTTTTCCTTTCAAAAATATCAGCAGTTCTCCTTTTCAAAGAACCAGCCGTATTCCAAAGTGCGAAAATGACAAAACAATGATCAAGTATTTTTGTGAAATAGGATTTTTTGTCAAACACTTAGTATGGACACATTTCAATTTTTCTTTTTATGTTTTAATGTTTAAAAAAGACTCTTAAGAGACATTTTCATTTAATGTCACTGGCATTGCAGGTATAACTTGGAGGGACGAAGGGCAGTCAATGGACAGCCCTGCCACCCTGGGCACTGCAGTCCACTCCTGTCATTGGATGTAATGTTCCTGTTTGAGATCTCCCTTGATTTAGTTCTGCAACATTTATTTTAACTTTAAGTTAAAACAATAATATATGTATGAATATAAATTTATTAAATTTGAAGATATATATTATAATATTTAATTTGAAAGGAAAAAATAAAAAATATTAATAATTCAAAAGTTAAGACTTATCTTGATATAACTACAACAACATCTTACCTTTCTCCTGAGTTGAGTATTGCCTCATTCTATAATGAGCTTTAATGAAAATATCCCAATCCTTAGGGAGAATTTGTAATCAGGTTCCATGCTCTTTAGAGAGGACCTCCTAGGTCTCTGGTTGCCTCATATGGCTATTCTAGAACAGTCCTCAAGCTATGTCACCATCTCATTATGACTTTCTCCTTCTAAGGCTTTATGAATATCCTTTTCTTGATATATCTAACCTTGGGAGAGACGTTATCTCTTCCTAATCTTTAAGAGAGACTGTGATCACATTAATAATAATGTATTTATTTATTAGTAGGCATGGCAATCAGATTAGTAAATACAGTATATTGTATGCTTCAGTTTGAAGAACTATCTTGGTTTTACTTGAGGCTTATTTTATACATACATACATATATGTATGTATGTATATTATTTGACATATATTGATATGTATTATATTATATATATTTATATTATGATTTGATTTTATCATTTAGTTATTACTATAAGGATGTATAATTATATTTTATTATTTAATTTTGTAATTTATCTTTATCTATTATGATATTATTACTAAATCTAATCTTGAGAGAAAGGGTAATCACAGTCCGCCCTTCCTTAAAATTGCTTGTCCTCAAGCAATGCTAATTTTTTATCCCTTTCATGTGTGAAGCTTTTATTATTGGATTTCTTCTTACTCGTTAGAATGATTACTTGCTTATCCTTTATCCTACATGATGGCAAGATCATGCTTTAACACTATTGTAATGTCCCCTTTTGAGATCCCCCTTGATTTAGTCCTGCAACATTTATTTTTACTTGAAGCTAGAATGATAATATATGAATGAATATAAATTTATTAAATTTGAAGATTTTTATTATAATGTTTAATTTTGAAAGGAAAAAATAAAAAATGATAATAATTCAAAAGTTAAGACTTATCTTGATATAACTACAACAACTTCCCTTTCTCCTGAGTTGAGTATTGCCTCATTCTATAATGAGCTTTAATGAAAATATCCCAATCCTTAGGGAGAGTTTGTAATCAGTTTCCATGCTGTTTAGGGAGGACCTCCTAGGGCTCCAGTTGCCTCATATGGCTATTCTAGAATGGTCCTCAAGCTATGTCACCATCTCATTACAACTTTCTCCTTCTAAGGCTTTATGAATATCCTTTTATTGGTACATCTACCCTTGGGAGACACTTTATCTCTTCCTAATCCTTAAGAGAGACTGATCACATTAATAATCATGTATTTATTATTATTTATTTATTAATAGGCATGGTAATCAGATTAGTATATACAGTATATTGTATGCTTTGGTTTGAAGAACTACCTTGGATTTACTTGAGGCTTATTATATATATATATGACATATATTGATATGTATTATATTATATTTATTTATATTATGATTTGATTTTATCATTTAGTTATAATTTAGGGATGTATAATTATATTTTATTATTTAAATCTGTAATTTATCTTTATCTATTATGATATTATTACTAAATCTAATCTTGAGAAAAAGGGATATCACATTGGACCAGTACCCAAACCTCAACACTTCTCTATTGTGCACAGTTCCAATTTCTTCAGGAAATTGACAATTAGATTTGCATAAAGTTAAAGAAATGGGTGTATTGGACGAAGACATGCACGAGTACTAAGATATTCTAACGATGATTCAGCTGCATTAAGTAGGTACTGTATTGAGAGTATTCACATTTAAATTACTATAGCCCCGCAAGAGTTGATTCCTTTTAGATCTATGCAGTCAGAATGATATCTTATATAACTATATTTAATAAATTACAGAGACATTATAATGGTATTTAATAGCATTGCTGTTGAGATATTTAATCCCAGTTTCCATAGCGTAATATTTTGGCTGGGTGTTTCTCAGAGCAAGACAAATGACTAGGGATGGCTGGGAGAAGCATCTGCATTGGAACTGAGTTGGTTGATAGTTCAGCTATATCCTGATTGTTTTGCATAGTATGTTTTTCACAATGACTGGCTGGCAAAAATGTCTGTGGTTTTCTGGCTTAAACATAGATGACCTGTGCATTGAAATTAGGCAACTAGTAGTAGGCATCACCAACAATATTCTAGAAAACTTTAAATAACCTGTTGGAAACCTTGTGGCTCAATTGAGACAAAGAAATTATGTTCGCCACTTGGAATGTGTTTTAAATTCTTCAATTCTTCCAATTGTTTGTTGGCAAGATTTTTCTGTTAACAATTATAAATACAATATATATAAGACAATCGAAATATTTTTTAGCCTCCATATTTTGTGTCATGTAAGCTCATCGTCAATCAACAATGGCACATCTTATCCCTGCTCTCTATAGTAGACTTGCATTTTTATTGTTCTTTTGTTAACTCAGGAGGTATCCCATACCTGCTCTCGTATCATCAAGTTTAGGGTTTATGTGACTCTACCCAGAACCCAAACTATTCCTTACCTTGGTCTTACAAGCTGCCAAGTTGGGGAAAGGAATGAGGCAAAGCATGTACACCAAGTAAGTTTGGGCCTCAAATCGACCTCGCAACCAATGGGGAGCAAACCCACAGGGCCACAGCTGAAGCGAATTCTGCTACCTGAGCGAGCTAATAATGGACTCACAGTTTTACTTGCAATGTTGAAGTCAAACATATTTAAAGCAGTTTTACATGTACTCTAAATAAATATCTGCTAAAACTTCAGATTCTGGGTGGCATGATAGCATTAATTTGAATAAATGTGTAATATTTCCTGTCATTTTTGCCATATTGATTACTGCCTGAATTTAGGATATGTAAGAAAAAATCTGGGAAGGATTCACATTCTTGCCAGTAATTTTGAATAAGATTATTTGTCTAAATTAGCAGTGAATCTGTGGACGAGTGGCTCTATAGTAACAGTGAATTACTTGAATCTTACAAACAGGTACTGGACTGTAGTTTTCCAGCCAAAACTGACTTAATTGGGTTTTCTGATTAAATTGAGAAAAATGTATTGCTCGGTAATGATTTCCCAGAAGGAAAAGAATCCAAAAACAACTAAAAATGTCCATGAAGCTTTATCGCTTTCACCAGTAATTCAGAATCTTTATACATGCTTTGAGCCTGTATAATTATTCCTTCATTTCCTCCTCAAATTTGAGTTGCTTGGTGTACAGCTGCAGAAATTATGGCACAATAGGTGAAAATTTTACAATTGTTGTATATGCGACTGTGTTCAAGCCTATTCAAATGCTGTCTGTCAAGGGCAACTGTTGACATCAAAACATGTACTCAATTTTTTAAACAAGAATAAAAACAATCTGGGCTTGACATAAAACCCTCCACCGAACAAGAAAAAAAATTGTAGAGGAAAGAGTTAGTTTTATGAATATCCAAATTTTGAATTTATGAATGAACAATTAAGATACAAATCTATTGTATTATTCTTTAATTAAATCACAATTATCGATGACATTGGACTGGAAACTTGAAAAAGAAAAATTACCTGATCAACCCAGTCCCATATAAAACCTCCCTGAAGACCTGGTGTGCTATTAATTGCTTCCCAATATTTATGAATGTTCCCATTACTGTTTCCCATTGAATGTGAATACCTACATGCAAATACCGTATTATGATACCAGGTTCGCAAACAGTCTTGCAATAAAAGCTACAAATTCAGCATTTAATGGGAAACAAATTAAACAACATATTTTCCTTAAGTTCTTTTAAACCCTTGAGGAAATTGCAAACCATACTCGCAAAGAATAAGTGGTCTTTCCTCAGTAGGATCCTTGGCAATCTTCACAATGTCCCAGACACGCATGTACATAGGGCATACAATATCTGTTACCGTTGTTCTAGCTCCACCACCCTCATAATGTAGTGCCCTTGTGGGGTCTCTTTCACGCAGCCAACCTGATTTAATTGGGTAACAAAATTAATAACACAACTAATCTACTCAACTTTGTAACTGCAACATTCACCTAATTATCAAACTACACTACATAATTGGATGTTTTGACAAACAACTGCAGAAACCATCTGTTGATCATTACCTGCTGAAGCTGAATGATTTGGACCATATCCCGATTCATTTCCTAGTGACCATGATATAATGCATGAATGGTTTTTATCTCTTTCCATCATGCTTATTACACGGTCCAACATGGAATATGCCCAGATTGGCTGTGAGGTAGGATGTGTCTTTTGGCTGAGTGGGAATGAAGAATAAAAGCCATGTGTTTCTATATTTGCTTCATCAATCATGTAGATTCCAAACAGATCACATAGCTCATACCAACGAGGATGCTGTGGATAATGACTATTTCTTACAGCATTAATGTTATGTTGCTTCATCAGAACCAAGTCCTGAAACAAAATAATTGACAGGTGATCATTTCTTCCAAGTTTTAGATAGAAAGAAATACAGGAAGGATCAGAATGAGGAAACCTAAATCAATGAACTGAATAAATTGTAGTAGTAAAATTATTAAAGTGTGCACTCAAGAAATTTGTTCAACCCACGTCTGTAATGTGCATTGACAAAAGTTTTTAATTCAAAATATAAACTTTAACTTACCTTAATCATGCAAGATTCAATGTTGGTTTTCCCCACTCGTGGATGATGTTCATGTCTGTTGACTCCACATATGAGAATCGGCTTCCCATTGAGAAGCAATTCTTTTGGTCTAAAAGAAATCTGCCGGATGCCAACTTGGCAAGCTTCACAGTCTATCAGATTGCCTGATGAGTCTTTCAGCATAACTAGAAGAATATACAGGACTGGCTGTTGGTATATTCAATAATAAAGAAATTAATTAAGAGAAACAATTTTCCCGTGCACAAGCTAAATGATGATCATAGTGATACAGTGTAGGAAATTCTAATGTTGCAGCAACAGTAAATTATATGCTGATAAAAATCATAACAATATGAAATTCTCATGCTACCTTCTACTTCCAGAAAATAGAATTCTTCAAATTCATGATGAACTGGCAAAGTTAATATGTGCGCAGCACATCAACTCAACACTGTTGTACTTAATTTTTATTTCATTTATTTTATTTTGAATGTTTGCGTTAAAGTTTCAATGATATAAAAATGGTATAATATCAATTCAATCAACTTGTGAGGTTTTGTGAACTAAATCATTTGTGAGCATTTTGAGACTGCACGTGAACACTGCTAGCTCTGCACTTTCTACGCATGATGCATGATGTATAAGAGCTTGCTTCGAGATATGAAAAAATAAAGCCACTTTTGGGGGTACTTTTACTTTTAGTTCACTATATGTATGAGCTGTGTGCATACACAATGTTCATATTGTGTCTAATTTCAGCTCAATAAACGTGTTGTCTTTAAAAACTGTCTTGTTGTTTTTGGCCTTGTGCACACACATCATCTTTGTTATATTGTTCTATACCTTTACAATGATCATGAAGGAAGCTAAAAAAATCATTCATCACAGCAACGAAAGGTAAATTTAATTAAAGAAAATTGCTAGGGCAAGAGATCCAATCCCACCCATAACTATAAGGTGAATGTTTACCGTGCAAGGTAAAAGGATACTTAACACATGTAGTATAGTGAGATATAACACAGAACAGATACTTTATTCATATATGCAATGTGCACTTCAATGCTTACAATCTGATTATGCTCATTACAATGATGATCCAAAGTCCCTTCTGGATGGTGTACATATACTTTTCCAAAGGGGTGACTCAACCATCACGCGCCCGTTCGGATACAATTCTACCCATCGACTACAATATAGAATTTACCCACAACATCATCCCCCCCCCCAAAAAGTAAAGTTGCCTCCGGACGACAATTACAAAATATCCGAGACAGATTAACAAAATAGAATACACTAATTGTGACTAACTTTAACGGGATAGATCTTTTTCCGTCACACCACTTTCACATTCATCCTGTGCCCGCACCAAACTAGTCTCCAAAACATGTTGCATCTGTAGCCTCTGCTAACACAATATTGTCTCATTAACCAAGCTGACCTTGATAGCCACCCGTGCCGCCTTCTCTGCTTCCAACTCCTGGGTACACTGAGCCAAGTGCCGCTCTACTGCCTCCAACTGGATGATCAGCTCCTCCCGAGCTCTCTATGCATCCACCAAGACAGCCTCATGTCTAGCACGTACTCTAAGTGCCTCAAAGCGTAGCCCCCCTCTCAAAAGGCTTGCTCGAGTGCTCTATCCACCTCTGGCACACAAACACTCCATGCTTGCAACAGCTCCAAGTCTCATCAACTAGTCACACATCCCATGACTGATAACTGAACTGACTAGGGGTCTAGAGGGCAACGCTGCCTAGACCAGATTAGCACTCTCAAACTCACACAGGAGTACATGGAACACAATTTTTGTGATTTTCTTCCGATCCCATACTCTTCCTACCAAACGCTTATGTTTTACTACCTGTTTATGTCTTTCCCTTCCTTCCGTTATCATACGTTATTCATTATGGACTGTTTTGATTTGTCGTCGTTTTTTGTTTTTTTTTTTTACAACTTCTGCTTCTTGAAGAGTACGGCTGCTTCTTCCTCTTGAATGCTTTGGTACAGCGTCCAAAGGGTAACTTTATTACTATACCTCTGTCAATGCGGCTTCTCTAATCCCTTTCATTATATCACAACTTAACTCCATACAATATTGTTTTGAAATCCCTCTCCTGCCTTGGCGTCTGTATGGCTCCTGTTCCCCTGTCAAGTACAGTCCTTACTTCCTACAGCTCCTATCCAGCTGATATAGCTTGTCCTTTCACCAACTGTACTTGTCCATATGAAAGTACTTTCACATCTTACTGTTACCTCTATGCCTCCAGGCCGTACATTGTTTTAGGAAGTCGTACGATTTCTAGTTTCCTCTTTATGAAGGTCATACGGACTTCAGTTGTTACCACTGGCTGTACGGACTTCACCTATTATCACTGACGTACGTGTTGGTCGTACGGTATTGGCTCTTTCTATTGGCAACTGCACTTCCTTTTGCCATATGGTTTAAGCTCTTTTTGTTGTTCATACGATCTCCTTTGTTGTTCGTACGGTATCTAGCATTCAGAATGTCGTACGGTATTAATCTATATATGGTGCCTCTCCTCTATCTGTACAGGTTCCTCATGGTCATACGGTCAAGGTTCTCCAACATCCGTATGGGTTTCTTCTTGGCATACAATCAAGGTACCCAACGTCCGTACGGGTTCTTCTGCTATGTGACCGTATGGTGCTTTACTCTTTGCACTAAACGTAATCAATGCTCCTTCTAGTGCTTCCATATGGCCATATGACATTCTTCCTAGGCTTGCAATGAGTTGTGTTATCCATACGGAGCACCTTGCTTTTCTTATGGTTGCTCCTCCGTAGACCGTATGGTAGTTTCTCCTTTTGCTTGTCTTCTTGCTGTACAGAGGGTCGTACAATATCTCAGTATCTTTTGCAATGTACTTCACTGTGTCTTCTCTCATGGTCCACTGTGCTCCAAGTGTCATACAATGCTATTCTCCTGTACACGTTCTCAGCTGGCCCTACAATACCTCTTCACAATCTTAATTGTCCGTATGGTGAGCTTATATGCCTTCTGTGCTTTAAATGTTCTCAAGACCGTACCCTCTAAGTTCATATTTCCTCATTAAGCATATTAATATTTATCTCTTTTCTTCAGCTTACTTCTAAAAAATTTAATATTCTATTTTACACTTTATTTTACATGTATACACCAATATTTATTATTTTTAGGCTATCTCTCAGTTGCTCGTCCACGAAGGTGCGTTATTTCTTTCATGAAGACTTTCAGCTTCGACCCATTCACTACATTTTCTACTTCCTTCCCATCGAGCGTCCATAATTTTATTGCTCTATTATCGCCCACTTCGTAGATTTTACATGGCTCGACCCACTTTATTTTAAATTTGCCTGGTCTGATCTCGTTGCACACATTATACTTCAGCACTAGTTGTCCTGATTGAAATCTGTTCAACTTCAAGTGCTTGTCGTGCCATGCCTTATGCCTGTTTTGTGTAACCTTTGTGGCCCATTGTGCCTACAATCGTCGCTCATCAAGTTTATTTAAATTATACCATCCCTTCCTCAAACTTTCCATATCTCCAAGCTTGTTCTTGATCGCAATCCTTAAACTCGATACCATGAATTCCATCGACTACCACTCTTTGCCGTCAATAACTATATTCTTGATTCTAGAACCTTCACTCCATACAACTACAATTTTTATTAAGCCCTTCCTCTTTGTTTCCTGTGCAAACCATACGATGTGTTTTCCTTACTATCGACACCTTTCTACTATATCCGTGGTGCAGTGTAACCTTTTCTTTCCGCGTGGTCCGTTCACCGTGTACCGTACAGTGGAATCTTTCCTTTTGCTAGGTTTGTATGATATGTTCTTCCCTTCAACTTCAGCTATAACCGCCTTTCCTTCTTCTGCTTCTCTGTATTCCTTCGAACATTCATTTTCCTCTCCTTTCTCACCTCCGTCGACCCTTAACATATTACAGCTTGGAAAGAGCTCGTAATCCTGCATCTACCAGTGGAATAGGCCATTCACCGAGTCTAGTTTGTCATCATTTGACCCTCCTAATCTCAATACTCCTTTGTCCAATTCCATTCTCTTCTTTCCTTCATCGTTACCTTCACCTTCACCTTCGAAATCTAACAATGCTGCCTTGTCACCTACCATCTGAGTGTGCAAGTCAATTATGAATCTTTTGCCTCTGCATTCCATGGATAGGGTATTTCATTTCCAATTATGTTTCACTTTTTCTTGTACCAACCAACCCCGTCCAAGGATAGTGCCATACCCTTTTCTTTTCAATGGAATGACCACAAAATCTAATAAAATGGTTGCATTACCAGCTATGTCGTCAAGGTTCCCAACGATTTGATAACATTTTCCATATATCTTCTGGTAACACATTCATGCCTGACCCTCCATCCACAATTGTGTCTATAAGTACAGTTCCTAGAATACCCATCTCGACTACCGTCAGATGCCTTTCTATTGTGAGTGCCAGTACCATTGGGTATGCTATCGTCGTTCCACTACCATCCCTTCCTGTTTCCTCCGTCGCTTTCTGAAGCGGTGTCATATTCAGAATGGTCGTCTGTAACTAGGGCATTGTGAGGTCATTTAATTTAATAGGGACTTTCGTTTGCATTACCTGCCTTATCATGTTTTGTTCAACTAAGTTCCTTTTCAAGGTATCGGCAGTGTCTTTTACTTGCGACTTTCCTATTTTCATCTGTCTTTCCAGCTCTGCTTGTGCTTGTTGCAACCTCTCCTTTTCTTCTTCTGCATCAAGGTATTTTGCCTTCTTAGCTTGCTCCGTGTAATGGCTAGTACCTTCTCATCACATGCTTCGATGCTTAACAAATTTACCCCCTACTTCGGGCATTTTGAATCTTCGTGGTCTCCTGGACCACACCATTAGCATAATAGCTACGGCGTCTCCTTTGTGGTACAATCTCTGGCGAAATGCCCCCAGAGGTTGCACACACGACATTGTATCATTGGTCGTCCTCTTGCGTTGTACTGTATCCGACTTCGGCCCCCATTGTTATTATTGTTATTATTATTACCACCCCTTCCGTGTTAGTTATTGTTGCGATAACCTCCTGAGGTTGCATGTACCCGCATTGTTTTGAGCACCCGCGTTGTTCTATGGACCCGCGTTGTTCTAAGCACCCACGCTGTTCTGAGCACCCGCGTTGTTCGGAGCACCCGCGCTATTCTGCACAACTGCGCTGCTTCGGACACCCGCCCTGCTTCCAACAACCACGTTACCTGGTGAGAAAAGATCTTCCTCAAGTGAAGTTCGATTCTCTGCCTCAATCTGTTCGTCGAGTGTATCGAGAACGAAGGGTTCACTCCACGCTCGTGCTCCTTCGACACTTCAAGCTGTGCGAGTTACTTCCCTTCCATTCAGATTCTCTACCCTCAGCATATACAAGTTAAGGAACTCCTCCCTTGTCTCTTCCACCAAATTTAATCACTGTTGAGTCTCTTCTAGCAATTCCTCGGCACTCCTCAATCTACTAGGTGAATGCACTCCCTTCGTCTATGCCCCTTCACCTCCTCGGTGTCCATCGGCAATCCGCTGAAGCTTCTATCTGGGCTTTGCCTGTTATGCTAAAATTTAAAACTTCTTGTGTTGTGCGTATTTCATCCTTATCTTTTATCTTGTTCCTATCTTTATTAAGCAAATTAGGCATTAATCTTCATCACACTTCCTTCGTTCTAGGTTCGACTGGCAACGGCACCAAATGTTTACCGTACAGGGTAAAAAGATACTTAACGCATCTAGTATAGTGAGATATAACACAGAATAGATACTTTATTCATATACGCAATATGCACTTCAATGCTTACAATTTGATTATGCTCATTACAATGATGATCCAAAGTCCCTTCCAGACGATGTATATATACTTTCCCGAAGGGGTGACTCAACCGTCACGCGCCTGTTCAAATACAATTCTACCCGTCGGCTACAATATAGAATTTACTAACAATAGTGAAAAGAAAAGCTCACAAAATTGAAAGCTAATATCCAATTGTTCCTATTACATCCCAAAATTTTGACCTAATTAAAATAAGTTATATCCATTGAGATGATTAGTTAAAACCATAGTTTAAAATCCAGTATCCGCAATATCTCGACCGACCCAAATTTTTTGAAAATATCAAAATCGGCAACAACTAGGTGAAAAATTCGGCAATAAATCGGCTCTTTTATTGAACATTTGAAAATATACAATTTCTTTAAAAATTCTTTAAAATGCATACATACACACCAAATTTGTAGATCATATAATGATTTGAGATATCTACCATATACCAAGCAAAGTTTTGAGTTAAACAGTAATTCATAGCATCTAAAACTTGGTAGATTAACATAGTACTAGAATCATAAACCAAAAAACATGTATATCAAAATATAAATAAGTTCAATACATATTGATACAGGAGTCAAACTCCATGAAACTACTACTTCTAATTCCTGAATACATATTAAGTTCAAGTTTCAATATCAATGAAAACTAAAAGTAGCAATCATAAATTGCATCTATGAGTAAAACTCAAAAGAGTTCGTTGTTGTTGGGTGAGTGGTGTTGAAGTAGTTGTTGTGGCAACATCCTCAACAGGTGCCAAAGTAGGTGCCTCATGCTCCACAAAAGCTTCAAATGGATGACCAAACTCATGTTCCTTCTCACATGTTGCCACATCCACATCCCAGACATCTACCTCTATCTCAAACTCAGCTAGTTGCTCATCTATCAATAAAGGCTCACCCACATCCGCATCTGCATCCTCAACATCAAGAGTAGTAATCCAATCTGCTAAATATGGATCAATGTCATCCAAGTCTAGTGCTTCATATGAAGCTTGTCCTTTGACCTTCTTCTCGTGTAAGAAAAGGTTGTACTTCACATAAACCAAGTCATTTAGGCGTTTTTAAGTCAACCTATTACATTTCTTTGTGTATATGTTTTGAAAAGTACTCCAATTTCTCTCACGACCAGAAGCACTACAAGGCTATGATAAAATTCGGATGGCAAGCTGTTGAAGATTAGGCGTTGTGGCACCATAATCTTCCCACCACAGATCTACAAGGATTAAAAAACCATTTATGATGTGGTATAACTTCCAATAAACTTCACGAGCAAAATAAATGGTATGATAAAACTAAACACATGTGTTTTTTTACCTGACTACAAGGTGTCTCTCCTACGTTTGCAATCAGGTGAAGAAAACAATGGCCCCTCTTCCCTCTTGTAGCTCTACAACTCGTCAAGTATGAGGTCTCGGAGGTCCATATCAACAACCAATCTTCGAATACATGTATCCAAGCCAATTTGAACCTCTGCATCTACTTTAAAAGTGTTGGAGAAATAGTACTTGGGGTTCAAGAAGTAGGCAGTTGCATGAATGTGTTGGTGGAGTTGTCGGTTCCACCTACGATCAATGATGTTCCATATGGGTCTATATTTGGTCTCATTTGACCTATACAAGTGTTGAATGGCCTCTTTTGTCCTATCCATGGCCTCATATAGAAACCCCATGGGGTTCTTATCCCCATCCACAATTCGTAGAACCTTCACCAATGGTTCTAACACCTGGACATAATATAACATACCAAATCAGCCAATGAAAATATTTCAAAATTAAATACTAAATCATCAATGAAGATTTCAACACTTACTTTGAGGTTCTCCTCCATTAGCTTTTCAAAGCTAACATCAAACACAATCCTCACAATCTTTTCTACTTCAAGTTTCCTGCATAAGGACTCTCCAACCATTTCTTATCAAGAAACATGCGCCTGAGGTCTAACAATGTCTGAGATATACTTTGCAAGTTTAGAAAATTAGTAGCAAAGCGTGTGACCCCTTCTCATACAAGATCCTTACCACTAGTGTGCTCTCTCATAAGACTCAAAACCCATGTATGATTGTAGATGTACTTCGCAATATTCCTTCCATCTTCAACCACCTTCTCCACCCAACTCAGTTTCCCTAGATCCTCAAGAAGCAAGTCCAGAAAAATGGGCACCACAAGCGCTCCAAAACAATATGGGATGTCTCTCCATCAGAAGTCTACCGGCTGCCACATACGCAGCCGCATTATCGGTCACAATCTGGATGACATTAGCCACTCCCACATCTATTACCACCTCATCCAACATGTTACACAAATTTTTTGCATTTTTTACTTGATCAGAGGCATCAACTGATTTTAAAAATACCAACTGCCCGCCTAACGCAACTATAAAGCTGATGAGTGTCCTATTCCTTCCATCTGTCCACCCATCAGATATAATAGTACAACCTTTCTGTTCCCAAACTTTTCTTTGCTCTTCCAAAAGCTGATGAATGTTTCTTACCTCGCCATCTAACAACAGCCCACTCACCTCATAGGGAGTTGGGGGCTTGAACCCCTTACTAGACAAAGAAATGGAAGTTACCACTTAATTCCAAAAAGGACTACATAAAGCATTGAAGGGACTATCATTGCAGATCCAAAATCTCGTAATTGCAACCTTTGTCTTCTCATGCATCTCTTTGTTCCATGCAGTACCTAGTAAGTTAGGTTGAGCACCACGAGTGTTACGTGGAACCGAAAAGTCTACTAAGGACCCACTCACACATCCAGATCTTTTATCGAAGGCTCAATAGAAGAACTTTCTCCACCTGTTTGTGATCCTATAGAACTAAAAGTCCCCATTGGGGCTGCCATGGCCTCGAATGTCCTCTTTTTTGTGGCCTTACTTTGTGCATATTTTTGAAGGCTTGTCAAAGCCTCTCTCATAGCCTCTTCTGGACACTTATCACACGATGTAATATCATTGCATGGAATCTGTGCAAGATGATATTTCAATCGGCTTATGCCTGAAGTCACGCATTTAAAGCAATGGATACAATGGACATCTCCTTTCTTTGCTCCTGGGATACCATGTTTCCATAAAGGGTCCTTCGGTCTGCCACCACAAGTCATCTTGTTTCAATGACACAAGTCCATTGTACAAGTATAAGAATGAAAAATCAAATATAAGATAAGTTTGAGATCAAACATAATTTGTAACAATTTATAAAATAGTATGAATCTAGAGAGCGCAAATCACATTTAAATAATGAAACTAGAAAGCACAAGTGCAGTTCCTAAAATGCAAAGGTTAACAAAAGAAATTGGAATGAGGTATATTTAATAGGAATAAATCATAGATCTATTGAATATATTAACTATATTAACTTTAAGCATTTTTTATATAATTTTAATATTTTATAAATCTCTTAAATTTTAATAACTAAAAATTAAAACACATTAAAATAGCAAATGGTGTTATATATTTTATATTTATAATTTTATAGTTCTTAAAAATGAAAATAATAATATATAATAGATATTAAACTATTAATAATTCTATATCAATATATAAATTTTAATAAATGACAAATTTATGATTTTACTTTTTTTCACATATTTATAAATATCATTATTTAAATTTAGATTTTAGATTTTATCTTGCATCTCTTTAAATTTTTAAAACTTAGCAGTTCACAATTTTAAACTTTTGTTTTTAATATTTAATATTTAGCATTTAAAATTAATAATAATATATTTTTACCCAAAAAAATTAAATTTTATAAATTATATTATGATTTATCAACATTTGGAAAAAAACAAAAATACTGTATATATAGTTATTATTAACATTTACAATGTAAATTTACCTACACCTACTTCTTCAATGTCGATTCTATCCAGTCTGTAGTGTCAGCAATGTCTTTTACTCCAGATGTTGTCAATGCCCCTAACTCAGCATATCCAATCTGCAATGTTGACAATGTCTTTCATTGGGCAAATCACGAAATGCATATTGTTGGGCAAATCGCAAAATGCAAATCGTTGGGCAACGGGGGAGGAAAATTACCAAGCAAACAATTTATAGTTTCTCCGTCTTCTTCAACTCTGCTACAAAAATACCCTTCAATTACTACAAGAGTCACTGAAAAAGCAAAACAAAATATATCCTTGGGTTGGCAATAGAAGAGGCAGCTAAAAAAACCCTAAAATGCATCGATCCAATTCACGTTGGACTTTCCAACGATTTTTTGGGTGAAATTTTCATTGTAACGCGTTATTTCCATGTATTTAGCGCCATGTTATTTTACTTTAACTTGGTGTCGAGTTTTACACCGATATATTTCGTGCCTCCAATGTTTTGCGAGTTCTATGTTTTTTTGACGTTTTTAAAACTATGGTTAAAACTATCATTTTCTTGATCATGTGAAAAGGGAAGTTATAGTTAACCATTTATTTCATGTGGAAATGGTTGTTATAATGGAGTCGGTTAACAGTTATTATGTTTACTTGTTTATTGAAAATGGTAGTTAGTCATTGCTTTATTATATTTACTTATTAATTTATAATGATAGTTAACCATTGTTACAATTATCTATAATATATTCTAATATCGATTTAAATGGAAGAACTTGTTATTATTGTGGAAATGTTGCACAAGTGGTTGCAGGAGCAAACGAAGGGAAGAAAGCATTGCTAAATGAGATTCGAGGAATGGGGCACTATTCTAGTCCATTTGTTTGATCGCCAGGTATGACCTCTAACTACCTTGATAAGGATTTAGCGACTTCACAATAGAGTACACCACTAGATAGTCATGAGCTACTTGGACAAATATATATAAAAATATATCACTATCATTATCAAAAATTCATGTTTAGAACCATTACCTTTGTTGTTTCATGATGTCATCTCTATTTCTTTTATCATCACCTATATATATACACACACATATATAAATGTATGATGCCACCATGATATTAAGGTAATATCTATAGTTCATACTTATTCATATATGTATATATATACATGTGCAAGTATCAAGAGGATATGATGTTAGAAATAAACCATACTTCTCTGAACTACGCATGTATATAGTTATATGTATTTTAATGAGTGCGACCTTAGATACAATAATAGCATGATGGAATCATTTAAAATATATATATATAAATGTCTCCAATGGAGGTATTTAATAAATCAAAACTTGTACCTCTCCATGAGAGGCGAGCATGTACACTTGGCGCCACCTTTTCTTTTACATTTGGTGACCTTGGAACTGATGGTCTTGGAAACTATCACCTTGAGCGAGCGGACAAGGAAGGTCGCGGCTCGCTTGAGCCAAAGAGATGATATACAACATTGCATGTCTAATTTCGGACGATCATTCCTACCTGTCCCTTTGAACAAAATACTTCTTGTTTCAGAGGTTGGTTTTTCTTTATCTTTTATCTCATTCAGTTGACAACAAGAGTCGGCTCCAAGGCGTGCAGTTGGAGCATTGACTAATCCATCAAGAGAATATCGATCAAGTTATGTTCAATGTCTACGCACCCGATATTATGCTCTATATCAATGCATTAGATTTCATGTTAATGTCTATTCACCAGTTTATGTTCTATGTCGATGCTCTATGGCCTTTCTGTTTCGAAATCTTTGAGATTGTTAATTCTAAAAGAAGGCCAATGTATAAGATGTGTAATTTTCATTGTGGAATATGTTCTTTCTCTATCTTACATCTGCAATATTTGCCTTTCACTTTGTTGTGAGCTTTGCTCTAAAGTTCAGTTATTGTAAGAATTGAATTATATCATTATACAAGTATGTTACCCGCGGTGTACTGCCCATGGATTGAAATCCATGATTAACCAAGATGATCTATATATGAATGAGAATTATTTTCTCCAAAGACTCACCCTGGCTAGAGTAGCCAATCAAAGGGAGTGAAGAGGAAGAAATTCATGCATGGGAAAGAAATAGAAATCAGAACATCAATATATGTAAACATGATAAGTTTTATAATAATTTCCAACAGAAAATCCAAGTAAGCTCATGTTTGTCCAATATGTACCCTATTGTCAAGTCGACCAGTGGTGATCGGGTATTAGAAACCCATCCAAATATTTGGCCAAGGTCGTTTAGAGGCATGCTTGCCTATTGTTGATCACAAGATGTTCGTGGCGCCCGTTAATCAAGAATGTCCACCTATTACTAAGCGGCCATTCTAAACACCAGTATACTCAGATGGTTAGACAATGGTGCCCCAAGCCTAACCCCAAGGTAGGGAGGGCCTTTCTTGTTAAAAGATTGTGTGGGGATTTATAAGGTCCATGGTTGGGAGGTTATTCCTATGTCAATGCTTCTCCTCTTACCATAAAGCCAAGGCTTGAACAACTTCTTCAAATACCTCGGTTATATATAGTATGCTTTTCTTTTTTGGATTTTATCTTGCAAGTTCATTTATCGTAATTATTATATAATTCATGGAATGATTCAGTTCCTTTGAACTGTTCTAGATATCAGTTAGTTATTTCAGTTTTGAAAGAGTATTCCAGTTACTTTCACATGAAAAGGATTGTAAGGTGTAAAAGATGTTTACTTCGATAATATGGTTACGTAATTTACTTTTCCTAATTGTTTTACATTCTTTCAATTTATTGTTCAAGATATGAAGTTCATAATTTGTTTATTCGGTTTAGTAATTTGGTATGTTACAGTTCCTCTGAGAAGGAAATCGCATTTGAAATAAGGTAAACATTTACGGTGTTTTATCAAGATTCAACTGAGTAATTTTGAGTTAATCTTGATCAACCCATTTTTCATGAGCATGTTAACATTTTAATTTGTCTCTTTCAAGACAACACAAAATTAAATAGTGTGTACAGTAGTAACATTCTTCAAATAATATGGGGAGGCTCCTTAAGATCTAACTAAACTAAAATTAATCAAATTTATATCAACATTTTACTGGAGGTTTTTGCAAAAGTATGATCAAAAAGAGACATTATCCATAGCCTTTGATTGGACAAAGGATAGTATTAAGGTAAGAACAGAATAATTTGTAATGTCTGCAAAGCTAAAAACAGCCTATGAGATTTCAATCCGCACTAATTATTGCTTCCTGCCTTTCATTTTCTTTTCCTATTCAAAGTGATAATGATTTCTCCTACTTTCTAAACTATTCACTTGATAAATAATTTGGGTAATTACATACTCTCACTCATTATAGGTCGTAAAGGCTCACATTTCTAAGACCAAAGGTGGATGCAATCAGTGTTGAGTCTGAGGTCACTCCTTTTGATGATGAAGTGGTGGCACACTTTGCAGAGTGGAATGCTTTACCATAGGTGATTAAAAATCATCTGAATTTTGATAGGTTCCTAACTCAAAAACAAATGCATTCTGGGGGGAAGTCTGGCACCTGAGAGACAGAGGCCTCGACAAACTGAGTCACTGCAAGTTGCCAATAAGATGACGTTGGAGCACTTTGATAGTGTCAGGAGTGTTACAACACAAGCTTGGATGCATAAGCTTGACACGTATTTGGCTCTACGTCCTATGTCAAAGGTGGACACTATCAGATTTGGAGTGTTGCATCTAGATGGAGCTAACCATGACTAGTACTACCATGGGTTAGTTTCTTTGGAACATGATCAGATCCCTTCCTATCAGGAAATTGTGGATCGCCTAATTGAGAGATTTGATAGGAAGGATCCAAAGGTCTACTTCCGTTAGTTGGCTCAGCTGAAGCAATCTAGTGGACTAGAGAGTTACATTAGTGAGTTCCAAAGGCTTTCAGTCATGGTTTATGATATTTCAGAGCATAGATGAGTGATGTTGTTTATGGAGGGATTGATTGAGCCACTCTGTGGATGGGTGAAGTCATTGGACCCATCTTCTCTATAGGCTACTTGTTACAGCCGTCTCTAGGCATATCAGATCTGTTAGAGCTCGTCGTGGTCTCACCAGACAGCGACACCCTTCCTCCAGTGCTCAAAGACTTCCCCAAACCTGTAGTTGCCCAAGGCCTTATCCTTCAATGCTGGATTTCTTTGTACCGCAAAAGGATATTTAGTCCTTCTCTTGTTTGTTGTTATTCCCTTTCTTTTCTCTCATGTTCCCTCTTTTTCGGACACTATTTGGTGCTCCTACTCGGTTATTTTTCTCCCTTGTTGTATCTTCCATTCCCTGAGACCCTCTGTTGATCTCTTGTTGGACATTAATATCACTATCTTATCTTGTCTTGTCATATCTCGAAAACAAGCAATCTTTGGGGAGGGCAGACTATAATGTCGCCCTTTTTACGCCTCCCTTAGAGTTAGTACCAGCTAACAGGATTGACCTATTAACGGGGTCTTGCAGACCAGCGAGATGGATAGGGAATCCTTCCAAGGGCTTGTGACAATATATTAGGGCTTGGAGAACCGGTGTGACTAGTCTTGGGCAGTTTCCTAGATTATAGACAGAATTTCTAATTTTTAGGAGTAAATTGGGAGTTAGTAGGGACATACGTGGAGGCCTCCAGGATCAGCCTGGACACTTAAGGCATAGTTGCTATTCTCTAGGAGAGTTTCTAAATTTTAGAAAGGCACAACAAGCATCAGCAGACAACGGGCATCATATATAATCTAGATCAGGGTCCAGATGAGTGAGCTAAGAATTAGTGAGAAATAATTTAATCATTTCCTATGTTGGGAATAATTAAATAGATATAAAAGTGATTATTTTGATCACTTATGATATAATATTAAAAATAAAGTATTATAACATTTGGCCCACGTCCCTAGGTATTAAAAATCATTTTTATGACTTAAAAGAGGGCCAAGTTTATAATGAATTATGGATCCTCATGAAGTTTGAAACCCTAGGTGGGGGAACTATATTGAATAAAACATTATTCTATGAAGAAACAGGTGAATTAAAAACCCTAATTCCAAATTGCACTCGGAAGGAAAGTGAAAATGAAAATAGAAGTTGGAGAGTCATTTTTCATATCCAAAAATCATTTTTTACATCAGCAATTTTGTGGAGAGCTCTCTGAAGGGGTTTTTCAGCTGATTTGATTTCTGAGAACGAAAACTCTCAGAGATTTGGAAGCCTGCGGGTGTGTGAGACCACCCAAGGGATACTACAAACATGTTTCTTCAAAATTAGCCTGGTTGTGCAATGAAATGTTTAGATCTGATTTGAATAAGGCAGCTTTCAACAAATCAATTGCAGATCAGTGATTCACAAAGCATCATTTAACAATTTCGATCACCAGCTGGCCGTACAGTGTAAGGTAATATATTGTTTCAGAACCAGCCTGGACTTGAGTAGCAAAAATTGCAGGTCTGCGCAGATTAGCAGACGTTTTCGGCAAGAGAATCACTGTATTGTGTCTGTACAGATTCGCAGGAGCTTGCAGAAAAGGTTTGCTTCCACTCGTAATAGTACATGAGTGATCTCACTACTTTGTTTTCAGATCTGGTCGTTTCTACAGGCAGCAGCAGCATTAGAAGTCGGAAAAAACAGAATTTATTATATCAGCATTGAAGCGTTGAAGAGTTTACAGGAATTTCTGAAAGAACACATAATTATCATTACTTTAAATCAGACCAGACTCCTAGTATGGCATTCTTGTTATTATTTTCAATCAAATAAATCTGAAGAAATTTTTATTCTGTGGCATCAGTCGCTGTAGTTAGCATTTGAGTATTTATTTCCCTATTTCAAATTTTATCAACTCATTCAAAAAATAATATAGGAAAAACCTCAAAAAATAAAAATTGGAAAAAGACATGAAAACTCAAAAAAAAAAAATAGAATTTCCATATGCTACTCAAAGTCAGATCTGAGAAAATCAGAATTGGAAAACACCATCCAGGGGTAGATCATTACACAGTCTACCTATGTGAGAGACTTTAAAAACCATGAAATTGGGAACAGATCTGTTGGTACATGGCTTTGTATGGTTTTCCGAGTTTGACATTTTTTTCGTGAAAATATATGGAACCTAGAATTCAAATTTATAAAAATAACTGTAATTTGTCTCAAGTATGTCTACCTAGTTATTGATGTCAGATAAGAAAATCAAAAATAATAGGACCATCTGCATGTTTCAATATATTGTATTTAATCCTGAATAGAACAGTGCTTAACTCTGCACGTTTGCATACACTAGTTGAATTAAATACCATGCAGTGCATATCTGCACAAAAACTCGACATAAAATAGAAGAAACAGATGTATCCAGAATATAGGAAGAAGCTCTAGGCATCTTACATGTTCTGCAGACCACAGACTTGGGTTTTCAATAGTTCCACTTAGCACGCCATAACCCTGAGTAGCTACCCTAGCTTCAATATTGTGGCAGGGATTCAACCAAATAAATTCTGTTGAACGTAAATCAAATTGGCCACTGTCCTTGAACAATTTCCGTGAATCACAAAGACATGCTTCAGCTGAATAAAGGGCTAGATCACCACTTTCAACAATTTGTCTTTGTGCTTCAACAACCAACTCAACCTGAATAGTACAACAAAATGTATACACCATGTGAGGTAAAAAAATGCTGAACTTACAAATGCTATTACTGAATAAGAAAGAAATTCATAAATATACACTGACTTGATTTTTTTTCTGTAAGTGAAAGTGATAGTAGTGTTCCCACATCTTTTCTTATAGGTTAAAAAATATATATCAGAAACTGGAAAGCTCCAAACATACAAACAGGATATATGCTTTGCTAATAACAAAAAGATTACTGCTTGAAACTAATTTAAAAATTACTATAAAATGTCTGATGAGAAAACTGATTGATTAGATCTACTACTAATAAACTGCATGATGGGACATCAACATGGGATGAAGTGTTTATTAATGACAGTGACATGCACAGTGTACCTCATTGGATGTTTTACATTGGCTCATGGGTTTGTTTTATATATTTAAAGTTGCAGATGTTACTATGTGCAACCTACTCCATCTGGAAGCTTCCTTAAATATCCATTGTACCTTAGGCTTATATAAACATATTATGATTATAAAACTGAGAATACAAAACATATTGTTGCAACAATCAAGTATCCTTTGTTGTTCCAAGTGTGGTTGTATCATTTGACATTAGAGCCTACCACTCACGTCCTTTAGATTCATTTGGGGAAAAAGAGGGACATTGTAATGTCCCTTCGTGGGACCTCTGAGGATTTTTCCTATAATTAAATAGATTAGTTGCTCTACTTCTCTGCGTCAAAGGGTACTTGTGATTATAACTTTGAGGTCTTACTGAGGTTTGTATGATGGAGATATTGATATATATAAGACTTCTACAATCCTCTAGGATCCAGGGTCATCTCCAGTTAGAATAGCGAAACCCTTGGTAGTGAGCAGTCTTAATTGAATGTATCCCTATGAGGATAATAGTAAAGGCGTGATTAGTATGAAAACTTGCATATAATAGAAGCATACAGTATTTTATCAGGAATAATACCAAACTTTCCTTGGTACTGAATTAAGAAGGTTTGAAATCAATTCTGGAAATTCTACCCCGAGCAGAAGTCTTAAAGTGAGTTCTAACTTCTAGAATATAAGTTAGCTAATAATATCTAAGTTGATATATCTTCAATTAACCATGCGTAGGATCTCCTTAATTCAGGGACAGATGTGACTGACCTATAGATATATAAGTTCATATACAAAGTGGCAGATTTGATATATAATGTATGTAAGATTAAAGCAAATTGTGTGTTTGTTGTCCCTGATTTATGTACAAGCATGCATTTGAGCAGTTAGAAACCTGATTATATTTTAAAGAAATAATATTCCTATATCTGATTGCCCTCAATAATATAACTGTTTATAATACAAGCCTGTTTATATATTTGATTTTTCAAACTCTGAGTTATACCAGAGATAATGATTTCTTCGTATGAATCTGGCTGAGAAAATATTACTGGTGCACCAAAATGGATCTGATTTGTAATTATACGAACTTAGATCATTGTCATATGACACTTGATTGCTGTTTCAGATTAATTACATTGTGTTCATGCATCTGTTGTTGATGAAGCCATCACTGATTATAATCACCAATTCCTCATGCGTCCATAACTTGTGCAATCTACTTCCACCCTTCCATCTCACAAGTTTTCACTTATTTATAACTCCCAACAGAGTCAATTACAAGAGATATCCTTCTTCAGTAAGTAGTCACAACCATTTAAATAACACATCTTCACAAATCACGCTTCATATAAACAACAAATCAACCCTAGACTAACGCTACTGTAACAAATTTGTTTCAAATCGCTAACATTTTAGTTAGTTTAATTCTTTATATTAGCATTGATGATTATTTTCCTATACCACTGTATCGAAATTTCCTTCTCATCATCACTAACCACTAATAACTTGATCATCACAAGATCACGAACGCTGATCTCTCGATACTTGTCCTGTGTTGCATTCAT
The DNA here is from genome assembly GCA_028749045.1 of Cupressus sempervirens. Classification (NCBI taxonomy): domain Eukaryota; kingdom Viridiplantae; phylum Streptophyta; class Pinopsida; order Cupressales; family Cupressaceae; genus Cupressus; species Cupressus sempervirens. The sequence continues at coordinate 605,569,025 of CM053792.1, forward strand.
TTCTTCATTTAATTGTTTTGTCTAATGCTATCAACTTTCTGTTATAATTGATATCAAATTACACTGGTGTTTCCCCTGATCATAATCTTCTTCCTTAGCATAGGAGAATGCCCCCATGAACCCATAACGTGGAGTGTCATTCCTAAGAAGCCATATGCAGTTGTCTTCACATATGCTCGCTGTCCTCAAAGACAATAACAATTGTTTGTTCTCTGCTCAGTAGTTTCCTTCATTCTGTCACTTTGTATCATGCCTTTGAGCTAAACCAACTATTACTTTTACGTCAACAGTATTAAGGTCACAGATGTTAATAGTATGTAAGCGCTGTTATATTGCTTTGGAAATATATCAACATGTCTTGATTAGTCAAGGTTTTCTATTTTGATATCTATGTAATGTCCCCTTTCTAGCATTCATAGCATGATGTGTCGTTAGCCTATTTCCCCATGGTCCCATAGGCTAACCAGGACATCAAAGGGACTTAGAGGCCATTTGACCTAGACAGTTTCAGTTGCAGGTGTCTCTGAGGGGTTTTGAGGTAGTTTTGGGCATACTTACTATTTATAGTAAGTCATTCTGGATATGATTGGACATCCTATGGCAGCAACATGTCGATGGTAAATGTTAAAATCGACAAAAAGATTCATTTATGATTTATTTTGCATTAATAAAGTCACTTTATAAAGTTAAATTCAAATATTTAACTTTGTTAATGCTTAGACTATAGTTGGTGGGAAATATTTAAATAAAAGAGTCCCCTTTATTTTACAATACATTTGGAGACATAAGTTACATAAGGGAGTTATGTTTTAATCCCACATTGACAAGACGAAGGCATGGGTTTTGTGAGAACAAAATAAAAGAGGTGGAAGAGCTTCCCTTGAGGTATGCGTTGGTTGATTGAAGAAATCACTTGTTTAGTTTGGAGAGAATCTTCCTGGGGCTTTGAGGACGAAATCCCTCTCAGCTATCAATCTCCACGCTGTTGCAATATACAGTCTGGGGGTTTATTTGGTGCCTGCAAATTAGAAACTAATTTGCAAAGTGAATGGTGAACTGTGACAGCGCTACAGTGCCGAGCTACAGTGGTACGGCTACAGTAATTGCTATCTTGTTGGAAATGAGATTGTGAGGTTCAGCAGCAGGGTACAGTGCAGTTTCTGGACCAGTTTGGGAAGCAGTTCGGGTGTCTCTTCATCAGCATTCGTCAACAATGATTTGCATCAATTTCCAGGTTCCAATTTAATGTGTTCAGTCTTAGGAATAGCAATAAGAGTCTGTTTTTACTGATCAAAAAATAGTACAGACTGTAACAATCCAGCATATGTGTTAAGATCAGTCATTGTTATTCATTGAAAATCATATATATGTATTTGGACTGTCATAGTAAATGTGAAGTGCATTGATGAGGTCTTGACATTTCAATAGATTCATTCTTCATGTATTGGAGTTGTAAGATCTGAATGCTGTAATTGGCAACCCTCCTGAAATACATCATTGATTGGTACTGTTCTTACATCACTACATTTTGGCACTGTTATTACATTAGTTTACTGTGGGTTTGTTGCACAACAAATTCTTGAGTACGGTATTAAAACTTAACAGTACAAATCAGTTGCTTGCCAAGTGTTTGACGGAATTCCCATAGTACGTATTCAGTTCCATTCTACAGCACTACAGGTCAGATTGCATGCCAAGTGTTTGACGAAATTCCGTACTTCAGCATTGGTAGTTGTTAGTAGTTTTTAGTAGGGATCTTTACAATCTGTGGCAGCTAGATGTCTTCTTACTTTTCTTTGGATTATCATCAGAAAACATATGTTTTTATACATTGTGAAACATCCATGAAATTAATGTTTTCTTCAATACTTTTGCTTACCTTTCTTCAATCCTCTTCCTTCTCATAATATTTATTTAGTTATTATTTAATTATTTAGGCTGGCCCAGCAGGTAAGAAAGTAAAGGCGTGAGTTCCAGTTCCATGTAGTGGTGAGACCAGTGTGTGTTCTCAGTGGTAGACCATGTGTGCTCTCTATCATGTTCATGCCAACATATTATGATCTGTTTATTTATATATTTTAATATTGTTATTTATTTATTTTTATATTTTTATATTTATTTATTAAATCCCCTTTCCAAAAGGGGACATCACTAACATGATAACGCGGATGTTAATAATATGTCCAAGAATCTCATGACACATTCAAGGAAAAAAAAACACATCTCTATCCAATATCACTTCTTAAGGGAGAAAGTTTTTGAGAAGGAAGTAAAGTTGAAATATTTGCCTACCAAGGAATATACTGCAGACAATAAGTTGGAATATGCGCCTACCGAGGAATATAATGCATACAATTTTACTAAAGCTTTGGCTAAGGATAATTTCTGCCCCCCATTTTACAAATGCCACAAGGACATCCTACCATCTCAAGGGGTATCAAGATGTTCCTCAACAATTTCGAGGGTGTTGAGTGTCCCCTATGGCTCTCAAAATTTATTTTAGAAAAAATAACAATACAACACCACACCCCCCCACCACACAGAGTGACAAGACTCGCCTAGACTAATCTAGTCCAATGGCGACAAGAGGCATAGGTACCCAAGACTTGGTTTGGGCAAGTCTTTCAAGACTTTCCAAGTCTTCAAGACTTGCAAGAGTCAGCAAGTACTGAGTCCAAGTTGTTTTTGCACAGGTAGACATTATAAGAAATAAAAAATGAAAAACACTCAAGTCAAAACAGAAACACTTTAGTTATCCCCTCCATCCTAAAAGGTCATTCATTTTGTTTTCAGGTACAGAGAGTGAAAAAATACCTCTTGAGAAAAAAATATATGCCATTGCCATTGGAGAGAAAGCTAATAGATTGATTGAGAACAAAATAGTGATTGGAGATCATTTGGATTGGTTATCAGCTGCCATTGGCATTTCTAGGATCTTAAGAAGGATTTGGAGGAGGCCACCACTAATTTGGAGCAGCATTTCCTCATTTTGGAGCAAACTTAAAGAGGGAGGTTATAATTTTTTCTTGCTTTTAGTATCTTCTTTTCAAATTTCCATTGAGTTCTACATTTACTTTAAATTATATAAATTTAGGTTAATGGAATAAAAAAATAAACTGTACTAATCAAATAAATAAATCTTGCTTTTCGTTTTTTGTTTACTTTTGGCTTAAAAACCTATGTTAGTTTTTTTCATTCTTTTTCAATTTAATATACTTAGAAAGAGTAACTGTTAAGTTTTCATTTATAATTTATTGCATCTTGGTATTCATTTGTAAATTGATTAAATTTTCAAGCATAATGTATACCCCAGTTAGAAAGGACTCTTGTTGGAAACATGACACCATTGGCAAAAAGAAGGGGTAAAGTAACTGTTACAAGATTCAAGAAGAGTTGGCAGATTAACGGATTTCCGGATGATTGATTAATAAACAGAGGAACAAATGTGTTCCTTATAAAGAATTACAAGGACATTGTTTCTAAAAGAAACAACGTAGACTGAAGACGGAATTAGAAACAAAACTAGAGACTAGATAGGAAACATTCCTATTTGGACTTTCGAAAAAAGAGACGGGATAGGCAACATTCCTATCTAGACTGAAAGACGGACTACAGACAAGTAGTTGACTATTATAGAAAGTATAAGATATTATCTTAATACCCTCCCTTAATGGTCAATGTACGGGTGTCGGAACATTCTATGATAACTGAGACCCTCCCTGGATCTACAGAATGTTGAAACCAAGAAGCTTTGCCAGAAGAGTGCTATGACTCAAAATAAGTTGCAATTACAAAACTTCGTTTTTGAGGAGAAAATCAACAAACCCAAAATCTCACGCAACCTTGCGTATTACAGACAACTTGAAATGATTTTTGAGGAGAAAATCAACAAACCCAGAATCTCACGCAACCTTGCGTATTACAGACAACTTGAAATGATTTTTGAGGAGAAAATCAACAAACCCAAAATCTCACACAACCTTGCGTATTACAGACAACTTGAAATGATTTTTGAGGAGAAAATCAACAAACCCATAATAAAACAGAAACAGATTCAGAAGGCGAAAAATGCAGCTTCGCCTTGATCAGGACCTGGAGAAGTCGGACACTGCGTAACACCCAGAACAAGTTGATCGGTGTTTTGATATTCGAAGATTGCGATGAGGCGCTGCTTCCAGGTTCCATAATTGCGACCATTGAATTTGGAATTATGTTCGAGTAGAATATTTGTCAGAGATGCCATGGCACGTTTTTCAATGAAAAACTGTGAAGGCACGTTCTTCGAGGCAAAAATACGAAAGACACAAAAGAATCAAAGAATGACCCAAAAGAGAGCTCCAAAAACTCAGAAGGAATCTGCTGTCATTTTCTAGATCCGTTGGCTCGAAAATCGAGGCACCCAGAAAAAACGGACGAAAACCTAGTTGAGCTCTCGAAAAACCCACCAAAAATCTACAGACAAAATATTTTTTCGACCCCAAAAATTAGGGTTTCGAAAAAAAAGACCCTAGCTGAAAAAAGCTTGAAAAAACTTCAGATTTCTTGATAAAAAATGGCAGATTTTTCTTCAAGGATCGATGTGCATGGACAAATGGGGCTAGAGTGTGCTGAACAAACACAGGCAGACCCGAGTTCGGGAATTTCTCTAGGCCGAAAACACTAAGCGGGTTTTAGAGAAATTCAACAGAAATAATTTTGAAAAAAATTAAACAAATAATTTCACGAAGAAATTATAAATTTTTTCGAAAAAAATTAAGTAATAGCTCTGATACCATGTTACAAGATTCAAGAAGAGTTGGCAGATTAACGGATTTCCGAATGATTGATTAATAAACAAAGGAACAAATGTGTTCCTTATAAAGAATTACAAGGACATTGTTTCTAAAAGAAACAACGTAGACTGACGACGGAATTAGAAACAAAACTAGAGACAGGATAGGAAACATTCCTATCTGGTCTTTCGAAAAAAGAGACAGGATAGGAAACATTCCTATCTAGACTGAAAGACGGACTACAGACAAGTAGTTGACTATTATAGAAAGTATAAGATATTATCTTAATAGTAACATGTTTTCATTGCAGACTGAAATACAATGGGAGAGATATTAATCAATTGAAGTATGATCTTGCACACATACCATTTCAGTATCCTGAATTATACATAGTAGCACCCTCTGAAGTTGTACATTAAGTGCAATGCCAACTAGAGATTTTGGGCAGAAAAAAGGTTTTAAAAAGAGGCAAATGGCAGTCATTAATGGAGAGAGTACTTCAATTTCTCAATTTCCTGGATCTATGATGAGTGGTATTGGAACTGCCAGTGTAAGTATTAGGCCACAAACTCGTAAATCTTCATTTAATATAGATTCATGTTTTGTTCATGCACTACTCCAAGTTCCCAACCATCACTGAAGAGCATGGGTTGGAACAAGGGCAAGCAAGAACCTACAAAAAGTGCAAGTAAAGACTTTCACTTCTAATATACCATTCTAAACCAGGTAATTGTTTTTGTTTGAGCACTTTTAACAAGGAAAAGCATCTGAAGCTAAGAAAATACTATTATTTAGTCAGCACTTTTAATCACCCAAATCCCAGTAGGGCAAGGTGAGAGCATGTGATAACTGAAAAATATTGTAAAAATCCCAGCTGGCTATATTCTTAACAATCATCAATTTTCCTTTGCTAATCAATAGTCTAACATTTCATCAAACATTTGGCAATCTTTACTGTTATTGTTGCAAATTTGATAATTTGATTTTCAAAATTACACTAGAGAATGCAACTGGGCACTTACAATTTCAGATCAATTTAATACTAAGAAGTTTGTATGAATGCCAACATTAATTCATAATTCTGCCCTACGAACTGTGCAATTATATAATTATAAAAGACAAACAATTTGCTCCAGCTTTAATTCATTACCAACAATGTTTCAAACAAATAGTAGCAACAAAAATATTTAAAATGTCAAGAACTTGGAAATATAGATTGGCTTTGACTTTTAATTTTCAGTCCAATGTGAATCTACAGCAGCCCCAATAACATATATCGCAAGCCATATAAATTGAATGCAACTCTTGAAAATTGTAACATGGCCCCTCAAAAATGTCACACAAACCCTCCTTAGGTCCCCTGCAATTGGTAAACTGCAAACGGCAGCCTTGTAACATTCAAATTGAACTCCCAGCCAAGACGTAGAAGCATAAAATTAATAATTTAGTCTTCAATTCGCTCTCCAAAATCTAGTCTTCAACACTTGTTCAATCAACCTCTCAATAACAATAGATATAGTAGAGAAGCAATCACAATTTGCTTTACCTCAGCAGCAAATTGCAAGATAAACTCAGAATCTAACCCTTATACTTCAGCAAAGGCACAAAACCACAGACTTGGAATTGTCACAAAGACAACAGGCAAAGAGATAAATAAATAATCGGATGTTTTACTCATCAAATGGGCTCATATTTATAATCTCCAAATGGCACAAAGTTTCCCAAATGAACTTCACTTAAAAAGCTTCCCACACACAACATTAAAATATAATAAAGTGTCATTATAATCTGATTTATTAATTGCTTTTGGCTCAAAAAATGACCTTTTCACCATAACTTGAAATTCTGACACGTAAGGTCATTGTTTCTTGTTCCCATAATTTAAAACTTTTCGTCCCGGTTCCAACAAGCTATGATGCTAAGGTGACCAACCAACAACACTATCAAAAATAGCAACTTTAATGTATTTATATGAATAATAATAATTCACCCGTCTTGCGAAAACAACTGAAGAGGCATCAGAATCAAAATCTGACAACACCAAAATGATCTTGATGATGAAAGATGATGAATGAACCTAACGGGGTGACTATAAATAGACGCTCCCTCCAAGATTCTTGGAGCTCAAATTGGAAGCCTGAAATAAAAACTAAGAGCATCCTCCAACTCCTCTAACTCAACTGAGCTCATCGGAACCAACAAATTGACTTACTATAAATAGTAAGTCCCTCAAACAGAGCCAAAACACACCATACGCTGCTGGAAAGCCCAGCAGCCTATAACCACACAACTGAGACCCTCAAATCCCACTATCATCTCATGAGGGTCACAATGGTGAACTAACCTGGCCAACTGTAGGAACCTGCTAAAAATGGGGAGGTTACAAAGGAGTGGTATTGGAACTGTCAATGTAAATATTAGGCCGCAAACTCGTAAATCTTCATTTAATATAGATTTGTGTTTTGTTCACGCACTATTCCAAGTTCCCACCATCATTGAAGAGCATGGGTTGGAACAAGGGCAAGCATAAACCTGCAAAAAGTGCAAGTAAAGACTTCTGCTTCTAATAAACCATTCTAAACCAGGTAATTGTTTTTGTTTGAGCACTTTTAACAAGGGAAAGCATCTGAAGCTAAGAAAATACTATTATTATTCAGCACTTTTAATCACCCAAATCCTAGTAGGGCAAGGTGAGAGCATGTGATAACTAAAAAATATTTTTTACATATTTTATTCAATTAAACAATATTCCCTAGAACGACGCAGCAATAGAGTGCACTAATAATATAAATATGTTAAACTTCAAAAAACAAAAACATGCAAATATAAATCAAGCTTCTCCCAAAATATAATATAATATTGCTTCAATAATATAAAATAAATTATGAATATATAAACAAAGACTTTCAATAAAAATACAGCCTCTATATAAGATTGCCCTCGAGCAATTAAGGAGTTTTCATCAACATCTATAGGAAACCAAAAGAGTACCATCCCTAGATCTTTAAGACCCACCTTTGGATTTCAAAAACTCAAGGGTTCTCATCCTTCAATTCTATAGCTGAACAAAAGGCTCAAACTATGAGGAAAAAGCAATGAAATTGACAATTGTTTTCAAGGGCGCGTACACAACTCAATATATAGCAGCAAGAGAACAGCTTGGAAGAAAAAATGCCAACTACCGTAGCAACTACAGAAAAACTTGGGGGCAAAAATTGAAACTCCCCATTTCCTCTTCAAAGTAGAAATTAAAATATAATGAGAACCCCAACTAGACATAGCCCCACTTTCTTTTGTGAATATTAATGAGAATCTAGCCTAAAATAAGTTCCATTTTTTCTAGTAAAATACTTGCTTGACTGAAAGGTCAATATATACAAAAGAATGCAATGATGTTTCCTTAGGAAACAATTGTAAAAAATAGAAAATTTATATCCTAGCTGGACGAAAACAAACAGTTATCTACCACCTAATTAAATATTAGAAACATTCTAATTTTTACAATAAATTACAAATAGATAACCATTAGCTAATAATAAACTCTATCTATTATAGTAATACCCTCCCTTAATGGTTAATCTATCCACAACACCAAGCTGTGCTCTGAATTTTGCAAACTTATCATGACCAAGAGGCCTAGTGAGAATGTCTACAATCTGATCCGTTTTAGGAACATAATACAAGTCTATTGTCCCGTCTTCAACCAGTTGTCGTATGTAGTGATAGTGAACATCCACATGCTTGATTTGTTCATGGAAGATTGGATTTTGGCTAATTTCATAACGCCTTCGTTATCAACAAACAAAGTGGTCAGTCCTATTGGTGACATTTGCATATCCCCAAGCATCCAATGAAGCCAAACAGCTACACATCCTGCCTTAACAGTCCCTCTATATTCAGCCTTCATGGAGAAGAGACAAACTGCCTGTTGCTTCTTACTAGTCCATGTGACAGCAATGGATCCCAAACCGAACACATATCCAAAAATCGATTTTCTATTGTCAACAGAGCCTGCCCAATCTGAATCTATGAACCCACTAAGTCTAGGATTTTAGAACTCTAAGAGTAAAGAAGTCCATAATCTGAAGTGCCCTTCACATAACAAAGCACAAGCTTGTTGCCATCCAATGATCAGCCTTGGGAGCTATCATAAAGCGTGAGATGTAGCTGACTATGAAGTTGATATCAGGCCTAGTAGCAGAGAGGTAGATGAGGCTGCCTACTAGTTGCCTATGTGTAGTATCATCAACAAGAGGAGAATCAGACTTGGCGGATAACTTGAGAATTTTTTCCATGGGTGTAGATGAAGGCTTGCAATCCTGCATACGAAATTTGTCTGATAGAGCCCTGGCATATTTGGACTAAGAGATGAATATACTAAAACAATGTTGCCAAACCTCAACAGCCAGGCAATAGTGCATGAGCCCAAGGTCAGTCCTATCAAAGGAATGGCATAAATTATGATTGATTCCCTGAATCAAAGATGTCAAACTAGCAGTAATGATCAAATCATCCACATAAATGACCAAAAAGATGATGTCACTGTCAGTAATCTTGATGTACAAATTTGAGTCTAAAGAACTCTCTAGAAGCCTTGATCACTGAGGTACTTATCAATTTTCATGTACCATGCTGTACGGGCCTACTGCAAGCCATAGAGAGTTTTCACTAATCTGTGAACCTGACGTTCTTTACCAGCAACCTTGAAACTAGGAGGTTGCGTCATGTACACCTCTTCTTGGAGATCACCATTCAAGAAAGCGCTCTTGACATCCATCTGATGGACATTCCAACCAAACTATGCTTCCATGGCTAGGACTAATCATATTGTGCTCATTTTTGCAGTAGGAGAAAAGGTCTCCTCATAATCAATGCCCTAACATTGAGAAAAGACCTTTACAACTAAACGAGCTTTGTACTTATCCAAAGTACTATCAAATATGTATTTGATTTTGTAAACCCATTTGCAGCCAATGGGTTTCTTCCCTGGTGGAAGATCAAAAAGGACCCAGTTGTTACTCTTCAGTAGGCTCTACTGTTCAGATGTCATGGCCTATTCCCACTCTTGAATTCCTTTAGCCTCATAATATGTTTGAGGTTCAAACACGCTACGAATGTTGGCCATGAGAGCAAAGTTAACAGACTTTGTAGGTTTGCTCCTTTTCCGAGCAGTACTCCCATCAATGAGCTCATTATCAGGTTCGTCATTAGAAGAGTCTGAATCAAACTCATGTGAAGCATCTACAAATCTGGGTGATCCTATAGGAGAAGCTGGAGGTGTTTGTACAGGGATCACTTTTAGAACTGGAGTTGCAGGAGCTACTAGAACCCTCCCGTCATGTGGACCTAATGGAAGTCTAACTCCTAAATCATGAGCCTTCAGAAGCTGATATGTTGGATCAGGAACAGAAAAAACCGGCATGAAAGGCCCTTAGTGCTCATCAAAGACTACATCACGACTGTACAGGACACGAGATGTCTCAGTGTCGATCAAGCGGTAGGCTTTGTGAAGACTACTGAATCCAGCAAGCATGAGTTTCTGATGAGTGCGTGATGCATCAGGGATCCAAACAAAAGCAAGGGAACCAAAATCTTTCAAGTGACTGATCTTGGGTTTATGACCTAACTAGGCCTCTTCTCAAGTCTTACATTTGACTGCCACTGTGAGTGACCGATTCAAAAGATAAACTACAGTGTTAACTGCTTCTACCCAAAACTTCTTCAAAACATGGCTATGTTCGACCTTGGAGTGAGTCATCTCAATGATTGTTCAATTCTAACATTCAAATACACTGTTGTGTTGTGGTATGTGGGGTGTGGTCAACTGGCGTTTAATGCCCTAAGTATCCAAAAAGCTAGAGAACTCATTAGAACAAAATTCCCCCCATTGTTTGACCTAAGAGTAATCATATATTTCCCAGACTCGTTTTCAACTAAGCATTTTCTAAAATACAGGGAATGCATCTGACTTCTTTTTAAGAAAATATACCCACATTTTTCTACTGAAATCATCAACAAATAGTAGAAAATACCTAAACCCAAGAACAAAAGGAGTAGCCATTGGGCCGCAGATATCGACGTGAACAAGCTATAGTACCTGAGAAGCTCACCATGAATTGCCACTAGTGAAAGGTGTCCGATGCTACTTCCCAGCTTGACATGCATCACAAACTCCAAGAAGTTGAGTTTGAATCTCTGGTAATATGAGGACAAGCTCTTCCCAAGCAAGCTGAGAGAGAATGCACATTTAAGAGCCCATATTGTTGATGCCAAAGTGTGCTAACAGAAGACAGCTAAGCAGCCATAGCTAAGTCCCAAGAATCAACAGAATTAGTAAGTCAAAAAAGACCATGATCTTCAAGACCCATTACAACAATAGACTGAGTCACCCTATTAGTTATGGTACAATGATGTGACCTGAAGGTGACATCCAACAGTGGAAAGTGTCATAGAAACTGACTGACACATCAAGGAAAATGAGATTCCTCCTAACAAACTGAATCTGAATGTTGCCTTTTCCGACAACAGTGTGCTCTTCTCCGCCACCAAAAATAATAGAATCTAAATAAGGCTAGTAGTCAGTGAACCAGTCTCTGCAGTGGGTGAAATGACGATAGGCACTTGAATCAATGTACTAAGCAGCCAACTTCACATGATCTGTAGATCTTTTAGCCATTAAGGCATCAAAGGCAAATTCCATCTACTCAGTGTACTCTGTTGTTCTCTTTGGGCTGCGAACCTAATTGCTTACATTGGGTAGCTAGGCATTTCTGACATTCAACCTTCATGTGACCAAACTTGTGGCAATAGTTGCATTGAATGTTCTTCTTCCGAGAGCCTTCTGAAGCTGGAGCAAAAGACTTTTACTGAAAAGACTGCTGAGACTTGCCTTTATCCTTCTGAAAGAATTTAGCAGCAAAGATTTGCTTGGCGGTGGTGGTGTTGGAACTGCTACCTAAATGTTGTTTCCATCGCTCTTGCTGAAGTAGGAGCGTGCAAAGATCTGTGAATTTAGATCAACACCAGAAGAAGTGATGTTGAGAGTCTCGATAAAATGCTCGTAGGACTTGGGTCCTGACAGTGATGACCACAATGTCCTCTTCCTCCATCTTGCAACCAATGGCAAGCAACTGATCAAGGATTTCCGGAATCCTATTTAGATGAGCCTGGAGCAATGTTCGCTCATCAATGATAATAGAAAACAGAGTGTTCTTCAAAAAGAAAGCTCTTCTTTTGTTAGAAGTGTCGTGAGGATTCTTGAGATGTGCACGTATCTCAATAGTTGTTTTCACGGGTGGAATTTGAGAGAGCTGACCATCAGGTACGGATAATTTGAGAAGCATCACCACCTCTCGATTATTCAGATCTCATGTCTCCTAATCAGTACCAGGGGCAGTCAGAAGCTATGTAACACCCAAAACACTTTAATCAGTATTCTAATATTCAAAAATTGCTATTATCTACTACTTCTGAGTGCCATAATTCTGACCATTGAATTTTGAATTGCTCTCGAGCAAAATATTAGTAAAAGATGCCATAGCACATTTTTCAAGGAAAAGGCATGAATATCTATGAAGGCACGTACTTCGAGGCAAAAAAATGGAAGACCCAAAAAATTTGAAGGGGTACCCAATAGAGAGCTCAAAAAACCTAGAAAGAATATGTTGGTGGTATCTAGATCCGCTGGCTCGAAAATCGAGGCACAAACATTGAGGCACACAGAACAATTTGACAACCCAATTGAGCTCTCGAAAAACCCACCAAGAATCTGTAATCAAAGAAAATATGAGTCCAAAAATTAGGGTTTCTAGTCAGTGGCCATGGAAGGTAGAAGTTGCAGAAATAATGGCAATTTCTATGAGAAAAAGGCCAATTTTTGTTTTAGAGAGAGACTCTTAGGTAGAGACAGCTATGGAAGTGAGAATTTGAACCCAAAAAAAGGCACGATTTTGTAGTTACAGATGCGCAAAAGAGGCAAATCTCGTCTGCAAAAAAACTCCAAAAAAGTCACAACTTCAAGCAGAGACAACGTGCGAGCTCGTTGAGATATATGTAACATACAAAAAACAAGTTGTGTTTGGTAAGAAATGGTAGTAGAAGTCCACGGTTGAAGACCAAAGCGCAACACAAAAAAAGAAGGATTTTTCTTCAGTTGGATTCCTCAAAAAACAAGATTTTTCATCACAATCAGCTATATGGGTTGTAGAGAAAATTGCAAAAATAATTTCAAAAAACTTAGTAAATAACTTCGAAAAAAGTTATAAATTTTTCGAAAAAAATGGAAGTATTGGCTTTGATACCATATTACAAAGTAAGTGGTAAAATACTTGCTTGATATTAACAGAGGTCAAGAGGTCAAGATATACAAAAGAATGAAACGATGTTTTCTTAGAAAACGATCATAAAGAATAGAAACTTTCTATTCTAACTGGAAGAAAACAAACAGTTATCTACAGCCTAACTAAATATTAGAAACATTCTAATATTTACAATATATTACAAATAGATAACCATCAACTAATAATAAACTCTATCTATTATCGTAATAGACGTAGCCAACTTTCTTTTGTAAATAATAAATATAGATGAGAATCTAGCCTAAAATAAGTTCATTTTTTCTTGTAAAATATTCAATGAGATTTTCACCTAAAGAGAGGCCCTCCTTGACCTATGAGTCCTTTATAATTTCTTGTCATAAAATTCATCATAACCCTGTCATAGAATCAGACATGAAGCTACCAACAACCTTTCATAGAACCCACACATCCATTTACATAAAATTCTTCTATAAATAATTATTATTAAGTATTATTATTTATTATTTTAGTTTAGTTTTTACTTCTAACTTCTCAATTTATGGATCCTTTTATTAAAAGAGGATTCTATCCTTATCAAAAAGTAAGGATAGGACCTACATGAGCTCACTTATTAAAAAGGGGCATTAAAGTTTGGGACATAGCATACGATATACTAATCATTGAAAAATAACATGTCATCTGAGCTTATGTTTCCAGTAAGGGCTAGAATCCATATGTATCATCCAATAGCCATACCATGTATTTTTCAACATTATTAAAGCCTACATACATGATTTATTATAAACATTTGCCAGACATCCTCCAAAAAAGAAGTTTTTACAAGTACAAAGGCTTACAAACTAGTATGCAAAGAAACATCATCTTACTAAATTTGTAAAACCATTTTCTTGTTATAAAATTTAGGATTTTCTATATTGAGAGGTGGCCTGAAAATTACAAAAAAATTAACCATGCAAAACAACTTACTTGGATGGATGCCGAAGAAAAATCTTCAGCCAAATGTGTCTTAAAATGGTAATCTGATATAAAAACCTGAAAAACAAAATCAGAAATAGCACAGTAAGGTTCTGTTGATTTGAGGCCAAAATAGAGGAATCCATATAAATATCATCTTCAAAGCTCATAGCATACAAAGATAATCTTCAATATTTTTATCTACATATTCAAGTCAACTAGAGCACTCTTAGAACATCTTTGACAAATGGATCAATAAACCTGAGCACGCCAAAACTTGAGACAAACTTACAACTACAAATAGGGAAATATAAAGTACTAAATAGGCAGAAGTGGCCAAATTAGTGTTTAAAGGATAAGTTAGTGATCCTCATACTGGTTTGAGTTCAAGCTTGGGGGTTAAATACATGGATTTGGTCCAAAAAATTGGGGTTGGCTTCACTTTAATTTTTTCCATAAACATATATAAAAATATAACTCCTCATCACTTCATATAATAAACAATATCACCATAAATAAAATGCAACAATGTCAACTAGTCAGAAAAAGGTAATGGTATATATTCATTATTTAAACATCAACTTAAATGAAATAAAAACATTGAGACTTTGTGCAATTTGTTAGATGGGGTAATCCAGGAAGTTGGAGCTGAGAATGTTGTCCAAACTATCATGGACAACACAGTTGCATATGTCGCTGCAGGTAGAATGCTTATAGAGAAGCATCCCACAATCACATGGAGTTATTGTGTTGTACACGGCTTGGATTTCTTGTTAGATGACATTGAGAAGATTTAATGGGTGAAAAGGGTAGTTGAAGATGCTAAAAGTGTTAATAAATTCATTTACAACCATACTTGGGTTCTCTTTCTAATGAGAGAGCACCCAAATGGCAAGGACCTTGTGCAACCAAGGGTAACACGATTTGATAGACAATTCTTCGAATTGCAAAGCATTCTTGGTGTCATTCCTCGTCTTAAGCAAATGTTTGTGTTTGATGCTTGATTGCAATCTGTATACTCCAAAAAACTTGAGGTGGAGAAGATCGTAACTGTGTTTATTATGATGGGTTCAACAAAACTAGAGAGGAGTTGATCAAGACAACTAACATAGGTATAAACCTTGTACAAGATAATGTGTTTGTTGCTTTTTCTTGAGTGGTTGATTTTGTAATAATTTAAAATTTGTCTTCATTTTTTTAGCTGACATAACCTTTGGTAAGGGTTCTTTGTATGGTGTATGTAGAGGGCATGCCAATGGGTTTCATTTATGAGGTCATGGAGAGAGCCAATGAGGCAATTTCATATTACTATTGCAGATATTCAAGAAAATATGAAATCCTTTGGTGTATCATTGATCTTAGGTGGACAAACCAACTCCACCAACCAATACATACCTTGGCCTACTTCTTGAACCCGAAATTCTACTTCTCTAATTCATTTAGGGCTGATGAGGTCATGATAGGTGTTGTTACATGCATTGATAATATGGCACCTAACCGTGACTTGAGAGACAAGGTTTTTCTGAGTTGGAGGTGAGATTTGACATTTTCTATATCTATTTAATGAATTTGAAAATGTTCATTGTTGAATTTGACAATTATTATTTATGAATTTGGAAATGTTTGTTGTTCGAGATCTAGAAGGGAACAGAGGGAAGAGCCTTATCTCCACAAGAAACAATTAACAGGAGAGTAAAACAAAAACCAAGACATTTTGTTCAGCACTACAAGAAAATAATTATTGCCCCTCCAACCTCATCATGGACAGAAGGCAAGGTATATTGAAAAGTTGTCATAAATGTTGAGGGTGTATTTTTAAAAATTTGGAAATTATTAATAATCTCATGATTAGGTTTTGTCATTAATGACAAACATAATGCATATTATATGCTTAACACATCATGATCCATGTTGAGATTTATGTCAACTTTGATATGCAGTAAAGACCCCTTAGCTTCGATAAGGGAAAAATTTGTGTACTTCATTTAAAATGAGGACAATACCATCACAACCAATTACGAAGAAATCCATGAGTTAAGAAGATATGGAATCACCCAAAACAAACAATAATAAGATATTATCAAGAGGAGAGTTAAAAAAAAATGAAGCAGTTGAAATGATATTGAGTTTCATCAAGAAAACTATTACATAAACCAAAAACAGAAGACAAGTAGCGATTAAGTTCTCAAAAGAACAATGGATGTAGTAAAATAACAAGTTATAAATGGAAGGGCTGAGATAAAAGAATAGTGCCCCATGTTATAAGATATTTTTAGTAATTAAAAGAAGGAAACACACCACTTATAATTATGAAGCCATTTCTTGCATTCATCAAAGATGACACTGCAGACCTTGTAGTAACTTTAATATTCTATGGCAATGCTTCATTATCCAAGAGTCTGCAGAGCAATTTTAAAAGTTACAGCTGGTCTTTAAATGACTACTCGTTAAAGAGATATAGAGAATCAATAGTGGAACTCAGGCATATTGAAATAGCATGAGGCAAGTAGACATAGCAGTTGCAACCAGTCCATGCCAAGCTTAAACTAATTAAATTAAGAATGATAAGAAGTAATGGGAACAGATTTCAAGGGGAGAGAAGTTATAAAGAAATCAGTTATTGAAAATTGTCAGAAATGGGTACAGATCAAAAATTGTTACACGGAGAATGATGGCAATAGGATGGATACTCTTCAATTGACATTTTGTATGAGGTCTGATTGCTTAAGATACTGATCAACAGACACAGAATCTCATATGCAAATTGTTTTTACGAAAGGGTAATGGACACTGCAACCATCTTGAATGAGGTGTTTGCAATAAAGAAAGAACATCAGCTATTTTTATATTAAGTGATTACTTTTAGTTATGAATGATTTTGGTAACCTAGAGAGAGACGGTAGCATGAGATAGCAAATAGAGGTTTTGATATCGCGATCACTCAGGTATGTTATACATATCTCTATATGAAGGTATTTTGGATTAATCAAATAACCTCATTTTGTTGTTGTGAAGTCTGTGTCATTGTTGTAATCTAATATATTTATATACTGTAGATGTGTAGTGACTTTCCTCATTAATTATAGTTTATATTTAAATTTGATTTCTAATAAATTTTGTTCTATAAATGTTCAATTGTTGTAAAATCAATCCGTATTCAGTTTGTACGTATTGTTAAGATTGTCGCTTCTAGCAGATTAAATTAACCTAGAGATAATCCCTCTAAAGTCAATGATTAATCATAAATAAGACAAGCACTAGCGTGTGTGTGTGTGCGCGTGCACGTGTGCGTGTGTGTGCGTGTGAGTGCGTGCGTGCGCGTGCGTGCACGTGCTCAGTGATTAATCATAAATAAGACAAGCACTAGTGTGTGTGTGTGTGCGTGTGCGCGTCCATGCACGGGTGTGCGTGTGTGTGCGTGTGGGTGTGCATGCATGCGTGTGTGTGTGCGCGTGTGCGTGTGTGTGTGCATGTGTGTGCACGTGTGCGTGTGCATGCGTGTGCGTGCATGTGGGTGTGTGAGTCTGCGTGCGTGCATGCATGCGTGTGCATGTGTGTGTGGGCGTGTGGGCGTGTGTGTGTGTGTGGGGGGGTGTGTGTCTGCATGCGTACGTGCATGTGCGTGTGGGCGTCTGGGCATGGGCGTGTGGGTGTGTGTCTACGTGCGTGCGTGTGCGTGTGTGTGGGTGTGTGGGCATGTGCGTGTGCGTGTGCGTGCGCGTGCGTGCGCGGGTGTGTGTGCATGTGTGTGTGTACGTGTGTGTGTGTGTCTGTGTGTCTGTGTGTGTGTGTGTGTTGTTTAATAAATGATTAATTTATAAATTATCAAAGATATCTCCTCTACGAATATTTAAATAACATTCAAATCTGCAATTGGAACACACCAATGATAATGGCAATGTCATTACATTTGCAGAAAACAATCTTTTATACCTTAACATGGTATCAGAGCTAGATTACAAATGCATACAAATGGATAGAAGAATAGACAAGAAGATTGAACAACATATATGGAGAGACATATTGCACGAAGAACTGGCTGGATAGAATCGGGTAGAAGAAAAGAATCTCAACAATAGTGAGGAGTATGAACTAAGGCAGTGCAACCACCAATTGCATTAGGAGTAAAACAAACAGTAATCATAATTATTTTTCAAGAGAACAAAGAAGAAGATGCATATTGTGAATACATCAATGTTAAAGAAAATTGGGCCACACCAATCCAAGTAAAAAAATAAACAGTTAAGTTCATTAGTAAGCAGCAATGATTTATCAAGACGGTAACTATCGCTGCATTGATTAATAAGTCATTGTTATCCAACAGCATATATATTGTCTACAAATAAATAAAAACGCTGGAAATGGGCATTACAAATAGTAGCTCTCAATTATTAAACAAATGGTGATGCAGAAAAATTAGATAGCGATTGGTATTCTAAAGATTCCCGAAGGAGACTCTTTATTGAGCCGTTGGCATTTTTATTAAGTTACTATTCCATCTGGAAAGAAGAAATTTCCAGCAAACTTGGGAGGTTAGTTTAATACATCCATAGGGTACTATTGTCGTCCAAATGATCGATATTTGGGACACAAATTATATAATAATAATATGAGCAGTAGATTCAAATTGTGATGTTCAAATGTTTTAAACTTCCCTAAGCGAACTATTTGAAGCCAAATGTTATTGGAAATTCAAATAAAAACATAAGTTTTATTTATTATTGGCAGATATATCTATTAGTGTTAAATCACTGGAATCACACAAGCTTGGGATATATATTTCATATGCTTAAGACTTCTTTTATAATTTTCTTGGAAATATTTGATACATCATCCACAATACCTTAAATGTAATGTCCCCATTTTTGTCAGCATTGAAGTTTCAAGGATTGGCCTATTATTGTGATCCTCATAGGCTAATTATTATGGATAGATGGTCTTCTAAGGCAGTGGCTTAGCTTGTGAGGGTATTGTCTTCTCCATAATTCAGTAAGCTACAGGTTGGTCTTTGTTTGGCTCACACTGGACTTCGTTTGAGCTTAATTTTGTGTACCTACTATTCGTGGTAAGTGGGGTGTTGATTGAGATGGACCCTTTCTATTTTTGGAAAGTGCATTTGATCACATGGAAAAATAATAGGTATGACTCCTATTTCAAATAGCATATTTAAATGATGAGTATTTTGGGAGTTATTATATTTTTAGTGCCCAAATTATTATTAAGTTATTAAATGGCTTATTATAAAGTTATAATTTAACTTTATAATTTCACTTAAGTTGAGGATTGAGTTATCATTACAAAGAGTCATTTATTAATTAGTTAAGCCAAGTCAAGTGAAAGAATCTAATGGAAGCTTCTTATTAATGTTGTATGTTGAAGCTTCTAGAGTAAAGTTACATTTTGGCAACAAAAAGGGCATCTAGAGGTTATAAATACAAGCCCATTTCTTGGGCAAAGCATGCTTGAATATTTATTTGCTTTTGTTGTCTTTGTCTCTTTTCTGAGGTTATGAATTTGTTGTCCTTGTTGAAGTAAAAAGGTTGAGTCTGAAACTCTGAGAAGTGCTTGGCAATCTACAGTTGTGGTATTGTGGATTGCATATCTGGAAATTATTGCAAGTGTTTTCCCTTTTGTACTTACTGTGTCAAGGGATTGACCTAAGGTTTTTCTCCATTGCTGAAATATAGTGGAGATCGGTTTCTTGTGAATTCTGAGATTTTCATGGTGGCTTCTCGTACTATATTTCCTGTAGATGAAAAGCAAAGTGTTCCTAAGGAATTTGGTATTGGGAGTCTGAAAATTGATCATCATTCCTACTGTATTTCTGTATCTGGGTGAGTGAATTGGTGTGGAGAAGTGGATGTTTGTGGGCCCTATTTGGAGTGCCACTTATATCTGCCAATTGATAGGATTTACCTTTGTTATTCAGGTTGTTCAAACTGCATTATATAACAACATTATTTCTAAATCTGAATGCCATAAAATGTCTGGTCTAAAGCTGTTCATTGTGGCTGGGCCATTTGAAAATACAATTCAGTCAAAGAAACACATTCCTCATATGCCATTTCAATTTGTTTGTATTTACTTTCATGCACTAATTTACATTAATCAATCCAACTTGCAAATATTAGCTGTTTTGGATAAAGAATTAGAACTGGCATTATTAAATATTTGCAAATATATTTAGAGATTTTTTGTGATCAGAAATCCAGTATCTCATTGTTGTGTGGTGTAGTAAATAATTTGCAAATCCTAACTTGCAATTTGGTCATCAGAATTATTCAGAAAATTGCCTGACTTTTTAAAATTATGTAAGTGTGGAGATTAGGAATTGCAGAGATTAACACTTAAAGAGTCATTAATATTGCTTGTCAATTGTTTGATTAAATGTCAAATCTCTGATTTATAAAGAAAGTTTATGTTTGTTAAAGCCATAACCAACTGGGGTTATTACAATGGTATCAGAGCGGTTTCCTACCAACTTGCAGGAATTTGAGCTCAGTTATTATGTTCAATGTTCTATTCAGAGGGTGTCAATATTTGATTTGGTGGCTAGTATTCAATACCCAGAGAGATAGACAAAAGGTTTATTCCGGATAGGCATTATACCTGCAGAAGGCGTACTTCACCACCTAGGGAGGGAAAATCTGAGATACAATGTATTGTGAAATAGTTGGATGTGCTAGTGAATGAGATGAAGAAAAATCACAAAAGGATGACCCAACTGATTCGAATCCGCGATTTGAGCAAACCATGATATCGCTTTCTGAAAGAGCGAAAAGTGATGATACAGTTGCAGTTACAGATGGGCAAGACATTTCTTATGAGACACCGCATGAGTTGGGCACAGTTGAGGTGGAATGTGATGAGAATTCATGTCAGGTTGAGTCAAATGATGCAATTGTTGCAATGAATTCCCATGATCATATATTTGATGGCGATGCAGCGATAGTTGGAGTAGGAACATGTGAGGATATTGTCATATCAGCAACTACTTTTGTGTCACTCAAGCCATCTAGCGAAGAGTTTGGCAATATTCATACAGTTGTTGATGTGTGCCTAATGATAGTACACGTCATTGATGATGAGGTGAGTGGTGTCGAGGCAGAGTCATGTTTTAGTTGAAATCAGCACAGTGATGAGGTTCACTTCGTGGACAATCCTATATTTGACATGGATGCAACATTGTCTCATGACAATTCGTTGTTTGAGATTGATGTTGATCACTAACCTGAGTGGAGTTGGACTCAGTTTTCACCATCTACACATTCAGTTCATTTTTTTGTTGCGGCAATTGGTATGTTGTTGTAACAACATATTTTGACGGGGCTACACCTATTGTTGATACAAATAGAATGAGCTATGTGTTTTTTATGAGCATATGGTTCTCCTGTAGCTATGTGTTTTTTAGGGATTGTTGGTGATGATCAAGATTCCAGTCCAATATATATTATATGGGTGGATACAAGGAAGAAGAGGATGCATAAATCTATGGAGTTGCCTTCTGGTGACATTCTAACTTCTATATCATCAACACAAGTTTTGGGTGCTCTGTTGCAAGACATGTGGCTAGTCTTGATGATGTTGGTTTGCAATTGGTTCAGTGTCGACAGGGATGTCACGCACTTCTTCATTTGGGATCCAAGTAGATGTTCAAGTTCACTATGTTGCCAGATTACTTGAGGACAAACAATCTCGGGGGGGAGGACTGCAATGTCTCCATTTTTGCCAACATTGGAGTTTCAGGGATTAGCCTATTATTGTGATCCTCGTAAGCTAATTATTGTAGATAGAGGATCTTCTGAGGTAGTGGCTTGGCTAGGGAGGGTCTTGTCTTATCCATAATTCAATAAGCTATAGGTCAGTCTTCGTTTGGCTCACATTGGACTTTATTTGAACTTAGTTTTGTGTACTTACTATTTGTGGTAAGTGGGGTGTTGATTAAAATGGACCCTTTCTAGTTTTGGAGAGTGCATTTGGTCACATGGAAAAATAATAGGTATAACTCCTATTTCAAATGGCATATTTAAATGATGAGTATTTTGGGGGTTATTATATTTTTAGTGCCTAAATTATTATTAAATTATTAAATGGCTTATTATAAAGTTATAATTTAATTTTCTAATTTCACTTAAGTTGAGGGTTGAGTTATCACTGGAAAGAGTCGTTTATTAATTAGTTAAGCCAAGTCAAGTGAAAGAATCGAATGGAAGCTTCTAATTAATGTTGTGTGTTGAAGGTTCTTGAGTGAAGTTACATTTCGGCAACAAAAAGGGCATCTAGAGGTTATAAATACAAGCCCATTTGTTGAGAAAAGCACGCTTGAATATTTATTTGCTTTTGTTGCCTTTGTGGCTTCTCTGAGGTTATGAATTCGTTGCCCTTGCTGAAGTAAAATGGTTGAGTCTGAGATTCTAAGAAGTGCTTGGCAATCTACAGCTGTGGTATTGTGGATTGCATATCTGGGAATTATTGCAAGTGTTTTCCCTATTGTATTGAGGGATTGACTTGAGGTTTTTCTCCATTGCTGAAGTATAATGGAGATTGGTTCCTTGTGAATTCTGAGATTTTAATGTTGGTTTCTCGTATTGTATTTCCTCTAGCTGAGAAGCAAAGTGTTGCTAAGGAATTTGGTATTGGAAGTCCGAAAACTGAGCATCATTCCTACCGTATTTTCTGTGACTGGGTGAGTGAATTGGTGTGGAGAAGTGGATGTTCATGGGCCCTATTTGGAGTGACACTTATATCTGCCAATTGATAGGATTTACCTCTGCTATTCAGGTTGTTCAAACTGCATTCTATAGCAACATTATTTCTCAATCTGAATGCCATAAAATGTCTGGTCTGAAACTGTGCATTGTGGCTGGGCCATTTGAAAATAAAATTCAGTCAAAGAAACACGTTCCTCATATGCCATTTGAATTTGTTTATATTTACTTTCAGGCACTAATTTATATTAATCAATCCAATTTGCAAGTATTAGCTGTTTTGGACAGAGAATTAGAACTGGCATTATTAAATATTTCCAAATAAATTCTGAGATTGTTTGTGATCAGAAATTCAGTATCTCGTTGTTGTGTGGTGTAGTAAATAATTTGCAAATCCTACCTTGCAATTTGGTCATCAGAATTATTCAGAAAATTGCCTGACTTTTTAAACTTATGTAAATGTGGAGATTAGGAATTGCAGAAATTAACACTTAAAAGAGTCATTAATGTTGCTTGTCAATTGTTTGATTAAATGCCAAATCTCTGATTTATAAAGGAAGTTGATGTTTGTTAAAGCCATAACCAGCTGGGTGAGATTGCAACTTCTTGTGATGATAATAAAAAAAATAATTGAAATGAAAGCTATGAAGTTCATCAATGATACAAGATAATTAAGAAGAAAATAAATAAAATTAAGTGAAGTGATTATTCAAGGAAGAGGTGTCATTTAAGTTTAAAAGAGACATGAGTCTTTGAAAGGTCAACATACCAAGTATAAGTAAGAAACGGTTCATTTTTAAAAAAATGAATGTAAGGAGTTGAAGAATAATGCAGGGAATAGAATAAACATATATTCAGATTTCAATCTGATATATATAAGTACAAATTAAATAAAAGTGAGAGATATATATGCAGATATAAAAGTGCAGGTTTAATGCAGATATAAATAAGATATATGTGCAGATATAAAAGTTAAATATAGGCAGATGCAAAAGAGGATTTGTGCAGAGAAATAAATAAGACATATATGGTGATAAAAGAAGAGTATACAAATGAAAACTAAGAAAAGTGAGGAAGAGAATAAAGGATTGATTAAATTGTCCACCATCTGTTGAAGTAAGCAACATTGCCAGGGTGGAAAAGCAGTTTGTGTGCAATGGGTTGGTGGTCACGAAGACAGCAGTGGGGGTTGGCGCTTCCAGTAGGTCGGAGCCTGAGAAGTGTAAGAATTGGAGCTTTCAGTGAGTCAGTGCTCATAAACATAGGGGTTGAAGCCTCTAGTAGGTTGGAGCTTACAAAACATTGTAAATGAACAATTTTATAAGTAAGCAATTATTCTGCCGTGGGTTTTTCTCATTTTGGGTTTCTACGTAAAACATTGTGTCATTGTGTTCATGTGCATAATTGTTTATTTCAGCATTTGAAGTTACTGTTTGGATAAAAAAATTAAATTGGCAAAGTTGTTATTATACCGATTCAACAGCCACCCCACCCACACCCTGCCCCCCCCCCCCCCCCCCCCCCCCCCCCCCCGGCCTCAGTATAATCATGTCCTCTTCAGGAACATCAGGCAGTGAATAAGATTCAGCAGCATCCCAATAATCATTGAGCAATTTCCTATTTTCTAATGTAATTCTTATTTTGATCTTAGTAAGAGACGTGGCCTTCATTATACAATTGCAAGATGTTCAATGTAAATTAAAGGAGAGGAAGAGCAATGGACATAATAGATTAAAATATAGAATACGTATGGTACTCATTAAGAAGATTCCTCAATTCGCAGAAGACATTACACTAATCAAATATTATTTAAGAAGTGCAGTAATAAGTAACATTCAGACTCAATATCATTATGGAGGATGATATAATCCAAGAAAATGGATTCCTCATTATATAAACCAATCCAGAATTCTTCTTCTCAAAGATGATAAATGCTAGATCAGATGACCATTGAGTTTACATCATCTAAACTACGTAACTATCACTGATTTAAGTCATAATGCATTAAGTAGACTAAAGAAAGTTATGAACAATTAAAATTGACAATGAGAAGAGGGAAAATATATAAATATATATAGTGATCAAATTTGATCCCTTCACCCATAATAAGATTGTTGAAGATCAAGGTGCGTCTTACTATTCATTGAGTACATGAATTTAACGAGACATCAGGAAAAAAAAAAACATTTTTGAATCAATATAAGTCCCACAACTGACCAATTATAAAAAAAATCTTCACTAATCAGATAGGAGCTAATAGAGAACATTAAACTTGTGACCCTTCGTTTTCCAACTCTTGTCTTTTTGTCTTCTTTCTCTTTTGTACCTTCTCAAACCTCTTTTAATATTAAAATGACTTTTATCAGTTTGCATTAAGCTCCCATAAAGTCATTTTCAATATTATATGAAGTTGGGATTGAATTTTCTAATTCCCAAAACGGAGACATTACAAGACATTGCTCTTCTTGGGCTGCAATCAACTTTGCCTTCCTAGCTCTTTGACTCCAACCGTCACACATATATTGTGTCTTCTAAATGTCCCTCTTGGTGCGATGGACAAAATCTAATGCTTTGCATCTATAATCCCTATCCTTGGATCCTTCATCATGTCTAGAAATAACCTCCATGTGCCTAGCTAAACTGTGTCTAGATTCTCCTTTAGGTGTGCCTTTTAAGACACATTCTTCCCATTCACTTTGAATGTGAATTCTAAGCTCTTGAGACTTTGGAAATACTTGTCAAGGGACTCTAGCCATTGAATGACCAAAATAAAATTTCTATCATCCAATGCTATAATATAAATGTCTTTAACCTTGTACTCATCTAAGGTGATGTTCAAATGGGGCATCATGAGTGTGCAAGGCAACTAATGACCACTAGCTACCTTAACATCAAACCCTTCAAACTCTATTATTTGCAACTCTCTCTTAGCAACCAAGTTAGCAAAAACGAAATTGTGGGTGGCTCCACAATCAAGCATGATGATGGCTTGATGTTCTCTTAGCAACCGAGTTAGCACCAATGAAAATGTGAGTGGCACCAGCATCAAGCATGATGATGGCTCGATGTCCCTATAATAGACCTCGTATCCTAAAAAATGTTGTATTGTGAAATAACGAATATGGTAGCAGTAGTTCAACTCTTCTTCCCAATAGGTGTTAAATTCATCGAAGGAGATAGTTCCTGATGTCTAATATGACATTGATGTAGTGAAACTTTCCTTTAACAATGCAATAAAGTATCAAGACCCATACTCCTTGAAGTTAAACCACAAGTTCCTATTTCACAAGTCTTGTCATCGCATCATCCAATTGGTTCTTTCAAGGTCATTCTTTCTCCAAAGGTTTCTTGTCATTATCCTTCAATGAAAAGGGTGCCTTAGGAGGGACCTCACTCTTAGATGTAGACGATGCCATGGCACACATTTATTAATCACTTCTTGGAGTGTACAGGGGCCAACAGCCTTGACCCAACCCCTCAAAGATCTATCAATTTGTCCATGAAGAGAGAGACTAACATCCTCTCCACTATATCTATCACAAATATTGAGAATCTCTAGAATTCGGCAATGTAGCTATCAACTGAACCTCCTTTCTCCAATTGGACTACCTCCTTAAGATGAGTTCAAGATCCTTCCCATCAAATCTATCGATAAGTCTCTTTGTTAAATCCCCAAATGAGGTGATTTGATCAGGTCCCAAAAATAATCATTATGTGATGCAACACTCATAATCAATCCTATAAAGATGTAGTGCTGCAAACTTGATTACTTTGTCCTCAGGAAAGGGGTGAAACTAAAAGTATGTACCTACCTTTTGTACCCAAGCACATGTTTTTGTCTTCCCTAAGCCATTAAAGAACAGTAGACTAAGCTTGTCCATCTTTGCCATCAAATTATTATGTAGCCTTTGTGTCCCTTATTGATAGGTGTCTCATTCTTAGATCCATGTAGACCCTAAGGGGCAAATCCAACTATAACCCTTTGTCTAGTCAATCTTGTTTGAATTACTATTGCAATTCAAAGTTTCAAACAATGAGTGAGCATGACTCTCCTATTGCTCAACTCTAGGTGAAAAGGTGGGCATCATGAACCTTGAACTAGATGCAAGATTGCGCTTGTGTCCTTCCATCGATTGAATTTTTGCCACTCCCATTGTTATCTCCGTTAATGGTTTCATTATTCCTTGATTCCAATAAATTGTTAAGTTTTATAGGATCATTTTTCTACAAATGTAATAACACTGCCATGTTTTTTTGTGCTACTAATGCAAATTTGAATGTTATATAAATATGCGTAGAAGAGACATGTCTCATGAAAAGACATGTCTCTATGGTAATTTATAAATTAATCATTAATTAGACAATATTAACATTAATATATAACATATCTATATTATATATATAGTATACATATATATAAGTCGATATATGAGAGTTCGTCTAATTGATGTTTATCCAATAACCATAGAAGGACTATCTCTAGGTCAATTCAATCTGACTGAAGCTACAACATTTCCTCTTAGCTAGGGAGGATTGTCATAGAACACATTATGCTCCCAAGCATCGAGAGAGATTGTAATGTCCCTTCTTTGGGGACATCAAAATTATTAAGAAGGAACGAATTTTCAATATTAAACTTGACTATGTTACCTGGAGATTTATTATTAAAGGTCAAATTAATATCTCATGTGGTCACAAGAGGATGAGGAGGAATAAGATGATTTACCAAAGAGAAGCTGAAGAGTCACCGTTGCGAAGATAAAAGGAGATGGAGACTCATACTTTTGGCATGCTTGATTTACTATTCAGATTTTCAGTCCTCTCTTGTGAGAGCCATTCAGAAAGCTTCAGCTTTCAGCCCATGTGAGGACATAGTCCCTCGTGCAGGCAAGCAATGGACGCAAACCCATTGCCAGTGGAGATATCAATTCAGGTGTCTCGGTTGTGCTTACAAGTTCTTCTCTTGAGTTTCCAATCTGACTGTAGAACTATGTTTAAGATTAGATTTATAGTTTGTTGCTTATTGTATTGTTGTTGCATAATACAATAACATTTTAGGAGTTATCTAGAAGTTGCTTGTTATGGTATTGTTAATATCTAATGCAACAACGTCCTTCCGAATTGTGGAATGTTACTGGTTCAGTACTTTTTGTACTAGAATTTTCATATGCTCGCACCTTTGATGCCATTTTGAAGAAGTCAGAGTGATTGGAGTGAGTTCTGGCTCTTACTTCTTGTTCATATTTCTTCTTCATGTGAATGTAATTCTGAATATTATATTTAAGAGTTGCAGAAATATCTTTACGGGTTATCATCTGTTGCTCACCTTGCTAGTTATTTGATTAGAAGGTTTATATTCTGCGGGTTAGCCTTAAGAGGGAAACAAATAAAATCTGGTTCAAACATTATAGTGCTGGTTCGGGTCATTACAGGGGTATTAGAGCTGGTTTTCCTGCCAACCTGTGAGGTTATATCATAACCGCACTTTCTGCTAGCCTGTGTGGCTATTGGAAATCGATAGTAAACCTTTATCAGAATTTATCAGAGACAAATTCTAAAGATATTCAAGATGTTATGCAGAACATTAAGTGAGCATTAATACAGGATTAATGGAGTTGGTCTTTCTACACCACAAGTGGGAGTAAACGTTCAACTCATGGTGTTCAATCCTGACAGTGAACGTGGCAAAGGAGAGGAGATTATTCTTGTCAAAGATTCACAATTGCATTGAGCACTGCAAAAGTATTGAGCCATCTGACTAGAGGAATCATGATTTTGGCAAAGAAGGATCAGAAAGATATAGTGTGCACTAAGCTACTCTTGTCCTGGTCTTTATGAGCTTGGAATAGCTTCTCCTCATTCTGTTTTATGCAGTAGAAGACACAAACTCAAATGTCAAGGTGTTGTAGTTGTCTACCTTGCCCAAGATGACAATATTCAAACGCAGCTACAACATTATGGGCGAGTTGGTTCTCATTGGATGGAAAATCTTCATTCTCCCTTAATCAAAAGTGGATCGTATCCTTTCAACAATCAAAATGTTCATATGATGAACTTGTCAAGCAAGGACCAGGATTGTTTACAAATATCTTTTCTAGGGGATTTTCACTTACATTTCGGTAGGCTTCTATGAACACGAGACCAGAGCAGATGAGAGTGAAGCCGCCTGCTGGAAGTGTTTGACTATGCTCGGAATAGAGGTGGAAACGTTGCTAGGCGGCCTGATGATGTGTTTCTAAGCTGAAGAAAACTCATGTCGCAAGCCCTGCCTGCCTTGCGTCTAGGAAGGCTTGCAAAAATACATCGCTTGGCATTTGAAAGGAAAGTGGGAAACAAACAATACCCACCGTCAATTTCAAGGCATTTTCATTCACAACAAAATTGCCTTCGTCCGATGCATAAGAAAGGAGCAAACGATATACAAATCATAGACACCACTAGTACAATATATGCGATGTCATTAAAGAGGATGGGAGCATCTACAGTGACGCTCCACTTAATAATTGGAATCGATAGCAGGTCACAAAACACATAAATGACTTTGTCGTTGAACTAAGGAGTTTATAACGTCAAAACTGAATAGAGGAACCGTCGCCATTAGAAATCATTGGAAAGCGACAGAGAAAACAAAAGAATCCCGACGTAGCATTACATACTCGTCATTTGCGATTTTGGAGGGGGGGCGAAGTTTTGAAGTAAACAAGCTTACGGGAGATATTAACTCCGATGGTAGTAGTTGTTTAAACATTTTGTTTACACCTACCAATCAACGACCAACACAGATAACTATTGATGGATGTGTTTTCAAACCCACACACGTTGTCCAAAAAGTGAAAGCATAAATTATTTTCGTGTGTAACCAAAAGGGGTTTGAATGACAACTGTCGACTCTTTTCTTTGAGAGCTATGGATTGAGCGTTTGGTGAAGGACAACCTCTTTTCTTTGGTCAGTTACCTTGCAATTGGAGGAGATACGTGTAAGGAGTTAACTGCTATTCTGTGGATTCTTTTCAAAACACCTAGCAACCGTATACAAATAAAAACGCCATTTTGAGTACCAGTATAACAAGGGAGTTACAGGGAAATCATTACAAGCAATAGCCGTCTAAAGTGGACCGAGCATTTTGAGAAAAGCTAATGCAAGAATTCGCATTGATATTGTTGGTCTGAGGACGTGGAAGTTGGACTGTCGAACAAAAGTCTCAGACGGAATTCACAAGTTAGCTTCGAATTTTGCTTTTACAATGTTCTGTGGGTATTGGGAAGATGGTAACGTCAACACCATAGCTCCTCACTTGTGTGACGTTTTATGAAACAAGGCAACGTGCGGGTGACACATCCTACAGGCACAGCTTGCACTAACAATATCGGCAAGTGGCAAATAAAGTGGTGAGAGTGCTAGGTGGCCAAATGTTGGAAAATACAAGGTTGATGTAAGAGGCTTTGAATCTTTGGTGTTGCCCAAGTTACAGATTAATGAAGGTACCGGTCTCTTCGTTGTTGATGAATTGGCTAGCGAACAGCAACATCTAAGATCTCAAGAACTGCGGTGGTCATCTCCAACTAAGTTAGCAGCTTTCATCGAGCAGCCAGTGACATCAGCAATATATATTCCTAGGGTGACATCAAACATCTGCAATTTCCCTATATTCTACCACCATTCAGGATTGCGATCAGCCATCTGCATATTCATACATGCAATCACAGTATCATTGGAGGTTGTGACAAAGATTGTGAATGTCAGGCACATATGTCACAGATTGCGAGCCAATATTGTGTACATTCATCAGAGGTTGTGGGCATATATTGTGCTCATTCAGCAAGACATCTATCATTCTCATACATCAGATATTGTGGCTTATATCTTTGTGATATCATCTATACACTATTCACGACACTTGTTTGTCTTGACACGATACATACATACATCTGGTTACCACATCATCAGACTGGTGGGCAGCTTAGCTTCAGTCATCAAGAGATTTTAGCATAAGCATTGTGAACAGTGTTTGGCACTGCATCAAAAACTAGCCTGATCCAAGCAACAAGACATCGTACCTGAGGTCACATTGTTATCAGATCTCTCTTGGAAGTTGCTATGGAAAAAGAACAGCATGAGAATGTGGTAATTTCAACTGGAAAGGAAATTGAAATAAGAGACAAAGATTTACCTTTGGGGTCTTTCACCGCTTTCTCTGAGGAATCTTACCTTCTTCCAGATGATGATCTGCAAAAGTTTTTACTAGAATGCCTTTGCCATCCTGTTGAGGAAGAGTCTGGTGATGGTTCATCGAAAGTTTCAGACGAGGGTGCACAATTCAATTTATTTGATGAACTTTATGCTTCTTCAAAGGACACTAACATTAGAAATGATGAAGCAAACATTTTGATGCTTGTCTATAAAATTGATTCAAGAATAAACAGAGAAAACAATGTTTCTACAGATGTTTTCATGCAATGAGATACTTCTAAACTGTAGGATTTGGATGGATTTTCATCTCTATCTGTTTTAGCTGGTGATTTTTTGGAATGTGGGAAGCGGAAATTTTGTTCTTGAAATTTTCAATTTATTCAATGAGTCTTCAGCGTTATATTCCAGTTAGGCTGTAAGCAGGATAACAACTTTAAAAAATTGGAAAAGTTTTGAATAAAATTAGGATTGGTATCGGATAATTTCAAGAAGCATACTATGAGGCCGCAAGAGCGGCTAGTCTGGAATTCAGATTCCATTATAAAAATTGAAATACTCAATATTTACATGGATTATCAAAGACTCCCAACCGAATTCAAAATGATCTATCATTCAATGATTATATGAATTTTTATCTTGAGCAACTAAATATGACTGATATGGCAAAACGAAAGTATCTAGAGTTGGCCCAGGATCTTTTTGCAAGGGAACAACACACAGGAGTGTACGAAGAAATTTCGATAGATCAAAATCATCCTGAACTAGAAAAGCAAACAACCACCAGAGATGGGCAGTCTTCTCAAGATCACATAGTAGATGTTACACAAGGCATAGTTTTCTTCATTGGTGAATTGGAGGTGAGCCTTGTCAAGCAAAATAATGAAGCAAATTGCACTCAAAGTAATAGCGGTTTGGGACCTTGGCATCATGAACCCTATATTCATGATACTTAGAACGTGAATCATGAGGAACAACCAGGGATGACATTGCAAGACAATGAACAGTTTCAGCAAGGAGATAATGAAATACATGCCTTACAGATCAGTTGAAGGTTAGTGAAGACATGGTTGTGACGTCCTTGGTACAAGGGAAGGGGAAGATGACTGGCATGTGACTGATTTACAGAAGGTCAAATCAGCACTCGAGACTATGAAATCAGATTACTTATATCTGTTGTCCGACAGGGATTATATTCTTAAGGTTGCTGAGATTTATGTAGCACAGTCAAATGGGGAAAAGGATGAGATTCAGGATCTCCATAAGACGCTGAAGAATGTTTAGGAGGCACTAAGTGAAACTCAATTATCTTTACTGGGAGCAAAAAATTAAATCAAGCTCATGGAACACTCTCGGAAACATGAGAATAGGATGAGGCAGGAGTTCTTCCAAGAAGTCATTGACGAACTTGAGAACATTCAGCAAACATATGACTTGGATAGCTGCCCGAAACGGTTAAGTAGCAGAACTTTAGAACACTTTCAGCTTGTTGACAACCCTTTGTTTGAAGTTGCTGCTGATTGGGAGTCCGACAATCCTCTTTTTGTGTTAAATGAAGGATCACCTCTTATTTGCTATGAAGAGGAAGAATTTGATTTCAAACTTTGGGATCCTAGCTCAGATTCTAGCAGTGAATCCAAATCTCAACAAGGGAATGATGAATCAATTTCCGTTGTTTATCAGTTGATCAGTCTGAACATATTTTCAGATTTCATTCCATTCAGGAGTTGGGTGCATTTTCTTCATCAGCCTCTAACCACTTCTCGATGGAGTAATTTTTTGAGGTTTGTGATTAGATTTTCAACATCTGTCATACTCAAAGGACCTCTGCGTTTGAGAATTCTCCAAGTTTATGCCGACAATATGAACTTTGATGCCCATGGGATGGTAGTTTCATTTTTGAGCAGTTCATTTCTTACATCATTCGCTTAGGTCAGGTCTTCACACTCTACTAGATTATACATGGACCTTGGATATATTTCTATCTCATCATAGCAGCGAGGCAATGTAACAGAGTTTGGGACCCAGGTGTTGGCAAATTACATCTATAGTTGGACAAGGATTTTATTGTGGTTTGGGTGTTGGTCAGTGTTGAACAGTTTACCGGTGCAAGTGTTGAGTTCTTTCAAGGAGTTATGTGGGATCCAAGGATCTAGTTGAAAGTCTTATTGCAGAGAGACATTTGGCTTCACAATATGGCCAAAATTGTTTTCAGTTTGGATTTCAAGGCTACCTGCAAACTTGTATGGGACCCTGGTACTGATTGCTTGGGGGCAAGCAATCTCAAGGAGGGGAGATTTGTAATGTCCCTTCTTTGGGGATATTAGAATTATTAAGAAGGAACTAATTTTCAATATTAAACTTGACTAATGTTACCTGGAGATTTATTATTGAAGGTCAAATTAATATCTCATGTGGTCACAAGAGGACGAGGAGGAATAAGATGATTTACCAGGGAGAAGCTGAAGGGTCACCGTTGTGAAGATAAAAGGAGATGAGACTCATACTTTTGGCATGCTTGATTTACTATTCAGATTTTCAGTCCTCGCTTGTGAGAG
Source organism: Cupressus sempervirens (assembly GCA_028749045.1). Lineage (NCBI taxonomy): Eukaryota > Viridiplantae > Streptophyta > Pinopsida > Cupressales > Cupressaceae > Cupressus > Cupressus sempervirens. The sequence continues at coordinate 605,602,523 of CM053792.1, forward strand.
CCATTCAGAAAGCTTCAGCTTTCAACCCGTGTGAGGACGTAGCCCCTCGTGCAGGCAAGCAGTGGACACAAACCCATTGCCAGTGGAGATATCAATTCACGTGTCTCGGTTGTGCTTACAAGTTCTTCTCTTAAGTTTCCAATCTGACTGTAGAACTGTGTTTAAGATTAGATCTATAGTTTGCTGGTCATTGTATTGCTGTTGTATAATGCAATAACGTTTTAGGAGTTATCTAGAAGTTGTTGGTTATGGTATTGCTAATATCTAATGCAACAACGTCCTTCCAAATTGTGGAATGTTACTAGTTTAGTACTCTCATTAAATCCTTTCTCTACTCCTTTCTCTACTCAAATTAAATCAGTTAACTCCTTATTTTACTCAAATTAAATCTGTTAACTCCCATTAATTTGGGAATCTCCCTTTATGACTGAACTTCAATTTTACTCCTGACCGTTGATTGAATTTGATCTCAACCGTTGATGGATTCCAGGAAAGTCTATTTAAGAGATCTTAATCTCTTCATTTTAGGAGAGGATGAATTTGTAGAATTTGCATCGAATCGCTGCTGGAATTCATACTCACATTTGCTCATATTTTTACATACATTTAATAAATACGCCTATCTTGATTAATTAAATGTAATTATTTTATTAAATGGGAAAGGTATTTCTAATTAATGAAACGAAATTATATAATTAAATGGAGTACTTACTTCTAATTAATTAAACAAAGTTATACTGTAATTTTCATATGCTCGCACCTTTGATGCCATTTTGAAGAAGTCAGAGTGATTGGAGTGGGTTCTAACTCTTACTTCTTGTTCGTGTTTCTTCTTCATGTGAATGTAATTTTGAATATTATATTTAAGAGTTGCAGAAATATCTTTACGGGTTATCATCTGTTGTTCACCTTGCTAGTTATTTGATTAGCAGGTTTATATTCCAGGGGTTAGCCTTAAGGGGGAAACAAATAAAATTTGGTTCAAACATTATAGTGCTGGTTTGGGTCATTACAGAGATATCATCTCAATATGATATTCTTGGAATGGCATATTTAGAGTTATCAACATATATCCATCAAATTAGATGTTATATTTCAGTATCATCGGAAGCATGATTCAACAAGAAATATCAATCATATGATATTCATCATACTTATATTCTCTTGGTATGTGCACTGGCACCAAGTTCATGATGCCCGCCAAGAGAATATGTTATATCCTAGAAGGATATGTGTTATCTGATGTCTAGCTCATTCTGGGATAGCAACTAAATGTAGTCTATCATTTAACAATCATGATCTTCAGCTCATTCCGGGACAGCAACTTAATGTAGTCCATCATGATAATAGGTCAAGCCATTGTTAAGATTGCCACCTTACAATAGCTACCTCACAAAGAAACATCAATGGAAGATCGCCATTTTTCATGACATTTATCCACATATGCAAAATAGTAACTCTCATGATATCCATCATGAACCAAGTCAGAGGGTGGATCCATAGTTGCTCCTAAAAGGTGGAACAAGCACTTTCACCTCACATTTCTCTCACAGAGAAGAATGAATTACAAGGAACTTCACCTCGAACTTCTCGCTCTCAATCTATTGACTTTTTCCATTCAAGGTTGCTTCTGATGGAATTTTAGACTCCCTCTGAATCTAATATCAACCTTCTCACCTCCTTAAACAAGGTTATCTCTAGTGAAGTGTTAGACTCCCTCTTTATATAGAAGGATACTCAATCTCAATCATCAAGGATATTCACTCCAAGAGCCTCACTTTTACCACCCTGATCATCAAATGACTAATAATTTCTAGAGCACAGCTTCTTTAGAGCTACTATCATAAGATTGAGTTGCACAATATTTGGTAGCATGTGTAAAGTACCAAGATTCTTTTCCTACAAGAACATCCTCAAACATATAGGAAAAGATAAAGGCAAACAACTCTTATAATATGTATAGAGTTACAAATAAGAAAGAGAATATAGTGAGCAAATAAATGTAATACTCAAGGTTAATGAATACTTATCTACACATCCTTTATACAAGTTGCAATGAAGGTTCATCAAATCTGAAAATGTTTTCTTAGATTGTTTGCCATATTAGAATCATCTCCCCATTGAGGTGGTCCAAGATGGAATGGAACATTGGTTATTATTCCCCCCCATAATGTAAGATTCTCACTCATATAGATTATTCAGTCCAAAGAGAGACCATCATGCATGAATGATATCAACCTATAACTCTATAAGTCATCAACTTCTATATCCTATGTATCTTCTAGAAAATAACACTTTGACAAACTATCTCTTGTACAATTAAGTAAATTTCACTCTTTCTTTCTGAGTTAAATCTTCCTCCATACTCAGAATTGCATCTTTGTCTTATCTTAGCCCATCAAAGCATTATATTATACTTTGCAAAATTAAAGAATTATATCAATCAAATATATACTCAACATCCAAATAATATCCTTTGATATCTTGATCTCCTTATCCAACTTATGAAGTTTTCTTTGCAACTCTTGAACATTATTAGAATATCATTATGCAAATGATCTTCAGTTGGCCTGATTGCTTATCTAGTATAATTCTTATTAAATGGCAATTACTAATAAATTTTTATCTTTAATGATTGTTGTCTAATATGGCTATGTAAAGATGAATGAGCTTTCGGTTTGATAGGACCCTTCAACTAGGGTATGATCGTTTTCTTGATGTGCTTGATTATAATAGCAATTTCTTAATGGTGATGTTTCTGACATAAATATTACTTTTAGTTGTTTCAGTTGAGATGATAACCCATGGAATTTTTGCAATTCATTTGTTATCTCTCAGTCTTTCTTCTTCTCAATTTCTTGGCATGTATTCTTCCTTGAATTGATATGAAATGAGATAAGTCAGCACCTTATTGGTTGTAATCAAAGTAATGAGACTCAAACTTGGTTCGGACTCGGCAAAGGTAACTCGGCTCGTGACCCGGCTCAAACTTGCCTGTGACTCGGTAGTGACTCGGCAAAGTGATAAAACCCTTGAATTTTAGAGATTTTTTTAGATTTAAATTAATTCCATGCACCCATTATTGAATAAAGATTAAAGACACAATAACATCATAAAATAGAAGGTAATTTGATCACATACGTAACATACATCAATTACGTAACTACAAAGGCGAAGAAAAAAAAAATCAATCGAGTCAGATGAGTCAGCCGAGTCACCCTGCTGAGTCAGGTGAGTCAGATCAGTTGACCCGCCAAGCCAGGGTCACAGGTCATTTTGACCCGGCTGAGGCAACTTGACTTGCCGACTTGGATGACTCGCTACGAGTCTCATTACTATGGTTGTAACTAATTTGGCTTACTAAATACTTCATCATCTTTGATGATTGGGTCGATATATCCCATGACACCTAATAATTTCAAAAAATTCTTGTGATTCTTTATTATTCACAAGGGAGAGGTGGCGACACACATTACTCCCTCCCGTAACAACGAATGGTCTAAGGTGTCACCTTTATTAGTCCATGTAATAGGCGTTTGGGCTGATAAGGGGGGATCCGCCCTTTCAAATATTTGTTTTATTAGTGTAATGTCCCCATTTCAAAGACTAAATGTAATTAGTATTTAAAATTAAAAATATTATTATATAATTTATTATTAAATAAACTATTTTAATTAAATATCAAATTGATATAATATTATGTTATATAAATTAATACAATCACAATATGGAAATAATATAATTATATATAATAATATAATTATAATATAATCTTTAATTATATTATAATATCATCTATACTAAATAATTGGTGAATAAATAATAAATATATTTCTCAAGATTAAAAAATGAAATAGTATCAATGATTATAATCTAAATTAGATATAAAATATTCAAAACAAATATCAAAATATAAACTAATATGTTTATATGTTATAATAACTGAGATACATTTGACATAATTATACTCTAACTATAAATATTATACAGATAATAAATCACTATATCGCAATTGAATTTGAAATATATTATGAACATATAAAATAAAAAATTATTCATATAAGAATAGATTAATATATCAAACAATCTATGTGACTATTATCAGGTCTAATGACAATATCATTATCATGAATTGAGGATTAATATAGAAATCAAGTTGAAATAATAAGAAATTATTGTTATGAATAGGTGCAAACTAGTCAGGAAAGAAGAGACATCACTCCAATGCTTATAAATATCTTCATCACAACAAGGAGAGGGAATCATTGAAGGAGAAGGCTAGAACATCAGTGGAAAACTATTCATGCACACTCAACACTTTATTCATGCACACTAAACACTTTATTCACGCATAATCAACACTTTATATCTACGTAGGAAGAATCTCATCTTTCTTTTTTTAATCTCACAATCTTTTCTATTGTTAAAGAACAAAAAACAAGTGCAAGCCGACAGAATAGATCTAGAGTGGAGAACGAAATATTAGAGAGTGAGTTTTGATGCCCAACCGACGGTACCAGGTTGTAAGTAACGTCAATATTCAGACACCTTGTTGGAAGTTCCCAAGCATAGGAACTGAGGGATATCCTGTGGAGGCATAACAATGGCAGAAATAACCACATACTGGAGCATTATGTCTTCTACAGCCGAACATAATCAGTCCCTCACCAGCATTTCAGTAACACATTCGTCATCATGTTGATCAAATTGGGCACATGTAGTAACTAATAATTCATTATGATCAATTCTTCTCGATAGAAGCTCCTAAATAACACCCATGTTGTCATCTGTGAGTACACAGAGTTTGCAAATGTCGACACTGATGCCACAGAGGTATACAATACTGAGCATCTCACCATAAAATAGTTAGGGAGTATCCACAGATGTCATTTGAAATAATATACAACAATGAAGTGTCATTAAGTAATTCGATGTCAAAAGATGAAGGAACGAAAGACTCAATCGGGAGTTCAAATATATTCAATAGCAACAAGTGCAAGGTGGTCCTTTTCTACCCATTTTCAAGACAATATACACAGGAATATAGGGACTAGAAATTAGAGGAGTTGACATAATATATAACAGAGATTGAAAGGAGATCAATAAGTGCTTGGAGAACTAGATTTGATTGGAACACGCAGATACAGAACAAATCCCAAATTTAAACTGAAAAACTCAGGGTGATAACAATTCAAAGACACCTAGTAAAATTATAGTCCCAAGATATTATATTCTAGAGGTCATATCAGACTTTGTTCCCAGACCAAGAAACTGAATTATCACAGGCTTATTGTTTTAATACTTGGAAAATCATAGTATTTTTAGCACCAATATTACTTCAACATATAGTTCACATAAGGCTGCTCATTAAAGTCAAAATCGGTCATAAGATATGACTTAGACCAAGACAATGACTGCACAACATGGAAGAGAAGGATAAGCAGTTGTTCTGATCGGAAATACAGACTCAATGGATATGTGACAAGGAACAATTACATATTTGTTGAATATTGTGGCTCTAACTATATTTACATTCATCCTTTGAATCAATTTTGATGGATACTATAATGAAATGTCTCCATTTTCATTAAATCATATTTTGCAATCCTTATTTTAAGTTGGGATTGTTGTTTCAGAATTAAATTAAGATAGCTCTCAACTAAGGGATATTACAATTGGTTACCTTTTATGGCAGTAATGTTGGTACTGCTCAAGTCTTCTTTTGGTCGGCGAATAAACTTAACCGCTTCTTTAAACAAAATGCTTTCCCTTTTATCTCCTTCTTTATTCGTTGCTGCATCCTCCCCTTATCTCTTCGTTCCATACAAACGGAGGTCGAGCCAATAGGATGTCTCCTCTTTAATTCATATTACTTCTTTCGCTCGTCGATTGATGGTAAGATATGATGATCCCTGTAATTATTCTGCCGAATGGTTAATATACAGCCTTGACTTCCCACGTGATTGCTAGCGCGAAGGGCCCACAAGGCTGACCTGGGCAGATGCATAAGAAGAAAATGAAGTGGTTCTAGTGCCTGTTATTGTGATTCGATGCCAAAATACCAAAACTGGAGATGGGAACTATGCAGCAAACAATTTAGAAATAACAGGTGGTGGTAATAATATTTGGGCTCCAGTCTTATTGTATAGCTTCAATATTTATTATTAAACAAAAGCCCACCAGAACATAGCAGTTCTCATGGAACTATGGTTATCAAAGATCAAAATTTAATTATCAAAGCAATAATCTTCTACAAACTTATGACACGATAATATCTGCCGATTATGTTTATTGTGCATGCTCTTCTGTAATTCTGAGTATTCAGAAAAATATTTAACGAATTCCAATTCTTTGAGCGTCTTTAATCTGCAAATGAGTAAGTGAGGGAACATCAGATGTTACTTTCTCAGCCCGCACATAAAGCAGCTTCCTCCAAACATAGTAGCAACAATAGAGATATACTTTTATTGCCCATGAATATATATATTCAAGCACCCAAGGCATCACTGTATCCAGGTCTATTCCACACTGTACAACAGAATCTACAGTATTGCTTTCAGGCCACGACATGATATTTAGCATGATAATAATTGGAGCCCTCATTTTCAAATACACCCAAACAAGCCACGACTTTATCCACGATAAGTTACAAATCTGAAATGAAGCCCAACTGATAGATGTGAATAGTTCTTCATCCGACAGTTTCCATGTTTGGAAGATTAATAGAGTCCTATATTCTTCGATTCGTATGTTAGAGTTGGTATGTATAATTATCGGTTGCAGAATTCATTCTCTTACTGTGGTCATCTTTTCTTATTCTATCTGCTCACTGATTATATGGGTATTCGTCCCAAATGGTTTAGAATTACTTTTTCTTATATGTTTTCATCTGCCATAGCATAAATGCCTTACCAACGTCTCCAACCCATCAATGTACTGTTGGTAATGTTTCTTCAGTACATGTTGATATACCTTCAAGTTGTTGGCTTTATTGAAGAAATCTGGCTCTGATACCATGTTAAGTTTTGTAGGATCGCTTTTCTGCAAATGTAACAAGTTAATAAAACTGCCATTATTTCTGTGTGTTCCAAATGCAGATTTGAATGTTATATAAATATGCGTAGAAGAGACATATCTCGTGAAAAGACATGTCTCTATGGTCATTTATAAATTAATCATCAATTAGACAATATTAACATTAATATATATATATATGTATATATATATAAGTAGATATATGAGAGTTTGTCTAATTGATGAAAGATTATCTCTAGGTCAATTCAATCCGATTGAAGCTACAACATTAACATAAACGAGCAATTGCTTCAGCTATCCTTTGTCGTCCTCTTGCCAAATCAGCCAATATCGCCAAAATGCTCAGATTTGGTTTTGCATCTCTCATTGTACCTTTGAAAGAGGGGTTACGTGATTCTGTCCATTGCCTTTTTCTCTCGTAAATGATTTATGCCGCTTATTCACTGCTCCTAAATCCTCAACCTAGCAGGCTGGCAGGGTCAAGGCTCTGATACCACTACAATATCCCAAATAGAATTCCGTGAAAAAATTATATTTGAAATCAGGAATATAAGTGCAAATAACTTGAGATAGGAAATGTTTTCTCCTTGACATAGATGATATTCCACATTGGAAAGAACAGAAAGAATATTGAAGAGTTGGATTGAAGAGAGTTCCAGACCAATTATACACAAAGAATCAAATTGCCTTCTCAATTTTTCCTTTATTGTCTGCTATTAGATAATAAAGCTGAGTTATCTCGAACTAAGATATGGTTTCAATAGCTCAGTCAAACTCCCAATTAATCTCTCAATTGAATGTCTTCCCTTGATCAGACAATTATCAGTCTAAACTTCTCTGTGATATAATGAATATCTGTTATTTTTAATTTTGCCTATTGATTCGCCAGAACTCTTGCAAACTCAAGTTGGCATACTTGATGCCACTCAATTGGTGCACCTGGGACTTATTTTGTTATTCCATTGCCTGGTGAATAGGGAGTTCTAGATATTCCAGCAAAAGAAACTCTATGTCCATGATAGCTTAGTCAACTAAAACACTGCGGGATCACCATACTGCGACTGTCACAGCCTGATCACCCTACTACTTCTATGATCCACACCCTCAAGTTGCCATGACCCCTGAAACAATGACAATATAATTGGATGCTTTGCTTTGAGCTCTTCCGAATGGTAATGGTGAGACACAAGATGGACTGCGGAATCTTCTTATCTTTCCACCTCTGCTGTGGTGGAATATTATTATGACTATCACTATAGAAATGTAGAGACACAGTTATATGTATTTTGTGTAAAGTCATTGCGGTTAAACAGTTAATGGCAGTTCATAAAATTCTTCAAACCTTGCTTTGTTCAATCGGCATAATTTGCTAGGTTCATTCTTACCACAAATCACAAGAATTTCCTGTCTCGTACCCGAGTACCCAGCCTCACTGCTGATTTGAATTTTCTGAACCTCAATGGAATTGTTCCATTGTATTTGACTCCAAATTTGCCTCTGATTAGGAGACTTCACAAATTTAAGCAGACTACAGTGGTTTAAGGCCACTGAAACTGCCAATGAATTTTGGCTCCAAACCTGGCAATAAGAAAACACATCCATCCTTACTGCTCTCTCAAGAGCTCCATCTATAGTGCCTTCTCAATAAATTTTCCTCCATAATCTAAAATAAATGCCCACCCCTATTGGAAGGGAAAAATAAATAAAAGTGGTCCAATTATGAAAATCAAATTAACCCACCAAGCCCTCAATTATTTAATTATTTAATTATTTAATTAATTACTTTGCCACAAAAGGGAGACATTACACTAGTTCCATGGTTTTCAAGAAAAAAATTCATCTTCTTCATTGCCACTCATTTGAGTACAAAGATGAATAGAAAATCTAATTGTTTTTTTGAAACTGTCCTGTGGCAGATCAACTCATTTTATTAGCATTATATCAGAGGTTTCTGAATTGTCTTATTAACATAGTTTTGTAGACTGTTGCTAATTACTTAGGCTGAAAATCTTTAATTCAATATCACCTGAAAATAGTTGCTGATCAGCCTCATAACTGTAATATCTAGTTTTGATGTCTGCTATGTTCTAGCTATCTTTGTTCTTAGTTTTTGGCAGTGGGCTTTTCTAGTATATCTTATGATGTTGCTGAAAATTTAGGTAATATTGTAGGGGACTAATTTTCCCTCCTTAGGCCTACCTTACATTACTTTTCCAATATTATTAAAATACTGAGTATCGAAATAATCATTCTAGCGCCACCTACTAGTTTCATTGTTGCACATATCATTTCACTGCATTGTTATACAGAATGAGGAAAGAATAAGCTGCACTTTTAAGCAATCTTGGACAGAATCTGAAGGCCCAAGCATAAAAAAGATATCATTTTTCGTAGAATATATCCTTATAAATCAACTAACCTGTGGCTTTGACAGAAGAAGAACATCACGGTGAATACCAGATAGCCACCAATGGTCTTGATCTTCCAAATAAGATCCATCACTCCACCTTATCACTTGAACTGCTAATATATTTTCTTTGGAGGAACCGGCTTCATAACAAATTCCAGTGATCTCAAATTCTGCAGGAAGCCGACTATCCTGACTGTTTTGCCAAACAATTAAGAGTCAGATGAGTTTTTAATTTCATTTCATAGCTTTGTAGAAAGTAAGGCATAAGGAAATACAGACCCAAGAATCTACAATAAGCAGCAACTTCATAGAATTAATTTCTTGTTACTGTTCTATGACACAGGAGAATCTACATTATGTTGCATAAAATATTCCAGTTCTTAATGTTATAATTAAACAGAAGGAAATTCAGCTTAATGCAGCCATGTGATGGCATCTCGTTACGTCCATGTATAACCTATCCTTTCCAATGCCCAATTGGAATTATTCCATATTTTGCCAATGCATGACATGTATACAATGGAGAATGATCAATTATTTTCTTCCTATTGATTTGGAAACTCTAATTCCTGCCATACATCTCTCATGTTTTGAGTATGTTCAAGTCTAATCATAATTATTCTTCGACAGTTTAGCAATAGCATACAGCATCAATATACATACAACCATTTTTTGACTCTTGGCATCCTATGTCTCATACTCATGACTATATTCAAACATTATAAACAGTTTATACATGTCTGACACAAAATAGTCATAACATTTTTCATATTCTAACTTTTGCTTTTGTTTAAAGGATTTGTGATGCTAATGAACTTAGATGTGTAATTTTTGGAATGATACACAGAATATCAAAAAAAAAAAAAATTAAATGAGTTCTACCATGATTCTTATTAAACAATGGCGCCAGTTGGACTTAATGCAATGATGAATCACTGATCCTACTACCTTGCAACACACAAAATCATGTTTTACATTTCACTTTCAATCAATCATGACATTAGAAGTTTCTTCTCTCTTCCAAGAAATTATTCCCAATGCTAGACAAATGTATAACCTGCTGTAGATCCTAAGAAATTTACATTTATTTAAGCAATCAAGATCAAATTTTCATCTGAATATGTATTCTATAACAAAATGAATGTGTCTTAAATGTTTTAGACTTCTTCTATCAGCTTTCCAAGAAATGACTTGTCACTTTCGTGATAACATGAATGTCTAAAAAATACCAATGGTTTCTGTCTAAATGATTAAAAGGCGACCATTTGAGGAATTAATTATGAATGCCAAACTCAATAAAATATTAAATGTTTTCCATAAGTCTTAGTGAATAACATTTTAAATCTTATCAAAATGTCTTTTATGCAAAATCATGCTATACTGATAGATAAGATAAGATAAACTTATTAATGTCCAGCAAGAGACCACAAAGAGGATCTAAGGGCCAGTACGGAGCAAGAGGAGCCAGCCAACAACAGGAACAACAAATAGTTCCTAAGGGAAAGAAAAACAAAAGCTAGACAAAGGATGGAGACAGCTTGCAAACAACCCGCCATGAAGAAAAAATCAAGGAACCAACAGATACTGATGAGGGCGGGCGGAGGTCCTCTGTTGCCTCTAAAAGAGCCTCTAGAAGTGGAGAATCGCTACCACGTATAGCTCCCATGGGGTCTCATCGATCTAGCGTGCCCAAGCAGACGAGCAAGAGGTCATTTGGTACCACAAGCCAGAGAGACTAACGAAACAAAGGAGGTGATAAGCTGATCCTTGGTCTGTCTCAAGGAGGACTGAAGCTGCAACGTATGGTCCTGAAGCCTCATGGTCTCCTAGACATAAAGAGCAAGGGAGAGCTAGTTTGTGCACCCGAAGAAGGATGAGAGACGGGTACCCTCTGAAGAGACAACAAAACCTCCCACGAACCTCATTGTATACGGGGCAAATAGAAAATAAAATGTGTCTCCACCTCAACCTCCCTCATGTTGCAAACCCAATAGATCTGGTCCTTCCTATCAAGTTGGTGATATGTCTAAATACAGAGCCGATGAGAACCCTCCTTGAAGGAGCCCAAGGAGATGCAGATCACATGTGTCCAACATCGAGAGGGGTATAAAGGATGCATAATGGCCGCATCCTAAATATTAATAAACTGCTCTGTATAGTAGGTCATCCTCGGTCGAAGAACCATGGGGGGGTTGACCCATGTGATAGTAAGGTACTACTTGTAAATATCCATCCTAAGGTGTCCATCTTACTCCATCTGTGAAGGGTGAAGGTAAGCAGGGGCATCCAAAGAATACTTGAAAAGAGGAAGATGGTGGATCGTGATCCCAACAGATCCCAGAAGAGCAATGCTATAATGTCCCCTTCCTTGTATCCATCTCATACTTATCATCTTATCCTTTATGCTCCCAAATGCTAAGAGGAGCAACAAGGAGAAATCAATTAATTATTTGTAAGGTTATCAATTAAATGAATATTAAAAGGTAGCCTTATATTTAATTAATGAAAAAAGTAACAAAATGAAATATGATTCTAGAAACTTCTTAAAGGAACCAACTCTTCAAGTCTCTAGAAGCTTCTTTTGAAGGATCCACCTCTTAATGTTCCTAGAAGCTTCTCCTCGTGGTTCTAGAAGCTTCTTGAAGGACCCACCTCCTCATGTCTCCAGAAGCTTCTTGGAGGGTCTACCTCCTCGTCTTCATGTAAGCTTCTCCTCATGTTTCCAAAAGCTCCTTGAAGGTCCCACCTCCTATCTCTAGAAGCTTCTTGAAGGATCCACATCCTCATTTTTCTGGAAGCTCCTTTAAGTATCCACCTTCTCTTGGAGAAAAAATATAAACAGAGGGCCAATTAAGTTTTTAATCATCGAGTTCTTGAAAATTGCTTCGATGTGTTCGTTTATGGAGCCAAGGGTTTCTACAAAGTTATTCCATTAGTCATTGGGACTGATCACTCCTATTGATAGGCATAATTGAGGTGGTGAAACACCCTTTGAAGGGTTGCTACTGTTTGGGTGGGAGATATTCAATCTTTCACACTAGTATCATTATGTTCAGATTTCATTTAACTATGAGAGAGCTTCTAAAGAACATTCCCTTGTAAGCGAAGAGTCTTGGTCATCACTCAATGATTGTAATTAGTCAATTGCATTTTCATTCTAATACAATGTTTAGATATTTTGAAGGCTTTTGCAAGCGTTTCTATTGTTACCAATTGAACTTAAGCATATTAGCAGCAATCTGCAAGATATCCCTTTGTGTAAACTTTAAAGTGTTTGACAAGATCGAAAATCATAAAATTAGAATCGGAATTAGTAAGGGATGTTGCAGTGGTTTCCTGCCATCCTCTTGGGTAATGATTGCACTCAATTGGTGTGAAAATCGTTTGTGCACAATTCAATTTGGATTTGATTTTTAACCAGACAACAAAAAGTGGTCATCATGGCAACATTCTTTAGCAATAGACAGGATTGGAAAAAGTTTAAATGAACTCAATACAAGCTCAAACATGAATTGCTATGTATAAAATATCCACTTTCAAAATTGGGGCTGTCTACAAGGTCATTGTTACATCCCAAATTTTTGCCTAATTTAAAAATGTTCATGTCGTCGATGAGTTTTCATGTCAAGTCAGTTGACAAGTAAAATCATTTATGATCATGTGAAATGATAAGATGGTTAATTGTTATAATTTCATGTGAAGATGACATGTTAGTTAATCGTTATGATGTTATTATATTGCTATCTTGAAATCTTGGAAAGTCGGTTATTCATTATAAATTTGTGGGAAGTGAAATGATGGTTAATCATTATGATGTTTTATGAACAATAACTTGTCATAGTAATTGTGAATATTTTGAGGAATATGATATTATTGTGGAGAATTTATTTTCTTGTAGGAGCACGTCGAAGGTTGGGAAGCATTGCCAGAGACGAATTGTGCAAGGGACACCACTTCACTTATGAGTCGATAGGTATGAATTCTAACCACTAATTCTAAGGGGTAAACGACAAGGCAAGCAAGAGTATACTAGGGACTACCATGAGCTATCCGGTCAATAAATATACATTATTAAAAAAAGATCCCTAAGCATTAAATTAAAATGTGTTACCTTAAGAATTTGGATGATCTCAAAGCTTCATGTGATTTTGACACGCCTTAATACAATAATACCATAGTATATTGCATAAGCTTGCATATGTCTATATACACATATATGTATGTATGCGTGAATTGGAATAAGACATATGTATGCGCCCGCTTCATATGACGTATATGCTAGATACGTTGTTCTAATATATATATATATATATATATATACACGTGTGTAAATCCATACACAAGTATAGGTAGGTGTGGTATGATATTAGTATATTAAGATGTTAGCATGAGTTCATTCTATTCTTTGACAATAGTTTATTATTCAACTTGAGCGGTCATATTTCTATACTTCATTTCATCGAGCCTTGTAATATTTCGATGGCCACTTTATTATTGCCACATCAAGTCGATGGCCTTTATCTTGTCACTCCTCGCCACCTTCACAATCTTGCTCGTAAGTGAGCATGCAATCGAGAAGGCAAGGATTTATGAAAGGATAGCTCATTTAGAATACAATATTCTTGCCTCTGAAGAGTAAAATACCACCACTTGCAATCAGAATCACTTCTTCTCTTTCTTGCTTTGCATTCTTCTCTGTGAGTTCCATACATTTATCCAGCAGACATATACCATCTGCCATCTCAATTCTACATTTTAGATAGTACTTCCACCTTCTTTAGGCGTTGCATTGATCATATTCAGTATTTCAATGCCAAGCTTCCTGCACTAGAATGGCAGTAGGCGATTCCATACTTGGTTTGTCATAGCAATCAGTGATCGTAAATTATAGCATTTCTCAGGATCCATTAGAGCCTTTGTAAAGGATGACCTCCAATTAGGTCACAAAATCACCACAACTAAACTTTATGTTTTTCTTAAATGATATAGTGAGGTGTAGTTGAAGCCTGTTTTCGGAAAGTTATAATTATATTGTTAGAACCGATCAAGATATGATCCAATGTCTTCTTTCTTTATGTATAATATTGTAAGAATGCTCCACAACTATGACATTCCTCATATAAGAAATACTCTTTTTAGAATCATGAATAACTGGAGTGCAAGCTTATACAAGGATATCTAATATATATTCCCTAAGATAAGAGACTGCACCATCGTGAATCAAGTATTGATTTCCAAAATCAATGATCTTTTATAATGCCAAGGCCCATGTCGGGCAGATGGATTGGTTGTGATTATAAATGCTTGTACATCCAGATTATCTTTTATAATGTCAAGGCCCAAGTCAGGCAGATGCAATGGTCGTGATTACAAATGCTTATACATCCACCCAGTGATTCATTTAGGAAGACCGGCATGGTCGAGATGAATGGTGTGAAATGGCAATCACTAAACTATGGTTTATTCTTGCATGATAAAAGAAAAGAACAATCAGTAACTTAAGAAAGTAATAAGAGATGTTTGAAGATTGAGTCAACTCATGATAGTCCATGTAATAACCCCAACAGATTATAACTTCTTCAAACACCAAAAATCTTTATACTTCAGTTGTTTGACATTTCGTCAAACACTTTGCAAGCAAGCTCTGATACCACTGTAATAATCCTGCTCAATTCCAACCTTAAAATGCTGATTGAAGGCTCGAAGAATTTTGTCAAACACTTTGCATACAAGGGGTCATATGACTGATATAACTTTTTAGATTGCTGCAATGACTCTTGTTTCGATTTGCATCAAAGAGAATGCTTACAAAAAAACCTCCAGATTGTCTAAACAATGACCTAACATGAATGTGCAACTAATTTTGACAATACTCAATACAAATATGAGACCTAACTACTTGCAATATGCAGCTACAGCAACTAATGATTATGACAAATACTTTGGATGCAACCTAAGATGGCATTAATGCACTTACAGCCAAGTGTCATTAATATAAACACTTAGTATGCAAAATTATAACATTATTTATGCCAAAAAGAGAACTTACAGCCAATTGACATTTTGTCAAACAATTGGCATGCAAACTAATAAGCTGATCATCAAACTCTAGGTTTGCAATATAGGTAGTCTAAAAATTACAATGCTCTTTCAATTCCAAAATCCTAGCCTTCCTTTGATACCAATAATGCCAAATGGCGAACAAAGACAAGTACAATGTGAAATAGTGAAGTGCTGAAGCTATATTTTGTACTCAGCTGAAAACCTACATTTCTCAAAAAATATGCCGAATGAGAAGTGAAGAACCTGATTGTAGATGGCTGCAATAATTTTCTTCAATGCTGCCCCTTCCACTTTGTTTTTTTTCTGATCTTCTTTTTCCACTTGCTTTTTTCCGAATTTGCGTTTTTCGTTTTGCTTTTTCGAACTGCTTTTTCGGATTGCTTTTTTTCGGAGCTGCTTTTTCGGACTGCTTTTTCAGCCTGCTTTTTCGGTTCTGCTTTTTAATGGCTTCCTATAATTTCAGACCTACTAGAAATGACCTCCAATAATTTCGGCCCTGCTAAAAATGCCTCCTAAAATGCTAACATGCTGAAAAATGGCCTTAGGCCCAATGATGCCCTAGCTGAAGTGACTAAAGTATCACCTCCAAATGTGCAACCCTTCAAAAGATATTTCACTTCCTTAGTTATGCAAATTCAAGGGAGTTTTCGTTCCCAAAGATCAACTGACTATCTGAAACCACTTGTATTTATTCTTTTTTCTCCACTTTCTCCAGAAGCTTCTAGAACATTATTTTATTTTATCTATTAAGTGACTTTATAAAATATTTTATAATTCAAGTCACTTTATTAAATTAATTAAATATAAAGTTACCTTTTAATATTTATTTATTTGATAACTTTATAAATAATTAACTTAATACCACTTATTTATTTAATTAAAATAATTAATTAGTCATCCTCATAAAATATTCATTATTTTGGATAACCTAATTAATTAAATTAATTAAATCAAATTGCCTCCAAAATGGGGACATGACAGTCCATGGTATAGTCTTGTTGTCAAGTCGAGCAATGGGCGATCACGTACATAGTGCCCTCACAAATCCTTGGCCAAGGTAGGTTAGTGGCATACTTGCCGCTATGATCACTAGAGGTCAAGTTGCTAACAGTTCGCAAATAGGTGTATGGAAGGTTTCCTAAACCTAGTTGGTTGTTAGCAAACACTCTAACACCAAGATGGTCAGTCGCTAAACAATGGTGTCACAAGCCTAATCCCAAGGTAGGGAAGGCCCTTCTCAGTAGAGATTGTGTGGGGATACTTAAGAGTCAACAGTTGAGAGGTTAAGCCCTTGGCAATGCTTATTCTCTCCTTTGGTAGCCAAGGCTTGCACAACTCAAGGTTAAAGTCTATATGCAAGACATCTGAAATTTGGGTACATTACTTTATATTTAAGATCTATATTTTCAGTTGGGTAATATGGTTAAGATTAGTTTCTCTTTTATTAGATTTAAAAGTAGTTTAGTCAATCATTCCTTTACTTGAATATATATAAATAGAAATGAAATGATAATCATGCATAGATGATACTAAGGTCATTATAACTGTCTTTCATGTTACCTTGAAAAGAAATGCCATTTTGGTTATTTCCAATCCATTAAATTTGTTTGAAAATTTAGCATGTTACAATCATCTAAACGTATGGTTGATACAACTCTTCATGAGAATGGTTTATGTCTTCTAGTTCCAATAAGTTATGTAAAAGTTTATTTAATGAATTTGATAGACATGCTAATTTGAATCAAGAAGACAATACGAAAGTTGTGGATGATGATTTGTCTACATCATCCTTACAAGAGGTTATGAGAGTGATTTTGGGTATTGACACTCAAGATACCAGTGCCATGAATGGAGATTGCATAAACACTTTTGATTTTTATGACAGCAGCTATGAAATCCTGAAATCCTGCATTACAATATTCTTAATCTATATTTGTGTGTTTTAATCTTAGTCTATTATGTTTTATATTGTTACATTTGCACATTTGGTATTTGTTAATAAACACTTTTGATTTTTATGACAGCAGCTATGAAATCCTACATCCACAAGGGAAACAAGTTAAACCAATTGTGCATTAAGGAATTATTTTACCTAATACCTTATGTACATTTATGGTCTGTAGATTAGTTTCATTTGGATTTGTGAGTTTTATTTTCTGAATTATTAGATTTATTAAAATTGTTATTGCCAGAAAATGATAGTTCCTATCGCTAGGAAGTGACAATTCCTAGCGCCAAAATTGCTTTAGTTTGCTGCAGATTTATTATTGTGTGTTCTAGATGCATTCATAATCACCCAACTCACAACCTGCACCCCTTGATGGTATATTACCCGGACACCTTTCACAAGCTTACGCCCCCGGATTGACATGAATAGACCAAGCTAAAAATCATTCTAAGTATCAAATCTTTCTTATTATTTGCCCCAGTATTGGCCATTCATTTTGGCACTGTTGCTGGGGAAAGGTGTCAAAGGCATGTTAGCTGACGAGTTGAGTTAGAAACAATGCGCCTTAGGGAATAACTGATCAACTATTGACCTTGCTCACTTTGGTACCTTTGGTTTGTGCTGTAGTAAATCATATAGATGCATTGTTTTAGAATTTGCAAATTAGATTCACTTTTACATTATCACTTGTTAATGTAAAAAAATTGGTAAGTAATTGGTAAAAAGGTAGTTTTGAAGAAAAATGTTAAAAATGATGCATTTTCAAGGTAATTCACACACATAAATTTTGGGAAAAAAAATCTTGAGAAATACAAAATTTGAAGAGGATTCAAGAAGGGCATTTCCCCTTGACCCAATTGGGGTTTTCTATCCCCAGACCCCCGCTATCAAATTTAAAAACAAATGGAACTAGAGGGAAATCATGTTAACCAAAGGTGATGTTTTAATACCCTCTCTGCCTAATGAATGCAACTTAAACAATCTTGATCTTCCACTGTCAAGGGTATGTCCAAATGTTATTTTTGTGTTTGAACAAGAGAAAATAATTGATCAGTTTTTGGAACAATGTATATTTGAGGATGACAATTTAACCACTTGTTGTTCCAATTGCTACAGGAAAGATGATCGGTGCATATGCCTGAAAAACCCAGAGCACATGGTGAATAAGGTACAAGCTATTTGTAAGTCTCACCATGATAAGGATGAAAGTGGACAAGTTTTTCTTCTAACAAATAAACAATTTCAAACCCCAAATCGAGAAGATCAAGGTATGGATTACTCTATTGCATTGGAAAGACAAAATATTTCTTCAAAATATAATTACCCACCTAGTATGCACAATGAATGTAATCATGCATGCTCACAACAACCTATATATCCCTCTTATATTCCATCGTATCCACCCTTACCATCTCTATTCTACCCATCCTACTTAATCCCATCCACTTTATATCCTCAAATATTCTTGCCATTTTCATTATCTCATTCCCATCATATATTACCCACTCCACCATATCCATCAAGGGAAAGTATAATTTTTCCTAATATGTTTCATTATAAGGTGGTTGAAACTGCATGAAAACTTTCAAGGATCCCTTTACTATATACTCATGTGCTTGAAATTGGTAAATCAATGTTGGAATGTATTGATGCACATAAAGGTTTCGATTTAATTGACTTAGACAAACACTATAATTTACTGAATCATAATGAACTTTGTTCTTCTTTTCTACTTAGTGAATCACACATATACACACATGAGGCCATACTTAAAAATGAGTCGATTTTAATTATTGGACTCATAAATATGTGTGTTGACATTACTCATGCACTAACTAATATTAAACCATATGCATGCCTCATTCCAAAAACGTGTTGCCAGATCCTCCAAGATCTATATTTTAGTACATTTATACATATCCATATCAATATTTGGAGGCCTATGGTTAAAGCGCATATTCCTCACATACTTGTTGATTTGAGACCAATAATTGATTGAGCACAATCGTAGGGATTATATACCTTAATGGCCAAATAAAGTTATCAATGGATGATCATGCATAATCAAAGTCAATACCCATCACACTTGATTCTTTGTATTGTCTACGATGACCATTTATTGAAAAATATTATTATATTTCTAAATTCCTTGGATTCTCCTATAATCCCATGCTTTTGTAATGTGACATTATTCTAGGGGGATATTCATTGAATTTTTGAAATCTTTAATTTATTGATGATGCAAGGTTTCTTAAATGGGTTACTCTATTTCTTTGGTTATCATAATGCTCTTTCAGTATGAAGTTAAGTTGGGGTGAATCACATGAATTTTGGAATTCTTGGCTGATTTCTAATAAATCCTTGTTGACTTCCTTATTGGTGCTTTTGAAAAACCAAATTGTGAGATACTTGCACCACATTAAGGTATGTATTTTATGTTTACTGGCATGGTGAATTCATTTTAATTCATACACCTTTTATCAGTTTATATTCATATAAATTAATCTACCAATCATTTGTAAAAATGAATTGCCTACTTAATGTTAGATTTATTGAATGGATGCTATTGCATTACTATACTTGATATGCTTGGTTTTGAGAATATGGTTATAGGTCTCTTGTGGTGGGATGATCTTAGTGCCAATACCAATTGCTGATATTTTTCTACACAAGAATTACATAACACACTATGCTGACTTTGTTAACATTGTGTGGGCCTGCTAGCTATCTGGCACATATTAGTTTCACTTGTGCTTCACTATTCGAGATCATAGGAAGATTTTGGCATAAGGTGTTCACCACCTTAAGATGAGATTTATTTTTCTCAGGCACTCAATCACATGTAGGACATTATGCAACTAGGTCTATGAGAACCATGCACAATGTGGTACTATTTTATTGAGCCACACATCTAAAAATACTTTGAAGAGATGTACAAGAATTTTGAGCATATTGCCAACTACCAAACTCCCTCAAGATGTGTCTCCTCCTCTCTGAAGTTTTATGGACACATTGGTGACTACTATCAGTCTTCACTCCATACTCCTGTCTTCGGTAATGAAGGCGTGTTACTCGCAAATTTTTTTTCCTATAATGGATATCTTTCAAGCTTCAAAACAATAGGGTTTCATATCTTCATGGGATGTCATCCTATATTATCATCATAGAGAAATATGAGTATCACCATCATTGTGAGTGATTATCTTACCCAAGTGTGCTAGTGCGTTCCAAAGTTCTCCAAGACGATTTTAGATTCAGTGTTGTGAGATATATGGATCAAGATTGTTTTTAGAATTGTTTCAATATTCCCAATTTTTCAAAGATTATTCTTGGTCATCATTTTAGATTTCATTATACAATCAAATTTCAACAGTGCCTTCTACGTGGTCATGGACAACACTCAAGTTTTCGATGGTATCATTTCTTATCATCTGTAATGTTCCCGAACGGTTTTGGTAATGTTCCCGAAAGTTTCAAAAATTTCCCGAACGGTTTCGGAGATGCTCCCGTGCTGCGCAACCACTTTGTCGAACGGTTTTGGAGATGCTCCCGTGTTGCACGACCACTTTCCCGAACGGTTTCGAAGATGCTCTTGTGTTGCGCGGTCACAGCTCGTGCTGCGCAGCCTCAGTTGCTCGTGCTACACGGCCCCAGTTGCTCGTATTGCGCGACTACTGCCCGTGCTACGCGGCCACTTTCCCAAATGGTTTCGGCGATGCTCCCATGCTGCGCGACCCTAGTTGCTCGTGTTGCGCAGCCACTGCCCGTGCTACACGGCCACTACCCGTGCTACGCAGCCACTTTTCCGAATGGTTTTGGAAATGCTCCCAACGATTTTTGCTCTGATACCACTATTATGTTCCCAAGTACAGAGGACTGGGTAACTGGCAGAGATGAAGCTTGAATAATCCATACACAAATGAAAAGATCAGTCGTACGATGCAATGGGGTCCATATGGTGGAGGAAAGTGGAGAAAGTATGGAGTTGTTGTCAAGAAGTCTGTACGGTGCCAGAGCAAGGCGCAAGAGAGGTCGTACGACGAAGATCAAAGGTCGTACAGTGAAGGTGTTTCAGGCCATACGGTGATGGTATGTTTCAGGCCGTACGGTGGAATTAGCAGGCCGTACCATGCAAATGAAGGGCAGTACGGAAGTTTGGAGGAGGGACAATCGTCAATGAGTATTCGTGTCGGAAGTGATACAGCCACAACAATGACAACGATTTTGCTCATACAAAAATAACAACAAATTTAGATGAACTCCAAACAATAATAGAGACTCGACTACAATTAATCCTTCAATTAATATTTGCCAAAGATGATGCTCCGATTTGCCAGATCCGAGCGAAGTAATACATGCAACAACGAAATAGGGTGAGGGTTGAATCCCACCAAAACCGCACGAGCCAAATAGGGAATATCTTTCACTTCCGAAATGATGAACGATCCAGAACTCCAACAGGAATTCACAATACATAGAAAATAATCCAAAAGCATACCCAAAGACTACCTACAAGCCGTGCTTAAATACCCGTCGGGAAACTTTCCAAGGGTGTACAAAGATAGCCGACGGGAACACAAACTACGGAAACAAAATAAAAATGGGTCCCAGATATATTAAATCAATCAGAACCACAAATACAAATGTTAACTTGGGCCCCATCTTAATTAATTAAAGTAACTAATTAAAAGTCCGTATATTATTTAAATTCTGGGACCAGTTAATTAATTAATTTAATTTAATTATTACATTAAAATTTGGGGACATGACAAATCCTTGCTGCCCAAAGATTGCTTGTCCACAAGCAATCCATCATCTGACGAAACATCAACAACTCCAAGGTCCCAAATCAAACACGTGGGCAAAATGAGTGAACTGTTATCAAACCTCCCTTGCACCACACTGTCATTAAGCATCTGTTGCGCCACTTTGATATAAAAATTGTCATAGCCTTCACCAGGATCCCACTAACACAAATTGATGAAATCTTTCACGTCATTATGTTCAAAAATCTCTTTGGGTATGGTCATGCACACAGACGATGATGCTAGCACAAACTTACTAACACAACCACAACGATCACTATTATATTCTTGACGGATGAAACCTTGACGAAGAGAGCTTCAGTGGTGAGAATGTCGACGAAGGGGGCCTCTACTGTAAGAACCTTAGCGATAGGAGCTTCGATGAAGGGTGCCGCAATGATGGAAGCCTCAGCAAAGAGTACCTCAGTAAAGGGAACCTTGGTAGAAAAAACCTCAATGGAGAGTACCTCAGCGGTAAACAAAATTTTAGCCGCAAATAAAACCTCAATGACAAGCAGAACCTCCGTTGAAGCCTCAATGATGGATAGAGCCTAGACAGCGAGTTGTCTCAATGGCGGCAAACGCAGCTATTGCGACCAATGCAACCACAATGACGAAGACAGCCATGATGTCGTCAACGAATACAACTACAATGACGTATACACCCTTGACGATGGATACAGACTTGATGTTGGTGACGGACACAACGATGTTGACAAACGCAAGGACGGTGATGAACATGATGATGGACTTGGCAATAGACACAACTACAGTGACGACAATGGAAACAATGAAGATGACATAAATGACGACGATGGTGGTGTCGAACATGGCAACAGACAAGGCAGCGGTGATGACAATGGACACAATGATGATGGATATGGTGACGGTGACAACAAAGGACAATGACGGTGACGGACACAAACTCGACAAGGTACACGAACTCGACATCAGTAATGGACACAATGGTAACAGGCACGAACTCGACGTCGATGACGTACACGATGGTGACAGACACAACAACGGTGACAAACATGAACTCAACGATGGACACAGACTCGGCATCGGTGATGGACACGACGGTGTCAGACGCGAACTCGACGACGGACACGAACTTGGCATCGGTGATGGACATGATGGTGATGGACATGATGGTGACAAACACAACGATGGTGACGGACGCCAACTTGATGACAAACACGGACACGGACTTGGCGTCAGTGATGGACACGGCGATGTCGAACACAAACTCAATGACGGACATGGACTCGGTGTCGGTGACGAATACGAACTCGACGACGAACACGAACTCTGCGTCAGTGACGAACATGACGATGATGGACACGATGGTGACAAACACAACGATGGCGACAGACACGAACTTGACGACGAACATGGACATGGACTTGGCATCGATGATGGACAAGATGGTGTCAGATACAAACTCGATGATAGACCTTAGCAATAGACACCGCTTCTATGATGGACACAACTTCAGCAACTAATGGAGCTTCCTCAACGGATAGTGCGTTGGTGACAAGCACAACCATGGGCACAACATGATTCGTCCATGTCTTCACAAGATCCATGCAAGCAACCTCTTTATTTTTTTGGTGTTCTCCCCATGTTGGTGTAGTAGAAAGATTTAGCAAATCCTCCTGGAGCAGCCCTGTAATCATGTCTTCATTCTCCTCATGTAAAGCATCATCCTTATCGTTGTCATCCATTTTTTCCCACTTGTGCAAATGAGATATTAGTTTTTCTTCACAATGCTTGAAAACACTACTGACCAATCTATATGTTGCTATAGAGGGGATACAATCTAGATTACGAACAGCCCATAACATAGATGTAATGGGTTGGGATATCTCATCTATCTCTTCAAGGCACGAAATCATAAGACTCTCCATAGCAACTGGAATCTTAGTATCATGATCTTCCTTGATGGTAACCAAGAAGTGATGAAACATATCATGGACCAAATTTTGCAATTCGAGATCTAAGAGAAGATTACTTACTTTGACATTTGCACAATTCTCCAATATTGTAGATCTCCTACCAAAAGGTTCACTACTGAAGTCATCAAGACTCTGAAACCTGTCAACTACCAATTGCAATATCTCTATCATGGTGTTATCATCATACAGTGCTTTAGGAGCCGAAATTCTCAAGACCTCACTGAGAGATGCTGCAACTGCCAATCTTTTATCCTTGTCATGGTGTCTCAGAAGCTTGGATTGACTTAAGGCATCCTTAATTGGCGAGAGGATTCTCTGTATAAATCTTGAAGGTAATTGGTCCACCTGACACAAACATACTTCCAATATATCTAAAGGAAGATCAAGACCCTCACTGAGCTCTTTGCCAATCCTTTGTAGTGCCTTCAACCACCACTCTCCATCGCTATTCGGGGCCATAGTGTGATCCAAGTACCAAAATCTCTCAATCATCCCAAACGGTTTCAGAGATGCTCCCATGCTGCACGGTCACAGCTCGTGTTGCGCAACTACTGCCCATGTTGCACGGCCACTTTCCCGAACGGTTTCAGAGATGCTCTTGTGCTGCGCGGCCACTTTCTCGAATGGTTTCGGAGAGGCTCCCGTGTTGCGCAGTCACAGCCCGTGCTGCATAGTCACAACCCTTGTTGTGCAACCACTTTCCAAAACAGTTTCAGAGATGCTCCCGTGCTGCGCAGCCCTAGTTGCAAGTGTTGCGCGACTACTGCCCATATTGTGTGGCCACTGCCTGTGTTGCGCGGGACTGCACAGCCACTTTCCCGAACGATTTTGGAGATGCTCCCGTGCTGCGCAACCTTAGTTGCCCATGCTGCGCGTCTACTGCTTGTGTTGCGCAGCCACTACCCATGCTGCCTGGCCACTTTCCCAAATGGTTTCGGAGATGCTCCCGAACGGTTTCTGCTCTAATACCACTATTATGTTCCCAAGTACAAAGGACTGGGTAACTGGTGGAGATGAAGCTTGCATAATCCGTACGCGAATGAAAAGATCAGCCGTACGATGCAATGGGATCCAAACGGTGGAGGAAAGTGGAGAAAGTACGGAGTTGTCAAGAAGTCCATACGGTGCCGGAGCAAGGCGCGAGAGAGGTCGTATAGTATCCACAGGAGGGTCATACAGTGAAGATCAAAGGCCGTACAGTGAAGGCGTTTCAAGTTGTACGGTGATGGTATGTTTTAGGCCATACGGTGCAAATGAAGGTCAGTACGGAAGTTTGGAGGAGGGACAATCGTCAATGAGTATTCGTGTCGAAAGTGATACAGCCACAACAATGACTACGATTTTGCTCATACAAAAATAACAACAAATTTAGATGAACTCCAAACAATAATAGAGACTCGAATACAATTAATATTTGCCAAATAGGGAAGATCTTCCACTTCCGAAATGATGAACGATCTAGAACTCCAACAGGAATTCGCAGTATATAGAAAATAATCCAAAAGCATACCCAAAGACTACCTACAAGCCGTGCTTAAATACCCGTCGGAAAACTTTCTGAGGGTGTAAAAAGATAGCCGACGGCAACACAAACTACGGAAACAAAATAAAAATGGGTCCGAGACATATTAAATCAATCGGAACCACAAATACAAATATTAACTTGGGCCCCATCTTAATTAATTAAAGTAACTAATTAAAGGTCCTTATATTATTTAAATTCTAGGACCAGTTAATTAATGAATTTAATTTAATTATTACATTAAAATTTGGGGACATGACATCATCCCTGCCAGGATTTCTTTTCTTTGGCCATTTTATGCAATTATTGAAAAATTGAAAAGAAAAAAAGAAAAAAAGGTAAAAAGCAATAAAAGAACCAACAATGAAAACCTTTGGGCATTGTTGGCCAGTTAATCTTTGAAAACTGGTTTCAACGGATATTAACTGCAAAATAAATTCTTAATGGTGAAAACTATTTTTACAGCACCATTAAGCGGTGAGTGGTTGAAAACTGGTTTGCCAGCAATCACTTGTCGTGATCAAAAATGAAAAAAATAATGATGAAAATTTTGAAATAAATTAAAAATGAAATAAAGGCACTGCAATAATTGGTGTTCTTGGCTCTTTTGCTAATCATTCTTTTTCGAAACACTCATTGGCTTTTGTGGTCCTTTCACTCTTGGCACCTCCTGTCACTTACTCTTGAAGCTCTTATTCGGCGTGGTCATCCAAACTTTGATCACCCATCATATGTGCTACATGTTTAGTTGCATTGTTCCAGGATGTGCTACCTACCATTTGTTCTACAATGCTTCAATTCGATGATAGTGGCTCATAAAGTTGCAGTCTCAATCCCAGGTTTTGGTTCCTCCGAGCAAGTTACTCTCTAGTGCTTTCTATCAAATGGCTACGTTTCAGTGGTATTGCAGTTCTTGATGTAGATTTGGAGCTCCACCAGAGACATTGGTATAAGTGGACATGCAAGTTGGTAAAACAATTTATTTTTATTTTTCATTATTTTTTTCTTTTAACTCTATTAATATTTCTTGGTATCTTCATCATATTAAGCATCTTTCCCCATATTCCTTCTCGTTTCCTGTGGACGGTCAACCCTTTCAGTTGGGGGGAGGTCAACCACCTATACTTCCTATCCTTCACCCATTTCCATCCTTATTCATTCCCTACTGGTATCCACTATTTTAACCTTCATTTGCACATGAATACTTTCCTATCATATCATCTATCCATATAGCTCAGATTAATAATTTTTGTAGCTCCTCTATCAAATTTCTTTTGAGAGCATCTTGAAATAAAACATCAAATGAGAAACCATGACTCAAAGGAGTTATGCACATTTGAACAGAAAATATGAAATGGCAACTGGTTATGGGTATCTATGACAAAAAACAAGTAGATAACCATGAGCTATATAGTCAAGTAAAAAAAAAAGTTCAAAATCATTATTCTAAAGGCTATTAGTCTTAATGATTGCATGAGGACATGCAATATAACAAGTTGAGGGGAATGATGGTAGCCACTTTTGTTCCATTTTATGTTATATTCCATATATCTTTATATCTATTTGCATATCTCATTTCCTACTATTTTACACCTTTGATGCTAATTATGTTTGAAATACGTAAGAAGTATTTAAGATAGTTTTATGATAAAATTATGAGAAATAATTATTATATTGTTTTTACTAATGAGTATTTGGAACATAAATTATTGCATCCTTGGCTACTACTTTGGGATTTATATCTTATGCTAAGTTGGTTCTCATTTAATTTTAATATTGTTGTAGTAGATATATATTTTACCGGTTGGATTCCTCTTCTTATATTACAAATAATGTCTTATATTGATAAAGAGAAGAGGTATAATTCATGCCAAAATCATTTTGTTCTCAAAATATCATTTCATTCAAGCTGTCCACTACATGTTTATCTACTAAAATCTACAAGTAAAAGGTGCCACGTAATTATCTTGCTGGAAAACACTTAATCTCCAAAAGTTGGAGGATTATGTGTATTAGTCAAGGAGGATTTCAGATTTGTACTCGATCCAATTCAGGCTATAACACGTTTAAGAATTATTGGTCATGGATCAAACAAATAAATTCTTAACTGATTTGTTCACCTTCACCACATGTTGCAAACTGCAACATTATTATTTTGGGATTTCTGTTCGTGTATCAAATCTATATAAACAACCATATGTAATACATTTGATATATGGAAAAACTTGGTGATTTCCAACGAAGTTGTTGTTTTGAATTGATTTAAGAATTCTGCAATTTTTATCTCTGTCGTCTGATTGAGAGGAATGGTGCCCACTCTCCAGCAGCCAATAGACTCTAAATATTTTGTAATCTATATTTGTTGTTTTAATCTTAGTCTATTATGTTCTATATTTTTACATTTGCACATTTGGTATTTGTTAATAATTTGTGTGAGATGGTTAAGTTTTATAATATTACATTTCTATGTTTGTTGAGTGTTAATTATTAGTTTTTATTTTCATGTTGCTGATATGGTTTTCTGTTTCAGATTCTGTCTTAATTTATGTATTGTAGTTCCTGCCACACTTTAATCACAGAAATAAAACAAGTTAAACCAATTGTGCATTAAGGAATTATTTTACCAGATTAGCCCTTCATACCTTATGCACATTTATGGTCGTAGATTAGTTTGATTTGGATTTTTGAGTTTTATTTTCTGAATTATTAGATTTATTAAAACTGTTATTGCCAGAAAATGATAATTCCTGTCGCCAAGAAGTGACATTTCCTGTCGCCTGAATTGCTTTATTGTGTGTTCTAGATGCATTCATAATCACTCAACTCACAACCTGCACCCCTTGATGGTATATTACCAGGACACCTTTCACAAGCTTATGCTCCCATATTCACCTGAATAGACCAGGCTAAAAATCATTCTAAGTATTAAATCTTTCTAATTATTTGCCCCGGTATTGGCCTATCAGTCTACATCTATGCAGGACGCTATCCTTGAGTTGTTTCATGGTAGCATTAAAGAATTGGGTACTAATGATGCAATGTATGATGCACATTCATGTCATGATGAGTCTGATTTTCTAAATCAGACCTTAGAAAATGAGTTTGAAGATTCAATTATTGGCATGGAGTCTCAAGATCACAAGTTAGGGGGACGAGCAGCTGAGCTATTTGTTGAGATGCATAGCAGCAGTACCTTGGATGTTGATGTCTGCATGAATGATAGCACACATAATGCTTCTGATTCAAACTCATTTCAGAGTGCAGAATGTTAATAACCAAAGTCCACACCTGACAACTGAGAGGGGGAGCTAAATCAATTGTGAATAATTTTTATGAAATTCAAACTTATTAAACTGATCACCAATCAACAATATAACAGTGCACAATAACAAGAAAGCCAACACCATAAACACAAGGATTTTTGTTCTCGAGAAAAACCATGTTAAGGGAAAAACCTCAATGGGGATGAAATCCACTAGATCATATACTAATATATAAATATCAGAGTTGCTGGAAACTCCTCTGTCCCTCCTTGGGCACACGTATCCCCATATCCAATTTGGAAACGTATCCAATACTGCCCGGATACACGTCGAATATTGTACCCATGTCTGCCTAATAAACTTGATTTTTGAACCGTACCAAATACTATTCAACATGCCACACACTAGGTATCAATCCAGCATAAACCGAACAATCAACAAATCCAATGATATGTGCACAACCAAGTCTTCTAACATCCTCAAAGGTTGCAAACCTGGAGTCCAGCTCGCAATCATGTTATAGCCAAAATACTACAGTTGCCTCTGGCATAATTCCTTATCACTGATCTATGACCAATCTTCACCAAAACTAACGAAGAGAGTAGAGAGTACTTTTAACTTTCTAAGAATCCTTGACACAATCTTGGGCAGACTGTGAAACTTCTAGCAAGTCACTCTAGACACGGATGGTCCCAAAGAGTGTAAGTCTCTAATCAAAGCATTCATTATTTCCTATCCTTTTAAATCTCCGTTTGGGGTCCTTGGTCTCCTATCCTGTCTGACTCTCATGAATTCTCTTCACTGGTTCATATACTGAACAAAGGCTAGGACTACCTTAACATTGTCTAGAAACAAATCCCAGTCAACATATGTAGCCATGCCATCAGCAGGAAAGTCTCTGGCTCCAAAATTAATGACCTCAGGCTCACCTTGATGTTCAGCAAAAACTAGCATTAAAGGATTGTCTATGGATCGAGTGGGTGCTACCCTACCTCGCGGTGATTCAACTACACTACCTCCCACACTATGATGGCTTTGGGGTCTTCTAGCCTAGTATTCATCTATTGAATAGCTTGCGTAACTTGCTGCAGAACATTAGCAACATGATTTTGACCATCTCTAAGAGCCCTCAAGGTTCCCTTGGCTTCTCTATTCCCTTCCTCGACGACATTTGGAGCTCTTTCAGCCATTGAGTGTACTCCAATAATCTTTGAAATTGTCTTGGCCTCGGGAATTTGTGGGGTTCTCCAAATTGCATGTGCTTCTTTGTTGTACTAGTGCATCAAAATGACAATCCACAAGGCAGAAGGTTCGCTACTCTGATACCACTGTAATGTCCCTAGTGTTTGCCTTCTAATAATCCTGTGAATAATTATCTGTGTTTGGGTCTACTTCACGGCTATAAAGAACTAAATATTGTGGTGCAATACAAAGTATTGCCAGAATTGTGCTAAAATCCACTTTTATGCATATATCAGAGACCTGTAAATAAAGACAAGCAAATAAGTCTCCTAATATGCAGAACCAATCAAAGCATGCTAGTAGTCATACAATGCTTAAAATTTTATTCAATCTCTTCAAATTACCAAACAATAGCAAATTGTTACAATACAAACTTCAACACAAACAATACTGACTACAATGAATAATAATCTCGTTATGCGATAGAACCTGGTCTTACATTCAGTTGTCAACTCATCAAACAACTTGGCATGGCTATGAACAAGCTATGCTGGTAGAAGTCGCCTCTAATAAGTATACCACTTCCTCGATATTCTCACTACGAATGCTTAACACTGCTAGTTTGGTCTTATGGAAGTCACAAGTTCTAGATCATGGTGGGACACTATGATGTCTATGAAGCCAACTCCAACTCCACAATGAAACTGGTCTCCAAATCATTTTGTTAATGACTTCTATCAATGAAGATTAAATTATCTTGCCCCTCAACACCAAGCTTCTCATCCTTCATGAAGCCTTCAGCACTCACTAGTTTATACGCTACCAGTCCAGAATCTCCACCCTACATTTCCCTTCTATCGATGATGACTACTCAAATGTAACTCGTTATTACTTTGCCTGGAACAATCCATTTTGCATATCCTGCAAACATAATCACAATGCACACTATACTATCAAAACCATGCAATCGAGTTCTCCAATGCACAAAAGGAAGGATTAACATCCTTTAGAAAAAAATCACAAAGCTTTAGTTTGTACCTTGGAAGAAAATTCAATAATTGATGACTCCACTTCTCATCTCTCTCAAGCCATAAGGCAGAGGACGTCAAAACGTGGGCATTACAAATCCTCATCCATACAGGCAACTGTTTCATAAGAACATCACAAATGAAGAGTAGAAAGTGAGAGTGAAAGATGTGAGTAACTGCTCAGCTATGTAGATAACTCCCCAAACACTTGGCAATTGTTAAACAGGAGGTGTTGACTTTGATATGAACCAAGTGGCCCACTTG
The DNA here is from genome assembly GCA_028749045.1 of Cupressus sempervirens. Classification (NCBI taxonomy): domain Eukaryota; kingdom Viridiplantae; phylum Streptophyta; class Pinopsida; order Cupressales; family Cupressaceae; genus Cupressus; species Cupressus sempervirens. The sequence goes on from CM053792.1 coordinate 605,634,001, forward strand.
AGCTTGTAAAGAAGACAAAACTAGCAAGCTCAATGTCCCTTGCATAATCACATTAGCCTATTGGGATGATCAGAATAGGCTGTGTTAGATGAGGTGGCTAGAATGGGATGGAGGATATGACACAATAGCAGTCTATACAATAAACAAGTAATTTCAATTTGTTTTACGTCAATAGAAAATTGCAGGACAACTCAGAAGCAAACCCTCATACCTCAACAAGGGCACAAAAATCAACAAACTCAAAAACCCTTCACAAGCAACAAAAGCAAATAATCAATCGGATACTTTTCCATCAAAATGAGCTCATATTTATAACCCCCTTTAGCCTTTGTCTCTCATGAGCTAGCCTCACTCTGGAATGCTCCCACTTCTGAGTTAGGAACCTATCAAAATTCAAATGCTATGTTATTGTCTGCAGTAGAGCATCCCAATCCGCAAAGTGTGCCACCACATCATCAACAAAACGAGCGGCCTCAGGCTCAACGCTGACTGCATCCACCTAGGATCTCAAAAACCTGGGCCTGTGCAACCTATCATATGTGTCAGCCTGTCTATCAATTTTGTCAACTAACCTACCTTGATCCTCAACTCAAACCCAGTATCTATCACCATCTCAAGATCTATCATTCGAGATCTATGAGAACCAACAGAAGCATCTCAATCCATCTCCTTACTCTGTCCCCAAGGGATGTTATCTAATGCAAAGCGTCAAAAAGTTGTTGCAGCACACCTGCCATTTGTTTTGTCCTACAATCAAGTCCCGGGATGTAGCTTGTGTTGGTTCCCAAAACCACAGATTGGAAATCAAGGAGCCTGCCACTTCTCTGATAGGATTCTGCAATCAGTTCTGGCCAACAAATGGAAATACTTCTTGATTCCCCTACACTTTAGGCTCCACTACATGCAGGCGGGTAAACCTTCACCTCAAATGCTAACTTCCCAGTTTAAGGATTTTCTATAGCGAATTTAAGCTTTGTGAGTTCTCCGACAGGCAAAATCCTCGAACTCGACCAAAGTGATGTTGAATGCTGAGTATTTGAAATAATTGAATGTTGTGTAAGGTTTGTTAATAATGGATTTGAGGTTTGTAAGAAGGATGTCATAGATTTGTTGACTTCAAATATAAATCCTGTAGACCAGTGCTTTAACTTATTTGGGCAACAAAATCAATTACAATGAAGATTATAATGTACAACTTTATAATGTTCTATGCATAGAAATGATAAACAATTTAATGATCAAGACGCGACGGATCAAATATATATATGCAATTCCAAACTAGTCAAGATTGCGCTTTAACTCCTAAGGTTAGGGAGACAGACTAGACACAAATTCGGAAACAATTAAATATTTCACAATATCTGCAATGATCAAATTTGAAATGCCATAGATGACCACGTCCACTTATCCAACATAAACTATTCACAAAAATTTTTAAAATAATTATAAAGGACGAATCAACTAAAATTTAACTCTTCATGCCTTCAAAAATAAACAAGGGCCATTTTATTTTATTATTAAAATAAAATAAATGAATTACATTATAAAGTCATATTTAATTCTCCTTATTCCTCCTTACAAATAAAATATATAAAATGTTCTCCTTTCTTTGTAGAATGTTTTTGAATGTCTCCTTTCTCAAATAAAATAGGCCATATTTACATCCTATCTGTTTGAGGACATGACTTTTCATGTTAAAGGCTTGTGTACCTTCAAATATAAATCACACTTCTTCAAAAGTTAATAATCTTCTTTAACTTTAACTTATGACTTATCAAATAAAAGTCATACTTCCTCAAAATAATAATTGCTCCTTTTAATATCTAATTTGTAAATGTCATTTAACCTTAATTCAAGCTCTCTATTGTCTACAATTGCATGGTCTTCTGCAACACACAATACCCTCATGCTCGTCGATTCTCTAGTGATGGTGATGTCTTCCTCCCATGACTTCCAACTCATGTTGGTCTTCTTTTAATCTCCAGGTTATTGTAACAATCTATAGATGGTAGAGACATGATTGTGGGCATGATTTGACCTCCTGTAACTTCGTTTTGGAATTCCTAGGAAGACTTATCAAATAAAAGTCATACTTCCTCAAAATAATAATCGCTCCTTTTTATATCTAATTTGAAAATGTCATTTAACCTTAATTCAAGCTCTCTATTGTCTACAATTGCATGGTCTTCTGCAACACATGATACCCACATGCTCGTCGATTCTCTAGTGATGGTGACATCTTCCTCCCATGATTTCCAACTCATGGTGGTCTTCTTTTAATCTCCAGGTTATCGCAGCAATCTATAGACGGCAGAGACATGATCGTGGGCATGATTTGACCTCCTGTAACTTCGTTTTGGAATTCCTAGGCACAATATTCTTCCAATTGCTATATACTCCTGATCTCACATCATCGCAACATATCCTTCAACCATGTGACGTGGATTCCAGTAACTCCTTTGTATTGTAAAAAATAGGTCAATTGATCATTGTTGTAGATGAGAAAATGCCCCTCTTGCATATCGTAAACATCCAGTCCTTGCATCTATCATTTCATCTATTGATAGTTATAGAGGTATCATTGGCTGATATTGGGGTTTACCACTAGTGCTATGTGGCCATTGTCTTGTCATAATCTGAGAAAATGATAACAAGAATCCTCACTTCTATATCTCCCTGAAAGAAAATTCGTATGAAAGAAAATTCGTATGAGAACTTATCTACTTATGTCGGTTTACTGTCATCAATTGCCATCATATTCTTGAAGACATCTTTTATAATACTACAGTTCCACCCTCCAGAATTGCATTTGAAAAACCAAGCCTACTCAAATTTCAAGGGAAAAGTTCCAAAGACCACTACTTGGATAGCTACTATGTTGCTTGCATATATCCATGCTACAGCTATCTATAATAACTATAGCTTTGTATTTATATTTTCATTGTTTTCTATCAATTGTTCATCAGATACAAACTTCAAGCTTTATTGTATGACTTTCTCGCTACTGTAACCAGTATCTTTAGTTTTGAATGCTTGTAGTTGAAATACTTGATAAAGGATATGTAAGAAAAGATTCCTGAAAGAATATTGGACAGAAACAACAAGTCCATATTTGTTGAGTAAACAATATATACAAGTATTTCTGATATTTTTGGTATTTTGTCACTAATACCATCTCTATCCTAGCAAGCCTTGTGTGTGAACATAAATCTTTGAATCCCTTCCTCTAGTATTGGCTAAGCGGGCTCATGTTTCTAATAACATCTCCTTTTCATCTTCATCCATATCAACAGGATCAAGCACATGCTACATCCAAAAATTTCTCATAACGATCCAGGCATTGAGATGGACTTCAACCAACAATTGGTGCAATTGTCCTCCGCTATGTTGGCATAAGCTTTGCAAGATGAAGTAGCTTCTCATTGTCCCCTCTTGTCCATTCAATCTATAGTATAAATATTGCAAATAGAATTAAATACCTCTGCTAAGTCCATCTCAATTAGAATAAAGTCATTTTCCTATAGCTGGATGGCAGTGTTAATGCTCAAAAATATGATGTTATACTGTTCTTCTCAAATCCGTAGCCTTTAGTTTACAATTGTGCCTTTACCCAATTTGAAACTAGAAGTTCTTTCACAACAATTACTGCCACTTTGATCTTAAATCTGATATACGGTGTATATTGTCACAAGGATGTATACTCAAATCATCGTTCTTTATTAAAAAATTAGAAATGGTGCTCAAATGGAGTCCCTAATTTTTGCCAAAAAATAGGGTCCAATCAGTGGCTCTTTCTGGGGACGTATGCTCCCTGTGAGCATAGCAAGATCTCAATTTCCTCTGAAGAAACAGACAGAGCAATCATGCTTATCATGATGCAAGGTGAAATTGGGTGGCCCCAGGCCCCCCAAAAAGTGAAACTTAATTCTTCCCTCTATCAAACACCCGATTCTAATTGTGTCACACTTTGAATCTCCCAATCGTGATATCATATTGTTCCTTAGTAGAATCTGATCCATTAGCAAATGTTAGAAAACAACTATCATTTGACACATGCCTTTGTTTCATCTCCTCGGTTTGTTGCCCACATTCCAAATCTGCATTAGGTGCATCATCTTTATAGACAATACATATTGGCCTTGCTTCATCAACGTGGTTTTTGTTAGATGGAAGATTGCTATGCACTTGACTCATACCAGTATCTAGATCAATCTCCTTTGCTTGACTATGTATAGTCGTTGTCTTTCAAATAATAGAGAAAAACCTAGTATAGTCGTTGTCTTTCAGATAATAGAGAAACTCCAAACGTTGTTGCAGATTAGATGTAGCTTCTAGGTAACTTTGATGATGCAGAATAACCCACACTAGTGTGTTGTGTATTTTCCAGCAGCTCAATGTCTATAGCTGGCATGCGTTAATAGCAACCAAGGAGACGCCAAAGATGGTGAGCAAATGCAACCAACAGGCGCGTCAAATTGGAGCCAAATTAAGGGAGATGTCGCAATCTGGAGATGCCAATAATGGCAACTGAATAATGGATCATTGATGCCTCTAGAGGAATTAGTAGATAGGCCCGATAGAGTAATTTGCCACCCCCCACGCTTGCCTTCTCAAATATCATAGTCAATGCCACCGAATATTGCGATATCGTGGCATTAAAATTCAAAGAGATTAGACGCCTCTCTTGTAGGGAAAGACCAATGCCAATAGAACGGATTCGGCAATATGATCGGAGGAATAGAATAACACCTACTGTCACGGGGTCAAAATTTGCCCCTATGCGATACTGCCTCTCAACCTTAATTTGACACCAAAACTTAGTACAAACTACACCTTCCCAACATGATGCGGAATCAAATTATAACCGAGGTAACTTTAAACATGCAAGGAAACTTGAAACAAGCATAACAGGGCTATCTATGCATAAACCCAAAGATACAACAAAGCAAATAAACAAACCAAATAGAGCAACATGCATCCTTTATTCCCAGACACAATCTTTACTATAAGCTATCCCAGCATGTCATTCAGCTACCACTGATATTGCTTACACCCAAGTTAAAACTATGCCAACAAGAATAAGCTACCATGCCATAGCTCGGATCAAACCATGCTAGCTACCCAAGAAAGTATGCATATCTACTTACAAAACACAACTTATGAATTACAATGCTTAAACAACTCAACTCAACTCTGCTTCCTCTCACTCTTTCTCTCTTTGCTCTACTTGAATCAACAAGTATCGCCGAGCATATATGGACAACTCAAGCAGATCAACAAGATTTGATCCAGCTAGCAACAACTGTTCAGCCACCTTAGAGATCTGTGGCTACAAGTCCTTCACCAATGCTCGCCTAGAGTGCCCATCTAGCGCGCTACATTTCTCAACACCAACTTGAAGCTTGTGCTTCTTTGAATCAACTCAGGTCGTTTGACTCTGATCTATGCCAAACAGTCTACAAAGAAACTCACCTCGAGCCTTAAAGGATATGTCTGATCACGATCTATGTGCTCTTCATGAAGCATTGCGCCTCCATGAAAGCACACCATTGATTCAAACTCAACAAAGGTGTTTAGGAGAGGAGTGTGTTTGTTTCTGAGCCAAGTCGCATAGATAGGATACCCGATTTCAAGATTTAGCCAACACCGCTTTTAAGGCCCACTACATTCTCCCCCACTTAAAATAGGCGACATCCCCAACGCCGATGAACTCTGCCTCCCTTAGACTACACTAAGATCATTCCAACTTCTTCAAGCTTGTTGGGTCGAGCTCCCCTTGCTGAGGAACACCATAACATGCTCTTCATCTTGCCATGGGATTTCTGAACACTCCCAAGTCACCTCTCCTTGGTCTACACCATCCCAAACCACTAGGAATTCCCTATTTGGATTCTTCCCAACGCCACGTTCTCTCACTGCCAACACTTCCTGGACACATTGAGTCGAATTATCTAACACATTGGTTGGGCCTCGTTTAGGAACATTTCAAGCCAAGTCTTCAAGGTCTGCATTATGCATTCTGAGCTTCGAGACATGGAATACCGGATGTATTATAAGGTACAAGGGAAGATTTAGTTTATAGCCGACCTTCCCAACCCTTACAACTACCTCAAATGGTCCATCCCAGCAACAAACCAACAAAGAACTGATACTCTTAGGGGTCCTAAATTGTTTCGAATTCATCTTTAGAAGCAACTTCTCTCCCACTTTGAACTCGAGGTCACGTCTCTTGTGATCAGCAAATCTCTTCATCTGATCACTCACCTCAGTCAAGTGAAACCAAGCCACATCGACCTAATCATTCCACTTTTGCACCACCTCAACTGTAGTAACATCACTTCCATGGTAGTCACCCCAACACAATGTGTGGTGTCAAAGGTTGTTGCCCAGTAGCTAACTCAAATGGTGAGTGTAGACTTGATCCGCTCTTTTGTAAATTATAGTTGAACTGCGCCATTTCCAACAAGCTTTGCCGATTCTTCCGGTCTCCATCCACATAATGCCTCAAATAGTCCTCTAGCAATGCATTAAGTCGGTCCATCTGCACATCCATTTCAGGATGATAGCTCGTGCTCATTAACAACCTTGTGCCAACTAGCTTAAACAATTCAAGTGAATCAGGTATCTCTATCGTTGATTAGGCTCAAAGGAACCCCCCAATGCTTAATCACATTACTGAAGAACTACTTAACCACCAACTCAGCCAAGTATGGATACTTGCATGGCACAAATATACCATACTTGGTGAATCAATTGACCACTACCATGATACCATCATAGCCATCAATTGGGGGTAACCGAGTTATGAAATCAATTGAAACGCTTGCCCAAGGGCGAACTAGAACAAGCAACAACTGCAAAAGACCTCTAGGATACCTTAACACCAGCTTGTCTTGTTGGCAGACAAGGCATGCTCTCACATACTGTTCGATATCCAATCTCATCTTAGGCCAATAGAGACCTCTTTCCAAGAGGGCGAGCGTCCTATGCTGCCTTGGGTGACCGTTCGAGGCAGAGTCATGGCACTCATACAACATTTCTCTCCTAAGTTCCTTCCACTTCGACACATAGATCCTATTCTCTACAAAGTAGAATATACCATCGACAATATTGAATCGCCTAGTCCTCCTAGCTTGGACTTGCAGGATGATTTGGTGAACCTATGTATCATGAAATATCCCTTGACAATTCGGACCTCAACTTGCTGATTTATAGCTTAAGGAATATTGTCAAACGCTTCCAATACAAACTCTATGCTTGTTGTTTTTGAGTTTCAGACTGATTATGCTTGCTTGAAATGATATCAAAGGGAATCTAAAAGCATGTAATTGATTACTACTATATCTAAAGAAAGAACTAAATGCATATGCAATTCTCTTTTAGATTTTCAAATGCATATATATGAATCCTAAATGAAAAATGTGCACTTACAGTCAATTGGTATTTTGTCAAACACTTGGCATGCATACTATTATGTGAATCATGAAAGATATAAATATGCACATTACATCCAATATTTATAGACCTGTAACTTATCACTCCTTTAGTGAGATATTTTCTAATTCAATGCTTAACATAATATTTTAAGGCTCTTGGCTTTGCAACCCCAAAAATCTGAGTACAAATGACATTATAAATCTGATATAAAATGTGCATCTACAGCTACCTTATGACAACCACCTTTACAATACCAAATGACCAATTTAAATGATGCAAACTGAATGTAGAACCTAATATACAAATTGCCCAATGAAGGAGATGAAATTGCAATCATAACCAAACCAAGTACTGTAATGTGGGTACTGTAGCATGGGTACTGTTCATGGCACTATTCACGTCACTGTTCATGGCACTATTCACGACATTGTAGCAGCCAGCAATAAAAGTATTCGCCAATTTAAGCACAAATTAAAGGACTGAAGCATCCCTTCCAATTTGCAACCCTTTGGAGGATATTTCACCACCTCAATTTTGCTAATCTATGGGAGTTTTCGTTCCCAAAGACCAGGTAGATAATATACAAAAACCCTTGGCTCCACAAAACTCATCAAATGCAAATGACAATAATTAGATGATAAGAAAAGAACTTCCCATGTTGATTTATTCTTTCCTTGTGGGAGCTCACTTACTTTTCTCCCCAATGTGGGATAAAAGATATTCTTATATTTGCACTTTATTATAATATGATAATATGAAATTATGCCCCATCATAAAGTGCCAATCCCCAATAAAACCCTCTATCCACCATATTAGCCTACGAGGTTCACAATAATAAGCTAATCTCCGAAACTCTGATGCTTCCAAAAAATGGGGACATTACATATCAGCCTCAAGGCCTTCCTTGATTCAATCTAGCACATCCGCACTTAGTTCTACTCGGCTTCTAACTGGTTCTTCCTCCAACTCAACAACGACACCCAACTGAGCCTTCATGCTCAATGCATCAGCTACAACATTGTGTCTAGGAGGATTGTAGACCAACTCAAAATCAAATTCCATGATGAACTCCTGCCACCTTGCTTGCTTGGGTGTCAACTTGGCCTAGGTAGACCTTATATTAGCGATCTGCACCACAAATGGCATGCCTAGAAGGTAATAATTCCAAGTCCTTAGGCAGTGCAAAATGGTCATCATCTCCTTCTCATGTACAGGAGAGTTTCTTTCCCTTCTACTAAACTTGTGCGATTCAAAGCCAATCGGGTGCCCATTTTGCATCAACATGCCTCCAACTGCATAATTTGAAGTGTCATTTTGAACCTCAAAGCGCCCGCCATATCTAGGAAGGGCTAGGACTGGCTCCTTAGTCAGCCTTTGCTTCAACAAATGAAACGCCTCTTGTTGCTTTGCGCCCCAACGCCATCCTCTATCCTTTTTCAACAAATCGATTATGGGAGCAACTATCTTAGAATAACCCTGCACAAACTTCCAATAATAGTTAGCCAATCCGAGGAACTGTCGAACTTCATGAACATTACACAACGGCTTCCGGTCTTCAATCATCTGCAACTTTTCCAGCTTGGGCCTCATTATGTTGTGACCAACGACATGGCCCAAAAAACTAACTTCCTGCGCAAAGGAGCACTTCTCCTTCTTGGCATAAAGTTGGTTCTCCCTCAAGATGGAGATTACCTTGTCTAGATGCTCTTTGTGATCCTGCAAGGTCTTACTATATACCAATATATCATCCAAATATACCACAGCAAATCGATCCAAAAGATGCCTAAAGACATCGTTCATCAATGTACTAAAAGTAGCTAGAGCATTTGTTAGCCCAAACAGCATGACAAGAAACTCGAAACTTCCATTCCTTGTGGTGATCATTGTTCTCTCCTCATCTCCGTAAGCAATCTAAATTTGGTAATAGCCTTGTCGTAGATCGAGCTTGGTGAAGAATTTCGTCTCAACTAGGCAATCAAAATTGTCTGCTATCAAGGGTAGGAGGTACTTGTTCATTACCGTGAGCTTGTTGAGTGCTCAGAAGTTCACACACAAGCATAGGGTACCATCCTTTGAAACAACACAGGTGACACATATGGAGAGCGTGAAGGACATAGATAAACAGCATCGCCGAGCTTGACTAATTGCTTCTTCGACTCAGCCATTTCTAGCCTAGAGAGGAGGTAAGAGACTCTTATCGGCACTCTAGTTCTTGCAACTTGCTCGATCTCATGGTCAACATGGCGTCTTGGTGGTAGTCCATCAAGTAACCAATTTGGCATCACATCAGAGAAAGCAAAGATCACTTCTTCAACAACTTCAGGTTGGTTGAAGCAGAAGGATCCCCTTCATCCCAATCAGTCACAATCGTTGCCAAGAAGAGCTCCCTGACCTTCTTCCTTGCAATCTTTTTCAAGCTTAGCGCACTAAGGCTCAACACTATTGATACTCCTGAAATTTCAGCAGAATATTAGATTCTACAAGTCATTATATGTTCTCTTTTTGATAGGAGAGAGTTCTCTGCAAAGTTCTGGGTGCTGGAGGCAGCCAAGGGGTTCATTTCTTTCTTGTTTTATTAAAAATGTGTCTCAAAAATAAATGTTGGTTTATTGTGATACAAGCGTACAACCAATTAGTGTACTCATAAACGTGTTATAAAGTTTACACTAGTTATGGAGTGGCAGATGTGTAAGATTAGATTGAAGCAATTTGTTGGCTTTTATTGGTTTTTATTATTATGAAGGTATTTTAATGTCAAATATCATCATTTCATATGCAATTGATTCCTTTGCTTACAGTTGTTTTATACTTATGGTGTTACATGCTGCACATCCTCATTGCTGCTTAAGACAGCAAAAGATCCAATGTATATTATCAGTGTTCAGTGTCATCAAAAAAAGAAATCATTTGTGTAGCTTGCTACTGTGTACTATTCACAATAATAGCTTTTGATAGAATAGGCCATTCAAGACATCCATCATAAACATTGACTTAGCTCTCTGCCTGATTCACTCCAATTAATGGTGTTCAATGATGTAAGATTCAATAAGAATACAAAAAATTTGAATATTAAAATTGAATATCATATTTATAGATGGTTAAACATGCAATGTGAATTGTAAAACAGACCTGTACCCCACAAGTACACCATTTATCCAAGCATAGAATGCTGAATCAACCGCCTCAAAGTGCAAAAACACACGGCGACCTGCAAAATACCTAGATTAGTTCCTTTAGTAATTCACACAAAAGCAAATTCTATTCTTCAGAATCAGGCATAGCTGCTCAAGATATGACGGCCCACAAAGTATGAAAAATTACATCATTAACACTTTTCCTTGTTCTTCTTTGCTTTGTATCCCAATTTCATTAGCAAACCAGCATAACAGATTAATTTCTTGGTCTGCCTACAGCTTCACATATGCCTCTAGGCCTTTTGATCACCTAGCAAGCTCCCTAAATTAAGATGTTTTTGATACACTGTGACGAATTGGCAAGTGGTAACAACTGATTTCCCAAGAAAACTGGGACAAGAATCTCTTTCATACTGGCTGATTATGGTAACCCAGAATATCTTATTAACATGGAAGATGATGAACAGGATCTTTCTAAGGTTTTCCATGTTGTACAACAGATCACAAATTTCAGATAGACAGAAATGTTCAATGGACCTGGACAATTATTTCAGTAATAATTCATAGCAAACAGATTTGATGTCTTCAATTCAAAGAATTGGCTGATATGCATCTGTTTTTCAAATTTTAAACCAAACTAAAAAGCCTATAGAGAATAAGTTCACATATTTGTCACATGAATTGGAATAGGATTTACACAAACGTACTCACAATCTCAAGTGAACTGAAAGAATATGTGAACAAAGAAGAAATAGCCATGACAAACTAGTCATAGGAATACTACATAGTGATCTTCATGAATAATATTTCCTTGCAAGTATAAGATGATGTCTCCAGGCAAAACGTACATTTTTTTGCTCGAATGAAGAAAATCCTTGTTCCACACTGTAAGTAGCAAGCATGACTGACTAAGCCAGAACAAATAAATCTAAAATAGCAACATCAGCCATCAAGGACAAATTAAAGTCACTCAGAAAATGGCACAGTGCTAGTTTTAGCAAGCTTGAAATTAACCTCATCATCGAGAATGTCAAATTTTGTAAATGTTACATGACCCTGAGACAAAAGCATCCATGATAGGATTTTGAGCTCTGCTAGGATCTAGCAAATGTTGTGCTTGTAAATCTAGGCTTCCATTTGTTAGAAATTCATGTCCGGATCTGTGAGATCTAGATTGCAATTTTGATGTTCAACAGAATGTTGAGAGACAAGGAAAATATTAACATACCGATTCCCACAAGTTTTGACAGGTAGAAGAGCTTGCAGGATGCTATTAATGCAGTGCAAATGCAGAAGATTGGGGCTGAATAATCGGCTCAAACTAGTTGTCTGAATGCCACGCACGAACAGAACAGGATCATGAAATGTTCGATGATACTATAATTATGCTGGCTTGGGGCTTGATTTACATATTTTTGGAAGCCAAAATGTCCATAAACGATCAATGAGATATAAAAGAATTGAAAGACTTTAAAACACTATAAGATCCACATATGTCCAAGCAGATATTTAATTGTTATTTTTTCCAATAAAGACAGATGTGTAATAACCCTACTGCTTGCAGCCCAGGGATGCGAGCCTCAGGACTGTTTCTTCGACCACATATCAAGGGATGCACAGGTCGTCATAATGATTGTGATCGTGATAACTGTGGGAGCTCAATGAATCAAACTGCTAGATAAATTGCTCCCAAAGCTCCCTAACCCTAACTCTTTAGCCTACAGGAACCCAACTGAATAGTCTAACGGTTACCCCTACTAAAAACTTAGGAAGATGCAATTACAATCTACCCTTCCCAAAATTGTTTGTCCTTAAGCGATCTCAACTGCACATTCTCCCATGATTCATCCTCTACTACCTGTTCATTTTCCCATGTTTCATCCTCTACTACCTGCTCATTCTCCCATGTTTCATCCTCTACTGGCAAGTTGTTCCATTTGACCAAAATAATTGATGACCCTCCTCTGAAGAGACCACTCTCTAGTGCCCATGATGGCCTTTGGAATCAATATCAGCTTTCGTTCCTTATCTAATGATGGCAACTCAAATGAGGGAATACATTATCCCCGAGTGCTTTCTTGAGCATGGATACAAGAAACACTTGTGAACCCTACTACTAGCTGGAAACTCAAGCTCACAGGAAACCTCTCCTGACCATCAAGACACTTTGCATGGACCATAGAATTTGGGTTTAAGCTTCTAGAATAAACTTGTTGAAAACATATCAGACATGATGTGAAACATATTCAAGGCCGAAGGCATACAATAGGAAGGAAAACACACACATTAAGTAATCTTGCTCAAACATGGCATACATGGAATATACATATAAATTATGAAGCATAGACATAAATATGTGTAAGGCACGAAGCATCCATAAGACATGCAAGGTGTGAAGCAATACACATAAGGCATGAAGTATACAAGTAAGACATGTAAGGTATAAAACAATACACATAAATACACGGAAGGTATGAAGTATACATGTAAAACATATAAGGCATGCAACAATACACATAAATACACATAAGACGTTTAGTATACACATTAGGCATGAAGCATCCACATAAAACATGTAAGGCGTGAAGTAATACATTAATGCACATGAAGTACAAAGCATACATGAGAAAGGTTTTCATGGTGTAAACATGTTGAAGAAACACCATTCATGAAGCAAACACAAAAATACATAGAAGACACAATCCATACATAAAAAACAAACATATGAAACAAATACAAGGCATACATGAGAAAAGCGTGCATATAAAATACACATGGAGTAAGCATGTGTAATGTCCACTTTTTGGATTATATAAGACACCACATGAATTATGTATTTCTTTATTGAAATTTTTATTTGATTGGTTAAATACATAATAATCAATGCAAATGAATGCAGATAAAGATAAACACAATATGAATGACTGGTTTTTCAAATGCTCTTCTGCAATCAAGAATTCAATGGCTGTAATACAATGCTTTTTTCTGATATAACAATGTATATTATGCACCATAACCTGTATGGCTGTGTGTGATCTGCTTTGGGATATATGTTGGGCTCTATGGGATAACCAATTATCTCAGCCAGAGATATGTCATCTCCGATATTCAGATTTGATGTATGCAATGGTCTCTGTTATAGGAGTTACCTCTGCTATTAATCTGATCATATATGCTCTTCAATGATGTTGTCCCTGATTTCTGATTGTATTGCCTGCACCTAACGGTTGCTATCACAACTTGCTATGCTCTTATTATCAAGCAGATACCAAAATGACAATAAGTTATATAAAATAAATTCTTCTTATCTGCATTTGGAGAGCCGACACGCTAATAAAAATGTGTTGAAGAGGCACAATGGAAAGACACCAATCTTCATTATCAATAATTATTGTTTACTCATTTTAATCACTTGTGATTATTATGAGTAATCAACCATGAATAGTGAAAATAATCATGAGATACTTAAGTGTTATAGTGAATGCAAGCCTGGGAAGACTGTCGGCTGCATCGTATCATTGCTCTATCAGCCCAGGATATCGTCGACTGTATAGTAAACACTAGCCCAGAATACCATCAGCTTCATGAGTTGGAAGTGATGCCCAATTATGGAAACAATAGTAGCGATGACGCCCATTCTCATCAAATTCATAATATGCAGAGATGTCTACATGAATATGATGCTTAATGCAGAATGTCATGAATGCACCTAGAATATGGGTGCATCTACGCATGGTATGATGTTCCCTGTATGTGCTAATGTGCATGGAACATTGTATTGTGAATGAATGTTTTCATATGGTAATGATACAAATGTTTTAGTGATGATAATGTGGTGGTATGAATGCATATGATGGAATATCATACATGTATGTATATCTATGTCAACGCAAATGTGGGAAGTGTCTGTGTATCATGATGGAGATTTAGTAGATTATTGAAATAAATCTAACTATTATACAATGTGCAGGAGTATTTGAACTTTGTACAAGGTATATTTACTTCTTGCTCCTATTTACATGATTGTTGTTTTGATATAAATAACGGGGTATCATCTCCCCTTCTTGGAAAATGCTTGCCCACAAGCATTCTTATATTGTCAATGATTCCTGGATCCCAAACTTGGAGATGCCATATCTGCACATAACTTTGTTGATAAGAATGTTTATTCATTTTGATGGTGTATATCAATATGTGACATGATTCATTAATCATGTGATCCACCATCGATTTCATCAATATACAACAATAACCTCTTCCCTTTACCAAACCTAGACATTCATTATTTGATCTCTGCAGCAAGGAGAGAATCCTAATCTAAATTGTAAATTTTTGTACCTTGATTGAAGAATGCTTAGAGTCACCCATGTTAGGATTTGTCCCTTCACATACTTGATCAATTAAAGATGTACCAGGATCCCAAGCTATGTGTTTGTCTTTCCCAAATGGCTCCCTTTATTCATCTGATCTTTGTGGATAATATCTCATATTATCATCCTCTTTTCGGTGGTCACTAGGCTCCATGAAATGTTTAATTACCAAATATTGTCTTCTTGATGGTAATTTCTGCTCTTCTTTGAGATTATTTGGGTTTTCATGGTTTGTAAATGTTCTTCTGTCTGTGGTTACTAACCTTTCTATTTGTTCATCAATTTTAATCTGACGAGACTGGATACATGAAGTGACTAATTCACTTCTATTAGAAACATTACTTTCCTCATTCTCGACGCTGAATGCTAAACCTTCTTTGGGAAGTGAGAGACAATGTTGTTATCATTCTTCATATAATTTGAATTATGATTCTTTGCTTCAACTTCTATTATATTATTTCCCCCAATGACCATTGAAATGATGTGAAGTCAAAGGCTGTGCTTGAAGAGCCAATCGCTTCTACCCCTTTAGAAGTGTTGGAAATTGTTTTCTCTTCAGATACCTTTTATTCCTTGAAGATCATATTTTGATTCTCTACTTTTTGTTGTCTTTGATGAATTAAACTAGTCCATTCTAAGCAGTGTTCCACAGGGATGCTGTAAATGTAAATAGGATCTCCGATAGGAAAATAAGTATACTTTTAGTCTGAAATATAATAGTCTGAACTGAATCCAGACTCTTATATATTATTTATAATAATACTCACAGTATTCTTTATATAGATCTGAAGTATATAATATAACTCGTTCTTGATAATTACTAGCACTTTACTTAAGACCAGATCGCAGATGTGAGGGAGGATTACCAATGTGATTGATGTCCCTATCTTTCAATCGGTCATCAATATATATTATGGTGAAGGGGCTTCATGACCCCGTAGGGACATGACTCCTACGTGGCCCAAGGGCCAGGTAGAGTCAAGGCCCTACGGTGCCATGAATCAGCATTAGTTAAGAAGGCCGATAACATAACATAGCCCGATTAATATCAACACAGCCCAATACATAAAAAGACAAGTGTGTGTGCATATATATATATATATATAAAGAATTAAGATGAGTATATGATTTACAAATTGCGTAATAGTAATAATGTATCTGTATGTATGTACATATGTGTGTGTGTTTGTGATGATTACAAATTCATAAATTTATGATAATGTGTACTTCACTTCTACTGAAGCTACACTTCAACACTCCCTCTTACTAGGGGAGAAGTGAGATATCAAACATTCCTCATGGATTTTAACACGATATCACTATTAGAGATATCCAACCAAATAATAGTTTATCTGACTTTAACACTCTGAAAAAGTGACTTGTCAAATAACTACAATCATAATGTTATGAACTCTATCATAACAAGTATTATGATCTCCAGCATTCCGGATCAATTAAATTGTACTCTGATCATAATACGCTTGCTATCAATGACTTCTAGTTTATCCGGAACAACATAATCTGTCGTGATAACAGGCCTATCACTTGTAAGATCGTCACCTTACAATGATTACCTTCTACATATATATGTCTATGAAAGATCGACACCTTTCATTACATATCTAATGCAACTATTGAATTAGAAGCATAAACGCACATAAAATTGAAACTTAAGTTCAATATTCAAAATTACAATTTGATCATACCAAGTTTTCCTCTAAAATATTCCAATTTAACCTTGGCAAGAAGTTTGGTAAGAACATTCGCTATTTCATCATTTGTACTTATGTAATCTAGTTTGATAACATCTCGATCTACCATATCCCTAATATAATGATAAGGTATCTCAGTATGCTTAGATCAATTGTGGAAAACTGGATTTGCTGAAAGCTTGATACAACTTTGATTGTCACAGTGGATGATAGTTGGCTTCAATTTTATCTTGAACAGCCCAACTAGCAACTTTTGCAACCATATTGCTTCTCTGGCTCGCATGGACGAGGCTATATATTTTGCTTCAGTGAAGCTTAAGGCAACTGAAGATTTTTTTTTGCTGAACCAAGAAATCGTTGCAAATCCAAGACTTAAACAACATCCTGTGGTACTCTTATGTTCAGTAGAGATACCTACCCAGTCAGAATTTGAATAACCATGAAGATTGATTTCAACTTGTTCATATTTGGGTCCCATACCAACTGAACCTCTTAGGTATTGTAAGATGTGCTTAGCTGTCATAGGATGTATCTTCTTAGGTTCACACATGAATTGATTTAAAGTATTGATTTCTTAACAGATATCAGGACAAGTATTAACCAAGTACATTACTAATTCGATGATCTGCCTATAATAAGTAGGATCAATAGGTTCAAATTCAAATCCGTCATTCTTTAGTTTATGTAGATTAGCTTCCATAGGGGTAGTTACCGGTTTACAATCCATCATTCCAAACTTGGTTAAAATATCAACAGTGTATTTTCCTTGATTTAAGAAAATGTAGTTCTCCCTTTGCCAGACTTCTAGGCCTAGGAAGTAATGAAGAAGTCCTAGGTCTTTCATATCGAATTATGTTGTTAGTTCGTGTTTGCATTTAGCTATAAGATGTTCTTCACCTGTTATTAGCAAGTCATCAACATATAATACAAGAATAATCATATCATCTCCATTTATTTTGGAGTATATGTTAGGATCAACTTCATTCTTGGAATACCCTAATTTTGTAATATAGATGTCTATTCTTTTGTACCATGCCCTGGGTGCTTGTTTGAGGCCATATAGTGCTTTCTTTAATTTACAAACGTGAGAATTTTTGTCATAAGTGATGAATCCTTCTAGTTGCTCAATATATACTTCTTCAATTTCACCGTTTAAGAATTTTGTTTTGACATCCATTTGATGTATCTTCCACCCTTTGAATATTGCAATTGCTATAATAGTCCTAACAGATGAATACCGGGCGACTAGAGCAAACGTTTCTTCATAATCAATTACTTCCTTCTGCGAGAATCCGCGAGCTACAAATCTGGCTTAGTATTTTCAATGTTGTCGTCAGGTGTATGCTTGATTTTGTATAGCCATTTAGAAGAGACAACTGATTTATTATTTGGTCTAAGTATGACATCCCACACATCATTTTTAAGTATTGATTGATATTCTTCAATCATTGCATCTTTCCAAGATTTGCTTGATAAAGCTTCTTTGACATTTGTAGGCTCTATTTTGATGAGTTCAAAGAGTAGTGCAACATAGCATGAATGATTTCTTATTCTCTTGTTTTCTCTGACTACTTCATCAAGTTCTATATGATTTTCTTCTATCATTTTTCTAGCCCAAAGTGGTATCTTTTTATTGTTAGGATTTTCAGTATTCTCTGAAATTGGAATGAGAGGTGTAATATGTTGAGTATCATTCTCCCTCTCATTCTCTACTGAAAGATTCTCATCTAGTCCGGTAGTAGGTTCTAAGTATGATTCATCAATGTTTTTGGAAAGATTAAACACAGTGTCTTCTTCAAATTTTACATCTCTACTCATTTCAACAATTCTTTGTCCAGGGACATAGATCTTGTAACCTTTGGTTGATTCACTATATCCGATGAGTATACCCTTCTTTCCAAATGGTTCTAATTTTGTTCTCTTTTCTTTAGAAAAATGAATGTAAACAGGACACCCAAATATTCTTAAGTGACTTAAGTCTGGTTTGATGCTTGTAAATACTTCTTCAGGAGTTGTATTTTCCAATATTGAGTGAGGACACCTATTTTGAATATAAACTACAGTATTAGAAGCTTCAGTGCAAAAGGAGGTTGTGAGATTTTCACACCATCGCCCCAAAAATTTTGGGGACCCCCTTTTTTCTAATCGCCTTGGCAAATTTTTGGATTGCCCAAATTTTTTTTGAGTTTTGAAAATTCCATGCCTTGGCACCTTCAAGACAAATATGGGGAGGCTTAGCTTATTTTCACCCGGTTTTCTTAACTTGGTTTTCCAGAGCTATCAATTTTATCCCTAGGCCGAATAATTTTCTATGTTAACTTCAACTTGGCAGGATAAAGTTGTGAATTTTGTACTTAGGCGTTTTCTTTTGAAAATTTGGTCTTAACTCTGTAAATTTGGATAATTCTCAAAAGAGAAATTTTAATTAGAGTTAAGTTTTTGGAAAATCTCAAATTGTTCTTTGGTGAAAATTTTTAATTTTGTCGAAATGAGGAAAAATGCAAAAAATCGATTTTTGGTTCTAAATGCAATTTTAATTTTTTAATTTTTTAGCTTGGCAAAATCGATTTGGTAGAAAATTGCAAAAAATTGGCTTTAATTGGATTAATTGCCTTAAAAACTTTTAAGTTTTTAATGAATTTAGTAATTTAATATTGAAAAAATGACTTTTGATTAGCCAAAATACAATTTTAATGATGTATTAATTACTAAATCCTCATTAAATGGAAATATTTAACACCCTCAAGGCTATTTAATTTCGTTTTGCAATTGGAGCTAATTGGTAAATTTAAAAGTGCAATTTTCTTTTAGCAAAATTAATTTTTTTAAGCTAAGTATTTAATTGTGGGCCTTAACTTGAATTTAATTTTTGTTTTTTGTTTTCTCCTAGACCATGTAGGCCAGCTTTATGGAGAAAGAAAATTGGCTATAAAAGGAGTCTCCTCCCCATCTCATTTTCACAAATCATTTCTTCCTCTCCATGTGGGCGAATTTTGTGGAGGAGCAGATTTTTTCCAGACTTGGGCAAAATTTGTGGGATCCGAATTTTGTGGAGGCGAATTTAGTGGAAGGCAGTTTTTTGCATGCTTGGGCAATTTTTGCTTGCATTTCTTCATTTTCAGGCCTTGGCGATTTTTTTGTGGGCAGAATTCTTGCATATTTTGGTGGTTTTTTCCTCCATTTGTGGGCTGCGATTTGTGCCCTAGGTAGATTTGTGGACAGATTTCAGACTTCATGCTTGGGCGAATTTGAGACAAAGGCAAAATTTTCCATTCTTGGCATTTTATTGAGGCAGATCTGATTCTGATTTTTGAGCAATTCATGGTGAAGGTCTGATTTTTTCCTACTTAGGACTGCATTTTTATATCAGATTTTGGCAATTTTGTTGGGAGAAGAGATACATATGAAAATTTGATTTTTGCATAGAAGGCAAGTGTTGCCAAGTTTTAGGAGTGTAAATTTCTAATTTGCAAAGGGGTTTGAACTTCTTGAAAGTCATATCCTAGATTCCGAAAAGTCGTTGTAAGTTTATCGGTTAAGGTGAATTTTCATCATCTAGAGTTGCAAGGAGTGCTTAAGCTGATATATTCATCTTTCGTTCTAGGCTAAGGATTGCTCCGCTTGGTTCTTCTTGCCTTTTGTTCCACCACTCTACCATCCCGTAATAGGGTGACGAGCATGGAGGATGATAGTGCAAGTAAGAATCCCAAGCGGGCAAACACTAAGAAAGACAAAGAGGATATGATGCCCAATACTTCCTTTTTTTCGAAAATGAAGAGAATAACTGACACCAATATCTATACAGTGGACATGATACGAATGAGGGACAGACTGAAGGAAGGACAATCCCCCTTGGCAAAAAAGATTTACAAGAATGGAATTGTACACGCAGCGGCCTTTCCTCCCATATTGCCTTGTCCAGAATTGATTATGGAATGTGCATCCAGATTTGATCTAAACAATAATTCCATCATTTTTGATGGAGGGAAGAGAGTGTTGGCCAGCATTGGCGAACAAGCGATTGAAGAAACATTTAAAATTCCCCAGTACAAGGGCATGACAATTGTAATGATGGATCAAGCAACTAAGTCATTTCAAGATAACCAAGGGGCCTATTACACTCATCTAAAGCAGAATTGGATACGCAAGGGAAGGAAAGGAGTTAACAGATCATCAAGGCTTACAGTGGCACTTGATTTTGAGAATATTAGAGAAGAGGATGTCAATGAAACAAATTTTGGATCGAGGTTGGATGAGTTGGGAAAGGTTGCCATCAGGAAAAAGCATTTGGGCACCCTTTCCTCTCTCAACGCTTTTATTGGATTTGCAAAGGAATATGAGAAGGATCATGAAAAAATACTACAAGCAGCGAACAGCGTGGCAAAGACAGCGGAACTCAAGGCGAAGCACACACCTTGTCCTCCTATGGAAGAAGTTAATGAAAGGCTAGCTAAGTTCATTGCCTTAGCTAAGAAAATGAAAGAAAAGGGAAGATTTATATTAGAAGATCATTTGATGTAAGCCCAAGTGGCAATTTCCCTTTCTTCTAGAATAGGACAAGTGTCTATTTTTTATTGGCCACCATTTTGGTGCCTTCTCATTGGTTGCCACTTTTCGCACTTTTTTCATTGGTCCATTGATGAGGTGGTGGCTTCTCATTGGCCAATGGGGTGGCAACCCTAATTAGGGTTTTGAGGTTCTAATCTGGATCGTTGATCTTGTTTTAATCTCCACCGTCCGTTGTATTTCTGGCCCCTATAAAAGGCCATTTGCTCTCATTTGTAAAGGGTTAGAGAAATTGTTGCGAAAATAATACCAAAATTGCTCTCTTTTACATTGTTGCGATTGGCATGTTGATCAAGAACATTGGGTGTTATTGCATGTTTTCTACTTCCACTTAGTTAGATTTTCTTTCAAGTTGTTTTAAGTTGGTTGCATTTGAAGTTGTTTAAGTGAAGTTAAAGTAGATGGATAGTTGTATGGTAGCATTGGTAAATGTTTGATAGGGATCAATACTAGGCCACTAGCATCCTAGCGGCTGGTTGGGAAGCTTTGTGTGGTAAACTAGTCTATTATTCCTTTGAATCATTGCACTTGTGGAAGTGAGGCCGCTGGTCAGCTCTCATTAGGTTCGATCCCCGTCCATTTGCTAACCTTCCATTCATAGGAGTAGGAGTAGAATAGTAAGTAGCTAGGTAGTCGAAGCTTAGACAAGCAAGTTAGAGTAGATCAAGTGATAGAACTCATCCATTCACCTTCCACAACCATCGCTTTCCCATCAACATCATCATCGGCAGACACACCCTCCATCATCGTGACCATCAACATTATCTGCCTCCGCACATTTCACAAACCGAGCCACCATCACTTTCATTCCACCAAAGTCCAAGTCATCCTTGAATGGATAGCGTAAGGCCGCCTACGTGATTACCAGCAAATCACATCGATAAAACTGAGCGAGTATCCAACGGTGTAAAGAACATTGGCATACTCATGTCTCATGAGCATTAACTTTTCAAGAGAGGAGTTGTATGTTTGATATCCTGTATCAAATATTCAAATCCTAATATGTTATGTAAGTGATACAAACCTCGCATCAACAGAGGTATGAAGATTTTGGTCATGCATCATAGCTATGGCTGATTCAATAAGGGCCTGTTTGATTGATGTGATAGGAATAGAAATTTTGGAATACGTTTTCTATTTTCCGTTTGGTTCGTCAATTGGAATAGGGAATAAGAATGCATATTCCCATTTTGCCTCTAAAATGAGCTTATACCCATTCCAAAAAATAGTTGTTATTGGAATAGCCAGTCCTATTCCCAATATGCAATCCTATTCTTTATTCCTATGTCTACAACCAAACAGGCCCTAATGGATCTATTTTTCCGTTCTGCAACTCCATTTTGTTGAGGATTATATGGTACAAAAAACTCCCTCTTAATCCCAATAGAAACACAAAAGTCTTTGAATATTTCAAAGATGTATTCACCTCCATTCTTTGATCTTAGAGTTTTGACTTTCTGTCCAGATTGGTTTTCAACTAGAGCTTAGAATTATTTGAATTTGGACAACACTTCGATTGATTCCTTTTGTTTAAGAAAGTAAATCCAAGTTTTCCTTGAATAGTCGTCTATAAAGATCACATATTAGATACATCTATTTAGGGAAGGTACAGGCATAGGACCAGAAAGATCAGTATGAAATAGTTCAAGTACAGAATTAGATTTGTGTTCACTTTTGGGAAAGGAACCTTTTGTGTTTTTACCTAAGGCACATCCTTTGTAAATGCCTAAATGATCAGGTTTAAGACTAGGTAATCCAATTACAATTTTTCCTATAGTTGATAAGGTACCGAAATGAAGGTGACCTAGTCTTCTATGTCACATTTCATTTGTGTTTGAAGTTTCATAACTTAGAGCTAGATTTTGATGGTTACAAAATTTATATAGACTTCCATCTCTAAATCCAATGGATATAGCTTTCTTGATATTAGAATTCTTTGGCCAAGATAGTACTTTATCTTCTTGGAAGGTCATTCAATACCCTTGGTTAGCTAGCCCGGAGATGGAGACCAAATTTCTTTTTATACCAGGTACAACTAAGACATTTTTAAGTTGAAGAGTAATACCTGAAATTAGTTGAATTCATGACCCAATACCTTTTATCGGGTGTGTCGAGTCGTCTGCAATGGTTACTTATTCAAATAAGTATTCTTCAAAGCTTTCAAATTTATCTGTAAAACTTGTGATATGACGTAATGCTCTGCTGTCAATAATCTAGGTGCTTTTGTTGGAATTTAATTCACTTGAGAGTGCTGGATAGAATGCGAAGTTTTCATCCTTTTCATCTTTGATTTCTGCTAGAGCTACTTGAATTTTCTTTCCTTCTGGCCAGAAGTTGTGAGTGTGACCAAATTTGTCATTGAACATTTGACCAATCTCATTTCTTGTATGATTTGTTAAATTCCTTTCTATTTCGTTTGAATTTTCCTTTCTTTCCTTTATTGTTGGTATTGATTTGAACAGCTTGAATGTCTCCCTCTTGATTTAAATTGATTCCTCTAGAAATTAATCTAGACTCTTCTTGAGTGCATTCATTTTTAAGTAGTTCAAATTTAGGAAGATCAGGTCGAGAGCTTAGACCACAAATAAAAGTTTCCCAAGATGGTAGTCCTTTTAGTGCTATAATGCTTAGTTCTTTGTCATCTACTTGGTTTCCAATAGTAACAATTTGAACCTTCAACTCTGAAATCCTTAAAAAATAAGACATTATTGATTGTCCATTATTCATTTTGATGTAAAGTAGATCTTGCTTTAAGGTTAGCAATCTACTAGTGTTATTAATTTCAAAGGTGTTCTTAATTGTAGAAAACATCTCAAAAGTTGTTTTAAGACTTGATATTGACGGAAGAATGTAATCTTTTACAGAATCTATGATAATCTTCATGGCTTTATTATTGTGTCTTTTCGATGTTGTCTTCTCTGGATCATTTTCAAGTATCGGTTTATTTGACTCTTTGTATTCCTCTAATTCCATCTCTCGTAAAATAATCATTACTCAAATTTTCCATGAAGCAAAGTTTGAAGCTCCTTCAAGTCTATCTTCCAACCTTACGGGGTTCACCATTTGAAGAAATCAGAATTTTATATCAAAAATTTAATTTCTCTATAAGGATGGCTCTAATACCATGTAAATGTAAATAGGATCTCTGATAGGAAAATAAATATACTTGTAGTCTGAAATATAATAGTCTGAACTGAATTCGGACTCTTATATATTATTTATAATAATACTCACAGTATTCTTTATATGGATCTGAAATATATAATATAACTCGTTCTTGATAATTACTAGCACTTTACTTAAGACCAAATCGCGGATGTGAGGGAGCATTACCAATGTGATTGATGTGCCTATTTTTCAATCAGTCATCAATATATATTATCGCGAACCGGCTTCATGAACCCGTAGGGACATGACTCCTACGTGGTCCAAGGGCCATGTAAGTCATGCCCTATGTGTAGTGCCTCTCATGTTTGCAATCTGTACCTTGTTATAATTTTGATCTGAGAGTTACTTGTTACTTATGTTAATTTTGCATTTGAGATGACCTAAGGGTCAAATGTTATACTTTGATTTCAGTATCATAAATGTTATACTACTATGCTATGTGGTTGATCATATTTGCATGTTGATTCCATTTTGAGATGACAGTATGTTTTATGATGAAATTTGGTTATCCAGTATTTGGACATATCTCTAATTATGGTATGTGTTGGATTTAATGCTATGGTAATTTACTTCATTCTTGCCTTGTTATGCCTTATGCGAAAATGGGTGATGTTTATGGACTATTTGAGTATAATTGAATAAATGATTAAATTAGGTATTTAATGCATTTATTGCTTCAGCTATGTTATTATATGCAATTGCACTTTATCATGTGTTTTAGTGTGCAAGATTTACATCCCTGGAAGTGGCACATGTAGGTAGTGATTCAAATGTTCATATTTGACCTATGTCGTCCCTGTATGGTCGACGTATCTTTAATTGTTAAATTATACCTTCCCGTGATTTGATTTAATCCGGAATCATTTGCATTATGTGACTAGACCTATGAGTGTGTTTGTGCATTAAGAGGTTCGCATTGTCGCAAAGGTTGTTAAGGAATTTCTATATTTTTGGATTTTTGGACTTTAATTAATTTGATTCTTTTTATTTCTGGCAGCTTTGCCTTAGATGAATTCCAATTATCTGGAATAGCCTGTTTTCATTTGGGTTGATTCGGGATCTATCTAGTCCTTCTAGTTATTTGCCCTAATCGATTATTCACTCGAAAAGTGAATAAGTATGAGAAGAGGAAATTAATTCCTCACTTCTCACTTTTCGAAATTGAGAATTTGAGAGTTTTTTCCAAAATCCTCTTCTGGAGGATTGTGTTTCTATTCATTGTGAGAGCTATGGGCGTGGGATCTTTGCAAGATCAGTCTCGTAGGATCCAACTCGGGTAGACCTTGTTTTGCCGGAATTTTCGACAACTTCCGTGGGATATTTATTTTATCTGGTCGATTTCCGTTTCTACCCCTTTTGCTGTCAGGTAGTGCTCTCCTGTTTTTGTGTTTCAGCTCCGTTTTTTGTTATATTTTTGGTAGCTGTTTGTTAGGAGGCTAAGAACTAATATTCCCCTCGGTTTTTGTTTGCTGGTTTTGCCCGGTTGATCGAGTATGAACGTTTTGCCTGTTTTCGAGATGAGGATTTGGGGTTTCGCACCATTATGCTGGCCATTTTCGCATACAATGTCTGAACTTAAATTTTATTGGATTTTTGTGGCTTTTGTGCCCAAAGACAAAATGGGTATTTTCAAAGTTTTTGAGTTTTGGGGTTTTTACCTCGATTTGTGTGTCGCCCAATTTTCTTGGCATGATGTTGGTCGTGGACTTGGATTATCTGAAGGATGTCAGTCAGACCATTGTTGTACTTTTATGTTGCATTGGGATACGTGCCCCATCTGCACTCCTGAGTTTGTTATCGATTGAGAGTGATTTTGCTTATGTTCTCATCCAACCCTTGTGTTATGATCCTCGTGATGGTGGTGCACCACACACAAGCATGTGCATGTGCATGTGCATTTGTCAGGCGACTTGCGAGACCCGAACTCCCATTTGTATTTCGGTGGAGTTATGTTCATTTGGGGTTGGGTTGGGAATATGCATGCCTACGGGCACTCGTAGTGTGATGAGCATGGGTATATAGGGTAAGGCGGTGGAGGGGCTTCTCTCGTAACCCATACGATGTCCCCGACGTGGTGTACATGTAGAAGTTTCTAATAAGTGATAACTTAATTAATTCATAGAAAATTAAATATGATAAGAAATTTACAGTCAGCCTCCTGAGGGTGGTGCTGAGGGGAATGGTTAGTTATTCTAAAACACATTAGCCTCAAGAGGGTGTACCGAGGGGAACAGTTGTTCTTGTGTTACAACTTGGGTGATTCCGAGTTACCAACTCTCCACTAGAGTCCCTACATAGTTACCCATAGAGTGTCTGACTAGGACCTGTTGTACTTGCATTGTCTCATGCTCTTGGTTTCAGTCATCTTTACTGTCTGGCCCAAGTGTTAGCCATGGACATTTGTTTTATGTGTGTTTGTAGTTGAATCATTATCTCCATCAACACGGCGGGAGTGGACCTACGGGTTCCACGTGGTTCGGAGGCGTAGCTACCTTCACCACTGTTGGGGACCAATGTACAGAGACGATCTAATATTCCAATGCGACCGGTGCTTGATGTTTCACTTGGTTTATTCGGGATTCCGGAGTATGCTTCCTTGTGAGTTATGCTTTCATTGGAATGTATGGATATCATGTTTAGATGATGTTAGTTTATTAGATGCATCCCTGTATTATGATGTTTAGCATATGATTAGATGATGAGTTTTGATTAGTTGGAATATCTAATGCTTTACTTGTTAGCATGTTAGATTTCCTTGTTCTTATGATGTTATTAGTTTTAGTAGTGACAGCCTCATAAGACAACTCCGACAATCTGGTCGATAGTTTGGGATGTTACGCGGAGAGGATGGGTAGGACCTTCGAGGTCTCATGATGCTATTACGGTTGGGAGGAACCGCACATGAACTTTGTTATGTTCGTTCTCTGCGATGTTTCTTTCAGTACATTTCCTTTTCTACTATGTTTTAGATGGTTAGATGTTTATCTCGCTTTCTGATGCAAATCCTCGTGCAAGATTGTACACTATGGTGCGAGACTTGGTGTTTCCTCATGGGGTTCATTACACTTCCTTGTGTGGTTCTTGGTACTTCCTCGCACGAGCTTTGACACCAGTTCTCTGGGTTTGGTGGCTGGGCCAGGCATTCCTTTGAGCGAGAGGGTAGTTTCTCGCGTAGCTTGGTGCACTTCCTCGAGCGAAACTATTCCTTGTGTTTTCTCACGCGGAAAACAAGGGGTATCTCCACTGTTTTTCGAAGAATGCAATTTGATGTTTTAAGTACCCTTTAAGATTGCTAGCATTTCCATGCTTCAACAGATCTGATATTTTATGTTCTGTTGTCATCTTTAAATTCCGTTTTCTATTTGAGTGTGTCAGTTTGGTAGTGGTGTTTGGAGATTCGTTGATTGTCGGGATTGTGGTTAAGTCTTCCGTTGCAATCTTTGTGATCGTCGTATGTTGATTGTTGTGTGCATCCATACTTGTTTAGTAAAAAATTATTCTTGGCTTGTATTGAATCCTTGTTCCAAGGATCTTCAGGCGGGGCATTACATTACAGTGCCATGAATCAACATTAATTAAGAAGGCCAATAACAATACATAGCCCGATTAATATCAACACAGCCTGATACATAAAAGGACATACATACATACATACATACATACATACATACATACATACATACATACATACATACATATATATATATATATATATATATATATATATATATATATATATATATATATATCATAACAAGGATTAACATGAGTATATGATTTACAAATTGCATAATAGTAATAATGTATATGTGTGTGTATATATATATATATATATATAGATGTGATGATCACAAATTCATATACTTATGATAATGTGTACTTCATTTCTACTGAAGCTACACTTTAACAAACGTGTCCCCTGTGCTTTTGGGGTCATACCTATCCCGGGGACAAAACAGGGACATGGGTACAGATTTTTGTCATCCCCAAAGCCATACCCTTTTTGTCAAATTTGGAAACATCCCTAATCATGATGCCCAAATTTTTGCAAAATTAGGACTCCCATTTAAGCACCCTCTATTTTTTTATGCTAAAAACTAGTGTTATATTTTGCATGTTTATGACCTTTGGATAAATTTTTCCTTTATCTCTAAGTTACAACTTCATAAGCCTTAAAAGTCACATAAATTGTCATCTTCCATAAACCATTTCTAAAGAAGTCATCATATCTTTTAACACAGCATTTGCCTTATCTAACTTTTCCTATATTTTCATCCTGTAGTTCATTATGACCATTATATATTTATTAAATAAAAAGCTGCTGCTAATATAGTTAGGGACCTTGTAGATTTTATGACATACATATCCTTTAATGGTCAGCTTGACAAACAAAAACTCCATGAGAACATGCCAATTCTCTAAACTCTGCAAAGGAGAGTACATAATATGGATAAAGATTAAGATTTATCTTTTTTCGATGCAGCTTGGCCACCATGTGTTCATTCTGGAATTGTAACAATTTTAAAAGACCATGTTGTTGTTGATCGAAAGTATCTGGCCTTGAACTGGAAATGTCTATGATTGAGATTTTCGAAGAGGATTGGTTGATTGGTATAATGGAATTACCAAAGGAAACTAATAAACTATACATCTATATTAAACTAACCATTGCTTCAGCACTATACAGAGCTGCCTGATATCAAACATACCATGAGGAGTTTCTGAACCGTTATCCAAGATGCAAAAAGAATGTTTTCAGAATAGAGGAACATATTCAGATAGATACATATTAGCAGTGAGAAGTAAATGAGATATAAAAGGATTATGTAATTACAGAAATCCGGTACTCGAAGGACTTGCTGAGTATACACCGTGGAGATGCTTCATTTATATTGACAACAATACAATATGTACAGCAACACGCAAACATGTGTCAAGGCAATCAAAATGAATCCCAACGAAACATAAAGGTGATATCTTAATACGATATAATAGTCTCGTGAGAGTAAAATAGCTGGAAGCTTAGAGAAGTATAAACTGGAAGGCTTGTATGCTGATGCCATGACACAGCAGAAAAAGACATCCCAGGTACCGTAGCAGGATGTATATGCACGGTGTATCCAAGTAGCAAAGAGTGACCTGGTAATTTCCAAGACAACCAATGACGTCAAGCAACATTCAAGATTGAAGTACACAATATTGCCTTCGAACATATAGGAACAGAGATTATCTAAATCGAATGAAGATAAATATCAAGGAATGATACCGTCATAATCATAGAGCAATCAGTCTTTGAGAAAGCAGAAATTCACGTGGTCAAAACCGCCATCAGAAAAAGGGAACTCTCGTGGTCTTTCTTCTAGCAAAACCAGATGTACACCTTCAATCAGAGTAACAAATATTGTTCGCTTGCACCCGTCAATAGCAACCCATCATTAAACAATGCCCAAATGTATTGGATTGATTGAAAGATCACCGTAATGTTCAGATTAGAGACCAAACGCAATACAGGAGAGGGCTCCACTATAATTATCGAAGACATTGCTATTGTGTGCATCCACGGTTCCAAAAGATTCGTATGTCAGTTTAAAACATACCCGATATGAAAAGATTATCAGACGCAGAATTATGAAATGCTTTTTCAAATATAATTTGCTAAGGTCAGTAAAGATGATTAAGAGCTCCTGCGATTAAGTGAGGAGGTGCGATTAAGTGTTTCCAAATAATATGACTTTTTTCACTTTGACAAAAGACGTCTCCATATTATAATATGAATAGGGAGAAGAAGACACATTCAAAAAAAGATTTGGAAGAACAAATGTAATATATTTATTTTGTATGGAGGGATAAGGTGCTTTACTATGACTTTGTAAAAGTCTCTTATGCTTTTTGCTAATGTTGAAGACATGGAGAATTAAACTGCAGTTCGTTCATCCTTTATAATCATTTTTTTTAATTTTGTATACAATTTAAATATCAAATAAATGGACATGGTCATTTAGCATTTTGAATGTGATTATCATAGATATAGTGAAATATCAAATCGTTTCCATATAGGAGTTAAAGTTCAATCTAGATTAATTTAAGATTGCATATATATTTGATTTGTCGCATCTTGATTATTTAATTGTCGACAATATAAGTGTGTAGAATTTTATTAAGTTGTATGTGAAAATCTTCACTGAAGTTGACTCTATTGCCTGAATGAGCAGAGGCACTAGTCTTTTAATTATTGAAGTCAGAAAATCTATAACTTCTTTCTTACAAGCATCAAATCCATTGTTAGAATCTTATACAATTCATTCAAGCATTCAATTTCATTAATCAAGTTCCAGGACCTTGCCAGCTGGAAAACTTCAAAGCTTAAATTCGCTTTAGAAAAGCTTTGAACCAAGTAATTAGGTTCAAAGAGAAGGTCTACCCGCCAAGGTGTAGTGGAGACTGAAGTGCAAGGGAATCAAGGTGATTCGCATTCGTTGGCCAAAATTGATTGTGGAATCCTATTGTAGAAGTGGCAGGCTCTTGGATTTCCAATCTGTGGTTTTGGGAACCAACACCCGAAACGGAAAAAAAAATTCATTGGAAACTTGGGGATGGCGAGTAGTACCGAGGACGGCTTTTCCATCCCCCAACCATCCCTGAAACTTCTAGCCGTCCCCTCCAGCCGTCCCCAAAACTGTTGGTCATCCCCTTTATTCTAGCTAGTCGGATAAAGGCAAAACACTTCCAAATTTTGTTTTATTTTTATTTTTGTTGTTTGTGCAGGCCCGTAGTTGTCTTAAAGACATAATAAAAATATGCAAACCATATTTGGTCCATTAAAATACTAACTCTTCTACTCATTTTTAGATTTGACATACTTGCTAAGAGAAGGAAAAAAACATAGAACAAGAGCAGCAGTGAGGAAATATTGCATTTAGTATTTACTACTTACTACTTCAGTTGGACTTCTCTTTATTTCATTCTGATTTCATGCATGATACTTGGAGCCTTTAAGCACTTTGATTTTTACCATATATGTATGTGATATTGTTATGATGGAAGTACTTAGTATTTGTCATTTGATAATTTTTCATGTATTGATCTTCTAAAATGTCTATGGTGAATGGTTTATCAATGTTATGATATGCATATTTGAATTTTGTTTCTATATATAAAAAATCCCCTATGTTTTTAATCGTCTTCCCTTGAGCTCTCGTCTCCTAAATTTTGGCTTTGACCCATCCCTGACCCTTAAAATGCACCCATCCCGGAAACTCCGTGGATCATAGCTTCTAAGCCTTTACACAATGATCCTTCAAACAAAGTAAGGTCAACCTTATCATCCTCAAGGACATGTCTTCTTAACTTAAGTGTGATATAAGGAGATTCAGTAGCCTTATTTTCATTTCCTTCCAAATATTTGGTGACTACATTTCCTTGCAATGCTTGTTGATCATCTCTTGCTTGGTCCTCTCTTAGGGTCTCATATTTTGCAATTTATTTTAGCTTAATCACTTCCAATGCCTTCAGTAACATGTATTGTGAGGGGTGGTACTGTGAGATTCTACAGGGGTGCTTCTGTAAGATTCTAAATGCAATAGTTGTTTCGCAATCATTCATCTTATTCTCTTTGAAGTCTTCATGCTTTCCACTTTCTTATTTAAGATCAAGCAGTGACTAGTTATTTTTAGGCTCATACTTCGTTTGTAGATCAATGTAATCCTCCAAAGATATGGTTTGTAGAAGACATCCTTTTACACAATCTAGTTTCGTGTAGATCAATTAAAGTGGGGTTTTTGGCTTTCTTCTTGTTCCTCCTTCGGAAGAAAAGTAGGAAATGTTGGTCTATATTTAAGGGTATGATATCTTGAAAATTCGTCATTTCTTCTTTTTTCCTCCTATTTGGTGAGCAATCCTACTAGCTTAGCCATTTTTTCTTGAATCTTTGTTTATCCTTTGATGAATTGATTCAAGCAATTGTTTAATCTTACATTTTCCTCCATTTTTAAGCTTCTTTGTCATACTAGTTCCAGAATTGTCTCCATTTTATAAATCTGGAATATGTTTATCCCAGAAATTGGCAGGATTGTAGCTCTTATAACCATTTGTAATGTCCCCTTTTTGGATTATATGAGACACTGCGTGAATTATATAATTCTTTATTGAAATTTGTATTTAATTGGTTAAATACAAAATAACCAATGCAAATGAATGCAGATACAAAGATAATCACAATATGAATGAACGGCAATGCCAAACGCTCTTCTACAATCAATAACGCAATTGTGATACAATGGTTGTTTCTAATATAACAATGTATATTATGCACAACACCCTATATGGTTGAGTTTGATCTGCTTTGTGATATATGTTGTGCTCTGCAGGATAACCAATGCTCTTCAGAAGAGATATGTCGTCTCTGGTATTGTGATTTAATATATGCAAAGGTCTTTGTTATAGGAGTTGTCTTTGATATTAATTTGATTATATATGCTCTTTAATGAAGTCATCTCTTATATGCAATTGCATTGCCTACACCGAATGGTTGATATCACAAGTTGTTTTTCTCTTAAAAATCAAGCGGATGCTACAAAGGGAAATAAGTAATATAAAAATCAATTCTTTGTATTTGCATTTGGAAAGCCAGCCGGCTAAGATAAATATGTGTTGAAGAAGAATGATGGAAAAAAATCAATCTTCATAACAAGTGATTATTATTAGTAATCAAATATGATTAGTCATAATAATCATGAGACATTTAAGTGTTATAGTGAATGCAAGCCTAGGAAGACCATCACCGTTGCATTGTATCATGCTTTGTCAGCCCAGAATATTCTCAGTTATGTATAATTGCTAGCTCAAAAAACTGTCGGCCAAGAAAATGTACATAGTTTAAGTTCATAAGTCGGAAGTGATGCCCGACAATGGAAACAACATCCCAATGATGCCTACTCTCATCAACTTCATAATATACAAAGATATATACATGAATATGATGCTTAATGCAAAACCTCATGAGTGCATATAGAATATGGGTGCATCTATGCATGGTATGATGTTCCCTATACGGGATAACGTGCATGGAACATTGTATCATGGATGGATGTATTTTTATGGCAATGATATGAATGTTTTGCTAATGATAAAGTAGTTGTATGAATCTATATCATGGAATATCATGCATGTATGTGTATCAATGTGGATGGATATGTGAAAAGTGTTTGTGTCACGGTGGAAATTTACTAGATTATTGAAATAAATCTAACTAATGCAAAGTGCAGGGAATGTTTGAACAAGACAAGGTATGTTTACTTCTCCTTGCCCCTATTACATGTTTGTTGTTTTGATTAAAATAATAGGATATCTCAGCATGCTTAACACAAATTAGACACAAAGTTGTTAAAAACACTCATATAAAAATGCAATGTTGGCCTACTCGATTTCATTTTTTATTTACTTAAGAAGAGGGGCTGCATAGTTACCCTAATGAAAGTAGGTTTGTCCCACAAGCTGGCAAGATTATTACTCTAAAACCAATTGTGGTGTCCCCTTTTAGGATGATTCTAAATATTGCCCTAAAATCACAAGTTTAATTAAAACTAGAAATGTGATATAGTTAGAATTATATCTTTACCAATATAATGTCTTTATCGAAAGTAATCCTGGTTGAGATCTTACAATCATGTTGGACAATATTTGAATAGCCAATCCTGATTCTAGTTCGGATTCGGATCCAAATTTGTATTCGGGGATTCAGCAAAAAACAAATGGGGTCAAATATTGAGTCCATGAGTGTATATTAGAGACATTTTATATATGTGTGTGTGTGTGTACATATATTCATAGATTCCATACATGTAACATGTCAATGCGTATTCATCATTAGTTCCAAACTTCAAAAGTTCAAATATATAATGATAATCATAGAAGCTAGAAGTGTGATTCTCATAAAATGATAAATCCATAATGTCGATATATGATTACCCTATTCATAATTTGCAAAACTCTCAAAATGTCATTACATGCTGAAAATTTAAATCGCGAGCCATATTTCAATGTCTCATATTTAAAAGTCAAAAATTAAATCTAGTTAACTTAATATCCAATTCCAAATTCTTCTTCATCAGAAACAAGGCAAAGGTTTGGTTCCTCTTCAAATGACTTTAGGCAACCTGTATTGGTTGAATTTAGGGTTTGGGTGCGTCATTTTAGGGTTGAGTTTAATGTAAAAATATATATTATAAATGTTGAAGTAGGCCCCTTTTCCCTTGTCCACAGGTCCGGATTCTCACAAATCCAGGCAGGAGTCCAGAACAAAATCCAGATTCTCTGTGGATCCCTCAGTGAAGGATCTGCAAAGAATCTGAAATCTTGCCTAAATCTGAGAAGGATCCAAGAAGAATCCAGTTCTGGATCGCTTCAGAATCACAATCCGAGCTTTCCAATGGGATCCAGTAACTTAAAATATAATTCATAAGACCAATTATTTCCAGTGGGATTAAAGATCCAACAAAATATAAAAGTGCATATATATCAGTGCCTACTTAACGTTTTTAGCTAAATCATGCAATCACTTTTGAACTTTACGAATCAAGTCATTAATAGTTTCATTTCCCGTAATCAACCATAGTAGGGTTTAGAAAGGGAAAACCACAAAGGGTGCCTAGAGACTATTCAAACCAATTGAGCCCAAGTGCATGCAGCATTCAACTAAGACAACTCAACCCTTGGCAAAAAATGGCAGGAAGGTCCAACTAAGAAAGTTCCATCAGTGGCACCCAGGTGCTTACTTGATTTGAGGGAACCCAGGTTACTAAGGAAGATTATTCTGCCTAATTTAAGCCCAAAAGCACAAAGCATCCAAATACAACTCACCCCTTGGCCCAGAAATGGCAGGCACATCCAAGTAGACAGTTCCATCACCTGGAATGGCCTATTTAATTTGAGGGACCGGTCTACTATCTCCCCCTTGATTATTTCATTCCATTCCACATATGATGGCTTGTGGGAATCAGGAATGGATAAATTTATTTATTAAAAAACCATAATAGATTGACAAGCTTGTTAATATCTTTGTCAAAGATATATAATAGCATTTATCCATATTGTAAAACAAATACTTGTTAATTCACAAGTTTTCTGTTTGCCTGAATAACGATATCTTATATCAATCTGATCTACCCTTTGATTAATTACCAGTCTGCTGATTACTGAATTGAAAATTTGTATTTTTTATCAGATCTATGTTATTGTTCTATTCCTTTGTATTAAATATGCCAAATAAGACAATGATTCCTCATCCCCTATACTCCTACCCTATTTTCCCAAATTAATTTACTAATTCCAAACAGTTGTAAATAAATCAGATTTATGGTATAATTTAATTATTTTCTTTTGAAATAATTTCTGAAACTCCTACATTTTATACTAATCTCCTTTCTTTACACTTACAATCGGTAGGGGTTATAGCTCCTCTTTGGAAGGGAGGCAGCCCTCAAAGGGGATCACTACCTATCATATTATTTCCAACTAGCATGCTATTGATATGGTCGACCAGCAATAGATATTTGTTAAGCAGTTGAGTATTATTGGTGGTTAATTAATAGTTCTTGGCTAGTCTAGCTGCCCCTCAAAATAATGAAAATAAGTCATCGACCACTATATTTAAATGACTGCTACTATATATTGTTTTAATCTCTTGGCCAGCCCTTCTTTATTTTGTCATCGAGAAGTTATTAATTGATTAAGGCATGTTTTTAGTTTTGGCAGAGCATGACATGAGTGCCAGTCAATCTTCTGCTTCTTAAACCCATCTACTTGGTACTTGCCCTTTGATCATGCAAAACATATGACATTGTCACTTAAGTGACAGTCAATCTCTCTTGCTTCTGCTGTTAAAACTCTCTTTATTCTATTGTTCAATGCACATATATGCTCTTGCTGTTGCTCAATGAATGAATAAGGGGAATAATGTCAAGATTAAATGATGTAAATACATGGAAGCTTCTGTCATTTGAAACAGAACAAGGGTGGCCCTGCTTAGACCTGAAAATCAGGTTGGACCCAGAGGTGCAATACTTCTTAAAATTTGCTTCAAATTTTCCCACAAAGATGTTGCATCATTAATCTTTGGGCCTAAACTCAGTTGTTATCTATGTTAGCTTGCTCAAACATTGAAACAGTATAAATTGTTAAGTCTGACAATTACTAAAATATGCATTTCTTCAACAACAACAAAACAAAAGAACAAATAATAGTCAACATGGATAAGCAGCAATATATAGTGATGATAAACAATTTAGTTCTGGAATTGCAAGCATGTGCTTTTTTTTATAACATTTCCAGCTTTTACCATCCGTTAATTAACCCAACAGAAAACCTTTGTGAACTCCTATGCATTCATGCTAAAATTTATACTACAGCTCATACCTCTCCACTCATTTGGAAGAATGAAAGATTTTCGATAGCAACCAGTGGGGTTCTCAGTTCTGACGAATGGTGGATTCAGTGGAAATGGATACTCAGTGTTTGTGTATATTGGAATATCAAAACCATGCATTTGCCAATTTGATGGAACTGAAACAAAACAGGAGAGACAATGTTAGATGTGAAGAAGAGAAAATGTAGTTCTGCCTAGATTCCAACACATCTCTTCCTTTCTTTATTTTACATTTTCAGTAGTTCAAGTGTTTCAAGAAATATAAAAGATAAGAAAGAAACTCGGAGAAAACTTATATATCAAAGATTAAAAAGAAAAATCAGTACAGAAATAACAAAAAATGAAAACTCTAAAACATAATCACATTCAGCTTTCATTCATTAGTTTTTGTCAAATCAGGCAGAAATTTGTATTTCTAAAATCAAAGCATACAGTCAATGGATATTAAGCTTAGGCAATGAAAAGAATTCGAAAAAGCATCTATCCATGATTGTAAGCATCTTTAAATGGTAAAAATACTTATTACACTTGTAAACTGCTACAAGTATTTTATAGCAAACTGAAAATATAAATCGTAAGAACACATGTGGTCCCAATTTACTTTTCAGATGTTTGACATATTGTCAGACACTTCACTTGCAACCACTATCTTGCTCACTTTTATTTTCAGATTGTTTTTGCTTGCTTGAATGATCTCAAATGAAGTTGAAAAGCTTGCAAGTAATTGCTAAGATATTTAAGCAGAGAACTAGAATGCAAATATAATCATTCTTGTTTTTTTTGAGTGCATCTATATGATTTCTACATGTAAAATGTGCACCTACAGCCGATGGACATTTTCAAAAACACTTGGCATGCATATTATTGATTTATTATAAACTAAAAATGAATGGCTACAGAAAACTCCTCCTAATGAAATGTTAAGCCACGCACAATGTGCCAAACCAACTGATGTTGATATACAATGAGAAACCTAGAATGTAATGGCAGCTTGTTCATAAATGATTAATCCTTGACATTGATGCTGATATTATAATGCTAGTACCCTCGTATGCAAATACAAGCCCTCAACAAACACTCACAAGGTCTCTAAACAATATCGGAGGCCCCTAGAAATGTCAACGTTGTCCAACAAGAACCATGGTGTTGTCTGGTAAAATGGGTAATTAGGTGGTTACTAGTGCGAACAGAGTTGTGTCGTTTCATAAGCACCGTATCGGATATTATAAATATGGCTTTCACTTATGTATTTGGCATCATTGGATGGAACATTATTGTTATGTACCGAAAGCATTTGATTAATGAATAGCATTTTACTTTGATAAGTTACTACATGTCTCTATTCACCTACAGGCTGAACATTTGGTGTCGTTGCCAGTTCGAATCCGGAGTAGTATGGAAGGCCGAGGATAAATGGGAATAGCCATACCAGACAATCGAAAAACGAATGAAGATGACGAAACAGAAATTCTAGAAGGTGAGCACGAAGCAGCTTAGAACTTTCACATCTTGTACCGCGTGAGCCTGGAAACCTTCGTACGAAGAGAAGCCACAGAGAATGAGGTTACACTAGACAATGTGTGGGATGTTATACACACAAGCCCAACCACGAACAGATTTTTAGACCAACTCCCCCATCTGATTGCACAAGCATACCTGGCATAGAAGAGACGCATGGAAGAACTGGAACGCGAGGAACGTCGTCAGGAGACCCTCAAGAATTTCTACGAGGAGAGAGATGCACAGCGTTGCAAAACAGAACCATGAGCTTTTGAGCCGTGGTGCCAAGAGCACTCAAGAGTTTGTAACTGTCACATGAGTCGACACATGACATATATAGATTAGATAAATAAAAGAGTGCTTTGTTTTGTTTTTATATAATGGTATATGTCAAATGCCCAATCTTTTAAACAAAAATAGGAACTTGAGAGAGGATGTTAACGAATTACAATTTGTGCAAGGTGATTTAATCCAAGCCAAGCGAAGGCGACAGCTAAGACAACTTGCCGAAGATTGGCCTGTGGAGCAATCGGAAGAATCACGAGGGTGATTATAGGCAACCACGCAGAAGGCGTCGAAACTGCCTAAGGGTGCCACAGTTCGCCGAAACGGCGAGTACAAAGCAACAAGGAGTTGCTTGAGGAAACACAGCACAGATTAACGGTGCTTGAGGAGACAAGAGAACAATTTCTCCATTCATCCCGTACACCACTACGTGAGGGATCCCTGAAGAAGTAGGAAGGGAGGCGAGGCCAAAAGAAGACACCGGGGCACAAGAAAGTGTCGGAGGGACACACTGCACGGTGCTGAGAGTAACCCACCGGGGCCAACTCCTAATAGTTTTGGGACACAATCCAGTGGTCATCAAAGGACGAGAAACACAATGTCTCAAAAGCAAAAGCTCCCGAAGTTCACAGGCGACGAGAAGGAAGACCCTGTACAGCATTGTCGTAGATGCAAAACCATATGGACCGCCAACTCGATCACCGACATGGAGGAGTGGTTGAACCAGTTTCCAACTAGCCTACAGGGAGTGGCTTTGGATTGATTCTCCGACATGGACAAGACGAAGATCTCCACTTGGGACGAACTAAAGAAAGAATTTCAAGCAAAATTCCGATGACAACGAGGTTGTCGCAAAGATCTACAACTGTAAAAAAAGGGAAGAAGGACACCATTCGAGCCTAGAATCGAAGGCTCAAAGATCTTCTTAGTCGGATGGGTACTCAACCCACAGATGAACTAAAGAAGCGTTGGTTTGTCGAAGGACTCTGGGGACCGTTGAGAAGGAAAATGAAGATAGTTCCACCTACATCATATACAGATGCCTACGACCATGCCCTGAACCTAGTAAGTGAGGGCAAGACAAGAAAGAAAAAGAAGAAGAAAGTAAATCCTCATCCTCCTCTGAGAGTGATGAGTCCTCTAACGAGGAAAGTAGTGCAAACAACGAGGAGGAACCCAACAAGAAAGTACATGCCTTCCAAAAGGACTTGGAGCGGATGAGGAAGGAGTTCAAATCCATGAAGGGAGCCACTGGTCGCATGGAGGAAGGAGAAATATGGTGTACGAATTGCAAAGAGAAAGGTCGCCCAAAGGGAGCGTGACCTAAAAAGGCAATGTGTGATATCTGTCAGATCTTGGGTCATTCCGAAGGAGTGCCTGTTCAACATGAAGACACGAAGTCAACAGATATTGTTCACACAAGAACAACCATCCACCTCTAGCACTAATAATGAGACACAAGGCAACAACAATGCCACATCCGGCGGCTACAGAAACAACCGCCAAGGCGGACGAAGCGGCAATGACATCAGGAATCAGATAAAGTATGATTCCAAGGGAAGGCCCATAATCCAATGTCAGGCATGTAACCAATGGGGCCACTTCGCCAGAGAGTGTCCAAAGAATGACATTCCTCAAAAATTATGTCGATGGTGTGGTCTAGGGGACCACAAAGATGCCAGCTACCCAAAACAAGTAAAACTCCTTAATATTGATGAAGAAAAAGTTCTTGTTGTCACCTGCAACTAGGCCAAGCAAGCAACCTATCTTGACCCCGCACGGAGAAGCAGAGATTGCAGGAGGCACATGAAGACATAGAAAGGGCAATGAAGGCTACAAAAGCTATGAAAGATACTATTCCTGGACGATCAAAGGAGGAGAACAATTTGGTGAACCAGATGCTGCAAATGGAGGTGCCCATTAGACTTCAAGACCTATTACAAACGGTACCACAACTAAGGACGGCATTATTGAATGCCCACGCAAACCCGTCAAAGACGAAGGAACAACCAACTGTACCAGGAGGATCGGCCACAAATCCCATGTTGCTGGCAATAAGCAACGGCCGTCACTCGGCGATGGTCGAGATGGGAATCCTCGGAACCATCCTAACAAACACCATCGTGGATGGTGGGTCCAAAGTGAACATTCTCCCCAAGGAGACAGGGAAGAAACTAGGCAAGCCTACCTTGTGGCTGCCCACATTCAACCTGCTCAACATCAACCAGTAAGGGATAAAGCCCCTAGGGACCCTGGTGGCTCAACAGGTAACCATCAGGACACAACCATTCGTGGTGATTCCCTTGAAGAAAAAGGGATATGACACCATTCTAGGAAGAGGATGGTTGGTGGCAGCTAAAGTGAATCATAATTAAAAGAACAATATTTTGTCGATGGAAAGCGGAGGGTGGAAGTTTTCCATTGATCTCCGAACTCAAATAGTAAGTGAAGAAATGGCATTGTCGTCAGAGTCCGAGTCAGACGGGGAACATCGGACAGATGAGGGAAGAGCCCATATGGATCAGAATGACGAAGGCATTTTAGAATTTGAAGAATGTTCAGGAGACGAGACTAGTTCATTGAATGGACTTTTCCATTGGCAGATGGAAGATTATGAGCTCTTCCACTCTTACGTGCTTGGCATCGAGGAGCCTAAAGATGAGGAAGAGGTATTTCCACTGGATTTCGGGAATACAAAGAAAGCAACGCAGAGATCAACGAGAGTCCCGCCCATTAATTTGAAGGGAAAGCTATAAGATATGAAGAGCCATCTGTAGAGGCTAATAATCTTGGCAACGCGGAGAATCCGACGAACATACTTGTTGGAGAGGATTGGAACCCGGTACTGAAGACGACGACATTTAAAATCTTTATGGCCATCATATATAAATCATGCGGAGTGGAACAAGCAAACTGGGAAGAAAAGTTGCCTTCAACGCTATGGGCCTACCGCACGACATTCAAAGTCACAACTAGACAGACGTCGTTCCAGTTAATGTTTGGCCAAGAAGCCGTGGTACCAGCCAAATTTGTGGTCCCAAATCTCAGGATTGCAATTGAAAATAGACTCAGGATATGGAGAGTCTATGAGAACGCTTATACCAATTGAACAAATTGTATTAACAAAGATTGACAGCGCAATGGGCGACGAAGGTGGCGTAGACCCGTCAAAAGGCATGGCACGACAAACATCTGAAAAGAACAAGGTTTCAACCAGGCCAACTTGTGCTTCCGTACAACGGCCACAACGAGATAAAACCGGGGAAATTCAAGGTTAAATGGCTTGGACAGTATAAAATCAAAGAAGTAGGTGACAATAGTTCCATAAAACTATGGACCTTGGACGGGTGAGAACTCCCCGA
The DNA here is from genome assembly GCA_028749045.1 of Cupressus sempervirens. Taxonomy (NCBI): domain Eukaryota; kingdom Viridiplantae; phylum Streptophyta; class Pinopsida; order Cupressales; family Cupressaceae; genus Cupressus; species Cupressus sempervirens. The sequence continues at coordinate 605,675,956 of CM053792.1, forward strand.
CGCCATCAATGGATCGAAGCTGAAAATTTATCATGAATGGCTAGAAGATGAGGCAAGCCGGAATTTGACTTAGCGAAGTGTTCAAAAAAAAAATTTAAATGTTGAAGTGTCCCGCAAAAGACACTCGTGGACAAAGTGTCATGCAACAAGTGTCTACCCCACAGATGCAACCACATATTAAGTGTTCGTCGCAGTATGAGGAAGGGCCATTCTCTTGCAGCAATTGTCGGTTATAAGCAATGGTGGAGGAACTCCCGTGGAACAAGGAAGATTCGAGGGATTTCGCATTAAGATAGAAGCAAAGAGGAATAAAAGACAACCAGAAACAAAACCCCCACAGAGAGTTGAAAAAAATAAAATAAAACATGCCAAGAAATGCAAAAGCCTGCAACTGCATCATAAGAAGAAGGAAAACCAGCAAAGAAAGAACTTCGTCGTCCACCAAAGACAAGAGAGTCTGCGGGGAAGGAAGAGAGCAAGCCGGGGAAGAACAAAACAAATCATTTTTGCATAGAATCCCATGAGAACATAGACGCCGCAAGGGAAGAAGATGAGGAGGATAGGAGCTGTTAAACAAGAGAAAGTAGAACGTCCACGGAAAAGTGAAAACCGACAATTGCAAGGGCACATCCAGCGGAGCAATGTAGAAGTCCATGACGAAGTGAAATGCATTCCGAGGGGAAATGAAAGCCCTAACCATCATCGTTACAATAAAGACAAAATACGGGATGGTTAATCAGTTAGTATGCATTCCACAAGGAAGAGAAGGCAGTGGAAAGACCAGTTGAAGGAAAATTGTATGGAAAAGAAAGCAAGGGTGTTGGCTTCAAGAGTTCGAGTTGCAGGGCCGACAGCATCGAGCAGCAAGAAACAGAAGGTAAAGGCCGACCTGTCACATCTCACAGTTCAATTCGAAGGGTTCAATGGCAGTGAGTGTCGGAGATGGTGGCAAGAGACGGTGGTCATAGACCTAATCAAGAAAATTCTGATCCGTGCCCAAGTCCATTGGGCAATACAACTCCCTGTGTTCTCCATTAGGTTGTTTGAGACAATCCTAAGAACTACGATCAAAACCTACAACAGGAACAGCCGAACAAGCACATTTGTCCACAAGAAGCGTCGGATGACAGTCCCCTTCAAAGCACGAGATTTCAGTAGGGTACTTGGCATTCCTGGCCAAGGAGGTCGCAAAGTGGTGACCAAGAATCACAATTTGCCATAGGAACACAAGGAGTATTGGGTAAAATTGGTGGGACGCGACCTCACACCAAAGGAATTGGAGTCTATGGTGAAAGGTACCAAGAGTCAAGGACTATGGCGAGATTTCATCCGAGAGGGCCATTGGAGATGTATTATGGATGTAATAAAAAAGCACGTTAACCAAGGCGAGTAGGGCCTCAGATATCGCCTTGCCTCAGATTACATTCATGAACGGCATCATGAATGGTACTATGTATGATTGGGCCACGGTCCTCACACATAGAATGGAGGAGTTTATGATATTACAGCATCGGACATTTTCATACCGCATCATGCCATCGGCTTGTTTCTGGAAGCAACCCTTCATCAAATTCCAGCAGATGACTTTGAAGTACCACTGAGAGGTAAATTGGCGCCAGAAGAACCTCCAGTATTCTACTAGCGACATTTGGACACGGGTGGAACAGCGGCCAATCAGAAGAGGGTATTGCAGGGGTTAAATGTGTATGGGGACACAAACAGCGGAAGGGAGGAAACCACAGATCAGTGAGGCCGATTCCAAGGAAAAGAGTACCTCGACATAGGTTGGGAGCGATGCGGCAGTTGGAGGGTCCACACTTTTCACCCCTCCCCAACTGCCAACTTCGGCACACTTGACAGCCACTACCTCACTTATTCCTCCATTTGGCCAAAGGCATGCATCAATTATCATGACTCCAAGGACGGCCAGGACAAAAACCACAGATGTTATGACTCCACAAAACATTTTAGCAGATCCAGTTGCACCAGACTTAGTACCAGTAGTGCTAGCAGCAGAGTTTGTGGAGGTGTAGGTGCTAGAGCTTGAATCTCAGGTTCGACTAGATGTGATTGGCTCTGATGTTGTTGTCACCATATCTTCGTCTTTGTTGACTCACCCAATTCACCCAGCATAGCCAACTTGGCCAAAGATCGAGAGTATGGAGGTGACCCAAACAACACAACCACAGGCAACACAAGCGAAGAAGGTTGAGGTGATGGACAGAGCCAGTGTATTTTTCAGACAGCAATTCCGACTCATTCCTGCAGAGGTCGGTTCCTCCATTCAGTCCCCGAGGCAGGGAAAGGTATCTCCAAGAGCAGCTGTCATATTGGAGCCGCAGGAGTCGGGAGTACCACAGTCCGAGGATGCGCCCAGAGATGGGGAGGCAGCATCGGATGTGGAAGTGGAAACCACAGAAGAGGCAAAGATGGATACAGATATGGAGCAGGAGGTCGACACTGTGGAGAAAGAGGATTATGGGTCGAATGAGGATAGATGCAAGGCATACATCAAAGCCATGGAGGTTGTGATGGAGAGAGGACGAATTGTGGGGTATCAGGTTTTGACCCGTTGGAAGGAGTTGCAGTTGGTTTGAGCCTATATTCGGAGGGTCTGTCCAGAGCATTTTTTCTCTTTCTTTGAGGCCAGGGGATGGCCAACTGTGTAAACATCGGAGATGCTGGTTGATTGGGCTACAGAGCCTAAGTTGGGAACGTGCAACACTGTTATGGAGAAGCTTGCACATGAGATAGTAGGGGCATATAAAGACATCTACTATGCTCATAGGCGTGCTGAGGTGGATAAGGAAGCAGAGAGGATTGCAGCGGTGAGGTCTACGACAGTTGAGATAGAAGCTCGAGAGAAGTTAGCTGCTGAATTGGTTAGCCAGCAGGCAGCATGGGCAATTGAGCAAGCAGCACTTTTGCGAGACAAGGAGAAGGCCGAACAAAGATTACAAACGGTCGAACAAGGAGTGCAAACAATCCAGGCCCAGGCCATGGAGGCAGCACTTCTCCTGAAGGAGGCAATGGAAGTTAAAATAGGAACACAAAAGGACTTACGCATCCATACTGATCAAGTTTATGAGTTGCGCCGACAACGGAACACTTCAAGGATGCAACCTCCTCCCTAGTCTATGTTGTTTCTATGTTTGTATGTTGTCTCCTAATTTTGTTAGTTTTGAGTCACCAGGAGACCATTTTTCTTTTTTGGGGGGGATGATGTTGTCCGGTAAAACAGGTAGTTAGGTGGTTACTGGTGTGGACACAGTTGTGTAATTTCATAAGCACTGTATCGGATATTATAAATGTTGCTTTCACTTATGTATTTGGCATCATTGGATGGATCATTATTGTTATGTACAGAAAGCATTTGATTAATGTATAGCATTTTACTTTGATAAGTTATTATATGTTAGTGTTCACCTATGGGCTAAACACATGGAAGCCAGGTTAATCAAACGCAGCTTCAAACTAATGCTGCATTCTTCACCAACCCATCAACCGCTGACTTATACATATTTCTCTGAATTAAAAGCATTGAAACCCTTCTCTTAAATCGGTTCCAATTTGTGGCACAATTATGGTCTCCGAATAAGACCATCACAAGCACAATTCGCTGGATAGTTTCACTAGTTCAAAGTGCATTATCTGGATTCTGAATAGAATTCACAATTCCATCAAATAAAAAAATTCGAAAACCTTGGCTCTCAGCCCTTCACAATTTTGTCCACAATCAAAAATCAATGCAACAAGAATGAATCCATTTATCTTCTTTGATATTTATATTTCCATAAGTCCATTCGATCAAAAGCTTCAAGCTCACATCTCACATAACTTAAAGCTTCACTTAACTTTTAATGAATTAGCTTTTGTAATTTGAAAATAATAAAGAATTATTTCCCTCCACAACTTATGCATATTAGCACTTTTAAAATAAGCATTAATTCATTTGGTACTTTATAATAGCTCATATAGTTATTAATTATATAAATTCAATTAATAACATCACTTGAATTAATAACCTAATAATCCTTTTGAAAGCACCACACCAAAATCAATAATTTTACTAACAGAGATTATCACCCAAGTGCCCTACTAAAAATAGTAACTAACCAATACCAATTTACTATAAATAGTAATTCTCTCAAACTAAGCCAACTGACAAATGAGTCAATCACGGTGCATACCATATGTTTGGGTGCTCCTGTTAATAATAGCTCTGAACATAATTTGACTCGCTATAAATAATAATCCCCAAACTGGAAGCTCTGTCAATATCACCACAACTCCATAAGACTAGCAAACTATCTAGGTGTCATACTAAAGATAGAAACTCTAACTTACGAAAAATAGACACTTACTATAACTAGTAAGTGTATTGATTTGAACATCCCTAAACTTTGGAGTGGGAATTGGCCTCCAACTCTGCCCACAGGACCCTTTGAACAACTCCATCAGCCTATGAGGGTCAGGAAATAGGCGAATCCTTTGAAAGTTCACACGCACAAAAAAGGGAACATAATAGTTCATCCCTCCTAGAATTGCTTGTCCCCAAGCAATTCCAAAAACAAAAAACACATCAATCCACACAGATACCAAAGGTAAAACTATGTCTTGTCCCTATGTTCACCAACTAGCTATTGTAACATGATCACCAATCCAAATGACAAAACCTGCCAAACTAAAACAAAACTAACAGTAGACGTCAGAAGAGTCAACATCTCATTAGGAAGTAGCTCAGAAGGATGGCAAGGTTTACTTCCCAAAACTGTGAAAGGTTGGTAGTCGTACCTACTATCTAGCCGTGCAACTAAAATATGCATCTAAAAGAGATCATGTGCATGAGGGTCAAAAGTAAAACCATATGTACTTGACACCATATAGACAACCCAAAACTCCTCTACGAGCCTTGTCTGAAATCTTGATGCACTAGAAGGATCCCAAACTCTGAACACAAGCCTGCCAAAAAGAACGTCCTCAGACTTTTGTTACTCAACTCTGAACCCAACTTCACCATGCCTAAAGCGGTAAAGCCAATTCATGAGACTTGTCTAAACTACAATACTAACCATGTCATCAGTCGAGTCCCAAAGCCACTAAACTCACATTCATCTGTGTTGTGGAGATAAGAACATCTAAAGGTTTTTGTAGCACAACCACTATCCTCATCCTCTGCTAGGCTCCCATGGATGTGTAACTCTGCCGATAATCCAACTTGTAGCCACTGATCCCACCTATAGAAGATGGCAAATACCCATCCCATATCGGATAGTAAAACCTCAATGCATCATCAAATCCTCTATGTGGATATAGAAAGTAGTGATGAGTACTCCTCCCTATGCAATCACAATAAAAAGATCCCACCTCAATCAAGCATTGACTGTTATAGCACAAAGACTTCCAGAAGTAAAGAATTCTAACTATTTTTGTGAATTAAAAAAGAGATACAAGCTACAGTAAAAGCTCATAGTCTATATATCTCCACAATCACTCCATGTCAAAGCTTCAGTTCTGATTGCTTCCTAACTCTTTATACTCTATTATCAAGAATGCAAAAACACAAGAATCAAAGATAACAAATGCAAATCACAGTCAAAGCTTCCAACTTGCACAAGTCACAATTACACTCAATCAAAGTTCAACTTCTATTGTTTTTTTGTATTCACTTTTCTTTCAAAATAGTACTACACAATCAAAGTTATGCTTGCGCAATTTCTCCAGGGCTCTCTTCCATACAATAAAAGATGATTTTTACAATGAGAGTGTTAATGCATGTAGCTTCGGTCTGACATTACTATGATCAGCATGTACGTATGTATATATGTACAACAGTGTGATGCACATACTATTATACCCATATGCATACGTACGTGTTGTATGTGATCATTCACAATTTGAAACTGATGACATATATTTTCTAAGATCATTAAAGGCATGATCGAAACTACTTTTGATTCCTTTGATATTTAGATCATTATTGATCTATCCTTTATATCGGGCTACAAATGTTAATGATTAGTAATACATTGATTACTTTGGTTAAAGTCGGTAACAAATTGTGAAGATTAGTTACCTCTGAATAGGTGTGTGGATGAATGGTCATGTCTCCGAATGGAGACATGAAAATTCATCCCCACACCCTTTCCACTTGATATATATACTAATCTATCCTAAGTAAACAAGGCATCGAAATCTATTAAATGCAAGCACATCAAAGGATCGAAGGAAATTCTGAGTTCCATAATATTGTTTTGCTCTGTTATTACTGCACTAACTTCTACAAATTTTGGAAGCAAATCAGTCCATTGACATTAGTATTCATACCTGCAACAAAACTGTGCATCAGTCTGCAATCAAATTAAAATCTGATAAGAGCCTTGTTAAAGAGAGTTCTCATTAAGTTTAAGAGATCAGATTTCACATTAAATTGCAGTCTATCTTTCTCTACAAGATGACAAACACGTTAAGATTCGAACACCACCTTGCAAGTGTTGATAACTTCGAATCCTGGAAACTTTGTATAATGATGTTACTAAAAGAAAACAAAATGGGATCTTTTGTAGGAGAAGATAAGGAAGAGCCCAAAGATGATTCAGAGAAAACATTATGGATCGAGAATAATGAGAAGGCCATGAAGATAACCGTGAATGGTGTTAGAGATCACATTGTGCCTATTGTGGCAAAACATGCAATAGCATATCGCATGTTTCGAGCTCTTGAAAATGCATTCATAATAAATAACACCGGCAGAAAACTTGCTCTTAAAAGACAAATGAATAATATCAGCATGAATAAAGGAGAAACTATAAATACCTTCTTCATGAGAATCACAGAATTGAGAGATCAATTATCTGCAGTCAGTTATGAGATTGACAACCAAGAATTATCCCTAATAGCGTTAGGAGGACTTCCAAATTCTTGGGAATCTTTTGTACAAGGTATAAGTGCTAGATCTAAAATCCAAAAACTAGATCAACTAAGATCTGATTGTCTACAAGAAGAATCAAGATTGATGATTAAGGGAAAACACAAAACCTTAGATGAAGACGTTCAAGTTCTTAACACAAACTCTCATAAGAAGGGAAAGAAAAAGAACAACAAAAGGAAAAGAAACTTTCATGGAAAAGGACAGTCTAAATAAAAGAAAGACTTGTCCAAAATTCAATGTTTCAGATGTGATTTATTTGGACATTATGCGATAAATTGCCGCCATCGATCTAAACCTCAAGTGTCATTTGCCAAATCTGATAAATCAACCGAAAGACATGAATCTGAGAAATATACCTTCTATTCAACATTGTCCAGTCAAATTTCAACCAAATCTAACACTTGGATAGTTGACAACGGATCTTCAAGACATATCACTAGATATCAAGATGACCTAGAAAGCATGCAAATATAAACAGATGAAGAAGTTATAATTGGTGTTGATTCTGCACATTCCGTAAAAGGAATTGGGACCTACACCATCAAATTGAAATCTGGAAATTCTATTCAACTTTCTGGAGTTCTTTATGTACCAGGTATTAAAAAGAATTTAATATCAATATCTGCACTTGAAGATGATGGTTATAGAATTACATTCATGGAAGGTAAGATACTAGCTTGGCCTAAGAATTCAACAATAAAGAAGGCTCTAACAATAGGAGTACGACAAGGACTATTATATGAGCTATGCACTAAGACAAACTTTGCACTTGTGCATGAGACTTCAGATTCAAATGAAATATGGCATAGAAGATTAGGTCATATCAACTTTCATGCCCTAACATCCATGGAGAAGTTAGTAACCAGAATGCCCAAATTAAACCATATTCACAATGAATCCTACAAAGGTTGTGCCTTAGGGAAAAACACTAAAAAGTCATTCCCTCATAGTTTGACCAAAACTGAAGATGTGTTGGAACTAGTGCACTCTAATCTATGTGAACCCATGTCTTTAACATCTATAGGAGGGTTCCTGTACTATGTGATATTTGTTAATGATTTTTCAAGGAAATCATGGATATACTTCCTTAAGTGCAAAGAATATGAAGAGGTTCTTTCTAAGTTTAAAGAATTCAAAATAATCACTGAAAACTCCTCAAGAAAGAAAATTAAAGTTCTGAGAATAGATAATGGGAAAGAGTACACTTCTAAAATATTTAACGAGTTCTGCAAACTTGCTGGGATTAAGAGTAAGTTCACAGTCCCCTACAATCCTCAACAAAATGGAGTTGCTAAAAGGAAAAATAGAACTATTGTAGAAGCTGCTAAGGCTATGATTTTTTATCAAAACTTGAGCATGCCATTTTGGGTTGAAGCATCTAATACACCAGTCTATATTCAGAATAGATGTCCTCACTCATATTTGGACAATAAGACCCTTGAAGAAGCATTTTCGGGAAAGAAACCTGACATCAGTCACTTAAGGATATTTGGATGTCCTGTGTATGTTCATGTACCTAAGGGGAAAAGGAAAAAGTTAGAACCTTCTAGAAGAAAACGAATTCTTATTGGTTTTAGTGAAACAGTAAAAGGATACAGACTCTAGAGTCTCCATGCCTGGACAGAAACAAATAGAACTAAGCAAAGATGTCATTTTTGAAGAAGACATTGCCTTCAGAAGAGCCAAAACTTCTGATGAGCTAGATACAAGTGACGTATCCCAAGAAGAGGCTCTTGCTCCTAAGATTTAGAGGGAGTACCCTGAAGAGACTTCAAATGAAACTGAGATCATTCCTGAGACTCAAGAAGAGAGTCTTGATCATTCTAAAAGGCCACTTTGGACAAGGAAAATTATACAGGAAGGAGATGGATTTGCAGCACCTTCAAGGACTTTTCAAGAAAACAAGAGACCTAGAAAATTGACATACAATCTTTCATGTGTGAAAGTCCAAACCCTGAACCTTCAAGTACTTCAAAAGCACTTAAACATCAAGCTTGAAAAGATGCAATGGTGGAAGAGTACCAGTCGATAATAAAAAATGATGTTTGGGATATAGTTCTTAGACCCAAGGGAAAATCTGTTGTGTCTTCAAAATGGCTCTTCAAAGTTAAGTATGTTGTAGATGGCAGCATTGAAAAACATAAAGCTCATTTTGTCGCTAGAGGTTTTTCTCAAAAGGAAGGAATCGACTTTGAAGAAACTTTTGCACCAGTTGCTAGGTATACCTCAGTTAGAACTGTAATAGCCACTACAACAACCAAAGGTTGGAAAATCCATCAAATGGATGTAAAAATTGCTTTTCTAAATGGAAAAATTGAGGAAGAAGTATACTTGGAACAACCAAAAGGATTTGTGATTCGTGATGCTGCCTCTTATGTATGTAAATTGAAGAGGGCTCTATATGGACTCAAACAGGCTCCCCAAGCCTGGTATGAAAGGATTGACAAATACCTTTTAAGTCTTGGATTCACCAAGAATGTGACGGATCCAAATATCTACTTTAAGGTAACTAAATGTGATATGCTAATTCTAATTTTTTATGTTGATGACCTTCTGATTACAGGGGAAGAACATCTCATTAATCAGTCTAAGAAAGATTTGGCTTCTGAATTCAAAATGAAAGACTTAAGAATTCTTCATTACTTTCTTGGTTTGGAAGTACGTCAAAAGTCTAGGAATATCTTTCTACATCAAAAGAAGTATATTGTTGATATTTTGAAAAGATATGGAATTTGGGACTGTCGACCTATGTCTACACCTATGGAAACCAACTTACACAAGCTAAAGAAAGCAAGTGCTGAATCCAGACTAGTTGATCCCACTTTATACTGACAGATAATTAGGTCTCTAATTTATCTTGTAAACACTCTACCTGATATCTGCTATGCTATGAATTCATGTGTGAACATCATGAGATTCATCTTGTTGCTTTGAGGGATATATTAAGGTATCTCCAAGGTACTATTTGGTATGAACTTAAATATGAGAATACCAGCTTGGAGTTACATGGATATACTGATTTTGATTAGGTCGGAAGTGTAAATGACTGGAAAAGCACATTAGGATGTTGTTTCAGCTTAGGATCAGCTATGATTTCTTGGATCTGCAAAATGCAAGCTTCAGTTGCTCAAAGTTCTACTGAGGTAGAGTATATTGCAGCAACAATGGGAGCTAGAGAAGCAATGTGGCTTTGGAAGTGGCTTTCTAACTTGTTTCATGAGCCTATGAAACCTACCACTATTTACTGTGATAACCAAAGTTGTATCAAGTTATCTGTGAATCCGATATTTCATGATAGATCCAAGCATATAGAAATTTCTTACCACTACATAAGAGACATGATGGAAAGAAGAGCTATTCAGTTAGAATATATTAATACAGGTGATCAAACAACTGACATTCTCACCAAGACTCTTCCTAAAGAGAAGGTTGATCATTTCAGAAAGAAACTTGGCTTGGTTGAAATGTAAGTTTATGAGATTGAGTGTCAACTTTGTAAATTTGTATTATTTTAATAAAGATGTTTAAAGTGTAAACTCTTTTGTCATATGTGTGACTCTATGACTCATGGGCCTACCCTATGTTCATTATTTAAAAAGTGACAATCTTTTATAATGAAATGTTGAATCTAATAATATAAGTTGACGACTTTATCATTATTAGATTACTATCATGATGAATATCATGTGACTTGATATTCATGGAAAAATCAAGATAGCTAAAAGAGCATGTTGATGGATATCATGTGACTTGATATCTATTGAAGATCAATATGTTCAGACTCATGGTCGATATTATGTCACATAATATCTATGAATATACCATGATCTTTTATGGTGGATATCATGTGACTTGATATCTGTGTACACACCATAACTGGAAAGAATATCATGAGACTTGATTTTCTTAAATATATCTAGAGGATATTACTTTTCAAATAATGAGAACTTATATATATGCACTTTGTCCTCCCTAGCTAAGAGGGAGTGTCAATGCATGTAGCTTCGGTCTAACATTACTATGATCAGCATATACATATGTATATATGTACAACAATATGATGCACATACTGTTATACATATATGCATACATATGTGTTGTATGTGATCATTCACAATTTGAAACCGATGACATATTTTCTGAGATCATTAAGGCATGATCGAAACTACTTTTGATTCCTTTGATATTTAGATCATTATCGATCTATCCTTTATATTGGGCCGCAGATTTTAATGATTGGTAATAAATTGATTACTTTGGTTAAAGTCCGTAACAAATTGTGAAGATTAGTTATCTCTGAATAAGTGTGTGGATGAATGATCATGTCTCTGAATGGAGACATGAACATTCATCCCCACACCCTTTCCACTTGATATATATAACAAGGCATTGAAATCTATTAATGAAAACACATCAAAGGATCGAAGAAAATTCTAAGTTCCATAATATTGTTTTATCTCTGTTATTACTGCACTAACTTCTACAAATTCTAGAAGCGAATCAGTCCATTGACATTAGTGTTCATACCTGCAACAAAATTGTGCATCAGTTTGCAATCGAATTAAAATTTGGTAAGAAACTTTACACAGAGCTGCAATCAAATTAAAATTTGGTAAGAAACTTTACACAAAGGGCACTCCTTTACATAGGCAAAGGAGTTGAGAAAAAGGAGGAAAAAGTGGGAGCAACTGAACCAACTTTGATCCAATCTATCTACGGAGAGAAATTATTGAATTACATGTCATAAGGACATGTAAATTGTATTACATGTAATTACACATTTTCATGTAAACATCCTCTTCAATCTACAAACATGAAAATAAAGAAGAAGACGGAAATGGAGGATATAATCCTAAGGATTATTCTTAAGTGCCTTGTACCTGACAATGTAGTCATGCACTGTAGGAAGATCTCAGATCTCCATTGATTTTGATATGACCTCAATCCTGACTGTATCGGTGTATGTTGATTTTACAATCTTGTAATTTGCTGCAATTGAATCCTATATGTGCTTTGCCATTGATTTATGCTGCAAATCCATTCATCGTTTGTGAGCCAAATTCCTCAGAACCAAGTTCAACATTGACTTTGTTTGTGTATTATGAAGCCATTTCTTCCACAGAGATCAAATTATCATGCTTAGTGAGAACAATGCATCCCTTTTGTTCCAAATTGCACATAAGATCTGTTTCAATTGTCTGACAATCTTCCAAGGCTGTCTGCAATTTAGTCAATAGTTTTCTCAGTGTCTCTTCCTTATATCCCATGAGACCTTGGCAAATGTAAAACATCTTTGAAAACGGAATCACTTCACATGCCACCATGCCATCCAAGTCAGCATTAGCCATCTCCTCCCAAACTTCTAAAAACGCTTTCAGAGTGTTTGCCTCTTGATTCATAGAAATAATCAAACCATGTATAGTTTCTTCAATCTCTCTAATGTGTTCAAGAACTCTGACCGCATCTTTGATGGCCTACACTCCTAAGACAACTTCTCCAAAGTATGCTTTTACCACTTCCACGATCTGCTTCTCTCAATTTGAAGGGGCTTCAATCCTTTGCAAAAAATCAGCCATGTCAATATGTCCGATCTCTGTGTTAGAAAAATTGTCTAGAATAGACAAGATATGAGATAGAATTGCACAAGCCAAATCTTTGTCATATTGATATTTCACCTTTCCTTTTAACTTTGTGGATGAGGGTATTTATTGTACTGCAACATGAAAATCCCAAAATGTGAACACATCATCAAAGGGTATTGATCCCAAAAAAATGTTGATTCTTGATCAACAACAAAAGTTTGGAGTATAGATTAAATACTTCAAAGATCTAGGGTAATGATCTTCAAAGGAGATAGGACGCATATGCAAGGTTGAAATGCAACTTGGGAAGATGGAAACATGTGTAAAGGATGAGTTCTTATGTATATACTTCAAGGAATGAAAGTTGGATGCATGGGAATGCGTGCAAATGTTAACTTTTGACTTTAAAAATGCGACCGTTAGTCAAAATTGGGTTCTTTGGATGCTATTACATGTAAAGTGATTTACATGTAATCATGATATGCAAATGGATTCGGAGGATGGAAATGCATGTAAGTGGGAATGAAGAATGAGATTATGTGTAAACGCATATAAAAGATGAGATTACATGTAAATGAGGATGGAGAGTGAGATTACATGTAAATGCGGATGAAAGATAGAACTACATGTAATTGCTCTTGGAATGTAATTGCATATGAAAAGAATGGATGCAATGTGCATTGAAATGTAATGGTGGACGTGGAGTGGAAAGACACACTTGCATGAAAAGGTGAGAAATGGAGTGAAGTGAAAGTACTTAAGTTCTTGGGAAACTTCTTCCAAAAGATGAAAAACAAGAAATCAAGCAAACAAACAACGAAAATAAGCACAAAACAAACACATACCTTTGGTCTAATACTCAAACATGCCAATAAGCAAATTGCTTTCAAGTGCAATTTCGAATTTGGAATTTGGGCAAATTCCAAAAGTGTGAAAATGAGAGTTTTCATCATATTTAAAGGCAAAATGCACTTTTCATGGCATATATTTGAACAAGCGTGCAACATCAAGCTAAAACATGCAACAATATAGCAAGATAAGCATGAAATAATGAGTAAGATTGAAAATGTCCACTTACTTGGAGGTTAATGAGCCAAATGTGGAGGATTGATAGGTTTGAAGAAAAATTCTCCTCCAAATTCGAATCCACAAACAACTATATTGACTCCTTCAACCTTGCAAGTGATGGATGATTAATGAGCATTGAATAATATGGATGCCAAAAACATACTCCAAAACCATCAAAAAACAAATTGTTTTTGCCCAAAAACGTGTTCTTGGAATGGATGGACACGAGTCATTTTTGTCATTTGAAGGCAAAAACGTGATCTTGATATGCAATAACATAGATCAAAAGGCCCAAAAGATTCTTCTTTGGTCCAAAATGTGGTCAAAAATTACCTTAAATGGAAGTTTCTAGGTAAAAATGTGGCTTCAAATCTTCATAAATGCAACGATTTCTTCATGGACTTGGACGCCAAATGCATGGGAATGCATTCAAATGCAAAAACGACCCTGGGTGGAAGAATTCCTTGACTTGGAATGTATGGATTTGGAGATTTCAACCAAAAATGTGTTCTCGAGGAGCAAATGCATGAAGTTTTCTTTTCAATCTTGAAAATCGGGTTCTATGAAGGCATATGCATGTATCCAAAGGAAAATCGCACTCTTGGATAGAGATTGCATGTTTTAAAACACATCAAATGAAGTCTCTCATGTAAATCACACTCTAGGAGTGCATTTGCATGTTTTAAAAACATGTATTTTGGACTTCATGTGCAAATCGCACTCTAGGGAGTGCATTACATATTTTTAAAATTGTGTTCAAATATGGCTTTCAGTCCAAAAACACACTCTCTGGGGATGATTGCATGTTTTAAAAACACTTGAATATGCAAGTCTCACTCTTGGAGGGTCGTTGCACATTTTAAAATACATGTATTTACATGTTTTATGTGTTTTAAAATGCCTTTTTAGCTCAAAGTCGTGGTCTCTAAAGGTAGTTGCACATTTTCATGTAAATAGGTTAACAGACATGCTTGCACAATTTAAGTGATCAATTAAGCACATGTTTAATTGAGTTTTGAAGAAATATCACTTAATTGGGTCATAAATAATATTTACACTATATATTTTAACATATAATGTAGGACAACAAATCTACCCCCTAATATGGTTCATGGTGGAGGGAAAAAAATTAGTTGAGTTGAAATATGTCAATATAGATAACCAAACAAACATCCTCACCAAACCTCTTGCGAAAACGAAGGTAGATACTTCAAAGGTAAACTTGGTATGGTTGAAATGACTGAGAAAGAGTCTCAGCGTCTTTGATTATTGTACTAATAAAATACTTCTATTTTATCATGAGTGTTATTCCATGATTCCTTGGGCCCTATGTACATCATGAAGAAGTGACGACTTCTATATAATTATTACTTGTAATTTGAGAAGTTATTGCAAGGTGACAATCTTACAATAACTTGATCTTCTATTATGATGGATATCATTTGATTGATATCTAAGCAAATCATGATAGATTATATTCTGGAAAATATTTTTATTGTGAAAGCTTCTAATAAAGCTTGGTTTTACAGTCAGAAGATGAAAACCCTTGCAGTATTTGATTTTGTAGACGAGAACCCATTGTGCTGAGAGGTTTTGTGAATGGAAATCAAGATTAAAGATTCTGACTTTTTTGTTAGAATATCCATTTGAAGAATTTCAATTTGTAAAGAAATTTGAAAGCAAGAAGGCGTGGGAATATTTTTTGGGCAATAAAATATAGGTATTTGTCATGTCCCCTTTTTAGTGACATGCTATTTTTCAGTGAATTTGCCTATCATGGACTCTCATAGGCAGATGATTTTGGTGAGAAAGTCATTCCAATGATTATTTGGGAATTGGATGGTCTATTTTGCTCTTGGAGAGATGGGGTTTATCATATTTTTATTTTATGTGTTATGTAGGGCCAAAATATTATAATTTTGAGTTAAGTTGCACTTTTTATTTTATAAAGTTACTTTTTATATTAAAGTGCATTATAAAGGAATTTCATAAGAATATTTTATGGATACTTCTAGAAGTTCTTAGTTGCTTCTTAGAAAACTGCATAAATAGAGTGCTTGGCCTCTCATTTGGACATCCTATGACTTGAGTTTACACTACTTTTCTCTTTGAGCATTTGTGGCGCCATTTGGGTGTGTAAATTGTCATTTGATCATTAGGAACAGAGTCTCCTAAGGAATTGCATAATTGAGGAGATGAAATATCCTTTGAAGGGTTGCACTTTGGAAGTGGTATTCAGCTACTTCAAGTTGGGCTTATTTGGACATTTCCAGCAGGGTTCGATTTTCAGCCTGGACATACATTTTTGCTCATATCTCACTATTGGCTGGGAGTTTGATTTTTATTTTCTGGGAGAATTTTCCTTGGAGCTTGGCGATTATTTCCATAGCATTTTCGGCACCTTTCAACCCAGCATTTATTTTTGCCAGGTGTTGTACCAATCCGTACATGTACGGTTGTACATGTAGGTCGTACGGTCAGCAAGTTTGAGGGCAGATTGGAATTACATTTTCATCACTCCGTCTTCAGCATTCAGTCTCCAGCATTTGCTCAATCCAGGTTCTTTCATTTCAGTTTGTAGTTGCAAGAAATTCTCAATTGCATTTAGCCAGTAAGGGTTTGTTTGTAATATGCCATGTTGTAATGCTTTGAGTTGAAAAATCGCATTTCATATGTAAAAGCATTTGGTTATCATTGAATAAATATATCGGCACTATTTTACATCAGTTATTTGAGTAGATTTGTTGCACAACAATTTCCCTTATTCAACATTTTACGTTCAGCAGTGTATTTAGTTTGCATGACAAGTGTTTGACAAAATTTCACAGTTCAGTATTACTGGTTATTAGTGGCCTATTGGCTAGGGCCATTATAGTGGTATCAGAGCTAAATCCTACCATCCTGAGGGTTTAGTAATCACATGCAGTCACCTAGGGTTGGCTCTCACAGATTTTACACTCGCAGGCAAACTTTGTTTGACAGGGAACAAGATTTTGACAGGCAGCCATACACCATGGGTGACAAACAAGAGCGTAGCCCACCAAGAGACAATAGGAATGAGGATCAGGAAACAAGGGAATTTTTCAGAGCAATGGTTACAGGACAAGAGCGGATGGCTCAGGCTTTGTAGGCACTCGCCACCATGGTTGAGCGCATGAACCCACAGGACAAACGTAATCAGGAACACGATAGGGGGACACCAGAGCAAGACAACAGGAGTGTAGCAGGTTCACAGGGTGCTCCTAGGCACAAGTCATGGACTGCAAACAAGCCTACACGTCCTACATTCCTTAGAGAGGCGACCCAAGAGGCAGTAGAGGATTATATGCCAGAGGACTTTCAAGATGACCTTCGAGCTACAGATGCAGAATGGCAGGCACTACCTCCTCATGTTCGTGAGTTGCTGAATTTTGATTGCTACCTGAGTCAGAGAAGGGAGCACATGAGGAGTAGCAGGCAGAACTAGAGGCCTAGAGGAGGTCAGGACAATGAGTTGCAACGAGCTGCTAGCAAGCTCACCTTACCATCTTTCGACGGTAGTGGACAGATGACAGCACAAGCCTAGATCCATAAGTTAGATACATTCCTAGCATTGAGGCCTATGTCAAAGATGGATGCTATCAGGTATGCCACTTTGCATTTAGAGGGCACAGTATATGATTGGTGGTCACATGGTATGGTTACATTGCAGCATAATCAAGTGACATCCTAACAGGATTTTGTGGATAGATTGGTAGAGCGCTTTGATAAGAAAGAACCAGAGGTCTTCTTCCGTGATCTTGCACAGCTGAGACAGACAGACAGTTTGGAGCTCTACATCAGTAAGTTTCAGAGATTATCAGTGATGGTGCAGGATGTGTCCGAGAGGAGGTTGGTTATACTATTCACAGGGAGGTTGTTTGAACCTCTTAAGGGGTCGATCAAGGCATTCAATCCCCCTTCATTGCAGGAGGCTATGAGGAAGGCACGAAGCATGGAGCTCACAGCACCCTCTAGCAGGTTCACCTCCAAGAGCACTTCTTCATTCAAGGACAATAAGAAGTTTGATAAAAACAAGGGCAAAAAAAGTGATACCAAGGGTAAGTCTACTGCACCTTTGGATATGGAGACACTAAATGATTTGCGCAGGAAGAAGCTATGTTTTTACTGCAAGGGTCCCTACGACAAAGATCATGATTGTCCTGTGAGGCCTAAGGGGAAGGCTAACAAGGTCATGTGGGCTTACTACGAGGATTCAAATTTTGATAATTCTAGACATGAGATTGATCATAGTGATGCAGAGCCCGAGGCAGAAGCAGAAGCTCCAGAGACTAAGGAGGAGCCCGAGTTGCACTTCCAAGAGGCACGCTTGTCTAGCATTCAGCAAGAAGGATCTTTTAGACTGCGTGGTGTTCTAGCAAGACAGAGAGTTATTACTTTGGTTGATACTGGTGCTACGCACGATTTCATTGATGCACGTTTTGTTGAACGTCATGGTATTATGACTGAGGAGTTTGAGGGACTACGAGTACAGGTTGCTGATGGTTATATTCTTAAGTGTAACAGGATACTTAGAAATTTGCCCTTACGCCTGAACAACTATGAGTTCAAGGCGAACTACCATGTTGTCAACATGGGTGATTTGGATATTGTTCTTGGGATGGAGCGGTTGCGCTCATTGGAAGAGGTCACCTTCAGATTGAAGGACATGAAGATTAAGTTCGAAGTGAATGGGAAGCAACACATTTTGAGAGCCATCAGGAATGGAGACATCAGGACTGTTTCCTTCAAACGGCTGGAGAGGTTAACCAGACATGATGACATTGAGTGGGCAGCCGTATGTACTCTCATGCCTACACTGCAGACATACAGAGGTTGAGAGTGAAATATGACAGAGTCTTTAGTGACATCCCACCTGGTAGACCACCAGACAGAGGTATTGAGCACATCATTGAGTTGGAGGAGGGTGCTAAACCCATGATGATTACACCGTATAGGAATCCTAAGAGGCTCAAGGATGAGATCGAGAAAACCATCAAGGAGCTTCTTGCGATGGGTCACATCAGGCCTAGCAAGTCTCCTTTTGCTTCTTTGGTTGTGATGGTGAAGAAAAAGGATGGTACATTGAGGATGTGCATTGATTACAGGGTGCTGAACAAAAGGACAATCAAGAACAGGTACCCTATTCCACGGATTGATGAGTTAATTGATGAGCTTCACAATGCATGCTACTTCACGAAGATTGATTGGAGATTTGGCTACCATCAGATCAGAGTTAGAGAGCAAGATATTGAGAAGACTGCCTTCAAATGTCATTGTGAGCACTTTGAGTTTGTGGTCATGCCATTTGGGCTGACCAATGCGCCAGCTACTTTTCAGTCCACCATGAACGGGGTCTTCCGTCACCAGTTGAGGAAGTATATGTTAGTCTTCTTTGATGATATTATGATTTACAGTCGGACTTGGCAGGAGCACATGGAGCACTTGGAAACAGTTTTGGGGATCCTGCAGTCGGAGTCCTTGTACGCCAAGGAGTCCAAATGTGATTTGGGCATGACAAAGTTATTGTATTGGGTCACATCATTAGTGCAAAGGGAGTAAGGATGGATCCTGATAAAATCCGTGCTATTGTGGATTGGCCTACTCCAAAGAACCCGACACAATTGAGAGGGTTTCTTGGGTTATGTGGTTTCTACTGCAAATTTGTCAGTGGGTATTCACGTCATGTAGCTCCTATGACAAATTTGCTGAAGAAGGGAGCCTTTGTTTGGACACCTGAAGCACAAGCTTGCTTTGAGAGATTCAAGGAGATCATGACTACATGCCCTATGTTAGCATTGTCTGACTTTTCGAAGCCATTTGAGCTTCAATGTGATGCATCTAGAGAGGCTATTGGTGTTGTTCTGATGCAGGACAAGCAAACCATTGCATTTGAGAGCAAGAAGCTCAGTGGGCCAGAGAGATCATTTAGTATATATGACAAGGAGATGTTGGCTATTATGCATGCATTGGCTAAATTCAGGCAGTATTTGGTGGGTGGTAAGTTTTGCATTAAAACTGACCACAATAGTTTGAGACATTTCCTTGGGCAGAGAGATCTCAATGATAGGCAGCAAAAGTGGGTTAGTAAACTGCAGACCTATGATTTTGACATCTCCTATGTGAAAGGGAATTAGAATGTGGTAGCAGATGCATTGTCATGTAGACCACATCTCAGGCTATGATTCAGATATCAGAGGACTGGAGGCACTTGATCATTGCTAAGTATGCTAGAGATTCATGGGCATCCAGGATTGTTGATGGGACAGTTGTCGATACCAGGTATGCACTTGTGGATGATTTGATTATCTACAAGAACAAGATATTCTTAGTCCCAAGATCGAAGGTGAAGCGTATTGTTATGAGAGCACTTCATGACTCACCTATAGTTGGACATCCTGGATACTTCAAAACGTACTGGCAAGTACGCAAGTGATTCACATGGAAGGGGCTCAAGGCAGATGTGTTGTAGTATGTTAGAGAGTGCCCTGTTTGCCAACAGAACAAACAAGAGCACACCTTTCTAGTAGGGCTCTTACAGCCACTTCCCATCCCTGATAGGAAGTGGGAGTGCATATCCATGGATTTCATTACGGACTTGCCTAAGGCCCAAGGGCGAGATTGCAGCTATGTGGTGGTAGACAGGTGATGAAGTATGCACACTTCGTTCCCATCACTACTACTTACACGGCAATGCAAGTGGCTGAAGTCTTTTTCGGGGAGATTTTCAGAGTACATGGGATACCCTGGAGCATAGTGAGTGACAGGGACAGCAGGTTCTTGAGTCATTTTTGGCAGGAGGTGTTCCGTTTATGGGGCACTGAGCTCACACCTAGCACCAGTTATCACCCGCAGACTGATGGGCAGACAGAGATAGTAAATAAGTGGGTGGAGGGATATTTGAGGAACTACGTGGCTGGTAAACAGAAAGCATGGGTTAGATGGATTTATTTATGTGAGTATTGCTATAATACTACCTATCACATATCTATTCAGATGACTCCTTTCAGAGCACTATATGGCTATAATGCACCGAGCTTTGTTGATTTGCTTATGAGTGATGTTAGAGTTCCTCGTGCTAGGGATTTGCTTCAGGAGAGCAAGGACATTGTTAATGCTCTCAGAGATAATATTGCCAAAGCACAGAATCAGCATAAGCAGTATGCAGACCAAAAGAGGGCAGAGAGAAGTTTTGAGGTTGGTGACATGGTTTACCTCATGCTGCAACCTTACCGACAGTCTACTCTCAAGAAGAGGGGGTCAGAGAAGCTTAAGCTTAGACACTATGGCCCTTTCAGGATTATCAGGCGGATAGGTGAGATGGCTTATGAGCTTGAGCTTCCAACAAACAGCAGGGTGCACAATGTTTTCCATGTGTCACGGCTCAAGAAGGCATTGGGTCAGCATGTTGTGCCTTCAGCAGTTCTTCCTCCATTGGATGATGAAGGAAAATTGGTTCTTGTTCCTGAGTACATCATTAACAGCAGAGAGAGACAGCTCCGTAGGAGGACTATCAGAGAGTACTTGGTGCAGTGGAGAGATTTACCCGAGGAGGATGCCACATGGGAGGGAGAAGATATTTTGCAACATCCAGCTTTGAGATTGCTTGAGGGCAAACAATTTCAAGAGGGGCAGACTGTCATGTCCCCTTTTTAGTGACATGCTATTTTTCAGTGAATTTTCCTATCATGGACTCTCGTAGGCAAATGATTTTGGTGAGTCATTCTGATGATTATTTGGGGATTGGATGGTCTATTTTTCTCTTGGAGAGATGGGGTTTATCATATTTTTATTTTATGTGTTATGAGGGGCCAAAATATTATAATTTTGAGTTGAGTTGCACTTTTTATTTTATAAAGTTACTTTTTATATTAAAGTGCATTATAAAGGAATTTCATAAGAATATTTTATGGATACTTCTAGAAGTTCTTAGTGGCTTTTTAGAAAAGTGCATAAATAGAGTGCTTGGCCTCTCATTTGGACATCCTATGATTTGAGTTTACACTACTTTTCTCTTTGAGCATTTGTGGCGCCATTTGGGTCTGCAGATTGTCATTTGATCATTAGAAACGGAGTCTCCTAAGAATTTGCATAACTGAGGAGGTGAAATATCCTTTGAAGGGTTGCACTTTGGAAGTGGTATTCAGCTACTTCAAGTTGGGCTTATTTGGACATTTCCAGCAGGGTTCGATTTTCAGCCTAGACATACATTTTTGCTCATATCTCACTGTTGGCTGGGAGTTTGACTTTTATTTTCTGGGAGAATTTTCGGCACCTTTCAACCCAGCATTTATTTTTGCCAGGTGTCGTACCAGTCCGTACATGTACGGTTGTACATGCAGGTCGTACAGTCAGCAAGTTTGAGGGCAGATTGGAATTACATTTTCATCATTCCGTCTTCAACATTCAATCTCCGGCATTTGCTCAATCTAGGTTCTTTCATTTCAGTTTGTAGTTGCAAGAAATTCTTAGTTGCATTCAGCCAGTAAGGGTTTGTTTGTAATGTGCCATGTTGTAATGCTTTGAGTTGAAAAATCGCATATCATATGTAAAAGCATTTGGTTATCATTGAATAAATATATTGGCACTATTTTACATCAGCTATTTGAGTAGATTTGTTGCACAACAATTTCCCTTATTCAGCAGTGTATTTAGTTTGCATGACAAGTGTTTGACGAAATTTCACAGTTCAGTATTAGTGGTTATTAGTGGCCTATTGGCTAGGGCCATTACAGTATTTGTCGATGATCTACAACCTGTTGGTTTTTTATGGAGCGAGATATTTAGGGAGTGAACGTGTGGATTTGTTTTTGAGGATTACTCTTGTGAACCTCCTCATCATTATCAGCACATAACCAGCAGCAAGTTACATTAAGTGTTACAAGTCATGATATACGCTTTGCAGGGTTTGTGCAAGGAAGATTGGAGTTGCATGAAGCATTAGATATTTTGTTTGAAGAATGTGGGGAAGAATTTCAAGGATTAAAAGTCGGCTTGCCCTTAAAACTCCTATAACACGAAGAAAATGAGACGAATCAATGAGTGAAGGCCACAAAAATAACTGCAAATGGACATGACTTCTTCCCTATTGGATGTCCAGATCATGAGATGCACCATTGTAGCGATTAATATCATCTGTGAGTCACTAGTCATACTAGGAAATATGACCAGATCAGAGAGGGGTTTTGGATATGTTAAAAATAATTTTGACAAGGTGGAGGTCTATTGGAGTCTGCTAATGACTTAGGGTGAGCAAGGAGATAATGAATAAATGTAGGGGTCACTTGCAAATTGAGAGAGGTTGCTGGGAGTGTTTAATATCATATTAGATGGCACCACAATAATTTCTTATGAAATTGTGGATATCCCTTGTTGTGGTGCGCCATCCAAAACCACTGGTCCCATATTCTCAGCCGTCTCTTTAAAACTCAGCTAAGCAAATATCAACAATTATTAAACCTACATATTAGTTTTATTTTCAAGCTGTTCTTCCTGAAGATTGGCCACCTAATTATTGGCCCTCTATAATATCAAGTGTTTTCACTATTTTGAAGGGTCAAGGGCTATTGCTTATTTCTGATGTTGATAAATGAAATTCCTTATTATTTTTGCAAAGTAAAATTAGAAGTGTTGCAATATGAACAGCATATTTTATATCTGCAAAAGTTAATACAATATTATCAAACAGTCTGCATTATTCTGGAGATACAAATTGTGAATTCCACAGATAATCAGCATATGCAATCTCTTTGACAAAATACTTAGGCATTAAGATAGTTAAAGATTTAAGTTTTGGTCAACATTTCTTGAGACGGACATTACAATATGTGACAATAAATGGAGTCAGATTATAAAGAATCAAAAACTACAAATTTACAATTTCAGATTGTCTTCCTTGGTGGTTCAAAGAATAACATCTCATTCGACAAATGTTGTACCCCTAGAAAAAATGTCATATTGAAGTCTTCCTTGCATGTTTTGTCAAGTTCTTTGTCAATTTAATGCATATAGATGCCAAGTACTATGATATGCCTTTGTTGTTTGCCCTTATCTTGGGTGTGGTTTGTAATTCTAGATTTCTGTTGATCTATCTAAGTCATAAATGATAACAAAGTCAAGGGCTGTGTTCTAAGGCATATATTTGTGTAAGACTTTAAATTGGCCCAAGTGAACATAAAATGGCAAGGTGATCTTCAAGGTACACCTTGCAAGAAGTATGAAAAGTAACTGTTTTTGAATTTCAATAAAATCCTCTAAAGAGCACACCTAGGTTGTCAAAGCCACAATGATAAACATTTTCTGTTGAAAAAGAGACTATAACTCCTAAAGCACATGTTTGTGCAATTACAACCACTATTTAACCAGCAAAGATAGTTAAAAAGAGCACTGATCAAGGTTTCTCCCACTTCTAATGTTTTAACCAAGGTTTTATGTGGTTCCTTTTACGCAAATTTGCCTTTCTCCTCACAAGTTAGTTCTAAGTGAGTGCCTCACAACTCAAGGTCGAGTGTTGAATGACTAACTCCCCCTAAGTGGACACCTGACCTTTCACTAGCAAGTTCAGTCTATCGAGTGCATATTTCACGTGGCTCCTCCTCCCCAGGAACGTGCTCAACAAATCTTTGTCATTAAAGAAAGAAAAACACAAGCATAATGCAATCTATAAAAGCACACATCCCAAAGGAGTTTCATCGTTTATCATTCCAAATAGAAGCACTCTCAGTAAAAGGAAGGTGAACTGTTGACGGAGCAGTTTCAGAGCTAGATAATGCATTGATTACAAAATGCAACAGTTGGTTTCCATCATTATTTTCTTGGCATTATCAGGCACCATCAAGGTTAGCGATTATTTTATACAAGATCTTGATCATGGCTAGAACCTAGGGTGTCAAAGACAGTTTTCTATTTTGCTGAGGATTTTGGATAAGACCTTTTTATCATGCTAGGGTTTTTCTGCACTGAAATTCATTTTCCAGAAGCCTTCTTGTGCTAGGTTTTTAGTATATGGTGCAAATTTGTTGACTGTACCTAAGGTTTTCAATAGTGTTCAAAGGCAGTTTTCAATTATCAAGGTAGAAAAAACAGCAGTTTGTGAAATGATTGAGATAACTAATTAATTACAGAGGAGAGGAATTGTCCCTAAATAAGAGATAACAGAAGATCTTTTCATGCTGGAAACAATCAAGAACTAAAGACAGAATACAAAGATACTAAACAACTTACAGAATAGAAAGTTTCTACAAAACTAACTAAACGAGTTAAATGACCATTATAAGCCAAATATAGCAATACTACTTTATTAGTTTGTGACACCAATCCTCACTCAAATTTTTATCAATAGCATCCCTCATCTTTGTCGTTGATTATTGAACCTACAACAATGGTTTTGAAGAGTACTTTTGGTGACAGCCCTTTGAGGGTGTGAGATACAGTTTTCAGACTCTTTTCAAACCAAAAATAGCTCTGTCAATTTACAAGCAAATAAGGACAGCAAGAGGTTCATTCAGGAATTGTAAGAGGTTCATTTATGCAAGAAAAGCAGCTAAAACAATAGGAAATGTTGATTGGCTGGAATTCCTTCATGAAAATTTACACAACTAATAAAAATGAATTTTCGGCCTTGGCAGATCACCCCACTCAAGTCAATGAGAATCACTTTTGCAATGAAAGTTATTATGATTATTACAAATCAAATATCGAAGCAATGAGACTCATTGCTTTCCAAGGGGGAGTGATTCATCCAAGTTGCATCTTGTCAAGGGCATACGTCTTTCACTATTGGTTAAAATTCACACCACAAAATGCATTGGAGAGATTTGATCATACTTTACAACCACCAAAACTGTTGTTGTAGGCATAAGTAAAGTTTGTACCCAAACAAATTGTTCCAATGGTCCTTGAAAGCACATAACACAAGTGTAGAAAATTCTAAATTTTCATTTTTGTATCGTATCACAATATGTTCTATCCACTTCCAGGAGTAATACTTGTCAAATGGGTGTTCAGATCCTTAAGTATATCATATCCTTGTGCACTCAAGTAGGGCAGCTAGCCTATGCTACCAGCACCATGTTCTGTTCCTGAAACATTAGTTCTCAGTAACACTTCCATAGCAAGAAATATGGAGTAGAAAAAGTATAACAATCTTAAACAGTATATTTATTTAAGAATTTCACACTTCGTAGTTTTATACATATATCTGTGGACCTCAGAATCAAATCCATAACACAAGCTCTATTATTAATTAGTCTGGCCTCCTTATCCTTTCCATTTTTTATGTCTCACTTTCACAAAATCAACAACTAGAAGTCATGTTTGCCAAGGCTAAACAATGGGAGTAAGGACAGGATAAAATGCGCAGGAAGATGCTGTGAGATGTATTAAGAATGAAGACAATAAATATAAAAAGACTTGAAACAAGAAATGATCCAATTGAATTATTAGTGCTAGCAAAGTTATGCTAAAATATTTATTAAGATGCAGTGGTTACCTGGCAAGGTTCCCCATGTAGAGTCGTCAAAGCTGATCTCATAAAACTTCTGAGGGGCTTCTTCAGGATTTGGAGCCAGAAAGAAATTCCAGTAGCCACTCAAAGACATAGCATAAGGTAATTCATTGACCCAAAATGCAGCACAATCAAGAGAAGCTGAGACAGATTCATCTTCCCACACTGCCTGAGTAGCAGCCTCAAAATCAACATTGTTGCGCTCAATCCAAAATCTTAAAGCTCCTGCATTGAACACATTTTTTCACTCTCGCAATGCATAAAAGATGAAGCACTTAAAGATATCACATACTAGTTCCACTGATATTATATAACTTTATCCCATAGAAATTTCCCATAAAGACTGACCTACAAAATTCAATTACAATAATTTTAAGAGCATTTCCAAATCTATAAGCAATTTGCTAAACACAAGCATCTCAACACTATCAATCACAAAACCTATAATTCACATCTAAGTCGCAAAGTTCAAATTCGAGTTCAAATTCGGATCAAGTTTGACATAGTAAAAAAATTGAAAAAAAATCGACATTAAATTCGCCTAATATAAATTTAATTTTTAAAAAATATAATAATATATCCAGTAAAATTCAAAATAGTTTAATATTACAAAACAATATAGATTTGAAACGAAATAAATGATCACTAAATTTTATTTTGAAAAAAATTTACAAAGAATAATTTCTTATTTTTAACTATTAAAAATATATATATATTTTAAATACAGTTTTTTAAATACAAAACACAAAATAATAACACTAAAATATTATTAGTTAAAAACATAATAAAAATATATATTGTAACATTAAAAAATAAAGAAAATACTAAATTTTATTCATTTACAAGCCATATGTTAAAACATACGATTTTTTACCATTTGCAATATAAAAATATAAAATATTGGTCGCCTTCAAAAGACATGGCATGCCCCAAAGAAGATTTTGTGGAGCCTAATATGATAGAAAACAAACACAAATAAACCCCAATGGTATGCGAGTTTCAAGATTTTGGTCATCCTCATCGTGGCAGTCCAAATTGAAATGCTTTAGACAGGGGTTGTCCAAGTTGTGACAGCAGATGCAAGGGCTGGAGATCTCTTATGCCCTACCTGCAGCTGTAAAAATTTGTGTGGACACGTTATTATGAACATATCAAGACTGTAATATCTCATTATTAAGAAGACACATTCAGAACACGGAGAATCTCTTATTTCCTTGCCGCAGCCGTAGACGTTTCCTTTTCAACTAGCGGCAGCCCTAGAAAATTCCTCTTCAGCAGACTATGGCGAACTTGACACAAATTTTAATCAATTTTATTTATTTTTTCCAAATTCACTAAATTTCAAATTTGTAGCCGAAAATTCGGCAAACCTTGTGACACAAGTTCACATTAACAAAGATGGTATTGGAGCATGATTTCGAGCACATAACAAATTATAAAATTTGACACATACTGTTTTGCAATAAACAAGGATTGAATAAATGGGCACTGAGCAAACAAGAGATAACTTATGTACCATCATTGACTGATTACAGAACAATAAAATTCCAACCAACAAAAAAATAATGATTTAGGATATTACCACAACGCTTTTACCATTAAGATTAACTCCTTCAAGAATTACCCGAGCATTGCAGGACCATGGTAAAAGGCACACCGTTGATGTAAATTGTAATAACCCCATCCAATTTCTGAAATGAAAATAATATCAAAAACATTGTATGGTCCAGGCTTGGAATGTTTTTTATCTTAATTGGTTAATAGTGCATCAAGTCAAGGCAAGGATTATCTTACAAAAAACGCCAAGGGCGTACCATAAAACAGTAATAAGTATTATAACTACCCAAGAGGATTAGCTTTATCACTGCCTGAAGGATGATCCAGGAGCTCGATCGTGAAGATTAAATTATCGCCGCCTAAGAGTCTATTGCTTAAACATCGCATTATTGCTGCCTAAGGAGGCGTGGGTGAATTAAATTAATAATGTTATTAGTTACATGGAGGAAGTGCAATTTGGTGTGGGTCATGATTGTTGAGATGCAATTTCTCACATCATTTCTCCTCATTACATATTAAGGGAGAATCGTTCACTAAATAAAAAGTCTTTTAAACACTTCACTTAAAGCACTCAAAGAGCCTCAACACTGCCAAGAAAAGGTGGGATCAACTCACCATTGGCAAGGTCAAGAATGAATGTGCATTGAGCATTAAGCAGAAACGGCATCAAGAAGATATTGCATAAGCATAAGGTCAAAGAATCAGAGACAGCAATCAGACAAAGACAGTTATATTTTTCTCGTGTTCATAACCAGATCACTATGCAAGAGCAATTGCATTTGCAACTCATTTGCTTGTTCATACATTCCCAAATCCAATCCATAAAATATCAGTTCTTAAATATATAAGAAATTTCTATTCTCAGATCAGTCATCATATCAGATTTCTTGTTTGAATCAGAATTCCAGAATTCATAAATCGTTCAACCATAACTTTCTAACTACATTTGTCGCGGTTATTGGCTGAATTAGAACATTGATATAGAAGATATTTATATGATCAATACAGTATGCACCAAGACAGCGTTTATATCATAACCGACATCATACAAGACTTCATCCATCAAATTCAGATTAGAAACAACATTGGAATTATTGCTTGACATTAGAACCTCAGTGATTGGAAATAGACTTGGTACTATTGATATGAAGACATTTGGCAATTGCATTGACTGATGTTTACACTCTCTTCCAAGTCAATTGCATGATCATAAAGATAGATCCAGGACAGTGATCTTACGTAATAAAGATTTGAAATACATACTTTTTAATCACAAGAACTTAGATTCACTGCATACTTAATAGTATATTAAATAGGAAGATTTTATTCTTGAATTGCCACTTTGTACATATCTCATCAATTAAGTCCTCTAAGCCGTTGTAAAGCAAAAAATACATTAGATTTAATATCCCAAACTGGATATTTTCCCAAAACCCTTAACAAAATCTCAAATAATTTTAAACAGTTCATGCAATGTATTTCAGATTTCACCAGCAAAATCCCATTAAATAACTAGATAAAATAAGTCTCAAAATATAGTTGCAATAAATTTCTAGAAGAAATTTATTTTAAAAAAATAATGTTCCATTGAAGTTCTTCAACAAAATGACCGAGAAATCCAATCATCGATACCGTAACTAAAACAAGATTGGATAACAGATGAGATGAACCCGAAATACAATGTGAAACACCTATGCAATGTCTCCATCTGACAATGGGTTTCCGTCCATTGTCCAAGCTTGAGGGTTTTCGTCCTCTCACTTGTTGAAAGCTGAAGCTTTCGAAAATAAGTCTCCAAGAGAGAGTAAAATCCAAATCACAAAACCAAGTATGCTCCCTCTTCATTTTTTAAGCACAAATGGGTAATTCTTCGCATTCCCCTTTCTGTTTCTTTATTGCCTTTTTAAAACAATACTTTCCCCCCACTTAAGAAAATAAAGTGTATAAACAATAAAGAGACATTACAATATGAACTTAAGTTATGAACTCACTTTATAAAAAAACAGTTAAATCTTTTGGCATTAAAATCTCTAATCAGATGGACTCAGATGTGCATGTGTGATAGCTCATCGGGAAAGTCTCGACAAGATGCTTCTAGTCCAACCCTGAAATGCCAAGAATGTTGAGCATGTTGACTTACTAAATATAGTAAGTGTCTAGAACCCCACTAAAACAACTCTAATTGGCCAACAACTGAAACTGTGTAGGCCAAAATTGAACTAATCATAGAGAAAACTCATTAGCCCTCCAGAACAAGGCAAAAAGGGCTAACTGTGCAACGAAAATCATTGTCCTCAAAAAGGGGACATGACAGTCCTCCCTTCCCAAAGATTGCTTGCCCCTAAGCAATTTGCATCTGTACATTGGAACCAAATGCCCGGGTCCCAGATCTACCTCAAAGATGATACTCAATTGAACCGTTGTGCTACACTGGTGTAAATATCTCTAACCCGAGAGTCATAAAACAACTCAACATGAACCCAAACACCAATCAATTGGATATCAAGATTCCAAAACATCTCATGTGTATACTCGATTGGGACAACTCGATCGGGACAACCTATCATGCTCTACTATCGTAAAAGAAAATGCTCTCTACACAATTGAATACCTCACTGCAACTATAACTACACACACCTCTAATACCAAGAGGTGGTGAAGCTCAACAGTGTACCAAACTCCATCAAGGAAGGAATGCAACAAATCACTCCTCTCAATTTCCTGATCCATAACTCATGTGAATGCTCCACCCGGATCCCAAGTGAAGACTTATGTGATGTCCATGAGTCTAACTAATTCCAATAATACTTGCGCCAATAAAGGGGGCAATACCTAACCAACTAACACAATCACCATGCCATCATGTTGGAGATGGTGAAATGGTCCAACAGTACATGTCACAGGGGTAAGCATCTCAATAGAGAGCAACTCAGAAGGCCACCCTATCACACCTCCCTCAACTGTGTGAGGGTATAGACCATACCAACTATCCAAAGCTCACGCACTCGAGGAATCCATCAAAATCAAATTGGGTACAAGATCATTGAACTATTGTCGCTCGCCTCGGATCTCCTCTTCACCAAGCCAAAAGTGGTGAAGCCCATTAGTGATACCCACCCAAGCTAAACTGCTAACTCTATCAATACTCAGGTCCCCAAGAAAATTGTCCTCACATCCATCAGCCATAAGGGGATACGAATTGCTCAAAGAATCTACAACCTCGCAATTGAATCTGACCCCTACAAGACCCCCATGGATGTGTTGACTCTGCAAGTAACCCAATCTATAACAACTTACACCATAATCATCTTGTAACCTTATGTCCCAATGAGATCTTTATGATATAGAAATAACCAACCCTCTCGAATACGTATCGCTACGGTGTTGAACTGACTGGTGTTCTTGTGAGTAATCTCCCATAGTAACCTGAGTCGGGTACTTGCAACCTTTGATCCTGTTGGTTCCCAAAACCGCAGATTGGAATCCTACAAGCCTTGCCTGCTCGATGCTGGGATATCCAACCGGTTAAGGCCAACTTGACGGGATCGATCAATGTGATCCAAATCCCCTGCGCTTTCGGCTCTACAAAACCGAGATGGGTGTACCTGATCCTGGACAACAACCTCAAATCCAAGATGCTTAAAGTAGATCGATTAGAACACGAAGACAATAAAAGTTTTCCAAATGGCAAGAATTAGAGGAAAACTTTAAACTTGGGATTTATGAATTGAGAACAAAAGTAAATGATTGAAATAATGTTTTAAATAAAGAATAAGTATAGAGATGAATATATGAATTCCTCAAAGGCAAGAAATGAAACATTTGCCAGCATAGGGATTATGAATCAAGTGTAAAATACCGGTGCTTAATTAAATGGGCAATAGAGTCAATATTATTAGTTGAAATGTACAACTTTATAAAGTTCAATATATTAAACTATAAACAATTTTTAATAATTTAGACGCGACGGATCAATTATATGAACGCAATTTAAATTAGTCTAAAATGCACTTTAACTCCTGCGGAGACAAATTAGACATAGATACGGAAACAATAAAATATTTCACAATATCTACATTTATCAAATTTAAAATGCAATAATGACCCGGTCCACTTATCCAAATATTAAAATATTTATAGAAAATAATAAAAAATGTTTATAAAGGACACAACTTAATAAAAAATTAAAACTCTAATGCAAATAAATTAAATAAATACTTCTTACAGATTGTGCTGTAAATAAAAATTATATGTAGAGACACTCCTCACAGATGATCAATCTACTACAAATTTCAATCCTGGACTCGCATATAAATTTGCTCCATAATCCAAAACCCAAAAGCTTTGTTCAATTGATCATTTCTCCGCCAAATAAATAATATAATATATCATCGTGCATAAGATAGATAAAAAAATTTAAAAATAAGAATGAATATGAATATTATTTCTTGGTCTCCCTTGCACCCATATTTAGTCGTCTCTTCTAGCCATCTACTTGTCTACGCACTTTTGTATTTAGGTTATTTTTCTTCACTGCTGTCTCACGGCATTTATGAATGCCATCATTGATTTTGACTTTCAACATCTCCTCTAAATCATGAGTTGGAGGATGTGTTTTTAAAAAAATTTAATGGCATCCTTTCTACAGAATCATTTGAGTTATCAATGCATGCTCTAGCCCTCATTTTATGAATCTTTGGGTTTGCATCCCTTTTTCCTGTTTCTAAATCATCATACTCTGCACAATCCTCTGAAATTCCCATGTGATATCAAACTAAGACATCCCTGTCAATGCTTCCACAACGAGTTTGCTTGTGCACTAAAATAATAATCCAGATACTGTTCTTTAATTCCTTCAATTAAGCTTATAATTTGCCAACTACAATAATAATATCTCAGTTCTGTTTGGTTTTGTCTGCTCACAACAGCAGAGCAAAAATGGGGGTTAACCGTATTTGTTACTGTTTCTGTATTTGTATCCGTAGCAGATCAGTATGTATTTGGTGTAGTATAGTGTATCAACAAGAGACCCCTGACTTGCAAAATTAGTGAGTCTTTTTGTGTTCTGAAACCTCTTTATCACTACCGCAGGAATATTTAGGATGTTAATATATTTGAACCCATATACTCATATGTTATTTCTTATGGTACTTCTTGCTCATGGTTATAAATCCTCTGGTATCCTCAGTTTTCAAAATCATTTCACAAATGGAGACCTAAATTTTTAGGCTCCATCAGATCCCATCTTCCAAAGATAGCGGGCCTCCATCCCACAATGTATGATACCAACTCTGGGCCAATCCACACTTGTGCCTCATCAAATCCTCCAAATGTGGATCAAATGAAAAGTGATGAGCACTCCTCACTATATAGTCACAATGAATAACCTCAAGCTTAGTCAATGACTCACCATTCGGTACTACAGACCCACTGAACGTAGATGAAACATGCCCATGTCAATCAATCCTCTGGCTATCATCATTGTCAACCTCCTCAACTCTCACATCTAAATGTTGAGCTAAGGTAGAGCGTACCAAATTTAATTCCTAAATAAGCTCAACAATCTGATTTTTTGCCTCATGAAATGTCACTAAGGCAGCCTCTAGGATCTCCTTAGTATTGATAAGCTCGCGAGAAAGTATGTCCACTTCTTCTTCTTTGGTAATGCTTCGAAATAGGTGTAATGTCCCCATTTTTAGCAGGTTCCCGCAATTGGCCAGGTCAGTTCACCATCACGACCCTCGTGAGCTGATAGTAGGATTTCAGGATCTTAGTTGTGTGGTTATAAGCTTTCTAGCAGCCTATGGTGTGTTTTGGCTCCGTTTGAGGGTCTTAAAATTTATCTTAGTTGTTGATTCGTGACACGAATCCGATTCAAGCACGTGAATCAGATCCGTGGATTTGGGATTTTTTTTCCCCGAATTATGATTCGTGGAGGATTCGTGCATATATATAAAAATATATATGTGTGTGTGTGTGTGTGCATTATATATACTAAAAAATAAGAGAAATATACATAATTCTAAAGAATCTAAACTAAATCATTTCATAGTATGAATCTATGATTCTAGTATGCATCTATGAATCTAGTATACTTGATCAATCATAAATTGATAATTAATCTATTTTCACAATTATAAAGAAAATCGACACATTCACATTGAATTACTAAAAGTGAAAGTTTGTAACATTCAAAATATTATCATTAAACTTAAAGTTTGTAACATGATTTACTCATAAAAGAGTCAAGAGTCAAGACTAAAGTTTTTGATTTAATCATCAAATGGATTTTCAAGAAAATCCGCATCAGAGGGGTACTGATGAGCTGCAAGTGTTGCATCTGTATCAGTAGAGGAACCCAAACCACTAGTAATAGAGGGGATTGTAAACTCATAATCCTCCTCCTCATCATCCACATCAATCAAAGTGGATCTAGCAAGATCCTGGATGATCATATCTAAATCAGGAGTCTCGGGTGCTACATCCTAAAGCTTTTCCGGCCCCTTCTTGTACATCGGATCCTTCCGTGACAACAACTGCAAATTGTTGTGAATGAACACAAGGTCTTCTGATTTTTTTTAAGCCAACCAGTTGTGTTTGACTAAGTGAATAAAGGAGTAAGTACTCCAATTCCGTTCAGCTGCAGAAGAGATGGCAACCTAAAGAGAAATTAAAAATTATCAATACAACAATCAAGATAAATAAATTAAATAATAAATTCAAGGAATTGAGTGTGTTAACCTTAAGCTTAATTTACAAACTTACTTGGGATAGGACCTTTATGGCAAAAGGTTGGAGGTATATAAAGGCTTGCCCGTGAAGGTACCACCATTTGATGGCACCCATCCTGCTTTGGTCTGCTATGGCAATAGGGTGGAAATTCTCACCTGAGATGAACGCAGCAAATTCACTCCTCACAATTGCCCCAATCTTTGGATCTTGGAATATCTTAAATAGTGCCCTCTTATACCCATTTGCAACCTCTGCATCTCTAAATGGTGGCACTCTACCTGGAAGGCGAAGTACATCTGCACTATAGTACCTGAGGATAACAAAAGACAATTGAACACTATCAAATATCAATAGCACGAACATTGGATAAAATAAGCACAAGCATTTGATAAAAACTACAGTACCTTGGGGATAGAGCATTTGCAAGGAGGTGCAAAGGTGTGCTCATCTTGTTGCATCGATGATGAACAATTTTTTCCACCTTCGTATAAAGGGTGTCCTCAAGATCATTCTCCCTCCTATGTATGACCTAGGATATGAGATATGACTAATAATTATAATTAGTGAATATGTCAATTTAAACTTTAGAATCTAGATATCTCTCAAATAAAAAATTGTTGTAAAAGAGCGTAGAACGTACCATTTTTATTTGATCCAACATAGTGTCCATGGAATCATAGATATCTCCAAGGCATGGCTCATCACTGTCAGCAAAGCAAAGCATTGTCATTATTGGATCAGTGATTTCCAATACATAAGTCACATGACCCCACCAATCCTCATCTAGTATCATTCTTCTTACATTTAAGGCCCTTGCTGTATTGGAATTCTTCCAAACACCCCATTGGGGGCTAATGACCATATGTTTCAATGCTTCTTTTACCTTCACAAGTCATTTCAAGACAATTGTGTGAGAGGCAAAGCGGATTTCAGCAACCTAAGAATATGTTAAACTCAAGTTAGTAATAAATTTAAAAATTACCACATGTTAATGTAAACAACAACAAAAATTATGGAATCCAATAATATTCAATTATATATTAAATATACAAATTTACCTTCAATAATTCCAAGTCCAAGAAACTCCTAAAAATTGCTTGTGACATGTGGTGATTTGTCACAAACATTTGAATCTCTTCAGCTTCCTCATATATCTTTTTCACCCAATCTATTTCAGTGCCAATTGCTTTCATCACTAAATTAAGAGAGTGGACGGTGCAAGGTGTCCAAAAGATATGATCATATGTAGACTCTACAATTATCCTTGCAGCCCTGCAAACTTTTGCATTGTCCGTGACCACTTGGACAACATTATCAAGGCACACTGACTCTATGGCATCAATGAGAATACGTGAAATAAATTCTGCATTTTTCACTTGCCCTTCATAATCAACTGCCTTCAAGAACATTGCCCCCTTAGGGCATACAACAATAACATTGATCAATGGATGGTTTCTACAATCTTTCCGCCCATCCGAAATAATAGACACACCTGATTGAACCCAAAAATCTCTTATTGGTTGAAGTTCAGCCTCTACAAATTTCCTCTCATCATGTAATATGGTAGTGCGCAACTTCTCATAACCAGGTGGTTTGTAACCACTAGGTG
Source organism: Cupressus sempervirens (assembly GCA_028749045.1). Lineage (NCBI taxonomy): Eukaryota > Viridiplantae > Streptophyta > Pinopsida > Cupressales > Cupressaceae > Cupressus > Cupressus sempervirens. Next base: position 605,711,958 of record CM053792.1, read on the forward strand.
CTTCATTTATTGCTTGCACCATCTCCCTAAAATAAGGTGATCTCACAAAATTAAATAAAACACCATTTGCAATTAAACAACGTCCAATTTTGTGATCAGCAATGTGTCTCTTTTCATTTTGGAATGCCCTATCTAGTGGGCCTCTCTTGCGAGTGACTGGAGATGGGTCTTCATCTTCATCATTTGTAGTTGGCATAGGCAAAAAAGGATGTGCTCTTGTGTTTGTTTGATTGGATGGTGTTGGTGTATTTGTTCTTTTGGAAGCACCAAATTTTGCTTTTGCAACTACTCTATCAACATCATCTTGCTCTTTTGCTAACACTGCTATTTGTGCAGCTGGTAATCCCTTCTTATCACTACCCTGACACATGTTAATTCCTTCACCCACAGGGCCCAAAAAATGTAATTTCACTCGGGAATAGGAGCTTCTATGTTATATGTTGCAATAATTACATTTCCATATGTATGCCCCACCCCCAAGACATTGTGCGACTCTTGTTTTGTGTCTCCATAAAGGAAACCCATTATCAATTTTGAAGCTTGGTGATGCAGCCCGACCCCCACCCACTGAGCCTTGACTACTCATTGTTTTTTATTGCACTCTAGAAAAAAAAATGAAAGAAAACCATGTTTCACACTTGCACAAAACTTGAAAATTTGGAAAACTAAAAATAAATCAATAATCTATGAAAGAACTCAAGAATATGGTTGAAATGCATACCTTAAACACTTCTTCCAAGGTATTTGGAGTTCCACAACCGATCTCCTTCGAATCCAAGCACTTTACTTCGAACTAGCAAGTATGAGAGAGCAAAATGAGAGAGCAAAATAGAGAGTAAATGAACTTGCATTATGACTTATAGGGTCGTTTTTAGGGTTTAGGCCTTTAGGCAAAAAAAAAATCATTAAAAAACTCGAATGGGCCCACTTTTTTATTTGTTTTCTTGGGCTTTGCTGCGGATTTGCACGGATCCACAAGTGGAGCCTCGAGGGTCTGAGCAAGATCCGTAATCCTGCCTATGGATCTGTCAGGATCCACGGGCCGCAAATCCACAGGCAAGATTATGGATCCTACCCGGATCCACACGCAGATCCAAACCTGGATCGAACTTGAATTTGAATCTAGGGTCGGATGCGCGAATTTGACAACTTAGCAATTTATAGTAAGTCAATCTATTAGTTCCAATGAGCTCAGTTGAGTCAGAGGAGTTGGAGGATGCTCTCAGTTTTTATTTCGAGCTTCCGGTTTGGGCTCTAAGAATCTTGGAGGGAGCGTCTATTTATAGTAAGTCACCCCATCAGGTTCATTCATCGTATTTTACCATCAAGATCACTTTGGTGTTGTCAGTTTTTGATTCTAATGCTTCTTCAGTTGCTTTCGAAAGACGAGTGAATTATTATTATTATTTATCTAAATATGCTGAGGTTGTTATTTTTGTTAGTGTTGTTGGTTGGTCACCTCAGTATCATAGCTCATTGGAACCAGGACGAAAAATTTTAAATCATGGGAACAAGAAACAATGGCCTTACTTGTCAGAATTTGAAGTTATGGTGGAAATGGTCAATTTCGGAGCCAAAAGCAATTAATAAATTACTTTATAATGGCACTTTATTATGTTTTAATGTTGTGTGTGGGAAGCTTCTTAAGTGAAGTTCATTTGGGAAACTCTGTGCCATTTGGAGATTATAAATATGAGCCCATTTGATGAGTAAAGCATCCGATAGATTTTTTTTTTTTTGTTGCTTGCAAAGAGTTTCTGCGTTTGCCAATTTCTTTGCCCTTGATGAAGTATAAGGGTTTGGAATTAAGAAGTGTCTGGTAATTCACAGCTGAGGTATTGCGAATTAATTCCAACAATTGTCTTAATTAAATTATAGTATCTCCCGACTGTTATGTACTGTACTTGGGAATTTCATTGTGGCTGGAGAATTTGTGATTTGGAATGCCATTATTATCTATTGTTTGGTGTGGTTAATGAGGAATGCACTATGGCTGTCGTCCCTGTATTTGGCAGCGATTCCAGATTTTGTGGAAGGCTACAATCAATTATTGGAGTACAACAATCAGGATTTAGAGCACCTGCGATTATAAGCGAGAAGCGTGTATTTTTGAACCTACAAGTAAATTGGATTATTTCTTGAGTGCTGCAATCCATATTTCATCTATTAGAAATCAATTTCTAGGTTCATTATTGCATTCTTGTAAATTTCCAGAAGTCAATTTTTTAATGGGATATTAGTAGCATTGCCATCAATTATAGAATTACTTCTGAATTGTTTAGTGGTGTTCATTTGTCCAAATTGTTAAAGACTTAATCAATTAAAATTATGAGCAGCTGGTTGTGAATCTAAAGTATTATTTATTGAGTGATAATAATTTGCCTGCCAAATGTTTGACAAATATCAAAATGTTGATTAGCAAAAGCAAATTGATGTTTGCTAAGGATATAGCCTGTTGAGGATTCATTACAGTGGTATCAGAACGGTTTCCTGTAATGATCCCTTCTACTAGGTCGAAAATTATATGGTCCTAAAACATAAATAAATACATAAATTAAAGTTAGAGAGAAATTCTATCTTGAATTGGGTTACTCTTAAGAGAAAACACTTAATGCTATTATTATTGGTAGATTTTTATATTTGTTGCCCTTGTAGTAGATCCCATGATGAATGGAAGGTTTATTGCGGCTCGAGTTTGGACACGCTCAGCTTGCGGCTCTCTCAAACGTTAGTCCATATTGGGATTCATTTTGCCCCAACGCGACTGATTTACTCCTCCCCCTGTGCACACTCCCTATCCATCGTGTGACTAATATAAGAGTCATATGATCTTACTAATATTAAATTTATAATTGTACATTTTATTTTAATATTATTAAAGGTCTTATTTATTAACATTCATTATTGCATAGTCGAAACAAATATAATCCCATATATATGTCAAAGGTTTAGATTACATACCTTAGAAGTTACCACCCCACGGTCACACTATATATTTATTATTTCTTAAATCATAACCAAGACGATGTCCGTATGTTTGATAGACATTGGCTTTGGCTCACGACCATTGTACATCCTTGATACGGTGGCTGATGTTACCCTTTGAAGAGGGTACTTACTTTATCACGCAAATTATTTCTTCAAATTCTTTCAAACACGTTCACTGCTATCTTTAACACTTTACAACTTATTTGCAACTGTATTCAAACTCTCGTCCCGATTTGACTGTCCACGTTTATTTATAACATGCCATGGTGATGCGATGCGTCCTTTCGACCCCTTTTCGAGTGTTATGAAATGACGCGGGTTTTTTAATGTCTTAGGTGTGTTTTTCCAAAATTTTATTAATGAAATATGAGAATTGATAATTAAATGTCAACTAATTTTAAATAATGAAGATTTGAGATTGATAGCTAATATCAAATAATTCACCAAATTGAATTTTGATAATTAAATGTCAAATAATTTATCTAATAATAAAATTTTGAGATTAATATTTAATATCAATTACAATTACATATGTTGTCAAATATCACTTACAAATATCAATTACAAGTACATATTAATATCATATATTGAGATTAATAATTTATCAAATATATACATTTTCATATGCAAGTACATAATTTGAAGGTTCATGACATTTCTTGCCAGCCTACAGGAATTAGGCTCAGTTTTATTTTGTTCGATGTTGACTTTGAAGATTTTCAGATCTGATTTCTATAGTGACCAGCACTTTATTTTCTCCAGCTATAGACAGACATAGGACTGGCAGTTCTAGAAGTCAATGGAGTAATGAGGAAGTTAGCGTAAAAATGAATGCCTTGCAGGAGAGTTTGGAGAAACTGAAGCTTCATCAACAGAGGTTGGTGAAGAGCTTGTCAGATCCCGCGACAGATGAGAGGGCAACAAGGTATATGGTTTCCGCCTTTAGAAGGCCGACATCAAGGTTGCAAGGAAGGAAGCTTGAGTTTTCCCTAACAGGGGTCCATGATGCTGATGTACCTATATTTAGTACGACACCTGCTAGCCCCATCCGCAGTGTTAATGATGGACTCATTTCACAGAGATCAGTAGATGTGTCAATACCCTTGGTGGATAGCAGCATTGAGCTTCAGCAGGTTGAGGCTCCCAGAGTTGTTGCAACTAGTGCAGAGACAGTTGATGCAGTTGTTACTACTGACACTTCTGGCTCTCTCGAGGAGGGGATTATTATTGGAGATTTATATGTGAGTTATCATAGTGTTAGTCCTATACAGGAGGCAGTTGCTTTCTCAGGTGGGACCAATGCATGTATGGAGTCACCTAGCTGTAATGTTGGTGATTTGTATGTTACAGCAGAGTCAGTAGATGTGGGTTCATGCTCTAGTGTTATTGATTCACAACTTGACATTGAGTCATGTGTGCAGTATCAGGTGTCGGTAGCTGAGGCTTTGGTAGGAGATGTGGATGCAAATAGTCTGGACACATCTAATGATACATTTGATGATGTTGAGTTGCACCGGGTATGATATCCCTTGCCAAGTATTAGTTGATGACTCCGAGGAGGTTTTGGATGGGTCCCAGGATCAATGTTTACAGGATCTATCCTTTGAGGTGGAAGCTGAGACGTGTGGAGATATTGATATTGTGAGGGCTTCCATTTCTTCAGATGAGGAGTTGATTGAGGTACATAGTAGTTGTATCTTGCATGAGGAGTTGTGCAAGGTCAATAGCACACATGCAATGAGTGATCTTGTGGTGGGCAGTTCTGCTTCGGTTTCCTATCACAGTGCAATTAGTGAGATAGAGAACTTGCATAGGAGTCATGGGTTACAGAGGCATCATGTGACTTGTCAGAGTTTATAGCTGGAAAAGGAAAGGACACATTTCGTTGATCGAATGGTTGACGAACGGGAACCGGCAGGCACTGGACTTGTGGCACTTCTAAGGGAACTTGCCCGAAATCAGGCACAGATCACATAGCGGAAGTTGGCGGAGAACAAAATATCTGGAGAACAAAATGGTCACAGCGCAGATTCAGTATCGGGTAAAGCACACCCTCAACCAACACGCTCTTGACCTTCCATGCCGACCTTCCCACCACGGACAGAAGCACATCACGGAGAGAGATTACCAACTTTTGAAGAGATAAGAGAGTACTGGAGGAATGCGAACCTTGAAGAAGACATTTCCTACAAAGATTACGCAGATCTAAGAATGAGATACTTGGGAAGCAGAAACAGAGGATACTTTATCGATGATCTCAGGAGAAAATTGAGTAAGGTGAATCTGTCTCCATTTGACGGATCGGGTTTCATTTCAGCACAAGCGTGGGTGATGAAAGTCGATACCTACTTCCAGCTGAATCCGATGCCAGAAGAAGAAGCTATCAAATTTGCCACGTTGCACTTGGAGGGAGTTGCGCACGAATGGTGGCACTACGGCATCATCACATTAGGGCATGATCAAATAAAGACCTATGCGGAATTTACGGAGAGATTAATACAATGATTTGATGGGAAAGACCCTGAGCTCAATTTCAAAAATCTGGCGCAACTGAGGCAAACTGGATCGATAGATCAATTCATTGCAGAATTTCAGAGACTTTTTGTGTTGGTCACGAACATCTCCGAAAGAAGGCAAGTCGTGCTCTTTATGGACAGACTGGCAAAACCACTGAAGGGTTGGATGAAGGGATTCAATCCGTCTACCCTGTTGGAAGCAATTAGTAAGGCACAAAGTATGGCATCGTCGTCGGCATCAACCTCATCCTCTCGAAGTCACTCACATTTGAAACCGCCGACGTTTCCGAGGGACAAACCTCCGCCCAAGAAGCCATCATTGGAGGAAGTTACCTAACAGGAATTTCAAAGGAAGAAATTGTGTTTCAATTGCAAGGGCCCTTGGGAGCCTAGCCACCGATGCCTTGGGAAGGGAAAGATCCATTACATCGAGGTGGTGTCCGATGATGAGGACGAACACGAACAAGAAGAAATGTTGGTTGAAGATGACCAACCTAACACTGACACCAACATGGCCAGTTTAAACCATACAGAGAGGATTGACGCTTTGGTATAACACTAGGGATCCATTGCATTGGCTGGCAGTCCAAGGTGCATAGTTTTCCGTGTGCGGGATACCCTTCAAGGAGAAAGGGTTACGGTGATGTTGGATAGCGAAGCTACTTTGAATTTCATAAACTCATCCTTGGTAAAGCGAAGAAGTCTCCCTACAGAAGCACACATAAGTTTTCAGGTCAAGGTTGCCGGAGGGACTTTCCTGCCCTACACGCACCTTGTTCCTCAGCTGAGCATCACAATGGCAAATCACATGATGACGGAGGACTTTTTCATAGTGGACCTCGCTGACATGGAAGTCATTCTTAGCATACAGTGGATGGAGACCCTTGATGAGTACACTCAGAGTTTCAAACGGATGGACTTCACTTTTGTGGTTGACGGAAAGAAGGTTGTCCTCCGAGGGATGGCAAATGAAGGGCCGAAGGAAGCTTCCGCGCATTGTTTTATCTTGGCAGAACCTATAAAGGGGCACCGAACACCTCCACAAGATGATGAACTCCAGGATATCTTAAGTAGGCATGAAAAAGTTTTCATGGATATTCCTCCTGGCATACCACCTCACCGGGGGTTTGAACACACAATCGAGTTGGAATCAGGGGCAAAACCAGTCATAACCACACTGTACCGCCACTCCAAGAAATTCAAGGATGAGATCGAATGGACAATTCAGGAATTGCTTGAGAAAGGATGGATCCGTCCCAGTTCTAGCCCGTTCGCATCATCTGTGGTGTTGGTCAAAAAGGACGAAACGATGCGCATGTGTGTGGACTATTGCGCGCTGAACAAAAGAACAATAAAGAATAGGTATCCCATCCCATGGATAGATGAGTTGTTGGATGAACTACATGGCACGGTCTATTTTTCAAAAATAGATCTTCGTTCCAGATACCATCAGATCCGAATGAGGGAAGAAGATGTGGAGAAAACGGCTTTCCACTGCCACTACGAACACTATGAGTTCCTCGTCATGCCATTCAGATTGACCAACGCACCTGCTACATTTCAATTATGCATGAACCGCATCTTCAACAAACAGTTGCATTAAGTATCTATTGGTATTCTTTGATGATCTTATTTATAGCAGGACATGGGAGGAGCACTTGAAGCATCTGAATGAAGTTCTAAGTAGCATGGAGGAACAGTCCCTGTTCGCCAAGCAATCCAAATGTGAGTTTGTGTGACAGAGATATTGTACTTAGGGCATGTTGTCAATAATAACGGAGTTCAAGTGCATCAACAGAAGATTCAGGCTATCCTCGACTGGCCTCCCCCAAAATCACTCACAGATTTGTGAGAATTCTTCGGATTGTGCAGTTACTACAGGAGATTTGTCAAAGGATTTTCTCAACTCAACGCACTTTTAACGGATCTGACGAAGAAGGGGGCTTTCCAGTGGAACGAAGAAGCACAACTCACCTTTGATAAGCTAAAAGAGACCATGAGCACTTGCCCAGTTCTTGCACTGCTTGACTTCACCCGACCATTCATTTTGGAATGCGACACGTCCGAGGAGGGCATTGGAGCGGTTCTGATGCAGGATAGACACCCCATTGCCTATGAGGGCAGGAAGCTTATACCAACAGAACGCCTGTATTCCATTTACGAAAAAGAAATGTTGGCCATCGTACATGCACTAAACAAGTTCTGGCAGTATTTGGTAGGTGCCAAGTTTGTAGTCCGCACAGATCACAACAGTCTGAAATATTTCCTAGAGCAGCGGGACTTGAATGAACGGCAACAAAAATGGGTAAGCAAAGTTCAGTCTTTTGATTTCGACATTGAATATGTAAAAAGGAAGAACAATGTTGTTGCAGATGCTTTATCCAGAAAACCCACCATCTGCTCGCTAGACCAGATCTCAGGGGACTGGAAGGCACAACTATTAGTAGAATATTCCAAGAATACATTTGCCTGTGAAATAATGGATGGCCACACCCACGATGATCTGTACAGAGTGGTGGATGATATCATCTACTATAAAGATCGGATGTACCTGGTGCCAGAATCCAAACTGAAGCAGAAGATTCTGAAGGAAGTACACAACTCACCTCTTGTTGGACACACCAGCTTCCTTAAAACTTACAGAAGCATTTGGGAGAGATTTTCATGGAAGGGACTGAAAGGGGACGTGTTGCAGCATGTAAGAGAATGTACGATTTACCAACAGAACAAGTCCGAACACACTCTTCCTGTCGGGCTGCTACAGCCTTTGCCTATTCTTGAACATAAGTGGGAAAGTATATCCATGGACTTCATAACAGGTCTTCCCAAGGTGAACAGAAAGGACTGCATCTTCGCGGTGGTTGATAGATTGACAAAGTATGCTCACTTCTTCGTCATCCCCTCGAACCTTTAGACTGCACAAGTCACCGATCTGTTTTCTAGAGAAGTCTTTCGCCTGCACAGGTTACCCTGAAACATCATCAGCGATCAAGATGGACGATTCGTCAGTATTTTCTGGACAGGATTGTTTCGGATGGTAAGGACAGAATTATCACCAAGCACGACTTACCACCCATAGACAAACAGTCAAACTGAGATTGTGAACAAATGGCTCGAAGGCTACCTTCGGAACTACATCTCGGCACAACGACGAGCATGGGTAAAATAGATCCATCTCGAGGAGTATTGCCACAATACCAGGTATCACGTCTATCGGCATGGTGCCATTCAAAGCTCTATACAGGCACAAACCTCTCTCCATCGACAGTTCTGGGTGACAATAACACTCCAAGGGCGAAGGATTGACTTTAGGAGGGACAGGACATACTGAGGAGCTTGAAAGAGAGCCTACAGGTAGGCACAAAATCGACAGGTGTACGCCGACAAACACCAGATAGAGAGGAGTTTCGAAGTGGGGGATCTAGTCTATCTCCGACTTCAACCATACTGACAATCTTCATTAAAAGAAACAGGTAAGGAGAAACTGAAGCCACGCTTTTATTATAGCTATCGCGTGATCCATCACATTGGTGAGGTAGCATACGAACTGGAACTTCCGAAGGGTAGCCGCATTCACAATGTCTTCCATGTTTCATGTCTGAAAAAGGCTATAGGGCAAAACGTCACAGTCACTATCAACCTTCCACCACTCGATGAGGAAGGGAAGCTCATTCTGGAACCTGCTGAGATTCTCAAAGTGCGTGAAAAGGCCCTACAGAACCGCACTGTGAAGGAATACTTGGTACGTTGGCGACACCTACTATTGGACGACGCAATGTGGGAAGGTGAGCACATCCCCCAACACCCGGCATTGCACTTGCTTGAGGACAAGCAAATTTTGGGACAGGAGGACTGTAATGTTCCCATTATAAAATAAATAATAATTTAATCTTTGTAATGGGCCGATTGATTTATTTTATCTCAGACCCATTTTTATTTTTGTTTTCGTAGTTTGTCTCGCCGTCGGCTATCTTCGTACACCCTCGAAAAAGTTTTCCCGATGGGTATTTAAGCACTGGTTGTAGGAAGTCTGGGGTCATGCTTTGGATTATATTTTCTCTGTACTGTGGATTCCTGTTGGAGTTCAGGATTGTTTGCCATTTCGAAAGTGAAAGATCTTCACTATTTGGCTTGCACGGTTTCGGTGGGATTCAACCCTCACCCTACTCCGTCACTGCATGTATTACTTGTTCGGATCTGGCAAATTGGAGTGCCCTCTCTTGGCAAACATATTCGGAAGAATTTGTGTGTTCAAATCTTTATTATTGTATTTGGAATTCTTCTAATTTTCCGTGTTCATATAGCACTCACCGTTCTATCCGTACACTTCCTATCATTTCTATATCGCCTCATCCAAGGCCATACGACCTTTGCCTGTTTTCAGCTCAACACTATCAAAAACCCCTCTGCTCTTTCCTTACTGTACACCCTCACTCCTGTCTCTGTTAGAACACTTGCCCTCACCGTACGGCTTCTATCTTTCTGCCACCCCCATCACTGCACGACTTGCTTATCATTGTACAACATACCACCATATGACATCAATAACCCAAACACATCGTACAGCTTCCTACATACCGTACGGCATTCTCCACTATCTGTACGGCCTTTCCTCATAACCGTACGGCCTGCTACAATACCGTACGGCCCTCTCTCTGCAACCATATGGACTGATTTGTCTAGTGTTCACCTCTCCATTTGTTTCCTCCACCGTATGGCTATCACAGAAGGCCTCCCTGCAACTGTACGGACATCCTATAGTGGCATATTCGCATCCAATTTAGAAACACAAGTCTGAAAAAATCTCGCCATTGTTAGCCCGGATCATTACAGCTGAAGGTGAGTGATAGTGACATTTCTTCAGCTCTTGAGCATTATGATGTTATTCGTCAAATGCTAGCTACATCTGGTTGGGGTGCTCCTGTGTTAGATGAGCACGGTGATAGTAGAATTTCCCTAGCAAAGGTTCATAGGCTTCGAGAGGCTATCAGGATCTTGAAGCATAATTACTCTCAGTCAGTTGCTGACAGAGATTACCTTCTGGAGTGGGATAGCCCCTGTTATGAGACATTGTTAGGGAAAGAGGAGGAGGTGACGATGGACTCTCTTCAATATACTCAATTGGCTCTTCAAGAGTCACAGTCACAGTTGGATGAGGTTATTGTGGAGTTAGAGCGGGTACAATCGACATCAGCCCCAGACCCTGTTCAGTTACATATTGTGGTTGGTGATGAGTTTGCTTCCACAGTCGGGGATGAGGGACGTAATGATGTGGCCGACACATCCGTCCAGCATATGGGTGCAGTAGGTACAAAGGAGGTGAGAGCATCAAGGGAGACGAGCTCTCATGGTGATTTGCTTCCTTCTAGTGGAAGCGGATCTATTTATTCATTTCATACAACTGGTACCATTGGACAGATGGTAGTGCCACATTTTCAGAGGAATCAATTGTGGGCCGCAAGGGAGTAGGTTGATGCTTCCACGTATAATTTCTACTGCACAGAGTCCTTCATGGAGTATCTATTGGAGAGTTCAGATGTGAGGGTGGATTCATACAAAGTGTCTAAGGGTACTCTCATCCGAGGCTCTCGTGCTATTCAAAGGGTGGTGGGAAAGATTGTAGAGACTCTGTCTACTATGCTTCCCCACAGGGATTTTGAGGTTGGGTTTGTTGAGCGAGTTGCCCAAGATCTTGCCCGACCAATAGTTCGGAGTCAAAGATTGGAGACATTTTCTAATTCTCAGTTTGATGATGATGAGCCCTTAACAGAGATTGAGAATTTTTATCAGCATTACACTATGAGGAGTGCTCATCATTTTTCTTTTGACCCACAAGTAGAGGATTTGGTTTCACGTCGGTTGTGGGTTGGCTCCAGTTTCATGCCATCCATTATGGGATGGGTTAGCACCACCTTTTGCAGATGGGATTGATAACTGCAAATTAGACCCCTTGCAGTATCTATACACCCAGGACAGTTTGGTAGAGGTTGGAGTTGGTGGTAGTGTTTCAGGTACCTATGGTTGTTACCATCTCCACAATGCAGTTGGGTGTGAGTATCAGTTTGATGGGGACTCAAGTGTGGACAAAGTTGGTATTTCAGTTGGGTTGAGTTTTGATGAGTTGTTGCCTTCATCAGCACCTCGGGTCAGTTTTTAGATGATTTTGATGTTGATGTCCGTTATTTGGGTGTTGGTGCTACAGGAGTTGTTTGTACACAGCAAGGATAGTACGTAATTCTACCTTTGGGATCCAAGTGGATTGTGATGTCTATTTTGCTCTAGGATTGCTTGGGGACAAGCAATCTTAGGGAGGGAGGACTATAATGTCCCCATTTTTAGCAGGTTCTTGCAGTTGGCTAGGTTAGTTCACCATCGCGACCCTTGTGAGCTGACAGTAGGATTTGAGGGTCTTAGTTGTGTGGTTATAAGTTTTCTAGCAGCCTATGGTGTGTTTCAACTCCATTTGAGGGACTTACTATTTATAGTAAGTCAATCTATTGGTTCTAATGAGCTTAGTTGAGTCAGAGGAGTTGGAGGATGCTCTCAGTTTTTATTTCAGGCTTCAAGTTTGGGCTCCAAAAATCTTGGAGGGAGCGTCTATTTTTATAGTAAGTCACCTCGTCGGGTTCATTCATCATCTTTCGTCATCAAGATCACTTTGGTGTTGTCAAATTTCGATTTTGATGTTTTTTCAGTTGTTTTCGCAAGACGAGTGAATTATTATTATTATATATCTAAATACGATGAGGTTATTTTTGTTAGTGTTGTTGGTTGGTCACCTCAGTATCATAGCTCGTTGGAACCGGGACGAAAAGTTCTAAATCATGGGAACAAGAAAAACAGTGGCCTTACATGTCAAAATTTCGAGTTATAGTAGAAAAGGTCATTTTCGGAGCCAAAAGCAATTGATAAATTAGTTTATAATGGCACTTTATTATGTTTTAACGTTGTGTGTGGGAAGCTTCTTGAGTTAAGTTCATTTGGGAAACTCTGTGCCATTTGGAGATTATAAATATGAGCCCATTTGATGAGTAAAGCATCCGATTGAATATTTTCTTTTGTTGCTTGCGAAGAGTTTCTGAGTTTGCCAATTTCTTTACCCTTGCTGAAGTATAAGGGTTTGGAATTAAGAAGTGCCTAGTAATTCACAATTGAGGTATTGTGAATTAATTCTGAGAATTGTATTTCCCGACTGTTATGTACTGTACTTGGGAATTTCATTGTAGCTGGAGAATTTGTGATTTAGAACGTCATTATTGTCTGTTGTTTGGAGTGGTTAAAGAGGAATGTACTGTGCCTGTCATCCCTGTATTTGGCAGCGATTTTAGACTTTGTGGAAGGGTGCAATCAATTATTGGAGGACAACAACCAGGTTTTAGAGCACCTGTGATTATAAGCGAGGAGCATGTATTTTTGTACCTATGAGTAAATTGGATTTTTTCTTGAGAGTTGCATTCCATATTTCATCTATTAGAAGTCAATTTCCAGGTTCATTATTGCATTCTTGTAAATTTCCAAAAGTCAATTTTTAAATTGGATATTAGTAGCATTGCCATCAATTATAGAATTACTTCTAAATTGTTTAGTGGTGTTCATTTGTCCAAATTGATAAAGACTAAATCAATTAAAATTGTGAGCAGCTGGTTGTGAATCTAAAGCATTATTTATTGAGTGATAATAATTTGCCTGCTAAATGTTTGACACAATATCAAACTATTGATTAGCAAAAGCAAATTGATGTTTGTTAAGGATATAGCCTGTTGAGGATTCATTACAATAGATCTCTGTGAGATTGAGAAGATGATCCCTGTCTAAAAGAAGAGGTAGATAGTCTAATTTCATTGTTTTCATCCCTTCCTTAATCACATGCAAATGTGAAAAGTCCTCTTTGAGTCCCTTTTGTCTTTCTCTAATTCTTCATTCCAAAAAAATAATTCAAACATCTCATATATATTATCAAAATGTGATAGAGCTGCAAAATGGAAGGTGGAAAATGAAATGAAAGTCCTTTTTTGGGAAGATATATGGATCTTGGATTACCCCCTTTGTGATGACCCAAGGTGGAATGGGTATATGTAGCAGTGCAAGAATCAGTTTGGTACTTTGGTCGGTGATTATTGGAAGGATGATTTGTGGGTGAATCTTCTTAGGGTGGATCTAAATTTGGCGGAGCTTGTTAAATGCTTGAATGCTTGTTGTCTGAACCATGAAGAGGATGCTCTGATTTGGAAAGCCGATCCCAGTGGTATGTACTCTATTGCTTCAGCCTTTACTAATTCTTTTGAGGATCATGATGAACCTTGCTGGGCTAAGGCTTGGGTGAAAGGTATGACTCCCAAAGTTAATATCTTCTTTTGGATTCTTTTGCAAAATAAAATATTAACTCTTGACAATCTTAAGAAGAGAGGTTTCATCATTGTTAATCGATGTCTTCTCTGCAAGAATGATGGGGAATCGGTGGAACATATTATGCTACATTGTCCCTTTGCAAAGAAGGTTTGGGATAAAATTTGGAGTTTAATGAATGTGGATTGGGTTTCCCATGCTACCATCCAGCTGTTCTTTTCTAGTTGGAAGGCTCCTTCCAAGAATTCTTTGACTATCAAATTGTGGGATTTTATTCTTCCTTATCTGTGCTGGGGCATATGGAAGGAACGTAATGACATGATCTTTAGAGGGGTAGAATCCAATGCTGCTCAGATTTTCCATAAAGTCAAGGTCCTTTTGATTGAAAACATTACAATTTGTGGTACTGGACAGCAACCTTGTAATGAGTGGGACGTTGGGGTGCTTAATAATTGGAATATAAGGAGTTTGAATATGAATACAAAGGATCCTAACCCAAGGGATAATGTAAGATGGGATTGTCCTCCGGTTAATTGGTTTAAAATTAACTTTGATGGGGCCTCGAAAGGAAACCCGGGCACTGTTGGATGTGGAGTTGTGATTAGAAATTCTAATGGTGACTTTGTTGGTGGTATGGCCATACCATTATGGAGCCAAACTAATCACGTTGCTGAAGCCTCTGCTGCTCTTCACAGTCTTATTTACGCCAAAGGTTTGAATTTGATGAATATATGGATTGAAGGTGATTCACTCAACATCATTAATTGTTTAAATAAAATCAATCCACCTTCATGGACTATTAGCAATATTATATCTAAGGCTTTTAACATTATTAAGTCATTCCAATATTGCATAATATCCCACAACTATAGGGAAGCCAATGGTTTAGCCGATTGGGCTTCGAATGTGGCGTGTTGTAATGATCATAAAATCATATGGGAGTCATATGATTCATTACCTCCAGATGGCCGCAATCATGTTAAGCATGATAAATGGAGATCTCAGCAAAAATCCTTTAATTATGATGCTGTCAATGAATTATGAGATTAACTCCTTTGGAGTGAGGTGGGTTATAATTTTTAGGAATGTGGGCAGTTCGCACAGATTATGGGTTGTTTCTTCCTCTCCTCGTTTCGGTAGTGGTGTTCGCAAAGTGATCTAGGGTTTTCAAAGCAAGCAAAGTGAATTAGACACAAAGATTATGGTGGGAAAGAGGAAATGGGTGGAACCGCCTAGCTGCGTGGAGTGGAAGAATAAGCTCGAGGTGTGGGACATTCTTAGGCGCAGCAATTTCACTGGTTATATGGAGAGACTCAGAGGAAATAACCCTGCAATTACACACCAGTTTGTTAAATCATGGAAGGACGGCTCGGTGTTGGTTGGGAACCAGCGGATGAATGTCACGGAAGAGGTCATTGCGAAGGTTACAGGGCTGGATATGGACGGGATAAATTTTTATAGGGAGAGGAAGCTCTCAGATAAGGCGATTGATGACTTTGTGGAGACAGAATAGGAGAGAAATCGTCTGGTTAAAATAGGTAACTCGTATTATAACCCGGCCTCTATTTCTCGTACTTGACGTTTTGTGCTCTTTGTGATTATGGAATACTTGACTCTAGATGGAAGATTTACAAAATTGTATGGATACCACTTTATGTTAGCAAACCATTTCCGACATGATGTTAGGGTAAATTTTCCTTTCTATCTTTTGCAATCTCTTACCATATCTACCCAGGCCATCCAGAAAGACCCGACTGGCGAGCATGTCTGCCATGAGGGTCTCATGGTTTTGATTATGAACTTGCTGAAATCCAAAAAAGTTCTGAAACCCAGAACCTTGAAAGGGGCTAATCAAGATACGGAAGGGAGTATTCAGGATAAGGGCTATGACTCTGAGACGCAAGATGAAGCTGAGGGGGGTCTGGTCAGCTCGAAAAAAGGCTCGGGTGGCAGCTCCAAAAAGAAGAAAAAGAATGTTGAGGAAGATTCTGATCGAGACCGGGAAAGTGACTTTGTGGAAGAAATTGTCAGAGATCATTACAAAAAGAGGAGTGGAAGCAAAGGAAAGGGTAAAGGATGTCAAGATGAGCGGGTCTCTCCTCCTAATGATGAGCCTCTGGCTCAACGGTTGGAGAGGAAAAGAAATTCCCTGCGGCGACAGAAGGATAAGTATGATACTAAGAAGTGTGGGGAATCTGACTATGGAGATGATGGTGAACAGGGGTCCATGTCAGATTTGGGTGATAAAGCCGAAGGTGGGCGAGGGTCTTCTAAGGGCTTATTCGGCAACCCTGGTTCTATTCAGAAGGAGATTGGTATCCTCAAGCATAAAATGTTGCTGCTGAGTAAGGAAATGGAACAACTTAGTAAAACATCCAAAGGAGAAAGAACTTTAGGACAGCACATTGATAAGCTTTCGGAGGTCATAGGGAATGCTGAAGAAGTGAAAAATCTCATGCATAAGATTCCAGTGATGGAAGCTAAACAAAGGGTCGTGGATAAGGATATCAGCAACATTCAGGGGAAGGTGTCCAAACTTGAAACCAGGATGGGTAATATGGATAAACAGGTTAAACAATTGGTGGACAATGTGAGTAATTTCTTGAAGAAGAATGAGGCTAATAAGGGCTAGGATTCCCCTCCGGGGGCTGATACTCAGGGATCAAGTAAACGTACCCAGGCCCACTCGAAGAAGATTGAGGAAACCAGTAAGAAAGATGAGGTGAAGGCTGCTGCTGAAACCATGCACACTCTGATGGATCAGGCTGTTGACCTGATAAAAACTTCTTAGCTGGTCGGTTGCTGTTCCTTTGTTGTTCTTTTGCTGTCCTTTCCAGCTCTGTCTTGTATGACCTCTTGTTTGTTTTTTGAGGTCTGTTTCATGTTGTTTTTGGATACTTTTCTCTGTTGTTCTTCTCTAATGCTTATCTCTAGAACTCTGTTGATGTAAAGGTTTCGGATCCTTTAAAACCTGTTTTTACTTAATCAAAACAATTTTATTTTCAGTCACTTTCATTGACTATCCAAATGGGGTGAATAGGTAGGTGCATGAGATAAGTCAAATGCACATGAGATGGGACAAAGTGTTTCATCATACATATTCAGATCATCAATGTCATCTTTCATACCCAGCTACAAAAAACGAAATAGGGGCAGCAATGTACTCAAAAATACATTCCTCACAAGAAGAATTCATACCATAAGTAGAGACCCTTAAATTTGAATCAAAATCAGCATCAGCATTCACAAAAGATGATGACTCTTCACCATTGGCTGATTGGATAGTCTTCTCCAATGCATTATCACCATGCCCATCAAGAACACTACTATAGGCAGCCTCGCAAGAAACTTCTACCTCCATACTACCTATCAATAGACCTACACCATTTTTTACATCTTCCACATGATCATGAGATGGCTGCAAATCGTTGGTAGTTGGTTCCTCTTCTTTTTCAAGTCCACCTGTAAACTGTGTAGTACATTCTCCTTCATTGCCTTCCAAATCCTGTTTGAAATTAGGTCCACCTGTAGGCTGATTATTGTCTGCTGAAAACTCCTCATATAAATTTTGCACCTGTCTTTTGCAAGAGGATCTCTGGCCAATTCGTACTACTTTTTCTTTGCCACATCATTCTTGTTTTGTGGCTTTGGATGAAAGCCCATATAACCAATGAAGGATAAATCTTTTTGAGCCTGTGGAGGAAATTTGCTGTACTCATCATATATGTCGAGTATTTCTACTCATATATCAGGTTGGAAATTCTAGACTGATTGTTGCTGAAGCTTAACAATATCTTTCCTAATTTTTCCCAAGCCATGTATTTTTCCCATAGCTACTCTCTCAAAGTTCAGAAGTCTAATGTGCGAGGACCTTCAATTTCTTATTATATCATTTTTCCCACAAGCTTCTATCAATTATTTGCAAGACAATATATATTTACAACAATTTGCAAGGCTCTAGAAAAAAC
This sequence comes from Cupressus sempervirens, assembly GCA_028749045.1. Lineage (NCBI taxonomy): Eukaryota > Viridiplantae > Streptophyta > Pinopsida > Cupressales > Cupressaceae > Cupressus > Cupressus sempervirens. The sequence goes on from CM053792.1 coordinate 605,729,776, forward strand.
AATTTATTCTGCAGAACAATGAAATCCACAGTAGAAATGAAAACTCATGTCGAGTTCATTCAACTTGCCGCCAATATATTAATTCAATCCAGCTCACGGTTTCCCAGACCTTGGAAATTTTACAACTTTTAATATAACAAATCTTTGAGTAGACACAGAATAAGCTGATAATAGAACATTTTGCATATTTGTCTCTGGTAAAGCTCCTTGGGTAAATTTATTTCTGATAAAATCTTCCAATGAATTTGTCTCTGATAAAAGCTTTGAATATACCCAACAGGATGTAAAAGTTCAATGCTCTGATACCACTATACTATCCCTAACCAGATATTTTCCCAAAACCCTTAACAGAATCTCAAATAGTTTTAAACAAATACATTGATGCAATGTATTTCAAGATTTCATCACCAAAATCCCATTAGATAACCAGATAAAAGAAGTCTCAAAATATTTTGCAATAAATCTCTAGCAGGAATACATTTCCAAAAATAACGTTTCATTGAAGTTCTTTAACAAATGACCAAGAAATCAATCGTAGATACAATAACTACAAGATTGGAAAATAGAAAAGATGAACTTGGAATACAATGTGAAAGACCTACACGATATCTCCAACCGACAATGGGTTTTCGTCCATTGTCCGAGCTTGAGGGTTTCTGTCCTCTAACCTATTGAAAGATGAAGCTTTCAAAAATAACTCTCCAAGAGAGAAAATGAAATCCAAATCACAAAACCAAGTATGTTGAAAATGAGCTCCCTCTTCCCTTTTAAAGCACAAACAAGTGATTCTTTACATTTCCCTTTCTGATTCTTTATTTCCTATTTAAATTAATACGTTTTCACCACTTAAGGAAATAAAGTGCCCATAGATAATAAAGTGACATTAACAATATGAAATTAAGTTATAAAGTCATCTTATGCTTTATAATAAATCAGGTAAATCTTCAGGCATTAAAATCTCTAATCACATGGACTTAGATACGCACGTGTGATAGCTTGCCAAAAAAGTCTCAACAAGATGCTTCTAGTCCAACTCTAAAACGCCGAGAATGTTGAGCATGTTGACTTACAATAAATAGTGTGTGGAAATCACAGTGCAACAACTCTGGTTGGCCAACAACTAAAACTGCCTAGACCAAAAATTGAAAATATCCCAAAGAAAACTCGGTTAGCCCTCCGGACCAAGGCAAAATGGACTAAGTATGCAAAAAAAGTCATTGTCCTTGGAAAGGGGACATGATATTAGACCCTTAATCAAAACCCCAAAGGTATGACCATTAGATTGTGAAGATAGAAGAAATCTTAGAAGGGAAATTATAGTTAACCCTAATTAAGCATTCTTATAATTTTGAACTCTTAATTGCAAAATAACTTTGAAATTCAATTAATATTGGCTCTAATTCCAGACTCGAGCATTGTACAACATCTCCATTTATTTGACCGTATTGATCAAGTGAATCCAACTATCTATTTGTAATCTCACTAAACTAAAATGTACCCTAGATGTTATAGCATTTCCAAATGCAAGAGGGGTCCTAAACTTTCAACACATGCACTGTTGTAAATATAACCACTCTCAATGTGAACAAATTACAGAAAATCATTAAACCGTAAAAGCACTAACATGTTTGTAAAAGCCTAGGGAGTTGCAAGGGGGGCCTAACTTTCAACACATGCAACAAAAGCCAATATTTTGCACATCTTAAAGCCTAAATGCCTAGCACAATGATTACTATGCACTTCCAGGCTAGTGTGAGAGTGCTTTCTACTTTTGTAATGTCCTTTTTTTTAAATTATTAACTTATGTGGGCTTTATCCTTATTTTCCTTCTAAGGATATAAAAACATTTTAGTAAAGTGGCCATGGATTAGAAGCAGCAAAGAATATGATAATAAATAATATGGGGGCATGGGTTTCTGTAAATTCTTCATAACAAATTTTATGACAAGAAATTAATGAGTTACAAGACAAAGTTGAGCTACTTTAGAAGAGAATCTCGTTTATTTTTTATTGTTAACTTTGAGAGGGGAATGAAGACGTATTAATGCTATATATAGAGGAGCTTGTTGGTCTTTGAGACATCTGCCAGTTTATTAAGTCTTCTTTGTCATAGTTTGAGCCTTGTGTTCAGCTGTAGGATTCAATGACAAAAGCCCTTGGATTTTGGAGAGTAAGAACAAACACCCTTTGATTTCTTGGAGATTGCAGAACAAGAACAACCTCACACAAAGGTTGTATTTGTACTACAAGCTTTGTTTGGATGTCACCATATATTTTTGGTATTTGCAACAAGTTTTGTATTTCTCAATAATCAAAGTGTTGTGAAAGCATATATATTGATCATTGAAGCAGAAATTTATTGCGGAAGAAGCTTTATTCATATATGTGTGTTATTCTTTGAAACCTCAGCATATCTCTATATTTTCTGCAATCCATTGTTACATCTTTGTAGGCATTGTTATTATTGAAAATAATATATTAAAAATTTAAAATCATTACTCATTCATTGTATAATCTGTATGCTGCTTCTGGATTTGATTGTGTGAGTGTTTTTTTGCGTCAACATTTCAGATCACACTCTGTGATCCATCATCGGGATGATTTTTTTCTCCTTATGCTCTCTGTCATTATGATGATGGACTGCGGAGTGTGATCCGAAATGTCGATGCAACAAAAAAACACAATCAAATTCAGAAACAACATAAAGATTATCTCATAGATTGCAGAAATCTACCTCTCATTCACCATATATTCTCACCTTGCCCTCACAAGATTTGGCTGTGCTGATAGTTATCAATAATAATATTTACTGATAGCATGCTCATCTCAATCTAAGGGAATTTTGGTCATCAAAAAGTGATCGAAAATTTATATTAAAATATGTTGAGAATATGACGGCTTTTCCATATGACAAATGCATTTAGGTTTAGGCTTAGCTGTTACACAGCTAAACATGAAGGTACTGTCCACATGCATGCTATGATGAGAAAATGAGAAATAACTCCATTATATTACTTCCATATAATCTACAAACAGTTAAAACATCAGATTTCCAAGTTAATCGTGTTTTTGTTTTTAATCCAAAATAGCATTGGTCAACATTTAAATCTGCCAGGCCAATGCAATAAAATTGAATCACAACAACTTTCATAACCTACACATAAAGCACAATTTTATCTTCCATCAATATCTACATAAATAGCAGATAACAAGTTCTCCACAATCCCTCCAACCTATTTAGTACTCATGTAAACAAGCAGTTCTACAAAATTGGTACCTTCAACTGTTGCATGGCAGTGCAAGGGAACATGAGCGGTTCTTTTGTTCCACTTTATAATAGAAGGATCCTCCCAGAATTTTTGAAGGGAACATGTTTCCTTGCTTACACTTTGATCCATTACCTCCGTTATTTTGTTTCGGCTCGATTTTTTAGTTCATGTGCTTCAGGCCTCTGACCACAACAGTCGCCCAGCTTGATGCATGGTAAGCGCAAACATCAAACCTATAGAATCCCAAAGACTTTATTAACATCTGACAATAACAATAAGTTAATTTCTACAATAACTTCCTTACTGGATTATTTACTTGAGATCCAAAAACTTTTGGGTTTTTTGAACAAATTTGTTCCATTGACAGTGTAAAATAAATTTTATTTTTATTAAATATTTGCTGCTATCTAAAAATAGAAAAGATAATCCACTTTGTAATGGTCTCCTCTAATTATAAAAAAACAGATTATAACTCAATCAATAATAGAATTGAGCACAGTTCCCACAAAGAGTAGATTGCTACACAAATTTTCAAAATGTCAGCTACTATCCCACATTTACGAAAAATAACTTCATTCCTTAACCCAATATATATTTAGCATAGAAGCAAGATAATCTCCGTAACTGATATTGGTACAAACTGCACCAATACTTGAGAATAAACACTAGAAAAACCACCAGCTTGTCAAAGATAGCTCTGAAAAGTTCAAAGCAAGGTAATACATTCAATTAAAAGAGAAGGATGATCCTAATAGAATGTGTAATGATTTATCAGATAAGACCCTTGCCAAAAATGAAATTTCTTCAAGGCTTTTGGGTTTCAAAAGCATTGCATAGTTCCAACCTAAGTCACAAAGCTTGGGATCATGTTCAAGTTTGGTAAGGAAAGAATTCAAATTAAAAAAATTTATGATAAAACTTGTGATCAAATTCAACAACCATTAAACTAAATTATTTAATATAATATTAAAATATTAGTGAGTATATTACATTAATACTTCATAAAAATACTTAAACCTCACTAAAAATTTAAGTTAAACCATTAATTAAAACCTAAGGCTAAAGTATAAATTATTAGTTTTTAATTGTACAAGAAAATATAAATTATAAACTTTATACTGGCTAGAATAACCTTCTGGTTATTATACATTACAACTATTATTACCATTAGCCAGAGGTGACTAAAATTGCTTTTGGAACTTTTATTTTATCATCCTCCCATTCCATTTTCTTCATCTAAATTTATCTTCTTGGCTTCTGATCACAGTTCTGCAATGGCTTCTCTCAACTTGATTTTGTTTATATCACTTTTGGAATGTTGCCATTGTCTCTATCATCACAGAAGAAAAGCCATCAACATACAGCTATCTCCTCTGCTTTTCAACTTTTTCCAGCTCTCCTTTGCACATATCTATTCAAGCTTTGCAAAAAACCAATGATAACTTCATTCACCGTCAAGCATAGCAGTGGCAGTTTTGATTTATTTTTAAAAGAATTCCCAGCACTTGGGTGCTATCACGACCATCATCTGTCAATACAGAAGCTCTTCACCATTCTCTGAAAATAAATGGAATTTCTGAATTGTCAAATGGAAAGTTTTTGTGGGACTTATTGTAAAATCCTACGCATTCATACAGACAAATATCATTGATGACTCTAAATGAAATTTTAGGACTTGTACTGGTATTTGAGGGATTTAAAACTTTTTAGATGTAAAGTGAGCTCTGACATAGTTTCTTGTTCAAGGGTGTTTTATGACCAACACCAACATAGAATAAAGTGCCAACAGACACTCTATCCTCTGTAGATTGTGAAGATCATAGAGGTGACTCAAAGGTTCCTACTGCGAACGTGCGACTTCATGTTGGATATGAACTCGTTAAGATTGGTGCATGCTTCTAATCCAAGGGGACATATGTAATTTATTGCAAAAGGATTTTGACAAAATGGTTTTGGAAGCTATTCGAATGATTTGGCAATGAAAAGTACACAGTTGAAATTGGAGATGGGTTTATGTGAAACTACTCATGAAACATAGGTCACTGAGTTTGACTCAGAACTACACAGTTGAATTCTGATAGCAATATCATAATTTGACTTGTTGTGGAAATATCTCCTACTTATCAACGTATTGGGTGGATATTTTGCAACTGACAGTTTTGCGAAAATCCAGTCACAAAATAGCTAGACCAGCCACAGCGTATGAGACAAAACCTCTCATACCTTAAAGGGAAGGCTCCCCCTTCTCACCGTTCCTTGGATCAACTCAAGGTAAGCAAGAAGTTGAGAGATTTGAAAGGGTATTACCAATATTCTTTCCTCTTAACTTTTAGAAAAGAATCCACTTACTTGTGGAGCGAGTAATGGGCAAGATGAAACCTCGAACTACACTTCTATCTAAAGTTGTAAATGGTGATACCAATAAACCAACACTAACTCAAAGGCTAGCTGAAAGCGTACCAATTTGGCTCTAAGTCCTATTTGTCTAATTTATAAGAAGAAACACTACTATTGGGGAGCAAAGACTTCCAGAAGTAGATATCTCTATTCTATTACTTATTTTTCATGAATTTGAGATGGTAAAACAAGCTACAGTGAAAACTTCTAGTCTATGTATTACCACAACCGCTCCCAGTCAGGCTTCGGCTCCAATTGCTTCTTAACTCACTATGCTTTATTATTGAACACACAATAATAACATAAATCAAAGACAATAGGCACAAACTACAGTCAAAGCTTCTAATTTTCTCTATCACAATTGCTTACTAGGAAAGCTTCAAATCCAATAGCTTCTTTTATTCACTTTTCTCCCAAATTCCTACTACACAATCAAAGTTATACTTGCACAAGTTTGGCAGAGCTTTCTTGCATACAACAAAAGATGAGTTTTGCAATGAGAGGGCACTCCTTTATATAGGCAAAGGAGTTGAGAAAATGGAGGAAAAAGTGGGAGCAACTCAACCAACTTTGACCTTTTCTAACTAAACAAAAGAAATTATTGAATTACATGTCATAAGGACATGTAAATCGAATTATATGTAATTAAACAATTTCATGCAATACATCCTCTCCAATCTACAAACATGAAAACTAAAGAAGGAAGAAGACGGAAGAGAAATGAAACAATCCTAGGGATTGTTCTGAAGGGCCTTGTACTTGGCGTTGCTTGCAGGATCGGGGATTCTGGTATTCTACACCACTGCATCCTCTTAGATGAGCTTCTAATTGTCATTTGAAAACTTGATATGGTCAAGCTTTTTCTCGTTCGAGTCGTCGTGAATTCTCCTTTGTAGATTGGTACATTCTAGAATCTTTGACACTTTGAAAACCTTCTCGATGGTGTCCAGATGTAAACTCGGAACAACTTTCTATCAATACCTTTAACTCTCTCTCTTTTTTTGAAGAAAAGTGCTTAGCGTATTCCCACACAAACTCGGGTTCTCGGACAACCATTGGGAAAATGGAGATCACATAAATTACTGCTTCTTGAGATTCGAAGCACGTTTTCTTCAGTGGATGTCTTTATTTTTTGAAAAACTTTTGACAAATCTTGAAGAGTGAGTCGCAACATGAAAATGAAAACATCTTCCAATGAGATACTATCCATGAAAACTTTGGGACTTGAGTTACAATGACAAATCCATGAGGGATGAGTGTTCGAAGTATGGATTAGATACTTATGGAACACATATGATGGCTGGAAATGAACTGGAAATATGTATTTGGGTGAAAAGGGCCAAAATCAGACTCTCAAGGGTGGATTGCATGTGGGCAAAGACGGACTTTTGTGGGTATGGCCAAGAATGCAAGTTGGGATGCATATGGATGTGTGCAAATGACAAATTTGATGTTTAAAGAGTGACCTACCAAAGTCGGATTCTCTAGATGTAATTAGACGTAAAATCAGACTCTCAAGGGTGGATTGCATGTGGGCAAAGACGGACTTTTGTGGGTATGGCCAAGAATGCAAGTTGGGATGCATATGGATGTGTGCAAATGACAAATTTGATGTTTAAAGAGTGACCTACCAAAGTTGGATTCTCTAGATGTAATTACATGTAAAGTGATTTACATGTAATCCGGACTTGATGTAATCATACAATGAGGTTCGAAGAATGGTTCTCTAGATGCAATTGCATGTAAAGTGATTTACATGTAATCTGGACTTGATGTAATCATGCAATGAGGTTTGAAGAATGCGATTACGTGCAATTGCAGATGGAGGGTGAAATGCAATGTGCTATGGCATGTAATGAGGAATGAGGAATGAAATGATGCACTTGTATGAAATAGTGGAAGGTGGAGTTAAGTGAAAAACACTTAAGTTCTTGGGAAAGAACTTGCAACTTCTTCCAAAAGAAGAAAAACGAGAAAGCAAACAAACAAACAAGGAAAACAAACACAAAACCTTTGGTCTTAACTCAAACATGTCAACAAGCAAGTTGCTTTCAAGTGCAAATTCGAATTTGGAGTTTGGGGAAAATCCAAAAATGTGAAAATGAAAGTTCTCATCATATTTAAAGGCAAAATGCACTTTTCATGGCACATCTTTGAACAAGTGTGCAACATCAACCTAAAATATGCAACAAAATAGCAAGATAAGCATGAATTAATAAGCAAGGTTGAACTTGTCTACTCACTTGGAGATCAAAGAGCCAAAATAGCAAGATTTATAGACTTGAAGACCAATTCTTCCTCAAATCCGGATTCACAAACAACTATTTGACTTCTTCCACCCATGCAAGTAATGGATGATTGATGAGCATTCAGTGGTTGGTTTTGGCATGGATATGCCAAAAATATGCTTTCTTTCCCTCAAAACACAAAATGTTTTTGCTCAAAACGGAACTCTTCGGCATTTTCTTGAAAAATGTGTTCTTGGAATGCTATGAAATGAGTTGTTTTTTATCTTGGAATGCAAAAACGTCTTCACCAATGGCAAAGATATAGATTGAAACCCAAATTGATTCATCGCTGGTCAAAAATGTGATTTAAAACTCAAAATCTGGGCATTTTTTGCTAAAACATGGCTCCAAGACATCATAAAACTGAACTTTTTTGCATGAGAATCAACGCTTAGGGCATGGGAATGCAAAAAAATGTAAAAACAACCTTGGTCTTGGAGATTCCAAGCCATTACACGGGCAGATCTAGGCATTTTGGTGAAAAAGATGTTCTTGGAGAGGGAAAACATGAAGTTTTTTGCCCTTGAATCTTTAAAATTCGGTTTCTATCTTTGTCAATGCATGAAAGAGATGCAAAACACACTCTAGAACAGAGTTTGCATATTTTAAATAAGATGGATTAGGCTTTCTATGCAAAACGCACTCTCATGGGGAGTTTGTATGTTTTAAAAACATGAGAATTGGTCTAAAATGCACTCTTGGAGTGCCTTAGCATATTTTAAAAACATGCTTTTGTGCTCCTCGTGCACAACACACTCTAGGAGTGCTTTGGCATATTTTAAAATATGTGCTTTTTATCTAGATGCAAAACACATTCTAGGACAGGCAATGCATATTTTAAAAACATGTTAAAATAAGTCTTTTAGTGCAAAACGCACTCTCTGGAGGTCATTGCACATTTTAAAAACACTCAAATATGCAAGTCTCACTCTAGAAGGCCCGTTGCACATTTTAAGTTACATGCCTTTAGTTCAAAAACGTGGTCTCTTGAAGCATATTTGCATGCAAATGGGTTGAAAGACCTGTTCTGCACAACTTAAGTGATCAATTAAGCACATGTTTAATTGATTTTTGAGAAAATATCACTTAATTGGGTCAAAAATAACATTTGCATAATAGAATTAACATATTATGGGCAAATATTATTTCAAAAAGTAATATTTAATTTAGATGTTTCAAATAAAACATTAAGTTACTCAAAAATAAATCAAACTATATAGTTAATATAGTCACTTAAGTGAAAATTTAAAAAGCAACTCAACTCAAAAACATAACATAAAGTGCTATATAGTTACTTTATGTGATAAATTTAAATGATAAAGTAACTTGCAAACATAACATAAAGTGATTTTATGTTATATTTTGTAATGTCCCCACTACTAGGGTTACCTTGGGACGAGTATTACCTGCAAAACAATAGTTAGAATCATAATAATAACCAATAACCAATATGTTTACACTATTCTACCCTCTAATCTAACCCCAACCTTAAAGACGTCTCTAGATCAGGTTTCATAACCCTTAGTTATTCAATCGTCTTCTCTAGAGTGCACCCCTTAAGATTCACATATGCATATGTTGACATCACCAGAATATTCTAGTCATTATCCATTTCTCCTCTAGCCTTTCATACAAGGTTACTCATCTCTCGTACTGGCACAAAAGCCATTCATATGAGGATCTCACTTCTTGCACTTGCATTATGAGGTTCCATTTATTACTCATGTAGTCATTCATACAGGGTTACACATCTCTCGCACTGGCATGATAGCCATCCATACGAGGATCTCACTTCTTGCACTGGCACAATGAGATTCTATCTAACCATTCATATAGAGACGACCTCAAACTCTATACTAGCACGTACCCATTCATATAGAGATGAGCACAATCTCCACATTGGCACAGTGAATTAATTACTTAGATCTATAAAATAATATTATTATCTTTCTACACATCAATTAATCCTTTACATTTGATAATGCCAAAATTATAAAAGCTCTTTATTAAATTAAAATAGCATTCTTTGAATCACACATAATTGTGTGGAGAGAAAACTATAAACCATTTATATAACAAGGATAACTAAACTAGTTAATAAAATAGATTATTTTAGTATCGTGTACCTCTTATGATGCAACCCCTATAATTTCGGCTTTATTGCTTTATTGAGAGTTTTAGATGGATTTCTAATTCTCCTTTGATTTAAGTGGCATTTTATATCATCTCTTCCTCCTTATTAATCCAGCATTTGACTTGAATAGTGGTTCGTCTATTTAATTCTTCGTTGTTTTCTTGATTTCTATGTCTAGGCTTTGTACCTATGTTAATCGATTGTTTTTCCCTCTTTATCCAATTGCAAAGTATAGTATATTTGATTAAAACAATTTTTGCTCCCCCTTTATCCTACGTTTCGTCCGCTTATTAAATAGGAGTGCATCAAAAGTGATGCGTCCCTTCATGGGACTTTTCAATATGATTTAATTTTTTTTTAGTTATTCATTTTGTTTCTTTTATATAAATTATAGAGTATTAGATATTACTTGGATAGATTCTATTAGTATCAATTATATATTTCATTTCAATTAATAAAATTTATTTAATTGCTTTATTCAATATTGATAACTAATTCATAATAATATATTTTAGATATTGACTTATTAATATTATATCAAAGATCCAGGTGTTTGGAATAATAAGTATACACGCACATTTATATATTATATCATTTAGATGTCAACTTGGGCTTATGACATATTTTTCAAAGAGTAATAAAAGATGTTTAAAATCCATGACAACTCATGGTAGTCCAATATTTAAATCTTGTTTGTCTAGTCGAGTCGTGGGTTGACACTTTGTTACGAGGATGCTCAGTGGTTGGACAATGGTATCCCAAGCTTATTCCCAGATACGGAGGGTCTTTCTCGGTTGTGATTGTGTGGGGATACTTAAGAGTACGCAGTTGGGAGGTTAAGCCCTTGACGATGCTTCTCCTCTCCACCAGATACCAAGGCTTGTACAAGACAGAGTTAAGATCTGCATCCAATATCTCCCAGTAATAGGTATTTTACTTTTATGAATTTGGAGTTTTAGGTTGAAGGTATGTTAGATGGTTAAAATCGTTTAATCATTATTCCCTTCAATGCTTAGAAATTTGTTTTCCTTTTCAATGTAATAGGAAATCAATTAAATCAATTGATTTTTCAATTGAACATGAAATGTAACTGCATGTATGAGATAGACTTACTTGATGGTTGTTATAACAGTCCTTCATTCATGTGAATATAAATATGAACTTATGTTTTATTTACATTTAATTGTCATAATTAGCAATGGGATATAAGGGATGTTATAGTGGTTTTGTTGCCCTAAATAGTATCGGTCATTACGATACAGTGGTATAACTTTTTGTGCCCTAAGTGGTATATATGGACTAACCTAGGTTTTGCATAAGTTGCCCTAAGTGGATTCCAGTTTCAGAATTTAGGGTATTGTAAACTTAAATTTAGTTTTATTTGATTATGCCTTAATTGTAATCAAAATTTTCAATTAGTTATATGGATCAAACTAAATTTTAAATAGCAATATGTTCATAAACATGGCAATATCTTGTTTACTTGAATTGACTTTCAATGTTTATTCAATCATACTAATTGAATACTCCTTCAATTGTTAGTTATGATATTTCAGTTAAATTGATTGTAGTTGTTAATCTCTTTCATATGAACATGTAGAATAACTGTTATAACTACCTTTTCATGAATATGAAGTAGTAATTGTATTTCGATAATATGCTAGTTGTTAGCTAAGGCCCGCGAGAAGGGGATGTTACAAAATATCAAGGTCATATAACTATTTGGTCTAGGACTTTATAGTAGCTACCAAGTGATCTTGGAGCTAGCACCTTCAGCCACATCTATAAATCATGCCAGATAATAAGAGACTCTTGAAGCAAGATTTCTTAAATGATTGGGATTATGAGTATCCTTCTATAACAAGAGAGAGTTTGACATATCATTAGAGGCAACCTTAGACAAAGAGGTCAGGAAGTTGATGTATGTAATTGGATCTTTAGGTAGAAGCCACATTATCATGATTGTTGATGTTGCCAAACCTGGGGATAAATCCATAGTTTATTACATTCACTCATGTTACTATGAACTCAGACCAATACGTTTGTGTACGAAAGACCACTCCTTCGAATAAAGTTGTGATCAGAACAGAGAGAATTGATAGAAGATCAGCCATGTGGATCTTTGATCACAGTGACTCAGAGGGAGTAGACCATGAAGATGATTTCTAGACAAGGTACATTATCACTATAGAATGAATGGCTGATATTCTCACCAAGTCTCTTACCAAAGTAAAGTTTGTACATGTGGAGACTAGCGTGGAGTTGTGAAGAATGAAGCCCTTGCTAAGAGGGAGCCTTGGCATCAGTGATTTCTTGAAATGTACTTTACTAGATTATTCTCTGTGAGAGAGAAGCTGAAAGTGGAACCCTTGTTCCACCCTCTGGGAGTAGTTGTGATAGATCCACCTTGTGAAGATATTGTTCATGGTGGATGTCATGTGTATGATGCCATGACAACACCACGTAAGAGAATCTGTGGTGACTCCGTGGAAACTCTTTTGTCATATGTGTGACTCTATGACTTTATGGGGCCTTTGTGTACATTATTGAAAGGTGGGACCTTTTTGATAATGTACACTTGTATTCAACATTGTAAGGTGACGACTTTACAATGTTCAACATCATGAAAAATATCATGCTGACTTGATATTCATGGAAATGTCTTGATAGTTAATATCTCTTGGACTTATTGATTGATATCATGCTGACTTGATATCAGTTTTGTATCAATATGTTCTTAATGAGACAATTGTGGTGGATATTATGTGACATAATATCCGTGGACATGTCATGATATGTTATGGTAGACATCATGCGACATGATCTCAGTGCACATACCATAACTAGGATATACAAATGTCATGAGAGTTGATGTTTTGTATACTCCTTGATATCACGAGTTAGGTGATATCTAAACCAGTTCATACTTAGTTATCTTCCCTAGCTAAGAGGGAGTGTTAAAAGATGATAGCGTCGGTCAGAATTCAAGGATAAACCAGCCAATGGAGTGAAACCTAAGCCAAACAAGTGAAATCTAAGCCAGTCAATGGATGCAAAAAATCCTTGTCAAAGCTGAGAGCCCATACAAAGCAGCTGATCAAGACAAAGCTCTATTCTATGCCAAAATCTAAAAATGTTAGGAAAGGGACAAAGAGTTAAAACTGATGGTAGAGCGGAGCTTAAAATGCAAAAACAAAAACAAATAAGAACGGAGAGCAAATACATGACAGGAACATATGAGATTGAGTGAAAAACCAGAAACCAAATCTAAGGCGGATTGCTTTTCTTTCAATGTGTAATAAGATGGATCTCTAATCAGGCAAATGTTAGACTAAACGAAAGACATATAACGATATATACTCTGGTTAAAGTCTTGCAAAATTCGTATGAAGCGATTAAACCTCGACGAAAAGCCAAAAAGGGTATGATGATTTATTTGGGAAAATATAGAGCAACGGGGACTAGCTAGATAATCCATTTGAAACGTAGAGATAAAGTAGGTAATCAACTCCGAAGTCAGAAAAGTGAAAAGGGAGGGGTGGCTAAACTCTAACATATAGCGAGCCTTTAAACATTAGTAGTGTGATAGTATAAAAATATGGCCGTGTTACAAATAAAGCAACATGCAGATGGTTTTCATAAACTCATTATACAAATTTTGAAAACAAACAAACTGATATGCTCCAATTCATTACCACAGTAGGAAGAAAAACTGTAATGACCCAATCCATACATTAAACCCAAAAGATTTCGATTTGGCAACGCCTTCTGAACCACATGGGCAATCAATTTAAAGTTTTGCACGAGGCGCAAAAATTGTAGTTCACACTTAATTCTTCATATAATAATGTGAATCATTTAATCTGAAAAAAAAAACTGCAGTTCTTACTCATACAAGAGAAAAATTATACTTAGTGTAGAAAAGGGGCATCCAAACCCAGAACAAAAGTTTGAGGCATGATCGCCAGTTTATTCGACTGGGTAGACTAAAGTTCTGAATTTAGCGAAGTTTAACATAGTATTGAGCATCGAAGATTTCTGTCAACCATGGCCAACTGTAACAAATCATTTGAAATAAAAACATATCGAGAATAAAGTTGAATCAAAGCCATACCTGAGCAATAATCAAGCGGACAGATTCATGGCCGGTCTCTTGCAGGCAAAAGTTTGACTAGTATGAGTCGGAGTAATAAATCCCAGATCAATCTGCATTTATTATTAATAATTTGTTTTGAGTAATACAACTTGGCACGTGATTCTAGCGCCCGACTCGAGGCAAGCATATCGGTATATGAAATTACTGATTAATTAAATTATGCAATGTTGTCAAGATAAGTACAAAAATAATAATAAATAATAAATTAAAAATTTAGAAACATGATTAGGGGATTTATATATTTTGATTTTAAATTATAATAAATTAATAAGTAATAAATTTTTATATAAAATTCTAAGGATTGAAAAATATATATATAAATTATTTAAAAAGGTATCTAGACTTCCAATTAGTAGAAGGGGACATAATTTTGTATATGTGGTGGTAGATAGATTTTCTAAAATGGCTATCATGGGAGCATGTAAAAAATGATTTTAGTAGAAGAGACTTCAATATATTTTTGAACATGTTTGGGTTCATTTTGGTTTTCCAAATAGTATTAATTTTTATAGGGATAACAAGTTCATCAATAATTTTTGGTCTTCATTATGGGCTAGAATGGACACAAAGTTGACAAAGTCTTCATCATTTTATACTTAGATAGATGGCCAAATAGAGGTGGTAAATTGATTGATCGTTCGTGAATACGCTTTTGAAATTTATTTGCCACAATTTTTGGGTTTCCATCCAATTTTTAATGTGGAATTGTTGCAACCTTATTCTCCTCCATTTGGATATTTCTCAAGTTGTTGAACATATTCGTGCTATAAATTTGAATCTATCCAATACTAATCCATTATAGTGCGACCATGTCACTGAAGTCATGCTAAAAAAATTTTAAAAATCAAAAAATTCCTCTTCATCGGGTGGTTCAAGTGTTGGAAATGTTTAGAATAACTGGGGGGGTGTGAATCAATTACTCAAAGTCCAGTAACCCAATTATAAATGCATATAAGTCTTATTATTTACACATATTAATATTTAAAAGATGTCCTTTGGGTTACTGAAATAGGAATAAAATATTTATTAAGTAATCCTCATCATGTCTCTGTAGTGCCTGCCCCTAGTTTGCATTTCTGTTATCATTGTCAAATTCCTTAGGCTAATTTTATGCATTGATTAGTTTTAGAGATACTAGATTTACATTATTATGATATTATTTCATGACTTTGATTACAAATGCATCGGTTATTATTGCTTAGTTGATTTCATTCATGTGTTGTTAATGGTATTTTGATGATCCTAGTTAGTAAATGTGGTTTCTTTCATAAAAATGTTAACATGATGTCTTTAATGATGATTATGTTGTATTGATAGAGATGCATTATTATATGTACGCATTTGATCTTAGATTTGTGATTATTATACTTACCCCATACTTGCATGTGTATGGTGTGTGTGTTTATTTTATCTTTCTGTCTGACGTGTTTGATGTGGTTAGGGGAGGGAGTCGTAGTCACCTGCTAGTCGGGATCTACACGATGAACCACTCCCCGCCATTGTCTGTTTAGTTTAGATATATTATATACATGTACATGCTCGTCTTTTATGCAGGATGTAGGTACCGGGCATCGACTTCCTTGAATTGTCAGGATGAGTGCGCCCTATTACAAATACTCAAATGGTGAGAATGGGAAGATAATGATCAGGTCCAATCCTAGCCATAAGCCTATAATACTTGTTCTGCAAGGAGGACTCGTAACAGACTGTCTACCCTTTTTAAAACCCGTGAGTATTTTTGTGTGTATGTTGTTTTGTGAGTGTTTGATGTATTTTCTATTAATTAAGTCTAATTAATAGATTAAATTAATAATTTAATTTAATGAAAAATTATTATGATATTATGAATATTTAATTATATTTAATTAATTGAGAAATTAATTAAATATAAAGAATTAAATTGAAGATAAAAGTTTTAAGATTAAATTTAGAACGTAATAATATTTATTAATTTAATAATAATATATTTAGAGTTCATTTTTAAATAAATGCTAAATATTATTGTTATTTAAGTTAATAAATATTTATCAAATTAAAACGTTCAAAAATATATTAAAAAGGAAAAAAGATATTAATTTATGGAAAAGATTTAAGTTCGCATGAATGAGTTTTAAATATAAGAGATTAATTTAAAAGATAAAAACATGTGAACTTGAATAAAAGTATTTTAATAAAGTATGCATGAGATTAAAATTATAAATTAACTTTAAAAGCAAAGTCAAAGTGGAAAGTTAAATAAAGTAATTTAACAATTCACTTAACGTGCATGAAAGGAATAATAAAATAATAATTTTAATTAAAAGGAAAATTAATTGTGCATGAATGAATTAATTAAATAAAGTAATTATTATTTTAGAGTTGTGGGGATAGAAGCCCTAAAAGGTAATTAGATTCTATATTAGAGGGTTTTGGGTCATTATTGCACACACAGGTTTTCAGGGAACACACTTTTGGAAAGGGGAACAAAAAAATCTTTGGAAGCTTGGAAGGATTCGGATTAGCAAGGGTTTCACCAGATTGTTAGCATCAGATCAAGGTAGGGTTTGTGAACCATTCTAGAAACACTTTCGGATCTTTGTCTTCTTCGTGCTTGTTGGAAATTGCTTTCTCAAATTTTATTGAATGAATCTTGCTACTTTTCTTCTGAATCTTTTGCGATTTGATTTCTTCTGGGAATCGGGATTAAAAAAAAAAACTATTTAGAAAACCTTGTTTTACTTCTGAAAGAAATTTAGTATTAAATTGAAATTTGGGTTTTGAATTAAAATGGAATTAAGAAATTTAAATTTGGAAGGGGTTTGTTTTTGGAAATGAAAATCTTAGGATTGAAAATTCGAAGAGTTCAATTTATTTTTCCTATCAGTTTAATATCGTAAATGTTATTAAAATATGTATATATTAAAATAATATTGTTATGAAGTTCGTTGAGAAAAATATTATAAAATAAAGAATATAGAATTATAATACAATTCTTAAAATTTTCATATATAATAATTTATCTAAATTTATTAGAAGGGTTGTTCTTCTAATAAACAAAATTATTGAAATTTGACTTAGTTAAAAATAATAATAAAAAAAATAATAAAATTAAAATAAAATAAATAAATAAATAAAAATAAAATAAAATAAAATAATAATAATAATAATAATAATAATAATAAAATAAATAAATTTTAAAAATAAAATAAAAATTAATTTTAAAAAAAGAAAAAAAAAATGAAATTTTTTATAACCCCTGTCGGCGCCGTACGCTGCTGACGCAGGCTACGACAGCAGTGGTATGGTTAATAATATTTACTATTTAACCATTTGAATTATTAATGGAATTGGGAAATATTTCTATTTAGTAATCGAATAATTTAATAAATGATTAATATTACTTCTAAGTCTTGATATGTTATTATATGAACAAGAATAAGTTTAATTGCAAGGGTTAATTATGAAGGTTAACTGAAAAACTTACTTACTTGAAAACATGTATTAAACTGGAAATTTAAAACCTTAATTCAAACAAATACACGGGTGTATTGTATGAGTAATACTGAGAATCATATACACTTGAACATACATTGAAACACAAATTGAAACTTATATTGAAAATAAAAATTGAAACCTTACATTAATTCAACAATATATTATCAATCAAATCCAACTGTGAGACTATGATGTTTTCTATGTACTGTCTATATTTCTTTTTGGATTTTGGTGTTGTTTAGATGTCGACCAGTCTAGGATGTACACCAGAGGTTTTGTGAGATTTCTTGGATACTATTATGTGGCTAGATGTTATGATGATTCTTGTGATTCAAATTGGAGTTTATACTTCTGAGATTTGTTTTGTGAGCATTTATGTGTATTTGGATTTAGTTTGATCCATCTTGTTATCAAGTTGCCTGTTAAGGAACCAAGTTTGATCTTTATGGGTGTTGTGGTATGGGACACAACTGTGTTTTTATGTTCTTAGGAGAGGTTGTCTAGGTATGTGACTTGGGAGTGGCTTGCATAGGGGTTCGGGACCCAAAGTGGTCAGTACCAGGGTAACCTAATGCAAGTTATGTAATAAGTGATAATCTAGTAAGTAAAATTTATGGGGGGGAACACACTACAAAGATAAGTTAGAGATTTTTGATTTACCCATGCCTTGAGTGCTTGTACAGACTAAGGATGGGAATGAGACGAGTGCCTCGTCTTCTTGAGAGGGCTTTCTAGTTTCCATATGTGTGATGTTGAGGGTCCGGGGTTCAAAGTAACTAGTCCAGGGTAACTCAACGCTTGAGGGTCCGGGGTCTATTAAGAGATCAGTCCAGGGTAACTCAAGCAGCCATGTGATGACACTCCCTAGTATGTAGCCTAAGTCTCCTCTGTAGTTTTTGTGTATCTCTGGTGGTGTACTTATTGTTGGATGTGGTGTACTTATTGTTGGTGGTGTATCTATTGTTGGATGTGTTTATTGTGGTTACTTACTTTCATTGATGATGATTGGTGTTTCATTATGTTGTACTTTTGACATGTGGTTTTTGACTTGAGGAGGATTATCTTTTGTTGACTTTATCTTGTGATCTTGGTATTTGGTTTATACTTGGTTTGTGTATGATGTTTGGTTATGTGATGTCAGTATTGGATTGAGTGTTCTTTCTTTCTGGTTTATTTTATCTTCTTGAGTAGTATGTGTTACCTTTGAGATAGTTTTGGCTAGTAGGTATTCCATGCCTAGGAGTGTTTTATGTTTGATAGCCGTTTGTGGATCGTTCATTATCTTCCCTGCACGGTGGGAGTGGAAGCTTGACTGGGTAACCACGCGGTCGGGAGGTAGTGCCTTCTTACCATTTGGGTTCCCCTTCACATTGCCAGCTGTTGGATGTTCGTTGTAGAAGATGTACCTTTATCATTCTTACTTCTTATCTCAGAGACTTCTTTTCAGATGAAGTATTTATGTTATCATGTATTCTGTTGTACAGTATCTATTTTCACATACCCTGCGACATGTGCAGTGGATGTTATTTATTGGATGTACTTTCATTGTGTTAGATATACTTATGCATTTGCTTATGTGATTATGTATCTGTTATTTCTTTATGATCTTGAGACATTGTACTTGGAACTTAAACTAATTAATTTAAAATCATTAAATGTGACTCAACGTAAAGGAACTCTTGAGGAATTGAAACTATATCTGTAATTGCAAATGTGTATTTGATATGTATGTTCTTATTGCTTCCGCATTAATGTTATTTGGATGTTGTTTAAACTTTTTTTTAAAAAAAATAGTTCAGTAAACATTGTAACATGTTAGGTTTATTTCTCTTGGGTTCCCGAGCGAGGCGTTACAGTCTCCCATATCTAAGCTAAACGATGCCTCCTCATGGTGGATCTGGCAGGTTCTTGTTCTCCTCTTCCATATAGACACTCAGACACATTTCCCAAAAATTATATGCAAGATATGCTATGGCATGTTGATAACCATTAGTTATGATAATATCATTTCTTCAATCTCTCAATCTGTCTCCATTTAACCTATTTGGTGAATTAAATCTAGGAGCAGGACAAATGATCAATGGAAGTTTGAATCAGATTCCAACCCATCTAGTCTATTGTACTTCAATAATATTAAAAATCTCCCTTGCTCTTGTTTGTGACCAAATGAAATTATGAGGGGACATTGGTTCTCTTCGTCTGATTCTAAGTGGAATAGAATCATACCTCTCTCTTGTACCACTACGGGGTTGGAATGTGAGGCAATTGACTGCATCTCTATATTTTGTCTTAAGACGGTTCTTGTGGATTCTTCTAAAGACTTCCAACTATATGTGGGGATTCTTGAAAAGATTATTTTGTTCCCTTTTTTGAATGCTTTGTTTCAAGAATATTTCCCTTAGTAGGAGGTTCTTGTGTGACTCCTATTATTTCATTGAATTGCTCTGTAGATAATACTTAGTAGTATCATCTTCCTTTGATAGTTTACACTCTATGATACTCAGTGTACCAAATGGTCTTGAATCTTCCATGAAAATTTTATTCAAGATCTCCTTGATATACTTGGACTTGTAGACACTAGAAAATGGTTCGCACCAAATCTATCATCACTTTTGCATCCTAATTTGTCCCATTTTATCAATTCATTAAGTTTGATCTTTTGGCCAACCTGGTCGTCATTTAAACCTATTTCTCAACATTCTCTAAACATATCTCATTATATTTTTTGTAATTTGTAACAATTTTCAATCAAATGTAGACCATCTCATAATCAATTCAAAACCATTTCAATGTCATCATCTTATCATCATCATTCCTTTTAGGTATTGTTGTGTCCTTCAATGCCTTATCAATATTCATCAGTTCATGCCATATGCCCCTAGCATGTCATCTTTTTCATCATTCAATCATTGGCATTGTCATGTCCCTCAGTGGCACATCAACATATTCTTAATTCAATGCTCGATACTAATGAGTCCTCTAGGGTTCAATCATATCCTTATCCAATTATTTTAATAGCATTGACTGAGTCTATTGATGTTATTATGATCAATCTTTATCAATCAATTTTGATCAATCTTGTGGAATTTATAGTGTTCTATAAACATCCTTGAAAAGTCATCATTATCGCGTGTCCTTGAAAAGTCATCATTTTACGTCAATCAATATGGCATCATTTATTTCATCAATTTGATCATGGATTTTATTCATCCAATTTCATCACATTTGATTTGCATTTTGTACCACGATCCTTCAATAGGGTTATCTTTCATTTATTTAATCATGTTGGCCAATTTTTTTTAATAATTTTCCTTATAGGGATAAGTAGCCCATGCTTTATTCCTATGTCTTTAATCATTTATTTCATCTCATCTTATAGATTCATCCTTTTTTATTAATTATTCTTAATTAATTAATATTAATTAATTAATTATTTCGTGTCTATGAAATTTGGGATTTTATTTAATTTTATTCCAATTTCTAATTTGTGAGGAAATTATGATTTTTTAAATTTAAAAATCACAACTCTTACATTTTCCAACTAATTGTGCTTCCATTTCCTATTTTCTATCTTCCACTCTTACACCTTCCTTTTTCCAACTCTTACACTTTTCATTCCTTTTCTTACACCTTCCCTTTCATTTTCTACTTCATCTACCAAATATTTTTATATGTTTCTATGCACATCTCTTACAATTTGTCACAATGTGCCATTTTATGACACATTTTCTAATATAAATCTTTTTGTCATGGCATTTTTCTAAATTGTTTAGTTTAACTATGACAATTTTTAATTTGCATTCTCTCTTTCTACTTCTTGTATTTGGCTTCAAAATCCTATAAAATTGAGTCATTGTGCACTTGCTTTGGCTAACCACAATCTCCTAGTATTCTTGATATCTTGTCATTTTGTTATCATCATATTTTTATCATCTTGCTATTATTTTGTAGGTATATCTTGTCAAGATCAAGAGCTACATTAACTTCAAATCTTGGAGGAGAAAGGAGAGCATGGGAGTTACATTTGAAGGGAGTTTTGTATTTGAATTCATGTAATTCAAATAGATTTCATGGCAGATTAAGATTGTTTATTAGCATGAATGTTGATGGTATTCCTTTGGGGGAGTATCCTAAGCATTGATGGAACATTTGAAATTTTCACATGTTGCATTTCTGACTGTGTTTCTCATTGATGTCAGCATAGTATTATTTTTGTAAAGACCATGAGAGTAGAAGACATAGAATGAGGTCGTACAGATTGAGTATTGATGATAAGGTCAAGTATAATTGAGGATATGTTCAACAATTTATCGTAATAATGTGGACAAGTGCACGTATAGGAAGTTGAAGACATGTGTGAATTATTTGTGATTTACAGAATACAATGCACCGATAGAGTACTTGAGAAGTGGTTTATGGTGTTCAGATTGTATCTCCTAACAAGGATAGAATTGTGATGAGGGAAATTTAAAAATGATATTAAACAACTTGATGATGACACCAATGAGTGTGAAAGGCTCAAGGTCACACGTGTGAAAATTTGTGAAGACAGTGAGCCAATAGTGTTTTGTAATTATGAAAAGATGCAATGAATTGTATTATCTTAACAAGGTCCTATTGTAATTAATTGGGAAAGCCTCAAGGATGAATTAATGAATTATTTTGAGGACATGGTATAAAAGAAAGCTAATTTCAATGTGATGATATGTGTAGTGTAATAGTAGTAAGCAAGTTGTATCGAATATGTGAAGTTGGAAAATATGGGTAAATGATCAAAGGGATCATTGTAATATGAAGTTGGAGAATTGGTATTGAGATCTGAGTGTTGAAAACATGTTGATACAAGTATGAGAATATGTTTCAATCATTGTTTTGTCATTGATGTCAAACTTGCTACTTGCTGGTAAGACAATTGCTTAGATGATTTGAGTACTATCATGTGTTTGATTGATGAAGAGGATTTGATCAAATAAGATAACAAGAACACCTAGAGGAAAGGTTGAGTTATGATAAATAAAAGAAGAACAAAGATCAATTAAGACAGTGATATTATAGTGCCTTGATTATCTACTTAAGGTTGCAAAAGTTGGATACACTAACAAAGTCTAGAAGAACAAGAGAGAAGAATTGAGTTTGCCAAGCTTAACCGAGTGGACAGTAGGTGTCGAGCAAAGTTAGTGCAAGCCGAGTAGAAAATCAGTTGAAGTTGAGCAAAGTCAAATTTTAATTTATGTTGAGTGATACAGAGTCAATCGAATAAATTTTAGTTGATGTCAAGCACCAGTAAACTTTAGTTCGTGCCGAGTGATTTGATAGTGGATGTTGAGCAATGCAGTATGTGTCGAGCATCAAAAGAAAGTTAATGTCAAGGGACAACATCATGAGAAAGATCATGAATTCAATGAATCTAAGCCAACAAGTTTGATTTCTTGGATTGTGTGAACTGTATGGAAGATAAGCTTGATGAATTGGTGGCACGAAATTCAAAATGAACTGTTTTGAGGCAAATTCAAAGAGGATTAAAGGAGAAGTTTCTATAAGGGAATAAAATGAAAAGATGGGTAGATTCGTTGAATCCTACCTAATCCTACCTAACCCTAAAATGGACAATAAAGGATGAACAACACAAGATCTAAATTTTCTATTTATAAATATTACTAGTTAGAGGAAAAGGTTGTCATGTGCAAGAACCTAAGGAAGATAAGGAGTCTAAGGTGTTTCTTCATTCAATGACCAAAGAGAAGAGTTTATAATTGACATGCAAAGTAAGAAGACTTAAGGGTATGGATGCTTGAAGGGTGGACAAGCTATCATAGTTGAAGTGTGTGAAAGCCATGAAGAATGAAGGACTAAAACAAAGATATGTAATCTACAAAGTGAGTTGTAATTTGTTACTAGATCAAGTCTTATTGTTACTTTCTAATCATTGTATCAGTCTAGGGTAGCTCCTTTGGAATAAGTTTGACCTAACAATCATTTGTAAATCCTTTAACCAGGTGACATTCCAAGTGAATGATCTAAAGTCCTCTAACAAGGCTCACTCCTAACAGGGTGATTGAAATCCTCTAACCAAGTCACATTTAACAGTGTGCATTGTAACTTTTAACAGGGTTGGCCTTTCACAGGACATAACTTCAGAAGAGTGAGAATTAGTAGCATGTAACTGATGGTTCTTCCCAAATTGGGTTTCCACATAAAATTATTGTGTCGAATGTGTTATTAAATTTATTATTTTTAATGCTTACATTTCTACAAAGTCGATTCAACAGTAACCTACAAAGTTTAAGTGATTGTATGATCTAATGGATGCATGCATGATGAATATGATTTATGGATATGGGTTCACTAAGCTATAAAAAGTTTTATTTATATATATGGATCTTGGATAACTAATTCACCCCCACTATCAGTTATTCTAAAGAATTCCAACAATTGGTATCAGATCCATCTGCTTAAGAGGACTAGTTTGAAGGTACTAGAAGCAAAAGATCAAGGTGTCAAAAAGAGAGGTACCCAAGCTTAATAGAGATAATTTTCTTGCATGGAAAATTCTGATGAAGCTACACCTAGGAGGTCTCGAAGACCATACACAATCTATCATCGCCACTAACCATGTTGATCCTATTGGAGAACTAACTGGTGAAAATTTGAAAAAGAAGAAAGAACATAACCATACAATGTTGGAGATTTCTTCTGCCCTAAGTTATGTCGAGTTTGATGACATTAAGGGTTGTGACAATGCAAAGAAAATGTAGGACACTCTTCATACCATTTATGGAGGAGACACAAATGTTTTAAGAGCCAAATTTGGAAGTCTTAGAGGTAAATTTGATGACATGAGAGTGCAAGAAGGTGAGAATGTTGCTCAATATTTCTCAAGGATAAAAGATGTTGTTAATGCCATAAGAGGAGCTAATGGTAAGATAGATGATGAGATTGCACTAAGAAAATTTTTGAGAACACTGCTACCCATCTATGCTATTAGAGTTTCTACAATACAAGAACTAAGATGTATACCGGGTTCTAATCTGACTCTTGAAGGTCTGGTAGGTAGGCTCACTGCTTTTGAGCTATCTAATTTTAATAACTTCAAATCTGACAATGTTGAATCTACTTTCAAAACCAAGTTGTCATTGAAGGAACCTAATGAGAAGAAGAAGAAAAAGGTAACATATGTTTCCGGTGATAGTGATATAGATGAGGAGGATGTAAAACAACATGAAGCACTACTAGTAAGGAGATTTCATAGAGGTAAAGGCAAATTCAAAGTTAAGTTACCTATCATGTGTTTCAATTGCAATGAGGTTGGTCATATTGTTGTTAGATGTCCAAAGAAGAAGAACTATAAAGGTGGAGATAAGCACAAAAATAGAAGAGATGAAGACAACAAAGATTACAAAGTCAAAGGCAAGAAGTCTTCCTACATTGCTAAGGAGAAAACTAAACATGGATCTAATGATCATTGATGATGAAATGGTGTATGTTGTAATGAAGGATGATTCTGATGAGGATGAGGCAATTGTACTAGTGTCTTCTGTAAACAAGTGTGGCAGATGGATCATTGACAGTAGGTGTTCACATCGGATGACTGGAGATAAAAGTAAGTTCATTACCTTGAATTATTATGATGGAAATAGTGTAAGGTTTGGTAATGATGCACCCTATCTAAAAAAAGGAAAAGGTTCTATCAAACTCACAAAAAAGATTTTATGTGGCAATGCTTATTATGTAGAAGGGCTTAACTATAATTTATTGAGTGTGTCACAACTTAATAGTTTAGGTTGTAAGATTGAGTTTGAGAATAAGATTGCTAAGATATATGATACTAATGAAAAACTAATTCAAAAAGGTCATCAAACTAGAGGCAATATATTTTATCTTGATATAGATGATGCTACTTGTTTAATTGTGGATTTCTATGATGTGTGGTCGTGGCACAGGAGGTTATGTCATGTTAATTTTGATAACTCGAGTAAGAGGTTTGCATAAGTTGAAGAAACTTGACAATATAATTTGCAAACAATGTTAGTTGGACAAAATGACAAAGTCAAGTTTTAAGAGTAAGACTCATACCTCTAAAGGAATATTAGAGATTGTTCATACTGACTTGTGTAGACCAATTGATGTACAAAGCTACAAATGATATAAGTACATTATGCTAGTTATTGATGATTATTCTACAATGATGACAATTATGTTTATGAAGTAGAAATATGATGGTCTCCAAATGTTTAAGTGGTACTTAGCAAGAGTTGAGAAGGAAATAGGTAAAAGTCTGAAATGTTTGAGATCTTACAAAGGAGGAGAATTTACATCAAATGAGTTTGAGATGTTTTGTAATGACAGAGGAATCAAAAGACAAACATCTACCCCTAGGACCCCTCCACAAAATGGAATTGTTAAAAGGAGGAACATATCTATAATGGATTGTGCTAGGACACTCATGATCGAGAATAACGTTGCTTTGAAATACTGGAGAGAGGTTGTGAGTATAATTGTCTATACCTTGAACTATGTACAAGTCAAGAAAGGTACCCATTCAACACTTTTTGAACTATGGTATGGATACTCACCCAATGTAAAATATTTTAAGGTATTTGGAAGCAAGTGTTATATTCTCAAAGATTTTAGGAATGGTAAACTAGATGCAAAAAGTGAAGAAGGTATATTCCTTGGCTATTCCACAAGAAGCAAAGCTTATAAGTGTTTAAATACTAATACTAACAAAGTTGTGGAAAGTACAAATGTGAAATTTGATGAATATATAGAAGTACATGAGGCTGAACTTATGAAGGAACCAGAGGAATAAAAATCATTTGTATACTTTTATGAATGCATGTCTGCTGACAAAGATGTTATAAATCAAGTTGCAAATCAACAAAAAGCTTCAATGACTGCCAAGTCATGTACTATTAATGTCGAATTGCATTCAGGAACCAAGCTACATTTAGGTGTCAAGTTACAGAATGAAGTTGAGGCACATTTTGATTCTGAGATTATTTTACATGAAAGAGATGTTGAACTATCTGATGGAGATGTACATAGTGGTTTAGAAGTTGACAGACCAAATGAAGAAAACAGAGCAGAGCCTAGATTATCAAAATATGTCAATAGACATCACCTTTCTATACAAATCATTGGAGAAAAGATGCAAGACCCATGACAAGGAACAAGTTGAGAAATGATACATGTTTTATTAGCATGCATGAACTTAAAATAGTGAAAGATACCTTAGAAGATGTGGACTGGAGTAAAGCCATGAAAGAAGAGATTGAACAAATTTAGAAAAACAAGACATGCACTCTAGTTCCTAGACCTAAAGATAAAAATGTGATTGGAACCAAGTGGGTGTACAGAAACAAGTTAGATAAAAATGGTGAAGTCACAAAAAACGAGGCAAGATTAGTTTTTAAAGGATATACACAAGAAGGGGTAGACTATGGAGAAACATTCACTCTTGTTGTAATATTGGAAAGAGTAAGAACTCTGCTTGCTTACTCTGCATACAAAGGTTTCAAAGTTTATCAAATGGATGTTAAGTTTTCATTTCTGAATGGTATATTGGAAGAAGAGGTTTATATAGAACAACTAGAAGGATTTGTTGATGCTAACAACAAGAACATGGTATGTAGACTACACAAAGCTTTGTATAGTTTGAAGCAAGCACCAAGAGCATGGTATGAAAGGCTTCATAATTATCTTGTGAAGATTGGATTTGAGAGGATTGATTATAATAGTAATATGTACTTGACGATAGAGAAAGGGAAAGGGAAAGGTATTTTAATATCTAAAATATGTTGATGATATCATATTTGGATGTCAAGATACTTTATGTAAAGCTTTTGTAAATGAAATGAAGAAAGAATTTGAAATGTCTATGTTTGGAGAGATCAAGTTCTTTGTGGGTTTGCAAGTACATTAGATGAAATATGGTATATATAGTACTCAGTCAAAATATGTAAAGGAGATATTGAAAACTTTTGGATTGGAAGATACAAGCCAGTAAGTACACCTATGGTGATAGGACATAAATTGTCAAAGAATGATGATTTAGCTGAGGTGAATCAAACATTGTATAGGTCTATGATTGACAAATTGCAATATATAGTACATAATAGACCTAATATTGCATTATCTATTGGGATAGTTGCAAGATTCTCTACTAATCCTAGGGAGAATCATTTGATGGCTATAAGAGAATAATGAGATATCTAAAAGGCACAAAAGACTATGGTCTATAATACAAAAAAAATGAGAAATCTGAATTGAGAGCCTACACTGATGTTGATTGGGTTAGAAATATTGATGACAGAAAGAGCACTAGTGGAGGAATATTTTTCTCAGGAAAAGACTGGTTAGATGGACTAGCAAGAAACAAAATTGCATCTCTCAATCTACTGTTGAAGCTGAATATGTTGCTACTACGGTAAATTGTACAAACATTGTATGGATCAAATAGTTACTCAAAGGGATGAAACAGGAAATTACTGAACCTGTGATACTTTATTGTGATAATACAAGTGCTATAAATATGTCAAAGAATCTTGTGATGCATACAAACACTAAGCACATTGCAATCAAGTATCATTACTTGAGAGAGTTAGTTCAAGATAAAGAGGTGAAGATGGAATATGTTAACACAAAAGAGCAAATAGTTGATATCTTCACGAAAGCATTACCTAAGGATACTCATGAGTATCTAAGAGGTAAACTAGGGGTGATACCCCTATCCAAGTCTCTTTAAGAAGCATGAAAAGTACCCTGCATCAAACAAGATGATTGACATATGTTATACATTGATGCAATGGATCTTACTTTAGGAACCGCCTAAAGTAATTAAAGAATTGGAGCTACAAAATAGTCACAAGCTAGGCAACAGAGGGAGAAACTAAAAATATTCATATCTCTATATTAAGATGACAAGTCTTTGACATTATTGTCAAAGAGGGAGAAAGACAATACAAGGGAGAAATCCAGCAATCTAGAAAGGGAGATAGAAGATATAGATAGAAACATGGAATACCTACTAAGAGGGAGATAGTGCCGAGGGAGATGTAAGAGAACTAGAAGATGACTAATGAAGGGAGTCATAAAGAAGATTTGATTGTTTGTTGATCATAACCGAGTTTTTTAACCAATACAGAAGATGAAAGTTGGTGATAGAGGGAGAGACTTCAATACAAGGAATTATTATTTTTTGGTATTATTGTTGGTTGTATTGATTATGTTTGGTTTGTCATCAATGCCAAAGAGGGAGATTCTTGAAAATAGATTGATACAAGTATGAGAATGTGTTTCAATCATTGTTTTGTCACTGATGTCAAAACTACTACTTGCTAGTAAGACAATTGCTTAGATGATTTAAGTACTATTATGTGTTTGATTAATGAAGAGGATTTGATCAAATAAGATAACAAGAGCACTTAGAGGAAAGGTTGAGTTATGATAAAGAAAATAAGTATAAAGATCAGTTAAGATAGTGATATTATAGTGCATTGATTGTAGAAGTTGATGAAAGATCAACCCCACAGCTCTCAAGAATCGCCTGCATGCAAACACCTATCACAGAAAGAGAGAATAAAAATCTATGGAGGCAAGAATTGCAAGATCCATAGATGAGACATTCTTGACGAGCAAAAAAGTAGATTGCTATAATCAAAACTGAATGAATTGATTTACAAAGAGATCAATCCTTATAAAAGGAGATCGAAACCCGAAAAGGGTAACCTAAAGCCTAAAAAAGCTAGGTTGTACATTATAATTAATAAAATATTAATTATATGCACCTATGATATAGCTTAAGAAAAATAGAGTAATATGCAACTTATTTAATTAAATCAAAGTGATTTAATTAATAAGTGAAAACAATTAATTACTCTAACACCCCCCCTTAAGCGAAGTTTAGGAGGTAAGCTAACCTAGCACAGCTATGAAAGCAGAAAAATGGTCCTGGCAACAAGGCCTGATGAGGTACCCAATATAAGGAAATCTCTGTAAACTGGACAAATAGAGAAAACCACATGGGAAAAACCCTACTCCACAAAGAGATAGCAAAGAATGTTCTAGAAGAGAGGAACAAGGAGAGATCATGAAGAGAACCACTAAAGCATGAAAAGCCGCAAAACTCTGTCAAAAAAGCTTATCTATAGAACCTCCAAGGAAATAGAGGGCATGAACTGAGCGTGTCTATATGGTAGATGATCCATCTCACCGAAATGCATATGTAGCCAGGGATTGCAATCGCCTAGTATGTAGGATCAGGTACTAAATACATAGCTCACACTAACAAACCATCAAACCAAGGAAGCATTAGAACCAACAATATAACCCCCCCTAATGTAGATGGGGTGAGGTGACAGGCAACTGAAAAGGTGGGCCAAAAATCTCCTACAACACAGGAACCAAACACATCGAGAGTGAGGTACATACACCTATAAAGGCACGTGTCATCAACACATCATGGGGCTAATGTCATGGAAGGGACACTCACTTGACAAAGGAAGAGGTCCTAAATGGCAATCAACTATCCCCCCATGGCACTTTATAAAATAGTGTGAGTACAACAAATCACAATGGTGAAAAGGATCTCGAAACGCAAGAGTGGCACTTTATCTCAGTGTTTTTGCATAAATATTCTTACAGTGAATATCAACAATGATAAAAAAAAGCATAAGACTGATACAACAGAAGGTACAACCCAAAACGAAGCATCTAAAGCAACAAAATCGATCCCCAGACCTGAAACAACCATGATATCCACCAAAATGCAAAAATGCATATGACTAAATAAAAAGTTCCTAGAGAAAAATTTGGAACAAAAACTAGCATCACTAGAAAGAGCGCGAAAACAACTTTCCAACGATATAAAGAAGTCCAAAATCGGAGATCAGATGCTCAAGATATGCCTCCTAGAGAGCAAAATAGAACATCTAACTTTGACTGCCAAAATAGGAAACCAAACTAAATCAAAAGTCCAAATAACTAGCACCATCATGATGGGCTCAGAAAGAGCTTTTCGACGATATAAGATTTGTCAAAAAATACCTCCGTATGACAAAGATACGGCCAAAAAACTACAGATAGCTTTTAAGATAAAATAAATTATAGAAATGATGGTTTGAAAGCCGTCAAATTTCAGCCCAAAAATTGATGATTTCAGCACCTACGTCTGTCAGACCTAAATCAGTACCTTGCTGATGTCACTGCTCTGTCAGTACTTTGCTAATGTAGCATCCTTTTTTGGAAGATTTAAAAAGGTTATTTTTTAAACGAAAACAAAAAACTTTGAAGAATTTTTGTAAAAAAAAGCATACGCTTTTTTTTATTATAAAAAATCATGAGCCTTTTTTTAATAACGCCTTTTGATTTTATGATTTATTTTTTTAATAAAATAAATAAATCCTTTCCTTGGAAAGCGTGCCCAAATCTGGTAGCAAATTTTTGCCTCAAATTTCAACTGTGTCCAAATTGGACAAATTTTATATGGAAATAAGGGTTTTTGGGTGCTACGAATCCAACGGTGAGGTTCGTTTGGGCTCAAAAAGCACTGAAAAAAATGTAACACCCCCCCCCCCCCCCCCCCAAATCTAATACAAAATAATTCTGAAAACTAAAACCCTCTAAAATAAAAAAAGGCACAGTTCTGAAAGCCAAGAAAAATCTCTCATAAATTAAATAGAGGCAAGAAGATCTGGAGCTCTGATACCATGTAGAAGTTGATGAAAGATCAACCCCACAACTCTCAAGAATCATCTGCATGCAAACACCTATCACAGAAAGAGAGAATAAAAAGCTATGGAGGCAAGAATTGCAAGATCCATAGATGAGGCATTCTTGATGAGCAAAAAAGTAGATTGCTATAATCAAAACTGAATGAATTAATTTACAAAGAGATCAATCCTTATAAAAGGAGATCGAAACCCGAAAAGGGTAACCTAAAGCCTAAAAAAGCTAGGTTGTACATTATAATTAATAAAATATTAATTATATGCACCTACGAGATAGCTTAAGAAAACTAGAGTAATATGCAACTTATTTAATTAAATCAAAGTGATTTAATTAATAAGTGAAAACAACTAATTACTCTAACATTGATTATCTACTTAAGGTTGCAAAGGTTGGATACACTAACAAAGTCTAGAAGAACAAGAGAGAAGAATTGATTATGCCAAGCTTGACCGAGTGGATAATAGGCGTTGAGCAAAGTTAGTGCCAGTCGGGTAGAAATTTAGTTGGAGCTGAGTAAAGTCAAATTTTAGTATATGTTGAGTGATATAGTGTTAGCCGAGTAAAGTTTATTTGATGTCGAGCACTAGTAAACTTTAGTTTGTGTCGAGTGATTTGATAGTGGATGCCAAGCAAGGCAGTATGTGCCGAGCATTAGAAGCAAGTTGATGCCAAGAGACAACATTATGAGAAAGATCATGAATTCAATAAATCTAAGCTAACAAGTTTGATTTCTTGGATTGTGTGAACCGTGTGGAAGATAAGCTTGATAAGCTGGTGGCACAAAATTAAAGATAAACCATTTTGAGGTGAAAAGAGGATTGAAGGAGAAGTTTCTAGAATGAAATAAAATAAAAAGGTGGGTAGACTCATTGAATCCTACCTAATCCTACCTAACCCTAAAATGGATGATAGAGGATGAATGACAAAAGGTCTAAATTTTCTATTTATAGATATGACTGGTCAGAAGCAAAGGTTGTCATGTGTAAGAACCTAAGGAAGAAAATGAGTCTAAGGTATTGCTTCATTCAATGACCAAAGAGAAGAGTCTGCAATTCACATGCAAAGTAAGAAGACTTAAGGGTATGGATGCTTGAAGGGTGGACAAGCTATTAGAGTTGAAGTGTGTGAAAGCCAAATAGAATGGAGGACTAAAATAGAGATCTGTAATTTGAAAAGTGAGTTGTAAGTTGTTATCAGATCAAGCCTTACTATTACTTTCTAATCATTGTATCAATCTAGGGTAAATCCTTTGGATCAAGGTTGACTTAACAATCATTTGTAAATCCTTTAACTGGGTGACATTCCAAGTGAATAATCTAAAGTCCTCTAACAAGGTTCACTCCTAATAAGGTGATTTAAATCCTCTAACTAGGTCACATTTAACAGTGTGCATTATAACCTATAATAGGGTTGGCCTTTCACAGGACATCACTTCAAAAGAATGAGAATTAGTAGCATGTTACTGGTGGTTTTTCCCAAATTGGGTTTCCACATAAAATCATTTTGTCAAATGTGTTATTGAATATATTATGTTTCATGCTTACATTTCAGCAAAGTTGATTTGATAGTAACCTACAAAGTTTGAGTGATTGTATGATCTAATGGATGCATGCATGATGAATATGTTTTATGGATATGGGTTCACTAAGCTGTGAAAAGTTTTATTTATACATCCAGACTTTGGATAACTAATTCACCCCCCTCTCAGTTATTCTAAAGAATTCTAACACTGAGAAGTTTTTTGGTGTAGTTTTTGTTGTGATGTGGAGCCTAATCAGACTCAACGGTTTATTCGGCGCAATTTTTTCCCCATATTATTTCTACGGGGATTTAGGGGTAGTGCCCCCAAGACAGGGTCCTAGGTCAGCGCCCCAGGTGTGCTCCCTATTGTAGTACAAGGTGGGGTCAAGGGGCAATGCCCCCGCAAGGGTTTTCGGGGGTAGCGCCCCCAAAGCCAAAAATGCCCTTATATTGTAAAAGGCGTCGGCTGTTATTTTTCCTATTGGATGAATTTTTCTAGCCCTAATCTTGTAAGCGGTAAAAGCTTGTATAAAAAGGCTTAGGGTTAGGGATTTCATAATGTAATGGTGATATTATAGCTTCTTGTGGTTGTATTGAGTTGTAAGGGATTGTAGATTGTAATCACTAGATAATAATAATATTGGACTTATTGTTGGTGGATGTAGCCCAAGGATTGGGTGAACCACATTAAATCTTGGTGTCTTGTGTTCTCTTCTATGCGATCTATTATTTTCTAATATTGGTTATAGTTACATGTAACTATTATTTCTATCTGAGGTTAATCCTAATAGTTTTGGCATGATAAGAGGATAGAGAAAGAGTTTGAGATACTAAAGTCATTTGCATTTCTATTATTCTGATATGAACAATATAGAGGCTAGTTGGATAGTGAGTTTGGTGATCTTGCCCCTGAAGTTAGTTGGACAATGGGTCCATCTACCTTCTAGAACTCCTAATAGGGTTGACACAACTCCTAATAGGGTTGGAACCTCCTTACAAGGATTCAAAGTCTCCTAATATGAACTGATATGTATTGAATGTCTTTCACTGGCTCCTAATAGAGTCCATCCTCTTACAAGGAACTTATATATTAGTATGTCATTTTGTTGGTACCATCCCCACTAGGGTTTTCCCTCTGATCAAAGGTTTCCCTGGTTAATATATCTAGTGTTATTGTGTATGTGTATCTTCTTATGATTGCTGATTATATTGATCACATGTTTAAGTTTTAATAAGGTTGATTATATTTATATTGATCTAATAACTAATTTACACCCCTCTCTCAATTATCTTGGAGGACTTTACTTTCTAAAAATTGGTATTAGATTGTTAAGTGCTTGAAGGAAAATCTTAACAACTTAAGGAGATCAGTGACAAACCATTTTAGGAAAGAAAGTCATAAGTTTGATGGAGTTAACTATGATAGCTAGAAGTAGAATATAAAGACACATATGCTATGGATGGGTCCAAGATATTGGTTGATGACAAAGAATGAAACTAAAATTGTGGAAGAAAGAAAACTTGAAGAATGTAGTGAAGCTAAAAGAGATCTATTCATGTGTAACATACTTTACATAGAAGCACTTTTGTCAACTCTTCCTGAAAATGAATAGAGTTAGGTAAAATCTTTGGCATTATGTCTTAAAATTTGGGAAGCTTTGGAATCTATTTTTGAAGGTTATAAACATGCTAAGAGAATCAGATTACGAAATTGGATATGTTTATTTCAAGAGGCTAAAATGATGGAAGATGCATATGTAAGAAGTTATATTAGCAGGATATCAAAAATTGTTGTGGTAATTAAGTCTTGTAATGGAACTAAAGATGAATATGAGATCATATGGAAGATCTTGGAAACTTTGACACCACCATTCAAGTAGACATCACAGATGATTGAGCAAGTGATAGCTTGTACTAAGAAATTTTCTAGTGAGACTCTTCTTGGAAGACTAGAAGCAACATAAGTAAGCTTGAAACAGTATGGAGATTTTCCTAGAATGGAAACTACTTTTAGTGCATTAAGTGTTCACCCTTCCTTGTCAAGAAGTGTAAGAACTAGTGGAGATTATACTAGTAGCAGGAGATCCAGATATGAGAAAGATAAAAGGATTGAAGAAGGAATTTCCTTGCTTGTAAGGAGAGAACCAGATGGTAAGAAAATATTTAAATGTTGGACTTGTGATGAATTTGGTCATTATGCTTCTAAATGTCCTAAAAGAGTGAAAACAAAAAATAAATTCAAGTATAGAATGCCTAGAGAATGTTTGTATGAAAATAAAGATGATGAGTTTGATGAGAGAGTTTAGAGTGAAAGTGATGATGAGTTATATTTGTAGCTATAAAAGAAGAAAATCCTAAAAAAGAGGTCAGAGAAGAGAAAGTCCTAGTGTCACAGGTTGAGAAGAAAGATGATTGGATCATAGATAGTGGTTGTTCACATCATATTATTGGTGACCTGAATAATTTTTTTAAGTTCAATAGTCATGATGGAGGAATTGTCAGAGTTGGTAACAATGTGGCTTTTCATATCAAGGAAATAGGATCTATTACTCTTGATGGGAAAACTAATACAAATGATGTATAGTTTGTTGATGGACTAAAACATAACCTATTAAGTGTTAGAAAGTTGGTTGATAAGGGATATTAGTTACAATTCACAGAAAATACATGCATTATTAAGGACAAATATGGTAAGTTGATTGGCATAGGTACAAGATCTAGAGGTAATGTTTTTTAGCTAAACCCTACAGAGATGACATGTTTGGTTGCTAAAGTTGATAATAGTTAGTTGTGGCATAGAAGATTTCTTTATATAAATTTTGATGATGTTGTGAAGGAAAGTAGTACATTTGTTGTTAGAGATTTACCAAAAGTTTTGAAGCCTACTAAAATTGTGTGCAACGTATGTGTTATGGCTAAGAAGAAGAAAAACTCTTTTCCTAGTACGAAGTTCACTACAATAGAAAAATTGGAGATTGTTCATATAGATCTGAGTGGTCCCACTAAGATACGAGGATCCTATGGTGAAAGGTACATCATGATTATTGTTGATGACTTTATTAGGATGATGTGGACAACATTCCTTAGAGAAAAGTATAAAGCATTTGAGAAGTTTAAGTTTTTCTATAATAGAGTTGAGAATGAGTCTAGATTGAAGATTAAATGTTTAAGATCTAATAGAGGTAGATAATTTACCTTGAATGAGTTTAATACCTTTTGTGAAGTAAATGGCATTAAGAGGAAACTATAAGCACTTAAGATTCTTGAGTAGAATGGAATTTCTTGTTTATCTCCATGCTATGTTGACTATCAGTGCCAAACACTTAGTAATTTCCTAAGAAAAGTTGGTTGGTCATCACTACGACTGAGCCACCCAATGAAGGTTGAAAGATGTAAGAGTTGTTCACATTTCAATTTGTGACAAGCAATTCTTAGGTTGCCAAGTACCCTTTCATGGATCGAGTGATAGTTTATGCCAAGTAAAGATAGAAGATGTTGAGAGAAGCAAAGTCAATCCATGTTGAGTAAGACAATTATTGTTGAGCATACAAAAGCTAAGGGACAACATGAATATCAGTTGTGACTGAGCGTTAGGGTATTAAAGTGTGGAGTAAATTAGTTTTAACATATGTATTTGTGATGGCACAAACACTTATGTAAACCATTTTGGCCAACTTCTGCATGATATTTAAGGATTGTAGAGACAACTAAGGAGGTAATTACACATTTTATTAGAGGACATCAATCTCTAGGAAGGAAGATTAACCAATCAAAAAATTGGAAGGACTAAGTGAAAAAAGGGAGAGATCTAGATCATTAAGCATGATCAAGAACCTTCTCTAGTTGTTTATTTAGGGAGGGTCTAAACCCTAAATTAGAATGAGAGTGTATTTGTGTAAGGAGAGACAAAATCTTAGGAAAGGAAGGATATGTTTGATGATCAAAAGAAAATATCAGAAAAGCAACTTAGTAGTGAAGGGCAAAACAAAGTCTATCAGATAAGAAAAGAGAAGATCTATAATTTATCATCAAAGTTCTAATCGAAGGATCAGGTACTCAAATATTCTAACAAATGAATCAGGATAAATCTCTTAACAAGGTGGTTTTAACATACCTATTTAAATATCCTAATAGAGTGCTTGCTTAGTTGTAAGTTTTAAATCCTTTAATCAAGGTAAACTGAACAAGTCTTGTCAGCTCTTAGCAAGGAAGACTCCTCATAGGGTAGATCACCAGAAGTGATCAAGCAATATTGTAGCCTTAATAATCATACTTTATTACTATAGTAGTGAAAATTTGTGGGTGTCATCCCTACCCCAGTTTTACCCTCACCTTGGAGGGTTTCTGGGTAACCAAATCTTGTGTGTTATGTGTTTATATTTACTTTATGTTCATAGATGTGATAAATAGTTAGATTTACTTTATTTTCAATATTATAATTTATGGCTATATGATTCATAATCTAAGATATGAGATGGATTAGAGGGGAATACATTTGATTTTTTATTTGTTTCAAGAAGTGAATTTTTTTGAAGATCTTGATCCACCCCCTCTTAGTATCTTATCTTCCCAATAAGACTTTCAAAAATTGGCATCAGAGCTAAGTTCTCTTAGAAGAAGTCTAACAACTTGAGAGTTAAGATCTTGGAAATGGAAGCTTACAAATTGGGAAAGATCATTGAGAGCCTGAACTTTGACACACATATCATACTGCAACGACTTGAAGCAACATGAGAGGAGTTAAAGAAATCCTTAAAGAAAAGAAAGGACTTGGCTATCCAACATAGTGATACTCTATATGAAGAAGACACTAAAGGACTATTGATAATGGCAATTCCAGTGAAAGTAATGTAGCCATAGAAGACCTATTGGAGAACAATAATGTTTTGAATGAAGAAGTCATAGGATTGAAAAGAGAACATGATATCCAACCAATAAGACTATGTGAAGTAATTTAATAGAAAAGTTAAGTTGAAGATGATAAAATCATGGCAGAAGAAGACAAAGGACAAATGTCTATTGAACTTGATGAAGGGACATCTGATGTGTAGAAGCTCACAAACAATCAACTAGATATGGTGAATCAATTTCTACTTACAAATAAAGAATTGGATAGAAAGGACATGGAGATTGCAAATCTAAGATCACAAAATGATCAATTGAGAAATGAGTTGATATCTGAAAAGGAAGTCACTTAAAGGATGAGTAAAACCCAATGAAGCTATAAGATATTTTGAAGAAATGATAATATTACCAAGAACACCTAGTGATACCTCTGGATTAGGTTATACTAAGCACCTTTCATCCACTAAAGAAACAGAATCATCAAAGAGTGGAGAATAGAAGAATGCAAACCAAAACACCAAAAACCTACATGTCATCACTATGGAAAACTAGGACATACAAAAAATATCTCCAGAAGCAAGAATGGTAAGCAAAATCCTAAACCAAAGTTCAATGTACACCATTTTAATTACAAGAAATAAGGGAACCAAGAACATTAATGTAGATCAAAGGTAAGCAATACACTAGTTGCACCTATATTTCAAGGTCATCGCTACAATTATTATAAATATGGACACAAAGATCAAGAATGCAGATCTAAGGGAAAATCCAATTAGACAACCAAAAGGAAAACAATGCATCCAAACAAGGTAACTCGTATAAGTGGGATTACAACACATGGTATAGTTGTCATTATTGTGGTGAATATGGCCATATTATGGAAATTGTATCAAGACACATTTTAGAGGAATTATAAGAGTTGGATGAATGGAAGTTTAGTTTGTTATAGTTGTCACAAGATTGGAAATGTAAGCAAGGTCTATGGGACCTGAGCAATAACACCAAGAAATGAACAAAACAAAGGAAAATGCAAAGTTGATGTAAAGAAAACAAGGAATGAGATGAATTAAACCTGGAGAAAGAAAAAAGTAGAAGGCAATAATAGAACCAACGAATCTGAGTTCACCCAATTAATTAGATCAAGTGATCACAATATTTCTAACTGAGCAAAGAAGGTATGTAAGGAAATATATATTTGAATGATACATCTTACACAAATTCCTAACATAAGATATGTTAATAGTCCATATTGTCATGAATTAAGATGTACTAGATATATTTGAGGAAAGGACTGAGAAAAGAGATTAAATACATGATTGATGTCAAGTATCAATGTTAATGTCTATAGTGATTGAGTATTGCTATATGAATCGAGCTCCTATACAGATTGAGTTGATATGTAGTGTAATGTTCCCTTTTTGGGACATTATAAATATTAAAGTCTTATTTTATATAATGTTAAAATTGACTAGGAGAGTGTAGACTCAAATTACTAAAAGGTCATTTTAATGTTATAAAGAGGGAAAATGGTCAAGGGGGAATAAGATGAAATGTCAGAGAGAATAGGATGAAAGCCAGAGGGGAGTCAAAGAGTCTTAGTTGTGTATTAAAAAGCTAAAGAGGCTCATTCCTAGGCATGCTTGGATTTATTATTTCAGATTTAAGTTCTCTCTTGCGAGAGTATTTTGGAAAGCTTAAGCTTTTAGATGAGGACATAGCCCCTCGTGTCCACAGACAATGGACACAAACCCATTGTCTGAGGAGACATTAGTTCATGTGTTTTAAATGCACTTACAAGTTCTTATCTAGTATTCCAATATGATTATTAATATTAATTTAAGATTGGATTTGTTAGTGTTGATTATTGTATTGTTGTTGTATAATGCAATAATGTCATTTAAGGAGTTTTATGAGAGTTTTCTGGTTTTATCATTGTGGGTCTATAATGTATTTCTATATGCTTGAAATCCTGAATATTATTCTAAAAAGAATGAGTTTATATTTATTGGAGAATCTACTGGTTTTCTATTGTTGTTCATAATTCATATGCCTTTGGTTTAAGTTTTGAATATTAGTTTTGAGGAAACAACTAGATAACTATCAGTTGGATTATTTCCTATGGTTTACATTGTCGATTTATCTATGATACGATTTTATGTTTTTATGATCTAAATGCTATTCCGAGAAGAAATCAAGTAAATATCTGGTTAGGGATATTTCAGTAGTATCAGAGCTGGTTTTCCTGCTAGCCTGTGAAATTGTTATCAAAGATGAATGTATAAAGTTCATTATCAGAATTATCAAGGTGTTTGCATTTAGAATATTGTTAAGGAATAGAGGTTATTTTATTCAGGATTGGGGCACAAGAAGGTAGAGCGGATAATCGTGCTTACAGGTATATTGTTGCATTTCTTAAGGAACATGGAAAAGAGATCTACCATGATGTTTGCTTAGCATATATAAACACATTGAACACGGTACTCAGTACCCATTCTGTGCATACATACAAGCACTAGAGAAATTGCAGTTAGAGGTAGCATCTACAAATGACTTATTGGAATTGATACTAGGAGTACAAATTTATTTTCTAGAGCAAGGGAACCATTGAAGAACCGGTCAGCTGTTTTTGTGATGAATGACCGAGTCAATATTCTTAAGGAAATCGATCAACCTGCTTTGACCACTCATATAATTGAAGTGAGTGGTGCCAAATATCTATATAAAGTTGTCTTCCAAAGCCTACACACACATAGGTTAAATGGAACAAAAATAAAAATAAAGAGGGCCTATGTAGATAAAGGAGATATTAGAGAAACTATAGGTTGGAGTCAAGTGGATTTTTAGACATGATTAAACATATCCCTTTGGACATCAAATAGCTCAGTGAATGGAAATTGAAGCTTATAGTTTAGAGAACCGTCATTGTAAGTGTCATTATGACAATAATGGTAGGAGCACATGAAATTAACTATGCCTAGTTGGCAGTATCTGAATTGAACATATACTAGATATCAGCTAGCATAGGAGAGATACGTTCGAGTGAAGAAGGATAGACATCTTCTTTACAAACCCATTATCAAATTGGTCCTTAATGAGGATGAAAATAGTGGTGTTGGCTAGAAGAAGTTGTGGTGATGATGGAATAGTCAAGCTTGGACAATAAGATTCTAAGAGTTTGGAACTATGGTATGTCTAAACTGTAGGAACAAAATTTAGTTGCCAAGCACCATATTAGAAGGTCACCACAATTAGACTCACAGACAAGGAGCACACTAGTTGTAATGCTTGTGCAGAATAGAGAAACTATATTTGATTTGGAAAACAGGTTTTACAAGGATCTTGAAACCCAAAGTTTTACAGCATTAAACAACTTAAAGCATAAAAGACAGAAAAAGCAAAAATAATCTCAAAAGGCTAGAAACAAAAAGGCCCGAAGCTAGGGAAACAAAAGCCAAGAACAGAGCCTGGCAGGCAGACTAGTGTCCCTTCATCTCCATTGCCTGTAGGATTTTTGCAGCATTGCTTTCCTTCTGGATGGCCTCCTCCTCCTGGGTCGCGGGGGGCGAAATGCATCTGGTCCCCCTAGCTTTCTTGGATTCCAGTCTCTTTCTAAGGGTCCTCTCGGCTGGTTTCGTTCTTTGTACTCTGCTCCACGTTCCCCACAAGACTGGCATTAGTCAGATAGTCCCCCAAATTAACAATGTTTTCATTCAAGGTATGAAGGGTATCCACAATCTGTTTAGTTACAAATTGGTGGACGAAATCCAGCCTTTGGACCTTCTGCTCGAGCTGGGTGATTCTGTCCTCCTGATTGTTACTGAGGTCCTTGCTTTTGTCTTTTTCCTAGCTGCCCACCTGGTCTTTGTTGCCTTTGGCCTCATGATCCTTGACTTCCCCTCTGTTGTTGGTCTGGTTGGACCTGTCCTTCAGAGTCTCAATTTCCTAAAAAAGCCACTTAATGGAGCGAAAGTTGTCAATCAGGCTGTTCTTTACATTGTTGAGGAAGTTGAAACCCATTTCACTAGCATTGTCAGAGATAACCAGAAGGGTCGGGTCAAGGAGCTCATCATAGTGGGTGCTACTGTCGAGATCCCCCAACACCTAGATTTTAGCAGGTTCTCTAACAATGCCCATACTAACACTATCCATATTAAAATTTCGCCAGGCTCTTCTCTTATTTTTCCTGATGGCCTCCCCTCCCTTTTCAACCATAATTTCTATCATCTCTTCTGGGGGCAAAATGGGGATCTCCAGGGGGGAGGTGGGCGCAGTGGGGCTGGGGGGCAAATCAGCGTTATCGCTGAGATGATCATGGGTTGGAGAATAGAGAAACTGTTACTGTGGGAATTGTAAAAGAATACTACCACTCTGTTAAAACATCATTTGGCATTCCACATGAATTAGGGGAATAACCTTGAATAGAAGGAAATGTAATAGCTGACGATAGGAATATTTGGTATACAAAAAAATGTCATACACTTGTCATTACATATTCAAGATTTAAAATTGTGAGCTATCGAGTGTATTTCAGGAACTGGAAATAGGGATGAGATGTGTCTAGATGTATTAGTAATTTGTTGTCATTACAAGGATGTTGGGCAGACATGTAACATCTAGTTGATGAGATGGTGAAAATGACTACATAGCCTTCCCTTGGTTTTTCATGAACGAGTGATGTCACGTGTTTGGGATGCCATGTGTTTGGAATCCATTGGCAATATCAAGTATTAAGCTAGTCCCTTTTGATCCATTATCTGGATTGG
Source organism: Cupressus sempervirens (assembly GCA_028749045.1). NCBI lineage: Eukaryota > Viridiplantae > Streptophyta > Pinopsida > Cupressales > Cupressaceae > Cupressus > Cupressus sempervirens. The sequence continues at coordinate 605,772,351 of CM053792.1, forward strand.
AGAGAATAAAGTCATGGAGCTTCTCAAATTAATAATTGGCACTAAGGCAGACACAGAAAGATTGGTGTTGATGCTTACTTTAAGAATACTCCTGTCTCTTTAATTTTTTTTTCTATTGGTATTGGAGGTCGTGGATTTCTTTTTGCTACAATTACAAATTTTGATAAGGAGTGTGATTGTCGTGGAAACAAGGGTTGTTGAGTTTTAACCAGATAAGTCTAGCAATACAAGAACTGAGGGTACAAAGGTCTTGCATACCAGAATTTCATCAAAATTTAAAGGTCATCCTCAAAGTTGAGAGTATATCCCTATTACAAAAAATAATAGTGCTTCCTGGATTTAGTACAGTAGGGGAGCTGAGCTTGGAAAGTATTTTGTGGTGTGTATGTGAGAATAACCTCAAACAATTCATATGGATCACTATATCATTAGGGAGATTGCCACAATTTAAAATCAATGGAGAAAAATAAAATAGTGTTGTTTCATATGGAAAAACACTTTGCAAACCAGAGACCCATCATAGTTAGCTTGAAATTGCAAGATAGGAAATAGTGGAGCTGCAGACATATGAGATTCTAAATTTAGTCTGCATAAAATTGTGAAGTTAATAACTTGAGCAACTTTGGAGAAAATACATTTTGGGAATTTGTAAAGATTCTAAAATTTATGATTACTAGCATTACAAAAAATTAGAGTTATGAGAGCTTTAGATTTATGGTAGATCTAATCAACTTGTAAGCATCATAGGTGTAATGCATTAAGCTTCAAGGGTCTCACAAAGATTCTATTGGCAACCCTTCAAATCTAAGATTAAGTAGTGTTGGTAACAAAGGTTTCAATCAAGTTGGTGACTCGCATTCAGAATAAGATAGTTGTGTATGAGATTGTCACAAATTCTAATATCCGGCATGGAGACTTAGGCATCAATTATTAATTGTCAACATTTTATGTTGTTGTGTAATAAATAGTATGTCAGAGTGTGACTATTTATTTAAAATATTTTGATTTAGTCTATAAGTAGGGCAATACTAGATTACTTAAGTTGTGGTTCCAACTTTTGTTGCAGTTGTTAGTTGAAGATCTGCTATATATATACAAGTACTTTTTCATGAAAGATTTAAAGTGTGTTATTACTATTTGAAGAAGGCAATTTAGGGACATAATGTAGCTATTTTTCAGACTTATAGTAACAGGATAGCAACATTCAAAAATGGGAAATTTTTTGGATAAAATCAAGAAGGTTACTATGAAGCCACAAGAGCAGTTAGCTAATAAATCTGAATCCAATATAAGAGGAAAAATACTCGACATTTATAGAGAGTATAAGGAACTTCCTAGCTGAATTCAAAATGATTTATCATTCAATGATTACGTGGATTTTCATCTAGAGCAACAAAATAAGATTGATATGGTAAGAATAAAGTATTTGGATTTAGTTCAGGATCTCCTTGCAAAAGACCAATGCAAAGGTGTGCATGAAGAATTTTCGATCATTGAATAGAGGGTCTTAAAAAAGAAGAACAATTAAGTACCTTTGATTAATAGCCTTCTCATGGTCATGTAGAAGATGTTACACAGGGTGTGAGTTTCTTCGTTGGTGATTTGGAGGTTAGCTTTGACAAGCAGGTTGATGAGGTTTGTTGCACACAAGGTTATAGTAGGATGGAATCTTGGTATGATGAACCATATCTCTCTAATGCCTATGACATGAATGTAGAGAAACAATCTGAGATAACACTGCAAGATGGTGAACCATTTCAACAAGACAATAATGAAATGCATACCGTAAAGAATAAGTTGAAAGTTAGTAATGACATGGTTGTGGGATCACTGATTCATTATGACAACACTCACAAGATGGTGGAAGATCTCTACAGAAAGGTTCAAAAGGGAGTGGAAGTAGATTGGCTTGTTTCTGATTTGCAAGTGATCAAAATAGCCTTGAAACTATGAAATCAGATTATTTATATTTTCTTTCTGACAGGGATAATATTCTTAAGGTTGCTAAAATAAATGTTGATCAGCTAAAAAAGGAAAGGAATGGGATTATGGAACTCAATGGGGAGCTTAAGTCTACTTAGGAGGCATTGGATGAAACTCAATTTTCTCTTTCGGAAGTAGGAAATCAAATTAGGGTCACAAATCACTCTTGGAAACATAAGGGTAAGGTGAGGCAAGAGTTTTTCAAAGAAGTCATTGTTGAGCTTGATAGCATTCATAAAACTTATGACTTGGATAGTTGTCCTAAAAGACCAAGTACCAAGGTTTCAGATCTCATTCAGCTAATCAACAACCCTATATTTGAATTGATGGTTATTGGATTTTCGATAATCCCATGTTTGAGGTAAACGAGGGCTCTCCTTTTGATTATCATAAAGAAGATGATTTTGATTTTAGGATTTGGAATCCTGGTATGATTCCTAGCAAGGAATATGGGTCACAGGATGGAAGTGGTGATTTGATTACGATTGTGCGTCATTGGATTAATCCATATAGGGTTCCTAATTTCACACCATACAAGAGTTGGTTGGATTATATACATTAGCCTTTGGATAGTTTTTGGTGTAGTTTCGAGGAGAGTTATGTGTTGTTCATATGGAATGCTCTTTCAGCTTCATTCTTATTCATAGTACCTATATGCTCGAAGGTTCTCCAGATTGAAGATGACAATATGGTATTTGTTGCACTCAGGGTGTTACCTTCAAATTTTGAGCAGCTTGTTTATTACATCATCTATTTAGGTTGGATTGTCACCATCTACTGGGTTATACATAGTTCATGGAAACATTTCTACCTTATCATTTGGTTGGTTATGACAACAAGGTTTGGAATCCAAGTGTTGATCATATGTATTTATGGCTTGTTGAGGAACTTGTTGTAATTCTATTTAGTTTGAGGTTGGATATAGTGATGATTAGAGTTGTTCAGCTTATAGGTGCAACGTTATTTCAAAGAGTTATATAGGATCCAAGGATCAGGTTGCTAGATGGATTGCAGAGTGATGCATCTTGCTGGATTTGTTTTCAGATTGGGCTATAGGGCTACATGCAGACTCATATGGGATCCTGGTACTGATTGCTTAAGGACAAGCAATTTTAATGAGGGGAGATTTGTAATGTCCCCCTTTTGGGACATTAGAAATATTGAAGTCTTATTTTATATAATGTTAAATTGACTAGGAGAGTGTAGACTCAAATTATTAAAAGGTCAATTTAATGTTATAAAGAGGGAAAATGGTCAAGGATGAATAAGATGAAATGCCAGAGGGAAGTTTAAGAGTCATAAGGGAATAGGACGAAAGCCAGAAGGGAGTCAAAGAGTCTTAGTTGTGTATTAAAAATGGAAAGAGGCTCATTCTTAGGCATGCTTGGATTTATTATTTCAGATTTTAGTTCTCTCTTACAAGATATTTTGGAAAGCTTCAGCTTTCAACTAGTATGAGGACGTAGCCCCTCATGTCGACAGATAGTGGACGCAAACCCATTGTCCGAGGAGACATTAGTTCAGGTGTTTCACATGCGCTTATAGGTTCTTATTCTAGTATTCCAATCTAACTATTAATCTATATTTAAGATTAGATTTGTTAGTGCTGGTTATTGTATTGCTGTTGTATTATGTAATAACGTCGTTTAAGGAGTTTTATGAGAGTTTTCTAGTTTTATCATTGTGGGTCTATAATGTATTTCTATATGCTTGAAATTCTGAATATTATTCTAAAAAGAATGAGTTGATATTTATTGGAGAATCTACTAGTTTTCTATTGTTGTTTGTAATTCATATGCCTTTGATTTAAGTTTTGAATATCAATTTTGAGGAAACAACTAGATAACTATTAGTTGGATTATTTCCTATGGTTACATTGTCAGATTATCTATGATACAATTTTATGTTTTTACGATCTAAATGTTATTCCAAGAAGAAATCAAGTAAATATCTAGTTAGGGATATTTCATGTAGACTTAGCCAAACGTGGAAATGGTAGTGGTGACTGAGTGGTGGTCTTGATCGAGAAATGAAATAAATATATTATGTAAACCAAATTTTATGTTAAGACCAAAGATAGCTATAATTCCTTTACCATAGTATGGAATATTGATTGAAAACCTATTTCAACCTTTTGAGGCTATATATGAAATTTTAAAGATCATTTCTACTTGCTAGGGAATTTTAAACTTATAAAGCAATTTAAAGGAGACCATCAGAGTGATTTGTATGATAGATTGTGTGATTCTACAATGTGTCGTCGACAAATTGCAAATTGAAGTAAGACTTGTGAACTGAGTTCAATTTTTTTGTGAAGTTGTTGAATTTATTTTGAAACCCCAGTTTGAAAATGACATCATCTACATCTAGTACTAGTAAGAAAGTGTTGAAGGATAGTAATGCATAGATTACAAGGAATGATCAATGCCTCGCACCAAAATTTAGGGCATACCTAGATGCGTGATGACTAGAGATGCATCAGACACTTTATCATTGATTCCTCCTAGGATCATTATGGTGCATGACATTCATTCATGATACATGTGAAAGATATGGGAGATTGGAGACTTTAAACTTCGACGTGCTTATGAAAAATTATGTAAAAATGGAGTATTGAAAGATGAGAATAAGGTTGTTGCCGAGAAATGGGCTTACTCATGGCCTAGCCTTTCCAGAAGTTCTCAAAGTTGAATGGATAAAAATTATTTTAAGTAGGATACATGACATGAAATTATGGTTCGAGAGTGGGCCAATCAAAATCAACAAGGCCATAATTCATTGAATGACAGGGTATCCTACCATAGGTCGAGTAAGGACCTTGCATTGCTCAATGAGAAATCTTATTGAAGAACAAACAAAGGCCAAGTGGAATGGACAAGGAATGTTGATATATGGCATTACAAACCCTATTATTGAATTCACAATATGTGTGATAACACACAAATTCTATTGGTCAAGCCAATTAAATAGCATGTCATCTATTGCAGTGGACTTGGGGCACAAGATTGTGAAGAAAGACCACATTTATGACCTTGTCAAGCTACAACTGATACAATTAGTTAAAAAACTTGGAGCAATCAAGAAAGAAAAGAATAGATCATTTGGATCACTCCTGATATGCACAGTTTTCTATGTGCAAAATTCATTTCCAACTATAGTATTGTTTTTGTGGGATAAGACCAAACTAGTGACTGAGAAAATTAATGGTTTCATTGAACAATTGGGAGAAAATTTTGAGACTTTTTTGGATGCATATTTTGAGGAGTTTAAGGGAAAAATGAAGAAGAAATTGAGGATTCTAAAGTCAGTTGTTGACCACTATTATGATGACATTTTTTTCATGGTGGAAACTAACTATACTATGCACAAGTTGTATTACCAAGGGTTACATGGCTAAGGTATATGCAATATGAGGTAAATATAAATGAGATAAATGTAGTTGAAACAAATTTGTTGTTTGAAGAGATTGATAAGAATATTGAGCCATTCGAAACATTTGAGACAACAAAGATAAAAATGTTGATGCAAACTAAAGTGCCCAAGATGGATAGAAAGAGAAAGAAAATGATTTCTAATCTTGAGGGAAAACTTGGGGAAGGACCCTTGTAGATTACTGAAAGCAAAGGGAAAGATGAAGAATCTAAAGAAGAAGAAGAAGAATCAAAGGGAAAATAATTTGTGGTTGCCAAGCCTAAGGCAACAAAACAAAAGAAGATAGTGATTGTAGATCCTAAGGTAAATAGAGATTTGAAGAAGAGTGTTACACCTCCTACCTTTGCACCTCAAAGAAGGATAACCCAACAAGGATCTAAAGTAACATCACCCGTAGGTGTAAACCAAATAAAGGAACTACAAAAATAACCAACCCATCAAAGGGAAAGTCCCCACTTAAAAGGAAACAAGTAATTAAAGGGACTAAGCAGAGCAAGAAGAAGTTGAGGAGGAAGTTAGTTGTTATGCCTGATGATGAAGAGGGTGAAGGAGAGAAAATCGAGTCTGATGATTTGAGAAAGCTCCAAATTGTTCCCAGATGACCTCCTTTGGATATTGATCAGGTATATGAAAATATCATGAATTCAGTAGGAATTTCAAGTTTTAAGCATATTCAATATGATTTTTTAGACAAAGCTAATAAAGAAAAGGTTGAACAAGCAATGCTAGACATGATAAAAAAGTTCAAGTACATGCCTAGAGAGTTAGTCAAGGGAATTCAAAAAGAATTATATAATAAATTGGATTCAAAATGGAAATGGGCATTGTCTATAGAAAGACAAATTAGAGAAGCTACATTAGCTCAAACTATGCCAGATTTAGGGAAGACACATGTATCTATAGCCCTAAGGGATTTTGAAAAGAATTTTGTGCCCAAGACAAGGGCCTATACAATTTTTAAAAATAAGATAGAAGATGTAGTACAAAAGAGCACATTAGCATGGAAAAAGGAATTTAGGTTGTTAGTTCCAATAGGTGAAGAAGAGAAGGATAAAAAAATAGTGGAATTGGATAATCAAGAAGATTATGATGAGAGAGATAATCTATAGGAGAAGATAAGAAGAAAGGTAGAGGAGAGTGAATAACAAGATGTTGTCACTATAGAAGACATTCTTGATGAAAAATAGAAAAATCTAAATGTTTTGACTGAGGAAGAAATAAAAAATGCAGCATTCTTAAATGCAACCTTAGATACTCCTCTGTCATGCATCAATCCAGTATTGATGCAAATTTAGGATTACCCAAAGATTGAGAATGCACCAATTGTGGCATCTATAACTGATGGTTTTCAAATAACTTCAATCACAGTCGAGGAGATGAGTCAATAAGATGTAAGTGCCAAGGAACGGGGCAAAGCCATAATTGTGATTCAATATCCACCACCTATGGACAATATTGTCATTAAAAAGGAAGAAGGAGAAGAGCAAGAAAAAGGATATAAATCCACACATGATACCTCAAGACCTCACATTGAGGGAGAAAAGGAGGTCAAGCAACAAAAGACTAAGGAATCTTAGAAGTCGAAAGAACGTGATGAAATCTAAGATTTAGTACAATTTCCAAGTGTGGTGCCAGTATCCATTTAAATATTAATTGTTACACCTGCACAATGGGTTATATCTTCTCAGAAGGAGATTTCTTCAATAAGCCAATAGATCTTGAGGCCGAGTGCTGAAGTGACACCATTACAAATATCACTATCGAACGCTAGCACACCATAATCAAAGAAGATCAATAAAAAGGTTAAGTCACTTGGTGGGCCAATGGAATTAGATGAGGGAAGTATCATTCCCAAATATGACCTTGAGATAATAACCTTTAAAAAAATGCAAATTTTGCAAGAACTCTTGAAGAGGAAGACAAAAAAGAGGAACTAAGAAGGGAACAACACCAAAAACATGTATTGCATGAAATAAAAGACATTTTTGTAGATGCATTTGAAATTCATAATATGAATGAGAAAACACCAATAGTAGATCAACTAGTTCATATTATTGAGAGGGTCAATAATGATGATATTGGGGCCAATGAAAATTTGAAGAAATGGTCAAAGAAGAAATTTGAACACAAAGTTTTGGAGAAAGTTTCAATAGAGATACCAATAAAAAAAGTTGAACTTTTAAATCTTGTAAATAATTTAGAAGGAGTTTTGTGAAATGTTTATTCTTTGTATAAAAAGCTTTTTGATGTTGAGTTCTTCACCAAGGAGAATCAATAGTCTATTGATAAAATTCAAGTAGATTTGAAGTCATCCAAACATTCTTTGAGTATGGATGCAACTTCAAGATCTATCCATTTAAATAGAGTAACTTTTTCTCAAGGCAGGTTAGCCAAGTTAATGGCTAAGGATTGCAACACATGAGCCAAATTGATCTCTATTCAATCTATGTTGATACCTCATTTGGAGGTGATGCAAAAATAAATTTCCGCTACAAAGGATTTAGTTTAGAAAGATTTGTATCTCTCTACAACAAGTAGTATAGTGGATCTAGTTGCTCAACTAGAGATCAAGATACAAGTTTTAGAATCTGTCAGATCTAGTTGGGATCATATGTTTTCTATGATTTGATAGGTTCATAAAACATTTTTGGACAAGTACAATTTGACCCCATCAACCCTAAAGCCATAAGTGACAAAAACAAGGGAGAAACTATAGAAAAAATATATATACAAGGGGAAAATAATAATCATGTCATATATTAAAGGGGGAAACTAGAAGGAGGGAAACAAGACTACACCAAAGGTATGACAATGTAATATTACTCACTTTTTGGAGATAGGTATATATGATGTATATAGACCAGTCACATTCTAAGGGGGAGTTCTATTTTTTATTTTTGAATGAAATCACTAGTCATGACAAAGTGTTTTTACCACTAATGTCAAAGGAGGAAATTGTTGATCTCCATGTTGTGTTGACTATCAATATTCAAAAAAATAGTCATTTCTTAGGAAAATTTGATCACTCATCACTTTGACTAAGCCACCCAGTGATGGTCAAAAGATGTGAGACTTGTTTGCATTTCAATTTCTGTAGAGCAATTCTTAGGTTGTCGAGCACCCTTGTATGGACAGAGTGATAGTTTATGGTGAGTAAAGATAGAATATGCTAAGGGAATAAAAGTAAATTCATGCCAGGTAAGGCAATTATTATCGAGCATACAAAAGTTGAGGGACAACATGAATATCAATTATGATTGAGTGTTAGGGTATTCAAGTGCAAAGTAAACTTGTTTTGATATATGTGTTTGTGATGACACATATACTTATGTAAACCATTTTTTCTGACTTCTACATGAGATTTAAGCATTGTAGAGATAGCTAAGGTGGTAATTACATTTTTTTTCAGAGGACATCAAGCCCTAGGAAGATAGAGTAACCAATCAGAAAATTGGAAGGACTAAGCAGAAAAAGGGAGAGACTTGGATCATTGATCATGATCTAGAACCTTCTCCAGTTGTTTATTTAAGGAGTGTCTAAACTCTAAATTAGAATGAGAGTGTATATGTATGAGGAGAGATGAAGTGTAAGCAAAGGAAGACTATGTTTGATTAAAAAAAGAGTGCATAAGATAAATAAACCTAGTAGTGAAGGGAAAAAAAAAAAAGTGTACCAGATAAGGAGATCAAATCAGATAAGGAAAGTGAAGATTTGTAACCTAGCATCATAGTGCTAACAAAAGGATCCGCTACTGAGATATTCTAACAAGTGAATCAGGGTAAGTCTCTTAACAAACTGGTTTTAATAGACCTATTTAAATATCCTAACAGAGTGCTTACTTAGTTATAAGCTTTAAATTCTTCAATCAAGGTAGACTGAATAAGTCTTGTAAGCTCTTAGCAGGGAAGACCTCTCATAGGTTGATCACAAGAAGTGATCAAACATTATAGTATTAGTAGGCACACTTTATTGTTGTAATAGTGAATATTTATGGGTGTCATCCCATCCTAGTTTTACGTTCATCTTGGAGGGTTTTTTGGTAACCAAATCCTGTGTGTTATGTGTTTACATTTTGTTTATGTTTATGGATGTGATAAATAGTTAGATCTATTTTTACCATTATAGTTTATGGTTATTTGATTCATGATCTAAGATATGACATGGATGTTGGAAATATTCAAGACTATGCTAAGTTATTGAGAGGGGAGGGGTGAATCAGTAACTTCTAAAACTTCAATAATTTCAATTTTTAATCCTATAATTCAATTAGCACTTAATTCATCACATCTGATCTAATTGCATGCATGAGAAATTGAAAAAATGAAAACATCAATAACACATCAACACAAAGATTTGGTGACCCAAAAACCTTCCTAATAGAAAGTAAAAGTGAGGTGGGGATGATGCCTACAAGCTTTACTATTGTAGCATAAAGTTGGCATGTTAAGGCTTGCATTGATCACTTCTAATGATCTACCCTGTTAGGAGCAATTAGGACTGCTAGGTCCACCTTGTGAGAGGATTTAAAAACATACAATGAAGTATGCACTCGATAAAGAGATTTATGAAAGACTATTAGGTCTACCTTGTTAAAGGATTTGACTCGTTCACCTATTAGGATGAAGCAATAGTAGATCTCTGATTTGCAACTAAGTTTGCTAAAAGAGATTCCTTTGTGTATTGATCACTTTTTTGTGATAGATATGTCTCTGTTGCTTCTTATGTTGTTATGGCCTTTACAATTCACTCTTTTTCTACTGCATTCATAACTTGAACTTTTAGCATCCATATTCACATTACATTCATACACATACTTGGATATGATACAATACATTACATATATATACCAATCCAAATTTCATAATTATAAAGTCGACCATGATAGAAGTTAACACAAATATTACAAAGTTGGCCCACATGAAGACACTCAGGTTTTGAAGACTGACTTGGTGAGGTTCTGATACTTGACATCTACTATCAATGCTCAAAATTGTCATGCACTCAGTAGATGTAGAAGCTTGGTCCATATTGATCACTTTCAAGTAGTATTGAACTCGGTCTACACTGGTGACTTGGTAGATATTGTGCAACTCAATAAACACTGAGTCACTTGGTTAGCATAGAGTAGCTTGGTTAGCACTAGCTTTGCATCACTTGAATTGCAAACTCGATAGACATTGCAATGCTCGATAACCACTAATAAACTTGACATATACTGAAATGCACAGTTTGAACTGGTGGACTTCACACTAATTGAATCTACTCGAAAGCCATTGGAATTTGTCCAAAGGATTCGGTAGCAACTAAAATGCATGGCAAACACTATAAACTGTTCAACAAACTTGGTAGCTATACACAATCTAAATACGTGTGTGTCACTAATAACAAACTTGACTGATATGTCAACAATCTCCCCCTTTGGCATTAGTGACAAAAACACTTATTAGCCAAAACTGAATACCTTGTATCCATCACCACGTGATACTAGCTCGGTAGAGTATATCATATTTTTTAAAGATTTTTCAAAATTGATTTTGTAAGGTACATACAATGTAGTTCTCCACCATAGCATATTTCTCCCCCATACTATGTGTCTCTTTATGTACATGTCTTGCTTCCCCATAACATATGGCTTTCTCCAATATAACTTTTCTCCCCCTTTTTGAGAATAATGCGAAATATTTATTCTAACTTATTTACATACAAACACCAAAATGGGATAAGAATTTTGAATGTATCTTGAGAGTGATTGCCAAGGTTTTATCCAAATTTTCTTGTAGGACCTTGCATGTATGAAGTGCAATTTGTACCTCTGCTAATAGTTCAATCATGTGGTCCGCAATTGAGAAGTTATTGTCATGGATCAGAGTTTTTGAATATACAATATTTTTTTGCATTGCATCCATGATTGGAAGGATCATATTTTGTATGTCAATCAATGTTGATTGGATCCTTGCTTCTTCTCTTAGCAATTCAGCTTGCATGTCTGACAAAAATCTAATTTTCTTGAAATGTGCAAAGCTTGAACTAGGGTCAAGTTGCAACTGTTGAGCACTAGCCTGTAGATCTATATCTATTTTGGATAATTTGTCCTTTATTTCCTTTGTATACTCAAAGACATCACATAGTTTCCCAAAAAGTGATGACATATTTGAATAGGACGATTCAAGGTTGACCAAAATTGTGGCAAGCTCAACTTGATAAATGGCTATTTGCTGAGCAATGTGCTCTACCACTTTATTATTAAATTTCTTTTCAGCCTTTTCCACTAGCTTATCTTGTCCATCTGTGTCTTCATTGAATTTTTGGACTGCTTCTGCTAGCTGATACAAAATAGGTTGAGAAGAATCAACCTCAATTCCTATTGCCTCGGTCAAAATGTTCTTGGCATCCTCAATTATTTTATATTCTTTATCTCTCTCCTCTCTTAGTCTTTTTTGTTTAGCCTTTTTCTGGAGGAGTTCACCAAATTTTTGCATTTGGTCTAGAGAAAGCTTGTAGATATCCCAATTGGGGATTACTATTTCCTTATCTAAATCGATGTCTTCCTCTATCTCCTTTCCTTTCCCAAAAATTTTTGTACTCGATTGAACCTTAGGCTCAACTGTCCTTGCACTTATTGCTTTTATACTTGGAATGGAAATAATAGTAGACATACTTGAGCTTGTAGTAAAAATTGATACTATACTAACTGATGGAATGTTTACAGAAATACTTGAAGAATCCAAAATTGATGAAGTCAAAATTGTAGTACCCAAAATTGAAGTAGTCAAAATTGGTGTGCTTACTGATGTACTCAAAACTAAAGAAGTCAAAATTGGAGAAGTCAAAACTAAAGTACTCAATTCAGTAGATGACGAAGGAGTCTACAGCTTGATGGATGAAGTGGAAATTACTTATGTCAATGATATGCTAAGTTAAGTCAGGGCAAAGAGTGATTGAACATTTGATGTATCACTAGTGGTCACAATCAAACTTGTTGAAGTCGTCTCCATACTTGATGTAGTCCATGGTTTGCTTAGGGAGTGAGGAAGTGAGGCAATGACTACTATAGCTATCTTGACTGGGTCAGTCTCATCATCTTGTTTTTCTTCCTTGGTAGCTTCTGGACCTTGATCCTCTTCATCTTCTTCATTATCAAAGTGAGTGAGTTCTTCAACATTTTCTTCCTCATCTTTCTCCTTATTTTCTTCTTCATCATCATCCTTTACTTCAACTGGAAATTCACTTGGTTTATGAAGATGATAGATATTTTTCCAAGTGTTTGTAGCATTCCTAACAACATGCTCAATGTCTTTGATCAAAACCAAACAAGTATTAAACTTTAGAGTCAATTTTTCTTCATTTTTCTTTAATGAATCTTTCACCTCAGCATCTAATATGCTTGATAATAACTGCCTCAGGGTTTGTGCATATATATCTTTGACTTTTTGCATAGCAAAATCCCATCTTGGCTTTATCTTCTCTAATAATTCACTGGGGACTTGAGAAGTGAGCTGATCTGGTGAGTATTTCCACTTACCCATTTTATTTAGCACTAGGTCTTCAACTTGCTTTTGCTCAGCCTTAGTCCTAATCTCATATTTCAATGATTTAAATTTTTTTAATCCTTGCTCCTTCTTCCAATTTCTTTAGCCTATCCTAGAAGGTGGGTGGAGGTCTGCTGAATATAATGTCACCTCCTTCCTTGTCAGTTTTCTTCCATGACCTCCTTGTGAAGACTGCAGTGGATGACTTTACAGGCTTAGTGATGATCACCTTGCCCTTTTTCTTCAAAGGTTCTTATTCTTTCTCAGATTCTTCCTCATCCTTTGCTTCTTCCACATCCTCACCTTTTCCCTTGGTTAATAAGAGAGGTGCACTTGATTTCAACTTTGCTATCCTTCTTTTTCCTTTGTTGATCGCCTATGGGAGCTTTATTTCTAATTCAATTCTAGCCTTAGCTTCATCATAAGTTCCAAATTAAGGGGCCTTGGGATCAACCGGTTCATTGACAAGGGCTTCAATGATATCCTTTGTCTCATCAATATTTACCTCATAGCCAAGAGGTTTCACCCATGCAATTCTAGGCTTAACTGCCTGAATATACACCTTGTCACTATCCACCATGAAGCATACATCATCCTTATAATCTTCAACTAACTTCTTCAAAATCCTAAACCTATTGTTCATTTTCTGCTTGAATACATCGAAGTAGTTGTCCATGATGCTACTGTAGTTTTCACCCATTTCTTCAATATACTCATTTATTTGGTAGAGCACAGACACATCTATTCTCTAGACTACAATGCCTTTAAAAGGGAAGAACTTTTGTACATAAAAGAATAGGTAGCTTAACAATGAACCAAACTTGCATGGGTTGTTCCTTGATGTTCTTATACTTTCCATATTTTTGTTGAACTGTCTCAACAATAGGTCGGCAATGTCATATGACAAGTTGTTCTTAACCACTTTATATGCCAAATCGACGGCTTCACATGACACACTATTTATTTAGCTTGAATTGTATATCTTGTGTGCAATAACATGAATTCCAAATTTCAATTTTGCATCAGCGACACTGTTGATTTTCATACCTCTGCCATCCCATTCAGCTAGGGTTTTCTTCTCCAACTTTGCTTGACCTAGGGTTTTCATCATTTTGGCTTTGGCTAGCATAAGGAGGCTAGTGATTTGATGAATCATCTTCTTTGTTATCAAAATTGGCTATTCTAACCATATCTACCCGTTATGCACCTGGTTGAGGATAAACTTAATCTATTTAATTTGAAATTCTCGGGGCATATGAGGGATATGTGTCAACCCTTTGGCTTCCAGATGTTGATGCTTGGGTTTTAGGGCTCCATTAACACATAACTAACCTAGGGTATCATCCATTTCTAGAGTACCAATTTCTTGAATAAAACATTTGAAATGAGTACGAATATCATTAACAAGAAGTACCTTAGGAGGAATTTGTGATTGAGCTCCACTTGGATCTAGGGTTTCAGCAACTGCGGGAGTGAAATTGAAATCTGGTTCTTCCCATTCAACTCCATGAACCAACATGTTAGATCCTCTCTTGAACTTGTTACTACTGGATGCCATTTTCACTCAGTAGATTGAGAGAACTTTAAAAAACTTTTACTAGAAATTCACTCAAGTCTCTTTGATCGCACTGAAAATCACTCTTCACAATAGCATTTGAAAATTCACGGTAAGAAATGAATTTGATTCCATGCCTTTTGATAAAATTTTGCTATTAATGCTCAGTACGAAAGTAGATATGTTGACAGACTGTCATCCACTATATGGCATTGAATACTTGGTGACATCTTTATGAATCAATAACCATAGGTGTCTATATTACTCCTGACCTTGCTTAGTAGAGTCTATGACCCAACCTTACTCAGTAGAGAGGGTAACTCGGCAATAAGTGATACTGGTCTTGCTTAGTAATCCCTTTGTATCTTGTATATAGATTTGGATCTTTCTCACCTTTCAACTGGAACTGATTCAAATGTCTTCTTTGATAGCCTGGTTCCAGTTCTTCCTTGAGAACTTAATTAGAAGTGATAGAGTCACCCAATTCTTGAGTGACTTGACCATCATTGCTCAGACCAGTATCCTTAGTAGACTTAGGAATCCATTGTTGTCTCATCTGCTTTCAGATGTTATCAGCCTTTGCCTTCTTCTCATCTTCAATTCTACCAGTATTCATACAATTCTTGGCAAGATGACCAAGTTCTATACAAATGAAACATCTTTTGGTGGTATCTCTTTTCCTCATATGATGTTTAAAACAATTCATACCAATGTGTCCAAATTCTCCACAGTAATGACATCTGCACTAGGTATTGTAGTCCCAACCAAATATTGCTTTCACAATTTTCTCTGTAGGATTTAATGTCTTGGTTTTACATTCTGATGCCTTGAGAGTCCATGTTTCTTACATTTATGATAGTTGCCTTCAAATCTAGGTTTCTTTTTGCATTCATTAGCCCTATGACCATGTTGATTGCAATTGTAGCATTTTCCATTGAATTTTTCTTTTCCATTGCTCCAACATTTGTTTGATGTATGACCTACCTTACCATAGTGATTGCATGTAGGTATTTGGTTCTTTTGAGCACCTTATTTGGAGGATTCACCTTCTTCTTTGTATCTAGTTCTTGCTTTTCCTTGTTTCCTATAGAGGTTTTGCTCATTCAGTTGATTCATGCTTGCTTGAGATTTCATTATTCTCTCATTGATTTGCTTTTGAGAGTTTAGATCATTCCTCAATCTTTCATTGACTTGTCTTTCAGATCTTAGATCATTTTTCATTCTTTCATTGATTTGCCTTTTAGAATTTAGATAATTCCTTATTCTTTCACTTTCAAGTCTTAGGCTCATGATTTCCTCATTTGCATTAGAGAGCTGATCAATAAGGTCTACTTGTTGAAGGGACTGGTTTTGGATTTCATTGTTCCTTCCATCCATTTCTTCTTTTATCTTGTTTCTCTGTTCCAGGACTTCACATAACCTTACTGACTGAATCTCTTGTTCTCTTTTAAGCTTTCTTACTTCTTCTTGCAGGGAGCCATTCTTCTCTAGGAGTTCTTTGATTACATCATTTGCTTCATCTGAGCTACTTGAAGGGTGAATGTCTTCAATTCTTTCTTCAATGTAGAGATAATCATTCATTTGATTTGCAAGTTACTTTCTTCTTTTTAGGGATTGGGAAAGTTTCTCCTTAGCTTTCTTGAGTTGGGAAATGACCATTTCCAGATCCAACTTTTCATTATTAATAGCTTTGTCAAGTCTGAATATCTCTATATCCTTAATCTTTTCTCAAGCTATTAAACTTTCTCCTGAGAACCACAAAGCTCTGATACCAATTGTTGCAAATATTCAAGACTATGCTAAGTTACTGAGACAGGGAGGGGGGTGAATTAGTAACTTCTAAAACTTTAATAATTTCAATTATTAATCCTATAATTCAATTAGCACTGAATTCATCACATATAATCTAATTGCATGCATGAGAAACTAAAAACATGAAAGCATCCATAACACATCGACACAAAGATTTGGTGACCCAAAAACCTTTCAAATAGAAAGTAAAACTGGGTTGTGGATGATAACCACAAAATTTAGTACTATAGCATAAAGTTGGCCTGTTAAGGCTTACATTGATCACTTCTAATGATCTGCCCTGTTAGGAGCAATTAGGATTGTTAGGCCCACCTTGTGAGAGGATTTACAAACATACAATGAAGTATGCACTAAAGAGATTTATGAAAGACTGTTAGGTCTACCTTGTTAAAGGATTTTGACTGGTTCACCTATTAGGATGAAGTAGTAGTAGATCTCTGATTTGCAACTAAGCTTGCTGAAAGAGATTCCTTTGTGTACTGATCACCTTTCTATGATAGATATGTCTCTGTTGCTCCTTATGTTGTTATGGCCTTTACAATCTGCTCTTTTTCTGCTACATTCATAGCTTGAAAATTTTGCATCCACATTCACATTACATTCATACATAGACTTGGATATGATACAATACATTACATATATATACCAATCCAAATTTGATAATTACAAAGTCAGCCATGATACAAGTTAACACAAATATTACAAAGTCAGCCCACATGAAGACACTCGGGTTCTGAAGACTGACTCAGTGAGGTTTTGATACTCAACATCCACTATCAATCCTCAACATCATCATGCACTTAGTAGATGTAGAAGCTCGATCCATGCTAATCAATTTCAAGCAGTCTTGAACTCAATCTGCACTAGTGACTAGGTAGATATTGTGCAACTCAGCAAACATTGAATCATTTGGTTAGCATAAAATAGCTCGGTTAGCACTAGCTTTGCATCACCTGAACTAAAAACTTGGTAGACATTGTAATACTCAGTAACCACTGATAAACTCAACATATACTAAAATACATGGTTTGAACTGCTGGACTTCACACTGACTGAATCTGCTTGGTAGCCACTAGAATTTGTCCAAAGAACTCGGTAGCTATACACAATCTAAATAAGTGTGTGTCACTAATAAAAAACTTGACTGATATGTCAACAATGGATTAGAGGTGAATACATTTTATTTGTTATTTGTTTCAAGAAGTGAAAAGTTTTTGAAGATCCTGATTCACCTCCCTCTCAGTATCTTATATTCCCAATAAGAATTCCAACATTGTTGAGAGAAGAAATGGGTTTGTAATAGAGGTAGAAAGAGCTATGATGTTTGAGAATGATATATAAAAGAAATTTAGGAGAGAAGTAGTTAACAGAGTAGTATATACAATAAACAAAGTGCAAATCAGAAAATGTACGAATAAGACACCTTATGAACTATGGTTTGGACATGCACCATTAGTTAAATATTTTAGAATTTTTAGAAGAAAATATTATATCGAGAGAGATGAGGATATTGTTGAAGGTACGTTCCTTGGTTATTCATTGAAAAAAAAAGCTTATATATGTTTTCATCAAAGGACTAAGACTGTTATCGAGAGTACAAATGTAAAAGTGGATGAGAAATTTGGAGTTAAAGAAAGAATGCTTGATTATAATTATGATGATGAAGAAGCTAATCCTAAGCCTATGCAAGAAAATATTGAAAATTTCCATGAGACTAATAATGATTTGAAAAATAACATTCAAGCTATGGAACAAGAGAATAACCAAGATTTGAACCTAGAGAAGAAGTAAGAATTGAGTTAGTGACACCAACACAAAACAAGAATTTGACAAAGAATCACTCTGCAGATTAGATTATTGATATAAAAGATAGAGAAGTTGTGACAAGAAATATAGTTCATGAATAATTATGTTTGATTTCTCAAGTTGAACAAAAGAGTGCAGATGAAGCATGCAAGGATGATCGTTGGATTCAATCAATGAAGACAAAACTAGATTAGATTGTGAAGAATGAAACATGGTAATTGGTGCTTAGACCCAAAGATAAGAATGTTATAGGACCTAAGTTGGTTTTTAGAAACAAGATGAATGAACAAGGTAAGGTTGTGAGAAATAAAACAAGATTGGTATGTAAAGGATATTCACAACAAGAAGGTATAGACTATGACGAGACATTTTCACTTGTTGTCAAAATTGTAGTAAGGATGTTCTTGGATTATGCACCAAATAAGAAGTTCAAAGTGTATTAGATGTATGTGAAGTCAACATTTATGAATGGAGAACTTGAATAAGAAGTCTACATTGGGCAACCTAAAGGATTCCTTTTACAAAGAAGGAGACATGGTATTCAAGATTAAGAAAGCATTGTGTGGACTAAACAAAGCACTTAGAATTTGGTATGCGAGATTGGTCAAGTATTTGGAAAATTTGGGATTTGCTAAAGGTATTGCATATAGTAACTTATATTTCAAAGAAATTTAGAATGACTTGTTGATTATTGTGATATTTGTGGATTACGTAATATTTGGAGGTGATGATGAAGAAAGTGATAAATTTGTTGATGAAATGAAGATTGAATTTGAGATGAGCATGATTGGTGAGATGAAATATTTCTTAGGTTTAAAGATTGTACAGAATAATGATGGTATTTTCCTATCATAGACTCAATATTTGAAAGACATGTTGAAGAGATTTAGCTTGGAAAGTTGTAAGTCTATTGGTACACCTATGATAACTAGGCACACGTTATCTAGCAAAGATGAGACACCTATAGTTGAGCAAAAGAAGTACAAATCTATAATTGGAGGTTTTCAATATGTGACTCACACAAGACCAGATATAGAAAATGTAGCTGGTATAGTAGAAATATTTCAAGTGGATCCTAAGGAAGAACACTGTGAAACAATAAAAAGAATATTAAGATATTTTAAGGGTATACCTAATTTTGGGTTGAGGTATAATAGATCAAATGAGTTTACACTATGTGCATAGACTGATGTGGTTTGGGCATATATTATGGATGATAGAGAGAGAGAAAAAATGGTGGAAATTTTTTACATGAAGGAAAAATATTTTATTGGTTGAGAAAGAAAAAATATTATATTTTACAGAGTATAACAAAAGTAGAGAATGTAGCAACAACAAACAATTGCAATCAGATTATGTGGATGAAATAGATGTTGAAGGACATTGGGGTAGATTTTTCATAACCTATTATCATACATTATGATAACAAAAGTACAATGTACCTATTAAGTATCATGTTCTGAGAGAGAAAGTTGTAAAGAAAGAGATCATATTAGAGTATGGTAATACAAAAGACAATATTATAAATGTTTTTATGAAACCTTTTCCTAAGGATACATTTGAGTATTTATGAGGTATTATTGGGGTTACACCCTTTCCTACTTCAAAGGAGAAGATACACATACTATATCAATCAAAAGGTACAAAGCACTATTATTTATCTGCACTGAATGTTGATGGTTCCTATATGGTGGAGTATCTATGGTTGAGCAAAGTCATGAAGGACTCTTAGTAGCAAGTATGAAATAGTGTCTTTGGACACTTGAGCTGATTGAAGACATTGAGTTGTTGGTTGACATAATGATACCTTTTTTCATTGATGTCAATGGGGGAGATGATGACTATTAATTTTTCTACCCCACCTATTTGTTCCAATGTTGCTAGTTCCATAACATCTAGGGTGGTAGCCATGTCTATGTCCTTTAAATTATTTATATGTTCCATGCAAATGTAAAAGGGATACGTAAAAAACTTTGACTCTTCCTTATATCCCTAAGTCTTTTATTCCTTTGCATCGTATGAGAGATTCCAAGTTGTGGCGATGCAGTTCTTCCTTTATCGCTCTATTTCTCTAGTTCATGACTTAATTGTCATAGGGGTCGTGAGGGTGCGATGCAGTCAAATTCATAGTTAGTGCGACCTCATAGGCATTAGGCTAGCACTCAAATTCAAGTTGTGAAGATGTAATTAGTTATGGATTGCATTATCATAGGCAGCTTCAAGCTTAAGTGGATTCAAGCTACAATAGTGCAAAATTAACTGCAAAAATCCACTATGTGCTTTTGCATCATTGCAAGTGGTTAAAGATTACCTAGAGTCAAGGTGGTGAGGTTGCAAAATACATTGTTCACACTATCACAGGAGGTTCAGAGAAAAGCAAGGTTAAGGCAGTGAAACTATACAAGCTATTGAGTGCACTATCACAAGGTTCATCACTAAGTTAATGCTTTAAGTCATGATGGTGCAATGGTAGTTAGTTTGAAGGCTAATCACATAGTCGTAGTCGTAGCAGCTAGTTAAAAGAAACAAAAGACAATTGCTAATGAGTGATCAATGGTCTAGGGTTGTTTTCACAGCTTCATGGGTCAACACGATTAATGGAGGAATGGAGTGGTGAAGTTGTGATCAAAAGGGAACAATTAACTTCAGAAGGTTATCACAATGTCATAGTCTAAAGTGCATTAAGAGTTTTTAGTTGTGAAGTTGTGAGGAGCATCAAACAGTCAAGAATGTGTTTTCGCACCATCGCAAATGTCTGAGTTGTAGTCAAGTTCTAATTCATGAAGTTGTGGATGGTGATGCTGGTTAGCATAGTTGTGTTAAAAACATTTCAAGGTCAAAACAAGCTTAATGTATGGTGATCGCAAAGGGGCGACAAGGGTTAAATGGGTGGCTTCACATCATCGCACAGTGAAAGGTTTGCTAAGTCCAAACCGTGTCAAGTATGTGAGAGGGATAATTTCATGATGTTTGTAGGGTCACAATAGTTAGAGGGCTAATGTAGTAAAGAGCTGTGAGGTAGTGATAAGGTGTAAAGTAGATAGGTCATGGTTTTGTAGAGCCAAGCAGTTAATGAAAAGGATAAGTTGCGAAGCCGCGAATAGATGTTGGGCGAAGTGGCAAAATGTTTCAGGGGTATGAGGTCACATGGCAGAAGGAATGGTTGAATTTAGTTGACTTGTTGACGTAGCTGATCAAGGACAACATAAATGTAATCCATGCAATAGTTGGAAAGATTAAGGAGAAATGATTTGGTCATCTGCAACCATTTTTGGGTGTCCTCAAAACCATTGCACTCCATGCTTCTTAAATGCATATCATGATTAACTCTGTTTTGATTTGATCTCTTACAACTGAGTGCACTCTTTTCCTTGCTATTTCTATCATTCTTGTGGGAAATTGCACTTCATGATCAAATTTTCTTATGATTCTCAGTTATTGCCCTCATCTGCAATCCAATCTCATGGTTGTGGGAGTTTAAACTCAAGGTTGTATTTGGGTTATGCCTACACCTTATAAAGGCAAGTTTTGTTGTTGTTCAAAGGATCTCTCCTTTTTTGGTCTTCTACAGATATTCTCTATAAATTTCTTGCCTCTTATTGAATAGAAATCATTGTTGTTACATCTATTCTTAGCCAGTTGAATTTGTGTAACCTGATTATACCTCATTTTCTAGATGCATTTTGGCAATCACAATACTATATGATTATGTTCATTTCTGTTAACTAATCTATTAAGTGAATATGTTGTGTTCCTTGTATGGTAATGTTATCTTCTTAACTTCTCTATGGTATTAGGGTTGAAAGAATATAGACAATGGTATGTTTCATGAAGTCTATTGGATTATAGTGCAGTTATCAGGAAGAAGTAGATCAAAAATACTATTTGATGTATCACCCCATCTAGGTTAGGATAGGTAGTTTGATTTTCATGCATCTCCTTCTCCCTTTTCTTTGTAGGAAGTAGTTAGGTGCACCCTAATAGTAAGGAAGCTAACCTTCTCTAGAGACTCAATCTCTAATTGCAAAGTCCCACAATTTTGAGATTGTTTCCACGTTACACGAGGTCACTTAAGGGTCATACCTTAAGCAAGGGAGCAAATTTTTGTGTCAACAATTTTTGGTATGCCTAGTGGGACAAATATTGAAGCATTTCTTAAGTCTACTACTTCACTGGTGTCAAAGAAAAGAACTTCAACTTATGTTGAGGAGGTAGTGTTGAGTTAGCATTCTAGACCTTCAAGAGGCTCACATTCAAGCACTTGGTGACTCCATTTCTATATCTTGGTTTCATACTAGAATTGTTGTGATTCATGCTATAGGTTAAAACAAGGGCATCTCCTAGAGGTACTTTTTAGTATACTGAAGTTTCATTTTTTAACCCTAGAAGGAAAATAAATAGACTCTCTCTATCACTAGTTAGGAGTTTTGGAGTAACAAATACACGTGTTAGATCTCTTTCTACTCTCTAGTTGATAGATCACAACCTAGGGTACCATCTTTCCATATGAATAGGTCATTATTTCACATGGTCCTCCCTAGGAATCAGGTTTTTTCCACCTTTAATGGTGGGAGTCCTCTTATTTTAGCCCAAATACGTGATATCCTAGTAGCTTCTTTTAAGAGCCTACCATATTTTACTGGTGAAACTTCAATCTCCCTAATAGAACACATTCAAGAAGTCTCAAATATTTGTAATATACATAGTATTATAGAGGATGATATTGCTATCAGACTGTTAGCTTCATCTCTGAAATGAAAAGTCCTATAGTACTTTAGAGGATTGCTACATAACTCTATCAATAACTAGGATGGGCTAGGAGAAAGATTATGTAAACACTTCAAAGACAAGAGTGATCATCTATCACTCTTGGAACAACTAACTGCAATCAAGAGGGCACCTCATGAATATATGACAGATTTTAACTATAGATTCCAAAAAACATGGGACAAAATCCCTGCTATAGTGAAGCTTACTCATGGTAATGCTTTCTTGCACTACCTTAGAGCCTTTAATAGTGATATTGCTACCACACTGCAAACCATGGGAGGGGACACTCTGCCAAATGCTTATGAAATTACTATAAAGACAATGAACACTCTAATTCAAGGAGGAAAGTTAGCTTCAAGGTCTCCAATGCCACTATTTCTTGACATACCCACACACCAACCTACAATAGCTCCCATCCCAACTACAACTACATGTCAACCTCTTGTTATTGTTCCTTCAGCTTCCACATCTTTGAATGGGATAGATGAAATTAAGAACATGATGTAGGCTATGATGCAAAATATGGATAAAATCAAAGATCATAACTCTGATATAGATAAAAGATTTCAAGACACAAATATAGTGATGTAAAAATTGAATAATGAATTGGTGACTCTAAAGAAACAATAAGCTTAAGGTAGTAGGCCTTTTTAGACAAACTATCAGAATCCTCCATATAATAGGTAGCCAAACTATGGTCAAGGCCCATTTAACTGAAATAGACTTATGGGTAATGTTGCCCCTGCAAATGCAAGTGCAAATCCAGTAAGGACTATAGTTGCTCAAAATAACTTGGCTCAAGAACATGAATATTGTACAGTTTGTAACTTTTCATATGAGTAATGTATCTATCATGGAGTGGAACCTTTCTTAAGACTTGACTACACAAGAGAAAACAACATGGCATTAATATGATGCTAATCAATGCACTATCAATTTTTAATCCTAGCAACAAGGGGCTACACTTTTATGAATTACCAGCCTAAAGATTACTACCGTGTAAATCATGGTGGTAATGATGGAATAGCTCACAACACTAGAAACAAAAGGAGAGTTCTAGAGGAAGCTCCATCCTCTTCATCAAATTAGGCTACAACCTCAAAGACTATTCCACAGGCCACAAGTGCAAATGTACAACAAAATGTTGTTGCTCCATTGCAAAATCAGAACAACAAGAAGACTAAAGAGCCACATGTTGCTCCTATTCATATACTAGATCTTGTAGTCACCAAGGTTCTAGCCAAGTCAACATACACTCCTCTTAAAATTGTAGATCAAATGAAGAGGACTAATATTGGTGTTCCTATGTGAGATGTTCTTGTAATGCCATCTCAACTAGAACTTTTGCAACAAGAATTAAGGACTATCAAGGTGTAGGATAGACTAGCCACTATGGAAAGAGCAATGAGCTTTGTGCAACCTACAAAGGAGGAAGAAATAAGTAAGAATAATAAGCCTTCCCCCTTTTATCTCTCTTTATTATTGGATATAAGTTAGTTCGCAATTACATGATAGACTCTAGAGCTAGTAGCTTAGTTATACCAAAGTCTGTGGCTAATGTTCTTGGTATTTAGTATGAATCAATGATTAAAGAGGTTCTTTAGTTGGATGGTAGTTCTATTACAATAGTTGGAGTGTTTAAAAATCTAAAGATGGCATTAGATGCATGTCCTAGTTCTATTGTCACACAAGACATATCAGTTGTTGAGCTCCCCCAAAATTTTTCTATTTTCCTATCTAGGGACTTTACTGCACAAACTGGTGGTTACATTGCATTTGACTAGTCCTACATGTTTTTCAGAACAATATATCTAACAAAGGCTTCTGTAAAATTTGAAACATTGGCCCTCAATCACATAGAAAATTATACTCCCAGCCCCATAAATATGAATTGCACAATTTGAGAAGAGAAGGATGAAGAATGCATAACTCATGAGCATGCTACACTCTTAACAGGGGTTCTTGACTATCTTTTGGATGAACGGTGCAATTCTTTCCAATCTTACCCAATAGAAGAAGCTGAAGAAACATTTCTTAGAACTTATTGTATATTTGAGGAGGATACCCCTATTCCCAATCTCATTAAAGAAAAAGAAGATACAAATGGATTATGGAATATGTTCTTTGATGGCTCGAGGAACAAGAATAGTGGAGATGCTCATGTACTACTTGTTTCCCCTAGTTTGGAGAAATGTTACTTTTCATATAGACTTCAATTGGACTGCACTAATAATGTGGCTGAGTAAAAAGCCTTGATCCAAGGTCTCCAACTTGCACAAAGGAGAGGCATTAAGCTCTTGAAAGTATTTGGAGAAGAACAACCTTCTCAAGTCATACAAACAAAGAGTTTGGGATTTACTTGAAGGCTTCCAAGAATTCAACATTCAGAGTATCCCTAGGAGTAAAAATAAACATGCTGATAGGCTTATAGCACTTGGTGCTTATTATGACATACCAAAACATGTTGTTGATATGAAGGGACAATAGATCAGACTTGTTGTAAGGCCTGTTATTCCAAATAATTGTACAAGCTAGCAAGTATTTGATTCTGACTTGCAAATTGTTCATTTCCTACAAAATAAAGCTAAATTCTCTGCTAAAAATTAGTCTAAGCTACAAAGTTAGTATGGGGATCAGGTTGTGAATCTTAATTCCAATAAATTGTCTAAAGGTCTAGTCACTTTAGAAGGCATATTCAATTCTAATGATTAAGCAAGAAGTAGGGATTCAAACCTGACTACAATGAGAGATGACTATATGCCTATCACCATTGTTGATGGAAAGACTCTTAACTTGGAAAAGGTATGCATTGAGATTGAACAAGAATTTTTCATTAATTTATGTTAAGAATTCAATTATGTTATTGCTTGGAAATATGAAGACTTAAAAGGGTTTGACCCAAGCTTATTCCAACATACTATAGATTTAAATCATGATGCAAAGCCTGTTAGACAAATGCAAAGGCTAGTTAATCCTAAGATTGAACCATTAATGAGAAAACAATTATTTAAGCTCATAGAGGCTAATATAATTTTTCCTATTAAGCATTCCTCATGGGTAACTAATCTTGTTCCTGTTAGGAAGAAGAATGGAGAGATCAGACTATGTGTAGATTTTAGGGACCTTAAGATCACCACCCCCTTCCTTCTATGGAGAAAATTTTATTCAAGATTAGTGGCTCAGAGATGTTTTCTTTCTTAAATGGTTTATCATGCTATAATCAGGTATTAGTCGAAGAGTCACACTAATACAAGACATCCTTCACCACCAAATGGGGTACCTATGCTTATTGTAAAATGCTATTTGGACTAACCAATACAGGCACTACATTTCAAAAGGCAATGGAGATGTCCTTCAAGGGCATACTAGAGAAATTTGTGTTGGTATATCTTGATGATATAACTATTTTTCCAAAATATGCAGTAGATCACTTTGATCACTTGAGGTAGGTGTTCATCAGATGCAGAGAGTGCGGTGTGTCCCTAAACCCAAAAAGGTGTGTGTTTTCCACTGATCAAGGAAAGCTCCTAAGACACATTAAATCAAAAGATGGGCTAGCAATAGATCCAAAAAGGGTAGAATAAATTATCTCTCTCCCACTTCCCAGCCACAAGAAAGGTTACAAAGTTTTCATGGTAGGATCAACTTTGTGAGAGGGTTCATCCCCGATCTTTCTTCCATGGTGAAACCTTTCACAGAAACGTGGAAGAAAAATATGATGTTCACTTGGACCAAAGAAGGGAAGGCTAGTTTCAAGGAGATCAAGAAATCAATTATGTCAGATCCTAAGTTTGATAGAGATTTCATCCTTTACTTTCTTGGAGGAGATTTGAGTATATCAACTATTCTAACACAATTGAATGAAGAGAATCTGGAGCAGCCCATTTCCTTTTTTAGGGAAGGACTTAAAGATTATGAGGGTAGATATAGTTGTGTAGAAAAGTAAGTTCCTATGTTATAAGGGCTCTCAAAAAGTTCAGACATCTCCTATCTCACAACAAGATCCAACTCTTGGTTCCACATGCAAGTGTAAAGGAGTTCCTTGTAAATAAGGATATCAATGAAAAGAGATTTGGGTGGATCACCAAGGTTATGGAGTATGACATTGATATTAAAAGCACCAAGCTTGTGAGAGGCAAAGGATTGTGTGAGAAAATGGCCTCATCTTTTGAGACACCTGGAGAGGTTACCCTCTTAATACAAGGTGAGAAACCATTAGAGAATAAAAATTAAAATGATTTGTTCCATAACATGAATACCTTATTGATAGAAGGAAGATATGCCCAAGGCCTAGACAAAGCCAAGAGAAGATAGTTCAGATTACAATCTATTCCTTATGTCTTGGTGGATGGAATATTGTTCAGGAAGAATTATGATGGAATCTTATTGAGGTATATCCTGATAAGATCAAAAGGATATTAAAAGAGTTTCATGATGGTCCTACTAGTGGTCATTTCTCAGCTAGGATTATAGTCATGAAGGTAATGAGAGTGGGTTATTTTTGGCCAACCTTATTAAATGATTCTCATATATGGGTGAGGAAATGTGAGAAATGTGTATTCTTCTTAGGAAAACAAAGATTGGTTGCCCTTCTACTTCATCCTATTTAGGTAGATGAACCATTTTCTTAGTGGGGTTTGGATTCCATTGGTCTAATTAATCCACCTTCTAGCTCTAGTCACAAACGCATATTGGTAGCGACATATTACTTCACAAGATGGATAGAAGCAATAGCTTTAAGAGATGCAACAGAAGCTTTAGTGTTAGAATTCCTTGATGGAATTGTTACCAGGTTTAGTGTTCCTTCAACTATCATATTAGATAATGCAAAGTCCTTTTTTGGAACTCATATATGCTCTTGGGCTTTGGAACATGGAATATATTTGAGCACCTTCTCAAATTATTATCCCCAAGGGAATGGCTTGGCCAAATCCTCCAACAAGAATCTCATCAGAATAATGAAGAAGACAATTGAAGATAATCAGAGGTGTTGGCATGCCAAGTTGAGGACTGACCTTTGGATGACAGAATTACACCCAAGAGAGAAATTGGGAACTCACCCTTTATGTTGGTATATGGGTAGGAAGCTAGGCTCCCTATCTCACTTGAGTTCCCCTCTCTTGAGCTCACCCATCAATTAGAGCTAGCTGAGAGTGATGCTATGACAATCAAGCTAGTAGAACTAATTGAATTAGAAGAAAAAAGACAACAAGCTATGCATACACTTGAGTCACATCAACAACTAGTCAAAAGAAGTTTTGACAAGAAGGCTATAGCCAAATTTTTAAAAGAAGGTGACCTTGTTCTTAAGTGGGATGCAGACAGGGCTAAACCATGCAGACACTCCAAGTTCAATGCTATGTGGATTGGCCCATATGTTATCACTAGCTGTAAGGGGGCCAAGGATTTTTAGTTATCTAGGCTTGATGGTGATATTTTACCAATTCCAATTAATGGAATTCACCTTAAACTTTGGTTCTAGAGAAGGTTGAAGTTTCTGTATATAATAGAGTAGTTTTGCAGTTTTCAATAAGTGTGCAAGCACAAGCTATTTCTTGTGAGATAATAAATTTTTGAAATTTTGTAGGTTGTAGTTTTGTTGTAGAATAGGTCCCATTTCATGACTCCAGCCTAATGGATACTCAAGGCCATTGGTCCATGCTTAGCAGGAAAGCATCCCCTATGAGTCACTAGAAATGTTAACATTTCTACCCCCCTTATTTGTTCCAATGTTGTTAGTTCCATAACATCCAAGGTGGTAGCCATGTCTACATCCTTTGAATTATTTATATTTTCCATGTAAATGTAAAAGGGATATGTAAAAAACTTTGACTCTTCCTTATATCCCTAAGTCTTTTGTTCCTTCGCATCGTATGAGAGATTCTAAGTTATGACGATGTGATTCTTCCTCTATAGCTCTATCACTCTAGTTCATGAATTAATTATCATAGAGGCCATGAGGGTACAATGTGGTCAAATTCTTAGTCAACACAACCTTATAGATGTTAGGCTAGCACTTAGACTCAAGTCACGAAGATGCAACTAGATATGGATCACATGATTGCAAGCAGTTTCAAGCTTAAGTGGGTATAAGTTGCAACAATGCAAAGTTAACCACAAAAATTTATTTATGTACTTTTGCATCATTGAAAGTAGTCAAAGATTACCCAAAGTCAAGGTGACGGGGTTGCAAAATACATTGTTCACACTGTAGTAGGAGGTTCAAAGAAAACTAGGGTTAAGGCAGTGAAACCACACAAGCTATTGAGTGTACCATCGCAAGGTCTGGGTTAATGATTTAAGTCATGATGGTGCAATGGAAGTTAGTTTGAAGACTAAGTGCAAAGTCACAATAGTTAGTTAAAAGAAACAACAAGCAGTCACGAAGGAGCGATCAATAGTTTAGGGTTGTTTTTGCAGCTTTGTAGGTCAACACGATCAATAGAGGAATGTAGTGGTGAAGTTGTGATCAAAAGGGAAAAATTAGCTTTAGAAGGTTATCATAATGTTGCAATCTAAAGTACATTAAAAAAAATTTAGGTTGCAAAGTTGTGAGGAGCATCAAACAGTCAAGGATGTGGTCTTCACACCGTCGCAAGTGTCTAAGTTGCAGCCAAGTTCTAAGTTTTGAAGCTACGAGATGGTGATGATGGCCAACCTAGCTTTGTTTACAATATTACAAGGTCAAAACATGCTTGATGTCTAGTGGTTGTAAAGGGGTGACAAGGGTTAAATGGATGGCTTCGCATCATTGCATGGTGAAAGGGTTTCTAAGGCCAAATCATGGCAAGGGTGCGAGAGGGCTAATTTCATGATGTTCATAGGGTCACAATGGTTAGAGGGATAATGAAGTAAAGAGCTGTGAGGCAATGATAAGGTGTAAAGCATAAAGGTCATAGTTTTGGAGAGCCAAGCAGTTAATGAAAATGATAAGTTGTAAAGCCGCGAATAGATGTTGGGCAAAGTGGCAAAATGTTTCAGGGGTATGAGGCCACGTGGCAGAAGGAATGGTTGAATTTAGTTGACTTGTTGATGTAGCTGATCTGGCATGATGTAAATGTAATACATGTAGTTGTTGGAAAGATTAAGGAGAAATGATTTGTTCATCTACAACCATTTTTGGGTGTCCTCAACACCATTGCACTCCATGCTTCTTAAATGCATATCATGATCAACTCTGTTTGGATTTGATCTCTTGTGGCTGAGTGCACTCTTTACCTTGCTCTTTCTATTATTTCTTGTGGGTAGTTGCACTTCATGAGTATATTTTCTTATGATTCTCAGTTATTTCCCTCATTTTCAATCCAATCTCATGGTCATGGAAGTTTAAACTCATTGTTGTATCTAGGTTATTCCTGCACCCTATAAAGGAAAGTTTTGTTGTTGTTCAAAGGATCTCTATTTTTCTAGTCTTCTGCAGATATTCTTTGTAAATGTTCTTGTCTCTTATTCAATAGAAATCACTACTATTACATCCATTCTCAGCCAGTTGAATTTGTGTAGCCTAATTACACCTCATTTTCTAGATGTATTTTGGCAATCACAATACTATATGATTATGTTCATTTTGGTTAACTAATATGTTAAGTGAATATGTTGTATTCCTTGTATGGTTATGTTACCTTCTTGACTTCTCTATGGTATTAAGGTTGAAAAAATATAGATAGTGGTATGTTTTGTGAAGTCTATTGGATTATAGTGCAGTTATCAAGAAGAAGTAGATCAAAAATACTATTTTTGCATCACCCCTTCTATGTTAGGATAGGTAGTTTGATTTTCATGCATCTCCTTCTCCCTTTTCTTTATAGGAAGTAGTTAGGTGCACCCTGATAGTAAGGAAGGCAATCTTCTCTAGAGACTTAATCTCTGATTGCAAAGTCCCACACATTTGAGATTATTTCCATGTTACACGAGGTCACTTAAGGGTCATACCTAAGCAAGGGTGCATATTTTTGTATCAATAATCACATAAAAACATCCTTTGATATTATGGGGGAGATGTGTAATAATGAGAAGAGATTTACTAAAGGAAGATGATAAACACATAAGAATGGGGGTGTTGAGAATAACATCTTAATGAGGTCGTATTGTAATTTATTGGGAAAGCTTCAAGGCTGAATCAATGAATTATTTTGAGGACATGGTATAAAGGAAAGTAATTTTTCTTGTGATGATATATGTAGTGTAATAGTAGTAAGCAAATTGTGTTGGATATGAGAAGTTGGAAAATGTGGGTAAGCGATCAAAGGGATCATTGTAATATAAAGTTGGAGATCTAGTATTGAGATCTAAGAAGTTTTTTCTTGCAGTTTTGGTATGGCGAGAGGACATAGAAAGAGTTTTAGATACTAAAGTTAGTTACATTTCTATTATTCTAGAATTTAAAATATGGAGGCTAGTTGGACCATGAGTTTGGTGGTCTTTCCCCTGAAGTTATTTGGATAGTGGGTCCATCTGCCTTCTACAACTCCTAATAGGGTTGGAATCTCCTCACAGGGATTCAAAGCCTCCTAACAGGGACTAATATGCACTAAATGTATTTCATTGGCTCCTAATATAGTCCATCCTCTTACAAGGAACTTATATATTTGTACATCATTTTGTGGGTACCATCCTGTTGAGCTGTCATTTTGCACGATGCTTAACGATAGGAATCCTTTTGAACTCCTCTCTTGAAAAGCTAATCTAGGATCAACTCCAAGGTTCTGGTTGATCTTGTGACCTATTGGAATCTGATCAGTTGAAGATAAATGTGTATGTTCATGAGGAGGACTTTGTTGGTTTGAACCAATTTTGGATAAGATGTTTGATCTTCTATTTTGGAAAGTAACCACAAAAGAGATATTTTTTTGGTATTTTATGTTTTATGATGAATGCAATTTATGAATGCAACTAAATGGATTCCTAATTTAACCAAGTGTTATCAAAGAAAATAACAAAGATAGGGCAATGAGAGATTAAAGAAAATAACTTGAAAGGGAAATTCCTAATGGACATAAACCATGGTAACAACACATCTACGAGTTAAATTGTCAAAAAGATTGAGTACAAAACCAATGAAAATAGGAGCAATGCTTCCTCAATTCCACTGATGGAATCATTAATGGGAATTCAATAATAATAGAAAGATGTTTTACTTCTCATCAAATTTCAAGGCTACAAAAAGTGTGCTCATGTGAGACAAGAAGCTATGCGGGAACAATATGTGATCTTTTCTTCAACTCGGCATGTCAGCAAAATTTGTTAACATGAGGCAAACACTAGAACTAAAAGATCACACAATAAAATAAACACAAAAAAACCATTGGCTCCATTATTATTAATGAACATGCATTCACAAAATAACTAAACTTAGAATGAGAGCGCCAATAACATATATTATTGCATCAAAATAATGGCCTAGAGTACATATTTCATCCATGTATTTATAAGAAACCATCTCCTCTTTTTGTGTTGAGAGTGAGAGCTCTTAAAATGATAAAACATACTAAAAACTAATTAAAAAAATCTAATTATATACAAACTAACTCTCCAAATGGTGCTAATTAGGTTTCCACCCTTGTTTATATCAATTAATGGGTGCATGAGCCTTTACATGACTTAAAGCATAGAAAGAAGAAGTAGATAAGAAGAAGGAAGCTGCAAGAGGATATGAGAGTCATTGGAAGCTCTGAAAATGGAATCTTGAACTTCTCTAGTTGTTTCTAGGAGTTGAATTGTCGTCAGATTGCATTTCTAGTGCATGGAAAGCTCTAAATTAGGAACTAACAGTTAACTATCGACACACTATTACTTCCTCAAAATTGTCGGTGCACCTTTGTGAATAGCACACCTTGCACACCTTCACACCTTACACACTTGTGCACCTATGATGCTTGCACACCTATGCACCTTGCGCACCTTGCGCACCTTTAGGGAATTTGTGCAAGGTGCTCAATTCACCAAAAAATCAAAGTTCTTTATTTTGAAAATGGTTTCTGGGTTTTTCTCATATGGGGTCTGGGAGCACTCTTGTGTACTTATTTTACCCTTTTTTATGATTTATACCTTCTTTATAGCCCAAAATTATGATAGACTTGAACTCCTTCTGCTTCTTCTATCTGAACTCCAAAAGTACATGTGTTGAATCTTATCATTAATAGTTTCATATGACGAGGAACTTGTTCTGGTTCATGTGTCCAACCTTTGTATCTTTGATCTTCAGTATAAATTCATGAATCAAAAGTTACATGTGACTCCTTTGGAGGTGAAGTTTACTAGCTTAGGTGAGATCTCTATTGCTACTGATAATGAAGATGCTATGATAATCTATGCACTTATGCGTTATGCACCACACCTTCATGTTATGCACATCTTTATGCACTGTGAAGTCTGTTCCTTGATTTTTCTTCTCTTTGACTACTTGATCCTTCCCAGTCAAAGACTACGTGATTTAGATTATCCAAAATGATCAAATGTTTGAAACTTTTTTTATATATTTTTTAACAAGCTTTTCTAGGCCTTTCTAACTAGCTTTTTTGGAGGTCTTCTGTTCAAAATTTCAAATTGAAACTTTCATCAATCCTTAAAACTAGGAAGCAACATGGTTTCAGGTGTTGAACATATGAATATGAGAAAACCTTCCAAGGAATAAATTGAAAAAATAGCTACTGAGATGGTTGCTCCAATTCATAGTACCTATAATCTAAGGAATAGAACAATAAATAATACTGTTGAGAAGGCATTAGGTATATTCATTAAGGATATAATCCACAAGATGAATAATGACGACAGAGGAGATGATAAAATGATTGTCTAGATTAAAGATAATAAAGATAAGAAGTGGGAACCCAAGAAGAATATGCAAACTTAGGGTGTATATGTAGTCAAGGAAAATAAAGAAGAAAGAAAATTAAGCCCTGATGCTATCAGGAAAATTGAGGATCCCTCTGTTCAAGTACAAACAACTAAAGGTAATCCGCAAACCCCTTGTTTATGACCCTGTTGATATGATGTCTATGTTATCACAAATTACTATCAAGGTTCCTTTGTCTGAGACATTTAGGATAGAGGAATATAAAAGAAAATATCTCTCTTGGTTAGAAGGGATTGGGAATAGCAAAGTCATTAAGGGAGATTCATCATTAGGATAGGAGGTACAAGTTGTAGTAAAAGAAAAGAAAGACAAAGGAGTCATATCTCAAATACCCCAAATGTATCTGGATAGTTCATCAGCAGCATATATAGAGAATATTGACCCCTTTTTCCTTAGTGTGATTATAAATCAGAAGGCCTTGAAGAATTGTATGATTGATTCAGGAGCTTCTATTATAGTCATGCCTTTTATAATCATGGAGTCCCTTGGTATAAAAGTAGATACTAAACAGGGTATATGTCAAGCCATTGATGCAAGGGAAGTCCCTATCATAGGTACCATCAATGTATTTCTATATAGGTTAGTTACTTATACTAATGTTGACTTAACCATGAGTGTCTTAGTAGTTGATATCCCTCGGCATGGAATGTTTGTTAGAAACAATAGTCTACCAAGATAACTGAGAAGGGGGGGGGGGGGTGGTGAATCAATGATCCAATAATTAAAATATTTATCAACCTTAAATAATCTTAACCATTCAACCAAAGTAATCAACAACCATAGCAAGATTCTCATATACAATTACACTAGATATGTTAACTAGGGAAACCCTTGATCAGAGGGAAAACCTTGGTGGGAATGATGCTAACAAGATGATGTACTAATATAAATATTCCTTTTTAAAGGATGGACCCTGTTAGGAGTCTATTACAACATTTAGTACATACGAGTCCCTGTTAAGAGACTTTGAATCCTTGTTAGGAGATTCCAACCCTGTTAGGAGTTGTGGAAGACAGAAGGATCCACTATCCAAACAATTTTTGGGGTAAGACCACTAAATTCACTGTCCAACTAATCTCTTAACTATTCCTTGCAGAATAATTATCTGTACTATACTTTTAACTTCTTTCCCTAGTCCTGTCAACTAGACAAATCATTGTTAGACCTTATAGACTAGGTCATGAACCTTGGATCCAAGTATCAAACTTTGGATCACACAATAAAACCTCTGAAATGAAGTTTCCTTCACCTTCATTTTTCTCTGCTTATTTTCACATTCCACTCTTTGTGCTTCTTATAATCATTCACTTTCTTCCTCATATGATATAAGAAAATTTCTTTACTTTATACTGAATCCATAAAACAATTCCCTGAGTCGAATATTACACTTTCTCAATTAATTATTATAAGACCACATTAAGAATATGTTGCACTTAGTGATAACATTAATCTTTCACCTTGTAACTTGAATAACTTTTCATACATGTAATATTATGATGAGAAATCTTAGCCACATCATCTTCAACATGTATTCTTCACATCTTTATCTTCAGCTTCTTAGAATAACAAATATGTTAAGAGATATAACAAGTTTACTAGAACAAGCTTCTGTAAACTCTATCTCAGAATAGTCTTCACCAAAACTTGCATAACTTCTTACAGACTTAATATCTTATTCTTCGAAGGTTATCTGCATATACTAGACACTTAAAATAATCTCCCTTTAATCTTGCTGGTAAAAGTACTCAATAATCTATCCGTACCAACTTGATCTTTACTGCTGCTCTTCTGTCAAATACCACAGAAAACTGCTATATTGACATTAATGAAAAACACAATCATGAGTGTAACATATCATCATGATAATGATCTAATCATATTTCTACAATACTCCCCCATAGGAATATCATCAACATTCATGCTTTCAACAATCTCCCCCTTTGACATTGATGACAACATAGATGAAAAACATCTAGTTCCAAAAATACCAACTGCAAAAGAATGTTAACCTTTCTTTTCAAATCCTCTTCATCAATCATTTTCAAATCCTCTTCATCAATCATTCTCCCCCATTGATATACCTCAATGTACTTTATATCAAACTGTTACTTCTTCCAAACTATTTTTCATGATGTACTTCTCCCCCATTGACATCAATGTCAAAGGGTTCAACAACCATCAAACTCTACAACAACTATTTCTAACTTAATCAAGTGTCCAAAGATACTGTTCAAAAACAACATCCAAAAAGAATCCTAGACAACTCTATCCATCACAAATACTCCCCCATATAGGAAGCATCAACATTCAGTCCAAACAAACAATAGTTCTATGTTACACTGGGTTGATGCACTCCTGCACCATCTATTCTGATGTAGGAAGGGGCATAACCCCTAGCATACCTCGCAAATACTCAAAAATATTTTTGTGAAGAGGCTTAGTGAAAATATCTACAATCTACTCTTTGGTGTTTACATATTCCAATCTAATATCCTTTTCTGCAACTTTTTCTCTCAACATGTGATACTTGATAGAAATGTGCTTAGTCTTAGAATGCAACACTAGATTCTTAGACATATTTACTATGCTTGTGTTGTCACAATGTATGACAACAGGTTCAATGAATTCTATCCTTATATCCTTCAGCATTTGCTTCATCCAAACAACTTGATTACAATTGTTTGTTGCTACAATATATTCTACTTCTACTATATTTGTGAGATACAGATCTACTTCTTACTTAGCCAAGAAACCAATCTTCCTCCAAAAAAGAAGACTCCACCACTAGTGCTCTTTCTATCATCCATACTCCCTACCCAATCAACATTAGTATAAGCATATAAAGTGAAATCATTAGATCTGTCATACCACAATATAAACTCTAGTGTTCCTTTTAGGTATCTAAATATCCTTTTGACTACTGCATAATGTGCTTCTCTGGGATCAGCTTGAAATTTTGCAATAATTTCAACTAAATTTGCTATATCTGGCCTTGTGTGAGTAAGATATTGCAATCCTTCGATCATAGATCTGTACTTCTTCTAATCAATAGTAGGTGTCTCATCCTTTGTAGATAACTTGTGTTCAGTTATCATAGGTGTTCCAAACCAAAAATTTTCAGTAGATCTTTCAAATACTTAGTCTAAGAAATAAAGATTCCTTCTAATCTTTGTTTACATGTTTCCAAACCAAACCTTTTCAGTAGATCTTTCAAATACTTATCTAAGAAATAAAGATTCCTTCTTTGTCCTGCACAATCTATAATCCTAGAAAATATTGCTCATTTTAAATCCCTTCTTCATTTCTTTTGCAAACTTGTCACTTTCATCATCATTTCCTCCAAATATGATATCATCAAAAAATATTACCAAAATCATCAAATCCATCATCAATTTATTTCCAATATAGATTACTATCTTCCATACCTTTGCTAAATCCAAGCTTTGTCAAATGCTTGTCCAACCTTGCATACCAAGTTCTGGGTGCTTGCTTTAAGCCATACAATGCTTTCTTCAATTTGCATACTATGTCCTTGTCATTTGTTAAAGAACAACCTTTAGGTTGTTCTGTGTATACCTCTTCTTCAAGTTCTCCATTTAGGAATGCTAACTTGACGTCTATTTGATACACTTTGAATTTCTTATATGTTGCATATGCTAAGAATAATCTTACTACTTCTATTCTTGCCACAGGAGCATAGGTTTCATCATAGTCTATTCCTTCTTATTGTGAGTAACCTTTACATACCAATCTTGCCTTGTTCCTGAATACCCATTTTGTTCTTATTACATTCTTGTTTGCTAGTCTAGGAACCAATTCCCATGTCTCATTCTTCACTATCTAATCCAATTCCTCTTTCATAGCTTGCTTCCAATAGTCATCTTTATAGGCTTCATCTACATTCTTTGGTTAAACTTGAGATATCAAACATAGTTCTTCATTGATTATGCTTCTTGTCATTACACCTTTATCTCTGCTTCTGATGATCTACTTGGGTGGATGATTCTTTATCATACTCTTAATGAGAGTAAGAGTTGTTATCCCAACTCTTAGCTCTGTTGAAGGTTCTAAGATTTTCTCCTACCTTAGCTCTCCTTCATTTTTCAAATCATTGTTAGTCTCAATGAACACTTCATCATTCCTTAGATTAGTAACAACATTATCATCATCTGAATTGTAGTCAACTATTCTTTATTGTATCCTGAATTTCTCATCAACTCTTACATTTTCACTCTCAACAATAGTCTTAGTTCTCAGATTATAACATCTATAAGCCTTGCTTTTTAATAAATAACCAAGAAACATAACTTCATCACTTCTAGCATCAAACTTACCAATATCATCTTCTCTTTTGATATAACATTTACTAACAAATTTTTTGAAATACTTAACTGTAGGCGAGTGACTAAACCATAGTTCATAAGAGGTCTTGTTTGTGTCTTTTCTGACTTGTACTCTGTTCATAGTGTAGACTACTATATTCATAGCTTCTCTCCAAAACATCTTGGATACATCATTCTCAGCTAACATAGCTCTTGTTGCTTCTGTTACTGACCTATTTCTTCTCTCTGCTATGCCATTCTGTTTAGGGGTTCTCAGAGTGGATAACTGCCTTTTGATTTCATTAGCTTCACAAAAGATGTTAAACTCATTTGAAGTAAACTCTCCTCCTCTATCTGATCTTAAACATTTAATCTTCATACCTGATTCATTCTCAACTCTATTATTTAATATCTTGAATTTTTCAAATGCCTCAGGTTTTTCTTTAAGAAATGCAACCCACATCATTCTAGAAAAATCATCATCTAAAATCATGAGTTACCATTCACCATAGAATCCCTTAGTCTTCATAGGACCACTAAGATTTGTATGTACAATCTAAAATTTTGCTGTAGTAGTAAACTTCGTGTTGGGAAAAGAAGTTCTATTATGCTTTGCCAATACACAATCCTTACAAATTGTGTTAGTAGGCTTAACAATCTTATGCAAATCTCTAACTGCAAACATACTATTAGTCTTCACAATGCTGTCAAAGTTTATATGACAAAATCTCTTATGCCATAACCAACTGTCATCTACCTTTGCAACCAAATGTGTCATTTTGGTCAAATTTATTTTCAACCTATGATAACAAAGCTATTTTCTCTAGACTTTCTTCTTTAATTACTCAAATCCTATTTCATCATCACTAGCACTTACTGCTTGTTCATCAAAATCTTCTTTATTTGCATATAAACACTCTCTATCTCTTCTACGTTTTAGATTTTCTCTATACTTGTTCTCTCTTTTAGGACACTTAGATGCATAATCACCAAATTCATTGCAAGTCCAACATTTAAAGATTTTCTTACCATCCTTTTCTCTTCTTACCAGAAGGGATACTCCTTCTATCTTTCTATCCGCATCAGACTTGCTACTGCTAGCAAAGTCTCCTCTAGCACTTGTGCTCCTTGATAAAGTAGGTCTTATATTCAAGGCACTAAAAGCTGTTTCTATTCTGGTCAATTCTTTGGACTGTCTAAGTTCATTCTCAACTGCTTCAAGTCTCCCAAGCAATGTTTCCTTTGTGAAATCTTTGGTACAAGATATCAACAGCTGTATCATTTGAACTACTTGCTTAAATGGTGGCATCAAAATCTTCAATATCTTTTAGATCACCTCATCATATTCTTTGGTTCCTCCTTGAGATCTAATACCTACAGTAATTTCTAATATCCTTCCTGCA
Source organism: Cupressus sempervirens (assembly GCA_028749045.1). NCBI lineage: Eukaryota > Viridiplantae > Streptophyta > Pinopsida > Cupressales > Cupressaceae > Cupressus > Cupressus sempervirens. Next base: position 605,811,818 of record CM053792.1, read on the forward strand.
TATGCTCTTATAGATTCATCTTCCATCATTTTAGAATCTTGAAATGCACAAATCCAACTTTGTAGCCTTGATTTCTTAGAATTTTCATCACCTTCAAAACTATTTTCCAAAGCTTTCCAAATCATATAAGAAGTATCAAGTGATTTTACCTGGTTGTACTCAATTTTAGGAAGTGTAGACAATAGTGCTTCTCTAGCTCTCATGTCACACATGAAAAGTTCTCTCTCTTCCTCAATACAAGTTTCCAAATCATTTTCAACAATGATTGTCTTTTTTTATTTTGTTAAGATCCAATATTTTAGACCCATGCACAATAGATCCAATATCCTGAACCCATGCACAACGGATCCAATATCCAATAATTAAAACATTTATCAACCTTAAATATTCTTAACCATTCAACCAAACTAATCAGCAACCATAGCAAGATGCACATATACTATTACACCATATATGTTAACTAGGGAAACCCTTGATCAAAGGGAAAACCCTAGTGGGAATGATGCCCAAAAGATAATGTACTAATATAAATATTCCTTGTTAGACAATAGACCCTGTTAGGAGTTTATTACAACATTTAGTACATATGAGTCCCTGTTAGGAGACTTTGAATCCCTGTTAGGAGATTCCAACCCTATTAGGAGTTGTGGAAGATAGAAGGACCCACTGTCCAAACAACTTCTGGGGCAAGACCACTGAACTCACTATCTAACTAATCTCTCAACTGTTCCTTGCAGAATAACTATTTGTACTATACTTTAACTTCTTTCCTTAGTCCTGTCAACCAAACCAATCACTGTCAGACCTTGAAGACCAAGTCATGAGCCTTGGATCCAAGTATCAAACTTTGGATCACACAATAAAACCTTGGCAACAAAGTTTCCTTCACCTTCGCTCTAGTCTACTTATCTTTGCATTCCACTCTTTGTGCTGCTTTCAATCATTTGCTTTCTTCCTCACATGTTATAGGAAAATGTCTTTCCTTTATATCGAATCCATAATATAATTCCTCGAGTCAACTGTATTGGTGTTTTTACACTATTAAGCAACAAAATACTGAATACCAAGATTCAAAATATCACAACCTAAGGATTAGCCAATTCCTATAAACAGTTATGTGTGCTTTAGATCTAGACCCAACTTCAATAAAACCAAAAAGATTTTCTACTCTTAAGGCTTTGCAAAACCAAGGCGGGTGCACTTGAGGGATGAAAGATTTACAATATGATACTACATACATATTTCACTCATTCCATGACATTCTATAACAATACACATCCCTTATAGCAGATCGATCACAATTCTTCTTAGATCTACATATAACTTTGGGCAATAGCAGCTAACTAAGACTCATAAATTAAATGTAAACAAGTGATGACCAGCTTTGATATTCTTTGAACGTTAAAGTAAAATTGATTTTGAATTTAAGCTTGATGCTTATTCATGGTTTCTTCATATGCAGAATAAACTAATTGATCAATGCCTCATCCATTGGGATTTAGAGTCTATCCAATTTATGGACCTAATTGATTGCATTACAATCAATACTATCAGTAACTCTCACTAAAACTCAGTCTTACACATATCCTCTCTACAACCATGGAGATCCTATCATATTCATTGAAGCATTTACCTAATTCATTGAATTAAAAGCAATAGTGAAAATGATAGACAACTTAGCACAATTGCATTCAATTGGACAAGCTTTGCTTATGCAATTTCAAGATAACCAGGTAATAAAATTGGAGACAAGATTCAGGAAGAAAAGATTTAGGGACATCTTATCTTTATATTAATTTCCTTTGAAAATTGTAAAACAACTATAATAGAACTCAAAATGATTCAAGATAAGACATCAAGATCCTATAACATCAATGTATTCTCAAATACTTGTAAAGAAAATACATCACAAAGTTTGCATCAAGATTGGGCTGAACAACACTTAATAAAATTAAAATCATGTAATGACTTAGACCCTTTCTCTAGCCTTGGGATCTCACTTATATAGTATGAGATGCAACAAGCTTCAGGCATAGAGAAACTGACAGCTGTCCTTAAGATAGAAAAATATCTACAATGTTACTGTCATAAAAGAAAAATAATTGTGCAATTAGAAAAACTTCACATCATAATATTCTTTTGTGGTACCACTTTTTGTTGCACCTTTTGCAAAAAAGATGTCATGATTGGCCTTGTTGTTGTTGTTCATCCTTGGGGTGTGTGATCACTGATTAGGCATGTGGGGGGCCTTATTCTGGTATTTGTAGGTTGAGCTGGACTTAAGATATTCCATCCATGCCCTCTTGAACTGACAAATTGACAATCATCATTGGTTGCTCCATTGCCAAGTCATCATTTTGGGGCTCCAGTCTGGTAACTACAATTGGTTTCTTTTCCTTGTCCTCTTCTGCTTTTACTAATGTGTCAATTATCTATATTTCATCTTGTTCCATCTCTTCATCATCAATTTTAGCATATTCTAACTGCTTTGCATGAACTAAATCTGCCATCCACTTGTCAAAAAGTGTGTCATCTGACCAATCAAAATGTAGAATATCATGCTAATTTTTCATCACATACTCTCTAACTATGTCAATCTCAACAAAATCTTGTCTTAAAGAATCAAAGAATAACTGAATCTTCACAATTTCTTCAGTCGTGGCTGCCCACCATGCATTTCCTTTTTCATTTATTACCTGATTCATTCGTAGGCACAATAAATCATTTAGTTCTTGGGCCAATTCATCTTTATTTTTTAGCTTATCCTTTTTGTCTATAGCATGTGGAAATAGTTCAAAATTGATAGTCTTATACTTGTCAAGATAGCTTATGATTCTCCTTTGACAATTTTATCATCAAAATCTGACACATCATTGCTTAAATCATAAATTTTCTGTATATGATCATGAGATAAAAAAATAATAGAAACACACAGAAGAGTAACATCCTTATTTCTTCTAATCCATTTGTTGACAATTGGCTTAAGAGCATCATCACTTGCTTTCAACTCTTCCCATGTATTTAATACTTTTTTTAGCTATTCATAGAAGGATGGCTAATTGATTTTATTTACTAAATACATGATAGTTGCCCTCAACCTATCCTCATATGGAACTTATAATTCTACATGCAATGCTCACAATTTACTCTTTTCTTCTTCAAAGTCTTTTGCAGTATAATACTGTGGCCTTTGCGGTGTGTCTAGGATTTCAATAAGAGGAGTGGATTTAAAAGGCTCCATAGATGGGTGAGGATATGTGATTCTTGTCCCTGTGGATCATCCCATCACTTTATTCTCCAGTTCAATCCTCTTTTGAACTTCTTTATTGTATGTAGCCAATACTTTCTCATACTTTTCTTGTAGCTCTAGTCTTTCTCTCTTGTCTCTTTGGGTTGTGGCTAAGGTGAGGTTGGTTGATCCAACACCTAGCTCTTTTGCCTCTTCAGTGCTAGTTTCTTTGAATATCTTTACAATTAGGCTGCCTATCAAGCCATTGTCATTAGGTAGGGAAGAGCCAGCCATGGATTCTTTTCTCATTGATCAAGTGACCAATGCAACATGATCCTCACTAAACTTAGCAACTTTTAATTCTTTCTTCCCTTTTTCCTCTGTACTCAATTTATTTGCAATAGAATTGAAAACCATAGCATCTGCAATAGCCCAATTGGTAGTAGCAAAACCCCAGATGCTTTTATCATTTGCTTCCTTTCTTTAGAGGTCAAGCTCTTGAATTCTTGCATCATCTCTTCCTTTATTTGATTTTGTACATCTATCTCTTCCATTTCTGGATGCTCTATTTTCAACTTATTGCATTTTTCTTCAAACATTCCAATGTTTGTCCTCCAAGAAAATTGGTGAAAGGCTCTAGATTTGACAAAATTATCATCAGAGATAAATTCATAGCTAGACCGTTCCATCATAGGGTCCAACTCCTTTCCTCTATAGTCTGCCACTATTAACTCAAGGCTTGGCATTGGAGGTTCCTAAGGATTTCCTTCCTCTAATTCTATTGTAGTAATGAAGAATCCCCCATGAGACCCGAATTGTTCCACTTGGTCCCTAGTGAGCTGTTCATCTCCTATTTGTAATGGGGAATATGTGGGTGAATATCCCTCAATTTGAGGTGCTTGTTCCTTTTCCACTCTTTGCCTCTTGGGCATGGGATCATCTAGTCTCTCCTCAAGGAAAACACTGGTTGATCCCATTATTTGTTTTCCCTTATGTACAATAGCCTTTTTATTCTAAATCACACTATAACCAGGTCTCCTTTGAACAATTAACTACCTTGATCCTACTGTAGGAGTAAATGATAAGCTCCTCATAACTTCTCTGGCCTTTTTAGGAAAAGAATTAATAAAGAATAGCTTCTTTTCATTCATGACCTCCATAATTTTAGGAAAAGTAGTCATTAGTTTATTCAACCTATCTGCCTCTATTTTTGCATCCTTTAGAGGCTTATAGTTATTATCAAAATAATTAATGAATTCCAAAGCTTTGGAGTAAACTCTCCACTTTTCCTTTTTGATCTTTTGCTCTTGCAGAGATAACTCATTCCTTATTATATCTTTGGGGAAGTAGGGTTCATAATTTTTTGAACCAAATTTAGCTCTTCGCCTAAACATATCAAAAAATCCCTCAGTATCACAAAAATGGGGGTGAGATACAACCATCTTGTATTGATCCAAAAATTTATACAAAAATACCCAACCACCCTTAGTGATAAAAAAATGGTGAGCTATAGTATAAGTGGGAAACGTGAACCTCTAGATCTACCCAACAACTGAGTCTTGTCCAACCCACCTATCTGCCATAGCATTTCAACTATCCCTACCTTTAGAGGTACTTGGTAGGGCAATACATAAGGAGTCCCTTGAAAACCATATACCCTAAAGACTATAGAAATAGGGTAAGATATGATATCAGTGCAATTGTGGGACACTTTCAAATAAGAAGGATTATCCATAGGCCTGATAAAATCCATCAACACCTTGGGGATTTTGGGATTGTCCCTTAATATGTGGCATCTTAACCTAGATGCAAAATACCTATGAAATCTGACAAAACTGGCCTCCTCTGCATCCTAGGTCATGTCTACACTCCACAACTGGACTGATAAAGCCTCTCCTTCATACTCTTAGTTTAGGAACATCTCCTTTTCAAAATATGTTACCCCCTTAAATAATATGTGTATTAATAGTGAATAATGGCCAAAAGTCTTTTCCACCTTGCCTTTTGTAATTCCAACTAATCCTATGTGGATCTCTTCTGCTATATAGGATGCAAAATCAAAAATAATATCCACACCAAAAGAAGAAATTTGAGTCATCATATACATAAATTTTATTGGCATAAAATTTAGTTCATCCTCGCCAAAAACCCTACACACAATCATATATATTGCTATGGCCCTAGAAGTGAAAAATTCCTTTAAAAAGGGCTCTTTAGTAGATGTTGTGACCACTAGAAAATTTCCAATTAAGCCCAAGTGTGGCCTTAGTGCACCTTGCCTGACCTTATCCCTCTTAGATAAGTATTCCTTTTCTAGTCTTGGTAGGTCAATGGTCTCATGGTAATCTGAGAGTGGCTCCAAACTAAAAACCTCTCGAATTTATTTAGCACTTATTCTTATCAGGCACTCCCCATCTAATCTTCTTTCTCCCCTAACTTTTGGGTCATAATTCTTAGCAATGGCTATGAGTAGGTCACCATCCATAAAAACACCAGGGACCACTAGTTTTCCCAAATCAAAATTCAAGATATTTCCATGGGGAGCAAACAATTTTCTTTCTAAAAACCACCTCTTGAAAAGATAAAGCCCTATTTTGGAAGTGGTAGCATCCCTGACCTAATTCCCTTTGTCACACAAGCCATTTGCAATTTTGAGCCTAGGGTTCACAGGAATTAACTTTTTAACCTAGGCTGACTCAATCATGGATTCAGGCAATTGTTCAAGAAAGTCATCATGGATATTTCTACTTGCATAATCTACCTTTCCCAAAAAAAATTCTTTGGAGGCATGTTCACTAATGACATTGAATATGAAAATTCTTTACTATCGAATGGATTTAGATACTTACTTGGATGTTTGTTACTCTTTCATTGCAAGTCTACAAGACACTATGGATACTATAAAATCTTTTGCACTTTAATCACACAAGGAACAATTCTTCAATGGCTCTTAGCTCTCTGAAATTCTAAAGTTTGTTTGCATAAAGAATAACTTAATGAAATCTTACAATATATTCATGGTTCTACTTGGAATGAGGAGCTTTAATTCTCATAAATGGACTGTAAGGAACACAGGGTGGCATCACCTTCTAAATTTGAAAATAAGCTATCAATTTCAAAAAATTTGATGATCCAAGAAAAAAATTATTGATGACTCAATTTCAATCAACCAGGTTGGCAATCAACTCAATCAAATTTCTCCATATAAGCCTTTTCTTCCACTTCTGGCAACTTATTCTGGACCCACTGGAACTTGTGGACACATATCACACTCTTGCTATGTTGTTATGCATAAACATCGAGCAACTCCTACTTGCGACATAGCAACCATCATTGATGCATCTTTGATCTGACAATGTACATTTTATGAGCATTTTATTGCAATTTTGGTGAGTCCTTCTAAATTTCCTTTGGTTTCCATGTTGTGTGCACTAATAGTCAAGCAAGTTTCATAGTGTTGTGCCCACTAATGATCTAAGAAGATCTGATGGTGCCAACCAACACATATCTTCTTCTGAGTGCAGATCCATGTGACATATGATGTAATACCATCTTGACATGCTGGCAGGGTTCTTTATGACGAGTGATTTCTATAGCACTATCTTTTGAAATTAGGTCCCACCACCTTCTTATTTAATGAGAGGTCACTATGTCACTACTAGCAAAGTTCTCACAACTTTTGGTTGTGACATAGAGACCACTGCATACTTCAAAGAAATCTGACATCGTGAAATAAGCACTTTCTTGTAATGATATTTTATTTACTGCACCTGACACTTCTAACAAAACATCATGCTGATGAAGTTAATTTATGATAGACCAAAATCTCAGTGCCCATCTTTAGGTTTGGTCCCACTGTGTTTCACTTTTGTGGGAGATTTCCATGTCACTACCGGTAAAAACCTTACATTTTCCAGTGGTGACATAGCAACCACCATTGATCCTAGAAAGATCTGATGGCATGGACAAACAAGCATATATTACTAGGTCCCATGTGTAGAACTTCCTTGGTCGTTATGTTGCGTGTAGTAAACTTCATGAAATTTTTTATAATGACAACATGACTACTGTAGATCTTAAAAAGATCTGATGGTAAGGAAAATTTGGAGAGACTTATGAAATAAAGATGAGTTTTTTTTAAAAGGCTCTTGAAAAATATATTTTATTTCAAAATGATTTTCTCGCTCGATTTAAAAGGTGAAACATACAACCTAAATGGCTTGCTCAGGGCATAAATCTTGCTCTAATTAGGGCTTTTCTTAGAGTTAATCAATTTTGAAAATTCCAAACCCTAATTTGCATATTAGAACTAGGGACATTCATAGCAAAACATGATTAGGAAAACACAAGGTAAAAACATGACCAACAGTGACTCTATTTGGGGATGGTGAATATGTAAAATTCATACGAGGGCTCAGAATCCCTGGGAGAAGTAGACCACAATCTTTAACCAAAAACTTCTTTGATAACTCTGAGAGAGCAACAACACAAAGAAAGAAATGTACAAGGGTTATACAAGAGACACCAAGAATTCACAAAATGTACAGGAAAAACCCTCGACTACTGTTCATGGAAGAAACAAGTATTTTAGCAAAAATACCTCTTCAAGATATGTCCATGAATTGGCAATTCAAGAATATTGTCTGATAGATCCTTCAAAATATAGGAGTCTTCTCCCCATGTGGCTTCAATTAGATATGGACCTAACCATATAGGATCAAACTTCCCATGCTTTCCCTTATCCTCAATCCTGACATTCCACATGAGGACCAGATCTTCAATTTCAAATTTCTTGCTCACTGTTCTTCTGTCATAGAGTGCTTTGACTTGTAATCACAATTTTTGATTCCTAAGAAAAGCTTCCTTCCTAGTTTCAGTTAGCCCTACTAACTCATCCAACCTTCCCTGCATATCATCAATAATGTCCTCATTGTACATTTGAATGTAATTATATAGACCCACTAAATTGTTTTGAGCCATCCTTGCTTGGTTCCCATATACAATGTCAAAAGGTGATACACCTATGGCTTTCTTCATAGTTACTCTGTTAGCTCATATTGCTGACTGCAATTTGGAATCCTAGGCCTTCTTATTATCTTCTATAGTCCTTTAAATGAATTTTAACAAGCTTTTATTTGTGGATTCAACTTATCCATTTCCTTGTGGATGATAAGAGGAAGATGCTGATCTTGTTATACCATATTTATCACAGAATTTTATGAATTCCTCATATCTAAAACACATTGCATTATCTGTCACAATCTTCTGAGGGCACCCAAATCTTGAAATGATATTATTGAGAAGAAAATTATTCACAACCTTGCTAGTAACATTCCTTGTTGGAATAGCCTCCACCTGGTTTGTAAAATAGTTAGTAACTACTAGAATTCATGAATAAATAGTGCTATACTTAAGAGAGATTTCTCCTATAAAATCCATCACTGATTGTTGGAATGGTGCTTGAACCTCAACTAGTTTTAATGGAGTATTCCTTGAAAATTTCAATTTTCTTGCAAATCTTTGGCAAGCATCACACTTTCTAATCAATACTTGAGTATCTTTGAAAAGGGAAGGCCACCAAAATCTAGCTCTCATCTCTTTGTGGGTAGTAGTTTTGGCCATATAATGTCCTCCACAAACTCTAGCATGCATTTCATTCAATATCTCTTTTGATTTCTCTTGATCAACACATTTTAGTACCACTCCCTCAAAGTTTCTCCACCATAAAATATTCCTAACAATGATATACCTGATGGACTGTAGTTTTGTACTTCTCTTCTCATTTTCTATCAAATGGGAAGGAGCCTCCATGTGTTGCAAATAATATATAACATTGGTATACCATTCACAGTAATCCATATCACATAAGTATGATCTCAGGTCATTTGCTACTACATTTATTTGATTAGCATCCAAGTTGGACTGAGCCATAAGCTTTGCTAGCCCTTGACCTCTTACTAATTTTGTGATTTGGATATAAATGTTAAATTCCTGGATCCTGTTGATCCATCTATACCTTCTATTTGACACCTCCTATTGAGAGAAAATATCTTTTACAACTGCACTAGGTACAAATGCAATGAAAATGACACCTACCAAATAACACCTAAAGGCTTTTATAGCTTTTACCAAGGCATAAGCCTATTTCTAATTGATTTCATACTTCAGTTCAACAGGCTGTAAGGACTTGCTAAAAAATGCAATTGGTTGTTCATATCTCTCCTCATTCTTCTGTAATAAGACTGCTGCCACAGTATGGAAGGATGCAAAAGAAAATATGTGCATTGGCTTGGTGTAATCTGAGGTACTAAGGATTGGAGCATTTTTTATAGCAATTTTAATGTCCTGAAAAGCTTGTGAAGGTTTACCATCCCAATTAATAGTGCCTCCCTTCTTGAGCGTTTTGGAAATAGGTCTGCTAATTTCAGCAAAATATGTAACAAACCTTCTCAGAAAATTAACTTACCCAAAGAATGATTATATTCCCTTCACATTCTTTGGCTTAGGGACCTTGTTAATTGTAGCTACTCTTTTAGGATCTATTTTCACATCATCCTTTGACACTATATGTCCCAACAATTTTCCTTTTGTCACCCCAAATGTACACTTTTTTAAATTCAAAGATACCACATATTCCAAGGCTTTGAAGAAATATTCTCCAAATTTCTACAATGGTCCTTAGCCTTCTTGGAGTATGCTATGAGGTCATCTTGATATACTACCAAAAAATTTTCACTATAATCATGGAAGGCTACATCCATAGCCCTTTAAAAAGTTGCACTTGCATTAATCAACCCAAATGGAATTCTCATATATACATAAGTACCCCATGGAGTTGTAAAAAATGTCTTAAATTGTTCATTTTCCTTCATAAGGACCTAATTATATCCTAAGAATCCATCCATCATGGGCATCAATTTAGAACTAGTCACTTGTTGAAGCATATCTTCCATGTTTGGTAATCCATAATTGTCTTTCAAGGAAGCAATATTCAAGTTTCCGAAGTCTACACACAACCTTATGTCTCCATTCTTCTTTTTGATAGGCACCAAATTTGAAACCCAAGTGGGATTCCTAATTGGTTTGATTATCCCTCCATCCCTCAACTTCATTAATTCTTCTTACATTTTAGGGGCTAAGGTAGGATTCACCGGTCTCTATTTTGCCTAAAGGGTTTGACATTCTCTTTTAGTGGTATAACATGTTGGAATAGGTCTTCTCTATAGGCCTTAAGATCATCATACAACCATGAAAAGACATGCCTATACTTTCTTAGAAAGTCAACCAAGGGCTTTCTAATTTTAGCTGATAAATTTTGACCAATATAAACTTTCTTTGGAGCCTCTGAGATATCGAGGTTTATTTCTTCCAGTTCTTGAGGCTTCTGATCTCTAATTCTAGGTTTCACCCTATCTTGGTTGTCAAACATATTTTCTAAAACAACCAACTCTTTAGGTACTTTATTAGTCTTCAACTGTATGATCTCTTGACTAAAAATTGTTTCCTTAGCATCTATGGTTTCAACTAAGTCACTGCAATCTAATTCTTGACCATGGTATTTGTCTTTACTTAACAAGAAATTTACAATATATTTATCATCTTCAAAGACTTGCCAATGCTCTATATTGTTAGGTATTGAAGGCCAATTTTGAACCTCAATCTATGAAATTCCTACAAATGATACATCCTTGGGTTTGATAGCTACATTTGCTAATAGATCAGCCAGCTTATTCTAACTCCTTTCCCTCTAAGAGATACTAAATGCATCAAAAAGTTCAATTTGGTCCCATATAACATTCCTATATTGTTTCAACCTTTTGTTGTTAGAGGCATATGTTTCCTTTATTTGTGAAATAGCCAATTCAAAATCACCTATGACATGCAACCTTTATATTTCATGATGGGTTGCAACTCTCAATCCTAATAGAGGAGCCTCATACTCTACTAAAATGTTGGTGCATGAAAAATTCAATGTGAATGAATATCTAAATGTGTTCTTCTTAGGGGAAACAAAGACTACTCCTACCCTTGAACCTTCTTTAGATCTGTCCCCATCAAAGTACATGGTCCACAAAATTAGGGAGTCCATGCAACATTCAACTTCATGTGCAATCACAACACGAATTTTTTCAACTTCTTGAATAATTAGCTCTACCCTAAATGCATTCACACTAGTGTCTAAGAAACAAGTTGAATCCCTATCAATTCCTTCTCCCAAAATATGATTGACCCTTGGCTGCCTATCTACCCTGAGAGCCTTATCACCTATATGAAAGGTTGCATAGGACAAGTCACATTGTAGGCTACCTCCCATAGCAACACTCCATTTTCTAAAGAGACACATTCCATAGTGTAGAGGAATATCAACTACAAGGACTAACATTGCCAACTCTACCTCAAGGTATGTAGCCAATTTAAAAGGCAATGCATTGATGGTACCTATAATAGGTACTTCCCTAGCATCCATACCTCTACATCTGCTTTTCTTGGTGTCTACTTTAAGACCTAAAGCTTCCACAACTTTGAAGGGCATGATGGTGTTAGAGGCTCTTGAGTTTATCATACAATTCTTAAGAGTCTTTCCTTTTATAATTAGACTAAGAAAAAATGGGTCAATATCTTGTAAATAAGCCACAAATGAATCATCTAAGAACATTTCAGGAATTTGGGAGACAATGCCATTATCCTCAACTACCACTAGGGTTTATTGTGTAACATTTTGTTCAATAGGATCTCTGCTATTACTTATTCCATTTAACCATGACAAGGCTTTACTCCTATGCTCATCAATTCTAAACAATTCAGATAAAGTTACTTTGATAGTTATTTGTGACAACATAGATATCATATCAATAGGTTAAGATATAGTGGGATTTACAAGCATACCTAGAGTGGAATTCTTTTAAATAGTAGGCACCATCATTTGCTTAACAATGTCATGTCCTTGTCTCTTATCTTGCACACTTGCCTTCATTGTCACATTTTTTTGAAACTCAACCTTCTTCTTAGGCTCCCATTTCTTGGCCTTACTATCTGTGACTTGTGCTATCTCCATATTAGTTTTCATGTTGTCATCCTTCATTTTATGGGTAATGTCTTTTATGAATATCCCAAAAGGATTACTAGATTCATTACCAACTATTCTATTTCTCAAATTATAATTATTATGGACTTGAGAAATCATTTTTGTAGTAATTCTATCAATCTCCTCTTTGGAAGGCATTCTCAAATTTATATGATCAATGACTAAGAATGTAACACATACCTTGTCTTCATCATAATTTTCATCATCTGTAAATATTTGCTGATGGTGTAGTTGGTAAATTGCTCTTTGACTAGTAATGTCATTTTCATTTTCCTCCAAGTCAGAATCTACATAGTCATTACACATGCTAACCATGTTACATCTTACATCATCATGGCTCTTTTCTTCTTCTTCTTCCTCATTTTTTACACTCTAGTCTATAGCAAATGACTGAGCAACCATACAATAATCTAAAGAGTGAGGTGATTGACATATGATGCACCATGGTAGATCATCATTCATATTGACATAGCTTCTTTGTAGAGGATCTGGGGTACCCTTATATTTTATATTTTGGGTTTGGCTAGGAATTTGTTTACCATCTTTCCACTGAGTGGTATAGGGGTAATTTTGCATTCTTGGTTGTCTATTGAAATGGTTGTTATTCACTAGGGCCTTTTCACTAACATTAGGTTTATGTGTTTAAAAGTTGGTGGGTTCATCTTCTTCAATAAGTCCAGTACTTGACCTATAGTGGCTTCTTTAGGTTTCTTATTCATAGGAGTTTTATTGTCCTCCTTCTTGTTGTTCTTGGGATTGAACAACTTTGGATCATCTCTCCTTCCTAGCTTACCAGATGCTTTTCTATTTTTTTCAATATTCACTGCAACATTGTAAGTGTCCCTTAAAGTCTTCGGATCTTTATCTCTCAACTGATAAGCCATTTTTCTATCAAAATTATTGAAATATGTTGTAAGATAGACATCCTTATTCAACCTCATAACCTGGAACAATTTGTACATTCCCTTTTGAAACCTCACATTGAAATCAAATGTAGATTCATCAGGGCTCTTCTTGATGTTGTTGAAGTCATTCAACATAAAACCAACATTAGTGTTATCCCCATATTGTTCTTTGAACAATTTTTCTAAATAACTCCAAGAACTAATGTTATCATCTAGTAGTCTTCTAAACCAATCCCTTGCATCTTTAGTCAATGAATGAACAAACAATTTCATTACCACATCCTCATGTTCAACTTCAAAATCATTTAGGATATCTATGAAATTTCTCAAGTGCTCTTCACCAGTAACAACATTATTTCTAAAGAACTTGACAACTTTGTCTCTTAGGTCAAATGATATTGGGTGTGGAGAACCAGGGATTCCTAAGAATGATATTTGTCTACACTTTTCCAGGTAGATGGGCTTTTTCTGAAAACCAACAACATTTGATGTGCTTGTTATATTGGCTTGATTATAAACAACATGTTGGGACTGCTGAGCTTGAACAACAGGGATCCGAGTGTTAATAGTAGATGATGAAGCAGGGGCAGATTATGACATGGTTTGGTTAGAAATTACTAGTCCAAAAGTAGGTACATAAGTTGCAGCTTGGGTGGACAAATTTGGCCATGAGACTAAGGTAGAATTGGACTTGATGAATTGAGTTTTTCTCCTCATTTCTGCTACCTGGGCTTCATTTTCAACCTTTTCAAGGTCTTTGGCAAGATCCTTCTTCTCCTTCTTGGCTTTTTCCAAGTCTAGATATGGTTTAGACATGGGAGGATTTATAGATTTACTTGATACATCTTAAGGCTCATTTATTTGGATTCCTATAGCCTTACCTTTCTCTTTATTTGTGGGTTTCACAGTAGGTTCTACTTGGTCCATATGACAGGTTCTTGCCTTTGGTTTATGAGCTTTTCTTGTTCTTGAACCTTGGATCTCAGACTATCAATATCCCCAAAGACATCAACATGAAGGACATAAGTCCTTTCTTCTAACTTCTTGTTTTTCTCCTTTAAAGTAGCCATCCTTCTAAGCAAGTTATCTCTTTCAAAAATGGCATTCAAGGTGGCTTGTTCTCTTTCTTTCTCTAAATGAGCATTTTTAGCTTCTTCTTCTACAACCCACTTCTTCAAAACACCTATTTCTAAGTATACTTCTTTAGGATCTACAAAAGTGGCCTTTGAATCAGTAGGATCATCTAGATCTATAAGGTTTTTCTCCATATATGGAATTGCTTTGGGATTAAAAGGATCCTTCATTACATTCTTATATCCTAACCTATGATTCATTTCATCTATCACATCGAGTCTATGTAATGCATCTCCCATTGGAGACATATTCTTATCTTAATAAGTCCTTTCATCTTGCAATGGGGTACTAAATATTCCTCCTAAGAGCCTCATGGTTTTTGATTTAGAGATCAATGAAGAAAATTCTCTCCCTACCACTGGTTGATATTGAGAGTTTACTGATGTACTACCCTTTGGTTTCCAAGTGGGATTTACATCTGCTTTCTTTTTTTTCTAGTTCTTCCTACCACCTTGGGGTAAATTAGTGTATAATGATATGTTAGGATTGGCTCTTGCATAGGCTCATGTACTTTTTTGCTTGTCAGCCATTTTTTGGGTATTACTTACCAATAAGAACTAGCTTCAAAACCTTGACTAAGTCACCACCCTATTCTAGGGAAAATAACAATAAAATAACTTTTTACTTCAAGGGAAGGACACAAGATAATATGAAAAAGGTTGACCCACAGAGGAACCAATCACAATAGATTTGAGACTGCAACTCTTGCTTTCATAGATAAGACACTTTGTAAGGATTGTATACGTTAGTGTACACTTGTGGTACTTAGGGTTTTCTCTTTCCTTTTTAAATTCTCAAGGTTTGTCACTAGAAAAGTCCACTATAATAATGGGTAATTGCTAAAGAATCTGACAAAATGTATACTGACATGGTCAAAGAAACTGTAGTAAACTTTCACACACAACCATGTGTTGCACAACTCCCCAGTAGAGTCACCATTTTGTTGTTGTTTTTACACTAATAAGAAATAAAATACTTAATACCAAGATACAAAAGATCACAAAAACATAAGGATTAGCCAATTCCTATAAACAATTACGTGTGCTTCAGATCTGGACCCAACTTGAACAAAATCAAACATATTTTCTACTCTTAAGGCTCTTCAAAACCAAGGCAGGTGCACCTGAGGGATAAAATATTTACAATATGATACTACATACATATTTCACTCATTCCATGACATTTTATAACAATACACATCCCTTATAGAAGATTGGTCACAATTCTCCTTAGATCTACAAATAAGTCTGGGCAATAGAAGCTAACTAAGACTCAGAAATTAAATATAAACAAGCAATGGATGGGTTCGACATTTTTTGAACATTAAAGTAAAATTGATTTTGAATTTAAGCTTGATGATTATTCACAGTGTCTTCATATGCATACTAAACTAATTGATCAGTGCCTCATCCATTGGGATTTAGAGTCTATCCAATTTATGGACCTAATTGACTACATTACAATCAATATTATTAATAATTCTCACTGAAACTAATTCTTACACATATCCTCACTACAACCATGGAGATCCTATCATATTCATTGAAGCATTTACCTAATTCATTGAATTAAAAGCAATAGTGAAAATGATAGACAACTTAGCACAATTGCATTCAATTGGACAAGCTTTGCTTATGCAATTTCAAGATAACCAGGTAATAAAATTGGAGACAAGATTCAGGAAGAAAAGATATAGGGACATCTTATCTTTATATTAATTTCCTTTGAAAATTGTAAAACAACTATAATAGAACTCAAAATGATTCAAGATAAAACATCAAGATCCTGTAACATCAATGTAATCTCAAATAGTTGTAGATAAAATACATCACAAAGTTTGTATCATGACTGGACTGAACAACACTTAGTAAAATTAAAATCATGTATTGACTTGAACCCTTTCTCTAGCCTTGGGATCTCACTTATATAGTATGAAATGTAACTAGCTTCAGGCATAGAGAAGCTAACAGCTATCCTTGAGACAAAAAAAATCTACACTATTACTATCATAAAAGACAAATATTTGTGCAACAATAAAAACTTTATATCATAATATTCTTTTGTGGGACCAATTTTTGTTGCGCCATTCACCAAAAGGATGTCATGATTGGCCTTACTATTGTTGTTCACCCTTGGGGTGTGTGATCACTGATTCAACATGTGGGGGGCCTTGTTTTGGTACTTGCAGGCTAAGCTAGACTTGAGATATTCCATCCATGCCCTCTTGAACTAACATATTGACAATCACCATTGGTTGCTCTATTTCCAAGTCATCATTTTAGGGCTCCACTCTAGTAACTACAATTGGTTGCTTTTCCTTGTCCTCTTTTTCTTTTACTGATGTATCAATTATCTATACTTCATCTTGTTCCACCTCTTCATCATCAGTTTTAGCATATTCTAACTGCTTTGCATGAACTAAATCTGCCATCCACTTGTCAAAAATTGTGTCATTTGGCCAATCACAATGTAGAATATCATGTTGTTTTTTCATCACATACTCTCTAATTTTGTCAATCTCAACAAAATCTTTTCTTAAAGAATTAAAGAATAACTGAACCTTTACAACTTCTTCAGTCATGGCTACCCACCATGCATTTCCTTTTTTATTTATTACCTTATTCATTCGTAGGCACAATAAATCATTCAGTCCCTAGGTCCATTCATTTTTATTTTTCAGCTTATCCTTTTTGTCTATAGCATGTGGTGGAAATAGTTCAAAATTGACAGTCTTATACTTGTCAAGATAGCTTATGATTCTCCTTTGCAATGCAACTCTTTTATCATCAAAATCTAACATATCATTTCTTAAATCATAAATTTTCTCTATATGCTCATGAGATGAAAAAATAATAGAAAAACACAGAAGAGTAACATCCTTATTTCTTCTAATCCATTTGTTGACAATTGGCTTAAGAGCATCATCACCTACTTTCAGCTCTTCCCATGAATTTAATACCTTTATTAGCTGGTCATAGAAGGATGACCAATCAATTTTATTTACTAAATACATGATAGATCCTTACCCTTTTCTTCTTCAAAGTCTTCTGTAGTATAATATTGTGGCCTTTGTGGTGTGTCTGGGATTTCAATATGAGAGGATTTAAAAGGCTTCACTGGTGGGCAAGGATATATGATTCTTGGTCTGGTGGATTGTCCAATCACTTTATTCTCTAGTTCAATCCTCTTTTGAACTTCTTTATTGTATGCAACCAATACTTTCTCATACTTTTATTATAGCTCTAGTCTTTCTCTCTTGTCTCTTTTGGCTGTGGCTAAGATGAGGTTGCTTGATCCAACACTAGCTCCGTTACCTCTTCAGTGGTAGTTTCTTTGACTCTCTTTACAATCAAGCTACCTATCAAGCCAGTGTCACAGGTAGGGAAGAGCTAGCCCTAGATCCTTTTCTCATTGACCAAATGACTAATACAACATGACCCTCACTAAACATAGCACATTTCAATTCTTTCTTCCCCTTTTCCTCTGTTCTCAATTTATTTGCAACAAAATTGAAAACCATAGCATCTATAATATCCCAATTGGGTAGCAGCAAAACCCCAAATGCTTTTATCATTTATCTCCCTTCTTTAGGGTTCAAGCTCTCAAATTCTTGCATCATCTCTTCCTTTATTTGATTTTTTACATCTGCCTCTTCCATTTTTGGATGCTCTATTTTCAACTTATTGCATCTTTCTTCAAACATTCTAATGTTTGTCCTCCAAGCAAATTGGTAAAAGGCTTTAGATTTGAGAAAATTATCATTAGAGATAAATTCATGGCTGGCTGGTTCTGTTATAGGGTCCAACTCCTTTCCTCTATAGTCTACCACTTTTAACTCAAGGTTTGGCATTGGAGGTTCTTGAGGATTTCCTTCCTCTAATTCTATTGTAGTAATGAAGACTCCCCCTTGGGACCCCAATTGTTCCACTTGCTTCGTAGTGAGTTGTTCATCTCCTATTTGTAATGGGGACCGTGTGGGTGAATATTCCTCAATTTGAGGTGCTTGTTCCTTTTCCACTCTTTGCCTCTTGGGCATGGGCTCATCTGGTCTCTCCTCAAGGACAACACCTGGTTGATCCCATTATTTGTTTTCCCTTTTCCATAGTGGCCTTTTATTCTGAATTGCACTATAACCTAGTCTCATTTGAACAATTAACTGCCATGATCTTACTATAGGAGTAAATGATAAGCTCCTCATAACTTCTTTGGCCTTTTTAGGAAAAGAATTAATAGAGAATAGCTTCTTTTCATTCATGACCTCCACAATTTTAGGAAAAGTGGTCATTAGTTTATTCAACCTATCTGCCTCTATTTTTGCATCCTTTAGAGGCTTATAGTTATTATCAAAACAATTAATGAATTCCAAAACTCTGGAGTAAACTCTCCACTTTTCCTTTTTGATCTCTTGCTCTTGCAGAGAGAAATCATTCCTTTTTATATCTTCGGGGAAGTAGGGTTCATGATTTTTTGAACCAACTTTACCTCTTCACCTAAACATATCAAAAAATCCCCAGTATCACAAAAATGGGGGTGAGATACAACCATCTTGTATTGATCCTAAAATTTATACAAAAATACCCAACCACCCTTAGTGATAAAAAAATGGTGAGCTATAGTACAAGTGGGGAAAAGTGAACCTCTAGATCTACCCAACAACTGAGTCTCTTCCAACCCACCTATCTGCTATAGCATTTCATCTATCCCTACCTTCAAAGGTACTTGGTAGGGCAATACATGAGGAGTCCCTTGAAAACCATATACCCTAAAGACTATAGAAATAGGGTAAGGTATGATATCAGCCCAATTATGGGACACTTTTAAATCAGAAGGATTATCCATAGGCCTAATAAAATCCATCACCACCTTGGGGATTCTTGGATTGTCCCTTAATATGAGGCATCTTAACCTAGATGCAAAATACCTATCAAATCTGACAAAACTAGCCTCCTCTACATCCCAGGTCATGTCTACACTCCACAACTAGACTGACAGAGCCTCTCCTTCATACTCTTAGTTCAGGACCATCTCCTTTTCAAAGTACGTTACCCCCTTAAACAAGAGCATGTGCATTAATAGTGAATAATGGCCAAAAGTCTTTTCCACCTTGCCTTTTGCAATTCCAACTAATCCTATGCAGATCTCTTCTACTATATAGGATGCAAAATAAAAAATAATATCCACACCAAAAGAAGAAATATGAGTCATCATATACATGAATTTTATTGGCATAAAATTTTGTTCATCTTTGCTAAAAACCCTACATAGAGTCATATATATTTCTATGGCCCTAGAAGTGAAAAATTACCTTTTAAAGGGCTCTTTAGTAGATGACGTGACCACTAGAAAATTCAAATTGAGCCCGAGTGTGCCCTCAGTGCACCTTGCCCATCCTTATCCCTCTTAGATAAGTATTCCTTTTCTAGTCCTGGTAGGTCAATGGTCTCATGGTAATCTGCGAGTGGCTCCAAACCAAAAATCTCTTGAGTTTCTTCAGCACTTATGCTTATCAAGCACTCCCCATCTAATATTCTTGCCTTCCTAATTGCTAGGTCATAATTCTTAGTAATGGTTGTGAGTAGGTTAGGATCCATGAAAACACTAGGGACCACTAGTTTTCCCAAATCAAAATTTTAGATATTACCATGGGGAGCAAACAATTTTCTTTCTAAAAACCATTTCTTAAAAAGATAAAGCCTTGTTTTGGAAATGGTAGCATCCCCGACCCAATTTCCTTTATCATACAAGCCATCTGCAATTTTGAGCCTAGGGTTCACAAGAATTAACTTTTTAAGCCAGGTTGACTCAATTTTGGATTCAAGAAATTGTTCAAGAAAGTTTTCATGGATATTTCTACTTGCATAATCTACCTTTCTCGAAAAAACTTTCTTTGGAGTCATGTTTACTAATGATGCTGAATACTAGAATTCTTTACTATCTAATGAACTTAGATACTTACTTGGATGTTTGTTACTCTTTTACTGCAAGTCTGCAACCCACTATGGATACTAGAAATTCTTTTGCACTTTAATCACACAAGGAACAATTCTTCAATGGCTCTCAACTCTCTAAAATTTGTTTACATAAAGAAAAACTCAGTGAAATCCTATAATATATTCTTGGTTCCACCTTGCATGAGGAGCTTTATTTCTCATAAATGGAATGTCAGGAACACAGGGTGACATAACCTTCTAAGTTTGGAGACAAGCTGTTGATTTGAAAAAATTCGATGATCTAGGAACAAAATTATTGATGAATCAGTTTCAATCAGCTAGGTTGGCAGTCAATCCAATCAAATTTCTCCATATAAGCCTTTCCTTCCACTGTTGGAAACTTATTCTAGACCATTGGTGCTTGTGGACATGTGTCACACTCTCGCTATGTTGCTATGCATAAACATCGAGCAACTCCTACATGTGACATAGCAACCATTGTTGATGCGTCTTTGATCTGATGATGTACATTTTATGAGTATTTTATTGCAATTTTGGTGGGTTCTCCTAAATTTCCTTTTTTCACCATGTTGCATACACTAAAAATCGAGCAAGTTTCCATAGTGACATGGTGCCCACCATCGATCTAACAAGATTTGACAATGCTAGCCAACACATATCTTCTTCTAAGTGCGGATCCATGTGGCATATGACGTAATACCATCTTGACATGCTGGTAAGGTTCTTTATGATGAGTGATTTCTATGGTGCCATCTTTTAAAATTAGGTCCCACTACCTTCTTATTTCATGGGAGGTCACCATGTCGCTATTGACGAAGTTCTCACAATTTTTGGTGGCAACAGAGCGACCACTATATACTTCAAAGAAATTCAGCATCATGAAATAAGCATGTTCTCATAATGATATTTTATTTATTGCACCTGACACTTCTAAAATTCCATCATGCTAATGAAGCTCATTTATGACATACCAAAATCCTGACGCCTATCTTTAAGTTTGGTCCCACTGTGTTTTACTTTTGCGAGAGGTTGCTATGTCGCTATCAGTAAAAACCTTGCATTTTTTGGTGGCAACATAGCGACCACCGTTGATCCTAGAAAGATTTGATGATGTAGACGATCAAGTATATATTACTAGGTCCCATGTTTAGAACTTCCTTAGTCGCTATGTCACATGTAGTAAACATCATGCAATTGTTTATAAAGACAATGCAACTACTATAAATCTTAACAAGATCTAATGGTAAGGAACATTTCGGGAGACTTATGAAACAAAGATGAAAATTCTTTAAAAGTCTCTTGACAAATATATTTTATTTCAAAATGATTTTCTTGCTCGATTTAAAAGGTGAAACCTACGACCTAAAGGGCTTTCTTAGGGCACAAATCTCGCTTTAATTAGGGCTTTTCTTAGGGTTAATCAATTTTGAAAATGCAAACCCTAATTTTTATATAAGAACCAGGGACATTCATAGAAAAACACGATTAGGAAAAAAACAAGGTAAAAACATGACCAACAAGCTATTACACCTTCTCAACTAATTATTATAGGACCACATTAAGAATATGTTACACTTAGCGATAACATTAATATTTTGCCTTGTAACTTGAATAACTTTCCATATGTGTAATATTATGATGAGTGAGCTTAGCCATGTCATCTCCAACATGTCTTCTTCACATCTTTATCTTCAACTTCTTAGAATAACAACTCTATTAAGAGATATAACAAGTTTACTAGAACAAGCTTCTATAAACTCTATCTTAGAATAGTCTTCACTGAAACTTGCATAACTTCTTACAGACTTAATATCATATGCTTCCAATGTTAGATGCATATACTAGACACTTATTATAATCTCCTTGTAACTTCTCTAGTGAAAGTACTCAATAATTTGTCCGTACCGACTTGATCTTTACCACTGTTCTTTTGTCAAATACCATAGAAAATTGCTATGTTGACATCAATGACAAACACAATCATGAATGTACCATATCATCATGATAATGATCTAGTCATGTTTCTGCAATACTCCCCCATAGGAATATCATCAACATTCATGCTTTCAAAAATCTTACTCTCAAGAAAGTGGAGTTCTACAATGGGAGGGAGCCTACAACATGACTTGTCACATATAGGACAAAGTTATCAAGGATTATAGGGAACCGAGAGTGATTCGTATGATTGAAGAAAACATTGATACTGATTCTACATGTTTCTTAGATATGGAAGTAAATGATTTTAGAGTTGAAATTCATTCTAGAAACTAAAAATATAGTCCCATTGATTTCATGAGAAGTAGTAAGATGTATAGGTTCACAAAATGTCTAGAGAATGTATTTTGATGGGGCTAGTTCCAAAGAAGGGTCAGGGGCTGGAGTAGTTTTAGAAAGTACCTAAAGGGCTAGTAGTGCTAGAAAGTATATTTGAAAATCAAGATAGAGTTCACCTAGAAGTCAAAGACAAAAAAATAGAGGAACTTGAAGAAATTAATCTTGGAACAAACGAGTCTCCCAAAAAGGTGTATATAGGTAAGACTATATCCCCTACTATAAGAAAATCCTTAATTGATTTACTAAGGAATTTTAGACATGTATTTGCATGGTCTTATGATGATCTAAATGTTAGCATGAATGCTGATGATACTAATTTTGGGCAATATTCTAACCATTGGAGAGTATTGACATGTTGCATTCCGACTGTGTTTGCCATTGATGTCAACATAACATGGTTTTTAGAAAGATTGGCTTAGTAGAAAACATCTTAATAGTATAGAAAATGGTTTGATTTCTTGATGATGCACAATTATGGACATGTTTGGCATAGTATCCTGATGATGTGGTCAAGTACGTAGAGTCTAAGTCGAAGACGTACGAAAGTTGTGCCTAAATTACAAAGAGCAATTTAGAGATAGAGTATTAGAAAAGTAGTTCCTGATGTTTGTTCGCTACATTAAATATGAGATGTAGTAAGAAGATGCATAGTTAGGTAATGAATGAGGATAGTTAGCTGATGACATAAGTGAGTGCACAAGTCCTAGCATCACACGTGTGAAGTTTTGTATAGACTATGAACCAATAGTGCTATTGTAATTGTAATTAATTAATTATCTTATTATAATTAATTGGGAAATCCTCAAGGCCAACTCAAAAAATTATTATGAAGATATGGTATAAAGGAAATAGTTTTTCCTTTTTTGAAAAGTGTTGTGATTGCTATATGAAGTGCGAAGTGCAAAAAAGAGTAGAGTGCTTACTAAATGCGTGTAAGCGAT
This sequence comes from Cupressus sempervirens, assembly GCA_028749045.1. Lineage (NCBI taxonomy): Eukaryota > Viridiplantae > Streptophyta > Pinopsida > Cupressales > Cupressaceae > Cupressus > Cupressus sempervirens. The sequence continues at coordinate 605,835,397 of CM053792.1, forward strand.
CCAAGGGATTATTAGATGCAAGTTTTGTGATTAGGTTACAAGATCAGAAGGAGCAAAGGTCTAGTTAACATGATAGAAGAAGAGGAAGGAAGTACATTTATCTATAAGGGATAATACAAAGATCATTTGGATAGTGGGTTCGTTGGTCTTTCTCTTGAAGCTATTTGGCAATGGGTCCAACTATCTCCCACAACTCCTAACAGGGTGGGAATCTTCTAATAGGGGTTCAAGGTCTCCTAATAGGGATTCATATGTATTGAATGTATTCATAGACTCCTAATAGGGTCCATCCTCTAACAAGGAATATTTATATTAGTACATCATCTTGTGGGTACCATCCCCATCGGGGTTTTCCCTCTAATTAAGGGTTTCCCTAGTTAACATATATGGTGTTATTGCATATGCATATTTTTTTTGCGGTTTTAGTTTATATTGCTCATATGGTTAAGTTTGTTTAAGGTTGATAATTGTGATAATAATTGGATAACTGACTCACCCTATCTTAGTCATATCAGTGGACTATATATTTTAACAATTGGTATCAGAGCATTAGGTCCTTGAAGGATAAGCTTAACAACTTTGGGAGATCGATGGTGAATATTTTTAGAAAGGATAGTCCTAGATTTGATGGGGCCAACTATGATAGTTGGAAGGAGAAGATAAAGAATCATCTATTGTGCATGGTTACAGGTTATTGGATCTTGACAAAGAGTAAGAAGAAAATTGTTGAAGAATAAAAGCTTGAAGGATGCAATGAAGAAGAGAGAGATTTATTCATGTGTAACATGAGATCCAGAGAAGCTCTACTATCAGCTCTTCTAGAGAATTAATACAGTCAAGTAAAGTCACTTGAAACATCTTATGAAATTTGGAAAGCATTAGAATCTACTTTTGAAGGTGATACACATGAAAAGAGAATGAGATGCATAATTGGATATGTGTATTTCAAAATGCTAAGATGATGGAAGATGAATTTGTAAAAAGTTATATTGGTAGAATATCAAAATTTTTTGTAGGAATTCGGTCTCATGGTGGAGCCAAGGAAGAAGATGAAATAATATGGAAGATCTTGAAAAACTTGACACCATCATTCAAGCAAGTAGCTCAGATGATTCAGCTAGTAATGCCCTACACTAAAGATTTCACAAAGAAAACATTGCTTGGAAGATTGGAATCTACAAAAGTATATTTGAGATAGTCTGGAGATCTAGCTAGAGTTGAAACAACTTTCAATGCCCTAAACACTCGACCTAATCTAAAAAGGAGTGCAAGAACACTAGGAGATTTTGCTGGTAGTAGTAGATCTAATGAAGACAAGAAGATTGATGAATAAATAGCCCTTCTTATGAGAAGAGAAAAAGATGGTAAGAAAATCTTTAAATGTTGGACTTGTGATGAATTTAGTCATTATGCATCTAAATGTCCTAAAAGAGAGAAAAATAATAAGGGAAAGTTTAAGTCTAGAAGAGATAGAGATAGAAATTTTTTGTATGCAAATGAAGATGAAGAATCTGATGAGAAAGGTCAAAGTGAAAGTGATGATGAATTAGGATTTGTGTCTATTAAAAAAGATGATATTGATAGAGAAATTGGAGAAGAAAGAGCTCTAGTTTTCCAAGTGGAAAATAAATCTGATTGGATAATTGGCAGTGGTTGTTCACATCATATGACTGGTGATATGAATAAGTTTTTTAAGTTAAAGAATCATGATGGAGGTATTGTTAGAGTTGGTAACAATGCAACCTGTCATATAACAAGAATTAGATCCATTAATCTCAATGGTAAAACTAACACTAATGATGTTTATTTTGTTGATGGATTGAAGCATAACCTGTTGAGTGTTGGATAGTTGGTGGACAAGGGTTATTAGTTGCAATTTATTGAGAAGAATTGTATTATCAAGGATAGAGATGGTAAGTTGATTGGAATAGGAACAAGATCCAGAGGTAATGTATTTCAGTAGAATCATGCTGAAATGACATGTTTGGTAGCTAAAGTGGATAACAATTGGTGTGGCATAGAAGATTCTGTCACATAAACTTTGATAATATTGTGAAGGTTAGTAGCACATTTGCAATCAAAGAGTTGCCTAAGATTACAAATCCTACTAATGTAAATACTTAGGAAGATATATTAAAATATTGGTGAGATAAATGTACAAAAGGGACAAAGAGATACTATGAATAAAAGTCATATAACTCATGTAAATACCTTGTGTATATTGTATGGGGGAGTTATATGTAAGGAAGCCATGTATATTCAACAGAATCAGATGTCAGTATGTCAGATGTTGTATATAAGTTTTGACTCATAAGTGTTTTTGTCACTAATGCCAAAGGAGGAGATTGTTGGAATTAAGGTATATTTGTCATTAGTGCAAACACTTATTCGATTCTGAATGCTTACCAAGCTCATACCTTGTCACAGTCAACCATGAAGCATACATCATCCTTATAATCTTCAACAAGCTTAGGAGGAATTCTGAATATGTTATTCATCTTTTCCTTGAAGCCTTCAAAATAATTATCCATAATACTATCAAAATTTTCACCCATCTCTGCTACAAACTCATTTATTTGATACAAAATTGGAATGTCTTTTCTCCATTCTACTGTTCCTTTTGATGGAAAGAATTTTTGTACATAGAAAAATAAACATATTAACAGAGATCCGAATTTACAGGGGTTATTCTTTGAAATCCTTATGCTATCCATATTTTTATTTAGCTATCTCAGCATTATTTCTGATAGATCAAATTCAAGATTTTTCTTTACAATCTTGAGGGCCAAATCCATAGCTTCACAAGGTACACTATTTAATCTGCTGGAACTGTATAATTTATATGCATGCCAAATCTTAATTCCATATCAGGTACAGTGTTAACCTTTAAACCTCTACCATCCTAGTCGGCTAGGGCTTGTTTTTGTAGCTCTTCTCGACCTAGGGTTTTGGTGGTTTTGGTTTTACTGAGCATAGGAAGACCCATGATTTTGTGAATCATCTTCTTTGTTATCACTACGGGTTGCTCCAACCATAATTGACCATTATGCACCTCACTTAGGATATACCTAATCCATTTGGTTTGGAAGTTTCTATGCATATGCGCGATATGAGTCAAGCCCTTGGTTTCCAGATGCTTGTGCTCGGGTTTGAGGGTTCCATCCACACATAACTCGGCTAGGGCATTGTCCATATCTAGTGTCCCTATCTCTTGAACAATGCATTTGAAATGAGTACAAATGTCATTTATAAGTAGTACCTTTGGTGGAATCTACGATTGGGCTCCATGCGGGTCGAGCGATTCAGCTATGGCAGGAACGAGCTTGAAGCTAGGTGCTTTCCATTCCACTCCCTTCACAAGCATTTCAGAGCCTCTCTTTTCCTTGCTGTTGCTGCTGCTTGCAGATGCCATTGCTACTCGGTGAGTGAATGATTTCGTAAAACAAATTCTTCATTGGAAAATCACTTCAAATCGCTTAAACTCACTTGCATGCTCTTGGAAATTTCTTCGCTCTATATATTTTAAATTCGCGATGAAAAATGAGATCAAATTCTGTCTTTTTGATGAAAAATTTGCCATTAATGCTTAGGTACGAAGGTAGCTGAGATGACCTAGGGTTTGTCAGATAGTCACCGAATTACTCAGTAAACCTTGAAACTCGGTAAAACAAACAAAACCTTTCATATTACTGACCTAGCTCGGTTAAGTCTGAAACCAACCTTGCCCGGTAGATGCATCACAATGAACTATGTCTTATATATGGAATACTAATTTGCCATTTGCACTCCTTCATTTTGGAACTGATTAGGATATTGCTTGAAGATGCAGTCCCTAATCTTGCTTGATGAGTCTAATTAGAAATGGTGGAGTCACCCACTTCTTGAGTGACATTGCCATCATTTGAATTTTCTGGCTCGGTAGATTTAGGAATCCACTATTGTCTCATCTATTTTCGAATGCTGTCAGCTCTGGCTTTCTTTTCATCTTTAATTCTTCCTATGTTCATGCAATTCTTGGATATATGACCAAGTTCGGTACATGTATAACATCTTATAGTAGTATCTTTCTTCCTTAGGTGATGCCTGGTACAGTTTATTCCAATGTGTCCATATTCTCCACAATAGTGACATCTGCACCAAGTATTGTAGTTCCAACCAAATAATGCTTTGATAATTTATTCTGCTGGATTGAATGCTTTGGATCTACATACAGATGCCTTGTGACCTTGTTTCTTGAATTTGTGACATTTTCCTTCAAACTTTGGTTTCTCTTTGCATTCATTTGCTTTGTGACCATGCTAATTGGAGTTGTAGCATTTGCCATTGAATTTTGCCTTTCAATTACTCCAACATTTGTTTGATGTATGACCTATCTTGCCACTGTGATTGCAAGTGGGTCTTTGATTCCTTTGAGCACCTTACTTGGAGGTTTCACCTTCTTCCTTGTATCCAAGACCAGCTTTACCTTTTTGTTTATGAAAATTTTGCTCACTTTGCTGATTTAATTGAGTCATGTCTGTTTGAGATTTCATCATTCTTTCATTGACTTGCTTTTCAGTGATCAAGTCATTTTCCAAACTTTCATTGATTTGTCTTTCAGATCTTAGATCACTTTGTAAGCTTGCATTGATTTGTCTTTCAGTGATTAAATCATTCCTCATACTTTCATTCTCAGATCTTAGATTCATAATTTCTTCATTTGCATTAGATAGTTGACCTACAAGAGCTTCATGCTAAAGGGATTGATTATTTCTTACCTCTAAGTCTTCATTTGCCTTGTTTCTCTATTACAAAACTTCACATAGCCTGATGGATTGGATTTCTTGTTCTCTTTTGAGCTTTCTTACTTCTTCCTACAGAGAACCATTCTTTGCTAGGAGTTCCTTGATTGCTTCATTAGCTTCATTTAAACTCCTTGATGGTAAAAGGTCTTCAATCTTTTCTTCAATATATTGATGATAATTCATTTGTCTTGGAAGTTCCTTCCTTCTTTTTAGAGATTGTGAAAGATGCTTCTTTTCTTCTTTAAGTTGAGCCATGGCTATTTCCAGATCTAGCTTTTCATTCTCAATAGATTTGTCAAGTCTGAATATCTCCATTGTCCTTGATCTTTGCTCAAGCTATCAAAATTTATCCTGAGAACCAGAAAGCTTTGATACCAATTGTTGGAAATATTCAAGACTAACAAGGTTACTGAGAGGGGAGGGGTGAATCTGTAACTCTAAAACTTTAAATCAATTTTGCATAATAAATTATTCACCATTTATCCATCTAATCTACTATATGCATGAAGAAATAAATATTCATAACTCATGAACACATTGATTTGGTGACCTAGAAACCTTTAAATTAGAAAGTAAAACTGGGATGGGGATGATACTCACAAAACTTCAATACTACAGTATAAAGTTGGCGGGTTAAGGCTTACAATGATCACTTCTGATGATCTGCTCGGTTAGGAGCAAGTAGGACTGCTAGATCCACCTTGTTAGAGGATTTACAAACATACACTGAAGTATGCACTCTGTTAGGAGATTTACAAAAGACTGTTAAGTCTACCCTTTTAAAGGATTTACAAACTGATTCACCTGTTAAGATGAAGCAGTGGATCTGGTTACAATTGATTGCTGATAAGATCCTTTAGGCTCTGATCACCCGATGTAATGGATATAACTTTTCTGCATCTATGTTGACCTTGTTGTATTCCTCTGTTCTGCTGCTGATTTTCTTTTCTTCTTCTCAAAATATTGCAATATATTACCAACAACGACATAAAACATTGCTTCTCTTCAATTGATATATACCATTCCAATATTTACATTGGCAAGGTCGGCCAAACACAAGTGAACAAAACTTTACTGAGTCGGCCAGATAGTAGAAAACTCGAGTTACTCAAACTAACTTGGTGACCTGATACTTGGCATCCACTACAATACACTGCATTGTCATGCACTCGGTAAGAGTAGAGGCACGGTCCATACTAATCACTCTAAGGAGCTTGGAACTTGGTAACCATTGGTGACTCGGTGAATATTATGTCACTCGGTGAAAATTGAATCCATTGATAACCTTCTTCACTTGGTAAACACTGATTCCTTCATTTACCTTGTTTACTCAGTAAAAACTAAGTCCTTCATTTACCTTGATCACTTGGTAAACACTAAGTCCTTCATTTACCTTGATCACTCAATAAACACTAAGTCCTTCATTTACCTTGATCACTCGGTAAACACTGCGAAGCTCGGTGACCACTAACTACTTGGAGAACACTATTCTGCTTGGTAACCACTATGAACTTGGCAAACACTGCTGAACTGCCCATAAGCTCAGTTTCCAAAGGAATGCTCGGCATGAGCTCGGTAAGCATTTAGAATTAAATAAGTTTTTGCACTAATGACAAATATACCTTAATTCCAACATGTTTTGTGTAAAGAATGCATTTTAGCAAGATAGAAGAAAGTATCATTTCCTAGTAAGAAGTTCACTACCACAGAAAAGCTAGAGATCATTCACATAATCTGAGTGGTCCTTCTAGAACAAGAGGATTCTATGGTGAAAGGTACTTTATGATTTTTGTTGATGATTTCACTAGAATGATGTGGGTAGCATTTCTTGAAGAGAAATGTGAAGCTTTTGGGAAGTTTAAGATATTTAAGAATAGAGTTGAGAATGAATCTAGTGTTAAGATAAAGTGTTTGAGATCTAATAGAGGAGAATTCATCTCTAGAGAATTTAACATATTTTGTGAAGAGAATGGAATTAAAAGACAACTATCTTCACCTAGAACAACTGAGCATAATAGGATTGCTGAAAGAAGGAATAAGTAAGTAGCAGAAGCAACAACAACAATGTTGTTTAAGAATGATGTTTCTAAGATATTTTGGAGAGAAGCAGTCAATACTGTAGTATACACTCTGAACAAAGTACATATCAGAAAAGGTATGAACAAGAAACCTTATGAGCTATGGTTTGGTCGTTCACCATCAATTAAGTATGTCATAATATTTGGGAGAAAATGTTACATTAGGAGAGATGATGACATTGGTAAGTTTGATCAAAGAAGTGATGAAGGTATGTTTCTTGGTTATTCATTGAAAAGAAAGGCATACACATGTTTTAACTATAGAACTAAGAAAATAGTTGAATACACAAATGTAAGGATTGATGAAAAGCTTGGAACTAAGGAAAAGATGGTAGATTATAATTTAGATGAAGAAGAAGATAATTATGGAATTGTCAGATAGAATGCATAATTTTTCTTTGAGGCTAACAATGATTTACAGAATGATGTGCTAACTATTGAGTAAAGAGGAGAGAAAAGATGTGAACCTAGAGAAGAGATAAGAGTTGAGATGTTAACTCCTGCCTCTAATATAAATTTGATAAAAAATCATCCTCCTAAGTAGATAATTGCAAGCAAAGACAAAGGTATGATGACAAGAAATAGAGTCAATGAGGAGATATGTTTGATATCTTAAGTTGAACCTAAGAGCACATATGAAGAATGTAAAGATGATCATTGAATTCAAGAAATGAAGGAAGAATTAGATTATATTATGAAGAATGATACATGGGAGTTAGTTCCTAGACCTAAAGACAAGAATGTGATAGAAACCTTGAATGGGTATTGAGAAACAAGATGAATGAGCAAGGCGAAGTTTTGAGGAATAAGAATAGACTTGTATGCAAGGGATATTCATAGAAAGAAGACATAGAATATGAGGAGACATATGCACCTATAGCTAGAATGGAAGTAATAAGGATGTTCTTGGTTTATGCAACAAATAAGAAGTTCAAAGTTTATCAGATGGATGTTAAATTGGTCTTCTTGAATGGAGAACTTGAAGAAGAGGTATATATTGAGAAGCCTAAAGGTTTTTATTTAACATAAGATAAAGACATGGTATGTGGACTAAAGAAAGCTCTATATGGTCTGAAGCAAGCACCTAGAACCTGGTATGTAAGGTTGAACAGTTATTTGGAAAAGCTTGGATTTGCTAAAGGTATGACATATAGTAACCTGTATTTGAAAGAAGTTGAGAATGGTTTGCTAATAATAGTAATATTTGTTGATGGCATCATTTTTGGAGGTAATGATGAAGCACGTGATAATTTTTTTGAAGAGATGAAGAATGAGTTTAAAATGAGCATGATAGGAGAAATGAAGTTTTTCCTAGGATTGCAAATTGTACAAAATAGTGAGGGTATTTTCATTTCACAAGCTAAGTACCTAAATGACCTGTTGAAAAGGTTTGGTTTAGAAATTTGTAAACTTGTTGGTACACCTATGATAATTGATCACAAGTTATCCAACAAATATGAGACACCGGCGATAGAGAAGAAGTATAGATCCATGATTGTAGGTTTGTAGTATCTAACTCACACCAAACTAGATATAGAAAATGAAATTGGGATTGTAGCTAGATTTCAAGCTGATCCTAAGGAGTATCATTTTCTAGTAGTGAAGAGAATATTCATATATTTGAAAGGAACATTTGACTATGGAATTTGGTATGATAAATTGAGTGATTTCACTCCATGTGCATATATTGATGCAGATTGGATAAGTAGTATGGAAGATAGAAACAAAACCAGTGGTAGATCATTCTTTCTTGGAGGAAGATTGGTTTCTTGGCTAAGAAAGAAGCAAGATTGCATTTCCCAGAGTACAATTAAGGAAGACTATGTTGCAGTGGCAAATAACTATAATTAATTTATATGGATGAAGCAAATGTTGAAGGATATTAGAATTGAGTTTGAAGAACTTGTTATCATTTATTGTGATAACACAAGTACAGAAAGTATGTCTAAGAATATTTTACTATATTCTAAGACTAAGCATATGTCTATTAAGTATCATGTGCTAAGAGAGAAAGTGTCAGAAAAAGAAAATCAGATTAGAGTATGTGAGTACTAAAGATAAAATTGTAAATATCTTTACAAAGCCTTTTCCTAAAGATACATTTGAGTACTTGAGAGGTATGTTTGGGGTTATGCCCCTGCCTACTTCTAAGTAGATGATGTAGAGAGTGCATCAGTCTGGTGGTACATAGCACTATTGTTAGCCTAGATTGAATGCTGATGCTTCCCATATAGGGGAATATCTGTGATGAGCAGAGTTATTGATGACTCTTGGTATTTGGTTTTGAATAGTGTATTTGGACACTTGACTGGTTGAAGACTTGGAGTAGCACATTACCAATTGGTATGTAACAATTGGTTTGTTGGAAAATTTGAGATTGAGGCCTTTAGCATTGATGTCAATGAGGGAGAGAATATGCATGAAAAAAAACTCCTAAGTTTGGGATAGAATGAATCCTAATTATGGGGGAGAGAATATGGATGAAGGAGAGATATCACTTTAGAGAGATTTAGAAAGATTCATCAAAGGAAGTAGGAATATGCACCTAATATATTGTGAATTGTTTAGTGTAAAGTAAATAATTGATGTCTAAGAAGTAGGAGTATGCACCTATTGTGCACCTATTGTATTGAGACTTTTTTTAGCATGTGGACAACTGATGCTAGTCAGCAGTAGCAACAAAACACTGTTTGGTATTCTTGGAACTTAGATGGTGTTTCATCTATGTTGCCATCAATTCCAAAGAGGGAGATTGTTAGCATGAATGCTGGTGATACTAATTTGGGGGAGTATTCTAAGCATTGGAGAGTATTGACATGTTGCATTCATGAGTGTGTTTGTCATTGATGTAAACATAGCATGGTTTCTATAAAGATTGGCTGAGTAGAAAACAAAGATCTTAATGGTATAGACAATAGTTTGATTGTTTGATGATGTGTAGTTATGGACATGTTCAGCATAGTGTCCCAATGACATGTTCAAGTGCGCAGAGTCTAAGTCAAAGACATATAGAAGTTGTACCTAATTTATAGAGAGCTATTAAGAGAATGAGTATTAGGAAAGTAGTTCCTAATGTTTGTTTGCTACATTATGTATAAGATGTAGTAAGAAGATGGGTAGTTAGGTAGTAACAGAGGATAGTCAACTGATGACATCAAGGAGTGCATAGATGCTAGTATTGCATGTGTGAAATTTTGTATAGACTGTGAGCCAACAATTTTATTGTAATTGTAATTAATTAATTATCTTATTATAATTAATTGGGAAAGCTTTAAGGTTGACTCAAGGAATTATTATGAAGATATGGTATAAAGGAAAGATGTTTTCCTTGTTTGAAAAGTGTTTTGATTTTTGTATGTAGTGCGAATTGCGAAAAGGAGTACAGTGCTTACTAAATGCGTGTAAGAAATCCATGAGATTATTGGATGCAAGTTTTGTGATCTAGTTACAAGATTAGAAGTAGAAGAGGTCCAGTTGATAGGAAAAAAGAAGAGGAAGGAAGTACATTTCATTTCTATTATTTTGCAAGGAATAATACATAGATCATTTGGACAATGGGTTCATTGGTCTTTCCCTTGAAGCTATTTGTGTAGTGGGTCCAGTTGTCTTCCACAACTCCTAACAGGGTTGGCACAACTTCTAACATGGTGGGGATCTCCTAACAGGGATTCAAAGTCTCCTAACAAGGACTCATATGTAATGAATGTATTCATATACTCCTAATAGGGTCCATCCTCTAGTAAGGAATATTTATATTAGTACATTATCTTGTGGGTACCATCCCCATCGATGTTTTCCCTCTGATCAAGGGTTGCCCTAGTTAACATATCTGGTGTTATTATGTATGAGTATCTTTTTGTGGTTTTAATTTATATTTCTCATATGGTTAAGTTTGTTTAAGGTTGATAATTGTAATAATAGTTGGATAGTTGATTCACCCCCCTCTTAGTTATATTAGTGGACTGTAAGAAATGAATAATGTTGAGCAAGGAACGAGAAACAATCCAAGTAAGTTAAGTGTGAAACAATGTTACCATGAGATAAGCAACTCCACGAGCATACACCAAGATGGTTCAACAATGGAGACAAGGATTTATAAGGGGAAAGCAAAGAAAACCCCTTGTGAGTTATTATGAATGAAGGCAAATGCCTAAAGAAGAGAGAGAGAGAGTGTTGGAGCAAAGGTAGCTCAATACAATAACATCAAGTGCTTAGAGTGGTGTGTAGTTATGAAGAAAGAAGGAGGAGCATCTCTTATATAGAGATGAGAGAGGAGTTGCATTTGTAACTCCAATTTCTATGAATGCCACATTCATAATAGGTGTGTGCAAAGTGTCACAATCCTCTTAAGGAGGATAAACTAAATAAAGAAATAAACAAGAGTTGTCCTTACATGTGGAATAATGGACAAATAATGACATGTCCTCCACATGTGTACAAGTGGACAAATTACATGTAGGGACCCTTGGAATATCCTAATTAAAATATATCCAAGGAAAGATTAACCTTTCTAACACCCCCCCTTAATCTTTACTTGGGGAGTGTACTTCAACGGGTTGCAAACCCAAATTTTTACAATGGAACTGAAATTTCTCTTTAGAAAGTGGTTTGGTTAAGATATCAGCCACTTGATCTTCTCCTTTACAATAAAGAAGAATAATTTGATTGTCTTCAACTTGTTCTCGAATGAAGTGATGTTGAAGTGAAATATGTTTAGTGCGAGCATGATATACTGGATTCTTTGCCAAGGCAATAGCACTTTGATTGTCATAATGTATAGGTGTAGGTGATTGTTGAAGTAGACCAAAATCATCAAGAAGTCTTAGAATCCATAGAGCTTCTTTAGCTGCATTGGTACAACCTTTGTATTTAGCTTCCGTTGAGCATAGGGAAATAGAGTGTTCCTTTTTGCTTTTCCAAGAAATTGGACCTGAACCAACAAAGAAAACATAACCACAAGTGGATTTCCCATCATTGGGATCTCCACCTAGATCGGAATCAGTATAGCCATGTAAAATGAATTCAGAGTTTGGATCATAAAATAAGCCTATATTAATAGTTCCTTTAATATACCTTAAGATGCGTTTAGCAACTTTAAAATGAGTTTGTTGAGGTTTAGACATAAAATGAGACACTAAACCAACACTATAAGCAATATCAGGTCTAGTAAGAGTTAAATAATTTAAACTTCCTACTAATTGTCTATACAAAGTTTCATCAACAAAAGGAGTATTCATATCATTCATTAATTTAGTTCCTAATTCACATGGAATTGAAACATGGTTAGAGTCATTCATCTTAAATTTTTCTAAAAGATCATAAGCATACTTGCTTTGAGAAACAAAGATACCATTAGGAGTTTGAAAAATTTGCATACCTAAGAAGTAATGTAAGATACCTAAGTCGGTCATTTGAAATTTTTGTTTAAGTTGGAATTTAATATTAGAAATCAAAATGTCTAAACTAGAAGTGAGAATTAAATCATCTACATAAACAATAACAATGATAATATCATCGGTAGTATGTTTAATAAACAAATTAGGATCATTTTTTCTTCTAGTAAAACCTTGAGAAATGAAGAAAGAATTAATTTGAGAATACCATTCTCTAGGTTATTGTTTAAGGCCATAAATAGATTTGTTCAATTTGCAAACTAGATTTTCACTACCTTTCTTAATAAATCCAGGAGGTTGAGCCATATAGATTTCTTCATGTAACTCACCATTTAAAAAAGCACTTTTAACATCCATTTGATGAATGGGCCAATTTAGTTTAGATGCTAAAGCAAGAACTAATTTGATAGTAGGCATTTTAGCAACAGGTGCAAAGGTTTCATTATAGTCTAAGCCTTCAATTTGGGAAAAGCCTCTAGCAACTAGTCTAGCTTTAAATTTACTAATTTCATTATTAGTATTCAATTTTGTTTTATATAACCATTTACATGAAACTAGGTTTTTGCCAGGAGGTAATGTGACTAAGTCCCAAGTGTGATTAGCAAGTAACGAATCATATTCCTCTTGCATGGCTTTCTGCCAATGAGGTTGAGAGTTAGCTTGATCAAAAGACTTAGGATCATTAGAATTCATAATAGTAGTCATCAAAGCATAATTACAATAATTAATCCTTCTATGTTTAATTCCACCAGATTTAGAAATATAATCATCAGCTTCATTGATGAGATTTTGAGCCCATTTAGGTTTACGTTTTGTTGTAATGGAATTATCACTAGAGGAAGAATCATGAGTAAGAATGGTATCATTAGTATCTATTGGAGTATCATGAGATGTAGGAGTAGAAATAACCTGTGGTACTTGATTAAAAGAAAGAGTAGGGTTAAGAGAGGGAGGTTGGTCCTCCACAAGCACAATTTTAGTGCCACTGAATTCTTCATCCGTTGTAGTAGAGCAGTCATGAACTCTAGTTTCTGCAATACAAACATCTCTAGCAACTTGAACTTTTTTAGTAGTGGAATCATAAACACGATAACCCTTAGTGTGTTCATCATAGCCAACAAACATATAAGGAGATGACTTAGCATCTAATTTATGCCTTTTCTGTTTAGGCGTATGGACATAAGCAGTGGAACCAAATATCCGTAAATGATGTAAATTTGGTTTCCTACCAGACCAAGCCTCTTCTGGAGTGATAGTTTTGAGAGCTTTGGTAGGAGTCCGATTAAGAATATAAGTTGCACAAAACATGGCTTCAGCCCAAAATTTATAATGCAAATTCTTAGCATGTAACATGCTTTGAGCCATTTCAACAATGGTCCGATGCTTTCTTTCTGCTACACCATTTTTTTGTGGTGTATAAGGAATAGTAAGCTCGTGCTTAATTCCACATGATTTCAAATAAGAATGAAAAGCATTATTCACATATTCTTTCCCATTATCAGTTCTAAGAATTTTAAGTTTATACCCAGATTGCCTTTCCACATATAACTGAAATTCAATAAATATATCAAGAACTTGATCCTTGCTATGCAAAAAATAGATCCAAGTTCGTCTAGAAAAATCATCAACAAAGGTAAGTGCATACCGAGAACCTTGGATGGAGGTATTCTCCATGGGACCCAAAAGATCACTATGGACAAGATGCAACTTATGAGTTGCTCGCCATGATTTTCCACTTGGAAAGGGCTCCCTATGCATCTTACCACTCATACAACCTGTACAGGTAATCTTGGAAGGAATAATGTTAGGCAAGCCATCAACCATATTATGCTTTTGCATGAAAGTAATATAATCAGAATTTAAATGACCAAGTCTTTCATGCCATATATTGAAATCAATAGAAGTATGTAAAGAATATCGTGAACTAGCAAATTCATGGAATTTAAACAAATTGTCATTATCCATTTTAGCATAAGCAATTACTTTAAGAGTTTGAGGATCTATAATATAACATGTATCTTTGTAGAATTCAACTTTATAGTTCTGACATAACTGTGAAACAGAAATTAGATTAGTTTTCAAGTCAGGGACATATAGAACATTATGCAATTTACCATTAGGAATAGTAACATCACCTAGTCCTTCAACTTTACAAGTCTGATTATTAGCTAACTGAATAGGAATGTTAGCAATATCAGGTTGTAAGGAATCAAATATTTCTTTATGAGAGGTGACATGTTGGGATGCACTACTATCAACAATCCACTCTAGAGGTTTACAAAGATTAAAGCTACAAGTAAAAGCTTGACGAGAAATAGAATAAGTTGAATTACCTTTTCTATGGTTTGAGGTTTGATGATTGGTACTATGATTCATAGGTTTTCTATCATTTTGTTTTTTAAAACAATTATTAACAAGGTGACCATCTTTGCCACAATAAGAACAATGAGGTTTGGGATTGGAATGGTTCCTCTGATTAGGATTACGAGTATTATTAGGGTGATGGGTATTATTATATTTAGGATGAAATTTATTGTTAGTGTTATTTGAATTAGATGGCTTGTAATTATGATTATTGGAACGAGAATTATTAGTTGAATTTCTAGAGACAAATGCATGTTCAGTTGATTTGAGAGTACCAAACTGGATTAGCTTAGCTTCTTCTTGTCTCAATAAAGTTTGGAAAATAACATAAGTTAACTGAGAAGATAAAGTAGGAATAGCAAGTTGTGCATGAATATTGGTTATAAACTGTTGAAACTGTCTTGGAAGACATTTTTTAAGAATAAGATGGATTAAACGAATATCCTCTAATTGAATACCTAAAGCCATAATTTGACTTTTAAGAGAATCAAATTTTAAGAGGAATTCATCCATACCTTTAAAATCTGCATACCTGAGATCTTCGAGTTGATCTTGTAATTGTATTTTGCGATATTCATCGCTACTGTCATACTTGGTCTTCAAGATGGACCACGCATCATGAGCTTTAGAACAGTGAGCAATTAAGACATATAAATCTGGAATAATAGAAATACCAATTAACCCTAAAGCTTCTTCGTTTTTAGCTTTCCAGGTATCTTTCTCATCTTGAGTAGCTGCTGAACCAGGCTCAAGAGAAGGGTCAGTGGCTATTTCAAAGAGATGTTTAAAACGAAAAATAAATGAGATATGGGTTTTCCAAGAATGATAATTTGAATAATTAAGTTTGATTTCTGGAATTAATGTTGACATGATTAAAAAAAAATTCTTTCCTTCTTTTTTTTTTGAAAAAAAAAATGCCCTTAATTTGAGAATCAAATGATTTGGAAAAAAAAAAAAAATTAAATTTTTTATGAATTGAACAAAATTGTTTGTTTTTTTAATTTTATATTTTATGTTATTATTATTATTTTTTTTAAAGAATATTTGATTTTTTTAAATTATTTTAATTATAATTAATAGTGATAGTGGAATTTAAAAATAGTTAAAGTTTAATTAAAATGAAAAAAGAAGGAGGGGGAAACGGTTTTAAATCAAAAATTGAGGGAAGCAAGCGGTGGCTGCCGCGTGGCAAGAGAAAGCGGCGGTCGGTGGTCGCCGCGTGTGTGGAGCGGCGAGCCACGGGCGGTGGTTGGGGGTTTTAAAAACACAGAGTGCACGGTAAGGGTGCAGAGGTGGCGGCGGCGGAATGTAACCGTTGGCGAGGATGTTGGCGCGGCAGCACAAATGTTTGCGCGGCGGCGGGATTGTTGGTGCGGCGGCGCGATTTGTTTGCGCGGCGGCGCGATTTGCGCGGCCAAAAATGCTGCAACATGTCTGGGCCAAAATATGTAACAGTGCCTTCGGCGGGTGGCTGAGGCACGAGGTGGCGCGCGGGTGGCGCGGCCGCCTTAAACAAAAAATAAAAGAATTTTTTTTATTTGTTTTTATATATATAAAAAATTTATACTATATTTTTTTAAAAAAAGAAGTAAAATATATTTTTTTCCTAAAGAAATTTTTGATAAATAAAGTGAGAGGAAAAAAAATAAAGAGATAAAAAGCTTCACTATTGTAATATGTTTTGTTTTGGCGGCATGCCGTCCAAAACAAACCAAAAAAAACTACTAAGAAAACCCTTTGGCGGCAAGCCGTCCAAAGAGGGTTAGAAAAGAATATGAAGCTTTATAAGAAAACCCTTTGGCGGCAAGCCGTCCAAAGAGGGTTAGTAAAAAAAATGAAGCTTTGCAAGAAAACCCTTTGGCGGCAAGCCTTCCAAAGAGGGTTAGTAAAAAAAAAAAAAAAAAAACTTGCATGCACAAGATTAGTTAAAATGAGCTAAGATCACAACACAATCTTCTTCTCTCAATAACGTCTCCAAGTAAGGTGTGCTCCAATGAATGGCAACCTTCACCACAAAACTTAAAACAAGGATTAGATAACCAAGCTCTGATACCATGTAAGAAATGAATAATGTTGAGCAAGGAACGAGAAACAATCCAAGTAAGTTAAGTGTGAAACAATGTTACCATGAGATAAGCAACTCCACGAGCATACACCAAGATGGTTCAACAATGGAGACAAGGATTTATAAGGGGAAAGCAAAGAAAACCCCTTGTGAGTTATTATGAATGAAGGCAAATGCCTAAAGAAGAGAGAGAGAGAGTGTTGGAGCAAAGGTAGCTCAATACAATAACATCAAGTGCTTAGAGTGGTGTGTAGTTATGAAGAAAGAAGGAGGAGCATCTCTTATATAGAGATGAGAGAGGAGTTGCATTTGTAACTCCCATTTCTATGAATGCCACATTCATAATAGGTGTGTGCAAAGTGTCACAATCCTCTTAAGGAGGATAAACTAAATAAAGAAATAAACAAGAGTTGTCCTTACATGTGGAATAATGGACAAATAATGACATGTCCTCCACATGTGTACAAGTGGACAAATTACATGTAGGGACCCTTGGAATATCCTAATTAAAATATATCCAAGGAAAGATTAACCTTTCTAACATGGACTATATATTCTAACACTAAAAGCCTATAGGGAAGATTTGTTCAAGCATGTTATCCCATTAAAAGAGAATCTTAAACCATTTAGACAAAAGTAGAGACCTGTCAATCCTACAATAGCTCCAAAAATTTAGGAGTTAATAAATCTTAGGGATGGGGGAATTATTAAGCTTATAAGACATTCTACTTTAGTATCCAACTTAGTGCTAGTTAGAAAGAAGAATGGTGATATTAGGCTATGTGTAGACTTTAGAAATCTTAATATTGCCTCCTTGAAAGAAAATTATGGTTTATCCAATATGGAGGCCATGCTGCAACAAGTCAGTGGCTCTGAGTTGATGTTTATGATGGATGGATTCTCTAATTATAACCAAGTGCTGGTTGATGAAAATGAATAGTTCAAAACCACTTTTACCACACCATGGGAAACACATGTGAATTTTGAAATGCCCTTTAGCCTAATTAATGTAGGGTCCACTTTCCAAAGAGCCATGGATGTTGCCTTTGCAAAATATATAGACAGATTCATGATTGTTTACCAAGATGATTTGACATCCTACTCGAAGAAAGAAGAAGATCATTATAGACATTTGGATAAAATATATCTAAAAGATTTGGAATATAGAGTTTCCTTAAACCAAAGGAAATGTACATTTGGAGTCATAGAGGGGAAATTTATAGCACACACAATATCTAAAGATGGAGTGAAAGTTGATCCAGAGAGGGTTGCAACAATAGATAAAGTCCCCAACCCAAAGAGTGTCAAAGGTATCCAATATTTCTTTGGCCAAGTAAATTTATTGAGGAGATTTGTAACTAATTTTGGTGAGATTAGTAGACTCATATCCAAGATGTTTAAAAAAGGAGAAACAATTAGATGGGAAGGTGAATCATCAATTGCTTTTCAAGAAATCAAAGATGCAATAAATAATGCCCTAGTACTTAGAACACTTGAATATACAATACCAATGCATATCTTCTCTTTTTCTTCTTTTCAAACCATAACAACAATCTTGCTCTAGAAGAATGAAGAGGGTTTTGAATAACCAATTGCATATTTTAGAAAATTATTGCAAGCTGCAGAGCTAAAATATGACATAAATGAGAAGCAAGAATATGCTCTTGTAAAAATTGTTAAAGATTTTAGGTCGTACTTGGTAGGTACTATTGCCATAGCCTTTGTTCCTAGTGCTTCTTTGAAGGACATTTTTTGGCAACATGAGGTATCTATTAAGAGATGTAGATGAATAAACAAAATCCAAGAATTTAACATGGATGTCCAAATTAAAAAACTAGTAAAAGGTTAGGGGTTAGCAAAGCTAATGGCTCAATCTAACTTGGATGCCAATCAAATAAATGTTTTAGATGAAGACCCACCCAAATACTTGTGACATGGATCACTATGAGTGGTATACTAATGTCATCTATTATTTAGAACATATGGATGCTCCACCCAATTTGATTGATAATGAAAAAAGATCTATGAAGCTGTAGGTAGTCAAATATGTTATTATTGATGGGAAGACTTAGTGGAGAAACTTTGAAGGAGTACTATTTAAATGTATTAATCATGAAGAATCAACAAAAATACTCATTGAGATGCATTCAAGAGTATGTGAAGGTCATTAAATGGCCAATAAAATAGCCCACAAGGTGATGAGAGTTGGCTTATGGTGACCAAGCTTCTTCAAGGATGCTCATGTTTTAGTCACAAAATGTGATCCTTGTCAAAGGTTTGCTAGTAGACTAAATTTTTTTGAGAATAACCCTTTGAATCTAGTAGAAGTTCAAGCACCTTTCTAGTAGTGGGAAATGGATTTCATAGGAGAAATAAAAAACAAGTCTAGTACTGGCTATTCATGGATTCTTGTAGCAACTGACTATTTCACAAAATGGGTAGAAGCAATTCCTACTAGAAAATTCACTAGTAGAGTTGTGGACAATTTCTTACTAAACAACATAATCACCAGATTTGGATATCTAGAGAGAATTGTAAGTGATAGTGCCATGTTCTTTAGATTATATGAATTCATATAATTTTGTGACAAACATGACATCACTAGATAAACATCATCCCCATATCACCCATAAGGAAATGGGTAGGCTAAATCTACAAATAAAAGTTTACTGAAGATTATTAAAAGAACTTTGGATGACAAAAAAAAGGCATGGGATTCCATATTACATCTAGTAGTTTGGGCTGACAGAGTAACAATAAAAGGAAATAGATGTGTCACCTTTTGATCTGGTATATGGATTCAAGCAAGAATACATCAGAACAACTTGATTGGTTTATACAACTACATCTATGTATATGATGAGGATATCATAGATCATATGCGAGAAAGGATGGATGAATTAGTTGGATTAAGTGAGCATAGGAGAGAAGCCTCTACCAAAAATGATAAGTTGAAGTTGTAGATGAAACATTTATTTGATAAGAAGATTGTAGAGAAAAAAATGAGCCTAAAGATCTAGTCCTGGTGTGGAATACAAGGATTGAAGATAAGGGGAAGCATAGAAAGTTTGATCCTATATGGCTTGGCCCTTATTTAGTAGACTCTATGTGGGGAGAAGATTCATACATTTTAAAAGGACTCAATAGAGATATTCTCAAACTGCCAGTTCATGGATAGTTCCTAAAAATGTACTTCTCTTGAGAAGTTTTCTTCTTTTCCATGAATAGTAGGTTAGGGTTTGTAAATATCTCTTTTGTATATAGGTGTGTTCTTTTTCTATTGTTTGTTTGTCTCTCTATCTCTTAGCATTGTCATGTTTGTGGTCTTCTTAACCCAAAGATTTTGAAGCCTTATGTGAACTAGCAGGTGTCCACTATCCCCAAAAAGAGCCACTATTGGTAAGTCTTCATTTTTTCAAGTTTCCTTAATTTTTTTAGAAGATTTTCCTCAGTTGTTGACCTTGATTGAGGTCCTTTTTATTTAGAAACCCTAATTATGAGCCCTAGGTAGAAGAAATAAACCCTTGTTACATTTTTCCCTAGGTCCTTTTGATGAGTAGGAAGTCATAAGCTTAATTCAAAATTTTCCAATATGTATATGACCTTACAGTCTAGGGTAATCATGGAGTCATAAGATATTTTCTAAGATATCCCACAATTGCATCTAAGGGTCAAGTGCATGATCACAAGAGTCATTCCTCAAGTCTCTCATCCTTGTGATTATGTTAAAAGTGTATCATCATAAGTGTCTTTTCTAAAGGTTCATTAGTGTTTATGATCTTATGAAGAAAGGGTTTAGTGTGCAAGCATAAGGGAATTGAGCATGTGACTTAAATGGTCTCTAGAGATACGATTAAAAGAAGATTGTAAGATCACAAGGTGTTATATGAAATATTCTGAAGTTGTGACTAAAAGGAAAGTGTAAGAGTAGAAGAGTGAAGCAGAAGTATTGCCAATGTTATGATAAAGGGTTAGGTGTATGATTGGAAGGTTAAGTCACATGGTAACTTTGAGCTTCAAGAGTTACACCAAGAAGTTAGTTAATTGCTAGCATATGGTCACAGGTGAAAGTAAACATAAGTGGATGAGGGTTCTAATATCATGATAGACTAAGAGGCATAAATCCATAAGACATGAGAAGAAATCTTACAATGTTGTGACAAGGGCTAATCATAAAGGCGTAAGGAGTATTAAGGAAGTTATCGACACCATGCAAAAGGATTATAAATGGCCAATATATGTTCATGGATTAAAGGTAGACATGGAAGACACAATCTTTGATGTTATGATGAACTATTAGGTGTAATATTAGATGGATAAGTTGTCATTCATATGGGGTTATGAAAAGCCAAGTGTTCAATGAAGCATAAGATCATAAGCCCTAAGTTGGCATAAAATGCATGTTTTATCTTTATGAGACGAAAAAGGACAAAGGTTTTAGCCAATCATATCTTTGAGAAGATAAAGTGAAAAGTGCTCAACTAGACATTAAGTTGACATCTCAAAAGTGACATTTGAATTATAGATTTGAAAGCATCATGCATGATGATAGTTAATGAAATAAATAGGATTGATGAAGCACATATGAACATAAAAAACACTCTCTAAGAGATAATAAGCTATCAGTTGCTGAGAAAATATTTACTGAGCTCTTGAAGTTGTAGAGATTTCAAATTTGCTAAGTGTTCTACAAAGAGAATTGTAGAGTTTGAGTGGAGAAAATGTCTAAAATGGAGATAGAAGAAGTCCAGCCCAAGAACATTAAGGTTTTGGAGACTTCAACTTTGAAGACTAGAAAGACTTGGCAGAGAAAACCAAATAAGTACATTGATGAATGGATAAAATTTTTCCCAGGGTCATCAAATGCTATTTTAGAAAATGACCATGATTTTAGAGGTCCAAATGCATTTTATAGAGATGCAATTTGCCTTGACACCAATGGGTATGATTTTTTTTATGTTCTTCTACACCAACAGATTTGAGAAGGTGCCAGTTTCAAACTGATGGAGGAGGAATCTTGCAAAACTTATATTTATAGAGGTATATGTGGATGTGGATTTGGTGAAATCCTTAATAAAGTTGTATAACTTGCAACCAAATATTTTTATAGGCATAATAAGAGTATTATGTGCACATTTAACCATTTGCCATTCCTTGATGCTTTTGGGCTTGAGGATCAGATGAGTGTGCCAATTGATATAGACGACTTGTAGAAGAAATTGGAGAATAGTAAGAGCTTCTACACTAGAAAAGTGATGATCCACTGTATCCCCTATAACCTCAAGTCAAAGGGAGATATTCCAAAGAAGGTGGACAAGATGCTACCTGTGAGAAAATTTAAGAACTACTTCTAGAAAAAAATCTATGTTACACATAAAGCATTGGGAAGTGATGTCTCTAAAGTAGTATTTGGATCAATATAGATTATGGCCTTGGATGTACAAGATGCTTTTCATAATGTGGAGT
Source organism: Cupressus sempervirens (assembly GCA_028749045.1). Classification (NCBI taxonomy): domain Eukaryota; kingdom Viridiplantae; phylum Streptophyta; class Pinopsida; order Cupressales; family Cupressaceae; genus Cupressus; species Cupressus sempervirens. Next base: position 605,857,547 of record CM053792.1, read on the forward strand.
ATGATTATGTGGGGTATATCATAGAAAAGATGTAAGAAAAAATTGAAGCAGCTCAAAAAGGAAACTTGGGAAATCTCAGGTTCCACCATTATTCATTGCTAATGCATCTAATACTGTACTATAATGTTGGATACCTCAGCCCATATTTCATTGATCAAAATGTTGGACTAACCGCCAACCCTTCACCTAGGGTTCATGACATGGCTTAACTATCTTTTGTGTTCTATAAGTCTAGTGGTTGTATTGGGCATTAATAGGTCAACTTTTGGTGCAATGAAAAATATGGCTCGTAACAAGTGGTATCAAAGCTTGGTCATAGGTTCCAATCTCCTCAAGTAATACTGAGGGGGGAATTGTTGGACTAACTGCCAGCCTTCCCCTTCAAGATTCGTGACATGGCTTAACTGCCTCCTATGCTTTATAAGTCTAGTGGTTGTATCGAGCAGTAACAGGTTGATCTTTTGGTGCAACAACAACTCTAGATTGTAACACAAACATTAGATGAGGATGCAATAGGCATTACCATTACTCTAATTCAATGTCTTTCTTTAATAATTCTAGTGTTGTGATTATGAGAATGTTGAACCATAGCTTAATTAGGGATCCTAAAATTTTGAAAAGATTAATGAGGCCAACCTTTTACCTGATAACAAAAAACTTGTCCATAACTAGGGTGATATGTTTCTGTTCCAAGAGTTTTCAATTTTGAGAGTTTATGCTTGTCCTCAGCCTCCCTATGTATTACAAAAATTCATTCTTTCAAGGCTAGCTATAATTGAATTTATATGGCAATTGATTTTGATGGATAGAGAGTACCTAGGTCCCAAGTTACACAAGGAAACCTTTTTGTGTAGATGCTTTAGGATAGGGGACTTCTCAATTGGAAAATAATCCCTTGATCAAATTAATGAATATCATAGACATTATAACCTATTCATTTCCCCTTATAGAACCTATGATCCTGAGGGCTTTGTTAGGCATACTCTAAGGGAAATTAGGAACTACACCTTACCAAATAACAAGGAATTGCCACATGAGGAAATAATTAAATAAATAGTAGCTGAGGGAGAAGTTAATGAAAGACTAATAAAATATGAAGATATACTGAGGGTAAAAAATGGGTTGAAGAGGACAGACTAAAATTTCAAGAGTTTTTATAGAAGTAACATACCTTAACAAACTCTTCAAGATGCTTGAAGACTATGTCCCTTATGTCACATATGCCTTAAGAACTTGAGGGTGAAGAGGGAAGAGTGAATCTAGATTCACTAGAGTCAGATGTTGTCTTAGAGGTGACACAAGAAGATCCTAAAAAATCTACATGGGTGGCATAGGGACACAAAAAATAAAGGGTTATCCAGATGCCTGAGAAAGTAAAAGAGAGAATAATAAAGTTAGTACCAGGTAGGAGCCAATATTTTGCTAACACGAGGCAAAATTATTTACAAGATAGAGTGATAGCAATAGAGAATTCTCTAACTAACTTGTAGGTAACAACTGCTAGGTTGGATAATAGGATCATCCAAGCTAAGAAATTTATTGAAGATAATGAATTCATCAAATCTGCAGAGTTCAAGAGCTTCCTATATAAATTTAAGAAGATTGAGTTGACACTAACTCTTAATCTAGGGGAATCATTGGAAAAAGAGAAGGAACTTGTTGAAAAATTGTTGGCTTATGACCTTGTGAGTGAATTAATGACCCCTACTAAAGAGAGAGATCTTGTACAAAGAAGTGGTTTCTTTTAGTACCTGGCTGGGATTTGGAGAAATCCTTTTTGATAGATCAAATCAGAAGGCAAGACAAAGCCATATCCTATGAAACATTGAATGAAAAAGGATTCTAGAGGGTATTTGGTTTTAATCTAGACTCAAAGACTCTGGCTCTATGGAGCATGAAACTAGAGACAAATAAGCCCAAGCTTATGGATGTGAAGAATATAACAGAAGGAAGTGCAATAGTGTGGACACTAGATAGTTTTGCAGGGGGACATATCTCAAGTGCCATGAAGCACTTTGCATTCATGAATGAGGCTAAATTTGACCAAATTGAAACAAGAATAGCTCAAACATTTAGAGATTACATTGATTTGAGGAAGTTCTATGAAGAAGAGCTCAAGAAAGGCTATGTGTATGAGCAGAGAATCAAAAAGCTAGAGACCAGAACTCAGGAGTTAGAGAAGGAAGTTGTAGCATTCAAAGTTTAGCTTAAAGCCATAGAATAAAGAAAAGATGAGGCTAGAACTTTGGAAAATATAACAAGGCCAGTCACTAAGATGAAAAAATGAAGAGACCCAAATATATATTGATGTGTCAAATGTGAGTATGGATCTACAAATGGAAATGGAAGAGTTGGAAGCAGATAAAAGAATAGAAATAAGGACAATGGAAATCATGTTGTCACATAAGATAAGTTTCATAAAATAGGCTTCACAAAATCTCCATAGTAGTTACATTTCTTTACAAGGTGCATAGTATCAATGTTGAGAAGCATTGTCTTTACTTTCTCCAGTTTTAACTAAGTGGGGCCCTTAAATTTCATTTTTTGATAGGCTTGTCCCAATTTTGACATAAAAGAAAGAATTATCTAAGGAGGTTATCATTACCACAAGGAAGATGATAAAAAAAGTCAAGGAGTTGAATGGTTTCTTCTTAGAAAAAACACAGTTGATAAATAAGAAGATGGAGACCATTGCAAATAGGACACCTAGTTTTGTTCCAAAAGTTGTGGACAATAGTAATAACTTAAGGGAATGGAATGAATTATTCTAATTCATTTGATAAAATCTTGAAGCATGAGAGATTTTTTGATTATTGCAATGCTGGAACATATATTGTAGTTATAGTTCTTTATGTTATTGATAAGCTGGAGGTAGATATTAACAAGACAATTGTAGAGGTATGAGCTATAATAGATGCCAAGTGGAGAAAGTGTTTAAATGAGTTGAATGCAGTTAGAGAAGATACCTAGCTAGATGAGGACTCTAATATCACTATTTGGGAGGTTGTGGTAGATATTAAAGAAATACCATCTGGAGATAGCAACTGAGCAAGCTGGAAGGATTTGAAATGATAAATCAGAGGAAGGAAAATCATATCAATGGGATACCTCATCTTTGTGGTTCATTTGCTGTGGGTATTCTCACATTACAAATAATAAATTTGACCCTGAACATCCAGAATGACACTTGTTTAATTTTTGATATCTCCAACATTTCTTATGTAACTATCTTATCATATGTGGAATAATATTTTTACATCTATTTTTTGAACATGTGTCTTGTTGGGACTCAAAATTGCATGCTCATTTTGAGTCACAAGTTGAAGAAATTTTGAAATCTAGCTCCTATGAATGTCTATAGACACAAAATCAACAATAATTGAATGAGAAATGGTAGAGCTTTTGAGAAAACCAATAGTGATGAAAAAATATAGAGTTTATAATGGGTGAAATCAAAAGTTTCCTGCTCAAGGGTTTGCAAGGAATCAGTGAGGAGGAAGCTTCTGATGTTCCAAAAAATGAAGAAGATGAACCCTTAAATCCAGCTCCAGCTCCTAGTGAAGTCAATCCTACATTAGATCTAGGTAATATAAAGGACCATAAACATATATACATGAATAAGTTAGCTAGTAAGAGAAGGAGACCATGCCCGCCGACCTAGCGCAAGAAAGGGGAAGATAATGAAAAAATGTTGATCCCACATTGCCCTTGTTGGGTGGATTCTATGTTTTTAAATACAAGAGCACACATTTTTAAAGTGTCTTGAAGATGTGCACCTTTTAAAAGGCAATGCAAGGTTTTCTCAATGGTGACCTTAAGTATATTTTGAATGACATCAGCCATGATGTGGCCCAGAGATTGATGACATGGAACCTGATGATGAATCACATAGTGACAAGTGGTAGTACATGGCAACTAGGTGGATTGAGTTAGATTTTATTGAGGCAGAGGATGATGACATGTGGCACATCAGATGATGGTCATTATGTCACTAGAAAAAAGATGCTTGAACGATAACCATGCGACATGGTGACTAGCTAATGTGGCGATGACGTGGTGAGCTGAGGTGGCGACCAACTGATGTAGCGTGACATAGTGAGCTAAGGTGGCATGATGACAGGATAGTGACATGGCTCAATGATGTGGTAGAATAGGTAACCAATAAGGTGGTGACACATGGCACCCAGCTGGCATGTGTCAGATGATAAGGCAAAAGTCAAACAATCAGGGCATGACACATGGCATCAACCTGGAGTCTGTTGTATGATCAAAGAAGAAAGAGGAAAAGGCTTATGATTCTATGCCAATTAGGAGATTGGGAAGGAGTATAAAAGTATTTAAGATATTATGATGTGGTCCCTTGTCATGTGGTTGGGAATTGTAGTTTGAAGAGCTCTGATATTACAATGAGGTCATAAGATTGGGAAAGGAATTTTAAGCATTTGCGATGTTATGGCAGGATGGAGGATGTCAGGAGATCATGAGAGATAAAATTGGGTGCTCCAATACTATGCCAAGGTAAGGTCCTTTGATATTACGATTAGCGTATGGTCGCCAAATAAAAATTGGAGATGCAAGATGTTACAGAGGTCTATTTTGTGTGTAACATCGGGGAACCAAGATTGTTAAAATGAGATGCTACAACCAGATTATTATGCTACCATCATAAGATCAGGGAGGCTAGAGATCATATCTTCCAAATCATATGATCATAAAACCAAGGATGAAGGCTTACAATCTTACGAAAGTCATAAGATCGTGGAGATGAAACCAATGTGGGATGATTGCTATGAAGGGATAATTAATGTGCTCATCATATTGTCGTATTAGTCAAAGATTAATGCTAAGATGTTACGATAGGTTAAAAATTAAAATGTAAGATGCTATGCCCAGTCATAGCATTAGGTGATGAAGTTTCAAATGTTGATAGGAAGATGTGGGGCCCGCATTGGATGGTGATGATGAACAGGAATCCAAGAAGTGGTGCTAGTAGATTAGAGAGATAAGGGGAAAATGAATAAAAATTAAAAGTTTAGAGATATTCAATGTTTAGATGTTGAAAGGATTAAAAATTGAATGATATTATATAGTTTATACTATATAGTATTTTAAATTTTCATTTTGAACTCTGTTCATGGCTTGGGGCCTAAAATTTCAAATCAGTCTCAGAGGCAATATTTTTACCTAAAACATGTAATGTAATATATCATTGGAACCAACAAGAGATGAACTATCCATTTCTATAATCAGTTTTTGCATAGGAGGTCACTAGTTAGAGTTATGCAAGGATTTGTCACAGGTACTTAGTTTTTAGTTTAATTCAGTTGAGGCAATTCAGATTTGATTCCCAGTGAAATGGTGAACTAAGTGAATGTAAATGGTAGTAAAATATAGTTATGGGTGAGTTTTGTTATCTCCAAATCAGTTGAACCAAGGTATCCTCTCCATTTCATGATGCTTTTCAGATATTTTAGCAACATAAGGGTTTTCATCATTAAGGAAGAGATATTTTGGGTTTGTTACAAAATAATGATGAAAACCAAATCAGATCTCATGGGTAGAAAGATGAGAGAGGTTTTACAATAGTAAGGAATGTAGATTCAAGTGGACACATGTCACTTCCAAATCAGATCCAAGATTCTATTCTTCTTCTATATTGTTCTTTTTCTCATCCATTGTAGGGGTTAGCAATTTTTAGGGTGATACCGCATTGCTGGTTCCAATTTTCTCAGCAAAACAACATTTTTGGATCTAGAACTGTGATTCCACCACATTCTTTAGCATATTTCTTTGTTATGAGTAAGAATTATAATTTCTTATAAGAAAATAGATTATACAGTCATTTTTTGTGTATATTCTAAGTTTTGGCATATACCATGATGTATTGGTTCCAAGGAGATAATACAAAGCTTCATTTTCTTAGTTTCATCCTTGTTCTCATCTCCTTCCTTTTTTGTATGCAATGTTTTGTGTTTAAGAACAAAGAGCTTAGACCCATTTCCAATCCCTTATGGTTGTATGTTTGGATAGGTTTGCTATTGGAACAAAGAGCCAAGTAAATGCTTATTTACCTTGATAGGGTTGCAGGTTTCACTAGGAGGATATTGTAGTAAGTATGAGAGTTTTTATGATGATAGATGTCTATTTACAAGGTGAATGGATAGATCCAATACCTAAATATATGAGTATATCTTAGGTATCCATGTGTATGTTTTGACTTAGCTTATGCCCAATAGATAAGGGACTGATCAGCTAGGAGATTGCATGTGTTTTTTTGTTGCATACATGGGTTGTACTAATTTTCAACATCATTAATCAAAATCTTTTCCTTTTCATGTTGAAGAACTGAAAAGGATGACCTCACTTAGCTTATCAATTTCTTGTGTCATGTTACTAGCTATTTCATGTCTGAGATCTTTGCATAAGGGTTAGAAGATTAATGGTTTTTATCTGCTTTATTTGGTTTAGTGTATGCTTTTGACAACTGGTACCATATAAAGAATCTATAGGTTCACCTGCCTAGGTTTTGTACAGCCTGAAGTAGAAGAAGGGTCTAGCCTTATACTTTGCCTAGTGTCTGAAAGGGTATGTTGAAAATGGAAAGTAGCTACCCCTAGATGTATCTTGTTCTCATGGGGTCATTTGGAACCATGTTGTTTCAAAACACCAACATGTGCTCCCATCTAAAGCTTTTTGCAATCCTTGTTCTATTAAAGGATTTCCAAGATGTGGAGTGAGGGTCCTAGAATCATTTTGTTGAAAAAAGATTTTTGTTCATTTTTTGAGTCATTCCATATTCACTGTATATGGTTTTTTCCAAAATATAGAATGAAAGTTGTAAGAGTTAACAATGGTTTATCAAATTGAGTTTTCTCTGATAGGAGTTGACATAGAATTGCATATTTTTTAAAGAAAGTAATAAAAAGATGTAGAAAGTTGGCTATACATTTTAGATCTTGTCTCTTATTTTGTTAAGAATTGATTCTCTAAGATTTAATAGAAAAGTTTACTAAGTCTTAGTTGTAATAAATTTTGAATTATATTTCAGTTTACATTCTTCTTATAATCTAAATGGGTTATGTAAATGCTTGATATGAATTGGAAGAATTCCCTAGTTTTAAATGGATATTTTGATAAGAATGAGATCTAGAACTAAACATTGATATTCTTCTCACAAAGTGTTAAGATAAGATCTAATATTAAATGTCAAATTCATGTGAGATAATAGCCCAATAGATAAGGCGCTGGTCATCCATTAAAGTTGATATATTTTGGAATGTCTATATGATATAATCTTTTCATAAATCATCCTTTTAATGTTTTATTGTTGAAGATTTGAAAAGGTAAGCTTGTACTTGATTCATGAAGTTTTAGGGTTTGATAGATTATCCATTTATCATCTCTCTTCTAGTCCAAGAATTAGAAGAAACTAAGGCAATTATTAGTTATATTGGAATTCATAGTAACATTTGAAAATTGAAGAGAGAAGATGAATTCCTAGGTAAACCTGCTTGAATTTTGTAGAGTTCAAAGTGGAGAAGACATTACAGAGTCTTGTCAGTTGGTCCAATTAATTTTCTGAGAATGCCTAGTATGGTTTCTAGCTAACTCCTAGGTATTTCTCCACTTGTAAAAGGTTGTTGAAATTATGTCAAATCACAAGCCAAAACATCCCTCTGAAGGTACTTCTAATTCATGATGTAAGGACTGTTTACCACTGTTTAAGTTAAGAGCTAGGTAATTTCAAGCTAGATTAGGCATACAATGCATTGTGTGAGAATGGAGCTTTGAAATCCAAACACAAGCATTTGGAAGTCAATGGTTTGAGCCACATTCTACATATGTGGAGGAATTTTCAAATAAAATAGACTAGATATATATTGAGTAGAGTCCATGACATGACCTTCTAGATCAAGCAACCAATCAAGATTACCAAGAAGATCATCCATCACGTTACTGGTTATCCAATGCTAGAAAAGTCTAAGACAATTAAAAGCCTAGCTCAAGGAGAATTGACTAAGAAAACCCTAGTGGAGTGGGATAAAAAAAGCATGTAGTTGAATAATGTTACTGATATGGAAATAAAATTTGGAATTCATGTCATAGCCCAAAAGATCTATAGTTTAAGATGACCTAATACATTCCTTGTGAGGTGGTTGACCTAACATACAAAGTTGTGAGAATAACTTATCCTTTGATCTCATTGAGTTGTAGCATATTTAGCTCAGTAAGAACATGGAGAGAATATGAGCATCCTAGAGCAATCCATGTTAGTTTGGCTCACTTTTGATATGCTTATTTTTCTATGTTAAATTTTTTTTTCCACCCAAGGGAAATATTGTATGGAGCAAGGAAAAACTTGTGTTATATCTGATCAATGATTTCATTAGTAAAATGGACGAGAATTTTGATGACATCATGAATGCCTATTTTGAGATTGTGTGAGAATGGAGCTTTGAAACCCAAAAAAAAGCATTTAGAAGTCAATGATTTAAGCCACATTCTACATATATGGAGGAACTTTCAAATAAAATAGACTGGATATATATTGAGCAGAGTCCATGACATGACCTTCTAGATCGAGCAACTAGTCAAGATCACTAAGAAGATGATCCATCATGTTACTAGTTATCCAATGCTAGAAAAGTATAAGACAACAAAAACCCTAGCTTGAGGAGAATTGACTAAGAAAACCCTACTTGAGTGGGATAATAGAGGCATGTACTTGAATAATGTTATTGATATGGAAATAAAATTTGGAATTCATGTCATAGCCCAAAAGATCTACAGTTTAAGAAGACCTAATAACATTCCTTGTGAGGTGGTTGACCTAACATACAAAGTTGTGAAGAACAACTTATCCTTTGATCTCACTGAGTTGTAGTGTATTCAGCTCAGTAAGAACATGAAGAGAATTCGAGCATCCAAGAGCAATCCATGTCAGTTTGACTCACTTTTGATATGTTTATTTTTCTATATTCAAAAATTCTTTCCATCTAAGGAAAATATTGTATGGAGCAAGGACAAACCTGTGTTATATCAAATCGATGATTTCATTAGTAAAATGGATGAGAATTTTGATGACATCGAGGATGCCTATTTTGAGAACTTCAAGGAGAAGATGCAAAATAGGTTTAGGATCCCTAAGAAATTAGTTGATGATAACAAGAAAGACATTTGTTTCCTAGTTGACTATGACAAAGTTCACATTTAAGAAGATAGGCCTAGGATTGCATGGGAAAAACCATTAGAATATGAAGTTAAAATTGATGACACTAGAGATATCATTGAAGTTCTTATCAATGAACTAGTGGATCCCAATGATATTTATTTTAGAACCTATGAAGAAGCCAAAACTAGATTATCACTTGAGATTCAAATTGCTCAAATTTTGAAGAGAGGTAAGAAAACCTTGAGAAGAAATTTGGAAAGATAGATGCCCCTCTCATTCTTATCAAGGGTAAAGGTGATGATATAGAAGAAGAAGAAGAGGAAAGTGAATATGGAGAAGAAGAGGCAGTGGAAACTCTAAAGAAAAAAGCAAAGACACCATTAAGAAAATCTACAAGGCCTTCTACTCCTGTGATTACTGCCACTAAGCCTAGGAAGTCAAGAAGTAAATTGAGGCTTGACAATGAGGATGATGATGATGATGATGAATATAACACACCGATTATCTCACTAAAGAAGCCCCCACCATCTTTTGAATAGAGGTTAAAATTAGTAAGGGAAGGAAGTGGCATGGTTGATTTTAGATTTTTCAAATATGAATCCAGAAATAAGGAGGAGAAGAAATAAATTGAAGGTGCATTGGTGGAGAAAATGGAAAAGTAGAAATATGACCCCAATGAACTCAAATGGTAGGCTCTTGAAGCCCTACTAAATGTTGTTTCTTAGAAATGGACTAATGCAGTCAAAATAGAAAAGTATATTAGAGAAAAAACTTTAAGGAAGATAATGCCAAATCTCTCTGCAAAGGAAATAAAGGAGGCAATGTGAAAGTATAAAGACAAATAGACTCCTAGAATCAAAACATTTCAGATTCTATCAAATAAATTTGAGGAAATTTTTTTTTTGGATCTAAATGATAAGAAGGAAGAGGAAGATCTACCAAAGGTTCAGACCATTAAAGAGTCTGGTCTTGAGAAAATTGCAATAGAAGTCATGGCATCTCTTCCAACCTCTCTGAGACAAGCCCCTATCTCATCAAGCTCTGAGCTGTAGTCTAAAGATTTGAACATAGTTTAACCAAGAGGTGAAGAAAAGGAAGAAAAAGAAAAAAAATTACACCTTCACCAAGTGCAAATACGGTAGAAGAGGAGAAAGGAAATCCTTCATCCACCCTAGTAGTAACTAAGCAACACGCTCTAACTACTCCCGAGGCAAGCCTAACTAAGAAAATACCTATCAAGGATGATGATACAGTTTAAAAAGAAGATAAAGAAGTCAAGCTTCAAAAATAAATAAAGAAGAGAGTGATGGAGGTAAAGGGAAAGAAATCATACCTTCATCAGCTACCAAGGTCAAAGGAAAAGAATAAAAAAATTGATGATATTGACCTAGATTAAGAGATTGTGATTCCAAATGGGGAGCTATCCAATCTCTCTACTGAGAAAATGGATATAATGGGTGAACTTTGGAAGAAATGGACAAGTAGTAGAAGTTGAGAGTAGAAAGGGAGAGAAGCAAAGTACTTGAGGATATTAAAGATATATTTTTGGATACATTGTCTATAGAGGTAAATAAAAAAGTTCCAAACATTGAAAAATTAGTTGAAATTGTACATAAGTTTAATGAAGAGGTAGATGGCCAGGAAAAAATTCTTGTAGAAATGAAGTTTGAAAATAAAGTTTTAGAATATGTAGCCAAGAAAATTTCCATTGACTAGGAAGAGTTATCCACTCTTATTGCTACATTGGAGAATGTTGTAAATAATATTGTATCTGTAAGAATTTGCCTTAGGGAAAAATTCACCCAAGACCAAGGAACTCAAGCACAAGCACAACAATAGACCAAAAGAGTATGACTAGAATAATGATATGATATTCAATTTAATTTGAAAGTACACTAGGAGTGCCTGTATATAAAGGCCTTTGGAATGCTTCTAGAATGCCTAGGAATCAACAACATGATAAGTCATACAACCAAGCACATGTCCACTAGGTGAGGGTTATCGTCCATTAAGCATAGAAGTAAGTGAGATGATGAGAGGATAAGCCTATAAAGGTGTAGCATGAAAAATTATATTGTAGACACCATGTGGTAAAATAAGAGTGTGAATAACTGTGTTGTCTACATGACAACTAAGTTAATTATGCAAACTTTAGTGTTGTAGATACCATGTGTTGAATTAGAGTTGCTTACTCTGGTGTTGTCAACATAACAACTCATAACAGTATGCAAAATCCTAAGTGTCTCACCAAAGAAATAATAAAATAATGCATTGACCTAAATAAACTTAAGTAAAGTGTAATAAGTAAATACTTATTTACACCAACACCCCCCCTTAAGTGCAACTTAGGGGAATGCAGTTAAGCTTACGAAAGCTAGGATGAAATGCAAGATGGGTCCTGGCTACTAGGCCATGTTAGGTACCCATGTACATAATGCAATGCAATCTCTCATAAACCAAAGAAAGAGGGAAAATCTTATGGGAAAAATCATCCCCCAAAAAGAGAGATGAAAAACAAGATGCATGGATGGATGAAGTAATCAAGACCCCCCCATTATGACATACATCAAGTATATACAATAGAGAAGTATGAGAAGGATAAAACCCCATAAGAGGAAAAAGTACCCCACATAAAAGAGAAGAAGAAGAGAGACAAGGTAGTCCCCACCACCCCCCCAACCCCCCCCGCCAAATGTAGAGCGCCGATCAATGATAAATACTCCAATGTAGAAGCTGATCCATGAATGCTAAATAATGTTGCTCCACTTTCGAAGAAACAATATCATATGTAAAAATGAGATGCTTCCCCTATGTGTAGAAAGAATCCTGATGATCAATGGTGCCTTTGAAACCTGCTCAACTATCCCTGTGTCGATACTGACTGTCGCCCCTTCCAATGCTGTTGAAAAGAACAATGTCAGATCTAGCAAGGATGGATGTAGAACATGTCCCAAAGAACTAATTGTATCCTCAAATGATAAAGAGAGCTCCTACAACTACTGTACATAAGGATCCACAATCATATCAACTTGTGAAGACTGATCATGTAGAGAATAGACAAGAGGGTCAAAGTGAGCCCTTGCAACAACTAAAGAAGGATTTTCATCATCAAAGAGAAGATGTATATCATCAATGATGTCTCCCAAATCTACTATGTATGAATCCACAAACAAACCTGAAATATCTGCTATGTAGTCATCCTCTGATGCTAGAGCTGGAAGACTAATTGAACCCTACTATGCTGGACCTATCACTATGGCTATATATGCATGTGGAATGTGCTAATGTCATGACGTCTCCCTATATCTGTCAATAGGATCCCACATATCTAAGTCTATTGAATTACTATCATTAGTGTCACTATCAGTTTCCACTATGTATAAGTGTAGAGAGGATTAAAGGATAAGCTAGGTGAAATTTCCTCAAAGTGAACATTCCTCTCAATGAAAATCTCATGTGTCTTAGGATCCATAAGTCTGTATGCCTTAACACTATTTTCATATTTGATGAATGTACAAGGCCTAGGTGGTGGTGCCTTGCATCCCCTGGAAGATATGTTTGCCCATGCTAGACAACCGAAGACTCTGAAGTGTTTCACAATTGGTTTTCTTCCACACCATGCCTCAAAAGGAGTCTTGCCATCTAAGGCATTATGAGGAGACCTATTAAGTATGTGATTAGAACTACTTATAGCTTTGAATTCAAGTGTAGGATCAAGAGACTTGGCTTGTATCATGCAACTTTGCTATAGACTTAAGAGTTCATAACCTCAGTGCTGCAACATCTGACTTATGCAGATTGAATTTTGGTGGATTCTGAAGATCAATACCCTCAAGTTTGCAAAAATCTTTAAGTCTTGTGTTCACATATCTTTTTTCATTGTCCATCCTAAGAAATTGGATGAATTTCCTTGATTTATATTCAACGTGACTCTTGAAGACTAGAAACTTATCCAAGACTTCATTCTTATGATCAATAAAGTAGACCCATGTGTAGTGTGAAAAGTCATTAATGAAAGTGAGTATGTAGCGACTCTAGCTAACTGATGTCATTGCAAAAGGACCTGCTAGTACCATGTGAACCAACTAAAGAACAATTGGTGCTCTTGAAGACTTCCCTTTATCAAACTTCTCCTCTAGATGCATATCCACTGAACATGTTGAACATTCACCCTTAGAAAAGTTGATTGTAGGTAGACCTTTGACCATATTGTTTGAGCAAAGTTGATGAAGATAGCAGAAGGCAAGATGGCCATACCACTGATGCCATAATTTGATTTGTGGATGAGATTGAGTCAACAAGGCATGTGAAGGAGACTTAGGCAAAAAGTGGGAGAAAGAATACAACCTTGTGTCATGATTAACTTCCCCATTGCAACTAATGAATCAACTTTGAGAGTGTGCACCATTAGTGAATCTGGAAGGAACTCAACTTTATTGCCATCTCCATAGAGAGTGATTTGGTAAATTGAGAGAAGATTAGAGCTAAGGTTAGGAACATAGAGAACATCTTTGAATTCCCCATTTTCCATCTCCACATGTCCTTTCTCTTCAATTTCCATTCTTATATTATCTCCTACAAAGATGTTTGATACCTTGGACTGCTTCAATGAAGAAAATTCTCCTTTTGAAGAACCCATATGATATGAGGCACCCGAGTCAAGAATCCATTCAGCTGAAGAACTTCAGTTTTCCATAAGTGCTTGCCCTTTTCCCTTTGAATCTGAAGATGAAGATCCTTTCTCCTTATAAGCATTAGATAGTGGAACATTGTGTTTCTTTATGATGTTTGTTAACTCATCAATTTTTTTATGATAAAAATCATGTTCATCATGACCCAACTTCTTGCAATAGGCACACTTTTTCTTCTCCTTATTAATGTCCCCCTTCTTGTTTGAACTTGAGGAAGACTTGCCTTGTTGATTTGATGGTGGTGTTGTCTTTTCTGTATCCTCTTGTATGCTATTTTTCCACTTCTTCTTCTTTCCCTTTTCTTTATTTGAAGTTTGAGAACCCTCATTATTGGCCACCAATACCTTAGACTTGGGCAAATGGAGAATCCCCATTGATTGTAACTTATTTTCTTCATCATCCAACAATTGAGAATAATGATCAAAAGTGACTTTGTAATAGGCAACCCCTAATGTAGTCTTTGTGTTGTTGTAAGAAGAAACGAAGGTGGAGCACTGAGATGGTAGCTTATTATGAATGAGATAGATTAACCTGTCATCTTTAATAGGACTACCGCTATCATCACGCTTCGTTCTTAATTCATTCACCTTTATGATAAAATCCTGTATAGAATCAAATGTCTTAGGATCTAGGGAGACAAGCTCATCTTCAATTTTGTAAACATCCCCCTTAAACACTTTACCACACAGGTTTTTGAGGGCATCCCAAGCATCCTTGGACATCTTATACTTCTCAATCCGATAGAGGATTTTGTCTTCAACCCCCAACGTAATATCACCTAGGGCTTTCCTATGTGCAAATTCCCAATCATTAATGTCACTTTTAGATACTTGATCACCTATTGGTTTAGGAAGGGTACCATCAACATATTGGGAAACTTGATTATGCATTAATTGACACCACATTTTAATGGACCATGTAGCATAGTTATGTGGTGTTAATTTTGGTAACTTAAAATTTCCCATGATGCAAGAAATGAAAAATAAGAGTAGGAAAAGATGAACACAACACTAAAAAACACCCCCCCTTTCACTTAATCAAGAAACCCCCCCAAAAAGATTCTTTTGGCACTTTATACTTAGTGCGTTTATAATAGCCACTTACCAATTTTGGCCTTAGTGGACTTTTGATTTTGCTGTTACAACCTCCTTATAAAGTTCAAAACTAGAACATTACAATGTATCTCAAATATACAACAATTCTGAAGTTATATCAAAGCATTACAATGCAGAAAATGACCTAATTCTGAAAGTGATACTTTTTCCCACACAACCCTATAATTTGATTGCAGATTTGGAAAGTAGATGAAAAATTACACTTAGAAAAAAAATAGAATTTATTTTTGAGTCCAAATGAGCCTGTACGGAGCAATTGAAGTTACAAATGCAGGATTGGATAGGTACAATCACCAAAAGACACAATTTCTAACAAATCCATGTACCAAAACTAGAAAAGAACCATAGCACTAAAAAGTTTTGAAAATTCTAGCCAAAAAAAAAATTGCACCTAATTTGGAGCCCGGATGACTAAGATATGGCCTCTCAAAGTTGGACTATTAAATAAAAAATGAATTTGGAGAGGGGTCTGATCAGCAAAAGATGAGGTTAAATTTGACAGTCAAATGACTATTGTAGCAATTTAAATTTGGCTGGGAATGATGATCATATGGCCATCAAATTTAGGCTAGTAAAATGATGACATCAACATACTTGGCCCCTTGGATGACATCACAACTGACGTGTATTGTATGGACATTGACGTCAATGGTATGGTACTATATAGAAAAAATGATGTGTCTCAGTATGACTACCACATGTGCAATGACTTGGATGCCTGCATGTCAGTGAGTTGGCCCAGAGTTTGATGCATGGCATTTGAAGTGGCTGTCCATGTGTCTCTGACGATTTGCTGACTAGGTCTGACATGGATAGGTCTGATTATAAGTTGAGGCTTGTGTCTATGCACATGTTGAAGGAGGTGTTGCTAACTGTAAATGGCCACGGTGTGATGTGGTAGATTTGCTGCATTCTTGGCAACTATCGCATGGCACATTACAACGTTGCCACATGACATGTAACTGTAGGAGGCTCTGGTCGTCGATGGGAGATTTGAATCTATTGATGATGTTTTTTGGGCCACTAACTATTGAATTTAATATGTTAAGAATAATTTTTGCATCACCAGTGGGACTTATGCAGGGCTGGAGATTGGAGTTCTGGTGGTGGGAACTATCTTTAGTCCCACGTGCAACAAAATGTATTGCAAAGATTTGTTTAAAAACCAAGGCCTCCAATTTCTTAAACAAAATGTTGCTGCCGGGTTGAAATATATGTGGTGACTAGACTTTGGCTTGTGCATTTGTTGGTAATAGTGTTAGCCAGATTTTGGTTGTAGTGCTGTGATAAATGCCAATGGAATATTCTTGAATGTATAGGGAATATTCCTTGCAAGTGTAAGGGCTAGGGTTTCACCACCTGGTGCCTACAATTTTTTTTTTCTCTACAGGCCCTATAGGGATAATTTTTTTTTCAAAAAATACCATAAATTCTAAATTACAGAGAAATAAATGCAAATCTATAAATAAAATTCGTAGATATAATAGAAGATCATATCGAAATTGAAAAATGGGACTTCAAGTGCCAGTTTGCAAAATTTTTTTGCCTCAAAATTTCCTTTGGCCCAATATAGGCAAATTTATAGTTTATTTTCACTGAATCGACATTTTGGATGCAATGGCGAGGTCCATTTTGGCTCTAGACACTCCCAATATCTGTGGATTCTATAGATTTGGGTCAATGTTTTGAAGCAAGAATGGTTTTGAATGACTATGTGAAGAGAAATTCCCCAAGCTCTGATACCATGTAAGAATTTACCTTGGGAAAAAATTCACCCAAGACCAAGGAACTCAAACACAAGCACAATAGTAGACCAAAAGAGTATGATCAAAATAACAATATGATATTCAATTTAATTTGAAAGTACACTAGGAGTGCCTATATATAAAGGCCTCTAGAATGCTTCTATAATGCCTAGGAATCAACAACATGATAAGTCATACAACCAAGCACATGTCCACCAGGTGTGGGTTATCCTCCATTAAGCACAGGAGTAAGTGCAGTGATGAGAGGATAAGCCTACAAAGGTGTAGCACATAAAATTATATTGTAGACACCATGTGCTAAAATAGGAGTGAAAATAAATGTGTTGACTACATGACAACTTAGTTAATTATGCAAACTCTAGTGTTGTAGACACCATGTGCTGAATTAGAGTTGCTTACTCTGGTGTTGTTAACATGGTAATTCATAAGAGTACACAAACTCCTTAGTGGCTCACCAAAGAAATAATAAAATAATGCATTGACCTAAGTAAACTTAAGTAAAGTGTAATAACTAAATACTTATTTACAACAACAATATCCTTATTTATAAAATTGAGTGATATAATAAATTTTACCAAGGAAATCAAGGATAAATTGGCTAAGATTGATATGGCCTTGAAGGCTAGTGCTAGTCAGTTGGCACTTAATCCTAGTTCTAGCTCAACTCATTTTGAAAAAGTCAAATTTTTGATAGATCTATAGAAATAATTGTTAAGGGAAGAGGCCAAATAAGGGAAACCTTGACAAACATTCAAAGTATGATGCTTCCCCATATGAATATTATGTAGAAGAGAATTAAACATGCAAAGACACCAGTCAAAAACACAAACCTTTCAGTGGCAAAACATTGTTGGAAGCATGAATCCTGATGATACTTCTATGGGGGAGTATTGTAGAAACATGATTAGATCATTATCATGATGATATGTTACATTCATGACTATGTTTGTCATTGATATCAACATACCAGTTTTCTATGGTAACTAAAAAAAGAACAACAGTAAAGATCAAGTTGGTATGGATAGATAGTTGATCATTTTCACTAAGTGAGGTTAAAAGGAGATAATACTAAGTGTTTATTATATGCACCTAACCTCAAAAGCATAAGATATTAAGTGTGGAATAAATTATGCAAGTTTTGGTGAAGACTATTATGAGATAGAGTTTACAGAAGCATGTTCTAGTAAACTTGTTATATCTCTTAGCAGATTTGTTATTATGAGAAGCCAAAGATAAAGATGTGAAGAAGACATTCTAGAGATGACGTAGCTAAGCTCGCTCATCACAATGTTACACATACAGAAAGATATTCAAGTTACAAGGTGAAAGATTTATGTTATCGCTAAGTGTAATGTGTTCTTAATGAGGTCCTATAATAATTAATTGGGAAGGTGCAACACCTGACTTAGGGAATTATTTTATGGATTCAATATAAAGGAAGGAACTTTTCATTTATCATGTAATGGCAATGTATGAATGATTGAAAGAAGCATGAAGAGAAGAATGCGAAGATAAGTAGAGCACATTGAAGGTGAAGAAAACTTCATTGCCAAGGTTTCATTATGAGATCAAAATTTTGATATTTGGATATGAGGTTCATAGCCTAGTCTACAAGGTTTGATAGTGATTGCTCCAATTGATAGGATAGAGGAAAGAAGTTAAAGTACAATACAAACAATTATTCTGCAAGGAATAGTTGAAAGATTAGTTGGATAGTGAGTTCAGTGGTCTTTCCCTAGAAGTTGTTTGGATAGTGGAATCTTTTGCCTTTGACAACTCCTAACAGGGTTGGCACAAATCCTAATAGGTTTGCAATCTCCTAATAGGGACTCCTTTGTACTAAATGTTGTAATAGACTCCTAATAGGGTCCATCCTCTAACAAGGAATATTTATATTAGTACATCATCTTATAGGCACCATTACCACTAGGGATTTCCCTCTAATCAAGGGTTTCCATAGTTAAAAAATCTGGTGTAAGTGTGTATGTGCATCTTAGTATGGTTTTTGTTTACTTTGATTGAATGGTTAAGATTAAGTAAGGTTGATAGATGTTATAATTGGATAGCTGATTCACCTCTCCTCTTAGTTATCTTGGTGGACTATTGTTTCTAACAAACACATCATAGAGTTATCAGTTGAGCTTTAGATAGATCTGTACTTCTTAAAGGTATTGCAAGATGATTGGGATAAGACTATGCCTTTAATTTTGAAGGTGCATAATGACTTGCTCTCTCATTTTGGCATAACCTTGTAAATTTTGACATTTTTAACAAAAACAAGGGGGAAATATATATATGCAAATAAGGGGTAAATATATATACAAGGAAAAAATATACAAAATAAGAACTATATAGAAGAAATGTAAAAAAGAGAAACAAAAACAATTTTGAAAAATAAAAAATTAATAGTTGTAACTAAGTTGCAGAGTTTTAGTTCAAACCGAGTTGCAGAACATAGCATATGCAAAGGAGGAGTTTGACTGAAAATGTTTTATTGAAGATTTTGTGCATGAAAAATGCTTTTTTCATTAATACCAAAGTGCAAGATTGTTAACCCTGTGGTAAAACATATTGTCAATTAGTGCCAAAACACTTATTCATTATAGGAAGTCGATTAGAACTGCAATTGAGCTCTCCCTTAGGCAACAAGCACTAGTATATCCTATGCTACCAAATAGAAGAATGTTAACTGAGCTCATATATGAACCAAAATAAAAGTGTTAATCGAGTTCCAATGTAAAATGAGTTAGCTGAGCATTCTAGTTTTAGTATGAGAATTGAGTAGGTAGAGTAGTGTGAACTAAGCCAATAGAGTTTTTTGAGTGATCAATGTGAACTAAGCATCTAGATTCAACTGAGTGCTAGAGTTAGTTGAGTTTATTGCGTTGCCCAAGTAATCTACATATCACCCGAGTAAGATATTGGACCTAAGTATCAACTTTGAGCTGATTTGAAAATTGTTTTGAAACTATTGAATTTCTATTATAGTCGACCTAATGCAGAGTTACTATTTGGATCGATATATATGAAAGATATTTTGATTCATCAAAATAATAATGGAAATATATTACTCATTATCATAAGAGAATGTGGATAATAAAAGAGCAGATTGATTAGGAGGCTACCGAGCTGTACAAAGTTAAAGCAACGATTGATCTATCATAGTTAGGGGATCATTATATTATTTAAAGCATCTTCACTAGAAAACAAAGTTGCAAAGAAAAGATCAACCTACTAATTCATCTAAACAAGTGTATCAATGTCAAATCCTCTAACCAGGTGGACCTAAGAGCCTTTGCAAAATCTCTTAAGAGATTACATACTTCATTGTATTGTATAAATCCTTTCACAAGGTGGACCTAGTAGTCCTACATACTCTTAACCGAGTAGATCACCATAAGTGATCAATTGTAAGCCCTATCAGGCCAACTTTATTACTACAATAGTGAAGCATTGTTGTTGTCACCCACACCCCAGTTTTACATTCTCCTTGGAGGGTTTCTAGGCTACCAAATAATTGTGTCAAAGTGTTATGGTGCTATTTCTTTTATTGCTTTATGTTCCATGCATGCAAGTAGATTAATTAATCTAATAAAGTGGGCTTAAGAGAAAGAAGGTTTAAGTGGTTCATGATTCACCCCCTCCCTCTCAATCACTTGATC
The DNA here is from genome assembly GCA_028749045.1 of Cupressus sempervirens. Classification (NCBI taxonomy): domain Eukaryota; kingdom Viridiplantae; phylum Streptophyta; class Pinopsida; order Cupressales; family Cupressaceae; genus Cupressus; species Cupressus sempervirens. The sequence goes on from CM053792.1 coordinate 605,877,953, forward strand.
ATCATTACATTTCCAACATTTTATTCACAAAAGATGTTAAACTATCTAGAAGTAAAATCTCCATCTCTATTCAATCTCAAACATTTTATCTTTACTCTTGATTCATTCTCAACTCTATTTTTAAACACCTTAAACTTTTCAAATGCCTCAAACTTTTCTCTAAGAAATTCTACCCACATGATTCTAGTAAAATCATCAAGTACCTTTCAAATATGTATAAACAATTTCCAACTTTGTTGTGGTAGTGAACTCCTTGCTAGGAAGAGAAACCTTCTTCTTCTTTGCCATTATACATTCTTTGCAAATAGCATTAGTAGGCATCATGATTTTAGGTAAATCTCTTAAAAAAAATGTACTACTATCCTTCACAATATTATCAAAGTTTATATGAAAAGACCTTCGATGCCATAGCCAACTCTTATCCACTTTTTTATCTAAACAAGTCATCTTAGTAGGGTTCAATTAAAACACATTAACTTAGGATCTTGTACCTATTCCAATCAACTTACCATCCTTATCTTTGATAATGTAAGTCTTCTCTATGAATCACAATTGATAACCTTTATCAACGAACTACCCAAAAATCAACAAATTATGCTTTAACCCATTAAAAAATAATAATTAGTGTTAGTCTTTCCATCAAGAGTAATATATCCCATCCCTGTGATATGACAGGCTACATTATTACCAACTCTAACAATTCCTCCATCATGGTTTCTAGACTTGACAAATTTATTCATATCTCTAGTCATGTGATGTGAACATCTACTCTCTATAATCTAATCATATTTATTATCTAATCATATTTATTTTCAACTTGTGAAACCAAGGCCTTTTCTTCTCTAATTTTTTTTTCAATATTTTCTTCTTTTATTGCCACAAATCCTAATTCATCATCACTTTCACTTTGAACTCTTTCCTCAGATTCGTCATCTTCATTTGCATACAAATAATCTCTAGGTCTTCTAGGCTTGAAATTTCTTCTATACTTTCTCTCTCTTTTAGGAAACTTAGAAGCATAATGACCAAATTCATTGCAATTCCAACATTTAAAATATTTATTACCATCTGGTTCTCTTCTCACAAGCACAACTATTCCTTCTTCAATTTTCCTATATTCTCTAGATTTGGATATGTTGCTGCTAGCATAGTCTCTATTGGTGCTTCCACTTCTTGAAAAATGAGGATGAAAACTTAATGAACTAAAAGTTTTTTCTACTCTAGTTAATTCTCCATATTACCTCAAACTTGATTCTTTTTCTTTCAATCTTCCCAATAAAGTTTCATTGTTGAACTTCTTAGTACAGGGCATCAAAAGTTCAATCATCTGAGCTACTTGTTTAAATGGTGGTGTTAAAATTTTAAAAATCAATCTCATCTTCCTCTTTATATCCTTTACAAGACTTAATTCCTACAACAATCTCAAATATTCTACCAACATAGCTTCTTACAGATTCATCTTCCATCATTTTAGCATCTTGAAACAAATATATCCAATTCTTATAGTCTTTCTCTTTTAGCATCCTTATCTCCTTCAAAAGTTGACTCTAAAGCTTTCCAAATTTCATGATATCTTTCTAAAGATCTTACCTAACTATATTCATTTTTAGGAAGAGCTGAAAGTAATGCTTCTCTGGGTCACATACTTCACATGAATAAATCTCTTTCAGTTTCACTGCATTCCTCAAGCTTGCTTTCTTCCACAACCTTTTTTGTTATTCTTTTTTGAAAGCCAATATCCTGGACTCATACGTAGAAAATGATTGTTCATCATCTCCTTCTAGCTATCATAGTTAGCTCCATTAAATTTAGGACTTTCTTTTTCGAAGTGACTTGTCATTGATCTCCCAAAGCTGTTAAACTTTCTCTTCAAGGACCTTGTTGGTGTTTTAGAACTACTAGGTTGCAAAGGACCTAATATCAACATATATAAGACAAAATTCAGTCTGAGGGTTAGCTACTTCCTATATTCAACTGAAATTTATTTAGATCTAGACCAACATTAACACAATCACATGGATTTTCTACACTTTAGGCTCTACATGACCTAAATGGGTGCACCTTAGGGATGAAAATGACTGGATATTTGACATTTTCTTGACAATTCACTCACTAATATTCTTTTCTTCAAATCTATCCCCTATAGAAGAAATGGTCACAATTCTTCTTAGCTTTGCAAGTAATTCTTGATTACAATAGCTAACTATAACTAATAGAAAATTATTTGCAAATAAATGAAGACCAGCAATTTGTTTCTTCATATAGAAATGTAAAAGTTGATTTAATTTAAAATTATCCTTTGTGCAACCATATTAATTCTTCAATATGCATCTGAACTAATGATTTCTACCTTATCCATTGCTACATAGAGTCTAACCAATAGAACTTGACCTATTTAATTTCCTTACAATTAAATCATCATAAATTAACCCTAAATCTCTTCTTATGTATATCCCTCTCATATGAATTGAAACCCTATCAATTTATTGAAGCATTTACTTAATTTCTTGATTTAAAGGCAACAACAAATTGATATACAACCTATCTTAGTTGCATTAAATTGTATGAACCTTGCTCATTCAATCCCAACATAACTAACATATAAAAATGGAGACAAAATTTAGAAACACAAATATAAAAAACTTTCCTTCATATTAATCTTCCTTGAAAATAATACATTTACTACTATAACTCTAGAATAACTCAAAATATGACAAAATGTCATTCAAGATTCACTAGTATTCCTAGATTGTAAAATTGAATACAACATATAACATTGACACAAAAGCTAACTAGACCAACTATAAATAGCATAGCCTTGAGAATTATACAGATTTCAGACCCCAACTCCCCATCTTGGAAATCCTTTTATAGGAAGGATTGAAATAGCTTTAGATGGGAGGATAAATGTCAAATTCTATTGGAAAGTAAATAAATAGATATTTTATATTCATTTATATTCATTTACGTTCAAACATTCTCTGTATTTGGATCAAAACTTTGGATGCAGGTGTAAAACTAGTAGGTGGCATTCTCATCAGGTATCTTGAGCATCTTTCTGATGGTCTTCAAGCTCCTGTCACTTTCCTTGCCTTTCTCTTGTCTCCTCTGCCTCTATCTTCATTCTTGAACTGCCTAGTCACTGTCAACTAATGATATAGCCTTTATATCAATAATTACTTCCTAGATGGCAATATTAGTATCCACATCAAGCCATGTGGCATCCCAGATGGTGTCTAACACACCAATGCTCTTGTTCCATTTAGTATTAGTTATAGCTTTTAATTCTCCTGTGACCTTATTTATATCTGATTCAATTTTGAATAGAAAGTTAATCATGTCAAAGAAAACTGTTACATCTATCTCATTATTGAAATAGGCTACAAACCACAGATGTCTCAAAATATCCTCAAAAGATGAGGACCATTCTTTCCATTCTTTTATTACTCCATCAACATGTAGGATAGTAGGAATAAAATTTGGAATCCCAGTAGCAATTATTTTCATCTTACCTTGTATTAGTTACACTTTTCTTGAGAAAAAACCATGTAATTCCTTTAATATGTTAATAATATTTTTGGTGCTGATAATAATTGCCTTAGGTAATTCTTTCTTTTGGGGTAATAGGAGAACCAAGCTATCAAAAAATTGTGTATAAGGCCCCCAAGTTGTAAACAAAGGACATAAAAAAGCTAATGCTTGTGAACACTAGAATTAAGCTCCTTGCATAGCAATGTAATTGCTATGCACACTTTCTAAAATAATTTGTAGGGAACCTATCTTGTTCATCATCAAGCTCTAAATTTTATTGATCTCCACCTCCTTGGCACCATCCCATTCATCTATATCTATCTGCTAAATCTCCCCCACATTTTTTGCATTAGCTTCTATTTGGGCTTCTTGGTCTTTCACCTTTGTGATGGGCCTTGACACATTCCTAAGGCTTATTGTCTCTTCTTCTAAAGAAACCACCCTCTATTCTAGGACATAAGTCCTTTTCAACTCTTCCTCATACTTTTTCCTGGAAACAATGGATATGCTATATGTTTGATAATTTTTTTCTTCTAACATATCCAATTTTCTCTTCCTCATCAATGATGCTATGTTCATCAAATTATGGATTTGATCACTGGAAACAATAGTTACATTACAAAATATCACATTACCTTGGGGGGACTCCTTTATCTCCATAAGGATTGGCTTATTTCCTTTAGGAACCATGATCCACACTGCCATAGTCTTGCTATTAATATTAAAACCATAACCCTACAGCTCACCAGCAATATTAGTCTCTTGAAAAGAGATTGACTTATCTTGCCTTTTGATTTGATCTAGCATAAAAGATGAGCTCAACTCCCATCTTGGGAAAAGCAGCATCCCACTTCTTGTTACAAGCTCTTTGGCCTCTTCTACTATGAGGATCTCATTGCTAGGATTATATTCATATAACCTTTGTACCAACTATGCTGTCTTCTTAGGGGAATCTCCTGGTTACAGTTGTAAGGTAAGCTCATTTTGCTTAACTTTGTATAAGAATGACTTGAATTCATTTGATTTGATGAATTCATCATCCTTCATAAATTCTTGAGCTTGAATAATCTGCTCATAACATCTAAATTTTCAATTTAGTTTTATTTAGGATCTTTTCATGCTCCAACTTTTTTAAGAAAGAAATTGTGTCTTATTATGTCAAAAAATTTGGATCCCAGGAAAAATTTGCAATGCCTTTCCTCTAACCTTATCATGGATCTTAATCATTTTCTATTTCTTCCTCCCTTGTGCCCACGAGGAACTTTCTAGCTAGTCATCATCAACCTCAATGGTTATGACATCTCCCTGTTGAGGGGATTGAGGCTTTGCCCTATCCTTGATTTCAATAGGCAGCTATGTCATTATATGATCAAAATTGTCTAGACACCTATTATATATGTCTAGGTATGTTGCCTCATGGTTGAAACCCTAAAATGATGGATCAACTGCCTTCACGGATTCTTTAATTTTCATTATCTTACTCCATCTTTGGGTTACATCCTTACAAACGTCTATCTCTAAATAATTCATTATACAGTCTTCTTCCCAATTTAATTTGCTGCTAGGGAGGGTATACTTTCTCATCTGTTTAAGAGCATGCCTCACCAAATCGTTTGGATCATAGGTCCTAGCAGGGATTGAGGGAAGCTTGAACTCTCCCATACATTGATCTATCTCCTTTATAACATCTTTTTGTATGAAAAAGTCACCTATCTTTGTGTTCCTTGATATAAAAGAGCCCCTCTTAATAGTAGGACCTAAATATTCTTTATTCATCATAAACAATCACCAAAAGAATTCAAGTTAGCCTAATCTTTTAGGGATATATTTTAGTAATACATGAGGGGGTTGTGGACACCCAAAAACCCTTATAATTGAAAAATTTACAAAGAGAAACAAACTAGCCCATGACTAAGTACCTTATCCCCATTTGGGAAAGCAGATGGTCTTATTAGCATTCTTACCCCTTAAGGTACTCTTTCAGTTATATATACCAACATGCTTGTAATAGGAAAAAAAAAGTCATTGTAAAAAGAAATAGCACTAGCATAGAGATAAAAAAATTGCCAAAATCAAGTCCACATTTGCATGGGAAAATTCTCTCAATTCTCTTTAGTGGCTTCAATGAAGTCCAGATTGATATGCCCTATATTTTTGTATAGAATGATGTGCATCAACACTGAGTAATGGAAGAATCTTAAGTTCTGAAGTTCTCCATTCTGAGCCGCCACAATTTCATCATGCATCCTATTGATGGTATAATCCACAAAATCATACCCAACATTATGATTAGGATCTTGGATATCCAAAGAAATGATATATATGTAGCCTGGGGCATTATTTGTGCCATCAATTCCCATCACATTGTTTATCCCAAAAATGATGTACCTAAAATACTTGCAAAAGAAGTCAAGCAACATTAGGTCTCCTACATTCTTCAGCATCTCACCCTTCTCTAACTTTGATTTGGGAATGTGCCTCTTCATGACTCTTCCAGTGAGGAAACTTTTAATTTTTTTGAAAGTTTCTCTAAGGCCCACCCTCATATCCTATTATACATACTAAGGAATGAATGTGATTAGGAGATAAATTAAGTCATGATTGACATTTTCACTATTGATAAGGATTTATGAGTCTCTTTTGGAGATTGATCTAGATTTTAGACCACAAGAAAATCAGATTCAAAATGATCAAGTTAAGAATCTAGCCACGAGATACTAGGGATGATCTACTAGGCAACTAGGAAAGATTAAATAACATTCATTCTACTAAGAACAACTTTGAGCATAGGTTATGATGACTATAAGACATATGGATATGGTTGGAAATTGGTTCTAACTTATTATGACATAATTATTAAAACATTCTATCAGTCTGAGGGTTAACCCTGGGAAATCACACAAATCGTTCATAAGGTGATAAAGGGATATTGCTAGGAATGTCATTATACCTCACTTGATTAAAAGGTAGTAGTTACCTAGTCTGCACATGAGCAATTTTCACTTAGGACATATATGTTCAGATTCATTTTATATGTTTTCATGATTTACTAAAGAGGATTTAGAGTTTTATTGAAAGGGTTGGGGGAATGATAAAGAGTTATATTAAGAAAGATCATTGTTGACACACATATTTGATATTTCAATGTTTTGAATATTTTATGAGGATTATTAGATGGAATTTGATTGTAAATGTTATACAAATTATGTGATATTAGATTATTTTTCATTATCTATATTTGTTGTATATTATTTTATTGAGCTACTGATGTTTAAGTTGAGTATGTAGGAAGAGGAACCATGGAAACTTTAATGGGGAAACAAGGTATAGACACATGTTAAATGACTCTGCCAAGGTGAATCTTTGTAAGGTTCGTAAACCTCATTGTGATGTGCTTATTTTGTAAATGTGAGATGTGTGGGTGTGGTGTGTTTTTCATGTGTAGATTTTGAACGTATCATTTGCGACATTTTAGTGCATTCTGTGTGTGTCACTTGACACTCGTACTTGTTATGAGAAATGACATGTTATTCGTCAATGGATTATGTTGCCACCTTATGCCATGATAAATACCTCAATTAAGGAATTTTATTATTTTCTTAGTTAAGAGAGGACAAGGTTGTCACCTTTAACAAAAAAAAATGGAAATTTGAATTACCTAGCTTTAGGAGGGTCATAAAGTAATTTTAGGGTAAATTGTGATTAAAATTAACTCTACCCATGTTAGTAATATAGGTTAGGGGGTTATTAATGACCTCTATGGTGTCTAGTGGACCTAGGAGACCCCATGAAAATGACATTCTTCATTGAATCCGAAAATAAGAGGGTTATAAATAGAGGCAAGGCTAAAATTGAAATTCACTTGGTAACTCTCTACTTTTAGAGACTAATAGGGTTGAAGAAAGAGGAGGGAGCTCTACTGCAAGTCTTCATTTCCTTGCTTGGAGGAAGGTTGGTAACATGATCCATGAAGTGTCTTCATTTTTCATGTAGGTTAGATATGGTGTTTTCACTTCATGATGGGATTGTGGTGTCTTGTGGTGTATTTGTGAATGGATCTTGTTGTATGTTGCATGTGGGTAGTGTTGTGTACGTCTCTCTTGAATTTTTTGTTCATGTTATATGTCTTGTGAATTGGGTGTGAGGCATCACTCACCCTTGGGAGGGAAGAGATGCCTAGGGTGAAGGGGTTAGTTGGGCTCACACATGGAGTTGAGGAGTTCTCCCTTGTGTGGAGATGGTTGAATATGTTTATGGCATGCAAATTATCTTGCTCACTTGTATCTTGGGAGGTATAAGGTGGTATGAGGAAGGGAAGATGTTGATTGCCCCGAAAGGGCATTTTGATATTGAAAAGAGTAAATTTTGAAGGCTATGCAATCCTCCTCATGATGAGAGCGCACCTTCACCCAATTCTTGATTCATTTGTTGAATCTTTGTGCAAAGCCTTGGGATGGGATGTGTTGAGAGTATATTGTGTAATCCTATCAATTTTATTGTGCATATGCATGGCATGTGAATGTGAAGCATGAAACTATTTATATCTTGTTTTCTCGAGCTCGGTGGGTGGCCTCCTTGAGGCCTAGGTTGGGAGGTGAGCCTCCATGGTTTCCAATTTGTCTTTCTTTTGTAGGTTTTCTCTTGCAGAGTTTGGACATTTGATGGTCGAGAAGTTCATTATTTGCATGGAGAAAGATACCTTTCTGGTTAGTGTTGACATGGAGGGATGAACTCTCTCCATTGATGAGCATTCTTGTGTAGCAATATGTTGTTAGTGGTCTCTTGTAGAGAGACTTTGAGGTATCTTGTTGTATAATTCTCCATTGTATCTTGTGAGTAAGTTCTCCATCACCTTGTGGTTATTTGAAGTTGTGTTGATGTTGTTTATCATTGCTTAAATTGGTATGTGTTGAAAAAGGAATTTGAATCATAATATATTTGGAATGATGCACTGCACTCTATCACTCTGATATCTCCACCTTTTCCAATTGTCTATAGGGAGAATGATGTACGAGATGCTTAAGTGATAATCTTTCTAGACATTAACATGAAGTAATATATTATCCATTATTGAGATGATCTCTATGCTATTAGATTGAATAAAGACAAAATAAACAAGGGATTAAATGGTAAAACTAAAATAGCATTTCATTGTTATTATTTTGGCATCTTCAATAATGGAAATGGGAAACCACCTAGGTATTTGGGATGTCCATGTAGGTAACGAAGGAGGTAAGAACCCACAACCATATCTATCTACATAGGTTAAAATTGGGCAATCGCAAGAGGATCTTGAGATATTGTGCCAAGTAAACCACTTGAACTGCTAACATTCCTCATTCCATCTTGATCAAAACAAACTTGATTAATTGTGCTCTTATTTTCACTCTCTCCAAAAAAAAAAAAAAAAATTTCTTTTTTTATCGATTATGTTATCACCTTGTGCAAATTATGGCACGACAGTTTCATTTATCTTGTCCCTTTCAATTGCCTTTGTTATAGGTCCTCCTAGATCAAAGACCTCAATGAAAGTCTCCCTATCCAGTTTGCATAGGATACTCATATCCTTGCTATGGAAATCTTTAGTTGTTGGATTATAGGATTTGATCAATGCCTTCATTAGGTCAACATCTATTATTACTTCTAGCATTATCAATTTTTCCATATTCTTAACCCACGGGTTGCAAATTGGTGACTTTATAAACCTATTCCGATGGAAATACCAGAAAAGCTCATTTCTATTCGTATCAGGTACAATAGCATATTTTTAGAAAGAATATACATCTTTAAAAACTTTTGCATTCAAAGTCTGAACATTAGAAGACCTTGGAAGGAAATATACCCACTCGTTTGCATATAGGGTTGCCAACTTTGGTTTTTCCTTTTTCAATAGCTTGTGAAAACTCCTCTACATCAATCTGGGCTATCATCTTGCCTTTTTCCTATGCCATGATTTCTGCAATTAGATTACTTTGAACAAACTCTATCAATACCAATTTCTAAAAGCTTTGAAAATCCTTGCAAGCTTTGGAAATCTCTTAATTCTCAAACTTCTATCTTTGGATTATGCAAAAGAATGTAACTTAGAATACCATTTTATAAACTTATTAATAGAGAAAAAGGGAAATAGAAAAGCATTTATGTGTCTTTATGTCAACGTGCATGAAAAATCTCAAATTCTATAAAAGTGTCAAAATCTATTGTATTGTCAACCTTTCAAATCTTTTTATACACTCTTTGATAGGAAATCACTTTTAAATCATAAAGAGGCTCTTAATAGTCAATTTTTTTCCTTAAAACTTATGTTTACAACCCGGTGACTCCCTTTAGTCACCGTTTCACAATCACTTTCTACTTGAGCATTTAACACCAACAACTGGGTGATCATATCTTTACACCCTTTTCCTTGCTTCACAGTATATTGAATATTTTTGGCCATTAACTATGTGACTAGGTGCCTTAAGGATCCGACTCCTTTTAGAACTTTAATCACACAGCTACTCTATCTTATTAGCATTTACACTTATTGTTTGTGACCACATGAATGCTCTCATCAGTTATGAAGTCATATGGGAAGGATTACAACAAGCTTTGGATGGGAGGAAAAATGTCAAAATTCTATTAGAAAGAAAATAAATAGATATTTTATATTCATTTACATTCAAACATTCTTTGTATTTGGATCAAAACATTGGATGCTAATGAAAAACTAGCAGGTGAAATTTTCATCAGGTATCTTGAGCATCTTTGTATTGGTCTTCAAGCTCCTATTGCTTTCCTTGCCTTTGTCTTGTCTCCTCTGCCTCTAATTGCATTCCTGAACTACCTAGTCACTGTCAACTGATGGTATAGCCTTTGTATCATCAATGACTTCCCATATGGAAATATCAATATCCACATCAGGCCATGTGGCATCCTCGATGGTGTCTAACTCACCAATGCTCTTGTTCCATTTAGTATCAGTTATTGCCTTTGATTCTCTTGTGATTTTATTAATATTTGATTCAATTCTAAAAAAAAGTCAATCATGTCATAGACAATTGTTACATCTATCTCATTATTGCAATAGGATAGAAATCATGGATGTCTCAAAATATCCTTAAAAGAGGAGTACCATTCTTGCCATTCTTTTATTACTCCATAAGCATCTAGGATAGTAGGAATAAAATTTGGAATCCCAGTAGCAATTATTTTTATCTTATCTTGTATTAGTTACATTTTTCCTGAGGAAAAACCATGTAATTCCTTTAATATGTTAAACATCTTTCTGGCACTGATAATTACTACCTTGGGTAATCCTTTCTTTTGGGGCAATAGGGGAACCTGACTATCAAAAATTTGTGTATATGGGCCCCAAGTTATAAACATAGGAGATAAAAAGGCTAATGCTTTTGAACACTGGTATTCAACTCCTTGCATAGTAATGTAACTGCTATGTACATTTTGTGCAAGAATTTGTAGGGCACCTATCTTGTGCATCATCAAGCTTTGAATTGTCTTGATCTCTACCTCCTTGGCACCATCCCATTCATCTATATCCATTTGCTAACTCTCTCCCACATTTTTTACATCATCTTTTATCTGGGTTTCTTGGTCTTTCACCTTTGTGATGGAAGACACACTCCTAAGGCTTCTTGTCTCTTCTTCTAAAAAAATCGCCCTCTATTCTAGGACATAAGTCCTTTTAAACTCTTCCTCATACTTTTTCCTGGCATCAATGGATATGCTATATGTTTGATACAATTTTTCTTCTAAAATATCCATTTTTCTCTTCCCCATCAATGGTGCTGTGTTCATCAAATTATGGATTTGATCACTAGAAACAATAGTGACATTCCAAAATATCACATTACCTTGGGGGGACTCCTTTATCTCCATGAGGGTTGGCTTATTACCTTTAGGAGCCATGATCTACACTACCATAGTCTTGCTATCAATATTAAAACTAGAAACCTGTAACTCACCAACAATATTGGTCTCTTCAAAAGAGACTAACTTATGCTGCCTTCTGATCTAATCTAGCATAAAAGATGAGCTTAGCTCCCATCCTAGGAAAAGAAGCATCCCACTTCTTGTTACAAGCTCTCTAGCCTCTTCTACTATGAGGATCTCACTGCTAGGATTATATTCCTGCAACCTTTGTACCAACTCTGTAGTCTTCTCAGGGTAATCTCCTGGTTGTAGTTGTAAGGTAAGCTCATTCTACTTAACTATGTATAAGAATGACTTGAATTCATCTCATTTGATGAATTCATCATCCTTCATAAATTCTTGAGCTTGAATAATTCACTCATCTAACATTTGAATTTGCAATTTAGTCTTATTTGGGATCTTTTCATGCTCCCCAACTTGTTTTAGCCATAAATTGTGTCTTATTGTGTCAAATTTTTTAGATCCCCTAAGAAAAATTTGCAATCCCTTTCCTCTAACCTTATCAAGGATCTCAATCTTTTTTTTTTATTCCTCCCTTGTGCCCATGAGGAAATTTATTGCTAGTCATCATCAACTTCAATGGTTATGACATCCTCCTGTTGAGGGGATTGAGGCTCTGCCCTATCTCTGATTTTAGTAGCCACCTGTGCCATTATTTGATCAAAATTATCCAGGCACCTATTATATCTATCTAGGTATGCTACCTCATGGTAGAAACATTGAAATTATGGAACAACTACCTTCATGGCTTCTTCAATTTTCATTATCTTGCTCCATCTTTAGGTTCTATCCCTACAAACCTCTATCTCTAAACAATTCATTAAACTACCCTCTTCCCAATTTGGTTTGCTACTAGGGAGGGTATAGTTTCTCATCTATTTAAGAGCATGCCTCACCAAATCATTTGGATCACATGTGTTGGGGGAAGCTTGAACTCTCCCTTGCATTGATCTATCTCCTCTATAACATATTTTTCTATTAAGAAGTTACCTATCTTTGTGTTCGTTGATACAAAAGAGTCCATATTAATAGTAGGACCTAAATATTCTTGTTTGACCATCAATAATTGCCAAAAGAATTCTAGTTGGCCTAATCTTTCAGGGATATATCTCAGTAATACATGAGGGGGCTGTGGACACCCAAAAACCCTTATAATTGAATTTTTTTCAAAGATAGACAAGCTAGCCCAATCATGACTAAGTACCTTATCCCCATTTGGGCAAGCATATGGTCTTATTATCATTCTTACCCCTCTAGGTACTCTTTTAGTTATATCTACAAACATGCTTGTAATAGGATAAACAAAGTCATTGTAAAAAGAAATAGCACTAGTATAGGGATAAAACCTTTGCTGAAAGTGAGTCTACATTTGCATGGGAAAATTCTCTCCATTCTCTTTAGTGACTCAATGAAGTCCAAATTGATATGCCCTATGTTTTTGTACATAATGATGTGCATCAATAATGAGTAATGAAAGAATCTAAAGTTTTGAAGTTCTCCATTCTAAGCCACCATAATTTATTCATGCATCATGTTGATGATATACTCCATACATCATACCCAACATTATGATTAGGATCCTAGATATCCAAAGCAATGATATATATATATATATATATATATATATATATATATATGTAGCATGGGGTATTATTTGTGCCATCAATTCCTATCATCTTGTTTATCTTGAAAATGGTGTACCTAAAATATTTGCAGAAGAAGTCAAGTGGCATTAGGTCTCCTACCTTCTTTGGCATCTCACCCTTCTCTAACTTTGATTTGGGAATGTTCCTCTTCATGACTCTTCCAGTAAAGAAAATTTGAGAGTTTTTCAAAGTTTTATTCATCTTATCCATTTCAATTTCCTTTGTCTTAGGTCCTCCTAGGTCAAAGACCTCAATGAAAGTCTCCATATCTAGTTTGCATAGGATACTCATATCCTTCCTATGGAAATCTTTAGTTGTTGGACCATAGGATTTGATCAATACCTTCATTAGATCAACATCTATTATTAGTTCTAGCATTATAAACTTTTCCATATTCCTAACCCATGGGTTGCAAATTGGTGACTTTGCAAACCTATTCTAATGGAAGTACCAAAAATACTCATTTCCATTTGTATCAGGCATAATGACATCTCTATAGAAAGAATATACATCTTTGAAAACATGTGCATTCAAAGTCTAAACATGAGAAAAACTTGGAAGGAAATAAACCCACTCCTCAGCATATAGGGTTGCCAAATTTGGTTTTGCCTATTTAGTAGCTTTTGAAGACTCATCTACATCAATTTGGGCTATCATCTTGCCTTCTTCCTATGCCATGATTTCTACAATCAGATTCCTTTGAAAAAATTCTGTCAGCATAAATTTCTAAAAGCTCTAAAATTCTTTGCAAGCTTTGGAAATCTCTTAAGGCTCAAACTTCTGTCTTTGGATTAAGCAAAAGGCTGTAACTCAAAATATCATTATATCAACTTATTAATAGAGAAAAAGGGAAATAGAAAATAATTTATGTGTCTTTGTGTCAACATGTGTGAAAAATATCAAGTTCTGTGAAAGTGTTAAAATATATTTGTATTGCCAGCCTTTCAAATATTTTTATGCACTTTTTGACAGGACATCACTTTTAAACCATAATGATGCTCTTAACAGTCTTTTTTTTCTTTAAAACTTATGTTTGCAACCTAGCAACTCCCTTTAGTCACTATTCCACAGCCACTTTTTACCTTAGCATTTAACACCAACGACCGGGCAATCATAGCTTTACACCCTTTATGCCTCTTCTTAGTCTATTCAATATTTTTGTCCATTAACTATTCGACTAACTGCCTTAATGATTTGAATCCTTTTACAACTTTAATCATGCAGTCACTCTAAATTATTAGCATTTACACTTACTATTTGTGATCATGTGAATGCCCTCATTAGTCATGAAGTTGTAGCTTCACACACCTTTTTGCTTTTGGACTTTTATTTCTATGACCATGCAATCAAAGAATTGTATGCATTTTAGCTTAAGACTTTGCAGGGTCCCAACTTAGCTTAACTAATAATAAATTTTCCTCATGATCATGTAAGAAAAGGCTCTTTCTATTGGTCTTTTAACCTAATCCCCGCTTCGTGGTTTATCTTTACTGACATTTTTTAACATTGCGACTAAGCAATCACTCTATCTTTCTTTCATGCTAGGTGCTTCACTGGGTCATTGACTTCATTGCACTTATCTATCTTAATAGCATGACCAAGTGAAAAAAAAAGAATTTTTATGCATTTTGTAGTCTTGTTCACCAAGTTATGGCTTATCCTTCTTACTGCTTAACTAAAATCATGACTACATGATTTAACATCTTTTCCTTCAATTGCCTAGTCATGGTCTAACAACTGAATACTTTTCCTAACCACACAACCAAGCGATTAAACATTCTATGACTACTTTTGCTAGGTCATGGTTCATCTTGCATATCATGACTTGGTTTCCTTGATTGTATGACTAAAGATAATATTAAGTATTTTCCTTGGTTGCTCCTTCATAGTCAATTCTTCTAACCATCTAGTCATCCTTGTGACTGTACGAACATAACATTCTTCTTGTGTTTCTAATAGTTTCGTGCAGTCATGGTCATCTTTAAGTTATTATCTTTTGAGGCTCTAACCATGTAAACATCTCATTTCACCTAGTCACTATGAATTTTCAACTTATCTTTCAAATTCACATTCACATGACCACGCGACTGAGGCTTCACAGACCTTTTCTCTTAGTCACAATACAAAAAGGGCTTAAGTACCTAATCTCGATGACTGATGGGGACACAACCCAAGCATAGAATGGACACAACAGAAAAGGGGAAATTATATTAACTGAGAAAATAAGCTAGTACAGAGAAAATAAACTTCAAAACATGCCCTAAGGGCTTACACTAGCATAAATCTAGAGATAATTTCTCCTTTCAGTACCTCCTCTCAAACTCCACTCCGAACTACCTTTTACAATGCCAGGAATCTCCTTAAATAGACCCTGGAGGGTTAAGGACTAGGAATACATTCTAGAAAGTGCTAGTAGGCATCCACCGACCAAATAGAAGGCTCCAAAAGCTGTGTTAGAAGTTGACGCAAATCTAGAAGAATCCAGAAACGGTAACTAAAATTTCGGGAGGCATAACTTTTGAACCATAGCTCTGATTGACAAACCGTTTACATTTTCAGAAAGCTCTCGAAGTGCTCTATAGCCCTATGGACAAGCTTCACTCGTCCCCCATTTTTTTGGCCCTTTTCAAGGTCATTTAATGCCCCTAACCTGACTTTGAAGCATTCTTAGGAGGTCTCCAAAACTTGAAAAATTACAATAAATTTCAAACCGTGGGGCCTTTTGACCTGATTCTTTTTCTGGAATGCTCTAAATCACAATTACATTCATCCGGCCAATTCACACCTTCTAGTTTACCAAAATGATGGCCCAATTACATACTCCTATTTTTTCAAGATTTACTAGCACACTGATAGTGGAACTGTGAGAGTTGGAACCTTTATTTGACCCAAATGGGTGTCCAAAAATGAAAACACATGAAACAGAAACTAAGTCTAAGTACATTTTTTTTGGGTGACACAGGATTGCCCTTATGCCTCTAGATGCTCTTGCATCAAACACCCAGGGTAGATTGAAAAGTGACCCTATCACTTTATGAATGGTAGAGGAAATCCCAAATGGGAAACCTCAGCTGCTGAAATCCAAGTTGAGTCCTCGATCGATCGTCCTTTCCATTTGACCAAATACTCTTCATACTACTTGTTTTTGGTACTCCTACCCACACGATGATCTAGAATGTCTTCTATCTCCTCCTTCTTAGATGTAGGAATCAGACATGGCTCTAACACTAGCTCCTCATCTGCACCATCATCATGATACTCTGTTAAATTTGTAATGTTGAAAATGGGAGAAAAGTGAATACCATCTGGCAGCTCCACCTCATATGCATTTCCTAAGTCATGTTTCTTCAAAATTTTTCAAGGGCCAAATTTCTTCATTTTTAGCTTGTTGTAAGTACCGGCTGGAAATCTTTCTTTTCGTAAGTGCACCATGACTAGATCCCCTACTTGGAATTTCTTATGTCTTCTCCTTTGATCAGCCCTAGCTTTATACTCTTGATTCATCTTGGTAATGTGTGCCTGAACCTCCTCATGTAGACACTTGATATGTTCAGCAAATTCTTCTGCTTTAGCACTTGTCCTCTCCCCTTGCTCTATCTTCCTCAATTTTGGTGCAGTCCTTGGGCTATTCCCATATACAATTTGGAATGGTGATTTTCCAGTACTCCTATTTATAGAGTTATTTTAAGCAAACTCTGCTTGTGGTAGAATCAAATCCCATCCCTTGGGCTTATCCCCAACTAAACATCTCAACAAATTGCCCAGACTTCTGTTTACCACTTCTATTTGGCCGTAAGTTTGTGGGTGATGCGTGGAACTGAATTTCAAGTCTGTTCTCAACTTTTTCCACAATGTCCTCCAGAAATACCCCACAAATTTAGTATCTCTATCAGAAAATATACTCCTTGGAAGACCATGTAGTCTTACCACCTCTTTGAAAAACAAGTCTGCAATATGGACAACATCATGAGTTTTGTGGCATGGAATGAAATGTGCCATTTTGGAGAACCTATCAACCACCACAAATACTAAGTCATTACCCCTTTGTGTCCTCGGCAATCCAAGAACAAAATCCATACTTATGTCCTCCCATGGCTTTGATGAAACAGGCAATGACTGATATAGTCCAGTATTGTGGCTAAATCCCTTAGCAACTTGACAAACTTGACAACTTTGTACAAACCTTTTCACATCCTATGACATTTGAGGCCAAAAATAATGTTCTCTCAAAATGGCAATGGTCTTATCTTGACCAAAATGTCCTGCCATCCCTCCACTATGTTTCTCCTTAATCAAAATTTCCCTCATGGAACTCCTTGGAATGCACAATTGACTACCCTTGAACAACATGCCATTCTGAATCAAATAGTCTATCCACTTGGTTCTATCTACAACAACAGGTTCTTTACAAGCTTTCCATGCTTTAGCAAAATCAGGATCCTCAGGGTAAAAATTCTTGAGTTCATCAAACCCAACTACTTCAACCTGCATTACTGTAAGCAACAACCGTCTCCTACTTAGTGCATCTACAACCCTATTAGATTTTCCACTTCTATGCTTCAACACAAAATGTATAGCTCTACAAGAACTCTACCCACTTCATATGCCTCTGATTCAATTTACCTTGGCTATTTAGGTATTGTAATGCCTGATGATCAGTATACAAAAAAAATTCCTTTGGCAATAAATAATGCCTCCATTTCTTTAAGGCCTGAACTATTGCATAGAACTCTTGATCATAAATAGAATACTTCTTCTTTGCATCATTCAATTTTTCACTAAAATATGCATTAGGCTTACCTTCTTGGCTTAATACAACCCCAATAGCACTGCCACTGGCATCACAATCCACCTGGAAAACCTTTCTAAAATTTGGAAGTGCCAACACAGGTTGTTCTGTTACCTTCTTCTTCAACAATTCAAAACTTCTTGCAGCTGTTGCAGTCCATTTGAACTCTTTTCTATCCCCTCTTATTGTATCAGTTAGGGGTGCACATATGCCACTAAAATTCTTAATAAACTTCTTGTAAAAACTAACCAGACCATGAAATGATCTTACCTCAGTAGCAGACCTTAGAGTAGGCCATTCCAAGATGGATTTTACCTTCTCTGGATCCATTTTGAGACCTTCAGGTGATATAACAAACCCCAAATAGACTAACTCCCTTTTTGCAAAGATACACTTCTTCAGATTAATTAACAGTTTCTCTTCCCTTAGCCTTTCAAGGACACTGCAAATATGTAATAAATGTTCTTCCAAAGTCTTGCTGAAAATTAATATATCATCCAAATAAACAATAACAAATTTTCCCAAGAACTTCTTAAGTACCTCATTCATGAGCCGCATGAAGGTGCTTGGGGCGTTCGTCAATCCAAAGGGCATGACTAACCACTCATAAAGACCCTCCTTGGTCTTGAAGGCTATTTTCCACTCATCTCCATCTCGAATCCATATATGATGATAGCCACTCTTGAGATCTATCTTTGTGAAGTACTGAGCTCCACTCAAGCAGTCCATAAGATCATCCATCCTTGGCAAAGGAAACTGGTACTTGATGGTTATCCTATTTATAGCTCAAGAATCTATACACATCCTCCATTCTCCATCCTTTGGTGCAAGTACTGCAGGTACTGCACATGGACTCAGGCTCTCTCGAATCAAGCCCTTCCTCAACAGCTCCTGAACCTATCTATTTAGCTCCTCTATTTCAGTAGGAGTCATCCTGTGAGCAGCCTTGTTAGGAAAACTAGCTCCTGGAATTAGATCTATTTGATGACTGATTTGCCTTACTGGTGGCGATCCATCTGGAACATTATCAGAGATAATATCTCCAAACTCCCCTAGTAAATCTGAAACTTCAAGTGGTATTTCACTACTACCTTCTTTATCTTTCCTAGGAATCAAAGCATAGCACATATGCTGACGTTTCATGCCATCTAAAAACATCCTTCTATCAATAAGACAAATCCTAGCACTGCTGCATACCTTTTCACCTTCCTTTTTCACGGGCTTCTATTTGTGGCGAACTCCATCCTTTGTCAGAGAGTATGTGTTTGCATGTCCATCATGTACTGTATGTCTATCAAACTGCCATGGTCTACCCAATAATAGATGGCAAACATCCATCAGAATAACATCACAGAGAACTTCATCATGGTAACTCCCAATTTTGAATTTTTCTAAACATTGTTCACTTACCAAGACCTTATGATCATCTTTTACCCAAGCAATCCGATAGGGCTGGGGATGTTTCTCCCTCTTGAGCTTCAACTTAGAGACCATCTCTTCCAATACCAAGTTATCAGTGCTACCACCATCAATGATCACGTCACAACATTTATCCTCACACTTGCATCTGGTATGAAACAAACTCCTTCATTGTCCTAGTTCAATCTCACCACTTAGTAGGACTCTTTCATTTACCAAGGTCTCTCCTCTTTCTGCATCCTCTGAATGTGATGATTGTGCATCCTCATCCACATGAGCAACCCTAGCTTGGCCCTCAGCTCTCCTATTTGTGCTTCCTTGTCATTGAGGGCATTCAGAAGAATGATGACCTTCTTCATTGCAATGGAAACATGTACCATAGAAGCGTCATCTTCCTTTTCCACATCCTCTTCCTCTTCCTCTCTAATTTCCAAAGTCTTGGTCACAGAAGCAGTTGAAACCCTCATTCCTCTGGTTCCTGCTAGTACCCTCATCTTCATTTTTCTTTTGGGTTTCATTGTGGCCTCCAGATGACCTACTACTTCCCCTTCCTCCTTGATCGCGCCCTCTTTGTCTTCCTTCAAACCTTTTATTCAACTTCTCTTCAACTCGTAGGGCAAACTAGTATGCCTCTTCAACGCTGGTCATTCTTACCAGACTTAATTCCTCCTGGATGCTAGGTCGCAACCCACTAATATAATGAGCAACCTTCTCCTTATTTGCTTCTGCATGCCCTACTCTAATCAAGAGTCGGTAAAACTCCTCTATATATTCTTGGACTGATCTTCCTGCTTGCTTTAACCCATGCATCTTCTTAAACAGATCAAGCTCGTAGTCCACAGGAATGAACTGCTTCTTCAATTTGTCCACCATGCGATCCCATCTTGTGATCTTCTCCTTTCCTCTTCTAAGTCTTTCCAGTTGAACCTCTTGCCACCAGATTTTGGCATGGACTTTCAGTTTGGCCTTTGCAAACTTAACCCTATCTGGGTCCCTTATATCCTCATACTCAAAGTATTCTTCCAGTTCATTGATCCAATCGATCAACTCATCTGGTTTCAGATTTCCTGAAAATATACCCACTTCAATTGTAGGTCTTTTCCCAAACTTAGTAATGGCCCTAAAAAGCCTTTCCTCTACAGGATTCAGAACTTCTCCGTCAACTTCCTCTTCATTGTCATCCTCACTATTGTCACCTGCAACAACATTTGCTCCTCTACGAAGCTCCTCTTGCAATGCTTGTACCTACCTCAGGAGGGCTCTATCCTCCTTAGGATTAATAGCTCTGGCCCTTCTGCCACACTCTCTTCGTGGAGGCATCTTCTTAACTCAAACCCACAACCATACAGTCCTGGTGCAAAATGCCTGACAATTGGCGCTCTGTCTACACACTCAGGAAAACTAGCTCTGATACCACTTGATGGGGACACAACAGAAAAGGGGAAATTATATTAACTAAGAAAATAAGCTAGTACAAAGAAAATAAACTTCAAAACATGCCGTAAGGGCTTACACTAGCATAAATCTGGAGATAATTTCTCCTTTCAGTACCTCCTCTCAAACTCCACTCCGAACTGCCTTTTACAATGCCAAGAATCTCCTTAAATAGACCCTGGAGGGTTAAGGACTAGAAATACATTCTAGAAAGTGCTAGTAGGCATCCACCAACCAAATAGAAGGCTCTAGAAGCTGTGTTAGAAGTCGGCGCAAATCTAGAAGAATCCAAAAATGGTAACCAAAATTTTGGGAAGCATAACTTTTGAACTGTAGCTCTGATTGATGAACCGTTTACATTTCCAAAAAGCTCTCGAAGCGCTCTATAGCCCTATGGAAGAGCTTCACTTGTCCCCCATTTTTTGGCCCTTTTTGAGGTCATTTAATGCCCCTAACATGACTTTGAAGCATTCTTAGGAGGTCTCCAAAACTTGAAAAATTGCAATAACTTTCAAAACGTGGGGCCTTTTGACCTGATTCTTTTTCTGGAATGCTCTAAATCGCAATTACATTCATCCGGTCAATTCACACCTTCTAGTTTACCAAAATGATGGCCCAATTACATACTCCTATTTTTTCAGGATTTACTAGCACATTGATAGTGGAACTATGAGAGTTGGAACCTTTATTTGACCCAAATGGGTGTCCAAAAATGAAAACACATGAAACAGAAACTAAGTCTAAGTACATTTTTTTTGGGTGACACAGATTGCCCTTATACCTCTGGATGCTCCTACATCAATGACTCAACGATAAGAGGAATTTGAACTGCTTCACCAAGTCACACCATTTGATGCCATAGTCTGACGAGGAGCTTCAATCATGAAATTAACTTAGTTTCTTGGTCACGTACTTAAAATTTTTATGAGCTTACATTGAAACATAAAAATATTAATAAAAGATATGATCTTTTGAAGAAAATAAAAATTTGAAAAGCTCCAAAAGGGCACAGACTTAAAACAAAGGGTTTTTTTGCTAAGGAAACCAATTTTATGAAATTCCAAGGACACCCTAAGTGCCAGGAATATGAAATTTTATCAAGATTAGGGTTTTTACCAGAGGATTGATAACCTATTACAAAAAAACCCTAACTAAATATCACAGTTCAAGACATTTTCACATTAATTTTTTTAGAAATTAGGCGAAGTAAAAATGAGGGCTAACATACTTGATGATTTGATACTTGTTGTTAGAAAGTAAATTCCACCAATATAATTGAGAGGGCAGTGGTTGACTCAATTCTCCAACTATTAAAACACTTATCAACCTCATTAACCTTTAAGCATTTGAACAATATAATCAATAACCATATCAAGATAGTCATACACAATAATTAGATATGTTAACTAGGAAAATATTTGACTAGAGGGAAAACCTTAGTGGGGATGGTACCTACAAAATGATGTACTAATTTAAATGTTACTTGTTAGAAGATGAACCCTATTAGGAGTCAACGAAATACATTTAGTACATCATTCCCTCTTAGGAGACTTTAAATCCTTGTTAGGAGATTCCAACCTTGTTAGTGTTGAAAATTTGCTAATGAAGATATGTAATTGTTGTCATTTATGGCATCACATGATGTACATGCTTATAGGTTTCCTTGGAAATAAAGATACTTAGCTTTTGGTATTCAAAAAATTGTCTAAGTATGAATTTGGTTTACAACAGTGTATTGTTTTGTATGTAACTTATTACTGACATCATATTATGACTAGCAAAGATAGATGGAGATAGTATACATGATGTACATGCTTATAGGATTCCTTGGAAATAAATATACGTGGCTTTTGGTACTCAGAAAATTGTCTAAGTATGAATTTGGTTTACAACAGTGTATTATTTTTTATGTAACTTATTACTGACGTCATATTATGACTAGAAAAGTTAGATAGAGATAGCATACATGTTGATGATGATGTGTATAACCTCAGAAGTTAGTAGGAATAGTACAGGAAAGAGATATTCATGTTTTACAAATGAAATAGGACAACAAAATTAAAGGAAGCGAATTATTTTATTTACAAAATAATTACTTGACCAATTAGGGCCGAGATCCTAAATGTTTAATCTAAGTTGGAAAAGTATATTATGGTCTTAGCTGACCTATAAAAAAATTGTGAAAAGGCATGATATTTATGCAAAGGACATCTTGCAAAGGAAAGTGTAGCAAGTTGTGAAAGTGTGCAAGTATTGTGATATGCGAACTTTCTGTGAAAGTGATATATACAAAGTTTGTGAAGTTATTTTGTGATCTGAGATTGAACTGAGGAAGAACCTATATTCCTAAAGACTGATTACTTTTTTGGGTAGTAATATCTTCTCATAATTGGAAGTGCATGGTTGAAAAGTGGGATCATCTTGCATCTACTATACTACAACTCCTGACAGGGTTGGAATCTCCTAATAAGGATTCAAAGTCTCCTAGCAGGAGCTCTCTATACTAAATTTACTCATTGACTCCTAACAAGGTCCATCCTCTAACAAAGAACTTATATATTAGCATATTATCTAGTGGGTATAATCCCCACTGGGGTTTTCCCTTGGCTAGGGTTTCCCTAGTTAACAAAATATGGTGTTATGAGTTATCTTTGTGCATGGTTACTATTACTATTTAGCATTACTTTATTACTTTCTTATGTATGGTTCAATGTAATAAATAATATTCAGTTGGTGACTAAAGTTTGTAAATTATTGATTCACCCCCCCCTCTTAGTAATTCCTATTTCTAACAATTGGTATCAAAGGACAGTTACTCAGAAGAGGCTTAACAGCTTGAGTAAGAATTCTATGGATATGGAACAATTGATGAAGAACCTTGAAGAGGCACTTGAAAAAATTGATCTCCTTACTAAAGAAAGAGATAAGCTAAAGGCTAAATATGAAGACTCCAAAGTATATATTGGACAATTGAAGGACAAGATTGAACATCTCAAATCCAAGCCTGAATCTATTGAATGTGTAACTAGTGATGATGATTATTCGAAGCTAAAGATAGAGTACAAGATGTTGAAGCATGAATTGAAGATTATAAATCTAAAGTTGACTTTGAGGAATGATCCTAGTAAAGTTGGATCTTATTTGGAGATTGAGAATATAGATCTTAGAGCAAGTCTAGCGAAGAAGACAACTAAATTCAAAACATTAAAAGAAGATCATGAAGAACATCATAAGTACAAAACTATTGTGAAAGGTGAACTTACTCAATGCAAGCAGTGAATTGAGAAGCTTTATTCCAGCAGAGAAAAGCTTGATGATTCTATGTTAATATAGAGACCTACCTATGATAAGACTAGTCTTGGTTATCTATTTAACATGTCTACAAAGAAACCTAAGATTAGATCAGATTCGAAAGAAAAAGATAAATTTGATGGTAAGATTGAATCTAGTCAATCTTTTGATAAACCTAAAGAAGTTGGACAAGACAAGGAAGTTGAGATTTTGGTTGAACCAAAGCAAGTAGAATCTCCTAAAGAAATCAAGTACAAATTTAGAGGTAATTGTTTTTCATGTATAAATACGTCATTTACTCATGTAAAGGATTTTTATTGTCATAATTGTCATGGTATGTGTCATAAAGCAATTGATTGTAGGAAACCTAAATATGATAGTGATATAAGGTATAGTAGAATGTTTGGAAATACTAACCCTACAGATAGAAGAAGATCTAATGAAAGGACATTGAGAGAAGGAAGACCTTATAAAGAAAGAAGAAAGATAATGTGTTATAAGTGTAACAACTTTGGACACATAGCTTAGAATTGTCATGCACCTAATGATCAAATGAATCCTAGAAGTAGAACTCTAGTATGTCAGTTATGCAACAACTTTGGACATACAACAAAGTACTATACAATGGACATAAACTTTGGAGATAGAAGGAATAATGGAAGGAACTTTGGAAATAGAAGGAATGAAGGAAGAAACATTAAAAATGATAGAAGGAACTCCAGAACTAAGAAAGAAAATGAGGAACAAAGAAATGTAATCAACGAACTTTGAGAAGAACTCAATGAGGCATTTGTAAAAGGATTAGACATCTCAAAAGATAAGTTAGATGATGAGATAGGAAGATTTTAAGTCAATAATCAAGTTTGATTTAACTAAGTTGAATTAAACTTGTTCATAGCATCCAAATTTGTAACTTCACTTAGAGATTGAATTATGCATAGTGAAGTTGGGAAAAGGTGATTTGTTAGAAGCAATAGTCCACCAAGACAACTAAGGGGGGGGGGGTGAATCAGTTATCCAACATTTAAAACATTTATCTTCTTTAAACAAACTTAACCATTCAACCAAAGTAAACAAAAACCATAATAAAATGCTCATGGACAATTACACTAGATATGTTGACTAGGAAAACCCTTGATTAGAGGGAAAACCCCGGTGGGAATGATTCCCACAAGATGACGTACTACTATAAATATTCCTCGTTAGAGGATGGACCCTGTTAGGAGTCTATTACAACATTTATTATAATGAGTCCTTGTTAGGAGACTTTGAATCCCTGTTAGGAGATTCCACCCTTGTTAGGAGTTGTGGTACAATGTGTGCAAGAAGAGCCCACTATCCAAACATGAAATTTCAACTACAAGAAGAGCTTAATGCTTAAACAAGCAATTTACTATTATCTTCCTATTTCCTTTGCTCTTTCCTCTATCTAGTCATCTAGACCAATCACTGTCAAACCTTGTAGACTAGGTCATGAACCTCAGATCCAAATACCAAACCCCAAATCACTCAACAAAACCTCAACAATGAAGTTTCCTTTACTTCCACATTGCTCTACTCAACTTCGCATTCCACACTCTCTGCTACTTATCATCGATCATAAAGTCATATCATCACATCACATATTCCATACCATGATAAAAGAAAATGTCCTTCCTTTATACTAAGTTCATAAAATAATTCTTGAGTCAACTGTTAGACATTCTTAATTAATTATTATAGGACTACAATAAGAACACGTTACACTTGGCGATAATATTAATCTTCCACCTTGCAACTTGAAATTTTTTTCGTACATACAATATTATGATGAGCGAGCTTAGTCACGTCATCCTCAACATGTCTTCTTCATTTCCTCAACCTAGATCCACAAGATATCAAATCTGATAAGAGATATAACAAGTTTACCATAACATGCCTCTGTAAACTCTATCTCAAAACAAACATCACCAAAACTTACATAACTTCTTCTAGACTTATCCTTTCTTCTTTTGATGTTAGTTGCATATACTTGATAGTCAGAAGTCTCTCCTATAACCTCAGATGGTTACAATGCTCAACTAGCCATCCATTCCAACTTGATCTTTCCACTATTCTTCTGTTAGACACCACAATAAAACTTGCTATGTTGACATCAACAAAAAACTTAGTCATGAATGTAACATATCATCATAGTAGTACTTTCCCATAGGAATATCATCAACATTCATTCTTCCAACCAATCTTCCAACAATCTCCCAAATCTTCCAACAGTATTGAGATAAGTTTAGATGGTATCTAAGCTCGCTTGAAATATGGAGCTTATCTAAACTAGTTATGAAGGAATTAAGAGTTATTGTTATTCCAGAGAAATTTTATTCTATAGTAGAATATGAAAACTATGTTCTTACTAAGAATTTTATGTAGAAAAGTTTTGTGGAGCATTTTCATGATGAAAGGAGGCTATGGTAAACCTTGGGTAGCATCTAAAGATCGGATAGAAGATCTTGAGCAGATATTTGATTTCAAAATGTAATTGACAACTTTTTTATATTTGTGAAGTACACAATTAATGCATGTTTGAGTTGATGAATAAAATGGAGTATATACTTGATTATCACTTCATTGCAATTATATCCAAAGCATAGAGAACTTAGAAGTGACTTGTTAAGGCTTTTTGAGGTAAACCCTATTTTTGAAAAAGGTATTTTATCATTTATTCGCAAAATTTATTCGATAAAACTCATATTTTTTAGAACCATGGATATGTCTATAATTTATAATATTGAGAATGAGGAGAGACCAAAATTGAAGGTTGTTTCAGTGAAACCCGTAGAAGGAAACCCTAGTTCAACATTATCCATTACACCAAACAATGAAGTTTATTTGGAAGATGTAGGAAGTTATCTTAACAACAAGTTTGAATCTATTGGGAGCGAGTATATGAATAAAGATATGAAATTAGTCTTTAATCATGATATGACTATGAAGCATGGATTTGAACATTTGAGGGACTTAGACCTATTCAAATATCATTTCTACCAAGAACTGGACACAAATGAGTGGGCACAAATTATACTAAGTAGAATACATGATAGAAAAATATGGATGGAAGATAATGCAGTTGATATTTTTGTTGACCTTATTCATGAGGTAACTGGTCTTAGTAACCAAGGCAGTGTAACTATAGGAAAGAAACTTGTTAAAAAGAAGGTTGAGAGCTATACTAAAGCAATTTATAATGGAAAAACCCATGGTGATCAACACCATTAAACAAGATGATGTAAGATTCCTGAGTAGAATCATTGCCTACTCTATGTGCAAGTTCTAAGATTGATGAATTTTTAGCCGAATTCATCTATGCAACCTACAAGATATGTGTTGAGAAGGAACAAGTTAATCTTAGTGAAATAATAAGAATGCATTTAATTGAGAACCTAGAGAAAATAAAGAGGACTAAGAATGGTATGTTTAGATTTTAGTCATTGATTAAACATTTATTCTTTCATGTACTTAAGAGATTTCCATATTTTTTAGTCATAGAGATTATGAGCAGTGATAGATGTACAATGGAGAAAGTCACAGATGTATGTAGAAGACATCTAGTAGATAAAATCTTGGATAGTGGAAATCTAATAATGAAAACATTTCAGAATGAAATGAGACAAAGATTCAAAATTGCACATGTAATTGTAGATAGATTTAAAGATGACATGTGTTATGGTTGATACAAATTTTACTTATATTCAAGCAGTAGAACCTCATGAAAAATTCCTTGATCCATTAGGTTATGAGGTAAGTGATGATATAGAAGTTGGATACATTGTTTTATTGTTAAACTCTAAGAAGGACCAAGCTGAGTACAAATTTGGAACTTATGATGAGATTACTCAATCAGCTCATCAGGCATCTTTAGAGAAAGCATATTGCAAGAAGATAGAAACAATAATGAAGAAAGCTTTACTAGATGCTAGACTAAAAGTGAGTCACAGGTAGCCAGAAAGACTATGAAACAAGGTATAACATTTATACAACCTTTGTTAGTGTCTATTGTAGAGACATCTTTGGAACAGAGCATTCCTTATGCAACAGTATCAGATGTACATCCAAGTGAGCCAAAGAGGAAATTAGAAAGATTAGTGGAAGCTGTGACCACCAAGACAAAAAGTGTCAAGCAACAAGCCACTAGACCAGGAAAGAGACAAAAGACATTGTTGACAATTAATGAGTCTAGTGAAGAAGATGAAGAAGAAGAGAAGCTAAATGGTAGAGAAGGTTACTACTTCTAAGTAGTCAGTAGGAAAAGATTGACAATCATTGAAGCCAAAGATTGAGAAGATTAATTCAACTATTTCAAATGAAGGGAATTTTATTTAGATGATTTTTTTTTATGACTTATATAATAATTTTTAGAAAGATTAGATAGATATCTCCACTATGAGATACATATAGCCAATAATTTGAAACTTAAGGATATTGAAGGCACGATAAACCAGAAGGTCTATGACAGACTCACAAAATATAAGGAACTAGCTCAAGAAGAAGACGTAGAACTTTGGAAGTCTATGTTAAGGACTATATGCAAGACTAATGATGAAGAAGAAGTCAAGAGGTTGTTGAACAATCTAGCACCTTACTTGAGAAACAAAGTAAGACCATTTCTTTTTATGGTGGGTGAGAAGGACAAATTAAGAAGTGAAACATCGACAACCATAAGTCAGATGATGACATAATCCAAGGCATCATCTTCACCAGCACTAAGAACCTCAAGAAGTATCAGTAAGTGGTGACACAATGCAGATTGATGAGACCAACATTACCATTAACATTGATGATACTAACCCTTTTGAGAGTTTAGAACAATCTGAATCTCATGCTGAGGATATTGAAGAACAATTGAAAAAAATTGAAGAGGAGAAAAGACTTTTAGAGGAAGAAAAGAGGAAAATAGAAGAAGCCAAGCAGAAATTTCTTGAAGAAGAAATGAAGAGAAGAGTAGAGGAAGAAAAGAAAAAGAGAATAGAGGAGTAGAGGAGAAAGAAAAGAGAGAAAAAGAAAGAAAAGAAAAAGAAGAGAAAGAGAAAAAAGAAAGAAGAGTCAAAGAGGTAGATGAAAAGAATCACAGGGAAGATGAATCTAAGTCTTCTAGTTCATCTACTCCACTTTTTCTTGCTAGCCGGACAACTAATGATGATGATCAAACTGACTTGATCTCATCTTTGTCAAAACTTATTGAGAAGAATAGGAAAGTAAAGAGCCTACAAAGAACCTTGATGGAGGTCACTAACATATTACATAGTACTCTTGTAGTCCAACATACATAGGCAAATACTGAACAGAGGGCACAAGCAGTGCTAAAATATTTTGATGAGGAATTTCCAAGTTTTCTGAATGTTGCAGAATCTAAGGCACAAATTTCACATGATGCTAACTTGTTTAGCACTATTTGTGAGAACATCAAGAATGATTTGATAAGTCTTGATACTTGTATCAAGGAACTTTAGAAATGTCAATAGGATGGCAAGGTATTGTACATTAAGTCTACCCTATCTCATAAGTTGACCAAGAATCTTGATAGTCAGATTAAAGGTAAGATAAGTGAGCTAGAGGCTCTATCTAGCTAGATACAACATCCTTCTAGTAAAATTGATGATTTTGAAGGACAAGTGGCCAATATTCATTATGATATTAGGAAATTGGAACTTTGGAAGGAACAAATTTTGAAAAGATTTTTGGATTTCAGAGAGTCTATTTCTCTGAAAATATCTATTATAGAGAAACAATTGGAGGAATGTGTCAAAGCCAAGGACACTTATTCTAACTTTTTATATTCCAATCTTAATGCAGTTGAGATTGCATCATATGCTCTATGTGCAATTCTTACCTCTATTGAATGAGCTAATGATACATGGACTAAAAGTATGAACAATCTTAAGGCAAGTTTTGTTCATTGCATGAAGATACTATCAATTTAAGGTAGATGATTATAGAGTTTTTGACAATAGTTTTGACATTTTTTGACATACCTTTGTCATTGATGTCAAAGGGGGAGAAGATGCATAAGAAAATTGTAAATAAGGTAAAGGGGAGAAGATAAAATTGTAAGGTATGAAATCATATTTTAAGGGGGAGCATATCTAAGATGGAAAAGTTGTAATCGATGATTAATGTAATGTTACTGTATTGTTTTTGACAAGTTTTTGGTACTTAGCCAATTTCCCCTATTTTGTTGCCATCAATGCCAAAAGGGGAGATTGTTGACAATTGGCTAATGAAGATATGTATTTTTTGTCATTTATGGCAACACATGATGTACATGCTTATAGGAAACCTCAAAAATAAAGATACTTAGCTTTTGGTACTAAGAAAATTGTCTAAGTATGAATTTGGTTTACAATAGTATATTGTTTTGTATGTAACTTGTTACTGACGTCATGTTATGACTAGAGAAGTTAGATGGAGATAGTATACATGTTGATGATGATGTGTATAACCTCAAAAGTCAGTATGGATAGTACAGAAAAGAGATATTCATGTCTTACCAATGAAACAAGACAACAAAATTAAAGGAAAGGAATTATTTTGTTTACAAAATAATTACTTGACCAATTAGGGCCGACATCCTAGATGTTTACTCTAAGTTGGAAAAGTCTATTATGGTCTTATCTAACCTAGAAAAAATTTGTGAAAAGGAATGGTATTTATGAAAAGAACATCTTATGAAGGAAAGTGTAGCAAGTTGTGAAAGTGTACAAGTATTGTGATATGCAAAATTTATGTGAAAGCGATAGATGCGAAGTTTGTGAAGCTATTTTTTGATCTAAGATCAGACTGAGGAAGAACCTATATTCCTACAGATTGATTACTTGTTTGGGCAGTGAGCTCTTCTTGTAATTGGAAGTGCATGTTTCGGTAGTGGGCTCATCTTGCATCTACTGTACTACAACTCCTAATAGGGATTCAAAGTCTCCTAACAGGGACTCTATATTGAATTTACTCATTGACTCTTAACAGGGTCCATCCTATAACAAGGGACTTATATATTAGTATATTATCTAGTGGGTATCATCCCCACCAAGGTTTTCCCTTGGCTAGGGTTTCCCTAGTTAACAAAATATGGTGTTATGAGTTATCTTTGTGCATGGTCACTATTACTATTCAACAATACTTTATTACTTTCTTATGTATGGTTCAAAGTTATAAATAATATTCAATTAGCAACTAAATTTTGTAAATTACTAGTTCACCCCCCCTAGTAATTCCTATTTATAATAGTTAGGATTTGTGCCAACCTTGTTAGGATTTTTAGAAGGAAAATGGACCAACTTTTCAAAAAGCTTTAGGGGTAAGATCACTAAACTTAGTGCCCAATTGATCTCTATATTATTCCTTGTGGAATAATATAAATGTATAGATCATTCTCTATCCTCTGACTAGACTTATCCTCTTTTGATCTTGATAATAGATCACCAACTTTGCATCCAATAATCTCTTGGATCTCTTACTTTCATTTACCAAATACTTTGTATATCACACTTCTCACATTCACATTAATCACTCTTTAACAAAAGAAAAAAAAACCTTCATTTATACCATATCCTCAAAATAATTCCTTTAGTTAGCCTTGAGGATTTCCCACTTAATTATAATAGAACCTCTTTAATATAATTAATTATTTAACATTTACACAACACTTCAAGCTCAAAGTCTTTACAACTTCTCATACGTACAATCTCAAACCTTGTGCACTCATAGATGTCATAATTTAGGCTATCTACTATTACTGTCTAACTATGGGCATCACAATTCTATCTCTATTAGGAGATACAATCCAAACATCAAAAATTGCTTCCTAGGTACTATGTCTATATATTTTTCTCTATAAATCCAACATATCTTCTGCTTGTCTTTGACTCTCTATATGTACACTTAACCATTTCATCAGGACATAGTGTAGAACATATCCTTAACTTTTCTTGACTTGATCATAATTACTCCATTCGTACAACCTAACTCTATGCCTTCTACTCTGCCAGTCTTCTCAGAAATAATGCTATGTTGACATGAATTACAAACATAGTCACTAATACATGTCATTCTCCCCAAGTGCTCTAGAAATTCTTAGGATACTCCTATTAGTCATATTTTCCCTCCCAAAAAATTTGAATTTTGGTTGTCAAATATGCCCAACAATCATCTTTTCAAATATTCAAATGTCCTAATGTTATAAAAAAGATGCATTTAAAACCATAAGTTATGTTTTATTTCCTAAGTCTTCAAAGTGGTCACATGTTATAAAGATTTTGGCAGGCTCACATCTTCTCATCTGTTTGATCTTCCAAGATCTATGACCATCACTTTGTCATTATCAGAAGTTGCACAATGAAAACTCATAGTGACATAGTGACAACGTTCCATGTGTCACAAGTGAGCCTTCCTTTTCTATAGCTGGTGGAGTTGTTAGACAAGGTACAACTGGCAAGATTTTATTTGTGCTTTGTGGAGGTGGGCTAGTTTCTTGATGTACCTTACCCACTATCATTGAATAGTATTATTGGTTGTTAGGTCCCCATGGTTCATGGGGTCACTGAAATTTGCTATTAGCCAAGAAAACTATGATGATGATGTGAAAGCTTAGAATCATGCAATCACTGGGTCATAATAGTTAGTAAGAAATGTTGATGACAAGATGCAAAATAGTGATAACGGTTGGTTTGACTGAGTTTACAGTTTTTTGGGGCAAAAAATTAATAAAGGTAGAAAGGTGGTGAAGCTATGACTAGGATAAGACATGGGTTAACATAATTTTGACTAGCCGAGCGGTGAAATGATAAAACATGATTGGTCCACATGGCACATCTTGAGGGTTAACTCTAGTTAACTGATGGCATGACTAACTTGGTATGCTGATAATAAAGAAAGATGGTCTTTTAATAGTGAATTTGATCTTCTTGGTCATTCACAACCACTTTCATCAATCTCCATGCCTATTTAATGGGAGGGACATTCAATCATCATCCTAAATTATCCATTTGTGTGGTTATGCATTAATGGCCACTATTTTGTGTCTTCTTAGTGTTCTTCTTGTTGAAAGATATGGTTTTTTTGCATCTGGATATGTACCGTGATTAGATCTTTCCTAGATTTGTAGTGATTGTTCTCTACAAACTTGAAACAGTTGTTGAGTTTTTCCTTAGTGTAGAATCTATTTGAGTTATGCTTGAACTATAAAAGAAGATTTTGTAACCTTTCTTAGGGTCGATTCTTCTTTGTTTTCTTTGGCAATGCTCTGGTGTGCACATTGTAAATTCCCTTTGCCCTTGGACTTCATGACATATTGCCTTATCTCTTTCAACCATTGATGTACTGTGTGAGATTCATTTGCCTCTCATCAATGTATTGTGATTATCTATTATTTGCATGACTGTATCTCTTTTGGCCTATGAATGATATATAGTGAAACTCTTCTTCCTTGTGTTATTTATCTAGCTATCTAATCTACATGTGATTATTTAATTAAATAAGTCTAAATCTATATTTTTTGATGTCATGATAGTTAACTATGCATGTATTGGCAGAGACAGGGTTGAACACTCTATTTTGGTGCATCACCTCCTCTTAGATTAGATTAGGTAGTTTTATTTCATGCATTCCTTCTCCCTTTTCCTCTCAACAAATAGTTAGGTGCATCCTGATAGTAAGGAAGCTAACCTTCTTCAGAGACTCAACCTCATTGTTTAAGTCTCACAACTTGGAGGTTGTTTCCATGTTTCACAAGGTTAACTTTAGGCAAGGGTGCCAACTTTTGTGACAATGGTTTTTAGTACACTTGATGGGACAAACATATTGAAGAATTTTAAGTTCACTGGTGTCAAGAAGAACATAATTCAAACCTATGTTGAGAAGATAGTGCTGCTCTCAGTATTTTAGGCCTTCAAGGGGCTCATTTCAAAGTACTTGGAAACTCCAACTCTATATTCTGGTTCCTAGACCAAAGTTGTTGTGATTGATACCCAAATAACACACAAGGGCATCTTCTAGAGGTAATCTCTAATAATCTAAACTCTCATTTTCAAACCTAGCAGAAAGAGAAGTAGATTATCTCTAGATCACTAGTTAGGAGTGAAGCAGTAACACGTACACCTGCAAGATCTCTTTCTACTCCTATTGATAGGCCACATCCTAGGGTGCCATCCTTTCATTTCAATAAAGCACTATTTCATATGGCCCAACCAAGAGCACATACATTTTCCACCTTGTTAGTACACATATGGACCCAGATTTTAAACTTTCAGTTTTAGGTTTTGAACCTCTCTAAAGTACTTCAAACTTGGTTCAAAGTGGTTCAAATTGGTTCAAAGAATAGCCTCAAATGCATTTGATAGTTCAAAGCACTTCAAAGTAGTTTGAAGTGATTCAAAGAGGTATCTTGCAGGTTTGATCCAAGAAAAGTTCAAAATCCAACCTCAGCTCATAATTCAGGGTCAGTCCAAAAGTTCAGAGGTCATAGTTTGGAGACACACCTCAATCCAGGAATAAAATACCATCATGATCAAAGGGTTTGAGACTTAAGGATATACAAGACTCACCTTGTGATCATCCTAGTTCAAGCAAAAATAATGGTTTCATTGAAATGTGGAGATATAAGATGGTGCTCTCTTCATATTTTTGAGTCAGATTGATCCAATTCCAAATATATCCTCTTTTGGTAAAAGATGCACAAGACAGGTGTTTGTAGTCCAAGTCACATGAAAAATTTAGTATGGAAATCTAAAATTCTCTCCAATTAATGTTGGTTTCATAGTATGAATTATATGCTTTTTCCAGAAAGTCATTTTTAAATGGAGTGCGGTTTTCTTTAAAAGGAATATTTTTGGGGCAATACCTCAAGCGATGATGTCTAATTTTGTTAAAAGGAAAAATATTAGCTAGAATCTAGAAAGTAACTATCTTCTTGATGACATATATGATTAAGATCCCTAAAGAACATAAAGCTAGATATTTGAAAAGAGGAGTTAGAAGATAAGTCTAACATGGAACTAGACTTCTTATGTCAAGAACAAAAACATAACACTCTGAAAGAAGATGAATCAAAAAATGCAATGGCTAGATTAAATACACTTGAAATAAATGTAGCTTTCTTTGAAGAGAAGGCAATAGCTTTAGAGGAACAATTCAAGTTTTTGATGAACAAAGATAAAGAGCTGCAGGTTGTGGAATCAAATTGATCTAAAGTTCTAACGGTTGCATGGAAAGTCTTGAGTCTATTATGATTCCATATATGAGAAAGTTGGGAAAGATGTTTTTGATAGAAAACATGAAGGATCACATATTAAGTGGCTTAAATCCACACAGACCATGCATATGCGAAAGATGGCAAGGAAAAGGTTTCAACAACTCACAATCTCCTAATGAAGTCACAATATTTAGATACCAAGACCCATTGTTAAGGTTTAGAAACCATAAGCAGCTCACAAGCTCACATTAATATGTGAGAAGATAATATAATTTGCTAGATAGAGAGTAGCTGGCTTGGGTGTTCAAAGAACTAGAAAAGTACTCAAATCGAGTACTAGCATGACCACGGGACTGTTACAATGAGGCATGGCCCATGATGCCTTATTGGTAGTTGTAATTGTTGTCAATGGGTAGGAACATACTCGTAGTTCCTTATGTCATCATTGGTCATTAGTGAATAATTCATGCAAATTGATACTTCAAAACCTGAATGACACTAGTAGAGAACCCATATTTGAGCTCAATGTGCCCATGCCCAAAACAATAAAAGTTGAGCCATTGACTGGAGACTTTCTCTATGCCTAGTCATGATTAAATTAGGAAGAAACAACCTTTTCTATTCAAGTTTGATTATTAAAATGTATCGATCTTGCACAATTTTGTGGTCTTCTATTAGAGAGTCAACAAATGGAAGTCTAGGGTGGCTACAAAAATTAGGTCAATGAAAGATATATTAGAGGGCCTTTTAATGCTACTCCAACATAATAACATGCTTCATTCTGCCCTCAAGGTTTTGGTTCGTCTGTGTCACATGGTTGCATATCGGGTGAAGATAGTGAAGGAAGTTGGAGTCATTTCTCTTTTGATCTGATTGATGGAAGGTTTAGAGAGAGGTGTGATTGAAGCATCAATGGCTATCTTGGAAGCCTAGGTAGTTTTTATGCTCAACTTATAGATCAAGTGGCATCATCCCATAAGCTGAACACATGAAAGAATGTAAAGGAAGTTGGAGTGTTTGGAAAGGTGTGTGTGCCAATTGTTTGGCATAATTCTTGAAACCTAAAAAGGAAGACACAAGAACAATAAGGTAATTACATGTTGGTGCTCAAAATTGTGTTCTCATTTTGAGCATCTATTTCAAATTTTGAGTCAATTCAAGCCCTTTAAATGCCCATATTTGCACGTGTACCTAGTCATACCTTTGAGGCCTAAGAGGTGTTTACTATTCCTAACACCTTTCATTTAGCCTATCCACATGTTCCACGATGATAAACTGTCATTCCGAGTCATTTGGTGAAGTCTTGTTTTGAGCAATTGTCAATTCTGCATTCTTACCCCACGTGTCAAACAGTGACAAGAGGCTGTGTTTTCCATTGAATATCTCACACCCAAAAATGTTTCATGACTCACCTCTTTGATAGTGTCTAGTGTCCATACTTGAGAGCCTACGTTTCAAATTTTGAGTCATTTTGAGTCCATCTGACTAGGTTTTGAATCCCTCAAATTTGGTCAGTTACTGTTTCATGCTTTTGTGTAACTATGCAAATTTCTCGGAAGCCCTGTTTGACGAGTTATAACTTTTGGCCAGTTGAGCAAAATGTTGAATTTCTTGTTGCATTACATTACAAACATCAGAGACTTGTTATGTTTTAAGTTTCAACTCATGAAAAATGCGTTTGATTAGTTTTCAAATGCAATTCCAAACGTAATTTCTATCTTTTTACTGTTGTCAGCATTTGCAGATTTGTCGAAACCCCTATTCGTGATGTCATTACTTGAGATCCATGATTGCCTAGATTGAATGGATTGTACCACCATGTTTTCCTTTGAAAATGCTCCAAGTGTGTCAGTTTTCAAGATTTGATGAATCCATTTGCACACTGTTCTAGGTCAATTCCATTTTCGAAAATCGCTTTTTTGGCATTGTTTCAAACTGCAGAATCCAAGTAGCCCACTTTGACTATTCTCCAAATGAATATTGTTATTCATCATGAGCCCAAATCATAGATTCATACTCTCCTCATGATAGAGAACCAATGCCATAGTTTTCATCTTCCCAAGTGTCAGTTTACCCAGTTTCTGAAGCCGATTCTAAACCCAATTTAGTGTTTTCTGACATGTTTTCTTGCAGGTAGTTCTGAGAGGTCATCTTTAATGGTCAATATCTTTTGATCCCAAATTCATCATGAGACAAGATTTGATAGGGTGCATGTATGCAGATCAAAGAATCATTATTATTGATTTTAGAGCTCGGTCAGAGGTTCGGATCAGTTTTTAAGGCCAGTCAAAGGACCATCTGGCGCAAAGTTGATAGTTTGTAGATCAATGATAAAATGAGCTTTTAATGATCAATTAATGCTCAAAATTATTTTAAGTCAGAGACAGGTGTTCTATGAATCACTTTGGCACTTTAGGTGTTCAGAAATGAAATTTTTTTTAGTTGACCCACATGGGGGCCCGACTAATTCCACAAGGTCCCATTCTTATTTGATGCTGTTTTGGAACTTAACAAGCAAGAGAGTGAATTTGATGAAGAAAACATGGAAGAAACCTCAATGAAAGAGGGTGATGTCAGAGTTACCCACTCATATTTTTCTTGTGAATATGCATACTACTATTTCTTTATGAATCATAAAGTTGACACTTATTCATCAAGAAAAAAATAAAATGATAATTGCTTACAAATTGGTTGTATGGAAAAGAATTTAAATCCCAAGAAACTGAAGGAAAACCAGGTAGAGATGACAAAGCAAAGGAGAACTATAAAAGAGGATTCAAGCAATGAAATCATCCTTAAAAAAATTACGAGATGTGAAAATAACAGTAGGGTTCTTGATGAAAAGAATAGAGACTGTATTCTACAAGTATTGCCATTAGAAATTGGTACTTATGGCTTTTCTCCAACTGGGTTTAACACATAGGACAATGAATTCTATCCATTTGACAAGGAGAATTGGAAAAAAGTTTCCTTCCAAAAATTAAAAACAAATAAAAGCAACATTGGTAGAGTAGACCAAGATACACATTTTCTTCAAACAGATATAGGAAGGGTGTCATTTCAATCTTTCTCTCAGAATTCAATGCTAAAGAATAGAACAGCCATAAGATCTTCCTTAGAGAATACTAACATGAGTATGGATAATCACCAAGGCTTACGATCTAAGGTTCAAATACTTGTAATAGTTCAACATCCAAATCTGGTAGACTTAAAGAAGAAATGACAAATGGTGGTGGATACTAGCTACCTTATTCATGAAGAATCTTTACAGGCTTTAAAGGAAATGGAAGGCATCAAAGGCACTCATCTGATCATCCCTAGAATTGTAATGCAAGAAATAAATTGTCTGAAATGCCAAAGTAGTGAAATTATAAGGAAGACATCGCCATGTTAGAGGAACAACTCACAACAAGAAAATAGGGAAGCCCACGCTAGGATGGAGGCAACAATGAAAGGAAGATACTCACACATATAAAATAGGGGAGCCGCCTTGGGAGCCCCATGAAAATTTGAATCTGACTAGCATAAGCAAGGAGAGACTACAACATTTGAAGAAGCTAGCCAAGACAAAGATCATGCCATTTGCAATTAAAAAGGTGAACAAATCACATATAGGAAAAGAGGAAGCTGTGGCTTATAGGTAGTAGACATAGCAGATGAAGAATGCTGGCCACATAGTCAAAGAAAAATACAAGAACCTGTGCATAAAAAGTAGCATCAAAGCAATAAAGAAAACTCATGCCCAGAATCCATGCATTAAATGAAGAGCCCACGCTGGACTAGAAGATTAAGCTGCTAGTTAGCATGGATAAACCTAGCAACAAAAGGGAAGCCATAGGGGCTAAAAATGGAAAAGCACTTCATGCTAAGAAGGAAAGAGAAGACACCTTGAAGCCACTAGACCAAGCCATAGCTTGTAAAGCACACACAAGGCAGAAATGGGGATGTGCAAGGAACAAAAGCCACTCACGTTTTGACATGGAGGATCCACAACAAAAGAAGCACCATGGAAAAGAACTGTTTTAAAGAGGAAACATTCACGATAAAAATAGAGCAATGCATTGAGCAATAAGTAACCTACACCTAGTAGACATCCATATTTTCACAACAATGAAGGAGAGCACCAGTGGCTATAACCAAAGTAGCCCCATGCATTCAAGAAAAGGCAGGCAAGCTGATAAAAAGAAGTGCATGTAAAAAAGAAGCAACAACATTTGTGGAGGCGATAGGAAAGCAAAAAGGAGGAGCAAATAAGAACACACAGATGCATGGAAGGAAAGGGCTGCAGCGAGGAAGGCTGGGCATTATCATATTTTAATTATCCCACATTCCTAAGTCAGGGATACCTTTTTAATGCTTAAATATTCACTCACATAGAAAGTAAAATATCTTAAGACAAGCATTGCTTTTGGAAGCAGCAAGCGCTCATGCCCAGGTGGGCCAGTGGTCGACCAAAGACAGGTATATTTTGAACAAACTCACATATCAAAATGGTGATGTCAACATGTTCAAGGTTGCCAAAAAACTCAAGAATCTGATGCCTTGCTACCTCGCTAGCCAAATAATCTAGGATTTTCAACTAGCGACATAACAAGTAACCGAAAAACCTCCAAATCCAGCAAGATAGTGTGGGTCCTGCCTGATAGTGATGTGGCAGTATTAGCAAACTAGAAGCCACCAAGTGGCACCTCGTGAGCGGTCAGAGTAAGATGCCAAAAAAGTTGCCAGAATCTGTTGGTCGCCATGTTGCCACTAGAAAATGAGAGATTTTTTGGCTAGCGACATAGCGAACCGCCAAAAAATCCAAGAATCTAGCGAGGAGCTGAATGAGATGTGGGTCCTACCTAAATGCATCAGCATGAATCACAAGGTGCCATGTGGCATGAGTTCTAAGGTAGACTATGATGTGGTGAGCAGATATTTTAGATGCGCCAGATCATGCCACATGGCAGATCGGAGGGTCGTCGCTATGTCGCTAAGAGGAAGTTGCTCACTCGTTAGTATACCGACATAGTGAGTATGACATGGCACAATGAGGAGATGATGATGTGGTGCCCAAGTGACAGGGTTTGATGACTGTGCAAAAGGGAACCAATCAGGTTGTGACATGTGTCAAGGATGGTCAAACCAAGTTTGACCTGAGTGAAAAAGTGGAAGAAAAATCAAAGTTTTCAAAAATTAATTTTTAAATGTTTTTCCTCAAAGATCACGTGCAGGTCAAATTTTAAATAAAACTGGATATTATTTGTATAGTCAAACTATAGGAAGATGAATTAATTTTTGTAATTTCAAATGGAAGCTATGAATGGAGACCTAAAACTTCAGAGGGCCATATCTGGGGCAATTTTTATCAAAAATGGTCACTTCAATATACCACCAGAATTGGGAAGAGATGAAATTTCCGAATATGAGGTCAGATTGTGCATAGGTATTCACCAGTTCATGCTATAGGTCATTTTGTGAAATCCAAGGCATTGGCAACAGAATAGGAAAATTTGATTGTTGATGATCAGAGTTTATTAGAGGGCAGATTTGAAGATATTTTGAAGCGTGAATGTGGAAGAAACAATCTGGAAAAGATTACATTGGCTTCTTGAAATCACTTTTCAACTGATTTTTACTTTTACTGTGAATTCAGCTTGGAATCAAAAATCAGTTATGATGGTGAACTAAATATCTGAGATTCCTTATGCTTTTAAGAGCCAAAATCATGGGATTTGATATGTAGTTAGAGAGAGAAGGTAGAAAGAAGCTTTTTCATTTTCTTGGGAAGGAATTTTGAGGGTACACATGTCAGTTGCAGATTCAATTTGAGAATGGTTTCTTTTCTATATCTTTCTTCCTTCTTCTCTTTTAAAGTGTTGTTGGTGGTTTTCTCTTGGTAATAATGTTGGGCATTTGTTTTGCATGAGGTCAATGGCAGGAATCCATATTGTAATTCCTCTCTTGAAAATAAAATCTTTAAAAGGA
The DNA here is from genome assembly GCA_028749045.1 of Cupressus sempervirens. Taxonomy (NCBI): domain Eukaryota; kingdom Viridiplantae; phylum Streptophyta; class Pinopsida; order Cupressales; family Cupressaceae; genus Cupressus; species Cupressus sempervirens. The sequence goes on from CM053792.1 coordinate 605,919,180, forward strand.
TTTGCTCCAAGGTTCAGTGTTTGTCTTGCGACGTACCAAAATCTTGCGAGGTACCAAAATCTGCTCAGTAGAAGATAAATGTGAATGTTCACGAGGAGGGCTTTGCTGGTTCCAAAAACTCTTTTACCTTGGAATCAAGTAAAATCTATTCGCTGTCTCAAAATATCACACTAAAAGAACAATATTTTTTGTATTTTCTATTTTTCAATGAATGCAACTCTAACAATGCAGCTACTATGAGGTCCTATTCTAACAGGGGGGTTAGCAAAGAAAATAATGAAATTGAAAGAAAATAACATGAAATCAAATAACTTGAAAGTGAAATTCCTAAACAAACATAAACTACATAACACAACAGAGTGCGAGTTAAACCTTTGAAGAAATCGGTAGGAAACTAATGAAAACAGGATCAGTGCTTCCTAGAATCCACTGATGCAATCATCGGTGAGAATCTTTAACAAATTGAATGATGTTTCACTCTTCATCAAATTGCAAGGCCACGAAAAGTGCGCTCATGCGAGACAAAAAGCTATGTAGACACAATCGGGTGATTTCTTCTCAAGCTCGTTACACAACGAAATTCATATATCTATAGAAAACAATAGAACTAAAAGATTGCACAACCAGAAACAATGCAATAAACCTTTGGCTCAATCAAAATCTCATGAATAAATCCACAAAACAATGACACATTCAAGCAAGAATAACTCCACTCCGAATGCTAGCACCAAAAGCATAATTTTATTGCATAATAACGGTGGCCCTTTATACATTTTATAATGGGGTATTTATAAGAAATCGTCTCCTCAATTTGTGTTGAGAGTGAGAGATATCTTGATGCAATAAAAATGCTTTTAAAACATTAAAAAAAACTAAATATATACAAACTGGTAATCTAACTGGTGCTTAGAGGGACTCCATCCATATTTTATTCATTAATTGGATGCATGAGCCCTTTACATGTCAAAAATAATGAAATCATGAGAGAGAAATTAGGAGGAAGCCATCAGTCAAAGTAGAAGTGCATGGAGACACCAAAAATAGAAGCTAGCCCTTCACTTGATGTGTTTTGGAGTTAACTTGCCATCAAAATGCATTTCTAATGATGGAAAGTGCTATTTTTGAAACTGGAAGTCAATTGTCAGTGCACCTCTAAATTGTAGAGCTACATGAAAATGCGGAGCTATGGACCTGGAGACCTATGGAGCTACGGAGCTGCGGACCTCGACTAAGTCAAAAATCTCAAAATTTTTCTAAGTGTCAAAATTGAAATTTTGGCATCTGGGTTTTGTTCATCTTCATCATAAAGATATGTTTGGATAAATCCTTTTGAATTTCTCTATAATCTTAGTAATCTTAACAACATCAGGAAGATCCAAAGCCTCATACTTATCTTTAACCTTCTATCTATAGTTGTCCACCTCAATTCGAGTTTTTACAAAATCCCCAAGTTTGGTATCCAACTCTAACAATGCTTCTTCTATCCTGAAGGCTTGTCTGATGTCTTCATCACTGGATGCTTCCTCTAAAGTCTTTTTGAAGTTTTCTACAACTACCTCAACTGGTAAAAGCTTCTCTCATTCTTCATCTTCAAAAATATCCAAGCATGCATCACTATATAACTTTTCTGCTTCCAAAATTTGCTCTCGAGCTTGGTCCTTGAGCCTATGTATCTCATCATGCAATGTTTCCATCACTTTATTTCCCTCTGCAATCTTTTCTATCCAATCATCTATCACATCTAGCTCTTTGCTAGTATATACATCAATCAAAATGTGGTACCATTGTCCTTTTATGGCCTGTAGAATTTGCAAATCCTTGCTCCATACCCGTACCTCATCCATAATGCTGAAATCCTACCTCAAAATTACCACGATCTTATCAACATGGTCTTGTGTAGCATGCACTAATTTTAGACTTCCTGTAATTATAGTGATACCCCTATCCTCAAGGTTGTCTCACCAATCCTGACAAGCTCTCAGGAATGGATTGAGTTGTACACCTTCCCCTTCTTTAAGAATGGTAGTCAAAGTCTCCTCGAGGCATTCAGAATCAAGAGGACCAATAACTTCAGCTAGATATCCTTTCAAGATCTCAATTTGCCTTTGAAGTGCTCTAATTTCAATCTCATCATGTTCCATATGGTTAAGAACCTCTTTGACTCCCATAGTCATCACTTGTCAAGAAGTATCCCGTGTAGGTTTCCCTAACATGATATCCTTTACTTCATAGTCCTGAAGGCTAACAGCTTCTTCATCTATACCTTTTAGGGGATGAGCCACTTGTGCAAAGAAGTCCTGATTCTGAGTAGTGGTAATGAATGCAAGTGGTGTTGCATCCTGTAATGGAGAGTCAAGCTTTTTCAAAATCTTCACAATGTCACAAATATCATCCTCTGAAGCAAGGAATTGATGCTTAGCACTCCTCATTATTTCCTTCTGAAACCATCTCAACATATGTCTTTCTTCAACCTTAGCTCTAAATGATGAAGGGATGTGTTTAGCTACTTCCTTCCCTCTGTCGCTTTTACTTGGAGTTTCTTGTTGTGAGAGTTCTTTTTCTGTGGTCTCAGTTTCTGTAGATCCCGTAGTTTGATTCTCAACTTCCTAGGAAGGCTGTTGTATAAATTCCGTAACCTATGCCTCTTTTGGTGGCTCATTAGTAGTCCTTGGTTCTGGTTCTCCTTGTAATGATGATCTTTTCTGAACATGTTCCTCTGAACTCAGAGGTGGAGGTGTCACTGCAACCTTATCTACCATCATAGCTTGAGGTGAAGATGGGGGCGTTGGATGAGGACCTTGTGTCTCAGGTGGCATTTGCATCCAATCTTGTTGTTGAGATTCACTTGTAGGAGTATCTCTAGTCTTATCTCCAACCAATTCTGTATCCACTGGCATGAAATCAAAATCTGGAATGGAGAGAATATCATCACCTAGCTCTCTTTGCTCATTCACCCATCATTGTACTTCATCTTTCGAAGAAGAGAGCTCTACCATTTTAGCTTGGGTGGGTGGTGGGGTATTTGTGCCATTCTTCTTTCTTTCCAATTCTGTGGCTTTGGCAAACTGAGTTCTCCCTTGTAAAGGAACTTGTTCTTCGTCCCCATCTGACTTTGTTTCATCCTCATCCGATTCTTCCTCGAGAATGGTTTTAGGAATAGATGGATTAGGCACTAATCTTTTACGAACTCTCTGCCTCTTGTTCATTCTAACCTTAACCCTCCTTTGCTTCTATGGAACCATAGGAGAAGCGGGTTCTTCATGCATCAGATGAATGGATGTCTTAGGAATCTCTCCTTCTTCTTGTTGGCTTGACAAAATAGGAGGTAATGGAAAATCAACCTGGATATGAGAAATTGCAGGGTCTCAAGGGTCTTGGGAAGTAGATTCATGTTGCTGCACAGGGGCCTGTTCTTCAACATGCTCTATTTGGATCCTCTGAGGAGAGGCTCTCTTCCTCTTTTCTTTCTTCTTCTCTAAAGGATGGTAATATCCCACTAGAAGATCAAGCTGGTAGACTGTTTCTGGCCTGATAGGAGACTGGAGCGCAAAGATAGGAATTGTGACCTTTCTCCCCTTTACCCTTTTTGGGTGAACATGTGCATGGAATATCACTGTGTCCGAAATCGGATCAAGTGGAAAGGGTTTCTTGATCCAACTCTTTGTCATTCTAATGACATGTTTTGCTCGATGATTAATATCATCCCCTTCATCCCTATCAACTTCTGCATTTAGAATGGGCCTCTCGCCAACCTTATCTATATTGAATAAGGGATCCAGTAGCTCTTGCAAATCTTGTAGCCTTATCTCATCCGGGATGGTCAAATGGAGAGCCTTCTCTGCTATAAAGTCATTCTACAATAGTGCCTAATACGGACATCATAGTCATTTGTGGCATTCATCCAATGATCTTCAATGGTGTCCTCATGGTAGAACTCTTTTCCTGCTAGATTTTCCAGTTTACCAACATTGTCGAAGAATGGCCGAGGAGAGATATATTCTTCGAGGGGATAGTTCTCCCATTCCCACTTGAAAGTTGAGATATCCTACTTTCTCTTTGCCTGGTATGCTCCTATTACAAATGGCCAATCCCAACAAGGTCTTGGTTGTTTCTTGATCCTCTCATATGCTGACTCAATCTATCGAGAAATTTCCATTAGAACCAATTTGTCACTTGGGTACCTTTGGAGCTTCTTTGGATGAATAGATGCACCACCAACCCGAATGTATGTGAATGTCCAGAACTAGATAAAGTATGCACCAAGAGCTATGATCTATGCCTTGCTCTCATTAGACAATCTCTTTCCATAATCACCTTTGATGAATCAAATGATGGAAAGATAAAGGCATCATTCACAATCTTGTACTCTTTGCTTTGTGGCAAGAGTTTCTTCTTAACTAGCTGAGGATAAACTATATACAGCCAGTTAGGGTCCTGCATATTGCCCTTTTTGTACAATCCGAGATAGTCAGTGGCTCTTGCTGCAAGTAGATATACCACATAAGAAGTCATATAAAACTTCTTCTTGTCCTTTACTATCCACAATTAATCACACATGTTCTCGCTAAGTGTGGTGGCCCAATCCAGTGGCATTTTTGCGTGTCTGATAGTTTCAATGAAGTTAACCATTAATGGAGCGAGATGACCTGCTGCAGGCAATCCCATAACTCTACTCAAAAGAATGATTGAATATCCAATGTCATCCTTCATGTATCCTCGCGCCATATCTACTTTGCTGATTGTCTTTCCACAAGATGGCTTCTTAATGAAGTATGAGGAATATATGATGTCCATGGCCTCTTGGTGATGATCCTTATGCCACCTCTTAGCTGCTTCATATGAAAGTTTGATAAACTGATCAGCACTAGGTAAGTGAAAAAGTCTCTCGATATTATCAGGTCGTAGATCTAAGACCACCTCCCTAGTGATGCTCTTTACCAGCCTATCCTCGGGAAAAAAATGTCGAGATAAGGATAAAATCAATTCAGCTGACTGAACAGTCCCAGGATGTGATGCTACATTTACCAATGCAGACCGGATTCAGGCAGATCTCAAAGAAGATCTTTCAGTTGGGTTGTTACAAACCCTCAAAAATTCTCCCAAGTCCGTGTGTCCAAGTTCTATGTCTTTGATCTCCTAGTGTTCATTGTGCAATCGTGACTTAGGGGTTACGCCTTAGAACTTGTACATAACTGGCTTAGGTATTGATCCGGATGTGGATGCCATTTGATTATATTACTTGTACATCACAAAGAAAAGAAAAATGATTAATCACTGGATACATATAAAACATTAAAAAAAATAAAACAAATGATATTTTTTATTTACTTTACTTCCTTTTTTATTATTTTATTTTATTTTATTTTATTTTATGTTTTTTAGAGATCATATTAAAAAAAAAAAAAAAAAAAAAAAAAAAAATTTGAACAAATGAGGAGGGCAGTGGCGAAGGCCACACGTACGACGCGTAGCCCAAGAGGTGCACGCAGCAGTCACGCATGCCGTAGGTCCAAAAGGGTGCATGGTGGTGCAGCGCGTGTAGCCCTAAGAGGCACGTGCAATGGTCACATGCACCGAGCTTCCAAAAAGGGTGCGTGCGCAACCCCAAGAGGTGCGCGCAGTAGTTGCGCACACCGCGCATCCAAAAAGGGTGCATGACAATGCGGCGCATGCGTTGTGCATCCAAAAAAGGCGCACTGTGATGCAGCGCGCGCGCAACCCCAAGAGGCACGCGCAACAACATGTGAATGGAGAGAGGGGGGGAGGTTTTCTCACCTTCCTCTCTCAGCTCTAAGAAAAGAGAAATGAAGAATGACAATAACAAGGGGGAAGGAGGGGTTTTATAACCCCCCTTCCTTCCTTGTTTTTACAAAGCGCATGCACCTCGATATGCGCACACGCACAATTTTTTTTTTACAAAAAATGATTTAAGAGAGACTTTCTCCTCCTTCCAATTCTTGAACTATGAGTTTGAGAGTCGGAAGAAAGTAGGGGGTCCTCATTTCTAGTGAGGAATGGGGCGTGTGTTATGGATACCACAACAAATAGCCCCGAAAAAAGGAAGAAATGACCAAGGCATTTTTTCATCAGCAAACATTCTTCTTTTGTGCATCAAACACCAACCGAACTTCAAACACCTCGAGCGTATCTCAGATGACCTTGCAATCCAAATTTTTGAAGTCTAAACCTTCAAACTCAATGTGTTCATTGTGTATTCATTCTCTTTGACATATCAGGATTTCATCAATCAAAGTTCTCTGTCAACTTATAACAATCTTCCACCCCTCCCAGTTCATTTATTCAGAATTTCAACGAAGGCTCCTTGTTAATCAATTGCTTGACTAGATAAGAGAATTAGTTCGAGGGCTCTTGATGGGATGTCACGTTCTTTTATTTTAGGCCTTTTGGATAATTGCTCCATTTTGTCACTTTTGATGAAATAATACTTTTGGCTGCCAGGTGCTTTATTTTGCAATGTATCTTTAGCCATTTCAGATCTTTAAAATCCTTTAGACTTAACACTGTCTTTTTTTTTTTTTTTTGAATTCTGTATCCTGACTATGCTTAGACTATGTAGTCAGAACATCAATGTTATTTCTTGGATTTGATCTCTTATGAACATCCCTTGTGTTCCTCTTTTAGAAATTTTTAAGAAACTCTTACGCCAAACAACGATCTTAGCAACCCTCCGAGGAGACCCCTCCTATTTGAACCAGTCAGAATTTGGATCATCTCTTGTCATCTTTGACTTGAAATTTAACAATAGCTAACACCATCAAATCTTTAAATTTGCAAAGTGTTGAGAGCTTGTTAGTCTAGGCTTCTGATTTCCAGATTGAAAGTCCCTTTAATTCCATAAGAGATGTCTGTTGCTTGGTTGGTATAAAAAACATAATCGTCCAAATGGTTTGACAAAGAAATACCTCCTCTTGAAATTGGGACCAAAGAGTGGTTAGTGAAATCTTAAGAAAAATTACCAAGTACACCTTACCCCCTAGGACTAACCTGACTTTAAAAGAAAACACATGACTGAAAGCAAACACACAACTTGAAAAAAGGAAACACACTTGCAGAATTAAACACTCTTGCCGAAATGAAAATTTAATCTACATGCGAAAATGAAACTTAACTAATTTTAAATTTTTTTTTTTTGTTTTGTTTTGTTTTTTTTTTCTTAGGCTTCAAAATAATGTTTCAGAAATTGCCCATTTATGAGCAAAGGTAGAAACTCCCCATGTAAGGAACTTAGCCTAAATGTGTTTTCTTTGAGAATTTCCGCAATCTGATATGGGGCTATCCACAAGCGTTGAAACTTGGTATGGCTTCCCGTCTTTTCTCTCACCTTATCCCAAAGTAGGACTAGGTCAAAAATCCTGAAGGATTTTATCGTGGTCCTCTTATCGAACCATTTCTTAACAATGGCTTGATGTTTAGCGATGTGTTCTAATGCAGTTGTTCATTTCTCCTCCATTTCCAAAAGATTCATAAATTAGATTTGTACTCTGTCAGTGTCATCAACATACCCACTCATGAATTTTAAAATAGGAATCTTGAGATTGAGCGAGAATACTGGTTCTTGCCCATAAACAAGTAGATAAGGAGAGGTACCCAAAGCCTTTTTCACTTTGACCCGATCTATCCATAAGGCATATTTCAATTGTGTATGCCAATCCCTAGGGTTCTCCTTTAGTAGTCATTTTATCATAGTGATTAAATTCTTGTTTGTAGACTCTGCTACCCCATTTCCTTACTGGTAGTAATTTGAAGAGAATCTGATGATGATTTTGTTTTCAAATGCCCATTGCATAAAAAATGCAGATGCAAATGTAGATCTATTGTCGCATACAAGAGAAAATGGCATTCCAAATTTGGTAACAATATGTTCTTCCAAAAAGTCTGTCACCACCTTAGCAGTGCGATTTCTGAAAGTCTTTGCCTCCATCCACCGTGTGCAGTAATTCGTAATTGTGAGGATGAATGCGTGTCCAGTTGATGATGGTGGATTTACTGGACCAATGAAATCTAGTCCCCACTTTGCAAAAGGGCGCACCTCGTATACCGATTGCAGTGGCATTGCTGGGTGCCTCTCTTTGTTAGCACTAGTTTGGCATATATGATAGGAACACACATGTTCAAATGTATCCTTGAATATGGAGGGCCAAAAATAACCTGATCTCAAAATCATGTGAGCTGTTGCTTCTACTGAACCATGTTCCGTACCATACTTGTCATGAAAATGTTCCAGGAAATCCTTAGCTTCTTCCCGTCCTAAGCATTTCAAATAAATCCCTTCGTAGTTCCTTTTATACAACTTGTTACCAAGTAATTTGTAAGACTCGCATTTCATCTTAAGTCCCCTACATTGTGAACTATTCATCCACTTGGGGCATTGATCTTGTAAGAGATAATAGACAATATCCTAGTACCACACATCCATTACCACACCTTGATTGATATCAACTTGTGATACAACTATCTTCTTTTGATCATCTTCATCAATTTCATCATCAATTTTGAATTCCTTTTGATTTCCTTCTTGGTTTTCAGTGATCATTTTGGATAATCCTTGGCCTCTAACTAATCGCATAGGTTGAATCTCTAGATCAAATTCTTGAAGTATTGCCATCCACTTTCCTCTTCTTTTGCCAAGTTCATTCTGCATCAAAAGCATTTTTACTGTTGGGTCAGGTACAATTGCATACACCTTACTTCTGAGTATATAGTGATGGAACTTCTTTACTACCTTGATTAACACAAAGGACTGTTTATCAAGATTTCAATATTTTAACTCAACGTTCTTTAGAGGAGAACTCATAAAAGCAATGGGTCGTTCATCCTCCTTTTCTCTTTTTTGTGTCAAGATCCCTGTGCAAGGATGTTCGGAAGCAAAGGAATAGATCTTGAAGGGTAACCTATAATTTGGACTTACCAAAATTGGGGCTGTGGAGATGGAAACCTTAATATCTTGGAAGGATTTCTTTATCTCTGGTACCCATTCTGTTTTAGCCCCTTTTTTGAGTAAATCATTGAGGAGGTGCACTATCTTTGCGAAACCACTTTTGAATTTGCGTACAAAGTTTATCTTTCCAAAAAAAGATTTCAATTCCTTTCGACTATGAGGAGGTGCTAACTTCAAAATAGACTCAACTCTATCTGGATCAATGGAAATTCCAACTTTAGAAATGACATGTCCCAAGAGCTTTCCTTTAGTAATATCGAACGAACACTTCTTGGGATTGAGTAATATGTTGTACCTGCGACATCTATTGAATACCTGCCTTAGATCAGCAATATGAGTACTTTGATCCTTCAAAAAGATAGTCAAGTCATCCATGTAGATGACTATACACCTATTTATCAATCCTTTGAAGGCTTCATCCATTGCTCGTTGAAATGTAGCTCCCACATTAATCAACCCAAAAGGCATCCTTCTGTAGGCAAACATTCCCCACTTGGTTATGAAAGCAGTCTTTAGCCTATCTTCTTCATCAATCATCACCTGGTTATATCCTGAGTAACCGTGCAAAAATGACATCATCTTTGAACCATTAATGATTTGCAACACTTCATCTAACGAGGGTAGAGGGTAGTTATCCTTCTGAGATGCCAAGTTCAAGTTACGAAAGTCAACACAAAGGTGAATCTCTTTGGTCTTTTTCCATACAGGGACCAAATTTGCTACCCAGGTGGAATGACAAATAGGGAATATGATCTTAGCATCCAGTATTTTTTTGACTTCTTTCATAATCAGTGGTTCAATTATCAGATTTACTGATCGTTGTCTTTGTCGGAAAGGTTTAGCATCTAGTTTCAAAGGGATGTCGTGTGTGATAATCTCAGGATCATAAGTCTTTAATTCTTCATAGCTCCAAGCAATAATAAGAGACAAAAGATTGTTCATATCCCTCCTTAGGTCTGACAAAGGACCTTGCAAATTTTGCCAAGAAATAGTCAGTATTTTGCTGACATGAGACAAAATTACCTACAAACTAGAGCTAATGCAGCTGAGAACACCCTCATAGATCTAGAATTGGCAGTAGCAAGATTAGATGATAGGATCATCCAGGCTCAACAATTCTTAGAAGATGATGAATTCATCAAGTCCAATGAATTCAAAAGTTTCTTATATAAAATCAAGCAGAGTGAGCTTGTTTTGAAGATGAAACTAGATGAATCTAACGAGCAAAGAATCAAATTAATTGAGAAACTGTAGGCCTATGATCCTGAAAGTGAAGTAATGACTTTAGAGGAGGCTAGAGATTCAGTGCAAAGGAGTGGTATGTTATTAGTGCGAGGATGGGACTTAGAGCAAGCATTTATGCTTGATCAGATTAGGAGAAAAGATAATGCCATTTCTTATGAGGCACTTGGTGTAGATGGATTAAAGAGAGGGACTAGTTTCAATATTGATACCAAATCCCTAGCAGTCTAGAGTATGGTCCCTACTTCCAACAAGCTGAAATTGATGGATGTACAGAGCACAGAATATGGTAATATGATTATATGGACTTTACAGGGCACCTCTGGCATAGAAATATGCAAGGCATTGAAACATTTCTCATTTATGAATGAAGCCAAGGTAGAGGAAATAGAAACAAGACTAGCCCAATCTATACATGATTACATTGATGTTAGGAAGCTCTATGAGAATGAGCTTAGGAGAAGCCATTTATATAAAGAAAAAAATGCTGATCTTGAGGCCAAAATCTAGGGATGTGAGGATGAAATCACATCTCTCAAAGAGAAACTAGCACAAGTAGAACAAAGGATAACTTTAGCTCAGAGAGAAGAGGGACAAGGGACATTAATGCCAGTCAAAGACACTACTGAAGCCCTAATTCAAACAGAAGATATAGAAGAGGATAAATCATCACAAAAAAGAAGAATGAGTATTGATAGTCAATCAGTTCAGCAAGGAGGATATGTGAGGAAAAAGATCCTTGGGAATATGATGAGCCATAGGGTTGATATTTTGAAGAACATATCACAACAAGCTCACAATTTATATATTGCTTTACATAATGCTGAGCAATTTTGCAATGAAGAACTTTCATTTTTAACACCTACTTTCGGCCTATGGGGACCTTATATTCAATTTTTGGATAGATTGATTGTATTGATGGCTAAAAAGCCAGACTTGCCAAACAATATTTTCACTGTAAAGGAGAGCCTAGAAATGGTAAGAGAATTATGCGGCTTCTTTATTGGTAAGCTACAGGTAATACAAGGAAAATTGAAAATTTTATTTGAAGGAGTGGAGCCCTGCATACCATCAATACTAGATGCTACCAATGTAGTAAGAGATTGGTAGGAGTGGTCATCTTCTTTTGATAACATTTTGACCAAAGAGACTACAAAAGCAATTTTTGAAGATGTGTCTGATTCCCCATTCCATGCTTCAGTTGATTCTCTTTTTAAGGTAGAAATACATTTAAATAAGTTTATTGTTGAATCAAAAGAAATCATAGATGCCAGGTGGACCAAGGCTACTCAATATTTACAAGTAAAGAATACCAACTGGCCCACTAAGAGGGATATTTATGTTGGGGAAGTAGTAGGTGAAATAAAGGCTCTACTGGCAAGAGGTAGCTGAGATATTTTGCAAACAAGGCAAATGAAGTACGAGGAGAAGGAAAGACTAAAGGACAGATATAAATGTTTTTCTACCATTTCATCTACCTATCTTTTTGATTGATCTTCTAGGAGATTGTTTTGTAAATTTTGTGGTTCCCATCTTCCAAAGTTTTTATTTTCCATTAAAATTTTAACATGTGTCCTCCTCTCATTTGTAGCTTTTTGTAATCCTATATATGGATTCCCAAGATGAGAAGTAGAGTTTGGTTGTCTGTAGAATTTTTATATATGTGTCATGTATTATTTTGTAGTCTATCCATTTTGTTCTGTAATGATCTAAATGAGTTCACACGTATGCATACTTGAATACAAAATGAATATTTGGGGCCAATGGTTTTATCTCTGTGTCATACTGTTAGTTTTATTTGCAGTGTTAAGATTTGAATTTAAGGATTTATCCTTAAATATCATTATCTTTGAATTTTTGTCTCTTTTTCATATATCTATAGCTTTGGGACTGAATATACAAGTTTCTCTTCAGTTTAATGCAATCCAAAAGGTTGTATGTCTCTTATTGATTGTTGTTGATTTTAAGAATTGGGTAATTTCTTTCTATAATTGATAAGGTTTAGGGTTTATGGAAAGGATGAAAATCAGAATGAAACTAAAAGTTTAATGTTCACCCTCTTAATCACAAGTTGATTAAAAAGGTTTAAATTGCTAATCTTTGACTCTATATCCCACTGGATAAAGCACTGGTCCATTCTAAAGTTCAAGAGTACATTGTTGATTCACCTTTTTACATAACAATCACAACAACAAATCAATTTACTTTCATGCATTGAAGAGATAAAAGTGTCGGTCATGGCTTATTTGCTGTGCTTTCTTTGAATTATAATTGGCTATTGTAGTTGGAAGGTTTGTCAATAAATCATAGAAGATATTGACCATTTCTACTATAGGGGATATTTCTTGCATAGAAAATATCAAGATAATAAGACAAATCCCTTAGGTTTGACCGCCTTGGCTTAGTAGAGCCTAAAGTGAAGTGAGTCCTGATGACTCTATTAATGTTGGCCCAGAACTAAGATTTAGCCTTGCTGAATATAGGATTTAGCTCATCCTTAGGCTTGTCCCTATCTTTGTTACCTAGTATCAGGTTTAAATTCACCTAATATATTCTTTACAAGAAATAATTCCAACAAAATGACAAGTTTGCTGGGGAATTGAGGAATTACTATCAAGCTTTTTTTTAGAAACGTCAAAATTCTTGTGTTGTTCTTCTTTGTTTTTGGCTTTATTTCATTTTTCCCATCATAAGGTGGCAACTCAAGTCAAGGTTTTGTAGTTGGTGGTAAAAGGTTTAGGAAAATCCTAAAATCAATGGCTGAGAAGAAGAAGAATACATGTGCCTTTACTAAAAATCACCCTGAGATACCACTCTTAGCTGAGCTACCTCCTGGGGTAAAAAGGAATTGAAATGAGAAGAAGTCTGATTTTAATTCTACTTGGGTCCCTAGAAGCAATGTATTAGCCTAGTCATTATATCACCCTGTGGAAGAGAAGGAGTTGTCCTCCAAAAGTACTGAGTTAGAGGAAGTTGCACTCTTGGGGGTAACTTTTTCATCCCTATTAAAGGTTTTCCATGATAAAAATGTGTCACCTATGGGGGATTTTCCTTGTAGATGAAACATGGTGAATGAAATGAACCACAGTTGAGGTTTTAGGGAAAACATGGAGATGGGTTTTAGCCCTAGACAAGAACCATATGTAGCAAACCTTATAGATTTTGACCTGATAGATTCTGAGGTTGCTACTAAAAATCATTAGGAGTTAATTCTAGAGCTTGTCCTTCTCAAGAAGAAAGTTGTAGATGAGGAAGGAAAAGGAGAAAATTATTTTGAATACTATTATTGAAAGAGATAACCTACTTAGGAGAATGGCCTCCTTACAAGAGTAGAATAGGATATTGGAAGAAAGGTCTTCTAATTTACATTTTGACATCTTTGGAGATATGGATGTTTTGAAGACTAACGTTCAAAGACAGGAATAAATTCAACCTTACAAGCCTTTGGAGACTAGAGTGGAGGATGCACATAGGAAGGACTTAGATAAAGGAAAGCAAAAGGGTATTGGGATACAAATCAGTGAACCACATCTCCCTAATAAGCCCATTTCTTTAGTTATGTCAAAACTTTATTTAGATCTAGAAAAGTCAAGAAAAGAAAAGGAAGATCTAACCAAGGAACTTGAAAGGGTAGAAAATGAAGCTCAAGCAACTGAGGCTAGAAGAAAAATCCAATTCATTAAATCAAATTCTACCTTAGCAGCTTAGTCAGGCTAGCCTTCATAGATTTTACCTACCATATATAGTGTTGGTCCTCTCACAATAGGCCAAAGTTCCTCACATCTAGCCCCTATTTCAACTTCTACTACAACTGGCCATTTTCCCCTACTCCAACTTTCCCAGCAAACTCAACTTCCTTTCCAAAGTTAGGTCATTGGGGCAAGTACTTCAAGAATCCCTGTCTCCCAAAGGAAACCAATCCATATGGAAAAATATAAGCAAATGTCTTTCTTGGGTATCCCTGGTTTCCCTCATCATGTTTCAAATGGCCTTAGGGAAAAAGTAACCAAGTTTTTTGGAAATAATGCTATTACTAGTGAAAAGCATCTCAGAAAGTTCATTGACATGATTAATGATTATGAGGTTGAACATGAGGATGTAGTGATGAAAATTTTTGTTCATTCACTAATTGAGGATGCTAGAGATTGGTTCAGAAGATTGCCTGATGACAGTATCAAATCATGGAGTGATCTAGAAACCTTGTTCAAGGAACAATATGGTGACAAGAATAATGCTGGTTTCATGCTGAATGACTTCAATAAAATCAAGAAGAACCCAAAATAATCAGCTTTTGACTTCAATGTCAGGTTTCAAAAAGGTATGTATAAGCTTTTCCAAGTAATGAGATTAAATTAAGATGTGTGTCTTACTACTTACTTCAATGATTTTGATAGTAAGATGGCTCATGTCCTTAGGGATAAAAATCCAAAAACAGTAAGGGATGCTTATACAATGGCTATAAATATTGAAAAAAATAGAAGAGTTGCTGGAAAACTTGAGAAAATGGATGACCCTAAGTTGTTCAATTCTAGAGGGAAGAAAGATAATGAAAAACCCGTTGTCGAAAAGAAACCTGAGGATGATACAATGGGGTAGGTTCTAAGTTTACTAAAAAAATTAAGTCCTCTAGCTTACCAAGCAAATAAAAAAAATGTTGTAGAAAAGGCTCCTTTTAATAACAATTTTAATAGGCAACCTAGGATGCAAAATTAACCTTATACTACTTAGTGGAAGGATGGAAAGCCAGTTCCTAATCCCACACAAGGGAATATGGGCAAAGGAGCACCAAACCCTTTGCAAAGAAACTCTATAAATATGAGTGATGATGTCCCTTGGTGTCTTGTTTGTTAGTCACCACATTCCCCTAATTTTTGTGCTGTGGCTCAATCTTTTACTACAAATCAATAGGTACAAAATGACAAAGACATAAATGATAAAGATCAAGAGGATGTTACATGTAATATGATTCATCTTTGTGATAATGATGGATAATCAGATATTAATGAATCTAACCATGATATTACAAACCAAAGAGATGTGTATCACACATATCACCAACAAATATTTTCTAATAGTGAGGACAAAGATGAAAATGTCATATGTAACATTTTACCTACAACTGATCATATCAATTTGAGAAAACCTTCCAATGAAGAAATTAACAGAATCACTTCAAAATTAGTTGCACAAGTCTAGAGTACTTACAATATGAGAAATAGAGTTGTAAATACTGCCCCTGTGAAGTCATCTGGCATTTTCATCAAAGATAATAATGAAAAAATTACTCATGAAAATAAGAAGAATCCTCTTGAGGTTCCTAAGATTAAGGAAAATAAGAATAAGAAGTGGGAGCCAAAGAAAAAGGTGCATTTCAAGAATGAAGAAATTAGTAAGCCAACTACCTCAGAAAAGGAATCAAGATTTGAAGTTGTTAAGAAAAAGGAATTATTTGTTGTCCAAACTCCTATACCCTCAGGTGCTAGTGTAAAAAATACTACTTATGATCCAATTGATATGATTTCAATGCTATCACAAATCACTGTCAAAGTTCCTTTGTCAAAAATGTTTAGGATAGAGGAACATAAGAGAAAGGCTTTGTCTTGGCTAGGAGGGATACAAGATAATAGTGTTGTTACACAAGAACCAAAAAATACACTGCAAATCCCAATTTTGGAAAAGGAAAAAGAAGAAAATGGAGTTATGTCTCAAATACCCCAAATGTATCTGGACAATTCATTAGTTGCGTACTTGCAAGATATTGACCCCTTTTTCCTAAGTTTAATCATAAAAGGCTGGACATTAAAAAATTGTATGATTGACTCAGGTGCTTCAAATAATATAATGCCTTTCAAGGTCATGGAGGTTCTTGGTTTAGGAGTTGACACTAGACTAGGTAGATGCAAGGCAATGGATGCTAGAGAGGTACTTGTCATAGGTACTATTAATTCTTTACCTTCCAGACTTGCTACATATCCTGATGAAGAACTAACTATGTCAGTCCTTGTAGTAGATATTCCCCCCCACTATGAGATGTTACTTTCAAGGAAGTGGAGTGTTGCAATGAGAGGTAGTATGCAATGTGATTTGTCATATGCCACTTTTTAGGTAAGGGAAAAGTCTATCAAGGTCAATAGAGAACCAAGAGTAACTTATATCTTTGAGGAAAATATTGTCAGGGATACAACTTGTTTCATAGATACAGATGTGAATGCATTCAAAGTTGAATTGATCATCCAAGAAGTTGAAAAATTGCCTGCACTAATTAAATAGGAGGTCACATATTGCTTTGATTCTCCAAATTTATGGAGCATGTACTTTGATGGAGCAAGCTCAAAGGAAGGATCAGGATCTGGAATTGTCTTTGTCTCCCTAGATAAAAATACATTTCGGTATTCCTTTTCTCTAAATTTTACATGTACCAATAATGTTGCAAAATATGAGGCTTTGTTGTTAGGATTGAAAGTTGCATCACATCATGGAATCAAGAAAATACATGTTATTGGTGATTCTGAATTGATTATCTCTCAAGTTAAAGTTATATATGTGTCAAAAAAAAAAATATTGAAGAAATATAGGAATGGTGTTTGGGACATGATTGATTCTTTTGATGCTTTTGGGATAATATGGAAAGACATGAGTAATAATAAGATGGAAGATCTGTTGGCAAAATGTGGCCATAAAGCTTGATGATATATCATTTGCTGGTGTATCTACTATAGAAGTATAGAATATGCCTTCAATCCCAAATAATATACACAGTTGGCAAGTTTTTGAGGATGACAAGGATATTTTAAATTTTCTACTCAATAAGGATAAATATTATGGACATGAACTTGATTGCAGCGCCTGGGTAGAAACAATTGATAGGAGAGAAACAATTTTTTGGGCAAGAGATCCTACAATTAAAGAATAACAAGGTACCCAAAGGATTGGTTGTATTGGAAAGTGCCTTTGATAATCAAGATAGAGTGCACTCAAATGCATAAGATAATAAACCACAAGAATTAGAGGAAATCAATTTGGGGATAGCTAATTCCCCAAAGAAGGTATACATTGGAAAGACCTTAACCCTTGAGATTAGAAAGTCTTTGATTGATTTATTAAGAAAATTTAGAGATGTTTTTGCATGGAGTTATGATGACCTCAAGGCTTATAGGCAAGACTTGTTACAACATGTTATACCTCTTAAAGAAGGTGTGAAACCTTTCAGACAGAGACAAAGACCTGTCAATCCTACTCTAGCCCCTAAGATGCAGGAAGAATTATTAAAGCTCAAAGATGGGGGAATAATTAAACCTATTAGGCATTCTTCATGGGTGTCTAATTTGGTACTTGTTAGAAAAAAGATTGGTGATATCAGGCTTTGTGTTGATTTTAGAAACTTAAATGTTGCATCTTTAAAAGATAATTATGGATTGCCGAATATTTAGGCTATGCTTCAACAAGTAACTGGTTCACAATTGATGTCCATGATGGATGGTTTTTTAGGATATAACCAGGTTCTTGTTGATGAAAAAGAATAGTTCAAAACAACCTTTACCACTCCATGGGGAACTTATGTGTATGTAAGAATGCCTTTTGGCCTCATAAATGCAGAAGCAATTTTCCAAAGGGCTATGGATGTAGCTTTCAAAGACTATATTGACAAATTCATGGTAGTGTATCAAGATGATTTGACTGCTTATTCTAAGAAAGCTAAAGACCACCAAATGCATCTTGAAAAGATTTTCATCAAGGCTTTGGAGCATGGTGTGTCTTTAAACCCAAGGAAATGTACCTTTGTGGTCATAGAGGGAAAGCTTTTAGGGCATATAGTTTCAAAAGAAGGGGTAAAAATTGATCCTAAAAGGGTAGCAGTGATTGACAAGGTTCAAAAGCCAAAAAGTGTTAAAGGTATACAATATTTCTTTGGATAGGTCAATTTTTTGAGGAGATTTGTGAGTAACCTTGTTGAAGTTAGTAGGCCAATTTCAAAAATTCTCAAGAAAGGTGCTACAATAAATTGGGAAGGTGAGCCTACTATTGCTTTCTAAGAAATTAAAAATGCTATTAAGAATGCTCCAATTCTTGGGACCCCTAATTATGAAAAGCCCATGCATATTTTTTCCTTTGCATCTTTTCACACTATTGCAATAGTCTTACTTCAAAAAAATGAAAATGGACATGAACAACCTATAGCATTTTTTAGTAAATCCCTACAACCTATAGAGTTGAAGTATGACATAAATGAGAAGCAAGTATATGCTCTAGTCAAAGATGTTAAGGCTTTTAGGTGTTACCTAGTTGGTGCTATTGTTATTGCTTTTGTGCCTAATGCACTAGTAAAGGATATTTTCTCTCATCAAGAAGTATCTAGTAGAAGATGTAGATGGATATAGAATCCAAGAATTTAATGTAAATATTTAGATTACTAAGCTAAGAGGTCAGGGATTGGCAAAGCTCATGTCACAAGAAAATTTGGATGCCAATCAAATAAATGCTGAAGATCAAAGTCCTAGCCTTGACATATGTGATATGGATCAGTGTGATTGGTATAAAGATGTAATATATTACTTGCAACATATGCAATCTCCACCTCATCTAACAGACAATGAAAGGAGGATTATAAAATTGCATTCAGTTAGATATATTATTGTGAATGGAATTTCATGATGGAGAAATTTTGAAGGTGTATTACTAAAATGCATTAATCAACACAAATCTGAAAAAATATTAAATGACATGCATTCAGGAATATGTGGTGGGAATTAAATGGCAAAGACTACATACCATAAGGTTATGAGGGTAGGATTCTGGTGGCCTAATTTGTTTAAAGATGCTCAAATCTTAGTAAGAAAATGTGATTCATACTAGAGGTTTGCAGGAAAATTAAATTTTTTTGGTAATACACCTTTGAAATTAGTTGAAGTCCAAGCACCTTTTCAGCAATGGGGAATGGATTTTATAGGTGAGATTTCACCTAGCTCTAGTAGTGGTTTTTCTTGGATACTAGTTGCAATTGATTATTTCACAAAATGGGTTGAGGCAATTCCTACTAGAAATTCAACCAGAAAAGTGGTGGATAATTTCTTACTCAATAACATCATTACATGGTTTGGATTCCCTAAAAGAATAGTAACTTATAATGCTATGTGATTTAGATCCGAAGAATTTATCAAATTCTGTGAAAAATATGGCATCACTAGGTCAGTTTCCTCACCCTATCATCCACAAGGGAATGGACAAGAAAAATCTACAAATAAGAGTTTACTAAAGGTCATCAAGAGGACCTTGGATGATAACAAAAAGGCTTGGGATTCAAAATTTTAGTTAGCTATTTGGGTTGATAGAGTGACAGTAAAGAAGGCAATAGGTGTATCACCTTTTGACCTTGTATAGGGAATTCAGGCTAGGATGACTTAGAATAATCTAATTGGTTTATATAACTATATTCAGATGTGTGATGATGATATTATTGATGACATGCATGAGAGGATTGATGAATTGGTTGGATTAGCTAAAACAAGAAAAGAAGCCTTTGCAAGAAATTTGAAATTGCAGTTACAGATGAAGCATTTATATGATAGGAAGGTAGTGATTAGAAAATTTCAATCTGATGATCTTGTTTTGATGTGGAATGGAAGGCTAGAAGATAAAGGTAAACATGGGAAATTTGATCCCATTTGGCTGGGACCTTATTTGGTTGACTCTCCTTGGGGTGAAGATTCATATTTTAATAAAGAATTGTCACGAAGCTTTTTAGAATTGCTAGTTCATGAGCAATTTTTGAAGAGATACTTTTGTTGAAGGTATTTTACTTCCCAGGAACAATATATCTCTGCAAATACCTATGCAAATGTGTATAACCTTTGTATATATGTACATTTTGTTGTAGAGTCTCTAGTTCTTGCTCATATTTTCAGGTATGTGGTATGCTCAAACTAGAAATTCTAAATTCTTGGATGGATACAAGTTATCCATCATCCCCAAACAAAGCCACTAATAGCTCCTTTTTCCATTGATGATAAAATTTTAAATTTTGTGGTGAATTTTTTTTAATTATTTGATAGGGTTATGTTTATATTATTTCCATTCACAATTTAACCCTAGTTGCATGGTCTCCATTATTTTTGATCCCTAACCCTAGGCCATATAAGTGAATGGGTTTTTATTTTTATCCAAGCACATTGTTTCTTACGATGTTATGAGTGAGGGTGAGTAGAATATCATAAAAAAGGGTTATAGGCTTTCCCGATATCATGATTTTTGTTGTGTCATGTTATTGTAGATAAAATTTTGAGTTTCCTTGATCATATCATATCCTTTGCATCATATGATCATGTAACATTTTAAGTGACTTGCATTATTATCTTCTTTAATGTTATGCTGAAAGGTTTAACATGGTATTGGGAGCAGTAAAAGAGGCAACTACAATCTTGTGACAAGGTGTTTTTTGTGGGATCATAAAAGAAATATGAAAGTGTTGCGATGGCACACTATTTGCTATCATAAGATTGTAAAGATGATAAAGGCAAACATGGAAATGAGCTGTTAGATAGGTGTTTTTTTCTTGATTGAATAGAGAAAATGTACGAGTACTAGGTATGTATGGTATCAGAATTAGTGGGACTAGAAAAGGTTTAAGTTGGGCAAAAAATTATGGTGTCTGATCTTTCTATGAATCCTTCATCATGAGATCTCAAAGTTATGAAGAGGGATCTTCGATCTTACGATAAGGGCATGATTGTAAAATTGCACAAGAAAATTAATAAGTCACTGATGATACAATATGAAGGTTTCAAGGTTTTCGTAACATCATAAAAGCAAACGGGATCCATTTCCATGTTACGAAAGGGTGAGCCTAATTGCAATCATATGATCATAGGGTAAATGAAAATGATCCACGATGTTATGAAGTTGCTTGTCATGAGATTATGGAAGGATATAAAGTTGATGCTGATGCTACGACCAAAGGGATGTTGTAGGATCATAAAAGGTTTTGCCACCGTGTCTAACTAATAAATAGGAGCTTATGAAAGGGTGTTCATAAGATCAGATAGCCAAGGTTGTAGTAATGTGATATTACGAAAGGTCTTTTCAACTATCATTGTTGTAATATTGTAGGATCTTATTTTGATAGAAACATAATGACAAGAAATGAACAATGGGCTTCTTGACCAATAAGATTTGAATGTAGTACAAAAAGTGCATAGTTGGATATTAATGGTGATCCTCCATGAAGTTGACAGAATAGATTGATATCATATTTCAAGCATGCTAAAATCAATGCAAGATAAATGTTAGTCTACACATATCAACTTATAAAGTTTTTCTCTTCTCATAATCATAGTTCACCATTTGCAAAAAGAAAAGATTTCAAGCATTTCCTATGTTTTCTCAGCTTTCTAAATTGTCATTTCCAGAGCTTATTAAGAATAGAGCAATATCTACTTTGGGTGTTTTATCTGCAAATTTTCAAAATGTCTGACCAAGAAGTAGAGAAGATTCAGGCCTTAGATATGATAGTTTCAGATATAATTTACCTTTATACTTTCCTTTGCCTTCTATTAGCCTCTTAGTAATAAATGCTTCAAGTTCTTCTAGGTCATCACCATCAGAATCATAATCACTATCATTCTTGATTTGATGAATATTCTTATCTTACCTTGAATTCTCGAAAGAAAAAGATGTCTTAAATGTAGATTCAATCTTAGGTAGTAAGGTACTACATAATTATCAAAGTTATTTAGTTCAAAAGAAGTTAGTCCACCAATCAAATTGCTAAGAGTAGTATTTTTCCAACGGATATATCTTAGCTCTTGAATAGAATATATTCTAATAACATAGATAGGAAATAGAGTTATAATAAATTTTCTTACCATAATTTCAACACTTATGAATTGACTAGCTTCTCTGATAGTATTCACAACTTCCTTGATTCAATTGTAACAATGTGCAATATTTTCTCCTTCTTTCATCTTCATGTCATCAAACTTGCATCCTAGACTTTTAGCCTTTTCTCTCAATGCATTTTGATCTCCTCCATCAACTAGTATCATCTTGTCCCAAATATCCTTAGTAGTAGGAAAATATTTTATATCATCAAACTCAACACTTTTCAGGGAAGAATCAATCCCTCACAAAAGTGAGTTGTATTTTTTTTCTCTGATACACACAATAGTCATAGGACCTTGGGGGTGGTGGTGTATATTGATTTTATCGGTAATAAAATGTAGTCTTCAATGTGTTGGCTCTTGATTTGATAGAAATTTAACAACCTTTTAAAAGAAGAGAATACCTAGGAGTTAGTGAAAAACCATAACAAGTATTCTGGGGAACAATTTAAAAGGACCAATTGACAAGACCCTGCAATATCTTCTCCACTTTGAACTCTACAAAATTCAGGTGGTTTTACCTAGGAATTCATTTTCTCCCTCCAATTCTCATGTCTTAATATGAATTCCAATATAATAGGTAATTTGCCTACTATTCTTCTAATTCTAGGTTTATCAAAGGAATGATGAATAGCTAATCTATCAAACCCTAAGATTCCATGAATCAAGAAAAGGCTCACTTTCAGATCTTCAACAAAGAAACTTGAAAAAATTTGATTTATAATTGGATACACCATATGAACTTCAAAGCTATATAAATTTGATGATGACCAGTGCCTTATCTATTGGGATACTATTTGACAAAAAATTGGCATTTACTATTAGATATATCTCAACACTTTGTGAAAAGAAATCAATATTCAATCACAAATATCATTCTCATCAGACCTTCTTATGATAACTAGTAATCCTCTCATCCTACATTAAGCCTTTACATAATCCACTGGATTATCAAAAGAACATAAACTAAAATATAACTCTAGAAAGAAACATAATAGGTACTCAATAAACTTTTATATCAAATCTAAGAAAATTAAAACTTACAAAGAAGAGACAAGATTCTGATTGAATAACCATTCCACTAATGCCTTTGTATTATACTCCTTGAAAACATATAATTTAATGTCAATCTTTTTTAGAGATGCTAAAAAAGACCTAGTACTATTAATCATTTTTTAAAATTCTAACTTTGGAAAGTCACTATATAGTATACATGGATCGACTCAAAAAATGAACAAAACTAGTTCAACAAAATGATTCTTAAAACCATCCTCTAGCCTTGGGAACTCATTTATGTAGCATGAGTTGCAACAAGCTTTAGGAATAGAGGGAAAAAGATAACTATCCTTTTGACAAAAAGGTTACACAAGAGACAAAATGTCACCATCCTCATAGCATGAGAAATTGAAAAAATATTCGTGACATCTTTTGACAACAAAGTAGTTTATCATCAAATGATTTGTGGTAGGGTAGGGCTTCTTCCATTTTGTCCATCTCTTGTTTCTCAACAATTACAAATTATTTGCCTTCATCTTTTTGCTTCCCTTTTGAATTCCAAGCAACTCCAAGTGATTTCAGGCGATTTTAAAGCAAAAAAACTATTCAAAATTTTCTTACACTTATCGAGCAACAATGGCATCCGGGAGAAGCAACGACACCAAGGAAAAAAGAGCTTCAAAAATGTTGGTAAAGGATATAGAATGGAAAGTGCCCAACTTCAAAATTGTTCCAGCCATTATAGAATCACTCAACCCAAAAGGAGCTCAATCACAGATTCCACCTAATGTACTTCTTATCAATGATATTCGTACTCATTTCAAATGTTCTGTTCAAGAAATTGGAAACCTAGAAATGGATAATGCCCTAGGAGAAATGAGTGTAGATGGCTCTCTAAAACTTGAATACAAGCATCTTGAAACCAAAGGCTTGACTCATATCTTGCATATGCCTAGAAGCTTTCAAACCAAATGGATTAGGTATATCTTGAGTCAGGTGCACAATGGGCAACTATGGATAGAGCAGCTAGTGTTAATTACAAAGAAGATGATTCACAAAATCACAGGTCTCCCTATGCTTAGCAAGGAAAAAACCACCAAAACCCTAGGTCGGGAGGAGTTACAGAAGCAAACCCTAGCCGAGTGGGATGGTAGAGGTTTAAAGGTCACCACTGTATTAGATGTCAAACTAAGATTTGGCATTCATGTCATTGCCCACAAAATCTATAGCTCTAGTCGACTAAACAATGTACCTTGTGAAGCTGTGGATTTAGCTTTTAAAATTGTAAAGAAAAACCTTAAATTTGATCTGTCAGAATTACCCTTGAGATAATTGAATAAAAATATGGACAGTATAAGGACTTCAAAGAATAATCCTTGTAAATTCAGCTCTCTATTAATCTATTTATTTTTCTATGTTCAAAAATTCTTTCCATCAAAAAGAACAGTTGTATGGAGAAAAGACATTCCAATTTTGTATCAAATAAATGAGTTTGTAGCAAAAATGGGTGAAAATTTTGATAGAATTATGGACAATTATTTTGAAGATTTCAAGGAGAGAATGAATAATAGATTCTAGATTCCACCAAAATTAGTTGAAGACTACAGAGATGATGCATGCTTTATGGTTGACTATGTCAAGGTATACATTCAGGCAGTCAGACCCCGAGTTGCATGGGTAAAACCTCTTCCTTATGAGGTAAATATTGATGAGGCCAGGGATATTATTGAAGCACTAGTGAATGAGCTATTAGACCCAAGGCAACCAGTATTTGGAACATGATGAAGCAAAGGCCATAATTGAGCTTGAAATCAAGCTACCCCAGGCCATAAGTAAAGGCAAGAGGAAGATAGCAAAATTAAAAACTACTACCGGTCCTCTTATGCTTACCAAGGGAAAAGGTGAGGATGAAGAATATGATGAAGAAGAAGAAGGAGAAGAAGAAAAAGAAGAACATGAATCTGAAGAGGAACAACCAAAGAAGAAAGCTAAGGTAATTATTACCAAACCTAAGAAAAAGCCCACTGCAGTATTCTCCAAAAGGACTAGAAAAGGCAAGCAGGAACCTATACTAGTCAAGCCTCCACCCACATTCCAGGAAGGGCTTAAACAATTGGAAGAAGGAGCTGGCATCATAAATTTCAAGGC
The DNA here is from genome assembly GCA_028749045.1 of Cupressus sempervirens. NCBI lineage: Eukaryota > Viridiplantae > Streptophyta > Pinopsida > Cupressales > Cupressaceae > Cupressus > Cupressus sempervirens. The sequence goes on from CM053792.1 coordinate 605,944,398, forward strand.
ATTGAAATTTGAAACAAGAACTGATGCTGAGAAAATGCAGATTGAGGAACTAGTACTCAATAAGATGGATAAATGGAAATACTCCTCGGACCAGCTTGCCTCTCAAATCTCCAAAGAACTGTTGGAGAGATTGCAACCAAGATGGGATTCAACCACCCAAACGGTTAAAGACATATATGAGCAATCTCTAAAGAATCTTCTAATGAGTCTCACTAGAGTAGAAATTAAGGCAACAATGAAAAACCATGAAGGTAAAATGATGATTATATTTCACACATGTTTGATCTTAATTAAAGACATTGAGCATGTTGTAAATGATGCAACAAACATGTGGAAGAACATCTATCATCTGAAAAAGCCCAGTGAAGATCTAGTGGAGATCAAGGATGATGATAGCAATGACAGTGATGATTTTGATAGCACTCCATCCATCATAGTTACTTGAGGAGAGCTACATGCACTTATGGAAGAAAAAGAGGAAGAAGACAAGGAGGAAGAAGTAAATGAGGAAGAAGAAGATCCAGTTAAAATAGCAACAGAAGTGATTGCATCCCTTCCTCACTCTCCACCGAAAAAATATTACATCCACTATGGAGATAGCTTCTGCAAGTGAGATTGTGAGCACAATTGCCACATCAATTGCTCAATCTTCACCGGCCACCTCCCAGCTCTAGCTATCTGAAACAAATGTGCCAAGCACTTCATCTACTGAGCTAACTATTACTTCTTCAGCTACTGAGCCAACCTCCTCAAATCCTTCATCAATAGCAAGTGTACCAGTAAGTTCCACATTTTTGTTTTCATCAGTTCCAACAAGTTCTACAGTTTTGTCAGCATTATCTGCATCTACTTTAAATCCAATTAGTTCAGATACAGCTATACCAAGTGTATCATCATTTTTGGGAAGTATTCCAATTTTTTATCCGGTTAATACTTCTATTGGCATTCAATCCTCAAGTCCTATCCCAGTTTTTACTACTAGCCCTTCCATATCAACTATTGTGTCTATTCCTAAGGTCAAACCAGTCATCACAGAAGTCAAACAAAAGAATCCATTAAGACTTCTGATCAGTGGAAAGGAAATTGTAGAAGATATTGAATTAGACACAGAGATAGTAATTCCAAAGATTGACTATGAAAATGCTACCATTGAAGAGATGAGGTTTGCTAGTCTACTAATAGAGATAGCTACGTAGAAGCAGTTAAGGTCTAAAAGGGATAAGGAATATAGAATAATTGAAGATGCCAAGAATATAATTATAGATGCTATAAGTGTTGAAGTAGATTCTACTCAACACATTTTGATCGAGTTAGAAGAGGTTGTACATAAATTCAATGAGGATTCTTTCGGACAAGAAAAACTTATTGAAAAAGTTGAAAAGAAATTTGATAATAAGGTGCTAGAGCACATTTCTCAAAAGATAGCAATAAAGCAAGTTGAATTGTCAACATTTTTGGGAAATTTTGAAAATTCTTATAATAATGCGACATCACTTTTTGCTAAACTTTGTGATTTTTGGCTTCACCAAAGAAATAAAAGATAATTAAACAAGATTGACATTGATATGCAATCAAGTGCATCAAAGTTGAAGGTGGACTCCTCCTCCACAACTTCCCATCACACCAAGATCAGGTATTTGGTAGATGTACAGGTAGAATTATTGAGAGAGGAAGCAAAGATCTGGTCTACACTCATAGACATCCAAAATATGATCCTTCCTATCATGGACACAATTTAAAAACATCTTGTACATTGCAAAACATTGGTCCAAGATTAGAACTTCTCAGTGGCTGATCACTTGATCCAATTATCAGTAGAGGTTCAAATTTCCCTCTCCACCTATCAAATTTTGTAGTGGACTTGGGATAGTACTTTTGCAACTATTCTTAAGGTACATCAAGAATTTCTATCTCATTTTAGTGTAGCCATATAAATTGTATATATGCAGTCCTTTGGCATTATTGTCAAAAAGGGGGAGAGATTCAGAGGAAAGTCATCACTATAAGTGATAGGGAGAGTTAGCACTCAATAAAGTTTGCCTGTATACATAAGTATATTTGTATATACAACAGTTCTACAAAGATCAATTTTGAAAAACCTAAATTCATTCAGTCAGGCTGTGTACATATGTTTTGGCTTATAAGTGTTTTTGTCACTAATGCCAAAGGGGGAGATTTTTGGCATTAAGTTATTATTGCCATTGATGACAACACTTATCTGTATTAGTATAGCTACTGAGCTCATCACTCAGTCTACAATGTATATCGAGCATTCAATGGTTACCTTGTACGTTCATCACTTAAGCAGTTGACACCGAGCTTTGCAGTTCACACCGAGCATTATAGTGTTAACTGAGCTAAGTATAGCTACCAAGTGATGAAAGCACAATGCCTACCAAGTAATGGAAGCACAATGTCTACTGAGTAATTGAAGCATAGTGTCTACCGAGTGATGAAAGCATAGTGCCTACCGAGTGATGAAAGCACAGTGCTTACCGAGTGATGGAAGCGCAGAGTTTATCGAGTGAAAGCAAGGTAAACGAAGGGTTCAATTTTTATCAAGTGATACTATATCCACCAAGTCTCCAATGGTTACCAAGTTTAGAACTACATCAGGTGATTAGTATGGACTGAGCCTTCACTTCTACTGAGTGCATGATGATGTCGAGTAATGCAGTGGATGCTGAGTATCAGAAGGTCACCGAGTCAGTTCAGTGAACCCGAGTTATTTACTGATTGGCTGACTCAGTAATATTTTGTTCTCTTGTGTTTTTAGCTGAGCTTGCAATTATAATTATTGGAATGGTATATATATGTAATGTATTATATCATTTGTAAGATATATGTGATGTGAAGAGTATCAAGAGAGACATGTAATGTTTTGAGAAGTGTAAATGCGAATTGATAGAAGAGCGGAGTATTTAGCAAGGTCTACGAGGAGCAGTATAGATTTATTAGTCAAAAGAGGTTATATGCTTCAAGGATCTAATTAGAAAATCAAGTTTTTAAGTGGATCCACTATTTCATCTTAATAGGTGAATCAGTTTATTAAATCCTTTAACAGGGTAGACTTAATAGTCTTTGTATAAATCTCCTAATAGAGTGCATACTTCAGTGTATGTTTGTAAATCCTCTAACAAGGTGGACCTAGCAGTCCTTTGTGCTCCTAATAGGGCAGATCACCAGAAGTGGTCAATTTAAGCCTTAACAGGCCAACTTCATACTGCAGTAACGAAGTTTTGTGGGTATCATCCCCACCTGAGTTTTACTTTCTATTTGGAAGGTTTCTGGGTCACCAAATCACCGTGTACATGTGTTATGAGTTTTTGATCTCTCATTTATGTAGTAAATTAGATGAATGAATGATGAATGGTTAAAGTGCTGAATTGTTTAAAGTTTTGAAGTTATTGATTCACCCCTCCCCTCTCAGTAACCTATGATATCTTGAATATTTCCAACAATAATCATAGGTTGAATTGTTCCTTCCAACATTTTCTTCTTTCCTTGTCACTTCTCTAAGTTTGTAATGATTCATTTCATTTTATATATTCTCCTTCCCCTTTCATCATAGGATTCTAGCACCTTTTCAAACATAGTGTTCAAATCAATGAATATTTTTTTCCCTTTGCTAGCAACAACTAGGTTAAAATCAAATACTTCTTTATTCATAAGTGCAAATTTTTCACCATCTACATTAGATACTCTATATACTACAAGACTCCCTTTATGCTCTAAATTTGAAGCTTCTTGGAGTCTATATTGGTCTCTCCTTTGAATTGACCACATCACAAGGGCCTTATGATAATCATTGTACATTACTACTTTATGGACTTCCTTAACTACTTCCTTTGTATCAAACTTATTATCCCTTTCCCTCCTAATTGCTTCAAAGATCATTGTATTAGCAATATCTCATTCAGGCAGTACTAGAACACCAACATCTTTGAGTATTTTTCTTCCCCTTTAGGGGTTATTTGATCAAAATTTTACATCAACTCACTCTTGATCTATTCCTCAATCTCAAAGTCATGTTTTTTATGTTGTTTTGACTTTATTTTCTTACATTTTGCCTCAAAATTGAAAATATTAGTTCCAAGGTATTTTTTAGTGGCTAATATTCATAAATTGGATAATTTTAGAAATTTTTGGCTGGTAGTTTGGCTAATAATTTAAGATTTAACGCAACTCAAATCACCATATTTTTAAATAAATTTTAGATTTAAAATATTAAAAATTGCACAATAATTTATTTTATTAAACTTATGTTCAAAGATTCTCCATAATATTCAATATATGATTAGATTTGATTCACTTAAATATTATATATTATTGAAGAAATTAAAATTAATTCACCAATAATTATCATAATTATTAGTTACTTAAGGGATATATCACCAATATTTAGCTTTCACAATTGATTTATAAAACATAATGCAATGATCCTCATAATAATCTACGAGTTATAAAATATTCAATTTTCATTTGTAATATTCTATGGTGATTAATGAAATTTCTATTATTATTGAGATTCACCAATATTTTCTATACAAAAATTATGATGCCAAAATAATCACCAATATAAATAATATTTAAAATAAAAAATTTGAAAGATTCGTAAATACAAATAATTTTTTTTTTTCAAAATAATGAAAGATTCACCAATATTTTATATGTTTTTTTGAGGGGGGTTTCTTAAAGATTACCCTAATTAGTTCTCCACAAAAATTGAATGAAGGCCCTACACTTAACAAAACCATCATCGGATACAAATTTCTTAGTAGCCTTCTCTATGACAAGATCCATTTCTCTCCCCCTATAATCCTCAATAGTGAGGTGTAAGAGTGGCATTGGGGGTTCTTGAGGCATTCCTTCTTCTGTTTTTGATGTTGTTATTAAAACATCATCCTAGCCTTCCATTTGTCTCAACTGTTCTCTCAATGTATCCTCACTATCAAAATGTATAGGAGTCTGGGAAGGTGAGTAATCCTTAGTTCTTGACGAAGATCCCACTTCTAACTTTTTCTTCTTGGCTCTTGGCTCTGAAGGTGGGCTTTTTGAATGCCTTCTCTGATAAATTGGCATAGGATGTGTCCCCACATTTCTAGCAACTACATATCCAACCTTTCTATGGAGGGTGTATTGTCTTGGGTTGATGACATTTTTTCTTAATAGTCTTCCACCTCCTTGGCTTGGTTTGGATATGCCCTTATTAATTCCTCTTTCTTTTCATTCAATGTTTTCATTATTCTAGCAAAATGTGTCATCAATTTATTTTCTTTATCTCCCCAAAATTTTATATCACCCAAAGGATCATACTCATTGTCTAATGCATTAATAAATTCAAGAACTATGCTAAAAGCTCTTCATTTTTCCTTCCTTACCTCCTATTCTTTTAAAGAAAACTCATTTCTGATTATATCCTTAGGATAGTAAAATATGTGATTATAAGATTTAGCCTTAGTTCTTTCCTTAAACATTTCATAAAATCCTTCTAGGTCTATAAAACAAGAATGTTACCAAGCCATCAAATATCTATCGAAAACATTACCTAGGTGTCTCCATACTCCCTTGGTTATCACAAAATGGTGAGCAATTGTAAAGCTCAAAATAATTGTTCCTTTGGATCTTCCCACCAATTATTTTTCTTTTAGCCCTCTAATTTTCCATAGAAATTCAACAACTTCTACCTTTAAGGGTACTTGGTAGGGTAGGACATGATGCTTCCCTTGGAATCTGTATGCTCTAATGATAGCAGAGATAGAATATGGGATGATATATCCCCAATTATGACTGAACTTCAAACCTTTAGCATGATCTTTAGGTCAAATCAGGTCTAGCAAAGGTTTAGGAATTTGAGGGTTGTCTTGAACTAATAGTGCCCTTATCTTTGATTCAAAGTATTGATCAAATTGAACAAAGATAACATCATTAACTTCCTAGGTCATATCATGACTCCATAATTCAACTGACATCTTTTCTCCATCTCTCTCTCATTCAAATTTCATGTCTTTTTCAAAGACAAAAGCCCCTTTGAACAAACACATGTATATGAGGAAAGAGTACCAGCCGAAGGGTTTGTCTACTTTACCCTTGTTGATGCCAATCAAACCATTTTGTATCTCCTTGACTAAATTGGAAGCAAAATCAAACATGAAACTCATTCTATATTACAATATTTGGGCCATCATGAAAATTAGGGGCACCAGAATATGTTCTTGCTCATCCATGCCAAAAAATTTATATAAGGAAATATATAGAGCCTGTGTCCTAGGGTTGAAATACTCCTTCAAAAGGGGCTCTGGGGTAGCAAATGTCACTAGTGTTAGGTGCCCTACCTTTACAAAATACTCTTGTGGTGCCCCCCTTTAAAGATATACCCTTTGTGCATCATACCTAGCCTACAAATCATCGAAATAAATCTTTTCATATAGAGCGGTGTTGTGGTTTAACATAAAAACCTCTATGATTCCTTCAGGTATAATCTTAAACAAGTTACCCCCAAAGTGGTTCTTCACTATCCACAATATAGGGTCATATCTCTTAGCCATTGTGGTCAATAAGTCAACATCCATGAAAATACTTGGTACAACCAGTTTCCCAACATCAAACTCCAATATTTTGCTAAGTGTTGTATCATGGTTCCTCATTGAAAACCATCTTTTGAACAATTCTAAACCACTAGTAGATGTCTTTGCATCTATTAACTAGTTTCCTCTATCATCAAAACCTTCCTCAATTTTCAATCTAGGATCTTTTAGAACTAATTCCTTACCCTTTGCAGTCTCATTTGTTGAAGTGAATAATTTCTCTAGGAAGTCATCATGGACATTCCTATGTTGATAATTTTTTTCATGGAAAAGTCCCTTTGAGGAGGTATCTTTACTATAAAAGCTTAAATAGAAAAAATTTCTACAATAATGTTCGAGTACTTACTCGCAATCTTCATACAACTTCTGATCACAACAAATACCACCCTAGTAACAACAATTCATAATATGAAAACTTAGAAACTTAACCTCTGTCTGCTCTGTCTACTTTGTCTTAATCTATCTTGCATTGTACCAAATGAAGAACAACCTACACCTTTTATTCCAAATTCATTTGCATGAGGAATGTATTAATTCACCATTAATGCCTTCAATAGTCAAATTATGCATGCAATTCAAAAGAGTTTAAAAATTGGTCGTTGATCTGAAAGATGTTGGAAATGATTGAAATAATTATAAGAAAAGTTGAGGGAGATTGTTGGAATAAAATATGGAAGTAGTAAAGAATGTCCTCAATCATTGTTTTGTCATTGATGTCAAACTTGCTACTTGCAAGGATGACAATTGCTTTAGTGATCCAAATACTATCAATTAGTTGATTGTCAAGGTGAAGGCAATTAATAAGATATAACTAAAATACCTAGAGAAAGGTCAAAGTTATGATGTTGGAATGAAGTACAAGGATCAACTAAGCCATTGATGAAAGAATGTATTTGATGACATACTACAAAGAATGGGCACACTGAAACATATCAAAGATTTAAGGTTTTAAATAAGTCTTTTGTAAAGCTCAAACTAAGTTCATTAGAGAGAAGGAGCCGGGCAAGCTAGTAAGAGCTGAGCAAGTTCTAGTTAATGCCGAATAAACTTCAGATGCCAAGTGGTGCCGAGTAGAATCAAGTGTCAAGTAAGTTCAAGTGTCAAGTAAGTTCAAGTGTTGAGTAAGTTCAAGTGCCGAGTAAGTTCAAGTGCCAAGTAAGTTCAAGTGCCGAACAAGTTCAAGTGCCGAGCTGGTATAGGTGTCAAGTAACACAGAGGTGCCGAGCACCAGTAACTCAATAATGTCGAGTCGCTGCATTATTTAGGAAATCGAAGATTCACCAGATCTAAGCCGACAAGGTTGTTATCTAGAAATCTGTGAATTAAAAGGAAGATAAGAATGATGAGTTGGTGGCACAAAACACCATGTAGAACATTTTTAAGATACAACTGGCGAAGTTTCAAGAAGAAAACAAGATATGGGGTAGATACATTGTATCCTACCTAATCAATTTTGAAACCCTGAAATTGAAGAGGGAGAATTGAGTGGTAAAGGCAAATCAGACTTCTATATAAGAAGACATAAGTTAATAAAAAAGGAGAGAGCGAGAGGGGATAGAAGGAAAGGAGACAGTGGTCAAGCATAAAAGCATGAAATGCTGAAGAATGTGCCTAGGAGAAGATAGCGCAAAAATTCTATTTGTATAGATGACCACAAAGGTGATTGCATTGACAGAATGAGTTAGAAGACTCAAGGATACGAAGCTTGAGAGGAAGACAAGCCATCAGAGCTAAAGAGATTAAAGCCAAGCATAGGGATTGAACTAAAAGTGTGATCTAAAATTTGCAAAGCATGTTGTAAGTTATATCATATCAAAAGACCATTATTGTTACTTTCTAGCAATCTTAACTGTAAGTCTAAATCCTATGGACTTAGGTTGGTTTAACAACCATTAGAAAAATCCTTTAATAGGGTGACATTCCAAGTGAATGTTCTAAAGACCTTTAACCAAGCCCATTCCTAACAGTTTGGTGAAATCCTCTAACAAGGTCACATTTAATAGTGTGTTGTAAGCCTTTAATAGGGCATCACTTCAGAAGAGTGAGAATCAAGTAGCATGTTACTGGTGGTTTTTCCCAAATCGGGTTTCCATGTAAATCATTGTGTCATGTGTTGATCTTGAGTGCTTTATCTTTGCATGATGATATACTGTAACTTGCTTATATGATTGATTTAAGTTTGAACAGATAAAAAGGGTATGGATTCATTAAAAGTAGTAAAAAGGTATTAATAGGGCATTTGGACCTTGAATAACTAATTCACCCCCCCTCTCAGTTATTCTAAAGAATTCTAACAAAAGAAATCTGGCAATTGTGATTCAAAACTGATACTAAGTCATCTTTTCATCTAGTAAGACATATGGTAGCTTCTTGTATTCTCGTAAGACTTAAAACTTGTGTATCTTAAGGTAGCAAGATAGCAACAACCATTGATCACCTATTTATCAGACAATCAAGAATAATAGTGGCTCTTTTAGTATTTCTTTATAAAGCGGGCCCATTAAGAACAAATTTCACTTTATCACTTTCTCATTTTGGTTAAATACCCTTCATACCTTCATTGCAATTATGAAACCATCGTTGATTGGATAGATATTGGATGATCAAGATGTTTCCAATTGATACACCATATTGCTGGTCTACTAAAAATATGTTGCCATTCCTTGCTTTGTCGCAAGCCTTAAAACTTGAGCATCTTTTTATGGCAAAAAAGTGATGTCCATTGATCCCTCTTTGATCTGATGGTTTGGGAGTTTCTAGTTCCGTTTCTTATGTGTTCCACTGTGACATGTGTCATCATATCATAGAATCACTTTTCTTAATGACCTTACTACTTCCTAAAGTGATAAAGTGAGGATTATTGATCTTATTTCTAATCAATGGCTGGGAGAAAAACCTTGACATTGCATAAAATGAACCAAGGGAAAATTATAATGTACCAGCTATGATTTATGATGACATCCTTTCCTTTTGAAATTTGTGAGCCACCCAGTCTCATCCTATCCATGTGTCAGCTCATCGCTTTCTCATTTTTGTTAAATATCCTTCACCTTCCTTTGGTGACTTAAAGATGACCATAGATTTGGCTTTCATATAACAACTAATATTATAGACTAGTACCATTGTACTCAGATGGACCCACTGTACATGTGTCAAACAATCATTTTGTCGCATTATTGAAAAAGCATGTAACCTAAAATTGCGATCACATGACCATCATTGATCTTCTTTCTAGTCAACAGTTGAAGAGTTTTGCATATTTCAAGTTCTCTTTGGGACCCATATGAACACATGGAAACTTATCATATTCTCACATTTCTAAAAACCTAGGTACATTTCCATGGTGAGAACATGACATTCGTGGATCTACATCTTGATCAACAGTCAACAAGACATCTAAAAATTTCTTGGCTTGATTGATGAACCAACCATATCTTAACAATTTTCCTATAATGACATAATTTTCTTCAAAAGTCTAGGGGCCTACCATATCCATGTGTCATACACTCACTATGTCATAATTGTTAAAGCATGCACAAGTTTTCATAATGAAAAAGTGACAAGCGTTGATCATTTTAGCATTTGAGTGTTGAGATTGATCACTAGGATTGTGGTATTCCTTTGGTCCAAGTTGACAGGTGTCACTAGCTCATTTTTTGGCAAAAATAAAGAAACTACACCTTTGTATAGTGATGAAATGATAGCCATAGATCTCAGATGAATCAAAAGGTTATAAAAAAAATCATCCCTTGGGTTAAGAAAACACAATTTAAGAAATAAATAGACCAATCAGGGCATAACCACGGGTAAAGTAAAAGCAAGAAATTAAAAGGAATTAACCCCACCCTTTGAAAATTAAAACCTAGCAAAGGAAAAACCTTAACAAAGGATTAAAACAATACAAGGGTTTTTAAAACATTTACATCACACTTAGGGTTTATTTTATTCTTTTTGCCCTAGACAAAAAAAGGACAAGACCGCTTGGAATTCAAATTTCAAAAATCACACTAAAACAAAGGGACTCAGAGAGGGGCTAACACAATGCCATATAAGTACAGCATCATGTTGGAAATATAAGAGGAGTAACTAAGAGGGGAGGGGTGAATCAATTACTACTAAAATAAATCTCAGATCCCTTAGATGTCAGTACAAAATTATAATATGAAAATTGATTATTGGTGATGCTCGGTAAACACACATAAATGCTGTAACTCAGTAAGTGCTTAACATGAAAAATTTAGATGTTATCTATGATTACCATTACTTTAACTTAGTTGCAAACATATAAAGAAAATAGCATGAACACATTTGACACCAGGATTTATGGAAACCCAGTTTGGGAAAAATCACCAATTGCAATTAGTTGTTGTTTTCACTCTTTTGAAGTGATCCCTATTAGGAGCCAACCTAGTTAAAGGTTACAAAACACATTTTTAGGTGTGACTTTATTAAAGGATTTAATCACCCTATTAGGAGTGGCATTGTTAGAGGTCTTGAGACAATTCAATAGAACTGTGACCTTGTTAGAGGATTTACAAATAGTTGTTAAGCCAACTCTGTTAAGAGATTTAGATCATTGCTAGAATGGTTAGAGAGCAACAATGAGATGACTTGATTTGAATGCAACTAAATTTTTGATTACAGATCTCTATTCTAGATTGTACTTGATCCTTCTTGATTGAATATAGCTTTTTTGCTCCATAAGGATATTCTGCTTATCCTTCAAATTCGCTTTCTCAAATCTTAAATACAATCATCACATCTTCACTTGCACACTTTGAATCAACAACTTGACCTTATACTTATATCTTTCACATTGTTAAGTCAGCTCATGTAAAACTTAGAATAACTAATATTCATCACCTTAGTTGGCTAGAACTAATAGATAAATCAATTAATCTTAATATGCCAAAATATGAAAATCCTTCATTAGATGACCCAATTCCGTAGACACTAACTCAAAAATGATTTCTTGTGTTAATCAACAAAAGCTCAGTTAACACTATAAACTTTCAAAGATCCTTCAGCAACTAAGTGATCTCAGTTAACATTGGTTCCATCCAACTTTCCTTAATTAACCAAGTGAGCTTAGATAACACTCATCTTTTGTAAACTTTCCTTCAATGCCCAAGTGAACTTGGTAGACACTATCTTTTGAGATAGGCAATCATAGGAACACTTGGTAGACACAAACTATCTTCACTACCTGAGTGAGCTTGACATATACCGATTGATAATGATATGACATTTGTATAACATCAAAGACAATACACAATTAATTAATTATATCCAACAATCTCCCTCTTTGGAATTGATGGCAACATAACATGTCATAACATAATGAAATTTTGGATTAATTCTTAAGAACTCCCTTTATTAGTATGAGCTCTTCCTTTCACTAGATTCTTCCTTTGTCGATGACAACTTCTACCAAGTTCATTCATAAAACTTTCTCCATCTTACAAAAAACTTCTCCTTCTTTGGAATGCCAAAAATTTCTATGAGATATGATAGTAAACTTCTCCCTCTTTGACAATAGATGCCAAAGACAACAACTCTGTTAATATCAATGTACCTTAAGTACCAATTCATTTGAAATATGCCCTTGTTAACTCTACACCAATTGATTGATCTTCAATTTGCACTGGTTGATGCATCACTAAACTTAATTTAGTGAGCTTCAGCTAGGGGAATGACCCCTAGCTTACCTCTTAGATACAGAAATGCATCCTTAGGTAATGACTTGGTGAATATGTTTGCAATCTATTCTTTTGTATTAACATATTCCAATCTGATTTCTTTATTCTACACCAACTCTCTTAAGAAGTGATATTTTATAGCAATGTGCTTTGTTTTGGTATGCATCACTGGATTCTTTGATATATTGATTGCACTAGTGTTATCACAATATATGACTATTGGATCCTTGATCTCTATCTTCATTCCTTCCAACAGTTGTTTGAACCAAATAATGTTAGAAGAATTAACTACTACTACCACACATTCTACCTTTGTTATGGATTTAGAGATGAAATTTTATTTCTTGCTTGTCCAAGACACTAGTCTTTTGCCAAGAAAGAATGCTCCACCACTAGTGCTTTTTCTGTCATCAAGACTTCCCGCCCAATCAACATCACTAAATACTTTCAAGTCCAAATTCCCTCCAAATTTATAGCATAAGCCATAGTCTTCAATACCTTTCAGATATCTCATGATTCTCTTGATTTCCATCATGTGATTTTCTCTAGGATTTGCTGAGAATCTGGCCACCATACCGATTGCTTGAGTAATATCAAGCCTTGTATGAATGACATACTGCAATTCTCCAATCATTGATTTGTATGTAGTCTGATCTACTTCTTTGGAATCACAATTCTTGGAAAGATGATGTCCAGTAGACATAGGGGTTCCAGGTCTTGAATCTTCCATTCCAAGTTTTTTCAATATCTCTTTGATATACTTAGATTGAGTGATGTAGATACCATTTTTGTTCTTCTGTATTTGCAACCAAATAAAGAATTTTATTTCACCAAACATGGACATCTCAAATTCTTTACTCATTTATTCTAAAAATTCTTTGCACAAGTCATCATTTCCTATAAATAAAGTATCATCAATAAATATTTCTACCAATACAATCTTCTTGTTTGGTCCTTCTTTGATATACAAACTACTATTATCATTTGTTCTTTGAAATCCAATTTGTACCAAGTAATTATGAAGTCTTTCATACTAGGCTCTGGGAGCTTTCTTGAGACCATATAATGCTTTGTGTAACTTGTAAACCATGTCTCTTTTGCTAGGATCTACAAAACCTTCTAGTTGTTCAATGTAGACTTCTTTATCAAGAATTCCATTCAAGAATGTAGATTTAGCATCCATTTGGCATAGTTTAAATCCTTTGTGTGCTGTATATGCTAGTAAAGTTCTAACACCTTCTAATCTTACCACATGAGTAAAAGTATCACCATAATCAATACCTTCTTCTTGAGAATAACCTTTAAATACTAGTCTTGCCTTGTTTCTTGAAACTTTTCCATCTCCATTTAGCTTATTTCTAAATACCCACTTTGTGCCAATTACATTTTTATCTTTTGGTCTAGGAACAAGGGTCCAATTTTTATTCTTTTCTATCTGATCTATCTCTTCATTCATTACTTCAATCCAACTTTCATTTTTCTAGAGCATCTTTAACATTTCTAGGTTCAAATTTAGCAAGTAAACATGTACCTTTTATTTTTCTTCTTGTCATTGTTCCATCAGATTTGTCTCCAATGATTTGATCAAGTGCATGATGCCTTCTAACATATCTTGCTAATACAGGCTCTTTAGGCTTTGAATGAGTTCCACTATCTTCATCATGAACTTTAGTATCAAGCTTAGGTCCCACTGTCTATGACTCAAGTCCATTAGTCTTGGTTTGAACTAGCTCAGTAGCCTCTGACTGTGACTTAGGTCCTTTAGATTGTGACTTGGGTTGCACTGTCTGCAACTCAGTAACCTCTAGTAATTTTGGGGACTGAGGAGATGAGGCCTCCTTTCTTTCAGATAGGTTTGGTAGGGTATGAGGTTCATAGTAAACAAATCTTTTGTAATCGTTTGACTCCTTGTTGCTTTCTTCTTCACTCTTTTCTACAAATTCATCAATTCTAACATGTGCACTTTCTATTAGTTTATGAGTAGATAAATTCAAAAATTTGTATGCTTTACTTTTACAGGAGTATCCTAGAAATGTGCCTTCATCAACTTTTACATCAAATTTACCTTTTCTAGATTCTTTCAAGATATAACATTTGCTGCCAAATACTTTCAACTAACTTATATTAGGTTTGTAGCCATACCATAGTTGATAAGGAGTTTTGTTTGAATCTTTCTTCAACTGTACTCTATTCAAGGTATGAACTATAGTGCTAATAGCTTCCTCCTAGTATTTGAGAGCAACATTATTTTGAATCATTAGGGTTCTTGCACAATCCATGATAGATCTGTTTCTTCTTTCAACTATGCCATTCTATTGTGGTGTACCAAGGGCTAATACTTGTCTTGTAATTCCTCTTTTAATGCAAAAATTATTGAATTCATTGGAGATGAATTCACCACCTCTGTCTAATCTTAAACATTTCAACCTCTTTCTAGTTTCTTTTTCTACTCTTGCCAGATACCACTTGAACTTTTGAAAGGCTTCTAATTTTTCTTTTAGATACATTACAATCATTACTCTAGAATAGTCATCAACAAAAAGAATGAAAAAAATTTCTCCACTATAGGTATCTATTACAATAGGTCCACATAATTCTATATGAATAATTTCTAAGACCTCTTTTGACTGATAGTTTTCACTTTTGAAACTAGTCTTTCCCATCTTACCAATTTGGCAATTCTTGCATAAACCCACATTAGGCTTCCTCAAACTAGGAATACCTCTTACTCTTTTATGTTTGCTTATCTTAACCATATTATCAAAGTTTACATGACATAGTCTCTTGTGCCCTAACCAATTTTCTTCTACTTGAGCAATAAAACATGAACATTCACTGAGATCAAGATAAAATAGATTACCTTTTGTTTTCTTGCCAGATCCAATCAGATTTCCTTTTCCATCTAGTAGTTTGGCCTATCCATTCATGAATTCTACTTTGAATCCAATGTTGTTCAACTATGCCACACTTAGTAGATTATAATTTAGTCCTTCAACCCAATAAGCATTGTCACATACAAGTTCTTTAGTCAATTTAATACATCCTTTTCCTTTTATGTTACAAGGTTCATTATTTCCAAATCTCACACTACCTCCATTATAGTATTCCATGTGCTCAAATTTTGTTTTATCTCTAGTCATATGATGTGAACAATCACTGTCAATAATCCATATATCTAACATGAGAGATAAGTGCCATCTTATCTCCTTCATCATCAGATTCATCTTTTATAGCAATATATACCATTTCATCTTCACTGTTATCAAAATCTTTAGCTATAAAAAAAGATTTCTTACCTTTGTTCTTGTAGTTCTTGGAATCCATCTTGCCTTTGTGCTTATTATTTTTCTTTTCATCTTTGTTTTATTTGTTTTGACACCTTGCAACAATGTGACCAACTTCTTCACAAGAAAAGAAAATCAGAGAAACTTTACCTTTATACTTTCCTCTACCTTTTGAATACTTCCTTGCAAGTAGGGCTTCAACAACTTCAAGATCATTGTCTGAACTTTCTTCTATTTCTTCTTCTTCACTTTATGATTGATTGGACTTTGATTTCTTATCCTTTTCTTTGAGTGAGAGTTTATCTTAAAAGTAGACTCAATAACTTTTGAATTGGGAACATAGTTATTAAAGTTATCTAACTCAAAAGTTGTCAACCTTCCAACTAGAACATCCAAAGATATTTTATTATTTGGATCACATCTCATCTCTTGAATAGTAGATACTCTAATTGCATAACTAGGAAGAAGAGTTCTAAGTACCTTGCTTACAACTTTTCTCTTTAGTGTCTCCTCCAGATGCTTTGATTGAACTTACACTTGCTTTGATTCTTTCCACATATTTTGCAATGTTCTCATCTTCTCTCATTTTCATCTGATCAAAATGACCTCTAAGACTTTTAGCCTTAGCTCTTCCTACATTGTCATCTCCTCCATATATGTCTTTTAGTTTTATCCACATCTCATGAGCTATCTTGTAGTCTTTGACTTCATCAAATTCAACATAACTAAGAGCAGATGCAATATCAATCATCATGATGTTATGATTCTTCTTTTCAAAAATATCTTCAACTGATAATGTTCCAATAGGAGTCTTGTATTTAGTATCAAGATATTTTCAACTTGAGTCACTAATGGTAGCTAGATGTAGCCTCATAAGTCCTTGTCATGCTGCAAAATTGTCTCTGTTTAGCTTGGGGATCTCTCTTTTGTAAGACATCCTAATCTTTAGTTTAGGTCCTTGAAACCTTCTCTGCAAGCACCAAAAAGCTTTGATACCAATTTTTGGAAATATAAGAGGAGTAACTAAGAGGGGAGGGGTTAATTAGTTACTACTAAAATAAATCCCAGATCCCTTAGATGTCAATACAAAATTACAATATGAAAACTAATTCTTGCTGATGCTCGATAACCACACATAAATTTTGTAACTTAGTAAGTGCTTAACATGAAAAATTTAGATGTTATTTGTGATTATCATTACTTTAACTTAGTTGCAAATACATAAATAAAATAGCATGAACACATTTAACACTAAGATTTAATGTAGAAACCCAATTTGGGAAAAACCACCAATTGCAACTAGTTACTGTTTTCACTCTTCTGAAGTGAGCCCTATTAGGAGCCAACCCTGTTAAAGGTTACAAAACACACTATTAGGTGTGACCCTATTAAAGGATTTAATCACCCAGTTAGGAGTGGCCTTGTTAGAGGTCTTGAGACAATTCAATAGAATTTCCACCTTGTTAGAGGATTTACAAATAGCTATTAAATGGTTAGAGAGTAACAACGAGATGACCTAATTTGAATGCAACTAAAGTAATGATTATAGATCTTTGTTATGGCTTGTACTTGATCCTTGTTGATCGACTATAAATTTTCTACTCCACAAGGATATTCTAGGCTTATCCTTCAAATTTGCTTCCTCAAATCTTCAATACAATCATGACATCTTCACTTGCACACTTTGAATCCATAACTTGGCCTTATACTTATATCTTTCACATTATCAAGTAGGCTCATATACAACTTAGAATAACTAATATTCATCACCTTAGTCGGCTAGAACCAATAGATAAATCAATTAAGCTTAATACACCAAAATAAGAAAATTCTTCATTAGTCGACCCAACTCGGTATACACTAACTCAAAAATGATTTCCCATGTTAAGCAACAGAAGCTCGGTTAACACTACAAACTTGCAAAGATCCTTCAGCAACCAAGTGATGTTAGTTAACACTAGTTCCATCCAACTTTCCTTTATTAATTGAGTGATCTTGGTTAACACTCATCTTCCACAGACTTTCCTTTGACGTCTGAGTGAACTAGCCTACTTTCTAATCTAGGCAATCATAGGAATGCTCGATAAACACAGAATACTGTCTTCACTACCCAAGTGAGTTCAACATTTACTGTTTGATAGTGATATGACATTTGTGTAACATCAAAGACAATACACAATTAATCAATTATATCCAACACACCATTCTTCTTTGCTATGATGAAATTTTTTCCTTGTTAAACTTTTGTACCTCTCTCTTATACATCTTTGGATCTTTATCTTTCAAACTTGTTCCTCCAAGAATTGTGCTTTGATACCAATTATTAGATAACTAGGGGGTGACTTAGTTATCCTCAACCCCTTTGAAATAATTTAGCACACTTATAAAAATCTCAACTTATTAGATAACTAAATTAGTAATCACAATAAATTTAATCTTTCATGTGCATCAAACAAATTTCACTTGGAGTGCCAAATATCAACAACATTAACTAACTTACAAAAATAGTAATAGTTTCAACATGTAAAAACAAATAACATGCAAAAAATACATAAACACTTTGACAAAATGATCTTTAACATGGAAACCCAATTAGGGTAAAAACCACCTAGGAATAGCCACCCAAAATAATTTTACTCTTTTGAAGTGAGTTCAGTTAAGAGAAAACCCTATTAAAGGTTATAAACACACTTCTAGGTGTGACCCTGGTAGGGGATTTTCGCCAAAGATTATCTAGACCTTATCACCCTTCAATGAGTTCCCTATCGAAAGGACTTGTAAACATTAAATCGAATGTCACCATACAAATGGATTTAAAAAATTAAGACTATTAAGTCCACTCAGTTAGGATATTTTCTAGTAAAATAGTTAGAGAATAGTCAAATTATTTGTTAATATCAAAAACTTACTTTTCTAGATCATATCTCCATTCTACCTACTGAATGGCTAACAGATCAACACTTCCCTTCTTCTCAACTTCACACTCTAATTTGCTTGGTAGAATCTCTTTCATCTCCTTTGTGCCGACTTGGGTACAATTGAACCAAAAACATTTCCATACTTGTCTCTTCCTTATATAGACATATTTTTTCTACTTATCTCATGAACTAAGGTTTCTATGAAATAATATCCTTTACATGATCTTAGGTTCATTGCATCTATGCTAGATTTCAAATCTTGCTAGTTGTATCTTCTCCTAGGAAATTGTACATTTATTGGATTGAAAAAATCTTCTCAAATATATACCATCAGATCTTCTCTTAATTTCTCCATCCATCGATCTCTCTTACAAGCTTCATACTTATCTTAGAATCTTCTAGATTAGTCTTGATTTTTACTTTATATCATCCCTTATTCAATCTCTCAAAAAAATTCTTCATTTATTGAGTGGTCTTCTTGTTTCACTGAACTTCTCCATATTCAGTTAATATTGAACTTGTTACCACTAGATATTCTTATTTAACACTTGACTTACTCAATCAATACTATTCTTACTTCTATCACCTTTCATCCTCTTCATTTACTGTCCACTATCTCTAGCTTAATGTACCTTATCTTACCACTCTCTAGTTTCATTCCTTCTCTTATTGACCAAACTAACTTTCTTATACATGGTATTAACACTTCATGAAATCATATACAAATCAATCAAAACAACATTATACTATCATAGATTGATTCATTAGTTTCCTAATTAGGTTCACATTATTAACATCACTTATTCATTCTCATCTCCATATGTTGTCTTCAACTTATTTATCCAACGTAACATCCTTTAGATGATTACAAATTACATGAATTAGTATAGTCAAATACATGAAATCAATTATAATATAATAATTGATATGAGTGTTTCACATATACTTTGTAGCTCTATTCATCTTCATAAGCTTTACTTATGTCCAACAATCTTTCTTTTACTTCATCAACATTAGTTGTATCCAATACACTAATATATTATATAATGGCCATTTGAGAATAAATTTTCATTACCATAATGTGAGTATTAAAAATGCATATTTATTTCTAAAAGTGTAAATTTATCTCTATTCCACTAAAAGTAGTGCAAGTGTACCAATATGATTATATTAAGGGGAAAAAGTGTCTTCCACCAAGATAGAAACCATATACATTAATGTCTTTTTTTGTTTCACTGCAAAAAATTTATAGAAACTACACACATAAACATATGATTATATCACACCAAATGTGAACCATATACCAACATAAAATAAATCAAGAATGTAGTGGCACTATAGGTTGAATCTTTAGCTCATCATTCCGGAAGTTTCTTTGACATGTCTAGGGTTTCTTGTAGGAAGAGAAAGAGGATTAGAGTTAAGTCTTACTCAAAAATTCATATTCAAATTCAATAAAATCTTATTCATCTCACATAATTTTTGAATTGGAGTGGCGCTATAGGTTGAATCTTTAGCTCATTACTCAAAAAGTTTCTTTGTCATGTCTATAGTTTCCTGTAGGAAGAGAAAGAGGATTAGAGTTAAGGCGTACTCAAAAGTTCATATTCAAATTCAATAAAATTCAATTTTATTGAAAATAGATTTCCACAATCCATGTTAATAAAACAAGAACATATCTAGGTCTAGTGATGGTAAAAATATTCTTACTCAATTACACCCAAAAGTAATCCTAATAAAATTCTTTATAATGGGTTTATTTTTTGTGTAGGTACAATAATCATGCTCATAATTGAATTTTTTAAAATTGATATCACAATATGCTAGCACATCGGTTATAATAGGCCCCCAAAATGGTTGATTCAAATATTCTTGCCTCTTATTTTATGAAAGAGGTAAGAGTATTATCTTTGGATATTCATTCTAGTTTTATCAAGAAAAAAAATCATCATTTTTTATAGGAAATCAAAGGTTTACTATTAGAAATAATGAACATCCTCTCAAAGAAATTCCAATGACTATGTAAAGATAGTAAGAATGTCAGAACAAGAATAAAATGGAAAATTGTATATCAAACAAAGTACTAGAAAGATTCATAGTTTGTAAAACATAGAAATAGAATGCATTTACAATTACAAAGGAGATAATGTTAAATCAATGAAGGAATACATTGGTAAAGGATAAAGTCACCCTCATTAGTAGAGACTCAAAATTTTCTAGGATGAATTTTTATCAATGAATCCATTGAACTCCAAACAAAGAACAACGGTACACTTGAAAAGTATAAAATCAAAGGGACATGTAAATAGTAGTAAAGTATATGGAAGTGTGCTGAAGATAGTATTTTAAAACACTATCATAAACACTAAGAAAGAGATATCATAAACATAAGGACATAAATTGAAGAGAGGAAAATGATAGATAGTGCAAATAAAATGGATTCATAATAGTTTGAATAATTTTCAAGTCTAGTACAAGACTGTGGGACTCATGATACTAAAAGACAAGTACAAACCAACATTACCAGTCAAATAACATAAGGACCTAGTCATTATTTTCATTAAAGACAAATGAACAAAGAGGGCAATCTTAAGTAATAGAGATTCCAACCTTTTTTGTGCTTTTCACATAAGTACAATGAAAGTGAATAAGGGGCATCAAGAATAATCTGCAATTATAGTAGAAAATGAACATGAGTAATAGTGAAGGAAGAGGTTATGACATCCATATAATAGGGAAACAACCTTAACTGATGCATGAAAGATAACAATAGTAAATTTTTTGAATGAAAATAGTAATGAAAGTTTGAAGAATATATTCAAATAAGAAAAAAATATTAAATAATCATAACAAGGAGTATCATGAATCAATATGAAGTATACAAAAGACACAACCTTTAAGAGTTAACTTGAAACTCTCTAGTTATATCCCAACTAAATTACAAAAACCTAAAGAATAGAGAAAATATGACTTATTTAATTAATTAAAGTTGTTATTTTTTCTTGTTCAAATGCATAGACAAATGGCCTTTTTTCATCATTTTCTTTGAAGAAAGCTCAAGGTTAAACAAGGGAAAAAACATGAAACCCAAAAAATATCTTGAAATAGTAAAAAGCTTACCATATATATGACCAATACTAGAGTTTCAAACCATGACATAAAGAAAGGGTAAACAACTTTAGTTGTTTTTTAACAAAGTATTGAGAGCCATAAAAATTTTCCATTATTTGAAGCTACAAGTGAATCCCATATAAAAAATGAAGGAAATACAAAGACTTGTAAGTTTTTATATCTTTCCAGAAAACATCAAGACTAAAATATAGAGATATATAGAGGGATGAGAAAAATCATGTATGTTATTAAAAGAGATCATAATATTAGATTAATAAAGAAAAGAAATAAGCATGTATCATATTTTCTTGCAAGTATTAAGATCATGGTGCTTTAATGCAAATATATTCTCGTATATGGACAAGTTTTGGATAAAATCTGCATGAAAATATTCAAAGTTCCATTAAACCTTAAATTATCCTTATGAGAGCTACAAATAACAATAGATGAAAAATGAAATGAATGGTGGAGTATTTGAGGCTAATGTTTTGATTCCCCAAGTTGTCAGTGAAAGGGAATTTTTGGAATTTTGTTTTACATTTTTTCAACTAATACCTTTTCTTTGATTGCAATGTGTATAAGTTTGTAAGGGTCTTAATTATTATTAACATTAGGTAGATTCAGATGGATAAAACTATTAGACTAAACTAAATTTATATATATTATATATATGTGTTTACTTAAATAATAAACTATTATATTAATTAAATATTAATGAATAGACATGACCCAGGAGGGGACATGTCTATCCATATCTCATCCATAATATAATTAAAGAGAGATTGCTACACTTGGAACACAATGATACTACATCTGCAAGTGATCCATGAAAATCAACATGGTATAAGAGAAAATTCAATTTAGGGAGAATTGTGCTTTGACATTGTAGAAGAGCACACAGTTGTGCAAAGCCCATTGGAGCAATGATGAATAGTAGATTATGTTGTAGGTAGATTGTGCTAAAGATTATTTAAATTCAAATAAAAGAAATTGTAGTTGCAATAGTAATACTACATAGTTCTTAGGTTAAGGTTGTCATGCTTGTGGATATAATATGAAAACACCAATTATTGCAATAGGAGTGTACAAAGTGTAATAAATAATAGTTTATGTGAGTCAAGCAAACAAAAAAGAGTGCATACTTGGAGAAGTGCACATCTAAGACATCAAATGATACTTATAGAATGATATATTAGAGAAAATATGAAGTAATAAATGTGATAAGCATTGCCTGATAAGAAACTTTATGCACTGCAGGTTCAACTAGAGGAGCGTAATGGTAAATGTAGATCGAGAGAATAAAGAGGCTAATCAAGGCCCAATTCTTTGACTAGAACACCTACTTGCACACCAAGTTCATGCCTTTCAATGGCCCATATAACTCGTTGTGTTCAAATTAGAGTTACTTGTTGCATTTGTACAATAATTGAAGACCTCGAGCCCAATGGAGACATATGATAGAGAGAATTTTTTGAAGTATCAAAAGGATGAAGGAATAAGGGATGAAATGTATAGCAAGATGTATAATCATAGTCATAAATGTTTCAACAATATTGTAATATTGGGTTGAGTCCTAACTTAATAAAATGCATTAATAAAATATTCATATGTTGATAGTAAAGGATGAAATTGATGTCGACCATCCATATTGGTATATGCAGGCTAGTATGTTAATGGAAAGGGATATAAAGATCGATGCTAGGAGTGACTATAATGATTTGATAGTAAGAGATATCAAATATTAAAATATGTTTTAAGAGCATTGAGAAGGAGTATTCTAAGGAAACTCTTGAGGAAGAGAGAAATAAAGAGGTGCAAACAATTGATAGTCAAAAAGGAGTATGGTGGGGCCTAGATAAGGTATGCATGTTTGGTCCTTTACTAACAAAGATATATGTTAGTACACTTATAAAAAAAGATGCTTTAATTATAGTGGTAATTTTTTTTTTTAATATACTATATACCATTATATGTATATATTAAGATGAATTTATAGGTAGACACATGCGATTATAATATATCTATGAATATATATCATGTTTATGGATATAAATAATGATGGCTACATCAAATATTGGAATAGAATTCATTTATCATGAATTAAGTATAGAATCAAATTTCTAATATTATTGTAATTAAATATAATAATTTTGTTATTGAGAATAATTATTAGAAGTGATTTTATTACTATAAGAATTATTTGCCTTGATATTTTCCTTCAAGAATGTTATTGTAGGAAAAGTGAAATTGAAATCAGATTTAGAGGGAGTCTAACACTTCTTCAAAGGTAAAGGAGCTTAAAAGATTTATGTTCAAAGGGAATCTAGCATATCCATTTAAAGGAGTAGATAGAGGATATGTTTCAGTTGATCTTTGAAGATCTTGATTATAACATAATTAGGTAAATTTTTTGTATCATGTGTGTGACTGCATGATTTAATGGTCCTACCCCGATTTACATTATGAGGAAGTGATGAATACCAAAAGTTTAAACTTGTATTTGTAGAAGTTATTGGAAGATGATCTTACAATAACTTAAGTCATGATATATATTTTATGTAAATGTTGAAACATATCATGATGGACTTTATCTTATAAATCAATAACTAAGAGTTAGATGTCATTCACTTGAAAGTCTATAAGTTGTTTGTATAGATATGGTATATTTGGTGAATATCATATCTTGATATTCTTTAAGCCATTAACTTATTGAGCACTTAGCGAATATCATGTGTTGATATTTTAGAGACCAATACTGATGATATTAGATGTCATATCAAACCTTATTGAGTAACTAGTGAATATCATATGTCAATATTTTGGATTCCAATACTCATGAGATGTGATATCAAAATATTATTGAGTACATGGTGAATATCATATTTTGATATTCTGCAAGCTATTACTTAAAGTATTTGGTGAATATCATATGTTGATATTATGGATGCCAATACTTACGAGATATCAAAATAGTGAAAATCATGTGTTGATATTCTACAAATCATTACTCAAAGTATTTGATGAATATCATATGTTGATATTATAGAGGCCAATACTCATGATATCAAATATGAAATTAAAATGATGGATATCTTCTGATCAAAGACAACCTTAAAATTTTCCATTCCTAATATTACCAATGGTGTAATATTATCATGTGTTTATCCTCCCTAGCTAAGAGGAAATGTTAATTTTTGGTAGATTCAACTGGATAAATGTGTGAGACTAAAATGAAGTGATAATTATTATATATATTATATATATGATATACATGTGTGTAGTTAATTAATAAACTATTATGTTAATTTAATATTAATGAATATATGTGTCCCATGAAGGGACATGTCTATCCATATATCATCCACAATATAAAGAGAGATCACTGCACTTGGAATGCACATTCAAAAAAGGCAGTGCTAATACATCTACAAGTGATCCATGAAAATAAAAAAATTATAAATAACCTAGAGTGATGTTTTTATAATCTCTTAGGAATATTTATACAAAATTAATTTTTTTAATCCTTATGGGATTTTTATTTTTATAGATGCAAACGTAAAATATTTGTCAAAGGTGGTGTTTTATAAATCACTCTAATCAATATTCTAGTTGAGTGAAAGTGTCTTGTTCTTTAAGGATGACTTAAGTGACATAAATAGATATCAAATCATATTACACATATTATGGATGATAACAAGGGACATAGTTACTGAAGGAAGATTGTATCCACTGAGTGCCTACAGTGTTTCCTGAGTGAGCCTGGAATTAACCGAGTTCTATGTTACCCGAGTGAATAATATGTTTACTAAGTAATAGTTGGAAGAACAATTTTAGAGAAACTAAATCTAAGGAAAACTTGTGATTGAAATTTGGAAAGTTTGAGATGGTCTAATGCATAAGTCAAAGTTTGTTACAAGATTAATGATTGAGAAAATTCAATAAATATTTG
Organism: Cupressus sempervirens; assembly: GCA_028749045.1. NCBI lineage: Eukaryota > Viridiplantae > Streptophyta > Pinopsida > Cupressales > Cupressaceae > Cupressus > Cupressus sempervirens. Next base: position 605,969,946 of record CM053792.1, read on the forward strand.
ATGATAGAGATTGAAGAAAGATAAGGATGAGCACAAAGTTTATGAAAAGTTTTATTTTCTATGTGGTTAAGTACATGAAATATAATATTGATGATTATGATTAAGTGATAATATATGGAAGAATCTAGAATCTTAGAGATGAATATTTATGAAGGAGATCAAGACAGTTTTTTTTATGTTGATCATGTTACTGAGTATTTTTCTTACGTTGTTGTGAATGAAAAGTATTGAGAAGAAGAACATAAAAAGGTGAATTGAGAAGAGAAGAGGAAAGAGAGGAATAAATTTATTATAAAGTGAAGGATTTATTTGGCTAGTCAAGAGAACAAATAAAATAAATTAGACATAGACAATAATAGAACAAAGGTCAGAGAAAGAAAAGGTAGTTTCTATACTTAACATATCATTTCTACTATTACTATCTAATCATTATAGAAGAAAATATAAAAGATTGAGTGGACCTAAAAAGTTTGTGAAATTATATATAGTAACATCAATTAGAAGTGTTTGTTAGCCCTTTAGAGAAGGCTACTCTTTAGGAAAGATTAATGAGTGATAAGGTATAGATGATCTTTTGGTGAAATCCTCTAACAAGGCCACTTTAACAAGAAAGGAGGAAATATTGAATTAAGAGACTTCACTAATGTAGATTAGGCATGAAGGATTGATGACATAAAAAGTACCAGTGGAGGAGCATTCTTTCTTGGAAAGAGGCTAGTGTCTTGGACAAGTAAGAAGAAAAAATGTATTTCTCAATCCATAGCAGAAGAAGAATATGTTTTTGTAGCAGTTAATTGTTCCAACATAATGTGGATCAAGAAGTTGATGTTAGGAATGAAGGAAGAAATTAAGGAACCAGTAGTTATCTATTGTGATAACACAAGTGAAATCAATATACCCAAAAATCTAGTGATGCACTCCAAGACAGAACACATTGCAATCAAATATCATTTCCTAAGAGAATTGGTTCAAGACAAAGAGGTGAGATTGGAATATGTGAACACCAAGGAGTAGATAGCTGACATATTCACCAAGCCATTACCTAAGTATGCATTTTTGTATCTAAGAGGTAAGCTAGGGGCCATTTCCCTATCTAATGATCACTAGAGTACAAATTAGTCATGCATCAACCAAGTTGTATTGAAGATTTATCAAGTTGATGAAAGATTTTAAGAGCACATTGCATATGAATTAGTAAATTAGGTAAATTGAAAATTAATTGAATAAATTCTTGGCATTTGATGTCAAAGAGGGAGAGATTGATTTCATGTAAAAGAAATGAATTAGAGAAAGATATTATTACAAGAGTAAGAGGGAGAGTTCATTCACACAGAGTTTGAAGATAAGACATCAGAGGGAGTTCTCATGGATGATAAATTAGAATCAAACTAAGGATATTTTCTCCAAATATTTCTTAGCATGATTACATGTTGTGTTTTCATCAATTCCAAAAAGGGATATTGTTGAAAATAGTTATTCAATTGTATATTGTCATTGCTGTTATGCAAATCTCACACTCTATCTGAGCTCAGTCGGGCACTATGGAATTTTCTAGTATCAACCAAGTAGATTACAATATAAACTAAGTTAGGTTACTCAATGAAGAGAGTTAGTGTAAAATGAGTTAGGTTGATCAATGAAGGAAGCTAGTATTAACTGAGTTTGGTTAGTTATCAAAGAAAGTTATGTATTAATTGAGTGTTTAGTCTAGTGTTACCTAACTGACAACATATTACTTTTGTATTATTTGGTTAATACAAGTTGACTAAATGGATGTTTATTGATTTTTTGAAAGGGTTTACTAGCTAACTTCTCCTAGCTTATGATATAAGAAAGGTCAAGTTGTGGGGATAAAATAGAGTTAAAAGTTGAATAAAAGAGATGGATATGTGAGCAAAGACAACATAGAGCAAAAATTATGAAGGTTGAGCTACAAGGGAACATCTGATCAAGAAAGATCAAATCATTAAGCTAGAAAAGTGATCTAAATTTGCAAAGCCAATTTCTCATTCAATCAGGTCAAACTACTATTGCTTTCTAACCATTGTAGCAATAACAAAATCTCTTAATAGTGTTGACTTAACAGTCATTTTGTAAATCCTCTAACTAGGTAGAATTTCTTGATTGAAGTATCTAAAGACCTCTAACAAGGCCACTCCTAACAAGGTGACTCAAATCCTCTAAATGAGTCACACTTAGCCATGCATTTTGTAACCTTTAATAGGGTTAGCTCCTAATAGGGCTTCATTCAAAACAATAAAAATTCTACCTAATTGTATTGATGGTTTTTCCCATATTGGGTTTCCATGTCAAATCTTGGTGTCTCATGTATTCATGTTATTTTCTTAATGCTTTATATTTCTACAACTAAGTTACTAAAGGTTAATACACATTAATATCTTAAGATATCTTTGTTAACCAAGTTACAGTTAATATCTAGTTCTAACTAAGAAGAGAAAGTATTTGGTTTAAGGAGTAAAAGTTTGTGTTGACATCTAAGGGACTTGGATTTGTTTTTGTGGTAACTAATTCCCCCCCCCCCCCTCACCCCCCCCTTCCCCTCTTAGTTACTCCTCTTATATTTCCAATACGCACTACTTTCAAATAGATGTGGAATAAAATGACACTTGTACATGGAGGAGAAGATAATGTGAGAAGAGCCAAAGTTGAAAGTCTTAAAGGAAAGTATGATGAAATGAGAATGAAAGAAGGAGAAAATGTTTCTTAGTATGTGAAATAAATTAAAGAAGTTGTAAGCACAATGAATATACTGGAGGTGCTATTAGTGACTCTGAAATTACAAGTAAAGTTCTTAAAAATCTTTTTCCTATTTATGCTTAATTTTTTTCCAAAATTCAAGAAGTTAGAGCCATACCTAGTAATGTATTATTACTTGACATTTTAGTTGGTTAGTTGACTACATTTGAATTGATTAATTATAAAAAAAGGTATGGTTACTATTAGAAATGCATTTAAATATTCACTAACCATTGGAAGTTCAAGAAAGTGAATGTGAATATAAGGAATGATCTAAATGAACTTGAAGCATTTCTTGCAAGAAGATTGTCAAGAGGTAAAGGTAAAATTTCCCTAATTTATTTAAAGTGTAATGAGATATGTCCTACTAAATATCCTAGAAAAAGTAAGAGTGATATAAATGACAAGAAAAAGTGTAAGTATAGAAAGAATAGGGACTACAAAGACAAAGGAAAAAAGTCATACTACACTGTAGAGGAAGAGCATACTAAGTCTAGTTCTAATGATGAAAAGGAAGTAGTTGAAATGGTTTATGTTGCAATCAAAGAAGTTCCAAACGGTGAAAGGTAGGAAAATGAAACCACCCTTATTTCATATGTTAGTGAGAATGACTCATAGATAATTGATAGTGCATAATCACATCACATGACTAGTAATCTAAGTAAGTTTGATAAATTTGAATATATTGATGATGGTGAAATAATTAAGCTAGGTAATGATGTTCCATGCCTGATGAAAGGTAAATGATCTCTAATGTTCAATGATAAGATTGGTGTGATGTTGCAAGTACTTAAATATAATGTTTTGAGTATTGCACGGTTGAATAACTCAAGTCAGAAGATGGAATTTTAGAATAAAAAGGTCAAGATATTTGGTGATGAAGGTAATATGATTGGAATATGAATGTAAATAAAAGGTAACTTATTCTATGTTGACCCTACTATTGATACATACTTATTTGCTAGAATTGAGGATGTGTGGTTATGACACAAAAGGTTGCATCATGTAAATTTTGAAAACATGGTGAAAATTAGTAGAAAGAAAAGAGCAAGAGGCTTACCAAATCTACAAAAACTAGAGAATGCTATATGTAAAGAATGTCATCTCGATAAGATGAAAAAGTCTAGTTTTTCAATCAAGACATACACTTCAAATGATATCCTAGAATTAGCACGTATAGATATATATGGTCCAATCAACATTAAAAGTTACTATTGTGATTGATGTTTCATATTGTTTATTGATGATTATTCAAGAATGATGACTGTTATGTTCATGAAGGTGAAATCAAATACTTTTGATATGTTCAAGTTGTCTAAAGCTAGAGTTGAAAAGGAAACTAGTAAATTTTGAAATGTTTAAGATTCATAGAGGTGGTGAGTTTTTGTCTGTAGAATTCACTAAATTTTGTGATAAAAATAGTATTAAAGATATTTATCTACACTAAGAACACCACAAAAAAAAGGGATTGCTAAAAGGAGAAACAAGTCAAGTGTGGATTATGCAAGGACTTTGATGATTGGTAAGGATATTTCTCAGATATTTTAGAGAGAAGAAATTAGTACTATAATTTACACACTCAACCAAATTCAAATTAAGAAAGGAACATACAAGACTCCCTATGAAATTCAGTATGGTCACACATCGAATGTAATTTATTTCAAAATATTTGGAAGTAGGTGTTATATTCACAAAGATACAAGGAATATTAAATTTGATGTTAAACAAGATGAAGATATATTTTTTGGTTATTCATCTAGGAGAAAATCATATAAATGTTTGAATAAAGATACTAAAAAGAGGATAGAAAGTGCAAATGTAATATTTGATGGGTTTGTAGAGACAAATGATGTCAAAACTAAGGACCTTGAAGATTAAAACAAGTTTGTATATATATGAAGAGGAACCTAATATTCTACATGAGTTACAATACAGAGCTACCGAGAACTAGACAATAGTGCCCAAGTTACAAAATGCTTCACACATGCACTAGACAGTTCAACCTGAGAAAGAAGCTAAACCTCTATCGAGTGAAGGAAATGTTGAAAATCAAATGATTGAGCCTATTTTGGTAAAATATGTGTGAAAGAATCATTCACCTAAATAGATAATTGGAGACAAAAGTGCTAGAGTAAAAATAATAAGTTGAGATATAGTACCTATTTGATTGCCAATTTTGAACCAAGAACAATAATGGCTACATTGGAAAATGAATATTGGGTTAATGCTATAAATGAAGAGATTGACTAGATTGAGAGTAAAAATACTCAAACATTAATACTAATACTTGCTAACAAAAATGTGAGGAACCAAATGGATTTTAAAAATATGAATTGAGAAGTGGTAAGGAACAAGGCTAGATTAGTCTGCAAAGGTTATGAACAAGAAGAAAGAATAGATTATGGTGAAACTTTTGCACCTATGGCAAGATTGGAAGGAGTAATAACATTTTTATCTTATGATACATACAAGAAGTTAAAAATATATCAAATAGATGTCAAATCTTCATTTCTAAATGAAATACTTGAGGACGAAGTCTATATTGAACAACTTGAAGGATTCATTGAAGCTTATCAGAAGAACATGGTCTGTAAGTTGAACGAAGCACTATATGGAGTGAAATAAGCCCTAAGAGCATGGTATGAAAGGTTACATTCTTATTGTAACACTCTAAAATTGGGCTCCTAAACATGTTTTCTCCTAAAACTCTAAATCAATCTTTAAGTCCTAAAATCACTAGGCAATTTTAGTCCTACTTGACACTACTTGATTTGAATATCAAATGCAAAAAACCCATTAATTGTAAAAATCAATTAACTTTAATAAATTCCTAAATATTTGATTGAAATTGGATATCTAAACTCCTTTGATTAATTAGTTTAGTATAAATTTATAACACTTTCTATTAAATTGATATATTTTAGTTAATAATATATTACAATGGGATTTAATTAATTAATTTATATATTAAATTGCCTCCACATATTCCTCTATTTGAATTTAAATATTCAAATATGAGACACATTTTTTGGAATATTCAAACACTAGACATTTTTCAAAAAGAGTCTTCAAGATTGGACAAGTTTCAAAATGAATCTTTTAAGGAAGAAAAAGGATGACACATGTCATTTGATTCCTTGCGGAATCCTCCAATTTTAGCACATTCTCTCCACTCCTCTACTTGGACTTTTTACTAGTTTTCTCTACCAATAGAGAGCTCCTATCTCTCATGAAGGATCCTAATTTTAAGTAATGAAACTTTGTTGAATAAAGGAATCACCCTTTGCATCCAAGCTTGGTGTCATTTCTAGCTTCATACTTGCATTCATTTTACATTTGTCTTTTTTTCATTTTCATAGCTTAGATCTTCTTATTGCATTGAAAACCACAAAAATATAGTTTAATTTTGTATGCATTGGTTGGTTAGTATAATGACCTTGTATCTAAGGATTGGACATCCTCTTTACATCAATTTTGCATCTTATAAATGCCAAGTAATGTACTAGAATAACACACTGAACTCATTAAATTATTGACCAGGGATGTAAACTTGAAATGATGCTCACAATTATATGCTTTAATTCATCTAATATATCATTGAGACCTTGCAAAAAAAAAAGATGAAGTAAACACTATGCTAGGAAATGAAATAGAAATCTACCCTAGTATTGAGAAATGAGGCTAAAAGCACAAAATTAAGCTATTTAGTTATGCTGCAGGAAACAACCAACAATTTTGTTATTGTATGATTGCAAGAGAAACACATTTCTAAAAATTCTTTTATTCTACAGAAATGAAAGACTGATTCCTACCTATCTATGAACTACATTCACCTCCCATGTGGGATCCATAGAAGAACAAATAAATAACAACTTAGAGATTAAGTACTGTAAGTATCATTTTATTCATGAGAAACTCATAAGTACATATTAAAATAACAAAATTGTATTTATCACTACTACTGGATTACAAAAGAGTTCCCATGGAATAACCAAACTCAAGAATCTAAACTCTAGCTTATTTATAACATCAACATAACATAGAACTCCTTAGATCTAGGATCCTTCAATGCAAGGGATATGACAAGATTGATAACATATATCATTATTTAATACAAGAATAAGTTACACTTCATTTGCACATGAATTCAGGAGTTCATGGCTTCTAGATCCATTCCATAATGATTGACAACCACTTTAACTTAGTGTGCAACAATAACTGATAACTGAAAGGTCATGGGATCATTAGAAATTCACAATCAACCATTTATTTCCTTATCAACACTTTGTCTTTTGATGTTGACTTCTTCCATTTTTGACTTGCCATTTTCCTACAAAATATTAGTGTGCAAAAAATTGTAATACATACCCAAGATAAAATACATAATAATTTTTCCCATATTAGCTTTTCTCTTATCACATTGTTATGTAGGAGGAACTACACAATTAATGAAAGATAGAAAGATACATAATTCCATTCTATGTAACCATATAATACATAGCATATTAATCGAATCTCATAAATGTCTAAGTGTACACATATAGCAGTATAACTATAAATAGCTTGAATAAGTTCAGAAAAAACTCTTAAAGTTATCAAGTCTTAACCATATAAAGAATATAAAAATATGGACTAAATAGGCCTTAGATTGGCCTCATCATTTACCCCCAACTTTTTTTTTTGTTGGACCTTTAGAAAACATGAAGCTCTTTACCTTGGCTAACATGCTATAGTCTGTAATAGTTTTTTGTCCCGTACCTCCTCTTGCAAAGCTCTAGTAAAAGTCCTTTGTGTCTCTATACATTTCCCATATTCTCACTTCCTCTACCATATCATAATCTTTCAGATTTTCAACATTAGCCAATAAAGGAGAAATAAACATTGGTGGCTGGAAGGTAAGACAAATATAAGAACTTTGTCGAACCCTACCTAACATTATATACCAAAGAGCTCTTCTATTAGCCAAAATGATGTTAAGGGGTGAATGTGGGTCCTTGTTTCTAAGAGCCTCTGTCATACTAGTCCATCACCACTATATTGCCTTTGTAGCCTCAAGAAGCTCTATCTCAGATATTTTATCATATCCATCAAATGTTGCATCCTTGAGGGGATAGATTGCACAACTTCCTACATATGATGGGGCAATCTTTAACCAATCATAATAAAAAGTTTTGGGATCTCTAGCTTTAGACCTTAGGTATAAAGGAATTTCTTTCTCTAATTCCCTATAAGACTTAGCATACACTTTCCTACTTATTTCATTTTGGATCCATGACATAAGGGCTCTCAATTGAATATCCCCAACATACAGTAAGGGATTCAATTAGCAATTGTCAGGTATTGCAAAGTTATGTAAGAAAAATTCATACAATAAATATTATTTTATTATAGGAGAACTATGGAAAGCTTGTGAAAACTCAAGGGATTCAACTGAGGATGGAGATTTGTCTCTCATTACACAAGTCATCTGATAATTTAGGAATTGTTCTCTTAATAATAATGCATACACAAAAGATAGAGAATGACATCTCATAAGTTTAGGTATCATTGAGGTTACCTTGGTAAGCTTAGTTTGTAACTACTCTACTTCTTCCTCCTTTCCACAAGTACCTGATAATGACTATCAATAACTTGATTCAACCTCTTATGTTGATGCCTCCATTTTTCTCATTCCAAAGTTAACTAATTAGATAAATAAAATATTGTAGAGAGTAATGACATAGAATGATAGGTATTCATGCTAAGAACAACAATCTCATATTTAACCAGAATTTTAACCCCTTTAGGGTGTTTCTTCTTTACTCCTGTCTCCTCTAGTTTGTCAATCTATTGGGTAGTTGAGGCCAATGAATAGTATTTTTTCTACCACTTCATTTACAAAACTCATGTCAACCCCATAATCAGCTTCAATTTTTTTTTTCTCTTGATGCTATAGGAGGTAACTCTAGAATATCTTCTTCCATAAGGAAGTCTTCTTCTAACATATTGTTATTTTCTAAGTTCCCTAAGTCATTAAATGATTGAGGCTCGTGAGAAGATGAGCTCATTATTGGAATTCTTTAGAATAACTGGGGGGTGGGGGGTGAATCAGTTATCCAAGGTGTAGATGTACAATTAAGAATTTCACAACTTAGTGAACGCATATCCATAAAAATAATTCATCATGCATGCATCCATTAGATTATGCAATCACTTAAACTTTTAGGTTACTGTCAAATCAATTTGTAAAAATGTAAACATGAAACATAATAAATTTAATAACATATTTGACACAATGATTTAACAGGGAAACCCAACTTGGGGAAAACTACTAGTAACATGCTACTCATTCTCATTCTTCTGAAGTGATGCCCTATGAAAGGCCAACCTTGTTAAAGGTTACAATAAAAACTATTAAATATGACCCAATTAAAGGATTTCAATCAACCTATTAGGAGTGAGCCTTGTTAGAGGACTTTAGATCATTCACTTAGAATGTCACTTGATTAAAGGATTTACAAATGACTATCAGGTTGACCTTAATCCAAAGGATTTACCCTAGACTATTATAATGATTAGAAAGTAACAGTAAGGCTTGATCTGATAATAAATTACAACACAATTGTAGATTACAGATCTCTGTTTCAATCCTCCATTCTACTTGGCTTTCACTCAATTCAACTCTGATAGCTTGTTCACTCTTCAAGTATCCATACCCTTAAGCCTTCTTTCTTTGCTTGCCAATGTAGTCTCTTCTCTTAGGTCACTAAATGAAGCAATACCCTAGACTCCTTTCTTTTGACCAACCATCTTTATAAATAGTGAATTAAGATCTTTTGTCATTCATTCTCCATTGTCCATTTTAGGGTTAGGTTAGAGTATGTAGGATTCAATGAATCTACCCTTCTTTTCATTTCATCTCCTTCTAGAAACTTCTCCTTCAATTCTCCTTGAATTCACTTCAAAATGGGTTATCATGAATTCTATGCCACCAGCTCATAGACCTTATCTTCCACATGGTTTACAAAATTCAAGAAATTAAACTTGCTGGCTTAGATTTATCAAATTCATGATCTTTCTCATAATGCTAACACTCGATATTAACTAACTTCTAATGCTTGACACATACTACATTGCTTGACATTCACTATCAAATCACGTGGCATAAACTAAAATTTACTGTGCTCAGCATCAACTAAACTTTACTCAACTTACACTATTTTACTTGGCTTACACTGAAATTGACTTTGCTTAGCTCGAATTGATTTACTACTTGGCTTCCACTAACTTTTCTCGGTACCTACTGTGCAAATTGTTAATCTTGGCAAAGAAACTTTGTTTCACTTGTTCTTTTGAACTTAATCAATATAACCAACCTTTGCAATCTTAAGTAGATTATCAATACACTATAATATCACTATCTTAACTAATTCTTGTACTCCTTTTCCATATCATAACTCAACCTTTCCTCTAGGTGCTATTGTTACCTCATTTGATCAAACCCTCTTCATCAATCAAATAAATGATAGTGCTTAAATCATATAAGAAATTGTCTTACTAGCAAATAGCAGGTTTGACATCAGTGAAAAAATAATGATTGAAACACATTTATCATACTTGTATCAATCTGTTTTCAACAATCTCCCTCTTTGGCATTGATGGAAAACCAAACTAACCAAAATTAATCAGTATAACCAAAAAATACCAAAAAAGAAAATAATTCCTTATATTTAAATCTCTCCCTCTATTAGCAACTTTCATCTTCTGAATAGGTTACAAAATTTTTTTTTGATGAACAGACAATCAACTCATCCTTATGACTCCCTCTTGATCACTTCTTATATTGCCCACAAAATTATCTCCCTCTTACTAGGTAGATTTAATTAGCAGGTAAACGTTCTCCCTTAGCTTTCATAAAAAATAGTACACTTTCTCCCTCTTTGACAACAATGCCAAAGACATGTCCTCTTCATAAATAGATATGAATATTTTTAGTTTCTCCCTCTGTCACTTTTCTTGTGATTGATTTGTAGTTCTAGCTCTTTGATTACTTTAGGCAACTCCTAAAGTAATATCTACTGCATCAATGTGTAACATATGTCAATCAAGCTTGTTTGATGCAGCACACTCCTCATGCTTCTTAGATTTACTTTGATAGGAGTGTTACCCCTAGTTTACCTATTAGATACTCATGAGCATCCTTAGGTAATGCTTTTGTAAAGATATTATCAATTTGCTCTTTGGTGTTGAATGTTCCATCTTCACATCTTTATCTTGAAGTAATTCTCTCAAGTAATGATACTTGATTGCAATGTGCTTAGTCGTTGTATGCATCACAAGATTCTTTGATATATTTATAGGACTTGTATTATCACAATAAAATATCATAGGTTCAATGATTTATTCCTTCATACCTTTGAGTAGCTATTTGATCCATACAAAGTTTATACAATTTACTGTAGCAACAACATATTCAGCTTCAACAATAGAGTGGGAAATGTAGTTTTGTTGCTTGCTAGTCCATGTAACTAGCCTTTTACCTAAGAAAAATGCTCCTCCACTGGTTCTCTTTCTGTCATCAATATTTTTAGCCCAATTGACATCAATATAGGCTCTCAATTAAAATTTCTCATTTTTCTTGTGGTATAGACCATAGTTCTCTGTTCTTTTCAAATCTCTCATTATTCTCTTAAAAGCGATCAAATGATTCTCCCTAGTATTAGCAAAGAATCTTGCAATTATCCCTAAAAATAATGCAATATCAGATCTAATGTGTATCAGATATTGCAATTTGCCAATCATAGACCTGTATAATATTTATAATATTTGATTCACCTTAGTAGAATCATCATTCTTTGAAAATTTATGTCCTGTCACCATAGGTGTACTTATAGGCTTGGAATCCTCCAATCCAAAAAATTTCAGTATCTCCTTAACATACTTCGACTGAGTGATGTATATACCATATTTCATTTGATGTATGTGCAAACCCACAAAGAACTTGATCTCTCCAAACATAGACATCTCAAATTCTTGCTTCATTTCATTTGCAAAAGCCTTACATAAAGTATCTTGACCTCCAAAATGATATCATCGACAAAAATTTTAGATAACAAAATACCCTTTCCTTTCTCTTTCTTCAAGTACATATTGTTGTTATCATCAGTCCTCTTAAATCCAAACTTCACAAGATAATTATGAAGCCTCTCATACCATGCTCTTGGTGCTTGCTTCAAACCATATAAAGCTTTGTGAAGTCTACATACCATGCTTTTGTTGTTAGCATCAACAAATTAGGGTAAACTTTAAAAAACCCCACTCCAGAAAAAGATATAAAATGTTGGCAAATCTTTCGTTATTTTAAAAAACCAAATTATTTTTATTGGTGAATCTCTCCAATTTTTCATTTTAAATATTATTTACATTGACGATTATTTTGGAATCATAATTTTTGAGTAGAACATATTCAAAAATCTCAATAATAATAGGAAGTCCACTAATTGTCATGGAATATTACAAATCAAAATTGAACATGTTTTATCTCATGGAAATTATGAGGATAATTACATTATATTTTAAATCAATAGTGAAAACTAAATATTGGTGATATATCCCTAAAGTAACTAATAATAATGATAATTATTGGTGAATTAATTTTAATTTCTTTGATAATATATAATTTTTAGGTGAATCAAATCTAATCATGTATCAATTATTGTGGCGAATCTTTGAGTTTAATTTTTTTAATAAAATAAATTATTGAGTGATTTTAAATATTTTAGAACTAAATTTAATAAAAATGTGGCAATTTAGGTTGCATTAAATCTTAAATTATTAGTCAAATTACTAGCAAAAAAATTGTAAAATTAGCCAATTTACGAATACTAGCCACTAAAAAATACCTTGCAACAAATCCTTCTAGCTATTCTATACAAACCTCTTCCTCCAATATACCATTCAGAAATGCAGACTTAACAACCATTTGATAAACTTTGAAACCTTTGTATATAGAGTAAGCAAGCAAAGTTCTTACTCCTTCCAATCTTACAATAGGGGCAAATATTTCTCCATAGTCAATCCCTTCTTCTTGTGCATATCTTTTACAAACTAATCTTGCCTTGTTCCTTGTGATTTCACCATTTTCATCTTACTTGTTTCTATATACCCACATGGTACCAATCACATTTTTGTCTTCAGGTCTAGGAACTAGAGTCCATGTTTTATTTTTCTTAATTTTTTCAATCTCTTCTTTCATGGCTTTTCTCTAGTCCACATCTTCTAAGGCATCTTTCACTATTTTGGGTTCTTGCATTCTCAAAAAACATGTATCATTTCTCAACTTGTTCCTTGTCATTGGTCAAGCATCTTTATCTCCAATGATTTGTGCAACAGGGTGATATCTCTTGATATACTTAGACAATCTTGGTTCTATTCTGTTTTCTTCATTTGGTCTCTCAACTTCTAAATCACTATGTGCATTTATGTCAGGTAGTTCATCATCTCTTTCATGTACACTAATCTCAACTTCATTTTGTAACTTGGCAATTGAATATAGCTCGATTCCTGAATGCAAGCCAACATTCATTGTATGTGACTTGATAGTCACTGAAACTTGCTGTTGGTTTGCAACTTGATTTTTAACATCTTCTTCAATAAGCATACCTTCATAAAACTATACAAATTATTTGTATTCTTCTGGTTCCTTCATAGGTTTAGCCTCATATACTTTTGTATATTCATCAAATTTCACATTTGCACTTTCCACAACTTTGTTAGTGTTAGCATTTAAACACTTATAAGCTTTACTTCTCATGGAATAACCAAGGAATATACCTTCTTCACTTTTTGCATCTAGTTTACTATTCCTAAAATCTTTGAGAATATAGCATTTTCTTGCAAATACCTTAAAATATTTTACATTTGTTGAGTATCCATACCATAGTTGAAAAGGTGTTGAATGAGTACCTTTCTTGACTTGCACATGGTTCAAGGTATAGACAACTGTACTTACAACTTCTCTCTAGTATTTCAAAGCAACATTCTTCTCCATCATGAGTTTCCTAGCACAATCCATTACAAACCTATTCCTTCTTTTAGAAATTCCATTTTGTGGAGGAGTTCTAGGAGTAGATGTCCATCTTTTGATTCCTTTTTCATTACAAAACATCTCAAACTCATTTGATGTAAATTATCCTCCTCTTTTAGATCTCAAATATTTCAAACTTTTACCTATTTCCTTCTCAACTCTTGCTAAGTACTATTTAGACATTTGGAAAGCATCAGATTTCTATTTTAGAAACATAATTGTCATCATTCTATAATAATCATCAATAAATGGCATAATGTATTTATCTCCTTTGTAGCTTTGCACTTCAATTGGTTCACAGAAGTCAGTATGAACAATCTCAAGTATTCCTTTAGAGGTATGAGTCTTACTCTTAAAACTTGACTGTCATATTGCCTAACTCAAATTGTTTGCAAATTATATTGTCAGGCTTCTTCAACTTAGAAAAACCTCTGACTCTTCTCATGTTACTAATACTAACTAGGTTATCAAAATTAACATGACATAACCTCTTGTGCCATAGCCATACATAATCAAATTCTACAATTAAATAAGTAGAATCCTCTATATCAAGGAAGAATAGATTACCTCTAGTATGGTCACCTTTTCCAATCAGTTTTCCATTAGTATAATATTTCTTACCAATTTTGTTCTCAAACTCAACCTTACATCATGAATTATTTAGTTGTGACACACTCAACAAATTATATTTAAGTCCTACATAATAAGCAGTGTCACATAAAATATTTTTTGTGAGTTCAATAGAACCTTTTCCTTTTATCAGACATGGTGCATAATTAATGTGATCAGATTTCCACAATCCATGATAGTAATGATACTAAGTTTTTGGATTAGATTATGTAAATATTTTTTCATCAATGTTTCGAATCACACTACATGATCCATCATCGGTATGAGAGAGCAAGAGGTGTAAAACAATGTAAGTAGTAGATTTGGCACAGGCTCACCAAATAGAGGAGACCAAGAAGAGAGGGATTGCGCATGGCCCAAAGCAAGAAAAATAAAATAAAATAAATACAAAAAAAATAATAGGGGGGAGACCCAACCAAGATACAAAGTTAAAGCACAAAAGGAAGATAACAAAGTAAAAAATTATGACATGATAATAAACTAAAAACTAAAGCAGGGGGGGTGGGGGGAACTAACCAAGGAGGCACAACAAAATTGCAAGGAATAAGGTTAAAAGATGAAAAAAAGGAAAGAAAGAAATAAATTCAATCAAAAACTATGATAAGCCAAAGCATAGCACCTATATAAATACATAAAAGAGCAATCTAAAACCTATAAATGAATATATAATAAAAACTTATATATATGCAATATATATATTACAAATATGTAAGTATATATTCTATATAACTCATACAAAATATATAATTATATATGCATGTATATAATATATACTTGTGTTGATATATATATATATATATACACACACACCCACAAGTATATGTTATATATGTATATATACCTATATATATGTAATATATATATGATATAAATATATAACTAAATAAATAAATAAATATATATATATATATTATACATGTATATAAGTGAAAATCTAATACACATGTATATATAATAAGTATACATTATATACATATATATATAATGTGTACTTATAAACACCTAGATATATATATGTATAGCATATATATATAACCCCCAAATGCATATAACATAAGAGAATATTTATAATATATATCTGCTGTGCTATATACATATATTACACATATATAATATATATATAATATATACGTATGCATGTGTGATCTAAAAAATGCATATGTATAACATATATATAAGCATGTATATGTAACCAATATAAAATATATATACTTCTATTTATGTAACATGCATATATTGCATATATATAAGTATATAATCTATTTAATAAATATCAATATGTAATATATATATATATATATAGAAAATATATCTACCTATTAGGGTATATATACATATATAAGTGTATACTATATATATTGAAAGAATATAAACCTCTTTAGGTATGTATATATATATATATATATATATATATATATATATATATATATACAAAAAAGAAAACCAATAGGTGCACATATATAACCGCAAATATATATATATATATATATCTATATATGCATGTGTATCTATATATACACATTATATATATATATGTATATATATGAATATATGCATGCATACATATGCATGAATGAATATGTGCGAGCAAGCATGTGTGCAAATAATTAAGAGAACAATAAAAATGAGGCAACAAAAATAGGATAACAACAAAATGTATGGAAGAACTCCAGCCAAAGAACCTATGATGAAAGAGCAACGAAAAAGGCAAAAAAGCAAGGATGAGGGTGC
Source organism: Cupressus sempervirens (assembly GCA_028749045.1). Lineage (NCBI taxonomy): Eukaryota > Viridiplantae > Streptophyta > Pinopsida > Cupressales > Cupressaceae > Cupressus > Cupressus sempervirens. The sequence goes on from CM053792.1 coordinate 605,986,129, forward strand.
AACAAACCCAACTAAGAGGACCCAAAATCTGGAGGAGTATAAGAGCAACATGAAGAACCTAAAAAAGACAAGAAAAAAGAAAGAAAGAGAAAAGAGAAATGGGAAATGACACCACCCTGAAGAGACAAAAATAAACAAGACAAGAAAGATCGAGGAGAAGAGAGGAAGAAACCCAGAGACACTAAAGAAGTTGCCACTCTAGGGGAAGGGGGTGAGGGACCTAAGGAGAGGAGAGGGAGAGAGAGGGAAAAAACCAAGGTGAGGGGTAGTGACCAAGCAAGAAGGGACAGGGAGAGAAAGAGATTAACCATCAAAATGAGGGTGTTTATCCCTAGAGATCAACAAAGGATGCCACGAGGGGTTGAGAAGCCATCCATCATCATGATTGAGGCTGATCAAGTGATTATGAATTTCAATGGCTTCTTTGAGCTTCCTCTTGAAAAAGTTTTCCTCATTGGTAATGATTTGCATCATTACCAAACCTTACACTATTTCCACCATAACAATTCAAGGTAATGAACTTACTTTTATCTCTAGTCATGTGATGCGAACACCCACTGTCAATGATCCATTTTTCATTCTTGTTCACACAAGACACTAATGTATTTGCCTCATCCTCATCAGATTCATCCTTGATTGTAACATACACCACTTCATCATCATGACCATCAGATTCATCTTTTATTTCCTCTTTAGAAATGTAGCAAGACTTCTTGCCTTTATCTTTGTAATCTTTGATGTCTTCATCTCTTCTACTTTTGTACTTGTCACAACCTCTATAGCTTCTTCTTTGGATACCTAGCAATAATATGACCAACCTCATCAATTGAAACATATGATAGGTAACTTACCTTTGAACTTGCCTTTACCTTTGCGAAATCTCCTTGCTAGTAGTACTTCAAGTTGATGTACATATTCCTCATCTGTATCACTGTTACTGGACACATATTTTAACTTTTTCTTCTCCTTCTCATTGGGTTCCTTCAATGATAGCTTATCTTTGAAAGTAGATTCAATATTTTCATGTTTGTAATTATCAAAATTAGATAGCTCAAAAGTAGTGACCATACCTACTAGACCTTCAAGAGTCAGATCATTCCCTGGTATACCTCTTAATTCTTGTATTGTAGAAACTCTAATAGCATAGATGGGAAACAATATTCTCAAAACTTTTCTTAGTACATTATCAACATCTATTTTACTAGTATCTCCTCTTATTGTATTGACAATATCTTTTATTCTAGAACAATATTGAGTAGCATTTTCACTTTCTTGCATTCTCATATCATCGAACTTACCTCTAAGGCTTTCAACTTTAGCTCTTTGAATATTTTTATCACCTCCATAGATAGTGTGTAGAGAATCCCACATTTTCTTTGTACTATCACAACCCTTGATATCATCAAACTCAACATAGCATAGGGAAGAGGCAATCTCCAACATTTCCTGTTTGTGTTCTTTCTTATTTTTTAGATAATTAGCAGTTAAGACTCTAGCAGGATCAACATGCTCAACAACAATGGTAGATTGTGCATGATCTCCAAGTCCTCCTAGGTGGAGCTTCATCAGACTTTTCCATGCAGGATTTTATATCTATTGAGCTTGGGTACCTCTCTTTTTGACATATTGATCTTGTTGCTTTTAGTACCTTCAAACTAGTCCTATTAAGTAGATGGGTCTGATACCAATTGCTGGAATTATTTAGAATAACTTCGGGGGGGGGGGAGCAGGTGAATTAGTTAGCCAAGGTCCAAATGTACAATTAAGACTTTTCACAACTTAGTGAACCCATATCTATAAGAAAATTTTCATCATGCATGCATTCATTAGATTATGCAATCACTTAAACTTGTAGGTTACTGTTAAATCAATTTGCAAAAATGTAAACATGGAACATAAAAGATTTAATAACACATTTGAAACAATAATTTAACATGGAAACCCAAATTGGGAAAAACCACTAGTAACATGCTACTCATTCTCACTCTGCTAAAGTGATGCCCTGTAAAAGGCCAACCCTATTAAAGGTTACAATACAAACTGTTAAATGCGATCTGGTTAAAGGATTTCAATCACCCTGTTAGGAGTGAACCTTTTTAGAGGACTTTATATCATTCACTTGGAATGTCACTCAGTTAAAGGATTTACAAATGCCTATTAGGTCAACCTTAACCAAAAGGATTTACCCTAGACTGATACAATGATTAGAAATTAACAATAAGGCTTTATCTGATAACAACTTCCAATACACTTGCAGATTATAGATCTCTATTTCAGTCCTCTATTTTTCTTGGCTTTCACACACTTCAGCTCTGATAGCTTGTTCACCCATCAAGCATCCATACCCCTAAGGCTTCTTGATTTGCTTGTCAATGTAATCTTTTCTCTTAGGTCATTGAATGAAGTAATGCCCTAGACTCTTTGTCTTCCTTAGGTTCTCACACGTGACAACCCTTGCTTCTAACCAACCATCTCTATAAATAGAGAATTAAGATCTTTTGTCATTGATTATCCATCATCTATTTTAGGGTTAGGTTGGATTACATAGGATTCAATGAATCTACCCTTCTTTTCATTTTATCCCCTTCTAGAAACTTCTCCTTCAATTCTCCTTGAATTTGCCTCAAAATGGTTTATAATGAATTCTGTGCCACCAAATCATAAACCTTATCTTTCACACAGTTCACATAATCCAAGAAATCAAACTTGTTGGCTCAGATTCATCCAATTCTCGATCTTTCTCATAATGTTGACACTCAACACTAATTGGCTTTTGATGCTCGACACATACTGTATTTCTTAGCATTCATTGTCAAATCACTCAGTACAAAGTAAAGTTTATTGGTGCTTGGAATCAACTAAACTTTACTCAGCTTATACTATTTTACTCGGTTTACATTGAAATTGACTTTTCTTGACTCCAACTAATTTTCTTCTTGTCTTGCACTAACTTTTCTCAGCATCTATTATGTTGTTGGAAATATGAGATAGGCTAAGTTACTGAGAGGGGAGGGGTGAATTAGTAACCAATAAAATTTAATCTTAATTCATCAATTAATCCTTTATATGTATTCTGATCTAATTGTAAGTATGAAAAATTGAAAGCATTAAAACATTCATAACACTTTGACACACAATATGATATCCCAGAAACATTCCAAATAGAAAATAAAATTGGGGTGGGGATGATACCCACAAGCTTTAGTACTATAGTATAAAGTTGGCCTATAAAGGCTTACAATGATCACTTCTGATGATCAACCCTGTTAGGAGCAATAAGGATTGCAAGGTCCACCTTGCAAAAGGATTTACAAACATACAATGAAGTATGCACTTGGTAAACAGATTTACAAAGGATTGTTAAGTCTACCTTGTGAAAGGATTTAACTATTCCACTTGTTAGGATGAACCAATTGTTGATCTCTGATCGACAACTTTGATTTGTTGAATGAGATTCCTTTGTAGTGTAATGATCACCTTGTTGTGATAGATAAATCTTTGTTTCTCCTTATACTGCTTGTAGCCTTCTTACTTCACACTTCTACTTCTTAATAAATATTGCATTCTTCTTCATTTTTTATTTGGATGCAATCCAATACATTACATATATACCAATCCAATTTACAATTCATCAAAGTAAGCTACAATACAAGTTTCATCAAAATACACAAAGTCGGCCCAACTATTGGTAATACCCCTAATTTTGACATATATTTTAATAATGAATATATAAATAAATATTATAATTACACTATAAAAATTATTATATATTTAAATATTATCACATATACTATTAACAACTAGTGATAATAAATTTATTAATAAACTAATCGATAATATATATAATTTATGAGATATATAATAGTTATAAAAAATAAAGATATTAATTATAAATAATATCAAATAATAATAATAATTTTATAATGGGATAACACATATCCAAGAATAATATTATAATATATCATTATAATACAAATAAATAACATATTACTTCAAATATGAGTAGTAAATATTATTATAACCAAGAAAATACACTATGTAATAATAATAATAATATTTGGTGTTACTAATATTATTATTACAACATACGGTTATACCATCAATACTCAAAGACTAATTAATACACCTAACCAACATAATACATAAACCATCGATGACAGCATAAGGAAGAGTCATGTCACATCGAGCTAATATTTAAAGAGGTGAGCGAACAATTAAAAGACATATTTGAGTAGTAACAAGGCATTGATTATTACATTCCATAACCCCAAACCTGCATAGACCAAGGCAATAAGGTAGCAGCACCGATTCTCCTAAAAGCAAGAGAAGTAAATATATGCCACGACACTAATAGCAAATACAGAGAAGGCATGGTCACTAGGAATGACATCAACATTTTTGAAGGGAATTTGCATTGGGTTTTGAAGCGTCAGTGCTTGGTACATATACAATGCTCCATTACATATATGCCTATCAGAATTCAAGAGAATTCAAGGAATATATAAAGATAAGAAAGTTCAAGATTATCAATAAGGAAGAAATATTAAAAAAGAGGAGAATAATAGGTTGATATAAAATAAGGAGTTTCCTAATTATAATTCATATACAAGTTATATATAATGTAAAAGATTGGAATTTCATTAAAGATAATTACAAACTCATATAATTCCAAGTAGAAAATGAATATTTCAAATCTTTGAACTAGAACAAAGAGCAAATTGTGATATAGTCCTAAATGGGACATTAAATGCACTCGGTAAATAGATTTACAAAAGACTGTTAAGTCTACCTTGTGAAAGGATTTAACTATTCCTTCTATTAGGATGAACCAATTGCTGATCTCTGATCTACAACTTTGATTTGCTGAATGAGATTCCTTTGTAGTGTAATGATCACCTTGTTGTGATATATAAATCTTTGTTTCTCCTTATACTGCTTGTAGCCTTCTTACTTCACACTTCTACTTCTTAACAATTATTGCATTCTTCTTCATTTTTTATGTGGATGTGACACAATACATTACATATATACCAATCCAATTTACAATTCATTAAAGTAAGCTACAATACAAGTTTCATCAAAATACACAAAGTTGGCCCAACTACTGGTACTCAGGTTCTAAAGACAAACTCAATGATGTTCTAACACTCGGCAACCATTGTCAATGCTCAACATCATCATGCACTCAATAGACATAGAAGCTCAACTCATACTAATCACTTCCAAGTAGTCTGAACTAGGTCTGCACTAGTGACTCATTGAACACTATGAAACTTGACATATAAACTAAATCACTTGGTTAACATTGTAGAGATCGGTCAACACTATATTTACATTTCTAAAGCTACAAAATTAGTAAGCACTAGAAAAATCAGTTTGCACCAAGAAACTTGGTAAACACCATGAAACTCGATTTACATGAATAATCACCAATTTGGTAGATACTGCTCGGTGCAAACTGAATATTTTTCTTAGAACTTGGTAGTAACTATAGAACTCGGTTAACACTATTAACTATACTATAAGCTTGGTAGCTACTAAACATTTGATTAAGTGTGTGTCACTAATAAAAAACTTGACTGTAATGTCAATAATCCCCCCCTTTGGCATTAGTGACAAAAACACTTATCAATCAAAAATGAATTCTCAAAAAGTTCAAAACAATCCTTAGTCTCCATCTTGTGTCTTCAACTCGTTAATATACTCTATTTTTGAAATTTTTCAAAATTGTTTTTTTAAGAGATGTTTATCTAAATATTTGTACATGTGTATGTATAATATTGCAATGCTCCCCCATACATATATATAATATACTTTACATGTTACATGTTATATATATATATATATATATCTTCTCATCTTCTCCCCTCTTCATTACATATTCTCCTCCTTTTTGACATAAATACTAAAGGTATATGCTACATGGTTATTCCAAAATGTGACCAGAAGTTAGAATGTACCTTTAAAGTTAGTGACATTATCTTGTCCCAATTTTCTTGCAACACCTTGCTTGCATGCAATGCACTATGAACTTCTGCTGATAAATCCATCATGTGATCAACAATGGAGAAGTTATTGTCATGGATGAGAGTTTTGGCATGTGCAATGTGTTTCTGCAATGCATCCATGTTTGGAAGAATAATGCCTTGTATATCTACGAGTGTGATCCTTATCCTAGCTTCTTCCCTTAGTAATTCTACTTGCATAATAGTTAGAAATTTGATCTTTGTGTAATGATCAGAACTGTAGCTCAGGTCAAGTGACAACTGGTGTGCACTTTCCTTTAGGTCTTCATCTAACTTGGAGATTTTATCTTTGATTTCCCAAGTGAAGATAGATGTATCACATAGTTTACCAAATAGAGAAGTGACATTGTTGGCAAAGGTTTCCAATGAGCTAAGAATAGTAGACAAGTCTACTTGGTATATTGCAATCTTCTCTGCAACTAGCTCCAATACTTTATTTTCAAATTTCTTCTCTATTCTTTGCAAAAAATTCTCTTGCCCATTTAGATCTTCATTAAATTTCTGAACCACTTCTTCTAATTGAGCCAAAATAGGTTGAGAAGAATCAACCTTAGTGCTGAGTGCATTTGCAAGAATGTTATTTGCATATTCTAACATTTGATGTTCTCTGTTTCTCTCCTCTCTAAGCCTCTGTTTCTTAGCTTTCTTCTGCAAAATCTCACCTACTATATGCATTTGATCAGGAAATAGAGTAGAGATATCCCAACTTAGGATAACTATATATTCATCAAGATTAATGTCCTCTTCTTTATCTTTGCCTTTGCTAGAAATCTTAGTACTCGATTGAGGTTTTCTCTCAACTATCTTTGTACTAAGTACTTGTATACTAGGAATAGTAACAATAGTGGAAATGGAAGGACTAGAAACAAAAGTAGATATTACACTAATTATATAAACACCTTGTTGCTGAGTAGCCAAAATTTATGAAGGAGGAAGCACTGACTACTCCGTAGATGAAGTACTAAGTCAAACATGTGTAGAGATTGGTTGAGTGCTTGGATTTGTAGTGTTTGACACAACCAACTTGGCAGTAGCTTTCTCTAGGCTTGATGGCTTTAAATATTTGCTTGGAGAGTGAGGAAGTGAGGCTATAATTGCTACTATAATCTTCTCAGTGTCAATTTCCTCAATGCTCTAAATCTCAAGGATATTCTCCTTGATGGCTTCCTGTTCTTGCTCCTCATCATCTTTATTATCATCATCTATTTCTTCTTCATCATCATCTTTATCAGTAATATGAACAAAAAAATCAATCTTTTGACAAAGATTGTAGATATTCTTCCACATACTAGTGGTATTCTTCACCACATGTTCAATGTCATTGACTAGTATCAAGCAAGTGTCAAATTTCAAGGTAAGTTTTTCTTCATTTTTCTTGATGGACTCTTTCACTTCTTTGTCATTTAAGCTCAATATGAGTTCCCTTAGAGTTTTCTCATATATGTCCTTTGTATTTTTCTTGGCATGTTCCCATCTTGGGTTGATTCTTTCCATTAGTTCATTGGGAATCTGCTGTGCAAGTTGGTTAGGTGAATATTTCTATTTTCCTAGTTTAGAAATAATCATGCCTTCAACTTGCTTCCTTTCCCTTGCATTTCTAGTCTCATACCTCAATGATTTAAAAATTTTCATGCCAGCTCCAGAATCAATCTCTTTCAAATTCTCTTGAAATGTAGGTGGAGGTTGTTTGAAACAAATATCGTCTACTTCTTCACCTAATTTCGATTTATTTCTAGATGTTCTTCTAGTGAATACTATAGTAGATGACTTGGTAGGTTTGGTTATAATAACCTTATCTTTCTTTTTGATTGGCTCTTCTTCTTCTTATTTTGTTTCATCTACCTCATCTTTTGCATCATCTTCAATCACATCATCTCCTTTACCTTTTGTCAATAGGAGAGTAGAACTAGTTTGTCTAAGTTTTGCTATCCTTTTCTTTCCTTTGCTAATAGCCTGAGGAGTTTTATCTCTAGTTCAATTCTGGCTTTGGCTTCATCACTTCATCATATGTAGCAAAATATGTGGACTTGGGATCCACAAGTTCGTTCAATAATGCCTTAATGATATTCCTAGTGTCATCATTAACCTCATAGCCTAGAGGCTTGACCCATACCACTCTAGGTTTGACTTCTTGTATGTACAGTTTGTTACAATCTACCATAAAAAATATCATCCTTGTAGTCTTCTTGAAGCTTCTTGGGAATCCTAAATCTGTTATCCATCTTATCCTTGAATGAATCACAATAGTTGTCCATGACATTGGCATAACTTTCACCCATCTTTGCTATATACTCATTGGTTTGATATAGTATAGGTAGATCCTTTCTCCATACAACTGTAACTTTTGAAGGGAAAAAATTTTGTACAAAGAAGAATAAATAGGTTAAAAGTGAACCAAACTTACAAGGGTTATTTTTTGAGGTTCTGATGCTTTCCATGTTTTTGTTGAATTGGTTCAACATCAACTCGGCAAGGTCGAAGGACATGTTGTTCTTTACCACTTTGAAAGTGAAATCTACTACCTCACATGATACACTATTGAGTTGACTAGAGCTATATATTTTGTGTGCAATTACATGAATTCCAAACTTTAGCTCCATGTCAACTACACAACTGATCTTCATACCTCTTCCATCCCATTTGGCAAGAGTTTTCTTTTCTAGTTATACCCAACTTAGGGTTTTGGTAGACTTTTCCTTGGCCAACATTGGGAGTCCTATGATCTGATGAATCATTTTCTTCCTTATCAAGATAGGTTGCTCCAACCATAGCTTCATATTGTGTACACAACTAAGGATAAACCTTATCGATTTTATCTAAAATTCTCATGTGTGGAATGTAGGTTAAACCCTTGGTTTCCAAGTGTTGATTCTTGGGTTTCAACACACCATTCACACATAACTTTTGTAGAGTTTCAACCATTTCTAAGGTTCCTATGTCTTGAATCAAACAACAAAAATGCAATTGAATATCATTAACCAGAAGTACTTGTAATGTCCCCTTTCAGGACATTAGATATTTTCCTCTTGAATTGTATAATTTTGATAATATTTCATATGATATCCCCTTTAATGTTTGAAATTATATATATATATATATATATAGTATTTCCTAGGTTGTGTCTTTTTATTAATATTAATTATATATGATTATATATTATATTATTATATATTATATATGAATCACTTTAATTATTTGTAATATTATTATTTTAATATAGGTCTACTTGTCATATACTATGGTACATAAAATAGTAGACATATATATATATATATATGTGTGTGTGTGTGTGTGTGTGTGTGTGTATGTATGTATGTCTGTATGTATACGTATGTATATAAACTCATATCATGGCTATTAAATATCTAATTATATACATAGATATACAATAATATTCATATATATATATATATATGTATAATTAATATTTATAATTATATAATATATGACAATTTATATTTGTATCTTAGAATAATTATAATATAATAATATTTTATATAAATTAGTGATTATTAATATTATACTCTTTATATATAATACTTATTTATTAGTTAATTTATATGCCGAAGTGGGGATATCATAGTCCTCCCCTCTCAAATTTGCTTGTCCTCAAGAAAAATCATTCCTATATAAACTCCTTCATAGATACAAAACATATTTGCATACAGAAGTCCTAAAAGATTTATAAAATATACATCTTTAATGAATGAAAATATGAAGCAAACACGGTGCAGATAGATGAAGACACGAAGCAAACACAATGCAGACATATGAAGACACGAAGAAACCACGATGCAAATAGATGAAGACATGAGTTATGCAATTCCTTGATTATGAATCTGCAACCACAAAAAAATTATTAGTACACATTTATATATAAATTTCCCCTTTTAGGATTTCCCTATATTAATCTCGTAACAATGTATTTATAATCTCAATTAGAGAATACATAGAAATTTATAATGATTTATCAATCAAAATTATAGTTCATTATAAACTCATCATTTCTTGAGTATGTGAGGAGAAACTATAATAGAGTACCCTGCTACCCAACCAATGGGCCTCACCATTCTCCCTCATTATCAATTCCTTTCTCCAATCATCATTCCCAAGATGGTGCCCTTGTATGATGTACCCTGGGATATTCACTCCACCGTAGGCCTTACCTAGTACCCATAGGCTTTACCCAGTACCTCTAAGTGGTGTCACCCAGCCCATTCCACTGCAGGCCCTATCTCATCTTTGGAGAATTATGATCTTATTAAATTTAAGTTTTATTCCATGATTTATCCCAACATATTTCCTTAGTTTAAAAAGTTTAAATATTAATAGCTTTTATTGCTCTCATTCAAATTAAACTTAGAAATTAATATTAATTAACTTTGTTGTTTAATTCAATCTAAACTTAGAAATTAATATTGATTCCCTTAATTGTTTCAATTTATTCCTTCAACTTAAAAGTGCATATATACATTCTCAATGGAGATGTTAAACATACCACTCACCTTATTTACAAAGTGCTAACATACTGTTGACTCCTTATTTCCTTCATGTGGGAGCTGATGATGATGATTCCTTGAGTACGGTTTGAATGCTGATTGGTACCTCTAATCTTCCACCTTTTTGTGTTTCAATCTCCTTTTAAAATGATTTTCTATTTCTTTTCCAGTGGCCTTTGAAATATACAGAACTCTCCACGATGGTAGCTACTAAATTTAATTCTTCCTTTGTATAATCAAATATGAAATGAGATATAACCTTCTTAAAAAATTTCTCCTCCGGTTGGCTCATTTCCTCTTCTGTATTCTTTGATGGGTCTTCCACGGTAGAGGGGTTAAAGGGGTATGAGAAGATGATTTGATATTTGTGGCACTTATTATGAATGTCTTGTCTTGTTATCAAATCATCAATAATGGCACATGGATTATGACATTTATTCCATTGGAGCAATTCATACTTTTTTCATAAATACCTCTTGGCAATAGGATTCTTGTGTTTGTGTTTCCAGGTCAACATCTCTTTTCCTTATTCGGCGATATGGAGTCTCCCCTATGAAATATACCACCTAGTCTCTATATGTTGTCCACTGACATTAGTAGTTGGCCAAGCTTTATTTCCTGAAAAAAATTTCTTCCTTTACATTGAAATGGGAATAGGTTTTTGATAATGTTTCCCTTATATAATAATAATAAAATATCATATGTTACTCCCTCTAATATTATCGATTTCTCTTTCCAATCACTATCATCCCCTTTCATTGGATTGTTCTTCTTTTTGTTCCCAATCCTCTTCATGCTATTATTTATTATTATATATCATGCTTCCTCTTTCTAATGTTAGGCACTATATTATTATTTATTTCTCCTTGCCATAATCTCAACTCTACTTCCTTATCGGTATCTATTTTTCTATAATTTGGCATTCTTAGGTAACAAATATGTGTGTAATCCCTTACTCTATAGTATCCTTGAATTCTCATAGTAGTGGTCCATGTTGGAAATGTATTTATGTCCTCAATGATTTCATTCCCATCACATTTTAGGAAAACTTGTGGATGGATGTTGGTGGCTTTGCAGGATCTCCACCAAATACATTAGAAACATATTCTTTATTGTCACTGCCTCCTCAAATGTAGAAACCATGTCTTTTTTTTAACTCAAAATTTGAAGAAACCAATATTTGTTTCCTGAAACATGCCCTACTCTTCCAGTATAAACTTCCTCATTCATTTTTATGGGCCGAGGTTCGAGATGAACATGATAGAGTCATTCAATATTTATCCCTTGAATGTACTACCAGAGGTTCGAGATGAACATGATAGAGTCACAATACACAACTGGGCCGCAGTAAAACACATCCAGAATGGTCATCATGAAACAAAATAAAAAGCCCAAATGGGAGAATTGCCGATTCCAATAGTAAGTACCAAAAAGAGCTCATTTCAACAATAAGTCAAATGTGACAACTGCCACAAAGAGAGCGATAGATAAAATTTGATGACTACTCCAAGAGAGGAAAATACTAAAAACCAAAGCTAGCCCAACAACATGAGGAAAGTACCTCCAGCCAAATAAAATAAGGCATCAAACAAATCACATTACAGGTGATGACTGAGTACAGTCACACAAGAGGGATAAATCACCACGCAATGCTAAGGAATACATCCTCCTAGCAATGTTAGAGAACACACTCACACACATCAAGAAGTATACCATCAGTAATCTCATGCATATGCAGACAACAAAAATTTCCATGCAATGCAACATTTAAATATTCATCAATTTAATACAAATTCCCATAAGCTTAAGAAACAATCAGATTGGGGACTTAAGTCATTAACCCAAATATATAATGCAAAACTACAACTTTGCAATGATTCACAATAAACACTCATTTTCAATGAAAGGAACCATTTCATCATTATAACAACAAAATAAAGAATCACAATTAAGATTCATTCGTCAACTCACAACGAGGAGAAAGCAAGGAAAAACGCACCTAACTCCACAAGGAGAAACAAAGACGCTCTCAAAGCCAACACATGGACACCAATCAGTGGTTCCATCCCAAAAAGGGTCACAACCAACCAAGACACATTGATCCCACCTACAAGGCCAGGAAGACTCACTTCCCTCTCCATAAACTACTGTAGTCACATCTACTAGACAAGAAAATCCATCCCAAGTAGATACCAAAGCAACAAAGATCACGAGTTCTCACCAAGACACTCGCACTCAACCAACGCAACAACAACTACAAGGGCAACATAACACAGAGATCCCAATGTTTGAACATGGGCTCTGATACCAGATGTAATGCCCCGCCTGGAGATCCTTGGAAACAAGGATTCAAATCAAGCCAAGATATTTTTTTTTTTACAAGTATGAATGCACAAGACAACATCATACAGGGATCACAAAGATTGCAACGGAAGACTTCAACACAATCCCGGCAACCAACGAATCTCCGAACGCTACTACCAAACTAACACATGCAAACAAAACCAACAAAGACAATGCACATGATGAGGGCACAAGAAACAACCACTCATCAACAAAACACCAAGTTGGGGTAATATGCAAAATCCCAAAATTTGGCTAAGCCTTAAATCCTGAAGCCCTGAAAATTGGCTAAGTCTGGATTTCTGAAGCCCTGAAATTTCCTAGAATCCATAACTTATCTCTGAGAGGTTTGAAACCTATCTCAAACGATTTGTCACATATATTAAAATATATCTTAAGTATAAGGAATTAAATTAAATATACTTCAACTTATACTTAAATGATATATTTTAAACCCCTAGAAAATCTATTTTGAACCAAGAAGGTGTAAAAACCAAAAGGGTGTCCAAAACCAACTTTCGAACTTTCATCCGACAAGCCTAGATAGCGCCTGTTTCTCGCGCGAGAAAGAAAATTGGTCTCGAGTTTCGCGCGAGATCTTTCATCGCTTCGCGCGAGAAAGTGCGCACTTTACACAAGGACTACTGAGCTTCACGAGAGGATTCACATTCTCGTGCGAGGATTCCCTATGCGCTACGCGAAGATCTACATTCTCGCGCGAGAAGTGTATTCTTTTGCGCGAGGAAGAAACAGTCTTGCGCGAGGAAGAAACAGTCTCGCACGAGGAGAAAATAGTCTCGCGCGAGGAAGAAACAGTCTCGCATGAGGAGAAAATCGTCTCGCGTGAGGAAGAAACAATCTCGCGCGAGGAAACAAATCAGCACAACAAAAAACACAATCAAAAAGCTAAACAAACAAGGAAACCTCCACACCGGGGAGTACCAAATCCACGTAAATCGAGGAATGAACACTCGAGAGCACTAACAGCAAGGAAAGAGGAACATCTAACCATCTAAAACATAAAAGCAAAGCACATACTAAAATAAACTTTGCAATGAACAAAATACATTTCAGAACTAAACAACCAAATAAATGCGTGGTTCCTCCTAACCGTCAATAGCATCATAACACCATCGTGGGTCCTAGCCATCCCCCGTGCGTAACATCCCAAGCCACTGACCAGATCGTCGGTACTGTCATAATAGGGACGTCACTACTAAAAACATGCAATAATAACAGCATAAGAAAATCTAACATGCTAGTGATAACGCATAAGATAATCCTATAGTAGATAACATCACCTATCACATGCTAAACAGCAGTAAGCAACATATATACTACTAAAGCAAATCACATCGTCTAATCATATGCTAAACATCATAATAAGGGAATGCACCAAATAAAATAACATCATCTAAACATGTTATACAAGCATCCCAATGAAAGCATATATCACAAGAAAGCATACTCCAGAACCCGAAGTACCAAGTGAAAACATCTAGCAACGGTCGCACTAGGACAAAGATCGTCTCTGTACACCGATCCCTAGCAGTGGTGAAGGTAGCTACGCCTCCCAACCACATGGCACCCGTAGGTTCACACCCGCCGTGCTGATGGAGATAATGATCCAACCAAAAACACAAAAAAGCACAACATCCAAGGCTAACACTCACGCCAGATAGTATGATGGATGCAACCAAGAACCTAAGACAATGCAAGGAGTACAGGTCTTGGTCAGACACTCAAAAGGCTACTAAGTAGGGGCTGACATCATGGAGAGTCGCTTGGCATCGAAAAGCCCAAGCTTGGATCATGCGTTTCAACTCCTCAACAGAGGGCCCCGCACACACATTTTATTATCTTAAGTTTTATTATCATGCATACACACACCGTGGGCATGCATACTCCCATCCCAACCCCAATGATCATAACTTTTGACAAATCCACAGAAGATCGAGCCTCACAAGTCACCCAACAAATGTACGCGTACATACTCGTGTGTGGCGCACCACCATCACGAAGATCATAACACAAGGATAGGAATGAGAACACAATGCAAAGAAAACACCCAACCAAAAGAAACACGGGAAGGACGAATTCTACACGAATCCCAAAGCCAATAAAATCATACATCATGAAATCACTGAACCGGCCTCAATCCGAGAGTATGGATTCTACACGAATCCCAATGATGTAACAAGACCAAACATCATGAACTCACTCAATTGGCCTCAATCCGAGAGTATGGATTCTACACGAATCCTAGCGTTCACGAAACAAAAGCAAAGGTCTAAAGGAAACCATAACACCAAGTATAAAATCACTCAACCGAACACAACGTTGGGAGTATGGATGTGACATGCATCCCAATGCAACATAAAAGTGCAAAAGTGGTCTGAATGATATCCAAACAGATCATCAAGGTCCACGTCCCACATTGTGCCAAGAAAACTCGAGAAAATAGGGTGGCACGTAAAACGAGTTAAAAACCCCAAAAATTGGAGAACTTCAAAATTAAAACCCATTTGGCCTTTGGGTTCAAAAACTCAAAAAATCCAAAAATAAATGAAATCGGACACCGTATGCAAAAACGGCCTGCATAACAGCATAAAATCTCAAACCCTCATCTCAAAAAATAGAGAAATGTTCATACCTGCCCAACCAGGTAGAACTAGCATAAAGAAACAGAGGGGAACACTAGTTCTCAGCCTCCAAACAAACGGCTACCAAAAATAGAAGCAGAAACGGAGCAAAAATAATAAAACGGGAAAGCCCTACCTCACAGCCAAAAGGGCAAAACGAGAATCTGAACCATAAAATAAATATCTCGCAGAAGTAGTTGAAAATCACAGCAATCCAAGGTTTCCCCGAGCTGGGTCCAACGAGCCCAACCTCGCGACGATCCCACGCCCGTAGCTCCCACAACGAACAAAACAGTAAATTCTCATGAAGAGGATTTTGGGTTTTACTCTCCAACTTTCCAATTTGAAAGTGAGAAGTGAGGAATTAAATTCCTTTTAGGATACTTATTCACTTTTTGGGTGAATAATCGATTAGGGCATTTAATCAGCCAATCTAGTTAAACCCCGAATCGACCCAAATGAAAATAGGCTATTCCTATAAATAGGAATTCATCTATGGCAAAGCTGCCATAAATTAAAATAAATAAATTAAAAAGCCCGAAAACCCAAAAACACATAAATCTCCTTAACAACTTCACGACAATGCGAACCTCTAAATGCACAGACACGCTTACTGGTCTAATCACATAATGCAAATGAGTTCAGATTTAATAATCACCAAAAGGTTTAAATTAAACATTAAATTAAGGATACGTCGACCATACAAAGGCGACATTGGTAAAATATGAACAGCTGAATCACTAACTCCAAGTGCCACTGCCAGGGATATAATCCTGCACACTAAACAACACGATCAAGTGCAATTGCATATAATAACATAGCCGAAGCAATAAATTCATTAAATCACCTAATTTAACCATTTATTTAATTATATTAAAATAATCTATTTACATCAATCACATTCGCAAAAGGCATAGCAACGCAAGAATGAAGTAAATAACCATAGCATTAAATCCATCACATAACAAAATCAGAGGTATGTCCAAATACCAGATAACTAGATAACATCGTAAAACACACTGTCATCTCAAAATGGCATCATCATGCAATATGATTAACTGAACAACATAGTAGTCTAAAATCTATGATACTAGAATCAAAGAGTAACATTTGACCCTTGGGTCCTCTCAAATGTAAACATCACATGAGTAACAAATATCTCTCTAATCAGAAATATAACAAGGTAAATGCCTGCAACAAATAACCAAATAATCCAACAAGAACAATCCATTCTAATTGCTTAAGCATTTAATAATGATTGATTACTCTGCATTAAAAAGGCATTTAAAACATATAAGCGAACACAGTCATAAACATGACTAACCACTGCTATAGGAACCTAGTCCAGTGTAGCATGGTGAAAAGAACATAGTGCAATCTCTGCACACGTCTCAGGGTAATCATAGAACAACCTCATGATACCACATCGATCCTGGTAACCACTGGCACAAACCTCAGTGAACCAAAAATCACATCATAATCTCAAAGATCAGTCAAAAGCATAATCAACGCAACTGATAAAGAAACATAAATCCAAACACCTCAACTATGTAGACCACTCAGGGTCACAATCATGATCCATCACAACAAAAGATCAGCAAGGTTGCAACCATCAGGACGACTTACAAAAGTCCAATGGGAGAGGCACTACAAATCTAGTAATTACAACTTGATTACAATCTATAATCCCTTACAACTCAATACCACCACAAGAAGCAATTTTGCATCATAGTATATTACAATCCTTGACCCTAAGCCCTTTTATACAAATATTAAACTGCTTTATGGTTATAACATGTTGGCCTGAATCTACGAATGGCAAATCTATGAATCCCGATAAAATAGGGCCCAATTTATATATTATATATTATTATATATTATATATGAATCACTTTAATTATTTATAATAATATAATTTAATATAGGTATAATTTTCATATACTATAGTACATAAAATAGTAGACATATATATATATATATATGTATATATATATGTATATGTATAATTAATATTTATAATTATATAATATATAACAATTTATATTTGTATCTCAGTATAATTATAATATAATAATATTTTATATAAATTAGTGATTATTAATATTATACTCTTTATATATAATAATTATTTATTAGTTAATTTATATGCCGAAGTGGGGATATCATAGTACGTTTGGTGGAATCTGTGACTGAGCTCTAGTTGGATCAAGAATTTCCACAATTACTGGACTCAACTTGAAGTCTGGTGCTTTCCACTCAACTCCTCAAACTAACATCTTATACCCCTTCTTGGTTTTGCTACTGGAGGATGCCATTGCTTGGTAGGGTTTAAGAAAACATATAAAAATTCAACAATAATTCACATAGATTACTTAGATGCATAGAAATTGCTCTTTGCAAATAGCTCTTGAATATTTAAGGTGACAAATGAATTTGATTTCACCCATTTTAACAAATTTTACTTTCCAATCGCCATAAATGCTTGGTACATTCACTTGGCTGATGACAGACTATCTTCCACTCAATTTGATCTAATTGCTTGATATTGTCATCCATGACTCGATATCCACACAAAAAATTAGTTACACCTAACCTTGCTCAGTAGGGTCTTGCAACCCAACCTAGGTCGATGAGGTCTAGAATTTCCTTAGACACTTGGTGATCACTTTGCATCTTGAATGCTGATATGGATCTTTCCTTCTAGCTGACTGGAACTGATGTAATTTTTTTGCTTTAGAATCTTAGTTCTAGTTATGCCATTGGGAGATCAAGTAAAAATGCTTGAGTTACCCAATTCTTGAGTGACATGTGCTTCATTGCTTGGACTTAAATTCTTGGAAGATTTTGAAATCCATTACTATCTCATTTGCTTTCTGATGTTGTTAGCCTTCACTTTCTTTTCATCTTCAATTCCTTCAGTGTTCATACAATTCTTGGCAAGTTGTCCAAGTTCTACACATATAAAACATCTTCTGGTGGTGTCTCTTGTCCTCATGTGATGTTTTACATAGTTTATTCCAATATGTCCAAATTCTCCATAGTAATGATATCTGCACCATGTGTTGTAGTCCCAACCAAATATAGCTTTTACAAGTGGTTTTTCTGGGTTCAATATCTTGGATTTGCATTCAAAAGATTTGTGCCCATGCTTCTTACATTTGTGACATATGCCTTTAAATTTAGGTTTCTCTTTGCATTCATTGGCTTTATGACCATGCATATTGTAATTGTAGATTTTTTCATTGAATTTAGTTTTACCATTACTCCAACATTTGTTTGATGTATGACCTATCTTACCACAATGATTGCAAGTAGGTCTTTGATTCTTTTGAGCTCCTTGCTTGGATGATTCACCTTCTTTTGTATATCTAATTCATTCTTTTCCTTTCTATCTGTATTGATTTTGTTCATTCAATCGATCTATGGCTGCTTGATATTTCATCATCCTCTCATTGGTTTTCTTTTTAGTGTTAAGATTATTGTACAATCTTTTATTCTCTAATCTTAGATTCATGACTTCTTCATTTTCATTAGTAAGCTAATCAATGAAATTTCCCTGTTGGAGGGATAGATGCTGAGTTTCATTATTCTTTTCTTCTATCTCTTCCTTCATCTTGTTTTTCTCTTCCATAACTTCACACAATCTTACTCACTAAAATTCTTGTTCTCTTTTTAGCTTCCTTACTTCTTCTTGAAGTGTACCATTCTTTTCTAATAGTTCTCTTATTGCTTCATTAGCTTCATTTGAATTACTTTCTGAATGGATATATTCAATTCTTTCTTCAGTGTAGAGTTTTTCATTCAACTGTACTGCAATATCTTTTCTTCTTTTTAGGAATTGAGAAAGTTTCTCCTTTTCTTTCTTAAGTTATCCAATAGCCAATTCAAAATCTATCTTTTCATTGTCAACAACCTTATCAAGTCTAAACATCTCCATTGCCTCTGATCTTTGCTCAAGCTATTAAACTTTTTCTTTGAGAACCACAAAGTTTTGATACCAATTATTGGAAATATGAGATAGGCTAAGTTACTAAGAGGGGAAAGGTGAATTAATAACCAATAAAACTTAATTTTAATTCACCAATTAATCTCTCATATGTATTCTGATCTAATTGTATGCAATGAAAAATGAAAGCATTAAAATATTCATATCACTTGGACACACAATATGGTAACCCAAAAACCTTCCAAACAGAAAGTAAAACTGGGGTGGGAATGATACACACAAGCTTTAGTACTACCATATAAATTTGGCCTATTAAGACTTACAATGATCACTTTTGATGATCTTCCCTATTAGGAGAAACAAGGACTATTAGGTCCACCTTGCAAAAGGATTTACAAACATACAATGAAGTATGACTTAGTAAAGAGATTTACAAAAGACTGCTAAGTCTACCTGGTGAAAGGATTTAACTATTCCACATGTTAGGAAGAACTAGTGGTTGATCTTTGATCTACAACCTTGATTTTTTGAATGAAATTCCTTTGTAGTGTAATGATCCCCTTACTATGATAGATAAATCTTTGAGGCTCCTTATACTACTTGTAGCCTTTTTACTTCACACTTCTGCTTCTTAACAATTATTTCATTCTTCTTCATTTATTATTTTGATGTGATACAATAAATTACATATACACCAATCTATTTTACAATTCATCAATCAACTACAATACAAGTTTCATCAAAATACACAAAGTCGGCCCACCTACTACTACTTGGGTTCTAAAGATAAACTTAGTGATATTCAAACACTCAAAAACTACTATCAATGCTTGACATCATCATGCACTCGATGGATGTAGAAGCTTGGCTCATACTAATCACTTTCAAGTAGTTTGAACTTGGTCTACATTGGTGACTTGGTGAACACTGCAAAACTCAACATATAAACTGAATCACTTGGTTAACACTGTATAGCTCGGTCAACACTATATTCATGTTTCTAAAGATGCAAACTTGATAAGCACTAGAAATATCAATTTTCACTCAAAAAATTAGTAAATACTATGAAACTTGATTTATACTAATAATCACCAACTTGGTAGATACTGCTCAGTGTGAACTAAATAATGTTCCTAGAACTTGGTAGCAACTGTAGAACTCAGTTAACACTGTTAACTATACTATAAGATTGCTAGCTACTAACCATCTAATTAAGTGTGTGCATCACTAATAAAAAAACTTGACTGTAATGTCAACATGTGCAAATTGTCAAGCTCTACAGACAAACTTTGTTTAACTTGTTCTTTTGAACTTAATTAGTGTAACCAACCTTAGCAACCTTAATTAGATTGTTACTGCACTATAATAGCATTTTCTTAACTAATTCTTGTACTCCTTGTCCATATCATAAATCAACCTTTCCTCTAGGTGCTATTGTTACCTCAGTTGATCAAATCCTCTTTGTCAATCAAACAAACGATAGTACTTAAATCATATAAGCAATTATCTTACAAATAAGTAGCAGGTTTGACATTAGTGACAAAACAATGATTGAAACACATTTATCATACTTGTATCAATATATTTTCAACATTCATCCTTTGAAATATAATTTTTTTTTCATTAGAACTAGAATCATCTTTAATTACTACCCGTTCTGCACTCTTTTTATTCACAGGGGGAGTGCTTTGTTTCAACCTCAAGTAGTAAATTAGACAGACTTTGTTGAGGACTCCCAAGTTCATATACCTCTTTCTCAAGTGGCTTATCTACAAATAAATTTTGTTTCCCCCCTAGGGCTTCTCCTTACTGGCATCTCCTCTACTATTATGGGCTTATTTTTCTTCCTAGGAACATCTTCCTTTATCTTTTGATAGAAATGAGAGGGTACTTGACTTCCTTTTTTCATCTTCTTCATAGAAGCCCTAGTTTTTGTGGGAGAGGGTGTAGTCTTTTATTCAAAAAATTTTACTTTCTTCTTGCCTTTAGCTTGGTCTATCCCAAATGTAGAGGCTCTAGGAGAATTTTAAAGGTTTTTATGTCTAGAACCTCTATATTTCCAAAAGGAAGATGTTGATTCCATTTCCTTAATTATCTTCTTAACCCCATGTTCAATATGGACCCATTTTCCTACTTTCTATCATATAGAACTAAGAGTTTTTAATGCCTTTTTTGTAATTAACTTAATGAAACACTGATGAGAAACAAGTTTATGTAAGGAAACTTGCAAGAAAGAATATAATCATTTTGACATAACCCATAATAGATCTAAAATAAATATGCAATTAAAATCCACATGCAAGAGAATAGACAACATACCCACAAAAAATTCTGACACAAGATATACCTTTAGATACCCTCATTGAGGGAAAAAACTCAGCCTCCAAAAGCATCCATCACCATGTATTATTCAACAAAAAAACCATTGCAATACAACCATGGAAGAATTCAAAGCCATAACCACAACCAAGCAATCCATATGAACAAGCATGAATCCACACATCCCATGCCATGCTTCCAACCTTCACAAATTCTCTCTTGGCTAACCTGTCAAGCCTTCTCCCACTTGACTCTTTCTTTATTCCTTCTATCTTCTCACTCCAACAAAAACTACCCTTGTGGCTACTTATATAGTAGCAAGTCCCACAAAACCACCAAGTGGTATTACATAAACCATGTGCTAAAACCATGTGCTACCTAACCCATTGACTCCACATTTAATATTGAAAATTTAATTATTTTCCCCAATATTAAATAATTACATGAAATATTATCACAATGTTACAATACAACTCATCAAGTATATCCCATGGGAATATTTACATGTTGGACATCCATCTAGGTGCTCCTAGATAGAACATTACATAATAAAATAAAATAATACAGTATAACAATATTATGCAATGTTTGCAACACCCATTATCTCAATAGGTTAATCTTACTTTCTTGTATGAGTGAAAGCCCTTTTTTTAGAATATGAAATAATAAATTGGGAACATTTATTAACCTATTATCATGACACAAATAACTTAAAAAATTGAAATGAACAGGATCTAGAAACATTTTTCACCCTTCACAAGTAAAATATCTAATGATATATATCACACTATTCCTATAAGGGTCCGTCAATGACAATCTATTCGTACCTTGTTTCCTATTGATGTCTAATGGTGGGTTTGAATGCAATGTAAACTAATCTCTAGCTGATCTAAGGTCAATTTTTTTTGAAAACTCCTCTCCTTCCCATGGCAATCCTGTAACTTCTACTACAATTTCCTCCATGAATGACACCCTTAACCCTTTGACCATAGCTACATTGATCCTCAATATGCTTAAAAATTGAGTGGTCACTTCATTATCCTGGATGGTAAGCCTTTAAAGGTAGTCAAGCTAACCTTTGGCTTGAAAAATTGGTCAGCATGCTTGGTCCCCTAAAAAAACATTATGAACTGTAGGTTCATGTCAAATCAAACCTCCTCCCATATTCTCAAGATAGAAAACACACACACAAATAAGTTTGCAACAAAAAATGAATTTCAAGATCACAACAAGGGTTTGTAGCAGAGAAAAATTTAAATCATAGAGATGGAAAAAGAAACTATTATATGAGGAAATGAAAAATATAGAGAAGTTAAGTTGTTATTTAATCATAATTACAAATCTTCAACATATCCTGAGTTTATTTCCCATAATTATGTCCTCAAACTTCATGTACCAGCCATCTTAGTGAAATGTGTGAAATTTTAGAACTGTCATGTCATAGACAAAATTGGATATGTGGCAAGATTTACAAAGATTTGAAAAATAAATAACATATAAAAAATGGTCACCAAAAATGAAAATAATAATACCTCCTCGCAAACTTAATTGAGAAATTGGTCCCATAATTGCACATGTGTGACAAGAGCACTATAATAAAGTAAAACAAATGATGAATATGTACCATGGATAGTATGTGCAAACCTATCAAAGTTCTAATGGTAGCAAAATGTTGTCATCCTATGGTAGACTAGAATGATGAGATGAAGAGGTGAAATTAGAGAAAGTGTGAGGTGGAATTGTGGAATTTATTATGAAGAATGTACTTCCATAAAGAAAAGTATTTATTATGAAATGATGTGAACTCTAAAGAGAAGAAGGTCCTCAACAAAAGGCTCAAGTCTAGATGCTTCATGAGACTCTTCAGCATCATTGGATTGAAACTGTAGCAGGAACTCTTTTTTTATTTTAGGTTTATTATAAAGCTTAAGCCTTTGTCCATTTACAAGAAATTTGAAATGCATTGGGTCAACAAGTGATAATTGAAGTGCACCATTTGGAGAGATAGAAACAATCTCATAAGGCCTTAATCACCTTGTTTGAAATTTTCCAGGTGTATGTTGATATCTAGAATCATAAAGAAGGGACCAATCACCAATTGCAAACTATTTATCTTTTATAAAATTTTCATGCCACTAGTACATTAGGCCCCCATTTTCGACCAAATTTTTTAACCAAAGGCTTATTTGGGTTGTTAAATTGATTTTTTTTGAAAAAATGGACCCAATATGGTCAAAATTTTGACCATGGTCAAATTGGTTAAATTTTGACCTTCACAACATAAGATGTGGATAATAAAAAATGTCACCGTAGTATTATTTTTGTTTTGTTTTGGTGCGTGCGTGACTGCAGTGGGCGGGAGTTGGGTGTAGGGTCAATAGGAGAGGAGAAAGGAGGTAAGAATTTGGTCATTAGATATCATTCCAAGTTTGTTATATATCAAAAAGTTTCAGAGGTAGATTCCAAAGCTATTTAATGCCTTTACATTTTCTCTTTCTCTTCTACTCATTGCAATTTAAAAAATAGAGCCACTGTTAATTCTTTTAGGTCACAAAGTTGGTTTATAGATGATGATGTTTCTCATAAAAGATTTCTAAGAAACTTGCTGCAATCAAACTTGAAAGACAAAATTTTTTTTTGTAGCAAACCAACTCCTCTCTTCAAGGGGATTTTAGGTCCCCCCAGGCTCAATATACATGAAAACAAGTTTTTTATGTTTACTGAAGTCTTATAAATGAATGCTCAATTGAAACCTATCTATACTATGGAGACTAATAAAATGGTGTCTCAGTATATCAAAAAACCTTGCTTCTTTCAAATACAGAAACACGATTTAATCATGATATGAAAATGAAAATCATATGGCTTGTGCTTCTGAAAACGTAGAATTTAAAACCTAATGACTAAAAATTCTAATCTGAACACATATCATAGGGTTGAGATAACAAAGAGTCTGCTATTTGGGATGAACAATGTTGGTTGCCAAGCATCCTAGTTTAACTCACACCTAGTGGACTTTAAACCAAACCAAGTTTTTTCCTAAAATGTTAAATGTCTTTTGAAGAAATATCATCAAACAGATGCCTTGCAAAAATCAAATGCAAACTCCTTGCATACGAATTCCATCAAACAATTGTATGATTATTGAAATCTATAGTTAGTAAGAAATCACGAACCAAATAGGTAGTATTCAAGCTTAATTTCATCAAACATAGCAAGGCTTAATACATCAACATTTGATCAAACACATACAGTGATAAAGTTTCTGATTTTTTATCATAAATTGTCATACAAATGACTGATAACCATGCAGTTTACTAGTGCACAATCACAGTAGTATAGAAACAGTTGACATGAAAAGAACTACTTTGAAACCTGTCTATTTTGTGATTTCATTTAGTCAAACATATAGCAGAAGTCTTTCAAGCTCGTAGCTCAATATTAGACTGCTACAAACATTCATGAAATGACAAATCTTTAATTATTACATCACCTTAAAAAGCCCCTAGGAGTTTACAGATTTTAAAATACCTCAACGTTGCAAACTTAAGAAATTTAACTAGTCAATAATATGTTCTAGATGAAGGCTTGTGACTGTAAAGGACTTGGATAGCTGGGGTATGATTGGGACTACATAGACTATTTATTATCTTTCATCTTTGCCCATATTCTCAAGCTTTGATGTGAATGGATGCCTCAAAAATCTATTCCAAATCATCCAACAACTAATAAACCTTATCAAATATGAAGGAGAAATTTTCAATATCCTATACATGGACTTCTAGACCTGCTTCTATTGCATGTCCTATTCTAGCTAATAGAAATTCTTATTTATCTATGAAATCTACAATTCAATCCCAATATGAATTTTGATTGAATCCACTAAACTGAATAGATGGGTTTTTGTCCAATTTTCACTTATTTTAAGGATCTTTGTCCTTAGATAATCTAGTTACTAATTTTCAGCAACAATGGAAGAAAATTTTCAACATTCAATTCTCATAACATATCTCAAATGAAAGGATGGCCTTTCTTATATAGCTTTTTAGTTGCTGAATGCTTGTACTTCTAGCAATGTGGGATAAAATATTCTTTACTTTTAATTACTCCTTATGAAGTAGACATTCTTTACTTTTGATTCCTCCTTATGAAGTAGCTTCTCAAACCAGCTGGAATAACTTAAAGTGACTTTGCATTATAACTTTATTATAGTCACTTTGTATTTCAATTAATGATATGAAATTAATAATTACTTTCTTATTAAAGTAGTACAATATTTTAAGTCCACCATTAATCATTGTAAATCAATTCTTACTTCACCAAGACTTAGCCCACTACATTTACTGCTAACCAGGGTGCTTTACAAAAAGTAGTAAGGGTCCATCTCTATCAACCCTCAATTTACTATAATTAGTAAATCTTTGAATACCTGATCAAAACAAAGGGGCCAAAGATCATCACTGCAATTGAGGCCAATCTAGGTGTCCTGTTAAATATAGAAGTGCTGGAAAAATGACTTATTATTATTAGTAAGTTAATCAAATTGAACCAAATGAAGAGAAATCCTAAATGCTTGTGTACTTTAAAAGGGTAAAGGTCTCCCGTTCTGCCAACTGGGAACCCTCTAACCATCTGACTTAGCCTATGAGGGCCAATGATAGGCTAATCCAAACTACCAACCAAGGTGAGATAAAAGGGGACATTACACATTCCCACACAAACATTTTAAACCAACTTTACAACAACCAGTCGTGATACACTTTAAAGTATAGATACTACAAATTCAAAGGAATGAATGTTGTTTTCTTTGTTGAAGGACACTCATATAAGATACAACATCATTTTCCATATAATTACAATATTCAAACTGGAAACTGGGAGGAAATGAAAAAAGATGATTTATTAATCCAACACAAAGATTGACTGCAAAGGTTATGGCCTTTGTACAAAAGAAAATCTGAGTATAGGTAGATTTTGTAGATTCAATTACAAATTGTTAGAATTTCAACAGCTAGGAGTCATATGGTTCATCCTCCAGAGAAAAAAATGAATCAACTTTTCTAATTTTCTTGGATGATTTGATTTTCCCTCTTAGATTTTCTTTGACTATCTTTTCAACTTTTGCAACCCATTTGATCTACCAACATTACTTGTTTGATTCAAAGGGGTTGGTGCCTTTCATGTTTCTCTTAATTCATTTACTATTTTACTTGATTCATTTCACCTACATCTAGATTAGTTGTCAATCAATAAATATACCACATGACATTGATTACTTTCTTAATTTGGTCAGTAGATTGAAAAAATTAGTTTGAGTTTTCTTTTCCAATGGCAGATTCACATGTTAGGAATTATACCTGATTTTATTATTAGAACATTTATCAAATTCAATCCCCGGGTGATACGAATTGTCTACCAATGAGAAGCTAGATGCTAAATTTAATCAATATATGGGTTTTTAGGTGTAACCACCTCATCAAAGACAACTCCCAAAACTACAAATAAACCTTGGGTAGGAAATGTTGGAGGCACTGTCGGCATTAACATTATCATAGCTTTCCTTTAACAATGTCAGTTGTTCACTCTATATTGTTGAACATAGAGAAGCACAAATTAAATCATAGCTTTTCATTAACATTTTAACCATTTGAATAGAAGTGCATAAGTAAATAAAAAACACACAACACACACCACACAAGAAAACCAAGACTTTATGTAGAATACCCAAGAAGGGAAAAACCATGATGAGGATGAATTCAATATATGAAAGAAGTATTACAAGAGGCTCACTGTTCTGCTTGCATTTTATTAATGTGATTTTTATGACCACTGAAACATTCAGAACCAAATACTTAGTATTCCAATTAAAAGACCAAATCTCTAACAGTCTCTTGAATAAGGAAGCTCGTATGCTAAATGATGTATACACTATACAGATTGTGTGATCAAATGAGAATATCCCAGAATTTCTTCTAGTTGTGGGCTCTCATTCAGTTGTAATGATGTGATATGTTGGTATCAAAAAGAGACTTACACTGTTCAATCACTGGATATCGACTTTGTAAATGCAGACGATTTCACAATTGATGCTCTTCAACTTCTTCTAGAAAAGAAATTGCAACCAGACAAAGGGTTTAGGAATCTAATCAAGCTCTAACAATGTAAGAGATTATTGATGGTGAGATGCAACTTTTAACCAGTCCACACTTTACAATGTCGACTATGCATAGAAGGATACCTACATCTAAGGATGCGGGAGTGATGTTCATATTATTAGTACTAATCAATCTTTCTTAGAATTCTTGATAGGAAATAATGAGGTTATGCAGCATAGTAACCATCTCATGATGCCACCAATCGCGAGTTGCACCATCGAGATGCAATGTTGCAAACTTAATTGCATGTACTTTTGTCATTGCATGAAGAGTCAAGAAAGTGTCTAATTTACTAATCTAATATCTATCTGCGACCTTCATTCTACCATCAAATGTACGAAGTTTGAGCCTGCTAGTAGCATGTTGAAGATCATTATTTTGGTTCCTTGGTCTTCTTTGTTGCCTTGGCCTACTATGCTATCTCTTTTTGAGTCATGAATCTATCAAAGGGCAAGTGATCTTTAACTCTTTGTGGAAATGCCTCCCATGGCCAAGACACTATCAACAAATGCTACACCTTCTTCTTCTACACTCCCTTCCTCAGATTCTCCTCAAGAACATTGGATGTGTAGGCTTTTCATAGGTGCCTGTAGAAAATCTTCTTGAACAAGGGGTCCCATCTCCACTATCATGCTCTTCTTGATCGTGACTTTTTCCTCTAAGAAAGACATCTTCCATATAGATGTGGAAAGCTGCAACAAAACATTTATCACCAGTTGTTTGTCCCACTGCAAAATGCCTGAATATATCCATTGCCTCTCTTTCTTCATTATTTCCTGCATTTCTAGGTGGACTACCACCTCTCCTATCACCCATTGTCTTTAATGTTAATCTTGTAACTGATCACCATGTTGTTCTGTGCTTCCCCTATGTGTATAGTACCTATGTGGATCAAATCATTGCAGCTTCATATGAAACCCCAACATTGCAAGATGATAGGAAAATGCTTTGATACTGCTATGATGAACCCTGCTAGTTCTCTTTATCCAACCTGTGACTGTTTCTAGTTTGTTTTTGCAATGTTCTGGATTTTATTTCTATTTTGTAGAATATAGGCTTTTTATGCTTTCCTTTTTTTCAAAATAATAAAAATAAAACACAAAGCTTGCATGAAATGAAATCTGAAACTACTTGCAAATCACAGGAAAGAGTTTCTTTCTATTTATTGATATTTACATTGCAAAGTAATTGCAATTGTTAAATACTGAAATGAGTTTTCATGTTGGATAAAGAACCTGGAATTAAATCACATCCCTTGGATATTTTCTAGAAACCCCTCCAATTTGTGCACAATGTTCTATTTATAGTTGGGAATCCAATAGGATAATAATGAAGCATAACTTCTAGACAGTTTGGCCTAGAAACCAGATGTTGTACTGAGGGTCTCATGTGGGGCCTGTAATGTTGTACGACTACCTTTGAAATTTTTATTTTCAGTCAACAAAATGCAGCTGAAGACCAGCCATGGGAAGTATCTGCAAACACGCCTTTATTTTAATTACAAAGCTCCCTAGCTTCACTAATTTAACTAAAATGGACCTCTGTATGAAGCCCACAATCAAATAATGATTCAACTAGTTTTTTCATAGCTTTAAGATTGCACAAACATTGAAGATATCATCCTTCAATGCTAAAAATGTCTGAAACCCTAGGTCACATTTCACTCTTCCCTAGAACATCCAATATAAAAGTCAAAACTCATAAACAAAAAATCAATCAATTTCATTTCTAGGGCTTTTATAATTCCTCAATAAAGTTTGACTCATGAGGCTTCACTAATATGTCACTTTAATGACTTATATAACTATTTTTTGTGTTTGAATTAAGTTATGTCATTATTAAAGGCATACTTTTCCATTAAATATAATGGCTCCTCAATAATACTTTATGAAGATAAGTAATAAATTTACAATATAACCATTATAAATAGCTTTATTACTATTACTATAATTTTAATATCTCATTGATTACTCATCATCTCTCTATCTCATCTAAACTAGTTGGTCAACCATTTCTTCCATCGCACAACCAACTACCTTACTAAAAATATTAATGGTTCTCTCTATTAACTCCTAACCTACTATAACTAGTAATTCCCTAAATATTTGATAAAATCAGTAGTGCCAAGGGTCGTCACTGCGTTGAGATCTGTCCAAGTGCCTTGCCAAATGTAGAAATATTGGATACATAACTTACTATAAATTGTAAGTGTAGCTAACTGAAACAAATGAGGAGCAATCCTAAACATTTCTATACTATAGAAGGGAAAGATCCTCTTGTTTTGCCAGATGGGGCCCTCTATCCATCAGCCTTAACCTATGAGGGCCAATAATAGGTCAATCCAAACATAAACCATGGTGAGCTAAAATGAGGACATTACACTTTATAACCAATCCTACTTGTCAAAAAACACATAGGGTACTTCAAAAAACACTTTGACTTAAATACCTTTAGGAATTTTTGGCAACTTGATCACATTATGGAACCACGGGAAAGGTATGATGACACATCTAAGCAACTCTTGGCAAGGGAATGTCCATTTGGTGTTTCTCAAATCAAATATCATGGTTAATCTAATTTGACATTCAAACACTTTCCAATACTATACATGAATTCAATGTTCAATAGTTGTGCATTTTAGGAATGTAACATGTATCCTTGTTATTTGACCACGTGTTTTCATTATGAAAGTCTCTATGATTTAGCATTCAAGGTCATCCCATTTGACTTGATAGTCATAATATTTTATTAATATTATGGGATTTCAATTATAAGAAAAATGTATTAAATATAGTTTGCTACCTTTATTGCTTCTGATGTTTTGAAGAGTATAATTTGGAGATTAGTTATCATACAATTCTCAAAGTGGATATGTAAGACCAAAATACCTTAAAATTTGAGAAAATACTTGCATAAAAGCTCCTGAATTCCTAGCTCAAAATTTGTTACTTTAGAGAAGCAATTATTTGGATTTTGTGCCTGTATAATTGCTACAAGAGTCCATGTGGCTACTGTAACTGGAGAATGTACAAGAGGGGTCTGTTGAAGAGGGATAACTTGTGATCTTTACAAATACTCTAGAATGTATTTCAGGTTAGTTCTGCTCAACATATAGAGAAAAATGTTCAAGCATTCCTGTTAGTGGATGAGAATCTCTCTCACTTTTCTTTTCATGTTTACTTTTGAAATGATGATTTTTTCTAGTTATTGTAGACACTTCAAAGAATGTAATCCATGGTTGATCAGATATGATTACCAATTTTTGTAGTATTATGGAGCTGGCAAGGGAACAATTGTATTGATTTATATGACTGATTCTAACATGAATTTGATTGAAATTTTTATTTTAATTTATTTTAAATGTGTCCCAGTTGGGCACAACTTACAATAGTTTGTATGGTCTCTTTCACTTTAAACTTGATGATAGATGATATGTTATAGGAATTGTACCTCATATTTTGTGGACCATAGAACTATTTTCAAGTTGACAGCTATATTAAAATTAAACAAATTTGTTCACTTTTTACAGAGACTACTCTCTACAGCAAAACAACAGTTAGGGGAGATCATCTCAACATTTGAATTTCTAGATCATTCTTCTCTGGACATGGTAAACACAAACTTCAATTTAAAATTATCTGCATGGTGGCAATTTTCCAATAATGATATTTGTTTATTTAATATTCAAACAAGGAGACTTTTGAAATATGTTTTGATAATATTTTTCTCCATACTAACCTATTTGACATTTTGTTTATTAGTGCTATATGGACTAAAACCCTTAAAAGTACTCAAACATAATTGATTGGAAATCTAAATGAATGTCATTATACTTGACTTGGTGGGGGTTGTAAATAAAGTCATTTATTATAGTTTCCCCCTAGTAGAAGCCATGACTTTCACTATGATATGAGTCAAAAAGTTTTTGGCTAGCTTCTCCATTGTTAATGTTTCGTCCATAGATGAATGCCTTGAGTTCTAGATGTTTGATAAAACTTGGATTATTGTGTGCTCAAAATCAATTTTTTTGGAAATGCAGTATGATCTTTATAGTTATTGTTCTTGTTTGTTAAATTTTATTTGCACTTTTCTTGGTGACATATGCCCACTATGAGCTATTTCTTAAAAGACTAAGAATTTTAGAATAGATGAATAAGATTTAATACTAAATATTTTCTTCAAATCTTGTGTACTGGTACCCACAATGATGTGTGGAGAGTAGTTGTGTAGAAAGTTGTTTTGATTTTTCGATTTGTGATCAGTGACAATTTTTGGAAGTCCCTCTCTTTCACATATATAAACTACTTCCTAACAACTGTAGAAGTACAATCCTCAAATCTTGTATTGATTTATTGTTTAGTTTCTATGAAGTCGTGTGCTCCATTACTCATGGATAATGTGAATGTGATCAAAACTATTCAGATGGTTTCTGAGTTTCATGGGCTTCAAGGTTATTGAGATCTTCCTATTTATCCTAAGAGAGTTCTTGAAGGAGGCATGAACCATTGGAATAAGAGTGATAGTGATAGAATGACAAAATTGTAGGATAGTTATATTCAACTATTATGCTCTCTTTTTTGTTTAAGTTCTTTGGTAGCTTCCAAAAAAATGAATTGTTCAGTTGCACTGATTAGGTAATCTGACTTACAAAAATATTACTTTATAATCAAGACAAAGATACATTGAGGATTGTTTCTTTCTCATTGTTAGAAATCGCATTTTACTCAGCTCTACAAGTATATAATAGTTCTCAATGATGTTTTAGATGATATATGATTGTTCCATCTTCATTTTTGCTTGCATAAAAATTGATTTGCAATAATTAATGACAATTTCCACCTATAGTAGAGGTGTATGATCTATTGGAGCTCAAGATAGTTATTGTAATGCTAAAAAGGTGGTTTTATATAGTTTGTGTTTTTTAATTTCATTAGAAGACATTTATTTTTTGAGTTTTCTAATAATTGAATGGTCATAAATTAAGGGAGGATTGTGTGTCACTGTGTAGTAACTTAGTTTTGGAAGATCCCCTTTTTGAACTGTATCTGAAAGTGTACAAAAAATTCTTGAGCAATCCAGGAATATAATATCAGCTTTAAAGGAAGATTACAAATAGGAAAAATTTGCAATTAAAGAAAGAGAGTACATAACATCAAACCATAATAAAACATGTTTGTATGCATGTAGTGTTATTTAGTAGATGTAGTTTACAGGATATTCTTAGATGAGACTTATGTTTGGGATGTTGTATGGTGAGCAGAAACACTCTGACTGAGCAAGCCTGTACACCTCTCTCTGATTTGGAGAGATCTGTTAAAGACATTGACGGGTTATTTGCTAAAATAGGTATGTTGACCTAGGCCTTTTCAAAGATTCAAAATATTTTATGACATTACAATGCATAGATTGTTAGCTAGACATTTTTATTTTGATTGTGTCAATTTATAGAAATGGAAATCAATATAGGGAATGGATTCAGAATTTTGTACCTTGTAAAGTAGCAGTTCAGTGTGTAAGTAATGGTTAATAGAACATTTTTGTAAAAGATAAATAAAATTTTTAGTGTGTTCTTGATATTATCACATGTCTGTAACTCAAATTGTTGTCAATATAAGAGGGATAATACATTTCAGAATTTGTAAGAGTTCAAAATGCAGCCAACTCAGTATTATTAACAATCTTGACTTATGTCCTATCACATACGTTTCATAGCAAGCTGGTTGTGTAGAGAAGTTGCAGGTGTATCTCATGCACTGAGCCAATAGAGTCAAAGCCATTTTTGACATAAAACATTACATATCATGCTTTCCCATATGCATGTCCATCAATTAGCATTCCAAGCTCTATTTTGGGCATTCTATCAAAAAATTTGATATCTTACTAATCCCATTGCACTATGTATTTTGCAAACATCTAGGCCTTCTAGAAATTATAGGATCATTTTAGTTACATTTGAAAACATTAATTAACAAAAACCATATGTGAAGATATAAACATTAATCACAACATGTCCAATTTATTTTTAGGTATATTTTCCTATGAAGAAAGACCACACTTGACAATATGAACCCAAAACAAAATGATGAGACAATGGCTGCATTGTGGGCTCAGTTCTGAAGAAAACTTGATAAATGTTATTGTCCTTGCAAAAAGTGTAAGGGCTTAAAGAATCAAAGAATTATAATCACAACAGTGCAGAGTCATTGTAAGAAATATGGTCATGTTGAAGGGGGCCACAATTTTTGTCCATTACTAAATGTGGATTTCCTACTGGAGGAATATGGAGGTGTGAATATCCAAGCTAAGGATAACACTCCCATGGAAGAAGATGATAATGTGCCAGAGGACATGATTGAAGAAGATGGTATTGGGGAAGGTGATGAAAAGGCTCACAATGATGGTACTAGCAAATATGATAATAATGATGAAGATGGTCTTGATATACCTTTACTTGAGAAGGCACACAAGCCCTTATAGGAAGGTTCCCAAACAACTCTGCTCTCGGCTATAGTGTTGTTGATGAACTTAAAGGTTATGAATAGTATATCCAATGTAGCAATGTCACGTATGCTAAGGTATGCCATTTTTTTCATCTTCAATGTTAGCATACAATTACTATTCAATATATTAAAAATGCATATTTTTTGTTGTAGGTTGATTAGTGAGTTTTTGTTACCACCATCAAACATTTTGCCTTGTTCATACCGAGAATTATCTAACTTTATGGATCAAATTGGAATGAAGTATCAGACAATACATGCATGTCCTAATGATCACATTCTATATCATAAACAACATTAATTTGCAACAGAATGCCCTGATTGTCATGTTAGTAGATATCAGTCAAATCAAATAACAAAAAAAGTGCCTCACAAGGTTCTTCAGTATATTCCCATTATTCCACGTCTTGAATGGTTATTCAAGTGTGCTAGCTTGGCACAATTTATGGATTACCATGCACACAATAGAAGTCATGATGACATTATGGGAATGCCTATCAATGGTTCTGCATTTAAAGAGATAGAAGAAACATGGTCACACTTTAAAGAAGAACTTCATAATCTGAAACTTTCATTGGCAGCAGACGGTGTCAATCCATATGGAGATATGAGATCTGTTTACTCAGTATGGCCTATTTTTGTTATTAACAATAACATTCCTCCTTGGATGTCCATAAAGAGGGAGCACATAATGTTGTCAATGATTGTGCCAGGTATTTTTTTATTTATAGTTATCTAAATTAATCTATAAACAGTGCATGAAAATGGTTATAATAATTACATAATGTTTATGTTCATTCAATTGCTAGGTAAATACCAAGTTAAAGATATGAACATGTATATTGAGCCCCTAATTGATGAGTTGTTCAAGTTATGGAATGGCATCACTATGTATGACATCTCTAGACCGATAGGACATTGACAATTTCAATTCCATGCAATGCTTATATGGACAATACATGATGCCCTTGGGTTAACTCATTTTTGCAGTATGTTATATTGTTAAGATCACATATTTTTGGTCTGTTATAGTGCTTACACATTACTATAAAATGCTTAAGTTGTGCATGATAATTGTACATGATCTTTTAGGTCTTTAGATAAAGGGAAAATTTGCATGTCCAGTTTGTGGTCTGAAGATGAAATGTCATCATTCGAGAAGTTTAGGAAAGCAGGTGTTTGATGAGTTTAGACACTTTCTCCACAATAATCATAGGTATCAAATTGCTGAAAAAAATCATTTCAATGGGAAAGAAGAGACATCATCAAGGCCACAAAGAATGACACCTCATTAATGGAAGTTGCAATACGATCGACTAAATCATCAAGGTTTGGACCGCATCTAAATGAAACTCTTCCCCTGCTTATTAACTATTGTAAAAGTGCATCTAAAGCTGATGAGGAGCTAAGAGAATATAGGTTGCAGGTGTTAAAAGAGTTTGGTTGTAGAGAAATTATGTATTTTCATCTCACACTATTTGTTAACATTAGTGATTCCATTTTAAAAGTTCATATCATCTATATTGAAAGTATATGTATGTTTTGTGAAATGCATCTTTAGATTTCATTCTTCAAATAAAAAACCTTGATTATTCAAAAATCTATTAATAATCACCTTAAAGATGCAATTTTCAAGCATTGGAGAGTTTTATCCTATGTTGTGCCAGAGATGTGGTTGTTTATTGTGATACAATTTTGGAACTTGCTCTGGACTGCATAAGCTATGATCCAAAATACACTAATAATATAGAAGAAGATACAGAAGAGAGTAATGGAGAGGAGGATGAGTATGTTAAAATTGCTTAAGAGAATTATTTGCTTGAGAAAATTTAATTTTTGCACAATGGTGTCTTTTATTTTCATGTAATTATGAATTTTATGACCAACATGAGAATACTATTCTGTTGATGTAGAAAGAGTGCTAATGAATATAGCGATGATGAGGATATCAGCTAGAAGGTTCGGAGGGTAGTAGCTAAGTGTTTATTTGTTGTGATAACATCTCGTCCAGAAATGCTATTAAAGCTATATGAGGAGGCATGTGCTTTAAACCTTTTTCAATTGTTGCTGGGAGATATTTATCATTTTCATAAAAGTTGACTCTATTTGTCCTATACATTTGCCCTATTTTTTGACCTTTGTGTGCCCAATAATTTTGGCTTAGTGTCTCTTCAAAGTTTATGGTTTACCTCTAAAGAGTGACAAGAATGGCCCTTTGTCTTTGTTAGAGTCAAGAGGATACATAAATTCCATTCTCTTGGCATAACACTAACCTGCTAATGTTATGCACAAATAGGAATAAATTGAGTTTGAAATGATATATATCAGGTTTTATCTCATTTCAAAATGTGGTTAGCTTTAGGAATTATTTTATAAGATGTTAGATGAAATGATTGCTAGCTAACACCTGCCAAGGAAACATAACTTGCTTCTTCCCATAGTGAATTCTGCTCAAGGTTTTGGCATTATGAAGTGTAGCCTAGTTCTTTATGTGCCAATGGCAATATTGAGAATGCTAAGAGATGGCATGGTTACTCTCGTTGATGTTATTTCTTTGTTGATAAATATATCTATTGCATTTTCCTTGGTTTTTTAAATGGGAAGTAATCTAAGGGGAGAACACTTCGTTATGTTTCCAAGTAAGTGTTTTTATAAATATAAAATGATAGCACTATTTAGACTTGCACAATACACCAAATTTTTCTTTGCTTCAAGTGACTTGGAGGGGTGACTTGGTGAGCTGACTCGTTGAGCCGACATGGCGAGCGAACTTAGTGAGAAAAGTTAAAGAGTCAACTTGGTGAGGTGACTTGGTGAGCATACTTGAATAGTTGACTCGGTGAGTCAACTTTGGGAATAGACGTAGCAAGGTGACATTATCAGCAGCCTTAAAGAGGTGACTTGGTGGGGCAGATTGGCGAGCCTACATAGAGAGCCCCACTTGGTGAGACGAGATGGTGAGTCAACTTGGTGAGATGACTTGGAGAGCTAACTTGGTGAGCAGACTTAAGGAGTCAACTAGTTGAGGTGACTCAGCGAGGTGACTTGATGAGCGAACTCAGAGTCAACTTGGCAAGCGTACTTGAAAAATTGACTTATTGACATGACTTGGTGAGCCCACCTGGTGAGCGTACTTGAATAGTTAACTTGGTGAGCAAAACAAGTGAGCTAACATGGTGAGTGGGCTTAGAGAAGAAACTCAATGGGGCAACTTGGAAAGCACACATAATGAGCCAATTTGCCGAGGCAAGGTGGTAAAACCACTGGGTGAGCTGACTTAAAGAGTCAACTCATTGAGGTGACTGGGTGGGGGTGACTTGGTGAGCTGACTTAGGGGGCAGACTTGGTGAGTGAACATAAAGAGTCAACTTGGTGAGCGTACTTGAATTGTTGGCTTGGCGAGCTGACTAGGGGAGTTGGCTTGGCAAGCTAACATGGCGAGTTGACTTAAAGTGGCGAGTTGGTGGGGCAAGTGGGGGTAACTTGCTGAGCTGACCTAGAGAGTTGGCCTAGGGGGAAAACTTAGAGAGTCAACTTGGTGAACGTACTTCAATTGTTAGCTTGGTGAGCTGACTTGGGGAGCCAGCCTGACGATCTAACATGGTGAGTGGGCTTAAAGTGACAACTTGGTGGGTCAAGTTGGTGAGCTAACTTAGCAAGGCCACTTAGAGATGTGACATGGCAAGCTGACTTGGTGAGCAAGCTTGATGAGAAAACCTAAAGATTGACCTTGATGAGGCACTTTGGTGGGGTGACTTGATGATTGAACTCAAAGAGTCAAGTTGGTGAGCATACTTGAACAGTCGACTTGGTGGGGCAAGTTGGCAAGCCAACTTAGTGAGTCCAATCAATCAAGAGGAAATAGTTGAGAGCTTAGAGTGACACAAGTTTTAGATGATCATATGAAATGAAATGGGTGTGCGAGTACGAAGAAACTAGAAAGACATTGTGTACAGATGAAGGCATGAAATGGATGGTTTTGGAGCACTCAACATAGACACTCAACATTCAGTACACATCATCATTCGAGATCAAATGGGTGTATGGGATTATATGCATAGTGAATAATAAAGGAGGGAATTGAACCCTCCCTAAGGCTCACAGTTGTTGAGGTCCACTTCAGAAATGGCCCTTCCTGTGAAATTGTCGTCTAAAACCTTTCTAATGAGATAATGTGTTATGAGCTCTTCATCAATGGGATGGACCATGATATGGGTGATGCACAACTGCCTCTTGGATTCACGGTCCATCCCACTGATGAAGAGCTCATAACACATTATCTCATTAGAAAGGTTTTAGACAGTGATTTCATAGGAAGGGCCATTGCTGAAGTGGACCTCAACAACTGTGAGCCTCAAATTTTTTTTGACCAAGCACTCATCTCTCATGACAATAAGTTGGAGTAGTACTGCAATTAGTGACCTTCTAGAAAGGCTTAATGCTTCACCTTATGAGCATCATCTAAATGTAATGAGTACTACGTGTTGCATTCATTCTTATGAAAAATGAGTTCTTGTGAACCACTATTAAAATAACTTGTTTCAATGCATTTCACTAGAAAACCACACAGTTGAATCCTTGTAGTAAAATCATAATTTGACTTGCTGTAGAAAATATTTCATACTTATCAATCTCAAGAATTGATATGTAAAATATATTTCTCACATCAAATCAAATTCAAGATTCAACTATGTAGTTTTTGGAGAAAAACCATTGCCCAAAATTCTATAAATAAGATTAAAATAAAAAACCTATCACAGTAGTACAAATTTTGAATCTTAAAACTTATAGCGCCATGAAAAAATAGTATTTTGGTGCAAGGTTAAGGGTTTGGAATCTGAAGACTTACAGTAGCTTCTATGGGTACAGTAATATCCACCCTATGCTGGTAATAAAGATCAATGTAGTCTATATCAAGCCTCTTGAGGCTTGCTTCATAGGCATCCCCGACATATGCAGGATCTCCCTTCACACTAAATTCTCCATTACACCAAGTCAATCCAAACTTAGTTACAATATACACCTTCTCTTTGATACCTTTCAGAGCCTATTTAGGAAGGAACAATAAAAGTATTATGCATGGTGTTAGAACAATCAAGCTCAGAGAATTAATAGATTAAGAAATGGAAACCGTAAGAGCTAGAAATAAGACATGCATCTTGATAGCTACTTTTTGAGAATGGAAAATTTTTGCATTTTGGTGAATTTTTAAAAATCTTGTCTTGATAGGGTCAGGATCATTTCTAAAATTTTTAGAAAACCCTAGTCATTTTTATAATCATCATCTCTCTTTAACCCTAGGCCATAAGTATGAGTGGATTTTCATTTTAAAGAAAGGAAAGAATCCTTTTTTCTTTGATCTTTTCCGATCTTATGACAAAGGAATTGACGTAACATCATGGGCTTGTGTTGTGGTCTCTTCAATCTCATGATAGTCCTTGTATCATGTCATCAAAGGGGAATTTCATTTCTTTTCCAATCTTGTGGTGATCTTTATATTGTAAGATTGTTTCGCATTTTGTTTTGCAAATAAAAGGAGTCTTTTATGATCCCACAATTAGTGTTTGCTCATGGCATCGGGAGCAGAGGACAAAGTTGATCACAATCCTACGATAAAGCTTTTGTTGTCAAGTTGCAAAGCAAATAGATGGGGCCTGGTGATCTTATGAGGCATGTCATATGAATGGAGAATGAAATCAAATGGGTTTAGACATTACAAGGAAGGCCTTGCCGTATGATCGTATGATGGATAAAGATGTGTTATGATGGTGTGACACCCTGTTGTCGTAGGATCATGGAATTCATGAATGAAAGTGTGTCACTTGCTAACATGATAGATGTCAGATTCCTATTGAAATCAAGTCAGTATATAGATGCCAGATGTGTTTAGAATTAGCATTAGTGGGACCAAGGGTAGTGAGATGGTGCATGGATAATGGTCTCCGATCTTACGATAAGTTCTTTCATCGTAAGATCTTAGAACTCTGAGGAAGGGTTTCTCGATGATGTGACTAGGGTTTTTCGTAGCATCACATGGATAATTTGTGCAACCATGATGTAATGGTGTAATATTTTAAGCTTAACCATAACATCATAGGACAAAATATGATGGCCTGCAATGCTACGAGGCGGTGAGTTCAACTGCGATCGTGGGATCATAGGAATTATGACTATGACTTACAATGCCTCAAAAATGTTTTTCGTGGGATCGTAAAACACAATGAGTAAGCTATTGATGCTGCGATAAAGGAGTTATTGTAGAATTGTAAAAGAATGTCATTTTTGCCGATTGCTCGATGTGAAGTTTTTTGTAAGACATCGTGGGATCGAAGAGCCATTAATATAATATTGTGATATTATGGAAGGTCTTTTCAATTGCCTTTTCATAATTTCAACCAATGCCTAACAGTTTTCTACCAAGCATTGGTCAAAATTTTAACCAATGCCCAGTAGTTTTCTACCAAGAATTGGTCAAAATTTTGATCAATGCCTAGTAGTTTGCTACCAAGAATTGGTCAAAATTTTGACCAATGCCAAGTAGTTTTCTACCAAGAATTGGCTGAAATTTTGACCAATGCCCTGCAGTTTTCTACGAAGCATTGGTCAAAATTTTGACCAATGCTTGGCAGAAAATGTGCTGGCAATTTCAAAAGTTTTTAACCAACGTATTGGTCAAAAATTTGACCAACCTACAGGTTGGTTGAAATTTTGACCATAAAATTTTTGACCAATGTGTAGGTCGAATTTGGTCAAAAATTGGGTCAAAATTTCAACCAATAAAGGTCAAAAAATGAGCCCAAATGTACTAGTGTGTCATTGTCTCCTTTGTTTTTGCACCATCTCCGTATTATGCAAGGTAGATTCCCTCCATTCATCTAATCCATTGAGTGTTAAAATTCACTCTTGTTGGACAGTAATAAGGTCCAAATTTAATTCCAATGATGTCCTCAATGTTTTGTGCTCAAATTCAATAGGCATTATAGCAGAATTTCCATAGATAAGTTGAAAAGGGGTTAATTTAGTGGTAGTTTTCCATGTAGTTCTATAAGCCCACGGTGCTTCAAGCAGTTTTGTAGCCCAATCCTTTGTATGAACTTACATTGGTTTAGTAAGGATTGCTTCAAGTTCCTTGTTTCCCTGTTAGTGACCACCACTTGGCCATTGGCTTGTGGATGGTATGTAAAATAGTTTCCATGCCAAATTTTATATTCCTCCATCAAAGCAGCTATAGGATTTGAAGTGAATTGAGGACCTTGGTCAAATACCAATGTTGGAATTCTTTAGAATAACTATAGTGGGGGGGGAGGGGGTTGAATTAGTTATCCAAGGTCCAAATGTATAATTAAAACTCTTTAGTGCTTAACAAATTCATATCCATAAAATCATATCATGCATGCATCCAATAGAACATCCAATACCTTAACTTAGTAGGTCACTATCCTAGGTCAAAATAACTTTGCAAAAATGTAAGCATGAAATACTACAAACTCATTCACACAATTTGACACAAGGATTTTACGTAGAAACCCAATTTGGGAAAAATGACTAGTAACATGCTACCCAATTTCACTCTTTTGAAGTGATGCCCTGTTAAAGACCAACCCTATTAAAGGTTACAATACACAATGTTAAATGTGATCTAGTTAAAGGATTTCAATCACCCTATTAGGAGTGAACCTTGTTAGAGGACTTTAGAACATTCCACTGGAATGTCACCTAATTAAAGGATTTACAAATGACTGTTAGGTCAACCTTAATCCAAAGGATTTATCCAGAGTGATACAGTTGTTAGAAAGAAACAACAGGGTTAGGTAAGATGTGATCTTTTGTCATTTAACCAGAATTATCCATTTTAGGGTTAGGTAAGATTCAATGAATCTACCCACTTTTCCATTTTAGTCCTTCTAGAAACTTTTTCTACAATCCTCTTTGAATTCATCTCAAAATGGTTTATCTTGAATTCTATGCCACTTGTATGTATCTTCTCCCTCTAACTTCTATCAACAATATCTTCCTTATCAATGTATCTCTTTCTCTTAAGATGTTGCATATATAACTATCTTTATCTCCCTCTTTAGGTTATCTCCCTATTTGACAACAATGCCAAAGACTTGTAATCTAGACATGCAAAAAATTATCAATTTAGGTTCTCCGTCTATCACCTTGCATGTAACTATAAATATTTTGATTAAGCTCCTTCATTACTTTAGATAGCTCCTAAAGTAAGATCCACTACACCAAATTGTAAAATATGGCATTCAACTTAGTTGATGTAGAGTACTACTCATGCTTCTTAAGTAGTTTTAGACAGGGGTATCACCCCTAGTTTACCTCTAAGATATTTGTGTGCATTATTAGGTAAAGCTTTTGTGAATATATTAGCTATCTATTCTTTTGTATTCACATATTCCATTCTCACTTCTTTGTTTTAAACCAACTCTCTCAAGTAATGATACTTGATTGCAATGTGCTTTGTCTTTGTGTGCATCATAGAGTTCTTTGATATGTTTATAGCCCTTTTATTGTCACAATAAAGTACCAAAGATTCAATAATTTCCTCCTTCATTCCTTTTATTAGCTATTTGATTCATAGCACATTTGTGTAATTCATTGCAATAGCCGCATATTCATCCTCAAAAGTAGATTGAGATATACAATTTTGTTTCTTACTGGTCCAGGTGGCCAATCTCTTTCCTAAGAAAAATGCTCCACCACTTGTACTCTTTCTATCATCAATGTTTCCAACCCAATCACCATTTGTATAGGCTCTTAACTCAAACTCATCATTCTTCTTGTAGTATAGACAAGAGTCTTCTATTCCTTTCAAGTATCTCATGATCCTCTTAACAACCATCAAATGATTCTCCTTAGGATTTGTAGAAAACCTTGCAACAATCCCAACAACTAATGCAATGTTAGGTATGCTATGAACTACATATTGGAATTTTCCAATCATAGACCTATACATTGTTTGATTCAATTCAATAGAATCATCAATTTTTGATAGTTTGTGTCTTCTCACCATAGGAGTACTAATAGGTTTTGAATCCTCCATACCAAAAATTTTCAATATTTATTTCACATACTTAGATTGAGTGATGTAAATACCATATTATATCTGATATAATTCTAAACCAACAAAGAACTTTATCTCTCAAAACATAGACATCTCAAAATCTTTCTTGCAAATGTCTTACACAATGCCTTTTTTCCTCCAAATATGATATCATCAACACATATTTCAGCTAGTAAAATCACTTTACCTCCTTCTTTCTTCAAGTACATATTAGTGTTATCATTAATCTTCTCAAAACCAATCCTTACAAGATAGTTGTGAATCCTCTCATACCATGCTATTGGAGCTTTATTTAAACCATATAAAGCTTTGCGTAATCTACATACCATGTTCTTTTTCTTTGGATCAAAAAATCCTTCTAGTTGTTCAATGTAAACCTCCTCTTCTAGTATACCATTTAGAAATGTTGACTTTAAGTCCATTTGATAAACTTTGAAACCTTTGTATGCATAGTAAGGAAGAAGAGTTCTTACTCCTTCTAATCTTGTAATTGGGGAAAATGTCTCTCCATAATCAATTCCCTCTTCTTGTGCATATCCCTTGCAAACTAATTTTGTCTTATTCCTTACAAATTCACCATTCTCATCCAATTTGTTTCTGTACACCCACTTGGTTCCAATAACATTATTTTTCTTTGGTTTGGGTACTAGAGTCCATGTTTTTTTCTTCTTAATCTAATCAATCTCTTCTTTCATGGCTTTACTCTTGTCTTCATTCTCTAAGCATCATTCATTGACTTAGGTTTATGTATCCTTAATAAAAATGTATCACTTCTCAACCTATTCCTTTTAATTGATTTGGCTTCTTTATCTCTAATAATTTGTTCAACAGGGTAATGCTTTTAGATATACTTTGACAATCTTGGTTCTTCTCTTCTTTCTTCAATTGGTT
Organism: Cupressus sempervirens; assembly: GCA_028749045.1. NCBI lineage: Eukaryota > Viridiplantae > Streptophyta > Pinopsida > Cupressales > Cupressaceae > Cupressus > Cupressus sempervirens. Next base: position 606,030,526 of record CM053792.1, read on the forward strand.
TGTCAACTTCAGAGTCATTGTGCACTTCTCTATTAGGTAAATCAACATTCCTTTCATGTACATTGATCTCAATATTAGAATGTACCTCAACTTTTGTCTGCAACTCAGTTCATGAATGCAAATTGGTTCCTAGTTACAAATTGGTTCCTAAATTCAACTTGGAATTCATTGTATGTGACTCGGTAGTCATTGATACTTGTTGTTGATTTTTAACTTGGTTCACAACTTTATCAATATTCATGTATTCATAGTAGAATATGAAGGGTTTTTACTCTTGAGGTTCCTTCTTAGGTTTAGTTTCATGTACCTTTTTATATTCATCAAACTTCACATTTTCAATTTCCACAACTTTTTTAGTGTTAGTATTTAAATATTTATATACTTTACTTCTTGCGGAATAGACTAGGAATATACCTTCTTCACTTTTAGCATCACATTTACCATTTCAGTTGTCCTTAAGAAAGTAACACTTGCTTCCAAATACCTAAAAATATTTTACATTGGGTGAGATCCATACCATAGTTGAAAACATGTGGAATTTGTACCTTTCTTGACTTGTACTCATTTACAAGTATAGATAGTTGTCCTTATAAATTCTCTCCAATAGTTCAAAGAAACATTCTTTTCCATCATTAGTATTCTAGCATAGTCCATTACAAATATTTTCCTCCTTTCAACAATCCCATTTTATGGAGTCCTAGATGTAGAAGTTTATCTCTTGATTCCTCTATCATTATAGAATATCTCAAACTCATTTGACGTGAATTCTCCACCTCTGTCAGATCTCAAACATTTCAAGCTTTTGCTAGTCCCCTTTCCAACTCTTCCTAGATACCACTTAAACATTTGAAAAGCATCATATTTTTGTTTCAAAAACATAACTATCATCATCCTACAATAATCATCAAAAAATAGGATAATTTATTTGTCACCTTTGAAGCTTTGCACATTAATTGGTCCATAGAAATCAATATGAATTAATTCCATAATTTATTTTGAGGAGTGAGTCTTACTTTTAAAACTAGATTTTTTCATCTTGCCTAAATCACACGGTTTGCAAATTACATTATTAGGTTTATTCAGCTTAGACAAACCTCTAAATCTTTTTATATTACTGATCCTGACTATGTTATCAAAGTTAACATGACATAACCTCTTGTTCCATAACCGCACATCATCAAATTATACAACAAGATAAGTAGCATCATTTATGTCAAGATAAAACAAATTACCTCTAGCCTAATCTCCATTTCTAATTAATTTTCCATCAATGTCATAAATCTTTTCTTTCTTGTTATCAAATTCAACTTTGCAACCTGAACTATTCAATTGCGACACACTCAACAAGTTATAATTAAGTCCTTCTACATAGTAAGTATTATCACACATGATCTTTTCCATCAGTTTTATTGATTCTTTACCTTTTATCAGATAGGGTGCATCATTACCAAATCTAACACTATTTCCATTGTAATTCTCAAGGGTAATGAACTTACTTTTATCTCTAGTCATGTGATGTGAACATCCACTATCAATGATCCATCTATCACTTTTGTTCAAATAAGATATCAATGCAGTTGCCTCATCTTCATTAGAATCATCTTTCATAGAAACATACACAACTTCATCATCATGGTCATCAGATCCATCTTTTTGTTTCCTCTTCAGCAATGTAGAAATATTTCTTTCATTTATCTTTATAGTCTTTGTTATTCTCATCTCTTTTACCTCTGTATTTATCTCCACTTGTATCGTTCTTCTTCTCTGGACATCTTGCAATAATATGACTAACACCATTATAATTAAAACACATGATAGGTAGATTACCTTTGTATTTCCCTTTGCCTCTATGAAATCTCCCAACCAATAATGCTTCAAGCTCCTCTACATCTTCTTCATCTGTATTGCTGTCACTAGAAACATGCTTGACCTTTTTTTTCTTCTTCTCTTTAGGTTCAATTGGTGCAAGTTTAGCTTTGAAAGAAGATTCAATATTTTTAGTTTCGAAATTATCAAAAATATAAAGTTCAAAAGTAGTGAGTCTACCCATAAGTCCTTCAAGGATTAGATTACTACTAGGAACACACCTTAGTTCTTGTATGACAAAGACTCTAATAGAATAGATAGGTAGTAGGGTTCTCAATACTTTACTGATTATAGTCTCATCCTCAATAACACCATTTTCTCCTGTGATAGAATTCACAACATATTTTATTCTTCTAAAATACTGGACTATATTCTCAACTTCTTTCATTCTAATGTCATCAAACTTTCCTCATAGACTTTCAACTTTGGCTCTCAAAATATTTTTTCTCCTCCATAGATTGTCTCTATAGAATCCCACATCTTCTTAACTAAATTACATCCTTTGATGTCATCAAAATCTGAGCAGCTTAGGGAAGATGCAAGATCTAACATTGCTTGAATGTGTTCTTTCTTCTTTTTTAGATCATCAACAGTAAGGTCTCTAGTAGGGTCAACATGCTTAATGTTAATGGTAGATTGTGCATAGTCTCCAAGTCCTCCTAGATGTAGCTTCATCAAACTTTTCCATGTAAGAAAGTTTTCCTTATTTAGTTTGGGCACCTCCTTTCTTTATATCTTGATCTTTAGCTTTTAGTACCTTCAAACTATTTCCTTACAAGCAACAATAGCTCTGAGACCAATTGTTGGGATTCTTTAGAATAAATGAGAGGGGGGTTGAACTAGTTATCCAAGGTCCAAATGTACAAATAAATTTTTTTAGTTCTTGAAAAAATCATATCATGCATGCATCCAATAGAACATCCAATTCCTTAACTTAGTAGGTCATTATCCTAGGTCAAAATAACTTTGCAGAAATGTAAGCATGAAATACCACAAACTCATTCACACAATTTGACACAATAATTTTATGTGGAAACCCAATTTGGGAAAAACCACCAGTAACATTCTACCCAATTTCACTCTTCTAAAGTGATGCCCTATTAAAGGCCAACCCTATTAAAGGTTACAATACATAATATTAAATGTGATCTAGTTAAAGGATTTCAATTACCCCATTAGGAGTGAGACTTATTAGAGGAATTTAGAACATTCCATTAGAATTTCACCTAATTAAAGGATTTACAAATGATTTTTACGTCATTTAGAGTGATACAGTTGTTAGAAAGTAAGAACAGGACTTGATCTGATAATAAAATACAACTCACTTGCAGATTACAAATCTATGGTTCATTCCTCCATTTTTCTTGGATTCACACTCTTCATCTCTAAGAGATTTTACTCAAGCATTCAAACTCTTAAGCCTTATTTCTTTGTATGCCAATTGTAGCCTCTTCTATTTAGCCACCATATGAAGCAACAACCTAGACTTCTTATCTTCCTTAGGTTCTTGTACATGAAAAAATTTGCTTCTAGCTTGCTATCTCTCTATATAGATAATTTAGGTCTTTTATCATTTAACTACAATCATCCATTTTAGGATTAGGTAAGATTCAATGAATCTACCCACTTTTCCATTTTATTCCCTCTAGAAACTTCTTCTACAATGCTCTTTGAATTTGCCTCAAAATGGTTTATCTTGAATTCTATGTCACTAGCTTGTCACATAAATCTTTGACACGCTTCAAAAAATTAAAGAAATCAAATTAGTTAACTCAGATTATTCAAATCTTTGATTTAACACTTTTTTTTGTTACTCGACATCTACACTATTCACTTAGCAGTAAGAGTCTTCTGATGCTTGACCAACATTGGTTTGCTCAACATCAACTATGTCTTCTCAACTTGGTCACCACTGCTATTTCCATCATACTCAACACCTACTATATTTTATTGACGCTCGACACATACTAAGTTTCTCCTAGACCTAAACTAGGTTTTCTTAGCTTACACTATTTGCTTGGCTATACTTGACAACCACTTTTTATGAAAACTCTTCTTCTAGACTTAGCTTAAGTAACCATTTACTTTAACCTTAAGTGGATCAAAAATACATGATATCATCAATGTATTACTTAATATTAGTGCTCCTTTTATACACAAAATAACTCAACCTTTCTCTATGTACTCTTGTTATCCTATCTTTTAAAATCCTCTTCATCAATCAAACAAACGATAACATTCAGACCAATAAAGCAATTATCTCACTAGCAAGTAGTAAGTTTGACATTGTTTACAAAATAATGATTTTCCAAGATATGTTCTACACTTCAAACAATCTCTTTTCAAAAACCAATTCTCATGGAATACAAAATCTAGTGAAAATGGATTCATATAAAAATTTGTCAACATTGTTATCCCTAGGATGATTCATTGGTTTGGCTTCTGCCCACTTGGTGATGTAATCAATACAAACTAGAATGTAGGATTTACCTTGTGAAGTAGTTTCAATAATTCCAAAAAAGTCAATCCCCCATTTTTCAAAGAATGCTACAACAACTTGTGGCTACAGGGGCATCTCATCTGATTTTGTAGGTTTGCCCATGCATTGGCATTTATCACATTTCTTGGTGTACCTAGTTGCATCTTTGTGAAGTGTTGGTTAGTAGTATCTTGTAGTCAATATTTTGAAGGTTGTTATTTTGGAAACAAAATGACATCCACATGGTTCATCATGACATGTCTGAAGAATGTCATATAATTCATCTTCCCTAATACAACTAGGCATTATTTGATTAGGACCAGTGTAGAACATAAATCTAGCTATCACAGAAAAATTGAAACTCTTTTCTACTAACAATTTCCTCTTCTTGGGAGAAAAATAAACATGTGTTCTCCCTATGGTTAGATAATTTTTAATATTAGCATACCATGGATTTTGTATTGATAGTAAGAAAATATGCTCATTTGGAAAACTATCATCAATGACTATAGGATCCTTAGGGACATGTAAATGAGATAGGAAGTCAACTACTACATTGACTCTGCTAGGCTTCTCCACAATGGTGATATCAAATTATTGCATAAGAAGAAGCCATCTAGCTAGTTTGCCTAATATGGTAGGTTTATTCATCAAGTATTTAATAGCTGAATGGTCAGTATGGACAAATATCTCATAACCAATAATATAATGCCTGAAGTTATCTAGTGCATAAATGTTAACAAATGACTCCTTTTCTATTATAGTATAATTAAATTAATCTCCTTGCATGTTTTTATTAATGAAATGAATGGCATATTATACCACTCCTTTTTATTTCTAGCACTGCCCCTATGGCATATTCGGAGGCATCAGTGTGAATATGAAATGGAAATCCCCAATTAGGACCTCTCAATATTGGTGTTGTTGTAAGTAGCCCTTTAAGCTACAGGAAAGACTTATTGTAATCAAAGTCCCAAAAGAAGTCATAGTCCTTTTTCAATAAGTTGTAGAAAGGCGTAGCAATTTTATTGAAATCTTTAATAAGCCTTCTATAATAATTAGCATGCCCTAGAAAGCTTCTCACATCCTTTTTCTTCTCAAGAGTAGGCAAAGTACTAATTACTTCAATTTTTGTTGGATCCACCAAAATGCCTTGTGATGAAATAAAGTGACCCAAGACATCACCTTCCCCCATCACCATAAAACACTTTTCACTATTGAGAGAAAGATTGTACTCCTAGCATCTTTCGAGGACCTTTTCCAAATTCATTTTAGCCTCTTGAAAAAGTGGTCCCATGGGCAGTAAAATCATTCATGTATATTTCCATGTATTTATCAGATATGTCAAAAAAAAATATTAATAACAACTATTTGGAATGTAGCTAGAGCATTACATAAGCCAAAAGGTAAGATTGAGTATGTAAAGGTTCCCCATGGGCATGTGAAAGTGGTTTTCTCTTGGTTTTCTAGAGCTATTTGGATCTAATTATAGCCACTAAAACTATCTAAGCAAGAGAAATACTTTTTGCTAGCTAAATTGTCAAGGAATTGGTCAATAAATGGCAATGGAAAATAGTCCTTTTTGTGGCTAAATTTAGTTCTCTATAATCTACAAAAACTCTTCATTTCCTACCTTTCTTTGGTACAATGAATATGAGGGAAACCCACTGACTATTAGATATTGGGTAGATAAAACCAACATTTAATAATTTCTACAATTCTATCTTGACTATGTCTCTTAAGATGAGATTAACCCTTCTCTAAGGTTGTTTTACATGCTTATACTCTAGGCTAATGTAAATCCTATGAGTGCAAATCTTAGGATCTAGGACCTTCGTGTGTGTGTAATCCCAAGAAAATACTTATTGATCCTCTTGCAACAACTTTAAAATAATTTCCCGATATGAAGGGGACAAAGCATTACTAATGCTCAATTCTTTTCTTGAACCCACTTCATTCCTTAATACTTTTTCCATCATGGATATTTGAGAAATTAGATTTGAATGAATCTCATGTGGGAGTAATGAATGAAGGAATTGGGAGGACACTAAATATTGAGGTGCATTTGGAGGTGGCAAAATAGATTCCAAGGTACAATCCTATTGTGAACATAACTGACAACATACTCTGTATTCATTTGTGACAATTGATGAGATAACTTCATCATCTTCTTGAGTTATTACAAATGGATCTCTGGTTATCATCATAAGTTGATGAAGTGAATTAAGTTCTAGGTCCTCATCTCCTAGATTAGGCCAGACTACTTAATAATCTTGCAATAAAGGCCAAGCAGGGGAGTATAGAGTCAAGTTCTTGGTATGCATCCCATTAGATATTATCATTTTTTTAGACCTACAAGCTATATAGCCATCTACAGTAGCTAACCATGGTCTCCCTAAAATGAGATGATACCCACCCATATTGGCCTTTAGGGAAAGGATAGAAAAGTCTATAGGATATTCCCAATAATTTGGTGAAACTATAACATCCTCTATCATTCCATCTAGTTTAATAGTCAAACTATCAATGAGATGTAGAATGGTTGGTGTTTCCTTGAGGCCAATAATGTGCAAGTGATATAAGACTTATTTTTTAATTACATTAATAGATGCTCCTAAATCAACTAGGGCATTCTATACCTAAATTCCATTAATAGTGATAGTAACTATAGAACTCCCTGGGTCAAAATATTTAGGTACTATCAACTTTTCTAACATAAGGTCTGACAATTGTCCTACAACATGGATAGTTTTAGGATCTTTCATTTTTCTCCCTAGTTGTTTTATGCAAGCTTCTTTAATGACTTTATTATAAATAAGAACTTCTTTTATAACATCTAGTAATGGTATCTTCATAGTCATTTTCTTTAGGTGGTTAACCAAATCCATCACACTTTGGTTTTGCATAGGCATAGTTGATTCTACAAGCTTTTGAAGAAATGATGGATCTTTTGCTACATGAGGAACTTGTTGAGAGGAAAAATTCAACTTTTTAGTAGAGGGATCTTCAACCTCTATGATTATAGGACCTTGAGGTGAGTCAAGAGTGGTTCCTGACCTTAAATGGATGTCTTTTAGAGAGATAGCATAACATTGTTGCTGAGTTGGTGGCTTGCTATTGTTAGGATTAGGATTAGGTTGAGCTGGTAGTTGGGTTTTCTTAGTCTAGTTGTTATTGGATATAGGAGGTATTATAGCCTGCTACTGAGGTGGTGGTATTAAGGCCTATTGGTTGGGTTGGTTAGAACATTTTTGAGGTTGCTACAAACTTGGCTAAGGTTGTTGCCAACCTTGCTGAGGTTGCTACCAATTGTTATTACCACTAAATCCTTGAGGACCTCTATTCTTATAATTTTTCCATTGACTATTATTACCATAACTTTGAAGAGGGTCTTGTGGCATGCCTAGTCTTTGGGTCCATGGCCTTCATTAAGAAACATAGAGTACCTCTCAATGTTGATCAATAGATTTGAATTTGGTTGACATTATTTGTGGCTCCAAGATTACAACAGTCTTGCATTTGTAGTTCCTTTTCCTCTCTCTACAGTGTGGGCAATATTCAACTAACATATGTCAGCATTTTCCTTCTTTCTTCTTGCCTAAATGTTGTCTAGCTAAGTTTAAACATCATTAATGATGTCTTTTTTGAAATCATACAAGAGATTGGACAAATCCACCTTAGATACTCCTGAAATATTAGGCTTACTAGGCATGGCCCTAAGCCCTATTCCCTTCTTCACAATAGCTCTTGAGTAATTCAAGCATATAATTTGTATGTCATTATAGTTCCTCTGAATCCTCCCACCATAAGGTCTAAAGCTTCTATACTTGCATCATTTATACCTTTTAGAAAAATATTTTTTTGGGATTCTTCATTCAACTAGTCTTGGGTATTACACTACAAGTTAAACATAAACCTTGAGACATAGTCTTCCAAGGTCTCATCCTCTTTCTGTGACATTTTGAAAATGTCATTTCCCTTCATATCATGACCCCTAAAATACTCCTTGTATTTAGAAAGAAATATATTTTTCATTGCATCCTAATATCTTACAACATTGTCACCTAATCCCATGAACAATCTTAGAGCAGCCTCCTTGAGAATAGATGGAAACAACTTCATCTTGTGGGCATCTGTTGTATGATTATAGCTCCTACAGAGTATATCAAATTTAAAAAGGAAGGTTTGAAGGTCTTTTGTCATAAGGTCATAAAAATTGGGAAGCGTAGAGGCATGCATATTTTTCAAATTATATTTATCATTCAAATCAAGGACAGTGAAAGAAAATGTAGGTTGAGCCATCCTTGGGGGTGGAACTGTAACTTGGAGTGGACAAATAACAAGGGCTAATGGATTATAAGGATACTCAGGTTCAAAAAATGGTGTTGGTAATTGGTCCTCTACATCAACAAATAGATTTTCAAATATTTCTTCTTCTTCTTCTTCATTATCAACTTTGGATTCCTCAGGTTCGAGATTAAAAATATCTTCTAGTTCAAATCGAGTATTTTTGGGAAGGAACCTCCCAAGGTGATCTCTTCTTCTAGGCATAAAAATGCACAAACTAAACTAAAGAAATTACTACACATATGGATTAAATTGGCACCATCCCTAGAAATAATGCCAACAATGGTTGGTCAATATAATGACTTTGTATCTAAGGATTGGGCATCCTCTTTACATTGACTCTGCATCTTATCAGTGCCAAGTAATGTACTAGAATAACACACTAAAATCATTAAATTATTGACCAGTGATGTAAACTTGAAATGATACCCACAAAGTATATTCTTTAATTCATCTAATATGTCATTGAGACCTTGCAACAAAAATGCTGAAAGAAACACTAGGCTAGGAAATGAAATAGCAATCTACCCTAGTATTCAAAAATGAGGCTTCAAGCATGAAACTAAGTTATTTACTTATGCTATAGGAAACAACCAACAATATGGTTACCATATGGCTCCTGAAGCAATAGAGTTATAAAAATTTATAAAAAATATTTTATTCTATGAAAATGAAAGAATGTTCTTACCTAACTATGAACTATGTTCACCTCCCATGTGGGCCCCCATAGAAGAAACAATAAAAAATGAGAGATTAAGAACTATAAGTATCATTTTATTCATGATCAACTCATAAGTACATATTGAAACAAAAGAATTATATTCATCACTACCTGTAGAATAACTAAACTCAAGAATCTAAACTTTAGCTTATTTATAACATCAACATAAAATAGAACTGTTAAGACCTAGTATCCTCCAATGCTAGAGATGTGACAAGATTGACAACACACAAAATTATTTAATACATGAATAAGTTATACTTCATTTGCACATAATTTAGGAGTTCATGGCTTCTAGATCCACTCCATAATGATTGACAACCACTTTGACTTAGCTCGTAATAGTAACTAATAACTAAAAGGTCATGGGATCATTATGAACTCACAACAATCAACCATTTCCTTATCAACACTTTATCTTCTGATGTTGACTTCTTCCATTGTTGACTAGCCATTTTCCTACAAAAGATTACCATGCAAAAATTGCAATACACACTCAAGATAAAATTCATAATAAGTTTTCTCATATTAGCTTTTCTCTTATCACATGGCTATAGGAAGAACTACACAATTAATGCAAGATACAAAGATACATCATTCCATTCTATGTAACCATATAATATATAGCATATTAATCCAATCTCAGAAATGTCAAAGTGCACACATATAACAATATAAATATAAACAATCTGAATAAGTTCACCAAAAAATATAAAGTTCTCAAGTCTTAACCATATAAAGCATATAAAAATATGAATTAAATGGGACTTAGATTAGCCTCATCATGCATCTAGTTAGATCACTTCACTTACTTATTTCTATCTTAAATATGGATTCTCATATAGATTAGTTCATCTATTTAAATAGAAAATAAAAAATGATCTAGATCTAGTGTTTCACTCATCTTTCTCTTTTAAATCTTTCATTCTAGCTAGGAAATAACAACTGAAGCTCTTGATTTTGAGAGCACATACTCAAACCCCTTCTAGATAGAAGACAACATGTCAATTTATCTAGATATATTGGGATGAGAAATTGCATGTTCATTCCTCGTTGAATTTGACATGCAGTGACTATGTTGAAGTGTGTGAAGTTCACTTTTTGTACATACATCTCTGGTTCTTACCTTGGGGCTTGAATCAAGTTTCTAGCTCCATTTTCTTGAGTTTAGTAGTTTAAACTACATGCATTTTAGTTGCATTTCTCTTTCTTGATTTTTCATAGCCACTTATTAGATATAATAAAATTGATTTGCAAGTTTATCACTTTATTTCTAAGGCTAACCCTTGTGCAAGTTGAGTTCTAGGAAAAAACCCTAGGGTTTTGAAATATTTGATCATACCTTCCAAATAGCTTAGTGTTTTGATTTGATTGATTTTTTTTTTTTTTTTTGTAGGTTGGTGATGAATCAGAGATGTCCCAGTTAATAATTCATCTTCTCCTGATCTAATTTGCATGATTTATAAGTTTTTCTTTAATTTTCATAAAAATATATTTTGGGGTGTTAATCAACATTTTTTTTAAAAGAAAAGAATTAGATTTTTGGAAATATCTAAGAATTTTACAAGTGGTTATTTCTTTGAGTTTTGAATTTAGATGCAAAAAAAATCTCAAAAATGTGACTTAGGAAAACTATTCTATTTTGGAAAAATAGGCCTCTAAGGCACAAATGATGAGATATTATTAAACTCACCACTTTTTTGGAAAAATATCTTATTTTCATTGTAGGTATCCTCTTTTTATTTTCATTTTTGGGGCTACAATCATAGCTTACACATCTAATCTTGTTGACTATGTCAAAAAAAAAGAGAGCATTTGGTGATTAGCTTGCACTTTATTTTCACATAATTCAATGCATGATATGAGGTGTCATTTTGTGTGAAATAAGCTAATGCAATATATTTTCTTTGAGTCATCATATTTATTCATGATTTCATGCACTTGATTGAAGTTTGTGAAGGCAACATGGAGGTCAAAGGAGCAAAAAATGGAAAAAATTAGAAAGCGTAAAATCAAGGTGCGCATTCCAAACCATCTTATTAGAATTGTAAAAAAAGGTCACTATCTTATTTTATCATTATAAAATTATCTCTTTCATTTTTCAACTTGTTTGGTGTGTTAAAATCAACTAGTCACATTTGGATTTGGCTTAAAATGAACCCCTTTGTCTTTTAATCCCCAAGATTCTCTTGATATTGTTTTCTTCTTACATCCTTGTTAAGGAGTTTGAGGGGAACATAAATAATGGATCTTTCTTTTTTAAAGGAGGCCTTCCTAGAGAAGTGATGACTCTAGGGGATGACCTCAACTTCCATGTTCTAATGGAGTATAAATAGTTGGGCTTGAATCTAAAGACATGCCTCTTGGAAGTAGCAATATTGTCAATCTTGGCTAAGCCTTAAATAAATTTATACTTTTGGAAAGTGAAGGTAGAGATTGGGTTACTTTTTCCTCCTTGCTATGTAGTAGTATTATTTTCATCTATGGATTTGAGCCTCATGCACCTTGCATATATCAAGGACATCCCTTAGTTGAGGTTGTACATCCTTGTAGAAAATTGAATAAGTTGTTGGTGTGTTTGATGTGCTTGAATTTTTAGAACCATCCCCTCTTTGAACAAAAAGGGAACACATACATCAAATTGAGCCTTAGGAAATTTCTCTTTAAATGATTTCATTGTGTGTTTTTATTCAAAAAATTTAAAAAAATCACAAAAATTCAAAATCATAGAAGAATTTGAAAAACCAAAAAAAAAAAAACTCAAGACATTTTCCTCCAAGTCTAAACATTTGTGTGTGTTTGTTACTAGGGGGAGTTTCATCATTTAACTTTTCTTTGGTATGGTTTCTAGTGCTTGAACTTGCTTAAAATAGCTCTTTGGACTTACCACACTTGGTCTTTTCCACCTCCCCGATTTATGTCAGCATGCTAGGACCTTCCTTTTTGCTGAAATTTTAGCTTGAGCTACTTGACTATACTCTTGGTTTTTGAATTTCTCACTTGTCCATCTTTAATTATTATCTCCTTTATTGATATTCTATCTTATCTTTTCTTGCTTGCAAGTCTTGTGCATAGGGCATTCTAGCCTATAGCTTGGGCATCTTCTGACAAGTTATCTTTTTTATCTCTTTTTATGCCTTTTCACTTTAAAAAAGTGGACATTTTTCTTATCTTATTTGGAAATCAAGGACACTCTATTTTTCCTATTAGATTATTCTACTCTCCTTCATGCTTGAATTTATATCTACTAGTTTATGTTTTAAATATTTTTCTTCCAAACCTCAACCAAGTCTTGATGATCCTAAGATGCTTGATCTCATTAGGAAATTGAAATGCTTATATAATCAATACAAAAAACTAGAAGAGACCATTGATCCCTCTTATCCTAGGCTCACCAAGAACATGATATTATCATAATCTACATTTTAAAAAATAGTAGAAGATAGAATGACATCCTCACATGAATCTTTCTTAAGGCCTTTACATGCATATGAGTCATCTTCTTTAAGGTCATCCCTTCCTTCTAGGTCTACAAACTTTCTCTCTCCAAGACTCCAATTATCTAAAGGCCTCCTAAGAAAACAAGCACACAACACCTCCTTGGTATCTATGACCCAATTTTATTGTAGCCCTATCTTTGACCAATGTGATGAAGACATGGATTTACTATGCATTTGAAAAAAAAGGCCTAGACATACTTTTGAGAAGACTCTTACTCCTTTGGGGGATGCTTATGGCACAATTTTGCAAATACTCCTAGATAGTGAGCTCATCACATTGCCTAACTCTATCTCATATGGAAACCCATCCTTGGAAACCTATTATGCTTATCATTGACATGGTGAAAATAATGCTTTAGATTGCATGAAGTTGAAACATAAATTCCAAGATCTTATTGATAATAAGTTATTTTTTGTTGTAAAATTCTATAGACTCATGCGATGATGATACTAATCTTGAGAAAGATCAAATTGTTGAACCTATGTCTAGTAGTATTTCTCTTGTAGCCTCCACTTATTCCAACACTCATGAATCTCTTAAAAAATAAAATTTTCCAACATGGATCCATAAAAAAAAAAAACCTAATGCTTCTCACAATGACTATGTCTATCCTCAAGAGACACCTCTATAAGCTACTTAAGCTAACAAAAATTGGGTTGAGCTTCTTTTTGATGCCACTAAGACCAAAGACCCTAAACCTTCACATACTACCATGCCTATCATGCATGATCACAATAGTCCTTCATTACCTCTTCAAGATCCTATCATGCAAACCAAATATAATACCTTGTCCTTCAAAGTGGCTCCATTTGAAGAGGACTATATAAAAGATGAAGAAACAAGTATAAAAAAGATCAAGATCAAGATCCCTTTGTACCCTTTCAAGATGTCATTCTTCCATACCAAAAACACCACATTCCTCCTACCTATTATACATCTCCCAAGAAATACCAAGATACCACTTCTAATACTTTCATTGATCTTATTGAAAATCAAGATAAAAGTTATATACCTATGCCATCCAAAGACATTTATCAAGATGAATGTATCCCCTCAGTCCCTTGTAGTGCTTCTCCATATCTACCTCAAAAATCCCCCATTCTTACTAAGCCAATTATGCATTCCCAGAAGTTCAATGAGAGAGAATCTCATCAAGGAGAAGCATATTGGAGGATCGGCTAGACATTTTGGTAGAGATAAAACCATAGCTTTGGTTGTTGAGAATTATTACTGGCCATAGTTATAGCAAGATGTGAAGAAATTTGTGCAAATTTGCAAAGTATGTTATATGGTGAAAGGATTGAAGAAAAATGTAGGATTTTATCAACCATTACCTGTACTAAAGAAGCTATGGGAGGATGCCATCATGGATTTTGTTCTTGGATTACCAAGGAATCAACAAGGGAATGATTCTATTTTTGTGGTGGTTGACAGGTTTTCAAAGATGGCATGTTTTATTCCTTGCAAGAAGACTAGTGATGTTGTTCATGTGGTAGAGTTGTTTCTTAGAGAAGTGGTGAGACTACATGGTTTGCCAAAGAGTATAGTATCAGATTGAGATACCAATTTTTTTGGGTATTTATGGCATACATTGTGGAATAAGTTGAAGATAGATTTGAAGTTGAGTTCATCACATCATCCATAGACTAATTAAAAAACAAACGTGGTGAATAGGAGTTTGGGAAATTTATCAGATGTTTGGTTGGAGAAAAACCAAAAGGATGAGATCTAACTTTACCACAGACAAAATTTGCATATAATAATTCTATCAACATGAGTACTAGTAAATAACCATTCTAGATTATATATATGATTAGTCCTAGAAATGCTTCTAAATTGAGGCAGTTGGATAAAGGAGGGATAAGTAGTGTTGAAGCAGAAGAATTTGTTGAACATTTGAAGAATATCCATGAGGAGGTGAGGAAGGATATCATAAAGATGAATACACAATATAAGGCTAAGGAAGATGTGAAAAGGAGGTATAAGGAATTTTAAATTGGAGACAAAGTCATGGCTCATTTGAGAAAGGATCATTTTCCAGTGGATACATATAATAAGATGAAGATGAAGAAGTTTGGACCATGCAAGATAGTGAAAAGGCATGATTCTAGAAATTCTTATGAAGTGAAGTTTCCTATTGAATTGAATATTTCAGATTTGATAGAGTATTATGAAGGAGGTGATGGATATAAAGTTGTAGAAGCACAGTGGAGTATTCTAGTAGCTAGTACTACAAAGGAGATTTATGAGATACTGGACGGTAGTGTTGGAAAAAGTACAAGGAATAGAACTTATGAGGAATAACTAGTCAAATGGTAAGGGAGGCTAGTAGAGGATTCATCATGGCTAGCAATGGAGGAGGTTAACCATCTTGGTTTTCCTTTGAACACCTGAGATGTGATAGAGTCACTTCTCAAATTACCTTAGGTGTATGATGTAGGATCATCTTGGGTGTAAGAGCAATCTTGCATCACCCAAAAATATTTTTATTTTCAACCTTTTCTATTTTAATAAGGACTAGTAGATAGGGGGGTTACTATTTTTAGTAAGTTTGTCATACGAGCTTGGAATGTTCTCATTTTCTACATGAAGGTCCATTTTAGAATTATAAGCTCACTATAAAAATCTCATTGCTCAACTTAAGAATTAGAGAAGTTATTGCGGATTTTTGGTGGAAATTTTTTGAGAAAAATATTTGAGCTTAATTTTGAAGGCCCTAGAGGCCCCATATGAGGTCTAAAAACTTGACAGAAGGGCACCTACATAGTTCTAAGCCTGTAGTTCAAGAGTTGGCATTTTTGAAAAGTGGTTACAATAGTCGATCAAAGCAATGATTCGTGAGTTATGGCCTTCCAAAGTTGGGCTACATGAAATTTCTAATATAAATGTCAAAGATGTATTTGGATGACTCTATATGTATTGTTAGGGTATGTCAACCCTATGTATTAGTTTTGAATTTTTAGAACCTTCCTGGGTGGCATAAAATTTCCTATTTAAGAAAGGCCTAAACATTGTCGAGGACAACTCTAGGTGTAGTTCATAGCATTGTCTTGTAGATTATTGTAATGAAGGTACCCATGTGGGTTAGCATATTGTACTTTTGAACTCTATTTTTCCACATTTGTGGCGATAATAAGAAGTCCATATTTTTTCTTGCATTTACTATTGTTTCTTTGTTTCTGTTATGTGTTTATGGTATTAAGGGGAGCACCCTTCATCAGATGGTATCAAAGTAGGAGTTCATGAACAGTCGATGGATCACTGATCGTGAGGCTTTGCACCAAGACCTTGAGTTGGGTAAAGTTTTTCAAGGAGTTCTTGATTGCGTAGACTGATCGCCAATTGTGGGGCAATTTGCATGAGGTCTTGTCTTGCATGATATTTATCTTTTGGAGACATGATTATGGAGAAGAGAAAGAAGAAGATGAATTTTGTGATTGGATGGATTATAAGGATTCCTAGACTTGAGAAAATTAGAGAAATAAATCAAGAGGCATTATGAGTTGCATTCTTTGATTTGTAGAAACAAGTGAATGAATTAAAAGCACAGTTATGAAATAGAAGAACATGTCACCAAAAAATAGATATTGACAATTCTTTGGATGCAGAAAAGAAAGAAGATCCAGTGGACTATCACACATGTGGTACAAAGGAAGATCACGAGGATGAAGATATAAATATTTGTGAACCTAAAGTTGAAGAAGGTGAAAAAGAAGAGGAAAAGAATGAAGATGACAAGACTTGTGAACCTAAAGTAGATGAAGATGATTTGAAGACTGTAGTAGCCAAGAAAGAGTACAATGCATTGGTCGGAGGTCAAAAAAGTGAAGCAGTTACATGCACTATTGACAACATGAAAGAGGCAAGTGAAGATGATGAATATGTCAAAGAGGTAAATTCTTACGAATCATGGGATGTTGTCTTTGAGATGAATTCGAAACATGATGATGGTTTGCACAAGGATCTTGTTAGTGATGTGTGGTATGCAAAGGAATATTGGTATGGAATTGTTGAGTTTATTACAAGTGTATTTGATCATACAAGAATTAAGGAGGATAAGAGTTATACAATAATTGCAAAAGAGTATTTTCAATAGTAGGGACTTGTTCCAGCTAGGTGTTGGAAGAAGAGAAAATAAAAATAAAAATATCAGTAGTTGCTACTTCATTTTGTGAATTCATATCCAATTTTTTTTTCCTACCATGGGTGTCTAATGTAGGAGCATCTTGCATCACGAAAGAAGGGGTGTGATCAAAATTATAAATTAAATTTTTTTTGAAGAAAGTGACAAAAATTAAAGGAAAAATAATTTAAAAATTAAAAAAAAGGAAAAAAGGAGAAAAAGAGGAATTTCTATTTTCAAGGTGCATAGGTTGCATAAATAGAAAAACAAGAAAATAGTTGTCATTCCATTTATTGAGGTGTGTAGGTGACATCTTAGAAGTTTGTGGAAAGTTTCTTAAATCATGTATTTAATATTTGTTGTGATCCACAGAGGAAATGCAATTTTATAATTGGGTCACATGGTGATGATTAGTTGCATTTGGGTGGGAATTTAATATTTTTTTAAGGTAGTTATATTTACCTTTTATCCCACATAAGTTGTGTTTGTAATAGCTTGGGTGGTAAGTTCCTATATAAGAAAGTCTTATAAACATTTGTAATCAAGCTCTCATGGTGTAATCTCTTGTAAGCAAGCTTGGAGGTGAAATCTCTCTTGGTGGAAGCTCTTAGTGAAGCTCTTGGTGTGAAGACTCTTCTTGTGGAAGCTCTTATTTGGGAGATCTCTTATGCTGAAGAATTTGTAAACTACTTTTGGAAGAAGTCATATCTATAATGTCATATTGTTGATGTTGCAAGAATTTTCAAGAATAATAAAAACATGCTTTGCAAAGAATTTTATCTTCTCTTTGTCTCCATATTATTGTGTTTATGATTAGAATTTCATAAGGGTGTTGTTGTCCTTTGTCAAAAAGGCTTGAATTCTTTCCAAAAAAATATAGAAAAAAATGAGTGAGAAATAAAAAGAAAAAATGCGCCATAGTGAAAACCTAGAAACAGGCACCTTGGTAGAAAAAGTAAAGATAAATAATTTTTTCCCATGGTTTTACCACTTCTTGTGCCACCTTGGAAAATTACCATATGATGAAAACCTGGAAAACAAAAATCATGTATAATTCTTCCATAATCCATCCATTCCATATTTCCTCTTTAATCTTGACACTATTGTGCTATCTTTGAGAATTGGTCATCTTATCCATTTTCTTTCCTATCATGATCCTTCTTATCCCAATTAATTCACTCATATCTTCTATAACAAAAATTACCCTTACTATGTAATCCTTCAACTATCCTATCTAGTTGATCCTTTGGTCTTGATAAAAATAAAACCATGATTATCACAAATCTTTTGAAATGTCCATTCTCTTGGAATATTTAATTTTACTGACATCAGGCCATTATCCAACATGCTACCCACCATTACACTATGATCTTATATTGCTATATCCCTTTCCCTAGCTTGGGTAATGTTAAGGAGACTTTCCTTGAGGCTCACATTCACTGCTTCATCCAAGATGGCTTATGCACTTCTACTCCATCTACTCACACATTCATCTATGTTCTCATACCTCTTACTAGAAATTAGGGGTAAAACTAATGTAATCATGCTTGAGAGATTGTAATCTCAGAAAAAACCCTCAAAATTGCAAAAAGTCCTAAAAAAAATATTATCCTAGCAAAAGGCACCTTGATAATACAAAAAATTGAATTAAAAAAATTGAAAAAGAAGAAAAGTGTGATTGATGAAAATTTTGAAAATAGGCATCATGGTAGCAAAAATAGAATCTTTTCCAAGATGGTGAAAAGTTGGTAAAAAGACACCCCTTGTTCAAAACACTCCATCTATCAGTGCACCTCATGGATCCTCTATAGTTGTTCTTTTCTTTCACTTTCCTGCTTTGAGTTTTTTTCTTTTGGTTTCTTCTCTTGCTTGTGCATATGCTTTAAATTACTTTGACATACTTCTTGTACCTTCACATATTTAAATCGGTGCACAAGTTTAGGGGCAACCTATCTATCTAGGGGGGAATGTCCATTTTTTGGTTATGCTTTTTGATTGTTTCTTGTGTGTCAATTACTCACTATCCTAGGTGAGTCTATCCTACTATTTCCATCCTACTAAAGAGATTTCCCACACAGACTTTGAACTTCAAACTTTCCATCAATCCATTGAAATTGAAATGATAACTGAAAACTAAAACTATTTGAGCTATGTTGAGATTTTCTTTGTGTGTTGTGCTTCTTCTTTTTCATTCCCCTTCAAGAAACTTTGGGATGTCTATCTCAAATCTCAAATAGAGGAAAAAATATTGGGGTTATGATAGTTTCTTTGTTTTCTATTTATTGGTTTAGTTCCAATGATCTAAAAGGTCCTAATAACAAGGGTGTCCCCTATAAGATCCTCTTTCCATGTTTGATGGCTATGTGTACCTTGATTCCTTTTATATGGACACTTTAGTAAGGTTGGTTCTTCTCCTTGTTTTTTTTAGCGAGTTCTCTATGCTATAGTGCATGCAAAAACTAGGCTTGTCAAGTAAACATAAGGGTCATTGCAAGTACATCTAACAAACTTTTGTCCTAGCTCAAGAATGATGAAGGTTTATTGCAGACATAATACTTATTTTTACTTAGCATGAGATATAAATTTTGCATGACTAGTCTTCTTGTATGCAAGAAACATCTTGGTCATCCTGGTGCTCATACTTGATGCTTATGTTCACTTACTAAATTAATACGAAACAATGTTTTGGTCCTTTTGGCTTCTTATGCCTCAATGCTTACATCTACTTTCGAGAAACCTCATACTAATGTCACTTTCATAATTTTACAGTATTCATATGAATGAGTATTATGTGGCATGTTGTGGCTTTACCAAAATAATGCTCAGTGATGAAAACTATATCATGATGTTATAGTAACCAACTCTTAGGTTTGCATTCATTTAGGTTGCATTGTATTATCTAGGCTTTTCTCTTTGCCATTGTTTCACTTACTCTATCACTCACATTTGACATGATGAGGGGTGTAAAGCTCTCTACAACTATCAAATCTTCATCTTAACTGCATAAGTGATTAATCATCCCCTTGCCTAATTTGATGGTCCTGGATTGATTTTTGGGATCAAAATTGAAATATAACACTCCCAAACATCTTAAAAGTGCAATTAAAAATTTTAGGGACTCACATAGTTGACCACTTGTGCAGTCCATTAGTCTAATTCTATGCTCATATTGGGATATTGTTCTATCAAAGATTTCATGAAATCTTCATTGTCTTAAATAAAATTCAACTCTGGCCAATTTTGGTCAAACTTGGTCAACCTAGACCCAAATTCCTATTATGTTTCCACAACGCTTGCCCCATTTTTTCCTTTAGAAATGGGGACCCCCTTTTTTCTGGCTCACAAAAGCTTGATTGTCATAATAGGGTATCTTCTAACTATTGACATATCAGTCAAGTTTGTTATTAGTGACACACTTATTCAGATTGTATATAGTTATTGAGCTCTTTGTATAGCTATCAATGTTTGAAAAGTATTTAAGTTGTTGCCGAGTTCTGTAGTTACTATTGAGTCCTTTGGACAAATCTCAGTGGTTACCGAGCAATCATAGTTATAGTGAAGATCAATAGTGTAAATCGTGCATCTCAGTGTATGTCGAGTTTACCAGTATAAGCTAAGTTGTGCAGTGTTCACCAAGTTTGCAGTGTATGTGATGTGAGTCTAGTGTTAACCAAGCTACTTAGTGTTAAACAAGTGAATCAGTTTATACCAAGCTCGAGGTGATAGTGTTTATCGAGTCTTGCCATGGTAAACAAGTGATTTAGTTTATATGACAAGTTTCACAGTATCTACCAATCACTAGTGTAGACCAAGTTCAAGACTACTTGGAAGTGATTAGTATGGATCGAGCTTCTACATCTACCAAGTGCATGAAAATGCTAAGCATTGATAGTGGATGCCAAGTATCAAAACCTCACCAAGTTAGTCTTCAGAACCAAAGTATCTTTATGTGGGCCAACTTTGTAATTTGTATAATTGGATTAATATATATGTAATGTATTGTATCATATCCAAAGTGTAAAAAGTATGATGAAGATGTGAATTTGAATGCAATATAAGAGAATATAATCTGAGAAGAGCAAAAAGAGTGAATTACAAAGGCTATAGTAGTATAAGGAGCAACAAAGTCATATCTATTATAGCAAGGTGATTTGTACTTAAAAGAATCTCATTTAGCAAACTCAGTTGTAGATCAGAGATCATCTACTGCTTCATCCTAACATGTGGATTAGTCAAATCCTTTAACAAGTAACTTAACATGGTCTTGAATATTTCCAACAGTTGGTAATAGAGCTTTGTGGTTCTCAAGAGAAAAGTTTAACAACTTAAGTAAAGATCAAGGCCATGGAGATATTCAAAATTGACAATGCTATTGACAATGAGAAGCTAGATTTGGAAATGGCCATTGCCCAAATCAATAAAGAAAAGGAGAAACTCTCTCAGTCCTTGAAAAGAAGAAAAGAACTTGCAATTTAAATGAATGATCGTCTCTACATTGAAGAAAGAATTGAAGATCTTCATTCAAGCAATTCAGATGAAGCTAATGAAGCAATCAAAGAACTCCTCGAAAAGAATGAATCCCTACAAGAAGAAGTAAGAAAACTAAGAAGAGAATAAGAAATTTAGTTAGTAAGGTTATGTGAATTCATAGAGCAAAAAAACAAGATAAAGGAAGAGATAGATGGAAGGAACAATGAAATCCAAAATCAATCCCTTTAGCAAGCAGACCTTATTGATCAACTCTCTAATGAAAATGAGGAAATAATGAGCCTAAGATTTAAAAATGAAAGAATAAGAATGATCTAAATTGTGAAAGGAAAATCAATGAAATATTGTGAAATGATATGAACTCTGAAAGGAAAATCAATGAAAGAATGATGAAACCTAAGTAGAAATGAATCAATTGAATGAGAAAAACCTCTATAGAAAAAAGGGAAAAGTAGGAATTAGATATATAGAAGAAGGAGAATCATCTAAGCAAGGAGCTCAAAAGAATCAAAGACCTACTTGTAATCACTGTGGTAAGATAGGTCATACATCAAACAAATGTTGGAGCAATGGACAAGAAAAATTCAATAAAAAAATGCTACAATTGCAATCAGCATGGTCATAAGGCTAATGAATACAAGGAGAACCCAAGATTTGAAGGCAAATGCCACAAATGTAAGAAACATGGACACAACTCATCAGAATGCAAAACCAAGGTATTGAATCCAGCAGAGCAAATTGTGAAAGTAATATTTGGTTGCAACTACAACACTTGGTGTAGATGTCATTACTGTGGAGAATTTGGACACATTGGAATAAATTGTGTAAAGCATCATTTGAGGAAAAGAGACACTACTAAAAGATGTTTCATTTGTATAGAACTTGGTCATCTTGCCAATAACTACATGAATACTAGTAGAATTGAAGATGATAAAAAGGCAAAAGCTAATAACATCTAGAAATAGATGAGGTAGCAATGGGTTCCAAAGACTATCGAGGATACAAGTCTAAGAAATGGTGATCATGTCACTCAAGAATTGGGTGACTCTATCATTTCTACTTGAGTTCTCAAAGGAGAAATTGGAACTATGCTGTCAAAGAAGACATCCAAAATAGTTCCAAATTGAAAGAGAAAAATGATCCAAATTAGTATTTAGGATGCAAAGGGATCACCAAGTACAAGTGTCTATCGAGTTATCTTCTCTACCAAGTGAGGTTTGGTCATAGACTCTACTAAGCAAGGTTAAGATTAATAAAGATGCTTATGGTTAGAAAGTCACAAAGACTTCACGGAGTGATCAATGAAAACTAGTGGATGACAGTCTGTCAACATGATTTCAGTCAATCTACCCTTCTTAATGAGCATTTATGAATTTTTTTTAACAAAAGGCATAGAATAAAAGTCATTTCTTATCGTGAAAATTTGAGTGTTATTGTGAAGTATGATCTTCAGAGCTTTCAAGCAATTTGAGTGAATTTGCAGTGGAAGTTTTCAATTTTTCTCAAACCCTACCAAGTGAAGATGGCATCTAGCAATAGTAAGGTTAAGTGAGGATCTAACATGTTGGTTCGTGGAGTGGAATGGAAAGTACCAAATTTCAAGCTCACTTCTATGATCATTGAAACCCTAGATCCAAGTGGAGTGCAATCTCAAATCCCTCCAAAGATATTTTTGATTAATGATATTCACACTCATTTAAAATGTGTTATTCAAGAGATTGGTATATTAGAAATGGATGATGCCCTAGGCCAATTGTGTGTAAATGGAGTTTTGAAACCTGAGCACCAACACCTAGAAACTAAAGAGTTAACTCGCATCCTTCACATGCCCCATGAATTTAAAGTTAAATGGATTAGGTTTATCCTTAGTCAGGTGCATAATGGTCAGTTATGGTTGGAACAACCAGTATTGATCACAAAGCAGATGATTCATCAATTTACTAGTCTCCTAATGCTAGCCAAGGCCAAAATGACAAAAACCCTAGGTTGGGTTGAACTTGAAAAGAAAACCCTAGCAGAATGGGACAACAGAGGAATGAAAATTAGTAGTATTTTAGATATAGAATTGAAGTTTGGTATTCACATCATTGCACACAAGATATATAGCTCTAGTAGGTTGAATAGTGTGTCATGTAAAGATGTAGACTTGGCATACAAGGTGGTAAAGAACAATTTATCATTTGACCTTGGTGAGCTATTGCTGAGACAGCTCAACAAAAACATGGAAAGCATAAGAACATCAAAGAATAACTCCTGTAAGTTTGGTTCCTTGTTAACTTGTCTGTTCTTTTATGTTTAGAATTTTTTCCCTTCACAAGGCACTGTTGTTTGGAGAAAAGATGTGCTTGTGTTATATTAGATAAATGAGTTTATTGCTAAAATGGGTGAAAATTATAATATTATTATGGACAATTATTTTGATGCATTCAAAGAGAAAATGAAAAATAGGTTCTATATCCCCAAGAAACTAGTTGAAGGTTATAAGGATAATGTGTGTTTCATGGTGGATTGTGACAAAGTGTATATTTAGGCAGTTAAGCCTACAATTGTGTGGGTAAAACCTCTTGGTTATGAGGTTAATATTGATGAAACTAAAGATATCATTGAATCTCTTGTCAATGAGCCAATTGATCCTAAGGCTACATATTTTGGAACATATGATCAAGCAAAAGCCAAGATTGAACTTGAAATAAAGCTTCCTTAGGTGGTAAACAAAGCAAAGAAGATAATTGTAAAACTAAAATCTAGTTCAACCCTTTTGTTGACTGAGGGTAAAGGTGAGGATGAGGAAGCAGAGGATAAGGTAGAAATTAATGAAGAAGATCCATAAGGAAGAAAGGTAAGGTAATTATTACCAATCCAACCAAGCCATCCACTGCAGTATTCACAAGGAAGGAGGAGACATTATATTCAAAAAACCTCAACCTACCTTCCAAGATAGACTGAAAGAACTTTAGGAAGGAGTAGGTATAACAAAATTTAAAGATTTAAAATATGAGACTAGGAATGAGGAAGAAAAGAAGTAGATTGAAGACCTGGTGATGAACAAAATGGGTAAGTGGAAATACTCACTAGACCAATTTACTTCTCAGCTCCCCAATATTTTGTTGGATAAGATCAAGCCAAGATGAGATTTTTCCATACAAACTATCAAAGACATATATGGGCAAACTCTAAGTCAACTATTATCAAGCATATCAGATGTAGAGGTAAAAGAGTCATTATGGAAAAATGAAGAAAATTTGACTCTAAAGTTCAATTCTTGTCTAGTTTTGATCAAATACATTGAGCATGTTGTAAGGAATGCAAAAAACACTTGGAAGAATATCTATTTATTACATAAACCAAGTGATTTTCTAGTTGATGTTAAAGATGATGATGCAGAGGATAAGGAGAAAGATGAAGAAGAAAATATTGAAGAAGTAACTCATTTTGATAATGAAGAAGATGAAAAGGATCAAGGACAAGAGGCTACTGAGGAAGCAAAGTAAGATGATGAGGAGACTGATCCAATTAAGATAGCTATAGCATTCATTGCCTCACTTCCTCACTCTCCAAGTAAACCAGTAACAACATCAAGTGTAGAGATAACCCCAACAAGTTTGATTGTCATGACTAGTGCCAATCCAAATGTTCGATCACTCTTTTCTCCTACTCAACTTAGCACATCACTGATGGAAGTGACCTCCACTTCACCTATCAAGATACAGACTCTTCCTTCATCATCCAAGTTGACTACTTTAGTTTTGACTACTTCAGTTTTGAGTACTTCAGTTCTGAGCACATCAATTTTGGATTTGTCAAATATTTCTATATATATTCCTTCAATAAGTCCAGTATCAATTTTTACAGCTAGTCTTAGCATGTCTACAATTATTTCTATTCTAGGTACAAAAGAAATAAGTGTAAGGATAGTTGAGCCCAAGGTTCAACCAAGCACAAAAATTTTGGGAAAAGGAAAAGAAATGGAGGAAGAAATCAATTTAGATGAGGAAATTGTAATCCCAAATTGGGAAATTTCCAAGATTACTCGAGATTAAATGCAGTCTTTTGGTGAACTCCTCCAGAAGAAGGCTAAACAACAAAGACTAAGAGAGGCAAGAGATAAGGAATTCAAGATAATTGAAGATGTAAAGAACATTTTGGCAGAAGCCATAGGTATTGAGGTTGATTCTTCTCAACCAATTTTGTATCAGCTAGTAGAAGTAGTCTAGAAATTTAATCAAGATACTGATGGACAAGATAAGCTAGTGTAGAAGGCAAAATAAAGTTTGATAATAAAGTACTGGAGCACATTGTTCAGTAGATAACTATATATCAAGTAGAAATTTCTACAATTTTGGGCAATTTAGAAGCATCTTGTACAAATGTGTCATCACTTTTTGGAAAGTTGTGTGATGTTTCTAAGCCCACTAAGGAAATAAAGGACAAATTGTCCAAAATAGATGAAGATTTGAAAGCTAGTGCTCAGCAGCTGCAACTTGACCCTAGTTCAAGCTTTGCACATTTTCAAAAGATAAGATTTTTGTCAGATATGCAAGTAGAATTACTTAAAGAAGAAGCAAGGATTAGATCCACATTGATAGATATACAAAATATGATTTTTCCCATCATAGATGCACTATAGAAACATATTGTACATTCAAAAACTCTCATCCATGATGATAACTTCTCCATTGTGGATCATATGATAGAATTGTTAGTAGAAGTCCAAATTGCACTTCACACATGTAAGGTCCTGTAAGATAATTGGGATAACACCTTGCTGATCATTCTCAAGGTACATTCAAAATTTTTATCTCATTTTGGTGTCTCTATGTAAATAAATAGAATAAATCTTTGGCATTAATGTCAAAAAGGTGGATAAAGATATATTTATGGAGAAAGACTTATGTTATGGGGGAGAACATGCAATAAGTTGAAAAATTAATGGGGGAGTAAGTTATGTACAGTAAGATATGTTGTATATAGCAAGCAAATGTATAGTATACTTTATAAAAGAACCTTATCATGTACAGATATATACCTTACAAAATCTCAAAATAGTATACTCTACTGAGCTAGTATCACAAGGTGATGGATTAAAGGTATTTAGGAAACATTTTGAATTCAATTTTGGTTAATAAGTGTTTTTGTCACTAATGCCAAAGGGGGAGATTGTTGACATATCAGTCAAGTTTTTTATAAGTGACACACACTTATTCAGATTATATATAGCTAACATGCTCTTTTTATAGCTATCAGTGTTTGCCAAGTATT
Organism: Cupressus sempervirens; assembly: GCA_028749045.1. Lineage (NCBI taxonomy): Eukaryota > Viridiplantae > Streptophyta > Pinopsida > Cupressales > Cupressaceae > Cupressus > Cupressus sempervirens. The sequence goes on from CM053792.1 coordinate 606,057,310, forward strand.
TTAGTTGTTCTTGAGTTCTACAATTGCGACAGAGTCCTTTGGAAAAATCTAAATTCTTATAGAGTTGTCATAGTTATAGTGAAGATCAACAGTGTAAATCATGCATCTTAGTGTATGCTGAGTTTACCAATATAAGCTGAGTTGTGTAGTATTCATCGAGTTCATAGTGATGTGATGCGAGTCTAGTGTTAACTGAGTTACTTAGTATTAACAAAGTAACTCAGTTTATACTAAGCTCAAGGTGATAGTGTTTACCAAGTTTTGCCATGGTAAATAAGTGATTCAGTTTATATGATGAGTTTCACAGTATCTACTGAGTCACCAATGTAGACTAAGTTCAAGACTACTTGGAAGTGATTAGTATGGACCGAGCTTCTATGTCTACCAAGTGAATGATGATGCTAAGCATTGATAATGGATGTCGAGTATCAGAACCTAACCAAGTCAGTCTTTAGAACCTGAGTATCTACATGTGGGCTGACTTTGTAATATTTGTGTTAACTTGTATTATGGTTAACTTTGTAATTTGTATAATTGGATTGATATATATGTAATGTATTGTATCATATCCAAAGTGTAAAAAGTATGATGAAGATGTGACTGTGAATGAAATATAAGAAAATATAATTTTAGAAGAGTAGAAAGAGTGAATTATAAAGGCTACAGTAGTATAAGGAGAAAAAAATTCATATCTATCATAGAAAGGTGATTTGTACTTAAAAGAATCTCATTCAGCAAACTCAATTGCATCAGAGATCATCTACTACTTCATCCTAATAGGTGGATCAGTCAAATCCTTTAACAAGTAACTTAGCATGGTCTTGGATATTTACAACACTAAGGTGCCTCAGGGAGTGGAAATTTTGTAGTTTGGGATTAGGAGTCTAGTTAGTTACTATCATTTTTAACCCCTAGCACTAGTATACTAATTTTTATCTTTTGATAGGTCATCATGGAATCCTTATCATCCATAGCACAAAAAATTACCATGGTATTGCATGTGTCTTTTCAAAATAAGAACCATAGATAGAAATAATAATTACATGTAAGTATAACCAATATCAGAGAATAATAGATCACACAAAAAAGAACACAAGACACCAAGATTTAATGTGGTTCACCCAATCACTAGGTTGTGTCCACCAAACAACAAGTCTGATATTATTACAATCCAGTAATTACAATCTAATTACAATATGTAATCCCTTATAGCTCAATACCACTACAAGAACCAATTTTTTCATCACCTTATGAAACAATCCCTAACCTTAAGCCCTTCTATTCATATTTTTTTACCACTTTAAGGTTATAATTAATAATTGCATTTCGGCCCAAAATCCCAATAAAATAGGGCCCCAAAATTTTTTTTGGGGCAATGCCTTGAGCCCCAAAGAATTATGAAGTATGCGTAGTACTTTCCTGATCAGTCACCACAAACTAATAGGATTTGAACCTATGAGCAAGCTTTGATACCAATTGTTAGATATGACAGAGTTGTCGTTGCATCAAAAGATCGACCTATTAATACCTAATACAACCAGTAATCTTATAGAATGACAAGAGGCAATTAATCCATGTCATAAATTCTATGAGGGATGCTAGACCACTACCAAAAAACCTAGAAACCATTTTCAAATTTATGAACTTTGATTTTTGGGTGAATTGAGCAGCTTTCACTTTTTGAATGTGCACTTTTCACAAGTGTCCTTTTTGAAGGTGTTCTTTTCACAAGGTGCACAAGTGCACAAGGTACACATTGAAATTTTGAATATACATAAGTTAGAGGAATTTATAAGGTATGCATGTGTGAAGCTACACAATTCTAAAGTCTTGAAGATACCCAAGGTCCTCAAGATGCTAAGGTGCACAAGTGCATAGTTTTACAAGTTTTGAAGAGCAAAGTGCATAGGTTCAAAAATGGGTCTAAATCATCAAAAAGATCAAAATAAGTAGACTAGAGTGCTTCGAGACCCTATCTAAGAAAAACCCAAAAACCAGTTTCAAAACTGAGAATGTTGATTTTTGGGTGAATTGAGCACCTTGCACTTTTTGAAGGTGATCTTTTTGAAGGTGCACTTTCTCAAGGTGCACTTTTTGAAGGTGCACATTTTTCCAATGTGCACTTTTTCCAAGGTGATATTTTTGAAGGCATGCTTTTCCAGAGGTATGCCAAATGAAGTGGTGCACAAACAATTTTGAAGAAGAAGCAGTGTACTGAAACTTAACTTCTAGTTGCTATTTATGAGCATTCTATGCATTAGAAATGTGTTTTAATGAAAAATTAACTCCCAAAAATATCTAGAGAAGGCCAAGCTTTCATTTTTAGAAATCCTAGTGACTCTCATATAATCTCATGGCTTCTCTATTCTTATCTTCTTCTTATTTTATTATTTTAAGTCATGTAAAGACTTATGCACCCATTAACTGATATAAACAAGGGTGGATACCTACATAGCACCATCTAGAGAGTTGATTTGTATGTAATTACCTTTATTTTATTAGTTTTTTAGTATGAGTTTTCATTAGAAGAGCTCTCACTCCTATCACAAAAAGAGGAGAGGATTTCTTCTAAATACATGGATGTAATATGTACTGTAGGCCAATATTTTGATGCAATAATATATGCTATTGGTTCTCTCATTTTAAGTGTAGTAAATCTTGCTAGACTATGTTATTTTTGTGAATGCATGTTCATGAATAATAATGGAGCTAATGGTTTTATCATGTTGTGATAATTGTGTGATCTTTTAATTTTGGTGTTTTCCTTATGTTAACAAATTCCAATGTTGTTATGAATTGGAGAAATGATCACTGTTGTTTTTACATAGTTTTTTATCTCATGTGAGTGCACTTTCTGTGGCTTTTCAATTTGATGAAATGTGAAACATATTTAAGTTTTTATTGAAGTTCCCATCGATGATTACATTAGTGGAGTTGAGGAAGCAACGCTCCTAATTTCATTGGTTTCTTGCCTGGTCATTTTGATAATTTAATTTGTAAACACGTTGTTACCCTAACTTATGTTCGTTAGGAATTTCCCTTTCATTAATTTTCTTTAAATCTCTTGTTACTCTATCTTTGTTATTTTCTTTTCAAAAACTTGGTTAAAATAGGAATTCATATAGTTTCATTGATAAAATGCATTCATCATAAAACAAAAAATATAAAAATACATCTTTCTTTGTGGTAAGATTTTTGAAAAGTTGTGTAGATTGATGGGTACCAGTAAAGCCCTTCTTGTGAATATTCACATTTATCTTCAATTGAGTTACCTAGCAGGTTGAAAAATATCCATTTGAAAGCTTGCAGTTGGTCATTGATCATCTTTTCAAGAGAGATATTTGAAAGGATTTATGTTTTTAAGCATCATGTAAAATGACCGCTCAACAGAAGTGGTACTAAAAGGAGGGTCACATACCATTCTACCCAAAAACCCAAGTTTTTGTTTGAAATTTCTATAGTTTTTGGAAATTTTGTAATTTTTAAAGTTTTTCACTATCAAAGGGTGCACCTTTTCAATGTGCACTTTTTCATGGTGCACTTTTTAGAGGTGTGCTTTTTCAAAGTAAACACAAACTAGAAGATCTTGGCCAACCATCTCCCTTTCAACAAGCATTGAGTCTTTTCTCAACAAGAAAGAGTTCTTAGGACTCAATCATTTTTGCAAGCCCCATAGTGATAAAGGGATACCTAGGCTCCACTCACTCAAATTGAAAATTCTATCATCATCCTTCACTCTACATTCTACTTTACATAGTCCCTTCATTATGCACTATGTCTTTCTTAAATGCTCAAAGTTCACCTTTGAACCTCATTGGTCCATTACACGATTTGCCCAAAAATCATGAAACATTTTTCCCATGGTTCATATATGAAGAATCATGAAAAATAGAAGATCATATTAAAATTTTCAAGGAAATTTGTAATCAGAACTAGATTCAACATATAGACATAGTGTCTTACCTTTTCCCTCACACTTTGGGGGAAATGACATTCAATTGGTACCTCAATCTACCACCAGCATGAATAAGAGATTGGAACTCTTTTGAGAGAAAGTTTCTGGCACAATTCAAGGTTTATATTGATCCAACTATCCTACATCATCACTTCTTCTCAATTAAGAGGGATCCCCATGAGACTATTTCATAGTTTAATCATCACTTCTATAGGATGTATCAAAGAACAAAGTTTCCTTACACTGTACCACAAGAGACTATCATCTAGATCTATTTAAGAATAATGGATTCATTAACTTCTATTTTTCTAAGAAGACTCCCACCTACAAACATTGATACCATTAAAAAGGTCTTCATAGAGGTTGTTGCATTCACAAAGAAGGTAGATCCTCATGGTGGAGGAAACTTTGTGTTTTCCTTCACTTTGAAAAATATATTAGCCATACCACCATTTCTAGTAGTAGTATCTACTATGCCCAATAAAATACCTCTATTGAATCCAATACCTTTACTGCTATAGGTTATTATTGCTCCAATGCCAAAAATTACATATTCATGGTATGAGCCCCAAAAGACCATATTCTTTGAGAAAAAGTCTTCTCCACTTGCTAAACTTGAGAACAATATGGCTAGTGAGTTTGAGGCTGTGAAGAGGACAATGGTTCTTTTATCCAATGAGCTCATCAAAACAAAGTTATGTCAAGGAACCAAGAAAATTTGCTGCCAAAAATAATTATTATGAAAATCAAAGAATAAATTATGACCCCTATAGTAACATCAACAATGAGAATAATGGAACATTTTGAAGTTCAATGATTCAAAAGCAAGATGGGCAATTTTGAATCTACTATTTTGCAGGTAGGTGGGAAACTGGTCGGGGAGAATCTAGTAGGAGGTACAGACCCAGGAGGAATAGTAGGGGGTGCTGAGAAGAAGGATGAGTCAGAACCTCTAGTCGATGTGGATGATGGGAAGCTTTTGTGTGTATTTTTTGGAAAATCTTCATGTGAATCTGATCCTTTCAGTGGGGTCCGTGTCCCACCATTGGATTCCTCCACTTTTCAAGTGTTGGGTCAGGATCTCGAGAAGGAGAAAGATTTTTTTGAACCTAACAAGGAAAAGTCTTCAGAAGGGCTGAAAGAAGGGTTCTCAAAATGAAAGACTTGGTCTTCTTTGTTTGGAAAGAAACCTACTGGTAAATCTCCTTTTCCACTGGTGACTGCTAAGTCTTGTTGGGAGAAAGGTGAGTTTGAAGTTTTTATCCCAGATCCTTTAGTTGATTATTCTGTGTCTTCCATGGATTTCACTATAGTGGGAAAATTTCTAGGGGCAAGACCAGATCTAGAATCTCTAAGAAAAATGGTTAAAAGGAAATGGGTTATTCGAGGAGAGGTAGATATTGCTCCTATGTTGAATGGTTTCTTCTCATTTTTCTTCAACTGCAAGGAAGACCTGAATACGGTTCTTTGTGGTGGATTGTGGTCTTTTGGAAAAAGTTCTTTAACTATTAAAAAATAGGAGCCTAACATGGATCTCTATTATTCTTTTTTCTTAAACACTCCCATTTGGGCTAGACTTCTTGGTCTCCCTCTTGAATTTTGGTATGAGGATATTTTTAAAGGTATTGCTAGTTCCTTTGGTGAACTTGTGGCATTGGACAGTTCTATGGCTTCTAGAACCAAATTTCATTGTGCCAGAATCTTTGTTAAAGTGGCAGGCCTGAATCATCTTCCTGATAAAGTGGAACTTATATCCAAGCTAGGTAAAAAATATCAAGTGATTCTTTTTGAAGATCTTCCCAACTCTTGTTATGCTTGCAAGAAACAGGGACATCTGGTTAGAAATTGTCCCTCCAAGAGTAAAAAGCTTTCAAGTAGTGTTTCAGAAGGGAAAAAACCCAAGGTTCACCAAAAGAAAGTTTGGAAACCCAAAGTTGTTCTTAGAAAAGTTCAAAAGAATAATGAAGATTCTATTGATCCTAATGTTGAGGTGAGAAAAGAGCCTTTAGTCAAATATTCTAATGCTCTATAGGTTGAGTTGGGGAATGTACCCTCTTCTGAGATTGCTATCTTAGAAATAGTAGGACATGGTTTGAATACTGATTCCTTAGAACCTGTACAATGAACAGAGGATTTGAAAGATCTATCAAAGGATAGAAGATGGATGGAGAAATATGGAGGACAAAATCAAGCTAGAGGAAGGTGAATTCTTGGTTGATGATAGAAATATTCCTGAGGAGGGAGATCTTCTTTCTTCTCAAACTAGGGAGATGTAGGTGTCTTCTCAGGTTGATGTTGACTTTCTTGTGGATGAGTCTTTTTCCCTAGAAGTTGTGAATGAATCTGGAGAAAACTCAAAGATTATATTAAATCAAAGAAAAAGGATTGAGAAAAGGACTAACACAAAGGGAGTAGAAACTAGAAGTAGCAAAATTGATCAGCAATCTAGTTAAGAATTTTGTTAGAGAACAAAAGCCTACTTTTCTCTTGTTACAAGAAACTAAGATGAGTAAAGAGAAGGTAGAACAGATTAAAGCTTTTAAAATTTATTCTATAAATGCCAGCAGTTCAGAAGGTGCATCAGGGGGAACTCGGATGTTATGGAAGAAGAATTTCTCTGGTTCTATCTTGATTGCTAGCAAACATCTTATGATAGCCAAAATTACTAATGTTGACCAGAAGGATGGATGGTATATAGTGAATATCTACACTCCCAACACTAAGAAACTAAGGAAAAAGGTTTGGGAGACTGTCTCCAATTTTAAAAGTAAGGACTATTTTGGAAGATGGATTATAATGGGAGACTTCAATGTGCCTCTCTATGATCATGAAAAAATGGGAGGTAATGCTACCCAGCTGGAAGGGAGATTGGATTTACTAGAATTTATAAATAAAGAGGGCTTAATGGATATGGACCTCCATGGAATTTAGTTTACCTAGAGTAATAAGAGAGTAGGTAATAAATGTATTTAGGCCAGGCTCAACCATGCTCTTATTTCTCCAGATTGGACTAAAGATTTCAGGTGCAAGCTGGAAGCTAGTCAGAAAATTGGATCGGATCATTTCCCCCTCATATTTTATGCTGCTAAGATTAATCTCAAGAAGAATTTTCCTTTTAGATTTGAGAAGATGTGGTTGAAACACCCTCAGTTTGAAAGTAAATTGGAAGAATGGTTGAGTATTGATATTGAAGGGACAACCCTTTATAGAGTTGCTTCTAAGCTCAAGAATGTTAAAAGGGAAGTTAAAACTTGGAACAAGAATATTTTTGGGAACATCTTTGAGAACAAAACTGTAATAAAGGAGGAAATTCTTATAACCTAGGAAAACATTCAGAAGGTTGGTTATACTCCTAATCTCCTTATTGAAGAAAATGAAAAACTGGCTCAATATCATGACATCATCACTAAAGAAGAAATCTACTTGAGACAAAGGTCAAGGCTGTTATGGTTGAGTGAAGGTGATAAAAGTACTAAATTTTTCCATATCTCTACTCTTAAACATAGGGAAAAAATTCATATATCACACCTTAAAAAGGGAGATCTGAAGTTTACAGAGGACAATGCCATCATGGAAGAAATGGTGACTTTTTTCTCTTCTCCTATGACAACTGATCATAACATAAATCTAGAGAGTCAGGTTGAAATCCTTAGAGTGATTCCTCCTCTAGTTTCAAAGGAATAGAATAAAATGTTAAGCTCTATACCTAAGGATGATGAAATTTTCAAAGCTGTCAGCTCCTTGGGAGGAGATAAAGCTCTTGGGCCTGATGGTTTTCCCATGTTTTTCTTCCAAAAACTTTGGAAATTCATGGGCAAAGATGTCTCTGATGCTATGAAGGAATTCTATGGAGCCAAACAAATGCTTAAGGAAATAAACTACACCTTTCTATGTCCGATCCCTAAGAAAGTTGATGCTGATTCTCCCGATCTTTTTAGATTGATCAGCCTTTGTAATTCTTTCTACAAAATTATTTCCAAAGTTCTTCCCTCTAGACTTATCCAACTAATCCCTATGATCATTGTTGATCAAAAAAATAGCTTCATCCCAGGTAGGTAGATCCTTAACTCTATCGTCTCCACTCATGAGATTATTCATTCCTTATCCTTTTCTAACAATCAGGGGTTCATTATAAAAGTGGATATTGCTAAGGCCTATGACAGAGTTGATTGGTTTTTCCTCTTAAAAATTATTTCTTTGATGACAAGGTAGTTGGTCTTCTTCATCAATTGATCTCTACCTCTTCTATTGTTGTTCTTGTTAATGGAAGCTCATCTCAGTTCTTTTATCCCTCTTGGGGTTCAAGACAAGGTGATTCTTTATCTCCTATCCTTTTTGTAATCATGGCTAATTTCTTGGGGAGGCATATTGGGGATTTGGTCCATAGAGGATTCATTAAGGGTTTACAACCTTCCTCCCATCCTCTTGTTTTCTCTCATGGAACATTTGTTGATGATACCATCTTCTTGGGTAAGGCTGAAGTTAAGGAAGCCAAAATTTTGAAGCAAGCTATTAACTTATATTCCTCTGCCTCTAGTTAGTTGGTTAATTGGAATAAAAGTGTTGTGTACTTTATAAATACCCCTACCTAGAGACAAAATAAAATTTCTAAAATCCTTGGATGTTCTTTAGGATCCCTCCCCTCTTCTTACTTAGGCCTCCCTCTAGGTCTGAAGATCCCTGATACCTTCTTGGAAGTTCTTATTAAAAAATTTAGTAAGAAACTTGCAAATGGAAAGGGAATCTTTTAAGCCAGGCAGGTAAGTTAACTCTTCTCAAAGCTTTTCTTCAAAGCATACCAACTTATGCTTTAAGTCTCTTTAGAATCCCTACCAAATTTGTTGAGTCTATTGAAAAAATTCAAAGAAATTTCCTTTGGATTGGTTCTGAGGAGAAAAGGAGAATGCCTTTAATTGCTTGGGATAATGTTTACAAACCATTAAGAGAAGGGGGTTCGGGAATCAAGAAAATTAGATGCATGAACGATGCTCTTTTAGCAAAATAAGGTTGGAGAGTCTATCATGACAACAAAGAGTGGAGTACCATATGTAAAAAAAAGTACCTCTTCAATGCTAAATCCCTTCCTGATTTCTTCTCTGCTCCTGATGTTTTTCATCCTTCATCTATATAGGGGCCTGTTCAAGGGACCAAGAAAACTCTAAGAAAAGGATGTTCATGGAAAATTGGTCATGGGCTACAGGTGAAATTTTAGGAAGATGTTTGGTTAATGGATTACCCCTTTTTTGAAGATTTCCTTGACAATGATCTTGTTGACCAATGCAAGCAAAGATTTGGCATATTAGTTAGTCATTATTCACAGAATGATTCCTGGGTGAACTTAACTGATGTTGATCAAGGCTTCAGCAATATCCAATTATCTCTCAATGTTGTTTCTCTCTATCCTAATCTTAAGGATGAGGTTATTTGGCATGATGACCCTAGTGGCCATTTTAAAGTCTCTTCTATATTCGCCTCAAAGGATAAGGGAAGTCAACCTCTTTGGTCTCATTCCTGGATTAAGAGTCTCATTCCCAAAATTAATATCTTCTTTTGGATTCTAATTCAAAATAAAAGTCTGACACTTGATAATTTGCAAAAAAGAGGTATTAATATGGTTAACAGGTGTATTTTATGCAAAAATGGTTTTGAAGATAAAGACCATATGTTTCTGAATTGCTCCTACACCCAGCAAATTTGGACTAGGATTCTTAACTTCTGGGGTATAACATGGGTCCATCAAAACAATGTGGAGCTCTCTTTTAGAAGCTGGCTTTTCCCCTCTAAGGATCTTGATGCTCTTTTTCTTTGGAAACTTACTCTCCCTCACCTCTGGTGGGGAATCTGGAAAGAAATAAATAATCAAATTTTTAGGAGTAAAGATCTTCTAGGATGGGTGCTTGGTTAGAATATCATTAAAGCCATCAAGGAGAACTTTAAATCCTAGAGAATTTTTGAGCAAACTTTCCATTTTGAGAACCCTTTATGATTCGAAAGGTCCAATCTGAAAACTGATAATCCAAGATTGAGAATAAAATGAAAGGCGCCTCCTTTTAGATGGATCAAAGGGAACTTTGATGGGGCTCCAAAGGGAAACCTGGGAAGAGCAAGATGTGGAGGGGTCTTGAGAGATGAGGTGGGTAATGTTATTGACGCTATTGCTATCCCTATTGGTAAATCTAATAGCCACATTGCTGAAGCTACTACTACCATCTATACTATTAAGCTAGTTGTCAAGTTGGGGTATCCCAAATTATGGTTGGAAGGTGATTCTTTGAACATTATAAATACCCTAAATAATAAAAATGTAATCTCATGGTCTATTGAAGCTACGGTTATGGAAATCAAAACCTTAATTCAAAAATTTGAAAAGGTGGTCATCTCCCATACATATCGTGAGGCCAATTGTGTTGCTAACTTGATAGACAACTGTGATGTTCAAATGGGGCATAAGGTGAGGTTGCACGAGGAATTAAAAAAGCATGCTAATCTTAAAATGATTATTAATTATGAAGTCATTCATTTTTAAGTTCGAAAGATTTGTTTGGATTAGCAATTTAATGATTTGGTGGAGTGGCCTTACAGCTATCAGATTACCTTCCTCGAGGAGGTACATTCATGTGAATGTAATGTGGTCTCAACACGTATCTTCTAAAAGGCGACCTCTAAATCATGCAACTAATAACTGGTTTCCTTTCAACCTCTCTGCACTCTGTATCTGGGTGTTTCTAGTTTTGTGTTTGCTTGGCAGAATGGGGGGTGAGTTGTGGAAACAAGAACCTAAAAAATGGGATGACTGGAAGGCTTGTTAGGATGTATGGAAGATTCTTTAGAAAGGGAATGTGGTTAGTTATTTGGAGCGTTTGCATGGCTTCAAACCCCATATCACTATTTCTTTCTTTAAAAATTGGGCTAATGACAGAGTCACTCTCCATGGAGTCACTGTGAAGCTTATGGAGGACTTCATTGTTGAGGTCACAGGTCTCCCCACGGGTGGCATAAAGTTCTCAAAATAGACTAGTATCTCCAATGTAGCCTATAACAAATTTTTGAAGATAGATGATGAGGAGAAGCAATTGGAAAAGAGTGGAGACTTCTTTGATGTGGAGCAGATTAAAGGTATTTGGCATGATGTGATTTGTTGCATTCATGAGTACTTTATCCTAGATGGTACAAACAAAAGAGTTCACAAATTTCATTTTGTTTTCCTCAACCACTTTAGATACAAGGTTAGAATTTCTTTCCCTTTCTATCTGCATTTTTCGTTGCTTCAAAGTTTATTTACCGATAGGAAGGAGTCTCATCCTATTTTACATGAAGGTCTGATACTTCTTATTGAGGGATTTTGTAAAAATAAGTCCATTGCTTCAACTTCTTCTTCTGATAATTAGAAAGGTTCTCAGTCCAAGAACTGTAAGAAGGATGAGAATGTTAAAGGGAAAGAAAAGGTAAAACCTAAACCCTCTAGTTCTCATAAACATATTTTTGAAACCGAGTCTGAGTCAAAGAGTTCTAAGGGTTCTGAGAAGGATATCCTGGAGGAAGAGCAAGGAACCAATGTTGGGGAATTCAACTCAAATTTGGAGGGATATCCAGAAACAAAAGGAAAATTTGATAAAGAAAAAGAGGAGGATACATCAGAGGGTAACTCAGAACAGAGCATCTCTAAGAATGAAGGTAATCATACTATGTTTGGGGGGGGGGGGGGGGGGGGGGGTGTTAAAGACAAAGATAACTTAACTGATGACCCAATTACTATGAAGGATGTGAATCATATGGTTCTGGCTTCTAATCCTGCTATGGAGACTAGGGAACAAAAAAAGGAGAATCTAGTCTAGCGAGAAGCCCCTATTGAGAACAGAGAGGAGGTCTAGATGGATAGGGAGGAACAAATGGATAAGGTTAGATCCCATCTACATGAGAGTACTAATGACATTTGTGACTCACCATAGAGGGACAACAAGCTTTCCTTCTTACATTCTGCAAAGCTCAAAATGGACTCTATTCTCCAAGTTGATTCTTGGATCTATAATGGAATTATGGGGCTAAAGAAGAAAGTGGAAATAATGCAACACAACCAGGATGTTGATTGGGCCATAATTTATCACTTGGAGGTGCAAATGGGAGATATCCCTGAAAAACTTAAATATTATGAGTTAAATCTTAGGATCAAGGAAAGTGGTACAAAAATGGAGCTGATAACATCAAGCATTTGTACCACTGCAGCTAGCCTTAGAAAAAGAATTAATGAAGATACTATTTCTTCAGAGGGCCCGAGCAAGAGGACAAGGCAAAGTTTGAGGAAGAAAGCATTGCAAGCTACTACGAATTCAGCTGCCAACTCCATTCAGAACACTATTACGATTGGGAAGCAGGCTGTCAAGATAATTATGGATCTGCATTAGAAGCTTTGGGTCTTCTATGTTGTTTATGTTTATGTATAGGTCCTTTTTCTAGTCTATGTTTTTGGTTCTGGCTTTTGGTTTTGGTTTTGTTTCTTGGTAAAACTTTATTTTAGGTTCCATGTCCTTGTAAAACCTAGATACTTTTATTGAACTTTTCTAGTGGTTTCAGGTCCCTGTAAAACCTGATTTTCATACTACTTTTCAGTAGGCTTTAGGATTGTTCTTGGGGGTCTTAATTGCCTATCTTTCTTGTTTTTGTTAAAAGGGTTTCGGGGCCCCTTCAAAAATTGCTTTTACCTTAATCTAAAACAATGAGAATAATGGTATTATAGGTATGAGTCCAAGTGAAAATGGATATGGGTACAATGATGTTTTAGACCAGCCTCCCAAAATCATGGAGGAATAACCTTTGTAATTTAGTGCAATGGTGTTTGAATCATATGATAAATATCTAGGAGGAAAAAAAAATGAAGATGATGAAGAGGAGATTATGTTCTCATTCAATGAAGAGAAAGAGCATGGGCTCTCTAGGATACATGTTTATTGTAGAAATAATATGATCACACAAAGTTTGAAAAGTATAGAAGAATCTCTAATGGATGATGTCTCTCTATGGTTACATTCTACTCCTCTTGACATGTAGGTTTGTAACACTTCAATGAATTATGAGGCTCCAACCAACATTACCCCAACATTTTAGAAGGAATTGCATTTAAAGGATGAGGTTTTGAAAGGTTTTATGGATAACATAGCAAGAAATTTAAAGTATCTTGGACAAGATTAGAATCCAAGCATCATTTTGATTTCTAACTATTGTTGCCTCCATCAAATGATTCATTTAGAGTTGGAATGTGCTAGTTGCCAAGATGTAGTATCTAATATGTTAGCCTAGATAGATCAACCTACTAAAATTGCTAGAAAATTTGAAATTGTTGCAAGTTTTGATGTTGCAATGAGTGTGGATATTATGGAAATTTTTGAGAAGGTTGAACATTTTGAGGTTCCAAAAATCCATGGATTTGCAAAAATTCTCAAAGTTTCCAAAAATGATGGAAATGATTATGAGATTGTTGAGATTTCTTAATCAAAAAATCTTCAAGATGAAGATACCAATGCTTTCTACTGTGATATTGATCTCCCATTTGGTAATGATAATATACCTCCCTGAGAACAAGATATGTCATCAAACAAGATGGATAGAATGCTTAATTTGGTCTCAATCTTAACTGAGGAAATGTTTATTTGTGAGTTTTCTATGCATATATCAAACTATTCAATAACAAATTCATGTAGAAACCATCCATTTGGGTTCCATTCAGAAGCAAGTTGTCCTGATTTCTTGGTAGCCTAGATGATCACACTAGAGGGTAAGTATGATTTTGAACATGCTTCTTTGGGATATGAGGGAGAAAAAACCGTGATTAATAATATTAATGAACCATGTAATTCAAAAGGAAGGATTATGATTGAGTTTGCTAGTTCGAAGAATCCTAAATGTGATAATTCATTATTTAAAGCTAATGATGGTGATAATTAGGACCATAAAAATAATGTTCTATCATTTGGGTCTTGTTCCAATAGCTATAATACATCATCAACACTAGTGTTTCTATGTATGTGTGGAGTTGTGTACCATGAGATAAGACCACCAGAAGGAGAAATCACAATGTGTGAGTATACCCCTATGGTGGTGGACTCACTAGATCAGGTGATATCTTTCCATTATACTTCTCAGTTTGATGATTTTCAATTTGAATATGATGCTAAAGGTAAGATAACTTATTTTTGGATTAATCATGGCTATGGATAGTTACCACAACTTCTTATTTTGTGTGATTTGCACCCAGAATTTGAAACAAGATTGCCTAAATTTTATTTTTGTGTATAAAGACAAGTCAATTTTTTTTAGAAATATATGGGTTGAGTTATTACTATTGTACATAATGAGAAATTTACTAAAAACCACCCCACAATCTTACTATTCAAGGTTTTTTGTATATATGTTTTTGTTTTAATTTACTTTTTAAGTCTTTTTGGCTAGGTGTTAGTTTTTTTGTGTTGAGTCTATTTTGTTTGGGTTTTTTAATCTTTAAGATTCTTTTTCTTTTTTAGTCTTTGAGTCAAGAAGTCACTATGTTTTGTTGGGAATGTTGCCAACATGTGGTCCATCACAATTGGTCTCAGTTTCTGGAAGAGATGTTTCTTCATCAAAGCATTTGGATAACTTTTTTCTTGTACAAACAAAGTATAGATGTTCCTCATAGATAAAGAGGACTTTCAACCTTAAAATTGGATTCAAGATTGAGCACTCTCAATAGTTGAAAAATTTAAAGAATTGGTCATCTAGGTTTCTTTCAACTCAAGTGGACAGTGGATAAAGGATAGTCCAAGACTTTCTAGTTTGAAAAGAGGATTCCCCCAGGTTCTTATCAAAATCACTTGTTGGCATGTGAGTTTCCCAAAGTTCATTAAAAGAGGAATGCATGAATCATTATATTGGAAAAGTTCCATAATAAAAGAACACCAACATCTTGACCACACAGTCTAATCCTTGTCAAGAGTTAAAAAAATGGTGTCATGAAATAGGATTCCAAAACTTGGTATGGACCAAAATAAGGTGATCAAAGGGAGCTAACACAATATAATTGGTGGCCCACTTAAAACAAACAAATGTTTAAAGGAAGAATCAAGTGGAAATTCATGAGCTCCATGAATTTGATAAATGGATCACCAAGAACACAAGAAAACAAGTAATGATGACTCATTAAGAGCCCTTTGAATGGTTTCTCACATTTGGCCATATAGTGATTGGAAATTTGTTGATGGGGATTTCTCAAACTCTCACCAGTCATAAAAAGATTATTTCTATGTTGTTAAACACTCATAGTGGTTTACACACTTAGGAGCATCAAGCGAATTAAGAAACTAAACACACATTGAGCATGAAAATTGAAAACTTTGAATTTCTTATTTGAAATTCTTAAACGCCACTAGTGACATCTAGAATCAAGTTGCAAACCTGATACAAATTTGAAAATTTCTTTCTAAGAAATAAATTTGTTGTGTATCTACAAAACATGCCCCATTTTCAATTTCAAAAATGGGGGACACCCTTTTTTTGCGCTCACAAAATCTCATTCATCAGAATAGGGTATCTTCTAAGGTGATGTAAGAAGTGGAAATTTTATAGTTTGCATTTAGGAGTCTATCCAATTAGCATCATTTTAAACCCCTAAAACTAGTATAATAATGTTTTTCTTTTCTGTAGGTCATCATGAAATCCTCATAATTGATAGAATAAAAAACTACCATGGTATTGCATGTGCATTTTCAAAATAGGCACTTTGGGATTTTAGATAGAAGAAGTAGAAGGAGTTCAAGTCTATGACAATGGTGGGCTATAAAGAGGGTATAAGTTATCAAAAAGAGAATAATAAGTACACAAGAGTGGTCTTAGATATCACTTAAGTAAAACCAAGAAACCAATTTCAAAAATGAGAACTTTGATTTTTGGATGAATTGAGTACCTTGCACTTTTTGAAGGTGCGTTTTTCACAAGGTGAGTTTTTCTCATAGGTGCGCTTCACAAGGTTCTCTTTTCACAAGGTTCACATGTGTGTAGGTACATAAAGTATGAATTCCAATTTTGAATATACAAGTTGGAGGACTCTAGAAGGTGCGCATGCACAAAGGTGCACAATTCTAAAGTCTTAAAGATGCCCAAGGTCCTAAAGATGCTGGTGCACAAGTGCACAATTTTACAAGTTTTGAAGAGCAAAGTGCATAGGTGCACAAATGGGCCTAAATCATCAAAAAAAAAAAAAAAAGTACACTAGAGTGCTCCCAGACCCCTTTTAGAAAAACTCAAAAATTGTTTTCAAAATTGAGAACTTTGATTTTTGGGTGAATTTAGCACCTTACACTTTTTGAAGGTGCACATCTTCCAAGATGCACTTTTTCAAATGTGTACTTTTTATGGTACACTTTTCCAAGGTGCACTTTTTTAAAGGTGTGCTTTTCTAGAGGTGTGCCAATAATTTTGAAGAAGAAGTAATGCATCCATAGTTAACCGTCAGTTGTTATTTATGAGCATTCCCAAAAACTCACAGAGAAGGCCAAGATTACATTTTAGAAGTCCTAGTGACTCTTAGATAATCTGATGGCTTCTCCCTTCTTATCTTCTTCTTATTTTATTATTTTAAGAAATGTAAAGGCTCATGCACCCATTAATTGATATAAACAAGGGTGGAGACCTACATATCACCATTTCGAGAGTCAATTTTATGTAATTAGCTTTACTTTATTAGTTTTTTAGCATGCGTTTTCATTAGAAGAGCTCTCACTCCTAACACAAAAGGAGGAGACGATTTCTTTTAAATACATGGATGTAATATGTAGTCTAGGCCAATATTTTGATACAATAATATATGCTATTGGTGCTCTCATTTGGAGTGTAGTAAATATTTTCAAAGTGTGTTATTTTTGTCAATGCATGTTCATGAATAATAATTGAGCTAATGGTTTTATTGTGTTGTGATAATTATGTGATCTTTTAATTTTGGTGTTTTCCTTATGTTAACAAATTTCATTGTTGTGAGGAATTGGAGAAAGGATCACTATTGTTCTTACATAGTATTTTGTCTTGTGTAAGTGCACTTTTTGTAGCCTCATGATTTGACAAAATGTGAAACATATTTTAGTTTTTATTGAAGTTCTCATTGACAATTTCATCAATGGAGTTGAGGAAGTGTTGCTCCTAATTTCATTGCTTTCTTATGAGATCCTTTTGAAAATTTAATTCGCAGATGTGTTATTATTTTGGCTTATGTCCATTAGGAATTTCCCTTTCATTAATTTTCTTTAAATCTCTTATTACTCTATCTTTGTTATTTTATTTTCAAACACTTGGTTAAAATAGGAATTCATATAGTTGCATTGATAAACTGCATTCATCATAAAACAAAAAATACAAAATTACATCTTTCTTTGTGGTTACATTTTAACAAAGTTGTGTAGATTAGTGGGTACCAACAAAGGCCTCCTTGTGAACATTCACATTTATCTTCAATTGAGTTACCTAATAGGTTGAAAAATAGCCATCTGGAACCTTGGAGTTAGTCATTATTTAACTTTTCAAGAGAGAGATTCAAAAAGATTTCTATTATTAAGCATCACACAAAATGACTGCTCAACAATTCTAAATAAAAGAGCTTCAAATTTGCTTCAAATCAATCTCAATCTATTTTGATTTATTTTGCACTATTCTGAATCCTCAATCTAATCTTCAAATATCTTCAATTTTTCTTGATTACCCCTCTCTTGTGTCATCTTACAAATTTTCTCCCAAGGGGGTAGGATGGACACATTTCTTACATCAATCAAATATTTCTTCAAACCAACCAAATTGAAACTTAAGTCCTCATCACTAGGGGTATTTTTAGTCACTCATATCCCATTTCAACTAGATATCCCACAGTTTACTCATAGCTATCTCAAATCCCTAGGGGCATATTGGATTCCCATAACCCATATCAATCTGGTATTTTCCTATCTATTGATTAGGTGACTAACTTTTTATTAGTTATCTTTGTCATCTCGCGATAATACTTACCATGATTCAATGGATAGGTATCTAGGCATTCTACTTAGACTCTTGGAGATTAAGCCTCATTCTAGGGATGATCCTTTAACTCATGACAGGTCTTGTCATCTCTTTTATGGACCATTATTTGGGTATTCTATCTAGACTCTAGAGGATTAAGCTTTGTTCTAGAGATAATCTTGAAAAATCTCTTTTAGTCACTAATTCAATGGACAGGTATCTTAGTATTCTATTTTGACTTCTAGGGATTAAGCCTCATTCTAAGGATAATTCTATGAATGGTGACTCTTTTCTCAAAGGACCGATATTTGTGATTAAGCTTTGTTTTGGAGATAATCCTAAAACTCTTTTTAATTGACAATTATTTATCTAATAATCATCTTTACTAAGCTTTGATCCAATATTAGTTCTTATTCTTGGTTCTTGTTCTTTTTTCTTTCTCTCAGTTCTCATTTTATACTTTAGAATCATATTATTCGTTGAATTAATGCACTACTGGCACATCAATTCAAAGAGGGGAAATGTAATACCCTAAAATTGGGCACCTAAACATGTCTTCTCCTAAACCTCTAAATCAATCTCAAAGTCCTAAAATCAAAAGGAATTTCTAGTCCCACTTTATGCTACTTGATTTGAATTTCAATTGCAAAAAATCCATAAATTTCAATAATCAATTAACTTTAATAAATTCCTAAATATTCAATTAAATTTGGCTAGCTAAACTCCTTTATTTAATTAATTTAATATAAACTTATATTTCTTTCTATTAAATTGATATACTTAGTCAATAATACATGACAATGGGATTTATAATTTCATTTCTATATTAAATTGTCTCCACATATTCATCTATTTGAATTTAAATGTTCAAATATGAGACACCTTTTTGGAATATTCAAAAAAGAGACACTTGTTGAAAAGAGTAAACAAGATGGGAAAAGTCACAAAAGGCATCTTTGAAGGAAAAAACAAGAGGACACATGTCATTTGATTCATTGTAGAATCCTCCAATTTTAGAGAATTCTATACACTCCTCTACTTCCACTTTTGACCATCTTTTTCTAAAAATTGAGAGCTCCAATCTCTCACAAAGAATTACATTTTAACTAATGAAAATCTACCAAATTGAGTACTTACTCTTTGCATCCAAGGTTTGTTTCATAGTGGTCTCATTTCTAGCTTCATACTTGTAGTCATTTTATATTAGTATTGCTCTTCATTTTCATAGTGTAGGTGTCATTCTTATTTCATGGAAAACCACAAAAATATATTTTACTCTTGCATGAATCTAGTTAGATCTCTTAAGTTACTTATTTCTATCTCAAATCTGAATTCGCATATAGATTAGTTCATCTCTTTGCATAGAAAATGTAAAAAGATCTAGTTCTAGTTCTAGTGTTGCATTCATCTAATGCTTTCAATTCATTTGTTCTAGCTAGGACATAGTCACTGAAGCTCTTTATTCTAAGAGCACATACTCAAACCCCTACTATATAGAAGGAAACAGGTTGATTTGTTTAGATCCATCACGATGAGAAATCTCATATTCATTCCAAGTTGAATTTGGCATGCAGTGACTAGGTTGAAGTGTTTATGTAGTCCATTTTTTGCACATAAATTGATATGATTAAGATTGGATTTTCTAAAATAAGTGAAAAAAATGGTCTATTTAAAATAAAATAAAATGAAGATATGGTGTTGATTTCTGAATATATAATATGACTCGGTCTAAGTATGTGAAACAAATATTAAAAATATTTGGGATGGTTGAGTCTAAGCAAGTCAATACACCTATGGTGGTTGGAGTAAATTATCAAAGGAAGGAACTACTAGTGAGATAAATGAAACCTAATACATATCTATGATTAAAAGTTACAATATGTTGTACATAGTAGATTGGATATTGCACTTGTTATTGGAATTGTTACAAGGTTTTCATCTAATCCAAAGGAGACTCACATGACTATCATGAAAAGGATTTTCAGACACCTCAAAAGAACTAAAAACTATAGCCTATGGTACAAATAAGAGGCTGAATTTAATATTAAAGTCTACGTAGATGGTGATTGGTCTGGTAATGTTGATGATAGAAAAAATAACAAGTGGTGGAGCTTTCCTTTTAGGAGAAAGATTGATAACATGGATAAGTAAGAAATAAAGTTGTATCTCACAATCTACTAATGAAGTTGAATATTTTGTTGCTTCAATCAATTATTCAAGTATTGTATAGATTAACCAACTATTGGAATCCATACTAGAAGAGGTAATTGAGCTTATTACTATTTATTATGAAAGCGCTAGTGCGATAAATATTTCAAAAAATCTTGTGATGCATGCAAAAATAAAGCACATATGAATCAAGTATCGTTATTTGAGAGAGAGAAAGTACAAGAAAAATAAGCAACGCTTGAATATGTGAAGTCTAAGGAAAAAGTTTCTCACATATTTACAAAGCCATTGCCTAAGGATTCTTTTGAGTATCTAAGAGGAAAATTGGGGGTCCTATCCCTATCTAAAATTCAATAGGTAAAGATGCATGTTGCATCAATTCATGGATGAATTCTAATATCTTTGTGAAGTTAACACAAAATATCATACTTTATAAGTTTCATAACTACAAGGTATACATATATCTACAAGGTATTATAAGTTTCATGTTGAAATTTATAATGACCTTTTACATTGGTGTCAAATGGGACAAGTGAGTAAAATAAAAGAGGGAGAAGATTACAAAAGGAGGAGAAAATCAGTAAACACAACAAACAAGGAGAAATATACCCAAAGGGGGAGAAGAATGTATGAAGGAAAGATGTGTTGCAAAAGATTATTTTTGTTGCTAGAGATATAGACTGAGTACATCTAATGAAGGAATCTATTGTAGAGAACTAGTTGAAGACAAAGAGCCAAAAAGTTGTATTGTTGATAATGTTTAAATTTGATTATCTTGTGTAATGTTTTTAAATGTAAAATAATATATTATGTGGTGCTAGCAATGCCAACGAGGGATATTGTTAGCGCCAACTAGTAATGCAATTGATTATGCTATGAATATATGTAAAAGAGTCATATCAGTCGTGATATTATCATTGATGTCAATGTCTTAGTTGGCTTGACATTATTGTAACTTAGTAGAGTACCATATCATTTGATTAATGAAGAGGATTTGAACCAATTTATGATGAATATATTAATGATAAGTATGATATTCAATGGGTACTTGAATGAGTTGGATAGTGATAATGTAATATTGTTTTGATTGTATCACAATCATATATTATTTCAATGAATTAAAGAACACAAGCTTAAACAAGTAAAAATGTTAATGAAGGAAGATTGTATTCATCGAGTGACTATAGTATTACCTAAGTGATTCTAGAATTAATCAAATTCTATATTACCTATCTAGAAGATATGTTTATTTAGTAACAACTGGAAGAACAAGTTTAAAGAATTGGAATCTAAGGCTAGCTTGTAATGAAAATTTGGAAAGTTTGAGATAGTTTAAGGAATGATTTAGAGTATATTACAAGATCAATGACTTGAAAAATTCAATAAAGATATGATGATGGAGATTAAAGAAAGATAAGGATGAGCACAAATTTATATAGTTTCTATGTAGTTAAGTACATTGAATCTAAGATCGACAATTGTGATTAAGAAATAATAGATGGAAGAATCTAAAAGCTTAGAGATAACTATTTAAGGAGGAGATCAAGATAATTTTTTATGTTGATCATGTTGTTGAGTATGTTTCTTATGCTAATGATATTGTTGTGAATGAAAAGTATTGAGAAGAAGAACAAAACAAAATGAATTAAGAAGAGTAGAGGAAAGAGATGATCATAGTTAGTATAAAGTGAAGGAGTGATGTAGTTAGTCAAGAGAATAGAGAACAATGAGCATAGATCAGACAGAGACAAGAATAGAAAAAAGATATAAACAAGAAAAGGTATTTACTATACTTAATAGATCATTTATAATATTATTTTCTAATCATTGTAGTAGAAAATCTTGAAAACTGAGTAGACCTAACAAGTCTATGAAATTCTATATGGTAACATTGATTAGTGGTGTAAAGGGAAGGAAAATTGCATGGAGGAATTTTCATGCCAATAATTTGAAAATGGGTCTAGTTAGAGAACATATCCACTTGGAGGTTCTGGAGGGAAGGTATGGAAAAATTTAGTTGGAAGAG
Organism: Cupressus sempervirens; assembly: GCA_028749045.1. Lineage (NCBI taxonomy): Eukaryota > Viridiplantae > Streptophyta > Pinopsida > Cupressales > Cupressaceae > Cupressus > Cupressus sempervirens. The sequence continues at coordinate 606,079,464 of CM053792.1, forward strand.
CTCATTAACCTAGCTTTGGTGATTCTTAGTGACAACGCTTAGGAAATGGGGGTGAAGCTCTTAAACATTGCCCCCAATAGTTTGGTGGATAATTTTGGTCCATTAAATGGATCTTCCAAGAAATTGAAGAGATTAAGTTCATGATGTAGGGGTAGGAAAGGCTAGAGGGGGGGACGAGAATGCCAAAATTAGCAAGCTAGATGCAAGGGTTGCTGAGATTGAAAAAAGAGTAGAAAGGATTGAGAGATCTCTTCATAGCTCAGCTAACCAGAGCCTTAATATAATTAAAGGTTTAATGATAACATTATTTAGCTACACGTGATGATGGAGGAAGGAAAAAAAGGGTAGGAGGAAAAGGATAAAGAGGAAACAAGGGCAACTAAAGAGGATGCTTCTTTGCAGGGTGAGAGCCCGAGCAAAAGAAGGAGTGGAAAAGAGGAAGAGGGAAGAGGAGGTATCCCCAAATGATAGCCAATTGAAGACTTATGAGGCTAAGGACATGGAAGAGCTGGAGCTCAAGAAAGTGGAGCTAGCTAAAGAATTAGTGCCCTGGTTGTTTCTCCTGGTTTTGGTTTGTTCCTTGGCTTTTGGCCTTTTGTTTTCTATTTTTGTTTGTTGGCTAGGTTAGGCCTATTGTTTTTTCTTTTTCTTGGTAGTTAGACCCAAAATTTTAGTAGTTTTTATGTTATTGACTAGTGGGTTTCAGGAACCCTTGTTAAAAACTCGTTTTACTCCTTTAGAGAAGACCACTCTTTGGACAAGATCAATGAGTGATAAGATGTAGATGATATTTTGGTGAAATCCTCTAACAAGGACACATTAATAATGTGTATGTAATCTTTAACAAGGTTGTGTCCTAGTACAGATCACTTCAAAAGAGTGAATATTTTTGGGTTGCTAGTCTTAGGTGGCTTTTCCCTTCAGAGGGTTCTACATTAAAATCATGATGCCATATGTGTGGATGTTATTTTAGTTGCAAGTTTTTTTACATCTTTTACTTTTTACTACAACTCTATAATAACTAATTATCTTCAAGGTTATAACTAAGTTATTCTAGTGACACTCAGTACTGCAAAGAACAATAAGTTAATAGTTTGGAATGAAGTGATAAAAATAATTATATTATATGTTAGATGATTACACCGAGTGATTTTTGATAATGTTTGTGATGTTTTATTTGTACTAATTTTTTTAAAAAGGGATTGTAGGATAAATGAACATAGTTGATTCAGCCCCCCTCTTAGTTATCTAATAAATCACACTTTCACTTAGCACTTCATCTTCTTTATCTACTCAATTCTATTCTACTAGATTCACCTTCTATCTTATTTATCCACTTAAATTTGTATCAACAATATCAACATAATTAGCAACAATTAGCAACAAGAAAAATCTTGTTTATCCCTTTAAATAGATAACATTTTCCTTTCCATAATCTTCCTAATTTTGCCACTTAGTTACAATTGTAGATCTTAGATTCAATGAATTTAGTCAGTTGGAAAATAGACTTCCTTCTTGAATTTTATGCTCAATTTCAGATTGTTAAATCTTCTCCATTATCCCTACTTTGGATTATTCTAGACATTGATATCATAATTGGATTTGTTCTTATCTTTTAGACTTCTCAAACAGTCTTAATTTTTACCAAATGTCAACCTCAAATTGATCTTTTACAAAAAAAATTGTTATGTTCATGCTTGGTGAACATTGCAACTTGATCGTTCAATATATGACTAGGTTAATATTTAAATTGCTCACTTAACACTACACTTCAACACTTCTTCCTTAACCCTTTCATATACATTAATCCACATTATCATTTGGGGCTAAAAATCTCCCCTTTTGGCATTGATGGAAAGACATAAACTTGAGATTTTACATTACACAACATTACATCACAATATAATCAAATGTATGTACTGATAACAACATAACTCTTCAACTCTCTGCAATGGATTCAACATTTCTAGCTCAGTTATCTCTTCCTCATCTAAAAAGTGTCTTTTTCTCTAAACAATCCTTCTAATTGGCAAGAAAACTCTCCTTCTAATTAATAGATACCAACTCATAACAAGAATTCATCATCTCTTCAATCCTTTGATTGAATTTTTCCTAGAACTGATCCATCTTATCCATTAGGTTGTTAGAAATTTAATAGGGAAAATGAAATGCTTAGAGTGGGGGGGTGTCAATCAAGATCTATAAATTTTATTTCACTTCAAAAATGAAACATATTTGATATCACCACATAAACTCTTATTTTAAACATTCATCTCATATCAACATAATATTAGATTTACCTTCTAAACGCATGAATGTAAACTTATAAACACATACCACATTAACACACAAATTTGGTAACGAAAAAAACCTCCAAGGTAAAGGTAAAAATACAATGGGGATGAAACCCATAAAATCTTCACTACTACAAAAATTAAGTTGTGCATATTAGGGCTACAATATTTTGATCACTTTTGGTTATCTACTCTATGAGGGTTATGCCTTGTTAAAGGTTAAAAGAACTGCTAAGTTCTACCTTGGTTAAAGAATTTTTCATCACAAGTACTTTGTTAAGAGATTTACATAGGCCTGTTAAAGCTACTCTTTTAAGATATTTAAACCCTTAAACACCTATTAGAATGTTTAGTACTTGATCCTTTTGTTATCACTTCAATGCATGGTATCAAATCTCCTCTATGCAATATAATATCACCTTATTGTGACATATCATCTCTATTTCTGCTCAAAACTCTTCACTGTATTGCTCGGTCATAATTGTCTTAACACTCTGATTCACCTCCAAAACTTTACATGCAATCAAAATATTCTATTAGCATGAATGTTGATGATACTAATTTGGGGCAGTATCCTAAGCATTAGAGAGTATTGATATGTTACATTCATGATTGTGTTTTTCATTGATGTCAACATAGTATGGTTTCTATAAATACTTAATGAGTAGCAAACATAAATCTTAGTTGTACAGACAATGGTTTGATTTTCTAGTGATATTCAGTTATTAACATGTTATGTACAATGTCCTAATGATTTGGTTCAATGCATAGAGTCTAAGTCAAAGATGTATGAAAGTTGTACTTGATTTACAGAGAGCAATTTAGAGACAATGCATTTGGAAAGTAGTTTCTGATGTTTCTTCACTATCTTTCATCTAAAATGTAATAAGAAGATGTGCAGTCAAGAAATGATAGAGAATAGTTTGTTGGTGACATCAACAAGTGTGCAAGCCCTAGTATAGCATGTGTGAAGTTTTGTATAGACTATGAGTTGACAATGCTATTGTAACTATAATTAATTAATTATCTTATTACAATTAATTGGGAAAGTCTCAAGGCCAACTCAAGGAATTATTTTAAAGATATGGTATAAAGGAAATATGTTTTTCTTGTTTGTAAAGTATTGATTGAAGTGCAAAGTTTGAAAATGAGCAAAGTGTTTGGTAAATGTGTGTAAGTAATCAAAGGGATTATTGGATGAGATTTTTGTGACCTAGTTACAAGATTAAGAGCAGAAGTATGGTTGACATTACAGAAGAAGAGGAAGGAAATACATTTCATTTCTATTATTCTACAAGGAATAATGCATAGATCATATGGATAGTGGGTTCATTGGTCTTAACCTTGAAGCTATTTGGGCAGTGGGTCTAGCTATCTTCCATAACTCCTAACAGGGTTAGCACAACTCCTATTAAGGTTGGAATCTCTTAAAATTGATTCAAATTCTCCTAATAGGTACTCATATGTACTGAATGTTATTATAGACTCCTAACAGAGTCCATCCTCTAACAAGGAACATTTATATTAGTACACCATATTATGTGTACCATCCCCACTAGGGTTTTCCCTCTAATCAAGAGTTTCCCTAGTTAACATATCTTTTTTATTGTGCATGAGTATATTGTTGTGGTGTCTAATTATATTTCTCATATGGTTAAAGTTTAATAAGGTTGATAATTGTGATATTAACTGGATAACTAATTCACCCCCCTCTCAATTATGTTGGGGGACTATGTATTCTTATAATTGGTATCAAAGCTTAGGTCCTTGAAGCATAAGATTAACAACATTGGGAGATTGATGGTGAATATTTTTTAGAAAAGATAGTCCTAAGTTTGATGGAAGAAACTTTGACACCTAAAAGATGGAGATTCTTGGAGAGTTATCAGATTTGTGTAGAGAATAGATCATTGAGTTTCCATATCCTGAATCTTTTTGTTGTATACAGAAGAGTAGAAGCATAAGTAAAGGTAGATTTAGAGCCAAAGAAGACAAGAAGATCAAGGAAGGTATTGATATTCTTATGAAAAGAGAACCAAAAGGTATGTAATTTTTTTTTTTTGGACATGTAAAGAGTTTGGTCATTTTTCGTCTAGATGTCCTAAGAGAGTAAGAAAATCTAGAAAGAGTTCACTTTCTAATTAAGATGAAGAATTTAAAGCAAGTATGAAAAGATTCTTGAATGACTATAATCATAAAGATAATGAACCTAAATTGGTTAATGAAGAGGAAGTAAAAGAAGAGTTATCTCTAATAACTATTATTGATGATTATAATCTAGAGATTGTTAGACAAAATGCAGAAGTTATCTTTGAGACTAGCAATGATTTGCAAAATGATGTGTTAACCATTGAGCAAAGAGGAGAGTAGAGATTTGAACCTAGAGATGAGATAATAGTTGAGATGTCAACTCCTACCCTTAACAAGAATCCAACAAAGAATCATCCTCCTGAGTAGATAATTGGAAACAAAGACAAAGGTGTAATGACAAGAAATAGAGTAAATGATGAGATATGTTTGATATCTCAAGTTAAACTTAAGAGTGCAGATGAAGCATGTAAAGATGATCATTGGATTCAATCAATGAAGGAAGAAATAGATTAGATTGTGAAGAATGATACATGAGAGATAGTTTCTAGACACAAAGACAAGAATATGATAGGAACCAAATGGGTATTCAAAAACAAGATGAATTGGAAAGGAAAAGTTGTGAGGAACAAGGATAGACTCATATGAAATGTATATTCATAGCAAGAAGGCATAGACTATGATGAGATATATGCACTTGTAGCCAGAATAGAAGTAGTAAGAATGTTCTTGGATTATGCAACAAATAAGAAGTTCAAGGTCTATCAGATGGATGTTAAATCAACCTTCCTAAATGGAGAACTTGAAGAAGAGGTATATATTTAGCAGCCTAAAGGTTTTCCTTTATTAGAAGACTAAGACATGGTATGCGTACTAAAGAAAGTTCTATATGGTTTGAATCAAACACCTAGAACCTAGTATGAAAGATTGGACAATTATTTAACAAAGCTTGGATTTGCTAAAGGTATGACATATAGTAACTTGTATTTGAAAGAAATTGAGAATGGCTTGCTCATAATAGTAATAATTGTTGTTGACATCATATTTGGAGGTAATGATGAAGCAAGTGATAAGTTTTTTGAAGAAATGAAGAATGAGTTTGAAATGAGCATGATAGGAGAAATGAAGTTTTTCCTAGGGTTGCAGATTGTGCAAACAATGATGGCATTTTTAGTTCATAGGCTTAGTTCCAGAAAGACCTTTTGAAAAGGTTTGGATTAGAAAGTTTTAAACCTTTTGGTAATCCTATGATAATTGGTCACAAGTTATCCAACAAAGATAAGACACCTATAGTAGAGTAGAAGAAGTAAAAATCAATGATTGGAGGTTTACAATATTTGACTCATAGTAGACCAGATATAGAAAATACAATTAGGATTATAGCTATATTTCAAGCTAATCCTAAGGAGTATAATTTTTCAATAGTAAAGAGAATATTCAAATATTTAAATAGAACATCTAACTATGGAATTTGGTATGATAGGTCAAGTGACTTCACTTTATGTGCATATGGGCTAGGCAGTATGGATGATAGAAAGAGCACTGGTGGTGGAGCATTTTCTTGGAGGAATATTGAATTATTGGCTAAGAAAGAAGCAAAATTACATTTTGCAAAGTGATGGGACTCAAAATTGTATTCCTGATTTGAGTACCTTTCTAAACTTGAGTCATTTTGAGCCCATATAGGTGCATTTAATGCATGTGTACCTAACCATCATTTTCAAGAATATAAGGTGTTTTATGTTTCTAACACCTTTCATTCAGTGTCTCCATGTGTCCCATGATGATAAAGTATCATTCCAAATCATTCTGTGAAGTTTCATTTTGAGCAATGTTCAGATTTGCATTTTTGCTTGTGTTAGATAGTGACAGGAAGCCTAGTTTGCATTTGAATATCTTGGACCTGGTTATATTTCATGACTCACCACTTTGGGTGTATTTAGTATGCATATCAAAGAACCTTTTTTTTTTTTCAAGTAATTTTTATATGTTTTGACTAGGTTTTGAATCCCTCAAAGTTAGTTGTTTACTATTGTCATGTTGATGAAAATTTCTTAGAAATCTGAGCAGCCCTGTTTGACTAGTTGTAACTTTGACTTAGTTAAACCTAATAAGAAATTTCCTTTTTCATTAAATTCTAGGGGTTAGAGAATTACTATGTTTCAAATTTGAGCCTATTAGGAACCCATTTGACTTATTTTCAAACGTGATTCCAAATACAATTTGTGAAAGTTTACTGGTATCTTAGAATGTAGATTGATCAGTAGCCCAGTTCAAGATGTCATAACTCTGATCCATGATTTTCTAAACCAAATGGATTGTAACACTATGTTCTATTTTTAAAATTTTTTAACTATGCCAATTTTCAAGTTTTGATGAATCCGTTTGCACTCTTTCCTAGGTCCATTCCATTTGTAAAAATTAATATCCCACCAGTGTTTCTAGTGTTGCAATTTTGAGTACCCAAATTTGACCACTTGCCAAATTTTCCCATTTATTCATCATGAGCCAAAATCTTAGAGTTATACTCTCCTCATGACAGTGAACTGATACCCCATTTTTCAAGCCCCCAAGTGTTAGTTTGACCTATTTTCAAAGCCAAAATCAAACATGTTTTATGGTTTTCTGGCATGTTTGTTTGTAGGCAATTCAAAGAAGGAAAGTTTGATGGTCAATATTTGTTGACGCTAAAATTTTCATGAGATGAAATTTTATAGGGTAAGAGAATGTGGAACAAAGAATCCATATGCCTAATTTCAAAGCTCAGTTATCTGTTTCAGTCAGCTTTTAAGGTGAGTCAAAAGACCCCTTGCCATAAAATTGGTAGTTTGCAAAAGGTTGAAAATTGAGTTAAAATTTGATGTTTCAGTAGTCGAATTTGATTTTAATCAGTATGACAGGTTTAGTGGGCTAGTTTGAGACATCAGGTGTTTTAATTCAATTTCTTTTTTCAGCTGGATTCACTTTGGGATTCGACTGAATTCAGTAGCCAGATAAAATATTATGGGATTTAAAATATGTTTTAAAGAAAAGATTATAATGGGGCTAATCATTGAAAGGTTTTAAATGTGTACCTCCTTTTTATTCAAATTTAAAAAGGTGAATGGGATTGTATTTTCATAGTTATTACTTGTTGAACAACATGTGTTCTGAGAATCACTTTGGTATATGGTGTTATGAGCATATTGATAGTTTTATAAGATTTGAGCAATGTTAGTAAGGATGTGTTTTCTAGCAACAAAAGAATAATTAAATAGTGACAAACAATTATTAGGCATTGGGAGAACATAATATGTGACACACATCTATTAAAATATGCATAAACAAATAAGGGGTGCCACATGGTTTGATGAAAGAAACTATGGAGAGATTTGGCATAGATTTATCTAGACTTAAACTATTGATTGCTGAAGTAGAATTTAACCTTGACACAAGACACCCTATTTTGTTGGTATAAGGTAGCAAAGAGGCAAAAAACTAAAGTTGGGTGTATCGTTACTGAAACTACAAATAGTTAAAAGGGAACTATGAATAAGATGCTAAAAGAAGTTGAGGAAAGGGAAAATGATTTCCATATTTGCTTCTATGATATTGAAGACAATTATAGACTTGAAGGATGTGGGCATGCCTTTTGCAGTTCATGTTTGGTTGATCAATGTAACTCAACCATACACCATCATGAGGGATATCCAATTACTTGTGCCCATGAAAATTGTGATTAATTATTTTTAATCTATGATCTAAGATCTTTGCTTTGATTTGAACAATTGGATGAGTTATTTCAAGCTTCTCTTGGGGTATTTATAGCTTCTAGTAAACCTTTAGGTTCTCCACCATTGTAGATTGCCCATCTGTATATGAGGTATCCAATTCCAGAAAACTCTATATTTGTAGATATTATTTAGTAGAGTTGTGTACCACTCATCATTTTGAATATCATCCATATTTTTCTTGTGAGAAGTATAAGGAATTCAAACAATACCCTGATGCTTCTCTTAAAGAATGGTGCAAAGGAAAAGTAGATGTCAAAAGTTGTCCCTCTTGTGGTTATGTAATTGAGAAAACTAAGGGTTGTTCCAAACAATTGAATCAATGGCTGAGAGAAATACGGAATTTCACATGCAAAGCTCATGATTTATGCCTTGGTCAACAAGTGAAGACCGATGGTGAAGATTGAGAATGGGCATTGTGGTAAGAAGCGGGCCAATGTGGTATTGTAGAGCAAGAGGCTTTTCTTCAACCAGAGAAGACAACTTCCTCCAAGGGGAAAGGGGCTGAGCGATGGCATCAATTGTATTGGACAATACCATAAGATATAATAGCACTAGAAACATCTTGGGAGGAAACCACAACATGACTAGAGAAGTTACTCTTGAGAGCCCCTCTGCGGTATGTAAAAATGGGGAAGGAGCTTTCTCAGAGCAAAAGAAAGCACAAGAGTAACTGGAAAACTCATTTTCCTTTCTATATGAGTCGAATATGATGAATATAGTTAGTGAGAATTCTAAGAGTTTCTCTTTGTAGCTATAGGATTATTTCTAGGCATTGGACTAGACAAGGGGATACCATTACTTGTTAAGAGTTTTAATGGAATAGGGAGACTTTCCTAGTTTTCCATCGAGCTCTTCATTGTACGATCTTGATTTGCAGGAGGAATATTTTTGCAAAAAATCAAAGGCATTGTAAATGGAAAGGTTGTAATTAAATAGGGCCAAAATTTTATGCATAATTGTAAGTGCAATAATCTAGAGGGTTGGCACCATTAGTTGTTGAAAAAATCACTATTCTTATTATCCCACATTTCTTAAGATGTAGTATTTAAGTTCTTTAAATGTGCAAGCACAATACATGTTAGTATCTTAAAAGGCTGAGCCTTTTGAAGACATGAGGCCCATGTGAGGGGCCCACCCATGGATGGAAAATAGCTAGCGCAAAGTCAAGCCAATTTTGAATGGAACTATAGGCACCCAAATTGTAGATAAAGTGATGACATCACAAGGTGACATGTGGTGTTAAATTGTGCAGTCACAACATTAACGACGTAGTTAGTGGAGATAGTTCTGAAGATGCCAAAAGGCCAGATTTAAGTCTCAATTTCATAGTGAAAGATGATAAGTTAGTTGAAACAACCCTAACCATGCAAAATGGAGATTTTGCAGCTTTCCAGGAGTTAACTACAGTTTAAGGAGTTGGAGTTTTGATTACTTGAAAGCCTTGTTTTGTATAATTGCTAGGGTTAAGCTGTGGTTAATGGTTAATCCTCTGATGGTGTGAAATCATGACATATGGTGAAGCCTGCTAATAGGGTAGTGATGACATAGCGAGTCCAACCAATGAGGAGTTGACACGTGGTGCCTACATAGTGGTCAATAGGAGGGTTAACTTGGATTGAAAAAGAGGGAAAAATATGAAGTGAGAATTTTTTTTTGATTTTTTTTCCAATTTTGTACGTACAAAGCCTAGATTCAAAAAAATTAAATGATTTAAAAATTTTATATAGTTTAAACTATAGGGTATTTTAAATTTTTCATTTTAATGCTCTTGGGCCTAGAATTTTCAAATGAATGTCAAAGGGGCATTTTTTTATCAGAAATGCATAGTGCAATATACCATTGGAATCGGGAGAAGATGCATTATCCAGATATGGAGTCAAAAATTTTACAAGTATTCACTAGTAAGAGATATAGGTAGATTTGTAAAATGGGGGGCATTCTCACCCAGATTTGATCAATTTTCATGTTAAAGCATCAAAATCCATTAGAAGGCATACATGGGAGTTTGTTGGCTCCACTTTTGGAGGAAACTGTTTCTAAGAATTACATTTTGCCTCTACATGTCTTTTGGCGGGTATTTTTTCCCTTACTTTAATATCAAATTTGACATCTTAATTAGTTACATATTTATATCATTCTGAAGATGTTTTCAAGCATTGTTCAACAGCAAGGAAAATATCTAATTTTTAGTTACAAAGAGAGAGTAGAGAGAAGTTCTACATCAACAAATGGAATCTTTTCAAGTGGACAAATGACAACATTTGATTTGATTCAAGAATTCTTTTGGTCTTTATATTCTCTTCTCTTCTCTTTCTTTAGGGTTGGTTCTTGTTCTTAGACATTTTTCACTGCTATGATACCACAAGAATGGTTCTAGTTTGGTTGAAATTTCTTTCATGGTTGTGATTCCACCATTCTTTAGCATTTCTCTCATGTAATGAACAACAAGTAATGATATATAGTGAGAGTCTTAGTCTATTCAGTTGTTTTAGAAGTTGTTTTCATTCATCCTTTATGTATTTGTTTCAAGGAAATAAATAAAATGCAGCAACAAGCTTATCTTCAATGTGAATCTTGTCTCTTATTCATGTAGTGCATAATCTTTTGTGTTTTGTGAAAAAAGAGCATGAAACTCAGTTGCATCTTGTTTTGGGGTATATGTGTTGATATATTTTTCTTGTGATTCAAGGAGTCATGTAAATGCTTAGTTTATCATAGTAGGGTTACAGATTTCATGAAGGGATAGACTAAGTATGAGATTCATAAGTGATGCATATGTCTGATTCACAAGATGAATGGATAGATCTGGAAGTCCTAATACATGAAATGTGCCAATGATTTCCAAGGATGGATGTCAATGATTTGTGGAATTGCCCAATAGATAATGCACTGATGAGCTATAGGATCGATGTGTTTTAATGTGCAGGTCTTGGTTATGCTGAAATAAATATTATGATAAAAAATCCTTTTCCTTTTTTGTTGAAGAGCTGAAAAGAGTTCCCTCCACTTAAATTATTAGGTTCATACGTCATGTCATTAGCTATTTCATGTCTATGTTGTTTGCATAAGCATAGAAGATAAAGTGTATTATCTACTTTATAGGATTCAGTAGTATGCTTTGATACAGGTACCATATGAAGAATTTGAGGCTCACTTGCCTAGGTCTTGCAGAGCCTAAAGTAGAAGAAGGAGTATAGCCTTATAGATGGCCTTGGTGTCTAAATAGGTATGTTGTAGATGGGAATTAGCTACCCCTAGATGTATTATGTTATCATCATTGGGTTTTTGAAACTTGACATTTTAAAACACCAACATTGTAATCAAGTTAGTGGATGAAGCAAATATTGAAGGATATTAGAATTGAGTTTGAAGAACCTGTTATCATTTATTGTGATAACACAAGTACAATGAGTATGTCTAGGAATCTTGTATTGCATTCTAAGACTAAGCATATATCTATCAAGTATCATGTGTTGAGAGAGAAAGAAACATAAAAGGAGATTAGATTGAATTATATGAGTACTAAAGATCAGATTGAAGATATCTTTATGAAGCCTTTACTTAAAGATAAATTTGAGTACTTGAGAGGTATGTTTGGGGTTATGCCCCTGCCTACTTATGAGTAGATAATGTAGAGAGTTCATCACTCCAGTGGTATAGAACACTATTGTTATACTAGACTAAATGTCAATGCTTCCTATATAAGGGAGTATCTATGATGAGCTGAGTCATTCAAGACTTTTTGTATTTGGTTTTGAATAGTGTCTTTGGACACTCGAGCTAGTTGAAGACTTGGGGCAATGTATTAGAAATTGGTATTCAACAATTGGTATGTTATAATATTGAGGCCTTTGACATTCATGTCAATGGGGGAAAATATGCATGAAAAACATCTCCTAAGCAATGGGGGAGAGATATATCTTTAGGGAGATTTAGAAAGATTCATGCAAGGAAGCACGAGATATGTAACTATTATGTTGAGAATTATTTAGCATGTGAACAAATGATGTTGGTCCTATAATCATAACGACAACTATAGAAAAAGAGCACTATTTTGGTATTCTTTGGATTAGATGATTTTTCATCTATGTTTCCATCAATGCCGAATGGGGAGATTGTTAGCATAAATGCTAATGATACTATTTTGAGGGAGTATCCTAAGCATTGGAGAGTATTGGCATGTTGTATTCATCATTATATCTATCATTGATGTCAACATAGTATGTTTCTATAAAGAAAAGTTGAGTAGAAGACATAGATATTAGTTTTACATACAATGGTTTGATTGTCTAGAGATGCAAGATTATCAACATGTTCAGTATAGTGCCCTGAAGATGTGGTTTAGTGTGTAGAGTCTAAGTCAAAGATATATGAAAGTTGTACCTATTTTTAGAGAGAAGTTGAAAGACAAAGCATTTGGAAAGTAGTTCTTGATGTTTTTTCACTATCTTTCATCTAAGATGTAATGAGAAGATTAGGCAGTGATAGAGGATAGTTTGTTGGTGATGTTAGTAAGTGCACAAGCCCTAGTATCCCATGTGTGAAGTCTTGTATAGACTGTGAGCTAATAGTGCTATTGTAATTGTAATTAATCAATTATCTTATTATAATTAATTGGGAAAGCCTCAAGGCCAACTCAAGGAATTATTTTGAAGATATGGTATAAAGGAAAGATTTTTTCCTTGTTTGTAAAGTATTGATTGAAGTGTAAAGTGTGAAAAGGAGCAGAGTGTTTGGGAAATGAGTGTAAGTGGTCCAAGGGATTATTGGATGTGAGTTTTGTGATCTAGTTACAAGATTAGAAGGAGTAGAAGTTTGGTTGATAAGAAAAAAGAAGACGAAGGAAGTAAATTTCATTTCTATTATTCTACAAGGAATAATACAAATATCATTTGGACAGTGGGTTCATTGGTCTTAACCTTGAAGCTATTTGGGAATTGGGTCTAGCTATCTTCCACAACTCCTAACAGGGTTAGCACAACTCCTAATAGGGTTGGAATCTCCTAACAAGGGTTCAAAGTCTTCTAATAGGGACTCATATGTATTGAATGTTATTAAAGACTCATAATAGAGTCCATCCTCTAATAAGGAACATTTATATTAGTACATCATCTTGTGGGTACCATCCCCACCAGGGTTTTCCCTCTAATCAAGGGTTTCCCTAGTTAACATATCTACTATTATTGTGTATACATATCTTGTTGTGGTTTTTAATTATATTGTTCATATTTTTAAAGTTTAATAAGGTTTATAATTGTGATATTAATTCATTAACTGATTCACCCCCCTCCCCCTCTCAGTTATATTGGTGGAATATATATTCTAATATATTCACACACTCACACTCATACTTATGAACTAGGTCATAGACCCTCCTTAAATAGATGTTTGGGTGAACCTTCTAGGTCCATATCAATAATCTAGAATCAATCCCTTTTTTAGCTTAGTTTATTAATTTTCTGAATGGTGGATTGCCTTACATAGGGAATAATAATCTTCCTTTGAATACATAATCATTTCCTTGATTAGCTCCTCAATCTTCAAAACATTCTTCTAGCTCGATAAAAATAGTTAACATAAGATTTAGTGTCATTCCAAAAAAATATGTTAAACTATGTTACTTGGCACTTACATTACACTAAGGCTCAGCATAAAATATTTCATCTTGTTTTCCCTCATCCTTAACTATGCTTGACATGAACTAAATTACTCAACCTCTATAACACTCAAAATCAACTATTATTCCTGAAAAACTTGGTAATCATTGGATTACTTGGTGAGCATTAGTTTTCTTGACAATAACTAGTGCTCACCACATGACTTGGAATATTTATAACTCTTCACTCCTTAGCTTGGCATTTATAGGATGACTTGATTGCATTGGTGACTAAAGAACCCTACCTTTTTAATGCCTAAGTGTTTTACACTAATAGACAATATGACTTAGGGATCAAACCCTCCTTTGACATTAGTGGCAGAAACACTTTGTCATGATAAAAAAACTATTTGATACAAAAATGAAATACAAGTACTCCCCTTAAGAATATATTCCATACCTTAAATTAATATACAGTATACATATTCTATCTTCAAACTTAGTATATACATGGAAAAGTTCAAAATTGAAAAACTCTTTGTGATCATTTTGATTCATAATTGTTACATTTTCCTGTTAGCATGAATGTTGATGCTATGAGAAAATATTGCAGAATAGTGTTATGACTTTGTTTCTCATTGATGACAATATAGTAAGACTGACAAAGAAGTAGACTAAGATCCATGAATTGAGGGCATCACATTGCATATCTATCCATGCACAATTAACAACATATACTATAGCATGTATTTGACATATGGTCAAGTGCATAGAACCTGAATCTATAGCGTACAAAAGATATTAATGATATATAGAGATCTGTAGGGAAACAGAGCATTGGAAAAATAGTCTCTATTGTATGATCAATATAACACATTATGTTTAGAGTAAAGGGTTGCACAGTTAACTAGAGGGAGTACACTAACAACTTATGATGTCAGCAAGTGCATAGGTACAGAAGTCACACATGTGAAAGTTTGGAAACAACTATGAGCCAACAACATTAATTAAATGTGTATTTCATTTAATTAAATATGGAGCTAACTCAAATGAATTTTAAGTGTATGAAGTTGACTCTAAAGATTAATTATTGAGTACAGTATAAAGGAAAGGTTTTTTCCAAGTTCTAGAGATAGTAATTGTGATTGAGAAGTAGAGAAGACTTGCAAATTGTGAAGTAGAAGAGTAGAGTAATTTGCTAATGTGTGTAAGTGACCTTGAGGGTTACTAATGAGTTCTAGATCTATTTGCATGATCTAAAGGTGAAGGAGTTTGACATACTAGATAGAGGAAGAGAAAAGAGGTTGTTCCACATCTATTATTCTGAAAGGAATAGTACCTAGATCAATTGGATAGTAGGTTCATTGATCTGATCTTGAAGCTGTTTGGACAGTGGGTTCTGTTGCCTTCTTCAACTCCTAATAAGGTTGGAATCTCCTAATAGGGATTCAAAGTCTCCTACTAGGGACTCTTTGTACTAAGCATTGTAACAGACTCCTAATAGGGTCTATCCTCTAACAAGGAATATTCAGATTAGTACATTATTTTGTGGGCATCACTCCCACTGGGGTTTTCCCTCTGATCAAGGGTTTCCCTAGTCAGCATATCTGGTGTATGTGTGTATGGAAATTTCTTTATGATTGTTTTTTACTTTGATTGATAAAGTAATAATTGTTTAAGATTTATATATAATTGATTCCCCCCCCACCTCTCAGTTATATTGGTGAACTATTACTTCTAACATTTCCCTTGTTCTCTTCTCATTTTCCCCTTTATTACTCTATTCATTTCCCCTTATTTTTGTCACTCATGGTTGTTGCCATACTTATCCAAAAATGGTTTGTGAATCTATAATATCATGGTTAGAGCATGATCTCAACTTATCCTTATAGACTCCAAAACTTGAATCTTAATTTCTAGCATACCAGCTAGATCTACCAAACTATCAATAGTAGAGATTTTGATCTTTTTGCACTACCTCCTTAATTAGCTAGATTTAACTCTCTCTGCATAACCTCCAAGTGAGGTATCAACATTGTCTAAATGGAGATAAGATTAGCCCTTATTTTTCCATCTATATCCATTAACTCGGCTAACCTTGATTGGGGAAATGTCAATGTATTGAAATCAAATGAGCTTGTCCTTGCATCCATTCTTAGTGTGATTCCAAATTATTGTAAATTGGATTGAAGGTTATCTACAACCTCCTAATTATCCTTAGTAAAATATGTAACATCACATAAATTTTTTTACAAAGAATGAATATTCTTAACAATTTCTTCCATAATTTTAACAAGGTTTGAAAGATGAATTGGTCTTACTGCAACTTCTATAGAGACTTTCTCCAAAACTTTCTTCTTGAATTTTCTAGTTGTCCATTGTATCAATTTCTCATGTATATGAACATCTAATTCATTAACCTTCTCTAGAATATGAACTAATTGAGTCATTATAGGTGCTTGCACATTAAGATTTTCTAGATAAAATCTTCTAGGAAAATGGAAAATATCCTTAATCTCATGTAGTACCTATATTTGTTTTTTTTCTCTCTTCAACTCTTCTTGTTTTGTCTTCTATACCAATAAATCTTGAAATGTTTTCATCTTCTCATATTTCAAGTTTCTAGAGTCTCAATTAGGAATCACAATAAATTCATCTAATGTTACTATCTTTCTAGTCAACTTCACCTTCTTCTTCTTAATCATCTTTTGTTTAGAATATGGAGTACTAGAGCTTGGCAATGATAATTGAAAACTTTGATTCTAGAGCTCTAGAATTTTTCTTTGAATAATTTCTTGTGTTCCCTTGGCACCCTTTGGCTCTTCTTCTAGTTTTTGCTCCTCAGTCAATGTGAGTTCAACAATAATACTTGATTGCATTATCTCCTATGCTCCCTCATTCTGACGTCCTCAAACATTTGGCATCTCTAGTAGTAGATTTCTCTACTTTTGTATTTTTGCTCTCATTCTCATTATTCTCCTCTTAGGTTCCCTTGTTGGAAAAATCTAATTGATCTCTCCCTTTTTTGACTAGTACACTCTACTTCTTGGCGGTAGCAACACCATCTTTTTCATCTCCTAGCACTTGTACATTAGTATCAACAGTAAATTATGGATGTATCAATTATACTAAATATTACCTATTATGATTTTTTTTACTCACTAATATTAAAATATTCCTTGATTTTCGTAATCAATGGATTGGTGCCTATTAATGCATCCTTAATTTATTTAGGATCATTCTCTTTCTTTTCTTATTTGGAAGAAATAGTACTTTCTGACTCCTTAGTAGTAGCCACATCTGGCATTGTATTTTCTAAATTTTCATTTTCTATGGTGACTACTTCTATCTACTTCTCATTCTCCAGTTCCATCTTATGTAATGTCTCAACCAACTGCTTGACATCATCATAGATATTTTCTTTATTGTCTAACTCTACTTTTCCTACATCCTTCTCTTCCTTATCTTTTTTCTTCTCATTCATAGGCATTAGACTTAAAAATTTCTTCCATACTATCTTACTCTCCTATACAACTTCTTCAATTTTATTTTAAATAATTTTGTATGCCCTTCTTTTTGGCACAAACTTCTTAACATAATCCTTCATGGCTATTAACATGTGTTTTTTTCCTAAATCAGGCATAACTTGGCCTAGTGTAACCTCTCTCATTTTTTTTCTATGGTTAATTCCCATTTCTACTTTGCATCTATCTTACTATAAAATTCTTTGGTAATCCCTAGCCTAACTCAATTGGTGTAAATTTTAAATTCACCATCATGTCAATAACAACTTGTTCTACCTTTTCTTTATATATATTTTCTAAGGTATTATATTCAGTATAATTAAATCCTACTAGACCTACTAAACTTCTCAAATTTTCACATACCTTATCACAATCTTGTGGTTCTTTTCTGGGAATAATTTGAAATTGACTCAAGTAATCAAACTCGGTCTATTTTGTCTCATCCTCATAACTTCATTACTAATTTTCCCCTCGTTTTCTTTTTCTATTGGTTTGTTTGGCCCCTATTGCATCTAATTTCCTCTTTCTAGGACTTTTTTCTTTAATTTTCCTTGTGATCTTTATAGTTCCTTTCCTTGCTAGCTTGACAACTACAAGACTTGTTGGCTTGAATCTTTTCCTAGTGATCCTTTATGGTGTTGATGTGGGCTTGACTGCCACTTTATTGAAACTTTTCTCTACCTTAGGATCAACCACAATAATTTCTTTTCCTTTTGTTTCCTTGGGCTGAGAAACAACTTTACCCTTTCATTCATGTTCTTCTTCATCATCATCTTCATCTCCTTCTTCATTATTGAGGTTTTCACCATTACCTTCAGTTATTTGCATTGTTCTTTCTCCAAGTTTAACTTCTAAATCTTGGATCATCTTCTTCCTTTTCCATCTTGGGAACCTTTGTGTGTGTTATCATTTTGATATTACTTGTTTCATATGTCCCATAGGGTTTGGCATCCTTGTCAATTTCCTTAGCTAATAGTGTTGTGATGGCATCTAACACTTCATCAATATTTACTTCATAATGTAGAGGTATTAGCCATCCCACTCTTGGAATTATATCCCAAGCATATGTGTAATCCATATCAACAAGAAAACATATGTCATCATATTATTGGTCTATGAATGACTTAAGGATTCTAAATTTGTTCTTCATCTTTTTTTTGAAATCCTCAAAATGACCATCCATTATGGCTTCAACATTTTTACCTATGTGATTGATGAACTCATTTATTTTCTTGATAATTAGCCTCTTTCTATCCCATACTACATCTTCAATGGTGGGAAACAAAGTTTGTACATAGAAGAATACACATACATTAAAAGAATTGAACTTACATGATGTATTATTTTCCTTCCTTATCACTCCTGGGTTCTCTACCAATTGGATTAGTTACAACTCGGCCAAATCATAATTGTGATCCTTCTCGACAAGTTTATATTCAATGTCAATAGCCTTACATGACACATTGTTCTTTTAGCTTGACTGATTAAATTTATGTGCCATAACTCAAATAGAAATCTCAATCAAAAGGTCTTCTATGATGTTGATTTACAAGCCTTGACCATTCTATTTTACCTTTCTGTTGCTCTTAGTTACATTTGTGCCTTGGAAATGAACTAACTCTACTCTATCCAAAGTAGGGTACCTAGTCACATGATGAATGATTGACTTGTGATCATGACTGGTTTGTTATCCAACCATAATTTGATGTAATGTATTCAAATCAACATAATTTTTATCTATTCAACCTTAAATACCTTTGGAAACTCTTAGGCAAGAGGTAACCCTATCTTGGCCATGACCTTGTTCTCGTCTTTCAATCTGTCATTGTCTCACAACTTACATAAGTATTTTTTAGTTCAAAATCATTGATATCTCCAATATTGCACATATAACATGACCCAACATAATCTACCATGATCACTATTGGTGGAATTATAGAAAACACCCCTAAAGAATCTCTTGTTCATGCAATATTTGGGTATGCCTTAAATTTAGGTGGAGGACATACCTTATTCTAAATGATGCATGTATTTATTCTTCAATGATTCCTTCTTCTTGCTAATAGATGCAGATGATGCCATCTTCACAATCTAGGGTTTTAGAATCAAACAACTTTGCAAGTTGACTCAAATACAACTTCATACGACTTACTTATTAATACTATGGCACACAGTTGAATCTCTTCACAATTTTGCACAAATTTCTTTACAATCGCTTAAATTTTTATCTCTATAAATTTGAAAACACACTGAGTCAAAATGACCTTTAAAATACACCATATATGTTCAAACAGTCAAATTGAGTCTTTATTAAATACTCCATATAATACATTGAGTGCATAATGGTTGTCTCAACTTACTCAATCAAACTTGGCATACACACATCTTTCAACTTCACTTGGTCAGTAACATGACTTGGTTCATACTAACATTTAAACTTTGGATCTTCCTCTGAGATGTATCCTAACACAATTTTCTACAATGTGTCTATACTTTACACAATATTGACAATTTACCCAAGTACTGTAATCTCAACTTATGATATTACCTTGCATAGGTTCTTTGTCTTTACCTTTAGGTGTCTAATTGTTCTTTTCTTTAGATCTACAATCTTGTTCCTTATGACCATACTTCTCACATGTATAACAGTTACCTTCAAATCTAGAAGTAGGTTGTTCCTTATTGACATTTGATCTACACTCATGTACTTGATGATCTTGTTTGTTGCAAGTGAAGCAATAACCATTGAATTTATGTTTAGTGTTCGAATTGCCAATATTTCTCCTACAAATATTTGTTGTATGGCCTAGTTTTCTATAGTCATAGCATGTAAGCTTCTTATTCTTTGACTTTTTATTCACATTCCTTTGTTCTCCTTGCTTTGATGGTTCTCCTTTCTTGGCACCTAATAGGAACTTGACATAGCCTAGTCCAGAGGTGTTATGAGGTCTCCTTGTACAGTCATCTATTCATTAAGGAATCTCATAGCCTCTTTAGGTTTGTTCTATAATACCCCTAAATTGGCACATTAGTATTCTAAACCAATTTCAGTGCATCAATCTTTCAATATCTATTTGTTGATCAAATTAAGTCCTATTGTACTAGGCATTTCTAATTCTAATAATCTCTACTTGACATAAGTGTCAAATATAGAAAATCACTAATCTGTATTAATCACATACTTTATTTAATTCCTAAACATTAATTGAAATTAGCTAAATTAATCTCTTAATTTAATTAATTTAATTATAAGTCCTAAGTACTTTAATTAAATTAAATCCACCCTCTTTAGCTAATACACATAAACAAGGAATTAAAATACATTGATTTAATCAAATATATATCATAAGTATTGAAACTAATTATTTATTTAATTAGAATATTCTATTATGATGTCATGTTTGAATGGATCAATATTCTTTCCTTATTCATCTCATATGAGAAAGGAATTAAATATATTGATTAAATCAAATATGCTCATCATAATTATTGAAACTAATTATTTAAATAATTAAGAAAATAATTATGAGGACATATTTGAATGGATCAAGGTTATCTTCTATTTCCTCTTATTTAACTCCATCAAAATTGGAGGGCTCAATCTCACATCTAATCTGGACCGTACAATCGGTTTAATCTTGACTGTTGATCAAGTCCAAGGTTCTATAAATAGAGACCCCCAAACTCTCATTTGGAAGGATGCAAATGAAGAGTATTGAATCATTGTTTGATTTATCACTCAAGTGCTTTGCATTGAAATTTCTTTTTCTTATATGCTCATCGTTTAGACTAAAATGCATTCATTTAGTTTGACTTACTTTTCATTGCTCTTAGATTAATTTGAAATTCATTTAGCTTAATCTATATCTTTGAATTCAAAAACATCTAAAACATAGATTAGTGGCATTTTCATTCATAAATTCTTCGTACTAGTTTGGTCTAGTTTCTAAGCTCTAAATTCTAAGAGTGAATAGTAAAACTCCATCTAGATAGAAGGCAATAGATCATCTTGTGCAGACATATCAAATGGACAATCCCATGTTCATTTTGGGATGTTTCTGACAAATAATGATCATGTTGAAGTGTGTGTGGATTTAGAGGCCCATAATTAGCACTCACATTTTTGGCACCCATCGTGGGGTAGAAAAATCAATTTTATAGCCTCATTTTATTCTTTTTTCGACATTCAAATTTTTATTCATACAATATAGAAAATCCTAGTGCAAAAATATCTTTTCTCACCTAAAGAATATGAAAATTCATGCCACTCTATGTACTTTCTTGTACAAGAAAGTGTATGCTCATGCAAAGAAAGCAGTTTCTCGTGTGACACATAGTGAATCCTCGTGCGAAACCTTGCAGAGCCTCATGCCAGACTTGACATCAAAATAGGAGAAAATTGCATTTTAAAGTATGTTTTGCATGATTTATTTTATCCAATTCCTCTTTCTAAAGCATCTATTTTATGATTTTCTAATTTTTAAAGCAGCTTGATAGTGGTTTGTAGGAGGATTGCTAAAGACACCTTGGAATAAACATATAAATAGTACTAATGGTTTGATTGCAGGATGTTTTGTCAAAGATTCTCTTATCAAAGAACAAATTCAAACCCACTCAAAAAATGTGTCTATTTTAATATTTTTCAATACACATAGTTTAATAAGGCTTATGAACTTCATAGGGCTCTGGATAAAGGAATAGGGGAGTATGCTCTTTGCTACTTGGAAGTGATGCTCAGGAGTAAATTAGAAATCTAGATGTCTTTAGATGATAGCACCCAAGGGAGGCAAGAAATGTAGTGGTTCTCCCAAGAAAATATTTTTATGAAGAGATAATGCTTATTTCCTTTTAGGAAAATCAAAATCTTGGAAAAAGACAAGTTAGGATTGATAAGCTAGCTCAGTTATGAATATGTTCTATGTGTTTGGGTAAGGTGATGAGCTAGAGTAGTATGTTCTTTTCCCTTTGGGAAAATTAGAATCTTGGACCCTTGTATCCAAGCTATAGTGTGAGTCAACCTTTAGAGGGCCTACAAGACCAATCCAACCTCGAGGAATGATCCAAGTGAGCACACGCTTAATGTTAGTGATTCCAACTCACTATAATAAATAAGCTTTTTAGACTAAAAGACTCCAAAGCCATGTTAATTTCTTCTTGATTATGATATCATTTATCAAGAAGAGGCTTTGTCTATTGCATTGGGCAGTGGTACCCTGAGTCTTGCTAGTCAAGTGTGTGCACTTTCAAGTGTCAATGTGGGTTTTTGGCCTTAACATCATTTGCAAGGCCACTAGGGATTAATATGAATAGAAGCCTATTAAAAAAATTGTAGTCAGTTGCTACCTGATTCACCTCTAAAAGTGGGCATAATATTTATGCAAGGAGGGGGAAGAATCTCTCTTGTAGATCCTCACCATAGGCATGCACTTAGATGTAGAAGGTGGTATATGCCCTTGACCCCTACTACAAGGGTGTTCATTGAGCTTATATGTTATTGAGTCCTTGGAACACACCAAAAACATAGGCGTTATCTAGTGGGGTGATGTGACTGTATGAGGTGAACGCATGCACATAAGTTGTGAGACAAAGATTTTGTTGCCTCTACCATTTCTGGTTATAGGGATATTTTTTGAGTCTACAAATTGTCCAAACAAAAAAAAAGGTCAAGACTCCCCCGTCCATTCAAGTTGCTTTGTCCTCGATAAGATTATTTATGACTACTATTTGCATCTCTTGTCTAAAAATCAACTATCTACTTGAAATCCAAAAATATGTCCAAATATGAAAATGATTTTCACATCTGACTGAAAACTACAAAATGTTGTTAGTACTCTATCTAGAAACTGTCAAAATATATCAAAATCTCTTTAAAGTCAGTTAAAACTTGTCAAAATTGTCCTTTACTCATCTGCACATTTATGAAATTTCATGTAACTAAAAATAAGTCTATATATATATATATATATATATATATATATATATATATATATATATATATATATATATATATATATATATATATATATATATATATATATATATATATATATATATATATATATATATATATATATATATATATATATATATATATCCTTGTGCGAGAATCTAGCAAAACAATATCAACTAGTTAAAAAAAATTCAAAAAATTGTTGAAACTATCAGTCTGTCACTTCCTTGTGTGGTTCACCATGAAAATTTATGCGAGAAAATGCAAGGAAATTTTCTAATTTATATCCTCACATGGGTCCTTTTACTTCCTTGTGTGGTTCTCCTTGAATCCTCGCATGAGCTTTGTTCATTAAACTATCAAAATTAGTCTGTTACAGATGTTTTTTCACTTTTTTCACAATAGTTACTTGCCTCAAAGTCATTTCCTCATGTGAGTCTACACGAAATTGTCCAAAAATAGTGAGCTATTCTGAGCTCCCTCACTAAATGCTATCCAAATCTGGTTTGTATCTGAAAACATTAAGTCATTCCTCTATCTACAATAGTCTAAAACTTAGAGATTTTTCTTAGGTTATCATGTGATCCACACATGAACTTGTCTCCTTACTTAGTAGTCCTATTTTTCTATTTTGTGTTTGTCAAATTTTTCATCATGGTAGTAAAAATTCTTAGTTTTTCTAGCTATTTCACTAACTATTTGTACCTAGGTATAGAACACACACACTAAATCTTACTTACTTTGAGATAACACTCTAGTGTAATTCTTATTCAAACTCTATCATAAGTCATTGTCTATGACTTTTGAAACTAGGAGTAGAAATGTGTTTCCTCCCCATAGGTCAAGATGAGGTAGAGATAGAGGTTGAAATCATGGTAGAGTTTGTTCCTAGGTTTATATACAGTTTGAGTTTAGTGAAGGGTCCTCACAATCTCTTTCACCTATTGGTCGACCTAGTGCTTGAAGAATCTTTTTCCATAAACTTGCAACAAGTTAGAAACCCATTATTCTAAGAACATCCAGATATTGAAAAGATGCCTACATCTTTAGTTAAAACAACTAAACTTCTATTTAAAACACCTATACAACCTAAACAAATTGAAAATTTTACACCCCTAGAATGGAACATCAAGATCAAGAAATAGGGGGAAATAGTAGGAGACAATGTTGAGAAGACTCCTAAAGAAATGAAAGGATGAAAGAACGTAATACTTACACAAATGATTTTAGGGACACTTAAGAGATACCCCTAGAAGACATAGAGAAATGTCAACAAGATAAAAACTTGCAAAAAATGATGTGAATCTTACTCCATGATGAGAAAGAGAAATATTTCCTCAAACTCGCTCAAGAAGGAGAAAATTTACCTCAAAATTTCAATATTGAAACAATTGTCATGCAAGAAGAGGAAACTGAAACCTCCAAGTTACAAAAGCAACTTTAGGCCATGAAAGAGAAATTGGCCCAAATATTGTGAGACAAAGATAAATCAGCTAAACAATTCATGTTCAACACTATTTGTCCATCTCCTTTTGACAAGGACTTGTACATGCCTCCTTTTCCTAGAGGAGTTGAGTTACCCAAATATGAAAAATACTTAGGAATAAATGATTTCCAATACCACTTAAGGGAGTTTGACACTTTTTCTATGGAATTCATGCACAATCAAGCATATCTTATGTGTTTGTTCTCACGAAGTCTAGGTGATCAAGCCATGAAATGGTTTTCAAGATTACCTACTAGTATTAGAATATTTGATGAGATTGCTAATATGTTTATTCAGTAATACTCATACAATATACAACATCTAGTCAACATATGATATTTGTGTAACCTTAAACAAAGAGTTAGAGAACCTTTCTTAATGTTTCTCCAATGATGACGATAATTTTATACCAAATACTCACATAAAACCCTCAAAACTAAAAAACTTGATATTTTAATGGATAATATTTTACCTTATTTTGAGTACATAATACAACTTGAAGGTAAAAATACCTTTGAAGACATGATTACACAAGCCATCCACATAGAGGAATTGATCATAAAGAAAGGTGAATTAACCCTTCAAAAAGACATCAAGCAAGGGTCTACCTCTAGAAAAGATAAACCCAAGTATGTGAATAAAAATTGCAAGGTAGTATACGATGGAATGGTAGACAATATCACTCCCAAACCTTCTAAGGTAACTTTCAATCTCATGGATAATATCAATGTGTCTAACACTATTAACAAATCTACTCCAGATAACAAGACATTTGGAAATAAAGAATCTTGAGTTAATTTACCTAAACATGAATACACACCTCCGGGTGAACCTCTAGATGTTGTCTATAAAACTTTAATTCAAAATCACATCATTACTCCACTTGATAATTCTCATCCTAATGACCCACAACCATGACCCACATGGTGGAATGAGAATGCATATTATGAACACCATCAAAACAAGGGTCACAAAACAAAAAATTGTATTAATCGACATCATAAGGTTCAAGATGTAACTAATGATGATGAAATAGTTGTGGGTGGACATAACAAGAATTCAAATCACAAAGCTTTCAAGGAAACATTTCCATATTA
This sequence comes from Cupressus sempervirens, assembly GCA_028749045.1. Taxonomy (NCBI): domain Eukaryota; kingdom Viridiplantae; phylum Streptophyta; class Pinopsida; order Cupressales; family Cupressaceae; genus Cupressus; species Cupressus sempervirens. The sequence continues at coordinate 606,105,272 of CM053792.1, forward strand.
TGAGAAGGGAGAAAGCTCTAAACAAAAATGTTAGAAATAGGAGTTATTGCGGGGGGGTGGGGTTGAATTAGTTGCCAGTTGAATATTATTTATTAGTTTGAATTATACATAAGAAAGAAAACAAGTAATGTTGAATAGTAATAGTGACCATGCACAAAGATAACTCATAACACCATATTTTGTTAATTAGGGAAACCCTAGCCAAGGAAGAACCTCAGTGGGGATGATAGCCACTAGATAATATACTGATATATTTTTCTTGTTAGAGGATGGACCCTTTTAGGATTCAATGAGAAAATTGAGTATAGAGAGTCCCTGTTAGGAGACTTTGAATCCTTATTAGGAGATTCCAACTCTGTTAGGAGTTGTAGTACAGTAGATGCAAGATAAGCTCACTGCCCAAACATGCACTTCCAATTACAAGAAGAGCATACTTCCCAAACAAGTAATTATTCCTCTACTATATAGGTGTTGCAACTTCTTTCTTGACTAATCTCTAACCTTAGCTAGATCTTGGATCACAAAATTAGGTTATTAAAACTTCACATATATCGCTTCACAAAAGTTTGCATATCACAATACAATTGCTCAACACAACACATCACATCACATTTTAATTTGCAATATGTCCTTTGCATAAATACCATGCCTTTTCAAAAATTTCTACTAGCTCAGCTAAGACCATAATATACTTTTCCAACTTAGAGTAAACATCTAGGATGTTGGCCCTAATTGGTCAAGTAATTATTTTGTAAATAAAATAATTCATTTCCTTTAATTTTGTTGTTTTGTTTCACTGGTAAAACATGAATATCTCTTTTTTGTATAGTTCGTATAGATGTCTAAGGTTATACACATCATCATCAACATGTATAATATCTCCATCTAACTTTTCTATTCATAATATGACATTAATAACAAGTTACATACAAGATAATATACTGTTGTAAACCAATTTCATACTTAGACAATTTTTTGGGTACCAAAAGCTAAGTATCTTTATTTCTGAGGTTTTCTACAAGCATGTACATTATGTGTTTCCATAAATGAAAATAATTACATAGCTTCATTAGCCAATTGTCAACAATCTCCCCCTTTTGCATTAATGGCAGCTAAATAGGGAAAATTGGCTAAGTATCAAAAACTTGTCAAAAAACATTATAGTATAAATACATTAATCATCTTTTATAGCTTATCCATCTTACATATGCTCCCCCTTTCAATATGATTTCATACCTTACTTTACTTACAATTTTCTTATGCATCTTCTCCCCCTTTGACATCAATGATAAAGGCCAGAATGTCAAAAATTGTTCATCTACTGTTAAAAACTTTGTTCATCTTCCTTAAGCTGATAATATCTTCATGTAATCATCAAAACTTTCCTTGAGACTATTCACACCTTTTATCCATGTGTCCTTGGCCTTTTTAGCAAAAGTGAGAATTGCACATAGGGCATATGATGCAATCTCAACTGAATTAAGATCAAAGTATAAGAAATTTGAATAGGTGTCCTTGGCTTTGTCACACTCCTCCAACTATCTCTCAATAATAGATGTCTTCAGAGCAATAGACTCTCTAAATTCCAATAATCTCTCCAAAATTTGTTCTTTCTTAAGTTCAAGTTTCTTGATATCACAATGAACACTAGCCACTTTTCCTTCAAAGTCATCAACTTTTTTGGAAGGTTGTTGTATCTGGTTTGATAGAGCTTCTAGCTGACTCAGCTTTCCTTTAATCTTATTGTCAAGATCCTTGGTCAACTTATGAGATAAGGTACACTCAATCTACAACACCTTTCCATCTTGTTGACATTTTTGAAGTTCCTTGATACAAGTATCAAGACTTAGCAAATCATTCTTGATATTCTGACAAATGGTGCTAAATAGATTAGCATCATGTGAGATTTAGGCCTTTGACTCTGCAACATTCAACAAATTTGTAAGTTCTTCATCAAAAGATTTTTAACACTACTTGTGCCCTCTATCCAGGAACTGCCTCTATATGCTTGACTACCAGAGTACTCTGTAATCTATCAATTACCTCCATTAAGGTTCTTTGTAATCTTTTTACCTTTCTATTCTTCTTAATAAATTTTGTCAAAGATGAGATCAATTTAGTTTGATCATCACCATCACTTTTTAGGCTAGCAAGAGAAAATGGAGTAGATGAACTAGATGGTTTAGATTCATCTTCCCTTTGCTTCTTCTCTGCTACCTCTTTAACTCTTCTCTCTTATTTCTCTTTCTCTTCCTTTTCTTTTCTTTCCTTTATTTTCTTTTCTTCCTTCTCTATCCTCTTCTTCTTGTGTTCCTCTACTTTCCTTTTCTTTTCTTCCTCAACTCTTCTTCTCATTTCTTGTTCAAGCAATTTCTGCTTGGCTTCTTCAAATTTTCTCTTTTTTTCCTCTAATAGCCTCTTTTCCTCTTCAATTTGTTTCAATTCATCTTGAATAACCTCGGCCTGAGATTCAAGTTGTTTGGAATTCTCAAAAGGGTTAGTGTCATCAATGTTAATAGTAACATTGGTCTGGTCAATTTACATAGTATCACTGCTTATTGACACTTCTAAAGTTCTAGGTGCTCGTGAATGTGTTTTCTTAGACTTAGTCATCATCTGACTGATAGTCATAGTTGTTTCACTCCTTATTTTATCCATCTCACCCACCATAAATAGAAATGGTCTCACCTTGTTTCTTAAGTAAGGTGCCAGATTGTTCAACAATTTCTTGACTTCTTCCTCATCATTTGTCTTGCATATGGTCCTTATTATAGACTTCTAAAGTTCTATATCCTCTTCCTAAGTTGGTGCTTTCTTCCCAATAAGTTTTTCATAGACTTTTTGATTTATTGTGCCTTCAATATCCTTAAGCTTCAAATTGTTAGCAATTATATATCTCACAGTAGAGATATCAATCTGATCTTTCTCAATATCATTATATAAATCATAAAATTTGTTCATTTGAACAAAGTTCCCTTCATTTACAATGGCCAAGTTGATTTTTTCAATCTTTGGCTTCCAAGGTTACCTTTCTTGTCTTGTTGTCTATTTAGAAATAGTAACCTTTTTTGCCTATTTTTCTTCTTTTTCTTCATTGGATTCCAAAATTGTCAATAATGACTTTTTGTCTATTTCTTGGTCTAGTAGCTTGTTGCTCGACTCTTTTAGTCTTCGTGGTCACAATTTCCACCAATCTTTTTGATTTTCTCTTCAGCTCACATGGTTGTCCAATAGACATTTTAGCATATGGAATCCTCTATTCTGAAGATGTTTCTACAATAGACACTAATAGTGGTTGTAAATAAATTATTCCTTGTTTTATTATCTATCTAACTACCTATGACTTACTTTCTATCATACCAGCCTCATTTAGAGTTTCTTCATTATTGTCTCAATCTTCTTGTGAGATTCTTTCTCTAAGGATTCTTAATGGTTTAATTGGGTAATCTCTTCATATGTCCCAAATCTATACTCAGCTTGGTCCTTCTTAGAGTTCAATAATAGATCAATATATCCAATTGCTACATCATCACTTAATTCATAACCTAAGGGATCAAGGAATGTTTCCTGAGGCTCTACTACTTGAATATGAGTTAAATATGTATCAACCATAACATATATATCATTTTTGAATCTTTCTACAATTGCAGGTGCAATTCTGAATCTTTGTCTCGTCATTCTAAAATGTTTTCATGATCAAATTTTTTCTATTCAAGATTTTATTTGTTGGATGTCTTCTACATACATCTATAATCTTCTCCATGGTACATCTCTCACTACTCATAATCTTAGTAACTGATAAGCATGGAAATATTTTTAGTGCATGAAATAATATATCATTGATCAATGACTAAAATCTAAATGCACCATTCTTGGTCCTCTTGATTTTCTATAAGTTTTCAAGAAGTTTCATTTTCAAAATTTCACTTAGGTTAACTTGTTCCTTAGTAACACAAATCTTATAGGCTACATAGATGAATACTACTGACAATTCATCAATGTTGGAACTTGCACATATAGAATAGGCAATAATTTTGCTTAGAAATCTTACATCATCTTGTTTAATGGTGTTGATCGCCATGACCATCCCATTATAAACTTCTTTTGTGTAGCTCTCAACCTTCTTCTTAACAAGTTTCTCACCTATAGGTACACTACCCTATTTGCTAAGACTAGTTACCTCATGAATAAGGTTGGTTAAAATGTCAACTACATTGTCTTCCATCCACAATTTTCCATCATGAATTCTACTTAGTATGATCTGAGTCCATTCTTTGGTGTCCAATTCTCGGTAGAAGTGATATTTGAAAAGGTTTAGTTCTTTCAAATGTTCAAATCCAGACTTTATAGTTATATCATGGTTAAAGGCAATTTCCATATCTTTGTTCATATACTTGCTCCCAATATTTTCAAAATTACTACCAAGATAACTTCCTACATCCTCCAAATACACTACATTGTTCGAAGTAATGGATAATGTTGAATTAGGGTTCTTGTTAGAAACAATGGTCCACCAAGATAATTAAGGGGAGGGGGGGTGGTGGGTGAATTAGTTATCCAATAGTTAAAACATTTATTAACCTTAAACAATCTTATGCATTCATTCAAAATAAACAACCATAATGAAATGCACATAGACAATTATACCAGATATGTTAATTAGGGAAACCCTTGATTAGAGGGAAAATTCTAGTGGGAATGATGCCCACAAGATGATGTACTAATATAAATATTCTCTATTAGAAGATGGACTCTGTTAGGAGTCTATTACAACATTTAGTACATAGAGTCCCTATTAGGAGACTTTGAATCCCTATTAGGAGTTTAGTACAATGTATGCAAGAAGAGCCCACTTCCTAAACATGAAATTTCAATTACAAGAAGGGTTCACTGCCCAAACAAGTAATTTACTATTAAGTTTCTCTTTCCTCCATTCTATCAACCAAACCAATCACTACTAGACCTTGTAGATGAACCTCAGATCCAAGTATCAAACCTTGAATCACAAAATAAAACCTCAGTAATGAAATTTCCTTCACTTCTGCTTTGATCTGCTCAACTTCACATTCCACACTTTGTGATACTTACAATCATCTCATATCATACATTTAAGATAAAGTAAAATGTCATTCCTTTATATCAAATCCATAAAACAATTCCCTGAGTCTACTGTTACACCTTCTCAATTAATTATTATAGGATCACATTAAGAACACATTACACTTAGTGATAACATTAATTTTCAGTCTTGGAACTTAAATAACTTTTTGTATGTGCAATATTATGATGAGAAAGATTAGCCACATCATCATCAACATGTCTTCTTCACATCCTCAACCTTGATTCTTAGGCAAAAAATTCTGCTAAGAGATATAACAAGTTTACTAGAACATGCCTTTGTAAACTCTATCTCAAAAAAAACATCACCAAAACTTACATAACTTTTAGAATTAAAATTTCTTCACCTAAAATTAACTACATATACTATATACTTAGAAGTATCTCCCATAACCTCAGATAGTAAGAATACTCAATTAGTCATCCATACCAACTTGATCTTTCCATTGTTTTTCTATCAGATACCACAAAAGATTGCTATGTTGACATCAATGACAAACTCAATCATGATTGTAACATATCATCATCTAAAATATTCTCACATAGGAATATCATTAGAATTCATGCTTCCAACAATATTCCCCTTTGGCATTGATGGCAACATAGATGAAAAACATCTAGTTCCAAGAATACCAACTACAAAAGACTGTTAATCTTTTTTTTCAAATCATCTTCATCAATCATTCTCCAAAATTGTTAAACTTCTCCTAAACATGGTGTACTTTTTCTTTCTTGTTTTCCAACTTGTTTTTCATGCTAATATTCTCTCCCATTGACATCAATGTCAAAGGTTTCAGTATCCATCAAAACTCTACAAAAATTGATTCTTACTAGCTCAAGTGTCCAAAGACACTGTTCAAATATAACATCCAATAAGAGTCCTAGATGACTCTCCATCACAGATACTCCCCCATATAGGAAGCACCAACATTCAGTCTAGACAAAAAATGGTGCTCTATTACACTAGATTGATGCATCCTTGTATCTTCTATTCTGATGTAGGAAGAGTCATAACCCGTAACATACCTCATAAATACTCAAAAGTCTCTTCGGGAAGAGGCTTAGTGAATATATTTGCAATCTACTCTTTAGTGCTCACATACTCCAATCTAATTTCCTTTTCTACAACTTTCTCTCTCAATGTGTGATACTTGATAGAAATGTGCTTAGTCTTCGAATGCAACACTGGATTCTTAGACATATTTATTATGCTTGTGTTATCACAATGTATGATAACAGGTTCACTAAATTCTATCCTTATATCCTTCAACATCTACTTCATCCAAACAACTTGATTACAATTGTTTGTTGCTGCCTATACTTTGTGAGGTACAATCCTACTTCTTGCTTAGCCAAGAAACCAATCTTCCTTCAAGAAAGAAGGCTCCAACACTGGTGCTCTTTCTTTCATCCATACTGCCTACCCATTCAACATCAGTATAAGCACTTAAAGTGAAATTATTATATCTATCATACCATAATCCAAACTCTAGTGTTCCTTTCAGATATCTAAATATCCTTTTGATTGCTGTATAATGTGCTTCTCTAGGATTATCTTATAATCTTGCAACAATTCCAACTACATTTTCTATATCTGGCCTTGTATGAATCAGATATTGCAAAGCTTCAATCATACATCTATACTTCTTCTGCTCAATAGTAGGTGTCTCATCCTTTGTAGATAACTTGTGTCTAGTTAGCATAAGTGTTCCAATAAGTTTACATATTTCCAAGCCAAACCTCTTTAGTGAATCCTTCAAGTATTTAGTCTGAGAAATAAATATTCCTTCTTTATCCTGTAGAATCTGTAATCCTAGAAAATATTTCATTTCTCCTATCATACTCATTTCAAATTCCTTCTTCATTTCTTCTACAAACTTGTCACTTTCCTCATCATTTCCTCCAAATATGACATCATCAACTAATATTACCAAAATCATTAATCCATCATCAATTTCTTTTCAATAGAGATTGCTATCAGCGATACCTTTGCTATATCTAATCTTTTTCAAATTCTTGTCCAACCTTCATACTAGGTTACGAGTGCTAGCTTATACAATTCTTTCTTCAATTTGCATACCATGTCCTTTTCATCTATTAAGTATACCTCTTTTTCAAGTTCTGCATTCAAAAATCCTGACTTGACATCCATCTGATATAATTTGAATTTCTTATATGTTGCATATGCTAACAATAATCTTACTACTTCAATTCTTGTCACATGAGCATAGGTTTCATCATAGTCTATTCCTTCTTTCTATGAGTAACCTTTACATATCAATCTTGCTTTGTTCCTTACAACTTCACCTTGTTCATTCATCTTGTTACTGAATACCCATTTAGTTCCTATCACATTCTTGTCTACTAGTTTGGGGACCAGTTCCCATGTCTCATTCTTTACTATCTAATCCAATTCCTCTTTCATATCTTGCTTCCATTAGTCATCTTTACATGCTTCATCTGCATTCTTAGCTTCATCTGCATTCATTGACTTTGCTTCTTGTTATGACACCTTTATCTTTGCTTTTGATGATATGCTTGGGTGGATGATTCTTTGTCATATTCTTTCCCAAAGTAGGAGTTGTTATCTCAACTCTTCACTCTATTGAAGGTTTTGACCTTTGCTTCTACCTTGGCTCTCCTTCATTCTACAAATCATTGTTAGTCTCAAGAAATACTTCATCATTCGCTGGTTTAGTAACAACATCATCATCTAAATTGTAATGAACTATTCTTTCTTGTATCCTAAAATTCTCATCAACTCTCACATTTATACTTTCCATAATAGTCTTAGTTCTCTAATTATAACATTTATAAGCCTTACTTTTCAATGAATAACAAATAAATATAACTTCATCACTTCTAGCATCAAACTTACTAATATCATCATCTCTTTTGATATAACATTTTCTGCCACAAATTCTGAAATACTTAACTATAGGTGAGTGACCAAACCATAGTTCATAAGGGGTCTTGTTTGTGTCTTTTCTAGACTTGTACTCTATTTAGAGTGTAGACTATTGTATTCATAGCTTCTCTCCAAAAAATATTGAATACATCATTCTAAGCTAACATAACTCTTGTAGCTTCTGTTATTGCTATGTTTTTTCTCTCTGCTATACCATTTTGTTCAGGGGTTCTTAGAGTTGACAACTATCTTTTGATTCCATTTTCTTCAAAAAATATGTTAAACTCATTTGAAGTAAACTCTCCTCCTCTATCTGATCTCAAACATTTAATCTTCATGCCTAATTCACTCTCAACTCTATTCTTGAATATCTTGAACTTATCAAATGCCTCAAATTTTTCTTTAAGAAATGTAACCCATGTCATTCTAGAAAAGTCATCAACTAAAATCATAAAATACCTTTCACCATGGAATCCTTTAGTCTTTTTTGGACTTCTGAGATCTGTGTGTACAATCTCTAATTTTTCTATAGTATTAAACTTCTTGCAAGGAAAAGAAGTTATGTTATGCTTTTCCAAAACACACTCCTTGAAAATTGTGTTAGAGGGTTTTACAATCTTAGGCAAATCTCTAACTGCAAACATACTACTAGTCTTCACAATGTTGTCAAAGTTTATATGACAAAATCTCTTATTCCATAACCAATTGTCATCTACCTTTGTAACCAAACATGTCATTTTAGTAGGATTCAATTGAAATACATTACCTCTAGATCTGGTTCCTATTCTAATTACCTTTCCATCTTTTTCTTTGATCATGAATGTCTTTTTTGTGAATTGCAACTGATAACCTTTATCTACTAGTTGTCCAACACTCAGAAGATTTTTTATTTTGCATTGTTTCCAACTCTGACAATGCCTCCATCCTAACTTTTGAAGTCAACAAACTTGTTCATATCACTAGTCATATGATGTGAACAACCACTATCAATTATTCAATCAGATTTCTTTTCAACCTATGATACCAAAGATACTTTCTTTGGACTTTCTTCTTTGATTTCTACAAATCTTATTTCATCATCACTAACACTTACTGCTTGTTCATTAGATTCATCTTCTTCATTTGCATACATACACTCTCTATCTCTTGTAGGTTTATAATTTCCTTTATACTTTCTCTCTCTTTTAGGACACTTAGATGCATAATGACCAAATTCATTGCAAGTCCAACATTTAAAGATTTTCTTACCATCCTTTTCTCTTCATACTAGAAGGGCTACTCCTTCTTCAATCTTTCTGTCCTCATTAGATCTACTACTACTAGCAAAGTCTCCTCTAGAATTTGTGCTCTTTGATAAACTAGGTTGAATATTCAAGGCACTAAAAGTTATTTTTGTTCTAGTCAAGTCTCTAGGTTGTCTAAGCTCATTCTCAACTACTGCAAGTCTTCCAAGAAATGTCTCCTTTGTGAAATCTTTGGTACAAGATATTAATAATTGTATCATTTGAACTACTAACTTAAACGGTGGTGTCAAAGTCTTCAATATCTTCCATATAGCCTCATCATCTTCTTAGGCTCTTTCTTGAGATTTAATACCTGTCGTGATTTCTAATATTGTTCCTACATATGATCTTATAGATTCATCTTCCATCATTTTAGCATCTTGAAATGCAAAAATCCAATTTTTTAGCCTCTATTTCTTAGAATGTTCATCTCCTTCAAAACTAGTTTCCAAAGCTTTCCAAATCAAAGGTGAAGTAACAAGTGACTTTACCTGATTGTATTCAATTTTAGGAAGTGTAGTCAATAGTGTTTCTCTAGCTCTCATGTCACGCATAAAAAGTGTTGGAAATATAGAAGGAGTAACTAAGAGGGGGGGTGAATTAGTTCCCACTAAAATAAATCCCAGATCCCTTAGATGTCAACAATAAAATTTAAACTAAGAAAATTGATTGTTGTTGATACTCGGTAAAGACACATAAAATGTTGTAACTCTATAAATGTGGAGTCTGAATTACTTTTAGTAGATATTAAAATATTAATAGTAATTAATCTTGCAAGTATAAGAGAAATAACATGAACACATGAGACACTAGGATTTAACGTAGAAACCCAATATGGGAAAAACCACCAATGTAACTAGTTACTATTTTTCACTGTTATGAAGTGAGCCTTGTTAGGATCCAACCTTGTTAAAGGTTACAAAACACATTGTTAGGTGTGACCTTGTTAGAGGATTTAATCACCCTGTTAGGAGTGGCCTTGTACAAATCCTTTAGTAACTAAGTGAACTTGATTAGCACTAACTCTGACCAACTTTCTTCATTAACCATGTGAACTTAGTTAACACTATTTTCTGCCATAATTTCTTTCAATGCCGAAGTGAGCTCAGTAGACATTGTCTTCATAGAGTAAACTTTATGGACACTCGGTAGACAAGGAAAACTATCTTGCTGACCAAGTGAGCTCAGTAAGCACTAACTAACAACTAATATGTCATTTTTGTAACATCAAAGACAACACATAATTAGACAATTGTATCCAACAATCTCCCTCTTTGACATTGATGGAAACACAATATGTCATAGCACAATGAAATTTGTGAACAAGACTTTTTCTGATAGAAAGTTTCTCCCTCTTAGATTTTTTACAAGAAATTCTTCTTTTATGTAGTAATCTCCCTCTATGAAGGAATTACATAACTTCTATGACAGTATACTTCTCCCTTAGAAAGATATAAACAAATTTTAGAAAGATATGATAGTAATCTTCTCCCTTTTTGACAACACATGCCAAAGACAATACATACCAAATTAGTATAAATGTACCTTGAGTATTGATTCATATGAAATATTCTCTTGATTATACTACATCAACTAATTGATCTTCATCTTGGTTCCTGTTGATGCATCACTAGAACTTTATTTAGTGAGCTTCAGATAGGGGAATGACCCCTAGCTTACCTCTTAGATACATGAATGCATCCTTAGGTAATGGTTTGGTGAATATGTTTGAAATCTGTTCTTTTGTATGAACATATTCCAATCTGATTTCTTTGTCTTGCACTAATTCTCTAACAAAATGATATTTTATAGCAATGTGCTTAGTTTTGGAATGCATCACTGGGTTCTTTGATATGTTAATTATGTTGGTGTTATCACAAAACATGAAAACTGGTTCTTTGATCCCAACCTTCATGCCTTCCAACAATTGTTTAAACCAAACAATGTTACAACAATTCACTGCCACTACTAAAAACTCTGCTTCTATTGTAGATTGGGATGTTTAGTTTTGCTTCTTGCTTGTCCAAGATACCAACCTTTTATCAAGAAAGAATGCTCCACCACTTGTACTTTTTTCATCATCAAGATTTTTTTTCCAATCAGCATCAATGAATACCTTTAGCTCTAAGTTTCCTCCAAGTTTTTACCATAATCCATAGTCTTCAGTGTCTTCCAAATATCTCAAGATTCTTTTGATTGCCATCCTATGATTTTCTCTAGGTTTTGTCGAGAATCTTGCCACTATTCCAACTGTTAAGGCAATATCAAGCCTTTTGTGAACTACATACTGTAATTTTCCAATCATTGATCTGTATAAGGTATGATCTACCTCTTTTGAATCATCATCTTTAGTAAGTTTGAGTCCAGTACACATGGGCATTCCAATTGGTTTTTAATCTTCCATACCAAACTTCTTGAGTATCTCCTTGATATACCTAGATTGAGTAATGTAGATACCATTCTTGTTCTGTTGTATCTATAATCCAACAAAGAATTTTATCTCACCAAATGTGGACATTTCAAAATCTTTGTTCATTTGTTCTAAAAATTCTTTTCATAGATCATCATTCCCTGTAAATAGAGTTTTATCCACAAATATCTCTTCCAATACAATCTTGTTATCTGGTCCTTCTTTGATATACAAACTACTATTATCATTAGTTCTTTGAAAACCAATCTATATAAGGTAGTTATATAACCTTTCATACCATGCTCTAGGAGCTTGTTTCAGACCATAAAGTGCTTTGTGTAATTTGCAGACCATGTCCCTTTTGTCTAGATCAACAAAACCTTATGGTTCTTCAATGTAGACTTTTTCATTAAGAATGCCATTGAGAAATGCAAATTTAACATCCATCTGATATACTTTGAATCCTTTGTGAGTAGCATATGCAAGTAGGGTCCTAACACCTTCTAATCTTGCAATAGGAGCAAAAGTCTCACCATAATCAATTCCTTCTTCTTCAGAATAGCTTTTGCAAACTTGTCTAGCTTTATTTCTTGATACTTGTCCATCTTCATTCAACTTATTTTTGAATACCCATTTTGTTTCAATCACATTTTTATCTTTTGGCCTATGTACAAGGGTCCAAGTTTTGTTCTTCTCTATTTTTTCTATTTCTTCATTCATAGCGTCAATCCAACTTTCATTTTTCAATGCATCTTTAACACTTCTAGGTTCAAAATTAGCAAGTAAACATGTACCTTTCAATTTGCTTCTTGTTATAGTACCTTCTAATTTATCTCCAATAATATAATCAAGTGCATGATGCCTTCTGACATACTTGGCCAATATAGGTTCTTTGTCTTTTGAATGAATTGTATTGTCTTCATTTTGAATCTCAACTTATAGCTCAGGTGATTCAGACTTGGCAAGCATTGGCTCAATAGCTTCAGAATGTGACTCGGGTCCCTATGACTTGGTTTGAACTTCTTGCAACTCGGTAGCTAAGGAAGACTTGGGAGGTGAAGTTTCCTTATTTTTAGATGTGTCTGGCAATGTATCATGTTCAAATTAGACAAATCTTCTGTAATCTTCTAGTTCCCTTTTATTTTCTTCTTCGGTCTTTTCTACAAACTCATCAATTCTTAGACGTGCACTTTCTATGATTTTATGAGTAGACAAATTCAAACATCGATATGCCTTACTTCTACAAGAATATCCTAAGAATATGCCTTCATCACCTTTCACATCAAACTTTCTTTTTCTAGACTCTTTCAACATATAACATTTACTTCCAAATACTTTTAGGTAACTTACATTGGGTTTGTAGCCGTACCATAATTCATAGGGAGTTTTATGTGAGTCCTTCTTCAACTGAACTCAGTTCAAAGTATGAACTACAGTGTTGATGGCTTCCTTCCAGTATTTGATAGCAATATTCTTTTCAATCATTAGAGTCCTTGCCCAATCCATGATGGATCTATTTCTTCTTTTAGCTATTCCATTTTACTTATGAGTACCAAGGGTTGATACCTATCTTTTGATTCCTCTTTCAATGAAAAATTTATTGAATTCATTGGAGATGAATTCACCACCTTTGTCTGATCTTAAGCATTTCAATCTTTTTTTAGTTTCTTTTCTACTCTTGCTAGATACCATTTGAATTTCTAAAATTCTTTTGACTTTTCTCTAAGATACATAACAGTCATCATTCTAGAGTAGTCATCAACAAAAAGAATAAATGATTTTTCTCCACTATAATTTCCTATTCCAATGGGTCCACAAAGGTCATTATGTACAATTTCCAAATATTTTTAGATTCATAGTTTTTGCTCTTAAAACTTTTGACAATTTTTGCATAATCCAACATCTGGTTTCTTCAAACTAGGGATACCTCTTACTTTTCTGAATTTTCTTATCTTGACCATATTATCAAAGTTTACATGAAATAGTCTTCTATGCCATAACCAACTTTCTTCCATTTGAGAAATAAAACATGAGCAATCACTAAGATCAAGATAAAATAGATTACCTCTTGTTTTTTTTCCTGATCCAATCAGATTCCCTTTGTCATCTAGCAGTCTTGCCTTGCCATGCATGAATTCTATCTTGAATCCAATTTTGATTAGTTGTGCCACACTTAGAAAATTATGCTTCAGTCTTTCAACCCAATAGGCATTGTCAGATACAAGTTCTTTGGTTAATGATATGTGACCTTTCCCTTTTATGCAACAAGGTTCATTGTTTCCAAATCTTATGCTACCTCCATCATAGTGTTCAAAGTGTTCAAATTTTGTTTTGTCTCTAGTCATATGATGTGAACATCCACTATCTATGATCCATGTATCATTTTTACTAACATAAGAGATAAGTGCCATCTTATCTTCTTCTTCATCAGATTCATTTTTTACAACAATGTATACTATTTCATCTTCACTGTTATTAGAATTTTAAGCCATAAAAAAAGTCTTCTTACCTTTTTCCTTGTATGATTTTTGATTTTTGAAATCCTTTTTTCTTTTGTACTTGTGACTCTTCTTCTCATCCTTTCTCTCTTTGTTTGGGCACTTGGCAGCAATATGACCAATTTCTTCACATGAAAAGTAGATTAAAGGAACCTTACCTTTGTATTTTCCTCTACCTCTAGAATATTTCTTTGCAAGTAAAGCTTCAACAACTTCAAGATCACTGCCAAAACTTTCCTCTATTTCCTCTTCACATTTTGACTGAATGTTCTTTATTTTCTTGCCTTTCTCTTTGAGTGAAAGTTTTGCATCAAATGGAGAATCAACATTTTTGGAAGCTGGAACATAATTGTCAAAGTTGTCTAGCTCAAAAGCTGACAATCTTCCTACTAAGGCATCCAAACTTAACTTGTGATTTGGGTTATATCTCTTTTCTTGAATAGAAAATAATCTAATTGTATAGATAGGAAGCAATGTTCTAAGAACTTTACTTACAACAGTTTCTTCTTTGATTTCTCCTCCAGAAGCTTTTTTTGCACTAACACTAGCTTTGATTCTTTTCACATATTTGGCAACATTTTCATCTTCTTTCATTCTTATCTGATCAAACTGTCATCTATGGCTTTCTTCTTTGGTTATCCTTACATTGTCATCACCACCATAGATTTCCTTTAGCTTGTTCCACATATCAAAAGTAGTTTTGCAGTCCTTGATCTCATCAAATTTATCATAGCTGAGAACAGGTGCAATATCAATCATCATGATATTATGGTTCTTTTTCTCAGCAAATTCTCCAATAGGATAATGGACCAGTAGGAGTTTTGTATTCTTTTTCAAGGTATTTCAAGCCTAAATCACTAATGATGGCCATATGAAGTCTCATGAGTCCCTGCCATGCTGAAAAGTTCTCTCTATTTAGCTTTGGAATCTCTCTTTTGTAAGACATCCTATCTTTAGCTTAGGTCCTTGAAACAAATCTTGCAAGCACCAAAAGCTTTGATACCAATTGTTGGAAATATAGGAGTAATTGAGAGGGGGGCTGAATCTTTTACCACTAAAATAAGTCTAGGATCCCTTAGATATCAATAATGAAATTTAAACAGAGAAAATTGATTGTTGTTGATACTTGGTAAACACACAAAAAATGTTGTAACTCAGTAAATGTGGAGTGTGAATTAATTTTAGTAGATCTTAAAATATTAATAGTAATTAATCTTGCAAGCATAAGAGAAATAACATGAACACATGAGACACCAGGATTTAATGTGGAAAGCCAATATGAGAAAAACAACCAATGTAACTAACTATTTTTCACTCTTCTGAAGTGAGCCCTATTAGGAGTCAACCCTATTAAAGGTTACTAAACACACTGTTAGGTGTGACCTTGTTAGAGGATTTAATCACCTAGTTAGGAGTGGACTAGCAAGAGGTCTTAAAAAAATTCAATGGAACTATCACCTTGTTAGAGGATTTACAATTGGCTGTTAAACCAACTATGTTAAGAGATTTTAGATCACTGCTACAATGGTTAGAGAATAAAAATGAAATGACTTGATTGTGATGCAACTGGTTTGCTGATTAAAGATCTCCATTCTATTTCATACTTGATCCCTCTTGATCAAATAATACTTTTCTGCTCCACAAGGATATCTGCTTATCCTTCGAGTTTGCTCTCACTCTTACCTTCTTAATTCAATCAACACACTTGCACACACACTAGAAATCTCAACTTGACCTTTTATTTATACCTTCCAAATTGTCAAGTCAGCTCAATATAAATTAGAATGACCACTAATCATAACCATAGTTAGCTAGAACCAATACTTAAAATAATTAAGCTTCTCATGCCAAAACAACAAAATCTTTTGTTAGCCAACCCTGCTCAGTAAACACTGGTTCTGAGACAATTTCTTGTGTTAACCAAAAAAATCTTGGTTAACACTGGGAACTTGGAAAAATCCTTTGGTAACCAAGTGAACTCGGTTAGCACTAACTCTGACCAACTTTCCTTCATTAACCATGTGAACTAGGTTAACACTATTTTTTGCCATAATTTCCTTCGATGCTCGAGTGAGCTCGGTAGACACTGTCTTCATAGAGTAAACTTTAGGAATGCTCAGTAGACAAGGAAAATTGTCTTGCTAACTAAGTGAGCTCAGTAAGCACTAACTAACAATTGACATGACATTTGTGTAACATCAAAGACAACACACAATTAGAGAATTGTATCCAACAAAAAGATCTCTTTCTTCCTCAATACAAGTTTTTAAATGTTTTTTAGCAATGATTATCTTTAATTTTTTTTCAAGATCCAATATCCTAGACCCATACACAATACATGCATCTTCATATTTTCCTTCTAACTATCATAGTTTGTTCCATCAAAATTTAGACTATCTTTCCTCAACATGCTTGTCATGGATCTCCCAAAGTTGTTAAACTTTATCTTCAAGAACTTGATGCTCTGATACCAATTGTTAGAAACAATAGCTCCAAAAGATAACTGAGAGGGTGGGGAGGTGAACCAGTTATCCAATAATTAAAAAATTTATTAACCTTAAACAATCTTATCCATTCATCCAAAATAAGAAGCAACCATAACAAGATGCACATAGATAATTACACCAGATATGTTAACTAAGGAAACCCTTGATTAGGGGAAAAACCTAGTGGGAATGATTCCCACAAGATGATGTACTAATATAAATATTCTTTGTTAGAGGATGAACCCTGTAAGGAGTCTATTACAACATTTAGTACATAGAGTCCTTGTTAGGAGAATTTGAATCCCTATTATGAGTTGTAGTACAATGTATGCAAGAAGAGCCCACTACCCAAACATGCAATTTTAATTATAAGAAGAGCTCATTGCCCAAACAAGTAATTTACTATTAAGTTCCTCTTTCCTCTATTTTTTCAAATGAACCAATCACTATTAGACCTTGTAGACTAGGTCACAAACCTCAAACCAAGTATCAAACCTTGGATCACACAATTAAACCTTGGCAATGAAGTTTCCTTCACTTCTACTCTACTCTGCTCAACTTTGCATCTTGTACTTTGTGCTACTTAAAATCATCTCATATCATACATTTAAGATAAAGGAAAATGTCCTTTGTTTATATTGAATCCATAAAACAATTCCCTGAGTCAAATGTTACACCTTCTCAATTAATTATTATAGGACCACATTAAGAATGCATTACACTTAGCGATAACATTAATCTTCCACCTTGTAACTTGAATAATTTTTTGTTAGTGCAATATTATGATGAGAAAGCTTAGCCACATCATCATCAATATGTCTTCTTCACATCCTCAACCTTGATTCTCAGAATAAAAATTTTGCTAAGAGATTTAAAAAGTTTACTAGAACATGCCTTTGTAAACTCTATCTCAAAATAGACATCACCAAAACTTACATAACGTCTTCCAGACTTAATATCTCTTTACCCAACATTAACTACATATAATAGATACTCAAAATCATCTCCCATAACCTTGGATAGTGAGAATAATCAACTAATCATTTGTACCAACTTGATCTTTCTGCTATTCTTCTATCAAATACCACAAAAGACTACTATGTTGACATCAATGACAAACTCAGTCATAAATTTAACATATCATCATGTACAATATTCCCCCATAGGAATATCATCAAAATTCATGCTTCCAATAGTTCCCTTCTATAGGTTTCATAGAAAAAACCTTCAATTTTGGTCTATCCTCATTCTAAACATTATGAACTATTGACATATCCATGATTCTATCAAATATAATCTTTATCAAAGAAATTTTGTGGAGAAATGACAATATACCTCTTTTTGAAAATAGGGTTTAGATTGAAATCACCTTGTCAAGTCACTTCTTATTGCTCTATGCTTCTGATGTAATCACAATGAAGTGGTAATTGAGTCTATACTTTATTTTATTCATTAAATTTAATCTTGCATTAATTGCATACTTTGCAAACACAAAAATGTTGTCAATTACATTCTGAAATCAATTATCTACTTGAAATCTTTGTTTGGTCTTCAAATGCTATCTAAAGTTTACCATTGCTTCCTTCCATCATGAAAATGCTCCAAGAATCTTCACTCCATGAAATTCTCTATAAAAACATAATTTTCATCTTCTTTTATAGAATTAACCTTCTCTGTAATAATAGTAACTCTTAAATCCTTTGTAACAAATTTTTATAAGTTCCAAATTTCAAGCAATCATAGCTACCGTCTAGATTTATCTTGATACACCTTTTCCCAACTTTGTTACCCATAGTTTGATCTCTAAATGAAGTTTGAAATTCTAGTGCTATGAACAAGCTTAATTGAACTTAGTTGAATCAAACTCAATTATTGACTTCAATCTTCATGTCTCACCATCTTCTAACTTTTCTCCTGAGATATCTAATCCTTTAATGAATGCCTCATTGAGTTATTCTCGAAGTTCACTGGATACATTTCTTTGTTCCTCATTGTCTTTCTTAGATCTGGAGTTCCTTTCGTAGTTCCTTCTATCATTCCTAACATTTCTTCCATCATTCCTTCTATTTATGAAGTTTCTTCCATGGTTCCTTCTATCTCTGAAGTTTTTGTCCATTCTACAATACTTTGCTAGATGTCCAAAGTTGTTGCATAATTGACATACTAGAGTTTTTCTTCTAGAATTTTGTTGATCAATGAGTGCATGATAGTTCTGGGCTATGTGTCCAAAGTTTTTACACTTATAACACATGATCTATCTTCTTTCTTCATAAGGTCTTCCTTCTCTTGATGTCCTCTCATTAGAACTTCTTCTATCTGTAGGGTTAGTATTTCCAAAAATTCTACTATTCCTTCTATCATTATTATATTTTGGTTTCCTATAATCAATTTATTTATGACCCATACCATGACAATTATTACAATAAAAATTTGTAACATGATTAAATGACTTATTTGTACAATCTCTTTTCATACGACAAATTTCATTACATGAAAAATACTTACCTCTAAATTCATACCTAGTTTCTTTAGGAGATTCCACTTGCTTTGGTTCATCCAATATCTCAACTTTCTTGTCTTGTCCAACTTCTTTAGGTTGATTAGAAGATTGACTAGATTCTATCTTATCATCAAATTCATCTTTTCCTTTTAGATCTAATCTCTTTTTAGGTTTCTTTACAGACATGTTAAATAGATAACCAAGACCAGTCTTCTCATAGGTAGGTCTATGTATTGACATTGAAGTATCAAGCTTTTATCTACTAGAATAAAAATTTTCAAGTTGTTGTTTGCATTGAGTTAGTTCACTTTTCACAATAGTGTTGTACTTATGAAGTTCTTCATGATCTTCTTTCAATGTTTCAAAATTTTCAAATGTCTTCTTTGCCAGACTTGCTCTAAGATCTATATCTCATTCTTCAAATCAAATTCAATTTTTCTAGGATCATTCTTCAAATTCAACATTAGATTGGTAATCTTCAATTCATGCTTCTAGATCTTGTACTCTGTCTTCAACTTTGAATAATCATCATTGCTAGTCTCAGATTTAGTAGATTTAGGCTTGGATTTGAGATGTTCAATCTTAACCTTCAATTTTCCAATATATACTTTGGAGTCTTCATATCTATCCTTCAAATTATCTCTTTCTTCAGTAAGGAGATGTAACGCCCCGCTCGGGAACCCAAGAGAAATAAAGCTAATATGTTACAATGTTTACTGAACTATTTTTTTTTTTTAAGTTTAAACAATACCAAGATAACATTAATGCGGAAGCAATATGAACATACACATCAAATACACATTTGCAATTACAGATATAGTTTCAATTCCTCAAAGGTTCCTTTACATTGAGTCACATTTAGTAATTTTAAATTAATTAGTATAAGTTTCCAAATACAATGTCTCAAGATCATAAAGGAATAACAGATACATAGTCGCATAAGCAAATGCATAAGTATAAACAATACAATGAAAGTACATCTAATCAATAACATCCACTGCACATGTCGCACGGTATGTGAGAAAAGATACAATACATCAGAATACATGATAACATATATACTTCATCTGAAAAGAAGTCTCTGAGATAAGAAATAAGAATGATAAAGGTACATCTCCTGCAATGAACATCCAACAGCTGGCAATGTGAAGGGGGAACCAAATGGTAAGAAGGCACTACCTCCCGACCGTGTGGTTACCTAGTCAGGCTTCCACTCCCACCATGCAGGGAAGATAATGAACGATCCACATACGACTGTCAAACATACAACATTCCTAGGCAAGGTACCCCTAATAGTCAAAACTACCTCAAAGGTAACACATACTACTCAAGAAGATAAAATAAACCAGAAAGAAAGAACACTCAATCCAATACCGACATCACATAACCAAACATCATACACAAACCAAGTATAAACCAAATACCAAGATCATAAGATAAAGTCAACGAAAGATAATCACCTCAAGTCAAAAGCCACATGTCAAAAGTACAACATCCATGAATCACCAATCATCATCAATGAAAGTAAATAACCATAATAAACACATCCGAAAATAGATACACCACCAACAATAAGTACACCACATCCAACAATAAGTACACCACCAGAGATACACAAAAACTACAGAGGAGACTTAGGCTACATACTAGGGAGTGTCATCACATGGCTGCTTGAGTTACCCTGGACTGATCTCTTAATAGACCCCAGACCCTCAAGCGTTGAGTTACCCTGGACTGGTTTCTCTGAACCCGGACCCTCAACATCAAACATATGGAAACTAGAAAGCCCTCTCAAGAAGACGAGCCACTCATCTCATTCCCATCCTTAGTCTATACAAGCACTAAAGGCATGGGTAGATCAAATATCTCTAACTTATCTTTTTAGTGTGTTTTCCCCCCATAAATTTTACTTACTAGATTATCACTTATTACATAACTTGCATTAGGTTACCCTGGTACTGACCACTTTGGGTCCCGGACCCCTATGGAAGCCACTCCCAGATCACGTACCTAGACAACCTCTCCTAAGCACATAAAAACACGGTTGTGTCCCATACCACAACACCCATAAAGATCAAACTCGGTTCCTTAACAAACAACCTAATAACAAGATGGTTCTCCCATCCAAGTACACATAAGTGCTCCATAAAGAAACCCTCATAAATATAATTTCCAATTTGAATCACATAACACATCATAACATCTAGCCCCATAAATGGTATCAAAGAAAACTCTCAAAGCCTCTGGTGAACATCCCAGACTAGTCGAACTAGGTCAACTCCAAAATTCACAAGTAAAGACAATACATAGAAAATAGTACAATTTCACAATTTGGGTTTGATTTGAAAAGACATAATAAAGTCAAAAGTAACGTTTTCAATTTGCATTTCAATGAACGTTTAAGTGTATAAGATTCTCAGTTTATCCCACCCAATAACCCATTCAAATATTCGGGTCAAATATATAAAGTTATCCTTATTAATTTTGAATAAAATAATTAATAATTTCATTAAAGTCTGATTTATTCATAGTAATTAAATAAATCTAATACTGACCTAAACATCGTATTAATTATTAAGTATTAATAATTAATAACCATTCATTTAAAATTTAATTTAATAAATAAAACTTATTTATTAAGCATTATTCCAATAATAATTAAATTAATATTATTAAATACTAATGAAATTAATATTAAAATTTAGTAATTTAATTACTAAATAATAACATACTTTATATTATAAAACATGTTAATAAAATATTATTAAATATTAATAAAATTAACATTTTAAAATTCAAATACTAATAAAATTTATAAAAAGTAATAATATTAAAACTCTTTTATAAACCCCAAACTCTATATTAAAAAGAAGCCGCCAGTTTAAAAAATCGTGCAGCCTGCACAAACTGTCGCAGCATAGTACGGCGTGCTTAAGGCCGCCGATCCAAGGCAATGGGTGGGGTACGGTGGGGTACCCACCCCAAATTAATATATTTATTATTATATAATTTTTTTTTCTTCTTTTTCTTAATTTAATTTCATTTAAATTTTAATACAATTGCTATATGTATATATTTTTTTATAAAATTATTATATATGAAGTTTAAGAGGAGTTTTATAAATTTATAAATTACAATCTTTATTTACAATTTATGAAATACATTTCAATAATTCTATAATTATATATATAATATTTACATTATTACCCCGACAAGAAAATTAAGTCTGACCTATCAAATTTCAATATCTAATTTTAAATCTTTCTTTTTAAATCTCAAATCCTCCCCAGATTAAATTTCTAGCTTCCAATTTTAATTCAAACCCAAATCTCGATTTAATACTAATTTCTTTCAATCGAAGAAACAAAGTTTTATAAATAGTTGTTTCAATCCGCGATTCACAAATGAAATCGAAAAGCAAAAGATGTAGAACGAAGGGTGGCAAGATTCATACAACAAAAGTTGAGAAATCAATTTTCAACAAGCACGAAGAAGACAAAGATCCAAAAGTATTTCTACAATGGTTCACAAACCCTACCTTGATCTGATGCTAACAATATGGTGATCCCTTGCTAAACCAAACCCTTCAAAACTTCCAAAGATTTCTTTGTTCCTCTTCCAAAAGTGTGTTCCCTAAAACCTGTGTCTGAAAACTTGTCTCCAAAAATCTCCCTTGAAAAATGAACCCTCCAATTTTGATAAGGAGTTCTCTTCCTACAATCGGGGCACTAATTGTGCGTTTACCCGAGAGGTCTCTTGATCTTCTCTCGTTAACTCTAAAATCAACCTTTATTTATCTTATCTTTCATATTTTCATGCACGTTAAATGGATTATTAAATCTCTTTATTTAATTTCTACTCAACTTCTATTTTAATCAATTTATAACTTATAAATCTCATGCGCACTTAATGCTATTAAATATCTTTATTAATTTCACATGTTTAATCTTTTCAATTAATTTCTTTTATTTTCAACTCATGCATA
The DNA here is from genome assembly GCA_028749045.1 of Cupressus sempervirens. NCBI lineage: Eukaryota > Viridiplantae > Streptophyta > Pinopsida > Cupressales > Cupressaceae > Cupressus > Cupressus sempervirens. Next base: position 606,128,460 of record CM053792.1, read on the forward strand.
AATCACGCAAACTATAATCTTTATGATAATTAAATATCTTTTCACTTTTACTTTCATTTTTAGAAACTTAATTGATAAAAAAATTATTAACTTAAATAACAATAATATTTAGCTTTTATTTTAAAATGCACTCTAAATATATTATTATTAAATTAAATAAATAGTTCTAAATTTAAACTTTAACTTTTATCTCCAATATTTAATTCTCTCTTATTTAATTAATTCATTCATGCACAACTAATTTCCTTTTTAAATTAAAATATTCTTTTATTATTCCTTCATGCACTTTAAGTGAATTATTAAATTACTTTATTTAACTTTCCACTTTACTTTACTTTAAATTAATTTAATAACCTTTTAAAATCTCATGCACACTTTCTTAGAATATCTTTATTAAGTTCACATGTTTTTTTATCTTTTAAATTAATCTCTTATATTTAAAACTCATTCATGCGAACTTAAATCTTTTCCATAAATTAATATCTTTTCCTTTTTAATATATTTTGAACATTTAATTTGATAAATATTTATTAACTTAAATAACAATAATATTTAGCATTTATTTAAAAATGAACTCTAAATATATTATTATTAAATTAAATAAATATTATCATGTTCTAAATTTAATCTTAAAACTTTTATCTTCCAATTCAATTCTTTATATTTAATTAATTTCTCAATTAATTAAATATAATTAAATATTCATAATATCATAATAATTCTCCATCAAATTAAATTATTAATTTAATCTATTAATTAGACTTAATTAATAGAAAATACATCAAAGACTCACAAAACAACATACGCATAAAATACTCATGGGTTTAAAAAGGGTAGACAGTCTGTTACGAGTCCTCCTTGCAGGACAAGTATTATAGGCTTATGGCTAGGATTGGACCTGATCATTATCTTCCCATTCTCACCATTTGAGTATTTGTAATAGGGCATGCTCATCCTGGCAATTCAGGGAAGTCGATGCCCGGTACCTGCATCCTGCATAAAAGACGAGCACATGTACATGTATATAATATATCTAAACTAAATAGACAATGGCGGGGAGTGGTTCATCGTGTAGATCTCGACTAGCAAGTGACTACGAATCCCTCCCTTAACCACAGCAAACACGTCAGACAGAAAGGTAAAATAAACACGCGCACCATACACATGCAAGTATGGGGTAAGTATTGTAAAAATCACAAGTCTAACATCAAATGCGTACATATAATAATGCATCTCTATCAATACAACATAATCATCATTAAAGACATCACGTTAACATTGTTACAAAGAAACCACATTTACTAATTAGGAATCATTATTAATGTCATGTGAAATGAAATCAACAAGTATATATGTAATCCAAAACATGAAATAATATCTTAATATTACAATTCTAGTATCTCTAAAGCTAATGGAAGCATAAAGTCAACCTAAAAGAATTTGATAATGATAACAGAAATGCGATTTAGGGGCAGGCACTACAGGAGATCAATTTTTTCAAGTGCCTCTTCAAGGTTCTTCATCAATTGTTCCATATTTATAGGGATCTTACTCAAGCTATTAAGCCTCTTCTGAGTAACTGTGCTCTGATACCAATTGTTAGAAATAAGAATTACTGGGGGGGTGAATCAACAATTTACAAACTTTAGTCACTGACTAAATATTATTTACTACTTTGAATCATACATAAGAATGTAAAAAAGTAAATTTGAACACTAATAGTAACCATGCACAAAGATAACTCACAACACCATATTTTGTTAACTAGGGAAACCCTAGTGGGGATGATACCCACTAGATAATATAATATATATGTTCCTTGTTAGAGGATGGAACCTATTAGGAGTCAATGAGAAAATTCAGTATAGAGAGTCCCTATTAGGAGACTTTGAATCCCTATAGGAGATCCCAACCCTATTAGGAGTTGTAGTACAGTAGATGCAAGATGAGCCCACTGCCCAAACATGCACTTCTAATTACAAGAAGAGCTAACTACCCAAACAAGTAATTATTCCTTTGGTATATAGGTGTTGTAACTTCTTTCTTGATTGATCTCTAACCTCAGCTAGATCTCATATCACAAAATTAGGTTCTCAAAACTTCGCATATATCACTTCACAAAATGTTTGCATATCACAATACAATTGCTCAATACAACACATCACATCACATTTTAATTCACAAGATGTCCTTTTCATAAATACCATGCCTTTTCACAAATTGTTGCTAGGTCAACTAAGACCATAATATACTTTTCTAACTTAGAGTAAACATATAGGATATTGGCCCTAATTGGTCAAGTAATTATTTTTACAAAATAATTCCTTTCCTTTAATTTTGATTTTCTGTTTCATTGGTGAAATGTGAATATCTCTTTTCTGTACAGTCTGTACTAATGTCCAAGGTTATACACATCATCATCAACATGTATAATATCTCCATCTAAATTTTCTATTCATAATATGACATCACTAACAAGTTACATACTAAATAATAAACTATTGTATACCAATTTCATACTTAAACAATTTTTTAGGTACCAAAAGCTAAATATCTTTATTTCTGAGATTTTCTAAAAGCATGCACATCATGTGTTGCCATGAATGACACAATTACATATAGCCAATTGTCAACAAGAAAACTAATAACAAGGTCAACTATACATACACTGATGATGATAGCATGATCAACATGGTTGAACCTTTGGACTTTGAACATTGTGATTTTCTTATGATTAAAATAAAATGTGACAATACAAAACCTAAGGATCTGTTTGTCTTAAGAGGTGCTACATCTTTTATATTTGATCATGAATAGTCACAATCTCATGCCAAGATAGTATTCAAAGGTCCTAAGCCTTTTTCTCTTTAGGTAGATCAACATAAAGACAAGATCAACATAAAGACAAACCTATTTCTGGTCCATCTAGCAAAAATACAAAAATCACAACATCCTCCCCAGTTACAAACTATAATATCCTTGAACAATTACAACAAACAAATTCTCAACTAAAAATCTTTGAACTACTTAAAATCTTTCCCTCTCATAAGAAGATTCTTGACAATTCCCTCAATGAGGCAAGTGTACCTCAAGATATTTATCTTGATAGATTTCAATCTATGGTAGGTAACCTTACCTCACCTCATTATTTTTCCTTTTTTGAAGAGGACAATAATTCATTCAATCATCCTCATAAACAACCATTGCATATTGAGGTCATGATACATCAAAAACATATTTTTCACATGCTTATAGACAATGGAGCTAGTCTAAATATTTTTTCTTCTACTTTACTCAAAAAATTAGGTTATGATGAAGAGTCTATTGATCCTTGTTGCAATATAACCATCAAAGCATATGATAAGGTAGAATGCAAATCCCTAGGTCTAGTTGTGTTGCCTCTTTGAGTTGGTCCTATAGAAAGAGATGTTACTTGTCAAGTCCTTGACATTCCATTAGCATACAACATATTGTTAGGAAAACTATGGATTCATGAAATGCAAGTAGTTCCTTCAACATACCATCAATGCGTCAAGTTTCCATTCTAAGGATTTGAAGTTACTATACCTTCTAATACTAGTTACACCTATAACATGCTCAAATCTACTGACAGCTTTGTCCTTGCTAATAGAGAGACTATAGATACTCATGATAAGTTAAAAGAAATGGAGAAGATACTCAAGTTAATAGAAATTGGAATGTGTGAATATCAAATTGAACCAGTTTTGTCTTTGACATCTCTTCCTAAATCTCCCCATCATTATGAGAGACCATCTAAAGTGAAGAGATCTTTTTTGATATCGCCTTAGACTAAATTAAATGGTGCCTTTGTGAAGGCTATTGTACCTCTAGAGGAAAAAGATAAAAATAGAGCTATAGTTGTGTGGTTATACAAAGAAGAAGTCCTAGATGATCTCATAGATTAGTCTTGTGAGATAACTCTAGAAAAGTATGGACTAGATCATCAACTAATAAAATTCCTTGGCTACAAAGGAAATGGTCCTATTGGATGTTACAAAAATGACTTGATTGATCCAATCAAAGAAATATCTAGAATGCCTTGGGATACAACAGGCTTAGGATTCAAAAAAGTTCCCTTTCATCTTGGGATCAATAAATTTGTGCCAAAATTGGTTAGTTCTTCTGAATATGAGTCACAAAATGAATCAAATAATCAAGTGAAAATATCTGATGACGAGGATACCTTTCCTTACCTAGACCTTGCTAAGTTCTTTGTAGAACCAGATGAATTTATACTATGTCTTAGTACTACTGATACTTCCTAAATTCAAGAGGAACAAGGTGAGTCTAGTCATACTATAGTTGTTGAACAACTTTGTAGAAATTAAGATGACAATTAAATTGGAGGATGGGTCCCCATAATTGTTATGGAATTCCACAATCTGGCTCCATGTATCATATATTATTGAAAGTACAAATTTGATTCTCTCTTAAAGGAAACTTCAGACAAGGATGTAGATCAAGTTCATACATATGAAAATCAACTTGAAAATGGGGAGCAATATAGGGTTTGGTCAGATAAGTCTCATCCTACTAGTGTTCATGAGTCTTCGATTAATGTTGTTAGAACTTAAAGGAATTCAAACATACCTTTGAACAAAATCATTTTAGATCTTGAATTACTTATCCATGCATTTGATGACTATACTATGAGTGCCATCAAACTCACCACTTCTCTCTCACTCACTTATCCTGTGTTAATAGACTAGAATTCCAATACTACATCTAGTGAAGTCTTTATATTCTAGTATAACTATGCTCTCACCTACTATCTACGTGATGTTGAACTAGTAATGTCATCCACTAGTGAATAGAGTATCAATATGAATGAATCTAGTATCAAATATCTCAATCATATAACTAAAAGAAAAGGAAATAGACATTTTGATGGTGAAAACCACATTGTGTAGTATCAAAACCTAAAATAGTAAAAATAAAAGATGTATTCAAAGGTGAAAACCTCTATGAGGAACCTAAGGATGAGATATTTGATGCGCTTCGAAGTAATTTTTAGAAGAAATCTTCAGTTTTGATAGAAAAAACACAATCCGTCAACTTGGGAACTATAGAACATCCCCATATAATACACCTTGCACAATCTTTATTTATAGAGGAAAAAGAGGAATTTGTTGCCTTCTTCCAAGAAAAATAAATAATTTTTCCATGGACTTACTCAGATATTCCAGGCTTAGATCTTGATCCCATAATGCATCATTTATCTATTGCACTGGGAGTGAAACCTATCAAACAAAAGCTTAGGAAGATGCATCCTCATGTGGAACTACTTGTTAAAGCTAAACTAGGAAAGCTCTCAAAAGTTGGTTTCATTTATGCTATTGATTGTGCTGAATGGATCTCAAACATAGTTCCAATCTCCAAACATGATAAGTCTACTCAAGTTTGATCATATTTTTGAGATCTAAACAAAGCATTTCCAAAAGATGACTTTCCACTACCCAATATTGATATGATAGTGGATATGACAACACAATATGACATATACTCACTAACGGACAATTTTTCTAGTTACAATCAAATTAAAATTGCACTAGAGGATTTGGAAAAAACTACATTCACTTGTGCATGGGGTACCTTTTAGTGGAATGTGATGCCATTTGGTCTAAAAAATGTTGGTGCCACATATCAAAGAGAAGTTACAACAATATTCCATGACATGATGTATTAAATGATGGAAGACTGTGTGGATGATACCTTGGTCAAGAGTACATAGTGTAACACTCATCTTCAAGATTTGGGACCAATCCTAGATCGTATGGAGAAATTTAATCTTGGGTTAGACCCTAAGAAATGTGCATTTGGTGTCACATTAGGGAATTTTCTTTGCTATATTATATCTATAAAAGAAATTGAGGTGGAACCAAAAAAGGTTCAAGCAATAATGAAAATACCTCCACCTTGTAACATTAGTCAAATGAGGGGGTTATAGGGAAGAATTCAATCCATTTGCAGATTCATTTCATAGTTGGCGAATAAGTTACAACATTTTACTAACACTTTTCATAAAGGTGTGAAATATGACTGGAACAAAGATTGTGACCAGAGCCTAACATAGATAAAATAGTATAATGCCAATCCACTGATCCTAATGCCTCCTATTTATGGGAAGCCTCTCATTTTGTATATCTCTGTAATAGAGTCATCTCTTGACATCTTTCTAGCTCAAGAAGATAATAAAAGCAAGGAACAAGCTATCTACTATCTCAGTCATACTTATGAGATGAACTATAGGATTGAAAAATCTTTCTTGGCAGTTATTTTCACTTCCCAAAGTTGAGACACTACATGCTTTCTCACACTATGTGACTAGTTGCAAAAATTGATCCATTGAAGTATTTTCTTAGCAAGGAAACTTTGATAGAAAGGTTAGCTAAATGGGTCATGATACTGAGTGAGTTTTGTTGTAATTCTTTGGAATAACTGAGAGGGGGGTGAATCAATTATCCAAGGTTTAGATGTACTATTAAAAAATTTCATAGCTTAGTGAACCCATAAAACATTTATTATCATGCATGCATCCATAAGATTATGCAATCACTTAAACTTGTAGGTTACTGTCAAATCAATTTGCAAAAATGTAAACCTGAAAACATAACAGATTCAATAACACATTTGACACAATGATTTATGTGGAAACCCAATTTGAAAAAAAATCACCAGTAATATGCTACTCTTTCTCACTCTTCTAAAGTGATGCCCTATGAAAGGCCAACCCTGTAAAAGGTTACAATACACACTATTAAATGTGACCCTATTAAAGGATTTCAAACACCTTGTTAGGAATGAGCCTTGTTAGAGGACTTTAGATCATTCACTTGGAATGTCACCCGGTTAAAGGATTTACAAATGACTATTAGGTCAACCTTAATCTAAAGGATTTACCATCGAATGATACAATTATTAGAGAGTAACAACAAGGCTTGATCTGATAACAACTTACTACTCCATTTGCATATTACAAATCTTTTTTTCAGTCCTCCATTCTTCTTGGCTTTCACACACTTTGGCTTTGATAGCTTGTTAACCCTTCAAGCATCAATATCCTTAAGCCTTCTTTCTTAACTTGTTAATGCAAACTCTTCACTTAGGTTAGTGAATGAAGCAATACCCTAGACTCCTTGTCTTCCTTAGGTTCTCGCACATGACAACCTTTGCTTCTGACCAGCCATCTCTATAAATAGAGAATTAAGATATTTTTTCATTCATTCTCCCTCATCCAATTTAGGGTTAGGAAAGATTAGGTAGGATTCAATGAATCTACCCCCTATTTCATTTCATTCCCTTCTAGAAACTTCTCCTTCAATCTTCTTTTAATTCACCTCAAAATGGTTTATCATGAATTTTGTGCCATTAGCTCATCAATCTTATCTTCCACCTGCTTCACACAATCCAAGAAAATAAACTTGTTAGCTCAAATCCATTGAATTTGTGATCTTTCTAATAATGTTGACACTTGACATTAACTAGCTTCTGATGCTCGACACATACTGCATTTCTTAACATCCACTTTAAAATCACTTGGCACAAACTAAAGTTTACTAGTGCTCGGCATCAACTAAACTTTACTCAGCATCAATTGTGTTACTCAACTTACATTAAGATTGACTTTGCTTGGCTCCAATTGATTTTCTTCTTGGCTTGCACTAACTTTTCTCGGCACCTACTATCCACTCGGTCAAACTTGGTAGACAAATTTGTTTAACTTTTTCTTCTAAACTCTCTTTGTGTAACCAACATTTGCAACCTTAAGTAGATTATCAATGCACTATGATACATTAATATCACTATCTTAGCTAATTCTTGTACTTATTTTTATATCATAACTCAAACTTCCCTCTAGGTGCTATTGTTACATCATTTTGATCAAATCCTCTTCATCAATCAAACAAGTGATAGTACTTAAAACATATAAGAAGTTGCCTTACTAGCAAATAGCAGGTTTGACATCAATGAAAAAACAATTATTGAAACACATTTATCATACTTATATCAATCTATTTTCAACAAGTTTGATATTGAATATATCAAAAGAAAGGATATCAAAGGACAATAAATTTCTGATCAATTAGAAGAAGTGCCAATGCAAAGTCTTCTACCACTGAACATTGAATTCCCTGATGAATTTATTTTATTGCTAACACATCAAACATGGTTGATGTTCTTTGATGACTCCTTTAAACAAAAAGGATCCAGTGTTGGACTCTTATTTGTAACACCACAAAAAAATTCTTTTCCTAAAGCATAAAAAATTCTATTTCCTTGTATGAATAATATTATAGAATATGAATCCTTAATCAATGGCATTAAAATTACAGTTGAATGGAGGGTAGATGAATTAAATATCTTTGGTGATTTACAACTAATAATCAATTAGGTAAATGATGTTTATTAGACAAAGGATGAGAAGTTGACACCTTACAAAAGAATGGTCGATGATTTAAAAAGCTACTTTGCACATGTCACTTTTTAGAAAATTCCTAAGGCAAATAAAAAGGTGGCTGATGCAATGGCTTCTATTGCTTCAATGTTACAAATGCCTGAAAATGATTTTTGACATGAATTCTTGGTAGAGATATTACCCTACCCTTCTTGTGATTCAGCTAAATCCCAGATGATATATTTTGTAATAGGACACAATTCATCCCACTACCATGATATCTATTCTTATCTACATGATCAAATAGTTCCAAACAATCTAACCCAGAACAAAAAACATCACCTAATCTGCAGTGCATCACAGTATGTCATCATTGCTAATGACTTGTTTAAGAGAGGTCTTGACAATACACTTGTTAGGTGTCTAGAACCTAATGGGTTAAAATGTGCATTAATCAATGTACATGAAGGCATTTGTGAATCTCACTCTAATGGCTTTACACTAGCTCATGAAATTACTAGAGCTTCTTACTATTGGCCAGATATGGATAAAGAGGAAATTAAATACACCAAGTCCTAAAAATAGTGTCAAATCCATGGAAATTTGATTCATGCTCCAGCAAGGGAGCTTATTCCTTTCATCATGATTTGGCCATTTCAACAATGGGCCTTTGATCTAGTGGGTTGGATTCATTTGTCTTCTTTGAATGGGCACAGGTTCATTATCATAGCTACAAACTACTTCACAAAATGGGTAGAAACAGTGCCTCTTTCTAAGGCTAATGGAAAATTTGTAGCTTTATTTATTCTTAGCTACATCATTTGTAGGTATGGTGTACCATCTTCCATCATTAATGATAATGGGAGACAATTTAAAAACAATGATCTCAAGGAGTTATGTTCAAAATTAAAAATCACGCAACATTGGTCTTCCATCTATTATCCCCAGGATAATGCACAAGTGAAAGCATCCAATAAGGCCATACTTAAGATCTTACATCGCACAATCAAAAAAATTGGAAGGGACTGGCACCTTTAGATCAATTTGACTCTATGGGCTTATAGAACAAGTATCATAACTCCTATGGTAACAATGCCCTTTTCTTTAGTATATGGAGTGGATGATGTGCTTCCTATTAAGGTCAAGATTCCTACCTTGTGAATCTCTCTAAAAGGTCTCATCCTTGATGATGATTACATAATATCTTAGTTAGATGAGCTAGAATTACTAGATGAATGTTGGCAAGTGGTGTTTGATCATCTACAAGCTTATCAAAAGAGAATGTCTAAAAGCTACAATAAGAAATTCAAACCATGTGACTTCCAAGTGAGTGACCTTGTCCTGAGGGAAAACCCTAAGAATTAGAAACAATGAATACAAAAAGGGAAGTTTGAACCTAACTAGCTTGGTCCATACATAGTTACTATAGTGTTTAGATCCAGTGCTTATCAACTCTCAAAAATTGGAGGAGACTCGCTCAAAGAGCCAATCAATACCCTTCATCTAAAACAGTTCTATAACTGACATGCTTTCAAAGCTCTTTGTACATACTTAGAAGTCTTGAAAGATAAATCCATTATCCTAGTGAAAACCTAGCAATAGGAACCTTGGTAATACCATGAAAAAATAAAAAATAAAAAATAAAAAAGAACAAAACCAAACTAAAATTTTGAAAAATTCAAAAATTCAAAAAAATGAGAAAAATAAGAAAAAGTACAATAGATAAAAACATGGAAAACAGGCATCATGGTAGCTAAAATAGAATCTCTTCCAAGAAGGTGAAAGCTTGGTCAATAGGCACCTCTTGTTTCAAATGCTACATCTTGCAGTGCATCTTCTGGCTCTTGTGTAGTTGCTTTCCTATTTTAGTTTGCCCTTTTCGCTCATGCATCCATGGATTGAATTTGGTCATAGTCTCGGGGGAAACACCATATGGTCTTGAAAAAGGTCTCTTTTGCATCAGTCACTAACTATTCTAGTTGTGTCTTTCTATTGTTTCTTACTTTACTATTGAGATTCCTCTCAAAGAAGATCTCTTTTGCGTCAGTCACCATTTGTTCTAGTTGTATCGATCTATTGTCACTTGCTTTACTATTGAGATTCCTCTCAAAGAAGATCTTTTACATGTCAGCCATTAGTTTTTCTAGCTATTTCTTTCTATTATTACTTACTTTACTATTGGGATTCCTCTCAAAGAAGATCTCTTGTACGTCGGTCACTAGTTGTTCTAGATGTGTCTATCTACTATCCCTTAGTCTCCTATTGAGATTCTTCTCAATGAAGATTTCTCTCTAACATCATTCACCAGTTGTCCTAACTTATTTTTTCTATTTTCATCTTCCTACTGAAGAGATTTAAAACACATATGATATGAACATCGACACTTGACATCAATCTAATGGCATTGACACTGAAATGGAAACATTGACACTATTTGAGCTATTCTAAGATTTTCTTTGTTTGTTTTGCTTTTGATTTATCATTTCCCTTTGAGCAACTCGAGGATTCTTATTTTTACTAGAGAAGCGAGGACTGAGGGAATGATATATTCTTTGCTTTCTTGCTTATAGCTTTAGTTGCAATGATCTAAATTATACATATAAAAGAAGTGTCCACTATAAGAGCCTCTATCTCATGTCGGATGGTCATGTGTACCTTGACTCATTTTATATGGACACTTTAGTGAGGTTGGTTCTACTACTTGACTGTTTAAGTGAACATATGGGTCACTATGGGTATACTTAATGCACTTCTGTCTCAGGTTACAAATGCAAGGGTCATTGTGGGAAAAATACTTATTGATTACTTAGCATGAGAAGGATGTCTCACATGTCTAGTGTATCTTTACACAAGAAACATTCTGGTCATCCTAGCATTTATGCTCTAATTATTATGTTCACTTGCCATAGTAAAAGGGATAAATGTTCTGGTCATTCTAGCTTTCGATGCCTTAATGCTTACATTTCTATTGGAACAATTGATTAATTGTGTATTGTCTTTGATGTTACACAAAACGTCATATCGTTTCTAGCTAGTGTATGCTGAGATCACTCAGGCATTGAAGACAATTTCCCATGTCCTTTGAGCATTCCAGAGTTTGCCTAGTTTAGAAGATAGTATCTATTGAGTTCAATCGGGCATAAAAGGAAAGTTTTCAGAAGTTTAGTGTTAACTAAGCTCACTCAGTTAATGAAGGAAATGTTGGATGGAACCAATCTTAATTGAGCTCACTTAGTTACCAAAGAAAATTTGTGAATATGCAGTATTAACCGAGTTTACTTGGTTAACATAGGACTATCATTTCTGAGTTAGTGTCTACCGAGTTGGGTCAGCTAATGAAGGATTTTCTTTTTTTGGCATATTAAGTTCAATTGAATTGTTTGTTGGTTCTAGTCGACTGAGGAGATGAATATTAATTATTTTAAGTTGTATTCAAGCTAACTTAACAATGTGTAAGATATAAATATAAGTTCAAGTTATGAATTGAATGTGTTTGCAAAGAATAGAAAATCAAAAGATGCCAAGAGGAAGCAAATTAAAAGGATAAGAAGAATATCCTTGTTATGATGAAAAGATACATTTGATCAAGAAGGATCAAGTATACAAGCTAGAATTGAGATCTGTAATTAGCATTTTAGTTACATAAGGAATCAGGTCATCTCATTGTTACTCGATAACCATTGTAGCAGTGATCTAAATCTCTTAACAAAGTTTAATAGCTATTTGTAAATCCTCTAACAAGGTGGCATTTCTATTGAATAGTCTAAAGACCTCTAACAAGGCCACTCTTAATAAAGTGATTAATGTAGACACCTAAAAACCTTTAGAAAATAAAGTATTTTTATTTTCTAAAAAATTCCTGATGACATCATCATTTATTAATTAATTAATTATTTAATTAATTTATTTATTTTTATGCCATTAAATCCCTTTATCTTAATTAAAAATATTTAATTAAGGAATCCCTCCGAAAAATGTTTAAATCTTATTTAAACATTATTTCCTTATTTATTAATTATTTAATTAATAAATTGACCAAAAAACCCAAAATAAATAAAAAAATTATTTTTTGCCCAAAACTTGGCCAATTTCCTTAAGACCACTAACCTCTTCCAAAATCTTCTAATCCTTCTTTAATTTTAATTAAAGGCTAATCCCATCATTTCCTACCCCTAATCCCAACTCAAAATATTTAATTAAGATTAAATATTAATCCTCATGTTTATTAAAAAAGTTTTAATAAATATCTCCTCAACCCAAACCCTTGAAATAAATAAAACTTTATTTATTTTCTAAATTTCTCATTTATCCTCATCCTAAGAAGTTCTAGACTCTTCTAGAAAGTCTTCATCCTCATCCTCATCCTAGGAAATTCTAGACTATTCTAGAAAGTCTTTATCCTCATCCAAAGTCTAGACTCTTCTAGAAGATGTCTTTAAACCTAATCCTAATCCCCTCTTAACCTTGTCATATTCCTTAAAAATGGGTTAAGACTTACTAACCCAAGCCAAAGTTAACAAATATCTCCTCCTTCACCCACCCTCATTAAATGTCATCCACTTGCCTATCCCTAAGCTAATCCTAAACCATCCTAATCCATCCTCTAATCATTTGCACAAGCCTAAGCAAGCTTAAAACCTTCCTAATCAAGTCCAAGTCGAAATTGCTCTCATCACCCTCAAAATATCTCAACCATAAAACTTTATGAAGTCCACTAGGCCATAAATGACTCTTCCAAGCCCTTTTATTGCTCTTACAAGTCATTATGAGGGTCTTTATGAAGATTTTATCCCTTGAGCCTCCTTTGTTGACTCATCTTTCCCCTTTCCTCCATCCTCTCACCATGTGACATGTGTCACTCCTTGATTGGCTGTAAGGAAGCACAATCCATGTGCTCTCCTCTCATGCAATCTGAGCCCCCCATGAGCTTTTTCCCATCCTTGCATCTTAGCCCTCAATCCCTCAAGCCTCTTGCCTATAAATGGGATCCTTCCCCTTTGCAAAATAACAAAATCCATGAAGTAAAGTCATAATGCCATTTTGAGAAGCCGTTTTACATCAAAACCATACACTCACACCCAAATTCCAACTCCATTTGAAGCCCTTTTTGAAGCATAAGCTTGAGCCTACATCCTATCTATTTAGACAAAGCTACTCAACAAGAGAGCTTCTCATTGAGAGAGCCCATTAATGGCTCATATTCTCAATTGAGAGCTCATCTTAGTCTATCTTGAAGTTTATGAATTTTGTTTAGTTTGTAGAAGCTTTATTTAAATTTGGTTTCTATTAGCATACTAACATTGCTCATATACAATTAAATCCCCTAATAGGGTCACACCTAACAGTGTGTTTTGTAGCCTTTAATAGGGTTGGCACCTAACTAGATGCAACTGATAGTTTTTCCCAAATTGGGTTTTCATGTTAAATCTGTGTGTCTAATGTGTTTGTGTTATTTCTCTTATGTGTTTGCAACTAAGTTAAAGTAATATTAATCATAGATAATATCTTAAAGATTTTCATGTTAGGTATTTGCCAAGCTATTTCGGTGTTTACCAAGTTACAACATTTTTTTGTGTGTTTTCCAAACTTTAGCAGAGTTAAGTTTTCATAGAGTTGTTTTGTATTGATATCTAAGGAATATGGGATTTATTTTTTTGGTAACTTAACCACCCCTCCCCTCTTAGTTACTCCTCTTATATTTCCAACAATTGGTATTAGAGCTTTTGGTGCTTGAAAAGAAGGGTTTAAGGACCTAAGCTAAAGATCAAGATGTCTTACAGAAGAGAGATTCACAAGTTGAACCGAGACAACTTTGTAGCATGGCAAGGAATTATGAGGTTACATTTGGCAACTGTTAGTGATGCAAGTTGTAAGTATCTTGATAATTAATACAAGACTCCTGCTAGAACATTATCATTTGAAGATATTGCTAAAAAAAAAATCATAACATCATAATGATTGACATTGCATCTGCTCTTAATTATGTTGAATTTGATGAAGTCAAAAATTGTACTACATCTTATGATATGTGGATCAAACTGAAAGTCATCTATGGAGGAGATGATAATGTATGAAGATCCAAAGCCAAAAGTCTTAGAGGACAATTTGATTAGATGAAGATGAGAGAAGATGAAAACATTATGAAATATGTTGAAAGAATTAAAGCAAGTGTAAGCGCAATCAAATCATCTGGAGGAGACATTGATGAAAAAATAGTTGTAAGCAAGGTATTCAGAACCAGTCTTCCTATCTATACAATTAAAGTGTCTTCTATTCAAGAAATGAGATGTGATCCAAATATCAATATAATTTTGGATGTTCTAGTTGGAAGATTGATAGCTTTTGAGTTGGATAACTATGATAACTATGTTCCTAGTTCCAAAGGTCTTGAGTCTACATTTGAAGCTAATATTTCACTCAAGAAAAGGGGTAAGAAATCAAAGGCCAATCAATCAGGAAGTGAAGAAGAAAAAATTTCAGATAGTGATCTTGAAGTTGTTGAAGCCCTACTTGCAAGGAAATACTCCAAAGGAAGAGGAAAGTAAAAGGGTAAGATTCCTCTAATCTATTTTTCTTGTGAAGAAGTTGGTCACATTGCTGCAAGGTGCCTAAATAGAGAAGACAAGGATGAAAAGAAAAGAAACAACTAAAAAGGCAAGAATGAATTCAAAAACTACAAGGACTACAAGAAAAAAGGTAAGAAATCTTGTTTTGTGGCTTAAAATTCTGATAACAATGAAGATGAAATGGTATATATTGTTGTAAAAGTTGAATCTAATGATGAAGGAGATAAAATGACACTTCTCTCTCATGTTAGCAAAAATGATACATGGATTATTGATAGTGACTACTCACATCATATGACTAGAGACAAAACAAAGTTTGAACACATGGAACATTATGATGGTGGTAGTGTGAGATTTGGAAACAATGAACCTTGTTGCATAAAGGGAAAAGGATGTATCTCATTAACCAATGAACTTAGATGTGACAATGCTTATTGGGTTGAAGGACTAAAGCACAATCTACTGAGTGTGGAACAATGAATAACATTGGATTCAAGGTAAAATTTATGAATGGGAAGGCCAAATTGCTAGATGGAAAAGGAAATCTGGTTGGATCTAGCAAATAAACAAAAGGTAATCTATTCTATCTAGATCTCAATGAAAGTTCATGTTTTATTGCTCAAGTAGAAGAAAGATGGTTATGGCAAAAAAGATTATGTCATGTGAACTTTGATAACTTGGTCAAGATAAGAAAATACAGAAGAGTAAGAGGTATTCCTAACTTGAGGAAACCTGATATGGGTCTATACAAAAATTGTCAAATTGGTAAGATGGGAAAGACTAGTTTCAAAAGAGAGAACCATCATTTTGAAGAAGTCTTAGAGCTTGTACATACAGACTTATGTGGACCTATTGGAATATAAAGTTACAGTGGAGATAAATTTTTCATTCTTTTTGTTGATGATTATTCTAGAATGATGACTATAATGTATCTAAAAGAAAAATCTTGAGCTTTTCAAAAATTCAAGTGGTATTTGGCAAGAGTAGAAAAAGAAACTAGAAAGAAGTTGAAATGTTTGAGATAAGACAGAGGTGGTGAATTAATTTCCAATGAATTCAATGAATTTTGCATTGAAAAGGGAATTAAAAGACAGGTATTAGCCCTTGGTGCACCTCAGTAGAATGGTATAGCTAAAAGAAGGAATAGATCCATCATGGATTGTGCAAGAACATTGATGATAGAAAAGAATGTTGCAATCAAATATTGTAAAAGAAGTAATCAATACTGTAGTGCATACCTTGAATAGAGTACACTTGAATAAAGACTCAAATCAAACTCCTTATGAACTATGGTATGGCTACAAACCTAATGTAAGTTACTTGAAAGTATTTGGCAAAAAATGTTATATCTTGAAAGAATCTAGGAAAGGTAAACTTTATTTCAAAGGTGATGAAGGTATATTCCTTAGATACTCCTACAGAAGTAAAGCATACAAATGTTTGAATTTGTCTACTCATAAAATCATAGAAAGTGCACATGTGAGAATTGATGAATTTGCAGAAAATAGTGAAGAAGAAAGCAACAAAGAGCCTAAGGATTACAAAAGATTTGTTTACTACTAACCTGATACTATTCCAAATCTATCTGGAAGACAAGAGGCTTCACCTCCTGAGTCCCCAAAATCTCCAAAAGCTACCGAGTTACAATTAGTGCAACTTGAGTCATAGTCTGAAGGACCTGAGTCACAGTCAAAAGCTACTAAGTTATTACTCGAGCAAACCAAGTCTAATGGACCTGAGTCACAGACATTAGGAACCAAGCATAATACTAAAGTTCATGAAGAAATGAGTGAAACAAACTCCAAATCCAAAGTACCTATTTTAGAAAGATATGTCAGAAGGCATCATGCACCTGATTAGATCATTGGAGACAAGTCAGAATGGGACAATGACAAGAAACAAATTGAAAAGTACATGTTTACTTGCTAAATTTAAACCTAGAAATAAAAGATGCCTTGGATAATGAAAGTTGGATTGAAGAAATGAATGAAGAAATAGAACAAATAGAAAAGAATAAAAATTTGACTCTTGTTCCTAGACCCAAGGATAAAAATGTAATTGGCACAAAATGGGTATTCAAAAATAAGCCAAATGAAGATGGATAAGTTTCCAAAAATAAAGAAACGTTAGTATGTAAAGGTTACTCTCAAGAAGAAGGTATTGATTATGGTGAAAATTTTTCTCTTGTTGCAAGATTAGAATGTGTTAGAACTTTACTAGCATATGTAGCTCACAAAGGATTTACAATTTATCAAATCCTTCTCTTATCTCATAATTTTCCACTTCTCTAATCGTATACATATAATAGCTCCTTACATCATGGATCATAATAATTTTGGATGGTATCGAGGATAACACACCCATTGAATCTCCTTTCATTTCAATTTCTAGAATAACATGAAACTTTGGTGGAGGAAAAGTGTCACTCCTCGCTAATTGGATTTTACTAACCTCTTGGCTCATTTCTACGATAGATGAAGCTTCCATTTTTTTTGTTGGGGTTTGAATTCTTTTATTTCCTCTCTAAATTACTCGGTACAATTCAGATCTTCACTTGTTCAAGCTTCTTGTCCAAATCACTCTTGAAATTATTTGCTAGTTACTCAAATTACCAAATTGCTTTGTGCTTTCAAAATTTGTATGCAAGGTGTGAGATAATGTCTCAAAATTTTTATATATACCTTCTTTTGACCAATTTAGGGTCTCCATTAATGTTGTGTACTCAGGTAGGTGGATGCCAACTGCCCTGTTTGACTTTTGTGCCTTTGAAATAGGTCTTTACTTTTTAGCTTGGTCTCTTCTATATCACTCGGCCTCTATACCAATTTGCTTTTGAAGTGCTCAGTCCATGTTACAATTCTTGGTCAACATAGAATATTTTCACTAATGTTTGACATCCTATCAAAAATGTATTCTTATGCATCTTCATCTATGCAAATATGAACTTTGGCACATTTCATGCAAGGAACTAATGTATGATATATTAATTAAATATACAGTTCCATACATACCTTTCTTGCTTAGTTTGATATTCCGCGATCACCTTCTCCATTGGATTGGGTGACCTCAACTCCATTTGCTCTAGTATTTCCATCTTTTTCTTTCTTTTTCAATTTTTAATTCATCTCCTTCTTTATTTGTTAAATGTCTGCTTTACCTTTACCTTTGTCTTTTGCTCAATTTTTTAATTGTACTTGAGTCCCACAATTCTTATTTGTATGTCTAAACTTGTGACATTTGGAACATGCATTGTTAGGTGTATAATTCTGCCTCTAATTTGTCCAATAAGGTTTTGTCTGAGATCTGCATTCATATTCTCTATGCCCATTTTTTTTTACAGTTATAGAAATGTCCTTCAAATCTAGGTTTAGTAGATTCATTCATTGTTCTTGACCTACACTCATGTATTTGATGCCCTTGTTTCTTACAGTAAAAGTAGTAACCAATTAATTTAGGTTTAGGATTTTGCATCCCAGGTTTACTTTGACAAATGTTTGCATTATGATCAATTTTTCCATAGTGATAGCATGTTGGTTTATCCTTTGAATTTACATTCCTCAACTCTCCATTCTTGGATGATTATCCTTTCTCAGTGTATGAATGTCCTGAACCATCAGTACTTCTTGATGATTCAATAAGTTCTTCAAAATATTTCATTTCTTATTTTAGGTTGTTGAATTTCTCCATAGATTCTTTATCAGTTTTTAGTTCATTCTTCAATATGTCCTTTTGTGGTTAGAGATTTGCTATTTCCACATCCTTATGATTCAATTCTTGATTTGCAAGCATCGATTGATTCATCATGTCTAGTTGAGTGCTGGTGAGATTCTATGCATCTAATATCCTTTCTTCAAGTCTGGTAGCCATTACTCTTTTGTCTTCCTTTCCCATAGTCTTGTCTACTTCTTCTTTCTTCTTTTGCTCGGTCACCTCACATAGTCTTACTCATTGGATTTAATGTTCTCTTTTTAGTCCTCTTATTTCTTCATTTAGGAGTTTGTTCTTTTCAAGTAGATATGTAGATGCTTCATCATTTGGATTGATTGATTCAAAAAGTCCTTGAGTTTCAACTTCTTCATATGAAAATTGTTTATCCTGGATAGCCAATTCCTTTCTTCTTTTTAGGTATTTCTTCAGATCTTTTCTTGCTTTCTCAAGTTTCTGCAGTATGAGTTGGATGTCAATAACCTTGTCTACTTTAAAAGCCTCCATCTTCAAGATCTAATCTCCAAGCAATTAATTTTTTCATAGAGAACCAAAGCTTTGATACCAATTGTTGATTGATGGAGTGATAAATAGGATACTAAGAGGGGGGTGAATCATAATATTAAGCACTTTTACTTTTCAACAATTAATTCACACATTCACCAGTTGTCTTGTGCATGTAAAACTTATAATAGTAAAGTTGTTGTAACATGTAAATCTAGTCTATCACATGCATAAAAATAAATGCATAAGACAATATTTGTTACCCTGACACCCTCCAAAGTGAAGGTAAAATTGGGGTGGGGATGACACCCACAAATCTTCACTATTGTAGTGATAAAGTTAACATATTAGGGTTACAATGCTTGATCATAAAATATGATCTACCTTGTGCGAAGTCTTCCCTATTAAAAGCGTTTGAGTCCTGCTAAGTCTCACTTTGTTAGAGGATTTAAAACTTACAAAAAAGTAAGGACTTTGTTAGGAGATTTACAAAGATCTATTAAGAGATTTACCCTGATTCAAGTTGATTAGGACTTATTTAATACCTAACTCTTGACATGCTTTGTAAGATGATCTTGAGTGTTATCTTTGTAAACTGGTCATCTCTTCTGATCCGATAAAAAATTTCTTCCCCTTTATTGCTCTAATAAGGTCACTTTCTTTGCTAAGAGATAACAAGTGCTAAGAGATAACAAAACACTTCCTCTAAATTATGATCAGAGTTCAATCCTTCACTTCACCATTCACATATCACTTCCTTCCTCATGCAATATTTTCTCCTTGTCTATATTATCATAAGATCTAGGTTAAAATATTCTCTATATAAAGAGTTTCGTAAAGAGCTTTCTAGATGCTTCCATATTTTGCCTCTTCATGTGAATCGTTGATCACAAAACATGTGGATCTATGATCCATGTCATTAATGTGTAAAACTCTCAATAAAAACCTCTACAAATATTAAATGTTCCTTCCATGTCAGCTTGAAAATGATTTACCTCAAAATTTGTATCAATGCCAACTTTTACGTATACTCTGCATTGCTTGGCACTTACTATTTTCTGATACTCTTCACTTTTTTTTTTCTGGTACTCGACGTTGCTAACACTCAATCTGTATTTTTCTAAGCACATACTATGTAACTCAACACTTATATGATTTAACTACTCAATAGGTGTTGACCTTAGCTTGTATAGAAAATACTCGATGACCACATACTTACTTGGCTCCTATAGAGCTCGGTACACACATCTTTATGTTCATGACTTAGCCTATATAGAGTAGCTTAGTCGTAGTGATGATCGTCTGACTCTACCTAATAAATGACTAAGTGTTTGATACTAATGGACAACAATAGGTAGAGATACCAACATACCAATATCACATTTTTGGGTAGACTTATTTTATTTTATTTTTACTTGAAGCTTAATTACTTTTCTAATTTTTCACTTATATTTATTATTCTTGAATATAGTTCCTTTTGTTAAGTTGTAGGCAGTACTTATTTAAAATACTTGATATATATATATATATATATATATATATATATATATATATATATATATATATATAATTGTATTTGAATGTTTTGTGGTTTTTAATGTTTTACTATTTATGAGGATAATTCAAGAATGATCAATGTATATTGTTGGTATAGATAAAGGCCCTTTATATGGACATAAACTCATAAATGAAAAAATACTTATTCAACTTCAACATAGTTCACTCATGGGCTTCCCACTAGGCTCTTGTCTTGTAACTTAATCTACTTGATCTTTTACATGCCATGAACAAACCTAAAATGGGGCCTAAGTGTCAAAAATAAATAACTCCCAAAATTGAACAACACACAAACACTTAATGTTTATACCTATTATTTTTATTGCAACTAGGAATGCCAATCTTTGTATAAATAAGACGAATCAAAAGACAAATGTTTCAACCCATAATCAATGAATTGATAACTTATAAACATCATATTCAAGTGTTTCATGGGATATTTTTTGGTGACATATAGTAAGGTATAAAAACTTGGCTGGCCACCACCTATTTATCACTGTCAATACATTCCTTTTAAGATAGTAATTATATGTCATAATTTATTTATTATGTACCCTCCACCAATTGTTGAAATACATCTTTGTGACCTTCGAACACCATCTAAACACCTTTTTCAATCACTAAGAGGTAAAACTATTCCTTAATAACTTAAACTTGGAGGTTTTGACAACCTAATTTTATCAGGAAAAGAAAATCTATGGTTAATGAGGAATGCATGCAAATTTTATCACAGAGACCTATGACTTTGGTGTTTTTATATGGAGCCTAATTAGGATCTACGGTCAATTTTCCCCACTTTTATCAATGCAGTGTTCCTCCAAATTATCTAATGTGAGTTTGGGGAACAACATTCACAAGATGGGGTCAAGGGACAACACCTATTATGGAATCTAGGGATAGTGAACCCAAAAAGCCCCTTGTCACAATACAGGGCAAGGTCAAGGAGCAATTCTTTCATTGAAATTTTGGGGGAAAGAACCCTTGAAATCTTAACCATCTTTTATTATTTTTCCAAAGGCACCAAGAGTTAATTTTTTTCTATTGGTTGACATATTCTACCCATATTTTTGTGAGAATTTGGTATAATTTTCCAAGGGTGTTGAGTTGCAAGGAGTTTGTAGATTTTAATTAGTTTGATCTACTAGATAGTAATATTGGACTCTCTATTTGGTGGATGTAGCCCAAGATTGGGTGAAACACATTAAACTTTTGTACCTTCTTGTTCCATCTTTTTGTATTTTTTATACCTCTATTTTATTAGCTAGATGTGCCTTTAACCATTAGATATTTATCTTCTAATCCTAAAATTTGGGATATAGTTTATTATGGAATTTCAAACATCCACAAAAAATTAATGATTTTTCATTGTAACAAATGGGAGATGTGGATTTTTTTTTGTGTTATTGGAAACCCTAAGTATGGTTCATGATCATTTTCACCAAAAATGTCATAACTTTCAAAGTATTGGATGAAAATCTATGAAACCAAAAGAAATAAAGATAGATTCATGTGAGAACCTTATCCAATTGGTCATAGGTCATGAAATAGACTGTATAATCCATACCACATAAAAGAACAAAATTGTTGCAAAAAAAGTAGAAATTTTCTCCAAAATGATTTTGAAATTTCATTCAAAATTCCAACAACATTCAACAACCTCTATGGTCATGTTAAAAAGGCTTATTTATGCCTTTACAAGTAGTTTTCAACATCCAATTGACTCGCAACTAGCTTCTAACAGCATTTCAAAAAGTTGGCATTGCAACATTGACAATAATGGAGCAGCTTTTACAACTTTTCTCAAATTTCACTAAAACACAAAAAATGTTCCTAGATGACATCCAATAGTCTCAAATGATCTTATTTGCATAAACCATAGAGAAACATGACAAAAATCCCAAAATTGATTACACTTGTATAAGGGTGCACCTACACCAATTGTACACATAGATGTATCTTCTTATTGTTTGGAAGATGTTTATTTCATGTTAAATGTGTATTTTTCTCTAATGCTTCTAGGTCTAATAGTTCATATGTACACCAAAGTGGAGAAAAAATTTAATGGTGACAAAAATTCCATACCACTTTCCCTTATTTACTTAAACTTACCTTTGGTTAGGATATCTTAAATGAAATAACTTGCCTACAAGTGACTTATTCTTCTATGATCGTAGCTAATGCATTATTATATAATCCTATTATGATCCCTAGATTTTATTCTTGATTCTTATATGTCCTTCTACCACCCTGGATTAGATTTGTAAGTGCAATCTTGACCTATGTTATTAAAATATAGCTATGAAGCTAAACATTTAAATAAATAAATAATCCCTTGCCAACCCTTTTACTATTTATTGTGAGTTGACCTTGTGCATGTTTGTGTTAATTTGTGTGTTTAGTTGTTGTATTCAAAGATCATTCATTGACCCACTTGATAAGATCTATGGAATTATTTAAGAAGCATCAAATATTGCAAAAATTAGCTACTAAAGAACATTTGTCATGCATCATTACTATATCATACACCAATCACATGCTTGTTGGATTTCGTATTTTTTCTCATATCCATAAAGAAAGCTCGTCTAAAGTTTGATTGGGAAGTGTGGTGTAATGCCCCCGTCAAGGAGCTTGGTAAGTATGAGTTAAAATCATCTAAGCCAATGAGTAATTTTTTAGTTTTTATTTTATTTTATCATGTTCAAACAACAGGTTCCTTATCCTTTAATTCCTTAGATTGTTCTTCTTAAAGTATCTGATTGATTAAATCAACATAAAACTTAACTTAAGATGAGATTATTAACCATAGTAGAGATATACATTAAAGACAAGAATAATCAAGTAAGCATAATACTTAAAAGAAAATGAAACATAAAATTGATTCATATTCTCAATAGCCATGATGATACATATAAGAGAGTAATCTTTTCTTTCCAAGAAATTCTTAATAAAATTCCTATCCTATCTACCTAACCCATATACATAGCCTTTCCTTTATATAATACAATCTTGATCCCCTTTACATTGTTCTTCAAGTTACATCATCAAATTACATTACATGAATTTATATTATGACCAAATTACATCAAAAGAAAGTATCAAGAACATCTTTAATTTTCTTCAAGTTTATGCAAGCATCTCCTCATGAAAGAACTCCAACAATAAGCCAATAACAAGCTTCTAGTTTTGTTACCCAACCATATGGACCCTAAGGAACCAGCCTCAGGCTAGGAGACGAACCATGATCCAACAAGGTCTAAGCATCTAACGCTTAGTTCTCAAAACAAACTTCAAGGTCTCAAATAAAATCCATGATCACAAGAAACCACTAAGGGCTAAGACTTGAGTATAAGGGTTGTAACCACATCTAGGTGAGTTTGTTGGAGTGATGGGGTCAAGGTTCAAATCTCTTGATGTCTTTTACTCCTTTAATTTATTTATAACTTTGCAAGGAATGGCAATCCACATTAAAGTACATACATTAATACATATATATACACTTTTACTCGAGCATTTATGTGTGCACCCATATATACTTGCCAAGGTATTTTTTAGTGGCTAATATTCATAAATTGGCTAATTTTAGAAATTGTTGGCTGGTAAATTGGCTAATAATTTAAGATTTAACACAACCTAAATCGCCATACTTTTATAAATTTTAGCTTTAAAATATTTAAAATCGTTGAATGATTTATTTTATTAAAAAATTTATGTTCAAAGATTCGCCATAATATTCGATATATGATAAGATTTGATTCAACTAAATATTATATATTATTGGAAAATTTAAAATTAGTTCACCAATAATTATCATAATTATTAGTTACTTAAGGGATATGTCACCAACATTTAGTTGTCACTATTGATTTAAAATATAATGTAATGATCCTCATAACAATCCATGAGTTTAAAAAAAATCAATTTTCATTTGTAATATTCTATAGTGATTAATGAAATTTCTATTATTATTGAGATTCACCAATATTTTCTATACAAAAATTATGATTCCAAAATAATTGCCAATATAAAAAATATTTAAAATAAAAAATTTGAAAGATTCATGAATAGAATTTTTATTTTTTTTCAAAATAATGAAAGATTCACCAATATTTTATATATTTTTTTGGAGGAGGGTATATTAAAGATTACCCTATACTCATATTTGGTCAACAATAAAAGAAATGAAAATTAAAAGTAAAGCATTCATAAATCAACAACTTAAATACACAATTTCCCCAAAATCTCATATAAGGTGCCTGAATCCTATTGTAGGCTTCGAGTGCCTATGGATCATGGTTTTATGTTTGAACCAAGAAAATATCCTAGAGGCTTTTGTACCTATTCATGCACACCCCTGCATCACCAACGAGTATACATATGCATAACATCATGATATCTAATACAAGAATGTAAGTACTAGGTGGGTTAGCAGGATTAGAAATCATAATAACCATATTCTATGAAAAAGATATATATACCACATCTCCTATCTCTAACATGAAATATAAATTCAGTACATAGTAAAGTATGTCGCTAGGATGGGCACTACATGTGACCCTTATAATTCTTTACAGTCCCAAAAAATACATCATTACTTCTTTCTTAAATTTAAATACATAAAGTTACAATTAATAAATTTAAATGCTTATATTTTGAATTACTTTGCTCACCGATTTAATTCAACATACAATCTATATCATAATAAATTGATCTAACAAAAATCTTCATCTCTAAAATCTAAACAATGATTAGAATTCATTTCATTGATTCAACAACAATAACCATTCATTTATCCCAAATGAATGTGATGTACCTCAAAGGGTTGGTTTATTGAACAAGAAGAAGAAAAATCCCCAAAATCCTTGATTTGTAGGGAAGGTAGGTGTCCTAGTCAACACAAATTCCATCACAACATCATGTGGACCGGATTTGGTGAATTTTATCCCTTTGTCGGGCAGGAAAGGGCATCGAACACACCTTGTTTTCTTGCATGAAAAAGTGCCGCCTTTATTTCACCACACAAAACATCCCGTCCACGTAGAGTCGGGCAGTTCTCATGGGTCGGCCACAAAAGAAATCAATGGCGAAGAGGTGGTTAGGTAGGAATCAGGATCATCACAAACTTCACAACTAGACAAGGCATATCATCATTATTCACGCCACATCTCCCCCCTTATCACCAACAAAATCTACTCATGGGCTGCACCAGCCACCTTTTGTTGCATGCTTACAATGCTTTCTCAATACCCAATATTGTAATATTTGCAATACTAAAAATTGGTTAGGACAAAAAATGTTGTAATGGGTGTTTTCTTTCTCTAGGTTGATGAATTCATGGTGAGCTTTTGTTTTATTTTAGCATGTCTCTGCCATCACCTCTTCTTATGGTTAGATTGATTTTGTATTTTTATTGTTTGTCATTTCAGTTTAGGTATATATGGAATCAACCAATGTCATTATTATTTGGTAGATGTAAGCTTTAAACTTTTAGATTTGAAATTTGGATTGAACACATGTTTCTATTACTTCTGAGTCATTTTGCGCCAACTTAAGTTCAACATTGTTGATGTAACTAAATTAATAGAATTTAAATTCACCACTAATATCGCAATAAGAAATTATACATAATATAAAAAGAGACCAATAACTTTGTTTTTCTATTCCTTTCTCAACCATCCTTCTTGCAAGTGGATATAAAACCTCATCTCTCTTACAATTTCATCCAAAAAATGGTTAACACAAACATACAACTTAAAATCGGTTAGGAAAAAAAGGTTGTATTGGGTATTTTCTTTGGGACAGGCTAATCTTGAGACAAAAGGTACTAAAGACAAAACAAAGTTTTTTTTTTTTTTAAAAAAAAAAATAGATTCACGAAAATGTGGTGATTTTTGTCCAAATTTTTTGTTGTTTTCGACTACAAACTATGCAAATCATAAAGATCAAATGCTGAAATTTTCGGAAAGCATCCATAGTATTTTTTATTTTTTGAAAATTGGTCAATTGTACAGTTTGTAGGGAGGAAAGTCGTGTTCATTTTCTTTCTCTAGGTTGATTAATGGTGAGTTTTTATTTTAGCATGTCTCTAACATCACCTCTTCTTATGGTTAGATTAATTTTGTATATTTATTGCTCATAATTTTGGTTTAGGTATATGTAGAATCAACTAATGTCATTATTTTTTGGTAGATCTAAGCCTTAAACTTTTTGGATTTGAAATTTGGATTGGACGCATGTTTCTATTACCTGTGAGTCATTTTGTGCCAACTTAAGTTCAACGTTATTGATGTTACTAAATTTACAGAATTTAAATTCACCAGTAGTATTGCATTAAGAAATTATACATAAAAATAAAAAGAGACTAATATCTCTTTTTTTATATTTCTTTGCCAACCATCCTTCTTGCAAGTGGATATAAAACCTCATCTCTCCTACAATTTCGTCCAAAAAATGGTTAACACGAACACACAAATTTTCGCTACTGTTCTATTTTCAAAAAATTTGCTCGCATGGCAATGTCACTTTTATTTATTTATTTGCACCTAAATAGAAAGACTAATTATGAACTTTCTAAACTAATTACATGAACAAGTATGATTTTAAATAGATTTTAGAGAAAAAGAACAAAATGGAGAAATCTCATTAAATCACAAAAATCATATTTGAGGCGTTTTATGAAGGAGGTTGGCTTTTGTAAAGTATTGATATGTGGTCCAATAAAATACACTAAAATGACATATTTTTGGACTCTTCAAAATGCTTCTCCATAAAAAGTTTTAGCTCATCAAACTCTTGAGTCAAATGACATGACCTTTAGAAGTCCATGCATCAATTATTTTAAGACTAACCATAACTTAATCAAAACATTCAATATGGAGCTAGAACTATCACTAAAGCTTTTGTATGAGAGCATCATAGATCATCATAACTATACACCATTTTCTCGTATCATGTCATCTCAGGATACTACACACTTTCTTAGATCATCTTTAAAAAAATAGTAGTTTTTTCCTTCTACTATTGTTTAGGTATGCCTTGGTTTATCTACGTGGATGTGGACTCAACTGGTGTCATTTTCATTGGAAATATCTAAGTTTCAAACCTTTGAATTTGAAATTTAGGATTTCACACATTTCTATTGCTTGCTATTGCAAGCCAATCAAAGTGCAACATTATTTAAGGACTAACATTAATTCATTTAGAGCATCTAAGATGAAGTTGGAAATATCACTAAAACATTCATACAAGACAATAATAAAATATTACATAACTACACCATTTTTTGTATCATCATCTCAAGCATACTATATGCTTGTTTGAGTCATCATTTTAGGTATACTACTTTTTTGGGTTTGTCTTCTATTAGTGTTCAAAAGTTGTTGCATCAGGCATGTTGGTTTCTAATTTAACGAATTTGCATATAAAACCAGGGAAACAACAAATAATACATTACCTAGGGTTTAGCTACTCCCCATGCTTGGCGTGATCTATTCAATCCTAGAGCAACTTTACAAAGCAATAATAATTTTTACACTTTAGGTTTTGCTAAACCAAGGTGGGTTAACCTAAGGATTTGACACTCTTTTATGGATAATGCTTTGTAATACAAATCCTTAATCAACAGATTTTCTCTTGAAGACTTCTTGAAATTGCAAGACAAATTGACAAGCTAATTGGAGCTAATAATGAACTTGATATAATTATGCAATAAGTGTTGACCAACTTTACATTTCATTGTGATAGTAATTTTAATGATTTTGGTTTATTAAATGTGTTAATGCTAAGATAAGATTAATATTGCTTGATTTCTTTAACATAAAGACCAATGCCTTAACCCATTGTCAAACAGAGTCATATCAACTATCTTTTAGATCTATTTAATTGACTTGCAATTAAATGCATCAGCTATGAATCTTCAAATCCCTCCATACCCCACATGATCCTATTACTTAGTACAAGCATTCACATAATTATTTGAATTAAAAGCAACTTCTAAGATGGCATATAATTCATCAAATGGCATTTGAATAAAATGAAACTTGATCATTCATCCTCAAAACCATAAAAGTATGAAATAGGAGATAGAATTATAAGACATGAATACCCTAAAAAGCTTCTCTCGTATTAATTTCTTTGAAGATAATACATAACTTTGATATGAAATTAGATAGGGATGTATGACTAAAACCAAACTTTCATAATTTACAAACTTCTATAAAACCAGCTAAAATACATCAAAAACTTAGCACAAAACTTGGGACTAACTCAAACTTATATGAATTACAAGATTAGAATCCAAATCCCTTTTCCAAGCCTTGGAAATCCTTTTATAGAATAAGGATTGCAACAAGCTTCAGGATGAAAAGGCTTACACATATAAATGTTAGAATATATAGTCCACCAATATAGTTGAGAGGGGGGGCAGGTGAATCAATTATCCAATTTCAACCTTATTAAACTTTAACCATATGAGCAATATAATCAGAAACCACAATAAAATACTCATGCACAATAACACCATATATGTTAACTGGGGAAACCCTTGATCAGAGTGAAAACCCTAGTGGGGATGGTACCCACAAGATGATGTATTAATATAAATATTCCTTGTTAGAAGATGGACCTTGTTAGGAGTCTATAACAACATTAAGTACATATCAGCCCCTGTTAGGAGACTTTGAATCCTTGTTAGGAGATTCCAACCCTGTTAGGAGTTTTAGAGGATAGACGGACCCACTGTCCAAATAGCTTCAGGGGCAAGACCAATTAACCCACTCTCCAAATGATCTCTATATTATTTCTTGTAGAATAATAGAAATGAATAGTACTGCTCCTTCCTCTTTCTTTTTCCTATCAACTGGACTTATGCTCCTTTTGATCTTATAACCAGATCACAAGTCTTTCATCCAATAAACCCTTGGATCGCTTACTCAAAGTCACCAAACTCTGCTCCTTTTGCACTTTGCATTCAAGACAATGACTACTTACACATTACAAATAAGGAAAACAACTTTCCTTTATATTGTATCTTCAAAATAATTCCTTGAGTCATCCTTAAGGCTTTTCTAATTAATTATAGTGAGATAATTAATTAATTCATAATTACAATAGCATTGTTAGCTCATAGTCTATACTTCTCACATGTGTGATACTAGGGCTTGCACATTTGTTGATGTCATCATCAGACTATCTTATGTCACTAGTTGATAGCACATCTCTAGCTTATATCTTTGTTAGAAGATATAATACAAACATTAGAAATTATTTTTTAGGTACTCTATATATATACTGCTCTCTATAAATTAGGCATATCTTCTGTACATCTTTGACTTAGATACTGTGCATTGAACCTTAACATTAGGCCACTGTATAAAACATCTCAATGAATGCACATCACCAAAAAATCAAAATATTGTCCATACAACTAAGATCTCTTTCTGTTGCTCTGTTAGTCTTCATAGACTTACTGCTATGTTGACATTAATGAAAAACATAGTCATGAATGCAACATGTCAATCATGCTAACAATCTCCCCAAGTATTCTAGCAATGCTTAGGATACTCCCACAAAGGAATATCATCAGCATTCATGCTAACAATCTACCCCTTTAGCATTAATGGCAACATAGATAAAAAAAAACATCCAAGTTCCAAGAATACCAAACAATACTTGGTTGTTGCTATTCTCATCTTTTCAAATCCTATTCATCAATCAAATCTAAAAACCTTTGAAACACTATCTTGTTCTGTATCTTCATGTTATATATCTCCCCCATAGAGATATTCATGAATCTTTCTAAATCTCCCTAATAAAGATATGCTCAATTGTCTCTCCCTCATTCAACTAGAGGAAGTTTCTCATGTACTCTCTCCCCCACTGACATCAATGATAAAGGCCTCATTATGCCATTTTTCTACTTCAATTTATAACCATCTCAAGTGTCCAAAGACACTATTCAATACCAAATACCAAGAGCCTTCAATGACTCAGCTCATCATAGATACTCCCCCATATGGGAAGCATCAACATTTAGTCTAGACTAATAATAGTGCTCTGTACCATTGTATTGATGTACTCTCTACATCATCTACTCAGAAGTAAGAAGGGGCATAACCCCAAGAAATGCATCTTAAATACTCAAATGTATCTTTAGGTAAGGGCTTCGTAATGATACGTGCAATCTGATCTTTCACACTCACATATTCTAATATTATCTCTTTTTCTGTTGCCTTCTCTCGTAAGACATGATATTAATAGATACATGCTTAGTCTTATAATGAAACACATGATTCTTAGACATACTTATTGTACTTGTTTTATCACAGTATATGATAACAGGTTCTGTAAACACAATCCCAATATCTTTTAGCATTTGTTTCATCCACATAACTTGATTACAATTATTTGTTGCTGCTACATACTCTGCCTCAGCTGTACTTTATGAAATACAATCATGTTTCTTGCTCATCCAAGAAACCAATCATCCTCCAAGAAAAAATGCTCCACTACTAGTGCTCTTTCTATCATCCATATTGCCTTCCCAATCTACATTAGTATATGCACACAAAGTGAAATCACTTGATCTAGCATACCATATTGCATAATCAGATGTTCCTTTCAACTATTTGAATATCCTCTTTATTGTTGCATAATGATACTCCTTAGGATCATCTTGAAATCTAGCTACAATCCCAATTGTGTTTGCTATATCTTGTCTAGTGTGAGTGAGATACTACAAACCTCCAATCATGGATTTGTACTTCTTCTATTCAACTATAGATTTCTCATCCTTTCTAGATAACTTGTGACCAGTTATCATATGTGTACCAATAGGCTTACAAGTTTCCAATCCAAATCTTTTCAACAAATCATTAAAGTACTTAACTTGTGAAATGAAAATGTCATCACTATTCTGCACAATTTGTAACCTTGAGCAAAACTTCATTTCTCCTATCATGTTCATCTCAAAATCATTCTTCATTTGTTCAGGAAACTTATCACTTGTTTCATCATTACCTCCAAGTATTATGTCATCAACAAATATTACTATTATCAACAAACCATTCTCAATTTCTCTCAAATATAAGTTACTATCTATTGTACTTTTAACAAATCCAAATTTTGTTAAATACTTATCCAACCTCGTTTACGAGGTTCTAGGTGCTTAATTCAATCCATATAGAGCTTTCTTCAATCCACATACCATATCTTTTTCTTTTATTAGAGGGAAACCTTTGGGCTATTCAATGTATACCTCTTCTTCAAGTTCTCCATTCAGGAAAGCTGATTTAACATCCATCTGATATAATTTGAACTTCTTATTCATTGCATAAGCCAAGAACATTCTTACTACTTCCATTCTAGTTGTAGAGGCATATGTCTCCTCATAGTCTATTCCTTCTTGCTATGAATATCCTTTGCACACAAGTCTAGCCTTTTTTCTTATAGCTTCTCCTTACTCATTCATCTTGTTTCTAAATACCCATTTGGTTCCTATAATACTCTTGTCTTTAGGTCTAGGAACTAATTCTCATGTTTCATTCTTCACAGTATGATCTAACTCTTCTTTCATTGCTTGAATCCAATAATTATATTTACATGCTTCATCTATACTCTTATGTTCAACTTGAGAAATCAAACATAATTCACATACTTCTTCATTTAACTAATTATTGTTTTTGCTCTGAATGATCTATTCAGGAGGGTGATTCTTTGATATGCTTCTTCTAGGAGTTGTTAACTCAACTTTTTCTTCTTCTCTAGACTCATATCTCTTTTCTTCAATCTGATTTACATTATATAAATCATTGTTAGTCTTAATGATAACTTCCACATTTTCTTGGTTAGCCTTTGGATCAACAATAGTTACCAAAGCTATCTTTTCCACTACTTCCTCTTCCTTAACCAATTCAAACTCACTATCTTTATCATCACAGTCATTCTAGAATCTTTCCATACTTGCTTTAAATTCTTCATCATCATTAAAAAATGAATAATTTCTATTTTTTCTTACTCTCTTAGGGCATCTAGATGAAAAGTGACCAAACTCTATACATGTTCAACAAACAAAAATTTTCATAGCTTTTGGCTCTCTTTTCATAAGCAGATCAATACCTTCTTTGATCTTCTTATCTTCTTTAGATTTGTATCTATCTTTACTTGTGCTTTTATTCTTTTGTATGCAACAAAAGGATTCTGGATCTAGAAACTTTATGCTCAACTCTTTACACATTTGTGATGTCTCACCAAGAAGCTCCATCTTTTGGGTGTCAAAATTTCCTCCTTTAGACTTAGGACTATCCTTTCTGAAATGACTTGCCATTGATCTCCCAAAGTTGTTAAGCTTTCTCTTCAAGGACCTAATGCTATGATACCAATTGTTAGAATATATAGTCCACCAATATAATTGAGAGGGGAGCGAGTGAATCAATTATCCAATTAATATCATAACTATCAACCTTATTAAACTTTAACCATGTGAGAAATATAATTAGAAACCATAATAAAATACTCATGCACAATAACACTAGATATGTTAACTAGGGAAACTCTTGATTAGAGATAAAACCCCAATGGGTATGGTACCCACAAAATGATGTACTGATATAAATATTCCTTGTTAGAAGATTGACCCTATTAGGAGTCTATAATAATATTCAGTACATATCAGTCCCTGTTAGGATACTTTGAATTCCTGTTAGGAGATTCCAACTTTGTTAGGAGTTGTGGCAACCTTGTTAGGAGTTGTAGAAGACAGATGGACCCATTGTCCAAAATACTTCTAGGGCAAGACCAATGAATCCACTGTCCAAATGATCTCTATATTATTCCTTTCAAAATAATAGAAATGAATACTACTACTCCTTCCTCTTTCTCAATCCTATCAACTAGACTTCTTCTCTTTTTGATCTTGTAACCCAATCAAAAATTTGGCATCTAATAATCCCTTGGATTGCTTACTCGCATTCACCAAACACTCTACTCCTTTTCATACTTTGCATTCAATACGATGAATACTTACACATTACAAACATGGAAAACTTATTTCCTTTATACTGTATCTTCAAAATAATTACTTGAGTTGGCTTTGAGGCTTTCCCAATCAATTATAATAAGATAATTAATTATTTCATAATTATGATATCACTGTCATCCCATAATCTATACATCTTCCCACAAGTGTGACACTAGGGCTTGTGCATTCATTGATGTCATATCTTATGTCACTAGTTGACTATGCATGTCTAGATTATATTTGTGTTAGAAGATATAATACAAACATCAGAAATCGCTTCTTAGGTACTTTGTCTTTGTACTACTCTATGTAAATCAAACATTATATTTTGTACATCTTTGACTCAAATACTATGCATTGAACCTTAACATCAGGACATAGTATAGAACATGTCCATAAGTGTACATCACCAAACAATCAAAACATTCTCTGTACAACTAAGATCTATGCCTTCTTCTCTCTCAATCTTCACAAACTTACTACTATATTGACATCAATGACAAACATAATCATGAATGCAACATATTAATCATGCTAACAATCTCCCTAAGTGTTCTAGCAATGCTTAAGATACTCCCCCAAAGGAATACCATCAACATTCATGCTAACAGTAAAATGACCAATTGTAACAATGTTGTTTTATGCAAGAAAAAATAGTTACATGAGAAGAGGCTAGAGATAGCCAAAATATGAACAACTATTATTTTAGGTGTTCAAGATCAACTTCATTGTTTGTAAAGTGAGACTACCCACAATAGGTGAACTGCAAAGATAAGGTATCTCACTGAAGTAGTTGTCCTTCCTCTTCTTATTATTACAACTTCCTCTAACCTATTCACTTGCTATCTCTAGATGGTAATGCCTCGATGTTAGACAAAAGCTCCCAAATAGTAATATTAATGTCTACATCTGGCTAGGTGGCTTCTCTAACAACATTTACTCCACATAGGCACTTGTCCCATTTTGCATATGTTATGGCTCAGACTTTTGCAACTATTTTATTTATGTCTTCTTCAACTTTATACATGATATCAATCATATCATATACTGTAGCAATATTAATTTCACCATTATAATAGAAAATAAATCTCTCCTGCTTCAAAATATTATCAAAGGAAGTAGACCATTCCTACCATTCTCTCAAGTTACTCTCATCATCAAATTTTTTTGGAATGAAACCAGGTGTTCCTTCAATAATGGTCTTCATCTTATTTTTTATCATTTGTATTTTTTCCAAAAGGAAAATATCTAATTCCCTGACCCTATTGGTCAGCTTCCTCATGGGGATGATAGCCTCTTTTGGAAATTCTTTTTTGTGTTAACATTGGAACAAGCCTATCAAAAAATGGTATGTAAGGGCCCCACTTAGTAAACAATGGAGAAAGTAAAGATAATGCTTTTGAGAATTGGTATTATGCACCTTGTAGTGAAATTTAACTGTTGAGGATATTTTGTGAAATCTATTTTAGGACATTTATCTTATGTAAAAGCAGGTTCTCCATCGTCCTTATTTCCATCTTCTTATTTGTTTTCACTTCTTCCACATCCACATCTATTTTCTAATTTGTTGTTGAACCCATGTAATCCATATCAATATGCATGTGGGTTTTCTATTCCTTCACCTATGTAACAGGCCTAGTAATAGTTCTTAATGTTTTGATCCATTTTCCAAGGAAACATTCCTTTGTTTTAATATATATGTTTTCTTCATTTATTCTTCATAATGCTTCCCTACCTTAATGTATCTATCATAAGCTTGATACAGTTGTTCCTCCAAAAATTCTATTTTTCTCTTTCCAATGAGTGACATTATATTCATCATATTGAAAATTTGGTCACTAGATGTGGTCGTGAAATTCAAAAAAATTACATTTCCTTGTGGAGAATCTCTAACCTCCATTAATGTAGGCTTGTATGATTCATGAGCTAAACTCCAAACTGTCATAGTTTGATCATCAATATTAAAGCCAACCCCTTATAATTCTCCAACAATAACATCCTCAAAAGAGATAGATTTCTCTTTCCTTCTTATTTGGTTTAGTAGAAAAGATGAGCTCATTTCCCAACTAGGGAATAGTAACATTCCACTTCTTTTCACAAGCTCTCTAGCCTCATTCACGGTGAGTGTTTCATTATTTGGATAATATTCTTGCAACCTTTTTACCAATTCTATTACTTTCTCATCTAAATCCCTTGGTTGCAATTGTAAAGATAATTCATTCTTCTTTAGCTTAAAAAAAACTCTTGAATTCCTCAAAAGTAATGAAATTATCATCCTTCATAGATTCTTAAACCTATATGATTCTATCATCAATCATTTTAGCCTCAAGCTCAATTTTATTAGGGATTCTTTCATTTTTAGTAGCCTATCTCATTAGGAAATTGTGACTCAAATCATCAAAATATTTGCTTCCTCTTGGGATACCTTGAAGGGCATTTTCCCTTGCCTTATCTGGTATCTCAATTAACTTTTTCTTTTTCCTTCCACCCCTAGCTTGTGATGAACTTTTTGGTTACTCCTCTTCTTCATCAACCTTAAGCACAATATCTTTCTAAGGAAGTTCAGGCTCCAATTTATTTCTTATTTCTAGGATACTTGAGATACCATGTCTTGATAATTCTGAATACATTTGTTGCATATGTTTAAGTATCTTTCTTCATGATAGAAACATTTGAAAGAAGGATCTATTCTCTTCATTTACACTTCAATGGTCATTATTTCTTTCCATTTCAAGTTTTTATCTTTGCACTCTTCAATCTCCAAACAATCAATAATCACATCTTCCTCCTAGACTTGTTTACTCATGGACAAATT
This sequence comes from Cupressus sempervirens, assembly GCA_028749045.1. NCBI lineage: Eukaryota > Viridiplantae > Streptophyta > Pinopsida > Cupressales > Cupressaceae > Cupressus > Cupressus sempervirens. The sequence continues at coordinate 606,165,035 of CM053792.1, forward strand.
AAATTTCCTCTTTTGCTTGAAAGCACGTCTAACAACATCATTGGGTTCATAAGTTTTGGCAAGCACAATAGGAAATTAAAATTCCCTAATGAATTCATCTAGTTCTTCTATGTTAGAATAGCTTTAGAATAACTGAGAGGGGGGGTGAATCAATTATTCAAGGTCCAAATTTCCTATTCAAACTCTTCCCTAAGTGTAGTGAACCCATTCAACCATTCATTCATCCAAGCATTAACTTTTCTAATCAAAAAGTTACTATAAATCAACATGCAAGCATAACACATAAGAAATCAACACATGACATAGTGATTTACGCAGAAACCCAATTTGGGAAAAACCATCAGTAACATGCTACTCAATTTTCACTCTTCTGAAGTGATGCCCTATGAAAGGCCTGCCCTGTTAAAGGCTTACAACACACTATTAAATGTGACCTTGTTAGAGGATTTAACCACCTTGTTAGAAGTGGGCCTGGTTAGAGGACTTTAGAACATTCAGTTGGAATGCCACCATGTTAAAGGATTTAAAAATGGGTGTTAGGCCAACCTAAGTCCATAGGATTTTTAGATCTAATAAAATTGCTAGAGAGTATTAGAAAATCTTGACTTGACTACAACATACAACTTATCTTGTAGATCTTAGATCACTTCTGAACTCATACTTTTGCTTGGCCTTCAATCTCTGTAACTCTTGACAGCTTTCCCTCCTTTCAAGCTTAGTCCTCTTGAGTCTCTATGCTCAATGTACCAGTGCAATCATCTCTTCATCACCATTCGTAGAAGTAGAGCCTTTGTGCTCTTCCTTCTCCTAGATGTCTCCCCCTTGACACACTTCAAACTACTTTGCAGATTTGGCTCTTCAGTAGCAACAGTTTCAGTAGCTCTTTTGCTTCTTGTTCTATGAATCCTTAAATAGAAGTCTTGGAGTTCCTTTTTCCTACTCGATTCTTCCATTCTTTAATTTCAATTCGCATAGATTAGGTAGGATTCATTGCATCTTACCCATATTCTATTTTCTTTAGAAACTTCTTGAATAATCCTTTAGAATTCACCCAAAATGGTTTACATAGGATTTTGTGCCACCAACTCATCATCCTTATCTTCCAACTCATTCACAAAATTCAATGTAACCACTATGTCGGCTTAGATTTGGTGAATCTTCATTATTTGAGATAATGCAGTAGCTCGGCACTATTGAAGTACTAGTGCTCGGCACCAACTGTATTTTTTCTGATCCTCAACACCTAAAGATCACTCAGAACCAATTGAAATTTTTTTGATGCTTGGCACTTGATCTTCACTCAGCACACACTAGAATTTTTTGTTACTTGGCTTCTATTGAGAATTTGCTCGGCTTCAACTAACTTGCTCGACACCCACTAATGATCTTAGTTTAAGCTTTGCATTCTACCTTGTTACAACTTCTTCCTCCAATGTTTCTAAGTGTGATAAACCTTTGTATCCTTGAGTGTGTCATCAATACATTATTTAATCATTGTCTTAACTGATCCTTACACTTCATTACAACATCATAACTCAACCTTTCCCTTAGGTTCTCTTGCTACATCTTGTTGATCAAATCATGTTCATCAATCAACTAAGTGATAGTTCTTGGATCTTATAAGAAAATATCATCCCTAAAAATAGTAGGTTTGACATCAATGAAAAAACAATGATTGAAAACATTCTTTTACATCAATCTTCCTTCTTTGATACAATCTCCCTCTTTGATCTTCAACAATGAGCTTTTCAATCATATTTCCAACAATCTCCCTCTTTAGCATCGATGGCAAACCAAATTGATCAACCATCAGACTAATTATTCAACCACAAGCTTACTAGGTTAGAATAGTAAGTCAAATGCAAAAAAGTAAATTGTAACAACACATCTCCTTCTACTATTCTAATTGCTTCATTTCAACTTCTCCCTATTTGTTGTTTTATCCTTGTTCTTTGTCTTTCATCCTCTGTATTGCTCAACTTCTACTATTTTGATCAACATCTCACAACATATCCTTCTATCTTCTTTGATTAGTTTCAAACATCTTCTCACTCTTTTTTGATTCTTTATCTTCAATAGTTGTTGATCAGTTGTCTACTTATCTCCCTCTTTGACAACAATGCCAAAGACATAGTAGCATCTTAATATGCAAGTGTAGCTTTTGCAGATTCATTCAATTTCTCCCTCTGTCACCTTACTTGTGATTGATTTGAAACTTCAATTCATCAATTACTTTAGGCATAGATCCCAAAGTAAACATCCTCTACATCAATGTATAAAGTCTTCAACATTCTGCTCATTTGATGAAGGGCATATTTGCTTTTTCTCTAGGTAGCCTAAGCTAGGGGTATTACCCCTAACTTACCTCTAAGATACTCAAAAGAATCTTTAGGTAGTGCTTTTGTCAAGATATCAGCAATCTATTCCTTTGAGCTAACATATTCCATCTTCACTTGTTTGTCTTCCACCAGCTCTCTTACATAGTGATACTTGATTGCAATATGCTTAGTTTTAGCATGCATTACTGGATTCTTTGATATATCAATAGCACTTGTATTATCACAATAAATTATCATAGCCTCAGTTACCTCTTCCTTCATACCTTGCAGCAAATGTTTGATCCATACAATATTGGTACAGTTTATAGCAGCTACCACATATTTAGCTTCAACACTAGATTGTGAGGTGCAATTTTTCTTTTTGTTGATCCATGTAATCAACCTCTTTCCTAAGAAAAGTGCTCCTCCATTGGTACCTTTTCTATCATAAATGTTACCTCCCCAATCTGCATCAGTGTAGGCTTTCAATTCAAATTTCTCATTCCTCTTGTAGTACAAACCAAAGTCATCAGTTCCTTTCAGGTATCTTAATATTCTCTTCACTACCATTAAGTGATTTTCTCTTGGATTTGTAGAAAATCTTGCTACTATTCCAATAGCTAATGCAATGTCTAATCTACTATGTACAACATATTGCAGCTTTCCAATCATTGACCTTTACAATGTCTGATTTACTTCAATAGACTCATCATTCTTGGATAGCTTATGTCCAGTTGCCATTGGTGTGCTAACTGGTTTTGAGTCATCTAATCCAAATGTTTTGAGTACTTGCTTGATGTATTTGGATTGGGTCACAAATATGCCATGCTTCAACTGATGTACTTGCAATCCAACAAAAAATTTGATTTCTCCAAACATTGACATCTCAAATTCATGTTTCATTTGATCGGCAAAATCTTTACATAGAACATATTTTCCTCCAAATATTATATCATCAACAAAGATTTCTAATATCAAAATGTCTTTACCTTCTTTAGCTTCGATGTAAAAATTGTTTTTGTCATTTTTTCTCCCAAATCCTATCTTCACAAGATATTTGTGCAACCTCTCATACCATGCTCTAGGCACTTGCTTCAATCCATAAAGTGTTTTGTGTAGCTTGCAGACCATGTCCTTGTTCTTCTCATCAAAAAATCCATCTAGTTGTTCTATGTAGACTTCCTCTTCCAGTATACCATTTAGAAAAGAAAACTTCACATCCATTTGGTACACTTTGAAATCTTTGTATGTAGCATATGTAAGTAATGTTCTTACTCCTTCCATTCTTGCAACAGGGGCAAATGTATCTCCATGATCTAGTCCTTCTTCTTGTGCATAGCCTTTGCAAACTAATCTAGCTTTGTTTCTTGTTATCTCACCATTCTCATCAAGTTTGTTTCTAAACACCCATTTGGTACCAATCACATTCTTATTAGTTGGTTTGGGAACTAGAGACCATGTTTTGTTCTTCTCAATTTGATTTATCTCTTCTTCCATGGCTTTGTACCAGTCATCATCTTGTAGTGCATCTTTCACTATTTTAGGTTCAACCTTGCTTAGAAGAAAAGATTCATTTCCAAGCCTATTCCTTGTCATTGGTTTGGCATCCTTGTCACCAATAATTTGATCTATAGGGTGATGTCTTCTCACATACTTAGCCAATCTTGGTTCAGTCCTTCTTTCCATATTTGGTCCTTCAGCTTCAGATTCATTTCATTCTTCTTCATCAGTCACTTCATCATTCCTTTCATGTCTACTATTTTCAAAATTAGAATGTGCATTTTCTGTATTCTATAGCTCGGCTTGTGAATGTAGCTCAACATTTGTTGGTTGAGATTTGGTAGAAAGTGAAGTTTGTTGTTAATTCCCAACTTGATTTGTAGCATTGTCTTCAACTGTCATTCCTTCATAGAAGTATATGAAGGATCTATAATCCTCTATTTTCTTTGACTTATCAACCTAAACTTCTACATACTCAAAAAAATTTACATTTGCACTCTCCACAATTTTGTTAGTGTTAATATTCAAACACTTATGTGCTTTACTTTTAGTGGATTATCCAAGAAATATTCCTTCATCACTTTTTGTATCAAACTTTCCATTTCTAGTATCTTTTAGAATATAGCATTTGCAACCAAATACTTTGAAATGTTTAACATTGGGTGAGTGACCATACCATAATTCAAAAGGTGTTGCATTTGTACCTTTCTTGACTTGAACTCTATTCAGTGTGTAGACTGCAGTACTTATAGCTTCTCTCCAATACTTTAGTGCAACATATTTCTTCATCATCAAGGTTCTAGAATAGTCAATTACTGAGCTATTCCTCCTTTCGGCAATACCATTCTGTGGTGGAGTTCTTGGTGCTGAAGTTTTCCTTTTGATACCTTTGTCATTGTAGAATATGTCAAACTCTCTTGATGTGAACTCACCTCCTCTGTTTGACCCTAGGCATTTCAGTTTCTTTCCTATTTCCTTCTCAACTCTGGCCAAATACCACTTAAACATTTGAAATGCATTAGATTTTTTCTTTAAGAACATAACAATCATCATCCTAGAATAATCATCTACAAGTAGCATTATGTATCTGTCTCTTAGGTAGCTTTGCACTTCTATTGGGCCACATAAGTCTATATGAACTAACTCTAGTACTTCATTGGAAGTGTATGTTTTTCTTTTGAAACTAGACTTAGTCATCTTCCCTAGTTGACATTGTTTGCACATAATGTTTTCAGGTTTCTTCAACTTGGGCAACCTTTTGACTTTCTTTTTTTTGCTGATGCTAATCAGATTATCAATGTTAACATGACACAACCTTTTATGCCATAACCACACATCATCAAATCTAACAAAAAGACATGTTGCATCTTCCATATCTAGGTAAAATAGATTGCTCCTAGTTTGTTCACCTTTTCCTATCAACTTTCCATCAGTGCCATAGATCTTGGCAGTTTTGTTTCCAAATTCAACTTTGCAACCTACATTGCCTAATTGTGATACACTCAACAAGTACTAGTTCAATCCTTCAACATAGTATGCATTATCACATGAAATTTTCTCTGTAAGTTTGATAGAGCCTTTTTCTTTGATTTGACATGGAGCATCATTACCAAATCTAACACTATTTCCATCATATTGAGTAAAGGTAATGAACTTACTTTTATCTCCTATCATGTGATGTGAGCATCCACTTTCTATGATCCACTTGTCATTCTTGTTCACATAGGTAACCAATGTTGTTGCTTCATCTTCATCTGAGTCATCCTTCATGGCTACATAGAGTACTTTATCATCATTCTCATCAGAGTCTTCTTCAACAATGTAGCATCTCTTGCCTTTTTCTTTTTAATCTTTGATGACATCTTCTCTTTTGTTCCTATACTTGTTTCCTTCTTTGTAGTTCTTCTTCTGTGGGCATCTTGTAGATATATGACCTACTTCATTGCAATTGAAACATATGATAGGGAGCTTACCTTTGAATTCGCCCTTTCCTCTATGGAATCTCCTAGCTAGTAGTGCTTCTAACTGTTCCACATCTTCCTCATCTTTGCTACTATCATTGGATGCATATTTTCCTTTACTTCTCTTCTTGATTGATGTGTCCTCCTCAATGTCTTTTATTGTCATCTTGGCCTTAAAAGCAGATTCAAGGTTCTTAGGTTTGTAGTTGTCAAAATTGGATAGCTCAAATGTAGTAAGTCTTCCCACTATTCCTTCAAAGGTTAGTGTGTTCCCTTGTACACACCTTAGTTCTTGTATGGTTGAGACTCTAATAACATAGATAGGAAGCAAAGTTCTTAAGTATTTGCTGATGGCTATTTTTTTTTTCAATTGTCCACCTAGACTCCTTATTGTACTTGCCACTTCTTCCATTCTTGTAACATATTGAGCAGTATTTTCACCTTACTCCATCTTCATGTCATCAAACTTTCCTCTTAGGCTTTCTCTGTTTGCTCTCTAGACATTCTAATCTCCTCCATAGATATTTGATAAGGTTTTCCACATCTTGAATGTAGTGTCACAGTCTTTGATGTCATCATATTCTGCATAGCTAAGTGCAGAGGCAATCTCCAACATTGCTTGATTGTGCTCCTTTTTGTTCAAATCATCTATAGTAAGAGGTCTTGCTGGAGTTACATGTTCTGTTCCAATTGAGGTTTGTGCATAGTCACCTATTGATCCAATGTGCAATTTCATCAGACTCTTCCATGTGGTAAAGTTGTCTTTGTTGAGCTTGGGAACTTCTCTCTTAGACATCTTGATCTTCCTACTTCTAGTACCTTGAAACTAAATCAACAGATGGCTGTAATACCAATAGTTAGAATAGCTTTAGAATAACCAAGAGGGGGGGTGAATCAATTATTCAAGGTCCAAATGTCCTATTCAAACTTTTCACTAAGTGTAGTGAACCCATTCAACCATTCATTCATCCAAGATTTAACTTTTCTAATCAACAAATTACTAGAAATCAACATGCAAGCATAACACATAAGAAATCAACACATGACATAGTGATTTACATGGAAATCCAATTTGGAAAAAACCACTAGTAACATGCTACTCAATTCTCACTCTTCTGAAGTGATGCCCTCTGAAAGGCCTGCCCTATTAAAGGCTTACAACACATTGTTAAATGTGACCTTGTTAGAGGATTTAACCACCCTGTTAGAAGTGGGTCTGGTTAGAGGACTTTAGAACATTCACTTGGAATGCCACCTTGTTAAAAGATTTACAAATGGTTGTTAGGCCAACCTAAGTCCATAGGATTTACAAATCTAATACAGTTGCTAAAGAGTATTAGAAAATCTTGACCTGACTACAACATACAACATATCTTGTAGATCTTAGATCACTTCTCAGCTCATACTTTTGCTTAGCCTTCAATCTTTGCAACTCTTGATAGCCTGCCCTCCTTTCAAGCTTAGTCCTTTTGAGTCTCCATGCTTAATGTACCAGTGTAATCATCTCTTCATGACCACTCGTACAAGTAGAGACTCTATGCTCTTCCTTCTCCTAGATGTCTCCCCCTTGACACCCTTCAAACTACTTTGCAGATTTGGCTCTTCAGCAGCCACAGTATTAGCAACTATTTTGCTTCTTGGTCTATGACTCCTTAAATAGAAGTCTTGGAGTTCCTTTTTCTTGCTTGATTCTTCCATTCTTTAATTTCAATTCGCATGGATTAGGTAGGATTCATTGCATCTAACCCATATTTTTTTTTCTCTAGAAACTTCTTGAATAATCCTATAGAATTCATCCAAAATGGTTTACATAGGATTTTGTGCCACCAACTCATCATCCTTATCTTCCAACTCATTCACAAAATTCAATGTAACCACTATGTCGGCTTAGATTTGGCAAATCTTCATTATTTGAGATAATGCAGTAGCTCGGCACTATTGAAATACTGGTGCTCGACACATACTGTGTTACTTAGAATCAACTATATTTTTCTTGATGCTCGACATCTGAAGATCACTTGGCACCAACTAAAATTTTTCTGATGCTCAGCACCTGATCTTCACTCAGCACACACTAGATTTTTCTATTACTCGACTTCTACTGAGAATTTTCTTGGCTTCAACTGACTTGCCCAGCACCCACTAATGATCTTAGTTTAAGATTTGCATTCTACCTTGTTACAACTTCTTCTTCCAATGTTTCTAAGCGTGACCAACCTCTGTATCCTTGAGTATGTCATCAATACATTATTTAACCATTGTCTTAACTGATCCTTACATTTCATTACAACATCATAACTCAACCTTTCCCTTAGGTGCTCTTGTTACATTTTGTTGATCAAATCCTCTTCATCAATCAACTAAGTGACAGTACTTGGATTTTATAAGAAAATATAATCCCTACAAATAGCAGGTTTGACATCAATGACAAAAAAATGATTGAAAACATTCTTTTACAACAATCTTCCTTCTTTGCAACAATCTCCCTCTTTGATCTTCAACAATGAGCTTTTCAATCAGATTTCCAACACTTCTACTGCATCTTTACCTATGTCGAAATATCCTACCTTGAAATATATACATACAAAAGTTCCCTTCCTAATATTTGTTCCTAAGTATTCTTGATTCATTATAATTAATTGCCAAAAGAATTCAATGATTCCCAACCTTTTAGGGATGTGTTTGGGTAGAAGATGAGGTGGTTGAGGGCACACATAAACCCTTATTATAGAACAATATCTCAAACATAAAAATACTTCCCCAATCATGTTCCAATTTCCTACCATCGTCATAACATCTAGAGGTTTAATCAATTTTCATACACCCCTTAGGACCCTCTCAGTAATATCTCCTAACATGTTTGAAACGAGATATACAAAATCATTGTAAAAAGCTAGAGATTTATAATAAGGGTAGAACTTTTTCCATACCCTTGTCCATCATTACACTGGTAGAATTTCTACGATTTCCTCTTTTTCTTTAATGAAATTAGGGTTTATGTATCATATATTCTTATCTAGGATTATGTGCATTAACAATGAATAATGATAGAACTTGAAATTCCCTATCTCTCATTATTGTGTATCCATGATATCATTACGGATGAAATTGATTATATAAGTCAAAAATTATACCCTACATTGGTATGAAAATCATGTATATCGAAAGCCATTATATATAAGGAACCAAGAGCATTCATGGTTCCATCCAATCTTGTCACCTTATCCAAAGCAAAGATAGTATATTGGAAATATCATATGAAGAACTTTAGGGGCATGAAATCTCCTACTTTATTGGGAATCTCTCCCTTCTCCTTTCTGGACCTAGGGATGTGTCTTTTGAAGACTTTTCTAGTGAAAAAGATCTTTTCACCCTTGAAAGTCTCTTCAAGTTTTTCTAGTTCAATAATGTGAGTCTTGGGTTCTCCCAGATCAAAAACTCCTATGAATGTCTCCCTGTCCAGTGTGCATAAGATACTTTTTTCTTTCTTGTGGAATGTATGGGTTACTGGATTGTATGCTTTTATCAAAGCTTTATTAGGTCTACATCCACAAAGACCTCTAGCATAATCATCTTACCTAAATTTTTGTTCCATGGATTAGAAATGAGAGGCTCACATACTCTAGAAAAACTAGAACAAATCATTCCCATTGGTCTTTGGCACCCTCACATCCCTAGAGAAGTTATAAGAATCCCTCAAGATTTGTAAATTTGTAGACTGAGCATTTGATGAGCCTAGCCAAAAATACACCCATTCATCCACAAATGGATTTAACATCTTTGTTTTCTCATGTTCAGCACTAGGTGAAGCCTCCAAGCAATGTTCACTTATGCAATTAGTTTTCCCTCCTCTTGCACCATATCTTCACAATTCAAATTCTCAAGAAACTCTTTGCAATTCAAATCTCTAACTAGCTCTATGCACAAATTTCTACTTAACAATAACACTTTGTGAATAGTGGTGCCAAGAATTTTATTACATCACCCTTTTAATGGTGTCTGAATTGAAAGTAGCATTAACGATGTTAAAAGAAAACATGCATGATGATGTAGAAGCATCCAAGGTAGTTGGCTATCCTGCATGATTAAGGGATTTTAGTAGGGTTGAGTGGACCTATTTGGGTCTTGGGCAATTAATTTTGATGTATTTAATAAGTATTGTATGCCTTTAAAGGCATTTGGTATTTAATTTCTATTGGAGGCCAACTTGTGGCTCTTCAAGTATTTAATGTTAGGTTTATTTAAGTTTTAGCATTTTTGGCTAACTTGCGACTTAGATTGGTATAAGTAGGGGTTGTGGTGAATTTTTTAGTCATTATTCATCCATTTTGGAGAAGAGGAGGTGGTAGAGGAGTGAATTTTGAGAAAGGCTAGTAGTTGAGGCTTGGGAAACAAGGAGATTTCTTGGTGGGCTTGTGTGTACTAGTAGGATCTTCCTTGGAGGTTTCTACCAAAGTGTGGATCTAGACTAGCTAGGGTTTGGATAGGATCTTGAGGGATCCTGCAGAACTATTACTTACTTTGTATTTGGTTGTAACTAGGAAGGCCTTACAGCTTGACACATTGCATGTAATCAATTATATCTATGAGTAAATTATTGTGACTTGACTTCAAATCTTGCATTTTTGTTTATCTTTAGTTGTGTGGTTATTTGTTGGGGACTAGGACATCTCCTTTGGGGATTCTCCTACATTGCATTGCATCACATGAAATCTTTCAAATTCTATAAAAATATCACATTCATGTTTTACAACATTCGTACTACCTATCGAACACCCAAAATTTACCTTTTTCACAAAAAACTTCATGTTTTAAATAGGTGTGAAGTAGTGACAACCATTTTCCCTCTTTATTGTCAAGTTCTTGCTAGCTATTAATAACCCTTTAGTTGAAGCCACGATGGTTTGAAACCCTAGCAACCTAAGCTTTTTGCAACATTGTGAGGTTTGAATACTAACTACTTTACTAAGCTATGATGTTGTGTGTAACCCTTTATCTCTAGTGTAAGGAAGCTAAGGTGCACATAATTGCTTCCTACACTAATCTTGAGAGGATGATTATGTAAATTCAACTAACTATTATTGAGATCTCAAGAAATACAAAAATAACTTAATCAAAATAACAATGAATGCATAACATAATGATTACCATGGGGAAACCCTTCCAGGAGAAAAACCCCACCCTCTAAAACCCACATAATGTATTCTCAAATCTGGAAGATTACAATACACTTGCAATGCAAGTTCTTACAAGAGCATGTCACCACAACTCAAACTCAAACTTAGACTCAGAGAGACTCCTTCTAGCACTAGTCTTGCAAACTAAACTCAATGATTCAAACACCTCCCTAAGCCCTCCTTTTATAGTGATTTGCCACTTGGAAACCATTTTTGGTTTTACAAAACCATGGGCCAAAACTATGGGAAAAACAACCATGCCACCTATTACCCACTTGTAATTTATAACTCCAAGAATACCATTTTCATCCATAATTATGTCCTCTAGTTTAGACGGACGTAAAAGTCAAAAAATGAGTTGTTTACACTCTAAAAATAGCCCTTCTACCTTATTCTAGAGACTAGGCACATTTTTAACAAATCATACACCTTTTTCTAACTCATAAACATGTGGAAAAATACCACAAAAAAATTCTAGAATTTTCTAAATTTCCTAGAGTTTTTTGGCTAAAATTTTCTAGAGTTTTCTAGAAAAAGCTTGCAAGGTCGAGACACAATTCTCAATATTCTCCCACTTGTCAAACACTTGCAAGAGTTAGGGGATTCACAATGTTGTGGACTTAATTTCTAGGGGGCGAGAGGCCCATAGACTTTGAACACCTTTTGAACTTCTCTATGCTCATGGGCTTAGGTAATGCATTAGCAACATTCACCAAAGTCTCAACCTTTTCTAACTTCACCTTGCCGTCCTTGACCATATCTCTCACAAAATGACATTGTACATCAATGTGCTTAGTCCTAGCATGAAATGTAAGGTTCTTCGCTAGGCAAATTGTAGTTTGACTATCACAATAAATTGTCACTGCACCCTATTTGAGCTCTATATCTGAACACAGTCTCTTAAGCTAGATGGCTTCCTTACAGGCATGAGTTGTTGCCATATACTCTACCTCTATAGTGGACAAAGACACCAAAGCTTGTTGCTTGCTCATCCAACTGATTGCACCACAAAATAATGTAAACACATATACACTAGTGGATCTTCTTCTATCAACATCGCTAGCTCAGTTTGAATCCACATAGCCTTGAATATCTAAGGAATGCTCATATCCTATTCCATGAAAACATATAGAGTGCTCTGAGGTACCCCACAAGTATCTAAAAACCCTTTTTACTGCATCCCAATGTGCTCTTCCTGGATTAAAAATATAATAGGAAAGTACTCCCACTGCTTGGGCAATGTTTGGTCTTGTATAGACGATAGAATACATCAAACTTCTAACAACACTCTAATACAATACCCAACTCATCTCTTCCATCTCCAATGGGGATGAAGGAAATTGTGAGCTAGAAAGCTTTGTTCCCATAGTAACAAGAACACTCAATGGTCTGGAATCCTACATATTGAATCTTCTTAGAATATTACCAACATACTTACTCTAGCCTAGCCAAAGCTTTCTATTTTGTCTCTCTTAGAATCTTCATTCCTAGAATGTACCTTGTTGCACCAAGATCTTTCATTTCAAACTTTGTTGAGAACAAATATTTTAATTCTGCAATTAAACTTTTTCCTTTGCCAATAAACAACATATCATCAACATATAAGGCAATAACTAGGAAATAATCACCATCAGACTTGTAGTATATATAGTAATCAGATTTGGATTGCACAAATCTCAAACCCAATACATATGTATCAAAATTTCGGTACCACATCCTAGGACTTTGTTTTAAACCATACAAAGATTTCTTTAATTTACAGACCAAATGACTTTTACCTTTCACCACAAAGTGCTCTAGTTGTGTCATATAAATTTCTTCCTCCAAATCACCATGAAGGAAAGTTTTCTTCACATCCATCTGCTCAACTTCTAGATCATGAGTTGTTGCAATAGAAAGTAAAAGTTTAATCAATGTTAGTTTTGCTACAGGAGAAAAAATTTCACCATAATCAATTCCTGCAACTTGGGAGTAACCTTTTGCAACCAATTGTTCTTTATACTTCTCAATGCTTCCATCTAAACCCATCTTCCTTTTGAACACCCATTTACAACCAATAGGCTTTTTTCCTTTAGGCAATGGTACAAGGTCCCATGTCTCATTCCTCTTAAGAGCTACCATCTCTTCTTCCATGGCTATCTTCTAGGACTCTAAATCATTCATACCAAGAGCCTCTTCTATAGATTTTGGTTCATCAATATTAGCATTCAAATAAAATATACACCTCCAATCATCAAGAGAATATCCATATCTTTCTGGTGCTTTCCTTTGTCTACTAGACTTTCTAACAAGATCTGGTTCTGGTTCTGGTTCATCATTAGGTTCTCCCTCTTCCTCTAATGATTTAGAACTTGTAGAGCTCTCTTCAACAACTTATCTTTCTAAGGGCCTCGATTCAACTTTCTTAGGTGTAGCAGGAAGTTGAATTAGATTTTTCTTTTCTTTTAACTATTTTGGCTACACTAACAAAATAAGGCAAAGTTTCTCTAAAAATAAAACTTTTGGAATAAAATACCTTTTGTACAATAGGATCCCAAAGCTTGTATCCTTTCACACCATAACTATATCTGATGAAGATACATTTAACAGCTTTGTTGTCCAATTTTGTTCACTTCTCCTTTGGCACATGAGCATATGCCTCACAACCAAAAACTCTTAGATGTCTAAGTGAAGGCTTGTGGCCTAACCATGCTTCCATTGGTGTCTTATCAAAAAGCGTTGATGTAGGAGACCTATTTATTAGGTAGCAGGTAGTGGCTACAGTTTTAGCCCAAAAATTTTGTTCCAATCCAACTCCACTTAGCATACTCCTAGCCATCTCCATCAAGGTCATGTTCATTCTTTCTACAACTCCATTCTGTTGTAAAGAGTATGGAGTTGTCTTCTCTCTTTTAGTACCACAATCTTTACAAAATGTGTCAAAATCATTGGAGCAATATTCACCTCCATTATCAGTTCTCAAATGCTTTATCTTCTTTCTAATCTACAAATCAATCATTTCTTTAAATTCTTTGAAATGACTGAAAACTTCAACTTTACTTCTAAGAAAATAAACCCATGTTCTTCTACTGAAATCATCAATGAAAGAACATAATAAACTAATCTATTGGTGTTTTGAAACAACATGGTTTCAAATTACCCCAATGAGAACAAGATATATCTAGGGGTAGCTACTTTCCATTTTCAACACAACTATAAGGCTAGACCCTTCTTCTACTTTGGGCTATGGAAAACTTAGGCGAGTGTACCTCAGATTCACTTATATGGTACCAGTGCTATAACATACACTTGAATTTTGACAAAGCAGATAAAACCCTTAATCTTCTAATACTTATGCATAGATCTCAAACATGGAATAGCTAATAACATGGCTAAAGAAATTGCTAAGCTAAGTGAGGGCATCACATTTTGGTTCTTCAAGATTAAAGGGAAAAACATTTGATTAATGATGTTGATTTCAGAAAAACCCCAAATATGCAACAATATGAACAAGTGATCCTGTAGCTAATTAGTGCCTTATCTATTGGGAAACTCCATTAGTCAAACACACACATCTATGATATCAATGACATATTTCATACACCCAGTTATCAGATCTATCTTATCACTTTGTGAATCAGACATTTGTGTTCATAAAGACCTCATTCTTATGAAGTATCCTTCTTAAATAACCAACAATCTTGTCAAACACATCAAGCATTTACTTGGCCCTTTATTCTAATAGAAAAATATATTAGACATACAACCTTAAGGGGATGCAAATGGGTCTCAATTCTTTGTCCTTAAACCATATAAGATTGCAAATTATAGAGATAGGATATGAGAATTAGAATGAAACTAAGAGATTCCTACTCATTTGTATTCATTTCCTTGAAACTATACATTTAGATACATGAAATTAAAACATAGAAATGCCTAAAAAATTAGAACTAGCTATATTATCCTCACTACTACTGTTCATACATGAGAAATATGCTAAAGAATGTGGTGCCACAGTGATGAGAACACATCAAGACTAGAACCCCAGTTTTACAAATCTGAGAAAACTCAAGATTGGAACACACATAGTATCACAATACTGAGTAATTTTTCTCAAAACTGGAACCAACCATTACAATGGATGAGAAAGAGAAAGATATAGAGGAAGAATGGAATCCCCGATATGATATGAAGATAACATGTGTCTGCTTGAATCTTCATCGTTTGCTATTGTAAAACATCTCTTCTCTTTCTACCCTTTTGATATGATTTAGTTTTCATCATTATTCTGTAACCAACTTGGAAATATCTCATATGAATGATGAAAACCCTTGTGTCACCAAAATATCTGAAATGTATTATGGAATGCTGATAAAAACTAGATTTAACTAACTTGAAGGTGACCAAACTCACCCATAACTACATTTTCATTGCCTTTTATGCACATTTAGTTCATTAACCTGCTAGAAATCAAAGTTGAACTTTGATACTTGCATGTAGTTACCAATTGGAAATATGGGAGAAAACCTTGAATAACTTGAACAGATGGCTTCCTGTGCAAAAGAAAACTCCAAAATCAGAAATTTCATATTCTTCCTATTTCGGCAATATATAATATCACTATATTAGCATATCAGAAACTCCCAGAACCTAGTTTGAAAAATATACCCTTGCTATGGCTCTCTATAGTTTGAATCTCATTTTTCAAAAATTTAAAAATTCCTAAAGTTCAAACTTTAGCTTAATCCTTTTTTGAATTTAAAAGCTCTGTACATGAGCATTTTTGAAAAATAATTAATTTTTTTAATTATTATTTTCAATTGTGTGCCTCGCCCATGAATTTTGGGTCAAACTTGTTTGACTTTTCCTGCCACGTAGTAGCACACCATTAGTCGATGTTCACCATGTCATCATCCACTAGGTGCCACATGACACCCTCCAATTGGTAGATATGTCATTACCATGTGTCAACTCCTCAGTGGTTCTCAGACTGCTCTGCATCTACCACCTCGCCTTGTTGACCAAACCACCATTAGATTTCCATATCATCGTTGATCAGGGCTTGCTACCATGTGTCATTAGCTAGGCACTTCCCTGCATTATAGTCAGCAGGCTACTAACTATGCATGTGGGGATGCACCTTCTCGACACGTGTCCCCCATGCCATGTCAACACCTTGAAAGTTGTGCCAGGCTAGAAGCCCTCGCCACTTGTTGTTGTCTATTTCATTCACAAGTTGCCACGTGTCCATTTTTGATTCGTCAAAATTCCACATCATTGAATGACATTAGCATGTTGTTCCAAAATTGTGACATGGT
Organism: Cupressus sempervirens; assembly: GCA_028749045.1. NCBI lineage: Eukaryota > Viridiplantae > Streptophyta > Pinopsida > Cupressales > Cupressaceae > Cupressus > Cupressus sempervirens. Next base: position 606,181,288 of record CM053792.1, read on the forward strand.
TGCCTCCAGCTGGCCGAATCCACCACACAATCTTTTCCTTCAAAAGGCATTTTGTCTTGAAGACATTAAGTCTATTGTGTAGAAATGTATTTAAACAACTAAATTTCTCTCCATGGCATGCATATGGGATAAATGTTTTTCATTGTTTTCTACACATGCTACCAGTCTTTCTTCCATTTTCAATCATCTTCTTTTGCCAAGGGATGCGATGGTGTCTCTAGTCTTTTTCATGTGTGGGCTTAGAAGCATAAAATCATTAACGTTTATAAAAAATACCACAACATCATTGTGACTATTTTGCAAATCAAATGTAAAATGGTTTCAAATCCATCTTCCATCACTTCCTCCGCCCATCATTTTCCTATATGTTGTATGATTTTAGATTTCTCTTCTTCATGAGGAGGATCTTCTTCATCAGGAAGATTAGTGTTTGAAAACACAATATCTTCTTTCTACATCACAATATCCCAAAAGGAAAAATGAATTAGGAAAGATATCACCCCCTAGACCATTCATGTGGCCCATTATTGAAAATTAGAACTAGCTAAAAAGGCTTCCTCGTCATGATCTTCATAAACTTGGTAAGAAATATAGGCCCATCACGATGTTGAAATTGGGCTCTATTCCCATCATTATTTTCTCTTCTTCTGCCCAAAGAAAACAAGAATTGGAATTGGTACATGGTCAGTGGGAATGAAATAATAATAACAATGGCATGGTATTTCCAATCTAATTGCTTTTATGACTTAGAATCACTTAATTTCCAATGATGATGTGCATTATGATCCACTGCTCATCAAGAAAATATTATATTTTTTCCTAATCATAATCTAATGTTAAATAATACCATTTGCATCAATTCCCCTACTCATGAAAACCTATGATCATGTTTTTGCAAGCCGATCTCATTATGCTATAGGGAAACACCTTACTTATAATTACTAGGATATGATACTAGCTCCTTATGGGTCTTATTCGAGGCACAAGAGGAAACTATGCATTGTAGAATTACTAAGTGCAAAGAGGATCAAGTCATTCAGTTGTATTAGAGAGGAAGTTATGCTTTATGTTGTTCGCTTAGTATGAGAGATGTCTAAGTAGGTGAAGAAGACTACTAATCTCAATAATATCATTGCATCATTTATACAAGAAGTGATGTGGTGGATCATTTCTAGTAGTAAACTAACTTCAAGTGGAGAAAAGATAAAGAAGGCTTGCAGTAGAGTCGGGAGTTGCAGTAGGAGCTATCAATATTGGGAACTTCATTCCATACTTGGACTGGATGGACTTGCAAGGTGTCAAGCGAAGGCACTTTATTGGTAAATCCACATTTATTTAGTCCAATCATAATGTAGTATGGAGCCTCATTATAAAATTCCTTTGGCATCCATTTATAGCTACTGTTTCTTTCTACCCAAATTGAGTCCTCAAAAGTGGCAGTGAAAACAATAATTCTTCATTCTAAAATTTCATAACACTCATTTGGTTGCTACAAGAAAGTTTTCCCCTTTTATTTACCATTTCCCATTAGATTCATGACACTTGTTCTACCTATATCTTGAAGACAACATAAAACTCCTAAGGAGATCACTCCTAGTCTCTTAACATTTGATTCATTTGGAACCATCCCTCTATCTCTCTATCAAGTCACATTATTTACAATCCACATTTTCTTTTCATTCAAAAAAGAACATAACTAAATTTTGACCATTACAAAAGTTGTAACTTGGAATGCAACTTTCAATGCCCAAACATCTTAACAATCTGACAAGAGTCAGTCGGGCCCTAGAGTGGGTTTGACTAAAAAAAAATTCTTTAAAAAAAATTGAAACCTTAAACTGCTTTATTGAACTTGTTATACTAATTAGAATCAATTTTGACCATTGATCAATCAATTACACTCATTTTACCATTAATCTACAAACTATCAATTTAGTGCCAGAAGGTCCTTTGACTGGCCTTAAAAACTGACCAAAACATCTAACTGGGCTATGAAATCAAAACATACTAATTCTCCATTCTACATTATTACACACTATCAAATCTCATCTCATGATGAATTCTCAGTCAAAAGATATTGACTGTTGAAGTTGCCCTCTTAGAACTACTTGCAAGAAAACATGTCAGAAAACCATAAATCACGTTTAGAATTAGCTCTAAAAATAGGGCAAAATGACACTTGGAGAAACAAAAACTAGGGCATTGGTTCACTATCATGAGGACAATATGAATTTGTGGTTAGGGCTCATGATAAATAATGGGGTAAAAATGGTGAGCAATCAGAGTGGGGCTACTTAGAATTGTAGATTGGAAACACTGGCAAAAAAACATTTTTTTGCAAATGAAATGGACCTAGGAAATTGTGCTAACTGATTCATCAAGGTTTACAAACTGGCACACTTCAAGTATTTTTGGAGTAGAACACAATGGTACAATCCATTCAATCTCACCTATCACGGATTTCAAGATATGACATCTCAAATAGGGGTACCGACTAATCTACCTTTTTTAACACTAGTAAAAGTTACAAATTGCATTTGGAATCGCATTCAAAAACTGATCAAATGGATTATTCATAAGCTCAAAATTAAACATAACATGTCTCTGACATCTAGAATGCAACAAAAATGGATTTTTCTCATTTTGGTTAACTGGGTCAAAGTTAAAACTGATCAAATAGGGCCTCCCAGAATTCTAAACATTTTACATCATGACAACAATAAATGACCAAGTTTGAGGGATTCAAAACCTAGTCAAAACAAATCAAAATGACTCAAAATCTAAAACATAGGTTCTTTGGTATGGACACTAAACACTCCCAAATTAGTGAGTCATGAAACATTACTGGGTGCAAGATATTCAATTGTAAACATGGCCTCCTATTGATGTTTGACATAAGATGACTTGGAATGGCAATTTTTCTTCATGCGACACATAGACGTATTGAATGCAAGGTGTTAGAAACATTAAACACCTCTTAGGCCTCAAATAGATAGCCAAATAAACATGCATTTAAAAGCACTTATAGGACTTGATTTTTCAATGCTACTCAAAATCAGGGGTTCAATTTTGAGTCCCAACATGATCTACCAATAGAAAGAACACCAATTGGACCAAATACATCTGAATGGATCAGATCCAAAATACATGAGGACTTATGAGAACTTGAACAAAATTGAATGTGATTTTGTTCACCATAGATATAATGCTCACAAAAATAAAAATCAAGATTGCAATCATTCAACCCATCAACAAGGATTTTATTCTTTAAGGTTTGTAGACCTTTCTCACCTATATGGCCAATTCTTTGGTGCCATAACATAGTTTTCTCTGTAGGTAACTTTGATTTAGTAGATAGAGCACCATTGGGTACCCAGAAACCACGACCATCTAGTGAAAGAGAAACCCTCTCCTTTTCCAATTGAGTAGTTATTTTCACAATCTTATTAGAATTACTATTGCACTCAACCATGCATGCATCAAGCTGGTACAATGTACCCAATATGCTTCCTCTTGCTATTACCATAGCACCTCTCACCATTTTCACACCTACTTCAGAAAATTGTACATGCACACTTGCATCTATTAGTTTAAATAGATAGAAAATTTCTCGCTAGTCTAGAAATATGTAAGACACCATCAAATCTTCTAATTCTACCATCAAAAATTTTCACATGAATATTTCCATGACCAACAATATCAAGAACTAAGTTATCACTCAAATACACCTTGCCACCATCAAAATTTTTATATTTACTAAACCAATTTCTATTAGGAGTCATGTGAAAAGATGCATCTAATTTGATCAACCATGCATTATCACCTACATGAGTGGCCAAGGCTAGGATGAAAGCATCTCCATCTTCCTTCTTGGACTCAAAATCAGAATCAAGCTTCTTCTTCTTTTTCTTTTCCTCTTTGTAGTCCTTTCGAAAGTATTTAGGTTTGCCACAATTCCACTAGATCACCTTGGACTTACCATGAGATTTTGATCTCCCCTTATTCTTGGACTTAGAATGGCCATGCTACTTCTCATTCTTGCCTCTTTCCTTTGGTCTTCCTCAAACACTCAAAGCCTTTTTGGCATTCAAAGAGACCTTCCTTGTCATCTCTTCAAAAAGTAAAGAACCAACAACATCTTCCATCTTCAAGATAGCTAAAGTGTTGCCTATGGCCATGACAAGGTTGTCCCATGAGTTTGGCAATGAACATATAAATATTTGGAACCTTTCTTCTTCATCCATCCACACCTAATTGAGGTCAACTGAGTCACCAACATATTAAAACTTTCAAGATGCTCAGAAATCTGTCCACCTTCTTCCATTCTTAAAGAATACAACTTCTTCCTCAAGAAAATCTTGTTCACAAGTGATTTTTCTTAATAGATCTCACTTAGCTTCTTCATGATAGGTTCTTCATGGACATTAATCAGTATAGAGTCTACAAGATACAATCTGATGAGACTTCTAGGTTTTCTATCTCTCACATCATACTATGTGGCTAAAGTTAGATCTATGGGTCTTAGCTTCTTTTCATTGACTACATCCCATAGATCATAATCAATCAATACATTTTCCATCTTTAGCTTCCACATTTCAAATTTTGTGCCAGAAGACTTCTCTACATCAATCCTCCTTGATGTGCTTGCCATGTTTGCAATCCTACAACACAGAAATAAAAACCTCTACACAAGCTCCCACTCAAACTTTGATTAGCTCAAAAAGCCCTATACACAAAAAATAGAACAAAAATTGGCTAGGCTCTAATACCACTTGTAAGGAAGCTAAGATGCATAGAATTTCTTCCTACACTAATCTTGAGAGGATGATTATGTAAATTCAACTATCTCTTGTAGAGATCTCAAGAAATGCATAACTTAATCAAAATAACAATGAATGCATAACACAATGATTATTGTGGGGAAATCCTTCCATGAGAAAAATCCCACCCTCCAAAATTTGCATAATATATTCTCAAATCTAGAAGATTACAATACACTTTCAATGCAAGTTCTTATAGGAGCGCATCACCACAACTCGAACTCAGACTCAGACTCAGAGAGACTCCTTCTAGCACCAATCTTGCAAACTGAACTTGATGATTCAAACATCTCACCAAGCCCTCCTTTTATAGTGATTTGCCACTCGAAAACCATTTGTAGTTTTAAAAAACCATGAGGCAAAACCATGGGAAAAAGAACCATGCCACATGTTACCCACCTGTAATTTGTAACTCCAAGAATACCATTTTCGTCCATAATTTTGTCCTCTAGTTTAGACCCTCATAAAAGTCATAAAATGAATTGTTTGCACTCTAAAAATAGCCCTTCTACATTGTTCTAGAGACTAGAAACATTTTTTACAACTCATACACCTTTTTTTCAACTCATAAACATGTGGAAAACTACCATAAACAAATTCTAGAATTTTCTAAATTTTCTAGAGTTTTTTTTGAAAAAGCTTGCAAGGTTGAGACTTAATTCTCAACATCTAGTTTGTAACTAATCCTTCACATTAAGCCTTTTGACCATGTGAAGTGGAGAACATGGCTGATACCCCTTCATCACTGCTTCACCACCCTTTATTTTCCTTACATCCCTAGCTGGAAGATCAAGTGTTAATGACAACTCTTGTATCTTTTAATCTTATCGTTGAATCTCAACTATCTATCCTAACCAATGTCTTAATGGTGTGAGGTTGTGAACACAGTTAATCTCATGTTCTCCACTTAACAACAACACTAGCACTTTCAACCCACAAAGGGGCATTATGGTTCACTATCTAGTTGTCCACTACTTCTCTACTCTACTTTGATGCCTTCAAAGCAACCAAAGAAGTGGTGAACATGACTAACTTAATGTCATCTCTCCTATATAGCTATCAACTAACCTTATACCCTTGACTGCAAGATCCAACGTAAACCATGATTTTTGCATCATATAGATCATTTCTCTTCTTCACCACTATCCACTTAAACTATGTTCATAACTATGCAAACTTGCAATTAAGGTCAATCTCCACATCTCCCAAATAGTATTAACACTTAAAGATTTAAGCCATGAAGAAGCATCATGATCTTCTCTTGCATTGATCTCTACTTCATTACTTAACATACTTGTTATAGATTATGGTAAAAGCAAGTTTTGAAGGGACCCGAAACCCTTTAAAAAATACTATAGATAATCAATAAAGCACTAACAAGATTTACAAGGAATTGAAACCTAAAGTTTAAAAAGCATCCAAACCAAGTTTTATAGGGACCTAAAACCAAAAGTTAAAACCAAACTAAATGACTAGGTTTTACAAGGACCTGGAACCTAGAGTTTTAAACAATCCGGAAAACAAAAGGAAAAAACTAGCAAAACTACCTAGCTCAAAAACCAACATACTTGATCCATAGCCAGCACGTATAGTAGCTACTTGATTATTCACCACCTCTTTACCTGCTTCAGTAGTACTCTAGATGATGTTAGTTGGTGAAAGAATAGGAGCTCCAAGAGCCTCAACAACTTTTTCCTTGTGCTTTGTCTAGTTCTCTTACTAGGACCACTAGGACTCCCCACTTGGTTCTCTTACTTAACATACTTGTTGCATCATAATGATTTGTCTCAAATTGCTCCACATGGCATGCTTATGGAATGTTATAACACTGGAGATCTAGCATGAAAAGGTTCTTCACAACATCGCTAGTCAAGTTAGACCATCATGGTTAACCGTAGAGATATTGCGAAAACTACTTATCAAACTGTGTTGCACTTTCACCGGCCAAATTGCAACTTCATCGCTAACCATGGAGAAGTTGTGAAAGTCTTGTAACAAGATGTACTGCATCATCATGACCTTAAAATTGCTAGGGCTTGATGAACCAGGGATGTAGCATTTAAGTTGGAATCATGAATTCACAACTTAACATTAAAATGTTCTTTAAGCACGAAAAGACATGCAACATTTTAATTAATGACTTAAGACATGAAAAGGGAGATAATATGAGGAAAGACATATACTAACATGAAATTAGGGATTTTCTAACAAGGCCTTTCCAAGAAGAATATGTAAACCCTAATTCCATCTATCTAACCTAAATTTTCATATTTTCATAGTAGACTCTTAGAATTTTAGAATGGTGAAAATACAAGCCATCAAGGCCACATAAAGGCTTGACTAAGGAGAACATGATCCATCACCTAGTTCACTGGTAGCTTTTGTATGCACCATTTTTCTAAGCTAATATCACTAGTATTGATGAATGGAATTCTGATGGTCATAAATTTTGTCTCAGTTGTTTGTTTGGCTAAAAAAATTTAGGCAGATGCATCTTCTAGAGTTGTACAAGATGTCAAAAAATTTATTCAATACGACCAAATCTTGACATGTTCTTGAGGTCAAATTCTACCATATTGTGCCTCAAAATTACTTTTTACTATTTTTTTCAATATTTTTAGTAGCTTTTTTTTGTGCATGTTGTTGCTCAATGAGTTTATGGGTGATGCCACCCAAGTTAACTCTAAATAATTAGAAATTTTCATAACTTTTGGAGTAGTTTTAAAGATTACCCAAAATAACAAAAGATTTTTTTGGGGGAAATTTTGCTAAAAATACTTTTCATGATGTTGAATTAGTATTTTATGTTATTGAAACAAAAAATGTTTAATAATGAAGGAGTATTTAATTCTAAATATTATTATGTTTTAAGATGTCACTTATGATTATTGTTAAAGGTTCATACATCATCTAGTGTCAAAGAAGGAAGATGGTTAGGAGGAGAAGAGGAAGAGGAGATCTTGCAAAGCTACATAGAGACATGCAAAACCTCTACAGGAGAGTAGTAGAACTTACATAAATGATTATACAAAAAAGAGGAGATGATTATGATGATGAAGAAGGCCAAGAAAGAGGTAGAAAACAAAATGTAGAAGTTGAAGAAGAGGAAGAATGGTTAAATGAATTAGTACTTATGACAAGATGGTTAGATCATTAGAAGGGAGAAATAGTGGGACCAAAATTAAAGTATCATATTATAAAGGTGGTTTTAAACCAGAGAAGATGATAGATTGGCTAAACAACATAGGTAAATTCTTTGAATGAAATCATATGACGCAAGAAAAGAAAGTAAATTTTGAACGCACAAAGTTAAAAGTAAATGCAATGATTTGGATGGATCATTTACAAAAAGAAATAATTTAAAAGGGAAAGGAAATTATGAGAACTTGGGATAAGATGGAGAAATATTTGAAAGACATTTGCAAATGTGGACTATGCACAATCTCTTTTTGAAACATTTTGGGATCTAAAGAAAAATATGTCTAGTCTAGAAGAGTATACAAGTGAGTTACAAATTATCCATCTATGTGGACCTCCATGAAACCAATGAAAAAATGGAGTTACAATGTATGTTAATGGCCTATAGTTTTCTATCCAAGATGAGTTGAGCATGCATCGAGTCACTAGTCCGAAGGAGGCATACCAACTTGCCTTGAAGGCAGAAGGGAAGAAATGTTGATAATATTTTTAAAGGAATAGAGGAGTGAGAATAGGCACTTCCTCATTGAGTGTTGGTTCAAGTTATAGACATGGAAAATCATCTTAAGGAACAATGAAACAAGAACAAACCAATTAGACTCCATCAAATCAACAAAGAGGAAGGGGGTTTAACAAGGTATAGGTCATGGTAGTGGCAAAGAATGGGAATGTCAAAGAAGACCATTTACTTGTTTTAGGTGAGGTAAAGAAGGCCAAAAAACATTTGAATGCTCTAATTATAACGTGTAAGAGAGGAATCAAGAAATACCATCTAGGGGGAACCTAGCTCGAGAATGGAACAAAATATGAGGTATCATAAAATTTAGGATAAATTCTCATGATTAGGAGTATAATGAAAATTTTGGTAAAGGAGGATGTACATGATAAAAATCTTGATGATAAATGGCTTGGAACAATTATCTTCTGCACAAGATGTACTTTAGTTGGACAGGTACATGTCAAGTAATTATTGGTTAGGGTAGTTGTGTTGATATGTGTTTGATAGAAAAGGTAGATCAATTAAATTTACAATGTAAAAAACACCCTAACTCCTATTGTATTGCATGGTTAAAAAAGGGAAATGAAGTTGCAATAGATAAGGGTTATCTTATTAAATTTCCATAGGCAAGGTCTACAAGGATAAAGTGTGGTGTAATATCATCCCAATGGATGTATGCCATGTCTTACTAGGAAGACCACATAAGTCTGATAGAAAGTTATCCATGATGGAGAGGAAAAGCATACACCATTTGGATAGATTTAAGTAATTTTGTTTCCTCTCAAGGGTTATAAAAAAAGTGAGAATATGTTGTTTAAAAGGGAATATGTCAAATAATTGAAGGTTATAGGTTGTTTTTATGTATTGGTAGTGCAAAAAGGATAAGAGGAAGACTTCTAAATACCACATGAGGTAGTTGAAATATTGAAATAATTTTTTTATGCTAGCCTAGTAGAATTACCCAATGGTCATCCAAAAAAGAGAGAAATTCAACATCATATTAATTGCATCTGAGGAACTAGTCTTCTTAATAAAAAAACTTAAAGAATGAGTCCAATACAACAGGCATAAATAAATAAAGAAGTGATAAAACTTATAAGGTGGTGAGAGTGTTAGGATTAATGAGATAGAAATAACAATTGCATGCAAATATATCTCATGCAACCTCAACTAGACACATAGTATATAAATAGATCATTCTATTTATTTTTTACAAATATTGTGACAAGTGTTCAATAATGTGCATAAACAATTACAAAATCAGATTTCCTTTTGCAAATCAAATAGAATTCCACACTCCATATACAATGCAAATCCACACTTTTGATTAGGGTATTTCTTGGTTTCTTAGAAAATAAAATAGTTTGAAAATAAAAGGCAAACTACTAAAATAGAGGAAATTTTTTAATTATAATAGTAATTACAAGCATTCAAAGCTATATTTATAAACTTTTAGGCAAATATTTCAATAATCTATAATTTCTGAACTGTAGATATTTTGACAACTTCTATTGAAAAATATCAATTATAGTAAAAAATTATCAAACAAAACTATCAATAACATTAATCTTTGAAGAAAACATAAATGACAACCATGTTAAAAATTTGATTTATGGACAAAATTAGAGTTGACAATTAAGTAGATATTCCAAATTATAGTAGCAATAAAAAGCATTGATTATGGAGGAAAATTTAAAGAAGTTTTAACAATCCCCTGAATAATTGTTGTCAATGCTTTTGGTTTTCCATAATTGTTTGCTACTCTCAACAATGAGATGTGAATTTGTGGAATTAATAGTGAAAAAAAAAATTTAGGAACCCTACTACAACAAAAGTATTTATAAATGACATTAAACACACACACACACACACACACACACTCTCTCTCTCTCTCTCTCTCTCTCTCTCTCTCTCTCTCTCTCTCTACGTGTTGATTCTATTTTTTCTACTATTGCCACATTCAAAGCCTATGCAACACATGTAAGGATAGAAAAAGTACGTGGATTATGAATGAATTGTTGTGAAAAATGTAGTGTAATGTTTATAAGGTGCCAAATGTCAATGTTGCTAAGTAATCTTATTTTTCTCCTAATTTCCTAATGAAAAAAGAAAAATACCACCTGTAAAAGTGGCAATGACCAATAGGAAAATAGAAATAAAAATAAAACATTGCATTTTAGTAGAAAATTATTACAAAGTATAGGATAAGTAGTTGTTATTGTGATTCCCCATAACTAGATTAATATGAAAAATGCACTCAAGAACTTTAGTCTCCTTCCATAATGACATGGACTAACAATTATTTTGTAAAACATACAAACTAATAAACTTTAATCACTTAAAAAATACCTATTATATTATAATCAATGTAATAACACATTATAATCAACCTATCAACTTTTACTTCACTATTAACACACAACATCATAACTACAACATATTAACTCTTTACCTTGAATGATTATTCTTTTAACTAGAAAGTATTACTATTTCACAACACCTTATGCATATAAGTCTCATTTTATCAAACCTATGACCGATACCCATGTGAATGGTGCATGTTAGACATCACTAGCATAGTTAATAATTAGGTACAGAAACTTTTATTAAATTTCTCTCTATTATTGTTCTTCTGAATAACAAATAGATACATAATACATTAAAATCAACCTATCAACACTTATTTTATCAATAGCATCTTACTTTAACATACTAACTATTTATCTTAGATAATCCTATGTGACTAGAAAGTATCTCAAGATGTGCATGATATTCTCATCATGTCAACCTTATGACCAATACCCAAGTGAATGGTACATGTTAGACATTACCACATGAGTGATGATGGGATAAAAATGCTTTATTGTTTGGTCTCTATTCTTGTTCTTCTCAATAACATATAAATATTCAATACATTATAATCAACTTAGTAACATGTAAATACCCAATATATCATAATCAATTTATCAACATTTACTTTGCTATAAACATCTAACATATTACCAATCAAATTATTATTTCACTATTAACATATTACATTTTAAATACAACATACCAACTATTTATCTCAAAGAAATCTTCTCCAACAAAAAAGTATGCCAAAGCACACAATACCTTAAGCATTGAATTCTCATCTTATCAAGTGTGACTGATACATGCTAGACAATTCCACATGAATGATGATGGAGTACAAACTCTTTTATTATTTACTCTCTATTCTTATTTATCTTAATATTTCATAAATACTTAATATGTTATAGGGGAATTGACCCTATAGTTGCCCAGGTTGACTTCGCACACCTATAGTTCCTAATCCATATTTCAAAATTTGTCAATTTTCCAATGAACCTCCGTAGGTGAGTGAAGAGCATAAAGTTAACCTTTTGGCTTTCCTACATTGACAGAGCTCTCTATAGAACTCATAGAGTGTGAGGTGGTCTAAAAGTATCATTTTAAAACATTGGCTCGAAACCTACCACTAAGATCCCCCAATAGCTACTCACCCCAAAAAAAAAAACTTTTCACACAATTGAACCAATCAGCAACCAAGAAAATAAAAAGATGATAAACTATTAGTACGTGTGCGATCCTCTATTAGTACATGTTTGATCATTTTTTAGAACTTTTTATGAGCAATAACTTGAAAGAAACGTAACAATAAACATGACAACAATAGAAACATAAACCACAAATGACTTGTTCTCCTAATCAATTTAATAATATATAAGTATCCAATCAAACTCTTATTCCCCTTTAACTTACCTTACAAAGTTCTTCTACAAGAAGAATGTATGTCAAAGCTGGCAATACCTTATGCTTTGAATTCCCATCTTGTCAACCTTGTAAACTATACCCAAGTGAACGAATTGAATGGTGCATGTTAGACTTAACCACGTGGGTGACAATGGAGTACAAGCTCTCACCTTGTTGGGGAATAGCCAAAGATTTTAGCGGCTAAGATGACTAGAATGGATATTTTTCCTAGTGTGGAATAATAAACAACATGTAGCTTAAGTGATGATCACATGGGTAGCATTCAGAGTGCAGTTAAATAGTAAGCCAAATGGTACAAAGTTTCGTCCTTAGCCTGTGGTAGTTGGTGGATCAAACTGAACTCTTTTTGCATGTCACCATAAAAGCTTTAAGATTCCATCATGTGGGAGGGAAGCAACAATTCCTCCGTACTCTCTCCATGTTACAATTTTCTCTACATCTTGAGGAGCAGAGAAACAAATGAAAACATATGAAGTGCCCCACAAACTGACTCTATATCTCTTTGGAGATTCCTACATCATTTTCCCCCCACAATCCTCTCCTTGGGACAATTGTTTTTTGTCTGCCACCAAAAAAATCTTGGTGGAGAGGGACAGGGCTCTATGACAAAAGTGCTTGAGAGTACAAATTTATTGGGGTTTGGTTTACAGTCCATCCAATCAGACAAACATATTCTGCATGCACAATGGCTTTGCTTGCCGTCCATCCAATCCAATCCATATGAACATGTCCGTACAGTGTACCATGGTAATACGAGTTCATTTCAATATGCAATCCTCCTCACAATCTCTGCAACACATCATCAGAGCTTCTGCATAGTACAAGCACTTTTCCCATGTATGCTTTGCTGAATTGCATTTCATTACAGCAAAACTCCTCTGGTTCGAGAATCTCAAATGGGTTATGAAGATCGATCCAATAAAAATAAGATATGGGTTACGAATACGAGATCTCCTCAAGTATTCTTTTAGATTTCAGTGTATGATTTTGACTTTAGCTTACTCCTAGTCAAGTAAATACGAACCTTAGGTTTCGTGATGGATGTGGTGAATATATGTGGATTTGAAAGAGGCTTGACTTTGATGGTCATACGGCTCTGTCAGCCCATTTTTGCTGTGACACAATCAATGGTTCTTAAGATTGTGTCTATGTGGAAGTGGGCTTTGGAGATTCTTTAGAAAAATGTGTGTTTTTTTTGGTATGGAAGATGTTTAGGGTCTGTTTGGTAGAAGGAATTGAGGTGCAATTGAGTTTTGCAAATATTATAATTTTGAAATTATTGATTGTTTGTAAAAAAATAAAATAGAATTAGAATTTCTAATTTTAATTCAAAATGGGCATATTAGTCTTCTCACTCAAAAGGTGGAATTGAAAAATCAATTTCAATTCCACATTTTTCTAAACCAAATTTGATCTATGGTTGGGTCCGGCTGGCCACATTAATCTAGTTTGTGATGTAAGGAAAAAACATATTTTGTTGGAGCCAATCTCGAGAAAACCCACATCCGTTGAGCAAAGCCATTTCATTCAGCTACCTTTGACCATTGTTATCAAGTAATTTCTCTGTGAACCTTCATTGACCCACATTCTCCATTTCCATTGCCGAATCTTACCTTTTTCAACACATTTTCTACAAATATGCTTGTAAAAGTAACACATGAGACGTGTTCAAAGGAACACCTATTATACATCTCTGGAAGAATGTTTGCAGTAAATCGTGGGATTCAAAGTCAAAATCAAGTTTACCTTGTATGAAAAACCCTAATCTTGAAGATAATCAACATCAATGATAGAAACAAGGAGACATTTGATAATATGGTGAACTTAAATGGTGGTGGAACCACAACTAATTGTAGTTAAGTGAAGATCAGTCCTAGTAAAATGTGTTTCAATAAGAGAAAGCACTCGATGAAACCAATGATCAACATTTTATATCACATATCAAGAAAGCACATTATTATACATTCTAGCCTAGTAGGAAAATTTAACCTTATTCATTCGAATTCCAATTCTTGTAACCAAACATATAAAAATTCATCTTTCCATTCATCTTTCAGGTGAATCAAACATGTCCAAGTCATATTCCAGTATCGATTTTTCATATTTGCAATTTCTAGGATTAAGTTAATTCTAATATTGCAAAATTCATCATTTTACAAATCTTGCAACCAAACGGGCCCTTAGTGAATTTGTATTGTGAAAAAGATAATATATGTATGTATGAAAATGACAATATATAAAGTAGGGTTTAAATTTGATGCTGATATAGTCATATTTGGATATTTTTATCGTAAAATATAATCAAAATTTATTGAAAATTGTGTTATGTGATAGTGGAGTTTTTTAAGTGTGTTACGGGGAAGTGGATTTTGGAGGTAGAAAAGTGTTATTTGGGTTTATCTTATATGTTTTTGTATGAAAGATATTATGTAAATTTGTAATATATATTTCGAGATATAAACATCATGGCAAATACACACACACACACACACACACATTGTGTGCGTGCGCGCGCGTGCATGTTGGAGTTCACACTCTTATCCATCAGATTTGTCACTAGTATCAAATTCAGTACCTTCCCTTAGGATAGTTAGAATCTTCATGATTCTCAGGTTCATATTATATGCATAACATACTTTTTCCACCTTGATTGTTTTGACATTTGGCTCATGTATGCCCTTCATTCTCGCACTCAGTACACCATATTTTCTTGTTTTTTTGTTTCTTTTTCTACCTTCATTTCCTTCATCATCCTTAGCATGTCATTGTAGAGTTCTTGGATCATTTGTGTCTCACCATTGTTGTCACCATCTAAGCTGTCATCATCACATATCCTCTACTTGCCTCACAATGCCTTGTTGTCACTTTCAATATTCATCACCTTATTGCACACCTCTGTGTACAAGAATGGTGGTACTACCTTCATTTTTAATATCACATTTCAATTGACTTTTTTAGTTTTCTTAGAAATTATATACTTTTGGTTCATATTAAAAATTAAAAATTTAAAGGCAAGAGCCTGTAATAAATAGTAAATTGTGAACTTCTTATATGAGAGATCTTTTGTTCGAGCCTATTTGAGCTTAATAAAAATAATAATAATAATTACATAAATATATATATACATGTGTGTGTATTTATATACATGCACACACATATATACATATATATACATACATACACATATATATTTACATACATATATATGTGTGTGTGTGTAAACATATATACACATATATACATATATACATACATACACATATATATTTACATACATATATGTGTGTGTGTGTGTGTGTGTGTGTGTGTGTGTGTGTGTGTGTGTGTGTGTGAAGTTGATTCAAATTTAATGGTCATGTTGTCATATCCATATATTTTTGTTGTAAAACATAATCAAAAGTTTTGGCTCAGGTTATGATATGTGGAAATGAATTTCAACAATTCTTTCAAAAGATTGTTATTAGATTAATTGTATATGTTTTTGTATGAGAGAGATTTAGTGAATTTGTTTATATAATTATATTTGTATCTATGAACACATGTATATTCATGAAATTGATCTCAATCCTATGGCCATATGATTACATTGGTGCATTTTATTGTAAAACAGAATCAAAAGTTTTTGAAAACCGTATCTAGTGAAAGTGGATTTTAAAGATTATTTTTAAAAGATTATAATTGAAATTAATTGTATATATTTTTGTGTGAAAGTTTTTCTATGAATCTTTTGTATTTATATGTTTGTATAGGATAACCATAAGGAAATGAAGAAGACAATGTATATATAATGAAGATAATGTACATATAGCCATATATGTATGAACACAAGACTTGGTCTAAATTTGGGGGTCATGGGGTTGTATCAATGTTTTTTTGCTGTAAAACACAAACATTCTTATGACTATGTTGTGTTTATGTGGATTTCAGAAGATTCTTTTTAAAATATTGGTATAGGAATCAATTGCATATGTTTTTTTATCAACATTAGTAATGTTACAAATTAGATTTAATGATCCATTATTAGGAAAAATAGATTGATTCTTGAAAATAATAAATGATGGATAATTATAACATTATAAATGATGAACAATTGGTTTGATCATTGAATCACAAGGTCCTTCAAAAAGGCCACTATGTTAATGGCATGTTGTAGACTTTGTGATCAATATTCACAATAGAAGATTCAAGATACAAAAGAAAACGAAATTAAGAAGGTGCAATGTCACTAGACATTTTCGTTTTGGGCTATTTTCTTTCTTATTTATTTTGCTAGCTATGTAGGTGTGTCATATGTTGTTTGACATTTTAGACTTGTTAAAAGCATTCATTAATTCTTTAACGTTCAAGTTAGTTATCTTTGTCAAAGCATTCTTGAATGATTCTTTACAGAGATAAATCTTTAGAGCGTGTTTATCATTATATATATTTTATTTAATTGATGTAAAATGATCAACTGCTATTTTCAAAATAAAAATTAATTTTAATCAATATAATTCTTTTAGATATATCTATTTAAATATTAGGAAATCTTAAAATTTAATTATTTTAATAATTTAAGATCTAGTTTATTTATTAAAATTATTTTATACTTCAAATGTATTTTATATGAAAAAATATCATTTCAATATAACCAAACGATGTAGGGATCTATGTGAATAAATAATATAATTTAAAATGGCATGTGAGTAGGTGAATTTCCATTATTATAAGAATCTTAGTAGTAACATATTAAGTAACCAATGTTAAACTCTCCATTGAAATGATCTTTATATCTATTGATTAAGACTTCTTTGGTGTTATTTTAGAGCACGTTAGAAAAACAAACTACTTTTTTGATCTACTATTTGCCAAGATAAAATGTTTGAAAAGAAAATAACAAGTTTTTCTTATGGGCAATCTTGTTTAATTAGTTAAATGGAGAAATTGAGTATATAACAATTAATGGAGTAGATTAGATTAAGTAATCTAAATTTTTTTATAAATGACTATAATTGAAGAGAGAGACATTATTAAGCTTTATGATCAAAATAATGCGAGCTAGCTTGATGAAGACAATGAGATCTGTGCACCTCAAGTTTTAGAAATGTCCTATGCAGTTGTACATACATATGAGAATAAAATAAATCTTCTCTACCCTATTTGTTTTAGAATTTAGTTCATAATTGTGGACTCAACTTGCACCCATAAACTTTAAATCTTAGTTGATCTTTAGATTTTTTACGAACTCTAAAAAAATAGACTATTAGATAATAGTATCCTATTTCACACCAAACTTTTTTTTATGTACAATTTACAATGTTGTAAACTACCTTAACAACTATAACATATTTCATACATGCTCTTGAATTCAAGAATGATTTCTTTTTTATTCAAGTGCGCTAGATTATTTTCTTGATTTCATAACGTACAACTCAACTATTTTTAAATGTCCTTGTAGTAGGAGATGTGTTTTTTTTGGAGTTCTTTGATGATCTAGGGTGATCCAACTTGGATTGAGGGGTCTTACCAAACTACCCAATCTTGTAACTTTCACATATCATCCAATCCATTACATGAAAACTAGATTTGAAAATATTCTTTTATTAAAACTCTCATATGCACATTAATATTAAGAATAATACCTCAAGAACAATTACATGTACTGAGATTTTCAACAAGAAAAATAATTCAAAATTTTTACAAGATTTCTTGGCACATGAGCATGCCTTGAAACCCACTTGCCTTCAACTTTCTTAGCTACACTCCTATTTGAAAATCTATTATTTATCTCCATCCTAATGCTTTCATGGCTACCTTAAACACCCTTATGAAAAGTATGAATTTATTCTTCTATTCCTTTTATTCTTCTTCTTTTGACAAACTAATTGCCAACATTTTTCCTTATGCAATTCTTTGGAGCAACCTGCAAGTTATTTCTCCAACCTTGTTGTTTATTTCTTTCTATTAGCATCATAAAATGTTGATTTTTATAGATATTAGAACCATTGAGGGGCATTGTGTAGAGTCACAAAAATCTATGCTTTTGTTTCATTTCAATTGTATTTTGACATTCTTGAGAAAATGCTTAAAATTCCTCATCAAATGCATCCAAATATGGAACCAAGACTTCTAAACCATATGAAACAACTTGTTTTTATAAATGTATTTCAAAATTGAATATAAAATAGAACCAATTCATACTCTTTGGAAAATTGAAGCCATTAATTTTTTTCCCCCAAAATCACTAGTTTTTCATTCTATTTTTTTCCAAGAATGCCCAGAGTCACTTTATTTATGAAAGCTTACAAATTTCCAAAAGGTGCTATTGAATTCCAATCTACACAAATAATTCAAAAATTAAACATAATTTTGTTTGAAAAATAAATGATGATGTAACATTGCTTGTGACCTCAGATGCTTCTACATCAAACACTCAAGGTAAGTAAAATGTTCCATGAGTTACAATATCATGAATATTTGAGAATAGTTTAATTCTTCCTCAACCACCTCTCTTTCTTCTCATTTGTTCTTTTTTCTTCACCTTACTCTATACCTTTCTATCTCCTATCCTCTCTTTATTCATCTCATTAAAGTCACCATATTATATTATGTTTCATCCTCCAACCCTTTTCACAATATTCATCATCTCCATGCAATTAAATACTAGAAATCTCATAGAAATTAATAAATTAAATTTTCTCACTTTTTTCACCTTCTTGAAGCGTCTTATTCCCACACTCTTCTACTTTTATTTCTTCACATTTATTCACCATTTCACCTAAACATTAATACTCTATTTTTAAGTTAAAAAATTCACCAACTACTCTTTCATTCTCTTCTTCTTATTGTTGGAGCATCATTCTCAATAGTCTTAAATTCCTTATATTGTACATGTAAGTTGACATCATCAAAGAATCCATAGAAATTAGATTTTACCTTACCATTCACCGCTAAATTTTTATTTTATCATTTTATATAAGTTTCCCATTCTATCTTAAGTAGTATATTTTTCATTAGGAGATTTTCTTCTTCATTCTCATACTCATATGCACTATCTGATGCACAACTTCACCTACATACATAATGTTATCTTCAAATAGGTTTTCACCAAAAGAAGACTAAGATTTTCTCTTACTTATTTCTTCTTGTAATATTTTTATTATCTTTGTTTTCAACTCTCCTTTGTACTCTTCCTTGAATTTTATTATCATATCCATATTTTTTTCCTTCTCTCAATTATATAAATTCTTAAAAACCATCCTATGAAAAACTTCATGCCAAAACCTCTAAGATATTTATTTAAACACTTTCCAAACACTCTCAATATGCAATCCAACTACCCTCAATAATAAAACTCTAAAAGATGCTTCCTCTATTCACTGTACACTTTATACCCAACCTTATTTCTATTATAGAAGAGTCATCATAATCTCTTAGTCATAGGACTCTTGCCAAAAGCATAGACTTGACAAATCTCACACCCAAAAGGATAAACTTGGCTCTGATACCATTTGATGCAGTTAAGATTTGGAGGTGTTATCAAACCACCCTATCTTGTAGCCCTAATATATCATCCAATCCATCATATGAAAACTAAATCTAAAAATATTTGTTATTGTAACTCTCATAAGAACATTTGTATAAAAAAATTCTTCAAGAACAATTGCATATATTTAGATTTTCAACAAGAATCATAAATTTGAAATTTTACTAGAGTTCTTGGCATATCATGCCTTCAAAGCCTCTTGCCTTCCACTTTCTTAGCCGCACACCTCTTTGGAAATCTGATTTTTATCTCCATACTAAATATTCCATGCTTTCCTTAAACATTTTGATCATAACTACAAAAATTCACTCTTCTCTTTTTTATATTCTTCTTCCTTTGGTGAACCAATTGTCAACACCTTTCTTATGCAATTCTTTGGAGCAACTTGCAAGTTCTTTCTCCAACCTTGCTACATGTTAACATCATAAACTACTATATTTTATATATAATAAAACCATTGGGAGGCATCATAAAGACTCACATAAATCTTCCTTTTGTTCCCCTTCAATTGTCCTTTGAAATTCATGTGAAAGTACCTGAAATTTCTTACCAAATGGATCCAAACATGTAACTTAAGACTTCTAAGCTATATCAAATGACTCGTTAATATAAATGCCTTTCAAAAGTGAATATAACCGAGAACCAATTCACACTTTGGAAAACTGAAGACTCATTAATTGTTTCTCCCAAAATTAACTAGTTTTTCCTTCTATTTTGACACCTAAAATTAAAGCATAAGACACGAATGAAATGTTGAAAGTCAGTTTCTTCATAAAATATTAAAAATTTCTAAAGATGTAATTAAATCCCAGTCTACATAAATATCTCAAAAATTAAACATGATTTTTTTGCTGATGTAGGATTGCATGTGACATTAGATGCTCCTGCATCATAAGATATCTTAATAACTTTAGTAACTTGTCTAACTGCTCACACTAAATGTAAGTAAAATGTTCAACTTACTAACTACTTGAACTATCCAACAACTAACATACTTGTAATTACTATATTTATTTATTTATTCCACATTTTGTACCATCTACCATACAATTCCTAACATCCTCTTTAATTCTAACATAGAAGCTTTATTCAAACCTTTTATGGATAATTGACATCATATGTCCTTCTAATAATGAAGAAAACTTCGTGAATGCCATTTTCCACTAATAGTACATCTAATTATAATGGTACCTATACAAAATATCCTCATAAATTCACTCATCACAAAAATAATATACTTTTACATTAAACAAATATATAATGCCTTGAACATTGAAACTTCATACTTTGACTCACTTCCTAGTGATTCTAATAGGGTGAAACCATCCAATCAAAGACATTATGACATTCATTGTTATAGTCAAAGGTATACCATGAGAAAAGCAACAACTTCACCAAAGCAATTTGGGTTAGTGGAAAATGCACTTGATGACAAATTAAAAAAGAAAAATTCAAGAAATTAAAATGCACTTGATGACAAATTAAAAAAGAAAAATTGAAGAAATTGATGACAAAGATGTAGGGAGGAAAGCTAGACTCAATCATTTTTCCATAGATCACTTGCCTCCACTACTTTACTTCCAAGCTTGTCTCCCTTGCTTTTCTTCCTTTAATTATTTAAAGACGACGTTTCATTCTTGAAATGACAAGTCAATAAGAAATAGAAGTATTGGAGTATAATACTTTTCCATTTGCAAATAATTTTTCCTCTCTACCGGCCATTGTAATCATCTACCACAAACCTTGAAAATAACGTAAGAATTATGAAAATATGCCGACCCTAAATCATTACACTAACTACTTCGAAATAGATTAACCCCTTCGGCCTTTTAGAATTTTTATTTTTCTAATTTTCGTTATGAGAAAAATTGAGCAAAAACAATAGAAAAAGTGAATATGATATAAAAAGGATAGAATTATGACGAATGTCGTGTTATAGATTCACATTGTTGACAAAAATATAAGAAGAGTGTATGAATAATAATGACTCTTTTATGTGGTCTTGAGAGCATCGTCGTTGTGAATATGACTTTTAACTAATAAATTGAAAGGAGGGTGACTAGAGAAGATTAGTAGGAGACCACTTTAATAGAAATATGACACACATAAGAACTAAAAGATCCAATAAACTGAACATTCGACCATTTTAAATATTAATTGAATGGTTTTATATAGCCATTCAATCTACTAATTTATCCAAAATATCTAACAACTAGCTTATATAAATATTAATATAGTAATTAATCATTATATATTCTACGCTACATACTACTTAATTCTACTTGAATGGATCTTCTCTTGTCAAATGTTTAGATTTTCTTTAACAATTTTGGAACAAAGTTCAGAGACACTAAACAACCATGTAATATTTTTCATACATTTATATGTTGATTTCAAGTTATTATGTGTTCTTATTATGAGAATCCAAATTATAAGCAAGAATTGGGTATAACACCCATTATAAATCATAGTGCACAAGTAAACTTGTTATTGTAACCAATGTTGTTGGTGTGACACGTCCTCCAACACCACATAGGTTAGATGAGACTAAACATTGTGACGTCATGCTTTACCACGCAAAGCTCTCACTAATTAAGCTAAACCAAAGTATAAGAAAGTTTCAATGATAGTAAAAAGCTACATTTTTTACTTTTATTCAACCCACTAGAGCACAAGCTAAGACATTTTTTTTCTCAAAGGGAGAAGTGATTACTAGGAAAATGCAATATCCGAAGAAAACATAAATAAAGCACTTAAAGATGAATATGTTGGCACAATGATGATGTGCGATAAGGTTATAGGTATCAGAATTCATGTATAATCATTTGGGTGTTGTCATTTTAGACAAATGTATGTTCTAAATTTGTTGGATCAGTCATACTGAGAGAGAAATTTGTTAGATAGGCAAAATTGTGAAGTGTATAGTGTACCAAAAAATAGACACATAGATACAATATTTTTGATGTGCAATAATCATATTTATGTTTTTGAGTGTGCAATTGATAGCAAAGACTCATCAAAGGTATATCTATCTAATTCTATAATTTTATCTACTAGAGTGAATTGTAGATGAATATTTTTTGAATTGAACTGGTCACAATGTAAAGAGTAGACTAACTAGATGGGTGAGTTGTGATGAATCAATATTCTAGTAATGTTAAAGTCAAAATATGGATTAGTTACCTAGTAAATTGTTTGGGGATGAAATCATGACACATAAATATAGGCACCAAAACTCGCTCATGGAATTTGAAATGCATGTTAAAATGACTACTAGTAAACTATTTTAGGTTTTCTTTTCCACCATCTTATAAAAATTATAAAAGAATTGGAAGATTGAGGCAATTGTTGGTGCAATCATTGATATTGCGGTGGTGTTTTAGAGGTTCAAAAGCATGTTATAAGAAATTCAAAGTAGAGCATTGATCAAAGACACATTGGATCTATCATGCATTGAGTCCAAATATTAAATCACTCTCTACTTGTTGACTCTAACATATTGATAAGAAAAATCTCTTAATTGGGTCACTTCTAATAGGGTGAGAAGGATCTTAACAAGTATAAAGCACAAATCCTCTAACAAGGT
This sequence comes from Cupressus sempervirens, assembly GCA_028749045.1. Taxonomy (NCBI): domain Eukaryota; kingdom Viridiplantae; phylum Streptophyta; class Pinopsida; order Cupressales; family Cupressaceae; genus Cupressus; species Cupressus sempervirens. The sequence continues at coordinate 606,204,690 of CM053792.1, forward strand.
GACTCTCATAAGGATTTTCAAATCCCTTAACTTGGTAGGATCTAATAGATCTTTGTAATAGCTCTTAACTATAAAAAAATACTCTTAACCAAGTATGCCCCTAACTTGGTGGATGTAATTTGTCCTAACACAGAAAACTTATTGTTGCACTAGGGAGATTTGTGGGTACTAATTAACATTGTGTTTTTTTCCCTTTGACCAAGGATTTTGTCTTGAAAAATATTGGTGTACTTTGTTTCTTGTGTGGATGAATTGATTATTGTACTTATATGCATTACTTTTCATTGCATGTTTAGTATTGTGGAAGATAATAGTTAAATGATTTGATTTTTTTGTTGATTAATTAACCACCCCTCTCACTCCCATCTAGCATTAACAATTGGTATTAGATCTTAGTTCCCTTGAAGAAGCCTAAAAACTTGTGGAAGACCCTTAAAGAAAAAATAGAGAAAAGTAAATATGTGAGAGAATGCAAGGACCAACTTGTAGAGGCTAAAGATGTAATAGAAAAATTGAAGGAACAAATAAAAAAGATAAGCGACAAGAGGAAATAATTGTGTGATCAACTCAAGTACTATAGTAATGGTGAATTACAGGAAGCCAAGGAATTGAAGGCCTTATCACAAGAGAATGAAAAACTACATGAGGACAATAAGAGCATCAAAATGGAATTGGAGGCTTTTTCCATCAAGATAAGTCAAGAGATGGAGGAAAGAAAAAAAAAGGAAGAAGGAAGGCTATAGAGGATTCCCTAAAGTCTAATAATCAAACTTTGAAGGATAAAGAATGTGAACTCTTCAAGTCTAAACAAGAAGTCAAACAATTGTATGCACATATCCATGAGCCTAAATAGGAGAAACAAGAACTTCAATATGAGAAGTTAACAATCTATTGATTAGTAATGGAAGTATGGGAAGAGAAAATGATATATTACAAGAAGAACTAAATGATGCAAATGTTATATTGAAGAATTGAAGAAATTTAATGGAAATTCTACAAAGATAGAAGAATAAATAATGAACCAAAGAATGCATGGTAAAGAACATGGTCTTGGTTATATCGATTATGAAGTTGGAGATTCTTCCAAAACCCAAAAGGCTAAAAAAGATGCCAGTTCTCCACCTAAGGTGAATGGATAGTCTTCCTAATAAAGTTTATACACCTATTTATCTCAATTGTCATAAAGTGGGACATACTAGAAAATTTATGTAGGAATAGGCTTAGTACTCCTGCATGCTCAATTTATCATGAGATGGGTCATACTTCTAGGATTCATATAAATAGACCTAACATGTTCAATGGTGACTATTCAAACTACAACAAATTTAATCATAGAGATAATGAGTGCAGGACTAGGATGAATAATCGAGGATCATTTTTTGACCAACAAAGTCCTTATCCAAATAAGAACCAATGGAATGTAACATGTTCACATTTCCACAACTTTGGTCTCATAGTAATTAGCTACATACTGAGTAAAAACAAATTTAATTTTGGACCATAGATATCTAGTGGGATAACATGTTTCTATTATCATAAGATTGGAGATATTACAAGATTCATCGAGTCAAGCTATAAAGGGAATGAACCATGAACAAGGTAAATGATTAGAAAGGGAAGCATATTGCAATTATTAAAGAGACCATAAATAAAATGATTCATCTATGGGAGAACAAGGATTATAGAAATTCATCATAAGGATTCACATATCTATCAAGTGTGGAGAATTCATTAGTAAACTAAGCCTATATTAGTTTAGGAGGAACAAGCATTTTCAAATAAATCTTTGGACTCCCTAGATATATATGTGGTAAGATCTATCTACATAATTAGATGCATATAGTTTTATTAAAGTATGTTATGAAGTTTGGTTGCATTTCATGAAGTTCTACTTTTCCAGATTTGAGATTTTTGGTGATAAGTGGTGCATGATTATTCTTTACTAGTGATTCATTTAAAACTAGTTTATGAAAGTATATAAAAGGTTTTTCGGACTTCACTTTTTATTTACACTTACAAGAAGGTAACTTCTAAAAGCCATAGAAGTGTTGACTTGAGTGATTTAAGGTAATATGAGCCACTAGGAGAAGCACTTGTTGGTGATTTGATAAAGAGTTGCGAGTAGTGTTCAAGTTTTCTGTAAAGAAACCTAGTTTTGAAGATTAAGGTATTTATAAAATATTAAAGTTTGAACATGTTACTTTAATCATGGTTACACTTTTTGTCATTGATGTAATTGAAAGATTTGAATCGAAGTTCAAGAAACACACTTTCAAGTCGATTGAGGTTGATCTGCAAGTTCCCTATCCAATGTACCCTATGGAGTCATGTATGTCTGCAATGATATGAGGTCATAAATCCTTTAAGATCAAGAAAATATGGGAGCCAAAGTGATATTTGATTAGTACAAGGAGTTGTGTGATGAGAATTTGATGTTGAAGGATGAGCACCAAGTTTATTGCCGATAAGGGTTTCAAAAATGAAATATAATTCCCAAAATATTTTAAGGATAAACAAGTAAGATATGTATTGAGCCATGTTAATTATTAGTTTATATGTTTTTACCATCCCTACAAGATTACCAAGAAGGCTATTTAGGATGCAACTAGAATTTGTGCTACTAGTGAGGTACTAACACTAAGAGTTGCACACAAATATAAGGTCATTCGATTATCCAAATCCAAATGGAAAAAGGGAGATGATAGTGACTAATATTGAAGATCCTAATGTACAATATTCTTCTATGGTAGTTGGATATAAGCTCTATCATTCAAGCATAATGAACAACATTCAAAAAATAATAATTTCATTGCTTACCGAATGGTGAAAGAGAATGTAGAATATGATATTTGTAAGATTATACAATATAAATTTAGTTAGAAAATGGAGAAGATCAAGAGGGACAAGAGAAAAACCTTTAAACATAGTTAGGTACTCATGGGTTTGGTCTTTACTTTTAGAATTTCTTTCCAAGTATAGGTAGTATGACATGGTCAAGAGACACACCAATAATAGTTTAGATAAATAATTACATTAAAATTATTCATAAATTTTTTACTTGTGATGTTTGGTTCTATTTCAATAGTTTTCGAATAGACATGCATGAGAGAGAATTTCATCATCTTTTGAGGAGATGTATAAATATATTGTTTATTTTATGGTTGATATGATACTTGTTTAATAGAAAGTAACCTATAATTTCATGGAATATTCCAATGGACTATCAAGTTCATGTTGATCTATTGATAACCCACAAGGAAGATCTATTGTCTAATCCTAAAGACCATAGTATTCCAAGGTTCATAACCTTTGATGATAAGGATAGAGAAGTGTTCAGTCAATTACATCAAATGGTGATTGAAAAGAATATTAGGAAGGGAGTACATCAATTTTCCTTGAGGAAAGGTTTTACAAAAGAAAATATTGACAAGGATAAAGCTCAATATTAGGCATAAGAAGCAATGGCATCTTCTATTATGGGTGGTGATGAGGATGGTGTTAATGTGTTCTCTTTAACAACTGATAAAGCTCCAACTTAAAAACAAACTAGGAGGATTAGAGTAATAAGGGGGAAGATAACTTCTTTCCAATGAGAAGAAAGGAAAAGGCCTCTAAGGTTGATAAGCCTAAAACTGCCATGCCCAAATTTCGAGGGCAAAAACACACACCAATTTTATTTTAAAATAAAAATAAAAATTAATGATAATTAAATTGATTAATTACTTACTCAATCTAATTTTAGTAAGGTAAAAGGCTTGACTCATTGGCACCCTTATTTACTTTTAAATATTTAAATAATTCAAAAGGTCATTCAAATAATTACCAAACTAATTATTTGTGAAACATTTGAAATAAAAAGAACTTCTAATAAAAAAAAAAACATTATGTTCCCCATTAAACTTTAATCAAAATTTATTCAAATCTCAAATTTATTTAAATCTATAAATCTATTAGAATTAGAAAATTACTAAAGATAATAACCATGTATATTAAATTAAATATGACATAGATAACAAAATAACATATTATACCAATTTGACCTCAAAAGTAATAATCACTACACTTAACACTAAATTAATTTACATTTACACTAACTACAAATTTAAAAAGATTATAATTGTTTAACATTTTAAAAAGAATATTAAAGTATTCTAAAACCAAGTTAAATTCTAATATAAAAGTAAGCTAATAATTAAAAACATATTAATTACTTAATATTTAAAAAAAAATTAATTTAAATTACAATTTACAAAACACTTGACTAAACAAAACTAAAATAGAACTTATTTTAAATAACTAACTAACCTTTAAATTAGAACTAATACTAACCCTAAAACATCACTAACATCCTAATAACTAAACAACATACTAATCTACAAACTTTATTCAAAATAACCTCTAACTTAAACTAAATTAAGTTTAAAGTTAACATAATACTAATCTAAACTAAATCTAACTAAATTTAAAATTAAGATTTATTCTAAAACACTCATAACATTCTAACCTAATTTCTACCCTACCCCTACACCCACATCACATTCCCCTTACAAGGTGACACACATCATATCCCCTTTCCCACCCCTCCATGTGCTTCCCAAGCGCTAGGCGCTTTGCCCAAAACACTGCGCTGACCCAGACTTGTAGTAGTGTGGCGACCAAGGTTAATAAGGATGGAAGAAGACATTTAAACAAATTCCCTCCTTTTTCAATGCATTCACAATATAAGTCACATCCTTCACCAACCCATGTGCTTCCCAAACTGCATGCTACTCTAGACTAACTGTACTCACATCAGTCTTGTCCCTCCTCCCACTAACCTGCCATACTAAATGCATGGTCGACTTGACAAGTGGGCAGGTGCATAGAAAACCTTCCTATGGCTAGTGCTAGGAAAGCAAAAAGGTGGAAGTAATGTTGGCCAACCATAATAAAATCCCTTTTCAAACAAATCTTACCTCATTTCCCAAGCACTGACAGTACCATGATGACAGTCTGGCCATGGACGCGTGGTCCCAAGTTGCTTGGTGGGGAGGAATTCACATGGACAAGGAGAAGTTTCATATTTTGAAAACAAGACAAGCTACCCTTGCTTATTAATTGCTAGTTGTTTGGGTGGCCAAGACATAAGTTGCATAAATATAAAAAAAGACAAGAATACCATGCACAGGTACCTTTGACATGGAGGTAGCTTAAGAAGAGAGGGAAACCTAACTGCACCAGGGTAGGGTGAGTGGTGAAATAGAGTCCCAAAGTTTATTAGGTGAGCTTCAAGTTAGAGCTATAGGAATATATGTATATATATTTTTATCATTTGTTTTGAACCAGCTTTATTCTTTTTTATTTATTTATTTAAAGAATTGTCTAATGTAATTTCAAGGAATCTAATGGTAATATACTCTATTTTCCCAAGAGCTTATATTTTCTTTCCCATAAAAATTCCAGAGAGCAATTTGGCTCCTGGGAATGTACATTTTGTCAACCATTTTTTTTAAGTATTGATTTGCAATTGAATCTATAAAAAGGGTAGTATATTTTCTTCCAAATTTTGGTCTTACTAATTACTAGTCCAACAAGGAGGATGATTGATTTGTTTTTATCAACAATAAGAAATTTATTTCATCACCCAATACATATGAATTTAATTGAAGTTTTTACATAACCAATATTTCTTCCTTAACAAAATTAAAACTTGAAAATTGCATAATTGAAAACATCATCATGTGATCTAGTCCACATTTCACATATACATAAACTGAATTAGCATAAGATACAATGCAAGAGTTCCTCAATATTTTCTTTTCTATTAATCAACGTAGTTCAAGGCTCCATTGGGAAAGAACCAGTAAGAAAACCCAACCTCATTGCCAAATACATCAAAGTTTAAATAATTTTTTTTTATACATAATGTTGCAATTGAAAAGAAATCTCTTCTAGGTCCTTCACAAGTGAATTCTTCCAATACCTTCAAAACCTCAAGGAAACAAGGAGAAGAAGAGAGCTGACTCGGGGTAAAACATTACAAAATCAAGAACAATTCAAGCATACACCCCAATCCGATTTTACACAATAGGTCCAAGCATAGAACCTGACTAGGGGGGAGATGGATTTTCCCAATGGGAGACGTCAATCACCATACCATAACATAGCCCTTTCGCGGCTAAAACTTCAAGAACTTTCGTTCTTCTACAAGGCCCTTTCGAGGCTATTACCACAAGGATTTTTATTCCTTTCCATATCAAGAATTCACAATATCAACAAGGTATGTGATGACAAGTAGCGGCCCATACACCCTACCCTCTTTCCCTCCTCTCACCATGAGAGGAGACTCTACACCATTGAGGTCCAACTAAGGCCCTTCCCCCGTACATGGCCACTTCTTCCCTATCCAAGGGTGAGTAATGCCAAAACAATCCCCATGAAATCCCCTCAAAACAAAACATCAAGACAAGCATAAGAATAAAATCAAAAGAACAAGTTAAGATCCCTCCAAATCAACCCCAACACACAAGAAAGCAATACAAAAACAACACAATGCCTCATATAGGATTCAAGAAAGATTCAAGCATGAACAACATGAAGAACAATTCAAAAAGAGTGAAGAACTCCTACTTTCACAAAAAGTTATGGAAAAAATGGTGGGTTGAGAGGAGCTTTTCCTTTTCTTCCTTCAATCTTCCAACTTTCTCTAAAACTAGAGATTGGGTAACAACCCCAAAACTACTCCAAAATGCCTCTAAGTATGATCCTTAACTCAACTAGACTTCAAGTAACCTCCAGATGAAGTTTGAGTCACCAACTCAAGTAGGAGACAATCAATTTTTGCAATCAACCAAAAATAGGATTTTTGAGTGACCCTAAAAGTCAACCAAGGAGACTAAGGGGTTGGAAAGTGCTCCCCACCCATATGCTTACCCCTAGGGTACTTAAATTTAATGTTTTTAAACCTTAAAGGCTTAATACAACCCAAACAAAAGCTAGGAAAAATTTAAGACTATATAAAAACCTTCAAAGAGAGACAATACAAATTAGCACAAATAGCAAGGGGTTCCGTTTCGTCTTTCCATTAGGTTTCCCAACTAAATATCCTGAACACTCATTGCACACATCAGTAGGTTCAAGAAATCACATGCATTATGTAAATTACATATCAAAAAAATCATATAAATTAAAACATCCATTTTTATAATAATCAATTGTTTATCTAATTCTATTCGTTAAAAATTGGAAAACTCAAAGTGTTAGTTTTGCATTCATTCACTTCATCATCATACATGTTCATAAAGCATTAAATGACAAAATCAAATGCCTAAAGGTAAAGCATCACACATCATAATAGCATAATAATGTTTAGTGCATCAAATAATGTTTTGACATGTCGAGTCATGAGTATCAAAATAATAATGTATCATCGATGCTAGGATGGGTTGGGGTGAGGCCTCACAAAATCCTCTAAAAGAAGGAACATAGTTGAATTAGTGAAGACATCTAGAAATGGTTGAAAGACATAATATCTAGACCAAAATAACCCTAGACAAAATAACCCAATGATGATAGCCCAAGGAAAAAATAACCTAGGGTCATTAGTTTAACCCATGGTTATAATGTCCTTTTAAGAATATAAACAAAGGAAAACAAAACTTATAAATTACATATATGTTTCTAAAAAAATTAATCATTCAAACTTTCAAATAAAGTATCAAATTTACAAGCAATTCCCCTTATATAATCTAAAATGTTATGGTTTTCATAAGCATTAACTATTGGAATGATTAAATGGGAAACAAGATACTAAGAGGTGGTGGGGGTGGGGGGGTGAATCACGATCTCATACTTTTGACTTCAAAACCAATTTCATAAATTCACACCTAATTCATCTCATATAATAGATATACCATTAAAACTATAATTTTGAGACATAAATGAAATACATCACATCCATAAAGATTGTAACACATACCACAATGATTTGGTTACCCATATATTCTTCAAGGTGAAGGTAAAACTGAGGTGGGGATGAAACCCATAAATCTTCACTGTTGGAACAATAAAGTTAACTTGTTAGGGTTACAATGTTTGAGCATAAGATATGATCTACCATGTGAGGGTCTACCCTATTAAAAGCTTAAGAGACTATTAGGTCTCACCTTGTTAAATGATTTTACATTCACAATGAAGTAAGGACTTTGTTAAGAGGTTTAGATAGGTATGTTAAAACCACGATATTAAGAGATTTACCCTATCTCAATTAACAATAATTGATTCAATACCTGACCCTCAGTTTTCTCTATAAGCTAATCTTAGGTCACCTCTTTGCTATTCTTCCAGTCTGATCTCCTAATCTAATAACTCTGTTTAGTACTTCACTACTCTAATCACTCTTCGTCTGATCTACTTTCAAACTTAGTATTCTCTTCTTCACATGCACATGCACATACACTCAGTCATTCCTTCCTTCATACTTCGCATAAGGTATACACATCTCTCCTTATCTCTCATTCAACATTATGATTCTAGGGTTAGAGTCCTCTTTAAATAGATGTTCTATGAAGGTTCTAGATCTTAATCAACGGTTTACACGTCATCATCTTTTTCCATTTCTATCTCATTTTTTGATTTTGTTGAATTGCACATCTTGGGATCATTACCTTCTAAAATGATGTGTGATCACCTTCTTAGCTAGATCTACAAATATTAAATATCATCTAAAAGTTGGCCAAAAGGGTTTACATATATGTTTGTGCCATTACAAACTTAGATGTCAAAATTGAACTTCTTGGCACTTCAATGTTCTAATGCTTGGTCATGTAGGCATCTTCATGCTATTACTCAACTTATATATGCCTTGTTTCTTAGAAATCAATTATTTTTAAATGTGCTCAGTCTCAAATATATTGCTCAGTGCATATATGTGCTTAGTCACTACTAAATACTCGACAATCACTATCCTACTCGATATAAGCTTTGTATGCTTGACCTTTTGATGAAGGGTGCTCCCCTTAATACCATAAACACATAATAGAGATAAAGAAACAAAAAAAAATGTGAGAACAAAATATGGACTTCTTGTTATCACCACAATTGGGAACTACAGAATTCACAAGTATAGTATGCTAACCTACATGGGCGCCTTCATTACAATAATCTATAAGACTAAGCTGCGAACTACCAATATGCTTCTCCTTGATGAGATTCTCTCTCATTGAACTTCTAGGAATGCAAAAATGGATTCCTTTGAATAACATACTATCCTACATAATGAAATCCAACTACTTTGTCCTATCAAGTTTAACAGGTTCTATACAAGCCTTCCATGCTTCACCAAAACTAGGATCCTTTGGATACAATGTACTGAGTTCCTTGAACCCAACCTCCTCTATCTGCACTTTTGTCAGAAAAATTTGTCTTCGACTAAGAGCATCAACAACTTTGTTACACTTCCCACTCCTATGTTTCAAAACAAATATATAGCTCTACAAAAACTCAACCCACTTCAAATGCCTTTGATTTAATTTTCCTTGACTGTTCAAATATTGCAAAGCTTGATGATTAGTATACAAAAAAAATCCTTAGGAAGAAGATAGTGTCTCCACTTCTTTAATGCCTAAACTATAGCATAAAATTCCTTATCATAAACATAATATTTTCTTTTGACATCATTCAATTTCTCATTGAAATAAACAATAGGTCTACCTTCTTAGCTCAAAACAAGTCCTATTGTAGTACCACTAACATCATAGTCTACTTGAAACACCTTGTTAAAATCAAGATGTGCTAAAATAGGCTGCTCAGTAACTTTCTATTTCAACATATTAAAACTTTTATCTACTCTTACAGTCCACTTAAATTCTTTCCTATCCCCTCCCATTGTTTTAGTCAGGGGTCCACAAATACTATTAAAACCTCTTAGGAACTTTTTGTAAAAGCTAGCCAGTCCATGAAAATATCTTACCTCTGTCACACTCCTTAGAGTAGGCCATTCAAGGATAACCTTCACTTTCTTTGGGTCCATTTTTAGTCCTTCCACTGAGACTACAAATCCTAGGTACACCAAATCCTTCTTTACAAAATTGTACTTCTTCAAGCTTATCAACAACTTTTCTTCCCTCACCGTATCAAACACTTTTCAAATAATACTAAAGATCAAAATATCATCTAGGTAAATAATGACAAACTTACCCATAAAATCTTTTATTACCTCATTGATGAGCCTCATGAAAGTGCTTGGTGCATTGGTTAGCCCAAAAGGCATGACTAACCACTCGTACAATCCTTCCCTTGTCTTGAAAGTAGTCTTCCACTCATCACCTTCTATGATATGAATATAATGGTACCCACTCTTCATATCTATCTTTGTGAAATACTCAACCCCACTCAAATGGTCCATAATATGATCCATCATTGGCAATGGAAATCTATACTTGATTGTGATCTTGTTGACAACATGAGAATCAGTGCACATCCTCCATTCTCCATTCTTCTTTGGTACTAATATGGATGGTACACCACATGGACTTAGACTCTCTCAAATCAACCCCTTCTATAAAAACTCATGAACTTGTCTATTCAACTCTTCACTTTCTACTGGTGTCATTATGTGCACTATCTTGTTTGGAAAACTAGCTCCTAGAATCAAATCCATCTGGTTGCTGATCTTACTCATTGGGGGAAATCCATCAGGTACATTATTTGACATAATATTAAAAAATTCTCCCAACATATCTACAACTTCTATAGGTACATCCTCTACTTCTTCTTTACTATCTTTTGGAATTATAGAAAAACACATATGCTTCCACTTCATACCTTTGAGAAACTCTTTTCCATCAACAAAACATATTCTAGCAACACTACTTACCTTTTCTTCTTTCTCCTTCATTGAATTCAACTTATGCTTCACTCCATCTTTGGTGAGAGTGTAAGTATTTTCTCACCCATCATGTACAACATGCCTATCAAATTCCTATAACCTACCCAACAACATATGACATATGTCCATAGGTATGATATCACATAGTACCTCATCCTAGTAGCTTCCAATCTTGAACTTCACTGAGCACTATTCATTGACCATGACCTTATGGTCATCTTGGACCCAGGTAATATAGTACACACATGGGTGTTTCTACCTCTTCAACTTTTTCTTTGTGACCATCATTTTTGATACTAGATTTTTAGTACTTCCACCATCAATGATCACATCACAACACTTATCTTCACATCTACACCTTGTGCATAAAAAGCTCCTTCTTTGATCAAGTTCATTCTCACCACTCAATATGACTCTTCTAGTAAGTAGGAATTTGTTTCTTTCAACATCTTCAAAATGTGATGATCTGGCATCTTCATCTACATGTGCAACTCTAGCTTGACCTTCTATTCTTTGATCTATCCATCCTTGGCACTGGGAACATACAAATGCTCAATGCCCTTCTTTTGTGCAGTGAAAATATTTACCATAGAAGCCTCCTCTTCTAGATCCTTGTCCTCTACCTCTTCCTCTCTAATATCTGTTGGTATGATCATAGAAGAAATTGGAATTGTTTCTCCTCTAGTCTTGACTGCTACTTCCAACCTCATCCTTGTTCTTCTAGTTATCATTACAGCCTCCATAAGATTGTCCACTAGATCTTCCACCATGATCTCTTCCACTATTCTTGTTATCAAACTTATTGCTTAGTTTCTCCTCAACTCTTAGGGAAAATTGGTATGCCTCCTCAATACTATTCATTCAAACTAGACTTAGCTTGTCTTGAATATTTGGCCTTAACCCATTAAGATAATGGGCCACTTCCTTCTTATCAACTTTTGCATGGTTGGTTCTAATGAGAACTTGATAGAACTCTTCAGTTTACTCTTGAACAAATTTTCCCCTCTTGCTTTAACCCTTGCATTTTCTTTAATAGATCAAGCTCATAATCCATGAGAATCAATTGCCACTTCATTTTAGCTATCATTTGATCCCATCTGGTGATTTTTTCCTTTCCCTTTCTATTCTGCTCCAACTGTACCTCTTGCCACTAGATCTTTTCATGTCCCTTCAATTTTTCCTTTGTAAACTTGATCCTATCAAGACCTCAATATTTTCATACTTAATGTACTCATCCAATTCATTGATCCAATCGATCAACTCCTTTGGGTTAAGACTTCCCAAAAATGTAAGAACCTCAAACTTAGGTCTTTTCCAATCTTGGAGATGGCCTTAAAAAGCCTCTCTTCCTTTGGGTTTATAATTATCTTTGCTTTGGCATTTTCATCTTCTTCATCTTCATCCTCACTTTTATCTCCTACAAAAAATTTATTGCTCTATGCATTTGTTCTTCCATTGTTTGCATTTGTCTTTGGAGGGCTCTAAAACCCTTAGGTGTAACACCTACAACTCTTTCACCACTCTCTCTTTGTGGAGACATTTTTTGCGCTTTCACTAAAACCCTAGTGCAAACTTCCTCACAATCGGCAATCTATCTATACAGTGAACCCAAACCATAGTCTTGGTGCAAACTGCTTCATAGTCAGTGATAAGTCCACACACTCAAGAACTCTATTTCTGATACCACTTGATGAAGGGTGCTCCCCTTAATACCATAAACACATAATAGAAACAATGAAACAAAAAAAAAATTGAGAAAAAAAATGGACTTCTTATTATTACTGTAAATGTGAAATTACAAAATTCAAAAGTACAATATGCTAACCCATATGGGCACCTTCATTATAGTAATCTGTAAGACTATGTTGTGAACTACCACCCATAACTATTTTAGACAATTTTTGGGCATTTCTTAAATAGGCAATTTTATGTCAACTGGGAAGGTTCTAGACATTCAAATTTAATTCCTAGGGCCAAAAGACCCTAACAATACATATAGAGTCACCCAAATACATCTTTGACATTTATTTAAGAAATTTGGGTAGCCCAAATTTGGAAGGCCATAACTCTTGAACCGTTACTCTGATGGGCTATTATAACCAATTTTTATAAATGCTAGCTCCTAATCTACAGGCCCCAAATGACACAAGCACCCTTCGCTTGAGTTTTCAAACCTCATCTGGGGCCTCTATCGCCTTCAAAATTGAGCTCAAAGATTTTTCTCCAAAAGTTTCCACCAAAAATCCACAATAACTTCTCTAATACTTAAGCCAGAGCAATGATATTTTTATGGTAGGCTTATTATTCTAAAATGAACCTTCATGTAGAAAATTAGAACATTCCAAGCTCATATGAAAAACTTACTAAAAATAGCAAGCTCCTAGAAATATCAACACCCTTGTTTGCTAGTACTAATGAAAATAGAAAAGACTAAAAATAAATTTTTTTTCGGTGATGCAAGATTGCTCTTACACCTAGGATGCTCCTACATCACCTTTACTAGATAACATGGTCACAACAATGACCTTGTAATCTTGCCTAGTTAATGACTAAGTGTTTGGACACTAATCAACAACATAGGCTTAGAGATCAACAATCTCCCCCTTTGACATTAGTGACAAAAACACTTTCTCATGAATAATCAGTTCATTAAAAAATGAGTACTCCCCCCAAGACCATCATTTGATGCTATAAAATATGATGTCTGATGTTTGATCTTTGATCTACTATTGCTTCTCCTTGTCTTATTCCCTTATATCCCCTTTTCTTATTATTTTCATATTCTATCCCCCTTGTTTTTGTCACCGATGAAACTTGGGGCTGCTGGGGCTAATTGATCAAAGAAGTGATGATGACTTGCCAAAATATTGGCATAGCCTCTATTCCATCTTTCATTAACCTGATCCAAAAGTTGAAATTGAATTTCTAATTCGACAACTAGATCAATGAAACCTACTATATGTGAACTGTGTATCTTTCTTGAAAATGTATTTGGCAACATCTACTACCTTCTAAATAATCTCTATGTGGCAATAATTGCATTTGAATCATTGTCAACTTATGCCTAATCTCTGTCTTTAGTTGTGAGCTCGGCTGACCTCTTTTGACTAAATGTCAATTCATTGTAAGAGGAAGAGCTTGAACTTGCATTCTTGCCTAATATAATTACACTTGCTCTTATGTATGCATGTAGCAGGTCTAATGAACATGTAGTATCAACTATAAAGAAATCAATATCATACAATTTCAAATATAATGAATTAATGGTTTGCAAAATTGTTTCCAATTGTGTGACTGATGTAGAAAGCTCAACTTGCCTATGTACAAGTTCCTATAAGACTTTGTGTAGCACTTTATCTTCCATTCTTTTTTAAGACCATTGTAATAATTTGTAATTAGTCTCTATGTCCTCCATCTAAATCTTATCAACTATATACACTAGCTGATCCAAAATTGTATGTTGATTATTTAAATCTATAATCTCAAATGCATCTACAAAAATATCTTTAACAATATGTAATACCTTCCTTCTCTTCTGCTCTCTTCTCAGTTGTTCTTAATTTTCCTTACAACTCAAGAAGGTTTTTAGCTCTTGCATTTTCTCCAGTGTAATATTATTCAAATCATACATAGGTAATGTGATTACCTCAACAAGGTTCACTAACTCATCATCCTCACTTGAATGAGTCATATCTTGAGATTGTGAGGGTGTATCACTTGGTAGTGATAATTCTAGTTATTTCCCCTTGTCACTTGATCTTGATCCTAGCTACTACATTAGTATAGGGATCACCTGTTTATAGGTGTCATAGTTTTATGTTATGTAGCTTTTGCACTCAAAAATTGAATAAGAGCTTGAGAATCATATTTCTCTTTCTGTGTTACTTCTTCTTCTACACAATTAATGCACGTGTCTTTTCCAAAATTTGCCTATTTTTGCAAAACAAGCATACAAGTGAATGATGTAAATACAATATAATATTTTCCAAGTTTCTTGTCACTTGTATCCTCTATAATTAATGTCACATCAATATCACCAGTCTTCTTATTTTCAAGCTTTGGATAGTCTATAATCTATAACAAAATTGGGTTAGTACAAAGTTTGTTTGAATCTTTCATTAAGTCTTACATTTCCTCTTTTGTCAATATATTCAAAATCAATGGGGGAGTGTTAGCATCATCTTTTATTATGACAATCTCTTTTTGTTCACACTAACTGACACATTTCTGAATATCCTTAGTTAGCTTGGCCACTTCTTTCCTATAGTCATCTTGAAATTCTGTTGTGTCTCAACCTTCCCTCACATACAAATGGAGTAAGAAATCCAAATGCTATCTTGTTTGACTTCATGAGTTTTATTTTTCAAAACCTTATATGCCCTATCTCTCCTCATAAACTCATTTATAAAATATTTAAGGGATATAAACATACGAGTCTTCCTCAAGTCTGGCATAGCTTGTTAGCATGAATGCTAATGATACTACATTATAGGAGTATCTTGAGCATTTGAGAGTATTAATGTGTTGCATTTATGATTGTGTTTCTCATTGATGTCAACATAGCATTGTTTCTATAAAGGCTAGAAGAGTAGAAGACAGAGATCTTGATAGTATGGACAATGGTCAAATTGTCTAGAGATGCACAATTATGGACATGTTCAAGATAGTGTCCTGATGATGTGGTTAAGTGTAAGAGTCTAAGTCAAAGACGTACAAAAGTTGTACCTAATTTACAGAGAGAAATTCAGAGATAGAGTATTGAGAAAGAAGTTCCTAATGTTTGTTGACTATCTTTCATCTAAGATATAATGAAGAGATGTGCAATTAGGTAGTGATAAAGGACAATCAAATGATGATGTTAGTTAGTGTGCAAGCCTTAGTATCACATGCATGAAGTTTTGTATAGACTATGAGCCACTAGTGCTATTATAATTGTAATTAATTAATTACCTTATTTAAACTAATTGGGAAAGCCTCAAGGTAGAATCAAGGAATTATTATGAAGATGTGGTATAAAGGAAAGATGTTTTCCTTGATTATAAACAGTATCTATCATAGCAAGAAGTGTGAAGTGTGAAAAGGAGCAAAGTGCTTACTAAATGCATGTAAGAAATCTAAGGGATTATTGGATGTGATATTTGAGATCTGGTTACAAGATCTAAAGGTGTTGAAGTCTGGTTGACAAGATAGTGATAGGGGAAGGAAGTACAATTTAGTTCTATCATTCTATAAGGAATAATACAAAGATCATTTGGACAGTGGGTTCATTGGTCTTTCCCTTGAAGCTATTTGGGCAGTGGGTCCAACTATCTTCCAAAAACCCTAATAGCGTTGGCACAACTCCTAATAGGGTTGGAATCTCCTAAGAGGGATTCAAAGTCTCCTAACAAAGACTCATATATATTGAATGTTTTAACATGCCCCTAATAGGGTCTATCTTCTAACAAGGAATATTTATATTAGTACATCATCTTGTGGGTACCATCCCTACTAGGGTTTTTCCTCTGATCAAGGGTTTCCCTAGTTAACATATTTGGTGTTGTTGTGTATGAGTATCTTTCTATGGTTTCAATTTATTTTACTCATATGGTTAATATTGTTTAATGTTGTTGATTGTGTTAATAGTTGTATAACTGATTCACCCCCCACTCAGTTATATTAGTGGACTATATATTCTAACAATTGGTATCAAAGCCTTAGGTCCTTGAAGGATAAGCTTAAAAACTTGGGGAGATCTGTGGTGAATCTTTTTTGAAAGGATAGTCCTAGATTTTATGGGGCCAACTATGATAGTTGGAAGGAGAAGATGAAGACTCATCTGTTGTGCATGGGTTCGAGATATTGGATCTTGACAAAGAGTGAGAAGAAAATCATTGGAGAAGGCAAGCTTGAAGGTTGCGGTGAAGAAGAAAGAGTTCTATTCATGTGTAACATGAGAGCAAGAGAATCCCTACTAAGAACTCTTCCTAAGAATGAATATAGTTAGGTAAAGTCACTTGCATCATCTCATGAAATTTGGAAAGATTTAGAATCTACTTTTGAAGGTGATGATCATGCTAAGAGAATGACATTACAAAATTGGATATGTGCATTTCAAGATGCTAGAATGATGGAAGATGAATCTATAAGAATTTATGTTGGTATAATATTAGAAATGGTTGTAGGAATTTAGTGTCATGGTGGAACCAAGGAAGATAATGAAGTCATATGGAAGATATTGAAAAGTTTGACACCACCATTCAAGTCGATAGGTTAGATGATTCAACTAGTGATTCCTTGCACTAAGGATTTCACAAAGGAATTATTGCTTGGAAGATTAGAATCTATAGAAGTAGATCTAAGATAGTATAGAGCACTTACAAGAGTTAAAAAAACTTTTAGTGTCCTAAACATTTGACCTAATTTGATAAGGAGTGCAAGCACCCATGGAGATTTTGCTAGCAGCAACAGTGCTAATGAAGATAAGAAAATTGAGGAAGGAATAACCCTTCTAATGAGAAGAGAAAAAGATGGTAAGAAAACATTCAAATGTTGGACTTGTAATGAATTTGGTCATTATGCATCTAAATGTCCTAAAAGAGAGAAAAAGTATAAGGGAAAATTTAGCCCTAGAAGAGATAGAGATCAAAATTGTTTGTATGCAAATGAAGATGAATAATATGATGAGAAAGGTAAAAGTGAAAGTGATCATGAATTAGGATTTGTTGCTATCAAGGAGGATGATTTTGATAGCGAAATTAGAGAAGAAAGAGCTCTAGTTACCTAATTGGAAAATAAATCTGATTGGATTATTGATAGTGGTTGTTCACATTACATGGTTGGTGGTATTAATAAGTTTGTTAAGTTCAAGAATCACGATGAAGGAATTGTTAGAGTTGGTAACAATGCCTGGACTATCATATAACATGAATTGGATCCATTACTCTTGATGGTAAAACTAACACTAATGATGTCTATTTTGTTGATGGATTGAAGCATAATTTGTTGAGTGTTGGACAAATGGTGGACAAGGGTTATCAATTGTAGTTTACTGAGAAGACTTGCACTATCAAAGAAAAAGATGGTAAGATGATTGGAACTAGAAATAGATCTAGAGGTAGTGTATTTCAGTTGAATCTCACTAAGATGACATATTTGGTAGCTAAAGTGGATAACAATTGGCTATGGCATAGAAGATTCTATCACATAAAATTTGATAATATTGTGAAAGTTAGTAGCACTATTGTAGTCAGAGACTTTCCTAAGATTCTTAAGCCTACTATTGTTGCATGTAAAGAATTTTTTTGGCTAAGAAGAAGAAAGTATCATTCCCTAGCAAGAAGTTCACTATCACAAAGAACTAAAGGTTGTTCACACAGATCTAAGTGGTCCTTCCAAAACAAGAGGATTCTATGGTGAAAGGTATTTTATGATTTATGTTGATAATTTCACTAGAATGATGTGGGTAACATTTATTAAAGAGAAGTCTAAAGCTTTTGAGAGGTTTAAGATATTTAAGAATAGAGTTGATCTTTGAATTAATTTGGTGTTAAGGTTAAGTGTTTGAGATTTGATAGAGGAGGAGAATTCACCTCTTAAGAATTTAACATATGCTATGAAGAAAATGGAATCAAAATACAACTATCTACACCTAGAACACCTAAACAAAATGGGATTGTTGAGAGAAGAAATAAGTCTATAGCAGAGGCAACTAGAGAAATGTTGTTTGAGAATGATGTTACTAAGAAATTATAGAGAGAAGTAGTTAATACAATATTATATACTCTAAATAGAGTACATTTTAGAAAAGGTATGGACAAGAAACCTTATGATCTATGGTTTGTACATTCACCATCAACCAAGTATGTTAGGATATTTGGGAGAAAATATTATATTAAGAGAGATTATGACATTGGTAAGTTTGATCCAAGAAGCAATGAAGATATGTTTCTTGGCTATTCATTCAAAAGTAAGGCTTACAAATGCTTTAACTATAGAACTAAGAAAATAGTTGAATTCACAAATGTAAGGATTGATGAGAAGTTTTGAACTAAAGAAAAGATGGTAGATTATAATTAAGAAGAAGAAGAGGATAAATCTAGAATTGTTAGAAAAAATGCTGAAGTTTTGTTTAAGATTAACAATGACTTGTAAAATGATGTGCTAACTTTTGAGCATAGAGGAGAACAAAGTCTAAACCTAGAGAAGAGATAAGAGTTGAGATGTTGACTCCTACTCCTAATAGGAATTTGACAAAGAATCGCCCTCCTAAGAAGATAATTGGAAGTAAAGATAAAGGTGTAATAACAAGGAACATAGTAAATGAGGAGATATGTTTGATATCTCAAGTTGAACCTAAGTGTGCAGTTGAAGTAGTCAAAGATAATCATTGGATCCAAGCAATGAAGGAAGAATTGGATCAAATAGTAACAAATGATATATGTGAATTAGTTCCTAGACCAAAAGAAAAGAATGCGATAGGAACAAAATAAGTTTTTAGGAATAAGATGAATGAACAAGGCGAAGTTGTGAGAAACACGACCAAACTTGTTTGTAAAGGTTATTCATAGAAAGAAGGCATTGATTATGAGGAAAAAAATGCACTAGTAGCAATAATGGAAGCAATATGGATGTTCCTAGCTTATGCAGCAAACAAGAAATTCAAGGTTTATTAGATGGATGTTAAATCAACCTTTCTAAATGGAGAACTAGAAGAAGAGGTTTATATTGAGCATCTTGAAGGTTTTCCTTTATCAAAAGATAAAGACATGGTATGTAGATTAAAGAAATCTCTTTATGGTTTGAAGCAAGCACCTAGAACTTGATATGTGAGGTTAGATAGTTACTTGGAAAAGCTTGGATTTACTAAAGGTATGACAAACAGTAACTTATATCTAAAATAAATTTAAGATCTATTGCTGATTATTATAATATTTGTTGATGACATCATTTTTGGAGGTAATGATGAAGCTAGTGATAAATTTTCTGAAGGAATGAAGAATGAATTTGAAATAAATATGATAGGAGAAATGAATTTTTTCCTAGGTTTGTAGATTATGCAAAATAATGATGGTATATTCATTTCAAAAGCTAAGTACCTAAAAGATTTGTTCAAAAGGTTTGGTTTGGAAAGTTGTAAACCTATTGGCACACTCATGACAATTGGTTATAAGTTATCTAGAAAAGATGAGATACCTAGAGTAGAGAAGAAGAATTATAGATGAATGATTGGAGGTTTGTAGTATCCAACTCAAACAAGACCAGATATAACAAATGCAGTTGGGGTTGTAGCTAGATTTCAAGCTGATCCTAAAGAATATCATTTTGCAGTAGTAAAGAGAATATTCAGATATCTAAAAGGGACATTTGGCTATGGTATTTGGTATGACAAATCAAATGATTTCACAATTTGTGCATATACTGATGTTGATTGGGCAGGCAATATGGATGATAGAAAGAACACCAGTGGTGGAGAATTCTTTCTTGAAGGAAAATTGGTTTCTTGGTTAAGCAAGAAGCAAGATTACATTTCATAAAGCACTACTGAAGCAAAGTATGTTGTAGAAACAAATAACTATAATCAAGTTATGTGGATGAAGCAGATGTTGAAGGATATCAGAATTGAGATTAAAGAACTATTATCATTTACTGTGATAACACAAGTAAATTGAGTATGTCTAAGAATCCTATATTGCATTCTAAGAATAAGCATATATCTATTAAGTATCATGTGCTGAGAGAAAAAGCAGTAGAAAAGGAGATCAAATTAGAGTATGTAAGTACTAAGGATTAGATTGTAGATATCTTTATGAAGCCTTTGCCTAAATATACATGTGATTACTAAAGAGGTGTGCTTGGGGTTATGCCCCTACTGACTTGTAAGTAGATGATGTAGAGAATGCATTAGTCCAGTGGTACATGTCACTATTATTTGACTGGATTGAATGATTGTGCTTCTCATATGGGGGAGTGTCTAGTATGTATTGAGTCTTTGATGACTCTTGGTATTTGGTATTTGGTATTGAACAATATCTTTGGACACTCGAGCTGGTTGATGACTTGGAACAATTGATGAACAAATGGTATGTAAAAATTGGTATTGAAATTTACACCTTTGAAATTTATGTCAACGGGGGAGAATGTGCATGAACAAAACCTCCTAAGTCATGGAGAAAGTACACATCTAAAGAAGTCCTAAGTTATGGGGGAGTGATATTGATTTAGAGAGATTTAGAAAGATTCATGTAAGGAAGAAGAAATGTGCATTTGATGTATTGTGAATTATTTAGTGTGAAGTAAACAATTAATGTCTAAGAAAGAACACCAATGCTGGCTAGTAGTAGCAATAGAACATTGTTTGGTATTCTTGGAACTTGGATGTTTTTCATCTATGTTGCCATTAGTGCCAAAGGGGGAGATTGTTAGCATGAATGTTGATGATACTACATTGTGGGAGTATCTTAAGCATTAGAGAGTATTGATATGCTGCATTCATGACTATATTTGTCATTGATGTCAACATAGCATTGTTTCTACAAAGAATGATAGAGTAGTAGGGTAAAAGCACAGATCTGTGTCACTGTTTGTGATATCAAAACCTGTTTTGGTCAAATTTCATTTCTCTATCAAAACTCAATTTTATTCAAAAACTAAAAATACCCTTTTATAGATCTTAGATTCAATATCATCATTATATAAATTTTTGAGTGTTTTGATTAGTTATAATATGTTAGAATTTAAAAATATTATAAGTCGATATCTCAACATTTCAGAAGATGCTCAATTAAAAAAAGGGAAAAAATAGTAAAGCATACCAAAAAAAATAAAAAATAATATTTATCTCTAGAGGAGAGAGTCCTCTTCATGAATATGTAATTTTTCCTCAAGAAGGTGTAGATTTGATTAGGAAGTTTTGACAGGAGGAAAAAACTGTTGGCTTCTGAGAAGGTTGAGCTTGAGTACTTATAACAAAGAAAATATAGATCAAAAATAATTATTTCTTTTTTTGTGCACTAGATATACATGTCATCTATAAGATATTTTCAAATCAAAACAAAAAAAGATGATTTGCATTTTATTTTTTGATGGGAACTACACCCTATATTTTTTATAGTTAAAAAAGGGACTTCAAAATAAAAGAAATGAATAAATTCTTACTCAAAAAAAATTTAAAAAATGATAGACATAAAGTTCATCCAATTCTACACATTTCATTAGTTTACATCATTTTCAAATTCTAAACACAAATACCATTTTTTTGGTCATTAATGTTGAACTGTCACATTCTGATATCATGTTTCTTCATAAAAGGTGACACAGGTTTGTGCTTTTACCCAGTAGACATAGATCTTGATGCTATGAACAATGGTTTGATTTTCTAGAGATGTGCTATTATAGACATGTTTGGCACAATGTCCTAATGATGTGGTTAAGTATGTAGAGTCTAAGTTGAAGATGTACGAAAGTTGTACCTAATTTATAGAGAGTGGTTTAGAGACAGAGTATTGAGAAAGCAATTCCTGATGTTTGCTAGCTATCTTTCATCTTCGATGTAATGAAGAGATGTACAATCAAGTAGTGGTAAAGGATAGTCAAATGATGATGTAAGCTAGTGTGTAAGCCTTAGTATCTCACATGTGAAGTTTTCTATAGATTGTGAGTAGACAATGCTATTGTAATTGTAATTAATTAATTATCTTATTTTAATTAATTGGGAAAACCTCGAAGATATGGTATAAAGAAAAGATGTTTTCCTTGATTGTAAAGAGTATCTATCATAGCAAGAAGTTCGAAGAGCGAAAAGAAACATAGTGATTATTGAATGCGTGTAAGCAATCTAAGGGATTATTAGATGCGAGATTGGAGATCTAGTTACAAGATCTGAAGGAGCAAAAGTTTGGTTGATAGGACAAAGATAGAGGAAGGAAGTACAATTTAGTTCTATTTTTCTCCAAGGAATAATACAAATATCATTTGGATAGTGGGTTCATTGGTCTTGCCCTTGAAGCTATTTGGGTAGTGGGTCCAATTGTCTTCTACAACTCTTAATAGGGTTGGCACAACTCCTAATAGGGTTGGAATCTCCTAATAGTGATTCAAAGTCTTGTTAGATTGTGGTGACTGATTAGGAAAGCACTATACATACTTCATAAATTCCTTGGGGTGAAATTTTTTTGGGCCGTGGCCAACATTGTAGCCGACATGTTGTAACCCTAAAATGGCATAAAATACTTGTATAAAAGGGTTTAGGGTTAGGTATTTTCATTATGTTGTGGTGCGAAATTGCTTCTTGTGGAGGTATTGAGCTGTAAGGGATTTTAAATTGTAATCAAGTTGTAATCACTGGATTGTAATAATATTAGACTTGCAGTTTGGTGGACGTAGCCCAGGGATTGGGTAAACCACGTTAAATCTTGGTGCCTTGTGTTCATTTTTGTGTGATCTATTATTTTATATTATTGGTTATATTTTCATGTAGTTTTTATTTTTGTCCATGGTTTTATCCTAAGAAGTCTCCTAATAGGGATTCATATATACTAAATGTTGTAATAGACTCCAAACAGGGTCTATCCTCAAATAAGGAATATTTATATTATTACATCATCTTGTGGGTACCATCCCCACAGAGGTTTTCCCTAGTTAACATATTTGGTGCTATTGTGTATGAGTATCTTGTTGTGGTTTTAGTTTATTTTACTCATATGGTTAAGATTTTTTAAGGTTGTTAATTGTGTTAATAGTTGTATAATTGATTCAATCCCCTCCCCCCCACAATTATATCAGTGGACTATATTATAACATAGCTTGTGCCAAAATTGTCTCTCTTATTTGTTTCTCGGTGGTTAGTACCTACTGCCACTTTGCACCTACTTTTATATACAATCCCACTAGAAATATAGTTCCCAATTCTAGGGGTGTGTGCTTGAGCTTGATCATCATGTCAATCATAGCTCCTTCAAGAATAAATTGATCATCATTATTCAAAGAATCATAATGAATATCTTTGAATCCCATAACACTTTCAAATTACCTTTATTTTTCACATACCTGATCCACATTCATTGGAGTGAGTTTCTTCACTATTTGAAGTTTTCTAGGTTCATTAGACTCAATCTTCTCATCATCTTCCTCCTCCTCATGTGCTATGATCAATTTTCTTCTCAAATTTTCTTGTATTTCACTTAGTTTCCTCTTCTTTGACATAAATCATGTGACTTTCTTAGCAAGGGGATGAGATGTCCTTTTTCTAGTGATGATGACCTTTCCCTTTTTCCTCTGTGGCATCACTATTTCTTGCATATCCTTCTTTAGGTTGACCTTTACCTTAGGCTTAATAAGAACAACCCTTTTATGCTTGGTAGCCTTAGGTTTCACAATGGAAAGTGCTTTTCCTTTTCCTTCCTTGGCCTCTATAGGTTGTCTAGACCCTTCTTCTTGTTCCTTATTTCCACCCTCAACAATCTTTCTCTTTCTTTTCTTTCCTTCTTTGGGTGTGCTAGATTCAACAATTTGCACAACAATTACAATTTTGTATGTGTCAAATTTCTTAGCACTCGCATCTATGTCTTCAACTAAAAGTGCAATAACTACTATAGTGACCTCACCTATATTCACTTCATAGGGCAGTGACCTTAGGCATGCTATCCTTGGTAAAACTACTTGAGCATACACAAAAAATGTATCTTCAATAAAACATACTTCATCATAGTACTTTTCTATAACTAACTTAAGAATCCTCATTCTATTCCTCATCTTTACCTTGAATTCTTCAAAGTGGTTGTCCATTATTACTTCAAAGTCTTCTACCAATCTATTAATTACATCACTAATTTTCTCCATAGCTATTTGATTTCTATCCCAATCAATTATTCCAATGATAGGAAAACAATTTTGTAGACAAAAAAATATACAAACTAATAAATATCCAAACTTACAAGAGGCATTCTTCACTTTCCTCACTGCCTCTAGATTCTCTCTAAGTTGCTGAATTTGGAGCTCAACAAGATCATAGGAATAATCCTTCTTCATAATTTTGTAGCCCAAATCCACTGCTACAAATGGTATGTTGTTCAATCTACTAGATTGATAAAATTTGTGTGCAATCACATGAACAACAAATTAAACTAATGGGTCTCCAATTCCATCAATTGACATACCACAACCATTTGAAATTTTCTTGGTCATATTTTCAATTTCATTCTTTTTTGTACTTCTTATGCTCTTTAGTTGATCCAAGGTAGGGTACCCAGTTGCCTTGCAAATGATAGCTTTGTTTATCTCGATTGGCCCACTGTCTAACCATAATCTTCATCCATTTGACTTTAAAAACATTTAGAAACCCTAGGACATAGGTAAGCCCTTTCTCAACAATGATCTAGTGTTCATCCTTCAGGATTCCATCAACACATATCTTATCATAAGCTTCTCTAATCTCAAAATCTCCAATTTCTCCTACTTTGCATAGATAACAAGATCTTAAATCATAAAAAAACAAGAGTCTAGGTAGAATAGATGATAAAGCTCCAATATCATCAACAATATTTTCAAGGTTTACTAAATTTCTAAAGTTAGGTGGAGGAATTTGATCATTTCTTATGATTTGTGCATTACTGTCCATCATTTCACTTCCAGATGCCATTTTTGAACTAGGGTTTGAAACAAAATCTTTTAGGAATAACTTTACTAAATATTTTACTTGGCATTGAGGGTAATACTTACTTTATTTCACAAATTCACTAGTAAATTGCTATGATTCTTTTGCACTAGTCGCTAAAATTACTTCAATCACCTTGAAGTATTCTCGTAAACTCTTTTGATCACTTGGTGAATGAAAATGAATTTCTAAATTTGATAAATACCTTTAACCTTTCATTTTAGATTTGTAATTAATGTCTTCATACTTGGTTGGTGTATGATAGCTAACTCAATCTCCATTTCATCTCTGTCAAGGTTGCTCATTCAACTACAACTAGTTCATTCGATCAACATGTTACCTTACTTGATCACTCGATCTATACTACAAAGCTTGGTCAATATAGACTATACCACTGATGCTTGATATTTTATAAATATAGTTCTTAATGCATCTTTTATTTATGCAGATATGAACTTTTATCACTTTTGTGCTAGGAACTGATGTAAAATATAACATTGAGTATACAATTCCTACATATCTTATTTCTATAGTGAGATCATCTAATCCATCAGATTGGGTGATCATAGTTTCATTTTCTCTATTGCTTCTAGCTCTTATTACCTCTATCCATGTTTTCTTTCTTTCTAGTTTTTCACTCTCATTACTTGGTGCTAGTGCTAGTGTTGGTGTTCTAGTTTTTACTGATATGTCCAACTTTGAGACAACTAAAACACACTATTTCTCCATTTGGCCATTTCTTGTAATTTCCTCTGAAATGTGTTTTGATGTAATTCTCTAGAATGTGTCCATATTCTCCACAATAGTGACAATTGTACCATGTATTGTAATACCAATGGTAGGAATTTCCTTTCCTTGATGTATGAGTTTATTTCTTAAGTATCCAGTTTGACTTTTTATTGAATCTATACTCATGAGCTCTATTTTCATACTTTTGATAGTTGTAATAATGACCTTGAAATTTATATACATTTCTATTTGAGTCAATGTTATTTGATTTTCATTCATGTGTTTGATGTCCTACTTTCTTGCAACTAAAATAGCTACCACTCAGCTTAGGTTCAAGAGTTTTCTTACCATTTTTGTTTCTACAAATGTTGGTTGTGTGACCAATTTCCCATACTAATGACATACAGGTTTTCCTTTGGTATTTTCATTCCATTTTTCTCCACTTTTGGATGATTCTCCTTCTTTAGTAGATGAAGAGTGCTTGTTATATGCAAGTCCAAAGGTGTCTTTTATTCTAGGTGACTTCAATAGTTCTTCAAAGTGTTTGATTGCTTCATTTAGTTTTTTTAATCTCTCCATAAAGTTCCTTTTCATGCCTTAACTCATGTTTCAATTGCTCATTCTTTAACATTAGATTTCTGATCTCCAAATCCTTTCTATCTACTCCCTAATTTGCAATTACTAGTTTATTTATCATATCCAACTAATTATTTATAAGCTTTTGTATTTCAAATGATCTCTCTTCAAGTTTACTAGCCATCAATCTTTTGTCTTCTTCATCCATGATCTTGTCTTCCATTGATTTCTTCTTTTGTTTGATTGCTTTACATGGGGTTATTGATTGAATTTCTTGTTCCATCCTAAGATCTTTTGCTTCTTTTTCTAGGGCACTATTCTTCTCTAATATTTCTATTAATGCTTCATCATTATTACTAGCCTTTCCACTATCAAGAGTCCTTCTATGCCAACTTCTTTGTATTGATTACCATTTTTTTGAATAACTATCTCTTTCCTTATTTTTAGGGTTTTCCTTAACTCTTCTTTTGCAATTTCTAATTGTTGTAATATGATTTGGGTTTCAATCATTTGATTCTCAATTATTTTTCCCATATTATACACTTCCATCTCCATGATCGAATCCTCTCAAGGTGTTAGGCTTCTTGATAAGGGAATTAAACTCTAATACCAATTGTTGGAAATGGGAAACAAGATACTAAGAGGGGGAGGGGGGTATAATCAAGATCTCATACTTTTCACTTCAAAACCAATTTCATAAATTAACACCTAATTCATCTCATATAATAGATCTACCATTAAAACTATAATGTTGAAACATAAACAAAATACATCACAACCATAAATATTTAAACAGATAACACAATGATTTGGTTACCTACAAACACTTCAAGGTGATGGTAAAATTGAGATGGGAATGAAATCCACAAATATTCACTATTGCAACAATAAATTTAACCTATTAGGGTTACAATGATTGATCATAAGATATGATCTACCCAGTGAGGTGTCTACTGTGTTAAAAGGTTATGAGACTATTAGTTATCACCTTGTTAAAGGATTTTAGACTCACAATGAAGTAAGGATTTTGTTAGGAGGTTTACATAGATCTATTAAAACCACTCTATTAAGAGACTTATCCCATCTCAATTAACAATAAATGATTTAGTACATGACCCTTGGTTTTCTCTGTAAGCTGATATTGGGTGTTCTCTTTTCTATATCTCCAATTTGATCTCTTGATCTAATAACTCTTCTCAGTCCTTCACTACTCTAATTTCTCTCTATCTAATCTTCTTTCAAACTTAGTCTTCTCATCTTCATATGTGCACACACTCAGTTATTCCTTTCTCCATACTTCCCATAAGGAATAAGCTTATCTCCTTATCTCTCATTTGACATTGCGATTCAAGGGTTAGAATCCTCCTTAAATAGATGTTTTGTGTGTTGGAAATAGAGAAGGAGTAACTGAGAGGGGAGGGGTGAATCAGTTACCACAAAAATAAATCCATAGATTCTTAGATGTCTTAAAATATAGCTGCTAACAATCTCACAAATAAATCTAAAACTTGATAGATGTTTTGATAACTTATTTATCATTTAAAGTGATAACATGCATGCATAAAGAAATAACATGAACACAAGAGACACCAGATTTAATGTGGAAACCCAATTTGGGAAAAACCACCAAGTAACTAGTTACCAATTTTCACTCTTCTGAAGTGAGCCCTATTAGGAGCCAACCCTGTTAAAGGTTACAAAACACACTGTTAGGTGTGACCCTATTAGAGGATTTGATCACCTTGTTAGAAGTGGCCTTGTTAGAGGTCTTTAAAACAATTCAACTGAATTGTCACCTTGTTAGAGGATTTACAAAATGGTTTTCAAACCAACTCTATTAAGAGATTTTGAATCACTGTTACAATGATTAGAAAGCAACAATGAAGTGATCTGAAATATATGCAACTTATCTTTGCTGAATATAGATCTCTGTTCTACTTCACTAGATCCTCACTAATCGAATGCAAATTTGTAGCTTCATAGGGATATCTAATCCTTCCTCAAAATTCGCTCATATATTTGCTTATTCATACATTCACACTTTTATGCATCCACACACTTCTTTTTTTTTCTTTTTTTTCTTTTCTGAAATTCACAACTTGACCTTTCATATATACCTTACAGATTGTCAAGTCGACTCAATCAACTGAAAAACATAAATTAGTTAGCTGCATAAAACAATTAAACTTAATTCTTTAGAACAATAAAATTCTTCACTGCTCGACCTAGCTCGGTGACCACTGCTCAGAATGGTTTCTCCAGTGTTAACCAAATGGAGCTTGGTAAACACTACAAACCTTGCAACTTCCTTCGAAGACTGAGTTAACTCGGTAAATACTAACCTTCTTTTGTTTACCGAGTGAGCTCGATAAAAGCTAATTTTTCTTTGCTTACCAAGTGAGCTCGATAAAAGCTAACTTTCCTTTGCTTATCGAGTGAGCTCTGTAAAAGCTAACTTTCCTTTGCTTACTGAGTGAGCTCGGTAAAAGATAACTTTTCTTCGCTTATTGAGTGAGCTCGATAAAAGCTAACTTTTCTTCGCTTATCGAGTGAGCTCGGTAAAAGCTAACTTTTCTTCGCTTATCGAGTGAGCTCGATAAAAGCTAACTTATTGTGTAATGTTCAAGAATGCTCGGTAGTCACTATAAATTGCTTTGCTAACCATATGAGCTTGGTAGATTCTATATGATGGCTGATATGACATTTGTGTAACATCAAAGACAATAAACAATTAACAATTGTATCCAACATTGTGAATGTTCTAGATCTTAATCGGTGGTTTGTACTTTATCATCTTTTGTTGATTCTATCTCATTTTCTAATTAGTTGAATTGCACAACTTTGGACCATTACCTTTTGAAATGATGTGTGATCACCTTCTTAGTTGGCTCTAAAAGTATCAAATATCATATAAAAGTCGGTCAATATGGTATACATATGTGTTTGTGCCATTACAAACTTATATATCAAAACTGAACTGCTTGACACTTCAATGTTATGACATTCAATCATGTAGGCTTCTTCATGCTATCATTTGGCTTCTATATGCCTACTTCCTCGACAATCAATAATTTGTCAATGTGATTGGTCTCAACTATATTTCTTGACACATGCATGTTCTCAGTTTCTACTAAATACTTGGAAATCACTATCTTGCTTGATATAAGCTTTGTATGCTTGACCTTTACTAGATAACTAGGTCACAATGATGACCTTGTAATCTTGCCTAGTAAATGACTAAGTATTTGGACACTAATTGATAACATAGGCTTAGAGATCAACATTAACAATTCTTTTAAGTCTTTCATTGAGTTCATGATATTTTTTCTTGCTTTCTTGCCCAATGCATCATGCCATACATTCCTCTATTTTACTCTCTTAGAAGCCCTAATATCTTTTTAATGCTTTGAATAATTTCTAGACTAAGATGTACAATCCATGAATTGATTTACTAAATCCACTATATCATCCCTCTATAGTATTATTGGTTTTTGGAAGATAATCTTGAATACATGAATAGAAATTATATAAATTAGTTATCTTACTCCCACAAAAATTCCTTTATTTCTATAATTATTTACCATTCTATAATATTATTTATCATATTAAAAGTGTTTTAAGGCTATAATGGATAAATGGTTGATAAAATGACCTAAATATCCTCTATGATGCCTCATAATTCCTTCTTTTGGCTTAATTCATTTTACATGATCTAGATACTAATGTTCTAATTTATTTTACAACACTTCTAGTTTACTAACTTTTTTAAAATGACAACAGATTATTTGGTCCATGGTTTATTTTGACCGTGGGTTATTTTATCTATGGGTTAGTATGACCCTAGGTTATTTTGTCCTTGGGTTTGTAGACCCCCAAAAAATGGACAAAATTATGAGTTTGCATTTAATGCACTAATTATTCTTCTATTAATTGAGGGTTCAATAATTAATTAATCATCTTTATTCCTCTATTATCAAATCTTTGTACCATCTACTCATTTCCTAATTTTAATTAAATAATTAAGTTTTTAAACTGATCATTATCATTTAATTAAATTAAATTTCCCATAATTTAAATAATAATTATTGATTATTTAAATTAACTCATTTATTCCTCCATATTAAATTAAATTTCATCTTCATTTCACATCAAATTCAATTTTGATCATTCTTTATTCACTTTAAATTCAAATTCTCAACATGAACTCCAAAATAGGAGATGATTTAGTCTTGATTCTTCTAATTCTAGGAATACAAAAGAGATGATAAATGGCTATTCTACCAAACCCTAAACTCCATGAAGCAAGCACTAGCTAATGTTTCAAAACATCAACAAAAAAATAGTAAAATGATTGATTTATTTGAATTTTTACACCATATAATATATTCCAACTAGATCAACTTCAGAGGATAATATATTCCAACTAGATCTAATTCCTGCTTTCTCATTAGTCATTTGAACACATTTATCAACAAACTTCAGATCTTTAGTAGCTATTAATTTATCTTGTAATTTATCATATGTTGCTGTCTCTGAAGGTTCTATTGTTGATACATACTTGGCCACCCATTCTCCATATATTGAATCATTAGGCCAGTCATAACTGACAATTTCCTTCTCTTTTCTAACAATATCTCCACATTCATTCTTAAGATATTTTTCCTTAAAGATAAAAAAAATTATAAAATTTTCTAGCCTCTGTCAAGTTTGATACTCTTAGAAATAGGGAATATTGGGGGGGGGGGGGGGGGGGCGGGGGGGGGCGCAGGGTGAATCAATATTCTACAAACTTTTTTTGCAAATTGGATATTATTTATTGCTTAGAACGACACATAAGAAAGTAAGCAAGCAATACTAAATAGTAAAAGTAACCATGCATAAAGAGAACTCATAACACCATATTTTTTTAACTAGGGAAACCTTGGACAAGGGAAAACCCTAGTGGGAATGATACCCATTCGATGATGTACTAATATAAATGTTCCTTGTTAGAGGATAGACCTTGTTAGGAGTCTATAAATGCATTCAATACATAAGAGTTCCTATTAGGAGACTTTAAATCCTTGTTAGGAGATTCTAACCCTATTAGGAGTTGTAGTACAATGGATGCAAGAAGAGCTCACTGCCTAAACAAGCAATAAATCCTCAAGTATGTATAAATATAGATGATGTACCTTCCTTCTAGATGATCTTTGACCTTATCTCAATCTTGGATCACAAAATTAGGTTCTCAAAAACTTCACTTTCTAAGATACAAATATTCACATTCATATTCTCTTGCAAATCACTTCCACATAATTTCACAAGAAGTCTTTGCATAAATACCATTTCTTGTCACAAATTTCTCTTGGGTCAGCTAGGACCACACTATACTTTTCCAACTTAGAGTAAACATCTATGATCTTGGCCCTAATTGGTCAAGTAATTATTTTGTAAACAAAATAATTCCTTTATCTTTCATTTCATTGTTATATAAATCTTACATAACTCTTTTCCATATTGTTTGTACTGATGTTTGAGGTTTTATACATCATCATCATCATTTGTACTATTTCTATTTGACCTCTCTGTCATAAATAATAACATAATATAAACAAGTTATACATTAAAATAATACACTATTGTAGACTTGTTTCATACTTAGACAATTTTCTAAGTACCAAAACTAAGTATCTTTATTTCCAAGATTTTCTACAACATGTACATCATGTATTTCCATTAATGATAACAATTACATCACTAGATATAGCTAATTTTTGACAATCTCTCCCTTTTCCATTGATGGCAACAAAGTAAGGAAAATTGGCTAAGTAACAAAAACTTTATCAAAACTTACAATACTTATCATCTATTACATATACTTCATATTACAATTTCTTCCCCTTTTGATATGATTACTATATACATAACTTATTGAAATTTTCTTTTACAACTTCTCCCCCTTTGAGATTAATGAAAAAAGTCAAAATGTCCAGAACTATCAAAAAGTGTTGTCTATCTGTCGTCAATTTTTTTTTCTCAAAAACTATCAAAAGTTCTATCTTTCTACCTCAAGTTGCTATTATCTTCATACAATCATCAAATTTTCCCTTCAGACTATTCATACCTTTTTCCCATGTGTCCTTTTCTACTTCGATAGTAGTGATAATTGCACATAAGGCATATGATGCAATCTCAACCACATTAAGTTTGGAGTAGGTAAAATTGGAATAAGTTTCCTTTAATTTGACACATTCCTCCAACTATCTCTCAATAGGTGATATCTTTAGAGCAATAGATTCTCTGAATTTTGATAGTCTTCTCATAACGCTCTTTTTCAAGTTGCAGTTTCTTGATGTCTATATGAACATCGACAACTTGTCCTTCAAACTCATTAAATCTACAAGAGGGTTGTTGTATCTGAATAGTTAGAGCTTCTAGCTCACTTAGCTTCCCTTAAATCTTACTATCCAAACCTTTAGTCAGCTTATGAGATAAACTAAATTTGTGTATAGTACATTGCCAACTTGATGACATCTTTAGAGTTCCTTGATAAAAGTATCAAGACTCAGCAAATCATTTTGAATGTTTTGAAAAATGGTACTAAAAAGATTAGCATCATGTGAAATTTGAGCCTTAGACTCAGCAAAATTCAAAAAATTTGTAAACTCATCATCAAATAATTTTACAACTGCTTGAGCTCTCTATTCAAGGTCTACTTTTGTATGTCTGGCTACGAGGGTGCTGTGCAATCTATCGGTCACCTCCATTAATACTCTTTTTAAACTCTTGACTATTCTATTCTTCTTAATTAACTTGTTCAAAGATGAAGTCAAATTAGATTGATTATCATCATCATTAGTAAGGTTAGCAATAGATATAGGAGTGGATGAGCTAGATGCTTTCACCTCATCTTCCTCTTGTTTCTTCTCTACTAACTTCTTTAATTTTCACTCTTCTTCTTCCTCGTCACTAGAATCTTCAAGTGTCAACAATGTCTTCTTTCTTTTCTCTAGTCTAGTAGCTTGCTACTTAACTCTCTCTAACTATCTTTTGGATACACCGAATGCTTGGCCAACTGACAGAGGTGTCACATACATTACACCTTGTTCACCAATTTGTTTCAATCCAAAGATTGTTTGTCTAACTACTTGTGATTCTTCTTTTGACATGCTAGCCTCAAATAATGCTTTCTTCATTATAGTTGCAACCTTCTTATGAGGTTCTTTCTCTAATGATGTTTGGTAAGTTGACTGAGTTATCTCATCATATATTCCAAATTTGTAAGATGCTTGATCTATTTAGGATCTCAACATTAAATCAATGTAACCAATAACTACATCATCACTTAATTGACAACCTATGGGATCAAGAAATGTTTCCTGAGGTTTTACTACTTCAATATAAGTTAGGTCTATATCCACCATAAAACACATATCATTCTTAAATTTGTCAACATTTGCAGGTGCAATTCTTAATCTCTGTTGCATCTCATTTTGAAATGTCCTCATAATTAAATTACCACTATCCAAGATTTTCTCTATTGGATACCTTCTGCATACATCTGTTATCTTATCCATAGTGCATCTTTCATTACTCATAATATCTATAACTAATAAAAATGGAAATCTCTTAAGTACATGAAAGAAAATATGATTAATTAGAGATAGGAATCTGAATACACTATTCTTAGTTCTTTTAATCTTCTCCAAATTCTCAAGAAGTTGTACTCTCAGAATCTCACTTAAATTTACATGATCCTTCTTAATGCAAATCTTGTAAGCTACATAGATAAAGCTTGTTGAAAACTCATCACTTTTAGAACTTACAAAAATAGAATATGCAATGATCTTACTCAAGAATCTCACATCATGTTGTCTAATGGTACTGATCACCATTGTCTTACCTTTATAAATTGCCTTAGTGTTAAGTTCCACCTTCTTCTTAACTAGTTTCTTGCTAATGGGTATACTAACTTGTTTGCTAAGACTTGTAACCTCATGAATAAGGTTGATAAAGATATCAACTATATTTTCTCCCTTCTATAGTTTTCCATTATAAATTCTGCTTAATATAATCCGAGTCCACTCTTTGGTATGAAGTTCATGGTAAAGTAATATCTAACTAAGTCTAAATCCTTTAAATGCTCATATCTAGACTTTATAATCATATCATGATTGAAAAGAATTTCCATATCTTTCTTCATGAATTCTCCTCCAATATTTTCAAATTTACTAGACAAGTAGCTTCCTATGTCTTCCAAGTAAAGTGCTTTGTTTAGAGTAATAGATAAAGCCAAATTAGGGTTTTCCTCTAAGGGTTTCATAGGAACAACCTTAAATTTGGGTCTTTGAACATTCTCAACATTCTGAACTACTGAGATATCCATGATTTCACCAAATATAAATTTATCAAAGAATTTCTGTTTGAAAAATGATAAAATACCTTTTTCCAAAGTAGGGATTTTCTTGAAATCACTTTGTCAATTCACTTCTGGGTGCTCTATGCCTCAAAGATAATCAAAATCTAGAAATGATAAAGTTCATACTCTGTTTATCCAACTTGAACTTGCATTAATTGTGTACTTTGCTAACTAAAAAAAGATATTAATTTCATTCTTAAATCAAATATCTACTCAAAATCATCTGTTCTATCTTCAAATGCTACTCGAGGCTAACAATAGCTTCCTTTCATCATGAAAATTCTCTGCAAAACTTTTCTCCATGAAATTTGTTGCAAAAACATACATTTGATCTTCTGTCATAGAATAAACTTTCTTTGTTGTAATAGTAACTCTTATTTCCTTCACAACTTGTTTTGGTAAGCTCCAAATTGCAAAAAAGCTTGGCTACAATCTAAACTCATCAAGATATATCTTCTCTCAACCTCACTACTCATAGCTCAATCTCTAAATGAAGTTTCAAATTTTTCTGCTATGAATAAGCTTAACTTAACTTGGTTGAATCAAACTTGATTGTTGACTTCAATTTTCCTATCTCAACATCATCTAACTTTTCCTCAGAAATATTTAATCCCTTTAAAAATACCTCATCAAGTTCTTCTCAAAATTAACTAACTACATTTGTTTGATCTTCATTATCTTTCTTAGTTTTGGAGTTACTTTTATGATTCCTTCTGTCATTTCTAAAGTTTCTTCCATTGTTGTTTCTATTTTTGAAGTTTCTTTCATGATTCCTTCTATCATTTTTGAAGTTTCTTCCATTGTTCCTTCTATCCATTCTGTATTACTTTGTTGTATGTCAGGAGTTGTTACATAATTAACATACTAGGGTTCTACTTCTAGGATTCTACTGATCAATAGGTGCTTGATAATTCTAGGCCATGTGTCTAAAGTTGTTACACTTATAACACATGATTTTCTTTCTTTCTTCAAAAGTTCTTCTTTCCCTTGATGTCCTCTCATCAGATCTTCTTCTATCTATAGGTTAGTATTTCTGAACATTCTACCATTTCTTCTATCATTATCATATTTATGTTTCTTACAATCAATTACTTTATGATCAATACCATGAAATTTATGATAGTAACAGATTGTAACATGATTAAATGACTTATTTGTACAATTTCTTTTCATATGACCTATTTAATTACATGAAAAACACTTACCTCTAAATTCATACCTGGTTTCCTTAGGAGATTCCACTTGTTTAGGTTCATCCAATTTCTTGGTTTCTTTCTCTTGTCCAACTTCTTTGGATTTATTAGAAGATTGACTTGATTCAATCTTATCATTAGATTTATCTCTCTTTTAAGTTCGATCCATTTTCAAGTTTCTTTGCAAACATGTTAAATAGGTAACCAAGACCAATCTTATTATAGGTAGGTCTTTGTATTGACATTGATTCATCAAGCTTTTCTCTTCTAGTATAAAGTTTTTTAAGTTGTAGCTTGCATTGAGTTAGTTCACATTTCACAATAGTGGTGTACTAATGAAGTTCTTCATGATCTTCTTTTAATGTTTCAAATTCAGATGTCTTCTTCACTAGATTCACTCTAAGATGTCAACTTTGCTAGGGTCATTCTTCAAACTCAACTTTAGATTGGTAATCTTAAATTCATACTTCAAGATCTTGTACTTTATTTTTTAGTTTTTAATATTCATCATCACTAATTTAAGATTTAGCAGATTCAGGCTTGGATTTGAGATGTTGAATCTTGTCCTTTAGGTGTCCAATGTATACTTTAGAGTCTTCATATCTATCTTTCAATTATCTCTTTCTTTGGTAAGGAGATCAATTTGTTAAAGTGCATCTTCAAGGTTCTTCATCAACTGTTCCATATCCATAGGGATCTTACTCAAGCTATTAAGCCTCTTTTGAGTAACTAGGCTTTGATACCAATTGTTAGAAATAGGGAATACTTGGGGGGGGGGGGGGGGGGTGTGAATTAGTATTCTACAAAGAATTTTTGCTAATTGGATATTATTTATTACTTTAAACCACACATAAAAAAGTAAACAAGTGATGTTGAATAGTAAAAGTAACCATTCATAAAGACAACTCATAACACCATATTTCATTAACTAGGGAAACCTTGGCAAAGGGAAAACTCTGATGGGAATGATACCCACTAGATGATGTACTAATATAAATGTTCCTTATTAGAGGATTTACCTTGTTTGGAATCTATGGATGCATTTAGTACATAGGAGTCCCTAGTAGGAGACTTTGAATCCTAGTTAGGAGATTCCAACCCTTTTAGGAGTTGTAGTACAATGGATGCAAGAAGAGCTCAATGCCCAAACAAGTAATCAATCCTTAAGTTCCTCAAGTATGGGTAAAAGCACAAATCTATGTCACCATTTGTGATACCAAAACCTATTTTGGTCAAATCTCATTTCTCTATCAAAACTCAATTTTTTTCAAAAACTAAAAATACCCTTTTATAGATCTCAGATTCAATATCATCACTATATAAATTTTTGAGTGTTTTGATTAGTTATAATATGTTATAATCTCAAAGTATTATAAGTTGATATTTCAACATTTCAGAAGATGCTCCCTCAGAAAAGGGAAAAAAATAGTAAATCATATCAAAAAAATTTAAAAATTAGATTTATCTCTAGAGGAGAGAGTCCTCTTCACTAATATGTAATTATTTTTCAAGAAGGTATAGATTTCATAGGAAAGCTTTGACAAGAGGAAAAAATTGTTGGATTCTGATAAGGTCGAACTTGAGTACTTATAAAAAAGAAAATATGCATCAAAAATAATTATTTCTTTTTTTTTGCACTAGCTATACATGTCATCTATAAGATATTTTCAAATCAGAACAAAAAAAGATGATTTGCATATACTTGTTTGATGGGAACTACACCCTATACTTTTTACAGTTAAAAAAGGGACTTCAAAATAAAATAAAATGAATAAATTCTTACAAAAAAATAAAAATAAAAATTATAGGCATAAAATTCATCCAATTCTACACATTTCATCAGTTTACATCATCTTCATATTTTAAACACAAATACCTTTTTTTTTGTCACTAATGTTGAACTGTCAAATTCTGATATCACGTTTCTTTATAAAAGGTGACACAGGTTTGTGCTTTTACCCATATGTATAAATATAGATTTTGTACCTTCCTTCTAGCTAATCTCTAACCTTATCTCAATCTCGGATCACAAAATTAGGTTCTCAAAAAGTTTTCTTTATAAGATACAAAAATTTGCATTCATATTCTCTTTCAAATCACTTCCACATAATTTCACAAGATGTCTTTGCATAAATATCATGCCTTTTCACAAATTTTCACTGGGTCAGCTTGGAGCACAATATACTTTTCCAACTTAGAGTAAACATCTAGGATGTCGGCCCTAATTGGTCAAGTAATTATTTTGTAAACAAAATAATTCCTTTATCTTTCATTTGTACTAATGTTTGAGGTTTTATACATCATCATCATCATGTATACTATTTCCATCCGACTTCTCTCTTACAGATAACATCATATAAACAAGTTATACATCAAAACAATACACTACTATAAACTAGTTTCATAGTTAGATAATTTTTTGAGTACCAAAAGCTAAGTATCTTTATTTTTGAGGTTTTCTACAAGATGTACATATTTGTTTCCATTAATGATAGCAATTACATCCCTACATATAGCCAATTTTCAATAGATGCAACATCTATAAATAGAGCATTGTCATCGTTACTTATTATCTTGCTTATTTTATCACTCAACATGGCCAAAATGTCATCATCCTAGTTTGTTAATCTTTTTATCTCATGCCTCTTTATGAACAATGTAAGAAAAAAAGTGAACCTTTTTTTTTGACATCTAGAGATGCATGACCCAATCTATGTTTGTAGTAACTCCCTTTCTATATCAAATTTTAATAAGCCAATCACTTGATCATATGTTTTCTCAACATAATAGTCACCACTCTCTTTATCAAGTATATAAAAAACATATCTTAGTCATTGTCTCCTCTCTTGCAACCCATTTACTTAGGATTTCTCTCAACTTATTATCATCATTACTAGGAGCTTTAATAATACAGAGCAATTGGGTCACCATGTGATGTAATCTCCTAGTATCAATATCATAAACAAAAAGCAACAATGCCTCTATTATTTTATGCTCATACCTCTACCATACTTCTATTTGCACTACCTTGAGCCTAGCTTTCTCTTCTTCCATATCCTCCTTGGTGGTATCTTCTTGATGCAAATGAGTGTTAGGAATTTTAACTATGGGACTAGTTGGTGGGGGAGGAGTAGATGTGGATACAATCATTCTTTGGGATGACTCTCCCACTTCTAATATTCTAACTTGTTGCCCTTTATATTGAGCAAGTTCATTTCCGAGTCTTAGCATCTTTTTAAGTTCTTCATTATAGGATACTAGTACTTGTTCATATTTCACATGTAGCTCCATAAATTTCTTTTCTTTTCTTGTAGTGGCCAATGTAAGATTTTTAGTTCCAACATTCATCTTAGCAACCACATTACTTGGAGTGTCTTCTATTCTCTTTACAATCAAATTTTCTATTACATTTGAATCACTAGGCTCTGAGGAATGAAACCTATTCCCTTTTTGTAATGACCAAATTACTAGGGTAGCATGGTCTTTACTATATTTGACACCCCTTAATGCTCGTTGTTTTTGTTCTTCAGTATTCATTCCTTTTCTTACTACATCAAAAACCATAGCATCAAAAATATCCCAATTGTGAAGAAGTTGCACTCCAACTCTTCTAATCATTCTTCTTCCTTCCTCTGGTGTTATTCTATTAAACTCCTACATAATTTCATCCTCTATCTCATCTTCTATAACAAAGTTTTCTTTATTTGGTTGCTCTATTTTTCTTTTTTGACATCTCTCCTCAAAATTTGTAATATTTTCTCTCCATGAAAATTGATAAAAAGCCCTTGACTAGGTGAAACTGTTATCTGATAGGAATTTATGAATAGCTTGTTCTTTCATAGGATCTAACTCTTTCCCCTTAAAATTAGCTATAGGCTCCGAGTTGCATATAGGGGTTCTTTCAATGTTCCTTCTTCTAACTCAACTAAAGTAATAAAGATACCATCCTAACTTCTAGGTTGCTCCATTTTCTCAATTGTGAGTTGTTCATCTCCTAGGTGAAGGGGTGACTGAGATGGTGTATAAAATGGACCCTCAATTATGGAATCTTCTCTAGTTCTTTGCCTCTTAGGTGCTTTTTTTGATGGATTTACCTCAACCTGAGGTCTCTTGTGGAATGGGAAAATAAGCACACTTCTATTTTTCCTTTCCTCTTAGTTTCACTATGCTCTCCCATCTTGACTACACTATAAATAGATCTCCTCTGAACTATATACCACCCTTAGCCCACAACAAGAGTGAAATATAGCCTTTTCATGACTTCTCTTGATTTATCAGGGTAAGTTCCAATGAGGATAGATTTATTTTGATATAGAGTATCCATTATCTCTACAAAGAAAGTCATCAACTTGTTTACCTTATCAACCATTATTTTAGCATTTTATAAGGGGTTGTAATCTTTCTCAAAATAATTTACAAATTCCAAAACTCTAGAGTAAACTTTCCATTTTTCTTTTTTCATTACCTACTCTTTTAAGGAAAACTCATTTCTTATGGTATCTTCAAGGTAATAGAAACATGTTCACAAGATTTATCTTTTTCCCTCTTCTTGAACATATCAAAAAATACCCTATTATAAGAAAACCTTGCATGAGAAGTGGCCATATTATAAGGGTTTAAAATTTTATGCAAGAAAATCCAACCTCCTTTTGTGATCACAATTTAGTGAGAAATAGTGCATATTGGAAAAATAGAGCCTCTTGATCTACGTGTTAATTCCAATTCCTCTAGACCTTCTATTTGCCATAATATCTCAGCTAAACCAACCTTTATAGGCACTTGGTATGGTAACACATGTGGAGTTCCTTGAAATCCATACTCTAAACACAATGGGAACTAGAAATGGGATAATGTCTTCCTAATTATGGGAAACTTTTGGTTTAGCTGGGGAATCCATGGGTCAATCTAGGGGCAATTTGGGAATCCTTGCGTTATCCCTAGACAAAAGCATTCTTAGTATTGATTCAAAATACCTATCAAACCTAAAAAAACTAGCTTCATTCACATCTTAGGACATGTCTACACTCTAAATCTACAGAAGTAGAGGTTCACCTTCATGCTCTCTTGTTAATTGCATCTCCTTTTCAAAATAAGTTGCTCCTTTAAAGAGGAACACATGCATGAACATTAAGTACAAACCAAAAGTTCTCTCTATCTTTCCCTTTGCAATCCCCATCAATCCAACATGAATTTCCTTAGCTAGAAATGAGGCAAAATAAAAAATGATACTTACTCCAAAATAAGGAATTTATACTATCATATACATAAATTTTATAGGTATAAAATCTTGTTCATCTTCACCAAAAAGCCTACATAGAGACATATAGATATCTAGGGTATGAGAATTGAAAAATTCCTTCTTGAAAGGTTTTGGGGTCAAGGCTGTGACCAATGTCATGTTTCCAATGGTTTCCAGATGTCCTCTCAAGGCCCCTTGCCTAATTTGCATCATCTGGGCTTGGTATTCTTTTTCCAACTCTTGAAAATCAATAGTCTCATGGTATTGCGAGGCAGGGTCCATCCTGACTATTTCTTGAATCACCTCAAGTGTCATTTTCAATAAAATTTATTTGTTTACCCCCCTCATTGACCTAGTTATTGGATCATACATCTTGGCTACTTAGGTTAGAAGGTTTGAGTCCATGAATACTCCTGAAACAACTAATTTCCCAAGTCAAAATTCTAAATTTTACCATGTGGGAAAAATAATCTTCTCTTTGAGAACCATTTTCTAAAAAGATGCAAACTAGTCTTAGAGGTTAATGCATCATGAGTCCAATTACCTCTATCATTTAAAACCTCAGCCACTTTAAACCTTGAAGTAACAAGAACCCATTTCTTCATATGTGCTACATCATTGGTGGACTCATTGAATTTCTCTAAACAATCATCATGGATATTTCTATGTTGTTAATCTTTTTTCCTAAAAAAATGCTTTTTTGGAGGTATTGTGGAAAAGAAGACAATTATCAAAATTCTTCAAGGGGAAAGAAAATGACATACTAGGATCAAATTCTTCATCTCCTTGTTGTAGTGATTCACGATTTAGCTTTGTATAGAACTTGGATTCCATTGGCACTGTATTTTGGCTCTTCAATAATTTCTTTTCAAAATAAGAATGTCAACTTTCGTTAGATTTTCTACATCAATTCACATGAGAGGCCTTAAATTTTTATAAATTCTTCACAGGGAGTGGGTATGCATGTTTTTTCTCAAAATTTGAAACATACCATTGATTTTCAGAAATCTGATGAATGTGATCTATTTTAACTATTGATTCACATTTCATCTCTTGACATGGTAGTCAAACCAATCACATTGTAACATTTGGAAACCTTATATCTTATCAACATCCTTCGTGTAATGATTATAATATTTGGAACACATATCATTACATCATTATGTTTCTATGATTAAAAATCATGCATCTTTCTATAACAACATAATGATGACCATGTCCATTGACCTTCAATTTGACAACTATGAATTAAGTAACCTTAATTCACATTAGGTGGGCCACACATTCCAAATTTTACATAGTCCATCTGTCACTTTGATTAAAGATAGTACATTTTAGAACAATGACATAGTGACCATCATAGAT
Organism: Cupressus sempervirens; assembly: GCA_028749045.1. Lineage (NCBI taxonomy): Eukaryota > Viridiplantae > Streptophyta > Pinopsida > Cupressales > Cupressaceae > Cupressus > Cupressus sempervirens. The sequence continues at coordinate 606,247,692 of CM053792.1, forward strand.
TTGTTCTCAATCTAACAGTTGGGAAGATATTATACTTACTAAGCTACATTGGCCCACATGGACATGCATTGACCCACTGCTATGTCTCCTTAGTTAAATAACTCACATCTTTTTTATAATGACATAGAAACATGCATTGATCTCTAATTTGATCAACATTGAGAAAAATCTTTCAAAACTAGTTGATGAGAAAGAAGGATGAATTATTACTGAACATCTATCATCTAAATGACCTTAGCCCCTTTGGATACCTACGGATTAACTGGCCCCACCTTGGACACACATCATATGATCACTATGTCATCTTGCTTAAAAGACCTATAGCTATTCATCATGACATAACGACAACTGCGTATCTTTAACTTGATCAATGACTGACATTGCTTGTTGTTATTACTATGTTTGGTTAGTTGATATCCAGACTTGTCCCAATTTTTCTATACGGTGTGCTATCATTATGTCAAACCTTTCAAATTTCCACCATGACATAAAAATGACAATTGATCTTGAAGTCAATCTACAGTGGAGTTGATCTTGAGCACTACAACAATTGCTTGGTCCCACTAATAGGTGTCACAATGTCACTATATCACCATGGTTAAATTCACCACACTTTTTATAACAACATAGCAAGAACCATAGATCTTCAGGAAGATCAATGGTCACTAAATAACTCACCACTTGGGTTAAAAGAAGGCAATTTATATGGGATGAAGGCTAACCAAGATGAAACCATGGGTTGAGTAGAGACACAACTTAAGGATTTAACCCTATTCTATGCAATTTTAAAAAATTAACAAGGAAAAATCCTGCCAAAGAATTTCAAACTAATACTAGCTTTTCAAGGCATTTCATGTTTGTACTTAAGGTTTAATTCAAAATCCCTCCCTAAACAAACGAAAAGACCACTTAAAATTTCAAAGATATTGCAAAACTATTTTGAATTAATGGGGCACAAGTACAAGGGTTACTAACAAGTTCAATGATGAAGATAAAAAAACTGAGGATGTTGTAGTATTCAACATGAATAAGTTTAGAAAAGATATGATATACCTACAAGAAAAATACCTACATCATTATACAACAAGGTAGATGCTAGGTGGAATAATTCACTAAAAAATAATAAGGAACTCACTAAATATATATCTTGGTGAAACATCAATTGGAGCTATAAATAAAGGTAATCAAATAAATTCTTGCTAAGATCAGACTAGCCTTTAAGACTAAGAAAAGGTTGACAAGACTATTCAATGATGAATCCAAATTAGTCCAAGATAAGACCAAGGTCATACTAATTTCTTTCAAGATTGGAAGAAACAAAGAAAGAAAAGATCATGTAGTTAATAATGAACCAAAACTAGCAAACAAATATGAACAAAAAATTACTCACATCAAGGAAGGATGGGATATCATATTAAGTAAAAAGTTTAGAATTGATGATACTCTTATATAAGTACATATAATGACCGATATTGAATAGGTAATGTAAGAACTAAAGGTTGATAATACCCCATATAATGCACATACTAGTGAGGAACATTAGGCACTGGTGAATTTTTTTACCAAAGGTGATAATAAAAAATATGTGACTACAAATAATGATGCTATGAAAACTAGCTAAGATGAACATGAGAAATAAGAGAAAGCAGAGATAGGTTCTTTAAAAAAGGAAAGGGATCAGGAAACCAAAATACATACCTTATCCATATTAAAGATACATGTTAAAGATGATAATTATGACATACTGACCATCAATGACCTATTGATGTAAATATTTTGAGTCTAAGTGAGTTAATGAATATTTTCACAACTATGAAATTTAAGGCCAAGAAAAAGATGATGAAGCATAAGAATAAATAATATTAAGCCATACAATCATACATGGATGTAATTTTAGATTTAATTTAGTGTGATGTATGTACAAAACCCATTAAAAATTGGACAAATTGGTCACTACAACTAGTGAACAAATACAAAGCCTAGAGGATGCTACAATGTACAAAGTCCAAAAGGAGTATGAGCATAAATGGTTTGAGAAATTGGTTCAGTCAATAGCCTTAGACCAAGTCACTCTAAAAGAGAAGGTTAACCACATGAATGAGAAATTATAAGATGATGGTAGGATACTCACCACCAAATGTGACTTTTCAAATTTTATGGAAGATCTTGAGTAGAATAAGGTTGAGAGACAAGAAGAGCTAACAAAGCTAGTAAAAAGTTTTGATTTGGTAGCTCATCCAACAATTTTTTTTTTGTCAATTAGTAGGTACAATTAATCATAAGTTGAAGACCTAAAGTAATAAGAAAAAGAAGCATATGTAAACATTGTTAGAGTTGTATATCAACCTAATCCCCAAGATGGACGTATTATATAAAGGACTAAAAGAAGAATAGGTAATCCATGCCTTATTAGATATGGATGATGTAGATACATTAAAGGAACTATAATTTTTTCTAATAGGTCATATATTTATAATGTGAAATTCATTGAATACATAGGAGAATGATCTTCAAGTATTGAAGACAACTTTTAAAGATTTATTCAAGGATTTAAGTGTTTATCGCTAATCACTCTAAATTATTTTGACAATTTTGATATCTTGCATTTGTTATTGTTGTTAAAGGGGGAGTGGACTATGGTAATGAAATTTTTTGTATGATATTCCTCAAGGAAATTTGATAGTTATTAACTTGTAAAAATTATTTGAGTCAACTAAGCGAGACTAGTAAATCTTGATGATTGGTTAGTTTTTGGACATTTAGTCAAAATTTTCACTAATTGTTACCATCAATTCCAAAGGCATAAATTGGTGGCATAATGATGATGCAAGACAAGGTTATAGGTATAAAAATATATGAATCATCATTTAGGTTTTGTCATCACTAGCAAAAGTATGTTCTATAGTTGTTGTATCAACCATACTAACAAAATTTTTTGTTAGAAATCTAGAATTGCAAAGTGTGCAGTATACTAGTGAATATATAGACATATGAAATATTTTCAATGTGAATTAATCATATTTATGTTTCTAAGTACATGGGTAATAGGGAATATTCATTAGATACATATCTACCTAATTCTATATTTTCATCTACCAAAGTACAATACAGATAAATATTTGTTGATTTGAACCCCTTAGAGTGTAAAGAAAAGAGCAAATGATAGGGTTAGTTGTGATGAATCAATAATTTGGTAATATTAAAGTTAAAAGATATATTAATTTCCTAGTAAATTTTACTCGGTTGACATCATGGAATAGAATTCAAGGCATTGGAACTCACTCATGGAATTTTAATTATATGTTAAGATGACTAATGGTAAAACCTCATAGAGATTTTTCAACTGTATTAGAACAAGCATAAAAGGAGATGAAAGGTTGATTTGTACAACTATTAGTGTGATCCTTGATGTTATAGTGACAATTTAGAGGTTTAAAAGTGTTCTATAAGTAATTTCTAGAAGATATTTTATCAATGATACATTGGATCTATCATACATTGATTGCAAATATCAAATCACCCTTTACTTTTTGATTATAACATATTGGAAAGAAAAATCCCCTAACTAGATCACTCCTATCATAGTGAGAAGGATCCTAATAAGTTAAAAGCACAAACCCTATAACATGGTGATCCTCAAAAGGATTTTGAAATATTAATTTGGTAGATCTTAACATGTATTTTTAATATCTCTTAACTAACCTAAGATGATCTTAACTAGGTATGCCCTTAACTGGGTGGATGTAATTTCTCCTAATCGGTAACACAATATTATAATAGTAAGATTTATGTGTAATAATTCCCACCACATTTTTTTCTCTGGCCAAGGTTTCCACATTAAAAATATTGGTGTTAAATTGTTTCTTATGTGGATGTTTGATTTACTTTACTTCAATGCATTACTTTTAATTGCATGTTTAGTATTACTCAAGATAATAGTACAAGGATTTTAATTTTTTGTTGCACTAATTCACCTCCCCTCTTAGTTCCATCCAGCATTAACAAAATAATTTCTTAAGTAACTAAGTGAAGTGAGTAAATGCAATCCCCAACACTACTTCAAAGCTATGGATAATGAAGGGATTATGATACCAATTGATTTTCATGTATATTTTCTTACAACATATGAAAAGGTTGTTCTAGTAGATATTTTAAGCACACTAAGATCATTCATATTAAAAAAATGACACGTTATCAACATTATTACTTTTAAGAAAAATACAAGGGTAATAATAAAACATCAAAATCAATGCAAACTAATGATCTCCTATTGGACAAACTCAAAGCTCTTAGACAAGAATTAGCCAATATCAAGAGAACTATGACATCATCAACAAGTTTCTTCAATTACGATATGCATCCTTATCTACTTTATCCTATCACATACCTCTACCACCTTTCCCTAAAAATTGGGGGATTTCTAAGTTTGACAAATATAGGAGAAATTGAGATCCTAAAGTAATTTTGAGATAATTTTGTGCCTTAACTTTAGATTTTTCTAGTGAGAAAAAATACCTTATGAGACTCTTCTAGCATAGTATTGGAGAGAGTGATATGTAATGGTATCTGTGACTACCATGTATGTAGGATATCAAAATACTTGGTTTTCTTCTTTCCCAAAATGAGAAAATGTAAGATTCTTATATAACTACCACAAGAATTTTTAGAGATCAAAACCTGAAGAGGGATGAAGAGAAATATGATCTACCACTTAAAAATTGAATGTATACCCAATTTATCAAAAGAAAAGATGGGAGATAGAGTAATAACTGGTGGCTTAATCTAGGACCAAGTGAATAGTGAGAACTTGGTCCTACCAAAATGCTTCAAAATTTTGTGCAAAGGTACCATATGGAGCAAGGATTTCAAAATAATAAAGTGAATTGAAGATAGACCAGGTATTAAAAAATACACAATTCCAAGGATGTTAGGATTAGTGAGATATAAATAAAAATTACAAGAAAATATAACCAATATCAAAAAAGAATATAGGACATAGAAGAGAACACAAGACACAAAGATTTAACATGATTCACCTAATACCTGGGATATGCCCACAAAAAATGTAGTCCAATATTTTTATTATCTAGTGATTTCAACCTAATTACTATATGCAATCCCTTGAAACTCAATACCACCATAAGAAGTTACAACATCATTATAAATCATAAAATCCCTAACCCTAAGCTAGTCTATACATGATTAATGTCACAAAACTAGGACTAGAATATTTCATCCAATACAAAAATTTATCTTACAACACCTTTTACAATAGTAAATTCAATATTTTTCTTTAAAGGCCTTGCTCCTTAATCTCATCCTTTTTGGTCCCAACGGATATTGAGAAAGGGGGTGAATTAGTACCAACTTCAAAATTGATTACTCTAGTTTTAACCACTATAAATGTACATAGCGCAAGCTAGTTAATATCTAAAATGAAGATGAATACAATAGAAAAGAAGTAAGTAAGTTCACACACAAAACCATTCAGCAATTTGACACAACAATTTTTATACATGGAAACCCTTGGTTTGAGGGTGAAAACCATGGTGGGGATAATATACCCACTACCCCTTATAATGCATGTAAAGGGGTTCCCTATTAGGAGCTACAAGTGCTTCTTCTAGAAACACATCCATTTATTAATGCCTATAACCTATTAGGGTTACACAAGCTTGTGAAAGCTACCTTGTTAGAGGATATACAAGTCTCCTTCAGAGAGACAACTTATTTGACAATTTTATACTAAGCTTAATAATGAAGCTTTCCCTTTCAAGAGCTACAAATAGATGAAATGATAAGAAAGCATTCTAATGTATAGAAGTGGCACTGGCTTTTTTTGTAGATCTCTACTTCATGTGTTCAAAGATGCACTAATATCCTTGTTTGTCCAATGAGTTCTTTGGTCTCACCTCTCCCCTTAGTTGTCTATAAAATATTATCATTTTCTACAAATAGTCATTTATAAAATCAACAATTATATTGTAATTACTTTGTAGTGCCCTTGCTGAGCTTGTTGTAGCTTTCTCTCTAAGATCGATTAGAGTACACGTAGATTAGGTGTCTTCTTCATGATTGGTACTAAGGATTGAAATACTTCAATCATTTTTTTCGTTCACCTCTTGTAGAGTGGCCTTTTGTTGATCTACTAGAATTTTCAAACTTTCCAACCTTTTAGCTTCCATATTCTTCTCTACCAAATATTTGATTCTTCCTTGATTATATTAGATATTGTCATAGCAAGTGGTGAATTGATTGATGAGATCTATATTAGGATCATATGTAGCATTTCTAGCTAGTTCAACAAAGATATTTTTTGTTATTACCAATGTGTTTTCTCTTTGCTACTTCTTGAGTTCTCCTTGAATTTTTTATTTTTTCCTATGTTCATTGATTTTTTCTAGATCTATGTATTTGATTGTAGACTTATTTTTAGCAATGATGACATCCAATTTCTCCTTTTACTCTACTATTCCAACATCCTTATCAAATAAATTTTCTTCATCTTTTGATCTTGAGAATGAGGATGAAGATGACGAAGATGTCATCATATATCGAACTAGCCTTCTCTTCTTCCTAGAGTATTCATCACCTATTGTTGTGGACATGCTAGGTGCTCTCTTCTGGCTTGTTTTCCCATGTGTCCTACTCTGATACACTCTTGATATTAATGATTTAAGCCCAACTACCATACCTCCTTCCTCTTGCTATTCTTTCTCCTCCTTTTGTGGTTCCTCTTCAAGTTGATCTTCTTATTTTGGTTTTGGATATTTTTCTTTAGAGGCTCTTCATTCAGTATTTGGACAAGTTCATGTGGATTCTCTTTTTCATCTTTGTCCTTATCTAGTAATGAACCAACAATAATTGTGTGTACCTTAATTATTTTATTAATCTATTTTTGAGTCATACTTGTGGTGACTTGATTCATTCATCAGTGGTCTAATCAATGACCTATGTAACTGGTGGGGAAACTAATAGTTATTCATCCTTTCTAGATTCTATTGTAGGTGCTTCTTCTCTAGTTGTCTTAGGTGCACTTAACTCTTCTTGAGTTGAACATATATTTTCTCCTATTTCTCTCCATATTGGGTTTCTTCCTCTCTTTGAGGAGTAGGATTTTCCTCTCTTCCTTCTTTAGTTACTCTACCCTTCTCCAATCTTGTTCTCAATCCTACCTATTCTTTTTAAGGCTTGTCTATATTTTTAATCTTGTAACTAGATGGTTCCTTGGTGCTTTCTTGGGCCCAACTTCCCTTTACCTAATTTTCCACTTTTGGAGTCATCTCTTTCGAATATTGGCAAATGCTTTCCTGTGCTTAGTTGGTTCAATTAGTTATGATATATATAACACCATTTATGTTGTTGAATGTTCCTCTATATACTTCCATGCACATTTCCTTTTAAGAATCAAATACTTTGGGTTCATTTTGATTAGATAATCTTGTATGTTGTTCTCATAATCCTTCACACCCACACTCCATTTTTCATTCCATATTTCCCTGAATCCTTTTGGTATCAACAATCCAATATCATATATTTTTTTTTCTATTTATCTCATGCTAGTGAGTATGACCTTTATCAATTTGAGCTTATTTTCCTTAGAAAGACTTGAAAATATATTCTTTAAAATAGAATAATCATGCATATTAATAATTGTATTTATAATTTCTTCAATGGGGACCAATTTATATTTCTTCTTACCTTTCTTTGTCTCCCTTAATGCTTCAACTTTAGCCACCTCAGTTAGGTTAGTAATGATGAGTTCTTTGGTTATCTCTTCTACCTTTGGTTGAGCTGGTGGAGATCCTTTTTCCTCCTAAGCTTGAGTCATTTTTGGGGGACTCAAAGATATATCTTCTTCCTTTTCTTTTGTTCTTATCATCTTGAATGGTTTTGATGCCTAACTATTAGTTACCCTCTTTAGAATTGGCTAGTGAGCCTTCTTCTTCTCCATGAGAAGTCTATTTGTTATCAACACAAATGCCAAACCTTGACATTATAAAAATTCCTCTAATGCTACTAGTTTTTTTATGTAGGGACTTGCATCTTCCTTCTTTACTTTACAGCTAAATAACATCAACTAGTGAGTTCTAGGTTGAACTACACACACAATACACTTGTTTGTTCATACTAGGGACAAAACTTGGTATTTGAAGTTTTCCACTAAGTTCCTGGGTATCATTTCTCTTTTATTCATTTACTTTTGGAAACCTTGAAGTATTCCCATTGTATAACATTTCCTCTTCCTTCCAATTTCTGATAGAGTCCACATATTAATGCCATGACTAGTTGGTCTTCACTTGATTTGATGAGTATGGATCTAGGAAATTCTCCACTTAGATAGAAAAATATGCATACTAGTATAGATCCAAACCTTAGGGTTTGAACCTTGTGATTATTCACGATCTCTCCTAAGCTCTTCATTATCTTCCTATGCAAATGTATGCATAAATCAAGTTTTGATTTGTTGTAGATGGCTTGAACTTCTTCATATATAATGCTTCTATGGATATGATTTTTCCTACCAATGTGTCATATCTTGTACCCCAACACCATGGCCACAAAAATATTCTTTGGGCTTGTGAGCTTGTTTACTCTACAATCTATTCCATCCTAGGTCTTCTTTCCTCCAATCATTAAAGTTCTTACGTAGTTAATATGAAATTCATTTATAGGTCAATACCTAATGCATTAAAACTACTTACCCTCTCTATTAGGAATTTTGTGATCTTGTATAGTTTGTCCAACCATACATACTGATCATGAATTCAACTAAAAAATATTATCTATTCTTCATGGAATAAATTGGGTATGTCCAACGCTCTACTTATCTTGGAACTCTCCAGATCATTTTGTTCATCCTTAAGGACTCCTTCAGAGATTTTTCAAAAATAAAACTCCCATATCTCTTTGTCTCCTATATCTTGAATTTCAACTTCCAAGTACACACTTACATCTTCTACAAGTAGAAAACCATCATGAAGAAATTATAGTATATTTTCATCTTACACTTCTTTTCCTTTCACTAATATGGCCTAGTACTTCAAATCATTGCTTTGTTGACTATTAATTAGATTGACCTTGTTGATTGCTCCTTTTAGTTTTCTTTCTTGACTTTAAGATTAACCTCTATACTAGATTGTGAGAGTTTATTCTCATAAGTAGTACTCTTTCATATTCACTTATGAGCTCTTAGGGTTTTGCAATATGGAAGCATAAGTGATTTCAATAATGCAAAGTATCGAATGATTCTCAATCCTTTTATATATCAAGGAATTATAACATTAGCATTACAATGGTCAGAAAAATATTTTACCTACCAAAGGAAATATGTTATTAATGCTCTTTCTCTCTCTACAACAATTAATTTTTCACCTTTGGATCTTCCATCAATAGGTTTTTCTCCTTCTCCTTAACAACAACATATTATCTTCTCTCCTATAGTCTCTATTGGAGTTCTTACATAAGAAACATATCAAGTGGGTTTAAACCTAATACAAGGAAGCAATAAGATACAAACAAGCCTAAGGATCACCTAAATCCTATATTCAATAGGGCTAAATCTTAGTTCTGGGCCAACATTAACAAAGTCATTAGGACTCACTTCACTTTAGGCTCTACAGGGCCAAGTTGGGTAAACCTTAGGGATTGATCTTGCTAATTTGATACTCTTATTCTTCAAGACTATCCCCAATAGTAGAAATGGTCAAAGTTCTTCTATGATTTGTTAATAAACTTCCTAAGCACAGTAGGTAACTATAACTAAAAAGTAGATGCAAATAACTAATGATCAGCACTTTTAGTTCTTTAGTACATAAAATGGTAAATTTATTTGTTTGTTATGTATTTCCTGCAATCAGGTAAAATCATTAACTTGTTCTTGAAATTTTAATTGACTAGTATCTTATCCATTAATATAAAAAGTCAAAACCAAAAAAATTGGACATATTTAATCAACTTGTGATTAAATTTGTCAATAGTGAACTCTGAATTTCATTCTTACCATATCTTTTTTATAAACCCTAAACCCTATCAATTATAGAATTTGATTATCTAATTCTTTGAATCGACAACAATTAGTTAGAGATATAAAATCTATGTAAATTGCATTAAACTAAATGAAACTTGTTCATTTCATTCTCAAGATTATAGATATATAAGAAAGGAGACAAACTCAAAGACAAAGATATATAAGGAAAATTCCTTCTTATATTAATTTCTTTTGAAAATGCTTACAATATTAACAAAGACTCAAAAAATAACTCAAAAAAAAGCCATTGATACTAGATATTCATTTTATATATTCAAGTATACAATAACTAATGACATTCACAAAATTACAAAGAAAAAATGGACAGTTTGTAAAAGGAACATATGAATGAGAAAATTCTACAAATAGCTGAAATTATACAAATAGCCGACCTCCACTCCACATCTTGGAAATTCATGGGAATATGCTACAACATAGACTTCCTAGTGTAAGCCTTAGTATTTCTCTCAAACTTCTGCAAATCCTCCAAATCTATAGGCTGGCTCATGGCTCCATCCAATCCAAAAGCTTCAATGAATGAAGCACACTCAAGTGTACAAAGAATAGTTTCATCTTTCCTATGGAAGGATTTGGTGTCTGGATTGTATAAATAAAATAGGGCCTTCAATAAGTTCACATCCACAAAAACCTCTTGAAATATCAACTTCGCCAGGTTCTTCCATGAATTACATATCGAGATCTTCTTTTCTCTTTTATGGTAGAAGTATTTAAACAACTTAGAACTAGTGACACCAAGGCATACAACATCTCTACAAAGAGAATATGGGTCAATGAAAGCATGGTTGTCTATAGCATTGGAATTTGAGGAACTAGGGAAAAGCTTAATCCATTCTTAGACAAACTTGTTAGGTTTTCTTTGTCTCATTTTCCCTCCTTTAGAAGTTAAAGTCTCTGCAACCCCCATATCTTATACTTGAATTTATTCTACCTATTTATCAAACATCTTGATAATATAATGGTAAATAGGGTATGAAATCTACTCTCAAGCTCTAAAAATAATTATCTATATGCACTGAAAAATCTACAACTACTCAAAATCTCTTTTTTTGTAAATGGTAAACTATAATTGAAAAATAGAAAAGACTTTATAGCTCAGTGTATATCATCAACATTTATCTTTGCATTGATTCTCCACATGCTTGAACCATAAGATCAACTTATTCTATCACCTCAACGGACCGTCGCCATTACTATCTAGTAATGCACTTTTTGTACCATATCCAAATCTCATTGGTGGAGAAGTTTGTTGTTGTTTCTAGCTCAGAAAACTAACTAGCAAGTTTTATGTCTAATTAGGGTCTACAATATTATGATCACCATTGAATAAAATGACTTCTCATATTATCTTATAGATGAATAAAAAATTCCACGATGTTACAAAACCTTGGAAAAACCCTTATCAAACAATCTAAAACAATGGAAAATCCCCTATGATCTTACAACACATTAGGTACCATGACATCAGAGCCAATTGTTGAATCCTTTACGATCTCTCAACATGTAGTTCATATTGAATGACATAGCATCTTATCTCAACTTGCCTTACCTTTCAATCCTATAGCATTTCCCTCCTTATAGAATTAGAGCATTTTATTCATTGGCTTAAGATCTTATGATAAACTATTTATTGTAAAATCAATGATTGAATTATGTTTTATAAAAACTTATGTAGAATAAGTTTCTAGCCCCACTAGTCTAACTAAGCATCCACTTGATATACGTTTCACAATTGATCAATCAGGACCGAAAACCTATCGCCTATCTGATAGTGTGCTATCACTTTTCCCTATCATTTATCACCTTAGGATCTTGTGATCATAAGTGTCCCATAGCATCATAACATCAAAACATCATCTTCATGACCTTATGATGTTCATTGCTTCATAAGATTGTAGCACCTTCATTCTCATTCCCTAATGTCTCGGTCACCTTTCGTGTTGTAACATCGCACACTAAAACTAGACACTCTTCAATACGACATATGACCATATGATACAGAGGGAATTGTAAGATTGGGGACCTTAACTTTTTCATTCACAATATTGTGACACATTGCTTATCCTTAGATCAAGGAGCTAAAATAATTTCATCATGATCCTTTGCTAACCCTTTCATCATAACATTGTAAAAGATGATGTAAAAGTCAAATAAAAATCCTACTTAGCTATAAAAGCTAGGGTTAGGGCTCGACTCTAAAATTTTATGAAGATTTATAGTAATATTAGATGGAAACATAACCTTAGGGAACCAATTTTCAAAATAGGGGAAAAAAAATTGGATTAAAGAAAAATACCATGTTATGGCTCTCCTCTGTAGATGAAAACTAATAACACATAAACCCTAACATCACAATACTCTTTTTAAAAACATTTCCACAATAGAATTTAAGTTTAGTGAAATTAAGGGCTACCAATATTTACCACTTTACAATAGGGGACATGTTTATGAATGATTATTTTATCATCCAAAACCTCTAAGCTTCATAGGCTTTATAAATTAGTGAGGTCTCAATACTAACCAATGAGCTTGCAACCTCATCTCATTTTTTTCTAGTTTCTTCACTTATCTTCTTCCACTTGGTGGTGAAGTCCTTCTCTAGTTGTTTCATAGTCTTGTTCTTCTCTTTTTTTACTTGGATTTGCTACTTGGCCTTCTACTTCTATATCCCCTTACAAGATGACCAATCTTTTGGTAGATGTAAGATGTCATTCTAGTACCTTTCAATGGTCTAGTATTATTTCTTGGGTTCATCCTTAATTTATATTGAGCTGCAGGATGACCATCCCTGAAATAGGTTGTATAGACAAGTGTGGGAAGCCTTTCCCTTCCTATAAGACTCATTGCCTTGGGAGACCTTTGATAGTCTTGGGATATTAGTATATAACCTTTTTCTCTATGTCCATACTTGTTGCAATTATAGAAACATCCATTTTTTCTTTTCTCATTTAAATGATATATACACTTTTGTGCAATATGGCCATAAATATAGAAGTTGTTATAATGTCCTTAAAAGGTATAGTACTAAATAGGTGTAATTTTCTTAAACCAACAAACACTAGATGTGTGCCTTTTCTTTCCATAGTAGTGATAGGTGGGTTTAGCAATACCTTTACCTTTTGTAGATGTGCTTCCTAGTTTGCTACAATTCAAGTTCTTTTCTCCTGAGATATATCCTTCCCTAGTCTTGTTGTCACCTTGGTAGCCAAGACTAACTGTGATCTTTTTTCTCCTCTAAGCCTCTAGTTTCTCATCAATATTTTTTGAGATATCATTGAATCTCCTTACCTTTTCATTACATTCATTCATTCTTGTTAGCTTTTCTGTGAGCTTGAGCACTTGTTGTATCACTTCCATGGACTATTCCATATTAGGGTCGCTTCTTTCCTCAATCTTCTAGTCATCATTTATCTTTACTACTATTTCTACTTCAGCTTCAACTCATTCTAAGATGATAACATCTCATTCATCCTTATCTCTAATAACCTCTTAGGTTTACTCTTCCTTCTCCTTGCTCAACTAAGAAATGGTTTCTTTCAACTAGTCATTTTCAATCATTAACTTAGAGATAGCTTCTTTTGATTCCTCCAAACCACTATGCTTCTTTAGGTGTTCAATAACCTCTTGACTCTCACTAATACTTTTCATCAGCTTCTTCCTCTTGGTCAAGTAATTTCTAAGTTTATCCTGGAGGTCTTCAACTATGTCTAGGGTTCTTAAAACTATCTTCTTAGTAATGCCATTGGATATTCCCTCAATTTCGTAGAATTTTTTCAATAGGGATCTATGCTTTGATATCAATTGTTGGTTCTAGCTACTATTGAGAGAGGAAGTGAATTAGGGCCAGCTCTAGAATTGGTTACTTTTTAAACCACTCTATATGTAATTAGTGCAAGCCACTTAACAAAAATTTATAATATGAGTGCAATAGAGTAGAAGAAAGTAAGTTCACACCTAAAATTATTCATCAATTTGACACAAAGATTTTTTACATGCAAACCCTTGCTTAGAGGATGAAAACCATGGTAAGGATAATATACCCACTAACCCTTATAATGCATTTAAACAATTGCATTGTTAGGATCTATAAATGTTTCTTCTTGAAGCACATCCTATTGTGAATGCCTATAAATTTTCTAAGATTATAAAAACCTATGAAAGCTACCTTATTAGAGGATTTGCAATTATCCTTCTAAGAGCTTAATAATTAAACCTTCTCTTTCAAGAGCTATAAATAGATGTAATGGCGAGAAGCAATTCTAATGTATTTATACCTAAGATGTAGAACTGAATAGCTATGTAGATCATTTCTTTGTATCTTAGAAGATACACTAATCTCCTCATTCACATAGTGTGTTCTTTGGTATATCTCTCCCCTTGGTTTTATATAATAGCCTATTAGTGTATTCTCTTTCTTTTCTGATCCCTTCACTCTATGTTCTCATGTACACTCTTCTACCTCTTTTCTCTCTGCTCTTCAAAAACTAACTTCTTCAACTCTTTCCAAAAAGAGAAACAAATGCAACCTCCTTTTATTTGAGCCCTAAATTCTATAATATCAAGACATACATACCTATAACAAAATTATCCCACTCATTTTTTAATTCAAATTTTTAATCCCATGCCTAGTCTCTTCAAAGAAAACTCATAACCCCTGCACCTAGGGTCTAGACTGGTAGCCCTACTAGTTTTTTTGTGAACCAATGGTAGTCTTTTTCCTTTATTTCTTGTTGCATTTTACTCTTTTCTTATGTTATATCCACTCTACTCATTACTCTCTTGTTACATCCATGGTGACTTAGTTTGAGGATGAGCTAGATCAACTTGATTGCATACTTGTCTTCTTGCAGTGGCGAGGTGCCCATAAGTGCATACCAATTTCCTCTTCTACTAGTGGACTTAACACCTTGTGTCTTCTTCTTCCTTTAATCGATTGTTAATCAATTTTCAAATTAATGTCTTTTTCCATCATTGAAAACCCTTGGTATAGTCTTCATGCTAACGAAATGTGTAAGGTCAGCAACCTTGTATCATGATAGGGAACACACTTGGGGTACAACCCTAGGATCTCACCTTGGGTACTTCTGTTAAAATCTACAAGGGATGTTTCCCCTTGAACCTAAGCATGGGGGAACTATCCCAAAAGCCTTTACAAAAAAGATCATGGGAATCCATGCTAAATAAAGTGGGAATAATTAAACTCCAAGTCTGATTAGGTTCCACATAAAAACAAAGTACACTAAAAAAGGATCTAACTAAGCATCTAATTATAAGTGAGTGAAAGTTAATATAGTAAAAATATGAAATATTGAACAAAACTAGGTGTTAAAGGTGGAGATTAATCAACATAGTAAATATTTAACATCTTTATATTATATATTAATTAATACAATAAAAATTTAGTAAAATATATGATTCTAATGTAGAAGGCCTAGATTATACTTTAGTTTCTTCCAAAATCACTTCTCCTTTGACCTATTTGAGGCACTATTCTATGGTCCATCTTTATTAAATTTCTAATATGTCTTGTTCTCCTTTATTAGTTCCTAGGTTCATCTCCTAGGAACCTAACCTATGATAAACTAATAAAAATTTGAGAGTTCCCAAATCTTGTCAATCCTCCAACCTTTCCTAAAGGTTATATATAGCCTAGCCCTATGCCAAAATCATTATCTTCACTCTATATGTTCCTTGGAATTTAAGTGGGTGGTCCCCATACCTATGTAGACTATCACAACCCTTATGTTACTATTTATTGGATCAAAGACACATCCAGGTTAGGTTTCACAAAATTGTTCTGCTAGGAGACCTAGTAGAAGTATACCTCCTACTCTTCCTTTTTTACTAGAACTCCTAAACTTCCCAAACAAGGGCACAATATCAAACCTTTTTTGGATCCCTTTCTCCCTTCTTTTAAATATGACAAAATTTCATCTAGGTTTTACTATTGACTTGGTCAACCAACATACCCCCAAATAGAACCTTTCATTCATACCCTTCGCCAATCAAAATTTCTAGTGACCACTTGAATGTGTCTACACATTCTTAAGGGGCCTCTAAAAATGCTTCTTTCATACCCATTAGACTTATCTTTCCTTATACAAAATAATTTGTATTCATTTTTAGCTAGTCACATCCCTTATGCAAAGCCTAGAGTATCACTTTAAAAATAGGAGATCTATGGCTTCCTGCCTCTACTTTCTATTGCTACAAGCTAGAGTTGTCATTGCACCAAAAGATCAACCCATCAATGCCTGATCCAACCACTAGAATTATAGAACATAGGAGATAGTTAAGCCATGTCATGAATCCTAAAGGGGAACATTAGGAGTTAGTCTAAAAATCTCCCTAGTGTTACCTAAGGAGATTTGAATCTATGACCAAGCTTTGATACCACTTGTTACAAGCTATAGTTGCTGTTGCACCAAAAGATTGACATGTTAATGCCCGATACAACCACTAGACTTATAGAATATAGGAGATAATTAAGCCATGTCACAAATCCCAAAGTGCAACATTAACAATTTGTCCAACATATATATGTTAAAATACATAAAAAAACCTAATATTTTCCAACAAATTGGCCATATTCGATCATGAAATGTTAGGGAATTTCTATTTTTGTCCAAAACCTTAGTGTTTGTAAGGGTTTTAGATAGATTTGGAAAATTGATTGGATATTAGTTGTTTCTTCACCAATTTGAGCTAGACCAAGTGTATTTGATATGTAGGAAACAAACTCTATACCTTCATGATAGATACTAAATGTATACACTTAATAGATGACTATAAATGAATGTCAAATAGGAAAATTCATGTTTGTAACACATTGATACAACAACTAAATTCCTTATTCTTTGTCAATTCTCCAATTTACATTGATCTTTGACCATACTTATGTTATATACATCCCTCTCAACCAATATCAAACTAATAATCCATTGGGAGGCCTAATTGTATATATTTTTTAACAATAATAACATTGACAATGTTGTCAACATTGCAACTTTATAATTTTTTTTAATATTCTATGCAAGTTAGATGAGAAATAATCACAACTTTTCTATATATATATATATATATATATATATATATATATATCCTTTACCATATTTGACCATCAAGACCTATGACCTTCACAAGCAAAACAATAGCTCAAAAGGCCTTATTATTACATTATTGTAATGATAAGTTGGCCACTATTGGACCTTATTAAAACCATGGACATAAAGAGACATGTGAATTTCTTATGTAGCCTACACTATACTCCCCTATGGTAAGAAATAGAGGCCCTTGAGTTTTCAAGTATAAAAATGTAATGCCATGCTTTAATAAGTCCACTTATGACATTCATGTGGCTTCAAATTCATGTAATCTTTCCCATTTGACAAGGAACTCTTTTTAACACTCTTATTGGTTCCTTAAATCACCTTTGTATTAATTATGCATCCCAAGTGAAAAGTATTTCTCAAAGGTAATTCTTTAAACAAATCTCCATCATCTTCAATAATAGTTGTACCTGGATCACCTGCAACAACAAGAACAAGGAAATAAATAAACACATTAAATATTGATGAGGTTCCAAGGTATGGAGGTAGTTAAATAACATTTTCATTTGCCTAAAACTTGTGTACAACTATGGAAGGATAAATGTTTATCATAAGAAACTTGATAGGTTAACATTTAGGTAAAATTTCCTTCTTCAAGTAATCCATTACCAAATCCCCTAATTTGAATTTTACATCCCTCCTTTTGATATATTATTTGGCCCTTGTTGACACAAAATTCTACACCCATGCCTAAATTGTTATCCTTAGGAGACCTTGTGTAATACAGAAACAATGTCCAACTATGGGACCTATGGTCAAAGGTTGAATCTCTAGAGAAGGACAACTTCCTTACAATCATGATGCACCTAAACTACAATTTTGAGGGAAAAAGAAGAGAGATTGCATGAAATTAATCCTTAAAGGGAAAGGGGATGGTGCATTGGATTGAAATTTGGTTACTACCTCTTCCAATAACTATACTGCACATGATTGAAACAACAAAATCTACATAATTCTCAACTGAAATCTACCTTCCAAGAAATCAAATGTAGGTTTGGAACTGATCCAAGTGCTCAAAGGAAAATGAATTTCACTATATAGAAACTGCTAGAGAATTTAACACAACACAAAAAACTAAGAAAGTTAGGAAAGATGCATGCACATATGAATGAATGGAAAGAAGAGGTAAGAAACAATATATTTCATTAATGGTAGGCAAACTAATATAGTTGCAAATCATAATGTTGTTGCAAAATGCAAACATAGAAGAACACATAAAATATTTACAAGTTTTATTTTTCAAAGAGTTCAAGCACAAATTAAATGTAACTTTGAAGTTAAAACTCCTACCATGGTGAAGTTAGGGTTATTTAGAAGCAATAAATGAAAAATCAGAATTAATCTAATCATGTATGCAACTTTCTCATAATAGTGATAGGAAAAGTCCAAATAAATGTAATTAGAAAATGAAAGGATAAATCCAACAAATCAAATCCTTGTAAGTAATAAAGAGGCATGAAGATACATTAGTGTCATGCAAAAAGGCGTAAAAAATTTCTTAAAGAATCAACCTTAGAAACATATGGTGGACATAAACAATCATATTGCACCATTGTCAAAAAATGCACAAAGGGACAGAACATAGTGCTAACCTTCCTTTGTACATCTGTAGAGTTGACCCATGTGAATAAGATCCAATTTTCCCAAAAAAATGGGAATCATTGATGATGATATTTCATTTTAAAATGGATGGCATAGATGCTACAAAAGATCTCCTAATGAATGATTTAAATAGAATTGTTGATGAAGAAAATTTAAAATATAATGATTGGCAGATTTCCAATGAATGGTAGAAGAAACAAGAAAAAAAGTCACTATTTTGTAGGCTACAAAAAATGACTCTTGCAATATAGAAAAATGGGTAAACATGAGGGTTAAGCTTATACCACTACCAAGTCACTCAGTAAACATAGCAGGAATACTTCACTAAGAAACACAGAGTGAAAAATTGAGCCACTCAATAAAATGTTGATTGCAAAACTTGACATGTTAACCCACTACAAATAATCCAACCCATTGAAAATTTCTTAGATCAGTTATCCATAGTGGATTGAATGGTGAAAAAATAAGCCAATATTTTTGGTGACTCAAAGGGGATGCTTTCTTGCTAATATAAGATCAGAAACCTTAAGTAATCCATTGGGAATGAAGTGACCAATAGAGGACAATGTGTTAGTAGACCTGTAACTTCACAAAAATCTACAACTAGCCAATAGGGAAAAAAGATCCCAACAACTCTAGGATAAGAGAGAAATTATGTACATGCACTCTTGGAAAGCTAAAAATATCCATTCTAGTATGTATAAGTATTTACAAAATAAATATTAAACAAATCCATTTACTAGCTTGTTGAAGTAGCTTTCCTTTCGAAAAAGTTTATTTTTTCTTCCATTCATGTGGGTAGTTAAATAGATCAATAGGTATGACAAGCATACTATTGCAAAGAGTAACTTTCCAATGCTAAGAAAAAGAAGCTATCCAACATTGGGATATTGTGTTCTTGAGCAGGAGTACTTACTTGCTCCTTCTTGTGATCTTCACCCTCATGCTTTAGAATGAACATGACTGGGGGAAAATTACTTTTTTATGGAGTTATATGCCTTATTGGGAACCCTCTTAATGGTATTGGGTCCAAGGAATCATCCTTGACCATGTTGTTGTTCTCTATAATCTCCAAATCCTTATGGCCAGTAGGGATTGGCTCTGATGGGGTGGTTTGTAGTGTTCTCTCCTCATGTTGCAACTACAACATATGTTTTTCCTCCATTGGCAGTTGCTCATGAATTGTCTTTTGCAAAACGGGAAGATTTCTCTACCTATAGGTAAATTCTTTCTCCTTGTAGGCTCTTATGTTTCAATTGCTTGCAATTTAGTAAGCTTGAGCCTTGTCTCTTCATTGAAAATAGTCAACAATCTTGTAAGGTACTCGAACTGGGCCTTTCCCACCTCCTACTCTAAAGAGTGAAAGAGAGCGAAGAGAGCCAAATAATCTAACTCTTTTATCAAGGAGAGGCCTCACATGTATATTCTTTCTCATAATATGGGGGGAAGTGGGGGGAATATCTATGAAGTGAATCCATTGTTGAAGCATTGAAACAAAAAAATTCATAAAATTCCTAAAGAAACATAAAAGATCAAAAATATATTTACACATACCAACATTGTGACTAATTGAAACCAATAGATTCTTCACTTTAGAGTTGCCACAACATTTGATTAATACCTCCAAAAGTTGAATAAAGATTGAACTGGCTAACCAACAAACTTATGAATTTAAAATCTTGTCCCATTGGGTGGGCCAAAAACTATAGTATGACTGGTGGAGGTGTTAGCCAAATTTCCAACAAGTAATTATATCTTTGAAGTGGTATTAAAAATATTTCATTCTTTATTGATGATTAGCCTCTGTATCAAGTTTGTTATGGAAATTTACCCTAAGAATTGGAAACCCTAAGAAAACCCCTTGTTATGTTCTATTTTGAAGTTACTTTTTGAGAAACTTAAATGAAGGGTTAATATATCATGCAATAGGATATTTACTCTATCCTAATGTTTCAAATTTATGTTGTGACTATTGGAGATATAAGTTAGGCTAGGTTACTAAGAGGGGATGGTTGAATTAGGAACCAATAAAACTTTAACTCACTTCGCCAATTAATCCTTCATATATTATTCTGATCTAATTGCATGAATGAAAGAATGAAAGTAATAAAACATACATAACACTTTGAAACAAGATATGGTGACCCATAAACCTTTCAAATAGAAATTAAAAACTAGGGTGGGGATGATATCCACAAGCTCTAGTATTTTTTTTGCTATACCCTTAATATTGGTGTATATAGGGTTATGAATAGTCAACTTGTGGCTATCTTAATCCTTAATTAAGTCATGTTATCATTATTATATTATTATTTAGGCAAGTAGGTCAGCCTAGGTGTTATGTAGGGTTGTGTCTATTTAGCCCAAGCATAATTAGGTATATATAGGAGGTTGTGAGTCTTATTTCAAGATCAGATTGTGAAGTGTGTTCTCATTGGATATATTTGGAGGTTTCCCCCTCGAAATGGTCTATTACTCTTGATTATTCTCAATTATTTATATAATATTTCATTACAAGTGGTATTAAAGCATGATCTTGGCACCATAGAGGTAAGATTTTTTCTCAACAATGGGGCAATTTTGGGAAGAGCATAACTTTTAGTATTCAGAAAAATTTTCAAATATTTTTACAAGGTTTTTAAGAACATATTAAAGAAGCTATAGTCCAAAATTCAAAGGAATTGGAGCAAATTGAGCAAATTATTGCAGAATTACTATTTCCATACAATTTATTGAGATCTTCATATCTCTCACATCCTACTAAATTTGAGTATAACTTGTATTGGGGTTTTGAATACATATTAGAGGAGTCTAAATTTCAAATCTTTTTAGAAATTAAAGAAAAAGTAAGCAATATATTGTAAAATTAGGAAAATTCACTCTCAAGGGAGAAAATTTACTATCTTTTTTTGGATTTTTTTTTGAGTAAGGGTATCTTAGCCCTAGTAAGTTATAGTAAAAAATAAATAAATAAATTACAGAATTTACATTTCATTTGTGTGATTTATTTCAAAAATATTGGTTTCCATCATGACGGGCCTTCAACAAGAGGCAAAAAGAATGCTATCACACTAGGGAAATCCTCTGATCAATACTAGGAAACAACATAGGATATTAATCCCAATGAGGAACTAAGTAAGTTCAAGGAAGATGTTAAGAGGGATATGTGTGACCTGCGAGGAGATATATCAGATATATGAAGCATGTTAAGCACCTATATGAATGAAACAAGGAAGGAGCTCTCAAGAAATCAAGGTGAAACCTTCAAGTTGACTAATAATGACACAAAATTTAATACTCCTACCGGATCTAGGATTTTTTTTCCAAAGGTGGATAGGTGAAAATTTGATGGCAAGGATCCTCTAACATGGATAAATCAAATGGAGAATTTCTTTGAAGTACATCAAACCCTATATGGATGAAAGGTCATGATGGCTTCCATATATCTAGAAGCAAATCAATTCATTTGGTATCATTTCCTTTGTACTTGTAGGAGGAAAAAGGGTCTCACCGTATCATGGTTAATTTTTAAAGAAGAACTCCAAGCACAATACAACAATAGTGTGATAGAAAACTTCTTTAGCCAACTTGCTAAGCTTCAAAAAATAGGATTAGTTAAGGATTATATTCAAACATTTCAAAATCTATCCCTAAGAGTGGATAAAATTATAGAGGATAACTTGGATGATTTATTCTTAGGTGCTCTCAAGGATCACATTCAATATGAGGTACGCATGCTTTTTCCTATCTTAGTAAATGAGTCTTTTATATTGGCAGATAGGATAGAGGAGAAATTATTGATTCCTAAAAAACAAGGGGCTAATGTGAAAAGAGAAAATAGATATTCAACATCTTCTCTTCCTCAACCTACTAGGTTGACTCCACAACAAATTGAGGACAAAAGAACAAAAGGATTGTGTTTCAATTGTGATAGAAAATATAGTCAAGGACATAAATGTAATGAAAATAAATTGTTCTATATTGAAGGTCCAAGTGAGGAAGAAGAGGATAAACCCATATTAGAGGAGGATAGAGAGTCAAGTGAGGAATCACATGATTCTCAACCAATCATTTCTTTTCATGCACTTTTAGGTTTTAGTGCACCACAAACTCTCAAGGTAGTGGGTTTGTTAAAGAAACATAAAGTAACAGTGTTGATCGACTTAGGTAGCACTCATAATTTCATCAAAAAAAAGTTGGCAACTCTTCTAAATTGTTTTATATATCCAGCCCTAGAGTTTTAGGTTTTAATTATAGATGAGGGCATAGTATCAAATTATCCATGGGAGATTATCAACTTGATGTCCCAATGTATGTGATATCCATGGGTGCAATGGATATTGTTTTGGGAGTACAATGGCTTACAAATTGGAAACAATTGAGATGAACTTCCAAGAATTATTCATGTGATTTCAATCAAAATGAAATGTAGTGGAGCTAATGGGATTGAAGGAAAAATCCCCATAGATGGTAAGCTCTCATAAAATGCAAAAGTTTCTTAAGAAAGGAGTGGATGGATTTGTGGCCCAACTATGTTCATTAGAAGTCTCTAAATCTAATGCTCTTACTCATCCATATTTACAAGAAATAATTGATTGTCACTCAATAATTCTTGAAGATATGCCTAAAGGACTTCCTCCTAAGAGGGATCATGAACATGCCATACAACTAGTTCTAGCAAGCCACCCACTAGGCATCAGGCCTTATAGGTACCCGCACATAAAAAAAAATTGAGATAGAAAAAAAAATGTTGAGGAACTACTAGAGGCAAGAATTATCAAGAATAGCCAAAGTTCTTACTCCTCACCTATTGTGATGGTGTGTAAGAAGGATGAAACTTGGAAAATGTGTATAGATTATAGAGTTCTCAACAAGTACATCATTAAAGATAAGTTTCCTATTCTATTCATTGATGATCTTCTAGATGAATTAAATGGAGCTATGTATTTTTCCAAGTTAGATATTAGATTGGGTTATCACCAAATTTGGGTCAAGGAGGAAGATATTTGTAAGAAAATGTTTCAAACTCATGAGGGTCATTATGAATTTTTGGTGATGACATTTGGTCTTACCAATGCACCATCTACATTCCAAAGTTTGATAAATTGCATTTTTAAGAAGTTCTTAAGAAAGTTTGTGTTAGTGTATTTTGATGATATATCAATTTATAGAAAGACTTGGGTAGAAAATTTGTAGCATTTAGATCAAGCATTAAAATTACTCAAAGATCATCAACTCTATGCTAAGCCATCCAAGTGTGCTTTTGGTCTTAAGGAGGTGGAGTATTTGGGACACATAGTTTCACATGGAGGAGTAAAGGTGGACCCTAACAAAATTAAGGCTATCATGGAATGGCCTATTCCAACAACCATTAAGAAGATGAAGGGTTTCTTGGGATTGGAAAGGAACTATAGAAGATTTGTGAAGACACATGGTCATATAGCAGCACCCCTTACCACTCTATTGAAGAAGGATTCTTTTTATTGGAATGAATATGCTAATGTAGCATTTTAGAAATTGAAGAAGGCTATGCGTAAAACTCCAGTGCTTACCATTCTAGACTTCACTAGGGAATTCATTATAGAATGTGATGCCTTTGGAAATGGGAAATGAGAAATTCTCATTCAAGAAGGTTGACCAATTTATTTTGAAAGTCATCAATTAAAAGGTAAAAATTAACTCAAACCTATCTATGAGAAGGAAATACTAGCAATCCTTCATGCAATTAAAAAATGGAGGCCTTATTTAATGGGTTGACACTTCAAGGTTAAGATAGATCATGATAGACTAAAATATTTTTTGGAACAATGACTATCTTTAGAAGAGCGACACAAATGGGTCACTAAGATGTTGGGATATGACTTTAACATTGTATACAAGAAGGTAAGGAAAATATTGTGGCCGATGCACTTTCCAGGAAGGATGAAAAACATGAAGCCTTATTGTGTGGCCTTTCAATATTACAAGAAAATTGTAAGTGGTAGAAGCCAAAGAAGAGTAGAAAAATGATGCTACAACAAGTAATCTCATCCAAAAACAAAAAAGTGACCCTAGTAGTTTAGATAAGTTTTGTTTAAAGGGGGATATAATTTGGTATAAAGAGTGCTTGTATCTTTGCAAGAATTCCACTCTTAAACACAAGATTCTCAAATAACTACATGAGTCCCCAGTTGGTAGTCATTCAAGATTTTTGAAGACATATCATCGGATCAAGAAAGATTATTTTTGGGAAGGGATAAAAGGTGATGTTCAAAAATTTGTGGCTGAATGTTTGGTTTATCAAAGAAATAAGGGGGAAACAATTAAGACACCAGGTCTCTTAGAACCATTAACTATTCCTAGCCAACGTTGGGAAGAGGTATCCACTGAATTCATCATAGGGCTTCCCAAATCTAATGGTCATAATGTCATCATTGTAGTAGTTGATTGCCTCACTAAATATGCACATTTCAGTGTATTATCATATCCTTTTACAACAAGTATAGTGGCAAAAGTTTTCTTGGAGAATATCCAAAAGCTGCATGGTAGACCTAAGGTTATTATTAGTGATCATGATCCTATCTTTACTAGTCACTTTTGGAAAGATTTATTCTCATGTTTAGGTACTCAATTGGCTCATAGTTCTTCATACCATCCACAATTAGATGGGAAAACTAAAGTTGTTAATAAATGTTTGGAAGGATATCTACGTCGTTGTAATTTAGAAAAAAAATCTCAATGGGTAGATTGCCTACCTCTTGCAAAATGGTGGTACAATCCTTCTTTTCATAGCTCACCAATAATGTCTCTATTTTTGGCACTTTATGGATATCATCCTCCTTCTGTCACATCATCATTAAGGTGTCACCAAGAGTTTAGGTAGTAAAGGACCACTTGCTTCATCAACAATAGGTACTTTTAGGACTCAAGGAGAATTTAACATGGCACAAAATTGAATGAAACAACAAGTGGACCAACATCGTAGTGAAAGAAATTTTGAAGTTGGGGATTGGGTCTTCTTTAGGTTGTAGCCTTATAAACAAATCTTAATGAAGCAACAAAAGAAGAATAAAAAGTTGTCTCCAAGATATTATGGACCATACCAAATCATGCAAAAGACTAGCATTGTTGCCTACAAGCTTGAGTTGCCACCAACAACAAAGATACATCCAATTTTTCATGTTTCTTGTTTGAAGAAGGTAATTGGGTAGAGTATTCCTACTCAAACAATACTACCAGAGCTTGATGAAGAAGGAATAATAGTTTTGGAGCTAGAGTGCATTCTTCAAACACACATTAAGAAGCTAAGTAATAGAATCCTTGCTTAGTATCTCATTCAATGGAAGACCTTACTAGTTGAAGAGGCCATGTGGGAGGATGAGGAGTTCATTCAAAAGAATCTACACTTGGTTAGCATTAAGGACAATGCTTGTTTCAAGAGATGGGGCATGCTATGCCATTAATATTGGTGTATATAGGGTTATGAATAGTCAACTTGTGGCTATCTTAATCATTAATTAAGTCATGCTATCATTATTATATTATTATTTAGGTAGGTAGGTTGGCCTAGGCATTATGTAGGGTTGTGCCTATTTAACCTAAGCACAATTAGGTATATATAGGAGGTCGTGAGTCTTATTTCAAGATTAGATTGTGAAGTGTATTATCATTGGAGATATTTGGAGGTTTCCCCCTCAAAGTGGCCTATTACTCTCGATTATTATCAAGTATTTATATAATAATTCATATTTTTTCTTCTATTGTGCAAGTTATTTCATTACAACAATATAAAATTGGCCTGTTAAGGCTTGTAATTGAACACTTTTGATGATCTTCCCTTTTAGGAGCAATAAGGACTGTTAGGTCCACCTTGTTAAAGGATTTACAAACATACAATGAAGTATGCACTCTGTTAGGAGATTTAGCAAAAGACTATTAAGTCCACCCAATCAAAGGATTTAACTGATGTAAATGTTAGAGTGAATTAGTGGTTTATGTCTAATTTGCAACTTTGATTTGATGAATGAGATTCCTTGAATTGCAATGATGACCTTATTGTGATAGATAAGTCTTTGTTGTACCATATACTTTTGTAGCCTTCTTCAATTTGTACTAATCTACTTAATACTCATACTTGATTACTTTCTTGCATTGGATATGATATAATACATTACATATATACAAATCTACTTGATTACCTTTTGGAGTTAGCTATAATAACAAATTCATCATAATTCCAAATGTTGGCCCATTGCTGTAGCTTAGGTTTTGAAGACAAACTCAGTGATGTTTTGACACTTGGCAAATATTGTCAACACTTGGAAAAATATGGCGCTTAGTTTAAGTTGAAGCTTGGCCCATACTGATCAATTCAAGTAGCACAGACTTGGTTAGCACTGTGTGACTCGATGAATATTGAGAAACTTGATAGATACTGAATCACTTGGTTGACATTGCATGACTTGGTTAACATTGGATCTCTTTGTTAACACTACAAGCTTGGTAGGCACTGTAGAACTTGGTTAACACTAGAGAGCTTGGTTAATAGTAAGATCCTCATCACTTCTACTAGATAGGTCAGTAAAATATGCTACATGCTCAAGAAATACTATAAACTATCTTAGATGCTTGGTAGACACTTTGTAGCTTGAGATGAACTGCAATCTAACTGTTTAGCTTGGTAGCAACTGAAGCACTTGGCTATCACTACTAGATGAATGATAAGCTTGGTAGAAACTATAGAGTTTGGTAGTAGAGAAACCAACTGACTAAGTGTTGATTCACTAATAGACAAATTAACCTTAATGTCAACAGTCTCCCCATTTGGCATTAGTGACAAAAACACTTATCATATCAAAAATCTAAATTCCAAAAATTACAAGTCAAAACTTCCTTTATCAACATTTTGTGTCTTCAACTCAGTTTTGACTTACTACTGCTGTAGCTCACTAAATTACTCTATTTTTCTAATTTTAAAAAAATTCTTTTGTAAATATGTTTTTTGTTGTCTCTACATCTACTCCATATTACTACTCCCCCATACATACATCTCTCCTACATATATATCTAGAGTATGATAATATTTTCTATACAAATAATCTTCTCTTTTATCAACAACATTCTCCCCTTTTTGACATAAATTCCAAAGTTGTAAAGTATTTACAACTTAATACCAAAATGTGACAAGAAATCAATATGTACCTTTAGAATGATTGTCATCATCTTATCTCAATTCTCTTGCAATAGCTTACTTGCATGCAAGGCTATCTACACTTTTACTAAGAGTTCCATGATGTGGTTAGCAATGGAGAAGTTACTATCATGGATGAGTGTCTTTGCATGTGTAATTTTCTTTTGTAGTGCATCCATGTTTGGAAGAATTATGCCCTAAATTTCTACAAGTGTAGCCTTAATCCTGGCTTCTTCCCTTAACAAATATTCCTATAGGTCTATTAAGTATCTAATCTTTGTAAAGTGTGTAGAGCTACAACTAGGATCAAGTGATAGTTGGTGTGCACTTTCCTTCATATCCTCATCTATCTTGGATATAATCCTTTATTTCCTTTGTAAATATAGATGTGTCATACAACTTGACAAATAAAGAAACAACATTATTTACAGATGTTTCTAGTGTAGCAAGAATAGTAGACAACTCTACTTGATCAATAGAAATATTTTGTGCCACTTGCTCCAAAATGTTATTTTCAAATTTTCTCTATACTCTCTGGAACAAATTTTCTTGTCCATTTAGTTCTTCATTGTACTTGTGGAAAATTTCAACTAAAGAATCCAGAATAAGCTATTTCTCATCAACCTCAATATTTAGAGTATCTAAAAATATGCTCTTGATATCCTCAAGGACTTGGTTTTCATTTTTGACTCTTCTCTAAGCTTCTATTGCTTAGCCCTCTTCTTTCAAAGTTCTCCTAGGGTATCCATTTGATTAGGAGTGAGGTTATAGGTATCCCAATTTGGAATAACAATGTCCTCATGTAAATCAATGTCTTCTTTTTCTTTACCCTTTTTTGTTGAAATAGAATAATGAATAGTTTCTTTTCCCTTATCCAAAACTTTAGTGCTTGGTTGAGATTGGGTGTCAACTGTAATTGCACTAGTTATGGTGGAAACAATAGTTGAAAAGTAGGAATGGCACAAAATATAATAATAGTAGAAATAACATTAACAATAGGAATACCTTGTTGTTGCTCAATCAAGCCTGATGTTGGAAAGACTTGTTTCTTGATAGGTTAAGTGCTAGACACTTCAATTATTGAAACACTCAGTAGAGTAATTCCAAATATTGGTTGGGTTCTAGGTGATCTAGTTGTAACTATAACCAACTTGGAGGAAACATTCTCTGAGCTTGATTGCACTAAGGTTTTTCTCAGAGAATGAGGAAAGGAAGTCATAACTTCTACTACAATCTTTTTTGCATCAGATTCCTCAATACTCTAAATTTCTAGAAGACTTCCTCCAGTGGCTTCTTGTTCTTCTTCCTCATCACCAAGATCAAAATTTTCTATTTCATCTACTCTAATTTCTAATTCCTCTTTAGCATCATCTTCTTCAACATATTTATCATCAACTTGCACAAAAAAGTCACGAGGCTTGTGCAATTCATAGATGTTTTTCCATGTGGTAGTATTAGACATCACCACATATTCTATGTCCTTTAGTAATATTAGAAATGTATTAAATTTAGGTGTAAGCTTCTTTTCATTTGATTTCAATGATTCCTTCACCTCTTTTTCACTGAGACTCGACATAAGTTGTCTCAAGGTTTATTCACTAATGTCTTTAGAAAATTTCAATGCATTATCCCATTGAGGTTTGACTACTTCTTGGATTACATAAGGAACTTTATATGTTAACTCATCAAGTGATTACTTTCACTTACCTAATTTTTCCACAAGGGCATCCTTAATTAGGTTTTTCACCTCTTAGATCCTAGTCTCATACTTGAGTGACTTAAAATATGTCATACATGTTCCCTATTCCAATTTCTTTAATTTTTCTTGAAGGGTAGGGGGGAAAACCTTTGAAATATAACTTGTTTAGCTTCATCCTCTTCACCAACTTCAATTTCCTCTTGGATTTGGTGGATCTTCTTGTGAACACAATAAGGGAAGACTCTGTAGGCTTAGTTATTGTAACTTTCCCTTTCTTCTTCAGAGGTTCCTCTTCCTTAGGTTCCACTTCCTCTACTTCATCCTCTTTATCTTCATCTTCTATATCATCTCCTTTACCCTCTATTATCATGAGAGGAGATTTTTATTTCTTAGTGTTCTTCATTATTTTATCTATCCTTTTTCTTCCTCTATTCACTGCCTAGGGTAACTTAATCTCAAGCTCAATTATGGCCTTGGCCTCTTCACAAGTTATGAAATATGTTGCCTTAGGATATATAGGTTTATTTAGTAAAGCCTCAATGATATCTTTAGTGTCATCTATGTTAACCTCATATTCTAGAGGTTTAACTCATGCTACTCTAGGCTCAACTACTTGAATGTAAACCTTGTCATAGTCAACCATAAAACAAATATCTTCCTTATAATTTTCTACTAGTTTCCTTGGTATCCTAAATCTTCTCTAAAATTTCTCCTTTAATGTGTCAAAATAATTATCCATAATAGTGTCAAAGTTTTCTCCCATCTCTTCTATGAACTTATTAATTTGATATGCTACTGGAGTATCTTTCTTCCATAGTACAATTCCTTTAGAAGGGAAAAACTTCTAAACATAAACAAATAGACATATCTAGAGAGAGCCAAACTTACATATTGCTCTTGGATACATAGATGCTTTCCATGTTCTTGCTCAATTGATTTAGTAGTAGCTCAAAAATATCAAAGGATAAATAGTTCTTTACTACCTTGTACGCTAGGTCAACTGCTTCACATGATACACTATTCAACTAGCTTGAGCTATAGGTTTTGCGAGCTATTACATGGAGTCAAAACATCAATTTGATGTAAAATAATCCACTTAGT
Organism: Cupressus sempervirens; assembly: GCA_028749045.1. Taxonomy (NCBI): domain Eukaryota; kingdom Viridiplantae; phylum Streptophyta; class Pinopsida; order Cupressales; family Cupressaceae; genus Cupressus; species Cupressus sempervirens. The sequence goes on from CM053792.1 coordinate 606,278,420, forward strand.
TTCATGCCTCTTATATCCCATTCAAAAAGTGTCGTCTTCATCAATTCAACCCAACCTAGGGTTTTTGTGGTTTTTGCTTTGTTCAACATAAGCAATTCAGTAATCATCTATATCATCTTCTTGGTTATCAAAATAGGATGATCCAACCATAACTACATGTCATGAACATGTCTCAAGATGAATCTAATACACTTCACTTGAAAGTCCCTTGGCATATGTAAAATATGTGTCAAGCCTTTTATCTCCAAATGTTTGTGCCCAGGTTTCAGAACACCATCCACACATAGTTCATTGAATGCCTCATTCATCTCTAGGGTTCCAAGATCCTAAATAGAATTGTGATGAAATTATTTAATGTCATGAAAAAGGAATATCTTTTCTAGCATCTAGGATTGTGCTCTAGCAAGGTTGAGAGCCTTCACTATTGCTAGAATCAGTTTGATTGTAGGAGCCTTGCAATCCAATCCATGAACCAACATCTCAGAAACTTTCTTAACCTTGTTGGTAGAAGATACCATTGCTTAGTAGGGTTTTGAACATAAAAGAAATCTTCTACAACAACTACTTAAATCATTTTGGGACTCTAAATTCTCTCTTTTCTCTATGTTCTAAAAATTAATGGTGAAATAATACATTTTATTTCCTCCTTTTAACGAACTTAATCTTTACGATTGCCATTAATGCTTTGTACACATATTTTCTCAGTGATAGGCTATTCTCTACTTGGTTTGGTCTTTAATGCTCATAAGACACCTTCAACTTGATAAATGCTCCTAATTCAGTAGGAACTACCAACTTAATATATTCTTTCTAAAAAAGATGTGCAACCCAAATTTGCTCGGTAAGGTCTTGCGATCCAACCTTTCTTAGTAAGGTCTTGAATTTTCATCATCACTTGGTGATCCTCTTGCATCTTGAATGATAATATGGATCTTTCTACTTCTTGTATGGAACTGATGTTAGATGGCTTCTTATGAATCATAGTTCTAGTAATCTCTATAGGGAACTAAGTTGAAATGTTTGAGTCACCCAACTCATTGGATTAGGTGTCAACAACTTCATGACTTTGGCTTGCATTCTCTAGAGATTTATGTACCCATTTTTGCCTCATTTGTTTTCTAACACTGTCAACTTTATCTTTCTTTTCATCTTCTTCTTTGCTTCTATTCATATAGTTCTTGGTAACATGTACAAATTCTATACAAACAAAAAATCTCTTTGTAGTGTCTCTTTTCCTCATGTGATGTTTTACACAATTTGCTCCAATCTACCCAAATTCACCATAGTAGTGACATCTACACTAGGTGTTGTAAACCCATCCAAATATTTCTTTCACAATTCTTTCTATTGGATTTCACTTCTTGGTCTTGCACTCTGAAGATTTATGTCCTTGTTTGTTGGAATTGCGACACTTTTCTTCAAACTTGGATTTCTCTATGCATTCACTATCTCTATGACCATGCTTATTACAGTTGTAACACTTTCCATTAAATTTTTATTTTCCATTTCTCCAACACTTATTTGATGTATGACCTATCTTAACATAATCATTACAAGTAGGTATTTTATTCTTGTGAGCTCCTTGTTGAGATAATTCACCTTCATCTATATATCCTAATCCAAATTTGCCTTTGTGTCTATAATGATTTTTCTCATTCAAAGTATTCATGCTTTCTTGATATTTCATCATTCTCTCATTGGTTTTCTTTTTCATGTTGAGATCATTCTATAGTCTCTCACTCTCTATCCTTAGATTTTTAAGTACTTGATTTGCATCATTGAGTTAATCAATAAAGTCTATTTGCTAAAAGGATAGTTGTTGAATTTCATTTACCTTTTCTTCTATCTCTTCTTTGGCTTTCTCCTTTTGTTCCATGACTTCACATAATATAATTGATTGAATTTATTGATCCCTTTTCAGCTTTCTAACTTCTTCTTGAAGAATGAGATTCTTCTCAAGTACTTATTTGATTGCTGCATCAACTTCATCTAAATTTTTGTATGGGTATAAGTCTTCAATTCTTTCTTCAATGTAGAGATTGTCATTGATTTGTGTTGCAAGATCTTTCCTTCTTGATCCTTTTTCTTTCTTGAGTTGTGATGAGCCTCTAAAAGGCCATTATTTTGAGAACCTTTTATCTTGTTTAAATACAATTATCTTGCAAAAACATTTTATAACTCTATGGTTTAAGCAAAGGAACTTATGTTTTTATGAATATATTATCTATATATTAAGACATGAACATTGAAGTATAGATAGTTTAGATATGATACATTTTCTTGAATCTATGTACTTCTATGGTATAATGAAGAAATATTACATGCTGATAAATGTTTCCTCATCCATGCTATGTTTGGGTAGATTCCTTCCTATAGCCATAGGATTTTCAAAGGGTGATGGTTTGAACATTATACCTTTTCTAACATTGATGATAAAATAAATATATATGTATGTAGAAGTTGCATGTATTCAATGTTTAGTAGGTTCTTGCTTCACATATTCAAAGTCAACATTTTAACGCTAAGTCAAATCTAACTAGATTGATGAATCACTAGAAGAAGGAGATTACTATGTGATTTCTATTATGGTAGCAAATGAATATAGTTCCCTCAACCTACTATATTCTTGGAGGAGTTAAATCATAGTTAATGATATTTTTGTTGTAAACTTTAAGAATTTTTAATTGATCCTCATTGATGGAGTGATTATAGAAGTAGGAACTTCTTGTAATTTTCCTTTAAATAATGTCCACTGTATCTCTGAGAGAAGTTTTTTCTAGAAAAAAGATATAATAGATTGATTTTCATAACAAGGAAAAAGATAGAATAGATTGATTTTCATAAAAAAATTGTGTGATCTTGTTTTTAACTAGATGTAATCTCTTACAATGAATGAATAGAATACAAAGTTCAAGTTTTCATCTTCTATTTTGATTGTCTTTTTTGTTCACTCATCCAAGGGGGGCCACTTAGTGAGTGAACTACTTTGTTTCATTTTCTTGTTTTTTTGCAAGGTAGACTTCTACTATTCTTGCAACCATTGATAATAAAACCATTAAACTATTCCTATACCATAGGTGCATAGATAGATTTATTGTTTGTAGCATTACTCTAAGCTCTAAGATAAGATGTTTTAGATACTAGCTTAAGTCTCCTTCAACACTCCCTTTTTGTTTTAGTCATAATGACTTAAAGAGGAATTAGAGCATATACTTTGCAACCACGCTCTCAAGTTTACACTACCGGGTTGAAAAAATAAAATGAAGTCAGTATGTTATTCTTAGGAAAACACATAATTTTTTCTAATCATGGAGTCAATGTGAAAGGATGTCCAATCCTTTATTACTAAGGTATTAAGTTGACTGACCATTTTTTGCACCATTATTGGGGAAGGTGTCAATCTAATTAAACCTTGAAGTAGTATGTTAGTTTAGATTTTGCATTATTTTTTATGAATAGAAGAAGAGACCTGCTTGGAGATTTCTTCCCTATAATATTTAGGAAGACATTTTAAATCCTAAACCTAAAGAACCTCACAACGAGAATGACAAAGAACCTTTTGAAAATCTATTTGCTACTACTCAAGAATGAATAACCTCATCTTGTGATGAATCCTTGCATTTTAACCATCTCTTTAGTGAACCCAAATACCAAGATAATCCACTTGATATTTTCATCTATCAAGCACCACTACTAGTACCTCCTCTAGGAATGACTTAGCCTCAGCCTCAACCAACATTTCCTTTCCCTATCCCTCCTTAGAAGAATAACCACAATTTGAAGAACATACTTGTTGTCGCACTTCCCAAGTTTTATGGCCTGATCACTAAAGACCCTAAAAACTTTCTCTTTGAGTTTGACATAATATATAGAAATTATGACTATACAACTAATGCCCAAAAATTGAAGTTATTTCCTTCTACCCTCAAAGAAGATACTTTGAGATGGTTCATGGGGTTGGGTGCGAATGTTGTAGCAGATTGACCTACAATGAGAAGCTTGTTTCTCACAAAGTATAAGGAATACTGTAGGGGTCAAGATTTGAAAGGGATGACATTTTCAAAATTTCCAAAAAGGATGATGAAACCTTGGAAGATTATATAACCTAGTTAATGTTCAACCTATAGTATAATACACAACATCAGTTGAATGAATAATCAAAGAAACATCTTTTTTCTAAGAGGTGTAAATGATGGAAACATTAAATATCTAGATCTTATGGCAGAAGGAGGTATCACTCAAAAGACTTGGACTGATATACAAAGTATATGCCTAAATTATTTCAAAGCTACTATGAAAAAAGGTAGGGGACTTAGAGATCTACCACATAATTCCAATGGCAGTTCAAGAGTATCCAAGATGGAATTATCCAATTTGCTATTAGATTTCAAGAAAGATATCATTAATGATGTAGCCATTTAGCTAGACACTATGTAAGCCAGACGAAAGAAAGATGAAGTTGATTCCATGTTGATTGAATATTGTCCACATTGTAGAGAAAAGAAAAGACACTATAGATGTAAGTCTATTGCAAGTGTGGAGACACAACCAATGCTGACTGAGTTCCAAGCGATTCATGAAAATGGAGAGGTGCTTTATGTCACTCAAAGAAGGCCATGGGCTCAAAGATAAGGTATGCCACAAGATCCTCTTCAAAGTTATAATAATAGTAATCAATGGAAAAAAATTTAGAATATTGGTTTTAGTGAAAATAATAGTTGGCAACAACCTCAACAGGGTTGGTAGTAAACTCAAAATTGGAATACCCAATCTAGACAATAAACCCTATTACCACCACCTTAGTAGCAAGCTTTAATACCTCCTCCTATAGCTACTAACACTCCTCCTAAGCTTAGCCAACTACTAGTTCAACCTAATCCTAATCTAAACAATACTAAATAATAGGCTCAACAAAAAAGCTATGCGATCTCAATGAATGATATTCACTTAAGGTTGGGCACCACTCTTCCTATACCCTAAAATCCTATAATAACTAGAGTTGAAGATCCTTTGATTGAGCATATATATGAGTCAAATTAGTGGACCTCTCTCATAGCCAAATAACCTTTGTTTCCCCATAGGTTGATAGAACACCAACCTGTGGAGCACCACGTAGTCATTGATTTTCTTAATTAGCTAAAGTAGATGATAGTAAAAATATCATTTCTGGATGCTATTAAGGAAGCCCTTGCATATAGTAAAGATATTAAGGACACATGCATTAAGGAGCCAGGAAGGAAGAAGAAATTAGATCCAAAAACCATTCATGTCCTATGATAGTTGTTTGATTTAATGCAGGAGTAATTAATTGTACCTAAATACTCTAAACCTAGGAGCTCTGTAGTTACATTCACTATTCATGGGATCCAAGTTCAAAATGATTTGGTTGACCTAGGAGCATTTATTAATGTCATTATAAAAAAGGTATTGTCTCAGCTACATATCATTGGCCTCAAAGAGACACCCACCATACTTCAACTTTTTGATAGCTCTACTATTAAATCAGATGGGATGATAGAAGATGTTATAGTCACCTTAAATACTTGGGAGTATCTATTTGATTTTATTGTTCTCTCCCCAAAGGGTAATATGGGAGGATATGCTTTAATTTTAGGAAGACTATGGTTAGCCATTACAGATGCCTATATAGCTTTTCGATCTAGAAAGATGACAATATCAAATGGTATTCATACCAAGAACCTAACTTTATGCTCCCCTGCTCAACCATTATTACTAGATGACTAAGTAATCTAGCTAGACTTGGTTGATGATGTTCTAGATGTCAATTCCATCCATCAATTAATGATTATAGGTAAAGAATCATTTATAATTGCTTGAGAAGAAGATGAAATAATTTCATCCATTATTTTGAATGAATATGGTATAAAATCTCAAGTGTGTCATCAAGATAAATGTATCTTAGAGACCATTTTACCATCCTTTAATTCACCACATCATTTAGAAGCTTCATAGTTTCTCCACTCATTATCACCTCATGAGATGTATTCTTGTCTTGTTGCCCAACTATTCCTGGAAAATAAGGTTATTAAGATGAAAGTTGGTCCAAGCAAAGAACTAAATGTAAAAAATATCTTATAACCCTCTCAATAGAAGCTTATGTTGTAGTTACTATAGAAGAATCAAAGAGCATTTTCTCAGGCATACATGGACATGAAAGGATTAGACCCTATGCTCTACACTCACAAGATTTACATCAGCCCCGACTTCAAACATATTCAATATCCTTAGAGGAGAGTTAACCCTATCTTTTAAGATGTAGTTAAGAATAAAATATAGAAACTATTAAGTATTGGTTTTATATACCCTGTTTGATAGCCAATGGGTCTCACCCCTGGTTATAGTACCCAAAAAGGGAGGAAAATGGAAAATTTTTGTAGATTATAGGGAGCTCAATTCAGTCACTAAGAAGGACGATTTTCCATTGCCATTTATAGACCAAATCCTTGACAACCTAGCTAGTAAAAATAATTTTTCATTTCTAGATGGTTTTAGTGGTTACAATTAGATACAAATAGCCCTAGAAGATCACAAAAAAACAACTTTCACCTACCCATGGGGAACATTTGCCTACTTAGTCTTGTCTTTTGGCTTGTGCAATGCCCCAACCATATTTCAACAAGTTGTCATCAATATAATTTTAGATATTTTTGTTGACCATATGGAGATCTACATGGATGATTTTACTGTTTATGGTGCTACTTTTGAAGAAGCAAAAGAAAATTTAGAAAGAGTACTCAAAAGATGTCAGGACTATAAGTTATCCTTAAATAGTGATAAATGTTTAATAATGATGGAGAAAGGGGTAGTGCTAGGCCATTTCATTCCATCTAAGGGCATCTAAGTGGATCCAACAAAGATTGAAGTCATTAGTACCTTGCTTAGGCCAGAGAAGCAAAAGGATGTACAAAGTTTTTTGGGACATGCTACATCTTGGTGTTTTTTACACTACCAAGTAATAATATACTTGATACCAAGATGGTGAAGATTAAAATAACCTAAGGATTATCTACTTACAATAATCAGCTAGATGGTCTTAAGATGTAGACCAAACTTCAATAAAATCATAAATATTTTCTACTCTTTTGACTTTGTAAAACCAAGGCGAGTGCACCTAAGGGACAAAAATATTTAAAGCTTGATACTATTTCCATATTTTATTTATCCAATAACATTCTATTACAATACTCATCACCTACAATATATTGCTCATAATTCTTCTTAGATTTACAAGTAATTTTGAGTAACAAAAACTAACTATAACTCAAAGATTAAATGCAAACTAATATAGATGAGCTGTGATGTTCTTCATACATTTAAAGTAAAATTGATTTAAATTTTGAGATTTTTCTTAATGCTAATATATGATCTTTTCACATGCAAACTAAACTTAATAAATTAGTGAAATGGAATTTAGAGTCTATCCAACTTCTTGACCTAATTGACTACATTAAAATCAATATCATCAACAATTCTCCCTAAAACCCATTCTTATGCATATCCTTAATACTACTTGGAAACCTCATCACATTCACTAAAGCATTTACTTAATCCATTGAATTAAAAGCAATAGTGAACTAATATACAACCTATCCTAGTTGTGTTAAATTGAACAAGCTTTGCCCATGTAATCTCAAAATAATCAATCAATAACAATGGAGACAAGATTTAGAGAAAAACATATGGTGATACTTCATCTTAATATTAATTCTCTTTGAAAATTATGTAACATTGGAATAGAACTCAAAAAAACTCAAGACAAGACACAATGATCTTGGAAAATTAACATATTCTTAGAAAAATATAGAGAAAAAACATCATAGAGTTGACATCAAGAACAATGGAATGAATGCAAACTTAGCAAGAAAAACTAAAATTTACATCATAGTTCAGAACCCCTCTGTAGCGTTGGAATCTCACTTATATAATCTAAGATGCAATAAGCTTCAGGCTTAGAGAGTACTAACAATTTTCCTTAAAATAGAAAGATATTTAGAAGGTTATTGTCATAAAAGACAAAAATTGGTGCAAAAAATATTTTTTATCATGAATATTCTCTTGTGGGACCACTTCTACTACACCCTTTTATTGCTGTGGAGTTTCATGATTTGCTTTAATGTTGGTGTTGTTCCTCTAAGGGTGTAACAGATGAACCTACTTGTGGTGGGCCTAGCTCTAAATTTTGCAAACTTAATTCAACTTGAGGTTCTCCATCCACATCATCATGTACTGATAGGTTGATAGTTACATTTGATTGTCCTATTACCAAGTCATCTATTTGGGCCTTTGTGCTCATAACTTCAATTGGTTTCTTACCTTTGTCCTCTTCTACTTTTACCAATGTGTCAATTATTTGCAAATCATCCTATTCCATTTTATCATCATCAATTTCACCTAGTTCTAATTTCTTTTCATGTATAAAAATATTCCATCCACTTGTCAAAAAGTGTGTCATTTGGCCAATTGAAGTTTAGAATCTCATGTTGCTTCTTTATCACATATTCTCCTAATTTATCAATTTCAATAAAAGTTTCCCTTAAAGAATCATAAAATAATTGCACTTTTACAACTTCTTTGGTTGGATTTTCCCACCATGCATTCCATTCTCATTTATGACTCTATTCATCCTAAGACATAATAGGTCATCCAATTCTTGGGCCCGCTCTTCTTTATTCTTCAACTTATCCTTTCTATCAAGGGCATGGAGGAAGAGTCCAAAATTTGTACTCTTATATTTTTCAAGATAATTAATGATTATCCTTTGTAATGTAGTTCTTTTATCATAAAAATTTGAGAGATCATTAGTCAAGTCATAAGTCTTTTCTAAATGTTCACAAGATAAACTAATAACTGAAAAATATATAAGGGTAACATCTTTGTCCCTTTTGTTCCATTTATTAACAATTGGCCTTAGAGCATCATCATTTTCTTTCAGCTCATTCTATATATTTATTACCTTTGCTAATTTCTCATAATATGTTGGCCAACCAATTTTATTTACTAAATACATGATTTCTTTCCTCAACCTATCATTGTACTAAATATCCAATTCCACATGCAATGCACACAATTTGCTTTTTTCTTCTTCAAATTTTTTTGCAATATAATTCTAAGGTCTCTGTGGTGTGTTAGGAATTTCAATTAGAGGAGTGGATTTAAAAGGCTCTAATAGTGGATGAGGATAAGTGATTCTTGGCTTGTTGGACTATCCTTGGTGCCCTGTTATCTTATTTTCAAGTTCTATCCTCCTTTGTACTTCTTTATTATAGGTAGCCTAAACTTTTTCATATTTTTCTTGTAGTTCTAATCTTTCCCTTTTATCTCTCAGGGATGTGGCTAGGGTGAGGTTATTTTTTCCAACACCTAAATCTACAGCTTCTTTACTTGGAGTATCCTCCACCCTTTTTAAAATCAAATTTCCTATCAAATTGGTATCATCATGCTGAGAGAAACTAGCTCTGGATCCTTTCCTCATTGACTAGATCACTAATGCAGCATGATCTTCTCTAAACTTGGCACCTTTCAGCTCCTTTTTCACCTTTTCATTTTCATTTAATTTCTCGGTGATATAATTAAAAACTATTGCATTAGCAATGTCCCAATTCGGCAGAAGCAAGACCTCAAATGATTTTATCATTTTCCTTCCCTCTTCAGGGGTCATGGTTTTAAATTATTTCATCATCTCATCCTTGATTTTATTTTGTATGGAAGCCTCTTCCATCTTAGGATGCTCTATTTTCATCTTACTACATCTCTCTTCAAATAATCTAATATTTTTCCTCTTTGCAAACTAGTAGAAAGCCCTAGATTTGAAAAAAATATCATCAGAAAGAAACTCCTGACTAGCTTGTTCTAACACAAGGTCCAACTCCCTTCCTCTGGAGTCAGCAATAGTTAACTCAAGGCTTGGTAGGGGAGGTTCTTGTGGATTCCTCTCTTCTAATTCTATAGAAGTAATAAAGACTTCCCCTTGGGATCCTAATCATTCCAGTTTTACTGAGCTAGTCATCTCCTATATGCAGTGGGGACTAAGTGGGTGAGTACTCTTCTACTTGTGGCACCTATTTCTCTTCTATCTTTTTCCTCTTGGGAATGGGCTCATTAGGCCTCTCCTCTAATATAGTATTAGTTGACCCAATTGTTTGTTTACCCTTTTTAATTGCAAGCCTTTTATTCTAAATGGTATTATAACTAGGTCTCCTCTGAATAACCAACTACCCTGATACTAGTGTAGGGGTAAAAGATAACATTTTCATGACCTCTCAGGCCTTATCAAGAAAATAATTAATAAAGAATAATTTATTCTCATTCATAGCTTCCATGATCTCTAGAAAAATGATCATCAACTTATTTATTTTAACTACTTCTATTTGGGCATCCTTCAGAGGCTTATAATCCTTATCAAAAAAATTAATAAATTCCAAAACTCTAGAGTAAACTCTCCATTTCTCTTTCTTAATCTCTTATTCTTGAAGAGAAAATTGATTTCTAATTATGTCCTCAAGGAAGTAGGGTTGATGCTTCTTGGGACTAGTTTTGGCCCTCTGTCTAAATATATCAAAGAATCCCTTACTATCATTGAAACAAACATGAGAAATAGCCATTTTATATTGATCTAAAAATTTATACAAAAAAGACCAAACACCCTTGGTGATTATAAACTAGTGAGAAATTGTGTAAGTTGGGAAAATTGAGCCTCTAGACTGACCAATCAATTGTGCTTCCTCTAACCCACCGATCTGCCATAGCATTTCAAATATTCCTAACTTCAAAGTTACCTCATAGGGAAGTACATGGGGATTCCCTTAGAATCCATACACTCTAAAAATTGTAGATATAAGCTAGGATATGATGTCTGTCCAATTTGGGACACCTTCAAACTAGTAGGGCTGTCCATAGGCTTGATAAAATCTAGCAGTGCCTTAGGATATTTGGGATTGTCCCTTGATATGAGGTTTCTCAACCTAGATGTGAAGTACCTATCATATCTCACAAAGCTATCCTCTTATCCATCCCAAGCCATATCTGCACTCCATAACTAGACTAGTAAAGCTTCTCCCTCATATTCTTTGTTTAATTCCATTTCTTTTTTGAAGTAAGTAACCCCTTTAAATAAGAACAAATGCATCAACAATGAATAATGGCCAAATGTTTTCTCAAATTTGCTCTTTGCAATTCCAATTAAACCTAAGTGAATCTCCTCTACTAGATAGGATGCAAAATAAAAAATTATATCCACACCAAAAGAAGAGATCCATGTAATCATATACATGAACTTTATTGGCATAAAATCTTGTTCATCCTCACCAAAAACCCTACATAAAGTCATGTAAATACCCATGGCCCTAGTAATGAAAAATTGCTTCTTGAAAGGATATTTAGTTGATGTTGTGAAAAAGGTCAAATTGCCATTTTTGGCCAAGTGTCCTCATAATGCACCTTGTCTAGCTTGATCCTTTCTAGACAAAAACTCCTTTTCCAATCCCTGAAAGTCAATGATCTCATGGAAATTTGTGATTGGCTTCCACCCAAAAACCTCTCAAATCTCTTCTAGAGTGATTCTTATTAGACACTCCCCATCTACTCTCCTCACCATATTAGTTAATGGATCATAATTTATGGCTATAGCTATGACAAGGTTTGAATCCATGAAAACACTAGGAACTACTAGCTTTCCTAAATCAAAGTTCCAAATATGCCCATAGGGGGCAAACAATTTCCTCTCTGAAAATCATTTCTTGAACAACTAGAGCCCTGTATTAGAGGTTAAGACATCCCTATTCCAATTCCCCTTATCATACAAACCATCTATGATCTAGAGCCTAGGGTTTATAGGAACTATCTTCTTAATCTAGGATGACTTGTTTGTGGATTCACTTAATTGTTCAAGGAAATCATCATGGATTTTCCTACTATCATACTCTATTTTCCCAAAGAAATCCTTCTTTGGAGGAATGTTTGATAATAATAAAAAATATCAAAATACTTTGAATTAATATATGGATTGAGATACTTTATTTTCTCTCTATTTTATTCTTTCTAAATTCTGTAGTGAATCTATGATATAGCAGATTCTTCCCAACTTAACTAGGCAAAAAATAACTCTTCAATAGGTTTTGAGCTCTCAAAAAATTAAAAATTCATTTGCATGAAGAAAATATTTGCATCCTACACTATATCCCTAGTTTTAATTCACACAAGGAGCTTTAATTCTCATAAATGGATCATAGAGAAATAAAGTGGCAGCACCTTTCAATTTTGAAAACAAGCCATTGATTTTTGAAAAATTTGACGATTAAGGAATAAAACCTTTAATGACTCATCTTCAACCCTCCAAGTTGGTAGTCAATCCAATTAAATATTTCCACATAAGCTTCTTATTTTATTGCTAGAAAATTACATTGGACTCTCTTCTTTCCCTTGACATGTGTCGTGCTCTCACTATGTTGCCAAGGGTAAAAATTGAGCAACTCCCTTTGGCAATATAGCGACCATCATTGATGATCCTTGCATTGGACGGTTAAAAATTTATGATTATTTCATTGTAAATATGGTAGGCCCACGATATTTCCTCTTGATCACTATGTATTCAAGGATAAAGTTCATGCAACTTCCCATGGCGATAAAGTGACAACAGTCAATCTTGAGGAGATTTGACGGTGTTGATTGACAATACATTTCCTTTAGTGATAATCCTCCACAACATTTGACAATCTAACAAATTGACATGTTGAAAAGGCTATTAATGACATGGAAAATATAACACCATCATTAAAGGTTGGTTCTACCACATATCCACATGGAAAGTAGTCACTATTTCACTAAGGGTAGAAACCTTGCAATTTACCATGGTGACAAAGCAAGCACTGTCAATCATAGGAAGAGTTGATAGTGTGGGCCATTCACTTCAAAATCTTGTTCCTTTATTAATTGGGTCCCGTGAGCAAAGATTACTTGGTCACTATGTCACTAGTAATAAAAGGAATGTGATTTTTTAGGAGACAAGGCAACAAGGTGACTACCATTGATCTTGAGGAGATTTGATGGTGTAGTATTTCCTTGATTTTTTTAAATAGAAACATAAACTCGCGTAAACATAAAGATAAAAGCTTGGGTAAAAAATATTTCAATAAATTTAGGAAATATTTAAACAATGTGAAAAACCTTTTAAAAGGTTTCCAAAAATAGAAAGGGGAAATTTAAAATGATTTCTCTTGCACATTTTAATTTGAAAAGGCATACAACCCAAAAGCTTGCTAGGGTGACATTTAGTGAAACAAAAATTAGTGTTATTATAGGGTTAACAAAACTAAAAGCACCAAACCCTAATTCTCACAAAAGGAACCTAGAACATTAACTTAAAGATATATTTAAATAAACTCGAAGTGAAAACAAGACCAAAACTGGATATTATAGAAGATTTATTAAAAACTTTAGTTAATTTGCAGCACCTCTCCACAACCTACTCAAAAAGGATTCTGAATTTGCTTGGGACTCTAATTGTGCACTGTCCTTCCTATAGCTTAAGTAATTTTTGACCACACTACTTATTTTGAGAGGATCTAATTGGGGCTTGCCTTTTCACATTCATACATATGCCTCGGACTATGCTATTGGTGTTGTGTTAGGACAAAAACTAGACTCAGTTGAACATGCCATTTATTTCATCACTAAGAATTTGCAAGGTTCAAAATTTAATTACAAAGTCACTAAAAAGGAATTACTTGTAGTCATCTATGTCCTCAATAAGTTTAGGTACTACATTACTAGATATGAAATATTTGTTCACACTGACCATTTTGCTATAAGATATATGGTGAACAAGCCTACAATCTTAGGAAAATTGGCTTGTTGGTTGTTACTTATGTAAGAATTTGACATCACCATAGTTGATAAACCTTGTAAGGCCAATGTGGTAGCTAACTTTCTCTCTCGATTATATGTCCCTGATGATCTTACAACCATTGATGATAATTTTCTAGATGAGAATTTTTTTTTGTTTTCCACATAGAACCCATGGTATGCAAATATTGCTAACTACCTCACCACAAGTAAAATGCTAGTTCACTTCTCTACCCAAGAAAGAAAGTTATTAGTAGAGAAGGGATTTAACTCGTCATGGATTGCTGGATTTATGTTCTATAATGGACCTAATCAAGTCATGCATCAATGTCTAAGAGAGGATGAAACATATGATGTCATGAAAGCACGTCATGATGAGCCTTGTAGAGGTCAATTTCTAGCCAAAAGAACAACATTAAAAATATTGACAATTGGGTATTATTGGCCAAGCTTGGACAAGGATGTAGCTAGATATATGAAGAAATGTGACAAGTGTCAATGAATGGGAAGACACACTAAATCAGTTGAAATGCCTCACGTAATTATGAAAACCTTTGACAAATGGGTGATTGAATTTGTAAGACTTGTTGAACCTACTGCACAAGGAAAATCCTACATTCTAGTTTGTATTGACTATGTTACCAAATGGGCAGAGGCTAAACCCATGAAAAACTAAAGGGATATCAAAATGGGAAATTTTGTATATGAATCCATCTTTACATGGTTTGGAATTCCTAAGGAATTGACATCTGATTAGGGAGCTCAATTTATATCAAATTTGATAACTTCTCTTATGAAGGAATATACTATCAAGCATGGTAAATCATAACCTTATCATCCCTAGGCTAATGGTTAGGTAGAAGTTACTAATAGGGAGCTAGAATCCATTCTCACCAATACTGTAGTATTTCATAGGAAGGATTGGGCCACATGCCTTCTTGAAGTTCTCTGAGCTTATAGAACCACCTAGAAGTCCACAACTGGTTTTACTCCCTTCGAACTTTTCTATGGTAAGTTAGCAGTAATGGTTGTAGAATTTGAATATTAAACATTGAGGACCACCTTGGAGCTTAGGATGGAACTCATTTTTGCACAATAAGACTAAATCCCAAGTTTAAATGGTCTTGATGAATGGAGTGAATTTGCATTGAACAATATTGAGCTTATTCAACACTAGAGAAAATAGTGTCATGACAAGTTTATCAAATAGAAAATGTTTTCTATAGGAGATTGGGCACTCCTTTATGACTCAAAGTACCAACATAATCCAAGAAAGTTCCAAACATGCTGGTTAGGACCATATGAGATTGTTTTCATAGTTCCAAATGGTGTAGTTTAGCTACCTACCATTGATCCTATTTGCTTCAAGCTACTTGTCAATGGGCATCACCTCAATTTTTACAATGAACCAATTAGCCATGAAGAGTTCCTATAGAAATTCTAGCACAATGAGGATATTTTTGTTCCTATTGCCAAAGAGTCTAGGTCTCCTACCCTGACTCCTAATACTTCCTAACTCCATTCAAGGCATTCATAATTGTAAGAATTTTCCTTAGGGAAAAATTCACCCAAGATCAAAGAACTCAAGCACAAGAACAATAGTAGACTAGAAAAGAGTATGATCATAGTATCAATATGTATTCAATTCAATTTTTATAAAAGTACACTATGAGTGCCTGTATATAAAGGCCTCCTGCATGCTTCTAGAATGCATAGGAATCAACAAAATGATAAGTCATACAACTAGGCACATGTCCACCAAGTGTGGGTTATCCTCTAGTAAGCATAGGAGTAAGTGTGATGATGAGAGGATAAGCCTACAAAGGTGTAGCTTGAAAAATAATGTTGTAGACACCATATGCTAAATTAGGAGTGCGAATAACTGTGTTGTCTACATGACAACTTAGTTAATAATGCAAACTCCAATGTTGTAGACACCATGTGCTGAATTAGAGTTTCTTACTTCTATTTTCTCAACATGACAACTCATGAAAGTACACAAACTCCTAAGTGTATCACAAAATAAATAATAAAATAATGCATTAACCTAAGTAAACTTAAGAAAAGTGTAAATAGTAAATATGTATTTACACCAACACCCCCCTTAAGTGCAACTTAGGGGAATGCCCTTAAGCCTATGAAAACTAGGATGAAATGAAAGATGGTTCCTAGATACTAGGCCATGTTAGGTACCCATGTACATAATGAAAGGCAATCTCTCATAAAGTGAAGAAAGAAGGAAAACCTCATGGGAAAAAATATCCCCCAAAAAGATAGATGAAAAAACTTGATGCATGGATGGATGGAGTAATCAAAACCCCCCCATTATGAAATACATCAAGTATATACAATATTGAAGAATGAGAAGAACAAGACCTCATAAGATGAAAAAGTGCCCCCCCCCCCTCTTCCCCCAAAGAAGAGTGTCAATCAGTGAAAGCTGCTCCTAGGTAGAAGCTAGTCCATGAATGTTGAATGATGTTCCTCCCCTTTGGAAGAAATAATGGTAAAGGTACAATCCAAAAGATGTATGGTGGCCTTGAAATCTACTCAAGTGTCCCTGTGTCAATGCTGGTGGTCATCCCTTCCAACAGTGCTAAAAAGAATGAATGCAGATCTAGCAAGGATATCTGCAGAAGTTGTCCCAATGAACCATCTATCTCCACAAATGATAAAGAGACCTTTGATAATTGTTGTACATAAGGATCCACAATTATGTCAACCTATAAAGATTGATCATGTAGAGAATTGACATGAGGATCAGAGTGAGCCCTCACAACAATTATAGAAGGATCATCTTCATCAAAGAGAAGATGTAAATAATCAATGATGTCTCCCAAGTTTGCTATGTATGACTCCACAAATAAACTTGAAATGTTTGCTATGTAGTCATCCCTTGTTGCTAAAACTGGAAGAGAAGGTGTACCCTTCTATGCTGAACCTATCACTGTGGCAATGTATGCATGTGGACTATTCTAATACCATGACCTCTCACTACAACTGTCAATAGAACCCTACATATTTGAATTTGTTGAAGCACTATCGCTGATGTTACTATCAATTTCCATAGTATATGAAATGAGGAGAGGATTAGAGGATAAGCTAGGTGAACTTTCCTCAAAGTGAACATCGTTCTCCACAAAAATATCATGAGTCTTAGAATCTTTAAGTCTATATGCCTTAACATTGTCTTCATATCCAATAAAAGTACAAAGCCTAGGTGTTGGTGCCTTGCATACCTTGGAAGATATGTTTTCCCATGTTGGACAACCAAAGACTCTAAAGTGACTCACAACTAGTTGTCTACCGCACCATGCCTCAAAAGGAGTTTTACCATCTAAGGCATTATGAGGAGACCTGTTAAGTATGTGAGTGGCACTACTAATGGCTTTGACTTCAAGTGTTGGATCAAGAGATGTGGCTTGTATCATGCATATTGCCATGTACTTAAGAGTTTGTATCCTTAGTGCTGCAACATCTATCTTGTGTAGACTAAACATTGGTCAATTTTGAAGATCAATTTCCTCAAGTTTGCAAAAGTCTTTAAGTCTTTTGTCCACATATTTGCTTTCATTGTCCACCTAGTTATGTAGGAGGGATGGTAGTCAGCCTTGGGATGGATGACTATCCGTAGCTTAGCTCCTTTTTCAAAGAACCTTGATGGATTTCCTTGATTTTTGTTCAACATGAGTCTTGAAGGCTCAAAACTTGTCAACCACTTCATTCTTGTGATGAAGTAGACCCATGTGAAGCATGAAAGGTCATCAATGAAAGTAAGGATGTAGCAGCCTTGGCTAATTGATGTCACTACAAAAGGACCTGCTAAAACCATGTGAACCAATAGAAGAACATTTGGTGCTCTTGAAGACTTCCTTTTATCATACTTCTTAAGATGCATAGCCACTAAACATGATGAACATTCACCTTTAGAAAAATTAATATTAGGTAGACCTTTGACCATGTTTTTTGAGCAAAGTTGTTGAAGATAGTAGAAGGCAAGATGACTATACCACTCATGCCATAGTTTGATTTGTGAATTAGATTGAGTTAACAAGGCATGTGAAGGATACTTAGGCACAAAGTGGGAGAAGGAATAAATCCTCTTGTCATGATTGACTTTCCCCACTGCAACCAATAAATCATCTCTAAGATTGTGCACCATCACTAAATCTAGAAGGAACTCAACTTTGTTTCCATCTCCAAGGTGAGCAATTTGGTAAATTGAGAGGAGATTAGAGCTAAGGTTTGGAACATAGAGAAAATCTATAAATTCCCCATTTTTCATTTCCACATGTCCTTTCCCTTAAACTTCCATTTTTGTATCATCTCCCACAAAGATGTGTAGTACCTATGACTACTTCAATGAAGAAAAGACTCCCTTTGAAGAACCCATATGATAGGAGGCACTTGAGTCAAGAATCCATTCTGATGAAGAGCTTGTATTTGCCATAAGTGATTGCCCTTTTCCCTTTGAAGTGGGTGGAGTTGAATTCTTGGAAGTGCCTGGCACTTGAATTTTGTTCTTCTTGAGTAGGTTTTCCGACTCATTGATTCTCTTAGTCTTGAAATGATGCTCATCATGATTTGGTTTCTTGCAATATGCACAAAAAAGTTTGTCCTTCTTTTCATTACCTCCCTTCTTGTTGGAAGAAGAATTGCCTTGCTGTAAGGAGGATTGTTGTGTCTCAAATTGTGATTTTTGCTTCCATTACCTTTTGTTGTTGTTATTGTTGTTAGAACTTCTTCCTTCTTGAATTGATTGGTTCTCATCACTAGCCACTAATGCTTTGGTCTTTGATGTCATGAGAAGTCCCAAATCCATCAAGTGAGATTGTTCAAGAATCAACATCTCTACAAAAGCATCAAATGTAAGCTTCTAGAAAGAAATTCCCATTGTTAACCTATGAGTATTATGACTTGAAACAAAGGAAGCATACTTTGAAGGTAGCATTTTTAGGATGTGATCAATCAACTTTTCATCCTTCATGGAATTTCCACAATCTTTAAGTAGTGTCCTATACTCATTGGCTTTGTTGATTCAATCTTGAATTGTGTCAAAGTTCTTTGGATCCAATAGAAGTAGTTTGTCCTCAATCTAGAAACCCTTTTCCTCATCCACCTTACCATACAATGATTCAAGTTTGTCCCATGCAGGTTTGGATTCCTTGAAACTAGAAATGTGGAAGAAGAGATCTCTATGTACATAATTCCTGATAATTTCTAAAGCCTATTGGTCTTTTTTCTTCCCAATCAATGAGTGCTATAGCATTACCATCAACATAAAGACTTAAACATTTTTCCATTAATCTACTCCATGCAATATCTTTTTGTATAGAATAATTATGTGAAGTTAGAAGTGGACATTTAGGTCCACCCGTGATGTAGAAAATGAGAAGAGCACAAAAGAGAGACACAAGAACACAATAACACCCCCCCCCCCCTTCACTCAATCAAAAGCCCCCCCAAAAAAGATGCTTTTGGCAATTTATATGCAGTGTATGTGCAATAGGCCACTTGTAAAAATGTATAAAGCAGATTTCTAATTTTGCTATATGTAGCTACCTTTTGAGGCCCAAATCTATCACTAAGAACTATATCTTAGATGTACAATTTTTTTGAAAAGTAATCAAAGGATTATAATGTAGAAAAGGCCCTAAGTTTAAAAGTGAATTTTTTTTCCACACAACCCTAGAATCTAAATGTAGATTTGGAAATTAGACAAAAATAATGCACTTTCAAAAAAAATGAAACTTGAAAATGTGCCTAGATGAGCTTGTACAGAGTGTTTTAAGTTGTAAAATGCAAGATTGGATAGGTAAAGTCACCAAGAAACATAATTTATGACAAATCCTTGCACCAAAACTAGAAAAGAATACCACCACTAAAAAATTTAGGAAATTCTAACCAAAATAAAAAAAATAACACCTAATTTGGAGTTTGAATGACTGAGTTATGGCCTCTCAAAGTCAAGCTGTGTTGCCCCACTTTTCATCCTATACTCATTTTGCAAACTGAAAAATAATCTTGTGTCTTAGTTTGGTCTGGGTATGTCCAAGTCTAGTTCTTTCCCCTCAAGTGAAAAGTTTCTTCATCATGTTTTTCACCTTTTCTCTTCTCCCGCATTACATAATTGGTTGGGTTTTCCTTATTGTCGTGAGTTTGTGGGTAGTCTAGAACCTAATTTGATGAAGATTCTTATGTCATATAATGATTTTCAAAAAGTTATTTATGAGGATGAACTTGTTTGTGGCTTATCATAGTTTGCACATAAAGAAATTGAAGCTTGTATAGAATCCAACATTGCCTTCTCCTCGGCAGATTTTCAACCCGTGAAGGCAATTTTCCACAAAGATCAACAAATGAGGTTTATAGGCTAAAGCAAGAAGGAAATGAGTTTTTTTATGGATGGATCATCCCTACATTATAGTATTCTACCTTGGGAGTCACTCGGGATTCATTATAGTGCTCAAAATCACATTTAGCAGAAAACACTAATGTAATTTCTCCACGGCAGGCTTTTGACCCATGATGTCAGTTTTTTGATAAAGGCATTTGTGAGAGAGAAAAGCAAAAAAGTGGATTTCTTTTTCACTTTTGCAACCCTTTTGAGATTTTCTAAAGCTTAGAGGCACATTGACTTAAAGGGTAAAGTGGAAATAAAGGCAAGGGCAGAAAAATAGAAGTTTCTTTCTCCTCGACAGGTTTCCAACCCTAGAAGGCAACATTTTTGCATCTATTGAAAAATCAATTCTACAAACATGTCGGTCACATAAATTGATCATAAGATACTTAAAAATGGTAATGGAAAAAATTTCATCACATTGGTATCTTGAGCAGAATTTGGCTGAGAAAATATTTCCTTATGGAGTACTCTGTTCTTAATTCTCTGGAACTTGGTGAAAAATGGGAAAGTAAGTATGTAATAAAAGAAAGTTATTGTTGGGTGAATAGAAATAGCAAAAATACATGGAAAACTATGCTAGAAACCCTTGCATTTACTAATCTAATAGATTTATCCTTTAATTCACTCATGTGGCATGGATCTTGAAGATTAACAGGTGAATTAGGATTTCTATATAGAGATGAACATAACATATTTTCAAATTACCACTTTGTTTATTGAACTATTATGCTGTTGAATTGAATATAATTTTCAAAGCTCTTATACTTACAAAGATCTACTCTCTTTTTTGCTTCCAATTTTAAGGTTTCAATTCATTTCTATCTCAAATAAAATGGCAACTAGATTCACTAGTTTCAATGGGCTAAATGGGATTAAGTCAACATTGTAGAATGTTACAGACACCTTGATCCATTTCTTTGACATGCAAGATTTTCAAAAGAGGTTGAGGACGAAGCCAATTCACCCTATAATAGAGAAACTTCGAGGAAGAGGACTAGTAGAAGTAGCCAGATTTCTAGTGGCAGTTCAAGCTCTTGAACTAATTTTTGAATGTATAAATCACTACAACCCAGACACTAGAAATTTTTTGTTGCCTGACCATATAGTTATAATCTTGATTGATAGACAAACTATAGTAAATTGTCTTTGGGTTCTAGAGTGAGAAGAATTTTTTGAGTTGACAGTAGGAGGAGCCATGTCTAAGTTCTCTTTGAAGAAAATGGTGTGGCGAAAGGAAATTATGAGGTCTTGGTTCCAAAAGCTATGGGGAGCTAAAAGTAAGGTTCCTAAGACTCTATTTGGCACTGATCTCAAGCTTGATATTGAAGACATTCTAGTTCTTTTACATCAATTGAAAGGTGAGGTAGAAGTACTCAATTTTGCCAAACAATATTTCTATTTGGTACAAATCATCTGTTCAAATACACATTATGTTGATTGGGCATATGAGGTAAGTAAGCATCTGACTAGAGCCCTTAGTGCTGCAAAGTTTTATAATACCTTCTGGGTAAAAAAGCACAGATCTTTGTCACTGTTTATGATACCAAAACCTATTTTGGTCAAATCTCATTTCTTTATCAAAACTCAATTTTTTTCAAAAACTAAAAATACCCTTCTATAGATCTCTGATTCAATATCATCATTATATAAAATTTTGAGTGTTTTGTTTAGTTATAATATATTATAATATCAAAATATTATAAGTTGATATTTTAACATTTCAAAAGATGCTCCCTTAAAAAAGGAAAAAAATAGTAAATCATATCAAAAAAAATTAAAAATCATATTTATCTCTAGAGGAGAGAATCTTCTTCATGAATATGTAATTTTTTTCAAGAAGGTATAGATTTGATAGGGAAGTTTTGACGGAAGGAAAAAACTATTGGATTATGATAATGTCAAACTTGAGTACTTATAGCAAAGAAAATATACATCAAAAATAATTATTTCTTTTTTTGTTCCCTAGCTATACATGTCATCTATATGATATTTACAAATCAAAACAAAAAAATATGATTTTCATGTACTTGTTTGACGGGAACTACAACTTATATTTTTTATAGTTAAAAAATGGACTTCAAAATAAAATAAAATGAATAAATTCTTATTGAAAAAAATTATAAAAATTATAGGCATAAAATTCATCCAATTCTACACATTTCATTAGTTTACATCATCTTCATATTCTAAACATAAATACCATTTTTTTTGTCATTAATGTTGAACTGTCGCATTTTGATATCTCTTTTCTTTATAAAAGGTGACATAGGTTTGTGCTTTTACCCTTCTACATGTCTTCTTTCTTGATTTATATGTTAGATTCTCTATAATTGTGGCTAGGCCTTCCTAGAATAGAGAACTTCCTTGATGACATGAAAAGTTATGAATTTTATCCATGCTTTCAATTACAAAATAGCTATGCAGAATATGTCAGAGTTAATGACTCTTTTACAATGAGGATTTGCAAGGAACTCCAAGAATACTCAAAGAGGAGGTTCAACCCAAAAGCAATGGTGGCCATTAGTTAGTTTGGTAGCTACTTTATTTAGTTCTCATCCTTTTTGTATTTGCATCTTGTAGCTTTTGACAGATTTCCTTTGAAGCTACCCAGATACCCAAGTGATTTGATTGTGGTGATACAGATTGTGAGACAAGTGATCTAGGTGAATGTGCTGAGTGCCAACTTGAAAAAGAAAGGGTATGAATTCCCTATGAAGGTTGGAGCTTACAGTTGTGAGTCTTAGTCTGATGCCAAAAACATGCTCAAGGCATTTGAGACTAAGTACAAGTTGGAAGAATATGAGGTTGTGAGACCCATGATCGATTCAAATAGATATGCAAGAGAGGTGCTACAAATTGGTGGTGTGATCAAGCATGTCACCACTATAGAAGATTATTGGATAGATTGCAAGAGTGATTTGGATATCCCAAATCATGCTTTCGCTAGACTCATAGTGGAACAAGTAAAGACATATGGTATCAATCTCAATGTTGAAGGATTAGAGCATGATGGTCAAAATATGTATAGTAATACCTATTTGACTAAGTTAAGGGGGATTCTCATCAGTTCCATGCCATATGTAGATGTGGAAGAGAATCTTGATATCATGATGGCTACGATCATCAAGAGAATAGGAAAATGGGTTGAGTGAACAACCAGGAAGAGCCAGAGTAAAAGTGCAGCCACCCAAGCTTCTCTAGTAGATGTAACACCTACTTCATCTCAGAGTGCTACACCAGGTGTGACCATAGCTTCCAATCAAGGGCTAGCTCAACCTTCAGGAGGAGACGATCAACCTCTAGACAAGAATGTCCCTATAGCTAAGACCTATCATGATGGTTCTCTCCCAGTCATAGGAACCCAGGCTAGTACTGAAGAGAAGAAGATGGAAGAGCCAAATGATAGTGCCTCCACTCTAGTTCTATCTCCTCACACTACCTCAATTCATTCCCCTCATACCAATCCATTTCCATCTCCTCATTATAGCTCTATTCCATCAATAAGTGCTTCACTTCTCAACCCAAGTGGTTCCCCTATATAGATAGTAGACTAAGGGGATGGAAAGAGTAGTAGGAGAAAGTCTACTATGTTAGATGAGGCAGTGAAGAAAAATTCAAAAGTGGAGAAGGGTTAGACTTCTTCTAGGTTCATCTCTAAAGATTTGAAAAATCCTTTCCCTTCAACTATTGTAACAATAAATCCAGTTAAGAAAAAGATGTTTAGTATTAAATCACTTGGAATAGCTTCCAAAGTGATAGGAACAGATTCCTGGTTGGAAGATACTTTGGAAATGAAGAGAAAGAGAAAGGATGAAAGTGTTTCCACAAAAGATATTGTATTTCTCATAGTTCATTCTAGGAATACATTGAAAAAATTTAAGAAGCAAAAGACTTTGTCAATACTTGGGTAAGATCTAGAAATAGGGAAATTGACAATGGAAATAGCCAAGCCAAAAAAAGGAGGGAGAATCAAGGACATGCCGCCTGATGATTTCACTCTACATTCAATCAATCTTGGAGAGGCTAGACATGACACAAAAGTTGGCTTATGGAGGTCAAGTAATGAAGTAATAGAAGGACAATTAGAAAGTATTAAGCTATTAAAGATCAGGATGAAAGATGAGATAGAAGAATTGAACAAATTCATCAGGCAACTAGTCACTCTACTAGCAAATATCTCTAGTGTATCTGTGACCTAGACTCCTACTGCAACTGAAGTGCAAGCCCTCTTTTCCCAGCTCCAAGAAGATAGGCATTATGGCTAGATTCATAAAGAGTGGATCGAGAAACTCAAATCGAAAGGACTCACAATCCTATAATAGATTTGTAATGTTATCTTAAGATTGGAAATAGAAAAAGATAACATTATATAAAATAGAAATACTCTAGCTGGAGAGAGGTTGAAATGCAAAGATTGCATCTCCCTTTTGAAGATGATCATCCAAATGAAGGCCAAAGAAGTGGTGGAAGCTAAAATCTTACCAAAGGGAGATGAGCCTCTATTTGAGTAGCTTCAAAGCATGCAATTTAAAACTTAGATGATCCAGTCTATAGAAAAAGGGCTCAAAGAAATAGATGTAAAAGTGAAGAAGACACATAATAGAGGATTTGAACCTATGAGGGGATTACATATGGACTCTCAAACTAGTGGCCATGGAAAATCACTTATTGGAGTCAACGTCATGAAGGAGAACTTTTCCAGATTCCTAGATAGTTTGTCACATATAAAATTCCATAGTCAAGGCAAGATCACTAAACTATAGGCACTCAATGGATGTATACATATGGCCAAAGAGGAACTGCCAAATTAGTCCAATATTGTGAAGGAATTTTCTAGAGGAAAATCTAAATGGCTCTTAAGGTATACCAATATCCATGTACCTAGGAATGAAGAGCTAATTCCAATAATAGTTGTTGCTAAGGCATGTAGGGTGAAAATAGAAAAGGGGAAGAAGTCTAAATGATTCATATTATGCCCCCTTTTTGTTTTCTTTTGTAATATGACAAACTAACATCTTTCCATTTGTCATTTTCATAAGATGAACCGATTAAGATTCCATTGTAATGGTCATCTTAAAACTCTATATGTATGAAATTGAAATATTAATGAAAGGTCAACAAATTTTGGGTGTGAAGTACTTTTTGTTGCAAAGACAATTGAATGGTATTTTATGTCAATCATTTTTTGTTCCAGTTGTTGTTATCTTTAGTTTATGTTTTCTCTTTTTTTTGAGTCAGACTGAGGAAAAAATAGAGTTTCACCTCCCTTGTTTTCAAGCAATGAATGAATGTAATAGGTGTTGTTATTGTTCATTCAAAGAGAAATCCCTTCAACATTTTTCAATTTATTAATCACAATTTAGATTCAAATTCACATAGTTCAGTATTAACTATTATTTAGATAAGTTTTATGAATTCATAAGATGTGTGAATGCACAAAACCATTTGGGTATTCAAAAACTTCTATTCACCTAAGTTAGATTCTATTTAGGTCTAGCTTGGTTATACCTCTTCTGTTCTTGGGTCAAGAACATACCCCCAAATTAATTTAGGAAGAAAACATAATTCATTACAAATTTGTTTTAGGGAGATGTACCTACCAATTCAAAGAGAAGCCAACTTATCCACAAGTCGCTTTTCAATTGTTTGTAATTAGATATTGTTCCAAGTTGGGTAATTAGATATTGCTCCAACCTAATCTTGATTTTCAAGATGACCAAGAAGACATAATTTCATCCCTCAACACATTCATTTAGATACATAGGAGGAACACTAAACATTATTGGAATGCTAGCTAGGTATTGGAGGAAGAGGAAAGAAGAGTTGAAGCCTTAGAGAGAGGTATTCAAAGGAGAAACATCTGAAGAGCAGAAAGACAATTGAGACAAGAAACTCAGAGATAAACCTAACCCAACATCTTGGAACAAATTAGGTTCCTCAAAAGTACCAAGGAATAGGGTGGGTAAGATCCTATCTTTGATAGGCTTACAGAGCTTGGTTTTCCTATCTTGGACATTCCAAAGTGGAAAAGTGAAAATAAAATCTAGAGTAGGTTACCTTCCCTTGTTAGGAATTAGGACACAAGCACTTCCCATTCTACCTATCAGGTATTGGCTTTACACAAAGTTACTCCTCCTCCAGTTGTTAATTTCCTACCATATATTTTAAGGACAATCATGGCTACACCATGGGTTGTGGAAAAAGGGCTATTAACACTAAACACTTATCATCCACTCCCAGTTGGTTCAAGGAAGAATTTACTTAAATTCTCAAGTGATGGGAAAGTTACTACAAATGAACACATTAAAGCTTTCTTTATAGCCACTCATATCTTGGGGGTTGGACATGAAGATGTTGTTGTAAGGTTGTTCTTAGAGACCCTCATGGATACTACGGCAAACTAGTTTTATCATCAAGTTGATGGCTCAATAACTGATTAGGATACATTGAGAACGACCTTTGAGACAAGATTCAAGACTACAGAAGATGAACATGCCCTACTAACATAGTTGACTTCAATTAAGAAGCAACCCACTATGAGTATGAGAGATTTTTTTGCTAAGTTCAATAAGATTATCAGCAGAATTCCAACCACTGATAGACCCACACCAGGTAATTTGAAAATTTTCTTTATTAGTGCGATGCCTCCAGATGTCATTTATGATTTAAGGAGAGCACATTCCATGGATATAGCTGACACAAAAAAGAAAGTGATCAAATGTGAAGATGATTTGAATGCTATGAGAAAATGGAAATGAGAGCTTTAAACTAAAGGAAGTTCTAGTAATAGCACATCATCCAAGGAGATGATTCAAAAATTGTCAAATGAGTTGGTAGTAGTAAAGAAGCAATTACCTAGATTCAATAATTCCTATCAGTAGAATTATCAAAAATCACTAGGAAGGAACATCGAAGGTAGATTTCGACAGCTCACAGGGTCATAACCTAGGTTGCAAATTAAAGTGGCACTGAAGAAGGGAAATATGTGCTTTGTTCACTTGACCATAGATCATGATAGTGAGAGTTTCTCAGAGACTGCCTGTATGATGCAGTTGTTATCTACTAATGAATTAAACACTGCAACTCCTTGTTCAAAGCCTAATTCCTATTCAAATGGTGACTTTGGAAACTTATTTTTAGAATATGAATTTAATTTTGAACTAAAAGGTGAATGCTATGCAACCATTGATGGAACTTCATCCACAATGCTTACCTAGGGCCAAAGGTTGAAGAATCAATCTTCTAGTCACGCTCACAAAAATGACTCTAGTTCTTTGACAAGTAATGTACATACTAATCAAGGAGAATATCCTTCACAAATAGGTAAGGAAAAAATACCCTTTGATTTCATTCAATTCTATGAAGAATCAAAAATTCAAATTTCCCCTATAGATTATTTGAAGTCACACCCTTATGAGCTAAAAAGACTGGTAGACCAATGTGAAGGAAACGCATTAGATTTGAATCATAGTGTGACTATTGAAAAACAAGATGAAACCTTGACATCTGGTCTATTTAATCAAGAAGATTCTATGGTCTTAGCAACATCTCTAGGGAATAATTCTGACCCTTTTTATATCTCATTGTATTCAATGGATGTAAACTCAACAATTGTATAATAGATTCAGGTGCATCAGATAACATTATGCCTTATTCTGTAGCCAAATCCTTGGGTCTCAGCCTTACTAAAGCGCTTAGGAGATGTTATTCTATGGATGCTAAACAAGTCCCCTTGCTTAGATAGATTAAAGATGCTCAAGTAGCCTTAGCTTCACATCTAGAAAAGAAGCTCTTATTGACCATTCTAGTAGCTGATATTCCAGTGAGCTATAGACTTCTTTTAAGTAGAAATTTTTGTTGAGACTTAGGAGGATAAATAAATCTAGATTGGTCTCAAGTAGTGATACCTATCAAGAATAAGAAATTCAAATTAGAATCCGAAGAAAAGGAAAAGTTTATAGTCTTGAAATCAGATGATCCTAATGTATATGAGAAATGTTAGTATGCTAATAGAAACCAAATTTAAATAAAACTTTTACAAACTAAACAAAATTCATAAACTTCAAGATAGACTAAGATGAGCTCTCAATTGAAAATATGAGCCATTAATGGTCTCTCTCAATGAGAAGCTCTCTTGTTGAGTGGCTTTATCTAAATGGATAGGATGTATGCTCAATATGCTTCCAAAGGCTTCAATGGATGATTGTGGATTTTTGGTGTGGATAGATGGCTTTAGTATGGATTTTGCTCTCAAAATAGCATTATAACTTTACTTCATGGATTGTGTTATTTTGCAAAGGGGAAGGATCCAATTTATAGGCAAGAGGCTTGAGGGATTGAGGGCTAAGATGCAAGGATGGGAAAAAGCTCATGGAGGGCTTAGATTGCATGAGAGGAGAGCACATGGATTGTGCTTCCTTACAACCAATCAAGGAGTGACACATGTCACATGGTGAGAGGTGGAGGAAAGGGGAAGGATGAGTCAACAAAGGAGGCTCAAGGGATAAAATCTTCATAAAGACCCTTCATAAGTGCTTTGTAAGAACATTTATGACTTTGTGGGCTTTATAAAGTTTTGTGGTTGAAGATATTTGTGAGAGATACCATGAAATTCGAATTTGAGGGTTTAGGGGGGTTTTAAGCTTGCTTAGGGTTGTAAAAATGATTAGAGGAAGGGATAGAGATGGCTTAGGACTAGGCAAGTGGATGGCAAGTGGATTGCAATTAATGAGGGTGGGTGAAGGAGGAGATATTTCTTAACTTTGGCTTGAGTTAGCAAGTCTTAACCCATGTTTAGGGAATGCGACAAGGTTAGGAGGGGATTAGGATTAGGGTTAAAGACATCTTCTAGAAGAGTTTAGGCTTTGGATGAGGATGAAGACTTTCTAGAAGAGTCTAGAACTTCCTAGGATAAGATTTTATGAAATAAATAAAGTTTTATTTATTTCAAGGGTTTGGGTTGAGGAGATATTTATTAAAATATTTTTAATAAACATGAGGATTAATATTTAATCTTGATTAAATATTTTGAGTTGGGATTAGGGGTAGGAAATGATGAGATTAGCCTTTAATCGAAATTAAAGAAGGATTACAAGATTTTGGAAGAGGTTATTGGTCTTAAGGAAATTGGCCAACTTTTGGGAAAAAAAAAAATTTATTTATTTTGGGATTTTTGGTCAATTTATTAATTAAATTATTAATAAATAAGGAAATAATGTTTAAATAAGATTTAAACATTTTGGGAAGGGATTTCTTAATTAAATATTTTAAATTAAGATAAAGGGATTTAATGGAATAAAAATAAATTAATTAATTAAATAATTAATTAATTAATAAATGATGATGTCATCAGGAATTTTTTAGAAAATAAAAATACTTTATTTTCTAAAGGTTTTTTAGGTGTCTACATTTTGCCCCTCTTTGATGTGATGCCGCAAGTGGCATGACATCAAAGATAAGAAAAAAAGATGCCCAAGGCTAGAGCAGAAGAGGAGAGAATGGACTGTGAGAAGCCCCCTCAAGAAGGCGGTGGGGAGAGAAAGCGAGGCTTGACGACTTCTTGAAAAGTACAAGAATCCGAGATGAGCAAGAAGACTCAGATTTGCTTAAGAGAAGAGGTTTGGTTAGCTCAAACTCTCACTATGGGAGAAGGATAAAGGGAGAATCAGAGGCACAAGAGGAAGCAAGCTTAAGATCTCAGGGATTGCAGAGGATGAAGGAGCGGAGTGCTATAAAAGGAATCCAGGATGGGGAGATGAATGAGGGGATTAAAAAAGCTGATGCAACAGGATTTCAAAGAGTCAGATTGGTGAAAGATGGGTTTCGGAGATCCTTAGGACTAGGATTGTGGATCTCGAAAGATGAGGCTTGGTGGATTGATATGGATTGGTGGATCCCTAAGACTAGGATTGTGGATCCCTAAAGCTAAAGGTGAGGAGTGATTCAAAGAGATACTGATGCATAAGCTAGGGTAGGAGAGACGGATGCTGGATATGGATGGGGGATAATGGAGATGAAGGAAAACCATTGAAGCTTTTTGAGCGGGGGGGATACTTCAAAGAGAAGTATCACCATGTAGTTGAGCACTAGATTTGCTATAGGACTGTTGGTTAATTGCCAAGGTTACCAAGAACATCAAGGCCTTTTTACCAACTGTCCAGAGGACTGACGAACTGACTCAAAACAAACACGCAAGGATTGCCCCAATATCACACATGAATCCCAGAGGAAGCAGTGTGGAAATGACACTGGGTAACCCACAAGCAAAAAAGAAAACAAGAAAAAGACATGATCAAGACCTTACACTTTGATTGCCCCATTCACAGTATACCATGATATGGAAGATCGTGGCAACCTTGAGGAGGGAACAAGGAGATTTCTTGGGAAAGATATTTCAAGACCCAATAGGGAAGAGTCCAAATCAAAAGAAAGAAAAAATCCAAAAGAGAACCGTTGGCCAACGAGATGGGTAGGATGAGGTACTAACGGACCAAGATCAGACATGAGGAAAGCTATATCCTGCAAGGACCTATCGAAGAATACCTAAGCTGGTGGATTTGGATGAGTGATGCGTCTGGCAAGCTGAACTAAGAAAGATAACACTTTGGTGATAGGAAATCTAGCTAAATGATGCATTGGAATAGCTAACCAAGATGTGCGATGGGTGCAAGATGCTGATCAAGGACAAACTGACATGAACGCTAGATAGATACAATGGTACTGGGCTAAAGAGGATGTACAAGCTGATGGACCAAGATATGTTACAAATGTACAATTTTGTTCATGTTTTGGTTTTTGTGAGATGGAAATTTTTGTGAAGGATGGGATGTCTATAGTAGGTGATAGGTGGATAGGTAGATGGTTTGCGAAAAGCTTAAGTGAAAATGGGGTTTTGTGTGTGCACGTGATAGTATACAAGCTAGGATACAAGATTATTTATAGGATGGAATATGGTACAAACTTTGGACAAGATTCAGATAGACAAGGTATGGTACAAGATTTACAAAGTATAATACAAGCTTTGGTACAAGATTTACAAGCTGTATAGGAGGTATTTACAAGCTCCATTAGATTTTGGATATTTGGTTGGAACACCAAGGGAACAAGCAGGTATTTTATGGGATTGTGGGTGAATGGATGAGGGGTAGGATAATGATAGATAATGGATTAGTCTTAGTAAACAAGGTGCCTGAATTACCAGGTTTTCACCAAGGTACCTATCCAAGGCGCTTGAATTGCCAAGTTTTCACCATTGGACGCTTATTTCTCTTTACTATTTTTTTTTTGTATTTTTCAAAAGCTAGGTATACCAAGGATCTTCAAGCATAGAACTTCTTGAGATGAATGATGTTAGTAGGATCATTCAAGAGTTCTCCTTCCAGTGTAGATAGCTGATAGGCTCTAGAGCCAAAGGAAGCAGTGACAACATAAGGACCAAGCCATGTAGGTTCAAACTTGCCTTTCTTTTCTCGATCTACTTGGACTTTCATGTTTTCTTTAAGGACCATGTCACTTGACTAAAAGTGTCATGGAAGCACCTTCTTGTTGAAATTCTTTTTGAGATGAGTTTGATAGACTGTGAGATGATCATAGGCTTGTTGTCACTTCTCATCTAAGAGATCTAGTTGGGTGAGCCGAGCTACTCTATATTCTTCATCTGATATTTGACCTTGCAAAGATATGTGCAAGGAGGGAAGTTCAACCTCTATAGGTAGTACCGCTTTGGCACCATAGACTAGGGAGCATGCAGTTGTGGCTATGGATGTATGAAAGGAAGTTCGATAGGCCCATAGGGCTGGATTTATTTGTAGGTGCCAATCACGGCCGAAATCATTGACAACTTTCTTTAGGGTTTTGAGGAGGGTTTTGTTAGTTGCCTCTTCCTGGCCGTTACCTTGTGGGAAATATGGGCTAGAAAAGCGGTGATGGATGCGAAGGGAAGCGCATAATTCTTCCATGTTGAGATTTTCAAAGTTACCTTTGTGGTCGGTGAAGATGGTGGATGGGATGCCAAAGCAGCAAACAATGTGGTACAAGATGAACTTGGAGACCTGAACTCCTGTAGCTGAGACTAGGGGGACTGCTTCCACCCATTTAGTGAAATAGTCTGTAGCTGTTATTATCCATTTATGTCTATCAGACGAGAGAGTTGTGATAGTTCCAACTAGATCAAGGCCCCAACAAGAGAAAGGCCAAGGTGGTGCAATAGGCTGTAGATCCTGTGCTGGAGCGTGCACAAGATTTGCATGCTGCTGACATGGGAGACACTTTCTGACAAAGTCACAGGAGTCTTCTTCAATGGTAGGCCAATAGTAGCCTACTCTAAGGATTTTTTGCGCTAGGACAATACCACTCGTGTGGGCACCACAAAGTCCACAGTGTACTTCCTTTAACACCATTGCGGCCTCATTTTGGTCTAAACATCGAGAGAGAGTATCGTGATAACCCCGTCGATATAGGGTATTGGCTATGATAACATAGCAGGATGATTTTTGGATGAGGTTCTGGTGTTGGGTACGTGTGAGGTGAGGGGATATGATACCATCGTCAAGCTAAGCATGAATCTCATGGTACCAAGGGGATTGGGGACCAACCAAGATACAAACACAGTTTGAATCCTCATTCGCATAGGCGGATGTGAGGAGCTGCTCCACTAAAAACTCATACTGTGTAGCTGCTTGGGGAATTTCCAAGAGCAAGCCTATAGTAGCCATAGCATCTGCTGCTTTGTTCTGTATTCAAGGCACTTGTGTAAACTGAAGCCTTGTAAAATGCTGGGTTAGCTGATCAACTAGCTCTTTGTAGGGTAATAGCTTTTCATCTTTGGTTTGATATTCATTTAGGGCTTGCTTGATGATGAGTTGAGAATTGCCAAAGATTTGTAGCTCAAAAATGTTCCATTCTACAACTATCTTTAATCCTGCTATGAGGGCCTCATATTCAGCTATATTTTTGGTGCTAGGGAATTGTAGCTTGAAGGCTTTTGGAATGTAATCTCCTTGAGGTGTGACCAACAATATTCCTACCCCTGATCCATGAGATGTGTATGAGCCATCAAAATAAAGTTTCCATGGGGGTTGTTCTTCAATTAGATAGATATGCTCATCTAGAAATTTTGTGATCAACGGATAAGCATCTATTAGAGGTGCATCAGCTAGGTGATCTGTTATAGCTTGCCCTTTGATTGCCTTTCTATCCACATATTGGATGTCAAATTCGCTAAGGAGCATAACCCATTTGGCCAAATGGCTTGTAAGTGTTGTTCTAGAGAGCATATACTTGAGAGGGTCAATCTTGGAGACTAGTTGGATGGTATGACTTAGCATGTAATGGCAAAGCTTTTGAGTTGAGAAACAAGCTTTTTCCATAGGAGTGTAATTGAGTTCATAATCAACTAGGGTTCTACTGATGTAGTAGATGGCTCTTTCTCTGCTGTAGTCATCAAGCTATGCTAGAAGTGCCCCTAGAGCAGTAGGTGTTACTGATATGTACAAAATTAGGGGATGACCAGGAACTGGTGGAACCAAGATAGGAGGATTGATGAGATACTGCTTGAGATGGTCGAAGCTGCACTGACATAAAGGATCCCACTTGAAGTTCTCATCCTTCTTTAGTAAATGTGAAAATGGTGTACACTTATCTGCAAGTTGGGAGATGAAGTGTCGAACAGATTGAAGCTTTCCTTGAAGAGAACGAAGCTGTCACAGTGTCTAGCGAGGAGGCATGTCTAAGATAGCCTTGACCTTCTTGGGGTCGATCTCTATACCTCATTTAGAAACTATAAAGCCTAGAAGCTTGCCAGATGTGACCCCAAAGACACATTTCTTGGGATTCAGCATGAGATGATATTTGGCTAACCTATCAAAGACTTTCTCCAGGTCAGCAAGATGATCCATGAAGGTATGAGATTTGACCAAGATATCATCCACATAATCCTCCAAAATGCTATGGATGAGATCATGAAAGATGGATGTCATAGCTCTTTGATAGGTAGCCCCAACATTCTTTAGGCCAAAAGGCATCATGTTGTAGCAAAAGGTTCCCCAAGGGGTAGTGAATGCTGTCTTATGCTGATCCTCTTCTGCAATCTTGATTTGATTATACCTAGAAAATCCATCCATGAGGGACAAAATTTCATGTCCATCTGTAAGATCTACAATAATATCTATGTTGGGCAAGGGAAAATCATCTTTTGGACAAGCTTTGTTAAGATCTCTAAAATCAGTGCAGACTCTAATATCACCGGAAGGTTTAGTGACAGGGACCATGTTGGAGATCCACTCTGATTAGTCGATAGGTCGGATAACCTTAGCAGCTAACATTCTTTCTAATTTAGCTTTGACCAATAATGCCACCTTGGGGTGCATTTTTCTAAGCTTTTGTCTAACAGGCTTGATCTTTGGATCAACTACAAGATGATGAACTACAAGCTTTGGATCAAGTCCTGACATGTCTTGATATGACCATGCAAATCGGCCAATGTTCTCTCTTAAGACATCAAAGAGGAGGTCAGCTTGGTCTTGTGATAGGGATGCAACAATGTGAACAAGCCTAGGGATCTCTGAAGAACCGATGTTGACTTCCCTAGTATCCTCAATTAGAATAGAAGATATCTCTGGTCGATTATCTTGAGGAGGTAATGTTAAATCCTCATGTTCTGCTTGTGGCTCTGGATGCTCTTGCTGAGGGGTTCTCTTCACTACCTTAGCTAGTCTCACATTCACCTTAGTTCCAGTTTTGGGTGTATCGGAACTAGGTTGGGGATTTTCTCCAAAATACCCCTTGGGATCTAGCTTGTAGATATAGGCATAATTTGGCTTTGTTTTCTTGCGAGGTGTTTCAGCTCCCATGAATCTTAGAAGTGCTTCCTCTGATGTGAACTCATCAATGTGTATTACGCTTGGTTGGTCCCAATCTATGAGTTGTGGATGGGCGAGTGGTAGGTCAATGAGGTGGATGGATGGATAATTATTTATTTTGAGATTTTTGGTCAATTTATTAATTAAATAATTAATAAATAAGGAAATAATGTTTAAATAAGATTTAAACATTTTTGGGAGGGATTTCTTAACTAAATATTTTTAATTAAGATAAAGGGATTTAATGGCATAAAAATAAATATTTTTGGTCAATTAATAAATGCTGATGTCATCAAGAATTTTTGAGAAAATAAAAATACTTTATTTTCTAAAGGTTTTTTAGGTGTCTACATTTTGCCCCTCTTTGATGTGATGCCGCCAGTGGCATGACATCAAAGATAAGAAAATAAGATGCCCAAGGCTAGAGCAAAAGAGGAGAGAATGGACTGTGAGATGCCCCCTCAAGAAGGCAATGGGGAGAGAAAGTGAGGCTCGACGACTTCTTGAAAAGTACAAGAATCCAAGATGAGCAAGAAGACTCAGATTTGCTTAAGAGAAGAGGTTTGGTTAGCTCAAAATCTCACTACAGGAGAATGATAAAGGGAGAATCAGAGGCACAAGAGGAAGCAAGCTTAAGATCTCAGGGATTGTAGAGGATGAAAGAGCGGAGCGCTATAAAAGGAATCTATGATGGGGAGATGGATGAGGGGATTAAAAAAAGCTGATGTAACAGGATTTCAAAGAGTCAAATTGGCAGAAGATGGGTTTCAGAGATCCCTAGGACTAGGATTGTGGATCTCGAAAGATGAGGCTTGGTGGATTGATTTGGATTGGTGGATCCCTAAGACTAGGATTGTGGATCCCTAAAGCTAAAGGTGAGGAGTGATTCAAAGAGATACTAATGCATAAGCTGGGGTAGGATAGATGGATGCTGGATATGGATGGGGGATAATGGAGATGAAGGAAAACCATTGAAGCTTTTTGAGTGGGGGGGATACTTCAAAGAGAAGTACCACCATGTAGTTGAGCACTAGATTTGCTATAGGACTGTTGGTTAATTGCCAAGGTTACCAAGAGCATCAAGGCCTTTTCACCAACTGTCCAGAGGACTGATGAACTGACTCAAAAAAAACATGCAAGGATTGCTCCAGTATCACACATGAATTCCAGAGGAAGCAGTGTGGAAATGACACTGGGTAACCCACAAGAAAAAAAGAAAACAAGAAAAAGACATGATCAAGACCTTACGCTCTGATTGCCCCATTCACAGTATACCATGATATGGAAGATCATGGCAACCTTGAGGAGGGAACAAGGAGATTGTTTGGAAAAGATATTTCAAGACCCAATAGGGAAGAGTCCAAATCGAAAGAAAGCAAAAATCCAAAAGAGAATCGTTTTCCAACGAGATGGGTAGGACGAGGTACTAATGGACCAAGATTAGACATGAGGAAAGCTATATCCTGCAAGGACCTATCGGAGAGCACCTAAGCTGGTGGATTTGGATGAGTGATGCGTCTAGCAAGCTGAACTAAGAAAGATAACACTTTGGTGATAGGAAATCTAGCTAAAGGATGCATTGGAATAGCTAACCAAGATGTGCGATGGGTGCAAGATGCTGATCAAGGACGAACTGACACGAACGCTGGATAGATACAATGGTACTAGGCTAAAGAGGATGTACAAGCTGATGGACCAATATATTTACAAGTGGGCTAATCAAGATATGGTACAAGCTAACGGACCAATGATAGGTATGATACAGATGGATAAAAAGCTCAGGATGAGAGGATAGCAGGATGGTTCAATGTTGTGCAAGATGCGAAAGCTAAGGGTGGGGTGATAGCAAAAGATATGGATTTGGTAGGATGCATCCAATGATGATGATAGATTTTGTGACCAAGGATAGCTAGAGGAGTAGGATGATTTCGCTGGATAGGATGGTAGATAGCTAGGATTATGATGGATATAAAGAGATGACATTGGGTTTGCATGAGGATAGCCTAGAGCTAGATACCAATGACAAGGGATGATGGACAAGACAAGATCTCTAAGGAATATAGTGCCCCCAATCAGAAGATAACATGCAGAAGGAGGTCTTATGATGGATGTGATAGATTGAAGCTAGGATGGAAAAAGCTGAAGGGGCTAGGGAGATGGATGATAGCTGAGATGATTGGCTGAAGCTGCATAAGATTAGTGGATGGTGTGAGATGGAAGTTGGAGGATGGAGGATAGGTGGATAGATTGGAAGAAGGAGTTGGATGTCAAGAGATGACCAAAAGCATGAGGGTGATAGGCTAAGTT
This sequence comes from Cupressus sempervirens, assembly GCA_028749045.1. Taxonomy (NCBI): domain Eukaryota; kingdom Viridiplantae; phylum Streptophyta; class Pinopsida; order Cupressales; family Cupressaceae; genus Cupressus; species Cupressus sempervirens. The sequence continues at coordinate 606,315,848 of CM053792.1, forward strand.
GGGGATGGCGGGATTACGCATGATGCTTGTTTGCCAAGTTTTCATCATGGTACTTGTCCAAGGTGCTTGAATTGCCAAGTTTCCACTAGTGGATGCTTTATTTTTCTTTTCTTTTTTGACTTTTTGACTTTGGACTTAGCTGGAATGATTTTGGCTTTCTTCAGCTATTTTGGCTTTTTTGGGATTTTTCACTGGCTGTTGGAATGTTCAATTTTGTTGCCAGCTGTTGGTACGTCGGATGTGTGATTTATGCAATAGATTGGATTAGATGGGATTGATGGTAGGAGATGGAGGGATGAAAATTATGGAAAGGAGCACGAGATGGGGATGCTTGCAAGAGCAACATTGGCACATGTTGGAACGGGTGTGAAAAGAGCATATGGGGGATAGATGGTAGATGCGGGCATGATGGAGGATTTGTGGAAGCGTGCTTGGGGATATAGGCACCCAAGATGGAGTTAGGAGATGGGGGACATGAGTCATTAGATGGGGGATTAGCAATGGTGGATGCCATCATGCATTGGGTTTCAACTTTTTTCTTGGGGATCCACATGGTTTTGGATTTTCTTTTCATAGGCTTTTGCATTGTTTTGTATTCTTTGATTGGATTTTTCCTTTTTGGAGTATGTCTTTTAGAATAGACATATGATTGCCTAGGATGTGGATTTTTAGCTTTATGCATTTTGAAGTTGGCATTCACATTGCTATGGTAAGCTTTTGGAAGATGGTTAGGAGAAGCTTTGTGAGATGGAGAGGATATGAAAGAGCATGTAGGGGGATGATGATGGATGATGTGCCCTGATATGTGCCTTTGTTTATCTTGCATAGAAATGGATGGAATAGGATTTTTATGATGGCTGATAGGAGGATGGAGGATGGTAGATTTTGGGACATAGGGACCCAAAATGGATTTAGCGGATGAAGGGGGATATGGTAGGGTTTTTTGGGTTGCAAAGATGGTGGAGGGGGGATGACATAAGATTTCTTGAAGGAGTGATAGGAGGCTGGCATGGTGGGCTTGGAGATAGGCTTGGTTTGGGGGTGTGGTGTACCAACACCTTTAGATGGTGAGCCTTTGGATACATATCCAAGACCATGAAATCCTAGATTTTTTTGTGCAATAATAGGCTCTCTGATTCCTTTCTCTTGTGGTCCTAAACATTGACCTTGATAATGCCATCGATTGAGAATTTGAACAAGCTGAGGAAACTTTTTGCTTGCAGAAAATGGTAGAAGTGATTTATTAGGTGTATTGCAATGGGGAGATACTATTCTTAATTCTTCTGCTGAGAGAGGGCCACCATGGATGAATGTAAGTGAACCAAGAGGGTAGATTATAGATGGTGGAATAGCTTGGATAGGTGGTAAGATGGAAGCATGGAGCGGGGGAGATGGAGGGATAGGATCTTGATGTAGCTGGTGGGATGACAAGATATCTTGTAGTGGAGGAGATATGGCTTGAGGTTTTGGAGATGGAGGAGATGGTGACTGCATTATGGATGGAAGACATGGTATGATGATATCTTCATTTATGCTTTGGGGGATATCAACATGATTTTGGGTAGGATCTTGATAGGATTGGTTTGGAGTGGATGGTGCGATAGGAGGTGAAGGGATGGATTTTTTGAAGGCAGCAGATGGATAGATGGGAGATTCAGTAGTGGAGATGGGTGAGTAGAAGATGGATGCATAAGGGTCATTACGAGAGATTTGGGAAATTCTTGGAGGAGATGTGGATATGATTTGGAGGGATTTGATAGGTGGTGGGATTTTGATGCTTGCGGGAAGTGGAAGGATTTTAAGTAATTTGATGGATGGTATGGGGATGATAGCTATGGGAGATGGAGGTGATATTATAGATGGGGAAGCTTCATCACTGACTACTTCACATGGTTGGATTAGATGACATGGCTTATCTATTGTTGGAGGCAACTTTTCTTGTATTTCCTCTAGGAGATTCCTTGGAGACTCATGTGTCGAAGGTGGAGGTGGATTGACAGGAATAGCTAGTGTGATGGGGGTGGAAGATTGGAAGCTTGGTTGATGGGGTGATGGAGGGGAAGTTGGAATATCAGATGGCATGACTAGATAGTTTGGAATAACTCTTGGAGTTTGGGGGATACTTGGGGGAATGTTTCTAAGGCTTTCAATATACCCGTCATAGTCAACAAGATTTTCATCATCATTGGAATAGGAGATGGCGGGAGCAAGGACAATGTGACCAAACACATCATGATAGGATTGGTACTTCATGCTTTGATGATGAGTTTGATGGGGATGGTGTCTTGCGTATGGATGAAAATGGAAGCTCATGGTTGGATTTGGGTTAAGCACAGATTTTGGATTGGCTGATGAAAGATTTCCTAGGGAGAGTCAAAGTTGCATGACAGACCTAAGGAGGATTGGCTGGAGATTTTTGGCTTTCCTGTGGATGGAAGACTTCAAGGGCATGCTGTCAAAAAGTGAGAGTTTTGCTTTCCTATGCATTGGATTGGTGTAGATTGTGTCAACCTAAGAATAGACTAATGATCCTATGGGAATGCCACGAGATTGATCACTTGTGGATCCCAACCTTTAGCTCAAGGTGATGAGGGATAACAGGTGACAAAGCTAGATTACCCTAGACAAAGCTCTATCAAAAGGATAACTGTGGTGAGGCTGGTAGATTGGTCGGATTGATTGGATAAAATTTTTTAGCAAAATGACAACAACTCTCTAAAGGCTTGGGTGTGATTTTGGATTGGGTTTCTAGCTAGCTAGGGGGGGATGATTTGGAGAGACTTTGGATTTGGGATTGTTCTAAAGCAAGGAACTAGATAGATTTGGTTGCAGTGGGGGAGCTTGGATGATTTTCTGATGAGGCAGTGACTACGCTAAGTATGCCTTGAGCTAGGAGATTTTTGCTTTTTTGGGATTTTGACCAAAGTTGGCAAACATTTCAAAAGCTATGAAAAAACAAGTAGACAAAAGTTTTGAGCAAGCACGTCAAACACACCAACATCCTAGGAAGCTTTCTACAAGGATGAAATTTGTTATAGCTAGGGAGTCCTCGATATACGCAAGGTACGTGAGGCCAAAATCCATAGATGAAACAAAAAGATGTCACACAACCGAGAGGAGTGGTAACCCACTTCTCCTCTTTCACTTCTCAAGGGTATAAAGTTCCTTGAGGCTTAGCCTGAGTGACAAAATTTTGATCCCAAGAGAGGTGTCTTTGGATTCACCTCCCAATCTTTATACTCCATTGGAACGCTGGAGTTGAGGTCGTCCCAAGGGGTGATGAAATCCCCAAGAAGGCCTCCTAAAAAGTGTAAAACAAGACCATATACATGATCTTGGGCTTTAAAAGACACGCGTTCATTCCAATTGATGATTTAAATTTTGTAAGCTATGATTGAAGACACTTGTGATTATGGCATACAATGTTCATTCCAATTTGACATCATCATTAGCATAATGAAAGTCGAGAGATCGTCAACATAAGAAATGCAAGTGCCATTGAAAATGCGTCCAAACCATGCAATGTTCATTGATTGTTAGGCATTCAAGATTGAGTGTGATTTTTTTTTAAGCCCAAAGCAAAGATGTGTGAGACTCAATTTGTCAAGCGCGTGCCCAGAGGCCCTCCACGTCAATAGTTGTTCAATTTTAGTACCCAAATGAAGTGTGATCGATTTAATATAGATTTTTGGTCATTTAAGAATTTTTATAAAGTTAAAGCAAACGTTCAAAGACCAAGTGAGTGAGTTAGATTGTGAAACATTTAACACCTTTTTCAAGTAGACCCATCCCCATGAATGGCGCTGAGATTGCAACCAATGGTTAATATTTGATGGGTGATTAGAAAAGAGGTGAGTCCAAGGAACTACTCAAATTGATTTTTGCAAATTTGTGTTTAACTTAACGAAGTTTCTTAAATGTCCAAAAATCAAACTTTGCCTAAATTGCATGTGGAAAAGAGATTTGTTTTGTTCAATTTTAAAAGCTCCAAATGAAGTGTTTGATATTGCAATGGTTAATTGATCCTTGGAATTCAAGATTGGATTTTTTATTTTAATCATGCATTCAAGGAAAATTTGATTTTAATCCATGGCATTCAAGAGTGTGTTTAGCAACATGCATTCAAAGACAAGTGATTAAACATTCAAGTTTTTTTTTTCTTTGAGCATTCAAGATTGAGATTTTGTGTGTTGTTTTAAGAACTTTGAAGTTCTTTGTTTTAACCTTAGATCATTCAAGATTGTTTTGGACTCAAAAGTGAAAATGACTTTTTGGACTTCGGTTTTCATTCAAGATTTTGTGTTCTAGTTTGCATATTTTAAGCCCAAAAATGATATTCCTAGATTGTTTTGATGCATGAAAAACCTAAGAAACATTCAAGATTTTGCAACAAGACATTTGTTTGGAACAAATAACAAAGCTTTTAGGACAATTTTTGGAAACCATTTAGGACTCTTAGTTTTCATGAGATTTTTTAAAAGAACTTTAAAATATTTTCAAATGAGGTTCATTTTATCCTTGATTGATGCTTTGAGTTTGATTTAGATTTTAGTGTGCACTTAGTGTTGATTTTGAACCTTTAGAAATGAAAACTTGAAGTTCTTTTTAAATTCCAAAAAATGAAGTGTTCCTAATTTTGCATGAATGCATCTAAAACCTTGATGTTGCAAGGATGCAAATGATTAGATTGGTTTAGTTTCACTTGTTAAAAGATTTTTTCTTTTTTTGCAAATTTTTAATTTTTCAATGAATTTAAGTATGATTTGGGGGTTCATTTTAAGCACTAAAAAGAAGTGTGTATGATTTTGCTTCCTTAAAAAAAAAATGGCCAAGATCTCCCACAAGAAGAAGAAGAAGAAGTAGATGGAATAAGAAGAATATAGACAAGAAGAGGAAGAAGAATTTCAAGTTCTTTGTCCACCTATAAGCTTGAAAAATCTGAAAACAATATGAGATAGATTATGAGTTCCTTTGTCTTCTTCATGCTCATGTGGACCTAAAAAACCAATTTATACAATCCTACCAATCACAAAAACAAGTAAAATTAGCCAAAATCAGCAAATGACATACAAAACTTGACTAAAAAAGCTAATGAAGATGACCCACGCGGGGTCCCACCGGGCATGCCAAAATGTATATGAGCAATGTTAGTATGCTAATAGAAACCAAATTATAAATAAAGCTTCTACAAACTAAAAAAAATTCATAAAATTTAAGATAGACTAAGATGAGCTCTCAATTGAGAATATGAGCCATTAATGGGCTCTCTCAACGAGAAGCTCTCTTGTTGAGTTGCTTTGTCTAAATAGATAGGATGTATGCTCAAGCTTTATGCTTCAAAAAGGGCTTCAAATGGAGTTGGAATTTGGGTGTGAGTGTATGGTTTTGATGTAAAATGGCTTCTCAAAATGGCATTATGACTTTACTTCATGGATTATGTTAAAATGGCTTGGGAGAGGATTCCTTAAATAGCCAAAGGGCTTGAGGGATCAAGGGCTAGGATGCAAGGATGGGAAAAAGCTCATGGAGGGCTTAGATTGCATGAGAGGAGAGCACATGGATTGTTCTTCCTTACAACCAATCAAGCAGTGACACATGTCACATGGTGAGAGGATGGAGGAAAGGGGAAGGATGAGTCAACAAAGGAGGCTCAAGGGATAAAATCTTCATAAAGACCCTTCATAAGTGCTTTGTAAGAACATTTATGACTTTGTGGGCTTTATAAAGTTTTGTGGTTGAAGATATTTGTGAGAGGTACCATGAAATTCGGATTTGAGGGTTTAGGGGGGTTTTAAGCTTGCTTAGGGTTGTAAAAATGACTAGAGGAAGGGTTAGAGATGGCTTAGGACTAGGCAAGTGGATGACAAGTGGATTGCAATTAATGAGGGTGGGTGAAGGAGGATATATTTGTTAACTTTGGCTTGGGTTAGTAATTCTTAACCCATGTTTAGGGAATGTGACAAGGTTAGGAGGGGATTAGGATTAGGTTTAAAGACATCTTCTAGAAGAGTCTAGACTTTGGATGAGGATAAAGACTTTCTAGAATAGTCTAGAATTTCCCAGGATGAGGATGAAGACTTTCTAGAAGAGTCTAGAACTTCTTAGGATGAGGATAAATTAGATTTTTAGGAAATAAATAAAGTTTTATTTATTTCAAGGGTTTGGGTTGAGGAGATATTTATTAAAATATTTTTAATAAACATGAGGATTAATATTTAATCTTGATTAAATATTTTGAGTTGGGATTAGGGGTAGGAAATGATGAGATTAGCCTTTAATCGAAATTAAAGAAGGATTAGAAGATTTTGGAAGAGGTTATTGGTCTTAAGGAAATTGGCCAACTTTTGGAAAAAAAATAAATTAATTATTTATTTTGGGATTTTTGGTCAATTTATTAATTAAATTATTAATAAATAAGGAAATAATGTTTAAATAAGATTTAAACATTTTTGGGAGGGATTTCTTAATTAAATATTTTTAATTAAGATAAAGGGATTTAATGGCATAAAAATAAATTAATTAATAAATGATGATGTCATCAGGAATTTTTTAGAAAATAAAAATACTTTATTTTCTAAAGGTTTTTTAGGTGTCTACACCTAAAGCTCAGGTCCTCTATCAAGAGTTGGAATTCGGCAACTACACGTTTACTGAAGATGTTTAGGATGAAAAGAGAGATGACAATAAAAGTGAGAGAGTTTCTAATGGAAATAAAGATGCATCAAACATAGGGACACTTGAATTTGATGGAAGCTATGCCTCTTTAGGATTTGAAGCAGGTGTGGTGATGATATCCCTGGAAGGAGAACCTGAACCCATGGCTTTCAAATTAGAATTTGGAAATACAAATAACACTATAGAGTATGAGGCCTTATCACTACGAATAATAATAGAAAAAGAAAGAGGGATAAAGATCCTAAAAGCTCAAGGTGATGCGGAGCTTATTGTGAAACAAGTAAAAGGACAATATTTTGTAAAAAATTACAAGCTAAAAAATTACAAAAATAGAGTTTGGGATGAGATAGAAGGCCTAGACACCTTCTCTATTGAATTAGTTCTAAGGAAGATGAACACTAAGGCTAGTTCCCTTGTAGTCCACACTTCCCTATTACTTCCTCATCTAGACCTCATAGACAAAAAGTATCAGATTGAAATTTTGTATTGATCCATTATTCCAGACAAGGTAGAATCTTGGCAAGTCTTCAATGATGATAAGAGTTTGCAACTATTCCTGGAAAATGATAAGTCTAGTTTTGAAAACGAATCTAGTGAAAGTGATCATGAAAGCTCTGATGTAAATAGGAAACATAATAAAAAAGGAGAAGTTTAGTCGAAAGGTAGTATTATTCCCCCGTATTTTGTGTCTTTGGAAAAATTGTTTAATAGACATGATGCTTACATAAAGAAAAAGAGAGAAGAAAAGGGGCCTACTATGGGTAAATATGAGGGATTAAAAATTTGAGATACTCATAACCCTAGAATGATTAATATTGGGAAATGTTGTTCACCTAAAGAGAAAGAAACCACAAGAAATTTATTCATAGAATATAGAGATGTTTTTGTTTGGAGTTATGAAGATTTGAAAAGCTATAGAGATGGGAAGGTAAAACATCAAATTCTAGTTAAGCTTGATGTAGTTCCTTTTCAGCAAAAACAAAGGAATTACAATCCTAACGTCGTGGATGCCATTTTTTGGGAGGTAGATAAAATGCTAAAGGTGAGGATCATCTATCCCATTCATCATTCCACCTAGATAGCCAATATAGTACTCATCAGAAAGAAGAATGGAGAGATAATAATCTATGTTGATTTTTGCAACCTGAACCAAGTGTCTCTGAAAGATAAGTTTGCTCTTCCTAATAGGGATTACTTACTACAAATGGTGGCAGGATCTAAAATGATTTCTATGCTTGACAGGTTCTTAGGTTACAACCAGGTCAAAGTAGAAGAGAAGGATCAACATAAGATGGCATTCACCACTCCTTGGGGTACATTTGTGTATTGCAGAATGCCCTTTGGGCTTATCAATGCTGGTGCTACATTCTAAAGATGTATGAGCAAGACATTTTTTGATCCGAAGGACTGAATCATAGGTATATACTTGGATGACCTTACTGCATTCTCAAAAAAGAGGAAAGATCATATGGAAGATTTGAGAATTTTTTTACAAAGATGTCAAGAGCATGGGATCTCTCTCAATTCCAAGAAATTGATTTTCTGTGTGACAGAAGGAAAACTCCTAGGTCATATAGTGTCCTAGGAAGGCATTAGAATTGACCCTGAATGGGTGGAAGCCATTCAAAGATTAAGCTTGCCTTCAAATAGAATAGGAGTTAAATCTTTCTTCGGGAAAGTGATTTTTCTTAGAAGGTTTGTGCCTAATTTCATGGAAACCACTAAGCATATAGTGGATATGATCAAAGGGAATTCAAATTTCAAATGGAATGAGGTGAGAAAGTGAACCTTTCAGGATATAAAGACTGCTATTGCTAATGTCTTGGTTTTATGTCACCCAGATTATAAATGAGATTTTATCACTTATTGTTATGCTTGTGAAAATACTCTATTGGTGATACTTATGCAAGAAAATGATGAAGGGGTACAAGCCCCAATAGATTTCATGAGCATACCTTTGAAGAATCATGAACTAAAATATTCATAGATTGAAAAGAACACTTTTGCAGTGGTTAAGGCCCTCAAATATTTTCGATTTTATATCTTGGATTCACATTCTATAGTCTTTGTCCCAAATGTAGTAGCAAAGAGTGTGTTGACATAGTAGGATGTAGGTTGTCATGTCAGCAGAACATGGGTAGCAAAAATATAGGAGTATGATATAGAAATCAAGCCTACCAAGATAATAAGGGGAAACACTCTATACAAGGCAATTGCAGAAAACAAGATCACTGAAGAATTAGAAGAATCAAGGAAGAAGTAGTTGGTGTTAGCTGTAGGTCTCTATGATTCATGGTTTGAGAATATTTATTATCTACTAACATATGGTGAATGTCTAGAAGGCCTAACTACAAAACAAAGAAGAGATATTAAACTGAAAGTAGCTAAGTATGTGATTTGGGGTGGTAAATTATTCAAAAAAGCCATTGATGGCACTTTCCTTAGGTGCATAGACAAACAACAACAAGAAAATCTATTGAGAACATTTCATGATGAAGCTTGTAGAGGAAATTTCTCATCTTTAGTTACAACTTTTAAAATACTAAGGTAGTGCTATTACTAGCCTAGAATGTTTAAAGATGCCTATGCCTAGGTAGAAAAATGTGAGAAGTGCAAGATGTTCTCTGGGTGCCCTCAATTAGTTGCTCTGTTGTTGAGACCTATCATCATTGAAGGACCTTTCCAACAATGGGGTCTTGATTTTATTGGTTTGATTAGTTCTAGATCTAGTATAGGTCACTAGTACATGATAATTGCAACTAACTACTTCACTAAGTGGGTAGAAGCTAAAGCTACCAATAAAACTAATTCTTAAGTGGTATGTGAATTCATAAAGGAGAACATATTGGTTAGGTTCGGCATTCCTATTAAATTAGTGATGGATGATGCATCTTATTTTTCTTCAATTGAAATTACCAATTTTTGCTTTGAGTATGGGATCACTATTGGTCATTCATCTGATTATTTCCCTCAAGGAAATGGTCAAGCTAAGTCTAGTAACAAGAACTTGATGAATATTGTTAAGAAATTGATTTTAGATAATCAAAAGACTTGGCACAAAAAGATATTGGATACAATTGTTCAATTGTGTGTTGTCTTTGATGTCACAAAAATGTCATATCAGTCATCAAATAGTGTCTATCGAGCTCAGAAGGTCAACAAGGCAATAGACAGTGTCTACAAAACTCAGAAGGTAAGCAAGTCAATAAACAGTGTCTACCAAGCTCAGAAGGTTAGCAAGGCAATAGATAGTGTCTATCGAGCCCAAAAAGGTTAGTAAAGATAGCTCGCAGTATCTACCGAATAGAAAGTTGGTTACCGAGCCTTCAAGGTAATCAAAGAAATTTAGTTCTTATCGAGCTCACTTGATAATCAAAGAAAATATGACAGAAACAGTTCTTACCGAGTTCACTTGGTCATCAAAGGTAATTTGGTGAAAGCAGTTCTTACCGAGTAAACTTGGTAGCCAAAGGATTTTAAGATATTGTAATATTAATCGAGTGATGAAGGTTAACTCAAGAAATTCTTGGAAGCAGTATTTATCGAGCAGGGTCGGCTAGTAAAGGACATTTATTTGTTTAAGAATAATATCTAGAGCCAATTGATGAATGGTTTATTGGTAAATATAACATGTAAAAGGGCTGACTTGACAACCAGAATGGTATAAGTAAGAAGTCAAGTTGTGAATTTAAATTATGGTATGGAGATATCAGAAGTTAATGTGATATGAAGACTGATTATTGTGGAAGCGAATTTTGAAGAATGATCAGAGATCATTAAGGAGAAGCAGAGTCATATTTGATCAAGGACAATCTAATGATGTTGAATAGAGACCTGTATCTAGCAAATTCAGTTGCATCTTGTTTACGTCAATTCATTGTTACTTTCTAACCATTGTATCAGTGATTTCAAATCTCTTAACAGAGTTGGTTTAATAGCCATTTGTAAATCCTCTAACAAGGTGATAGTTCAATTGAATTTTTCTAAAGAACTCTAACAAGGCCACTCCTAATAGGGTGACTAAATCCTCTAACAAGCTCACACCTAACAGTGTGTATTGTAACCTTTAATAGGGTTGGCTCCTAATAGGGCTGACTTCAGAAGAGTGAAAATTGGTGACTAGTTACTTGGTGGTTTTTCCCATATTGGGTTTTAACGTTAAATCTAGTGTCTCTTGTGTTCATTTTGTTTTTAGTTACATGTATGAATGCTTAAAGATAAGTAATAGCTTAATTTAATGAGTTGCAGCTTTTGTTTACCAAATATTAGCAGTAACTAGTTCATTAAGACATCTAAGGGATTTGTGGATTAATTTTCGTGAGTAACTGATTCACCCCCCCTCTCAGTTACTCTATCTTTAATTCCAACAAAAGATTCATAATTCACTTTGGGCAGATAGAGTGACACCTAAAAGGGCAATTGGCATATCTCCTTTTGAATTGGTTTACAAGACTAAGTCTAATCTCCCCTTACCTCTAGAATTAGCCACAAATAAAATTAGAATGGTGATTGAAGATGATGTTTATAAAGATCGTATAGAGAAGAGGATTTTGTAACTAAGAAAACTTGAAGAGGAAAGAGGAGAAATTGTAGATCACATCACACAACACCAGATGTGAGTAAAGGAAATGTTTGATAAGAAAGCAAGACCACAAAAATTTAAGGTAGGAGATAGTGTGCTACTCTGGGAAAGGTGAAGCACTCTGAAATGTATGCATAAGAAGTTTGACACTTTATGGAAAGGCCCATTCAGAATTCATCAACCATTTGAAAATAATTCTTTCAAGTTGGTGTATGAAGATGGTGAAGTACTACCCCTGACCTATAATGGTCAGGATTTGAAGCTTTATCAAATTAAAAATTGAGAATAGGTAACCCCTGTATCGTATTATAGTTAGGTTTAGCTTCTTTTGTGTTTCTTAGTTAGTCTTCTTCCCTTGCTTTTGTTTTCCTATTCTTTGCCTCATTTGTGTTTTGTTTTGTTGCCATTTTTTATCTTGTCTATGAAACCAAAGATTTTGAGTTCCTTCCTTAGGTATGCTCAACCCAAGTCCCTAGTCAAAGCTAGCTATTGCCCCACTTTTCATATTATACCCATTTTGCAAAGTGGAAAATGATCTTGTGTCTTAGCTTGGTCTAGGTATGTACAATTCTAGTTCTTTCTCATCAAGTGAAAAGTTTCTCCATCAGGTTTTTCACCTTTTCTCTTCTCCTGCATTACATAACTAGGTGGGTTTTCCTTGTTTCCATGAGTTTGTGGGTAGTCTAGAACCTAATTTGATGGAGATTCTATAACCCCTGTATCGTATTATAGTTAGGTTTAGCTTCTTTTATGTTTCTTAGTTAGTCTTCTTCCCTTGCTTTTGTTTTCCTATTCTTTGCCTCATTTGTGTTTTGTTTTGTTGCCATGTTTTATCTTGTCTATGAAACCAAAGATTTTGAGTTCCTTCCTTAGGTATGCTCAACCCAAGTCCCTAGTCAAAGCTAGCTATTGCCCCACTTTTCATATTATACCCATTTTGCAAAGTGGAAAATGATCTTGTGTCTTAGCTTGGTCTAGGTATGTACAATTCTAGTTCTTTCTCATCAAGTGAAAAGTTTCTCCATCAGGTTTTTCACCTTTTCTCTTCTCCTGCATTACATAACTAGGTGGGTTTTCCTTGTTGTCATGAGTTTGTGGGTAGTCTAGAACCTAATTTGATGGAGATTCTTATGTCATATAATGATTTTCACAAAGTTATTTCTGAGGATTAACTTGTTCATAGCTTATCATAGTTTGCACATAAAGAAAATGAAGCTTGCAGAGAATCCAACATTGCCTTCTCCTCGACAGATTTTTGACCCATGAAGGCAATTTTTCATAGAGATCAAAAAATGAGGTTTATAGGATAAAAAAAGAATGAAATGAGTTGTATGTATAGATCATCCTTGCATTATAGTATTCCACCTTGGGAGTCACTTGGGATTCATTATAGTGCTCAAAATCAAATTTAGCAGAAAACTCTAAAGTAACTTCTCCACGGTGGGCTTTTGACCCATGAAGTTAATTTTCCAATAAAGGTATTTGTGAGAGAGAAAAGAAAGTAAGTGGATTTCATTTTCACTTTTGCAGCCCTTTTGAGATTTTTGGAAGCTTAGAGACAAATTGACTTAAAGGGTAAAGTGAAAATAAAGGCAAAGGCAAAAAAATAGAAGTTGCTTTCTCCTTGGTGGTTTCCAACCCTGGAAGGCAATTTTTTGCATCTATTGAAAAATCAATTCTGTAAGCATGTTAATCATATAAATTGATCACAAGATACTTTAAAATGGTAATGGAGATAAGTTAATCACATTTGGAAAGGTATCTTGAGCAAAATTTGGCTGAGTGGATATTTCCTTATGGAGTCCTCTGTTCTTAATTCTTCAAAACTTGGTGAAAAATAGGAAAGTAAGTATGTAATGAAAGAAAGTTATTGTTGGGCTAACAAAAATAGTGAAAAGACATGGAACAATCCATTAGAAACCCTCACATTTACTAATCTAATAGATTTATCCTTTAATTCACTTGTGTAGTGCAGATCTTGAAGATTAACGGGTGAATTAGGATTTCTATATAGAGATGAACATAATAAATTTTCAAATTACCGCTTTCTTTATTGAACTATTATATTGTTGAATTGAATAGAATTTTCAAATCTCTTATACTTGCAAAGATCTACTTTTTCAATTGCTTCCAATTTTAAGGTTTCAATTCATCTCTATCTCAGATAAAATGACAACTAGATTTGCTAGTTTCAATGGGCTGAATGGAATTAAGTCAACATTGAAAAATTCTATAGACACCTCGCTCTATTTCTTCAACATGCAAGATTTCAAAGGAGACCGAGGATGGAGCCAATTCACCCTATAACAAAGAAACTCTGAGGAAGTGGGATAGTGGAAGCAGTTGGATTTCCAATGGTAGTTCAAGCTCCCAAACTAATTGTTGAATATATAAATCACTACAACCTAGACACAAATTTATTTTTGTTTCTTGACCATATAGTTTTAATCTTGATTAATAGGAAAACTATAGTAAATCATCTTAGAATTCTGGAGTGAGAAGAATTTTCCAAGTTGATAGTAGGAGGAGCCATGTCTAAGTTCTCTTTGAAGAAAATGGTGTGGCGAAATGAAATTATGAGGTATTGGTTCCAAAAGCCACAGGGAGCTAAGAGTAAGGTTCCTAAGACTCTATTCAGCACCAATCTCAAGATCGAGATTGTAGACATTCTTGTTCTTTTACATCAATTGAAAGGTGAGGTAGAAGCACTTAATTTTGTCGAATAATATTTCTTTTTGGTACAAATCATCTGTTCAGATACACATTATGTTGATTGGCATATGAAGTAAGTGAGCATCTATCTAGAGCCCTCAGTGCCATAAAGTTTTACAATACCTTATACATGTCTTCTTTCTTGATTTATATGTTAGCTTCTCTACAATTGGCTAGGCCTTCCTAAAATAGAGAACTTCCCTAATGACATGAAAAGTTATGAATTTTATCCATGCTTGCAATTACAAAATAGCTATGCAGAACATGTCGGAGTTAATGACTCATTTATAATGAGGATTTGTAGGGAACACCAAGGATGCCCAGAGAGGGTGTTCAAACTAGAAGCAATGGTGACCATCAGTTAGTTTGGTAGCTACTTTATTCAGTTCTCATCCTTTTTGTATTTGCGTCTTGCAGCGTTTGACAAATTTTCTTTGAAGCTTCCTAGATACAGAAGTGATTTGCTTGTGCTGATAGAGATCGTGACACAAGTAATCTAGGTGAACATTTTGAGCGTCATCTTGAAAAAGAAAGGATATGAATTCCCTATAAAGGTTGGAGCTTATAGTTGTGAGTCTCAATCTGATGCTAAAAACATGCTCAAGGCATTTGAGACTAAGTACAAGTTGGAAGAATATGAGGTTGTGAGACCCATGTTCGATTCAAATGGATATGCAAGAGAGGTGCTACAAATTGGGAGTGTGATCAAGCATGCCACCACTATAGAAGATTATTGGGTAGATTGCAAGGATGAGTTGGAGAGCTGAGATCATGCTTTCACCAGACTCATGGTGGAACAAGTAAAGACATATGGTATCGATCTCAATGTTGAAGGATTAGAGGATGATGGTCAAAATATGTATAGCAATATCGATTTGACTAAGTTAAGGGGGATTCCCATCAGTTCTATGCCATATGTAGATGTGGAAGAGAATCTTGACATCATGATGGGTAGGATCATCAAGAGAATGAGAAAATGGGTTGAGTTGACAACCAAGAAGAGCCAGAGTAAAAGTCTAGCCACTGAAGCTTCTCCAGCAGTTGCAACCCCTAGTTCATCTCAGAGTGCTACACTTGGTGTGACCATAGCTTCCACTCAAGGGCTACCTCAACCTTCAAGAGGAGGTGATCAGCCTCCAAACAAGAATGTCCCTATAGCTAAGACCTATTGTGATGGTTCTCTCCCAGTCATAGGAACCCAAGCTAGTATTGAAGAGAAGAAGATGGAAGAGCCAAAGGATAGTGCCTCCACTCTAGTTCCATCTCCTCACACTACCCTAGTTCCTTCCCCTCTTAGCACTCCAATTCCATCTCCTCATCATAGCCCTGTTCCTTTAGTATGTGCTTCACTTTTGAGGCCAAGTGGAGAAGGGCCAAACTTCTTCTAGGTTCATCTCTAAAGATTTAAAAAATCCTTTATCTTCAACTACTATACCAATAACTCTAGTTAAGAAAAAGATGTTTAGTATTGAATCACTTGGAATGACTTCCAAAGTGATAGGAATAGATTCCTAGTTGGAAGGTACTTTGGAAATGAAGAGAAAGAGAAAGGATGAAAGTGTTTGCACAAAAGATACTATATCTCTTGTAGTTCATTTTGGGACTACATTGACAAAATTTAAAAAGAAATACACTTTATCAATAATTGGGCAAGATCTGAAAATAGGGCACATGAAAATGGAAATAGCCAAGCCAAAAAAAGGAGGGAGAATTGAGGACATGATGCCTGATGATTTCACTCTAAATTCAATCGATCTTGTAGAGGCCAGATAGGACACAAAAGTTGGCTTGTGGAGGTCAAGTAATGAAGTAATAGAAGGACAATTAGAAAGTCTTAAGTTATCAAAGATCAGGATGAATGTCGAGATAGAATAATTGACAAAATTCATCATGCAACTAGTCACTCCGCTAACAACTATCTTTAGTCTATGTGTGACCCAGACTCCTACTATAGCTGAAGTGCAAGCCCTCATGTCCTAGCTCCAAGAAGATAGGCATTATGGCTAGATTGGTAAAGAATGGATTGAGAAACTCAAATTGGAAGGAGTCACAATCATGGAATAGATTAGTAATGTTGTCTTAAGATTAGAAATAGAAAAAGATAACATTAGATGAAATAGAAATACTTTGGTTAGAAAGAGGGTGAAATGTGAAGATTGCATCTCATTCTTGAAGATGATCATCCAAATGAAGGCCAAAGAAGTGGTGGAAGGTAAAATATTACCAAAGGGAGATGAGCCTCTGTTCGAGTGGCTTCAAAGAATGCAATTTAAAATTGAGATGATCTAGTCTGTAGAAAAAGGGCTTAGAGAGATAGAGGAGAATGTCAAGAAGACACATGACAGAGGATTTGTACTTATGAGGGGATTACACACAAATTCTCAAACTAGTGGCCAAGGAAATTTTTTCCAAATTCCTTGATAGTTTGTCACATATAAACTTCAATAGTCAAGGTAGGATCACTGAACTATAGGCAATCAATGGATGTATACATATGGAAAAAGAGGAACCGCCAAATTAGTCCAATGTTGTGAAGGAATTGGCTAGAGAACATTCTAAATGGCTCTTAAGGTATACCAATATCCACATGCCTAGGCATGAAGAGCTAATTCCAATAATAGTTGTTGCTAAGGCATATAGGGTGAAAATAGAAAAGGGGAAGAAGTCTAAATGATTCATATTATGCCCCCTTTCCATCTTCTTTTGTAATTTTGTAATATGAAAAACTAGCATCTTGGCATTTGTCATTTTCAAAAGATGAACTGATTAAGCTTACATTGTAAGGGTCATCTAAAAACTCTATATGTATGAAATTGAAAGATTAATGAAAGGTCAACAAATTTTTGGTGTGAAGTACTTTTTGTTACAAAGATAATTGAATGGTATTTTAGGTCAATCATTTTTTGTTCTGTTGCTATTATATTTAGTTTACGTTTTCTCTTTTTTTTGAGTCAGAATGAGGGAAAAATAGAGTTTCACCTCCCCTATTTTGAAGCAATGAATGAATGTAATAGTTGTTGTTATTGTTCATTCAAAGAGAAATCCCTTCAGCATTTTTCAATTTATTAATGATAATTCAAATTCAAATTCGCTTAGTTCAGTATTAGCTATTATTTAGATAAGTTTTATGAATTCATAAGATGTGTGAATGCATAAAACTATTTGGGTATTAAGAAACTTCTATTCCCTTGAGTTAGATTCTATTTAGGTCTAGCTTGGTTATACCTCTTATGTTATAAGGTCTAGAACATACCCCCAAAATTGTGAGCTTAAATTTGACAGTCAAGTAGTTATCGTGGTAGTTATAAAATGCCTAGAAATGATAGTCATATGGTCATCAAATTTAACCTTATGTCCAACTAATGTCAGCAAAAAATAGCCACCCTCTGTGGCCTGGCATAGTCGTACTATACAGACTGTATGAAAAAGTGTTGTGGTAGTCATGCAACATTTGACATGGAGTTGAGGTGGATGTGTCACATATAGTTGACAATGATGTATATAGTCCACCATGGCAAGTTTACAGACCTGGCGAGGGACACCTTAGCTGACGTGGTGCTAAGCGAGTGTCCTATTGGTAGACACATGTCAAAGTTTAGTTGGACATTGGGGCTGAGTTGGTGTGTCTAGTGGTGCCACATGTCACCATTGGAGAGCATTGCATGGTGACATGCATTGTTAATCTAGCTATCAGTGTTATGCCAGAAATTCTTCACGGTGGGATTTAGCATGTTGAAAACTAGTCGATGGGGGTTGGAAAGAAAAACACAATCGCTACTGAGAGAGTGACTAGAGGTCGGGGGCCATGGGCTAGAAAAATGAAAAACAACACCAAAAATGCTTATCAAATATCCCACATTGATGGGAATTGAAAACTGCTATGTAGATAAAAGGAAACCCGCACAGAGTCAAGGTAACTGACTGCTAGGTTGTGAAGGCTTTTGCTTGACTTTGATGCTAGGAATATAGTGCCATTGTTGCTTACCACTTTAACTATATGCTCAGATAGAATGTAATGCCAATTTTTCAGTTGGCCAAATTCTGATTAATGATAAAGGAATATTTGAAGATGCCTATCAAAAAAAGGAATATTTTGTGCAAGGCTAGGGTGTGACTACCTAGTACTTGTACCAAAAAAATTTCTCTGCAGGGCTACTTGGCCAAAAAAAATTCAAAAATTCAATCTAAAAAATCAGAGAGGAGATTAAATAATAGATTTGAAAAATAAATTGTCGATCTAAAAGATGATACCCGAACTTGCAAATTGGGGTCTTCGAGTGCCGATTTGCAAAAGAAAATTTGCCTCATGATTAACTTTGGTCTAGTGTAGACAAATTTATAGCTGATTTTCATGAAATTTACATTCGAGATGGAATGGTGAGGTCTGTTCTGGCTATAGATGCTCCCAATTTCTGTGGTACTCTAGATCTAGTCCAAGGTGTTGATGCAACAATGGTCTCTAATGGCTGTGTAGAGAAATTCTCCAAGCTCTGATACCATGTAAGAATTTTCCTTAGGGAAAAATTCACCCAAGATCAAAGAACTCAAGCACAAGCACAAGAATTGACTAGAAAAGAGTATGATCATAATATCAATATGTATTCGATTCAATGTGTATGAAAGTACACTAGGAGTGCCTATATATAAAGGCCTCTAGAAGGCTTCTAGAATGCATAGGAATTAGCAACATGATAAGTCATACAGCTAGGCACATGTCCACTAGGTGTGGGTTATCCTCCATTAAGCATAGGAGTAAGTGGGATGATGAGAGGATAAGCCTACAATGATGTAGCTCACAAAATAATGTTGTAGACACCATGTGCTAAATTACGAGTGCAAATAACTATGTTGTCTACATGACAACTCAGTTAATGATGCAAACTCTAGTGTTGTAGACACCATGTGCTGAATTAGACTTTCTTACATCTATATTGTCAAGATGAAAACTCATGAAAGTATGCAAACTCCTAAGTGTCTCACAAAATATATAATAAAATAATGCAATCTAATAAAATAATGCATTAACCTAAGAAAATGTAAGTAAAGTGTAAATAGTAAATATGTATTTACACCAAGAATAATAAACAATTTCTTCACATCCACTTCACTTCACCTTCTCTCTCCCATCTTACCATTCCATCTCATCACTCTGTCAATTTTGATGATATTTTCTATAACATCTTTCCTACAATAGTTGCCGGATACCTACCGCACAATTTTGCATGCATTTTATTTTATTTTATTCATTCTTTTTTAGGATTTGGTATTATTTATAATTATTCACTTTTGCATATCTTGGCCTGGTGTGACCCATGCCTTTTCTTAGTTAGGGGAGGGAAATATTTAATATTTACTTTCAAACCACATGTAGCTTCAAAAGTTCATTGAGATGACTAGAAATAATTGCATGCTTAATTTCACATGTTGCTAACTTGTCCTTTTGTGATTGCATCATTATGAAATTAAGGACATTAAAAGTAGTTACTTCACTTTTAATGATAATTTGCAACATGTTTGGGTGACGAACATGTACAAGAGAAAAAATTATGGAATTTGATGCAAGAAGGATATTCTAAGATATTGTACATTAAACTCTCTAAGAACAAGCTATTTTTATGAATTAGCAAGTGTCAGTGCTATAACATTGCAAAATTTAATTCATTAAGCTTTGAAACATCATGATTTTTTCCACAATTTAGCTAGAATCAGCCATGGGTGGAGGTCTATAGATGAATGAGCCAATTGATCACAGGGTTCTTTTAGGTGATGTAGTTAGTTGTGAAATATTTAGAAGGGGATGGTTGGATTATTATCTTAGTTTAATAGGATTTGATGAAGAGGTCACTCTTCAATTCATGATCACCTTAAAGAATGACATTGCTATAGTTAAAGGCCTGAGAGATGAGTTCACAGAGGAGGTGGTAGTGGAGGTCACTGGGTTGCCCTAAGAAGGTGAAAATTGGGAGAGAGCTCAATGCAAATTAGAGAAAGAAAAATTAAAACATGTTATTAATGAGAAAAATTACTAGTTGAAATAGAATTTAGATAAGAATGAAGTCTTGAAGAGAGGAATTGAGCAGATCATAGGATTGATTCCTAAATTAATGGAATATAGATTGGTATTGATAGCATATGCCTTATTTCTTAAAGAACAATTTACAAATTATAAATTGACTAGAATCGTGGAAGGTCTTAATCCCTCTATTTCTGCCCCACATGAGTTTTATGATACATTTCAATGTGTTCTTAGGGCTTTCAAAATTTTTCTATGTGAATTGTATCTTCATAATCTGGTAGTACATGATGACATAGAGTGGAACCCAGTCCTATATATAGGGGATGTGCAGTTAACAACATTGATGTCATGGATACAAAATGAAATAAGTAGAGAACATCAAGTTGTACCTTACAAAGAGAGTGAAATGAAAACACCATTTTTCATGAGACCAAAAGTTCAACATTCTAGAAAAACATATCTAGATTGGATTTCTATTTTGGGCAATCACGTAGGACTTTGTAAGGTGTGTTCAGTCAGAGAACAAGCCTTTACAAACTGGGAATAACACTCATCTCAGGATATTGAGACATCAATTTTTTCCTCAAGGAAGCAATGGATTAGAATACCACAAGATCTAAAAATAAGAGAACCCAACTCTCCACAAAACTTGACTCTTGCTACATTTAGGATTTTGTGGTATATTGACTTGGGGAGAAATCAATGCAAACATTGGTTTCCATTAAGGTATCAACCCCTAGTTCTCTTGTAGCCACTACTGGCACAAAATGATAATGTGCAAGATCATGACATGACTATTGAAGTTCAACACTAGAAGAGGCTCAAGATAAATTATGGTTACTTTGATTATGTGAAGAATGAGCTAGGAGAAAGGACACCTATTGACTAGTGAGTGTAGGCCAAGATCAAGAATTTTATGATTGCTGGAGACCAAAAATAGATCAATTGGGGGGAATGATGAGCCTCTAAAAGACCATTATTTTGAGAACCTTCTATCTTGTTTTTAGATAATTATCTTGTAGAAACATTTTATTACTCTATGGTTTAAGAAAAGGAACTTATGTTTTTATGAATATATTGTCTATATGTTAAGACATGAAGATTGAATTATAGATAGTTTAGATATGCTATGTTTGCTTGAATCTGTGGACTTCTATGGTGTAAAGAAGAAATATTACACGCTAATAAATGTTTCCTCATCCATGCTATGTTTGGGTAGATTCCTTCCTATAGCCATAGGATTTGAAAAGAGTGATAGTTTGAACACTATACCTTTTCTAACATTGATGATGAAATAAATATATATGTATATAGAACTTGTGTGCATTCAATGTTTTGTAGGTACTTGTTGTGCATATTCAAAGTTAGTTTGTTTCAATGCTAAGTCAAAGCTGACTAGATTGATGACCACTACAACAAGTAGATTATTTTGTGATTTCTATTATGGCAGTGCACAAATATAGCTCCCTCAACCTACTATATTCTTGGAGGAGTTAAATCATAGTTAATGATATTTCTATTGTAAACTTTATGAATTTTTAATTGATCCTCATTGATGGAGTGATCGTAAAAGTAGAAAGTTGTTGTAGTTTCCCATGAAATAATGCCCACTCTAGCTTTCAAAGAATTTTTTGCTAGGATAAAGATAGAATGGATCAATTTTCATAATAGCAGTGTGTGGTCTTATTTGTAATTATTTGTAATCTCTTACTATGAATGAATAGAATAAAAAGTTCAAGTTTCCATCTTCTATCTTGATTGTCTTTTCTATCCACTCATCCAAGGGGGCCCACTTGGTGAGTGAGCTACTTTTTAGATTAGATTTCATTTCATTGTTTATTTATTTGCAAGGTAGACTTCTATTGTTCCTACATCCATTGATAACATAATCATTGAATTGTTCCTGCAACATAGGTGCGTAGATAGATTTACTATTTGTAGCATTACTCTAAGCTCTAAGATAAGATGTCATTTCAATTCCTAGTTTAAGTCTCCTTCAACATTCCCTTTTATTTTTAGTTGTAATGACTTAAAGAGGAATCAAAGCATATACTTTGTAGCCGCTCTCTCAAGCTTATGCTCCCAGGTTGAAAAAATAAAATGAAGTCAGTATGTTATTCTTAGGAGAACATGTGATTCTATCTAATCATGGAGTCAATGTAAAGAATGTCCAATCCTTTGTTACTGATGTATTAAGCTGATTGGCCAAGTTGTCAAATAGCCAATTCCAAATCTAAATTTTTATTCTCAATAGCCTTATGTAGCCTATATACCTCCATTTTCTTTGATCTTTTCTCAAGCTATTAAACTTTAGCTATGAGAACCAAATACCCTGATACCAATTGTTGGAAATATAAGGTAGGCTAGGTTACTAAGAGGAGAGGGGTGAGTCAAGAACCAATAAAACTTTAACTCACTTCACCAATTAATCCTTCATATATTATCCTAATCTAATTGCTTGCATGGAAGAATGAAAGAAATAAAACATTCTTAACACTTTGACACAAGATATGGTGACCAAGAAACCTTTCAAATAGAAAGTAAAACTAGAGTTGGGATGATACCCACAAGCTTTAGTTGTGGAATGTACATTTGGTCTCTTAATGCTTACAATCGACCATTTTTTGTGATCTATCCTATTAAGAGCAATAAGGATGATTAGGTCCACCTTCTTAAATGATTTACAAACATAAAGTAAAGTATGCATTGTGTTAGAAGATTTAGCAAAAGATTATTAAATCCACCTAGTTAAAGGATTTAACTAATGCACCTATTAGAATAAATTAGTGATCGATCTTTGATCTAAAAATTTAATTTGCTGAATGAGATTCCTTGATATTGTAGACTTTCTTAGATGCTTGGTAGACACTATAAATCTTGGCATGAACTACAATCTAATTTTTTAGCTTGGTAGCAATTGAAAAACATGGCTGTCACTACTAGATTAATGATAAGCTCCTTAGTAACTATAGTATTTGGTAGAAATGAAACCAACTTACTAAGTGTTGAGTCACTAATAGACAAATTGACCTTAATGTCAACATAGACCTCATAAGATATTTTCTTAAAGTTATATTTTCATATAACTTAAGTTGTTAGAATATTTGGAATAACTAAGAGGGGTATTAAATTAGTTATCTTAGCTCTAGATGTATGAATCAAACACTTGAAACTTCAAAAAACTTAACCCAATAATTCATTGATTAAAACTGTTCACTATAATCCAAATTATTCATTCACTTATAACTCTTTGTTCTACATGTGTCCACTTGTAGAAACTTATCAACGTCAACAATCGACTTAAAAATAGTAAGTAGCATAAACACTTAAACAAATCCACACAAATTTTGACATCAATCTTAAACGTAGAAACCCGATTTGGAAAAAACCACCAGTAACATGCTACAACTTTTCACTCTTCTAAAGTGAGCTCTGTTAGGAACCATTCTTGTTAAAGGTTACAAAACACATTTTTAAAGTGTGACCCTATTAAAGGATTTAATCACCTTGTTAGGAGTGGTCTTGTTAGAGGATTGAAGAATATTCTATTAGAATGTCACCTTGATTAAAGGATTTGGAAATAACTATTAGGTCAACCTTATCAAAAGGATTTTAGTACTAGCATAATGGTTAGAAAGTAATTACATCAAAGTTTTGATCAAATAACATATAACTCACTTTGAAAATTCAGATCTCTATTTAGATAAACTTTGGTTCATTAACTTGATTCCATCATTCTTATAATCTCAGATCTTATTGGAAACTCTTCAAGAAATCCTTCACATCACAAAGTTTACACTTCTCCGTGCAATTTTTTCCACCACTAGTACTCTTTGCAAGTTTCCAGTCCAACAACACAAAAATAATTAGATACCTCATTAAATAGATAGTTTTGATCTTTTGCCACTTAATCACAATCATAGTTCTTAGGGTTTACGATAAGATCAAACAAATTCAATGAATCTATCCTTAATATTATTCTTCTCTTCTCAACACTTCTAGAAACTAATATCTCTAAAAGTTGTGCCTATGACTAGATTCCAACTCAATCAACTTTGAGTAACATGGAAACACTCCTAGGTAGTGGTATAGGTTGGATCCTCTTGATGTTTCACTGATTTACTTCTTCAAATAGGAAAAATAAACTTGAAGGGAAAAGGTATAGAATGATTGCTTTGGAAGGTAAATATTGAAAAGTAAAATGGGGCGATATACTGAATGATGAGATGAAGATATTACTTGTCTAACTCAATGAAACGATTCTCGATAGCTAACAAGAACTCAATTTTGTAAAGTATCATTCACATATAAATATTTCATAGGAAGGATGGAAGTTAGACAAGACATTAAAGGGAATGCTAACATTCAAAATGTCACAACTTTAATGGGAATAAAGTATCTTGAATTGTAACCTACATGAATAATCAAATTTCCACTTGTAGTTAAAAATTGAGACAAAATCTAGGGATTCAAAGAGAAAATATCAAGAAATTATATCCAATCAAAAGAAATTGAAACAAAAGTAGACACAATAATAGTTCTAAGACAATTCCTTCATTCAAATTTCAAATGTCATTGAAAAAATTCATCCAGATTGACTGTAAAAATAAAGTGATGTGTTGAGAAAGAAATGATGGATTCCTGAGAGATCTTGATAATGCTATCTTGCATAAGACTTCAAAAATGCTACCACTTCCTCCACATCTTGGGAATCCTTAAATACACTAGGATTGTAATGAGCTTTAGATGGGAGGGACACATATCAAAAAATCAATGGAAGAGTACAAATATCTTAGAGAATCACGTTCACCATTAAGTTTTACACCTCCTATCATGGGTAACACTAGGAGAGTAATCATGAAAAGCTAGATGCTACATGCTATAGGATTAGCTTAACTACCCTTTTCTCCTTGTGTCAGTCAAAAGATCAAGTCCACAACCACCCCCACTGGTATAGTAGTAATAGTCACAACTATATTTAAGAAAAGATCATATATTTCTTGGTGATCATCCCACAAAAGTGATCTAATCTAATTTCCACCATCCCCATGCTCAAATGTAGATTAGATATTCATTAAATTGAGCTATTTGAATCACCAACTCATTCCCTTGATCGATGCCAACCCACATCACTTCATTCTACATTGATAGTCTACCATCTTGGGGCAAACATTTAACTAAGTGCTAAGACATATCCATGTGTTACAATATGATAGGTTAGGTGTGTCACCTCTGATTAATCTAGAAAGGTTGTACACATAATTGAAAAGTCAACCTTAACGCTAACTCCCAATCACTCAATATTATGGCCTTACAACATACTAAGAGAAGGACCCCTCATAATATCTCACCATGAAAAATCTTGGCTTTATGATCCTATAATCACTAGAAATTATCTTGGTATCACAATATCATGAACCCAAGAAAATAGCTCAATGACTATATGAAAACCATGTATCATAGCATCGAAACATGTCCCTTTTGGCCATTTACAACCTTATGACCACCGCTTTTCTTTACTAGCATAACATTAGTACCCTAATGTTTATCCTTCATGATCTTATGATAAATCATGTATTGTAAGATCACAACCCATGTGAATGAAACCTGAGACCTCATGACATACTACCTATAATAGTATTGAGGCTCTTTGTTCTAGCTTTTTACAAACCTATGACTATGTGTAGCAACATCAAAACCTGGACACATGTCACCTCCTCAACTTGTCGTTATAGATAAGGACCTTGGAGCTTCCATTGGAAACAAAGTGAACACCAGAGATCTGCTAAAGATCTATGATAGAAAATATCATTGAATCTCTTTTGTTCCTTTATAAAACTTTGGTCAATAGGAATGTGTCCATATGCCTACCTGTCCTGACATTACTTTGGTTGTATTGTGGCCCACCTTCTAAAGTTTCCCTTGCATATCCATGTGGCAAGCACTCACTATGTCATTTTGGATAAATACCTTATGGCTCTGTGTGATGATATAGCAACCACCATCGATCTTGGGAAGATCGACAACCTAGAAGATGCATGATTCATTCTGTTGGAACTAAGAAAAAAGGATCCACCATGCCATGTGTCCACTTGTTGCCTTGTCACTATGGATAAAGAACTTGCAGTTTTCATTGGCAACAAAGTGACAACCTTTGATTTGCTAAAGATCAAAAACCTTCATGGTTTCTCTAATTTTATGACAAATGGGATTCATAGAATATGAAGCTTGTAATGAAATTTGTGTAACCATAGTTATGTAGATTTGGAAGATTAAAACTTAGGGATAGAATAATAAAACATGGTCAATGTTTTACATATCCCTTGATTACATGAGTATTTAAGTAGTTAGAAAATTTATTTTTTCCACCTTAGGAAGTATGGTTGATCAACCTACCCATTTGTGCATGGTGGTAAATATGGGTAATACTTTTGGAAATTTCTACTTAATGGCTACCTACTAGACATCGAGCCAATAGCCTTATCAATCAATTGGGAATAGAGTCAAACCAAGAATGATAATGGGCTTAAAATGGTGGTCACACATGATCTGATATATGTGCTTGGATCATGCATTGCTAGGGAAGGATGCTTAGAATAAAGATGTTCTACACTAGTGGGTGTACAATAGCTTACTTGTTTAGACCTCTAGAACTTTAGGGACTTATTGAAAGTAGGGAAGACTAAAAATTAACACACTTGTGTTGGACTACACTTGGGGAAAATATAAAGAAGGAATATATATATAGAGCAAGGACCTAAGGTTATAATTCAAAATAAAGCTTGAGTTGAATCCCATTCATAGGGATAGGAAAGATTTATCCTTCCACAATAGCTAACTAGTAGGCATTGTGTTCCTTGCATTATGAGATCATGAATGAGCCAATCCACATATTATCAAACTTCTTATGATGGCCAAGTTTTCTTTTAAGAACATCCCATCATAAAACCATATTTCCTTCTTTGAATACCTTGAGCTTAGATTTTTTTTCAAGCACCCTCTTGGTTTGCATCTACTGGTATTCTATTGTTTGTAATGATTTGCTCCTTTCTTCCTCAAGCTCCAATAATTTGGTGTACCTTAACCTTAGAGGATCAGACTGTCAACAAATTTTAGTGATGGGAACTCTATAAAATAGGTAGTTTAGCTTGCTTCCCATACACAAGAATGTAGGGTGAGTTACCCAGAATCCTCTTGGGGGTGACTCTATCAAGCCACAGAGCTAGTCTTAACATAGAAATCCAATCACATTTATTTCCTCCTAAAGTCCTTTTCAAGATCCTCAACAAATTCTTATTTGTACTTTCAGCTAGGCCATTGCCTTGAGGATAATATTTTGATGAAGTATTTAGGTATGCTCCTTTCTTTAATGCTCATTCAATTATTCTTGTTCCCATGAATGCCAAGTATTTTTCAAATATAATGGAGTTATAAACTCTAAATCTACAAATTAGATCATCATAAGAGTTTAGAACAAAAGTTTCATTGGCCTCTTTCAGAGTTACTACCTCTGTCCAATGTGTGAAATATTTTGTGGTAGTCAATATC
Organism: Cupressus sempervirens; assembly: GCA_028749045.1. Taxonomy (NCBI): domain Eukaryota; kingdom Viridiplantae; phylum Streptophyta; class Pinopsida; order Cupressales; family Cupressaceae; genus Cupressus; species Cupressus sempervirens. The sequence goes on from CM053792.1 coordinate 606,343,381, forward strand.
CATTTGTGGCTAGCACTAGAATTTGGATTAATAGATCCCAAAAAATCTATGCCCAACTTCATGAATGGTTGCTCAATCAAAATAAGATGTAGGGGTAAGGAGGCTAGCCTTTCCTTTCTAGAAAAAAAGTGCATTGTTTGCACTTTCTTGCCTAGAAATGATCATCCTTGAACATGTTGGACCAATAACACCTAGTCCTCATGACTTTATAGGTTTTTTTTGGAGAAAAGTGACCTCTTGCATCGTGAAACTCCTCCAAAAACTTGCCAGTATCATTATTTTCAATACATATAAGGAGAAATCCATTTATATCCTTTTTGAACAAAAGGCCATTCATTAATATATAGGGTATAGAGTCCAACTTGAAATACCTTCTTTTAGCCATGTTAAGTGAATGGGGACATTCTCTAGTTTGTCAAAAATGTGTCATATCTTGTAGCCAACTCTCTTGTTGACCTTGTTAGGGAACGTCCTAATTAGCAAAGATAACCTTTGTTATATCATTAGTGATCTTAGTATTCTAATTAGCTAATTATTCACATAAGCCTCTTCCCCTAACAAGTTTTGTTACTTGGATTTCCACATCATATTCCATGACCTTAGTTATCCAACCAACTCTCTTTTCATTGAGGTCTTTTCTCAACAAGAACTCTTTCACACTAGGATGAGTCACCATAAGATGAATTCTATTATTAGACACCAAATGTTTGAACTTCTTTAAGCTTTTCACCTGTACAAGCACATGCTTCTCAAGGAAGCTATATCTCTACTCATAATCTTCTAGGGCTTTACTAAAGAAAGCAATAGGTTGTTCTATATCTTGATCATTTTGTTGCACCAATATGGTAGAAATTGTATTCATACTCCCATATGCATACAAAGTGAAATCCTTTAAAAAATTAGGATTTACCAAAGTGGGAGCAGTGGGAAATGCTTCTTTTATTTCTTCAAAACTATGTCTACCTTCTTTTGACTAGCTAAAAACAATATTGTTCTTAAGCATTGATGCAAATAGTTTCAACGAATTAGCAATATCTAGAATAAAGTTTTTAACAAAGTTAATCCTCCAATTGAAACTTTTTAATCTCTTCTTATTATGTGGAAAATGTAACTCTAGGATGGCTACAACTCACCTAGGATCAATGGTGATGCCTTGTTTGAATATAACATATCCCAATAACTTCCCCTCATAGATAAGAAATACAAACTTCTTTATTTTGAGAGATATTCCAAATTACCTACATCTCTCTAGGATTCATCTCAAATGTTAAAAATGTTCCTCAACACATTTAGAGAAAACAATGATATCATTCTGATAGATCAGCACAAATTTGTATGCCAAATTATTGAAAGCCATCTCCATGGCCTTTTGGAAAGTTTCTCCTACATTAGACAAGCCAAAATGCATCCTCTTATAAGCTATGGGACCCCACTTGGTGGTAAATGTAGTCTTGAATTGGTCTTCCCTTTTAACTAGAACTTGATTATAGCTAGAATATCCATCAAGGAATGAAAAACTTTCTAAACCCGAAATATATTGGAACATCTATTACATAGATGGAAATGGATGATGGTCCTTCAATGACACTCTGTTGGGGTCTCTAAAGTCAAAACATAACCTTAGCTCTCCATTCTTTTTCCTAATAGAAATTAGATTTGATACCTAGCTGGTGTGTTTGATAGGAAATATTATTCCACTCTCAATAAGCCTGAAAACATCCTTTTGCATTAGGGGTTCCAACTTTGGATTAACATGCCTTTTATTTTTCCTCATGGGTTTGGAATTGGGTTCCAACTCAATTGTATGTTGGGTGAGGCATGGATCAAATCCTTTAAGATCAATATATCTCCAAGAAAAGACATCATTATATTATTGGAATAACTAGACATAAGTTTTCCTTTCTTCAGCAGGAATTGCCTTGCCAAAATTTAATTTCTTTCCCTCTATAATCTCGAGACCTTCATAATGATCAAGTTGGACTACCAAGCTGCTATTATTATTCTTGAATTTTTCATCAGTGTTAAAGATAGACTCTAAAGTGACTAATCCTTTGGGCAACTTATTAGAGCTGAGTTGTATAACTTGGTCACCATATTTCTCTTGCACCTTTTGTTGATTAAATGTTGTGTGCAAGTCTTTCTCAAGTAGAAAGTTTAGGATTTTTCATCACTATCAAAGACTTTCCAATTGACATCATTTTTAGGTATGGAGGGCCTAACCACAACTTTGATATGTTTTTGTGCATCTTCTTTGCTAACATTATCAGATATATCGATTGTGCCCCTACAATATTTAACCTATCAGCATGATGATTCAATTTTATATGGATAGAAACTATGTTAAAAGCATCAAAGTCCTTAATCAAATCCCAAACTCTCTATTTATAGCCTTTTAGCTTATCATTTTTGGTCATGTGCAACCCTCTCACTTGGTTGACAAGTAACTCACTATCACCAGATACTTTTAAATGCATTTGAAATGTCTCATCTTGGCCCATTCTAATCCTTGGATGAGCCCTTCATATTTAGTTTTATTGTTGGTGCATGTAAAACTAAACCTAAAAACTACATAATATTTGTCTTTGTTAGGTGAGACCAACATTGCTCCCCCACTTGAACCATTCTTACTCCTACATCCATCAAAACATAACTTCTATAATTCATTCTACTGCTCATCAAGATGTTATCTTGTCCTAGAATGGATAGAGAATCCCACATGGACATGGTGATACTCATTCTTTTCATGTTTTCCACAATGTTAAATGGAATAGTAGCATGCACCCTTGTTTGGGTCTTAGGACTAATTGGATGTACTACTTATTGTGAATGGTCTTGAGTTGCATTAGGGATACATCTTTATTTCTATTTCCTTACTTGAACTAAGAATGGATATTTAGTTGATACATCTTTATTTATCCTTGCATCACTTTCTAGGGTTCTCTTCCTTGCTCTAGTGTAGACCCCACTTGTGATATTATCTCTATTCACACCACAATGTTCCTCAATTTTCCAGTTCATGAATGTAGTATCCATAGGAGGAACCTTTGATTGCCTCTTGGCATCTGCATTACATGTAGGTTGTGTACCAAAAGAACTTTGAACCATCAAGGCCTAATCCATTATTCCACTAGAGCATGTAGCCTAATAATGTTGTTGATTACAAGGGTAACACCACTCATATTATATTGCTAAGTTATTTTGAGTACGGATGATATCTTGGGTAGTGTTTGGAGGAGGGCCAATATTAAAAGGGCTTGGATTATAAGGCCTAAAAGGTCTTTGATTATAGTTTTTCCTAGTAGGTTAATATTGACTTTGAAACTGTTGATGAGCAAGTTGGTTTAAAGTTTGATTTTAAGGTTGGGGTGGTTGTCTACAATGGTATCCTCCCCTTTTAATATTCACCACCTCATTTGTAAAGCTTTGCATGAGACTCTCCATCCTTTTATAGCTATCTTTTAGCATGTGTAGTTCTGATGGAGGACCCATAGTTGCTACTTCTTGGCATGGAGTGGCTAGTATATAATTTAGAGGTGGTACAACTAAGGGGGTATCTAGATATATAGGCATTAGAGGCCTAGGAGAAATTTTACCTACATGGATGAGACTATGCTCAACTCTTATGGCTATGTCATAACCTTATGGTAATGGGTAACCTCCCATAGATTATATCAGGACAAAAATATCACTACTCAAGCTTATCAAGTAATATAGAAAAGCATGTTTTTCTAAAGGCCTTACCTGAACTAGTATTCCACTCCATGTTCTCTAGAATATGTAATCTATAAAGTCCATCATTTATTCATGAGGAGCCCTTTTTATGGTCATGATTTTCTCAACTAGAGACCAAAAGTTTCATTTGTCTTCAAAGTGTTTTTTTAGGACATCTCCCAATGCATCCTAGGAAGTGATGGGACATCTCTCTTGAAGATTGACAACAACATCCTCTCTTGTAACATGATAGATGTTACATAGTGTAGCAACATCTCTAATATGATCAGATGTTGTTGTTTGGCTCTCTCAAGTGAAGAATGATAAGATTTTTAAGGAAGCTAGGGAAATATTGTGATGCTAAGGAAAGAGTAATGGAATCCCTTGGTTGAAAGGAACAAAAGCGAATTGTGTTGCCATTGGTATTCAAAAGATCCTTCTTCTTGAGAAAGCAACTTGTCTCACAACAAGGATATGACTTGATGGTGGGGGGGTATATTAGGAACTCCTTGTTTGGATAAGGGTATCTTGAATTCTTTTAGTTGTTCTACCTTTCCTCCTTGGTGGGCATAGTTCTCTATACTCAAAACTTGTAGATATGCTTCTTATCTGCCCTTTTCTCATAAACCATATGCACTTATCTCTTTCTACAATTAGATTCTCTAGATGTGTATATTCTATACCTTCGCATGGGTTGATTTACTATTGTACACACCAAAAACAACAAGAAAATATGAAGAAAAGATGGAAATTCTTTTCTTGTCCCACTGGGCGTGCCAGAATTGTTATCTCTAAAAGTTGCACCTATGATTGAATTCTAACTTAGTCAACTTTGAGTAACATGGAAACACTCCTAGGTAGTGGGAAATACTTGAAATAGGAGTGAATCTATGGGTTATAGGTAAGCTCATCTTGATGTTTCACTGATTTACTTCTTTGAACAAGAAAATTAAACTTGAAGGGAAAATGGATAGAAGGATTGCTTTGGAAGGTAAATATTGAAAAGTAAAAGGGGGTGATACATCAAATGATGAGATGAAGATATTCCTGGTTTGACTCAATGAAACACTTTTGGGCAGCTAATGTAATACTCCAAAATTGGCACATTGGTATAATAAACCAATTCTACTCTATTTAAGTCAATCCTAAATCCTATTTTTCTAGGCAATTCTAATTTTGATAATCGCTACTTGACCTAAGTGTCAAATGTAGAAAATCCATAATCTACATTAATTACACTCTTTATCTAATTCCTAAGCATTGACTATAATTAGCTAAATTAAGCATATTAATTAAGTTTAATTTAATCATAAGTCTTCATAATTAAATTAAATTAAAATTACCTTTTTAGCTAATGTATAAGGGAATTCAATTTTTCTAATTTAATAAGATATATCCTTATTTTAATTATCGAGTTTAATCATTCAATTAATTAAGATTATGCATTTATGAGGTCATACTCAATTTTATTAAATTAAATATATTCTCCAAATTCTCTCTTCGGTTCAGAAATGGAAACTTTGAGTGAACTAGAATTGGAAATGGAATTAACTCTGATAACTCTTTCTTGCACTTAGAAATGAATCAGTTAACTTCATTTTAACAAGGATTTTTCCACACTAATTGAATCTCATTTCCAATCTTGACTGTTCATTCAAATTGATCTTGGTCATTGATCAAGTTCAAGGATTCTATTTAAGAAGCCTTCAATTCCTTATTCTAGGAAGGTTGAAAGTGAATTATATCAAATTTATGCTGAATTATTGACTTAATTATTCATGCATTCTTAGTATTATATACACATTATTACTTTCATAGTAGATTAATATGCACTCATCTAGATTAATTATTCCTTTATTGTTAGAGTAATATTGTATTTCATTTAGCTTTAACATTGTATCTTATTTAACTTCACAAAATCCTTCATACTAGATGTCTCATTGCTAGCTTCTTGGTCTAAGAGAAATAGCATAATCATTCTAGTTAGAAGGCAATAGATTAACTTGTTGGACATTTTGGATGAACAATCCCATGTTCATTATAGGATGATCCCTCAAATAAGGATCATGTTGAAGTGTGTGTGAATATTAAGGCCCACATTTACCACATACATTTATGGCACCCACTTTGGGGTCGAGAAATAAAGTTTTTGGCCTCACCTATTCTATTTTCCTACATTTTTTAGTATTCTATCACTATTGTCCATATAGCACTCTAGTTTTTTAGAAAAAAATCTCATTCTTGCATGAAGAAATTGAGATTTTGCTCACTGTACTACACTTTCTCATGCAAAAAAGTGTATAATTGTGTGGTTTCTCAAATGGTACACACCATTTTCTAGCGTGGGCCTATGCAGGACTTTGCATGAAATTTGGCATCAGCAAGTGTAAAATGTAGTTTTTAGATCCTATTTTTATCATCATGATTTAACTTATGGTTGTGTCTGAAGTATTTTTATTTTTGGCTTTGATTTTCAATAGCTTAATAGTGGTTTTTAGGATGTTTGTTGAAGATACCCATGTCAAAGAATCAATTGAAATCCACAAAAATGTTGTGTTTTCTTTACTACTTTCTTACACAGTTTAATAGGGCTTGTGAACTTCATAGGGTTCTAGATAAAGGAATAGGGGAGTGTGCTATTTATTACTTGGAAGTGAAACCCAAGAGTAAATAAGACACCTAGATGCCTTTGAAAGATGGTACTCGAGGGAGGCAAGAAAGTTAGTGGTTCTCTTGTATGAGTCTTTTTGATGAAGGGATGATGACTTTCTTTTAGGAAATAAAAATCTTGAGAAAAGACAAGTTGGGATTGATAAGCTAACTCAGTGATGAATATGTCTTGCGTGTTTGGGTAAGGTGACAAGGTAGAGAAGTATGCTCTTTCCCCTTTGTAGGAAATTAGAAACTTGGACCCTTAGATCAACCAACAGTATGAGCCAAATATTTAGAGCACCTACCGAAGTGATCCAACCTACAAGAATGACCCAAGTGAGTACACTCCTTTCACTGGAGATTCCAACTAGCTATAATAAAGAATATTTGTTGAATGAAAGACTCCAAAACCATGTTAATTTCCTCTTCTTCATTCTGATATTGCATATCAAGAAGAGGCTTTGTAAACTGCACTGGCCAGTGTCAACCCTAGTCTTGCTAGTCAAGTGTGTGCACTTATAGATGCTGGTGTGGGTCGCTAGCCTCAACTTCATTCATGAAGCCACCAAGGGTTAATATGAATGGAAGCCAAGTAAAAGCCTCTTAGTTAGTTTCTATCTAGTTCACGTCTGAAAGGGGGCATAATCTTTGTGCAAGGAGGGGAATGAATCTCTCCTATAGATACTCACCATAGGCATGTACTTAGACATTGGAAGGTGGTATACATTTAAAAGGGTATTCATTTAGCATATATGTTATTGAGTCCTTGGAATAAACTAAAAACATGGGTGGCCTCTAGTGGGGTGACACGACTATGTGAGGTGAATGCATGCACATAAGTTGTGAGACAAAGGTTTTGCTTCCTCTACCACTTTTTACTATAGGGATAATGTGTATTTTTTTGAGTCTTTAAACTTTTCCAAATCTTTCAAAAAAACAAAAGGTCAAGACTCCCTCATCCCGCTGGGTTTCTTTACCCTTGATTGGATTGTTTGTGACTACTACTTGCTTCCCATTTTTGAAAACAATTGTCTATTTGAAAGCCAAAATGATGTCCAAAACTTGAAAACTATGCTAATATTTTCCTAAAACTTGTAAAAATGATCAGTCTTCTATTTAAAACTATTGAAACCATCAAAAAACTCTTCAAGTTTAGTTAAAAACTATTAGTCTATTCCTTTTCTCATGCCCAGTTCTATGAATTTTCATGCGAGAAAACTCCCTACCAATACTTCCTTACAGGGTTCTCTACAATTTCTCACATGATTGTCTATGAATCTCCACATGATATTTTGGTAAAAACTATAAATTGATGCCAAAATTCTATCTTTTAGTCAGATTGGGAAATCCTCACGTGGCTCTATGCAAATCCTGGTGCAAGAAAATTGGTCAAAACTTGTTGTTCAGAATCTTTGCCTAGTTTATTGTGCTTTCTCACATGGGTCCCTATGAATCCTCACACAATATATTATCCTAAAGTTGTCAAATTATCATGTCATAGTTATTTGCACTCCAAGTCTGATCTATGTCTACAACATTTTATCACTTCTCTGTTAGCAAATAGTGTCAAACAATGACGTCTTGCTTAGTTGAAAACTTTCAATATATGGATGAACTAGTCTCCTCACTTATTTATCTTATTTTTTCCTTTTGTGTTCATCATACTTTGTGTCATGTTAATCATAATTCTTGACTATTCTAGCCATTACTTAGACAACTCATACCTAAGTATACAACATTCTTATCTAACTTCAAGGCTATGTTCTAGTGTGGTCCTCGTGTACGCTTTTTCTTTTTGTCATTGTGTGATTGTGGCAACAACAAGAAGAAATGTGTTTCATCCCCATAGACTTAGATGAGGTAGAGAAAGGGGTCATAATTGTGGCATAGGCTACTTCTCGGCTTATACATAGTATATATCCAGTACATCTAGTGAGGAGTCTTCATGATCTCCTTCACCAGTGAGATCCCCTCGTGTTCAAAAAATATTTTCCATAAACTTACAAAAACTAGAAATCCCTTGTATCAAGAGGATCCTAAAACTAGCAAAGGTCATACATCTCAAAAAACATAATTGAATTCTTATTTGTGAGACCTTTTCAACCAATGTACACCGAAACTTACCACATTACTAAAATGGCTAATCAAGACCAAGAAAATAGAGAACATAGTAGAGAACAAGATCACTAAAGGAATGCAACACATAAAGAAACTTTCACTAATGAGAATGAGGAAAAAAAAAGATACTTCCTTAATATGTCAAAATATTTCATGAGGATAAACACTTCTAGAAAGTTATGGAAATCTTGCTCAATGAAGAGAAAGAGAAATACTTTCTCAAACCCACTCAAGAGGAAACCAAGATACCTGATCACTTTAATGTTGAAACAATTATTACACCTGAAGAGGAAACTAAAATTTCTAAGTTACAAAAACAACTAGAGATCATGAAAGAATAGTTAACCCAAATGATACATGATAAGGAGAAACCTATAAAAATATACACCTTAGACACTCTTTGTCCATTTCCTTTTGAAATAGTATAGACATGCCTCCTTTTCCAAGAGGAGTTGAGTTATCCAAGTATGATAAATACTTCAAAAATTCCAATCTCAGAGATCATTTATGGGAATTTAGTGCCTTGTCTATGGAATTTATGCATAATCAAACATATCTCATGCATCTATTTCGACGAAATCTAAGTGGTCAAGCCATGGAATGGTTTTCACAGTTGCCTACTGGTATCAAAAAATTTGATGAAATTGCTAACCCATTTGTCCAATAGTACCCCTACAACATACAACATCTTGTTAACATATGAGACTTATGTAATCTTAAATAGAAATTTGGGGAACCTTTCCTCACATTCCTTGAGATGGTGAAAACTTTACACCAAATAGTCATGAAAGATTCTAGAAATGGAAAAAATTGATACCTTTACGAATAATATTTTACCTAACTTTTGGTATAAAGTTCAAATTCAAGGTCCACATACCTTTGAAGATATGGTCACACAAGTGATCTGAATAGAGGAATTCATAGAAAAAAAGGTTGAAATAACCCCCCAAAAGGACACCAAACAAGGATCAACCTCTAATAAGGATAATTCTAAGTATGTGAACAAGAACTAATAGGTTCTGCATGATGGAGTTGTTGATAACATTACTCCTAAGTTAGCTAAAGTAGCGTTCAATCTTATAGATAATATAAAAGCATCCAAGAACATTGATAACCCTCCTTTTGACAACAAAACATTTGGAAAAAAACCAAAGAACTCATCTTGGGTTACATGCCAAAAATGAGAATATACACCTCTTAGTGAACCTTTGAATGTGGTCTATAAGACCTTGCTACAAAATAAGCTCATTTCTCAATCAGATAATTCTCATCCTTATGATCCACAACCACAACCCCCATGGTGGAACAAAACCACATTTTGTGTGTACCATCAAAAAAAAGGTCACAAAAATAGAAATTGCATTAACTTGCATCACAAAGTTCAAGACTTAATTGACAATGGTGATATTGTTGTGAATGGATGTAACAAGAGTTCGGATCATAAGGCTTTCAAGGAACCATTCATTTCTTATGAAAAAGGAGAAAAATTGAAACAAAATCCTCATAACAAGGTCAACTATATGTACTCTAATGATAATGATGTGGTCAACATGGTTGAACCTATGGATTTTGAGTATTGTGATGTTATCACCATTAAGGTAAAATAAGATAACACTAAACCTAAGACACCATTTGTCTTAAGGGGGCCTGCATCTAATACATCTGACAAAAAACCATCACAATTACAAATTCTTGTGCCAAGATAGTACTCAAAGGCCCTGCGTCTTCTGCTCCTGAGCTAGAACAACACAAAGAAAAACTTCTTGCTGGTCCTTTTGGCAAAGGTACAAAAGTTGCAACATATTCTATGGCTACTACCTATAGTATCCTTGACCAATTATGATGAACAAGTTCTCAAATAATGATCTTTGAATTTCTAAAAATATCACTTGCTCAGAGGGAGATTCTTGATCAAGCCCTCATTGAGGCAAACATACCTCAAGATCTTGATCTTGATAGGTTCCAATCTATGGTAAGTCATCTGACCTCACCTCACTATATATCCTTCTTTGAGGATGACAATAATTTACTTAGTCATCTGCATAATCAACTGTTACACATTAAAGTCATGATACACTAGAGGCATGTCTATCATGTGCTCATTGACAATGGGGATGGTTTAAACATTGTCTTTGCCACTTTGATTAGGAAATTGAGCTATTCTAAAGAGTCCATCAATCCTCATCGTAGGATAACCATTAAGGCATATGATGAAGTCAAGTGTAAATCCTTAGGTCTCATTGTGTTACCTCTCCATGTTGGTTCTATAGAAAAGGATGTCACTTGTTAGGTCCTTGACATCCCATTAGCACAAAACATCATGCTAGGGAGACCATGGATACATGAAATACAAGCTATACCTTCCACTTACCACCAATGTGTTAAGTTTCCATTTTAGACTCTAAAGTCACCATACATGAAAATACTAGTTACACTTGTAACATGCTGAAATCTACTAAAATATTTGTACTTTCTAATAGGGAATTTGTAGAATATCATGATAAGAAGTTGAAATGAATCAAGTAGTTACTCAAGTTGAAAGAAACTAGGATGGTTGAGTATCACATAGAACTAGTTCTATCTCTAATATCTCTTCTTGAGTCTCCCCATCATTTTGGGAGACCATCTAAACTGAAGATACCTTTTATGTTGTCATCTCAAAGTAAGTATGATGGTACCCTTATCAAAGCTACTATACCTCTTGAGGAAGAAGATGAAAACATAGCCATTGTTGCTTGGATATACAAAGAGGAAACTCTAGTTGACCTTATAGAATAGTCTCATGGGATTACTCCTAAAAAGTGTGGTCCCAATCTTAAACTCATGAAATGCTTATTCTTCCAAGGGAATGGTCCTATTAGATGCAACAAAAATGGTCTGATTGATCTTGTCAAAGAAATAGCTAGAAGGTCTCAAGATACATCCCATTTAGGCATCAAGAAGATTCCCTTCCATCTAGGGATTAACAAATTTATTCCAAAACTTGAGAGCTCATATGAATATGAGTCACAAGCTCAGTTAGATGATCATGAGGATGATGATGATCTTTATCCTTATCCAATTCCTATTGATCTTGTTAAATTCTTCACATAACCATACAACATTGTACTATGTGTCACCACTATGGATGGCAATAGTGATTCTTTTGATGACTCTACTAATTCTCCTCATATCCAACAAGAATAAGGAGAGTTGAGTCATGATTTTTTCATTGAATGACTTTGTAAGAATCTATATGATGAAGGAGAATGGGTCACTATTACTACTAGTGAATTCTATAATATGTCTCCATGTAGTATAGATTCTCGAGAGTATGAGTTCAACTCTTTCTCAAAAATAACTATAGGAAAAGATATAGATCAAGTTAATGTTTATGAAAATAAACTCAAATTAGATGAATCATCTAGAGTTAGGTTGGATGAGTCTCATTCAACTAGTTTCATTGAGTCTTTGATTAATGATGGTATAACTTAAAGGTATCAAACACACTTGTGAATGAAGCTGCTCTAGGTCTTGAATTGCTTGTCCAAGCATTTGATTATTATATTGTGATGCAACCAAACCCACCATATCTCTTTTACTCACCTATCTCAAGCTCATAGACTAGAATTCCAATGCATCTAGTGAAGTCCCTATATTCCATAATGACTATTCTCTTTCCTACTACTTAAACAATGTCAAACCTATTAATGTCTTCCACCAACAAACAAAGTGTCAACATAATTGAAGCTAACATCAAATATCTCACTCACACAATCAAAAAGAAAAGAAATAGAAGGTTTGATGGTGAAAACCACATTGTGACAGTATTGGCACCTAAAATAGTAAAAATAAAAAGATGTATCCAAAGGTGAAAACCTCTCTACAGTGCCTATAAATGAGATATTTGATGCACTTCCTAGTCATTTTTAGGAAAAATAATTAGTGTTGATAGAACCAACACAACCAATCAACTTGGGAATAGAGGAACAACCTCACATGATACATCTTGCATAGTCCTTAGGTCCAGAAGTAAAAGATGAATTCATTGCCTTCTTTCAAGAGAAAAAAGATAAATTTTGCATGGACATACTCAGACATGCTAGGCTTGGATATTGATCTCATAATGCACCATTTATCTATTGTGCCAAGAGTGAAACCAATCAAATAGATACTTAGGAAAATGCTATAAAAAATATAAGAGTAACTAAGAGGGGAGGGGTGAATCAGTTAATACTAAAATAAATCCCATATCCCTTTAGATGTTAGTACAAAATAAACTCTAAAATTGAATGTTGTTGATGCTCGACAAATAGACATAAAATGTTGTAACTTGGTAAATACTAAATATGCTTAGTAAGTACTTGACATGAAAATCTTAGATGTTATATGTGATTACCATTATTTTAACTTAGATTCAAACATATGAAAGAAAATAGCATGAGAACAATTGACACTAGGATTTAACATGGAAACCCAATTTGGGAAAACCACCAATTGCAACTAGTTACTATTTTCATTCTTGTGAACTGAGCCCTGTTAGGAGCCATCCTTGTTAAGGTTACAAAACACACTATTAGGTGTGACCCTGTTAGAGGTCTTTAGACAATTCAATAGAACTTCCACCTTGTTAGAGGCTTTACAAATAGTTGTTAAGCCAACTCTGTTAAGATATTTAGATCACTGCTACAATGGTTAGAGAGTAATTATGAGAAGACTTAATTTTTGATACAACTAAATTGCTGATTATAGATCTCTATTATGGCTTGTACTTGATCCTTCTTGATCAACTATATCTTTTTGGCTTCATAAGGATATTCTACTTATCCTTCTAATTCACTTCCTTTTTGCATTATTAGATCTTCAAAATCTTCCATGCATTCACACTCTTACACACTTTTAAATTATCAACTTTACTTTATACTTATATCATTCATATTGTCAAGTCAGCTCATATACAACTTAGAATAACTAATATTCATCACCTTAGTCAACTAGAACCAATAGATAAATTAATTAAGCGCAATATACCAAAATAAGAAAATCCTTCTTTAGTCAACCTTGCTCAATAGACACTAACTCAGAAATGATTTTCTTGTATTAACCAAGTGAACTTGGTAAACACTGCATATTCACAAAGATCCTTTGGTAACAGAGTGAGCTTGGTTAACACTAGTTCTATCCAATATTTTCTTTATTAACTGAGTCAGCTTGGTTAACACTCATCTTCTAGAAACTTTCCTTTGATGCTTGAGTGAACTTAGTAGACATTGTCTTCTAAACTAGGCAAACACAGGATTGCTTAGTAGACACAGAAAACTATCTTTACACCCTAAGTGAGCTCGACATGCACTAACTAATAATGATATGAAATTTGTGTAACATCAAAGACAATACAAAATTAATCAATTATATCCAACAATCTCCCTCTTTGGCATTGATGACAACACAACATGTCATAACACAATGAAATTTTTATCTATGAGAACTTTCTCTATCAGTATGAACTCTTTTTGTCTTCAGTTTCTCCTTCTATTAAAAAACTTCTATCAACAACCACTATTATCAAGTTCATTCTTGATATCTCTAAGATAGCATACTTCTCCCTCTTACAATAAACTCCTCCTTCTAATTAAAATTTCTTATGAGATATGATAGTAAACTTCTCCCTCTTTGACAACACATTCTAAAGACAACAACTCTATTAAGATGAATACACCTTAAGTATTGATTCATTTGCAATATGCCCTTGTCAATACTATATCAACTAATTGATCTTCAATAGGTTCTAGTTGATACATCACTTCACTTCATTTAGTGAGCTTTAGATAAGGGAATAACCCCTAGCTTACCTCTTAGATACAAAAATGCATCCTTAGGTAATGGCTTGGTGAATATGTTTGCAATCTATTCTTTTGTGTTTACATATTCCAATTTGAATTCCTTATTTTGCACTAATTCTCTTAAGAAGTGATATTTTATTGCAATTTTCTTTGTTTTGGTATGCATCATTGGATTCTTTGATATATTGATTGCACTAGTGTTATCACAGTATATGACTACTGAATCTTTGATCTCTATCTTCATTTCTTCCAATAGTTGTTTAAACCAAACAATGTTAGAACAGTTAACTATTGCTGCCACATATTCTGCCTTTTCTGTAGATTGAGAGATGTAATTTTGTTTCTTTCTTATTGAAGAAAGAATGTTCCACCACTATTGCTCTTCCTATCATCAATGAACACTTTTAAGTCTAAATTTCCTCCAAGTTTGTACTATAAGCCATACTCTTCAATACCTTTTAGATATCTCATTATTCTCTTGACTACCATCATGTTATTTTCTCTAGTATTTGCTAAGAATCTTGCCACCATACCAACTACTAATGCAATATCAAGCCTTGTATGCACTACATATTGCAATTTTTCAATCATTGATCTATAAGTGGTCTGATCTACTTCCTTTGAGTCATCCATTTTAGAAAGCTTATGTCAAGTATATCCTTGATATATATGGATTGAGTAATGTATATACATTTTTGTTCTATTGAATCTGAAATCCAACAAAGAATTTTATCTCTCCAAACATAAACATCTCAAATTATTTACTCATTTCTTCTAAAAATGCTTTGTATAAGTCATCATTTCCTATGAATAAGGTATCATCAACAAATATTTCTGCCAACACAATCTTCTTGTCTAGTCCTTCTTTGATATAGAAACTACCATTATCATCTATTTTTTGAAAGCCAATCTATATCAAGTAATTATGAAGTCTTTCATAGCAAGCTCTGGGAGCTTTCTTGATACCATATAATGCTTTGTGTAATTTGTAGACCATGTCTCTTTTGTTAAGATATAAAAAACTTTATGGTTGTTCAATGCAGAATTCCTCATCAAGAATTCCATTTAAGAATGCAAATTTAATATCCATTTGATACACTTTAAATCCTTTATGTGCTACATATGTAGTAGAGTTTTGACACCTTTTAATCTTGCAATAGGAGCAAAAGTTTCACCATTCTTCTTGAGAATAGCCTTTGCACACCAATCCTACTTTGTTTCTAGAAACTTTTTCATCTTCATTCAACTTGTTTCTAAACACCCATTTTGTGCCAATTACATTTTTATCCTTAGGTCTAGGAATGAAGGTCTAAGTTTTTTTTCTTCTCTATTTGTTCTATTTCTTCATTCATTGCTTCAACCCAACTTTCCTTATCTAGAGCATATTTAACATTTCTACGTTCAAATTTAGAAAGTAAACATGTACCTTTTAATTTGCTTCTTGTCATTGTTCCATCAAATTTGTTTCCATCCATTGTTTTCATCAAAAACTTTAGTATCTAGCTTGGGTTCTTCTGTTTGCAACTTAGGTCCATTAGACTTGGTTTGAACAAGCTCCGTAGCTTCTGACTATAACTTGGGTCCTAGACTTTGATTCAGGTTGCATTGTCTACAACTCAATAACTATTGAAGATTTTGGAGACTTAGGGGGTGAAGCTTCCTTTCTCTTAGATAGATTTGGCAAGGTATTAGGTCCATAGTAAACAAATTTTTGGTAATCTTCTAGCTCTTCAATACTTTCTTCTTCACTCTTTTTTACAAACTCATCAATTCTCAAATGTGCACTTTCTATGATTTATGAGTAGTCAAGTTCAAATATTTGTATGCTTTACATCTATAGCAGTATTCTATAAATATGCCTTCATCACCCTTGACATTAAATTTTCCTTTTCTAGATTCTTTCAAGATATAACATTTTCTACCAAATACTTTCAAGTAACTTACATTTGGTTTGTATCCATACCATAGTTGATAAGGAGTTTGATTTGAATCTTTCTTCAATTGTATTCTCTTCAAGGTATGAACTGTAGTGCAGATAGCTTCCTTCTAGTATATGATTGCAACATTCTTCTCACTCATTAGTGTTCTTTCATAGTCCATGATGGATCTATTTCTTCTTTCAACTATATGATTCTGTTGAGGAGTACTAGGGTTTGATACTTGTCTTTTGATCACTCTTTCAATGCATAAAGAATTGAATTCATTAGAGATGAATTCACCACCTATGCCTGATCTTAAACATTTCAATCTCTTTCTAGTTTCTTTTTCTACTCTTACTAGATACGACTTGAATTTTTGAAAAGCTTTGAATTTTTCTTTTAGATACATTATAGTCATCATTCTAGAATAATCATAATAATAAATAATGAAAAAAATTTCTCCACTGTAACTCTTTATTCCAATAGGCACACATAAGTTTGTATGCACAAGTTCTAAAACTTCTGCTGACTGATAGTTCTTGCTTTTAAAACTAGTCTTTCCCATCTTACCAATTTGGAAATTTTTGCATGGACCCATATTAGGCTTCTTCAAACTAGGAATACCTCTTACTCTTTTATGTTTTCTTATCTTAAGCAAATTATTAGTAGACACTAACTCAAAAATGATTTTCCTATGTTAACCAAGTGAACTCATCTAACACTGCATATTCAAAAAGATCCTTTGGTAACCAAGTGAGCTCTGTTAACACTAGTTCCATCCAATATTTCCTTCATCAATTGAGTGAGCTTTGTTAACACTCATCTTTTGTAAACTTTCCTTTAACACCTGAGTGAACTTAGTAGACATTGCCTTCTAAACTAGGGAAACACGGGAATGCTCAGTAGATACATAAAACTATCTTCACTACCCGACTGATCTTGGCAAGCACTACTAATAATGATATGAATTTTTTGTAAAATCAAAGACAATAAATAATTAATCAATTATACCTAACTAATGCGTCCCCATGTTGCATTATTAGTCAAAGCTGAATCGGAAAAGGTTCTAAAAGCTAGTTTCATCTATGCTATTGATTACACTGAGTGGATTTCCAACATTATTTCATCTCCAAATATGAAAAATATATTAGAGTCTATAAATTTTTTTAGATTTGAACTTAGCATGTCCAAATGATGATTTTCCACTCCCTAATATTGATATGATAGTGGATATGACAACAATATATGAAATGTACTCACTCATGGATGGATTTTCTAGTTATAATCAGATCAAAATTGCACAAGAAGATCAAAAAAATACTGCTTTTACTTGTGCATGGGTAACCTTCTATTGGAATGTGATTCTATTTGTTGTAAAAAATGATGGTGCACATATCAAAGGGCAATTACTAAAATTTTCCATGATATTATACATAAGACAATAGAAGACTATGTTGATGAGACTTTGGTTAAGAGCACAAAATGCAACACTCACCTTCAATATTTTTGACTTATCCTAGATCACATGGAGAAGTTTAATCTAAGACTCAACCCCAAGAAATGTGCATTTGGTGTAACATCTAGGAAACTTCTTGGTTACAATGTGTCTGCAAAAGGAATCAAGGTTGATCCAGAGAAAGTTCAAGCAATCATTGACATGCCTCCACTCTGCAATACTAGTCAAATGAGGAGCTTAGAAGGAAGACTTCAATCCATTCATAGATTTATCTCATAGCTGGTAAATAGGTCACAACCTTTTACCAAGATTCTATATAAAGGTGTAAAATATAACTAGAGCCAAGATTGTAATCAAAGTTTAACATAGATAAAGTAGTACCTTGCTGATCCACTGATCTTGATGCCTTCTATCTATGGGAAGCCTTTTATTTTGTACATCTTAGTAATAGAGTCATCTCTTCATGTCTTGCTAGCTTAAGAAGACAACAATAAAAAGAAAATAGCTATTTACTATGTGAGTCACACACTAATTTCTTATGAAATAAATTATAGTATCATTGAGAAGGGTTTCTTAGCAGTCATCTTTTCTTCTCAAAAGTTGAAACACTACATGCTCACTCATACCACACAACTAGTTGCTAAAATTGATCCACTGAAATACTTACTTAGCAAGGAAGCTCTAATAGGAAGGTTAGCTAAGTGGGTCATGATACTAAGTGAGTTTGACATTCAGTATGTTGAATGGAAGGATATGAAAGGAAAAGTGATTGTTGATCAATTAGCAATAGAACCAATGCAAAGTCTTCTTCTACTAAACATTGACTTTCCTGATCAATCGCTCCTCATGTTAATGCACCAAAATTGGTTAATGTTCTTTGACAATTCATTTACACAACATGGATATGGTGCTAGGATTTTGTTCATAACACCATAGAGGTATTCACTACCTAAGGTGTACAAGATTATGTTTCCTTGTACATACAATATTGTAGAATATGAAGCCCTCATTAATGGCATGAAGACTGTAGTTGAATGAGAGTGGATGAATTGAACATCTTTGGTGATTCACAACTCATAATGAACTAGGTCAATGGTGTATATCAAATGAAGGATGAGAAATAGATCCCTCATAAATGCATGGTGGATGACCTAAAGAAGTACTTTTCTCATATCACTTTCCAACAAGTTCCTTGGGTAGACAACAAAGTGGTTGATGTAATGGATACTCTTGCTTCCTTGTTAAAGATGCTAGAAAATGATCTTCGACATGAATTCCTGGTGGAAACATTACTCTAGCCTACCTATAATTCCCCTAAATCTTGGATGATATGTTCTATTGTAGGATATGACTCATCCTGCTACCACCATATACCTGGAATGAAAAATGTCACTATTATTATTGCTAACAACTTATTTAGGAGAGGTCTCAACATAACACTCCTTAGGAATTTAGAACCTAATGAGTCCAAATGTGCATTAATTGATGTACACAAGGACATTTGTGGATCTCACTCTATCAGCTTGCCACTAGCTCGTAAACTTATTAGATCGAGTTACTATTGGCTGAATATGGAGCAAGAGGCAATCAAATACTCCAAGTCCTACAAACAATGCCAACTCTATCAAAAATTGATTCATGCTCTAGCTAGGAGATATTTCCATCTATCACATTATGGCCATTTTAATAATAGGCCTTTGATCTTGTGCATTAGATATACTTGTCCTCTTCAAATGGACACAACTTCATCATTACAAATATAGTCTACTTCACCAAATGGGTAGAGGTTGTCCCTCTCTCTATAGAAAATGGAAAAAATGTAGCTCTTTTTATTAAGAATTACATCATATGTAGGTATGGTGTACCTTCCTCCATTATTATTGATAATGGAGGACAATTTAAAAATAAGGATCTCAAGGAGTTGTACAAAAAGTTTAGAATCAAACAACATTCATCTTCTATTTACTACCCCTAGGGTAATGGCCAAGAAAAAGCATCCAATAAGGAAATCCTTAAGATCTTGCATCACACAGTTAAAAAATTTAGAAGGGATTGAGACCTTCAAATTAATCTAGCTTTATGGGCTTACAAAACTAGTATTAGAACTCCAATGGGTACATCTCCCTTTTCTTTGGTATATAGAACAGATGTTATGCTTCTAATTGAGGTTGAGATTATTACTATGAGAATCTCCATGAAGGGCTTCATTACTAATGATGACTATAGAATATCTCAGCTTCAAGAGATAGAATTATTAGATGAATGATGACAAGTGGCGTGTAATCATCTTTGAGCCTATCAGCAGCATATGTCTAGAAGCTACAATAAGAAAGTTAAGCCACATGACTTCTAACTAGGTGATATTATTTTGAGAGAAAACCTTAAGAATTAGAAACAACGGGTATAGAAAGGGAAGTTCAAGCCCAATTGGCTTGATCCATATGTATTTATTTTAGTGTTTGGATTTGGTGCTTACCAACTTTCTACAGCTAAGGTAGAGGTGATCAAGGAGCCCATCAACACTCTCCATCTAAAGCAGTTTTACAACTGATCTAATTTCAAAAGTTCTCTTTATATACTTAAAAATCGTAAAAAAATAATTATCTTGGTGAAAACCTAAGAATATGTGCCTTGGTAATACCAAAAAAATAGAAAAATTCAAAAAATACAAAAAAAAATCAAAAAAGAAAAAAATGCAAAAAAATTGATTTACAGAAAAGTGGCATTGATGAAAACCTAGCAAACAGGCATCATGGTAGCAAAAAAGCATATCTATAAAGAAGGTGAAAACATAGTAAATAGGAACCTCTTGTTTCAAATGCTACATCACACAATGCATATTTTGGCTTCTTGTATAGTTGCTTTCTTGCTTTAGTTTATTGCTTTCTCTCATGCATCCACTGAGTGAATCTTGTCATAACACAAGGGAAAAACCCTACAATTTCATAGGAATCTCTCATGTTAGTCACCAATTTTTCTAACTATATCTACTTATTATCACTTGTGTCACTTTTGAGATTCCTCTCATAGAAGATCTCACACATTCGTAACTAGTTGTTCTAATTGCGTCTTCCTACTATCACTAGTGTCACTCTAGAGATTCCTCTTTAGAAAAATCTCTTAAGCTTTAGTCACCAATTGTTCTAGCTATGTCTACCTACTATTGCTCAATTTCCTACTAAGGTTCTTCATACAAAAGATTCCTCTTTGACTTTAGTCACTATTTGTTCTAACTAGGTCTATCTACTATTGTCACCATATTGAAGAGATTTCCTTCATATATATTTTCAACATTGACACTTGACATCAATCCTAAAATATAGAAATTGAACTGACAATGTTGAACTTGTTTGAAACATGTTGAGCTTTTCTTTTCTTTTTTTGTTTTTTTCCTTTATCATGTCCCTTCAAGCAACTCAATGATGTCTCACTTGACTAGAGAAGCAAGGAGTGGTGCCATGATCTTTTCCTTGCTTTCTATTTTATGGTTTAGTTCCAATGATCTAAAGCATCAATATAAAAGGGGTGCTGACTATAAGAGCCTCTATCTTGTATTGGATGGTCATGTGTACCTCAACTCATTTTATATTGACTCTTTATTGAGGTTGGTTCTTTTCCTTGCTTGTTTAAGTGAATTCTCTATGCTATAGTAAATATTGATACTTGTCCTACTAAGTGAATGTGTAGGTCAGTGTGAGTATACTTAGCACACTTTTATCTTAGGTTATGGATGCAAGGGTCATTTCAGATAGAATACTTACTAATTACTTAGCATAAGAATGATCTCTCATGTATCTGGTGTGTCTACATGCAAGAAACATTTTGGTCATCCTAGCATTTATGCTCTGATGCTTATGTTAGGTTGCTACATTAAAAGGGACAAATGTTATGGTCATTCTAGCTTCTTGTACCTTCAATGCTTACATTTAATCCTAAAAAAACTAAAATAGGTGTCATATTTGTATTTCTATGATTGCAATGTTAGTGGAAATTGTATAACATTTCAGATTTAGCTAAATTCTTAGTGATAATAATTTTCAAAGCTTGATAACTAGACTTAGGGTTGCATCTAGCATAGGGCTACATCAAATAAGCACATGGTTTGATCACTAATTTACTTACATCCTTTATGATGAGGGATTATTGGTTTCTTTAAAGTATCTCATTTCTTCATGACTGCACAAGCATTTAACTTTTTGGTTCATCCTCTCAATCCTCATAGGATACCTGTCACTATCAACAAAATGGAACACTACATGAGATGTTTTTCATTCACATTTTGCATTTCACATACATCCTTTCATGATTCATTTCATCTAAACTACATTCATACATCATATCAAATTTACATTCATATTCATAGCATACACATCTCATGTACAAAAAACTATAACGAAAGAAATATGATAGATGTGAAGATACTCAAATAAAAAATCTTGTGTGTGTGTGTGAAGTCAACTATATGCATTGCTAGAAAATTAAATCAATATCAATATGATACAAAATGGTGTTGCCACACCAATCAATACATAGGTAGAACAAAATTGGAGCAAAAAAAGCTAACTCTACCCTTCTCCCTCTTCTTCAACTAGAGGAGGAGGAGGAGGCATATATCGAGTCTTGTTAGAGGTTGTGCACCTCCTGACTCTCTCATATACTAGTAAAATTGAGGCACCTACTCTGCCTCATCTAGTACTACTACAACATATGCTACATAATAGTACACTACTCTCATAGAATACAACTGGATCTCATCTTGCTTCTACTTTGAACTACGCACCTCTCGCTCCAGCTACTCTCACAAGTTGTGGATCTCTTGATCCTACTCTAATATCCTTGTATCCATTACAAAAAACTATATGGTCATCTCTCCCAGCTATCATTGCACAGTCCTAACACACTCTTGAGATCTCCTTTGGGCATCCTAGGTCTGTGCTAGGATATCTCTTCCTTGTAGCTCAATAGTAGGTTGATCTTACTTCTCCTCATCCCCTGCTACCTGCTCTTCCCACTAGCCTAGTTGCTCCTCTATGTGAGGCCTTTTTGTGTCTCCTCTGATGGCTTCTAGGGATTAGATCTCATAGTGAGGGTGTCTATGTCTTGTCCTACTACCACTAGTATCTAGATCTAATCCCATCTATCAAGGAGGAATAGGAACATGTACAATCTTCTATCTCGATCTCTCCTACTATGGCTATTGTGGTGGTGGCTATGGTGCTTACACTAGCTGTATGGGTGTCATCATCCCTACTAGATCTATGAATCAAGGGAAGGGGTGACTTGCAAAGTATGCTTGATATGCTAGAGTCATCCTCCCATGTGCTATAGTTGGCATGTAGTCCCATTAGGTCACCACTAGGGTATGCACATAGATCATCGAACAACCCTAGTCTATCCTAACTGACCAGCCATGATCTAAGTCTATTGTGAACCTTGCATATGAGTAGTATTCCTATGATATTTCTTATGCTCAACCATACTGTCACCAGACTCGTGTCATTGTGAATATCTCAATGACTTGAACAAAGTGACCAATCAGTGGTCAAGATGAAAACATGTATCCTAGCTCTATAGGTGCATCATCCCATGCCTCCATCTCTCTCCACAATCTCCACACCATCGCTACTAGGTCATCTAGCCAACCTCTCCATTGCTCAATCTTCCCTAGAGCTACCTAGATCAACTAGCCTTGATATCTACATATATATAGCTCTAGAGGTTGTCTCTCATCTACAAAAATGGGTCTTGTAATGAGAAAATTCTCCCATGCCCATGCCTAAAGAACATAGACCCTAGCGACCATGCTCTTCCTCTTGTAATAAAAAATCTCATGCATCTCATGGAACATATAGGTGAGCATGCATTGACCCCATCCATATTACAATGGCTCATCTAGTATTTGCTACAACATTCATCCCCATCTACACTCAAGTCCATGATGGCCTCTATTGGGCATCAGAAAGTAGCTGATGAATATACCCAATACCATCACCAACCTATGAGTAGGTATTTATGTGTGCACTAGCTCATCCCATGTGATGGCTTTGCTCATGATGAGGTCCTCCTGAAATATAGACCTCAATTTTATTGTGCCTATCTAGGGCACTATGTCATATACTACTCATGGCCCATGGAATGAGCTCTGTAGTATCTTGTAAATGTCCTTTAGAGTGATCGTCATCTCTCCTTGAGGCAGATAGAAGGTGTTCATCAAGAAATGGAAATGCTCAATTGGTACAGTCAAAAGGCCATGATTCACCAACAATATGAGAATCTACAAAGATATGACAATCCAAAAGCATTAATATGTGCCATGTTAGCATCATCTAGCTATTGTAACAAGGCTCTATAAGGTAGGTAGTGTGACCAAAATCCAACATCAGGAAAGCTAACATACACACACGAAAACAACATCCACATGATCAGTCTCAAATAAGAGAAAATGATGAATGAAAGTGCAAAATATCAATGACAAGTCAAGTTTCCAACATTTAAATTTGCAAATTACACCAGATTTTTGTGTGAGATTTTATCTTCTCATACAAGCTTGCACCTTTTCACGCAAGAAAGTACATTCTCAAATTAGAAAGTTCAAAAGACTCAAAAAATAACTTCCCATGTTTAGGGTTTCTCATGCAAAAAATGGGTATCTTCTACATAAGGAAACCCACAGTACCCAATGAAGAAGTACTAGCTTGATACTTCTCCAAGTGAAGGGCAATTGGCGTTGTATGAGGAATGACATCCTTGTGTGAAAACTAACACAAAAATATTGAAAACATCTTAAAAACATGCTAAAAATACTCAAAATGCATGAAATTTGGAATGTGAAGTGAGATTATCAATGACTCACTAGAGTTCCATACTCCATTGGCTGGCTGTGTTGCCTGGAGTGCTCAAATTGATGCATATGCACTGGGACCACCATCTTTCTCCTCAGAGCTCTCTTCTTCACAAGACACAAATGCACAAATGATTTTAAAATGACCCTTTGGGCCCTTATATAGGTTATGGCCTAATTTTTCAAACTGCTTTGATTGGCATAAAAATCATCCCTTGGCTAATTTGGCTACTCTGAACTCATTTTTGGGATTGAATTCAAAATATGATACACTTAAATAGCTCAAAATTGCATTTTAAAATTTTGGGACCAACACGATTGAATGCTTGTGTAGTCCATTTTTTGATACTTTGTGAATCTTGGAATCTTTTCAAATCACATTTTCTTCAAATTTTTCAAAATTTCTAGAAAAAGTAAACTCTAGTCAAATTTGGTCAAACTTGGTCTTTTGGACCTCAAAATCATTTCAAACCAACTTCAAATTCTCTTCAAAGTCTTTTGATCTATTGTACATTCTTCTAAATCTCACATTTCTTTAGTATCTTTTAGTATACTACTCTGCATCACTATTTTGGTGTGTCATCTTTTGATTTTGCTCCCAAGGGGGCAAGGTGATTACATCATTGAATCTTCCAAAATTGGCTTCAACTCAATATGAACATAATGTCCTAATCACAAGGGGAATTCAGGGCATCTTTATTCTATCTCTTTGGCATCATATGTTATTCATCTTATCTTTTAATCAATTGATCAATCTTATAATGGTCTTGTTAGAGTTCGATGGATAGGTATCAGGATAGTTTGACCCCAACTCTTGAGGATCAAGCCTCATTGTGGGGATGATTCTATGACTCATGATAGGTCTTGTTATCTCTTTCATGGACTAGTATTTAGGTGTTCTATTTGGACTCTAAGGGATTAAGCTCCATTTTAGAGATCATTCCAATTCTTGCTAAACATTAAGCTTCATTATACAGATAACCCTAACTTTTTGTTGAGAACTAAGCCTCATTCTGAGGATAATTCTAAGCTCTTTCTTTCAATCACTATTCAATGGATAAGTATTGGGATAGTCTAGAGATTACTTTAGTGGAGAATATTCACCTTTTGGCAATCCCATCTCATGGGTCGATTGTCATTTGGTGAATAGCACATGCAACATAGGCCAACTATGTCATTAGATATTTATCAGATTTGCATTCAACGCCTATGGTATTCACCCATTAGTTATCACATGATTGGTCAAAAATATTGATCCAATCGATAATGCAATATACATTTTGGATACATTTATTTTAAAATTTTGCTAGCTTTTGCATGTTTGTTTCTTATTGGCCAACATTATTTTTCCATTAATACAACCAAATAATTTTCCCTTGGGTTGGGCATCACCTACCATTTTCCTAACATGTGTCGACCACTAGCCCCATTTAGCCAACTATTTCCTACTATAAGCTTGCATAGGAAGGTGTGCTTTGCCTATGTTTGACATTCCTACTTATTAATCCTAAGTAATTCACCAACCTAGATTGGACTATAAGATATTATTATTCTACACAATTTGTTATTTTCTGGTCTAAAGACTGGCATTTCTTATTGCTGCCAAAGTTTCAGAGTGTTGAGTGCATTGCCCATTGACTCGTGGACCCTAGTTTTTGTAATAGGCAAGCAATTTTTATTTTTTATTTTTTTATGTCAATAGTGGTACTACTGTACTGGTATAGTGGTACTAGTTATTTTTTAGTTTTACTATCTAGTATCCACTAGTGACTGGATATGTCACATGCTAAAATAGCCTATAGGTTTGCAAATTATTTTCGGTAGTATTGTAGATTGTAGTACCATAGTAGTAGTACCATTTTTTGGAGAATGAATCATATATTTTTTATTATATGTAGTCTAAGTAGTCAACTATCACTATTCATAGTCTTTGAGTCATCACTATTTGAGTCTTTTGTTCAACAACTAAGTTGATTTATTTTTTGTAGCCTTATTGGTTTGCAATGTCAAACAAGAGGGGTAATAGGGGTTCCAACAGGATCTTTGAAATCCAAGAGAGGCCACCATTACTAAAACATAGAAGCATAGTGACATATTTTGCTAGTGGAAATGTTGGAAACCTACAAGATTCACAAGTTAGATCTCCAGTGCTTTATGAAAAAGGAGATTCATCACAAGTTGGAGACTCAGACTATATTGAAGTTCAAGTTAGTGAACTTGATATCTCAGTAGAGGACAAACTTGAACATGATTTAGAGGAACTTCCCCAAAGTAGGGAGTTAGAAACTAATATTATAGAGTTGGAGTCGTTTCTAGACTAGTCGGGTGAGAAAACCAAAAGTGATTCCATAAATCATGTTCATGCACAAAAGGGGAAAAGAAAATTGGAATCAAAGAAAGATCGATCTCGCTGAGATCTATCCAAAAGGAATTTTCTATTAGAATGGGTGGAAAAGTACTAGTTCACTGAACCAGTGGCCAATCCAATTGATGGTGAGCCTCTTGTAGAATGCAGATGTAAGATTTGCACAGAGATAACAAAGAAGGAGAAGAGGTTGCAGCTTAAACTTGATACCATAGAAAAATATGTCGATAAAGTTTACAAAAATATAACTATAGATGGAGTTAAAAAATCTATGCTAACTTGGAAAACTAAGGAAAACTATCTACATATTTAGAATGCCAAAATATACAAGTTACACCAAAAAATACAGGAGAAGCATTCTGCAATAAAAGGTTCCATTGAAGATTTCATTGGGAAAGCAATGGAAGTGAAAAATAAGTGTGGTCTTTTATATTTTTAGTAGAGAACATCCTATGATAGACTAACCTTCAATTACTGCCTTACTGCACTTTTTCAAACTTCAAAACTATCCAAATAGTCATTGGTCAATAAACAACGGGTGGGAATGGGCTAGATGTCTTGCACAGGTTGAAAAAGAAGATATGAAGGAAAAAATAAAACACTCAAATTTCATTGCACTGAATCTAGATGAAGTTACAATAATTGATAATACTTCCTAGGTGTGCATGCATGTTTATACTATAAACAATCTTTGTCATCAACCCTTTCTACTATCTATTGTTAAATTGAATTGTAGTGCGACAACTGAAAATTTATATGATTTATTAAAGAGTACTCTAATTAAATGTGGAGGTTTGGATAAAATGGAGATTTCCAAAAAGTTGATGTGTGTTGGAGCAGATGGAGCTTTGATTATGCAAGGTCATAAAGGCAGTCTTTGCAAAAAGATCAAGAATGATTTGGCACCCTATGCTATTCTCATTCATTGCATGGCCCATCGAATGAATCTAGCTTTTGAAATTGTCAGCAATTTTGGTTGTGTAAGTAAAGTGGAATCTCTAATCAAAGAGATTTAACAATACTTTTGTCAAAGTCTAAAATGAGTCTAAGAATTTCAAGACTTTTCTTAAGGACATACTGATGGGATGAAGCTTCTTAAAGACAATGATACGAGATGGATCTCTTTGGTTGGACTAGTGCATTGAGTAATATTTGAATATATGTCATTGCTTTGAGTAATCCATTCTATACAAGATAGATTCTCTCAGCTATATTCAAGTCTAACTAATGTTAAGATACTCTTAATTTTAGTAGTTATTCTCCCCATGCTACATGACATGAGAAATATTATAAAAAAGGTTCAACAAAGAGCTATGTACATTGCAAAATATAATAAGTTGCATAAAATAACATGTAATAGCTCGAATACTCTATATTGATACTACCATTAGATGAATCAAAATTTGCAGTGGATGGAAATCACATGTTTGAACAATCTGAGGAACTTTTTACATATTGGTGAAAATGATGAGCTTTATACTAGGGTACATGGAGTTGACATATCAATGCAGTACTATGCTCATGTCAACTCTGACTCCAACCCTAATGAAGCAGGAAACGAAGTTGAATTAGAACTAGAGAAGGTACTTTTATGTGTTACAAGTGAAGACTTCAAGAAGATCAAAGACTTTGTGCTTGACACTGTCAAGCAAGTTTGCTACAATCTTTTATCAAAAATTAGATTCAGATTTCCCCTAGAGGAACTGCTCGAAGCAATGTCAATTGTTTTTTCCACAATATTGGTCTCTCAATTATCTAACTAATTTTTGAAAGGAGATGACAACTTTGATTCAGCATTTTTACAAACCTAAAGTAATTAATGGAGAAACTATAAATGGAATTGTAGATGAATCTCGACTGAGAGATCAATCATATTATTTTGCAAACATAATGAGGGAATAATATGATCTTATGTAGACCCCAAAAGAACAGGGAGCAGTAACAAAGCTTTGGAAAAACCTTAGTGAGAGAAATCGGTTGAGAAAGTCAATACCAAAATATTTCAAGCTTACTGATTTACGTTTGAAAATGATATTGGGTTTAGTGGAGGATGAAAGAGTTTTCAGTACTTTGGGCTTCTTGAAGTCAAAAGTTAGAAACAAATTAGACAAAAATTTGGATAATTGTTTGAGGCTCTAGAATTCTAGGTATGAGGTAGATAGTTTCCCTTATGATAGGGTTCTTAGCATTTGGAGGAACCAATGTCAAAGAAGAGGGATTGCCATCATTTTAGACTCAAGTGGTAGTGGTAGTGGCAGTGGTGATGGCAGTGGTAGTAGCAGTGGTACTGGTTCATGTCCTGATATTGGAAGCAATGAAGATGATGTTGACTTTGGCATGCATATTAATGCTGATAGTGAATCTAAAGAAAACATAACGAACAATGAAATGTTATATGTAATAAATGAGGAGGATCTTGATGATAGTGGTGCTGAGCCAATCCAGGTGGATTGGTAACTATAGCAGCTTCTCAACCTCAAGTTCTAACTTCTGTATGAGTCAAGTAGTAGGCTAGTAGTAGTAGCTCTGATCTAAGACTAATCTATCTACTAATCAATTATGTTTGTAGAAGTCAATTTATAGCATTCTTTCATTGTCCTTTTATAGATGCTTAAATTTTTTTTTGAATGTGTTGATGTTTCAAACTTACATGTTGAGATTTTCATTGATTCTAGTTTCTTTAAGAAATTGTGCCATAATGCATTTAATAGAATAAGCTCTATTTAAAACAAATTGTATTATAATTTATAATTATAAATTAGCCTATAACATAATACATTTAACAATTACAAACAATTACAACCCTTTGCAAATGACTCGATGTCAAATTGAAATGACCATTGACCCTGAATTCCCTTTTGTAGATACAAGGGAGCAACAATAGTTGTAGGCTGGTTTGTAATTGTATATATAATTAGATTATTAATACATAATACATTGTGTATACAATCACATTGCCAATTATATAATTTTTTTAAGTAGTAGGGAATTTTTTTCCATCTACTCTATGTAGTAAAAGTATGCCAGTGCATGGCTACCCAACTATCCTGATATGTTGGCTCTTGATTCCTGTAACAATTAACATTAAACAAAGTTGAAATTAAATTAAAAATTTGAAATTAAAGAGCAACAAGTAACAAAATGATTATAGTACTATCACTTACTAAGTTGTTACTTTTTAGTGCTATCAGCTATGATTGCCACTAACAACAATAGTAACAGTTTGAGAAGATGACTCAACTTCAATGAATTTCCTTAAGGTGCTTCATTATACATCATTTGGAAGCTCCATTTGTTTGAGGTTGTAGCTAAATTGTTGTAACCTCATCAATAATAAATACCTCTAAGAGATAGTTTTACATGAATTGAGGAGTCTATCTATAACTTCATTAATTGTTGACAGTGGTTTGAGGCAACTTGTAATTGTTTCTGGAGTGGTTTCCTTAGGTAAGTTGCCTAAATTAGAATTAATGCTATCCTGCAAATTTTTCATGTAATTTTCTTTTCCAATGAATTTATCATCCGAGTTAGCTAGATTTGGTAATTGAAAATTTAGCAAGTTTAGTATGATGTGATTCATCTTCATCAAGTCTTTATAAGCATATTTGAGAGCTTCAACTATTTCCATTACTTGTTTACAATTGTGATAGATATCAATGGTCATTATAGAGGTATCCAAGTGGTTGTTTGTTCAATGGTTTGCCAAATTCCTATCATTGGATCTCCATACTTTATTCAAAATTTGGTCAGCAAGATTTTTTAAGGAATTGGTGAAGATTCGTCTTTTACCTTGAACATTATTTTTTACATTTTGAAAGACAAGTCTGAGATTGCTATTTATATCAAGCCATTCAAACAAACTATCACTCTTCTTCATTATTTTATCCCAATTTTCTTCTTTGATAAGCTTAACCATGTTTATTATAGCATTCTTCACATGATGGTCTTTGGAAGAGGTCATTCTATTTTGTGCAATTACATTCTCCATCTTTTTCTTCATTTTAGACATCTCTTTTTCACTCTTTTTCTGTATTTCCTCTAGTTTCCCTTGCCAATTAGTTGCTCTCTTCCTCTCATCCTCCAATTTCTTCTTCAAATCTTGGATTGTATTTGCAATAGTTATCTCTTTTTTCTTCTTATCCTTGAGTTCCCTTTTCAAATCATGCATTGTCTTTGTAGTGGACTCCTTTTTCTTTGCATTGTCCAATTCCTTCTTCAAATCATGGAGTCTTTGAGTAGACTCCTCTTTCTTCACATTGTTCAATTCCTTTCTCAAATTGAAGATTTTCTTTGTAGTTGACTCCTCTTTTTTCTTTGCATTCTCCAATTCCCTCCTCATATGGTGGATTATATTAGTGCTTGCAGTAGCACTAGACTCTGTTTTCTTCGCATTCTCCAATTCCTTCTTCAAATCAAGGATTGTTTTTGCAGTTGACTCTTCTTTTTTTGTTTTGTTTCATATTCTCCAATTGTGGATTGTGTTTGCACTAGACTACTCTTTTTTCTTCTCATTCCCCAATTCCTTTTGCAAATTATAAATCATCCTTGCCCTAGACTCCTCTTTTTTTTTTTCATTCTCTAATTCAATCTTCAAATTATTATTTTCCTTGACAGTAGAGTCCATGTTAGTTTTCAATTTATTATTGACCTATGCACTACTCTCTATAGACTTGAATAGCTGTGTAGTAGAGGCTTTTTCATGCTAAAGTCTTTTTTGGCACTCATCCAATTCTTTAGTTAAATTTTGCACTTGTTCATTCATCTTTTCTTGCTAGACAATTGGCTCTGTAGGAGAAGAATTCTTTATCCTATTTTGTAATTCTTTGAACCTATTATCTATTGCTTTCTCCTTGGCCTTCACATTAACAAGGTATACCTATAACTTTTCTATTTTCTTTTCAAGCCTTTTGTTTTCCCTCTCTGCTTTCAGATATGTAGAGTAGACCATTTTGTTGCTCTCTTTTGATGTATTAATTTTGTCAATATTTTTCACTTTTGACAAATCCATTTGAAGAATTGTAACTTGTATATCGTTACAATTTATTAAATTTTCTAGTGCATTATTATCTCTACCTAGGGGCATATCAGCCATGAAGTTTGTCATTTCATTGTTTGGATCATATTTTGGAAATATTTTTGTTAGTAGATCCTTGACATTCAACAACTGTATTACTTTTCAAAGTCTTCATAATTTTTTTATTTCTTTCACTTGTCTATTCAAACTTTGATGCAAACTCATTCAAACTAAAATCTAGGTTTGGTGACACAATTGAGTGTTTGAAAGGTAAATTATTAGTTGAATCATTGTATGTTCCTCCAACTCCAATTAAACTAACTCCACCTACAATTGTATTTTGAGGATCGCCAACAGACTAAAGATGGCCCATTCCAAATCTTAGCATTTTAGGATTATTTTTTAGGTTTTGTACAAAAGCTACTAGTGCATATATTGGTGAAGTAACTACTAACATTTCTAGTGGTGTAATTGTCATAACTTTTTTTTTTTTGCACAAGGTTCATCTATGCTAGTGCTAGTGCCAATGCTAATGGGATCAACTACAACTAGATTTAAAGATTTAACAAATAATGTGTTGGGATGACCTTTAGAAGCAAAAATCGAATTTTTTTTCCTTTTCTAGATGAATCATCTTCAATCTCAGAGAGTCCAATGATTGGATTACATCCTCTTTTGGGTGGGTTTGGTACTAAAACTAGATTCCAAATCCCTTCACCACTTGCACCAATGGGCCCTATACCTGCATAACCCATTTTTTATATCATAGTTGCCCCTTCAATATACATTTGTTTAACAAAATTAATCATTTGAAATTTAACAATACCTCTGCCCTTGGTTGATACAAAATCCTGAATACCTTGAATGTTAGCATTAGACTTGAGGTCCTTTTGTCTTTCATTATCACTGTCACTACCAAAATCATATAGTACACTTGGATGCTCTGTATTCTAATAATTGCTAAAAAGTTCATCCTTCTCAATTTCAACAAAACCAACTGATGTCCTTGGTTCACCCAAATTTTGTCTCATTTTTCAAAAATTAGTCATCTTGGTTTGACATCACAAAGAAGATGTGCATGCCTCTTTAATTACTTTTAGCATAGACCTCTTAGAAGGTTCAGATTCTTTCTCATACAAATTTAAGTATGTCAGAGGCTTTGATTTTTGCAATGTCATAATTTGGCATGACAATTCTTACATTGAAATATTATTCTCTATGGCATGTTTCTCCATCTCTTTCTTAACCTCATCCCATGAATCCTTGTTTTTAAACTTTTCTATCAATGGCATCTCCTAATGTTTATATTTGCTTGTAGAGTTCCCATTAGCAATACATCTCATTTTTATTATGTTTAATAGATCATAATTCTAGTCAACAAAAAAATCAAAGACACAAAAAGTTACCAATTCATTTTCCACTTTGAAAGCCTTTGTCTCAAATGTGAGGCCTCCAATTGCAAAAGGCAAGCAAGGAAATATGATTTTCTTTTCTTGTCCACTGAAAATTTCACTTGTGCCTCCATCTTCTTTACATATTCCAGTGCAAAAACCCTTTCTGTAACATGCATTGGAAGTTTGTAGGGTTCAACCACTGAACCGTAAAACTTAAGACAGTGTACTCTTCCATGAAGAATCAGTCAGACAATTGAATCCAACTTCCCAGTTAAATGTAATATTTACAAGACATAGGCAATCTAAGCATCAAAATGCCTATGATTTTTAGGTAAATAGGTGCTAAAAATAATTCTACAAAATGATTGTAGTTTTTATTTGTAGCAGTCATCCTCATCTTATGTGTGCACTCATATACTAGACCTGGAGTCTCTAATTTCTTCCGCATTTTCTCATCAAACTTATAGACCTCAATATCAAGCTTGTTGTTCTCTGTCTACAATATTGGGTGATTCTTTACTAAAATAAGGTAGCACAAGTAACTTGTGAACCTAAATGTCTTCATCATGCTTGTAGTTGTGCTTTCTTTAATCATTAGTAATTGTTGTTGCATAGATTCAACAATGTGTTGAACAAAATTATATCTTACATCTACCTTCTCAACTGACTGACCTCAGCAATAGATATTATAAATCATTTCAAGAACACTGGCCCCCACTTCCTTGTTACTCTCCAATCCTAGACAAAATGATAACAAAGAAATAGTATTCTAAACTCATGGCACAAAAATATCATACTAATAAGGAGGCTTATGGTCTATGTCCAATGTAACACTAGAAGAGGACTTTGAGTTCATTAAAACCTTAATAAATGAATCTTGAAAAACTCTTTCCTGTTTGTCATAAGCCTATGCTAGTTTATTCAAGTCAATGTACTTGTTAAAGCTTTCCAGTTTAAACCCTAGTCCTAGGTCTACTAGAGTGAAAAATTTACTCTTAGTTATGGATAAAATTTTCTCCTGAGTGTTTTGGTTTACAATTTCCTTTCTATTTTCATCATAATTTTGAGTGCATAGCATTACAATTTCAAGGCAAGGGAAT
Organism: Cupressus sempervirens; assembly: GCA_028749045.1. NCBI lineage: Eukaryota > Viridiplantae > Streptophyta > Pinopsida > Cupressales > Cupressaceae > Cupressus > Cupressus sempervirens. The sequence goes on from CM053792.1 coordinate 606,377,773, forward strand.
ACTTCAGGTATAGCGAGGTTTGCTAATCTAGTAACCAGAGCAGCTAGTTTATTTGTATGTGCATGAATATTGTTGTTATATTTGAAATAATTTCTCCCTTTCAATGGATCTTTCCACTTATTAAACAATGAATGTCTAATTCCCATGATTCCAAAATCTCCATGGATAACAAGATAAAAAATATCATGACATTTATTGGTGAAACTTGGGGTTTGTAACAATTGCCTGAGTTTTATAATGTGTTTCTTTTCCTTTATGCTTGCACTCGTATGAGAGGTTTTTGACTTTGTTTTGCCCATGCCTGCTACTGGTTTTTACACAAAATTCTTTTTCAGGCCCTATTTAAAATAATTATTAAGTGAAAAGCTAAGAAAATTAAAATCAGGATTTCTATTGCTACAAATTGCAGTGAAAAAAGTTCTTAAAAAATTAAATACCTGAAATTGAGATTGGATAATTGGTGTTGTTGTCAGATACTCAAGTTTCACACTTTCAGTCTTTAGAACATAAAATGGAATTCTGCTAGTCTTTGAAAATTTGAAATTTGAAAACTCTATTGTATCAGACTCGACTTGAAGAACTTTCAACTTCATACTCTAAAAACATAGAGAGTTAATAGTTAAGAGTTTAAATGAAAGTATAAAGTAATTAATGATTTTAGGTACTTTACTAATAATATGTACAATGTACATGTAAATGGCATAAAGAGTCAAGACTCAATAATTTAGTAATGTACATAACAATAATAAAAAAAGTCAAAATTTATTACATTAATATACATTTGAATAATTTTTTTCATTTTAAATAAATAAATTAATAAAAATCAAACTTAATTATCAATATGATTTTCAGATCAAGACTCAATTTGTTAAATTCTATCACTATTGTCAAGAGTCATCCGAAATCATGACACATCAATCGTGACACTTGTCAAGGACACATGTTACAATTCTAGATGTTTCTTGACAACATCGATAGTGGACCCATCCTAGGTCATTCCCATTGGCATTGATCTACCTTTTAATTAACAATCACGACATCGCCGAGTTGGGATTAAGTAATAATTAAAAAAAAAAAGACTAAACATAATTATTAATAAATTAATCGAGTCCTAACACTTAATTGAGCTTTTCAATGACCGGACACGTGTCATGATTTTCGATGAATCTAGGCACATGGGAAAGCATTGCCCAAATCGCCCTAAAATTCATCTTAGGCTATCAATCTTTCTTTTAGTCAACGATTGAGATATTGGGTAGAATCTTGGAGTATACATGTCCTGATTTCAAGTTCATTTAATTATTTATATAAAATATAATTTATAATAATTATTATAATTGTTATAATATAATATAAATAAAGGAGATTTTCTTTTCTATCATAAACTTTTTATTGTAAAGATGATATGAAAAATTCAATGAAGATATATTAAATTTTATAAAAGAAAATTGGTGCAAGATATGAAACAAGTGTCATTAGTACTTGCCTTTAGTTTTTATATAAATCTAATTTAAATTTAATAAATTTATTATAATATATAAAATATTTTAATTAATAAAAATGTTATATAATTATATTTTTCTATAATGATGTTAATTTAAATTTAAATTTTATTCATAAATATAATTATTGATATATATGTTCTATTACTTATATATCATATGATTATAATTATATTATATGTTTTATTATATAATAAATAATTATAATATAAAAATTACAATAATTTTATAATAATAAATCTTAAATGATTATATAATATAAGTAATATTGTTTTTAATTGACTGACAAAAAAACATATTATAATTTATAAAAAATATATTATTAAAATATAAAATATAAACTAGTGCACTTACGATAAAAAATAAAAATATTAACATTAATGAATCACATTGAAAACGAAATATTTAGCTCTTAGGCCTAAGCTTACCATCAAGTACTAATAATAAATTATAATGGCAATAGTTTAATTTAAATAAAATAATTAAAATTTAAAAATATAATTACAAATGTTATATTTGTATTCATATTTATTATTTAGTTTCAAAATTAATATGTAATATAGTTTAATTATCTACAAATTATTAACATATATTGATAATTGTTTATAAACATAATTATTAATAATATTAACCAAGTCTTCCAATGAGCGGACACATGTCATGATTCCAGATGAATCTACGCATGTGGGAAAAGATTCTCCAAATCGGCCCAAAATTCATCTCGGGCTGTCGATCTTTCTTTTATGCAATAGTCAGGATTTCAGGTAGAATCTTCGAGTACACGTGTCCCAGTTTCAAGTAGAAATAGACTTTATCTTCAATCTTATAAAATTTGGCCTGAAATAGAGTCGTGGTCATTGAAATGAATTTACATAGCATATTAATTAATATAGAGAAAAATGTTGAAATTAATATTGTTAAAGAAATTGTTATTAATTATTATTATTTTACTTTTAAGCTATAGCATGTCAAAATTATTATTTTATTTTAGTTTTAATATAATATAAATAAAAAAAATTCTTTTCTATCATAAACTTTTTATTGTAAAGATGATATGAAAAATTCAATGAAGATATATTAAATTTTATAAAATAAAATTGGTGCAAGATATGAAATAATAATGACAATAGTTTAATGTAAATAAAATAATTACAATTTAAAAATATAATTATAGATGCTATATTTTTATTCATATTTAATAGTTAGTTTCAAAATTAAAATGTAATATAGTTTAATTATCTCTAAATTATTAACATATATTGAAAATTGTGATAATTGTTTATAAACTATTCTTCCTAATTTAAAATATTTCATAATGAAAAAAGTTAGGAATAGGTGACAAGATAGGTATGAAATAAAAATTTGACACATAAATTATCAAAATTATATTTAACTTTGTTAAAGGTATAATCTTTAGTTTTCCTTGAAATTTGCTCTTATCGTTCCACTTGTTTTAACCAATCAGATTATAGAAAAATAGTTTTAGAAATTACAAAACTTTTTATTTGATAATTTTCAATTGAACATTTTTTTACTATAAATCGTTAGTCAAATATATTATAGAAACCATAAAGGGAATCAGGATTGTTGAAACCCTTTTTTCTATTTCTAAGTTCTAAGTTCTAACTTTATAACTATTAACAGTTAATTATTTTTAACAAAGTCATAGACTAACAAGAATAATGATTTAAGAAGCCAAAAATTATTGTTTTCATTGATAATATTTTAGACTGTACAATGTACATAATACTGGTTCATGGCATAGATATTCAAAATAGCTAATTAAATCAACCTGATTTTACTATTTTGTAATTTACAAAAAAATGCAAGGCCAAATCCAAAGGAAAATATAGATATCTTAAAAATATATTTTTGCCCTAAGAGCAACAGTTAAGGAAATAGTATTTAGGAAACAGGGAACAGGGAACCAGGGAACTAGGGAGGCTATAAGCATCAGTGGGTTGAGGGGTTGAGGGCTTTAAGTCTTTAATCAGAAAGGTCTTGAAGTCCCTTTGTAAGTAATCTATTGGAGAAGATGATGTCACTAAACTCGTCCAACCATGTGAAGTAGATCTCGCTAACGTTGTCCAACAACAACCACTTTTGTAAAAAATCCCTTCTGAGCCACACCCACTTTCGATAGTGAGTCAATTGTCATCCATTCATGCTGAGTAGCAAAGGATGCTTATGTATAATGCACCATATGCCTTCCTCCCAGCACTTGTCTTCTATGTCTACAAGAGGGATGCCAATGCCCAGTTCCGGTAGCTACTCGACCAATACAAGAATTTTGACATCATCTTATAAAAATGTTTCCTTAAAAACATTACATAGAAGCATCAACATGTCAATTTGATTGCTTGCAAGGTCAAGAAGAGATGTGAGGAAGTGGGAGGTAATATCCATGAGCGCATAGTAACTCTTATCATTTCTCAAGAATTCATGGCGAAGTACCATGAATATATCATGGTGGATAAAAGGACTTTGGGCATCTGGCTTGCAAACCATGGCAAGGAAATTGTTAGGAATCCTACCCAAAAAGGTCTTTTGTAAAGCCATTGTAGTGTATTTCAGGCAAATTGGCATATCCATGACTAAGATTCAAGAAACTTTGCAAAGTGCAATTGCAAACTAAATTCAAATTTAAGAATATGAGAAATGATAATGAAAGATGAATTGAAGAGGCTATTTAATGGCAGTTACATTTAATTCTTTGGCATTCATGATCTTTCATATCTTTTTTTTTTTGTATTCCTATTAATTTTCAAGTGTATGAAATGTACTAGCATTAATGTCAGACATTTGATAGTGCCTTACATTAAGTAAAGATTTCCATGCAAACGTTTCCACGTTTTTCCATTCTAGAGAATTTTGCGCGATTCCAAGTCTTTTCAAGTGAGTGGCCTTGAGATGCATCTTCTATCATTGATCTCTAATTAATCAATGGTCAATAAAACTATTGTATTTACTATTAACAATATAAAACTAAGGGTAGCTAACTTGGTAATAGTGACATTGACATAACAATGTAATGACATTAATAAGAATAATACACCTAAGACAGTACATAAGTTGAAACATGAAGTGACTACTTAGTAATCAGTATAGTCACTAGCCAATACATGTGCAAATTTTTTTTCCAAATTAAATAGTTTTTCAATCTACCACTGAAGATTAGCCAAGACTATTATTATTTATTTTCCTACAAAACAAGTAATTCGCCTCTGACATCATTAATTCATTTTTGGTAGGAAAAAAATAGTCATCGTTTATTTATCTATCAACAAAAAGAAACATTACCTAGGATAACCTCATTAAAAGAGGTCATATTATGCCCAACAGTTGTGTGTTATGTAAAGATCAAATAGAGACCGGCAATAATTTGTTCATTCATTGCTCCTTCTCCAGGAAGGTTTGGGTTTTCCTCACCCAAGACTTGGGCTTTAGCAGTTGTGTACCTTTTAACCTTCTAGATCTCTTTTGTCAATGGAAATGCATGTTCAATAGGACTAATCTTCAGGAATTAAGTTCCTAGATTCTACCTCATTTTTGTAGGAGCATTTGGAAGGAGAGAAACAACATAATCTTTAGAGATAAAGAGGAGCAGACTATAGTGATAGGGAAGAAATTTTTTGCTAACATTAAGGAAAAATATTTAGTGAGGAAAGGAGGAGATATAGAATTAGGTGGCAGAAAAAAGGAGAAAGAAAAAGATAGAAAGACAAAAAGATAGGAAGCCAAATAGCTCCTCCCCTCGGAAGGATGGCATAAAGCCAACTTTGACAAAGCTTCCAAGGGAAATCTTGACTCCTTAGGAAGTGGAGGCATAATAAGGAATGAAAATGGCAATGGTATTGTGACTTTTTCCCTCCCACTGGGATTTCAAACCAACCACTTTGTGAAAGCGAATGCTGCATGTAATAATGTCAAACTGGGTTTTGAAATTAGAGTTACTAACCTTTGGCTTGAAGGGGATTCAAACAAAATTATAAAATGTATTAAAGACAACTCTCAGCCATCATGGTCGATTGCAAATCTTATTGATGAGACACATGAGACTCTTGCCAAATTTAGTAGAGTCCACGTCACTCATATATTTCAAGAAGCTAACATGGTAGCTGATAGGTTTTCTAATATAGGGGTTGGCGCAAACCAAATAATGGCATGGCATCTTAGAAATAGTTTTCCAGCAGATGTCAAAAGCATGATCGAGCTAGACAAGATCTAAGGAAGTACGAAGAAGATCAATGTGAAATTATGAGTATGAATGGATTAAGGGGAAAGGGTACTTCCCAAAAAGGTAGCATGGGAAATCATAATTGCTATAATTTATTACAAACTATTCGACATGCTTTGTGGGTCATTTTTTTCATTTGCAATAAGAGAAACATAAAGGTTAATTCTTTCTGCATTCTGCTCATATATAGAGGTTCCTATCAGTTACAGTGTGAGGTGCATATGAGAATTGAGGGTGTGTAGATTGCAAATATGGTAGGTCAAAGGTATGGAAAGGATCTGGTGGGTGAAATAGAGAAATGGAGGAGCAAGGAAAAAATTTGGGAGCAGCTGGATTAGGGTGGGATTACTAGATACATTGCGAAACTGCATGGATTTGATCAGGAGGTGACCAACAGTATGGTTGGATCATGGAAGGATGGCATAGTTAAGGTGAATGGGGTTTCTTTCATGATCATTGAGGAGGTGATATCGACCATTTTTTAGATCCTGATTGAGGGTTTTAAGTTCTTCAGGGACAAGAAGATCTCAGCTAATGCTGTGCTAGATTTTGTGAAGGATGCAGAGGAACTGAAAACCCTAAAGAAGATTGACACATACTATGTTCCTGATACCATGAAGAAACTATGGAGGTATGTTCTAAGAGCTGTAATTGAGTATATTACTCTAGACCCTAGGTTTGATCGGGCTCGTACCCACCACTTTGTTCTTTTCAATCATTTTTAACACAGTTGTAAATTTTTTTTTCCTTTTTACTTGTTAACTTCCATCAACAAGGTGGTGGATAGCTTCAAAAATAAGCCCACTAATAACCTCGTTATACATGAGGGGCTCTTGTTGCTTATTTATGAGCACTTTAAGGCTCAAACAATAAGCAATGCCCCACCTTAGATTGAGAATGTGACTTCTGGAATTTCCAGCTTCTCTTCAGACTCGGATGATAATTAGAGCTTAAGCTCTGAGGATGGCGAGATTTCTTCCACTGGTAAAAAAGTCACCCATTAGGTCAAGAATTTTCCTTCTTCCATAACCCCTAGTAGAAAAAGCCCTAGGGCTCATGGGTAGAAGCAACCTATGAAGGATGAGAAGGTTGACAATGATGATGAGGAGGATGTGGAGATGAAAGAGGAGGAAAAGGAGATGCAAGAGGAAAATAAGGAAGACTGACGAGGGAAGAAATGCAAGAGGGAGGGTCTAGAGGATGAGAGAATGTAGCAAGAACTGGATATGTCTTTGTTGCCTCTTTCTCCCATCCATATTCAAGCCCAACCTAAGGAGCAAAAAATGGATTCTGAGATCGAGGGAGGGGAGGTGCAGGTTAAAGGTGGGAGGAAAGCTTGGGAAAACTTTAATGTTAGGATCTCAAAAATGGGCATTTTTAGAGAGGCCATGAACCCGTAGGTCCTCGTGGAAAATCAAGAAGGGTCACAGCTTGAAGAACTCATAGACCTGATGATTATGGCTATTTTGGATAAAGCAAGGAAAACTGGGATGAACCTCTTGAACAATGCCCTCAATAGTATGATTGATAACTTCAAATCAATCAAGAGGCTTTTCCATGAGCTAGAGGAGGTCAAAAAGAAAGTGGGTCATATGGAGGAAAATAGGAATGGAGCAAATTTTGATAATAGAGATGACCACGGTGAGAGGCTCAGTCTGGAAAAGAGAAGAATTAACAACCTCGAGATCTACAATCACAATCTCTCAAACTAGATGATTTCGCTACTAAGATCCATTAACAACAACATCATATCTTTAATTGGCTAGATCAAAGATAGATTTATGAAGGAAGATGAGAAAGGAAAAGATAGGGATAAAGCCAAACTGGTGGTCAACCCTACAAAGGACAACATCAACAATGGTCAGGACCAAGAGGATCAAAGGGGGCACCAACAAGAGGCTAAGGAGAACTAGATGGCCTATGAGGCTGCACAGGTCATGCAAGAGATGGAGAGAAAGAACGAGGACTAATCCACTGCCTATTCTTTTGTTTCTATCTATGCCTTTTTTTGGCTTTTTGTCAGGGCTTTTGCCTTTTTTGGTTCTTGTTGTTTCTATTCCTAGTCTTTTCTATGTTTTTTATTTTTCAGCTGGGCCTTGTGCTTATTATCATCCTTTGAACTTGAACTCTTTTGGCTAGGCTTTTATTGCTTATTTTTAGCCTTATTAATGTTTTAACTGTTGGGTTTCAAGATCCATGTAAAACCTATTTATCTAATCAAAAATAAAAAGAAACATTAATTCACCACATTTAAAATGATTTTTTCTAGGGGAAGAAAAAAATTGCCAGCATATAATATTTTATTTCCCTATATGGAACAAAAAAATCACCCTCAACATTAAAATTTTCCTACCCACAAAATTTTTGATTCACCAACATTTTAGGCATTTTTTTGGGAGGGGTTTCTTAAAGTTATCACTGGGATAGTCTAACTCTGAATCTTGAGGATTAAGCCTCCTTCTGGGGATATTTCTATGAATTGTGAGTAATCTTGTCATCTTCTAATGGATAGGTATTGGGACAATCTAACCCCAACTCTTAAGAATTGAATCTTGTTCTAGGAACATTTCTATAAAGTTTGACAATCTTTGTTTTATCAACTTTGGTATCTAGGCATTCTATCTAGATTCCCTAAGGTTAAGCTTCATTCTAGAGATAACTTTAATAAGCTTATCAACTTTGGTATCTATGTGTTGTATTTGGATTCCCTAAGGTTAAGCTTTATTCTAGAGATAACCTTAAAAAGCTTATCAACTTTGGTATCTAGGTGTTCTATCTGGATTCCCTAAGGTTAAGCTTCATTCTAGAGATAACCTTTAAAAGTTTATCAACTTTGGTATCTAGGTGTTCTATCTAGATTCCTTAAGGTTAAGCTTTGTTCTGGAGATAAATTTAAAAAGTTTATCAACTTCAGTATCTAGGTGTTCTATCTAGATTCCCTAAGGTTAAGCTTCATTATGAAGATAACCATAAAAAACTTATCAACTTAGGTATCTAGGTGTTCTATCTAGATTCCCTAAGGTTAAGCTTCATTCTAGAGATAACCTTAAAAACCTTATCAACTTTGGTATCTATGTGTTCTATCTAGATTCCCTAAGGTTAAGCTTCATTTCAAAGATAACCTTAAAAAGCTTATCAACATCATTATCCAAAGGTTAAGCTTCATTCTAGAGATAACCTTAAAAAGCTTATCAATTTTGGTATATAGGTGTTCTATCTAGATTCCCTAAAGTTAAACTTCATTCTAGAGATAACCTTAAAAAGCTTATCAATTGGTCTCTATATCATCAATTTTAGAACCAATCTCATTTCTTGATCTATGCTTCGTACTTCTAATTTCTTTGAATCAAACATGTTGCTTGAACATTCATTCGAAGAGGGGAAAATCTAATACCCCAAAATTAGCACATTGCCATGATAAACCAATTCTAGTCTATTTAAGTCAATCCTAAGTCCTATTTTTCTAGGCAATCCTAATTTTGATAATCACTACTTGACCTAAGTGTAAAATGCAAAAAAATCCTTAATCTGCATTAATTACACTCTTTATTTAATTCCTAAGTATTGGCTCAAATTAGCTACATTAATCCTATTAATTAAGTTTAATTTAATTATAAGTCTTCATACTATAATTAAATTAAAATTACCTTTTTAGCTAATGTACAAGGGAATTAAATATATTTAATTTAATAAGATATATCCTCATTTTAATTATTGAGTTTAATTATTCAATTAATTAAGATTATGCATTTATGAGGTGATATTCAATTTTATCAAATTAAATATACTCTCCAAATTCTCTCTTCAGTTCAAATATAGAAACTCTAAGTGAACTAGAATTGGAAATGAAATTAACTCAGTTAACTCTTTCTCACACTTAGAAGTGAATCAGTTAACTTCATTTGCATAGGGAATTTTCCACTCTAACTAAATCTCATTTCCAATCTCAACCATTCATTCAAATTGATCTTGGTCATTAAGTTTTGGGATTCTATTTAAAAGGCCTTCAATTCCTTATTCTAGGAAGGTTGAAAGTGAATTATATCAAATTTATGTTAATTTATTGACTCAATTATTTGTACATTCTTAGTATTATATATGCATTATTACTCTCATAGTAGATTAATATGTCCTCATCTAGATTTATTAATGTTCCTTTTGAGATTAATATTGCATTTCATTTAGCTTTGATATTGCATCTCATTTAGCTTCACAAAATCCTTCATACTAGATGTTTGGTTGCTAGTATCTCATTCTAAGAGCAATAGCATAATCATTCTAGTTAGAAGGAAATAGATTGACTTGTTGGATATTTTGGATGAACAATCTCATGTTCATTCTGGGATGATCCCTCCGATAAGGATCATGTTGAAGTGTGTGTGAAGACTAAGACCCACATTTCCCACATACAACTGACAAGAACTCAATATTGTAAAGAATCATTCACATATAAATATTTCACAAGAAGGATGCTAGTTAGACAAGATGTTAAATGGAATTCTAACATTCACAATGTCACAACTTGAATGGGAATAGAGTATCTTGACTTGTAACCTACATGAATAATCAAATTTCCACTTGTAGTTAGAATTGAGATCGAATCTAGGGATTCAAAGAGAAAATCTCAAGAAATTCTATCCAATTAGAAGAAATTGAACCATGAGAAAACATAATAAGGGTTCTAAGACTATAACATTTAGATTGCAAAGGTCATTGACAACATTCATCTAGATTGACTATAAAACTAAAGTGATGTGTTGAGAAAGACATGAAGGACTCTTGAGAAATCTTGACAATGATATCTTGTATAAGACTTTAAAAATGCCAACACTTCTTCCACATTTTGGGAATCCTTAAATAGATTAGGATTGCAACAAGATTCAGATGGGAGGGACAACTATCATAAAATCAACAAAAGAGTATAGATATCTCAGAGAATTAAATTCACCATTAAGTTTTACACCTCCTATCATGGGTAACACTAGGAGAATAATCATGAAAAGCCTGGTGCTACATGTTGTAGGAGTACCTTAACTACCCTTTGCTCCTTGTGACATTCAAAAGATCAAATCCACAACCACCCCTGTTGGTATAGCATTGATGGTCACAACTGTATTTTAGAAAAGATCATATATTTCTTGGTGATCATCCCATGGAAGTGATTTGATCCAATTTTTTCAATCCCCATACTTAAATTTAGATCAAACATTTGTTAAACTAAGTCATTTGGATCACCAACTCATCCCATTGATCGATGCCAACCCATACTGCTTCATTCTGCATTGATAGTCCACCACCTTGGGGAAAAAATTTAATTGAGTGCCAAGACATATCCATGTGTTACAACATGATAGGCTGGGTGGGCCACCTTTTGTTGATCTAGTAAGATCATACACATAAATTAAAAGTCAACTTTAACTCTAACTCTTGATCAGTTGATATTACAACCTTATGACATACTAAGAGGACTCCTCAAAATATCTCACCATGAAAAATCTTGACTTTACAATCCTATGATCATTGGAAATTATCTCGGTATTGCAGTGCTACAAGTCCATGAAAATAGGTCAATGACAATATGACAACCATGTATCGTAGCATCGAAGCATGCTCCTTTTGGCCCTTTATGAGCTTATGACCACCCCTTTCCTTTGCTGGCATAACATCGACAACCTAATGTTTATGATTCAAGATCTTATAATAAACCATGTATTGCAGATCATAACCCACATGAATGATGCTTGAGACCTCATGACATACTACCTATCATAGTATCATGGATCTTCATTCTAGCTTTTTGTGAACCTAGGACTGTGTGTAGTAACATTAGAACTTGGACACATGTCACCTCCTCACCTTGTCACTATAAATAAGGACCTTTTAGCTTCCATTGGTGATAAAGCAATCACCATAGATCTACTAGTGATCTATGGTGAAAAATATCATTGAATTTCCTCTATGCCTCTCAAAAACTCTGGCCAATAGGAATGTGTCCATATGCTGGCCTATCTTGACATTACTTTGGTCATATTATGGCCCACCTTTTGATGTTACCCCTCACATATCCATGTTATAAGTGCTCACTATGTTGCTTTGAATAAATATCTTGTGGCTCTGTATGATGACATAGAGAGCACCATCGATCCTAGGAAGATCAATAACCTAGAAGATGCATGATTCATTCTGCCAGAATTGAGGAAAAAGGGTCCACCATGCCATGTGTCCACTTGTCACCTTGTCACTATGGATAAAGAACTTGCAATTTTCATTGATGATAAAGTGACAACCTTTCATCCATCAAAGATCAATGGCCTTCATGGTTCCTTTGATTTTATGAAAAATGGGACCCACAAAATATTAAGCTTATAATGAAATTTGTGTAACCATAGTTATGTGGATTTGGAAGATTAAAACCTAGGGATGGAATAATAAAGCATGGTTAACCTTTTACATATCCCCTAATTGCATGGATATTTAATGAGTTAGAAAAATTATTTTTGCCACCTTAGGAAATATGGTTGATCAACCTACCCATTTATGCATGGTGATAAAAATGGGTAATAGAGACATCTCCTAAAATCTTACCCTTTGATTACTCAAGTAATCCTTTCCTTGTGTTAAACAATATTTCTAATCAATCCTTATCATCAACACATTTTTCTTATTCCAATATATCAACTATGTCAGCCACAAATCTTAATTCTTTCACAAACTATTCTTTTGCTAATACTTGATCAACACTGTGATCTTTTTCTTGGTCTTCATTGGACTACTTAGTCATCATTGAATTTCCTTGTTCAATCATCACTATATAATCAATCAATACTATCACTTGGAAATCTCTATCACTTGGCCAATTTAGATACTTGGCCAATAGTATTATACTTAGAAATGCTTAGGTTCCTTAATATTCTACTTCAACTCCTTCAGTGATTATGCAACACTCATACTCATTCAAGCTCATCATTATGACTTGTTTCAACTCTAAGCTTCATCCAACTATCACCTTCACTTCATGTGTTGATTAAAAAATAAATTGTCTTGTCAAGAACTAACTTATCAAGTAACCATTTTAATTCCATCTTACTTACACATCTCAACTCAACCATTCACTAGGTCATCTCATGATCTCTTCTTTTCAAATAATCTTCATTAATAAAATGACATGGCACTATACAATGTTAGTAAATATTTCACCAGTAGGTTTGATACTTGGTATTGCTAGTAGGTTTGACATCAATGACAATACAACAAGTGTTCCAATTAAACTCTCAACAGTTGTAGCCTCAAAAATATCCCTCTTTGGCATTGATTGAAACACCTTTCCAATTGCAACACCTTTTCATATTTTTCACAAGATATATAATATCTTCAAGTTATCATGCAATAAAAAAAAAACAACACCTTAAGTGTTCAACTACATTTCTCCCTCTGTATTCAATAGGTAGATCTTCAATAATATCCTTAGTTCCATTCTAATCCTCATCCAGTCTGTTAGTGTAATAACAATAGTAGATTCAACTTTCTTTATGCAATATGATATTTCAACTTCATCTCCTTCTACTTCTATGATGGTAACTTCCTATAGTCTTCATCACCCCCTTTCTTTATGTCTTCATCAGCAATAGTCTTCATCTCCCTCTTTGACAACAATGCCAAAGACATCTTAGTCACCATATGAACATAAAGAGCAATGCCATACATGTTCCTCATGTAGATATCATCAAATTTACATGTAGATTTTATCCTTCTATTATCATTCTCATCTTCAAACTCATCTCTTTACATCATTTCACACTTTTAGATAGATCCTAAAGTGTGATCTTTTGCATCAATATATATGATATTCAGATAGTAGAATTTGATGCAGTGCCACATCTCACCTTGGTTTTCTTTAGTGAGGGGAATTAACCTTTACTTTTCTCTCAAGTAATCATTTTTTTAATTAGGTAAAACCTTCATAAATATGTCAACTATCTATTCCTTAGTATTCACATATTCAAGCCACACTTCTTTATCTTGTACCAATCCTCTCAAGCAATGATACTTGATCTCAATACTTTTTGTCTTAGTACACATCACATGATATTTTGAAATGTTTATAGAACTTGTATTATCACAATAGGTTACTACAAGCTCAATACTCTCTTCATTAATACCTTTCAACAATTGCTTGATCTAAACAATGTTATAATAATTCACTATCATAACAACATATTCAACATCTATCTTTGATTGAGATATATAGTTCTACTTCTTGCTTGTCTAGGAAATAAATATCCTTCTAAGAAAGAAAGTGCCTCCAGTAGTACTTTTTTTGTCATCAACATTTTTAGCCCAATTTGCATCAATATACACCTTCAACACAACCAAAGGGATACAAATCATGAGTGCAGAATCTTGGGGTCCTTTTTTTGTTTCATTTCTTTAGGAACATAAAAATCATGAGTATGGTATGTGTAGGATCATGGTCAACCAAACTATGGCCTTAAGCAGTAGTGAAAAACCAATGAATGAGGGTTATGTTAACTTTACACGTAATTTTAAAGTAGTTATGGGCTTTATATCAAAAAGTTGTAAGAAAAGAATCAATAAGAAATTTAATTTAATTTCTAAACTACTAGGCCTTATTTTGAGAAAAAATAATTTGATTTGTGAAAATTTTGGATTTTAACAGAATACTACAAAAATTTCAGGGCAAACATAAAAAGTAGGCATATGTCTAACCACCTTAATCAAAATCAAATGATAATAATTTTTAATATAATTATAGATAAAAAAAGGAAGACTCATGGCCAAATGTGATGCATTTTTTTGGGTATTTTAATTCTAAATAAATAATTAAATATGAATTTTCCACTATAACTTTTATAGAATAATAAAATTCATGTGTCTAACCACCTTAACTAATTGAAAACTTTACCATTTTAAAAAAAAATTTCCCCTTATACTAGATGAAGCATAGAATGTGGTGCAACTTTTGGATTTCAAAAAAGTTATACCATTTGAAAGTTATAGCTATTTTTCAAAAAGTATGTCAATCACCACTTTACAGACATCTTCATTAAAAATTAATTAATAAATACTTATCAAACTTAAAATTTGATAGCAATTATGTCGATAATCTTGAGAGAGTTATAAAAAAATAATTTTCATCTAATTGAATTTTGATGAAAATAATATTGATAGATGGCTACTCAAAGTCTAAATGTTAGTGAAACATGTCTCAATCACATTTTTTGAGTTGACCAAATAGGTTAGGTAAATACCAAGACTAATCAGATACTCGATTTCAAATCGAGTACCTAATACTAGATAGGCTACCTGATATGAAAAGGAGTTACCAAAAAGTGGTGGCCAAAATTCTTTCAAACATTCATAGCCCAACCCAAATTTTGGAAATTTTGGAAATTTTGGAGGGGAACCATACAAATTTTGTAGGGAAACCAAAATTTGGGAAGTGTGGGCATTATTATTATTAACTATTATTATTATATATGATTATGATTATTACTATTATATATAGTAATATTATATTATTATTATATATAGTAATATATATGATTATTATTGTTATATAATCTAGTAATATATTATTTTTATATTAAAATATATAGCATTATATTATTATTAAATATAATATTGTCATGAAGTATGTCATAAGGGGTCATAGGTTATACCTATGACCAATTTTGATGCATTTGAACCAACTAATAGGTTCCTAGGGGTGCTAGGGCTCCTAGGATATATGTTGTCATGAAATGCATTGAAACAAGTCATTCGTTATCCTATGACCCTTTTTCGATGCAGTCAAACCAACTATGACCCCTTTTAATGCATTTGAACAAACCAAATAGGTCCCTAGGGGTCCTAGCGCCCCCAGGGATATATGTTGTCATGAAATGCATCAAAAAGGGTCATAGGTTATCCTATGATGCCTTCCAATGCAATTGAACCAACTAAATAGGTCTCTAGGGGTCCTAGGGTCCCTAGGGACATATGTTGTCATGAAATGCATCAAAAGTGGTCATAGGATATCCTATGACCCCTTATGACACATTCAAACTAACTAAATAGGTCTAGGACCCCTAGGGTCATATGATGTCACAAAATGCATCAAAAGGGGTCATAGGTTATCTTATGACCCCTTTCCATGTATTTAAGCCAATGAAATAGGTCCCTCAGGGTCCTAGTGCCCCTGGGGACATATCTTGTCATGAAATGCATTGAAAGGGGTCATAGGTTATCTTATGACACCTTTTGACACATTCAAACCAACCAAATAGGTCCCTATGGGTCCTAGAGCCTTTAGGGACATATGTTGTCATGAAATGTGTAGAAAGGATCAACATATTCAAAGCAACCAAACAAGTCACTAGGTGTCTTAAGGCCCCTAGGGACATATTTTGTCATGACATAAGTCGAATGGGGTCATATGATAACCTATGACCCATTTAAATGCATTTGAACCAACCAAATAGCTTTGTAGGGGTCATAGTGGCCCTAGGGACATATGTTGTCATGAAATGCATCAAAAGGGGTCATAAAATAACCTATTACACCTTTCAATGCATTTGAAACTATCAAATAGGTCCCTAGGGGTCCTACGGTCCCTAGAGACATATGTTTTCATGAAATGCATCGAACCTATGACCCCTTTCAATGCATTCGAACCAACCAAATAGGTTCCCTAGGGTCCTAGGGCCCCTAGGAACATATGCTGTCATAAGTTACCCTATGACCACTTTCAATGCATTTGAACCAACCATATAGGTCCCTAAGAACTATAGGGGTCCTAGCGATATATGTTGTCATGAAATGCATTGAAAGTGGTCATAGGATAACCTCTGACCCCTTTCAATGCATTTGAACCAACCAAATAGGTCCCTAGGTGTCCTAGGGCCCCATGGATATATGTTGTCATGAAATTCATTGAAAGGGGTCATAGGATAACCTATGACCTCTTTCGACACATTTGACCCAGTTGAATAGGTCATAGGGGTCCTAGGGACCCTAGCAGCATATGTTATCATGAAATACATCAAAAGTGGTCATAGGATAACCTATGACCCCTTTTGACACATTTGAACAAACCAAAGAGGTCTTTAGGGGTCCTAGGGCCCCTAAGGTCATATGTTGTCATGAAATGTGTTGAGAGGGGTCATACGATAACCTATAACCATTTTTGATGCATTTGAACCAACCAAATAGGTCTATAGAGGTCCTAGGGTCCCTAGGGACATATGTTGTCATGAAATGTGTTGAAAGGGCTCACAAGATAACCTATCACACCTTTTGATGCATTTGAAAAAACCAAATAGGTCCCTAGGGGCATGTGTTGTCATTAACTATGCCGAAAGGGGTCATAGGTTAACCTCTTACCCCTTTCAACACATTTGAACCAACCAAATAGGTCCCTATGGGTTCTAGGACCCCTACGGACATGTGTTGTTATGAAATGCTTCAAAAGGGGTCATAGGATAACCTATGACCCCTTTCAATGCAGTTGAACCAACCAAATAGGTTTCTAGTGGTCCTAGGACCCCTAGCAACATTTATTGTCATGAATGCATCAAAAGGCATTATAGGATAACCTATGACAACTTTCAATGTATTCAAACCAACCAAATAGGTTCCTAGGGGTCCTAGGGCCCCTAAAGACATATGTTGTCATGAAATGTGTTAGAAGATGTCATAAGATAACCAATGACCCCTTTCAATGATTTGAACCAACTAAATAGGTCCCTAGGAACGTGTTGTCATGAAATGCATCAAAATGGGTCATAAGATAACCTATGACCCCTTTCAACACATTTAAACTAACCAAATAGGTCCCTAGGGGTCCTAGGGCTCCTAAGGAAATATGTTGTCATGAAATGCATCAAAAGGGTTCATAAGATAGCCTATGAGTCCTTTTGATGTGTCCAAACCAACAAAATAGTTCACTAGGGTTCCTAGTGCCACTAGGGACATATGTTGTCATGAAATGCATTAAAAGGTGTCTTAAGATAACCTATGACCCCTTTCAACACATTCAAATCAACCAAATAGTTTCCTACGAGTTATAGGGGCCCTAGGGATATATATTGTCATGAAATGCATCAAAAGGGGTCATAGGATAACCTATGACCCCTTTCGATGCATTTGAACCAACCAAATAGGTCCCTAGGTGTCCTAGGGCCCCATGGACATATGCTATCAAGAAATACATTGAAAGGGGTAAGAGGATAACCTATGACCCTTTTCAATGCATTCGACCCAACCAAATAGGTCCCTAGTGGTTCTAGGGCCCTTAGGGGCATATGTTGTCATGAAATGCATTGAAAGGGGTCATAGGATAACCTATGATGCCTTTTGACATATTCAAACCAACCAAATACATCCCTAGGGGTCTTAGAGCCCCTAGAGACATATGATGTCATGAAATGTGTTGAAAGATGTTATATGATAACCCATGACTACTTTTGATGCATTTGAACATACCAAATGGGTCACTAGGCATCCTAGGGCCCCTACGGACACATGTTGTCATGAAATGCAATGAAAGGGGTGATATGATAACCTATGACCCATTTCAATGCATTCAAACCAACCAAATAGGTCCATAGGGACATGTGTTATCATTAAATGCATCGAAGGATAACCTATGACCCCTTTCGACACATTCGAACCAAACAAATAGGTCCCTAGGGGTTCTAGGACTCCTACGAACATATGTTGTCATGAAATGTGTCGAAAGGGGTCATAAGATAACCTATGACCCCTTTCAACACATTTAAACCAAAAAAATAGGTCCCTAGGGGTCCTAGGACCCCTAGGGACATGTGTTGTCATGAAATGCATCGAAAGGGGTATCCTATAACCCCTTTCGATGCATTCAAACCAACCAAATAGGTCCCTAGGGGTCCTATGGCCCCTATGCACATATATTATCATTCAATGCATCGAAGGGGTCATAGGATAGCCTATGAATCCTTTTGATGTGTTCAATCTAACCAAATAGGTCCCTAGGGTTCCTAGTGCCCCTAGGGACATATGTTGTCATGAAATGCATTAAAAGGGGTCATAGAATAACTTATGACCTCTTTCAATGTATTTGAACCAACCAAATAGTTCCCTAGGGGTCCTAGTGCCCCTAGGTATACATGTTGTCATGAAATACACTGAAAGGGGTCATAGGTTGTCCTATGACCCTTTCGACACATTCAAACTAGCCAAATAGGTCCCTAGGGGTTGTAGGGGCCCTAGGGAGATATGTTGTCATGAAATGCATCAAATAGGGTGATAGGATAATCTAAGACCCCTTTGAATGCATTAAAACAAATCAAATAGGTCCTTTGGGATCTTAGGGCCCCATGGACATATGTTGTCATGAAATGCATCGAAAGGGATCATAGGATAACGTATGACCCCTTTCAATGCATTCAACCCAACCAAATAGCTCCCTAGGGGCCCTAGGCCCCTAAGGGCATATGTTGTCATGAAATGTGTTGAAAGGGGTCATGGGATAGCTTATGACCCCTTTTGACACATTCATACCAACCGAATAGGCCCCTAAGGGTGCTAGGGCTCCTAGGGACATATGTTGTCATGAAATGCATCGAAAGGGCTCATAGGATAACCTATGACTGCTTTTGATGTATTCAAACCAACCAAATAAGTCCCTAGGGGTCCTAGGAATGCTAGGGACTTATGTTGTCATGAATTGTGTCAAAAGGGGTTATAAGATAACCTATGACCCCTTTTGATGCATTTGAGCCAACCAAATAGGTCATAGGGACATGTGTTGTCATTAAATGCATCAAAAACAGTCATAGAATAACCTATGATCCCTTTTGACATGTTTGAACCAACCAAATAGGTACCTAGGGGTCTCAGGACCTCTACAGACATGTGTTGTCATAAAATGCATCAAAAGGGGTCATAGGATAGCCTATGACCCTTGTTGACGCATTTGAACCAACCAAATAGGTCCCTAGGGGTCCTAGGGTGCCTAGGGATATATGCTATCATGAAATGCATCAAAAGGGGTCGAAGAATAAGCCTATGACCCCTTTCGATGCATTTAGACCAACCAAATAGGTTCTTAGGGGTCCTAGGGCCCCCAAGGACATATGTTGTCATGAAATGCATCGAAAGGGGTCATAAGATAACCTATGATCCCTTTTGATGCATTCGAACCAACCAAATAGGTTCCTAGGGGTCCTAGGGCCCCTAGGGACATATGTTGTCATGAAATGCATGGAAAGGAAAGGGGTCATAGAATAACCTATGACCCCTTTTGACACATTCAAACCAACCAAATAGTTCCCTAGGGCTCCTAGGGCCCCTAGGGACATATATTTTGATGAAATGTGTCAAAAAGGGTCATAGGATAATCTATGGCCCCTTTTGATGCATTCAAGCCAACCAAATAGGACCCGTAGGGACATTTTATCATGAAATGCATCAAAATGGGTCATAGAATAATCTATGACCCCTTTTGACACATTCGATCGAATCATATATAATATCCTATTAAATATAATCATAATAATCATATATATATATATATATATATATATAATATTTATAGGTCATAATAAAAATAATAATAAAAACAACAATAATAATAGTAAAATTCATTATAATATAGTATAATAATCATATATATATATAAATCATATATATTAATTTATTATATTTATAGTTCATAATAATAATAATGATATTAATAATAATAATCATAATAATCATAATAATAATATTCATAATAATAATTATATACAAACATTATATTTAATAAAATACTAATATATAATAATGTACAAATTTGTTCATATTGCCCAAACTTTCCAAATTTGCGCATCCATTTTGGGTACCTGATATCATATCGAGTATGTGATTTGGAATTGGATACTTGATATGGGATTGGGTACTCGAAATATCATACTTTTTCCAAAATATTCTCTGTCACTGTAGAACCAACAATCACGTTTTTTGGGGGCCATTTTCATGGGTTTGGAGAAAAATGATTTCTTGAGGCTCATATGATCAAAAAAGGTTCTATAAGGTATGATTAGGTGTCCGATATTATTTTTTGAATGGGGAGTAGTAGTCATCGAAAGGCTAAACACAAAAGGAAGGTATTTAATAAAGAGATTGCAGCGTATAGGGAAAGGGACAAGGTAAATCATTGAAGGAAGAGACAAGGTATGTTAAATGCGAGTCAAGTTGATGATGTATTGATTGAAGATGAAACCATAGAGTTAGATAATAAATATGTACAATTGGGGAATGAAAATATACCAACTCATAATGATAATGCCAGGATTGAAAATTTAGAGAATGAAAATTTGGAGAATGAAATTTTACCAGTTTAGAATGTATATTGCATGATTGATTATGTTGAAAATGACAATGCATAGGAATGTTGCATATCTCCTAATTATAATTGGCATGAAGGTCCTAGAAAACCAAAATGGATAATTGAAATTGATGAAATCGTTATTACCAATTTGGAAGGGAAAAAATTACAAAGAACCATTTAGTTATAGGCTTCAAGACTATATGAGATGTTTTCCGACAACAAGATTGTGGTGGAGAAATGTCAACTTTTTATGCACTTATTAAAGATGCAAAAGATGAGACCCATGCTTTCCAAATTGAAGATTCATATCAATAAAAAATTGGAAAGAAATGCCATTATTGTGAAGAATCTTTTCAGTGTTCTCAATAGCATTGGGAAAAATAGTAGGGAGAAGGATAAGAGGGCTAGTCGAAGGGTTATTACAACCTCTTTGGTAAGTCATCATTTAAGAAAGGATAGATATATGAGACAAAATTGTATTGACCAAAACCTTAATTGTACTACTTTGAGAAGAGCACTTAGTAGATGAGAGAATTGATGATCCTCTTCAAAATGAAACATGGGATTTTGGTGGGAGACTTCCACATTTAGATAAGAAGATATCCAATGATGTGAAGGAAGAAATTACATAGTTTTGGCACTCTAGCTCAAGACTATCAACCAATGCTAAAGACATGTTAAAGTTGAGAATTAGCATCAGAGACTACATGCCATATCCTAAACATTATTTGGAGGTAAGTCAAAGTATGTTGTTCAAAATATTTAGAGAGAGTCATCCAAGATTGCATATATCACAAAGGGCTTTTGAATTTTTGAAGCCATTTTATTGTGTGCCACTTAAAATTTGAAATACATGTTGCAAATATCATGTCGAGTTTTCTATGCACGATGAACTATTATGCTCCATCCATTCTACTTTGCATAGTAAAGAAATGTTGGAGAATTGTGGTGCTAGTGGGCTTCCAAAATCATCAAGAGACTTACTAGATCAGTTTTTATGTCCTAGAGTTGATGGTTGTTTCTTTCATAGAAATGCTTGCTTAAATGAGAAGTTTTCAGAATGTGGTGGCTTATCCAAGTTTCACATATGTTTCCATGAGGGGTGTGAACAAGATCTTGGGAAGACAATAGTTTAAAAAATGGTATATGAAATGTTGAAATACACATTGAAGAGTGGGGGTGAGGGCTCTAGATGTGAATTGGCTGCAAAAGAAATTAGTGTGGCTAGTTTTATGTCATATTTCAAGACAAATCTTTTCTACAAGTATGCAAGATATAGTCACAGGTCTCAATGGTTGGATCAACAATTTAAAATGTATAAGGATACTTTTTCCATTGGCGCTATTATATCAATTGTTTCCTTTGTTGAGAACTACACATTGTAGCCTCAAAATGAGACACAATCTCAGTATTACAACTCCATTTAGATTGCTATTTTTGTCCATATAACATATAGACACACCCCTGAAAGTGCGAAAGATAATTGGAAGATTATTAGAGAGTACCATTTTTATATGAGTGATGAAAGATCTGACACTCATGAGTTTGTGCAACATTGTTTCGAGAATTATTTAGATTTATTATAGGAGCATGGCATTGCTATGGATAGAAATATCATTCGGTCAAATAATTGCACAAGTCAATTCAAGAATGCTTGCATGTTTTACTAGTTGCGTAGGATGCATGTAGAGAGGGATTTGCCTCATATTTGGAGTCTTTTTTAATCATGCCATGGGAAAGGGGAACATGATGGAGCAGGGGCCTACAATAACCTATCTAATTTGTGAGAGATCACATTCCATTTGGATTTGGCACAATGATCTCCCTCAATGCCAAAAATCGCAGTGTGCCTCTAGTCATAGGTGCATCACTATGTAACTCTGAAACCACTGACCTTGGCATAAAATTTTTGGTTCCATTAGAACCCTAGTGACACCCTTGTTCTACCTATGAAGAGCCTCCATCATTCATGACCACCTTGTATTGAAGAGTCTCCAAGGTGCTCTAAGTTTGTTTGGGTAGGTGAACCATAGTGTCTTCTTGAGGGATTGCAAAGATCATTTCAAATTAAAAATTGCATTGAAATTTGATAATAAAGGTTGTTAAAATGCTCTTCATAAATTATTGCATTTAAATCAAATATAACAAATATAATCAAAATGAATGATATTCCATAAATATGAACAATACACATGATCCATGATAAATTGAACAATACTAAACTAAATTAATATGTATATCATTGTGCACACAAATGAAAAAAAATATATATCAAAATACATGTATCCATAGAAAAAGTACACAAATATATATCAAATTTCATGTATCCATAGACAAATTACACAAATATATATCAAAATACATAGATCCATATACAAAATGTGGCTGATCATGCCATCAGAATGTGTATAATATCAATGTTTCTATATACAATGTGAAATATGTCATCTCAAAATGTCTTATGATGCATTCTATGACAACTATACTATCCTATGCAACTGGTGGATGATCAAAAGGTAGTCTCTTTGCTGCACTAGGTGGATTGGATGCCTCCTACATAAACAAAAAAGGAAAACCCAAAGTTAGACTATTAAATTTATTTGATTCTATGTATCTAACATTGAATTACTCAAATGCATAATGATTATTTTTTTAGTGAAGATTTATAGTATTAAAATTTCATCATAAATACCTCTCTCATTGACCTCTTGTGCTAGTTAGGAGTCCTCTCATATGTCCTCAATAATGCTTGAAGCTCATTGATTGTGGCTTGTGTATGTTTAAGTATGTTTGTCAGATGAATCTACAACTTAAACTATAACATTATAATTCATAGCATGCTAAATTTATAACATACGATCAAGAATTCAAACTACAAGTTACCTCTATCGACTCTTCCTTTGGATATAATGGCCACATCATCAAAGATACAAAACTTTGACATCCAACCTCCTATGTAGTAGGTGTTTCCTATGATATCCAAAATAATAGTTGTTAATATCACACAAATCACTTTTGAATTTGTTTATGAAAATAAGGAAAATAAAAAATAAATGATACTTATACATAGGATGGGGATCTCACTATGAATGAAAATGCCAAAGGGTCTATGATGTGGAATATGCCTAGACTTATCACTAGTAGCCACATCCTGTACAATAAAGAATGTAATTAAATTTCATTACCACAAACATTTTACAAGAATGCATCAATATTTAATCACTTTAAAAGAACCTAATTACCTTTCCCTTGTCAATGGGATGTGCCTCATCCTCCACACTCTACCCTCCACCAACAGATGATACCTACAAGAGAAATGAAAGATTAGAAACCATATATGCTCTGATATCAAATAGAAAAAATAATGAGAACAAAACATAATGCAACATAGATTTCTCAAGGAAAAATGAAATAACTAAGAGTGTGACATTATCAAGTTGTTTGAGCTCCTCCTCAGTCATTAGCTAAATATGAATGAAGATCATAGACATGTATAAGTTAGTATGGATTAAAAATCAAAATTACTATATTATAAAGATTAATTTTAAATCACATATATCATTAAAAAAGTATACATGTACTGACACAAAAGGATTCCATGCCTCTGCATTCCCCTCCTCTCTCATATCAAGGTGTGTAGCCTCTGTACGTGCATCTGGTGTATCCTCCTCAAATACAAACTGATACTCAAAAAGATTACCTATGGGACCCAAAAACATATTCTTTCACATTATGCAAGTATGGGGCACACAAACTTGTGATAAGCTCGCCAATGATCAACTCACACCAGCATCATCAACATGGGGAGGCAAAACTGACCTAGCCTAGGATATCAATAGGCTACTCAATCTATGGATGACTCTAATAGTCTGAGAGCTAGCCTCTACAATGATATCAAGATGTTGCACTAGAGGAGGGGGGGAGACATCAGTAGGGGGGACAAAAGTTCTAGCTTTCTTCCATTGGGAAAAGGGTCTATTCTGAGGAGCTCATCCTCCTACACCCATGTTGGGCCTCATGCTCCAATAGTTCATCTTGAGGTGTAACACAAATTTGACATACAATTTTTTTAATGAAATAGAATGGAACCTCTAAATTTTTGTGTGGAGGGATGTCAAAAACCACCAACCAATGATCCCAAAAGTTTGCATGTATAGCCTCATTTGTGCACCATTTAATTGATAGTTTGGGCTTTGTGCGTTCTACTTGTTTACTGATTTTTGGGTCTGCAAAAAGGCTAACTATATCATCTTTAGTTATATTTAGGGCCACAACCTCATCATAGTCCAAGACATCATCAAACATGGCATGCATTTACTCACACTAGTGAAGAGGACCATTTTGTTCATTTGTAAGTGTTTTAATATTAATATCCACTATGGTGTTTAACATGGATAACATGGGAGCCAATGTGGTATAGTGTTATATGTGGTTCATAAAACCCTTAGTTGGGTGAGATTTTCAAATATCAAATCTTCAATTTGAGGAGGGTTTTGAGGGGGTAGGGGATCATTTGGTGGAGGGTTACAAGGAATATTTTTTCTTGCCTCAATATCATCATTTGGGTCAGCCATACCTATTAATTTGTAAAACATAATTTCTATTAAAAAAAATCTAAATTTCAACAATTTCTATTAAAAAAACCTAATTTTTAACAAATTCAATTTAAAATAACTAATTTATAATCATATTCATTCAAAACATTAAAAAAAAAAAAAAAACTTACCTTTATTTGATACCTGTTTGGAAATTCGATACCCAAATGGAGCTCAACAATAAAACAAAAAAAACCACAATGTAAAATGAGCTCTTGGGATTTTTTTCTAAATCTATGTCATAGGTTTTGGGTATTTGATATAAAATTGAATACCCAATTACCGATCAGATACCTAGAAAGGCTTGGTCAGAATTTTTTAGCCTTGGTATCAGGATGGATGAAAAAAGGTCAAAGAAAATTTTGAAAATATTTTAGATATTTTCAAACTCCACTTTTTGCATATCACCACTTTTTGGCACACCATGATCTTACACATACCTAGTAGGGATCTATTTTTCGTAGGAGAATATGATCTTCACCCTTTGGGTGAATCAAAAATCTTGACCCTTCATTGGATCAAAGAAAGTGAGTGGGATACTCTACTTTTTAGTGGTTTTAACTGATATTCTTGGCTTTTTTGGGGGAAGAAATAAGAAATAGGAAAGCATGCTCTTTTCCCTTTGGTTGAATAAGAAATCTTGACCTATTAGGTGTGGCTCTATTTCTCTCTAGTGAAATATTATCTTTAGAGGGCCTATTATTGGTGGAAAGATACCAACAAAAGTGACCTAAAGTAGGAACGAGCACAACCCAACTAACCTGACCCATTATAATCACAAACCACTTGACAAAGGTGAAAGCCTTAAGGATGTAGCACTTTTATTCATTTAGTGAAAGTACTTGTGGGAGTGTGACCATGAGGTAAACACTAGGTGAGAATGTTTAAGGCACTCATGGCCATGAGGTGTGTTATTTATTACAAGATAAGGTGTCATATTATTAGGTGCAAGAGGGGTGTTGTGAACATGACACTTTCTAAACACTTCAGTATTTAGAATCTACTTTTATTATCTACTCAACATCTTGGTGCAAGGATTGATCATAGTGGACTACTGAGATCACCCCAAGATTTTACACTCAACATTTGTGTCCCTTTGGTTGTGTTGAAGGTGTATACTGATGCAAATTGTGCTGAAAATTTTGGTAAGTGTAAAGACTATGATGAAGGTTGTGAGTGTAAAATTTTGGTGAGTGTAAAGACTTTTGTTTGTTTTGTTTTCTTTTGGGTAGTCTTGCAACAAATATTAGTATTCATTTTAGGAAATATAATTCTTTGACATGTGTTCTTTTAATTTTTTTTGGTAGAAAATAGGAAATTCATATAAAACAACCATGTTAGCGCATTAAAAAGGGTTAGCCAAAAAAAGTAATAAACTTGCAAAGCACACTGGTCAGATTGTCATAAACTAGAAAACCAAAAAATAGAAGATCCCAAGAAGTGAAAATGCAAGACAAAACTCAAAACAACTAACTATTCTAGATCAAGTGATAGTTCTAGCTATACTAGTACCATATGATGCTTCACAACATACCTAGGTGATACAATCTTTTTGGATGATACTTTGTGTCAAGAAATGTGATAGAATGTATTGAACCACATGATACTTTAACAAAATAACCATGTTAGTGCATTAAAAAAGGTTAGCCCAAAACTGTAATAAACCTGCAAATCATACTAGTCAGACTGTCATAAACTAGAAAACAAAAAAATAGAAGATCCCCAAAAGTGAAAATGCAAGACAAAACTCAAAATAGCTAAGGGCCCTTTTTTTGCAGGAATAGGAATGGGAAAATTAGAATTGAATTTGTATTCTCTGTTTTCTCTACCAAATTAAAATATGAAAAATGAAATTCTATTCCAATTTTACCCCAAAAACAAGGATATGTCCATTCCAAAAAAAAGTTGTTATTGGAATGGCCCATTCCTATTCCACATTATCCTTTTCAAAATTTAACAATTATTTGAAATTCGTTTTCATTTTAGTGTTTGATTCCATTGTTTTCATGTTTTGGCTCTCAATTTTGTTATTTTCATTTTTGTTTTGGATGAGTTTGTGAAGGGTTTTTGCTGCTATTTTGCTTAAACTATAATGAATAAATAATCTTATAGGTGATTTTGGCAGTGGATCCCTACGTTGTGAATAGACTTAGTAGTGTTCCATAATTGGCCTTTGAAAAAATCTCAGTTACCAAGGGATCCATATGTTGTTGATGGATTGAATAGTACCTGATATCTAGGTCCACAGAATCCTCCTGGGCCCCTAAATAAGCAGTGGAAGCCTTTACAAAACACATGAGAATACCATTGTAGAGCTCTAGCCCACACAGACTAGATGGGTTCAAGTTCCTCATCTTTTTAATGTCTTTGATGAAATGTGCAATCTTGTTCAGGCTGATTTTCATGGTAGTTTGGTGGAAAAATTCTTTGCTGATGTGAGGATCCCATGGACAAGCTATGACATATTCCAATCAAATACTAGGCGAAACAAAAAAGAATGGGAATTCTCTTTTCCATTCCCATTCCACATTTCCATTCCTATTCTAATTTTCCATTCTAATTTTTTATTCCTATGCTGACAAACAAATGGACCCTAACTATTTGAGATTTGGTGGTAGTTCTGATTGTACTAGTATCATACAAAACTTCACAACATACCCAATGATACAATTTTCTTGGGTGATACTCTATGTCAAGCAATGTGATACTCCACAAAAGGTCATATGGTAGAATGTATAGAAGTGCGTAACACAATAGATTACTAAAGTCTCAATAGTCTCTTCCTTCATACCTTTCAACAATTGATTGATCCAAACAATGTTAGAACAATTCACTACTATAGAAACATATTTAGCTGTGATTTGAGAAATGTAGTTCTACTTCTTGCTTGTCTAGGAAATCAATCTCTTTCTAAGAAAGAAAGTGCCTCCACTAGTTCTCTTTCTCTCATCAACGTTTCCAACCCAATCTACATTAGTAAGTCACTCAAAATTCTAACAAAGTAAATATAGAATGTAAATTCATAAATAAAGATTCATAAATACTTTACCTTTTAATACTTACCTATGAGGGCACCAAGCTTTTTAGCATTTCAAGAAGCAATGAAACTGAAGCTTGTGAAATGGTGATATTTCTCGTATTCACATGCATTCTCACTTAGACTTTATGATATGGTGAAATGATTAGGTTTAGGTTTTCTC
This sequence comes from Cupressus sempervirens, assembly GCA_028749045.1. Taxonomy (NCBI): domain Eukaryota; kingdom Viridiplantae; phylum Streptophyta; class Pinopsida; order Cupressales; family Cupressaceae; genus Cupressus; species Cupressus sempervirens. Next base: position 606,406,656 of record CM053792.1, read on the forward strand.
ATGAAATACACCTCTGCATTTAAGGGGCATGCTAATCTCCATCCAAAATGTACTAAAGACAAAACAAAGTCAAACTTTTTTTCTAGATTCACAAAAATGTAGCAATTTTTTTCCAAACTTTTTGTTGTTTTCAACTACAAACTATGCAGATCATGAAGATCAAACACTAAAATTTTCAAAAAAATCCATGATGTATTTCATTTTCTAAAAATTGGTCAACTGTATAGTTTAGACACTTTGGATGGAGGATAGCCCTATCCTACATTTAATCATGATTTACACAACTAAGGTTTAATTTTTTTTCCATTGATTAAGCCAGGCAATGATCTAACATGCTCATCGAACATGGTGGTGAGTGAATCCTCTCTAAAATTGGGTGGTCATCAAGAAATGATCGTACTAAACACAACCTAAAACCATTATTGGAGATAGTGTGATACAAACTAGTAAAGTGGATTTTCCTATGTGGAGGCATGTAATTAGAGCAGTTTGGAAGCCATATGTTCACGCTATTGGAGTAAAAATGCAAGACTTTGAATGATAAACAAAATTTGCATTGAATGTTCCTCAAAGGAGCATGCTAACTAGATCCACTTGTGGAATGATAATGCAAGTTATATGTTTTTGATCTCTTATTGATTGATAATGCAAGTTATATGTTTCTGATCTCAAATTCCACTAATTACTGAGAGGGGCATGGGTTCCAAGAACCACAAATTGATAACGTGTATAGTTTTATATATGATTTCTAGCCATTATCTCAGAAAGAATATTGCCAAAATGTATCAAAGGAAATAATTGTGTCATCCATACGCAATATTTGGCTACTGCAAATGCTTTCAAACTCGGGCCCATTCAATAAATATCAGATGCCTTTGATTAGTGTTGATTTCTCTACAAAACAATATAGAGAATATTCCACAATTTTATTAGCAACCTTTTGTTTTATTAATGTGAACATTGGGGTGGAACAAGCCATGAGTAAAAATGAGAGGAGATAGATTTAATATGACCTAATTTTCCATTTTGCACTTCACAAGAGATGTTAGTGGAAAAACAAAAATATATTATAAAATAATGATTTATAATATGCACTCCATTCACCATTGAAATATTTCTAAAATGTTTTGTGCACCAAAAATAAAATATTTATTTAACAAAAAAATTGGCTAAAATAAACCATTAAATACACTTGTGGTGCAACTTTTAGTACTTTTAGATTTTTGTTAAATAAAAGAAAATGAAGAAAATGATATAATGTTGTACTTGGTCAAAATAAAATAAAAATGTGTTAGACTTCAATGTTTGAATTTGAAAAATAATTATTCTTAATTGTGAACATATTAATAATATTTTGTTAGCAACCAACCATGGAAGTATTGAAATCAGGATATGGAGACTACCACTGATAACTATTTTGGAACTCTTTCAAAATTTGAATTGGCTAGTTCATAGTTAGGTGGGAATTTGGTCGGAGAGAATCAGGCAGGAGGAACCAACCCTCTAGGTGCTGGAAGGGGTTTTGAGAAGAATGTTGGGATAGAATCCTTGGCTGATGTGGAAAATGGAAAGATCTTGTGTGAATCTGATCATTTTTGTGTTCAATCAAAATTTGAAATATCTGGTTTGCAGGTAGGCAGGAAACTGGTCAGAGAGAATCTAGCAGGATGTTCTGTCCTTGGAGGATCTGTTGGGGGTTCTGAGATGAATTACAAGTTAGATTCTTTGGCCGACATGGATATTGGAAAGAAGTTGCACGAATATGGTCCTTTTTGTGGCGTTCGTGTCCCCCCATTGAATTCTTTTCATGGGTTGGGGCAGAATATTAGGAAGGAGAAAGATGTTGCTGATTCTAACAAGGAAAAGTCTTCAGAAGGGCTGAAACCTTGGTCTTCTCTTTTTGGAAAGAAACCTATAGGAAAATCTCATTTCCCGTCGGTGACTGCTAAGTCTTGCTGGGAGAAAGGTGAGTTTCAAGTTTTTATTCTAGATCCTTTAGTTGATTTTTTTGTGTCCTCCATGGATTTCACCCTAGTGGGTAAATTTTTAGGAGAAAGACTAGTTCTTGAATCTCTTAGAAAAATGGTTAAAAGGAAATGGATTATTCGAGGAGAGGTTGATATTGCCCCAATTTTGAATGGATTCTTCTCTTTTATTTTTAATTGCATTGAAGATATGAATATGGTTCTTTGTGGGGGACCATGATATTTTGGTAAATGTTCTCTCACTATTAAAAAATGGGAGCCTAACATGGATCTTTCAGATTCTTTTTTCTTAACCACCCCCATTTGGGCTAGACTTCTTGGTCTCCCTTTAGAATTCTAGCATGAGGAAATTTTTAAAGGTATTGCCAATTCTTTTGGTCAATTAGTGACACTAGATAATGCTATAGTTTCCAGTACCAAACTTCAAAGTGCCAGAATTTATGTTAAAGTGGTAGACCTTAATCATCTCCTAGAAAAGGTGGAACTAATATCCAAACTTGGTAAAAAGACTCAAGAAATTATTTTTGAAGGTCTACCTAACTCTTGCTATGCTTGTAAGAAATAGGGGCATCTAGTTAAAAATTGTCCCTCCAAAAGTAAAAAGCATCTGAATAGTGTTTCGAATGGGAAAAAGACCAAGATCCAGCAAAAGAAAGTATGGAAACCCAAAGAAGATTCTAAATCATCACATGCTAAGATGGATAAAGAGCCTTCATTTGAGAAAGCAATCTTTGAGAAAGAAGGACATGGTTTTCAATCTAATACCATAATGCTTGAGCAAAGAATAGATTATTTGACAGATTTCTCAAAACAAATTGTTATTTTTCAAAGGATAGAAGATCAAAGGAGAGATTTAGAAGATAAAACCGTGCTAGAAGAAGGTGAATTCTTGGCTAAAGCTGGAAATAAATCAGAGATGGCTGATCTTCCTTTTTCTCAGTCTAGGGAGTTCTAGGTATTATCTCAGGCTAATTATGACCTTCCTTTGGATGATCTTCCTTCCCTAGATGTTGTGATTGAAAAAGGAGAAAACTCAAAGCATAAGCCTAACCAAAGAAAAAGAGATGATATTAAGAACATTACTAAAGGGGTAGAGACTAGAAGAAGCAAAATAGATCAGCAAACCAAGATAAATTCTCTTGCTTCCACTCTAGCTAAATCTAGAAAAAGATCATAACAACATTCCAAGGTGAAATCGGATGTTGGTCCTCTAGAAAAATATGGAAGAAGAACCACTAAGAAAACTAGAGAGTTAGAAAGTATGTAGAATATTCCTGATGGTAGGCAGGCAACTATTCTAGGTTTTACCCCCAAAAAATAGTTATGAAAATCATTACTTGGTATATTATGAGGTTGAATAGTATTCATAATCTAGATATTATTAGGATTTTTTTAGATAACAAAAGCTTGAGTTTCTCCTGCTTCAAGAAAAAAGCACTAGAGAAAGATCATTACTAGGGAAGTTGTGACTAGAAGAACATATTTGATCAACAATCCTAGGTGATTTTTCTAGTCTAGGAGAATTCTTTGGTTGCCTTGCTTTTCAGTCTATTTTCTTTCCAAGTTCTAGTTTCCTCACTAGTTTCTCTTTCTGAACACTTCTGTTGGTTACAGGTCCCTGCTTGACCTGGTTTAATTGTACTGCTGGTTTAAGGTCCATTTAAAACCTGGTAAAGCTTCATGGTATATCTTTCTTTTTGATGTAAACAGTTTTGGGGCCCCTTCAAAACCTGCTTTTACCTTAATCTAAAAAACCATGGAAGTATTGAAATGTAAGAGAAATTGGGTTCAAGAACTTGTACTTGGGATGATTTTTATTTTGGAAATATATAAATACTATATACCTAGAGATCAATTATTCCTCTTTTGAGAATACTCGATCCTAATTAAAACAAAATTGGAATTCTTTATAGATTCTTATAGTCTATTCTTTGTAACTATTTTTTAGAGTGATGATAAATTGAAGGAGATAGAGTGTGAGGAAGAGGTTAGGAATATTTTCAATAATGTTGAAACAATTTAGGACAAAATAGTGAAACTTTACATGGTAAAATTCAATGAAATTCTAGATAATTTGTTAAGGGTACAAGTAGATGCATTTAACACTTAATTGTAATTTAGAAATTTATTTAATATATGTATATAGAAGTTTTTATATTCTGGACATTAAGCCATCATTTTAAGATTGATCTTAAACTATATTTCATATGTATATATAGAAATTTCAATACATTGGATGATAGATTCTCCGAACTCTAGGATTTATTTATGAATAGATCCTATACACAAACCCAATTTTAAGACATTTTATATTAGGATCCCTTAATTTATTATTCAATCAAGTTCTATATTTAACCTAGTTATGTGTCAGGTAGTCCACCCATGTGATCTAAACTCTATAGACTTAATCAAAAAAATTATGAAGTTATCTGATGCAGGAGCATCTTGGGTTGCCTTGTTATCTTGCTCATTTTGTTCACCTAGTAGTTCCTTCATGTGCCTAGTAGTCCTTTATGTGCCTAGCAATTCCTTCATGTATCTAGCAATCTTGTTTTCTTCATGTGCCTAGTAACCCTATTTTCTTCATGTGCCAAGTTACTTAGTGTATGCCGAGTGTTTCTTCATGTATCGAGTTACTTAGTGTGTGCCAAGTGTTTCTTCATGTGCTAAGTTACTTATTGTATGCCAAGTGTTTCTTCTTGTGCCAAGTTACTCAGTGCATGCCAATTTTTTCTTCATGTGCCAAGTTACCTAGTGTATGTCGAGTGTTTCTTCACATGCCGAGTTACTCAGTGTATGTTGAGTGTTTCTTCATGTGTTGAGTTACCTAGTGTATGCTGAGTATTTCTTCATGTGTCAAGTTACTCAGTGCATGTCGAGTGTTTCTTTATGTGCTAAGTTACCCATTTTATGCTGAGTGTCAATATTTGGATGTGATTTTGTGAGCCGACTTGTGGGATTTATTTCATTCGTGACATTTATGTTAAGATCTTTTCTTGGGATCAGTCCAAACCATTGTTGGGTCGTCCTTCCTCTTATGTAATGATTCTAGAATGATCTTTAAGCCATTTTGGTAAGTATAAATATAATATTTAGGCTTAGAATTAAAAAAAATTTGGGGGAGAAGCATTTGGGAAGAAGATTAGAGAGCAGAACTGAAAGTGCAAATTTGCAGATGGATCTTTGAATGAGAATGTATTTATAATAGGCCATAATGCAAAAGGCCTTACAGCTGGGCATGTAAGAAGATATCTTGATGAATCAATAAAACTAATTCACTCTTCTTCCTCCTTTGGTTGCTATTCTTTTTGTCTATTTCCATTGTGCTAACTCTTGTAGGGTGGTTTGGATAGCTGGGTGAGCCTTTGGCCCTAGTTATTCACCCTTGTGCAAACGTTAGTTGGTATCAGAACTTGAGGTTTGTCCTTATGGAGATTGGATTGTGTAGAACCTTGATTTGAATTTGGTTATAGGGTGGCAGATCTGCGGATTTGACCTATAACTTGCAGAGGGTTATGATCTTGCAGTAACTTGATTTGTAAAGATGGTTCATGGTAGAGGAAATAATGTTGATAATGCTATATTGGATCAGTTGAGACAAATTGCAGCCAGATTAGATTTTGTGGCGACAACCTAGAGGAGACAAGCACATCTTGATGATGTAAGTGATGATGAAGTAGTAGCACCAAACCCTAATCAAGAACTTGAAGAAGAACAAGATGAAGCAAGATTGTTGAGAGTATTGTCTAGAGTGAATTCAAAGCTTGCTATAGAAGTTGTTCCTTATGATGGAAAATTGGACACCTATGTTGTCTTGGATTGGATCTTTGATATGGAGAATTTCTTTGAGTATGAAAACACTCCTGATAATAGAAAGGTGAAGATTGCAGTCACTAGGTTGAAAGGTCATGCATCACTATTGTGGGAGCACTTGCAAACTGATAGGCAAAGGAGAGGAAAGGAGAAGATTAGAACTTGGCCAAAGATGGTGAACAAGGTAAAGAGAAAATTCCTTCCTACTGATTACCAAGTTAGCTTGTTGAGAAAGATGCAAAATTTGAAACAAAAGGACATGACTATAAAATAATATACCAAGGAATTCTATAGATTAGACATCAGATCTAGACATGTGGATGATGATGTTGAGAAAATTGCAAGGTACATTAATGGATTGAGATCTACAATAAAAGATGAAATAAGTTTTGTGAAGCTGGAAAGTGTAGAAGAAGCATATCAATATGCGTTGAAAGCTAAGGAGATCTTGACAAAGAAGCATGAACAAAGATAGAGAGGTAGAGGTGGTAGATTCCAAAGAGGCAGAGGTAGATCTTATAGAGAAAGTGGCAGATTTGATAGTTTTGTGTAGGATAAAGGCAAATTTGAATGGAAGAATGATGGAAAAGGCAAGACTAAATGGAAAAGTGGTAATTCTTATCAAGGAAGAGGTAATTCTTATTCTAGAGGTGGATTTCATGGTAATTGTTTTAGATGTGGCAAAGAAGGGCATAGATCCTTTGAATGTAAATCTTCTGAAGGTGGGCAGAATAATAGAAATGTTATGATTTAAGAAGACATTGAGACTTCACCAAGTGGACCTAAGGTTGGAGAAAATTTGATGTTGAGAAGAACCTTATGTAATAAGGGAGGTGATGAGGAACCTATTTTAAGGAGAAGTATTTTCAAGACAAGATGTAAGATGGCTAGAAAATGTTGTAAAGTGATCATTGACAGTGGAAGTTCTACAAATTTGGCATCAAAAGAGATGGTTACAAAGTTGAAGTTGTAGAGGCTAAAACATCCCAAACCTTATCATGTTTCATAGATCAAAGATGAGCATAATATATTGGTAAGTGAGCAATGCCTTATGAAGTTAAAAATTGGACATTACTTTGATGAAGTTTTGTGTGATATTATGCCCATGGATTGTTATCATATTTTGTTGGGTAGACCTTGGAAATATGATAGATATGCTATACATGATGGAAGATTGAATCAATATACTCTTTGGGTAAATGGGAAGAAACAAACATTGTTGCCTTTGATCAAAAGTCTAAATGAGGTTAATTGTACTGCTATAAAAATTTGCATGGTTAATGGGAAACTATTTGAAAAGGAAATGAAAAAGAATCAAGTCTATTTTTCTATAATTCCAAGAAAAATTGAGTTTTGTCAATGGAGATAGAGTGCAACAAAATAGTGTTAACTGAGTGCTAGTCAGTGGTGACCGAATGACAGATGGTAGTATAGATCGAGTGGTAGAAGAAATTGTAGAGTTGTTAAATGAGTATAAGGAAATTATTGCTGATGATATTCCTGATGGTTTACCTCTAGTAAGTAGTATAAGTCATTGTATGGATCTGATCCCTAGAGCTAGTTTTCCAAACAAAGCACCATATAGATTGACATCTGCAAAGAATGAAGAACTTAACAAACAAGTGCATGAGTTGTTGCAGAAAGGTTTGATCAGAGAAAACTTAAGTCCATGTGCTATACCTAGTATATTAGCACCTAAAAAAAATGGAGAATGGAGAATGTGTACTGATTGCAGAGCCATTAACAAGATAATAGTGAAATATAGGTTTCCTATGTCGAGGATGGATGACATAATGGATTGTTTGAGTGGAGAAAAGTATTTTACCAAGATTGATTTGAAGATTGGCTATGATCATATCAGAATCAAAGAAGGTGATAAATGGAAGACTACTTTCAAGACAAAAGATGGTTTGTATGAATGGTTGGTTATGCCTTTTGGTTTGACTAATGCACGTAGTACTTTTATGAGGTTGATAAATGAAATTCTCAAAATATGCTTGGGTAAATATGTGATTCTTTATTTGGATGATATTCTAATATTCAGCAAGACTAAGGAAGAACATCTTGAGCATATTAGACAAGTACTGTAGAGGTTGAAAGAGGAAAAGTTGCTAATTAATCTAAAAAAGTGTTCTTTTATGCAAGAGGAGATTGTGTATTTGGGATTTGGGATTTCAGCTTATGGATTGAGGATGGATCCTGAGAAGGTTAAAGCAATTTTGGAATGGCCTACACCTGAGAATGCAAGCGAAGTAAGATCATTTCATGGTTTGGCTAGTTTTTACAGAAAGTTTATAAAGAATTTCAGTGCTGTTTGTAATGCTATGACTAAAACAATGAGGGGAGATAAAAAGGAATTCAAGTGGACACATGGAGTTGATAAGAGTTTTGAGACTTTGAGAAATAAAAGGTTGCTGAATTACCTGTATTGGCTTTACCTGATTTTAACAAAGTATTTAAAGTTGAAAGTGATGCAAGTGGTAATACAATAGGAGCTGTATGAAGTCAAGAAGGTAAGCCTGTTGCTTTCTTTAGTGAAAAGTTGAATGATGCTAAAAGGAAATATTTTGTGTATGATCAAGAGTTTTAAGCTATTGTTCAAGCATTGAAGAAGTGGAGACAATATTTGATGCCTAAGGAGTTTGTGTTGTATACTGATCATAAAGCTTTACAATACTTGGGAAGTCAACATAAATTGAATCAAAGACATATGAAGTGGGTTGAGTATTTGAAGAGTTTTACATTTGTGATCAAGCATAAGAGTGGAGTTACTAACAAAGTTGTTGATGCATTGAGTAGAAGATGTTCTTTGTTGACTAAAATGAAGGTTGAAGTTCTTGGTTTTGATGAGATGAAAGAGTTATATGATGCTGATCCTGATTTTTCTAAGGCATGGAGAGAGTGCAGAGCACCAAATTTGATAGATCACATAAGTAAGTATGATGAGTATTTCATTCAAGAAGGTATGTTGTTCAAAGGTATTTAGTTGTGTATTCCTAGAAGTCCTATGTTGTTGAATTTGATTAAGGAAAAGAATAGTGGTGGATTACCTGGACATTTTGGAATTGATAAGACATTGAGTTTGTTGAAAGAGAAATATTATTGGCCACAAATGTATAAGGATGTTTAGAAATTTGTAAAGAGTTGTGGAGTTTTTCAAGTGGCAAAGGGAGTGAGTTAAAATACTAGTTTGTATACACCTATTATTGTTCTTGAGAAACCTTGGACTAACATTAGTATGGATTTTGTTCTTGGATTGCCTAAAATAGTGAAGGGGTATGATTCTATATTTGTTGTAGTGGACAGATTTTCTAAGATGGCTCATTTTATACCATGTAAGAAGACATAAGATGCTAAGCATGTTGCTGAACTTTTCTTTAAAAGATTGTGAGATTGCATGGATTACCAAGAAGCATTCTTTCAAATAGAGACAATAAGTTTGTTGGTTATTTTTGGAAGACTTTGTGGAAGAAGATGGGTACTGAATTGAAGTTTAGTTCTACATTTCATCCACAAATAGATGGATAGGAAGAGGTTGTGAATAGAAGCTTGGGTAATTTTCTATGATTTTTAGTTGGGAATAAGCTGAGTAATTGAGAGATGGTATTGGCACAAGCTGAATTTGCATATAACAATTCTATGAATAGGAATATAGAGAAGATACCTTTTGAGATTGTTACTGGAATGTATCCTAGAGGTATATCACATTTGAGAGATGTTTCTGGTGAAGAAAAGAAAAGCACTACAAGAGAAGAGTTTTCTGATTTTATGGAGTCTTTGCATAAGGAAGTGAAGTTGAGGTTGGAACAAAGCAATCAGAAGTATAAGGAGAATGCTGATAAGTCTAGAAGACACTATGATTTTCAAGTTGGTGATGAGGTGATGGTTCATCTAAAGAAAGGAAGATTCCTAGTTGGAACATATAGCAAGCTAAAGATGAAGAAATTTGGACCTTGTAAGATCCTGAAGAAGTTTGACAGTGGTAATGCTTATGAAGTTGAGTTACTTGATGACATGGATATATCTCTTATATTTAATATTGCTAATTTGTATAAGTATCAAGAGTCAGAGGATGAAGTTGTTATACCAAATGATTATCCTAAGAAATAGATTGTGGAAGTTGAATAGATATTTGATCAGAGAGTTGGCAAGAGTACAAGAGGAAAAGATTACTATGAATATTTAGTGAAGTGGAAGAACATGCCTATTAAAGATGCTTCATGGATTTCTCAATTTGAGTTGGATTCAGCTCAGGTTGGGACATGTAAATGATTCAGGAGAATCATTTCTTTCAACCCCAGTTGTCTGATGCAAGAGCATCTTGGGTTGCCTTGTTATCCTACTCATTTTGTTCACCTAGTAGTTCCTTCATGTGCCTAGCAGTCCTTCATGTGTCGAGAAATTCCTTCATGTACCTAGCAATCCTATTTTTTTCATGTGCCTAGTGACCCTATTTTCTTCATGTGCCTAGTAACTTTGTTTTCTTCATGTGCCAAGTTACTCAGTGTATGCTGAGTGTTTCTTCATGTGCCAAGTTACTTAGTGTATGTTGAGTGTTTCTTCATCTATCGAGTTACCCAATGTATGTCATGTGTTTCTTCATGTACCGAGTTACTCAATGCATGTTGAGTGTTTCTTCATGTGCTGAGTTACCCAGTGTATGCCAAATGTTTCTTCATGTGCCGAGTTACTCAGTGTGTGCCGAGTTACTCAGTGTGTGCCGAGTGTTTCTTCATGTGCCGAGTTACCCAGTGTATGCTGAGTGTTTCTTCATGTGCCGAGTTACTCAGTGAATGCTAAGTGTTTCTTCATGTGTTGAGTTACCCAGTGTATGCCAAGTGTCAGTATTTGGATGTGATTTTGTGAGCTGACTTACAAGATTTATTTCATTCATGAGATTTATGTTAAGAACTTTTCTTGGAATGAGTCTAGACCATTTTTGTGTTGGCCTTCCTCTTATGTAATGATTCTAGAATGATTTGTAAGACAATTTGGCAAGTATAAATAGAATGTTCAGGCTTAGAATTAAAAAAAAAATTGGGGGAGAAGATTTTGGGAAGAAGATTAGAGAGCAGAATTGAAAGTGCAAATTTGCAGTTGGATCTTTGAATGGGAATGTATTTTTAATTGGTTGTAACCCAGAAGGCCTTACAGCTAGGCATGTAAGAAGATATCTTGATGAATTAATAAAAGTAATTCACTCTTCTTCCTCCTTTGGTTGTTGTTCTTTGTGTTTGTTTCCATTGTGTTAACTCTTGCAGGGTGGTTTGGATAGCTGGGTGAGCCTTTGGCCCTAGTTATTCACCCTCGTTCCTGCATCATTATCACATGCATACATGATATAAGTTGATGAAGAATTAAAATTTAATGGTTATGGTTCTAGAGTGAGTGTTTAGGTTACTATTAGAATTACGTTTGGACTATAATTAAGCTTCTAAGGTCAGGGATTTGATTACACTTTTTGTAGAGTTCATATTAGGCTTTAATTAGGGTTCATATTATGATTTTATTGGGTAAATATTAGGCTCAAATATTAGGGTTCACATATGCACACATACAACATTCAAATTTGAAACTTTAGGGAAGTAAAACACACATGTACATGTATGTTTTGTTCATTTCATGTTTACAAAATGCTATGCACATGTATGTTATGTTCATTTCATGTTTACATGTATTATATGTTTAATTTCATGTTTACGAAATAATAGTTTCATAAATGTCATTGTAATAAATTTCAAATTTATTAAATGTCATATTTTAATTTAGGACATAAAACACAAATGTAGTATGTATGTTATGTTCATTTCATGTATACATGTATTATATGTTTAATTTAATGTTTACGAAATTCCAGTTTCTTAAATGTCATTGTGATAAATTTTAAGTTTATTAAATTTCATATTTTAATTTAAATTCTAGGTTTACACATTACACACATGTATACTACATAAATTGACCTGCACACGGAAGATTAGCAACCTCCTATCTCCCCCCAAGAAACAACATGTCCCCTCAAGCAACAACAACTTGTTTACCCCTTAGCAACAACCTGTTCTCCCCAACAGTAGCCTATTGCCCAAAATCAACACCCTATCCCACCACATGAGCTCTATGATTACACTAACCAAGAGATTCAGAGACTTCATGAATCTTTAACTAGTGGCACATGCTCTAGTGTATATAGTATTATATGTTAGAGCATCTTACGTAGCCTTACATATGTTAGAGATGAGATTTATGGGGTTACTCCATATTTTGCAAATACTATATAGGAAGTCCTTGATAGTAAGAGATGAGAGGTTTCTTTAGGTCTTTTATTGTAGTAAGTACAAGCCTTAGTGCCCAAAGACATCACAAAGTGGGAATGTTTCCCACATTATGTTCCACAATAGTATATGAAGGGGTTTTCTCCTCTTAAGTGTACATATCCACATATGGTTGTATTGACATACCCATGCTTCCTTACTTCTCATCATTATTATCCAAAAAATGACCAAATTCCACTCTATTTTGCATGATAACTTAATGTTGAGATTAGTTTAGGGAGGGTGGTGAACTACACTGATTTACCATCACATTTAGGATATGGGCATGGTAGACTAGCTGATAGGTAGTCAGGTCATCCACCATAGACACATAGGTTGATTATTGGAGAGAGGGAACCTACTATTTTTCCTATATTAGGTCTATTAGCTAATGAGGCCATGTGTAGCACCTAGTTGTTGGTACTGATTCAAAAATTTGGAGAGATTGCTACAACTGTTAGATCTATTTTGAGTGATGAGGTTGACTAGTATTTGATATCTTGTCAGCATTCCAAATCATCCTTCATCTTTAGGAGACTTATATAGTGCAACAATCATCCCTTCACTGACTAGCTTAGAGGGTCTCACTAGAGTGTTGGCATGAGACACTATGACTAGTCTTGTTGTGGATCTATTATATTCATATAGATTCATATCAGGGAATCTTGACATACCAATATCAGATGTTCAACATTGTGTCCATGTAGTGTTGGGAAACATCCTTAGTCACATTCCTCTCATCCATTAGGTAGTGGTCATGGTGGTCTAGTACACATCATAATCCACCTATTAACACTCTTTTACTATAGAGGGACATACACATACTACTACACACCCTTTAGCTAGTGTAGAGCATGGTCAAAGTGTAGATGTGGTCCTTGATGATGTTGACTTCAACTTGTTGATCATATGATGGATGGACTTAGTGACACATGATGATTCTAGTTCTATACCATCTCATCTAGTCAGTCCACTTGGATTGTCATTATTAGGATGTGTGCCACTCACCAGTCATGCTCACATAGATGTAGAGATGGAGCTAGATGAGGCCCAAATTTTTTTTGGATATATTGGTGGACACAACCGATGCTAGGTAGTCTAAGTATTATCAGATGCTAGGATCTACATAGGTAAATCTATAGTTTTTTTGTTCATGTTAAAATTTTAATTGTTTGAAACTAATAATTTATGCACATATACATACAATGCCTTTGTAATTATACACTTTTTAGTTTTATTTGTTGCACATGTATGTATCTATTGTGTAGGGACATGCCTCTTTTTACTCCATCTTTAATGCCAAGCTATGTATGTCATTGAGACTCATTCAATGATGTCAGTAGTGGACAGGTGAGTTTTAAATGTTTTGAATTAGACACATGTACACATGCATACATATGTACATACAAATTGTATGTAATTTGTAAATTTAAAAGAGATTTAATTTAATATAAAATTATGTACATTGATATCACTTTCTCTGGAATATATATCTAGAGGTTAGCACATCCTAATGAGTATCTTGATAGTTAGTCTTAGACCAGACTGTGAGGAGATGTCACAATGATAATCTTACACTTGTCAATCTATTGTTTTTTTTTTATTTTTTTTTTATCATAGATTATTTGATCTAGAATTTCATCCATAGAGACATTCATAGATCCTAGATAGATACCTAGATGTGTACATGCATGATATTTATATTTGATATTCTCTTATGAGATCTAGATTATACATGTTTTTGTTATTTTTTGATGATTGATACATATATTGTAGACTCGAGAATGATGCTTGACATGTGTTTATGTTTAGGTTCATATACATGTTTGATTATTGATCTACATATATACATTCTCTAGGCATTTCTTTTACATGTTAGATTATGTTGGATAATGTTCTATTATGTTAGATTATGTTAGATTATGTTGGATTATGTAAGATTATGTTCTTTTACATGTTAGATTATGTTGGTTTATGAAATTGATGTATACATATGTGGTTAAATTTTTTCTATGCAAGTGATATTTAGATATGATTAAATTCCTAATTAGTTACATAACTCCTAATTTCTATAATTAGTTACAAATTACAATTTAAACTTGACAAGTTAAATGAAAGAGTAAGAGTAATACATAACTAGTTACAAGTCCTAATTTCATCCCCTTAAGACAAGTGTTCAAATTTCTTCCCCTCAAGGCACACCTCCTAATTAGTTGCATGTAAGTTCCTAATTTCTATAATCAGTTACAAATCATAAGTTAAACTTGAAAAGTTAAATGAAAGATTAAAATTAATATATAATTTGTTCAACCAAACTGAAAATTGAAAATGGTCAAGTTCAACCAAATTTCAAATTTCAAATAGTTCAATGAAATTTTAAATTGTTCAAGTTATTTCAAATTACAAGTTTTTTCTATCTCCTATCAAGTGGGTCAGCTTGTTTTTGGATAACATTTAATATTTTCCCATGATCATCAATATCGAGCCTCCACTTATGTATTCTAGATCTTTTGATTGGATGAAGAATTAGACCAGTGGTAATAACATGGTTACTATATTGATATACCTTATTGTTAGGTTGATAATTAGTGAAATGAATCTCATTCCTAAGTACTCTTATTTACTTCAAATATGTTCCCTATATAATAACAGAACCTACATACACATTTAAAAATATCGCATAGATTAATTAATTAGTAAATATATGTGTGTACACATATCCATATATATACATCAATCAAATAAGTCAATAAATTTGAATTCATAAAAAATGTGCATTAAAATGTTGACACACTTCTATGAGTCATTATATCCAAGATTTCTCAAGAATGAGATCTCAAATGGTGACTCATAACTCCCTATTCATGGAGTGCAATGGTTTCTAATGGAGGCCCTCAGTTTGACCTAGTTTTTGCCCATGCAAGTATACCATAAAATGAGAGATTCAAAGAGGAAAAACAAGAGTGCTAGTCTCTATGATCATCAAATATGCATGCAAAAAAAGAGACAAGCTAATCTAAATGATAATAATACAAATAAATGCAGGAAAATAAATATACTCTAATCTATGAAATAATAATGCAAGATTAATCTATGAAAGAAAATATGAATCTAAGATTATATGAAAATGCAAGGATGGAGCATGATGATAGAAGCTATGGATGCAAGAGAGAAGAAGACAAGGAGAGAGAAGTTGCAATGAAGCTCCAATGTCCAAACCCTAAGGCTCAAGCCCTAATGCTCAAAATCCTCCAAAATTGATCTCCAAACCTACAATATAAAAATACTATAGCAACTAACATCTATTCTTCTTTTTTTGAAATGAGAAGGAGAGGGTTAATTATATAGTCAATTGTGGAGGTGGGAGGCCTCTCACAACCAATATGGATAATAAGGCTTGATCCATGTGAGACAAAATTCAACCAATGAAAAAAGAGGAGTGTTTGACAAGAAAGTGGAAATGAGAAATTAAGGAATCCGACTTAGAAATATGTGCATTTAAGTGTAGAGAAAAAGGATTTATTTATTTATTTTTATTTAATTTATTTCCTTTTTTTTCATCACAAGGAGAAATTTTAGTGGGGATTTTATTTAATTAAAAGGGAGCAAGTTCTTTTAATTAAACAGGATCTATTTTATTTAATTAAAAGAGAATTTTTCTTTTAATTAAATAAGATTTACAATAATATGATCAAACCTTAGGAAATATTGAGAAAATTAAATTAATTGCAATTTGTTCAAGGAAAATGATTTGAATTGATTCAATAAAATATTGCAATACAATGATTTAGGAAATTGATAAATTGAAGAATGAGAGCCCATAGTCTATGGGACCATTTTGAGGTGCATGCAAGATGTACATACATGATTCAACTATATACTAACCTATGGGAAACATAATTCTATCAATTATTTCAATCTTTTTATTCTTCTCTATTTGTATAGTGTAACACAATAAAGAATAGCTAACACCTTCTATGTTTTTTAAATTCTGCCATGATTGTAAAAACATTGCCTACACAAAGTATATGTATATAAATTCCACGTGTCATGTACATGAGTATATATATTAAATACATTAACCAAAATTATGAAAAAAATACACTTGTACATATATATGTACATACCAACTCTGATCAATCCTGAAATATGGTCATAATCACTAGAAATTAATGGAATATCATCATAGTTTTCATCCTCAAACTCATTCATATTGATAACATCTAGTGGCACCAAAGTCCATTCACTCACATATAAACATTCTCAATTAATGAAATTAGGATAAAAATATGAGTAATATCTTGTGTACAATGACCACGCATTACTATATTTAGTCATAACTAAATGCAAAGACCATGTCTTCTCTACCCTCTTGCATGCATTTATTGATCTACTATCGATACCTGAATGTAAGGTTCATACATACATATAAAAAAATGAGTTTAAACATGTGTGTACATAATTTAGTTATAACCTAATTTATTAATTATAAATTTGATTCAATTATAATACTCAAATTAATTTATACCTAATACCTTGCAAAACACTCTAAATGGTATGACTTGATTTGCTTGTGATGATGTGTTATTTGTATTTGTTGGCATCATAAAATGTGTTTTACACCACTCAACCACATCATGAGAATTATTAATGTGATATCATTTATAGTCCATTTGATACTTTCTTAAAGCACATTTGATATAGGCTTCTACACCATCACACTCACCCTTTCCATGTCCACTCTCGAAAAACTCCAAATATGTGATATATTAAGGTATCAATGATATCTACATAATACATAAAATTATCTAGCTGATTTAAATTGTGTTGCACATCCATTTGACCATACCAAGTGTTTTTCCATTTTTATGCCTTTGTTTTTCAAATATTTAAAAAATGTCTTAAAACAATGTTCCACAAAATGTGTGTTGTGTTCTTTTTCATCACTAATGTAAAAGTAATACCCTTTTTAAATGACTCATGCTTGATCTATACTTTCCACAACATCTAAATCAATTGTGCATGTTAATAAGACACTTGAACCATAATAATAACTTACTCTGTAAAGTAGTATTCCACTTGAAGTTGTTTTTGAGAAATCAAAGAGTAATTCTCTACAAAGTCAACAACAAATAAAATTTTTCCAAGTGGGAAAGTTTCTCTTACTGTTTGAAATTGTTATGCTTTCCTCTTAGCCAAAAAATCATGATGTATGTATGGTGGAATCAATTTATGAAAATTTGACATAAATTCTCCAACAACTATGTCATCCTCTACATATTCCAACCTTGTTGATTCTTTTCCAACTTTTGTTTTTGACTTTATATACTTATATCTCTTACATTTCACCATCCTCATCATATCAATATCTTCATCTCTCAAAGGAAATTTAGTCAGGTTATCACATTTTTCACAAGTTCCTCTTGTGAAATATATTTCACTCATTGCATGATCATTTGGTTTGTCAAATAAGATTGATGTTATGAATTGGCTCAGTTGTTTATGAAAGGAATTTTGAGAACTACAAATTTCTTCTATCATCTTTATGATAGCACAAATCAAATTCAACATGATATTGACAACAACATATTTCAAAAGATTTATTTATCTTCACAAAATAGGGTTACAATCTTAAAAACATTGTTTGTCCAATCTTTGTGTCAAGATTTAAATTACAAAATGAGAGATACAATTCATTTTGTGTGACATCCAACCAATGTTTTTCATTCTGAAGATACTCCTTGAGCCCAATCCTTTGCTTTATGATATCTCTCCTATTTGGTGAAGAATGAGTATTATCAATCCAAAATTGAATAACAAAGTTCTCAATTGTTTCCACAATCCTATCAGATCAAGGAGCTCTACACATTACCGCCCAATTTCCTTCTAATATACTATCATCCAAATTGTTTCTCCTTTTCAGATAATGCAATATCATCTTTCAACTATAGTTAATATGAGATGATAGTGAAGAGATCTATCTTTTTTGCCATAATTTCTTAATTAAAAAAGATATCAATATCACTCTTCATGAAATGGATTTATTTGTAGATCTATTTTTTTTCCCTAATGGAATGTAACCCTTCCTTAACACTTTCAAAAATATCTTTTTGTTGTTCAGAAGTCTTCCTCTTTTTTATACTTGTATCTATACCCAATAGTTCCAATGAGTCTTTTAATTCATCTTTAAGAAGAGAAATTGATAATATTTGAGTTTTCTCCATTGTATCTAGATTCTCAAATTGTGCAATTATTTATTTAGATTTTTTACTCAATTTCCTCTTTGTAATATGTGTAGGTTGACTAGAATATTCTCTCAATTTTTCCACATCTATTTCAATTAAATGATTTATGTTTCTATGATTAATTTTTCTCATCAATATTTGAGATAGATTAATATTCTTATTTGTTGTTTGATCTGGAGCTAAAAGGAAAATTAAAATAAAGACTTCACATACAACTTCTTTTTGGGGGACATATGTGTATATACATAACAACTGAACTATTAAATACAATTTTATCTAACCTTCAAATGACCCTTGTTTGATATTCATTGCTTCATCTTCAATTTCCTCATGTTGAACATTTTGATCATCTATTACTACATGTGCACAATATAACAAATAAAATCAAGAAAGTTTGTAAGGGGAAATGTCTCTAAAATTTAAAATCAAATATATAATGTTTTCCTAGACCTAGTAATCTAGAGCGAGATTGTACTTGTGTGAGATGCATGCATGTACTTGTTTGAACTTGGGATGAACCTTCTCCAACCTTAGTATATTTTCTTGGTTGACTACATCCTAAATAAATTCATGATTAAAATGAACACTAATTCTAAATATTCATAATTTAAAAACCATAATATAATAAACCATAATCCTAAATATTCATAATTCAATAAAACCTTAATATTAAGTTAATAGTAACCCTAAGTTAATATTTAGCATATTCCTAATTGGTCAAACCCTAATCCTAACTATATACAAAATGTCTAGAATACGATTGTACACTATAAGTTAAATATGCATTGGAAAAAAGATTGTGCATGTGTATGTTGCCTCTTATAGTATCTTGCTAAAGCTTTTTGACAATTTTCATATTCTTGTTTGTGAGTTCTTCTTTGTGCATATTTACTTGCTCTTTTATCTTTATTGCCCATGTCACAAATTCTTCTTTCAAAATTCAAAAACAAACAAGTTGCAAAGTACCCAAAGGTCAACAAGAGTTTCAATTGAAACTACCTTAGATAGTTTTGATCAAAACTACCTAAGGTTAATTAACCATATGCATAATCTACATTTTTACTTTTGATAGAAACTTTAGGAGTTTGTTTCGATCAAAACTAATTTTTATAGTTTTGATAGAAACTAAGTTTCTATTGAAACAAGATAATTACAAGTCTTTTGCAAATGTTAGAAGATTTTTTGTGTTTTCATGGCTTCTAGGTTCAATTACTAGGTTAAGATGGAGAACAGGAGATATGCATTTTTCCTTGATAGAAGTACTCTAAATGAGCTTTCTAATGACTATGAATTTGATACATTTTTTATTTTTTAGGTATACATTTTTTTACATGAATTGAATAGAAGCTTGCTATAAAAAATTAACCTCTATATTAAACACTCGTGGAAAAATAGTAACTAAGAGAATAATTTTTTTGAAAAATAGCTATAGTCTCCATATTTGAGTGCTTTTTCAATCAATTTTTTTTTTTGAAATCAGGTAAATATATATTAAGTTACATGTGTCAAAAGCCACGTATGTCCAAATTAGTGTTATGTCAACTTTAAATTCTAATAAAATATGAAATACTAATAATAAAGACATCATACCACCTCCATAGTTTTGGTATGGATGTTAGAAAACTAAATTTGAAAGAATCAAATTGATATCTATTTAAGAAAAAAAGTTATGTTTGTCAAAATAAGCATCACTCGTTCAATAAAAGGTTTTTGATAACATACCATTTTTCATGGGAGAAAAAATAATTCAATAAAATCAATTCATCTTCAAATTCCTAACTATTAGATGATAATTTTCATTTGAAAGTGAAAGTTTTGTAAAAAATTCATAGTTCAGTGTCAGTTTAGGAAAAAGTGTATGACCCACTATTGTGGGTTCACCCTGTCAACATCAACATCAACATCAACATCAAAATAAACATCAACATCAACATCGACATCGACATCAACATCAACATCAACATCAACATCAACATCAACATCAACATCAACATCAACATGATTTTTGTCTTATTTTGGTGACAATGCAGAGCTTGGAAGGAAATCATCCACATGATCACTTTGAATTTGTTGATGAAGACTATGAGTAACTCACACTCTATAATTAAGAGATGTTTCTATGAGACATGACTATATCCATGTGTAATCCGATACTAGTTATTCTCCATTGTATTAGTTTGTAGCATCTGTAGTTGTTGTCATCAATTGTAAATTTTAAAAATCCCCAAGAGATCTTTGACTTGTGGAAATCCTTTTCTTAAAAAAGGATTTTCAAGATCACTTAGGAGGTGCTAAGATATTTTGAAATCATTTGTACTAGGGTTAGTCTCGGTCTAGTCTAGGGGTTATGTTATGAAGATATTAATGTACCAAGTTATAGAGCAACTAGAAGTTTAGATTCA